>CM031236.1:142053521-147011021 GCA_018340775.1 Taxus wallichiana var. yunnanensis
AGGCTCAAATGACTGAAATCCAGGAGGAAATGGATAGAGGTGACATATCTGATACTACCCTTTGGGAGGAGAAAGATGTCTCCTACAACTTGGAAGATGTCTACAAAAGAGAAGAAAATTTCTAGAAACAGGAATCTAGAGACAGATAGCTTGCTAAAGGAGATAAGAATACTAAATTCTTATTGTCTGCTGTTCTAAACAGACCAGCAAGCTTATTGTCACCATTTTTCATTGGAGAAGGGTTTCCAACCAGCCCTTCCTCTTCCCCAACATGCTCAACACCCCTTGCTTCATTTCTGGATTCATTACATGTTAAAACATTTTCATTATCAACCACAGAATGAGCAATATTTACCTTATGAAGTTGATTCTTCGGAATGGGTGCAAGTGTCATGACTCCATCTCTTATTGTCATATGAGAATTGCTTGGGCTATTCACTTCACCCTCTTGTTCCTCAAGCTACTCTTCTTCAGAGCTTTCGCATCCCTTGGAACAACGGTGAAGATATCGAGTGGAATCATAGAGGATCGGGAAGGTACAGAGTCAAAGATGGATATGATACTCAGTTGAGCACTGAATATCCTGGGAATTACGAAGTCCCATGGCAAAAGATTTGTAAATTGGAAACCTGGCCTAAAGTTAAGTTTTTACTTTGGCTTGCCTGTCATGAGAATATCCTCTTGGGGAGCATCTTAACAAGAAAGGTTTCTTGGGCCTAGTAGATGTCTGATGTGTTGTACGAATGAAGAAGATATCAACCACCTTCCCATTCACTATGACTATGCCAAAGGATATTTGGTATAGATTTGCAGCTAACTTCAATTGTCAATGGGTCATGACCGGACTCTTACTTCTCTAATACAAGCTTGGACCTGCCCGGTGAAGATAGACATTCTCAAGGCTTTGTGGGATCTGATGCAGGATCTCGCACCAATGATAACTTGGAAACTATGGCTCGAAAAAAAAAGTCTTCAATGACAATAATAATCTAAAAAAATCTTGTCAGTTCTGGAAAGATATTGAGAGAAATATGACAATGATTAACTCCTCTAAACAAAGAACCAAGCTTTCTGAGTGTAAGCCAACAGAGATAGGTATCCTTAAAAAATGGACGGAAATTAGAAGAATTTCTGACAGTTTCGCTCCCTAAAAGAAAAAGAAAACGGAATGTTCTAGATGGAAGCTGCCCAATGAGGGGTGGTTCAAACTAAATTTTGATGGGGCTTTGAAGGACAACCCGGGCAAGTCTAGGGCAAGAGTGAATATAACAAACTACAAAGACAAGCTCATTGAGTGCAGAGCAGTTAACACTAGGATCAATGCCAATAATGTTTTGGAAGCAGAGGGACTTGTCCTTGGGCTTAAGATAGCTCTTAGTAATGGTATTTGTAATATCAAGGCAGAGCGGAACACTCTAATTGTCATAAATGTGGTCAAATATGGAAGAGTTAATAATCGGAGCCTCCAAAGCATTATCACAGAGGCGAAGGACCTGGGCTACAAGCTTGAGAACATTTGTTTTAACCGCGTTCTTCGAGAGGGTAGCTCAGCCGATGACTGGATGGCGAATTTTGGGATTCTTTCTTCCAAAGACTCATATAGCGGTTGTCAGAGCCAAGTTTGTCAGGATGCAGATATGGTGAGGCTCACGAACATTACTACTTCTGAAGCACATGATGACAACAAGATATAATCCTATGTTTCTTTACCACAAGATACATGGTACTTTGTGTGAGAATAGAAGTTCAAGTCTAGATATTCGTCTTCACGGGACTTCGAATTCGGAAGGTGTTGAAAGTGCTGATTCTAAGCTCTTTCTATTTCTTTTCTCTGCCTTTAGGTCTGGATATTCCTTTTCAGTGGACTTTAAATTTGGAAGGTGTTTAAAGTGCTGATTTTAAGCTCTTTCTATTTCTTTTCTCTGCCTTCTATTGGATTGGTGGTGTTTTTAGAAGTTTCCCCTTGGGTTTAGAATGGTGGATCGCTGTGAACTTGCCTGATCATGACAATCAAGCTTTCTCTAATGACAGCCTTTCTTCCCTTGTTTTTGATATTTTCCTTCCTATTTTGACGGGTTTATTTTTCTGCACCATTCCCAATTTATTAAAGGCATGTTGCAGTATTGGTGTGGCAAGTCTGGCAGCAACAGATTAAACACGATTTTTCCTTCTTGGACAGTTGCAGTTTTGGAAGGTGAGCATGGCAGCAGGAAGCATGAATCTATAAAATTGGTGTGCAGGCACGTATATTTCCACCACAATCTTCGTAATGTCCTTGTCAACTCTGGGCAAGCTTTTGTTTTGTAGTCCTGTATTGCTGTGGATGATGTCACGTGCTTGGAACGTGGAACAAAGTTCTGTATTATGGCAATGACTCTGCAGTTACGGTGCATGGTTTCCTTCAAAGTTCACTTCAATCACAGATTTCTGAACCAGCAAAGAGATGCTCACATTGGGTAGCCTGTCTTGATTGCAAAGAGAATGCTGCTTGTTTTCTTGGTTTCTAGTTGGCTTGCGTAGCCTGTTTTGATTGTAATACTTTTCAGGACATCCAATAAAAAAATATATTTATGAATAAAAAAATGGTCTGAGCTCAAGGGAAAAAGCACTGGGGCTTCCAAAGCATACCCCCAGTTTCAAATCTCCAAGAGACGTGATAAGAGCGTTGAAATTGGATAAAATACAACATCCAATTTTCTGGGTGTGGTGTAACCCAATGGACAAGACCAATTTGATGCAAAAGACAACCCTCATTCATGGCCACCTAAGCTGAAGGTCACCCCACAAGGAATCTAACAAGAAAAAGTCATATCAAAATAATTGTTTTTGGCAGTTGTATAATTTTCCGGGTCCAGATTTCCAAATGTGTGAAATGAAGTCACCTTGTGATCTAAAGGCTAAATTTAACAGCTTCCAAAGAAAAGAAGATATATAGAAAGGGTTCGACAAATTTAACAATTCTTGTAAACATGAGGGAAAATTAGACAGCAAAATATACTTGAAATTCTAAAAACAAAAAATAATGTCTACCCGGGATTTAAAATCAACCACAATTACAGATTCTGCCAATATTTGTCATACAAGGGTCAAATTAACCATTGCTTGAGGTGTGCTTTTCAGACCACTCGCCTTTTGATCAGGCATGAACATATGTTTTTAATCTTTTGAAATATATTTGCATGCTTTCAATCAAAAATAACCACTCCCAACCTTGTAAAAATAAAAGGAATTTACATAGACTAAAGGCAATTTTTATAACATCAACTGCCTAAGTTTCCAAATCTGCAGAACACACTCACGTGTCTTATGCAGATCTACAAACTTTACTTATGCAAATTCTCCAAAAAGAAGAAATATACAAAAGCAGCAATTCTTGTAAAAATTGGGAATATCGCACTACTTAATGTTCTAAAAACCAACAAAATTGTCTCATCTAAGTTTAAAATTAAACTCCGTTGTAAATAAAAATGAACTACATGAAAAATATAAGCGATCTAATAACATTCCGTTTCTACATTTCCAAATCTTCTCAAAATCACTCAAAATTAGGGAGACTTCAAGTGCACTATATCCAGATTCAAAATTTCAAGTTCTGGAAAATGTGCCCACCAAAAGTTCACCAGATCCAAAATATGTGCTACTAAATCTTCTGAGCCAAGTGTTAGACAGTGACACGTACCCTACATTTTGGTGACATCCTATACGTCATGAGCGTTTTGGCAACTTGGAGGGGACTTCCTATTTTTTAAAAACTTTCAAAAGTTTTTGATGTTATTGCTTTAAAAAAGCTGTTATTTTTACCAAGAACATTGAATTACAATCTTAGAAGTACCTAAAATACATTAAATACAATTTAAATCCCTAAATTTCATTGAATAAATTTAATGCATTTATATATTATTTTGATAGCCGTCCCCAAATTTAGGAAACTTTTTATGTCCGAAACCCCGTCCCGAGACTTAGGTAACTATGTCTAAAACCCAACAAGAACTCTCTCATATGGTTCAAATTCAACTACACTTGTAAATATTGAAGAAATTTACATTTTAAAAGAGGAAATTAAATAAATAATGGTAATTTTCTAATATTATGCACAATTGCCCTCAAAATCAAATAAATTTTCAATGTTACAATTAAACTCAAATTCAAAAGTTCAGGAAACGCCCTAACACCTGGTTTCCACAGATCCAGAATTCACAGTACTAAATATTCTAAAAACCGATAAACAATGTCTAAATTGGGCTTAAACACAACATTATTGGCAAATACTGAAGAAATTTGTTATACGAGGCTCAAATTACTCATTCCCAACACCAATAAAAGGAAATTTACATAGAAAAAATGCAATTTTATAATATATTGTGATTGAATTTTCACATCTCCGCAACGCACAGAGTTGTCTTCTGCAGATCTAAAGGGTAAGCTTACACATATTTTTAACAAGAAGAAATCTATAAAAGCAAAATTGGAGGAAATTGCACTGCTAAATTTTTAAAACGAAAGAAAATAATCTAATGGGAGTTTAATTTCAACCACGGTTGCAACGACTGAAGAAATGAGTCATGCGAGGATCAAATTATCGACTCCCAACGATTGATATGACAAAAATTAAGAAAAAAATTGATATTTCTCGCATATAAATTTCCAGTACCGCAGAACGCACTCACATGTTTGTTAGATTTAAAGACTAAGATTACACATATTCTCAATAAGAAAGAAAACCCTGAAAATTATAAAGCAATTATGAGATTTAACATTGTTCCTCGCGTCTAAATTTCCAAATCTGCGGATACCAAAGAAATTAAATCACGATTGCAAATCCTAAGGAAATTTTTCATGCGACAATCAAAAAATCAGTTCCCGATCGTAAAAAATTACATTCAGTTAAAGCATTTCGTAATACTTCTCGCGTCTAAATTTCTAAATCTGCACAACGAACTCATATGCTTCTTGCGGATCTAGAGACTAAACTTACATACACTCTTAAAGGAAAGGAAAATACGCTAATTTCGGCTATTCTCGTAAAAACCGTGGCTAATTAAAGTGTCTCTAGACGAATATAAAGGAAGATGTGTGAAATGAACTTACAGACTTCGAGATCGCTGCTGCAGAATTCATCGTTTCTTCCTAGGCATGAGAAGAGAGGGAATCCCACTGAGATCGAGACACGGGCTCTCCAACCACATTTCCATGGCCGAGAGGAAGGCCGTCCACGGTCCATCCTTCTTCTTGCTTGGGAACATCTGCTTGCTTGAGAACATCTGCTGACTTAGCAAATTCTTCCTGCTTGGGGAGGAGAGGGTTTCCTTCTTCGCCTGCGGCCATTTTTTCAGTTAGGTGATTCGAACTCGGGACCGATTTTCTGCAATTTTTGTTTGGGCTTGGCCTGTTACTTTATTATAAAAAATTGTTGGTGCCTTATTTTATTTTTTATAGGGAGACGGAGATTCGACTGTTGAACGGTAACGTGAACGGTAATCTTTGACGCATTGCAATGTCGGCATCAGAGTGAGTCATTTATTTATTTTATTTTATTTATTTGTGTATAGAAGAGTTCACATGGCATTTTCTTATAGTTTGGAGGATGTGCTAAGTGGTGTGTATAGGGTTATTCACTAGTAATTGCATTTGAGATACAAGAAACGTGGGATGGGATGCAAATGCAATGTTTCTATCAAGTATGTTGTCATGTAGTAGGTGATATGAAACTTCTTGATAGCATCACCATTTGTTTGTTCTTGTCATTGGAAGAAACCCATGAGAATAGAAGGAAGCAACAAAATTAAAAAAGTGTAAGAGAAGATAAAATCAATACATCACCTCCATTTTCACCACATTGGACTCCTCATCAAATGTATGCACCACTTCTTTGCGCCCACCATAGAAAAGCAAGAAACACCACAATAAAGAAATTTAACACATGATAAATAAACAATAAAACAACACTCAAGGTCGGTGTTGTAACTTGTAATCATTGCCATGTGCTTCTTCGTGAAAACGTTCTATTGAAAATCCTAGAACAATTTGGTACTTTTCTCTTGCTTTTCAAATTACGAAGAGAAATATCTTAGTTAGAGAGTTATTCAAGCTTCTAGTAAAACTTAACTTCTTTATCCTTCTCCTAGCGGCCAAGGAGATCAAGTCGAGTTTTTTTGTTTTCGGGCGGAGGGCCGAAGTTCGGCAAGCGGCAATAGAGGGAGATCAAGTCGAGAAGGAGATCAATGCGAGAAGGGGGGTCGAGGAGGATGTAGATAGATAGATAGATAGGGGCGTTGAACCCGTTAGTCACTTATGACAATAGTAGTAAAGGGAAAGGGCCCCCCCTATCCATATCTGCTCAGAGAAAAGCTAAGCTCATTATGGTCCCATTCTCCCCGGACCAGCTCATTTCATCATGGATGGCATACATATGTGTGTGTAGTTCTTATTTTATCTCTAAGCAATAATATCTCGATTAAATTTTCATAAATTCTAGATAAAATTACAAGAACACAAGATCTTCACAATATATGTAAATTTTATAAGATTTTCCAAAGTTTAGATTAATAATAAATGTGAATATCGGCACATACAAAAATATGATTTTTAAAAGTTGCCACCTTTAATATGGTTATTAGCAAGATTAGATATTTCTAACATGCACTTGATGAATGTGGGATCTCTTTACTCTTCTCGATGCTTCATCCATAGGCTCTTAATAGTGCACGATTTTCTAGGCAAAAAGAATTCACAGGTAAGACAATAGGCTTTAGCCTCGCATGATAAGGATGAATCTTATGTGTCCAAACGTTGATGCATCCCTACCATCTCATGTCGACCATAGATTTTATTAGCTACAAAAGTTATAGGAACCCTTATTCTAGTTGAAGACCACCAAACAATATCATTCGTCGTTAAAATATTATTGTTAAAATTCAAAATCTTTTTGACAAAGTAAGAGCGAAGTTTTAATGGAATGTGTTTCTCCAAAATAATACTAGCAATCGCACGTGAAATGTGTGATGTGAACGTCGAAGGGGAAGTCTAAGATGAGGTTGATTTTGAGGGACCAAAACATAAAAGGAGGAAGAGGGTTGTAGAAGAGGGGGTTAGAGGGAGGATAAGGAATTGGGAGAGGATAATGTTGGGGGAACATTTTGTGGAAACTATCTTTATTCTGAGGAGGAATGATCCAAAAACGGTTTTTACCGATTGGGCACCATTTTAAAAAATTGGATACTTTTAATTTTACTTTAAATTGATCAATAATTAGTTATGGATTCACTTTTGGGTGTTTTGAAACCCCACTGTTTTCCAATTTCTCTTAAAAGATCAATTTTTCTTTTTAACTCAACTTTTGTGATTTAATTGGAAATATTACAAAACCATTAAAATCTGATCACAAGTTGTTTATAGATGTATATCAATCTGATTTATAATCCAAAATTGACTTATGCATTTACTTTGTCTATTGTGGATAAAGGATTCTCAAATTTTAACTGAAATCCAATTTTTCCAATTAATTGCTTTGCTTAATCAATTTATTCATTCCTTATACTAAATTTAAATTTGATCATAAGTAGCAAAATAAACTAAAACTAGCAATCGTGGAGTGTACGATGAAAACGCCGAAGAGGATGGGATGAAGATGTGAATATGATGGGTGGTGATGGCAAGAAATAATGGAACATACTGTGCATTGATCAACAAGAAGGATTTATAAAGAAATATGTAACACGAAACTTTTCAAAAGTAGACATGAAGTTTGAACTTCTTTGATAGGTACAAATTCAGTACGTGACAACTAGTGGCTGTAAATTCAGTTTTCCATATTATTGCTTTCAAAAATGTATGTGTTCTTCAAAAAAATTGCTTGTAATTTGCAAACTGGCGTGAAACAAGCTCTTGGCCTGCTCAAGCTTGTCCTCATAGCCAACTTTCAATTCCAATTGTTTGTGCATAACAATTTCAGAAATCAACTCATCAATCACATGATCATCATTGTTGTTGGAAACCCACTTGTTTCCTCTCAAACTCCTCCTTAGTTGGGAATGCCATGTCTTTGTTGAAGGTGGTCGCCACCGCCACCTACAAATTCTGTAGTGTTCCAACTAAGCTCTGAATTCTGCCCTGAATTCTGCGCAGTTAACGTAATAAACCTTCTTATGAGCAAGGAAACTACAAGCAAAACTATGACATATGGTATTGTCTGTGAATCCGGTTTTTGTTAAATCTATAAACAATTGACTATTGATCCTCAATTATTTTAGCTAAACTATTACTAAACTTGTAATTATTTTAGTTGTTTTGCTAATTCCAAACATCCCAATGCATAATGACATAGAGCCCCCATCTTGCTGGCAAACAAATAATTAATTGGATAGAGATTAAGGCAACTGAAAATTCCATGAGGAAGTTGAGCACTAAAACCGAAACAAATGCAGTTTTCTACAAAAGCAAATTCATGTTTATAAACAGCTTATGTCAAGAACCATGCTACCTCCGTCATTACATGGATCAATTTTTTTAATCCACAGAAAGGCCAATAGCTAGCTAATGCTTCCTCTAAAAAACACAAAGTGTTCCTATGGAAAAAGAGTACCTGACAGAGAAGAATAGTCATTGTGCATACAATCATGCTTGACTTTGTCATCCCGACCAAAGAGCTACTTTGTAAATATCATCGTAAGAATGTATGTCAAACTGAAGCAGTTATATTGTCAATTCATAGTCATATCCACTGTAACAATGACATACTATGAAAACGGTATTCTTAACAACAGAGAATCTAACTTAATAATAACCACAATGCAAAATGCAAATAACTACATTCCAAAATGTATTTATTAAGAAAAACAAGCCAAGTAATTCCACACCTTTTTATGCAGTGGTCTCTTAAATTCTGGCCATGCTGTAAAAGAAACAAGGCTAGGAGAGCTGTGGAAACTATTCAGCGTTTTATAATCAATATATTAATTGATTCTACTTTACTTGCTTTTTTAATGTGTTCTTCTATTTCAGCGTCATTTTCTGTTCTCTTCCGCATTTTGTTTTTCAGTGCATGAAAATTCTTAAACTGTATCTCTACGTCATTCACAATTCTACTTATTTTTTTCAACGACTTTAGCTATTTAAATTTCAGTACATACAGTATCGGATGTACTATTTTCTAAAGCTCAAATGTATATGTATTTTACGAAACTACAGCAAATTGAAAAGGTAATGTGAATGTTGATACATACCTTGACAAAAAAAATGCGGTTAAAAGTAATGTCACTTTCTTATTGCTTTGTGTAATCAATGAACTCACTGCCAACAACCAAATCCAAAATATTCGAATCCAAACTGCTGAAAAACTTATGGTGAAGCATAGACAAGGCACGGGACATTTGGGGAAAAAGGGGAAAAGCGACAGCCGGAAGAAAATACCAGCAAATCTTCAAACAAAAGAAAACAGATCCATTTAAAAAACAATAACTATTTCATTGAAAGCTGAACCCTATGAAATGTGATACTCAGAAAAATACCTAAACTAAACCAATAATTAAGACCATTCCAATGCTCCTTTTCTCCATGCATAAACTAAACCAATAATTAAGATAAGCACGAAAATAAAAGCTTCTATAAATGTATATATACCCAAAATATCAAAACTCATAGCCCACGGATAGAGAAATACTGTTTCCACATCAAAAACAACGAAAATTAGAGTTGTTTCAGAAGTCTATAAAAATATCATCAACTCAGCTACAATCTGAGTTAAATCATTTTATGCATATCCTGCAATCATGGCATTCCATGAGACCACATTTCTTTGAGGCATTCTATCAAACAGTTCATGGGCTTTTTCAAGAAATCCATTTTGTGCATATCCTGCAATCATGGCACTCCTTGAGATCACATCTCTTCGAGGCATTCTATCAAACAGTTCACGTGCATTTTCAACAAATTCATATTGTGCATATCCTGGAATCATGGGATTCCATAAGCCCACATTTCTTTGAGGTAATTTATCAAACAATTCACATGCCTTGTCTATGCTTCCACATTTTGCATACATGTCTACCAGCCAGTATTGTGACTACATCAGTCAAAATTCCTCTATCCATTATGCTTTGATGGATGTCCATACCCTGTTCCAAAGCTCCGTTTTGGCACAGGCAGGGAGGATGCTGACAAAGGTTGTGGAATTTCTGCCTGATTAAATGGCATTTGCTACACAAAGCTTTTCATAAAAACACATATTTAAATGTATGTCAATTATTGCAGCATACGAAGACATCGTTATCCTCACAAGGTAGTCACACTGTTTCACCATATACAACAAACAGGTCTTCAACCCAATGAGTTTACATTTGCCAATATACTCCCAGCCTGTGGCAAAATGGGAGCTTTGGAACAGGGCATTTACAGCCATCAAAGCATAAAGGATAGAGGAATTTTGTCAGATGTAGTTGCAACTACTCTACTAGACATCTATACAAAATGTGGAAGCATACCTAATGCACATGAACTGTTTGAAAGAATGCCTGAAAATGATGTGGTATCAGGGACTGCCTAATGGTTTGTTAGATGTAGTTGCAAGTGCTCTAGTAGACATCTATACAAAATGTGGAAGCATACCTAATGCACATGAACTGTTTGAAACAATGCCTGAAAAAGATGTCGTATCAGGGATTGCCATGATTGCAGTATATGTACCAGATGGATTTTGCAGGGATGCTCTCACTCTTTGACGTACTAAAACAGTTCATGTGCCTTGTCTATGCTTCCACATTTTGCATACATGTCTACCAGGCAGTTGCAACTACATCAGTCAAAATTCCTCTATCCATTATGCTTTCATGGATGTCCATACCCTATTCCAAAGCTCCCATTTTGGCACAGGGCGGGAGGATGCTGACAAAGGTTGTGGAATTTGGCTTTACATCTGCCAATTGCAATTGCATGAATGTTTCTAAGTAATTATAACACATTTTTAACAAATCCATTTTGGGCATATCTTGCAATCATGACTGTCCACGATACTACATTTTTTTGAGGCATTGTGTCGAACAGTTCACGTGCCTTGTCTACGGTTCCACATTTTGCATACATGTCTACCAGGACATTTGCAACCACATCTGACAAAATTCCTCTATCCTTTATGCTTTGATGGATATCCATACCCTGTTCCAAAGCTCCCATTTTGGCACAGGCTGGGAGTATGTTGGAAAATGTAAACTGATTGGGTTGAAGGCCTATTTGTTGCATATGGTGAAACAGTGTGACTGCCTCGTGAGGATAACCATGTCTTCTGTATGCTGGAATAATTGTATCACCTGTGAGCAATGAAAGAGTGGACTGTCTTTCCTTGTGAAACCATGCTCATGAAAATACAGGTCTGCAATAATTGAAGATATGTAATATTCAGAGGGGTTCTGTCTAGAAAAGAATCAGATTGCTTACTTAGTTGAGAATTTAAAATACAAACAGAGATATTTGCAAATGGTCTCATATGAACCGACTTATCTTCTGTAGAAACAAAAATTGAGAAATGCATGTATCCAAGTGTTGATAGCAAAGACAAACACGAGTCTGTCAAAACAAATAAACTAACAATAAAATATACGGCGGGCAATGAAGGGAAAAGGAAGGACCAATGAAAAGCAAAGGAAATCAAAAATGTGGGCAACATACATTATAGGTTGTGGGAACATGCAATCTGACTTTGGAGAAATAATGACATGCCAATTTAATCCGCCAGTAACAGTTCACCGCCCCACCGCTTTGCAACTAATACGAATAGCCAAAAACAATAGTACACTGCCAGAGGCAGGTGCACACAACGTCTCTAAAGATTACATATTTTAAATTATTGCAGACTTGTATTTTCATGAGCATGGTTTTCATAAAGAACATATTTAAATGTATGTCCAGTGCAGAGTTTTGATAGATGTACGTAAAGAGTTTGACCAAGTGAAACGACGAGACAGTTTGTCATGGAATACAATTATTGCAGCATACAGAAAACATGGTTATTGTCACAAGGCACTCACACTGTTTCACCATATGCAAGAAACAGGTCTTCAACCCGATCAGTTTACATTTGCGAACATACTCCCAGCCTGTGGCAAAATAGGAGCTTCGGAATAGGATATGGACATCCATCAAAGCGTAAAGGATAGAGGAATTTTGTCAGATGTGGTTGCAAATGTCCTGGTAGACATGTATGCAAAATGTGGAACCGTAGACAAGGCACGTAAACTGTTCGACAGAATGCCTTTTATAATTACTTAGAAACATTCATGGCCAAAATGGTGGTGTCATGAACAGTAATGATTGCTGGATATGCGAAAAATGGATTTTTTGAAAATGCGTTATAATTACTTACAAACATTCATGCACTTGCAATTGGCAGCTATGAAGCCAAATTCCACAATCTTTGTCAGCAGTGTCGACTCATAATATAATGATTGTTGAACAGTGCTAGTATTGATATTTTCGGCATTTACAGCGGTGAACGGAGTATGCGGAAGGCATTGACGTGGCTGAACGTCGCAATTGCAAATGCAAAGTTTCGGCCCGGGTTCCCAAATGAGCGCCAGGTTGCCACGTGTGTCTGTTGCGATACAGTTTACGTGAGCGGGTTTGATACCTACTTTGCCACTCTGCTAAACCAGATCTATTGTTATCTACTACTCTGTAGTGACAGACCATATTAGCTAGCTTACTGGAAATTGTCCCCAAAATAGGCAGAAACAAACATCGTCCTAATTAAAAAATCAGAAAAACATAATTGAACTAATACAAGGATGGATGTAGCTTTAGCCGATAAGGATCTTACAGTTTTTGGGACTGAAATTTTTGGTAAGACTGCTTCATTCTCACAATCTGCATGCATAACAACATAAAAAATTACTTTGTCTAAGGGAAATTTGTAATGGAATGTACTTTTCACTGCGACAGTATGGCATGAGACCAGTCAGCCGGTGCACTGAAAGTCTAATATGTTCACATATTTTGAAATTTTAAACAAAACTAGTGTGAAGGAAACGGTAATCCAGGCTTTTACTTACAATAACTGGCCGAGCCTCCTCATCTCTACCCGCAACAAAGGCTATTCCCTCTGCAAGTTCTGCAGAGAACTCGTCTGCTATCAAATGCTCTGCATTTTATCAAAAATGAGGTTGAAATTTTAGCACGTCTAATGTTTGATCAAGCTTCCAGAAATTAGCTATATAACTTGAGACGAGACAAATAAAAATGTTACTAAAAGCTGTAATGGAACCCCAAATTCTTGTCCAGAACTTTAATTTGTACACGGATCAGAGTATGCATCATCCCTTTTCTGGTTTAGGCGAAGTCAGGGAAATAATCAGTCAAATCTTTGGATGTAAAATGACTAAAAACACTCCATTTTTGTACTGTGGAATTTCAATTTTCAACGAACGCACTAGGATTGAACATTATTTGTAATTTAGCTGTCAGCATTTGGATGAGACAAAAACAATGCCATAGAAAGCTCAAGCTATCAATGTCTACAGGGTAGCATTCTTATTTTGCACTGAGGATTTTATAAAGCGATTGGAAAAAGTGGAAATGTGAATCGCATCTTTCAATTTAAGATTAAAAATATGGACAAAAATAAAATACCAATGGGAATGTTGTCTCGCCATGTGAGGCACGCCCCTCAGCCTGTTTCTTTACACTTTTTCACACTTGTTTCCACGGGCTTTCAGAACTCTTTGAGACTACATCTCTTCGAGGCATTCTATCAAACAGTTCACGTGCATTTTCAACAAATTCATATTGTGCATATCCCGCAATCATGGTATTCCATGAGCCCACATTTCTTTGAGGCATTTTATCAAACAGTTCATGTGCCTTGTCTATGCTTCAACATTGTGCATACATGTCTACCAGGCAGTTGCAACTACATCAGTCAAAATTCCTCTATCCATTATGCTTTGATGGATGTCCATACCCTATTCCAAAGCTCCCATTTTGGCACAGGTAGGGAGGATGCTGACAAAGGTTGTGGAATTTGGCTTTACATCTGCTAATTGCATTTGCATGAATGTTTCTAAGTAATTATAACACATTTTCAACAAATCCATTTTGTTGAAAATGGAGGCTAAACGATTTGAAGATATGAAGGCTCTGCCTACTAAAGACAGACTGATATCATCACAAGTAGAGGAAGCTTTGCAGAAGACGGAGTATTTGAACCATGCTCAGAGAAGAAAATTTCCAGATGCAAAAATTGGTTGAAAGCAAAAGCATGAGAGCTTTTTCAGAGGTTTTCACCGCCGACAAGGTATTTTCAAGCATTTTTCACTATAATTTTACAGATTTTCATCCCATTGCTTTGAATAACATGTCGCATACCAATAAGATCGGTGAAGAATACAGAAATTAAAAAACGGGGAAATATAAACGACCGGATATCGATGGAAATTCAAACTTAGCGGACAAAATTTATTGGATGCCTTACCTCTACCGCTTCCTTCACATTTGGTGAATGACAATGAGATAAACATATCCGCATTTTATGGCCCCCATTAAAACCCTAGCCCTCGGGATTTCCAATGACACAGATCTCAAGAAACAACAACGTCGTTGCGGCGCACCCAAACACACAACCATTTTGCCCTAAATGATAGGTACCACGCCTCTTTATCCAATACGACCTAATCCGACAAGCGCGTAGAAGTACGGGGAGATGGTGGCATTATGGATAGTGTACGGAGGACAAGCACCACAATCTAGAACACGGGGCAAGCATGAATGAAAAGACCGCATGACGAATGATAGTCGTCGATGTGCGAACAAACGCTCTCCCTATTTCTACGACATCCCTAGTGTATGGCTTGCGATTGTCCATACATCATCGACCAAACAATCTCGGCCCTTCTTGTATTGTCGTCCGTGTCAGAGCCCCTCGGGCTTTCTAACATAGAATGCGATCTCCATGAAAATGAGCTAGAAAAACCCTACACCTGGAAAAATATAGCACTTCATGAAGAAAAAATGACATCATTGTGTTCCTGTTTGAATTCTAAACACTTTTCCTTTTTACACTGAAGTCCCAAATCGACCACTAGGTGTTTCAAAATCGAGCTTTCTAAAAATTGCTTCTAATCGCCTATCACGAGTCCTAACAACACTCTTTTATAAACGGGACCGAGCTCGTTTTATACCATGTCGAGCCCATGTGGCTCATTGGCGAGATGGTTGTTTTTCACTCGTGGGTCACTGAGTTTGACCCACACCTCTTCCATTTTCATTGCTTTGTTATACCAATGTGGGATAATATCTCACATTCATCACGGGTTTGGAGATTTTGGCATTTAATAATAGGCATGACTACCTATTTGCTAGTAGATGCATCCACACCTTGTATATGTGGCGTCGGTGCATTGGTTACATGCCCAAATGTTGGGTCGAGCTATGAGGTGCCACATATATGTGGTCGGCTATGTTTATCTGCCTTTGTGTGTGTTGAGCAAACCGTCTCATATGGAGGCGGTGCTTCGTTGGAACATCCACATAGATATATGAATTCGATCGAGTTATTAAGGATAAGGTCAAGTGTATGGCCAAGCAATGCGGACATAAGGTCGACTGGTGGGGAATTGACCACCCCAGGAGTTCTTAAGTAGCTCGAGTTTGTGAATGGTCAAGTTGGCCCCGATGCAATACAATTTGATCCATATACCAATGCATTATAATTACAAAACCCTGCACTAATAATCCCACATGCAGGATGCATAAGCACAAAGTGACATATATATATATATATATATATAGACCCATTCTGATGGTGATATGAAGATCGGAGGCCAAGGCACCCTCCACAAAAATAGTGTGTCGACCACTGGTGAGGGCCCCAACCAACAAATAGCGAGGTCCGCATATTCACAACCGAGTGTCAAATATTGGCATCCAAAACACAAATGTTTTCTCTTCACCCATTGTGTCACTTGGTGCAATATGATTCGTCCACATAGTGCGGACTGCGCGTAGTCCACAATTTCGCTTTGTTGGCGAAAAATTCAGCGAGACCATATCTTGCACATACGAGCTCTGTTTTTGAGTTCTTTATATCGACGGAAAGCTCTCAAGATACTCTTTAAAAATATATTGTTTTAAGGAAATTTAGGAATCATTTACACTCATAATATCCTCTAGATCAAGGAACATATGTAGCATGTGTATTTTTTTGTCAATTGTTTGACATCGAAAGGGGATATTGTGTGCAGGGCATCGTGGAAATATAGTCGAAGATATCTTAGAAAGCAAGGTGTTGTCAATGAATACTTCAAAGGAAAACTTGCATTTTTTGGTTCAATCTCAAAGTCAACATATGTTAAAAAATACAATTTTGCATTGAGGGTTCATTATGTTGTCGATTTCATGCTCATTTATGATTATGGTTTCTCTTTAGATTTCAAGAATGTGATTAAGGTTCCCCCTCATAAACATTCGTATTGAGTGCGAAATAGGTGTGGGACATAATGAAAGAAGTAATGAGTAACACAAGACATAAAAATAGAAGTACAACTAATACCAAACGAGTTTTAATATATAAAACATTAGTGTGGAACTCAAGATATATTAAAATCCTTCCACACTTCCACAACGGGCAGTTTGATCAACAATATCGCCAATGACAGGGATTAATTTAGACGGTCATTTAGACTTTTTGAAATGGTTTTAGGCGTTAAATATTTACAAATATTTGAATTTACTATCGCACGTGACTTTCTTAGGTTAAGTATGATTTTTATTTTTTAAATAGATTTATATGTAAAATATACTAATATATATTAACAATAAGTAAATATAAAAAACAATAATTTTTCATATATTGAGTGCACATGCATTTCCGTCTAGTGTTTTAGAGCTCATATTTTGACACAGTCAAAGATTCTACCAAAAATGTAAATTGGACGAGTTGGAGATCTATTTGTTGCATACGGTGAAACAATGTATGTTTCGAGAGAAATCCCATGTCTTTTGTATGTTATCATAATTGTTTCCATGAGAATTTTTCTCATTCTTTCATTTGGTGAAATGCTTTACTGTAAAACCTACTAGCGTAGAATATGTGGCGAGAACCAATAAATAAATAGAGGGTGGACAAGCATTGAGATTCATTTGACACTTATTGATCTGACTATCGAATGGATGACAAAGATCACCTTGCATTTACACATTTTGTGTTACTGACCTCGGGTTTTAACTTGAGTAAAGTCATTTGGCATAAATAATTGCAAATGGATGCACTTATGTCAACGTCCTCCTACGCCCCATCCTCATCATCCAAACATTTGACACGTGTCAGATGCGGGAGAGGTTTTCCTAATGTATACACAACTTTTTGTCTGAATAGTATATGACGTCGAAACAATTGCTGACATTGTATCAAAATTGTCAACCTCTGGCCTAATAATTCTATCTAGGAAAACACCTTCGACGTAATTCTACTAAAAGGCACTTAACAACGAGGTCCATTTTCCAAGGAGTATCCATGTTTCCTGGGCATGTTTTGTTGGAATTATTTTTCAACCCCATTGCCGACAAGTTCAAATCTATTATGTTTCATAGATTGTTATCGTGGAAGCTCTACGACATGGCATGATAATCCACCAATAAGTAATGTGAAGTGGGTTTCACTCGACATTTTTATAGTGAGTTCCCTCATAAACACATATGATAATTATGGGAAAAGCGAGGTTGCACGCCATTGTTTGTGAAATGTATCAACGCGATATGGTCTCATCTGATTATATGATATTAGGTTATGCATTGATTGAAAACCTTGATGAGGGTTTGTATACCATTCATATAATTTCCCAATGGAATGTGGCCTCTTAGAATGCCATGATTGCATGACTTGAAGAATGTGAGGGTCATGAATTAGGTTTCGTCGGGTTTAACGGTCCCACTTTTGTCATATTCAACATCCTTTGTCACCTTATCTTCATGGTCCAAATATCTAACAAGTGTCGAGATACCATCCTCCCATTAACCGTGTGAAACCCCTTTCAGCGTAATAAGAGTAATGATAGAAAATAGTAATAAAACAAGGTTTCTTGTTTGATGAGGATGGAAACTATTATATGGAGAGGTAATGGATTGTTTTTTTGTATGTAAAATGTGTTGTCAAAAAGTAAGGTGTAGTATATTTTACACAACACTTTATAATATAAATGATGATGTTCTCGCTACAACTAAACAAACCATTACCAGGATATAATATATTTTATATTTTAATGAAATTTAAGTAACTTTCCTTGAGGTCCTTGATTCGTGTTTGGCTTGACTACAATTTTTAAAACCTTTATGGACATTGTCAGGTACATATACTAAACTTCAATGTTGATGCTAACGTGGTCCCATTTCATCTTTGTGGAATTTCTATCCTTGCAAGGGTTTGGAATTGTCATTTCATTCAACGGCTTTATGTGAAAGTGGTGGGCACTATAGTGAGAGACTAATACTGATGGCAAAGATGGACATTTTTGTGGCGACTTGGAGAATCTTGTTCGCTTAATTTTAATGTTTTTAAAATCTTATTTTTTCCCATCTTTGTTCTTTAATAAAAATAATAACCCCCGAGTCAGAATACCTAGCACCTACGCCTATGGGGACTCGAACCAGCGACCACCCACAGTCAATCAAGCATATTCTATGAGGCATATTCCACGTGGATAGTTAATGCGAAGCATTACTACAGTGTCCCTATTATTCGATGGGAAATCTTTCACTTTGTGCATGCTCCTCTTGTTCTATTCATCTTTTTTGAAAGAAAGCGCAATCGCTAAAGCTTGATGTAGTGATAAAAGCAATGATGACGTGGAAGAGAACTATTTGGACACTTGGGTGATTCGAGACAAGGTGAAGACATGTAATGTGTTTCACGAAGGTGACGTCGATAGAGTAGACAAGTAGTGAAATGGAAGGTCGAGATTATTTTGTTCATGACCATGTATGGACAACAATAATAGACGCTTAACATATGTCGAATCGCTAACTAGGTCTTTCCCTTAGTGAAAACGCCTTCGGGTTATAAGGCGCTTGACAATCGCTTAAATTTTTTTGTTGCTTAATCTCTTCCATTTCATCCCACCATAACAAAAATGTCTATCTTCATTTTGTCTATGCACTTAAGTAGCCCTAAATATTTAGTCGAAGGAAAACAGACACATCCGGTCGAAGTGGAGTGGGATTTGAAAATATGGACACAACTATAAAATTGATGAACTTTTAACAATCGAGATTACTTAAAATAACTTGTCTCAACAACATTATCACTCTTGCTGCAGGAAATTTTAATTTCTTGACCTTAGCATGGGCCCACAAAAGACATCAACATTTAATTTTGAGGAAATGAAATTCATTAAATCCAATCAATCATACTCATCCATGCTTATAAAAGGATTGAACAAACATTTCCAATTTCAAGAAATTGAAGATCTGATACATGCGGTCGGCGAGGCTCGGGGGATCCATGGAGGACATTGACGTACTTTGAACTGTGTACCTCCAATCAACTTTGTCACTGTCCGAGCCCTATAATGAAATTACTAGTATAATTAAGATTATGAGTAGCAATAGAACACCAAATAACACAATATTTCAGAACAATGATCTCAATATGCAATTATAATAGCTTTGCCACTTCGAGGGGGCAACCTCCAGACCATATAATAAGACTCAAATGCTCAAATGATAATGAACTACTACCTACAATCCCCTATATATACTATTCATATGTTATGGCCATCACCCAGGCTGACCTATTAAGCATGAGAAAGTATAAATGATATGGTAAGCCACAAGTCGGCTACTCATATCCTAATACAAGCAATAGGTTAAGGGCATAGCATGCCCTTCCCCTTCAAACCAACATTGTCCTCAACGTTGAATAATCTTGGATGTTGCTGCAGAAAACCTTCATCCTCCCAGGTTGCATCTTCTATGTTCAGATTCTTCCACTTGATCAGATATTCCTTAATGTCTCTAGTTCTCAGTCTCTTAGTACGTGTTTGCAGAATCTTCTCTAGATCCAAAATGATTCTTCCTTCCTCATTAAGTTATGGTAACTCTGTCTGGGCTTCAAATTTCTGTCCAATAACCTTCTTCGGGCATGAAACATGGAATCTTTGGGTGTATGTGTGAAGATGGAGGCAACTCTAGTTTATAAGCAACACTTTGCCAAGTTTTACGTAGAACCTAATAAGGGCCATAATATTTAGGCGCAAGTTTGTTGTCCTTTTTTGTTGCTTTAGAGACATCTGTTTGTAAGGATGGAGACGTACAAAAACCCAATCACCAATTTCAAAATGTCTTTCACTACGATGTTGATCTACTTGTTGTTTCATCCTGTTTTGTGCTAATGCTAAATTCTCCTTCAAACTAGCCAAAACTTGTTGTTGATGTTGAATGTGTTCCTCAAAATCTCTAACCTTAGTTTGCACCCTCAAGGAGGAAGTGATAGAAGGTGGACGATAACCATATAATGCTAAAAATGGGGTCATTTGAGAAGAGGTATGAAAAGATGTGTTATACCACCATTCTGCAAGTGGTAGCCATTTAATCCATCTTTCCTACTTATCTGATACAAAACAACGTAGATACCCCTATAAGCATTTGTTGACCACTTCCATTTTCCCATCATTTTGAGGATGATAAGATGAACTGTGAGCTAGCTGAGTACCCAAACATGAAAATAATTCCGTCCAAAAATTACTTGTGAAAATAGGATCACGATCACTTACAATTATCTTTGGGGTTCCATGTAGCCTTTGAATTGTCTCCAAAAAAATAGCTGCGACTGTACTAGCTGTAAATGGATGTGATAGGGCACAAAAATGGGCATATTTTGTGAGCCTATCCACAATCACGAAAATAACATTTTTACCCTCTGAACAAGGCAATTCGGTGATGAAATCCATGGAGACCTCCCATCTCTAGCTAGGAATTGATAAGGGTTGCAACAGACCTGGTGTCTTAATTGTTTCCCCTTTGTTCTGTTGGCACACTAAACACTTTGATATAAAATTTTGTGCATCCCCCTTGAGTCCTTCCCAAAAGAATTCTCTTTTTATTCTATGATATGTCTTGAAAACCCAGTGTCCTCCAACAAGCGAGGCATGTAGCTCTGCGCAAGAATCTTATGCTTGACTCGAAATCTTTACTCAAGTATAACCTATCCTTGTACCATAGGGCATTACCTTTCCACTCAAATTTGTTAGATGTCATAGATCCTTGCTTGATATTTTGTATTAGAGATTGTGTATCCTTGTCTTGATCCCATTCCAATCTTACTTCATCCACCCAATTGGCCGTCAACATGGACATTCCACATAGTAAGGCATCTACGGATGTATCCCTTCTGAACAACACATTAGCTACTACATTTTCTTTACCCTTTTTGTATATGATTTCAAAATCATAACCCAACATTTTTGTTACCCACTTTTGTTGTTCCTCGAATGAT
Source organism: Taxus wallichiana var. yunnanensis (assembly GCA_018340775.1). Lineage (NCBI taxonomy): Eukaryota > Viridiplantae > Streptophyta > Pinopsida > Cupressales > Taxaceae > Taxus > Taxus wallichiana. Next base: position 142,074,991 of record CM031236.1, read on the forward strand.
AACCTTTGCTCCAAAAAGTATATGAGACTATCATGATCAATTTTTACCTTAAAGTGTCTACCCATGAGATATGGCCTCCATTGCTTGACCGCATGAAGAATAGCCATCATTTCTTTCTCATAGACAGGTTTGAACAGATCTTTTCCTTTGAATTGGTGACTCTCAATTGTAATTGGTCTTCCTTCTTGCATTAGAATTGCTCCCAATCCACGATCCTGAAGCGTCACATTCAACAATGAAGGTTTTGAGAAGTTGGGAGTAGCCAAAGCGGGGTGTTGCACAGGCTTTTTTCAGTGCTCAAAGGATTTAGTGGCTAAGTTTGTCTAATGGAAGGCATCCTTCTTTAGAAATGCAGTGAGTGGGGTTGCTATTCTACCATATCCCCACACAAATCTTTTGTAGTACCCTGTTAGTCTTAGGAACCCATGAATATTTTTGAGAGTTTTGGGCCTTGTCCATTCCACCATAGCTTTGATCTTTTGAGGATCAACTTTGACGCCTTCATGGGATACAATGTGACCCAAGTACTTTACCTCTTATACACCAAAATAACATTTAGATGGATTTGCATAGAGAGTATGTTTCTCCAAAACTTCGAACACTTCATTTACATGTTGTAAGTGTTCTTCCCATGTCTTACTGTAAATCAATATGTCATCAAAGAAAACTAATACAAATTTCCTTTAAAATGGCCTGAAAATAGTGTTCATCAAGTTTTGAAAGGTTGAAAGTGCATTTGTAAGACCAAAAGGCATTACCAAAAACTCATAATGTCCCTCATGATTCTTGAAAGCCGTTTTATGAACATCTTCCTCTTTTATTCTAATTTGATGGTACCCCGAACGAAGATCTAATTTTGTGAAATAAATAGCACCATGCAATTCATCAAGTAAATCATCAATTACTGGAATAGGAAACTTATCTTTGATGGTGTACTTGTTGAGTTCTCGTAATTTGGACACATCCTCCATGTTTCATCCTTCTTACGTACCATGACCACTGGTGAAGAATATGCACTCTGGCTAGGCCTAATGATACCTACCTTCAACATTTCCTGAACCATTTTCTTGATCTCGCTTTTATGGGAATATGGGTATTTGTATGGTCTGATGTTAGGTGTTTGGCTCCTGGAATCAACTGAATGGCATGATCATGATCCCTAACAGGTGGTAGTCCCTTTGGAATTGCATCAAAATAGATGAGTGAGCATCAACAATCTTCTAAAGATCGGGTGGCATTGAAGACTTTGTATTTTGTACTTCTATGGAAAATAAATTTGCTATAAATCCATCTACTCCTTTTCTGAGAACCTTCTGCATCTTATGAGAGCTAATAATCCATGGAGACTTAGCTACCATCCCATTCAATTGTATTGTCCTTCCATCTGAATGAAATCGCATGAACAATTCTTGGAAATTCATCTCTATAGTACCTAAGGTTGTGAGCCATTGGACACCCAAAACAATATCTGCCCCTCCCATAGAAATGACAAACATAGGTGAGTCTAACATGTAGTCTCCCATGGAAAGCTTGATACTATGGAACTTTCCTGTGCACTTGACTATCCCACCATCCGTAATCATAACTTACATTTATGGAGTTGGGTAAATAAAACAATTGAGGCAGGCAACTAACTTACTATTTATGAAGTTATGAGTACTCCCCGATTCAATCAACATTGTCACCTTCTATTTTTTGAGATAGCCAATAACCTTGAGTGTTTGAGGAGTGCTAATACTGACAATGCATGGCAAAAATTGTAGGTTGGTGATCCTCTACTTCCTCTTCTCTCTTGGTTCCTCGGCCTCTCCTATAATTTCAGCATCGTCGTCATCCTCATTACCTCTGTCAATATAGAACAACTTCTTCTTACCACATTTGTGTCCCGGTCCATATTTGCTATCACAGTTAAAACATAATCCTTTTGCTCTCTTTTCTTCCATTTGTTGAGGAGTCGGTCTAATTGGCCTAGAAAATGAAGGGGAAGAGATACTACGGTCTTTGGTGTGAATGAAAGGCAACCTCCTACTAAAAGAACTTTTTCCTCTACTCGGCGTGCCATGATAATAGAATCAAAAAGCTTGAGTGGATTAAACATACATACCTCATGCTCGATGTGGTCCTTAAGACCCCCAAGAAATAGGTCATTTAGATTCTCTTCTGGTATATTCCCCACCCTTAAGGATATGTTCTGGAATTGATGCACATAATCTTTGACTGATCTTGTTTTTAGTAACTTTGCTAATTGACTAAAGTAGTTCTCTGAAACACTGGAACTATAGTGCAATTATAACTCCTCGGTAAAAACTATCCAAGTGACACCGAGACCATGCTTCTGCCTCTGAGCACATAACCATCGATACCAAATGAATTGGTCTAGTTCAAGATACAGGGATGCCAATGTCACCTTTTGTCCTGATGGTGTTTGATGTAGCTCAAAGAAGTTCTCCATTTGATTTATCCAATTCAGGGGATCTTTACCATCAAATTTGCATATCCACTTTTGGCACCATGTTAGTGGTTGCGAATAAGTTTTATTCTTATTGGGGTGGAAAAGTGATCCAACATGGTTATTTTGTCCATGATTTTGAACCGAATATCCTCCTTGGTTGATATGGGATAGATTTGGGTCATACTGTTCACCCTATACATGTTGCGCATGATATCATCCAACCATGATTGATTTGGGCTATGTCTCCTTTAGAGGCCATCTCAGATTGTACATTTCGCAGCTCATACTCAAGTTGGCTCACCTTATGATCAACTGAAGTAAACCCTAGTGTTGAGGAATTTTTATTTACCCCTTCTGAATCCATCTCTTCAATCACTATCCCATCTTTATCTAGGGTTTACCCGGAGTAACTTAATTCTTTTTTGCTCTTGTGGAAGGCCCCGCCATGTGATATCAAACTTTAGGATTTAGGGTTTCGATACAAATTCTGCTAAACAGAAAAAAACACAAAGAAGATACTAATACTATTTTTTGAGCTTTCCGAAAATGTAAATAACTTGAAAAATTCCACAATTTGCACCCTAGGGAGCGATTTTATGAAAAACCCTAAATTTGTAATAACTTGTGCAAAATAAATCAAAAAAGTCTGAAATTTTTAGGGAACCTTACTTAAAATATTTCACAACTCTGGTAAAAATATCTCCCACCAATTCGCTTTGGTTCGAAATATATTGTGGAAACAAAAAATTAGGGTTTTTGCCTAATTTTGGCCCAGATCGTAGCTCTGATACCACTTGTAATGAAATTACTAGTATAATTCAGATTATGAATAGCAATAGAACACCAAATAACACAATATTTCAGAATAATGATCTAAATATGCAATTAAAATAGCTTCGCCACTTCGAGGGGCAACCTCCAAACCAAATAATAAGACTCAAATGCTCAAATGATAATGAACTACTACCTACAATCCCGTGTATATACTATTAATATGTTATGACCATCGCCTGAGCCGACCTATTAAGCACGAGAAAGTATAAATGATATAATAAAATGATATGGTAAGCCACAAGTCGGCTACTCATATCCTAATACAAGCAATAGGTTAAAGGCGTAGTAGCCCCTGCCTCAATCCACCTGTGAAACGCCTTTGGCGTAAATATATATATTTATAACCTTTACATTTATGATCAAACAATAATAATTTCATCGCCATCACTGGGTGACAAAAATATTTCAATAACGGTCGAAATTGAAATCTTACCGGTCACATGTGACCATCATCCAAAATGACCACGACGGGAATGGATTTACATCTACTAACTAGAAAATTAAACAATATTAATTTTATTACAATTAATTAACAAGTGAGGGGAACATTTTAATCTAAAATGTGATCCAAAGATTACCGCTTTTAACCCCAGGTCACCGAGAGGGTAAAAATGACAAAGATAAAAACAAATTATGGAAGACTAAAATAAAAAATAGAAAAAGGACATGCCCATGCCCTACAACAGTCAGTGGTATTCACAAGAATTACCATGGAAAATGTTGGTTTTGGGTATATGGATAGTGGTTTCCCCATATTGATGGTCTCAAGTGGATCCATGGTGGACGTCGACGTACTTCGAACTGTAAACAACCGATCAACTTGTCGCTGTCAAAGCCCTCCTACCCCAACCCACTAGCGAAACACCTTTGGCGTAATAAGACAAATGGAATGAGTATATGTTTTCTTTATTAGGTTACAACTTTCATTGATGATGGGATTTGGGCATATATTTTCACTTACATATACCCATCGATAAAGACATTTGCTATAAATTTATAAGAAAAAGAGTGTTAGCATTATTGGCAATGTGGACGTTAGTACCTACATTAATTAAATTAAGAATTAATTGAAAAAAACCCTTTAGGTTTTAGAAACATTGGGTTTTCAAACACAAGAACCATATTAAAACTTTAGTTGAAAATAATCAGTACAGAACCACCCTGTCTCCGGTTAAAAAATAAAATTGACGAAGCAAATGTTTGTTTTCAATTTTAGACTAAGATGTCAACTCCGTCAATTCATTCGTTTGAATCCACCGGTAAAATGATCGAAACTCCACCCACCCAAAACCCCATACAATCTTTGCTAAGAATACCACGCAGTTTCTGGTTTTTGGTTATATGAACAATGGTTTTCACAGATTGACAGTCTTAGGTGGATCTGTAGAGGACGCCGATTTACTTTGAACTACAAATCGTCGATCAATCTGTCGCATGTTAGAGCCTCGCGCCCCAACCCACCTATAAAACTTCGGCATAATAAAAATAAAATAAGGGATGGCAATTGGCAATTAACAAAAAAGTGGTCTAACAACAGGTTGCATTGCAGTCACACACCGCCTTAAGACATTTCTCCTAAATATCCTCCTCAAAATATCAATGCTATTAAATGAACACATCCACCCAAAAATGTTGGAAAAAGTGGAAAGGGAGGTGTTGTCAGAAAGAGTCTGAGTTGTCAGAATTTGACAGTTTCCAGCAAGGGCAACTCCATAGAGAATGCCTTTCAGTGATTGAAGGTTTATGGGGGACCACTAAAATGTATAATTGCTTAAAGATTTGTGGGCTTAGTATTATTTTTAGAAGGTTGTTATTCCTCTTATGAAAGTGAGTTAGCATCTCTCCCATTTTTAATTTTGTTTTCCTTAAATATTCTTTCATGGAATTGATTCCTAAAATTTCATCATGTTTGGCTCTGATGTCCATGTACTTTGGGCATTCAAGATAAAATGCCCCTTCATTTCAATTGCCCCTACATTGTATATAACACAAGTCCTCTCTTCTTGTGGTTCCTCGGGGTTGTCCATCCTCCTATCACACATCTAAGCATATGGGAGCTAGTATTTAAAGGAGCAATGACAATATTTTCCCTTCATTTAATTCCATCCCTATATAGATTTTTTTCACAATGCTCATGTATGTTGGGTTGAACTCTCAAAAGTACTTTGTTGTCCTCCACATCCTCATTCTAAACTTTTCATTCACATAAATTTTATGTCTTTGTTAATTTAAAGTTTCGTAAATTTAGACTTCGATGGAGTCTCTTTGAGGAGGGAAGAGGAGACTTCTATCGTTAAGACTAAATTGTCGGTGTATCAAAGGTATTAAATAAGGTGTTCCAGTTCATTGTTTGTAGTTTAACATTGAACTATGTGTTAGCCATTGATGCCATGAATACATTCCTAGATAATTGATTTTCTTTTTGCAAACGTAATGGTGTATTGATTTTTGTGGGTGGGGGAGATCCACCATTTATTATGCTTAGTTAAGATAACTTTAAACTAGCACTTACACTAAAAAGAGGTGCAATGTTTACATCGATAGTAAAATATGGGGAGATTTTGAGAGTTATCGAAACAATATTCCAAGATACATTAAACTAGCACTTGCACTAAAAAGAGGTATATACGATTTTGGTAGCAACATAACAAACATACGCATATCGCAACCGATCGAGCATTGTGTTAGTGAGAAGGCCACCTCGAATGTAACTTTGCCCATATTCATATTAGGATCATAATATATTACCTAGACTAAGCCATCAAACCAAAACGAGATTGATTTTTTGACTGAATGTAAAAATTATAAGTCATAGAAGAAATTCCAGAGACGCACCAAGGGCATAACACTAACCATCTCTATTGGTGGCGTCGACATCGACAATGTCACCTTAGTTTGAAAATTAAAGATTAGAGTTTGTATCTGTCTCTTGCACATGTACACCAACTATGTGTTTGCGGAGAACACGTAACAATAAAAATATTTATTAACATCATTATCAATGTTAGTGTTCAATTTAAATATACATATTTAAAATTTCTATATTAATATTTAATATAGTAACTACTAATGGAAAATATAGTGTAGCTTTTAGGGACTTGTTTGAGTTACAAAATTCCAATAATAGGAGGTCAAGAAACCATTATGTCGATAAAATGACCACTTCCATTGGGGTGTCACCCTATTAGCGTAAGGATCATGATATATTAGGATTTATATGCTCTTGTGGACCGACCAACCAATCAATGTGGGATTAGTTTGTTGATTGAATGATAATATTGAGTTGTAGAAGCAATTTACATATGCATCAAACAGGCATATCCGAATTGGGTAGCAAGGTGAAAAGCTTACTTATCCCACAACCAATGAACCATTATGTTAGTGAGAGGACCACTTCCATTGTGGTGTCACCCCCATTGGCATAAGAATCGTGATACTGATGGGGTTCATATGTTACCACAGTAGAGCCCATCGATCAAAGCATGATTGATTTTTGTCAAACAATTCACATGCCTTGTATATACTTCCACATTGAGGATGTTGGAAAAGGTTTCAAAGCTTTGGTTTTACTCTTTCCATTAGTATTTGTTTCAATTTTTACAAGACTTTTTTAATAGACCCATTTTGTGCATACTTTGTCATCGTAATAGTCCATGACACCACATTTATTTGAGACATTGTGTCAAATAATTCTCGTATCTTGTATGTATACTTTCACAATTTACATATATATACACCACAACATTCCCGAGTGTATATAAAAACTCATAGACTAAAAAATCTTATCTAAAAAAACACAAGATAAACAACATACTTTAGGACTTTAATACCCTCACATTATTTATTACACACAATATATAATCACATAGAATAAAATGATTTCAAACTTTAACAAATCCTTAATAATTGACTCACAATACATTAAAATTAGACATATACTTTAGACTATACGCAAAAACACATCACTTCTAATTTCACACTACATGGACATGTGTATATACTCGAGGGATAAAAACACAACAAACAACTTAGCGATAGGGGCAGCAAGGCCCGAAATGCCCGTCTTTTGTCAAAAATTTCTTTTTCTAGTGGCGTGCAAAAAAACCGGCAGACATAATTTCCAAGGTGTGACAATTTTCCGAGCATTTTCGGAAGGGCTCATTCCCGCAAAATATAGTCTAGTGGGTTAATTATTTATCTAAAAATGTCTATATGTGTTAATTTTGAGGTATTTATTTTGGATTTGTTACATAATTTTATTTATTGAATGGTTTTATATTGATTAATGATTTTAACTTATTTTCTATAATTTTTTTATTGATTGGTGATAGATTGCCTCAATCTAGTTACACAACTATGTGTAGAGCTCAATTTTTTTGTAAAATAAAAAAATGCTTCAAACTCCACCATATGTCTATGATATCATAGTTTTCATCACCCTATCCACCAAAAAAGGAACACTACCCTAATGATGATCAAATGAATGTCAATTATATGGTTGGTTCTTCTTATCATCTCCCACTATTGCACTCCTCCTCTCACTTCCCTTGGCTAAGACTATAAATTGTGTCTATCAACATCATTATTGATTTGTATTTTTGCGAACGACATTAATTACATTAATAAACGTAACCTCTGATAGGCGATCGGAAGGGATAAAAAGAATAAGTGTAACGATTAGTAAGATGTCAATAGAAACGATTAACCTTAAATTTAACGTCCATTTGATTTCTTAACTAATTTCTATTCGTGTTTAAAGAACGCGATTTAAAAAATCATAATATTTTAAATATAGTATGTTTTTCCCCTAAAAATTCTATCACTAATAAATTGAAAACTAAATTTAAAATGATGAAATTTTATTAATAACAAATGTTGAACATTCCGTTTAAGGAATCCGAAATGTATGCCTCTAAATTAATATATATTGACTTTGTCTTATAACTCCACTAGTTATAATTTTATATTTTTGAGATAAGGATATGTAGGGATGTTTTAAAGTTGACTCGTATAAATTATTATATTTTTGAGATAAGGATATGTAGGGATGTTTTAAAGTTGACTCGTATAAATTATTATATTTTTGAGATAAGGATATGTAGGGATGTTTTAAAGTTGACTTGTATAAATTATTATATTTTTGAGATAAGGATATGTAGGGATGTTTTAAAGTTGACTCGTATAAATTATTATGTGAAAATGCCATTGAAATAAATTTGAGTGTTATATATTATCGTGTGAAGGTGCCGTTCAAATATGTGCAAAATCACACGATTTTAAAATAAAACATTGTGTATTTAACCTCATTTGTTTTTAGTTTAAAATAAATACGTATATTATCTATTCATGTTGAATAGAAATTTATTGTTAATTAGAAAGTCAAAATATGAAAAAATTAATATATTTTATGTTCAAAATTTATAAAATTGTAAAATTGGTTGTCTATTTTTAATCCCAAGGACTATTTCAATGTGTTTCCCATATTAAATTTGTCTTTTCAATGACACAAAGTTTTAAAGGTTTAAAAACAAATTCATAAATTTGTGTTTGAGATATTGATTCGGCGAAGTTGAATTGTTACCAAAGTTGATGTTTAGACATGTTTATGGCTCCACCACTATTACTTGACCCTTCCGATTTATGGTGGAGGCGGGATGCATGTTTGGTAAAAAGTAATAGTTGGGTGTTTTACAAAATTTAGGTAATAAATACGGTGTATTCAAAAAGGGAAAAATATCACCCCTCTAAGTTTAAGGTATGGTAGTCTTATTTTTATTTAGAATCGAACATGAAGACAATCCGACGAAGAAAGACTTTACTAGTAAAAACCACAAAAAAAGAATACAACATTTACAAGTGCAAGTGTCTACAAAGACACGTGACAAAAGAGCAATTCAAGGGTGCCATAAGAACAAGGAGACACATGCAATGGAAATTTCAATAGGTAGTACATAGAGAGTTTAAGAAAAAAGCTTTAAAATCAGAAAAGGGAGTATAACCAAGCAACATTATAGGATTGTGAGTCTAAGATAATGCTTTCATTTGTGCTCAAGGTCTTGGCCTGCGGATTCGACCATGGATCATAACAGACTGAGTGGCACAACCCTCACAAAGGTGGGAAATATGGCATACTTTTTTCATTCATTCCCCAACATAGAAGCTCATGTGGGTGAGATTATAAGCGATTTCAATCGATTTAAAACCTCTATTACATGCATGGTCGCATATACATTTGTCAGTGGGTAGATACATATGGAAATGACAGGGCACCATCAATTTTTAGAGATTCACGCACGAAGACGAACCATGTGGACGTGTGCCATTAAATATCTCAGTAGGGGTATGCGAGGCACTAAAAGGCACCAAAAATTGAGTCACTTGACATGCTTTAGTAATGAGGCGATGCTTGAATAGGGTCATGATGATTCCACTTTCAAATCATGTTGAGTTAGATAGGAACCGACACTTTACGCGATGCACCACAATTTCAAGGAAACTTGCGGATCACGAAAGCGTCACGTGGAATATGAATCGTATATTAACGAAGAAAAAGGTGGACAATCTCCTTTGATATAAAGACTGTGTTTCTCCATGCGGTTTGACCAGGAAGTGGGGGAAGAGAAATGAAAATGTAGGTGCCACGTCGTATTTTAATTTTAATTGTAACCAACTTATATTTCTTAATATTCAATTGATTAATATTATAATGGGATGAAATAAAATAATTATAAGGTTTATATCTAAAATAACAAACAATGAAAGTAGCTCAAAAACTAAGGTTATATGTAGTTGACAAGGAAGTAAATGAAATCCAACATTTTCGAATTTGGCAAGCAAAACATGAAATTTCAAAGAATGAAAGATTTTTCTTACAATAAAGAACTATATATATGTAATAATATCTTCAAGAAAAATTTAAACCCACCAAAATTTACGTATGCACGAGGCCAGAGCTTGGGGTAAAAGCTCAAACACTAGTTTGTTTCCCGCTTATGCACCATGTGACCAAACGAGTTATGATAAGCCCTCTTGAAAGATGCCCTACTCCATCTCTGCCTCTACTGCATCACCGTCGTCGGTCATATTAGGTGCGGTCCTCCGCATTGGAAAAAACGATGTAGACATTTTGTATTTAAAAAATATTTTAGTGTTTAAGGTCCTCTTTAGAGGCGATGGTGTCCTGGTGAAACTAATGGGCCAATTTCTTGTACACCATCTTAATGTCTTCCACGCTAGCCTCACAACTTAACCCTAGCACTTCATACACAGTACTCGATTTCTTCATGCGGCCATCCGTCGACTTTGATTGATGGATTCACCCGAGATTTGATCCCCTTAACTTGTGTCAATGTATTTCTTCCGTTCATACGGATGTTAGAGTGGGTGGCTACTGAGGTCAATGTGTCGGTGGAAGTCGAAAACACAATGTACGTCATCATCTAAATACATCTCGCCTATTGTTGTCAACGTTAGTGTCGAGCCAACCCTTCACAATCTAGTTTGGAGAACACCTTCGACATAAAAATAAAAATTCATCCCATCTTTTTCACGAAAAGAAAACAATTATTTAAGAGAGGCGAGCTTTAGAACCTTAAAAACCTTAGTGAATTCATTAATTTTTGTTTCTAAATAAATTAACGAGAACATAAATTATCCCACCATTAATACAAAAGAAAACCTTTATTTGCATCGTAAAAAATAGTAACATCTAGTAATAGGATTTAAGAGTAGTTAATACATCCTGGTTGCTAACAAACTTACAATGGCTGCCCTGTAATTCAAAAATCTTAGACACAAACACCACCTTGGAAGATCTTCTACGTTAACAGCCATTGGCTTATTTATGATCTCAAGTCAAATATTAAGAAACTATTTACTACACTCTCTTGGCTATGGAAACCAAATTTCAGAAAATTGTTAACCAAGTTAAGTTAAGTTAAGATGTCCATATTTTGTACAAAATTATTAATTAAGCCAAAGTTACAAAATTTGAATTTTACAAAAATTATTGTTTGATTTTGAGAGCATGAATACACGGTTGTAGCAGATGCAGACGATTATGAATCTCTAAGCGTGAGATTATGAAGTATCTCAATTTGGTATTAATGCAAGGTGTCTGTGTCAGTTCAATATGAAGAATATCAACGTCGAGATTCAAGCGTAAAAGGAGCCCATGAATGAGCTAAAAGTGAGCAAATTTTCTTCGTTGTTCAAGGCAGGAGCCAATTCAATGCGCCAGGTGGACGACGGAAAATGTGTCGTACATTGTCGTCTAAATGCATCTGGGTTGTTACTGTCAATGTCGATGTCAAAACCAACCCCTCACGATCCTGTTTTGAGAACGCCTTCGGTGTAACTAGAGAAAAAGCACAATCTTCCAGCTTCTTGTGATATTTCTATGTCATTTCAATGTAACCACAACTCAGAGTTTCTCAATACAAAAAAATTAATACTCAAGTTTATGTGATACCATAACTTAGGAACATCCACTTTTTTCCATCATCAAGATCTAGCGGTAATTGAATTTCATTGAGTACTGCTTTCTATAAGAATTTTTATGTCCACGTTTATATTTTTGTTTCTTCCATTACCACAGTCTATTCTTCCTGACAGCACACAATCACAAGATCTATCTGTAATGGCACCAAATGTAAGATGCATAGACTACACTCACATATTCTTAGCAAGAACAGATATATATGGACACGTTAAAACAATTATACCACACCATTATAAATATGGTACAAAAAATGCAATAAAATGATAATAGAGACATATAAAATGAAATAAAATTGTTGGTAAGTGCAACTAGGAAATTGAGATGAAAATGACATACTTAAGGATCTCGTAGTTAGCATGTTATAGAGAGGCCGTGAAAGAGAATTTAGGTAGCGCCGTGTAATGATGAATAAATACATTCTTTGAACAGAACATATGAAACTCAAACAACAATTAAAAAGGAAACAGCAAAAAAATCAAGGCTTGTAGGACTCGTTCAAATAAGGAGAAGAAGGCTATACTCAATCTAAGTTATTGATCAATTTGATTATAGGTGTGTATCATGCATTTCATTTTGATGTGTTATAACTAGTTTATGTTCTAAAAGCCCCTCTTCTTCATATAATCATCTGATAGTTTATAGATGTTCCCTTCTAGAGATTCCATAAGCTTGGTCTTGTGTAGATGGCTAGATAGCTTTGCAAATTTCAAATCTTTTTGTAGAAAATGGTGTCATAAATAATAAGTCTTTCATATGCAAGTTTAAAAGTTTCATTTGAGAAGGAAAATTATAGAAAAGTTATCATATTACAACAATACAACTTCTTAAATTCTCTTTCAGCAGTTGTTAGAAATGTCTACCCACTTCTCTTTCGGTAGTTGTTAGAAATCTCTACCCAAAGTAGTGGTTGGTCCTAAAATTGTAGAAAAATATATATTTTTGAATGTCCTCCCTACTACAATTTCATACATTTCTACCTTTTACTCACATTTCCACAATATGATGTAACATAATTAAACACATATGAGAAAAGCTTTATATCTACCTTGAATGTCTATGATATTTATGTTCTTTCTTCATTTGTTAGGCTTTGTAATTTTTATATTGGATTGTTTGGTTTCCTATTCATCGTACCATGGGTGGACTTCCAAGTAATCTTAATTGCAACATGTTTTCATCTTTGTTTCCACTTCTTTATTGGATAATGGTCTCAACATAGGAAATGTGATGCCAAATTTAGCTTCCCACCTAATTTGATAAACTTTAGAGAAAATTTGGTTTTTTCCAATTTCAATGTTTTCATGGCTTTGTTGTAGTGTTTTATAGTCCGCTAAAGGATTTGACCTCAAGTAAGAGGTTTGGAAGGGATTGAGAGCAATTTTTTTCTATTCATCTAGTTTTAGGAATTTGATATTCTTCCTCGGTTTCCTACCTTTCACGACTTCACAAATCAACTTTGGGACATTCTTGGGCTACTTGATGAAATCTTGCATTTTATTTGCATTGCAATTAGCTTTGAGATTAATTTTAACCTTCATAGTTGGGTTAATGCTTTAAGGGAAGCTATGTTGCCTCTTGGTTAAATACATGGCCATTTTGAGCTCACCAAAGTGACAACTTTTACATTTTTGCTTTGGGAATTTATCCCACTTTTACCAAGGAGAGCACCACGATAATATTTAAATACAAAATAATTTATAATATCAAGTGCATTATAGGCTCTGCATGGCCCACCTTTTGGAAAAATGGCTAAGGGGTCACCCCAAGCTCGGTGAAATCAACTAGAGACATGGGTCTAATGTCAAATGGTATGATTTCGGGCCACTTAATGAGAAGTGGCACAAAGGTTAAGGAAGGTTCTGAAATATGCATAAGATTGCGTTAAGTGGCACAATCCCATGAGGTTGGGTGTTGGGAGAGTGGAAGCTCAAATGAAATTTTGAGTAAGCCTAAAAAGAGCCCAAAATCGGGAAATCGAGATTATGCCACGTGGTACACTCTGGTAGTTAGGTGTCGAAAAGTTTGATAAAAATTGACTAAGGCAAAACAGATCCTAAATCCCATAACCAACTAGATCTCAACACATGGTGAAAATTCGTAAGATCGGGTGTTTTAAAGAGGGAAAACATAAGAAATGGAGATAACATCTAGAATCGACCCAGGCTATAAAAATCACAACCTATCACTTAACACCAATTCGGGAGCCTATACCCAATTATGGTTTGCCACATGTCACAATCATAATTAGTCGGGCCACGGGGAGAATGGGTATTGAGCTTGGGGAAAATAGAGGAGAATGGAGATAGAATGAAGAAGCAACACAGGAGCCCATATAAAATCATGACCTGCCACGTGGCATGATCATGAGTAGTTAGGTGTTAGGGAGAATGGAGACCGAGCTTGAGGAAAATAGAGGAGAATGGAGATAGAGTAGAGAAGTAACCTAGATCCCATAACCAATTATAGCCTGATACATCACCCAATGAGAAAAAGAATATAATTTAAAAGCAAAATTTTCCTCCAAGATTTAGTGGCGTAGAAAAATGACAAATCTCTCATTTTTTGAACATATCTTTTGATTCAGGGAACCAAATCACACAAAATTGGATTCATTGGAGAACTCTAAAAGAATCCCATCAAATGGAATATATATTGGAATTTGAACCTTTGTGTTTTTTAAGTACATTGCAATAAAAGTGATGAGCATCATTGATACTCACACTTTAATAATTCAACATTTGTCAATACCATGACGGTGTCCAAGGCTATTTACAACAAAGAATGATTAAATCGTATCGAGCATGAAACTAAATTAATTGAATAATAAACAACTAATAAAACTAAGAATTTGTCCTATTTTATTTAAAACAAGATGAGAGAAAAATATATATCACAAATACTCCTAACTCTGTAACTTAAACGGTTTCTGACATGCGAGAAGAAAAATAATAGTTTAGACGATGTAAACACTATAATACTTATGAGTAAGCGAACTAAATAAGTAAACAAGAAATAAAAATAAGCAAACTAATTCAATAAACAAGAAATAAATAATACTTCCCTTCACATTGGGGAGGAGTGACCCTTGCTCCTTCCCTATGATCCGGTTATAAGATATTGTTCACACGATAACACAATTGAATTCAAAATCATGCCCTTTTTATTTCTCGCTGATGTTTCAATACATTTCTTTACTTCCATGATGATAATAATAATCCTAATGATATTTATTCCACAACAAGAACGTCTTATATATTAGGTGAATTCAAGCTCTTCTTTCAAGAGAACTTGTTATTCTAATATACATGCAAGAGTTACATGTAGGAGTTAACTAAATAGATCTATATCGAACAACAATATAACTGGTAATCATTAAGTTGAAGTGTCATCCTGCATGTGACTTGTTGATCACACTCATCTTTTGAATGAAAGTGAAGTTCTTGTAAACAACATTTAACTGATGTTAGAGATCATTGGAGTCTAGACAAACTCAAGTAATCAAACTCCTCGCATAGTGGAGGATTTATCAAAATATGGATTGGTTGTTTAATGCAAAGCCTAACCCGTGTTAAATTTGAATGATCCATGAAGAGGTAGTTTCCACCTAATCAAAATAAATTTTGGACATGTAGTTGATGCTTGACTAGGCGGTTCCACAAGTTGTGTGAATCATATGTTAACTGGGTGAGTCCGTGCTCCACTATGTGATTCTTGTGCTAGGTTGATGTGAATCTTATGCTAGGCATATGTGAGTCCTATCTTTAGGCTTATGAAAGTCAATACATTAAAAAAATTTAGCAAAAAAACCAACTTATATCAACCAATCCAAGAAAGCATATGAAAGATAAAAGATAACCAAGATTTATGCACAAAACTTATCTTTAAGTCAACGAAAGTATTATTTATAATAATGCTAATATTAGTTCAATACAAGGTAATAATGACAAAATTGGGGTTTGGAATGGGAATTCAAAAGGCTCATCACTCCCCCAGACTTATGGATTAGCAGGTCCTATTATAGATTTAGCCATTGCTATTTAAGGATTCCACAATCTTAGTATAATTATACTCATTGGAAAAATTAATCCACGTTTTTAATTATGGGTTGTGGTATCCACTAATCTAAATTAGTAATTTTCTCCATTTTTCATAGCTCTTAGATGGCTGGTCTTGATCATTATTCCACCGAGGTAATCGGGTGCTAATATTAGTGGTGTTCTAAACCACGTGCCTACCCAATCTTGCTCCGTGTCTGTCATAATTCTCCCCGTGTCGTTGGATCTTCTCAACGGCCACTTTGAAGGTTGGTAGGAGAAATGCCTCCTTATTCTTGTAGGTTTCAGTGATCAAGTCCCACCTCTGTCAGTAGGCAAAGAATTCCATATTAAAATTTGGCAAAACATATGCTTTGAAGTCTGCTACACATGTAGACATGCTTTCTTTATACGGGTCGACAATATGAAGACACTTTGGATCTCGAGTCTTATAAAGTCGTAAGAATCTTTCGGGTCTGGAAGATCATGTCTCATGAGAATACCTACATTAGTCTCCTCTCTTGTATAATTCCCTCTCTTTTCCCTCCAAATTGTTTGATGTCGGAGTGTGGAGACAAATGATCTTAATTGAACCTCTCCTACATAAATATTTATTAGAATTTGCACTTCTTCAGGTAATAGAATTTCGTGAACATAAAATTCACACAAAAAATTCCTCCTAGTTGTATATGAGGCTACATATGTGGCCATAAATTTCCTATCAGTTTAAAATTCTAAGGATTCATTGGAGTGAACCCTATAAATTTTCCATTTATAAAATTGTTCCTCAAAAAACAAAGCATAAAATCTTGTTGGTGACCTATAAGCAAGCGTTTTCTCATATAATTGACATATTAATGCTAAATTATTTTCCAAGACATTTTTATCTTCCTTTAAGATTTTGTTTTCTTCTTCTACTTTCCTTAACTCATAGCAACGACTCATCTATCTTGTCATTCCTTTTAATATCACAATTTGGGAAAAACAAAATATGTTTGAGATATTTGTTTTGTGGTGCTTATGATTTCTTTTTCCTTCTTCTAAGATTTTAGGGCTGAAAGTTACTCGGTTAAATTATTAGTAGTTTGTTGAATTTCTTGAATGATATGGTCTTTACCTTTCAAATCCTATTGGAGTTCTTTGAATTTCCAAGTCCTTTTCAGTTCTTAATTAGGAAAGGTATTCATCTTTCCCTTGGAGGACAAGTTGCAAATTTTGTAACATGTATTTTTTCTGTTGCAAATCAAATTCAATTCTAGAGAGGGCTAATACTTGAGGAGTAAGGGATTCCTCATCATGGGGTGAGCTAGGCTCTCCTTCAAACATAGGCATTTTCCCTTTATCTGGAAATGGGGAGTCTTTAGCAATGGGCATTGGCTCAATAATTTGTTCCTCAAAAATAGGGTTTGGAGGAGATGGAGATGTTGATGGGGAAGCTTGAGGTGTGGATTTCATTTCCCTAATTGGGACTTCTACTTCCCGATCTTTAATTGAGGTACATCCTCTACTTAATACTTGATACTTTTCTTGGAGGATCTTAATTTTTTTGGGCTTTATTTCTATCAAAGACTCTATTTCAAGGGTTTTAAGTTTGGATTGAATTTCATCCTCTAGAACATATTTCATTTGGAATTTGAGCCATTTCTTCATCCCATTACATTTTTAATGAAATGGTGTTTGAAAATTAAATGAATCAACCCCTAAAATTCCAAATATTTAACCCCCCAATGGAACTTCTCTATGGAGGAAAGAACAAAGTAATGAAAGAAATGTGGAAGGTCAATTTTGTTTTGTTCCTTGGCCTCTCCATGGTGCAAGTGTATGATGATTCTCACTATAGGATCAAGAATGATTTCATATTGACCCTCACAGGTGAAATATTTTATGACCCATTTTTAAAGTGATAGGTAAAAAGATGAAAAAAAATTCTTTGCAACTCTAGTGCAAACACGGAGTTGACTCTTCTAGGGTTTCCCCCATCTAACCGTCATACCTGCAACTTTGCAGGCATTGCATGAATTATTTGCTATAGTCTCTCCTATGGTTTTTTCCTCTGGGCGTCCCCTATAAAATGACCTCACCATCTTCAAACCCGATTGTTTCAATCACAACAAGAGATAGTGGAGCGAGCAATGGCACTACCGATAAAGCATCCCAAGAAATTCGTCTCGAAGGTTTTTCACGAGGTAATCTCTCTCCTCGGATGTTGTTATGCCCATTCCTGAATTTAATGTTACATGTCAATGGTTAGAATAATTTTTCCTCATTGGGTATTTTGTGGGTCGAATCCCCTCTGAAAGCATGCTTAAATCTTGGGCTAACACAGTCTGGACCCCTCATGGGGTCCACTTGGATAGTGTCCAAAACATGACCAAGGGTTTCTTTCTTTTCATTTCTCTGACCCTACAAATGCGCCCAACATTTTGGCCAAGCAAACCACTTGGTATGTCTACAACTCGTTGCTTGTGTTAACACCATGGCATAAGGACTTTGTGGTATCTGAATATACCACCCTTAAAGTGCCGATGTGGATTAAATTTCCTAGTCTTCCTCTACCATGTGTTCATTTCCTGCCATAAATTGCCACTTCACTTGGGAGGTAGTAGTCCTTAAGGCGATAAGTTTTACCATGCTCGTCCCTAGAAGCAAGTTTGCGTTGAGATTGACCTCTCACAGGACCTCAAGGAATTTGTGGATATTCAAATGGGTGATACACACTACTCCTAGTGGGTCATGTATATAAATCTTCCCAACACTTACTTTCATTGTCAAGCGTTTGATCACAAGATCGAGATATTGTCCGCTTTATGTCCCTCGTAGCCATCCCCATGTAGCAAAAATGATGTCTGAGCCAGTCCAAACCCTAGTAGAAGGAAGGTTGGCAAGTGGCGAAGGCCGGTGAAATAAAAACAAAGCCCAACAATCTAAAGCCTCTGGCTCCCATGGCCATCGTGAACCAACTGTTAAGGAACATTATCACAATATTTTGGCCAAGGTGCCTACAAATGCTACTAAGGAACCAATTCACTGGCTTTTAAGGAGCTAGCTGCTGCGGCCATATCGGCTACCCCGTTTCTAAGGTACTCCAGTACGCCCCTTGCGGTGTCATTTCTCATGGACCAGACAAAGTTTGTTTCTCACATCCCTATCTTGCATTTAGTTCCACTACTATTTCCAAGCAATTCACAAGGGCCTTCCAAACAACCAAGAAGTCCACCTCACATTTCTCGAGACCATAACCCAACACATAGTGTGGACTCCACTGAAGCAGAATACAACATTGAGTACGCTAGATGAAAAAAAAATTGATCTGTAGGATTTTTTACAACATAATGTTGCTCATTTCCTGCATAATCAGTATGATGCCCTTGAGGGCTTGGAGGATGGGGATATGACTCTTAACCAACATTCTCCATGAATTGTCTATCATGAAATGTTAGGGCTTTCACAGAGACTCTGTCGTAAGTATGGAGTGCGTGAAACTCAACAACAATGTATAAATCTGGATGTTTTGTTTTTGCAGGAAGTTAAAATTACAGGTTTTCAGTTGTATATGGTTTGTAAATCCATCTGGCCTGATAGATTAGCTTTCTGTAGCAATCATGAAGCAGGCGTGGGAGATTAATTTCACTTTTTACCCCTAAATGGCGGCCCTTATTAATACCATGGAATCAATCCCACTAACCGTGTTAAATGGGTCCTTTTTAATATTGAGGGCCGCACTTTTGGGCTCATTAATATTTACACCTCTAATGATGTGACCAAAAGGGCCGATCTGTGGCGGATGGAAACCAGCTCCATTCTCGATGCATACTGGGTTATAAGTGGAGACTTTAATATGATTGAAACCCCAAATGATAAATGTGGCCACCTGCCTATGAGGTGGACACCTGGTGAAAGGGAAGCGTGGTACTTCATGTGAAATAAATTCAGATTCTTTGATCCCAATGCATATCGCTTTCCCACCTCTGCAACTTGGTACACATTGTCCAATCTCTATGGAGGGATAGATCGCATCCTTAAACATCTTAATAGGGCCATCTTTGCTTGACTCATTTTTTTTGAGTTTGATAGCATTTATTCCATGCCAATGGAGGTTATGCCTGACTTTGTCCTTTCAAACCACTCCCTATATGATTTCAGTATCTGTTGGCATGATGCACGCCCATTTTGTCATAAAGGCCAATTCTTTCTTAATATTGCCTTGATGCAACATGGCCCCACCATCAATCATATCAAGCGGATTTGGAATTTAATTCCACGACCCAATCACTATCAATGATTTCATCCACCTATGCAGTCCAGCTGGTTACTTTGGTGGGAAGATGTGCTTTGACTCAGACTACCAGATTTCTTAGAATCTACGGCCACCGGTGACCAAAATTTGGTGTTGCTCATACATCACTAAAACCTCACCTCTCTCTCAGGGGCGATAGTAGTGCTTCAAGGTGATCCCTTCTCTAACGCTTTGCAACTGCAAGTTGTAACTCTCGGCATCAAATCCAAATTACGGACAAACTATAATGCCAGAGGTGCTCAGATCCGGGCTCGAATGCACTAGCTCAAGGTTGGAGATCGGTCTCGAAAGAATTTTTCTCTCTCTTCGAGCCAGAAATCCTTTTAACGATCCGAGCTAACATGGATGATGAAGCTTGAATCACTAACCCACAACTTATGTTGCAAGATTTTGTGAGCAACATTACAAGCTCATTTTCCAAGCTCAGACACCACCCTACGAAGCTCACTAGGCCGCTCTTGACCAATGTTTGGGGGTTGTGACTCATGAAGCTTTCGAGGCTCGAAGGTGCTCTGTGAAAGAATACTCACTATCGAAGACCTTCATAAAGCCACTATGCAAATGGATAATGATAAAGCACTAGGTTGCGATGGATTCCCTATGTATTCTATAAAACTCTCTAGGATTCCGTTGGGCAAGACCTCTATCAGTCTATCTTGAAGGGTTTCACAATCAATCCCTAGGGCCTGACATTAACAAGGGGAACATCAAATTTATTCCTAAGCAAGGAGATCCCGAGAAAATCACTTGTTGGCGGCCAATTACTCTATTGAACATCTCCTACAAAATCATTGCCAAAGCGTTAGCTTTGCGATTATGCATCATTGCTGCCTACTATTATTTAGCTAGAGCAAATAGGTTTCATACAGGGACGCTTCATTCTGGATAATATCATCACAGTTTGGGAAGGCATGGAACGGGCTTGCGAATCTCACTAGGATGCTATGTTTATCAAAATTGACTTTGAGAAAGCTTATGATCATATTGAATGTCCTTTCATCCTCACCATGCTTCAGGCCCTTGGCTTTGGACCCATCTTTATTCAATATGTCAATAGGCTCTTTGTAGATGCCTCTACTCAAATATCTATCAATGACCTTAGTGCGAAGCCCTTTGGGATTTTCTTGTCTATCAAACAGGGTTGTCCTCTAGCCCCTACACTTTATGTGCTTACAGCGAAGGCTTTGGTTATCTTTTAGCCCATGCCAAAACTCAAGGTCTTGTTCATGGAATATCGTTGCCTACTGAGCCCACCTCTAAACTCCTCAATGGGAATTTTGTGGATGATTCATTCCTTACGCTTATCGAGGATGAAAGTAACATTCACAATTCCATGTAATATAAGGATACTTTGTGCACGACTTCTTGGTTCCTCCATTCAATGGTGAAAAACTAAATGCTATAGGCAGTCCTTCCTTCCTACGCGGCCCTTGCTTGCCACATATGATTGGAAAATTCTTCAACATGGTGAGATCTTCAAATTCCTTGGTATTCCTTTTTCTTTTCAAGCCTCCTTGGCTGATCTATGGCATTATGTCATTCACCTGGTTGGCGAAAAAATTGGAATATTTGCTCACTAGACCTTTATCTCTGGCTGGAAAATTCCAAATTTTTCCAAAGTTCTGGCGGTCACCCATGTTTACTATTCGTCTTGTTGGATGCCTTCCAAATCCTCCATCCAAAAGTTAGAAAATCTGCTCAAAATTTTCTTATGGGTTAATGCTTTTACTGGAAAAGGTTTTCACCGTGTTGCTTAGGATATATGTTGCTTACCTCACAATTCTGGAGGCCTTGGGCTTATCCACATTCAATGCCAAGGGAAAGCTCTCTATGCCAAGTGGATTATTAGAAGCATCATTAGCCAAAAAGCTTGGAAATTTCTCATAAAACATGGCCTCTCGAAGGCTCTCCTTATGGTCATCTTACATGAATATTTTTAGGGTTTGTCAATTTTCTCATCACTCATGTGCCTGTCAAAATTGTAGGCACCTTCGTGCTTAAAATTATCTAGGAATGTGTCAAACTCTTGCTTCTATGGAAAGGGGATGAATTTTGCAATGTGCTATCTCTCAACCAGTAATCTCTCTGGTGGTCACCGATTTTTCAATCCCAAGATCAATACCTTGCAGAGGTCCCAAGAATCTCCGTGTTTAAATTCTTCAAACGTAGAATTCATACCATCGAGGATTTTTTCTACAAGGACAAGCAATCCTGGTTTGCTTGGCTAGAGTTTAAAACTCTATTTTGGCTCTCCAAATAGGATTAGAATACTTTCAATACTGTGATTAATTCTTTCTCTGATCACATGTTACATAAGATTGTTGTGTACTCTTCTTGCCCTTGGTGGATAGACTGGAAGTGGTATGTTGATACCCCTTTTTGTAACTATAAATCCAACAAAGGCTATCGATGGCTCTCACCCCATTTTCCCATGGTGGAAAAACTTAATACTCGTTGGGGAATTAATGTCACCCCATCTGTCTTGGGCAGACAGTTTGATACTGTTTGGACTATATTTGTTGAGCCCAAAATATCTCATTTTATGTGGTGTATTCTTCACCAAGGCCTTCCTATCGGGCCCATCTTGTTCAAATTGGGATTTTGGCTCCCAAATGCCCCTTCTATGGGCATCTAGAAATGATTATGCATGTTTTTGGTTTTGTCCCAAAGCTCAAACTACCTGGAATTGGATCCATACTTTTTTCTTTCCTTCCCGGCCCCACTGTTTCACTTGGCAACATATCCTCTTGGGAGATAATCCACAACTTCGCCTATATTCAACCGATTTGGCATGTTTTTAGAGGGGATATTTTATTTTGGATATGGAAAGAAAGGAATGCCTTTTTATTTTCTAATTCTATAGTTGATCGAGTCATTCTCAATTTATGATAAATCTATGGTGATCTCCAATGTGCTTCTACATATTCAAGTTTAAGTGAATAAGGTGGCGCTAGAGGTAGACCACCTCCGAGACTTTGTTGTGACATTAAGGGAAAGCCCCGTGTAATGTTGCTCAGGTGCCTCCCTTTCCCACCGGTTCTCATCTCCCTTAGATCATGGCATCCAAGCAGCGAGATCCCGACGTCGAGCATTTAGTCACTCCCGTCGTTCTCTGGACCACCACCACAACACAGTCACTCACATGGGCACCACCATGGTCAAGGCTTGCTGCCACATTCCTCATCTCACCAAGAAGACAGGGCTCATTGCCTCAAAGAACTTGGGTGGGGTTCTCCACCTCGATCGTCGCTCACCAAAGAAGGTTGGGGCTCTCCTCCGCCACCTCTCAACAGACCACCCGACATCTGCCGCCACCCACGCCTTCCTGCTGGAAAATTCCCATTGCTCGTCTTATCCATTTCTACATGTGAGGAAGTAGATCGTGAGGAAGAAAATGCTGATGGCTGGGAGATTCCCAACATTGGCAACGATCTACTTGGTTTGGGGTGGTCGGATGATCAGAATTCACCCGCCTCGGGCATGTTTGTTATTCTTTGCGATGTTGTCTTTGTCTTTTCCAGATCATTTTTAATGTATCTCCCTAGGCTCGACCTAGTTTGTTGGTGGTTTTGGGCATGCTCTCATCTCTGCCCACTTTTTTGTTGAAAGTTATCTTGTATCTTATTACATTAATATATTATAAGATCCTTTTCATCAAAAATATTTTATGACCCATTTTGCAACAAATCCCCATGGTTATAGAAATCTAGATATTTTATCCCTTTTTCTTTTCCAGTATTATCAAAAACCAATTCCAAATTTTCCCTCTTTCACATAGAAAATATCTTTATATTTCAGAGTATGGAGCTCTAAAACTTTGTAATTGCCTTTTACGAGAATGCCCAAAAATTCACTAATAGTTAAGGCACTTAATAGAATTTTTGTACCTTTTATTTGTGAATATTCGTCACCGATATTTTTGGAAAAGTTCTCAGTCATTATTGGATTTAATTCTTCATACATGAGCATGAAGTCTAACCATCATGCCTTTTTTAAAATGGCAACGAACTTTACACATGCTAATGAATCCAGAGAGTTTGTTGGCTCATGATGGAGTTTGAAATCCATTATGGCGTACGAATATAAGTGACAATGGTGCGCGGGAATGGAGGTGATAAGAGGGCAGGAGTGGAGGTGATAATGTCATAGGAGTGGAACTTATATTAGTATTGAAATGGTTAAAAATGGCAGGGGAAATTAGTTAATTCAATGGAATTTGATATGGAGGTAACAAACTTGCTATAATTATGAAGGGAATGTAAAATTTATGGGAACGTGTGAGAGGTAATTGGGAAGTGTGTGAGAGGTAATGGGAAGTGTGTGAATTATACCTTGAATTGACTAACAATTAGTATTATCATAATTAAAACTTTTTGTAACTTAAAAAGGAGTGTTGGCACATACCTTGTCATCTTTCACTTGTCACATGTTCCCTCAATGTCGATGGTCAAATATTGTTTTGGTATGATTTTTCATGACATGATTATGGAACGAGGTGATTGCTATCTCCGGTTTTCAGCCACCTTTTTTATTTCAACAATTTTTTTCATTTCTTTTTTTTCTTTTTTTTGAAGGAAAGACCACCATTTCTGGTTTTCAACCATCCCTTCATAAGAAGATGGCCACCATTTCTAGTTTTCAACCATCCCCCTTTTATTAACATTTTTTGAGAAACAATCTAACTTTATATTAACTTGGACAAGGAGACCTCATCCAAGCAATTCAAAGTTGAATTGGCTTGCAACATTATTTTAAATTCTTCTCGGGATTTTTTGAGAAACAATCCAACTTTAGATTAACTTAGACAAGGAGACCTCACCCAAGAAATTAAAAGTTGAATTGGCTTTCAACATCATTTTAAATTCTTCTCAGGATGTTGGTTTTTGATATAAACATAGTATATGACCATTAACCAAAATTATTTTTCTTTCACCGTCAATTGGAACAAACTACACAATACCAGGTGTTGTATAATTATTCTATTTGGTATGGGCCCATCTATTTGGTTTGCAACTTCCCTTTAAAATCCTTGTATTTTGAGTCAAATAGCAAAGCCCAATCTCATTACTAAAACTTCCTCTATTTGATGTGTCGGTCATGCCATAGCTTCCCTTGATATTTCACTAACCCAGTTTGATGTAATTTTTCTATTCTCATCTAATCTAATTCATTCAACTAGGCAATTTTTTATTTTTGTGCCTATGATAATTCAATTCCTACTGATGCAACTATTTTTAATATTTGCATCTCATATCTTATGGGAAAGATAGGTTTCTTCCCATAAAACAACTCATATGGAGTAAATCACGTAATTGCTTTCCAAGTTGTATCATAAGCCCAAACTACCTCGGAAAATTTGAACCCAATTTCTTCCCGAAACATCCACTGTTTTGGTCAAGATGTTTTCTAGTTCCCTATTGGTCACCTCAACTTGACCATTAGATTGAGGGTGGTAAGGGGATGAATTATTGTGCCTTACTTGACATGTTTCTACAAAAGAACGAATCAAATTTGACATGAATTGAGGTCCTTGGTTTGAAACAATTGGCCTCGTGATTCAAATATCGAAAACATGCTCATACAAGAAATCGCCACCTTTTCATCTTTAACATACTAGAGATATTTTACTTCATCCCATTTGTTATCATCCTTATGTGTGGATTTCACTAATTCCTCGAGATTTTGGTGTAACAGATTCATTACATTTGGTAATAGAGAAACCACCCGGAGTTTGAGTCCTTGCATGAGTGGCTATACTAACATTACGGTGTTCTCCCGGAGCTTGTATATGGTAGGGTGTGGTCCCGCTATATACAGGCACAAATCTAGTCTATAGTCCGGGATATGCAAGCGCGGTGGAATGTTATGATTCTCATGTTTGGATTTCACTAATGCCTCGAGGTTCTAGTGTAACGTTCGTTGCACCATTTTATCACATAGTCTGTGCAAATCAAGATGTATTCCTTTCCTTGAGAAGGTGGATCGATTGGTCTAATGAAATTTAATCCCCACTTCTCAAATGGATCCAAAAATACACGTGGTTGAAGAGGCATTTCATTTGATGGTGTTGGTTTCCACATATGTTGGCACTTATCACACTGTGAAACATATTTCTGGATATCTTTTTGCATTGAAGGCTAGTAATAACCATCTCCTAGAACTTTATGAATTATTTTTTTGACTGAATAATTCCCTCCTTATAGTTCATCATGAGAGGCCCTAAGTATGTCAAAGAATTAATCTTCGGTTACACACCTACGTAAGACATAATCAAGTCCACATTTAAAAATCATTCCATCAAACCACTTATACATTACACTTTGTTTGATTAACTATTTTCTTTGTTTGGGTGTAAGAAAATATGGGAACTTCCCTGTGGCCAAATAATTAGCCAATCAGCAAACCAAGGAGAATTGGTAGAAATAACAAAAAGTGCTCATCCGGGAAATTATAATTCACTTGTTCATCTGTACCTAATACAATTATTCTTACAAGAAAACTAGTTACCACATTTGCTTTGCAGGTTTATCAATAATTTTAACATTGAATTCTTGCAATAATAACAACCATCTAACAATTCTACCTTGAACCAAAGGTTTTTTCATTAAATATCTAATGGAAGAATGGTCTGTGTGAATGATCACCTCATAACCTGTAATGTAGTGGTAAAATTTGTTTATTATATAAAAACTGCAATAAATTCTTTTTCTATAGTAGTATAGTTTCTTTCGGATGGAGAGATATTTTTGTTGATGTAATAAATTGCATGCATTGCCTCTCCCTCTTCTTATTGACCCAAAACAACCCCAACTGCCTCATTGGAAGCATCTGTTTGAATATGAAAGGGAAGCTTCCAATTTGGTCCCCTAAGAACTAGAGTATTAGTTAGTTTCTCTTTTATGATGTCAAAAGATTTTTGACAAGCTTTTGTCCATTGAAATTTAAAATCCTTAGTTAAAAGTGAAAACAATAGAGAGGCTATTTTGTTAAAGTTAGAGATAAATATCCTATAATAACTTGTATGTCCTAAGAAACTACATACCTCAATTTGACTCTTAGGTGATGGGAGCTATACAATTATATTAACTTTTTCTGGATCCACTTTGATTCCTTCCACTGAAATATGGTATCCCAAAACTATCCCTAATTCCGTCATAAAAAGAAACTTATCATGATTGAGAGATAATTGATGTTGTTCACATATGGAGAGAACTTTGTCCAAGTTATTCATTTCATCATAGAAGATAGTTCCATGTGTCTGTAAATTCATCCGTTTACATTTCCACACATTCATGAGTAAAAGATCGAAAAAACACTAGCAATGCTCTTTGGAAGGTGGCAGGAGCATTACATAGACCAAAAGGAAAAAACCTATAAGAAAATGTCCCCCATGGGCATGTGAATGTGGTTTTTTCCTGGTCTTATGGTGCCACCATTACTTGTTTATATCCACTAGAACCATTAAAAATGAAAACTATCTTTTCCCTGATAGATTGTCCAAAACTTGGTTGATGAAGGGTAAAGGGAAATAGTCTCTATGAGTAGCTTTGTTCAATTCTCTGTAGTCAACACAGACCCTCCATTTTCCATTTTTCTTGGTACTATGACTAATGGAGACACCCAATGACTATTTGAGATTCAATAAATAAATCCCACATGTACTAGTTTCTCAATTTTAGTCTTCACTATATCTCTCGGGAAGGGTTTATTCTCCTCCGGGGCTATCTAACTCAAGCTAATAATCGGTGGTGTAAATGTGATGTATGTAAATGTTAGGATGAATTCCCTTCATATCACTATATTCACAAGAAAAAGTTTGAGGATGGAAGCATAAAATTTTAAATAGGGCATTATCCTTTGGATTAGTGAGCTAACAATTAATTGTCAATGCCTTCCCTGGAAAGATATGTATCTGTTTAGTATTTAGGTGGAGAGAATTGACTATCAATTATTATCTCAAAAGTGATTTTAAGGGGAATTTATGAAGTAGAAACCTATGGATTTCAGAGATGTTATGAAAAACACACTCAGTAAGGTCAATGTTTCTTACAAAAGGCAGATAAATGGCTGCATGTTTTCATATAAGATCTCTTCTTTCTTTACCTCTAATGCTTGTGAATGAAGTTAAGAGGAATCATAGTCCTGATCCTGGTTTGAATTTTCTTGTATTATCACAACCAATGAGGAAACAACATCATAAATTTACTCAAAGTCACTGTTAGTGCAAAATCACAACACCCTTAAATGAGTCGTTAGATCTGATTTTCTAAGGTAGATTCATTTGGTGTGATTCGCATAACATTGAGTTTTCCCAAAGTGTGGGACTTTGCAAATGGGAAAACTCTCTAGATTAAAGGTTGGTTCCTATTTCTCTATTTAGGTGCATACATGGAAACTTGCAGAGGACCTATTCCTAAACCTAATCTAAGTTTTACCAAGGAGACAGGGATAAAATGAATATAAGAAATCAAAACTAAGCTACAAGGTGATGCACTGAAGGAATGATGAACATTAGTTTTGTTGATAAACACAAAAAAAAAATGCATACAATAACAAGCACAAATAACCAAATTTATAATAAAAGACCAGATGAGAGCAAAGGAGACAAGAAAGGATCTAAAATAGATCACAAACGTGTTTTATTGATCTGTAGATTGATACAATGCATTACAAATGGCTAGAAGGCAGGAAATGTATTGCAATTTAAATGGAAGGTCTGAACTCCATGAATTCCTTTTCCAGAAGGAAAGGGAGCTGTAAAAACAAAAGAATGTCCAACCCTTTACAATGAGTCTCGACCCTGCTTTTATAGATTCAACATAGAGGGGAGAAAGAGAGAGAAGCGAGAAAAATAGGTCGAAGCTCAACCACTGCTATTAATGCCTCCTACAAAATCTACCCCCAAATTTGTCTTGACTGCATCGATTTCTTATTCGGTACCTCGAAGGAGGAGGAAACAATGGATCAAATCAAATCCGATCTGGTTGTTGGGGAAAAATAGATCTTGCATTAATGGCCCTAAAGATGTTTCTCCATTTTTCTCCCACCTAACCTCCTCAATCTTAAAGTTTCGATCTTCATGGCGTAGACGAGGCCGAGATCTTTCCAACGGTGTTAGATTTGCAATATTTTGAGCCCTAAGTCGAAAGATATGCCCCTTCGAAGTTTGTATCGAGTCCGTACAAAAGGGCGGAAAACTAGTTTAAAAACAGGCCCCCTTTTTAATATGGGACACATGGAGGGAAAATTAGGGCAAAAATTGGGTTCGCGGGCCCATAATTTATCTTTTCCCCTTTTTCACAAAAATTGCAAAATCCAGAAAGCTCTCGCGGCCTCGCTTCGCTTTGCTTGGACACGTGGTACCTTCGGTTGGCTGGAGATGCGCTTCAATTTTCATCTTTGTGCCTTTTTGACAAAAGGAAAATTTTCACCTTTTCCTTCGATTCCCCGCTTTGACCTTGACTCGGGCTCAAACACTGAATTTTTCCCTTTGGGCGGAGTTGCGGCCCATTTTGTAACTTTTACATCTTTGGAATAAAAAGGAAAAAATCCAACTTTTCCCTCGATGGCCTGCCTTAGCGCTGCTTAGTTTAGGCTTGCCACGTGGCGCTTCCTCTGCCAGCCTATCCAATTTCTATGTTTTTAGCTAAGTCCTTTGCTCGACGGGGTCATATTTCTTGACCGGGGACACATGGTGGTCTGGCGCTCGTCTAGAAACCCTCTCTCTATTCGACCCTTGAGTTAGCACCATTTGGACACTTGGCACTCTCCGTCAGCCTAGCCACCATGCATTGACTATTCAATCGACTCTGTCCCCTTTTTGAGACTAGACGCGTGGAGGCTCCGCACTCGCTTGAAAGCCCGATCAAGATTTTCCTTTTGAAGGAGCGTTGGGTTGACACTTGGAAGCCTCCACAGGTCTTTGGAATTTTCAACGACCTCTCCCTTACCTTTCAGACCCTGGGCTACATGGCAAACTAGTGCTTGTTTGAGCCTCCGCTTTTGGATCTACCCTTAGAGATGCGCCACTTGGACATGTGACAGGTCCTGTTATCCATATTTCACCCTTGGGTGAAATATTGGATCGAATCACGACCTCGCTTGAAGGAACCCAAGAAAACTCATCTAGATCCTATAAATTGGTTACAAGAAGATTCAGTAATGGAGTGGCGGAGGCCAAGAAATATCAAAGGACCTATTATCCAAAATTCACCCTCAAGGTAATTTTGATAACATGCATCAAATTATTCAGTCCCGAGCAAGTAGATTGATTCGAGGCCCAAAATCATGTTTTTCGGGGTCCCCTCGGCTTTTTCTAACTCTCCCATCCAAGAAGAAATCCCAACGAGTTAGAAAAAATGGAAAAAATGCAAAAATAAGGTTGCATGACTGTTTTAAAGCATTTCGGGTCTGAAGGGTTCGGGTCGTACTGAGGTTCGTCGTACCAAGCTTGGGGCCGAAAAAACAAAGAAAATCGGCTAGATAGCAGTTGGGACGTCGGACGCCAGCAGACGGGGCCTTAAGCCGAAACGGCTGAGAGTAGGGAAAATTGTCAAGTTTTTTTTTGCGCGGTTTTGGGACAGCCGTGACAAAAGTACACGCGGGACGCGAATCGACCGATTCTTTAAGACATACCCATTTCGAAATGCGGTTCGGAGATATTTGTCCCAGCATCCAGCGGGGCAGTTGGGACAAAAAATACGCGAGGGACGCGAAAAGGTGAAAAATCCGTAAACAGGAACAAGAAATCCCGAATTGGCGAAGCGGAGATTTTCGTTTGGGACAGCCGGACAAAGGTGCGCGGGACGCGAGGGACGCTTGGCCAAGCAAGCGGTAGAGGGCAAAGAAGAAAAGTCAACGTTTGACCTTGTGAACTTCAAACGGCCATAACTTTTGACTCGAGCTCCGATTATTTTTAATGAGGGTAGATATATTTAATTAAAAGAAACATATTCGGCTCTAATTAGTTAATGCTCATTCCCGTCAAATGACAGAAAACGCCTGCCATACCCAAAATAGCTGTCCGCACTCAAAAGGCCATAACTTTTGCATTTCTCAACGAAATCACACAAAATTGGTACCGTTGGAATCATGGCTCCGAGCCCAATGCACAAAAATCAAGAAATTCTAGATTTGATGAGAAATTGGTTGATATTTTTAGAAAACGTGGCTGGGTTCATAACAGTGTTTTATTTGGTGGTTAGGAGTGCAATTAAGAGGCATGGTCATCATTCTTTCTCTGCTGCAGCACCTGGGACAGTATGGGGAGCCTTTTGCAAGTAATATACAATCATTTTACTCCATTTAATGCCTCTTACAAGTGGTTGAAGGATAGATTTCAGGATTTCCATTTTCCCTCTCTCTCTCTCTCTTCTCATTTTTTCTATAAATTGGAGTGTTGGGCTCATTGTAAAAAGAAGGTAGTTTTTGTAGCAAAGCTCTGCCAAAATTGCTTTGTGAAGCCAATGTGTTGCAGGCCCTTGTTGTGGACTCCTTGCATGGTGATCCAGGCCCTTATCTTGTAACCGATTGAACTGTGCATACCAGGAAGCAATAAAATACAAGTTTGTGGATGTATCTTCCCCTATTGTGTTTTCTTGCATTCTTCTTGCCCCTTTAACCTTGATTACAAGAATATTGTGTCTATTATTATGTTCATGCAGGGATCCATTATCATTGTGTATGTTTGAAATATTGTTGTGAATGCGTTTTGCTAGATTATGGAGAACTGTCATCACCTCTTCTAGTGTGCACTTTGCTTCTGTATTTCACGCATTTGGAGACTACTCTCACACCCTCCTTTTCTGGTGTATCACCGCTTTAGTGTAGGCTTTCATTTTATGCATTCTCTCTCCCTGGTCTCTTGGAAATTTAGATTAGAATAGTTAGTTTCCCTTGCATTAGAGTAGATTGTGGCAGGTAGTTTAGGAGCAAGAACCAGCTTTCTCTGGAGGTCTATCTCAAGTAGCAAGTCCCACAACTTGGAGATAGTACCCATGTTATCCAATCACACCGTGAGTTCAAGTATATGCGCTTGTATAAACCATAGAAGGGTGCGGTGATTCGGTGATAACAGGACCCTGTACAGAAAGAAAATGACTATGTCAGGCCATTTCTACATCTTAAATCCATCCTCCAAGTTATAGGCAGAAAAACTATAAAATAGTAGGGTCAGACAATAAGGATCAATGCTACAAAGAATCCAGAAGAAGGAAGAATGGCGAAGATTCAAAGTCCTTGGGCTCGAATTGGTTCAAAAGGGAAAAAAATGACTAAGTATGGAGGAAGAAGCAGAAAGGGCCACGTGCCTTAACGACATTATTTCAAGGGTGAATCCAAAAGGAGAAGTCCAAACTTGTGCTAGGATTCCACGTGTCTAAAGTCCCCAAAATTTTCGGGGCATTGAAAAGTCTTCATTGAGAGCGAAGCATGCCAGGTGTCAGCTTGGCACAAATTCACAAAGGGAACCCAAGGCGGAGACTCAAACTTGCCCGAGGCCGCCACATAGCTCAAAGTATAAAAAGTAAGAAGGACCATTGAACAGTCCACAAAGCAGCGGAGGTAGACAAGTGTTAACTCGACGCTCCTCCAAAGGCAAACTTTGGGTTGGATTTGCAAACATGCGCGGTGCCTCCACGTGTCCTCAAAGGGGGCAGAGTTAGTTGAATTGTCAAAGCATTAACAGGCCGACGAAAGTTGCCAAGTGTCCTAAGTACATTGTTTCAAGGGGAAAATGGAAAAGAGATTCCCGAGCAAGCGCTAGAGTGACACGTGTCCCGGGGAAAGCGGGGAGTCGGGAAAAGGTTAGTTTTTCGCCCTTTGCCTCAAAAGGGGTAAAAGTTCTAAAAAGACCTGCGACTCCGCCCAAGAGGGAAAAAGTCAACATATAGACCCGAGTCAAAGCCAAGGTGGGGCATCAGGGAGAAAAGTGAAAATTTTTCATTTTGTCCAAAAGGCATAAAGGTAAAAATGGAAACGTGTTTCCCGAAAACCAAAAGGAGCCACGTGTCCAGACGGAGTTTCGGGGCTGCGAAGGTTTTTGAGTTTTTACGTTTTTGCGTAAAGGGCCAAAAGGTAAATTGCGGGCCATGGACCCAAATTTTGATCCAATTTGGCTGCCACGTGTCCCAATCAAAAGAGGGACCCATTTTCAAGTTGTTTTCCCGCCTATTTGTATAGAATCGATGCAAAACTTCAAAGGGGCATATCTTTCGACTCAGGGCTCAAGAGATTACAAATCTGATATCATTGGAAAGATCTCGACCTCATCTATGCCATGGGAGTCTAAAACTTTAATTTTTGAGAGGGTAGGTGGAAGAAAAATGGAGAAATGTCTTTGAGCTTTCAATGCAGGATCATCAGTCTCAACAACTAGATCGAATTTGATCTATTTTTGTCGTTTCCTCTTCCTTCAAGGTGTTGAATCGAGGATTGATGCAATAAAGATGGATTCGAAGGGGTAGATTTCAGTAGAAAACATTAACAACGGTGGTTGAGCTTTGACCCACATTTTCCCACTTCTCTCTCCCTTTTTCTTCTCTCAGATCAATTCTATA
The DNA here is from genome assembly GCA_018340775.1 of Taxus wallichiana var. yunnanensis. Classification (NCBI taxonomy): domain Eukaryota; kingdom Viridiplantae; phylum Streptophyta; class Pinopsida; order Cupressales; family Taxaceae; genus Taxus; species Taxus wallichiana. Next base: position 142,108,664 of record CM031236.1, read on the forward strand.
AATATGGGGACAGGATTCATTATAAAGGGTTGGATATTCTTAGTTTTACAGGCTCCCTTCTCCTTCTAGCAAAGGATTTTTGGGGTTCAAGCCTTCCTTTAAAATTGTATTATGTTTCGCCTTTCAACTATTCTGTAATGAACTATATCAATCTATTAGAGCAATAAAATATGTTTGTGATTGATCTCAGATCCTTCTTGTTTCTTTTGCTTCTATTTGATCTCTCGTTCTGATTTGTTTGTGTTTGTTTATTGTATGCATTTTATTGGTTTGTGTTGAAGGAAAACTAAGTATTCATCATTCCTTTGGTGCATCACCTGGTAGTTTAGTTATTTCTCATTTATGTACTCTTTTATCCCTATCTCCTTGGCAAGTCTTAGACTAGGTATAGATATAGATCCTTTGCAAATCCTCACGTATGCACCTAAATAGAGGAATAAGGAACCAACCTTTAATCTGGAGAGCTTTTCCAATTTGCAAGGTCCCACACCTTAGGAAAAGTTCCATGTTATGCAATCACACTAGATGATTTTGCCTTAGAAAAGTAGATCTTTAGAAATCATCTGGGGGTGCTGTGATTTCACACTAAAATTTTGGCACGCCTTGGTGGGACTTAGAGGTCTTCACTTCATTGCAACAAGATCAATGTGCACTTGTTGCAATTTCTAGCTTTTGAGAAGCAACAATTTGCACATCTGGCGACTCCATCTAGTAAATAACTCATTCTCTGAGTTGCAGACCTGTTTTCCATCCATTTCCATTCACTCTTCTTTCCATATCTTTCATTATTTTCCATCATTCCATGAAGTTGTGCAATCATGACTTCATTTCCATCATGGAATTCACATTCACAGCAGCAATGAAGTACATTCCACCTCCAATGTGCTTTACAACTCCTTCAAATCAACATTTTGAATGATTCAAGATCAACATGTTTACTCCTATGAGTAGTAGTGTCAAAATCAGTTTGGCTATGGAGCTTTCCAAGAGCATGGGTATGCAAACAATGAAGACAATCAAATGTAAGATGCTGGTCTGATTGGAGAAGATCCAAAAATGGATATTGACATGGTGCAATCAAGAGCAATAGCTCAAATGAAGGCTTTTAGAATTGGTTGCAGGGAACCTTATCCATGGGTTGGCCCTTTTCCAAGACACTTCACCCTTAGGAGAAACTGGACTTCATGGTGGAGATGCTGTCCCAACTTGCACAATGGACTGAAGAGATAGGGGCCTATGAATTTGGTGATGAGAAACCTTTTCAATGGGTAGCTTCTACACCATCATCTATTTTTTTCTTTCCATTCCTCAAGCAACACCATCTCATTTTGAATGCCAAATTCCAAATCCAACCCATGCTACTCCAAATGTTGGTTCCATTTCCCCATCCCCTGGTCTTCCATCTCATCTCAACTTTTCTTCCCTCTTCTCTTCCAAATCCAAACCCCCTCCATAAGAGCCAAATGAAATACCTTCCCCTCCAAAGAAACAAGAAGTTTCATCTCTTCCACCACCACAAACAAATGAAAAAATGGTTGAATCCCAACCCACTCCTCCTCTTGCCTTCCCAATTCCATGTAGGAAAAAATAAAATAATCAAAAAATCAGTCAAGAAGGACAAGAAGAAGAAGAACCAAGCAAGGAAGAAATGGTTAAGAGCTTAGTGAGCTTAGCTCTTAGATTTGGGATAACAAATATCCCCTTGCTTTGGTTAAGCCTACAGAGGAGGTAAAGGTTGAAGAACAAGTGGTGGCCAAGGCTGATTTTATAGCAGTAGAGAAGCAAGAAGATCAGTCATCAAGTTGCTCAGAGTGTAGTGTCCATGTTGGCACTCTGCTAGAAGAAGATGCTGATCCAATAGAAGTTGCACAATCAGCCATGGAAGAGGAAAGCAAATCAGCTCAAAGTCCCATTGGAAAGGAGCAAGTGGATGTTGCAATCAGAGATGAAGAGCTACAAAAGAAGAGGAGTGCTTTCTAGCTGTGGAGGAGAGAAATGCAGATCCAAAAGCTTCAAGCACGAAATAGGCTATAAAAGAACCTTCAGTTCTTCCTTCTACTTCATCTCCCTCGAGTTCTAGTGCTGAAGAAGAGTTTGATCTTTCAAACTCAATGATTGAAGATGAGAGAAAACATGGTGAAAAAGTTGCTGGTCAAAAAGACACCATGGAAGAGGTTGAACATTTACAGTAGGACAGCAATGAAGCAGAGTACTTGTCTGATTTGGAGGACTATTTTGATGGAGAGGAACCAGTTGAAATCACACCATTTTCTCCTTCATCATCCACATTCCAAACACTTGAGCCTGTTGTCATGGAGGAGAGCGTTCATTTGCAGCAGTCTACACTTTATAGTAGCCTTTTGGAATCTAGTTTGGGAGACTCAAACCTTCCATGCTCTTCATAGGAGGAAGAAGAGAAACAACAGAAGAGTTCCACCATTCCTTCCTCGCCATTCACCCAAAGAGGTCTACAAGATGATTCCATTTTTGGAGTGGAAAATCAGAGCTATGGGCATATCAAATGGATCATACCTTGCCCAATCAGGTATTTGGCTTCATTGGAGCCAAAGGAGAAGCCACAACTAGTCATGCTTTCCTCTAAGCATGAGGATGATATGCAAAGTGCCAAGGATCAGCTACCATACCTTTTCAATCCAAATGCAGAGCAACTAAAAGAGGTATTGTTTTTGTCTTCAGTTGATACTTTGGTGATTTGGGTGGAAGATCAGCTTGTAGTTAGTTTTTCACTCATCCAACTAGCCATGTTCAGTGCCAAATCAGTTGCATGGCTGCCATTTTTGAGGAAGGGAAGCTATTTCTCCCTGCTAGTTATAGGATTTGTTTGAGCTCCCTTTTCTCTTGGTTAGAGTAGTGTAGGTAGGTTTGTTTTCAGCAGAAGAAGTGTTTTTGCACACTTTGCATGTTCCATTTGGAGCATGTATGATTTTCATTTTGTACATAGTCTTGGTGCTTTGTTTTGTTGCTCTTAAGCAGTTCATTCATAAAAACAGACAAAGCCCTAGAGTTGAAACAATTTTCTACTCTTAGAAATCTTCATTTTGGTATTTTCTTCTAAAATCTAAGGATGTAAGCGGCCGGGCTCGTGAACCAAGAGGCAGAACTAGTATCAAACTATTATTCTTGACTCCATGCCCAACAAATACGACAAGGCAACTGATCTCTTCATCTAGCGAGAGATGTCCTTGTGAGTCGTCAAATTGTTATCAATATTTTCCCTCGGGTGAAATATTGGATCGAATCACGACCCGCTTGAAGGAACCCAAGAAAACTCATCTAGATCCTGCAAATTGGTTGCAAGAAGATTCGAAATGGAGTGGCGGAGGCCAAGAAAGATCAAAGGACCCTGTATAGAAAGAAAATGACTATGTCGGGCCGTTTCTACATCTTAAATCCATCCTCCAAGTTACAGGCAGGTAGAACTATAAAATAGCAGGGTCAAACAATAAGGATCAATGCTACAAAGAAGCCAGAAGAAGGAAGAACAACAAAGATTCAAAGTCCTCGGGCTCGAATTGGTTCAGGAAAAGGGCAAAAAAATGACTAAGTATGGAGGAGGAAGCGGAAAGGGCCACGTGCCTTAACGACATTATTTCAAGGGTGAATCCAAAAGGAGAAGTCCAAACTTGCGCTAGGCTTCCACATGTCCAAAGTCCCCAAAAGTTGTGGGGCATTGAAAAGTCTTTAGCTAAGAGCGAAGCATGCCAGGTGTCAGCTTGGCACAAATTCACAAAGGGAACCTAGGGCGGAGACTCAAACTCAACGCGAGGCTGCCACATAGCTCAAAGTATAAAAGTAAGAAGGACCGTTGAACAGTCCACAAAGTAGCGGAGGCAGACAAGTGTCAACCCGACACTCCTCCAAAGGCAAACTTTGGGTTGGATTTGTAAACATGCACGGTGCCTCCACGTGTCCTCAAAGGGGGTAGAGTTAGTTGAATTGTCAAAGCATTAACAGTAGGTGGAAGCTGCCAAGTGTCCTAAGTACACTGTTTCAAGGGAAAATGGAAAAGAGATTCCCGAGCAAGCACCAGAGTGACACGTGTCCCAGGGGAAAGCGGGAGTCGGGGAAAAGGTTAGTTTTTCACCCTTTGCCTCAAAAGGGGTAAAAGTTCTAAAAAGACCTGCGACTCTGCCCAAGAGGGAAAAAGTCAACATATAGACCCAAGTCAAAGCCAAGGTGGGGCGTCGGGGAGAAAAGTGAAAATTTTCCTTTTGTCCAAAAGGCATAAAGGTAAAAATGGAAATGCGTTTCCCAGCCAACCAAAAGGAGCCATGTGTCCAGATGAAGTTTCGGGTCAGAGGTTTTTGAGTTTTTACATTTTTTACGCAAAGGGCCAAAAGGTAAATTGCGGGCCATGGACCCAAATTTTTGATCCAATCTAGCTGCCACATGTCCCAATCAAAGGAGGGACCCATTTTCAAGTTGTTTTCCCGCCTATTTGTACAGAATCGATGCAAAACTTCAAAGGGGCATATCTTTCGACTCAGGGCTTGAGAGATTACAAATCTGATATCGTTGGAAATATCTTGACCTCATCTATGCCATGGGAGTCTGAAACTTTAATTTTTGAGAGGGTAGGTGGAAGAAAAATGGAGAAATTTCTTCGATCTTTCAATGCAGGATCATCAGTCTCGACAACCATATCGATTACGTTTATGCCTTTCACCTATTCATTATGAATCGTATCAATCTATTAGAGCAATAAAATACGTTTGCGATTGATCTCAGATCCTTCTTGTTTCTTTTGCTTCTATCTAATCTCTCGTTATAGATCTGATGTCTGTGTTTGTTTCTTGTATGAATTTTATTGGTTTGTGTCAAAGGAAAACTAAGTATTCATCATTCCTTTGGTGCATCACCTGGTAGTTTAGTTATTTCTCATTTCTGTACTCTTTTATCCCTATCTCCTTGGCAAGTCTTAGACTAGGTATAGATATAGATCCTCTGTAAATCCTCACGTATGCACCTAAACAGAGGAATAAGGAACTAGCCTTTAATCTAGAGAGCTTTTCCAATTTGCAAGGTCCCACACCTTAGGAAAAGTTCCATGTTATGCAATCACACCAGATGATTCTACCTTAGAAAAGTAGATCTTTAGAAATCATCCGGGGTACTATGATTTTGCACCAACAAATTCCCACCAAGTACTTCTATACTTAGCCTTTTTGAGGCCCACCTTGTCCACCTTTTGACCTCTGTTGACCATTTGCTATGTGGAGGGTTGACGCGAGTTTAAGTCTCCACCTTGGGCTCCCATTTTAGATTTGCGTCGAGCCGAGACACAGCATCTTTCCACCTAGTCAAAGACTTTTCAACGGCCGTGTAATTTTTGGGGCTCCTAACTCGTGGAATCCTGACACTCGTTTGAGCTTCCCGTTTTGGATTCAACTTTAGAGAAGTGTCATGCTGACATGTGATTCTCTCCGCTGCCTCCTCCATACTTCATCAATTTTTTGGACTCGTTCTGAACTGTTTTGAGCCCGAAGACTTCAGATCTTCACCATTTCTTCTTTTTCTTGCTCCTGGTTTCTTTGTGACACTACTCCTCCTTCTCTGACCCTGCTATTCTATTTCCGAGCCCACATGTAACCTGTTAAATAAATTTAAGACATGGATCCACTCGATAGAGTCGTTTCTTCTCTTTCTTCATGCACAGGGTCATTTAGTCTTTCGTAGGCCCCACCACTTCATTGTGGAATTCTTTTGTGACCTGTTTGCAAGATTTAACCATGTTTTCTCTGTTTCTTTCTATGTGGGGTCGTGGCTGATCCAATACTTCACCCGAGGGGTGAAATATGAATAACAATCACTAATACACAATTGATTGCATGAAATGGAAAAATATTTTGCAGCTGGGTAAAAATATATTTTCTTTGCATCCTTTCCATTAGTGATTATCATATCTCATGTCATGCAATCAATACGTGTTGTAGCAAAGTCTAACCATGGGAGTCCTAATATTAAGTGATATCCAATTTTCTTGTTCCTAGTCTTAATAACATGAAGTCTACAGAATAATCCTATGACTCAATTATGATTATTACATATTTTATGACTCCTTTTGGATTGGAAAAAGATTTGTTGGCCATTTGTAAAACCAGTGGAGTTACCTATAAATCAAGAAGAGATAGTTTTGCCAAGGTATATACAAATCATTACATTAATTACAACACCTAAGTCAATCAAAACATTTGGAATTTCCACATTACCAATACAAACTGTGACTATAGGACTTCCAGAATAACCATATTTGGGAGGAATCATCTTGCCTTCTAAGTCACTGACCAATTTACCATTGACTGCTTTATTAGGTTGTGGAGCTGAATTGCTTCACAAAGGCATGCATTTGAGGTTTACTTGTTTTACATAGTAACTGACGTCGGTTAGCTAACCGACGCTCGGTCCACCTAGAGGAACCAATGTCAATCGGGAACCTACATCGGTTAGGAGGGGACCTACATCGGTCAAAACAGGGAACCTACATCGGTTAGGGAACCGACACCGGTCAAGATAAGGAACCTACATCGGTCAGGGAACCGACACCGGTCAAGATAAGGAACATACATCGGTTAGGGAACTGACATCGGTTCGTGTGCGTGAAATTTTATATTTAACTCACAGGAATTAGATCTAACTTTAATTATAAAGTGAATCTAAAGGTTGTAAATACATAGCTAAGTTGACCTAAGTTTTTATATGCTTACATAAGCATGAAAGCTAGGGTTAGAAGGTTAATTAAAGTAATCCTTGGTTGAGAGGATGAAGAAGAAGAAAATGAAAGAACATGTTACATGAAGATAAAGCTTCTATGGAGAGAAGTGGGACAAAAGGAAATAACATGTATATCTGAATGGTGAGAAGAGGTTTCTTCTATCGTATTTCCTTTGTATTATTATTATCTCATTGTTGTTGGCGAGGGAATTTTTTGGGTGGACAAACTTGTGAATTCCTTGCCAACGCTCTAGGAATCTAAGTCCCTCTACTTAACCGGTGCAGATGCCGTGTATGCATGCACGTGAAAAGGTGGATTTCGGGGTGGCCTTTCGTAGGGGATCCAACAGGGCACTCTACCGACCTGCGGCAAATACTGCAGCTATCTCGCAAGGGGGAATTTCCTATGAAGGTGGAAAGGGAGTGATAAGAGAGGTAGGAGAACTAATGTTGCAGGGTAAAAATCATATTCTTGCACGCACTAGTTAGAAATTTCAACACATGCATTCATGAGAAGAATCAACTCTGTAAATGGCAACAAGACAAGATAAGATCACGAACTCAAAGTTTCTAAAATCTCCTCATCAAAGAGGATACAAAATCCTTCTTCTTGTACAAGCTCAATTGCCAGCCCTGTACAATGGCATGAAGAAGCCATTAAATCTCCTCCAAGAAACGGTTACAAATTCTTCTTTGTTAGCAAGAAACGGTTTACAATTTCTTTTCAATCATTCACGTCCGTTCAGATTCTTGATTCACGAAGAAATGCCAATGGCGAGAAAAACTAGAATTTTCATAATGTAGTTGTTACACTCGTTTTGCAGCTTTGAATTTGAACCATTCATCTTGCCTTTGAAACTTTAAACCAGAGTCGTCATGTGGGAGAAATTTATTGGAGCGGGCATGGATGATTCCTTTTGCATTTTATGACTTTATAGAGATTTGGCATTTTGGAACATTTTAGCCAAATTTCACTCACTTTTTGATATGGTATTGACACATGGCCTCATTTGAGTGGATACAAAGTCGCGGACCACTTTTATAATTTTACCTTTTTTATCATGCGGGCTCAAAAACACAAATTGCTCCGTAGGCCCGCCTCCCTGCTTTGACCTTCGATGTGGGCTTAATATTTGACTTTCTCCCTTATAGCATGATCGGGTGCGGGTCACTTTATGCCTTTTAGCCCTTTTGGAAACAAGGCTCAAAAACTCAAAAGGCTCCAACGATCTGCCTCCCCACTTTGACTTTCCAACGGTGGGCCCAAGATTTGACTTTTTCCTTTGTGCTTGGTGGGGTTACGGGTCACTTTTTAACTTTAAGCCCCCTTTAATAAAAAGGCTCAAATTCTCAAATTTCCTTGATGATCCACCTCCCTGCTTTGACTCTTTTGAGGTGGGCTCAAGATTTGACTTTTTCCCTTTAAGCCTGATCGGGGTTGTGGGTCACTTTATGACTTTTAGCCCTTTTGGAAACAAGGCTCAAATTCTCAAATTGCTCCACCAGCCCGCCTCCAATTAGATATGTCCACGTACCCATGGATAATTGGGCCAAAATTTGATGGGGAAGAAAGCACCCGTCATTCGCGATCAGTGGAAAAATGCAGAGAAGAAGAAAAATCCACCATTTTGCGCCCGATTTTCAAATTTCTTTCACGAACCAAGGAATTGAAAACAATACAAGGTTCGATGATCCATGGCCATGAAAAGATTGACAATTTCATTCAAAGGAGGACAACAATAAAATTTTCATGCGTCCAGACAGAAAACAAAAATTCATCAAAAAGTGTGGAATGGAGAGTTTAAACAACTTCAAAGCATGAATTTCTCTATCTTTTCGGGCTTCCAACTTTACTTGAACACTTCTGGACGGCGTGAGCTCAAAATCTTTGAATTTGACTTCTTGGTGCACATTTATAGTTACACATATGGTAGACCCTTATGAGAGGTCTTGTTTATAGATCAACAAGAGAGCTTGGTGCACATGTGCGATGATGCGTAGTTCATGGTTATGTGAGATCTGCTGGTGGTTTGGAGGCACGGTTGTAATGCACTCATGTAGATTCGATTAGAGATCTAGAGGAGAGGAGATACTCTTGGAGAGATGTATTGTAATCTTATGGGAAGAGTTGGTTTGTACTCTTGTTTATTATATATATTGAGATATCTATCTTTGGTGGACATAGCCCACATTGGGTGAACCACGGTACATGATGTGTTATGTGTGTGTACTTTGTTTTCATTTGGATTATTCTAGTTTATACTTCCACTGTTGTAGATTTTGGGGAATTGTTTAGATCATGTGAGCATGATTTTGTTTGTTATTGAATCATAGCACTATTCTGCAGTCTAGTATTCCCAATAACTGGTATCTGAGCTTGGTTATTTCAGAGCAAGGTTTTCTTTCAATATATTGTTAGTGGTTGAGTGACAGGTGTATGAGAGTAGGATTTATTTTTCCTGATGTGAAAATCACATGAAGAGATTTAAATCTCAAGTGGAAGCTAGAAATGTGAGGTTCTTTGGAGAATACAATGACCGGCATTGGTAAGGTGGCAATGACATTGGCGGGTGACCATGGTGGGTTATAGGGTGACTGTGGTCGGTTATTAGGAAACCTAGTTTTTAAACAAAAAAATCATAGATCTGAAGAAATTGAGAAGATGCAGTGAATGTGTCTTGTTTGCTGAGGTGTCTTTAGTTCTTGGAGGCACAAACATGTTGGTCAGATTGCAAATCTAGGTTACAAAGGTATGGTTTTATCTTAGTATTTATTGGGCCTCGAATATTAACTAAGTCTTAAAGGGTGTGTACATGCGCAGGACCAAAGTGAAGAAGATTGGTGCACAGAAAAAATGGGCAAGACAAGATTTTTAGAAGGGTTTAATAGAAACCACAACACGCATGTAAGGCAGAGAAAAGGATTTTAGGACTTAGTCATATTTGGATTTCCAAGAGGCACTTGAGGAAAAACGTGACCCGACTAGGTGTGCTAAATGGATAAGGTGATATCCTAGTGACTTGGTGGTCAAGGAAAGAATATTCCATGCATGGAAAATTCTCGAAGACATCATTACAGAAAGTGGGGAGCTTGGATCAAAAGAAGCATGCTCCATTAGAGGACCACCTTGACACTTGGCAACCGATCTCGCTACTTCAGGAAGGCATGATGGTGGGTGTTAAACCTATATATAGAGATGCTTGGGTAGAAGAAAAGGGGGTGATAGATAGAGGAAGAGAAGAAGAGGGCCATGGTGCGATGAACCATACTAGAGTAGGCAAAGCCCTATAGAAATGAGAAGAAGATTCTAGGGGTTTGGGTTCTCATTAGAGGACTATAGGAATGTTAGCATATCTAGGGGAATGGGTCTGCGAATTTTTGTAATAAGGAAGAATAGCTAGGGTTTCTAATGCGTGAGTCATGATATATCGGTCTGATATGACCCTTTTGGATGTAATATGGTTACTGAACTATGATCAACATAAATATATGGTTCTATTCTAAATATATTCTTCATGAGTGTAAACGTTAGTGCATTTTTCTTTATGTTATGGATATGATCTATTATCTATAGGATTTTTCTGTTATGGGTATGTAGGTGTAATGATTCATCATATGATTTCATAATATATGCATGATCATTTTATTTTTTGCACTTAATCCATCATTAATGACAATATCTTATCATAATGCTCACATAAAGGGGCTCAATGCCCTTAGGCGACTCGGGTGAGTGCTTAGCGCCTGTTGAGTGATATGCTGACGCACATGGGGATAGAAGGTTATTCTATGGGCATAAAAATGACTACATCTTGGTTACATTTCTGGGACCTCTTTTCAAAGTTGTTGTGAGAGATGGCTACATCTTGGTTCCTTTGACGTATGATGACAGAGTGCTTGACCCTGGAAAGTGTTGAAGCATGGTTTAAGAGCACGAAGGATGAGTTTTCTCAAAGATTTAGTATTGGACCTGAGTTTGATGCACGCAGATGGGTAGAAGAACACCTATATCATGAGTTGTATGAGACCTTATTTTGTTATTTTCTAGTAGAATTGTATGAATGGATTTCAACATATGCATCCAGATCAAGTTAGTACTATAGATCGCGCGTATGGACCCAAGATGATTACCAGAGGCTACAGGATGTGGATCTGACTTGGACACATGCTGTTGATCACTAGTGGAAAAGAGTGCTAACTAGTTATACCCTAGAATACACCATATCTACGTATTTTTTCCAGATGTTGCTTAATTTGAGTTCCTAAGGGAACCTAGAGGATTGTTTCTATGAGCTATCTCATTGGATATGAAGATCTTGATTATTATGCTAAGTTTGGAGGCATTACCCATGGCCGGCTAAGAATCTATGAGCACTGGGCGAGGAAGCTAGGGTGGAGGAAGATGGCATACATTGTGGTGGAAAAGGAGAGGGAAGAGACACAACTCAAGTATAGTGAAGCACATGAAAGGGAGTTGGTTAAACAATGCGAGGTTGTGGGAGTGATGGATCTATGGAGGCAAACGTTGCGGGAAGGAATTAAGGTTCACACAGAGGACGTGGAACCTGAGCAGTTTGTGTTACCCCATCTTAGCAAGCATGGGAGAGAAACCCCTTTAGCTTCTGATGAGAGTTCTTCATGTGGAGAAAGGAGATCCGTCGGCGCACATCTAAACCCACCTGGTGACCGAACCTTGACGCTTAGTTTTACAAATCAAGAAACAAGTATTGCTAACCCAGTTGGCATTGGTGGAAGTGACCGATCTGCACCTAGGAGGTATAACTTCTTGTTTGGGACATCTATGGCCACAAAACAATTCATATGTTTGGAGGGATTTTTGGGCAAAGTGTAAGTACATATAGTCTAGGTATTACGTCTAGGAGTGGTGCAGATACACGTATAGTAGCAGAGAGAAAGATCAAAACCAATGACAAAAGGTTAGTGGGACGTTGGGAATACTAGCGCAACCGCTTCAAGCCCGTTACCAACTACAAGAGAATCGACGATCAAGAGGTGGTCTAGTGGATCAGGAGGCATAGGACCTAGTGGATTTGGTGGATCTGGTGGTGGAGGTAACACCAGAAGGAATCAAGGCTCGGATCGGTGAACAAGGGCCTCAACCACCTCCACAAGTATTTTTGAGGTGTATTTAATTCTACCAGATTACAAGAGTGTTGAGGATGCTGCAGAGCATGTGCACGAGTATGAATTGCTATGGCGCAAAAAGGGGATCACTACCCCGAAGTGAAAGGAAAGTTAGTTTACAACAATGTTACAAGGGCACGCGCATAGTTGGTACCGAAAGTATGACCCCCATCAAATGGTGGTAGATTACACCGCTATAGAATGCCTTCTTGGTTGAATTCCATATCCTTGAATTTGAGCAGAAGAGCATTAGCGCTTTGAAAGAGATCCAACAAGGAATGAAAAAGAGTGTGTGGGAATATGACACACACTTCAAAGCTCTCTTTTCGAGTCATCTTATGATATTCATCCTTCTCATCATGCCCACTGGGTTGTTGGAGGATTGATAACACCGTTCAGAAGAGCGCTTTCACACAAGACATTCATGGACCCGTATGAGGCCTTGGAGGCTACCCTGCGAGCTGAGGCTGTTGGAAGTGTAGATATCGGTGTTAGCCCTTTCCTTGAGGCTCAAATTACTGTAATGGAAAAGTAGCTGGAGAAGCTATCTCAGTAAACTCGGTACATGAGACTTACAGTGGTCTATGGTGCACAAGTTGTGAGATAGAGGGGCACACAAAGGACAATTTCCCCAAAAAATCGGGTACGTGCCATGACAAAGGATTGTGAGATTTACCACGGGGATGATTATGCAAGTACATGCCCACTACGTAACGCGTGATCCGTAAGAACATGTCTTGCTATTAGAACATTTCTTGCTATTACAAATATTGTAGGCTAATTGATGAGATACATGATGTCATTGATCTTGGTGTGCACCAAACCAGCCTCGCAAACAGTTCTAAGGATGATGATTACCGCTATGAGAGGCACGTAGATGGAGGAGCATGTGGGAGAGGTTTCCGTGGAGGATTTTGTGGTTTTGGCAACCGTGGAGGAAGATATGAGTTCCCACGAGGAACCTATTAGAATCGTGAGTCTACAGCATTATAAGTGTTAGTGTCTTGATCTGTTCACAATGCTCATGGTGTGGAAAGAAACATAAGTACAAAGAGTTCCCTGAACTGTTTGAGCACATGATCTAACAACACCGAAAAGACAAGGGCGTTGGGATGGTAAGCATAAAGAAGGCCGACTCATAATGGATGCCGAGGGTGATGTGTGAGTCAAAACTAGAACATGTACCGTGACAATGTGAGAAGAGGTCACGCTTGTCGTGAGATACCAAGACAAAGAACACTTGTTACAAGAGAAGAAGTGGTACATGGGAAGTATCCGGACCCTAATCATCAAAAAGAGGTGTATCAAGAGACTATGTATGTGATTCAGAGTTTACAAGGAGAGATCCAGTGTCTAAAGGAGCAGTCAAGGCAATCAAAGCAAAGGAAGCATGCCGAGGTCTCCGAGAAGGATCAAGATGAGGTTATAAAAGTATGCAAGATGTTAAGGAAAGAGAATATCATTCACTTGGTAGGAGAATGGTTATGAGAGAAGGTACCACACACTGGAAGAGAGCTAGAGAGGCAGGTTTTGCATGCTAACCTTCCTCCCCACAACCTTGACTATGACAAAGAGATCACCTTAAATGTTGTTGTAGATGGATGGCTTCTGAGCAATATTCTGATCGACACAGGTGCGAAAGTCAATGTTCTCACTTTGGATGTATGACATCAAATGGGAAGGCCCACATTATAACCATCTTCGAATGTGTTGTATATGGCGAACAAGACAAAGGAAATGCCCATTGGTGTCTTAAAGGATGCAATTATCACTATTTAAGGGGCCAATTTCACTAGAGACTTTGAAGTCTTGGTGCTCGCTAAGGTGGATAAATTTCCAACATTGCTTGGGAATCCTTGGTGTTACAAAAACAATGCTAACCTATGGTTTATCAAGGGGTACATCAGTTTTGAGAACAACGAGGAACAAGCATCATCCCTTTGATGATGGGAATTCAACTCCTATACCGAGCCCTTCGGAGAAGAATTCCTTAATAAAATCTATGTGTGCTCTATTAGAGACTCTGAGGTAATTCATCCTACAAAAGGAATTATCCAGTTTGAAGATACTCGAATCTATGAGTGATATAACCCACATAACATGTGACAATTCGATAAATGGGACTTATGAATTAATTGAGTGATAGTTGAGAGGATCAAGACAAGGGTAATAAAAACGCACTCACTCAATCACCTAGGAGGGAAGAAGATACCAAGTTACTCTGGAGGAGCTAACCTTGATGATTTCTTACAAGAAACAAAGGCTTGGTGGAAAATGATAACGAAAGAAGAGGTATGCTCAACTATAACCTGTTCAGGACCATACCGTGTTGGTGGGCGACACATCGTGAAAGATTTCTAGAATGACGTGAGGTGAGAACCACATTCTCTATTATGTTTTTAGAAGCAATGTGCCCACTTTCATACAATACTACCATGGCAAAGAACCCGCCTCATGTCATATCCAAGAATGTGAGAAGGCCTGGATGGAAGGTGCAAAAGCTTTGCCACCTTTTCTATGGGTACATAAGTTGTATTCCACCTTACAAGGCTATGGGTGTGCATGGTACATTCACTCGGAGATGTGCCAATAGACAGCGAATTGGGAGGAGTTAACGGTTGATCTCATTCAAGATTTCGATTATCGAAGTACAAATCCATCAGTGGATAAGGCATTGTAGGTGGTCAAGCACCTCACAATAAGAGATAGTGCTATGGAAAAAGGTATAATATTTGAGCTATTAAGTGAACCTAGTTTGGAGACGTGTTTTGATGAGGAAGAATCAAAAGAGACACAACTTGAGTACACGTGCATGGAAAAGGAAAAAGGAAAATGGTCTATCTGATAGATGGTGAAGAAATGGAGAGTCTGGATGTTAACCATTCTGAAGGTACACACAACTTAGGGATAACACAGATGAGTGAGTGCACACCTACCATGAGACCTTGAATAAAAATAAGGTTAACATTCGTTCTGAGGTAGGACCTAAGGAAGCTATCATTGGGGATTATCGGTCGGAGAAAGAGGTTTCTTAGATCATTGACCTTTTGCGCGAGTTTCACAATTTGTTCCCATGTGGGTACCATGAGGTCAAAGGCATCCACCACTTCTTGGGGGAAATGAGGATCAATTTAAGGAAGGTGCATGCCCGATTCGGAAGAGACCATATCGGATGAATCGAACTTGCTATCATGATACGGTTGAAGGAGGAGATAGAAAAGATGATAACATCAGCATCATTGAGGCTATGGAGGAATCAGAATGGGTGAAACCAATGGTCATAAACATTAAGAAGGATGGGAGGATAAGGATCTATGTTGATTACAAGGACTTGAATGTAGTGTGTGTCATTGACCCTTTTCCAACCCCCTTCACTGAAGAAATTTTTGAAGGAGTAGCCGAGCACGAGGTCTATTCTTTTACTGGATGGGTTCTCAGGGTACCACCAAGTTAGAATTATAAAGGAAGACCAGGAGAAGACAATTTTTTCCACTGAATGGGGAAGTTTTTCCTACACGGTCATGCCTTTTGGGTTGAAGAATGCACCTGTTGTGTTCTCATGCATCATGGTACAAGCCTTCTAGGACTTCATCCATAAATTTCTTCAGTCTACCTAGATGAATGGACTGTGTATGGGCTAGTAAAAGACCATTGTGACAATTTAAGGCTGATGTTTGAGAGATGTCAGCAGTTGAGGATATCCCTCAACATAAGAAACATGTCTTTGCTACTCCATTTGGAACCCTATTGGCGCATATTATATGTAAGGAAGGCTTGCAGGTGGATCCTGTCAAGGTTGTAATTATTTTGAGATTGGGGGAGCCTACCACTCGGAGAGCGTTGTGTGTGGTTTTGATTGGGCATATAGGGTACTACAGAAATTTATTAAAGGATATGCTAAGATCACCATGCCCTTGGATGAATTACTTAAATACAAGTGTTCCTTTCACCGGGAGAGGCGCAATGGAAGGTGTTTGACACATCGAAAGATAGGCTTATCACTGTGCCCATATTATGTTTTCCTTCTTAGGATAAGCCTTTCCATGTGCATGTTGATGCCTCAGGAACAACCATTGGAGTAGTGATAGCACAACCTTTGGTGAGGGATTGTTGATCAACCCTTGTGTTTTGTCGTAGAGGAAATTGACACCAATAGAACAAAATTACACAACTATTGAGTGTGAGGCACTATCAATGATCTACGTGCTGCATAAATTCAAGTAGTATCTGCTGGAAACACCATTCATATTCTACACGGACCACATGACACTGAAGTACTTGGTGAACAAGCACGCTTTCGTAAGGGGCGAATATTCCATTGGGTCCTATTATTTCAAGAATTTGAGTGTTTACTTGTGGTAAAACTAGGAAAGAGTAATTCGGGACCTAATCGTCTATCAAGAATTGACTCAAGGGAGGATAGGCAGAGCATTGAGTATACCATGCCAGATGTGCAACTCTTTAGGTTGTTGCGCGCACCCTCTGACTTGGAGGATATTGCAGTGTTTTTCTTAAAATGGGTGTGGCACTAGAAGGAATGAAGGCTTTGGAGAGAAAGCAGTTGGCTATACGCGTCGTGCCTTACATGTTGATTAGTGGAGATTTGTACAAGTTAGGTCGTGATGAGGTTCTACGCCGATGTGTATTAGAACACGAGCATGTTGCAATCATGGAGGAAGTGCATGGTGGGATTGCAGGAGGACACTATGTAGGAAATGTAACCACTGTAAAAGATTCTACTTGCAGGGCTTTGGTGGGAGAGTATCTACCAGGATTGTATTGAGTTTTGTAAGGCCTGTGACCATTGCCAATGCCTTGGAAAACCTAGAAGGAGGGATGAAATGCCCTTACAACCAATAACAACACTGAACCATTTGAAAAATGGGCAATTGACTTTGTAGGACCAATTTCACCTACCACGTGAAGGACTGGCTCACATTACATCATCACTTACACTGATTACTTGACAAGATGGGCAAGAGGTAGTGCCTACAAAGGATTGCACAACAATGACAACAATGAGATTATTATGGGAAAACATAATCAACAGGTATGGATGTCCGTAGAGTTTAACAAGTGATAGGGGTACGCATTTTCTAAGTGAAACAGTCAGGATTTTGTTGGCATATTTTATGGTAGCCCATCACAAGACCACCCCTTATCACCCACAAGCGAAATGGGACTCATAAAGCATTTAACAAGATATTAATTCACACATTAACTAAGATTTTTGATGTTTCTTGGTGACAATATTGGGATGAAAAAGTATCAGTCGTTCTATGGGTATACAGAACAACCTACAACAGATTGAACAAGGCCACACTGTTTCAATTGGTGTTTGGTGCGGAGGTTATTTTCTTTGGTTGAATTTATTCTACCATCGTTGTGTATAAAGCACAAGTAGGAGGATTGGCTAATAAACAAGTAATCGTGAGAAAGATTTGATAAGTTAACGTAACTAGACAAAAGGCGATCACTTGCTAGACCGATTCAAAAGATAGAGAATGCAAGACAAAAAGCATGACATGATCGTCATATTAAAAACAAATAATTTGAGGTTGGGTCAGATGGTTTTGTTATATGACTCTAAATTTATGTGCCATCTTGGGAAGTTGAAAGTCCATTGGTTGGGGCCATACATCATCTCGTACATCTTTGATTCAGTGCTTTCAGCTTACACGCTACTGGATGGGATGAGACTACCAGGTCATTTCAATGGGAGTAGGCTGAAGCCATACTATAAATAAGTCTTCCTTGTGTTTGTAAATAAGGCAGTTTTGTGAATTAGCCTAGGATTTCCCTTAATGCATTTTCTTTTTCTCGTGTTTCCCCTTCTCGCGTTGCTTAATCCTTTTTGTTATGTTGATTTGAAAACCTTTTGTGCCTGTGCATAACTACATTACTTTCTAAGGTTGTGTATGCGCAGAGGACCGCACATCGGTTTTAGTGTGGGATGGAGTAGAACGAAGAGACAAAATTTAGTAGTAGTTCTGATGGCTCGGGTTGAAAAATCAAAATCACGTAAGGTAGGAGAGTGCATGGGGAAATGGTGGACAAAAGTTTTGGTGTCAAGAAGGCTTTAACAAAGACCACGTACAAAGGATAAGAAGCACAGAACAACATGAGGTAAGTAAGGGAAAAAATCAAGTCGACAGAAGAAGTGCCTTCAGCAACTGCAAACGTGCACATATGAGTATTTGGTCGAAGGATTTTTACACACCAAAAGGTTATAGAGGGTTTTTCATGTAGGACTTGGTGCGTGGGTAAAGGTGCTTAAGGTTGTCTTTGGTGGAAAAAGTTACATTTAATGCTGAGTACATTGGTAGGTGAGATAACATTTATCACGAGAGATAGACAAAAAGCTATAAGTAAAGGGTCGGGCACGTTATTAGTTACCTTGCTAAAATGAGATTGAAGAGCTCTTACAAACTAGGGCATCCGCAATGAAAATTTGTGTGAAGAAAGAAGAGTGAAAATGTGAAGTACACGCCTAGGGTGATCTGTAAATTAGAATTGGAAGAAGTACACAGGCGTAGGGAAGAAGGTTCCAGTGGAATACACCGTCTTGTGGAAGAGTTTTCTAGGTTAGGGTTTTGTAGCTAGGGCATGGGAATAGAAGGATTCTTTCGTAGAGAGTTGAGCCATAGATTTGAGCAGAGTGAGGAAGGAGAGCAAGGAGTTTATTATTTTAACCCGACAAGAAGATGACACCAAAGAAGGTGACTGTTTCACCTAAGAAGGGAAAGGGAAAAGGAAAATAGACTAGCCACCACCAATTTCAATGAAGAATGGTATGCAGAGATGCAGTACCCAGATGGGGTGTTACTTAGGAAAGAATGGGTATCCCATGTTAGGAAGATGGCTATGAGCGACTATAATCATCGCACAAGTACCACAGAGAAGAAAATGGAACTAGAACTGGTTCGTCCAACGGATAAGAGGACACCAAAAGGGATTAATTTACATCGATGAAGTGGAAGTAAAATTAGAGAAGGCCGAGATGCTACAAATTTTTGAGTTTACCTATTTTGGCAAGTCCAAGCAGTTATACCAATAGTTGATGTCATGCATGCACAAGGACCATTTCTACTTTGCAGGCCGCAGAATGCACATAACTCCCCAACTCATCTTTAAGTTTAGCAGCCTTATCTATGAAGGGGATTCATTGGATGATGACCTGGAGGATAAAGAGGCCATTAAGAAGACCGTGCAAGAGTATGACTATAAAAATGGTTCATGTTACTTTGATATCTTAAATATCCCCGACCTTGTGATGAGAATGGCCGCGCACCTAGTAACCAAGCTTAATGGTCAAGAGAAGTGGACACAAGTAAACAAGGCATGCTTGAATGTATGCCAAAAATTTTTAGAAGGGACCATCTATAACTTGTCAGCCTACATTGAAGAAGAGATCATCAGCACCACGTAAGAAGGAGAGAAGATAATATTTGACAATGTTCTTCTCACCACTATCTTCTTGGAGATTGGAGTGCCCGATGGGCCAAAGAAGTTCGTATTGGAGTATCCAGATGAATATCCCTCCCCAGCAAAGAGGTTTGAGAAATACACTTACGATACCATGACAACCACCCACAAAGCACTCCGGAGAAATGGTACAAGTGAATGTGAGACGCATTCAAGGCTTAGTGGAGGATACCAAAATAGTTTCCAACTCTAGTAAATGGAGAAGTTGAGTTCACTTGTCTATCAACATTTCGGCATTGGCGGCGTGTTCACTCACGATGGGACCAATAGACCATGGTGTAAATTACCCTTCTCCTTCACCGTGCAATATTTTCAAGTAGGGGTAAATCGATTCAAGGAAGCTAAAATACTAAGGTTTGACCTTAGCAAGGTGGACCAGACCACCATAATTTTCAAGGAATCTGCATATCTAAAGAAGCGTGCTTATGTGGAGAAGTATGTCTCCCATAAAGTGCATATGACAAAACCCTTAACACCGCCAATTGCTAAAGCGCCAGTAACAAGAATATACTTGTGCATTAGGCCCAAGTATGAAAAGGGCACTTACTTGGAGAATGATGTCTCCATCCCTGAGGATCCCACTAGTAGGAAGAAGGTTGTGCCAAAGAAGAGAGAAATGGAAGAGACCTTAGAGAAAGAAGCACCAGAAAATAAAGCACCAAGTCTGTATACAACACAATCTGTGGGCGCGTCGGAGTCAAGCGCCAAGCCAAGCACATACGCATGCAAGAGAAGTCTCCCATCAAGGAGAAGGAAAAGACACATGAGGAAGAGGTGCTAGAACAAGAAGAGTCACCTAGAAGGGAATCACCTGCTAAGGAAGAGGAAGAATCCCTAGCTAGGAAGAAACAAAAGGTAGCGAGGGAAGGAAAACTCGGAGGAGACAGAGAGCTTGGAGGCCTACAGGGGTGAGAGAGATGATGATGAGGATGAATAATTTCAGAATCATCCCATGTACGATGTACATGATTCAGAGGAAGAAAGAAGTGAGGGGAAGGGTGGAGAAGAAGAAGGTACCCAAGGAAAAGGGGAGAGTGAAGAAGTAAATATGAAGGATTAGAGGACCCCCACCTCACCAAGGAGCAGATAGAAGAGGCCGTAGAGAGAGAAGTAGCGGGCATAATCAAGAAGCTAGTAGAGCAAGAAGTGGAGCGGAGCATGGATGAGATACTCAAGGAGATAGAAGAAGAGAGCATAGGGAAGGAGTATGGAAGCATGGGTGGAGATCCTAGCTTAATGGTAAGCTTTCCAAAGGTTGCACACACAAGAGGGAAGAACGTGGTAGTAGCACAAGGGTAGGGAATGGGCTATATCCATGATCTAAACAAAGTGCTATACACACGCTTCTAGAGCACCATGCCGACAAACCAAATCCTAGAAATGTATTCATTTGAGGAAGAAGGTGCATACCCGCAAACCAGGAAGATGTTATCTTGGGATTTTGAGTCCCATGTCGATGAACCTGAGTTTGAAGTTAACCAAGGAGCGCTGATGAAGGTGCCGAGACCAAAGGTATAAACCCATTGGTGAATGCTCAACAGTTGTCTGATGAGAAATTCTGTAATGTGCTCAACAAGGTTTCAGTTGAAGTTGAGGCAAGGATTTTTGGAAGGAATGACTGGTGAGATTCCTAGAAGGGGAATTGGAGAAGAAAAGGAGGAGCTCATTGAAAAGAGAAAAGATCTGAAGCAAGAGGAACTAATCAATGCACAGTTAAGGCGTGAGATGAAGGAGGAAAAGGCTAGGGTGCATGAGGTATATAAAAAGGTAGAAATGATTACAGATGTTATTATCTTAAAGCATCCAGACCTAGCACCACCCAAGAAGAAGTATGAGTCAACCTTGCAATTCTTGGAATACCTAACTTGCATCCTCACCATGGAGAGGAAACCTCTTGCTTTGGAATCAATAGTAGAAATATTAGTGTGCCAGAGAAAGAGGAGAAGCTGAAGGTGGTGGAGATAGTCACTCGGTACACTAAGCTCCTTGCCAATGTAAAGCCCACCGCACAAATAGCCAAAGATGCTTATGACATATACGCATATAGAGATAGAATGACAAACATTCCAGTTGCCACCCATTAGGCATACCTCAAGGAGTTTCAGGAGAAGAATAAGGGGAATAAGGTAGAGTGGGATAAGATCCTGGCCGAGGTAGAGAAGAATTCTGAAGCCATCGAGACCTTGAGAGGCTCGATCAAAAAACTTGGTGAAGGAATTATATCCTCAGATCACCCGTAGGATGGATGCACTGGATGACCTCAAAGAAACAATTGGAATAATTTGTTGATATGTTAAATGCTAAGGGTGATGAACTAGGATTTGAAGAGGTGAGCACCTTAGTAGGTGACCTCTATCAATAGGCGCAGGGCGAGGTGGATGCCTGGGAGAAGATTAAGGAAAATATAAGGAAGGATTTCCCACTCATTCTTAAGTAATAAACAAACTCTTCATTCCTCTATTCTTTATTTGTGTCCATTTCTCATTTCTTCATTCTACATGCTTAGTCCTGCCATTCTTTATTATTTGGAGAATATGTTTTCGAGGACGGAGAACAAGCTTAGTGTGGGGCGATATTGGGCCTCAGATTATTAAATAAGTCCCAAAGGGCATGTGCATGAGTGGGACCAATGAAGAAGATTGGCGCGCAGGGTAGTGTATAGGACAAGATTTTTATAAGGGTTTAAGAGAAACCACGGTGCGCGCACAAGGCAGCAAAGGAATTTCAGGACTTAGTCACATTCGATTTTCCAAGAGGCACTTGAGGAAAAATGTGACCCGACTAGGTGTTTTGAATGGATAAAGTGACAGCCTGATGACTTGGTGGTCAAGAAAAGAATATTCCACACATGGAACATTCTCGAAGACATCATTGCAGAAAGTGGGGAGCTCGGATCAGAAGAATCATGCTCCATTAGAGGACCACCTTGACACTTGGCAACCGATCTGCTACTTTAGGAAGGCATGGCGGTGGGTGTTAAACCTATATATAGAGATGCTCGGGTAGAAGAAAAGGGGGTGATAGATAGAGGAAGAGAAGAAGAGGGCCATGGTGCAATGAACCATACCAAAGTAGGAAAATCCTTGCAGAAATGAGAAGAAGATTCTAGGGGTTGGGGTTCTCATTAGAGGACTATAGGAATGTTAGCATATCTAGGGGAATGGGTTTACTAAATTTTTGTAATAGGGAAGAATAGCTAGGGTTTTTGATGCATGATTCATGATATATCAGTTTGATATGACCCTTTTGGATGTAATATGGTTACTGAACTATGATCAACATAAATATATGGTTCTATTCTAAATATATTTTCATGGGTGTAAACCCTAGTGCCTTTTTCTTTATGTTATGGATCAGATCTACTATCTATATGATGTTTCTTTTATGGGTATGTTGGTGTAATGATTCATCATATGCTTTGAATATATGCATGATCATTTACTTTTTGCACTTAATCCATCATCAATGACAACATATTCTCACAATGCTCACATAAAGGAGGGGCTCGGCGCCCGCACGCGCCTCGGGTGAGCGCTCAACGCCCACTGAGTGATAGGCCAACGTGCATGGGGTTAGAAGGTTATTCTATGGGCATAAAAATGACTACAATATTACAGTGCTTGTATATTTTGGTTGCACATGCATGGTTTGGGATTGCAGATCTGAGTATGAGATAGAGGAGAAGTTATGCATCCTTGGTGTAGTTAGATGCATGGGCTTTGGTAGAGAGGCGTAACATAGAATGGAGACGAGGCTTCCTTTAGAGAAGCATGCACTTCATTTGAAGATGCAGGTTGAGTATCTTGAAAATGCTTGTAAGTGATGTATTTCATCTTGATACAATTTTATTACATGGATTTTACTTGTAATGTTTTTGTACAAGATTTGGGTGCTTCTTGAAATGATTGGCTCAACACAACTATCGGATTTGGTCGGAGTAGGCACCTGGTTTGGTGTACTATGCCAATTTTTGGTGTTGTGTTCATTCCATTAGAATTGATGTCGGTCGGGAACCAAAGTCACCACAAAGGCACCAATACTAGTCGTGGTGACCGAAGTCGGTCTCTAAGGCAACTTATCCGTACATGTTTTTTACAGCATGAGAGGGCATGGTGGTTTTATGTCCTGTTTTGGAGGATCTGGTTTCTTGCACAGAGTGTACATGGTAGAGACAGTGTAGATCACTTCAATGTTTAGATCAGAAAGAGGACGGAGTTGGCTTGGTTAGTCTAGTGAGACTTTGAGTCAGGTATCTCTATATGATTCATGTTTTATTTCTTTCATTTGGAGCAACTGATATTATGTTTGGATTGTGTGCAAAAGTAAAAATTTACACCATGGATATTTGGTGGGTTTGAATTTTATTTCCAGGATGTGTTGGAATCTTGAGGACAAGGGTATTCAGTCTAAGGATGAGATCCTCAATGAAAAGTCATGTTTAGACACACAGTTGCAAGTAATGAGAGATGTTGAGTACACATGGATGAAAAGGAGGTGGTTCACCTACTTCACAAGAATTCCAAACTTATGTGATGTAGAAGTATTATTTGTTAAGAAGGGAATCAAGTTTATATTTCTTTCATCTGGTTTTATTTCTCATTGATATATATTGGGGCTTTTGAGCTTGTTATTAAAGGTAGTGCAAGGGAGTTCATGTTAAGTGGGAGCAGGCTATGGGTGTTGGCATTGTAAGTTGGACACATATGCACATGTGGAGTGAGAGGAGTATGTTACCTTTAAGAGTGGCATGAGGCATAAGTTGTTTTGGAGGACAATCACAACTTTACAGGCATTTTGAGTCTATTGCATGGTGATGCCACTTCTAGTTTATTTTGTAGTGCCTGGATATCCTTATGGGATGACAGTTGATGGTTGTTCAACTGGGTTAAGATGAGAGATCAATATTTTATAGTTTGAAGGGTGGAAAAATAAAAATTTGTTTGTTACAGATTATAGTGTGACAACAGTGTATATTTACATCTTATTGATGTTGCCCTTGTTTTGCTTTCATCTTGGATGGTTATGTAGAGTATGTTGATGACATTTTTTCTTGTATTTGCACTAGTTATTAGTAACATGGTTAGCATGGTTGTTGTTGACATTGATGAAGCACATGATTCATATGTGGCTTTGGAGTTAGTTTGTGAGAGACTTGGAGCTTCTGGAGAGCTTGATGATATGGATGGATGTATATGGTGAGTTTATACATGTGGATAGATTTTGTTTTATGAGTCTATGATGATGCAGATATTTGTTTTGCACATGGATGCGTATGAGCATGGTTTAGATGCCCTTTGAGCATGAGTAGGGTATTTTTGTATTTCCTCTTATTACTATGTTACTCCATGATAGATGTGTTTTCTATAGATGGTTGTCTTAGACATGCAAGTTGTTTATGCAGGGTTGGATTTGCAAATTGTAGTGTTTGGATTCTTTGAGTTATGCAGGTGTTTGTGGATTGATCACCCACTAGTTGTATGCGAGAACTCATTTGGGTTGTCTTAGCCTAGGATCTTCTTTTTTACTTTCATATATTCTATTTTGACTTCTCTTTAATCGGTTGCATTGGTGGTTGCATGGAGACATGGATAGATGGTTGGAGAACATGGTTGGTATGGATATGGTTATGATTGAATCTTAGTACTTCACTGGAGTGAGAGATCTTATAGGTGTGTTAGTCATGGTGTCTTGATTGCATAAGAGGCTTGGAGTTATGATTCAATGGGAGCTTGATGTATGGATAGCTCGTGTATCATGGATCAGGAGTAGCTTCGTACATGTGTATGGTAAGTCATGGGTTTGTTATCTTCTTGGTTTTAGAAGATGGTTTAATCTTCCTGATTTCATTTGAGAGAATTATTGATTTAAATAATAGATAGTCTTCACGGTATGTAGAGGATGGTGATGTACATGTATAGGTACAGGCTCAACAATTTATCTCCAAGTGGGATATTGTTAGGTTGTGGAGTTGAATTACTTCATAAAAGCATACATTTGAGGTTTACTGGTTTACATAAGAATCGACATTAGTTAGCTAACTAACATCGATCACTTGGGAGGAATCGGTGTCGGTCGTGAACCTACATCGGTCGAGAGGGAACCTAAATTGGTTAGGAAAAGGAACCTACATTGGTCAAGGAACCGACACCGGTTACATGTGCATGAAAGTTTATATTTAACTCATGGGAATTAGATCTAACTTTAGTTATAAAGTGAATCTAAAGGTTGTAAATGTATAGCTAAGTTGACCTAAGTTTGTATATGCTTATATAAGCATGAAATATAGGGTTAGAAGGTTAATTAGAGTAATCCTTGGTTGAGAGGATGAAGAAGAAGAAAAAGAAAGAACATGTTACATGAAGACAGAGCTTCCATGGAGAGAAGTGGGATAGAAGGAAATAACAGGTATATCTAAATGGTGAGAAGAGGTTTCTTCTATTGTATTTCCTTTGTATAATTATTGTCTCATTATAATGGCTTGCATAGTATGTAAATCACATAGATTTTCTTCTTATAGATCCACATGTTGGTGAGATCTTGTATTGTAGATCCATGAGATCATGATGTATTGTTGATCCATGTAGATCTAGTCTTATATTGTTAGATCTGCATGTTGTTGTGAGATCTTGTATTCATAGATCCATGAGATCATGTTGTATTGATGATCCATGTAGATCTAGATATTGTAGAGGAGGTTGTCTTCATGTTTGCACGTGGTTGATGCGGTGATGGAGATACGAGACTTACTTCTTGGTGCATAGTTATAGTTGCACATATGGTAGACCCTTGTGAGAGGTCTTGTTTGCAGATTTGCTTGAGTGCTTGGTGCATAGTGGCAAATGTAGTAGTTCGTAGTTAAGTGAGATCTGCTGGTGTTTTGGAGGTAGAATTGTAGTGTACTCAAGTAGATCTATTTAGACATCTAGACGAGAGGAGATAATCTTGGAGAGATGCATTGTACTCTTGTGGGAAGAGTTGGTTTTTACTCTTGTTTATTATATATATTGAGATATCTATCTTTGGTGGACGTAGCCCACATTGGGTGAACCATGGTACATGTTGTGTTATGTGTGTGTACTTTGTTTTGATTTTGATTACTCTAGTTTATACTTCCACTACTGTAGATTTTGAGGAATTATTTAGATCATGTTTGTATGATTTTGTTTATTATTGAATCATAACACTATTCCACATCCCGTATTCCCAACACCGTATGGTCCTTGGTTTCTCTTTCTTCCTAAAGTTTTGACACACAATTATTTGATTATTCTTTTTAATTCTAGATTATCTCGAGAGCTTGTAAAAGTGATTCCAATACTCAATTTCTTCAATCCTTAAATCAAATCTGATTCAGGTCCCTCCTGGTTTGGGGTATTGTCTTTACTTAAGAACATGGATGGGAATGATATTTTTGGAAGTGAGTTAGATGACTTTTCAAAAGTAGTTTTAGGTTGTGTTTCATCTCGTCCTCCCTTTTCTTCAAAACTTCTTATATGATTGTGAAGAGGGTTTGGAAGAAATCTTTCCAGATCATAGTAGTATGTTATCATAGTAAATAGAGTTTATCACAGGTATCTTCTCGGTTTCAACGGTATATGTTTGATTTAATTTCCCATCATTCTTTAGATTAGTAATGGTCTGAGATGGAATTTGAGTTTGGATTGGTTGTTCAGCTGGAGTAGAAGTGGTTGGTCTATTTAATAAGGCTTGTTGTTGTCCTAGTGGTCTCCTTTGATTGTAAAATGGTTGATCAGAAGCTTGAGAATTGTTCCATTGTTGTTGATATTGAGGGTTACTTTTTTGGAATGATGGTGGAATTTGTTCGTTTAGAGTCCATGGTTGTTGATAAAATGTTGGTTTCATATTCCATTATGGTGGACCCCATTTTTGTGGAACTTTTTTATTTAAAGATTGAGGATGGGACCATGGTGTGTTCCATTGATTAGGAACCATTGGGTCTTTGGAGCATAATGTTGGTTTTTATTTGAAGAAAAATTGTCTCCTTGCCTTTGAGCTACTTTGTGTTTTTTATTTCAATTAACTCTTAAGCAAGGGTAATAATCCACATTGATCAGTTGCATGTTTCAAATCACAAACAAGAAAAACATTGGTTTTATTTAATGGGTAATCCTTAAGTCCATGCTTATCCATGCATATAGGACATTATATTAACAATGGATTATTATTCTTGGCTTTTTCCTATCCATCATTGTATCGAGTTGTACCAAAAGATATGTTCTTAAGTTTGCAATTTCTTCTCTTAACTTGAATATGTCTCAACCGACAATATTTCCTTTATGTTTATGCATATTTAGGTGAGTTTCGAATAATTCCTATAGAGATAAATAATTTCTATAAACTTGAGTTCATTCATATATGCCTTTCCCATTAAGTTAAAATCCTCTTGAGTGTCCTCATCCAATCCTTTGAGAAATATTATTTTCAAAAGGGTAATGTCTAGGCCTATGCCACACCTCCTATGAAGGAAAATAAATCAATCGAGATAATATTCTACACTTTCATCTTCCTTTTATTATATCCTAAAGATTTCCTTCCCTACGGTCTCTAACCCTACAATAATCTTGGTACTTGTCCAAAAAAATTGTTTCCATCTCTTCCCAAGTATGGATAGAGTTGGGGGCTAGTCCCATGAACCATCTCATTGTTGTATCTTTCAAGGTTGAGGGAAAAAAATCAGTTTCTAAGTGTTAGAGGTATAATCATAGGTTTGGCATAACACTTTGAATTCAAATAAAAATTGATCAAGATCTTCCAAGACTAAACCCCTAAAAGTTGGTAGGATTAAAGGGGATATATTTTTCATAGGTTTTTGGTCATTGGGATCCAATTCTATGGGATAAGTGAATGTCCTTCCTAGTGGTGGATCACCATTTTTTCCTCCATTAGGATTTTCTACTCCATCCGTCATCCTCTCTTGTTGCTCAACTGGTTCCACTGGTAAATTTTGAGGGGGTTATTCAAGTTTACTCTTACAAACCTACCTCTATGATCTCTAGATCTAAACATAAACTTCTAACTTGTTGAATAAAAATTCCCTAACTATAAGTGCTTATTTGATCACCATGTTCTACATATTGCAAAATCCCAGAAAAGATACTTGTTGTCACTACAAGACCTTTTATATTCAAAAGAAAGAGTATGGAAAAAGAAATTCTAAATAAAAAATTACCAAATTATCAGAAAGCATAAAAACCAAGTTTTAATATTTGATAACACCTTTATAAATCCCCAACAATGATGCCAAAAAGTGACGAGTGTTGTTGATACTCACACTTTAATCATTCAATATTTGTCAATACCATGGCAGTGTCCAAGGCTATTTGCAACAAAGAATGGCTGAAATTGTATTCAGTATGTGATTAAATTAATTGAATAATAAACAACAGCTATAAATAAGAATTTGTCCTATTTTATTTAAAACTAGATGAGAGAAAAAAACAGATAAAAAATACTCCTAACTTTGTAACTCAAAAGAAAATTACAACATGCAGAAGTAGAATAACAATTTAAATGATGTAAACACTATAATGCTTAGGATTAAGTGAACTAAGTAAGTAAACAAGAAATAAAAATAAGAAAACTAAATGAATAAGCAAGAAATAAACAACACTTCCCATCACATTGGGGAGGAGTGACCCTTTCTCATTCCTTCCTCCGATCCTTACAACATATTACTCACAAAAACACAATTGAATTCAGAATCAAAACATTTTTATTTATCACTAATGTTTAAATACATTAATTTACTTCCCAAAATGATTATAGTAATCCTAATGATATTTATTCCATGATGAAAAAACATTATATATTAGGTGAAGTTAAGATCTTTCTAATTTCCCTCACGATTCTTAACTCATCTTTGACCCGATAGCTTAACCGATGTTTGGATGAGGTTGAAGTGAGGTTGCACTGGTGTAAGGGGGATAAAGGGGACATAAGGGACACCAAAGTGCGACTTGCACTAGATGGTGACAAGTGACAGCTTTTGGTGCCTTGTGTGTGAGATGTAGGGGCTAGGAATGAGCACCGGGGTTCAAAAGTGGTTATCTGGTGACCAGGGGATATATGGAAGGAAGGGTTTCAATATTTTAAGTACCCATTGTCCCCTTTGCACCTTGGCTAAAATGGAGATATCAAGAATGAAAAAGTGTGGCATGAGGGTTTAGTTCATGGGCGGGAGCGGGGGGTAAGGTGGAGAGCATATTGGTACAACCTAGGTACATAAGTGATGAGTGGCAAGTTAAAAATATTTGCATCATAGGGGTCACACTTTTGTGTTCCCCTTGCTCCCTTTACACCTTGGGGACAATGGAGATAGAAGGAATGAAAAAGTGTGACCCGAGCTTGCTTGATGATCATGAAAGTGGGCCACGCCACCTAAAACATTTATTTTCTCACTCTAATAATCAAGGTTGTTTTTAAATGGTGAAACATCAAGAATGATGGGGGTCACACTTTTATGTCCCCTTGTCCCCATTAAACCTTGGGGATAAGTCAAGAGGAAAAGAGGCTGAAAACTCGTGACAAAGGGGTTTTAGAGTGTTGATGTCACCGAGTTGAGTGCATTTGAGGGCCCTAGAAGAGTTGTATCCACCTCGGGAGCATGCGAGAGAATTTTGTGGTCAAAACTTATATGATTTTGAATCTAAAAACCTTTTGAGATCATTCCACTCATTATCGGGAGAAAAATTCCATTTTATGACCTATTTAAATATGGACTTAAAGGTGCAACTACGGTGTCCTGGTTTCTCACAAAAATCATTGAGTCTTGGAACAAAAGTTATGTATCCATCATGTAGAGGGTTCCAAGATATTTCTATTGATTATTATTTTTTCCTCTCAACTCCTTCCAAAACTACCCGAATCTTATGGACAAGTCAACTTTCACAACTAGAGGTTTCATTTCCCGTGCCCAAAATCACCCGATGTTGCACAAGTTGTTCCTGACTTAAATTTCTTCCACCAAATTTTCCTAAAATACCTTGGATGGCTTCAATTTTATCTAATACCACTCCCTAATGATTTTAATCTCCCAGTATGCTTTCGGCAGGGTTTTCCAGTTGTAAATGCCCTAAAATGGCTCTTTCTAAGCTTCTGGGAGCAGTTGTTCTTCCTTAAATCTCAATGACTTCATCAATTTCCTTGGTAATCCATCCCTACAAATTTAAAAATGCTTAAAAATATTGTTAGCATGTTCCTATGGGCTAGGATGAGGGTGAAACTAAGGACAAGTCGCCAGGAAGGGTTCACGGTGATTGGGAGAGGAAAATTCCAATTGTGGGCTTAGTTGTCATGGTCAAAATTTTCATTTTTCATGTTATACATTTAGCATGACAATAAGTGATAAGAGGTGACACATTTCTTTTATACATATTTTTATATATAATTTGATGACACATCAATGTGTATGAATAAGAAAGTTAGGAGAGAGAGAGAGAAATGTACTTGAATTGGGATAAGATGAGAGTGTTAGTCTTATCCAAGAAGCACAATCACAATAAATAATGTCAAAATGATAAATTATCAAATTTGCATGTTTATATTCCCCCTTTAATTATGAAATTAAAATTACACGCTTAAAGGAAAATGATACCGGAGTGTGTAGACACTCTTTGTCTTTGCTTGGAGTTTTTGTCATCCAAATGTATTGGTGTTGGCATGCTCCATGATGAATCTCGCAACATAAAGTGTACTCTATGTCCATAGTCAAAATTGAGATGTGATTCAAATGTAAATATAAAATTTAACTTTGTATAAGGTGAAATAAAAATATGTAAAAATGGAAGGAATACAAATGTTTTTTTTTGCAGAGGGAAGAGCTCTCATTCCTTTCCCCGCGATTGAAAATTTTGATTTTTTGAACTCTCCCGAGGATTGGGGGTGATTAGTCCCCAATTGTGTCAAAGGATAAATTGGAGAGTTGGGTGCATGTAACTTGACATCAAAGATGAGGTAGAGAAAGAATAAAAGAGAGAGGTATTGCAACACCTCGTGAAGGAAGAAGACTATGTATAATTTTTTTAGTAACCTTTGTTAGCATAATTTAGCATAGACATATTTATTGCATTTTATTGCATTGTCTTTTATTTAATAATGTGCAACATGTGCACTTTAGTCTAATGACTTGCATTCAATATTGTTATGTTGGATAACATTCAATATTGATATTAGTAGTAATTACATGTGCATGTGAGATGGGTCTTATCATCTCGTAGTTGGTGCCCGATAGGGTGTCATGTCTATCCATATGAGGTTGTTTAATATCTATAAATATTACAGCTTGCATTGTTATGTAATCTGATTTCATGATCAATAATATTTGTGAGGCTTACGTCCCTCTTTAGTCATCTGCAATCTAATTCTATTCTATCATTTGGTATCAGAGCTATACCATTGTTATCAACCTTGATATCCTCCTCTTTGAATGAGGATAGGAATGATTATTTGGGAATTAATTAATTTCCTCAATACTTCCCATAATTCTATAGAACACATCATTGCAGAATAATCTAAGCCCAAATTTGAATATATAGACACATAATAAAAGAGAATGAGTGCCCATTTTCCTTTCACATGCCTTGTATTGTTTAGTAGAAGTGTGTAGGATGTTAAAATGATGACAGAGAGGAGAATCATGTCCACAAAACCCTATATTTTCTAACCAAAAATGAGTAGTGAAATGTGAGGAGTGAAATATATATACCACTTGTAAACTGCTTTGAATTGTGTCAACCGAGTTTTACATTATACTAAAAACATATATCCATAAGTAGAAATCTAAAAATCTATAAATTCCATCGTAACATGCCTTGGATCAAAAATTTATGGCATGGTCAAGAACATCTATATGGTCTTGACCTTCTTGTAAAATTTTAACATGTGCAAATTTTACCAAACTTTTCTCGCTGGATATATTTCTAGGGACTTGTTCTTTGTAAAAGCATGTGTGTGAACCCAAAAATATTATTTTAGATGTAGAATATATCTCAATGAATTGCCCCTCTTTTGAGGTGTGTGAGATAAATTATTTGAGTCAATGACTCAAAATAATACATGTATTCTCGTGTACCGTATATCAAAGAAGTTGTGGAAGGATGTGAAATGCTAAAGTCATGGCTACCTTTGTAAACATGTACTTGTAGAAGGTGTTGCACATGGTGCCCAAAGAGACAAACAATGACAACAACAATACTGGTGATAGAAACAATAAATATATTAACGCAAATGCATTATAAATAGTATAGAGACATAACAATATTCAAATGAGCAAACAAAAGTAATAACATGTAGAGATGAGTCCCATCAAGGAAGAAAACCACATACATGGGACACCCATAATGTCACAAGACAATAAATGTACATAGGAAACATATAAGAGAAATAAATTTATGCAATAAAGACATAGAGCCACAAACATGGGACACCCATGACATCAAGGAAAACCAATGCAATCAAGCCACATATAATGAAATAGACTAGTTCTAACAAAATAAATTAACAACCATGTATAACATGTAATGATAAAAGCAATATAGAAAGTAATAAGAAAGCACATGAAACAATATATGACAATGTTACACAGGACATGTGTTAGTCATGTTAGTTCAAAAATATAGCATGTACCCAATATATGTAATCAAACGTAGTAAGGCAATAGAAAAGAACATTAATGAAATAATAACACTTGTATAATGTGGAGGGATGCCCTCAAGAGAGTAATTTAAGGAACCAATATGGATCCTATCAAAGCATGTGACAATGCAGTGTGTTCTGCATCAACCTTAATATAGTTCATGAATGCATGTGTGTGAAAAGTAAAAAAATATGCTATCAATCAAACCATAGTGACAAACAACATATATAATGTAAAGTGGTAACAACTCAAACTATGTGTATAGGCATTGGTTTTGCATTTTTGTATATAGTTAAAAGTTTTTGTATTTTTGAATTTAGGCTATGTACAAAAAAATATCTATGGATAATATTTAAGTATAATATTATCATAGATGCATGATATTCATGGGATAATTGACAAGTTTACCATCAAAATTTTCCAAGTGATAGATACCGGGAAAACTCATCCATTAACAAAGATAGGGCCCTAACCAATTAGGTTTAAATTTACCTTTTAATGCCTGTTTTACATTTGTATTCTTACAATTTTCCTTAAGAAAAAGGTCAACAATATGAAACTAAAGGGGATGGACCTTTTTATTGTAAACGTGTTTAATATATTCATGATACATACACATGTTCCAAATCTTGTACCCATCTAAAATCAAGTGTTTCGAGCTCATGCAATTATTTTTCATGATAATAATTATCTTTAATAATATATTTTAGTGATACTTGTAGTGAGGGAATATCCAATTCTAAGGGTAAAATGGCATTCTCTTTGTGTACTGTAGAGGGTAAGGAGTAGCATTTGTTGGTGTACAAACACTAGTGTGGTAAGCCCAAACAACATAAATCATCTCATTATGTCAATTAGTGTCATGCTTAGAAATGAAGGGAACGATAAATAGATCGTACCAAGCCACGAAGAACTCAGATGCTAATTAAACACCACACTCAATAAGATGAAAGTAATTCACCATAATAACTTTACATAAACCTTTGCAAACAAATGAGCAACAATATCATATATTATTATGGAACTCAATGAAATACAATGAGAATGGGTCTTGCTTATATAGGCAAGGAATATCAATCTAAGAACTAGTCAAGGTCATAGATCAAGCCATAAATCAAGGAAAGAACTAGTCATCAAATAACTAGTCAAGACCATAGATTTAGGAAAGAACTAGTCATCAAAGATCTAGTCAATACCATAGATTAAGGAAAGAACTATATCTAATAACTAAATAATATATCCCTACTATCTAAATAAAATAAAATAAATATTCACATACATAAGTGGGTTAGGATAAATACAATAAATGTAACTAAAGTACCTAGGTGAACATGAGCTAAGGTAAATACCTACTCTAACACCCCCACAAGTGAAGCTAGGGGCAAAAAAAAAGTGGCATAGCCACATTATGAGTCCCGACAACTAGGTCGATCGGTACTCATGTACAATATATGAATGAAGAGATCTCAAACCAAAAGTATGAAAGAATCCTACTATAAGGAAAGATAAAGAAGAAGAAGAAGGAATATGTTCTCATGAACACCCCTAAGAAAAAATTCCAAAACCCCAAACATGCTATGTAACTCAAGGTAGTGAGGTGATGCAAAACGCTTCGTAAAGATGTTTGTAACCTGGTACTAAGTCGGAATGTACTCCAAGCAAAGAACGCCATCCTGAATGCATTGACAAA
Source organism: Taxus wallichiana var. yunnanensis (assembly GCA_018340775.1). NCBI lineage: Eukaryota > Viridiplantae > Streptophyta > Pinopsida > Cupressales > Taxaceae > Taxus > Taxus wallichiana. Next base: position 142,143,370 of record CM031236.1, read on the forward strand.
TGAAGTGGATGTGTATCTCAATATTTTTGGTCCATTTGGTGATCAATACGGTTGCAGAAATGTGAATTACACTTTTGTTGTCATACCAAAGTATATTCGGTGAATCCTGTGGGAATCCAAACTCTATCAATAACTATTGAAGCCAAAGAATTTGTTGACTCACTGTAATTGTTTCCATGTACTCTTCCTTTGAAGATGAAGGCACAAAAGCCAATTGCTTTTTGCATTCCCAAGTAACTAGAGAAGAACCAAGATAAAAAAAAATAGCCAGAAGAGGAACACCTGTCATCAATAGAACCTGCCCAACTTGAATCTGTATATCCAACCAACTGAGGATAACCCTAGAGTAGTGTAGGCCAAAGTGGGAAGTACCCTAAAAATAGTGCAAAATCCTTTTAACAACTCCGCCAATGACTTACATGAGGAGAATGTGCAAACCGAGATACAACCCATACTACAAATGAAATATCAGGGTGAGTATGGGTCAAGTACATGATACTTCCAACCAACCGCATGTACAATGTCGAGATCACAAAGTGGTGTAGTACTTGTGGAAGTAAGAGTAACCCCAAATTGGAAAGAAGATGGAACCGGCTTGCAATCAGCCATATCAAAGCACTCAAGAAGATCATGGGTGTACTTTTGTTGACTCAAATGAATCCCTGAATCTATCTAAGAAATCTACAAAGAAGGAAATAATGCAATAAACCAATATTTGTCATGTCAAATTGTGGAGAAAGAGCCCTCTGAATACTCTAAATGTGGGAAGAAGAGTCATCGATAACATATCATCAACATACAAGACAAATATAAAAATATCCTCACCAATATGTTGTACATATATTGTATGATCGAGAGAGGCGATAAACAAAACCAAGTAGATAGAAGAAAATAATCCATCTTCTCATACCAAGCCCGAGGGGCTTGTTTGAGACCGTAGAGAGACCTTTAGAGCCTATAAATAAGAGAAGAATCTTGAACAAATCCAACATGTTACTCCATGTATATTTCCTCTTGTAAATATCCATGTAAGACGACACTTTTAATGTCCATCGGTATATGGGCCACCCTTTGATGCAACAATAACAAGTGCAAGGCATACAAAATCTATCTTGGTAACGAGTGCAAAAGTATTAGAGTAATCAATACTTTCAACTTGTGAAAAACCCTTTGCAACAAGATGGGTCTTATACTTATCAATGTACCCATCAATCGCATAATTGGTTCAGTATACCCACTTACACCTAACCATATTTCTTCCTTTAGGAACAGATACCAAATTCCAAGTATGATTCTTCATCAAAGAAGAATACTCACCGCCATCGCATCATCCCACTCTTGTATCCCATAAGCCTATGAAAAGGACAATGGATCCTCATAAACTACCTGACACAAAAGTTCGTAACTTGTAGAATGTGCGTGATGATGCCTAGTGGGTGGAAGATCTTGTATGAATGGTGTTGCCGTAGAAACTGTAGTAAGATCCCACTTAGGCATAATGACAACATCTGTGGGGATAGGATCCTCATTTGCATCTATAACCTCCTCATAAACCTCCTCAAAGAAAGGATCCTCAAGATGATATAAAGAAGAAGAAGTAGGGATGGAAGAAGATGAAGAATCAGGAGGTGTGAAGCACTCATCAAATTGAACATGTGCTTGAAAAAGAACCTCATGAGTATACAAATATAAAATTTGATAAGCTCTCATGTCCTCACAATACCCTACAAAGATAAAGGGTTTTCTCTTCTTATCCAAGGCCTTTCTTTTCTTCTTAGGCACAAAGGCCCAAACATGGCTCCCAAAGACTTGAAAAAATGAGACATCAGGCTTAGTGTTGGACCAAGCTTCCTCTAGAGTCAAATGCTCAAGTTCTCTGTGTGGTGTGTGATTCTAAATGTAGTTAGCAAAATTAATTGCTTTTGCCCAATAGATAGGAGGTAAATCTCTAGAATGCATTATGCAATTAGTCATTTTCTTCAAATTTTGATTATTCCATTCTGCTAAGTCATTCTATTGTGGAGTATGAGGGAAAAAAATTTGGTGAATAATGCTACAAGTTGCCAAAAAATTAGAAAACTCATTATTGAAGTACTCCCCCACATTATTAGTGCGAAGGTTCTTTATGCAACTAGAAGATTGTTTCTATACCAAAGCCTTTAAGACTTTGAAGTGTGAAAAATCATCACTTTTGTACTTGAGAAAATAAACCCAAGTACGCCTTAATAAATTATCAATAAAGGTAAGTGCATACTTAGCTCCATTAAAAGAGGGGGTATTAAAAACCATCAAGTCACTATACAAAATCTCAAGTGGTGAAGAAGCTCTCTTGGACAAATTATTATGTAACGGATCTTGGTTTTTTCCCCCTAATGTACACCCATGACAAACTACCTCAAGACAAGAAACTCTAGGAATACCATCAACCATACCATGAGTGCTCAAGTCCTTCAAATATCTGTAATTGAGATGTCCAAGTCTCTCGTGCCAAAGCTTACTCTCTAAATTTACATGAGAAACCAATGTTATCCCTATAGAGGAAGTGTCATCAAAACCCTCAAAGTGATATAGTCTAGAACTATGATCAACAATACCTTGAGCAAAAAGTGAATGAGGCTCCAACAAAGTTCGTACTTCTACCCCATGTGGTGTAAAATTCACTGTTTTTCCTTGACCAGAATGACAAATTTGATATATAGAAAGCAAATTTGTGGTGATGTTAGGAACATACAATGCATATTGATATCGCCACCATAAAGGTATATCTCACCTTTTTCTATAACAGAAAGAAATGAAGAATCTCCAACCTTAATTTTGGAAGTAGAAATCATACCTAGAGATACAAAATGACTCCTCGGAAGAAGTCATATGATGAGAAGCACCAGGATCTATAACCCAACTATCTCTAAGTGGTGACTGAGACCTCCAAATAACATTAAGTGCTTTGCCATGCTGATTAGAAGGAGGTGGAGTGGAGATAGAAATTTTGTGTTTCTTGATTGCATCCTTTAAGGCTTGTATTTGCTTATAACACCTATGTTCTTCATGACCAATACCCCCACAAAAAGATCATGAAAGGCTAGACTTATTCTTGGATTTAAAAGACTTCTTGGGTTTAGAGTTGTTTTCTTTGGGTTTAGGTCCTAAGAGCACTTTGAGAAAGAGAAGGGGTGGATTTGATTTTACTTTTTGGTTTTCCCTTGCACTTAGGATTAGATGCAACTAATGCCTTTTGAGAGGTGGAAGACTCGAGGTTAAGACAATCTAGATTCTTCCTTAGTAAGTCTTTCACAAAATGTTTCTAAGTCGGGCATTTTGAATGTGTTACCTAAGACATTTATGCTAGAGAAAAAGGTAAAAGAAAATATTTGGAATGGTGCTCTTAACTTGGATAGATTTAAGTAAACACACTCTTCATCTTTCTTATCTCTTCCACTCCCCTTCAACCTTGTCAAAAATGCCCGAACTTAGTGAGATAGTTTATAATTGATGGAAAATCTTCAAGATTAAGAGAGGTGATCTCAATTTCAAGTTGCATGGTTCTCATGTGATCTACCTTACCAAATAAACCCTCCAATTTCTTCCATATTTTGAAAGGAGAGTCACATTTTTCCAAATGAAACAAAATATTATCACTTACATAAGTTCCTATCAAACCCATACACTCATCAAATTTGTACTGGTACTAAAATTTCTCATATTCTCTAGTGAACACTGGTTGTTCTGAAGAAGTTAAAGCCCATAATCATTTCCATTTAATTATTGTTTCCATTCTTGGTTTCCATGTGTGGTAATTATGTTTTGTTAATGGCTCAACATGATCTAATACAGAAGTAGATAAAGAAGCCATTCTAAAAAATCAGCAAAAATGCAAGACCCAAGCAATGCAACAAGACCCCCCCGGATTTTGACACTTTATAATAGAGTGTGTTACAATATGAAACTTTATAATTATAACATGTTTCTCAAAATAAATAGTTCCAATGGAATGAACACGAAAAAATCACTTTTGCAAAATCGACAATCAAATATGAGTTACTGATTAAAAGATACAAGCTTTTAAAAATTATGTTTTTTAGTTGCCACTAAAACAACATAAAATGCTCTTGCCTTCACTACACAAATAAAATCAAAGGGGGCTGAAGTTAAGCACCTACTAGTAGGAATCACAAGCTTTAAGCCCTCACAAGACCATAAACAGATCGTACCAAACCATGAAGAACTCGATGATGTTATTTAAACACCACACTTAATAAGATGAAAGTAATTAACCGAATAACTTTACATAAACCTTTGTAAATAAATGAGAAACACTATCATATATTATTATGTAACTCAATGAAATACAATGAGAATGAGACTTGTTTATATAGGTAAGGAATATCAATCTTAGAACTACTCAAGGTCATATATCAAGTCATAAATCAAGGAAATAACTAGTCATCAAATATCTAGTCAATACCATAGATTAATGAAAGAACTATACCTAACAACTAGATAATATCTCCTAATATCTAAATAAAATAAAATAAAATATCCATAGACATAAGTGGGTGAGGATAAATACAATAAAGGTAAATTAAATACTTAGGTGAACGTGAGCTAAGGTAAATACCTACTCTAACAAGAAATGATTTTTGAAATTTTTTGATGATAGTTTTATTAAAATAATTAACTTGGCCATTGTCTTGTGGGTAGTAAGGGGTAGAGAATTTAATTTGGAACTTAGTGCATAAATTTTTAACCATGTGATTATTAAAAGATGATCCATTATCCGTAATAATGGCGGGTAGAATTATGGAGCCATGATTAAGTTTATTCTATGGGTATGGATTCAATCCATTTATTAAAATATTTAGTGTTTGTATTAATAAATGTATGTCTTTGAGCAGGACTCAGATTAAGTTTATCAACCAAGTCAAAACACCATATGGAAAAATGCCATAGAGACAAATGGGTTATAACGTATGTAATGGGGTGTGATGTAGATTAACGTGGCATCGACATTGATCACAATGTTTGGCATATTCATGACATTCATATTCCATTGTTATCCAATGGTACCCTTGTTTAAGTAGTTTCAGAGATGTAGATTTTCCACTAAAATGACCACCACACTCATTATCATGTATTTAGGAAAGGGCTAATTATGCATTGGTAACCCCTAAACAACATAAAATATGTTCTTCAAACAAGTGTTTAAACAAATAACCCTTGATAAGAACATAATGAGAGGTTTCACAATGTAGGTGATAACCTTCTTAGGGTGAAGCATTTACTGGTAATGTTTGTCAATAGAAGAAGTTATAAATATCAACGTACCACTCAATATTGTCAACACTTGGTGAGATAGAAAAGACATAAAGGGCATTGGTAGTATAAAAATTGATAGATAATTTACATTACCGATGAATACTAAAAGTGGAACAATCATTTTCTACGTCAAGGGAATTAACAAAGCTGCACTAGCCATGACATTTGCATGTCGATCATGATCACAAGGATATTAACAAATATTGATAACAATTGCTTGAATAGAATGTTGCATGTGATTAAATGCTCTTCCTTTATGTAATATACATCTTGCACTTGTGAATAATGAGTTTTAAATTGCCAAATATTTTTATGTTTCACATTTGTAATGCTTTGGCAATGTAGAGACCTAAGATTAAGGCTTCATATTCAATGATATTATTAGTGCGTGATAATATAATTCGGTGTGTAAAGGGCATGGTCTCGTTGCGGGGCTGATAAAATAATGCCTACACACTGCCCCTGAAGCACACTTGGAACCATCAAAATACATTGTCCGTAGTTTGGTATCAATATTGTATGTAGTGAATTCATCTCTAAAGACAACATTAATAGGGATGGGTTAAAGAGTGGCACTTCTAGAGTTGATTAATAATGACATATCCTTTGATGGATTTTTATCAAAAACTCGAGGTTGAATTATGTTAAAATCATTACCCAATGTGCAATACGACTAGAAATATGTGTGCGAGATAATAAGTACCATAAGGGATTGATCTTCATAATAACATGTATTTCTGTATTCAACATATAGTGTCATAATTTATCCACAACAAAGATCAAGTCTAACTAGATTTTTTCAATGGGAATATAATTATACTCATAATGTAGGAGAGTACATCTAATATAATATACAACGTGTTCACGATTGTTATCATTATATTGTGCTAGTAAAGCTCCAAGTTCATGATCTATAGCAGACATATATAGGAGTAGTGGTCTGTTAGGTATAGGTGGCAAAAGATGAGGGTAGTGAGAAAATATTGCTTAATATAATTGAATGCTTGCTAACAAGATGCATCCCATTCAAAGGGCGTGTATTTCTTTAATAAGCATTTGAAGGGTTGATTTTTATTAACTAATTGGGCCATAAAGTGACAAATATCCTAAATTATAGCTTGAAGAGATGGTAACTACTTTAAATTACTTGGTGGTGGCATATCCGCAATGGACCGGATCTTTTTAGGGCCGACCTCAATACCGCAATGTGAAAATATATATCCATGTAACTTATTGAAGTAAGACCAAAGACACACTTTTTGGGGATTAATCATACATTATACCATCACAATCATTCAAATATGAGTCGAGATCACGGGAACGATTATGGCGCTACGTAGAATTGGATAGTAAATCATTAACATAGTCTTCAATAATCTTGTGGATATAATCATTAAAATTTTGTGTCATACCTCATTAATAAGTGACACCGATGTTTTTCAAGCCAAATGGTATGATAGTGTAACAAAAGGTACCCCATGAGGTAGTGAAGAAATTTTTCTCTTGATTAGTGGGGTTAATTTTGATTTGATTATATCCTGCGAAGCCATCCATGAATGTCAACATGTCATAACCGGTTTTGGAATCAACAATCATATCAATGTGGGGATGAAGAAAACTATACATAAGGCATGCCTTATTTAAATCTTAAAATTCATTACAACAACACATTTTACCATTAGGCTTGGCCACAAGGATTATATTAGAAACCCATTGTGGGTATCCATGACACAAACTGGACCTGAATCTAGGAGCTTCTAAATTTCTTTGTTATCCATTAAAGATATGTGGTCGCATCTTACAATTTTATTATTGTACTAGTTTGAGATTTTTATGTAGCACAATATTATGCATAGTAATAGATGGGTTAATTCTAGGCATGTCACTATACGTCTAGGAAAAAATACCAGGAAAATAATGTAAAAATTATTGGATTATAACCCTCTTAGTATCATCAATAGCAACAACAAGGAGCACTAATTGAGGATCCTCACAAGTGTCAAAATGGAAAGAAATGGTTTCATCATTGAGTACATGGAGTAGTCCTCGATATAAGGATGAGTAAAGATACTATCGGAGAATAAATTTGAATATTAGAGGGAACCCCATCCCCAAAGTACACAGGGCATGTATAGTGCGAGGAAGCCATTGCTTGTGAAAAATGAAGAGTGATAAATAGGAAGCTATAATTGGATTATTATATCTCAAAGTCAAGGAAGAGGAGGTGAATGAACCCAATTCCTTGGAGGAGGAGATAGATAATGTGTCCACAAGCTCTATTTATAGATCTCGAACATATGGAGGATGATTCAATAAGAGAATGTAGTCTACCGGCTTTAAAAATGGATGTCCAATCGACATTTAGTCATTTAAAAGTTGAAATAAGAGTTTCCACCAATTATGCTTATCATAGAGCATGAGAAATAACATAAGTGTACTAGAAGCCATCTCCCATGCCTTCTAAATAAAATTAAAAATAAAGAGGAGGTGTATTCCTTCATCGAAGTATATATTTTGGAGAAAAAGGAATTTCACACCTTGTTTTCACTCCTCTCACTTGCCATGGGTGCTTCAAAATTGATCTCATGGACGCATATCATCATAAAGGGAAGCTAATTCTCCCATCCCAGTTGTGGATTTTTATAATATTGTTTTATAAATTGTTAGGATAGGTTAGTTTAGGTTTGTTTTTGCATAATAATTGTAATTGTAATTGCACACACTTCATTTTTCAACGGAAAAATGTTTGTGTTTCTCATTTTTAACATAAGTTTTATGAGACACTCATTTAGGGAGCTATTTAGAGGTTATTGCTTATAGAATTTTTAGAAGAAGATCCAAGATAAAGGGTTTAAAGGATTTCTAAACTCTAGTTTTTAGATATTTTTCATTTTCAGAGGTAAAATCCATACCTAAAGGATGCAAAAATTATTGATCTTCACTTTTAGATGGTAATTGTTCTTGTGAGTTACCAAAAATGTTTTGTCAAATTGAGATTCCTACCCAATTTGATCAAATTTGCAGAAATCTAGTTGTTTTGTGAATTTAAATCCTTTTGTGGCTCTAATGTAGTGTTTTGCAGTCTACATAAGGATTTGACATCAAGCTAGAGGTTTGGAAGGGATTGAGAGCAAGAAATATTTTTCTCTTGATCAAGTTTTAGGAATTGAATTTTTCCTATGTTTCCTACATTACTCAACTTTAGAGTCAAATTTGGACGTTCTTGGGCTATTTGCATACTTTAACCATCATCCTTTGATAGAAATCAACCTTACATTACATTGCGGTTAACCTTGGGATGATCTTTAACCTTCATAGTTAGGTCAACACTTTAAGGGAAGATCTATTTGTGCATGGTTATAAACATAATCTTTTTGACCTCACTAATGGTGGATTTTACATTTTTAAATTGGGGATTTTATCCCACATTTACCAAGGAGATGGCTACGACATAATAACTAATTTTTTTGCACAATTGATGGGTTATATTTATATTTATTTTGTTGTTGTTTTTTAATGATTTCTATTCTTTTATGGACGTGCTACTTCAACCATGCTCGAAATACACTTTCATACCCGACCGATCGCATGCTAATTTCTTGCTCACTTCATAAATATGGAAATCTTAAAATTCCTAGTTTCCAATGAAATTAAACTCATTTTGAATATTTTTGTACATTATATTGCACCTCCACATATACCTTCTCCACTACCTTTCACTTTTATGTTTATTAGTTTCTAATATATCCATAAAATACATTTCCATTCACAAGATCCATTATACCATGGCAAAAATTTGTGACATGAAATGTTTGAATAGTGTGTCATTTATTTGTTTGTTTATATTAGAATGCATTTTAGAGTAGGTTCAATATAACAAGAAAGGGTTATCATGGCATTTTATTATAGTTTGAAGGATGTGACAAGGTGGTATTTATAGTTTATTCATTTTAATGATGTGTCATTACATTATGGTTTGATGAAGATTATTTGATGTGGGAAGGGTATAATTTTATTATTGAGACTAAATTTTCAGCGTGTGGAAGGTATCAAACGAGGTACTTCAATTGGTTTAAAACTTAACCATTTGTGAAAGTGATAAATAAGTACAATCTCTAACCATCAATAAGATAGTACCTTTCGACTTCCTTCAACACCATTTCCACAAATATATTACCAATTTTTGATTGATGGCCTCCATTTAGTTACAAAATATGTGGAGCTTGAGTACCTTTTTAGGAAAAAAGGGCTCTAAACTCCATTGAATTCCCTAAGAGATGATATTTTTGTAAGAAGGAACAATGCCCTAATGATCGTAAAAACATGTAAAATTCAAGGTTGGTCATTTTTATTGCTAAATTGGACTATTACATTATTCCTTGCATTCCCCTTGGTTACCAGTTTAGATTACACCTATCAACATAATTATGTCAAAGTTATAAGGATCATAAATGAATAATGATCTAATCAATTTACTAATATACGAGAATGCATACTACAATAAATGCTAAAATGCTCAAAGCACAACATGGAACACATGAATTATGTGGGGAAACATTTTTCGATATGTTGGCATGTAAATTTTTAGGCATTTCACTTGACAACCCTATTAAACTTTGTCACTTTCCAATCAAACGGGTCAAAATTGTCAAAATTGTCAAATTACCTATTTTCAAAAGTCAACTTAAAAAGGTTTTGGGAGCCTCATAGTGTTTAAAGATCCCAAATTACAATAAAAAAAAGGTCTTGGAGTTTTTACATGATAGTATGGTTTAGAAGATATTTTTAAGCTTCAAATAGTTTTGGGAAATCTCTCTCCATGTGCTTTTGAGGAAAATGAGAGTGTGTGCATTATTAAAGCGTAAACTTTTTGCAAAAGGTTTCAGAACGCTGGTGATGTTTGGAGTTCAAATCCTAGTCATTGGAAATATTGTGGAGTCTACTATGTGGTGGAATGGGTAAAAAAAATTATTGGGAGCATAACAAGATGAAACCTTTCCAACACTAAAGCACATTGTCCTTTCTAGACAAGGAATTTGCATTGAAGGTTTAGGGAACCTCAAACAGAGTTGGGATACTAACGAAGGGCCAAGTTGAAGCACATTGAACCCCCCTCCATGACCCAAGTGACGTCCTAGTTCATACTTGTTCCAAACTCTTCCATTAGTTCATCTCACTGGCGTGACTTCCTAGGAAAAAATGGAGATATAAAAAAATTCATAAATAACTCATTTTCATAGTTTCTAAATGTGCTCATCGAAATATTTTTCCCGTTTTAATTCAAAATCATATGTTGTATGACCTGAAGTGGTTAATTTTTGACCTTGTAGTGAAAAGTGTACTCCATGTTCTAATTTCACATTGTGTTAATGATGTCATCAATTGTGCTTTGCAGACTTTGGGAGGTTGACAACCATTTAGATATATAATGCACTTTACATTCTCCACTTGAAAAAGTGTGCCCTCGTCTAATTGGCCAACCATAAAGTAATTTAAAAAATGGAGAAAGAGGAAAATGAGGAGCTTTCTTGCATGTGGATCTCATAAACCCCACCTAAGCACACATTGAGAGCCTCTTTGTACCTAGGCATACTTTGGAGGTGCAATTGAACCTCAAAATTGAAACCTATGCTAGTGGAGGCACATTCTTGGCATGTGATTTGCAAAATGGGTGGAAAATCCACTCTGCATTTACAAAGTACATTATCCACCATCAAATACATTTGTCTTTCAAAATTCCACTTCCCTCCAAAAGAAAAAAAATGAAAACATAAAGTGCAGCCATAAAACCTTTTTTTTTCAAGATGGGTTTTTCACCTTCCATGCTCCTCAAAACCATTGTTGTGCCCTAGTTACTCCAAAAGTTTCTCATAACTTGTGATTTCATGGTAAAAATGCTTCAAAATTTTAACCACATAACCCTCTTAAAAATGAATTTCCATTGATCCTAAGATCATGGCATATGATTTGGTATTTTATTTTTATAATCACATGAAATATGTAGTTGATGCAATCCTATTTTCCCCAAACCACCAAAAATTATGTTGAGGATTGCTAAAAATATTCACATAAGAAGTTTCTCAAAGTTTTCCAACAAGTTCCCTCATCAAACATCCATTTTGAGATATTGATCCCGTGTTATGATGAATTATTTCCCAATTTCTGAATAAAATCACTATCAATCTCCAAAACCACTCAAGAGTTCTATATGCACTAAAAATTATTTTGGCTTTTTCTCCCAAACCCCACGAGAGACCTTCACCAAATTTGGAGCATCGATTATCCTTTCCAATACCTTCCTCATGAGTTGAAAACCACTTTGTCTGGATGAGTAACACTCTCCAAATTGTTTTTCATTTCTCGTTGATTATGATGAGGGGTTGCAACTAAATTTGGATTTTATCCTTGTCTTGGGAATATATTTCCTAAAAATAAAGTCTCATCTAATTTGGCTTTTATTTTCTCCCATTTTGGCCAAAATTCATATTCAGCTACTGAAACCATTAAAAACCATTCAAAATTTTGAATTTTTAGAAACTATTTCAGAATCTTTTTTCACTTGTACCATTAAATTCCACTATCATTCTAAGGCACAAAAAACCATAAAATTACACAATTTATTTCCACTTCTTTGGATACGTGCCCATATTAGTTCAAGTGTTTGAATACCTAGACATTGGAGACAACAACATGGAACACATGATGACCATTGAAGATGCTTGGATAAGAAGGAAAACTCATTTGCTAACCAAATTCAACATGCACTAGAGGATTATCAAGCATGAAACATCAAATTTAATCATATGAAGGATTTCAGAATTGGAACCATGGTATTAGTGTATTCTCAAGCTCCGCGCCATACTACATTCAAGAGGTGGGATTTAATGTACTCCTATTCTTCATGAAGACATTGTCCATCTATTCATTTCTTGGTTCTATCTCATAAGAGAAAGTAGTCGAGGAAGATTAAACTCAATTACAACATTCATCTCTACAATGAAGGAAAAACATAACTTCATTTTAGATCATCTTTAGCTGATCACACCTTCTCTTTCTTCTTTTCTCTCTCTAGCATTTTATTTCTCCGTTTAGGATCAATTTTTGTAAAATTCACTTAAATTTTTTATTTCTTCATTGAGAATGCACTTTAATTTGAAAGGTCACTTGGGAATGTGAAGAGCCATTGTTTCAACTATAAATTGTATGAATCACTCCACTTCAAGGGGTCAATTTTCTCTCTTCTTATAGCAAGATGCATTTCTTCTATTTCTTGTTTCATGTATTCCTCTCTTTCTCAACTCCTACTCCAATAGAGCATTGTAATCCTGCACAACCAGAAAAGAATGAATCTTTTGATGAATATAATGCAATTAAAATTTGTGTTGATTTTGTTTTTCGTCTTGCTTTGCATATTGGTGTCTTCTCATTGAATCTAAAAATACTTTTGGTTTTGTGGTTAATAAAGTGAAAATTTCTATATAATACCTGAAAACCCTTTCTCAATTTCCTTCTCTTACTCATACCTCACACTCCTTTCCTCTATACGTTGTTGCCACAAGTTCACTAGAGTGTTCTTGTTTGATCCCAGTCTTTGAACAACCGAGAGATATAATTAGTGTACATTATTTATAGCTTTCAATAAATGAGAACCTCCCCATTCCCAAGAGGAGGGACTTAGTCCCAGAGGATTGGTGGAAAACCCCGTATTTTTCTTTGATAAAATATTTCACCAAAGAATTTATTACGCCCACCACAAGGAAAATTTTGTTGTCCCGCACCATTTAAAATCTAAAAAATCCTAAAGTAAAATATCCCAAAATCTAAAGAAATTCATAAAATACAAAACTCAAAAATATGATATTCATTACTTGAAAACACACTCGTTGATTTTTGTAAAAACCCTTCATATTCTCACGTGTCTTTTCATATTCCCGTAGTAAATTTTCATACTCTTTGAAAAAACCTTTACAAACTAGAAGATAGAATATGCACAAGAAAATACCACGTAACTAGTGTTGTAGTCTTTTATGATCCTCTATTTGAGCCATAAAAATAAGTAGATTACGTAATTGATCACGTTTGGATCCCAAGACAAAATTTTGATTCTTCTAGAGGACTCATTTGAAGAGCCTACTATCACTCATATTGCATCCCCCATCTCTCCATCACAACTGAATACTCTTCCTTCAAAGATGGTTGATTCATTACCTTGGGGTCAAAACATTGGTTGGTTCGATTTGAATCCTCTACTTCATAAATTACCTAGAGGATCAAGAAATAACTTTCCTAATTTCTATGGACATAGAAAGCAACATCCCGATGAGCGTATTAAATTTTTATCACATCTTGTGGAGTTCTTGGAGTGACACATGAAGATGTTATTGTTTGGCTATCCATGGAGTCATTACAAGATGTTGTTACAAAAAGGTTTTACTATATTTCATCTCTCTCAATCACCGATCAGGCATATATGAAAGCTAAGTTTGAATCACGGTTCAAGTTAGCAAAAGATGTTCATGCCCTTCTTGCTCAATTGGCTCAAATGAAGAAATAACCACATGAGACCATGAGATATTTTGTGGCCAAATTTAATAATTTGAGCAATAAGATCCTTATTGGTGCTTGTCCTACTGCAAATAATCAAAAGAGGTTCTTCATAAATTCTTAGTTGACAAAATTTGTATTCAGATTGTGTAGAACTTAACCAAATACATTGGATAATTATCAAGAAATTCGTATCAAAGTGGAAGAAGATCTTATCATGTCATGAAAGATGAAAGAACATTCAATAAGAAATAAAATCCAAAGCTCCTAGGATGAATGTACTGATTCATTACTATAGAAGGTTATCAACGGTGTAACTACATTGAAGAAGCAAATGGATTAGCATGCCCCATATCAAAACAAAAACTAGAATAAGATTGTTGGAGTACCTAAAGGCTTGCCTTGGAGGCTTCACCTATGTGGCATGTAGAACCCTATAAGATGAAATTGTTTAATCAGAATTGGAAGGAGAAGAAGAAGTTGGATATGCAAACATTAGGTATTTTAAATACTCATCTGATGAAGATTCTGAAGAGTCTATGGCTGATATGAATAACTACTCTTGTGTAGTGTTCACTTACTCACAAGCATAGAAAGAGGCATCTTTCTCTACTACCCCAAAAAGTAATCAAATCCTCAAAAGTGGCTCTACAAAAAAAAAAAAAAAGTATCACCATTTCCCACTTCTATGTAGTAAGTCAAGAATAATCCCAAGACTACCCATCTAAAACCACATCTCCTTCTTTGGGTAAGTCTCTTTCCTCTCTCGTTGTTAACTCAATTTCTGATTTTGTTTCTTTGGTTCTTAATAATGAAAATATTACCCATGTCAAGGATGGAATTGTTCTTGATGTGTCTACCTCCTCATAATTTGACATCATTGATCATGTCAGGAAATCCAAAGTCTAAATTTATGAGTTTAAGTATATGAGAACTCATCCTAAGTAATTTGATATGTCTGTTTATCAAAGTAAGTAGTTCAAAGTTTGGTTCCATCAATTCCACTACCAAAGAACCACTTCCCACTCCTTAGAATCTTCTTGCTTCAACATCCTCCACTTATGAGAAAGTAGAACCATTCTACCTCTCTTTTTGATCAATGAGTATAAATTGAGTAATTGTATCATTAACTCTAGTGCCTCTAATAATGTCATGCCCACCAAAGTTTCCAAGGCTCTTGGTCTCACTCTCACCCATGTTTTTGGTTGTTTTTACTCCATGGAGACCAAAGAAGTACCCCTCATCGAGATAGGTCAAATACACTAAAGTAATATTTGTGGATTGTCCTAAAAAGAAATTGAAGATGAACATACAACTTCATATGGGATATTGTTGTCAGATTTTTGGTCAAGATATTGGTGGATATTTACAAATGAATTGGTCATATGAAAACATAACAATCAATGGTAAAATAAAGAATCTCCTTCCTATAAGAAAAATGAGATACACTGTCCAAAAATAAGATGACCCAAGGGAAGACATTTTGTACCAAGATTCAAGATATGAAAACTATTTCATAACTTTAGTGGAAGATGTTGAGCTTCCCATATTTATGGAGGAGTGCTAGGGTTTGATTGATCTAGTTAAGAAACAACATGATGATTTGATGGACTCAAAATTTGACATTGTGCACTTCCCATTGAATATGGATACATGTTCTCTACTTGGTGATGATAAGAACAATGGATATTTTTACTTGACACAAAACAACACTGAGATAATAAGTAATGTGGAACATGAAGAAAAAACTATATCAAATGAGTTCTTAGAATATGAGCCCTAGGTTTCCAATCATCTTCTCAAGACCAAGCATGAGGATTTACCCGATAAATATGATTGTGAATACGAAGCTTTCTCATTTTTTTTTGGAGAAGATGACCTTATCAACCATGATTTCATTAAAAAAGAGAGTATCTCCATCATGGATATGAATATTGTAGCTCAAGATGGTCAAGATGAAGAAAGTGACGATCTCCATATTTCAGCCCCAACATTTTACTCTTTCTCCTTCCAAGAGGATGAAGCATCGTGAAAGTCACATCATAGTGAGCAACAGATCAAGAATGAGACGTTACGTGTGAAATCGAACCATTAGGTACAAATAAGAAACATGGACCACCAAGAAGGTTGTGATGGTGTTGAAAATCTCAAAATATCTACCAAGAATGAACTAGTAGAGAAAATGGTCAACAAACAAAGTACAAAAGCCATTTGGAGAGCACAAGCCTAGTTGTGAACATAAAAAATCCTGGAATGATCACGAACAAACCCTATGCTAATGGATAAATGAAAAAATAGGAAATTAGAAGTAGGGATGAATGTAAAAATGGATGAGTAGTTGCGAGATGGAATTCAGCTCTTGGTGTTAAGCCCTCCCATCTTACTAGTTGTGTGGGGTCATGAATGGAGTGAGAACATCTTATCATTATATCATCTATAATATATTTTTCCAATGAAATGGAATGTTTAAACACTTTTAAAAAATAAAGTCTCCTAAGTATGATTTGTAACAATGTGTGTAATCTTATGCAACATTATGTTTACCATATTACATTATCATCCATAACATTCATTCAATTTTTTTGAAAACATCGAACATTCCTAACCATATAAAAGTGCACAAATGAAGTTGAGCTTAAAGAAACAGACTTTAAAAAGGAGTATCGAGCCAAAAAGATAATCACATATATATGTCTATCAATGTTTTAAGTATAACGCCATCACACTGAAAGACAAGTGTGGTCAAAATGCTCAATCATGAGCCAAAAATCCAAAAAAATGGTATATACACAAAAATGGGACCAAAGCAATAAAGGCACTTGGCCTATCCATCTTTACGTGATCCATGTGAGGCAAAGCAGATCGTGGACTCTTACTTTGTGACTCTGTGATGATGCCCGATAGGCCTAGCATAAGAGCCTTCATGCATCGAGTGGTGAGAGTTTTTGTGACAATGCCCGATGTCATTAGCCCCTATGTGTGTAGATTGTCCTCTTAACATATCCTAGTATTCATTAACTTGTTAAGTCAACAAGTACATTTTGGTTCGTAACTAAGGAATCTCTCATGTCACATGCCAAGTGGTGTAAAAACATCAATGTGGATGTTGGCTGGTTTTGTGAGTCTTGGGTTTGTCAATAGAGTCCAGTCAAGATATGCCAAAAGTGATAGAAAACAAATCCAAGTTCATACGCCCGATAAAATCCTGCCATCCCACAATAGTGGCTACAAAAATCAAGTCCACAACGGAAAATTAGTAAAAGAAAAAGAAAACAAAAAGTGAAGATTACCGACATCTAGGTAAATAATTCTAACCTAGGAAGTAGGGGAAAGATAGAAGTAAGACTACTCACTAGAATATCCCACAACCCAATCTAGATCCACAACCACCTCCTCAACCTCTACAAGCTCCTTCTCTGCCTCCTCCTCCGGATGAAAAAATTCCTCTTCTACTTCCTTCTTGGCTCTAGCTTCTTCTACCTCTTCCTCACTACTCGACAACCGTGATCCGACTCCTCCTCCTCCTCGCTCCATGTTGTGCCTCTCCGACATACAAGACCTAGGGCGCCTAAATCTACCTCCAAAATTTGGCTCAAGTGTGACTCCCAGTGTCCTAATTGCAACACCAAGAACTACCATTTTCCACCTTAGTCAACACATGTAACTAGCTCTTACCTCTCGAATGCCTCTAAATATGGTGCCAATTATAGGAAGGGAACCCATGCCACTAGATGAATCTTTACCCGATCATCATGGTCGACTAACTATGTGGTAGATGTGCAAGAAACCGGTCAATCGTCTCCTCTCCCCATTATCCTATCATGACCTAATACAAATCAGCAATCATATCAATGGTGGTCAAAGTTCTTGATGCATGTGGTGTGTCTCTAAGGGGTACCATATCCACCCATCTTATTTCCCTGATACTAGCAGGATCTGCTATCCCAATTCCCTTTAGTAGGGGACTAATCTCTTGTAAATCCATGGCATGACCATTGTAGGGTGGCTGAGAGAAGCAGACTCACATCTAATAATCTGATCCAAGTCATGATAAGTGGCCCCTAACATGGCTATCCCCCATGCAAAAATCCTTCCATGTTGCCCGATGCTCTATACAACATGTGCCCAAATGAATAGAAACTTATCTCCTCCCTTATCCCTAATCAAACTCGAGGCCAATATATCAATAACATCCTTGTGCAGAGTGGGAATAGAGGCCTCCTCCATAGTGACTAGTATAACTCTATACTTGGCATTTGTGTCAAGTGCATGTGCATCCCCCAAATAGGTGGCCCATCTACAAGCCTCATGTAGCAACTTGGCACTCTTTAGTGCCAATTAGCTCCCTATAATAGGAACACTCAATATCCTAGACATCCTCCAAGGTAATTTTCCACTCTTGATTTAACGTCATGGATTCGAAAGAGTTCTCGATCCACATCCCAGTATGTCAAACAATCACAGTTACTCGACTCACTAGAGAAAATGGACCTGGTCTCGTGACAACCTCCATATCCTTGCCCTCTCCAATAGGCATATCTCATCCTCTCGTTAATAAAAGGAGCACTTTAGAAAACTAGTCCTACTTTATGGCTTTGCTTCATCTCACATAAGCTCCTGCATCCACAAAAAAGGGGTGTGTGTTAGATCTCGCTTAATACATAATAAACTCTTATTAAATAAAAAATGCTAGCAAAAGCAATTAATTTTTCATTCTTTGACCTATTCTTCGCCAAAGTTGTGATAGTTGTACAACCACCCCTCTTAGAAAGGTGGCGGTTGTGTAACTATTGCAGTGGTTATACAACCGCCCCCTATAAAGGGTTACGATTGTGAAACCATTTCAACACTTGTGTTATTGTCGTGGAAGTTGTGAAGTTGTCGCTCTATGTAAAGCAAGGTGATTGTATAACCTTCATGACATTCGTGGCATGAAACTCGGTTGTGTCCCTTTAAACCCAAAATGCCTAAAAACCTAATAAAACACCCAAATAACCCGAAATAAGTTCCAAAACCTACAAGACATTACCCTAATAATCATTTTGATTATAAAACTATCCAAAATCTCCCCTAGAGTTCATTTCAAGAAAAAGTTGTATTTTAGGAAAAAAACAAAGTAACGTTGATAACTTACTTGTTCTTATCCCTCTTCCTCTCGTCGTTGGGTTTGCCACCATCACATCTTAATCCTCATTGATTTGGTTGTACTCATAAATAAAATGATTATTGGAAATCTAGAGCTCCAAATTTAGCAAGGGTGTAAGGCACAAAATATTTCTAAAAATAGAAAAATGACATATATAATAAATATTTTGGTTTTCTAATGTTGTTTGGAGTGAATGGATGCTTTGTTAAAAGTTGTTATATTATTGCACTTGATTCTTGTTCTTCTTTTGTAGGTAGCGGGAAGGCTCGAATGGCATCTAACCAACATGCGATTGATAAGGTAATTCTCTAACCCTCCCATTTGGGAGCAACATTCTCAGATATCACATTTCAACCCATTCATGGCTAAAACGCTCGTCAATGGGGTAATATGTGCGCACCCAAAAATTGCATGGTGCAACACGAAAAATGCAACATGTCTCCTATAGTGATAAAATATTATTCCAAGGTAAAATAGAGATCCAAATTCCTCCTTCTCTCCTTTCCATTCCTCTTACGACTCAGTTTAACCTTTTATCCAAGCTATAAAGCTCATTCTTGCTTGTGGATCACTTTTTAACCCCTTTGTGTTTGTGTGCCTACGATAGTTACGCAACAATCATGGTGGTCATGTAACCATCCCTTTATCAACAATAGAGGTCTTGCCACTTTAAAACACAAAATTAAAATGCGTGTTTTGATTTTGACACAATTTTCTCTCTCATTTCTTTGTCAAATTAACTAAGAATAAGCTTGTTGGTGTTTAGAATAAATTTTACCTCTTCAATTTAATCTAATAAACAAGATGATAAAACTTACCAAACCTCGAAATTTGATTGTTACGCTCTGTGTATCAAATAGATTGGTTCTTGTTCTGTAAATAACGTTGCAATCATAGACACTACAAAAAATGTTTATTGGTAAAAATAGTAAGCAAGTTGCCTGGAAAAGGCCAATCCCAAGAAGCCATAGGACTTCCTTGCAAGGATGTCAACCTGTTGTTTACACAATCAAGTGGTTTTGAAAATAAGACATGATATAATGGATAATAATGTTCTAAAAAAATCAGATTTTATTACAAAGGTATATAATGGATGATAAAATATTAAGATATGTAAGTTATGGCTCAAAAGTCAGAGTCTAAAGATGTGTCAGAGTTTTCAGATGAAGGTGAATCTTCCTCTTTAGTAAAATCGATGTCTTCTAGATAATCTGAATTTTCATGATCATCAAGTCTTCCCTATATAAGTTAGATACGTAATCGGCTCTTCCTCTTCGTATCGGAATTAGATAGCTCGATTCGATCTAGTCCTCAAATTCAGCTTCAAAATTTGATTCTTCTAGATGGGCTTCATACTGGTATTCGAACCATGCCAAGTCGGCTTGAATGTGTAAGACTTCGAAATAGGCCTCCCAAAACTTGTTTGTGGCCTCACAAATCCTTTGAGTGGATTTGAAGACGTTTTGCAGCTGATCTAAAGGGGCTGAATGAATTGTGCACGATCTAAAGGGGCTGAATGAATTGTGCACAATTTTAAGTTGTGGAGAACATCATAATGTTCCTAGTGTAAGGGATGATGGATGACATGAAGAGAATGAATATTAGTTATCTCATGTCCTTCACCACCTAAAGCCATCTAAACAATCCATGATTGAAAAAAATGTTAGCAATAATAAAAAAGTAACAACATGAGTAAATGAAATTGAACTAGTACTTCACGAAAAACAATGTATGCAGGAATCGCAGGTAATAAAATGAATCACGCGATTCTAGGAAATATTAGTAGTCCAAAAAAACTATGATATTTGATCACTATAGTTTGAAACTATTGATTTTCAAAGGATCAATGTGAATTAATATATCAAAAGAAAAGCTTTGAATGAAGAAACAAGATTATAAGATAAAATCAGATCTTGATGAATGTAAAGGACAGAGCCTGAAGCTGACTGGTGAATTGTTGGTTATTGACCGAGCTCCAAAATGACCCTTAGAATTTCTTGGTGAACATGGATGTTAGTACTGAATGATATCGTGTCATTGTTGGCGTATCATGACAATAATGTACCATGATTGAGGACTGAGATTCCAGAATGTCAGAAGATGATCCTGTAAGGAGGCTGCAATTTAGGCTTAAATAATCATTGGTGATTTAACCAATCACCATGTAATTTCGACCATTTGGAATATCTTTAGCAAATTGGTGAAACAATTTTCTAATTCAAGTTTTCTTGTTCGTGTTTTCAGGAGATGGGTTTGTTGGTTGGTTTTGAAAGTGTCGTGTTGTCTAATGAGGTGTTGGGGAAAGGATTTTATTAGTTAGATATATTCTAATTTAGCCTATGTTTGTTTAGGATATGTATTAGTTTATTTGATTAAGATATTGTTTGAGATAATATAAGATTTTGATAAGATAATGGAGGGATTTATAAAAATACCCATAATAGATATGTCGGGATAAGGAATTAGGGATGATGTTTGAATAATATTTAGAGAACTTGCTTAGGTGAATTAAATATCATGGGATATAATATTAGTGTTTATGAGGAAATATTTTATTTGATCGTATTGACATAGTTAATCTAATGCGGTGATATATTGTCAATAGGATAATTAAGTGAAAATTTTCGTGTCTACATTTTCCCATTTTTTCACGGCGGTTTTAACGTCGAAGAGTTAGACAAAAATGATGAAATGTTATATGGGTGATCCATAGGGAACACCAATGTTCGTGTGTCATGTGTTTCGTAACAAGTTGCCCCAATTCTAGGGGTTATCGGAAAAAAGCGTATTGTTGTCGATGAATCAAATGATAGGGGAACCAAAGGGTTCAACTCCTACATACGTATGATCCGTAAAAGAATGCTAAAAGAATGCGAAAACCAATTGATGGGAGCCAAAGGAAACACGTCCCATAGATGAATGGTGGATCCCGATGTGAATTTTGCTTGTTTGCTTTAATGTTTCAAGGACTTGGGTCCATTAAAAATTGGACACACTTGTGAAAAAGTGTGATTGCCATGATTTAGGAAAAAAATGGGCACATATGCCAATAAGGTATGATTTTGCAAGTGATTAAAGGAAAATCACCGGTGATTAAGGGAATAGCTAGCGATTTTCTTAGTGTAAAAATTGGCCTATAAAAAGGTAATTCACAGGCTCATTTCACCACACAAGAAAAATGATTTTTCAGAGCGAATTACACAGGGAAAACATATTTTCAAGGATAAAAAGGTGATTTTTAGACGGGATGACGACTTCAAGCAGGCAACGGAAGCCCACGATGGTTGAGGTAGGTGATCTACCCTTGTTTTTTATTTCTTTTTGTGGTTTTGATTAGTTTTAGGGTTGTAATACCATTTTGGGGGGCGACGCATATGCCCTAGGGTAAAATCACGAGGATTTATGGTGATTCAAGCATCGCCGATGATTCAAGTGAATCATGGCGATTCTCTTGTTTTTGTGATCAGCTTTCTTAGGTGGTCATTTTTGTGATCTTTAAGAAATGTTTTAGGGTCTTACATAGTGTTTATAGTTTAATTATTTGCATTAATGTTGGATGTAATTGATATTGATCAAATTATGCTTTGTGATAACATTAATTTTGATATCTAAGAAAGTTTGGTAATTTGCTTTTTACCTTTGAATATGGAATTTCATTTTTAGATGGTGATGTGTCATTTAATTTTGATGTTTTAGATATTGTTAGTATTTTTAGGTGATGATGTTGATTTGGATGAATTTTTGATAAGTTTTGAATGATTCTTATCATTTTGTTTTAATAACGAAACTAATGTTGATTTGTTTTCATTTTGCAAGTGGATGCAAAGTTGACACTTCGTGATTGTATACCATTGATTTTAGATGAGGTGAGGGATGATATGTCTGATGATGATTGGGAGCATGTTGAGGCCATAGGATTCAGTGCCATTAGGCATTTTCGTTGATTACACAGGTCTCGGAGTCTTATGTTGGCCTTGTTAGAGTGGTGGAATGCTTCCACCAATACTTTCTAGTTGCCTACCGGTAAGATCACGATTACTTTGGAGGATGTACACCGCATCCTGAGGGTACCTATCTGAGGAGAGGGCATATATATCATCACGGAGGAGTAGAGCGATGGGTGATGAGTAGGTTGTATGGAGCAGATGCAGCCGATGTTAGATATGAGTTAGGAGCATTTTCCTATGGCCAACTTTATTCACCGAGGGTCGTACTCAGATGACCATGATGATGATGGTCATTATTTGTTATGCTTTACTAGATTCATGAGGTGCCTGACTTCCTTGGATGATGACAGAGGTTATGGCCGAGATGATGGAGCACTTTGTCCCATTTTTTAGTGGGGTCCTACCCTACTTACACAGATATATAGAGAGTTGTGGGCTTGGAAGATCCAAAAGAGATATGGTATTGATATTGCAGTTTTACTACAGGCTTGGGCCTTTGAGCACATTGTAGTTGCTTGACCAAAGATGGGGTTACCTGTAGGATTGGTGATGAGCATCCCAATTTGATGAGGTAGAGGGAGGATTTTATTTAGATGCTAAAGAGGAGGGGGTTAGGATACTATAGAGAGTTATTGTCAGGGTTCCATGTATGAGATGTGTTATGGAGGCCGTATCTAGATTTTATTGTCTGACCTGAGTTTGCTAGTTTGCAGCAGCCTATATGGGTGTAGGATCACCAACTAGGTGAGCATGGGCTGCTATTTTTTTATCGTGTGAGGAGACAGTTCATATTTGTGTAGGGAGTGTCAAAGGATCTTGTATAGTATAGATGAGAGGATGGAGACACAGATACCCCTAGGGTAGTTGTGATAGAGCCTGAGGCTATGGTTGATCAGTAGGGGTCGTGGGCCCTAATGATGAGGGTAAAATTGTCTCGATTGATGATGCGGGGGTTACCCCTAAGTATACAACATGGTGGACTTGTGTAGTGAGGATCTTTGACAAGACTCGAGTTTCGAGAGAGCGTTATAAATAGTTAGATGGGTATGTGCTCGGGCGGAAGAGAGGAGTAGTGGCACATGAGGCAGTGGAGGGTGTAAAGGATGATAGTGAAGAGAAGGGTGACAATGATGTAGCAGCAACTATTATAGTAGTGACATCCGAGAAGGCCATAGTTGAGGTGAGAGAGATGGGGCCAGAGATAGAGGGATGACCTCATTGGTATTCAAGACACATTGATTCTTTGAGTGGGATAGTTTGATCACCGAGCGGGATGGACTTAGTACACAGTTGGTCCAGGGCTATTATAGATAGAGATCGTTAAGGGTAAGAGGGACGGGATGAGGAAAGCCTTAGGGATTACTAGGCCTTCTATTTCTGGTGCAGAGTTGGTTGATATGGCTCAAAGAGCACGGGCCGGTGGGCATAGACATAGGGCTAGTGTAGCGAGGCCACATACGAGGTGCAGGATAGTTTCTATGGCTCACTATGAGTCATTGTAGGCTGAGTTACAATATTATATTGATATGGTGTGTCATGATTTTCCGAGACGCGAGTTTTGTATACCGACCATTTGGCCGTAAGATGACAGTCCTAGTGCCATGGTCAATGAGTGTTGGTCACCTACCTCGAGACATGAGCGAGTGAGGGTCACCCATCTCGAGACATGAGTGAGTGGGAGATAGCGAGGCGAAGCTAGAGAAGATACTAGTGTTTTTGGTGGTGCGGGAGTAGATAGAGGTGGAGGGAGGTATTTAAGGAGGAGAGGGTAGTATAGCCCCTCATCACATTCCCTTGGAGATTTTTAGTTTATTGATTCATGATATGTAGTTGTATGGCTCATGGAAGCCAATTTTTGTATGATGTATTTTATTGACATGGCTCTTAGAAGCTTATTTTTGATATTGATGTATATGGACTTGATTGATATATATGATGATGATGATGTTTTATGATTTATATTGTTTATTTTTCATATGTGGTTGTTTTCAATATGTTTAGTAATGTATGCTTTTAATTTAAACATATTATTATTAGATGTGATATGGAATTAAATAACTTAAAATGTGATCTCAAATTATATTTTATCAAACGTGGCTTAATGAAATAGAGTAAACTTGTATTGATTGTCTCATTACGGATTTGGTACATACACGATGGGTTTTGAAAGCTTGAATGCTCTTGCACTTACAAATTTTAACAAATGTTAAATATGATCATCAATGGATAATTACACAATACTTAATAAAATGTGGGATTAAATGAGTTTTTCTTTATTAGGACATGAAAGGAGGTTTGAACATGTATAAATCAATGAGGGGAAATATATTCTCCTTTTCCACATATATAAAGAGAGATGCCCCAACTTTACTTTGATTTTGAAACAAATTGATCAATGTGAGAAGTTTGCTTAAAGGAGAAGGTTGATCAATGCGGGAAACCTTCTTAGATGATTTTGATATTAGTGTATTTATTTCAAAGGTTGATCAATGCGAGAAGCCTTTTTTATGGATAGCCATCCTTCAAGGGTATGGTCTACGCTTTTGATTGGTAACGGTCCTTGAAGGATCGGTCTAGTTTTTACTTTTGATTTTTTAGTAATAGTCGTCCTTCAAGGATAGATCTACCACTTATTTTGACTTTTGAGAAATGCATCCAAATGATTTTAATACATATATTTTTTTAGCGAGGGGAAATCCCTAATAGACCATTTTAAGGAGGAGGGAAAAGGTTCATGTATCATCTACATATTTGTACCCCATGTTATGTTCCTTTTAATTGGTATAGGGGAACGAATGTAGTGATTGAAGGGTTCTTGCTAAAGAAGAAATCATCCATACGAAATATGTGATGAATAGAGTCATGGTGCTCATCTTTAAGGTATTTTAGGATAATGATGGATAACCACATGCTTTAAAATCACTACTATGATATGATGGATGGTTTTAATGGAATGATAAGATGTAACTACTATCATGAAAATCAAACATTTAACAATAGAAAGGTCACAAGTGCAAGGCATTCCAAGGTTCTACTTCAGGTTCATCATCAAGAGAAACAAGACGGTACACTCGACCCATATTTATGAGTAATAATGTATGGACCAATCTACTTGGGGAAAACTTTCCATGTTTATTCTCCCCAATTGAATGGCATTTTGATTCTTTTTAAGCACAAGATCACCAACTTTAAAGTCACGTTATTTGATATGTTTGTTATAATATATTTTAATGCGTTCTTGATCAAATTAATGGTGTTCAAGGTCCATTAGACATTTCTCATCTAACAATTCAAGTTGTGATAAACGGTCTTGTCGATATTCTTCATCAGGGATGAAGTCCTTGAGTTATACACGAAGTGAGGTGATTTTAATTTAAATACGTACAATTGCTTCGAGCCATAGAAAAGTGAATAGTGTGTAACAACCGTAGGTGTGTGTATTTTAGTATTATAATCCCAAAGAGAAAATGGGGTTTGAGGTGCCAATTCCTGCCTACATCATTTATCGTTTTCATAAGGATTTTGTTGAGTGTTTTATTAGAGGCTTCAAGATCTCTATTTTCTTGGGGATAATAAGGTGATGAAAAAATGAGTTTAATGTTGAAAGTGCCACGAGTTGTTTAACTTCTCTATTTTTAAAGGATTTTCCATTATTTGTGATAAGTTTGTATGGGATGCTGAAATGACATATAATGTGTTGATATATGAAATTAGTAATAGGTCTTGATTTAGTTGAGGTTAAAGGAATAACTTTAACCCATTTGGTGAAATATTCAGTGGCTATGATAATGGAATGATGTTGTTGAGATGACTTGGGATTGATTGCCCCAATTAGGTCTAATCCCCATTGAGAAAAAGGTCATAGGTCCTAAGCAAGTTATACTTTGCTTGATCGGGGACATGGATCGGATCTGAATGAATTTGAAATTTCACACATTTCTTAACATACTCACAACAATCGTTGGTGATAGTGGGCAAGTAATACCCTAGTCGTATAACACATTTAGTGACAGAATTTCCACTGAAATTACCTCCACAAATATCTCCATGGACTTCTTGAATGGATTTGATGGATTTGTGTGACTTAAGGCATCTTAACAAGACACTATCAAAACTTCGTTTATAAAGTATACCACTAATAATGACAAAACGAGTGATATGTTGAAGGAATGACCGTTTAGCGTTACGTGATAAATAGGATGGGATTTTAGATTTGGTGAGATAATTATATATCCGAGTATACCATAAATCGGTTGGATTATCTTTAATGATACCGATAGGAGGAATTTCATTTTGATGTGAAGGATGATGTAATCATTGAACAATGATAGATAGTTTAGTATTGTCTTTTGACTCTTTTGTTTCTAATGGGATGGGGGCTTTTAAAGAGGCCATTATATCTGCAAACTTATTAGAAGATCATGGGATAGCTTGGATGGTGTAATAAGCAAAATCGCCAAGGAGAAAGTCAACCTTGGCTTTATATTTTTGTAAGATTTCATTTTTACACTAATGTTATCCTTTGACTTGACTCGATAATAATTTATGAGTCTCCATAGATGTCTAAGATATGAACACCTAGGAGAATATTGGTGGTGATACCCATGATTAAATCTTCATATTCCGCCATGTTATTAGTACACTTTAAGTTAAGTTTAAATGATAATGGAATAGGAATGCCCCAAGGAGGGATAATAAGGACATCACCTCCTCCCCCTTCCCGAAATTTGGAACTATCAAAGAAGATATTCATCTTAATAGGGATAAATTCATAGTCGTTGACATTACTAATGGATTCATCTAGGAAGTACTCATGAGGAAGTCGACTATCTGGTAAGGGAGCATTAGAGAGTTGATCTGCAATAGCTTGGCTTTTAATAGATTTTTGTGATATGAATTCGAGGTTGAATTCAGTCATAAACATAAGCCATCGGGTGATATGATCATTATGATATGGTCTAGAGTGCATAGATTTGAGAGGATTGAAGTCACTGACAACATACGTCTTATGATTAAGGATATAATGGCGTAACTTGGAAGTGGTGAAGTATAAAGCACAACATAGCTTTTCAACTTTAGTGTAAGTGCAATTTTCTTTGTAAACTTTATTGTGCTTTCACTTACTAAACCTCAAAATGGTGGGGTTTAGAGGTAACCATGGATGTTGATGGACGATGCTTGATTGTTGTGCTCCGTGTATCAAATAAATTAGTTCTTGTTACGTAAATAACGTTGTAATCATAGACACTACACAAAAATTTTAGTAGTAAAAATAGTAAGCGGATCGCATGGCAAAGGCTTGTCCCTAGAAGCCACAAGACTTCCTTGCAAGGACGTCAACCTATTTTTTACACAATCAAGTGGTTTTGAAAATAAGACATGATATAATGGATAATAATGTTATGAAAAATTTAGATTTTATTACAAAAGTATATAATGGATGATAAAATATTAATATATCTAAGATATGGTTCAAAATTCGGAGTCCAAAGATGTGTCAGAGTTTTCAGATGAAGGTGAATCTTCCTCTTCAGTAAAATCGATGTCTTCCGAATAATCTGAATTTTCATGATCACTGAAGTCTTTCCTAAAGAATTTAAATACTTAATCAGGCTCTTCCTCTTCTGTATCAGAATCAGATTGTTTAGATCTGCTTTGGTCCTTGGATTCAACTTCAAATTTTGAATCTTCTAGTTGGGATTCGTATTGGTATTCGAACCATGCCAAGTCAGCTCGAATGTGTAAGACTTCGAAATGGGCCTCCCAAAATTCATCTGTGGCCTCAAAAAACCTTTGAGTGGATTCGAAGATGTTTTGCAGTTGGTCTAAAGGGGTTGAATGAATTGCACACAATTCCAAGTCGTGGAGAACGTCGTATTATTCCCAGTGTAAGGGATGGTAGATAACAGAAATGAATGAATACTAGTTATCTCATTTCCTTAACCACCTAAAGCCATCTAAACAATCCATGCTTGAAAAATATGCTAGCAGTAATAAAAATGTAGCAACATGAGTAAATGAAACTGAATTAATACTTCACGAAACAATGTATGCAAGAATTGCAAGTGATTTAATGAATCGCTAGTGATTCTAGGAAATATTAGTAGTCCGACAAAACTATGATAATTGATCACTATAATTTGAAACTATTAATTTTCAGAGGAACAATGTGAATTAATAAATCAAAATAAAAGGTTTGAATGAAGAAACAAGATTATAAGATAAAATCAGGCCTTGATGAATGCAACGGATAGAGCCTAAAGCTGACTGGTGAATTGTTGGTTGTTGACCGAACTCCAAAATGACCCTCAGACTTGCTTGGTGAACATGGATATTGGTACCTAAATGATATCATGTTGTCGTTTGTGTATCATGAAAATAATGTATGGTGATTGAGGACCGAGATTCTAGAATACGAGAAGATGATCCCGTAAGGAGGCTGCAATTTAGGCTTAAATAATTCTGGTGATTTGACCACTCGCTAGTGATTTCGGCCATTTGGAATATGTTTAGCAAATTGGTGAAACAATTTGCTAATTCAAGTTTTCTTGTTCGTGTTTTCGGGAGATGGGTTTCTTAGTTAGTTTTTAAAGTGTCATGTTTTCTAATGAAGTTTCGAGGAAAGGATTTTAGGATATGTTTTCTAATGAAGTTAGATATATTCTAATTCAGCCTAAAAAAATTTAGGATATGTTTTAGTTCATTTGATTAAGATATTGTTTGAGATAATATAAGATTTCGATAAGATAATAGGGGATTTAGGGATGATGTTTGAATAATATTTAGAGAACTTACTTAGATGAATTAAAATATCATGGGATATAATATTAGTGTATATGAGGAAATATTTTATTTGATCGTATTGACATAATTAATCTAATGTGGTGATATATTACCATCGGGATAATTAAATTAAGGTAGGCAAGTGCAAATTTTCGATGTCTACCGTTGGATTGGTCTTGAGTTCCTTGTCTCTTCTTACTAAATTTAGTATGTTGAATCCTTCTTCTTTGGCTGAGTTTCCATTTCTTGATTGACGCTTGTAGATGACATATTCTCTTCCAACAACTTATAAAAAATAATTTTTACCCATATGATGGATTGGGCATTTGATATTATTTTGTGAAGCACTATACTACTAAATTTTGGAGAAGGATCACACGGATAAC
The DNA here is from genome assembly GCA_018340775.1 of Taxus wallichiana var. yunnanensis. Lineage (NCBI taxonomy): Eukaryota > Viridiplantae > Streptophyta > Pinopsida > Cupressales > Taxaceae > Taxus > Taxus wallichiana. The sequence goes on from CM031236.1 coordinate 142,173,489, forward strand.
TAGTGTATTTCTTTGTTCTTCCTTACTACTTACATTTAGTCATTCATTTTGTACAAAGCCTTCCACAGCTTAGTTTTCTTGATTTATTTTCTATCATTCACCATTCTTGCATCTCTAGATCAATTGGTTCTCACCATTGGAAGATGATTTAAAGTTGAGGAGAGAACAAGTGCATCTCACCTCTATAAAATCTACCATAACAAAGTAGTAACCGAGTTGGGATCATATTTATTTCTTTGAAGCTTTACATAGTTATTATTTGTTTTTATTAGAAGAATTTGCATTTAAAGAAATTAGAAGGGGGAGATCTTATCACTTCCCGTGTGTTTTAGTGTTCATTTTCAAAATACTTCTTCCATAGATATCCTCTTCCCTACTTATCCATGTGCATCTACACGGGAAACATGGTGGAGGAAGAAGTAGTGTCAATACTATTTTTATTTTCACTCATGTTATTTATAAGAAGTTCTAACATGGAAGATTACATGGTGAAGAAGAAAATTGCTTTTGAGAAGCTTTTAATTTTCCTGAGAACCTAAGGTAGAAGCTGGTGAGGAGAAATCGTGTCTTAATAGAAAATATTTTCCTGGTATTTTTCATGGTATAGTAGTAATTACATAGAAGTTGCAACATAGGGAACACCAGAACTGGTTAACCATTGTTTAGATTTATTTTATTTACAAAAGCAGTTATAGATTTTTTTTAATTCAAAAGTAATCTAGACTCTATTTCTTTTAATTGCATGTGTTTGTAGAGTTAATATTTTATTTATTTTAATCAATCCTGAAAAACAAAAAAATATTAGGAACTTAAATCATTTTAATTGTTTTATTTTATTCGAAAAGCTTCATCAAAATTTTTAAAAAAGAGTTAGAGTAGTTGATGTATTTATTTTATTTAAACAATAGTGAATGTAGTTTAATTAATTAAAAGAGAATTTTAATTGTCTTTTACTTAAATTAGGCTCCTTTACATTGTTTATTTAAAGTTGGAAATTTAGAATAGTGTAGAGATTCAAAGAAAAACAACAAACCCAGCTTATTAGCGACTTAGACTACCGAGTTCATTGTCTTTTCCCCTTTAAACAAGTTTTCCGGCCTCATTTACCTTTCTCATAAGTTGGCATTCCCACATGACCATTCCTGGCCCACCCCAACCTCGTAGAAGGATCTTTGAGTTAATTATTTATCCTCCGGCAAAGACCGATATCAGGGAGACATATACTTGGGTTTTTTAGCACTAGTCTTTAGATCTACCCCTTCCCCTCTCATATCATCAACCAATGACGCCCTTAACAAACAATTGACCATAGCTGAGAAATTTTGGGTTGATCAAGAGAACTAAGTTAGATGTTAGAAACCTTAGTTTACTTTTGTGTCCCTCGTTCTTGTCCTTGCATGACCCTCTCTAGAGAGGAGTATTTGGAGATGAATGGACAGTTTCCTCAGGTCTGACAACCGGTCGAATCATTTTCCGTCCCACAGTAGACATAGATTGATAATTACACATTTTGATTACCCTTGACCTCTATATTGCTCCCATAGAGGTTGAGACGAGCATTCACCGCCTTGACGAGGAGTTTCATAGCTTGTAAGTTAATCGATTGCATTTAGGTTGACCCTAGATCCTTGATTCATTACCATACCCACCTCTTCCACCTTTACCGTAGTATATAATTATCTCATTCTCGTATCATTTCTAAAATTTTGGTTGTCTCATCACGACCTCTGCAAGTCGAGTACATTAGGAATTTCATGTTGTTTTTCCGGTGTACGGTGATAATTCAAAAACCATGGAACCTGGGAATGTATCATTTAAACCTACATATGGGCATCTGGTGTATCTACAAAATCTTCTCTTGGTTTCTTCCATCTCTCGCCCATTTTCTCGTGGTCCCAGCCGAATGCAATGTGGCAAAACCTTTAATTAACATCGGTGTCGGAATCTAGATATTTGCAATCAGCACCTCAAGGCACCAAACCGATGGTTCCCACACATATGGGTGGGATATTAGGCAATATTAGAAGTGTCATTCTACTACCCAACAGTTCTGGCCCTTCCAGGCTACATCAGTTTGGCGATGTCTATTAAGCATCCTGGAGAGCAAAAAGTAGACAAGCTTTGATGGGTGATAACTCGTAAATCGTGGCACCTAGGAATGTCTCTTCTGAACCTATAGATCGGTAGCTTCTCCATCTACAAAATTATTCTTGGTTTCTCTCATATCTCACTCATTTTATTTTCGTCACAGTGAATGAAACGTGGCAAAAACCATCAATTAACATTAGTGTCAGGGAAACTAGGGCAATATCTTACAATCAACGCCTCGTGGCATCGAACCAATGATTCTTACAGGATGGGTATATCCTCCATCTACAAAATTCTTCTCATTTTATCCCATCTCTCACCCGTTTTCTTATCATCACAGTGAATGAAATGTGGTAAAAACCTTCAATTAACATTAGTGTTAGGGTATCTAGGGTGATCTTTTACAATCAACATCTTATAGCACCCAATTGATGGTGCCTACACATTTGGGTGGGTTGATAGACACTATTAGAGGTGTATCTTATCTTCCCAATCATGATGGCCCTTCTAGGAATCATCAGTTCGGTGATGTCTCTTAAGCGCCTTGAGAGCAAAAAGTAGGAAAACTTTGACACGTGATAGCTCACAAAGTGTGACACCTAAGAATGTCTCGTTTAAACCTACGGTTGGGCATATGGTCCATATAAAAACTTCTCTCTTAGTTTCTCCCATCTCTCACCTATTTTCTCACAATCGCAGCATATTAAACGTGGCAAAAATGTTCAATTAACATCGGTGTCAAGGCATACAAGGTGATATTTTTAAATTGACAACTTGTGGCACCAAACCGATGGTGCCCACACATCTAGATGGGTTTTTAGATGCTATTGGATGTGTCATTTGTATGTTCAACCATTTTGGATCTTTCGGGCTATATTGGTCCAGCGATGTCTCTTAAACGCCCTGAGAGCAAAAAGTAAACAAACTTTGACGGGGGATAGTTTGTAAACCGTGGCACTTAGGGAATGTCTTGTCGAACTTACATATGGGCATTTTGTCCATATACAAAAATTTCTCTTGATTTCTCTTATCTCTTTATTGTTTGCTTGTGGTCGCAAAGCAAATGAAACATGGCAAAACTCTTCAATTAGCATTAGTGTCGGGCATCTAGGGTGATATTTTTCAATCGTAACCTTATGGCAATTTGAAATTATGGTTCCCTCATGTTGGGGTGGGATGTTATATGCTATTGGAAGTGTCACTTTTCTACCCAGCCATCACGAAACTTCTACGATACACCGATCGGATGACATCATTTAAGTGCCCGAGAACAAAAAGTAGGAAAAATTTAATGATAATAACAAACAAACTGTGACACTGGAATGTCTCGTCCAAACCTACAGATGGGCATGATTTGTCTACTAATTCCTCTCTTGGTTTCTCTCATATCTCATTTATTTTCTTGTGGTTGTGGTGATTGAAGTTGTGAATAAATTTGTGTTTTGAAAAAAATAACATAATAATCTCAAGTGTACGCCCTATTTATCACATGTTCTAAGATAATATTCTAAAAAACACGACTACAAATCCAAGCTCTGTTTTAGGTTTGTGTCAATGTATTTCTTTCTAAAAGCTGATTAGTTTAAGGTTTTCATCCTCAATAACTTTCACTAATGCTTTATTTTCTTTCCAAAACAAATATCTCATTTTTTATACATAATTTATGATTTTCTCATCCAAATTTAAAAAATTAAATTGACACAATCTACACCCCATTTTTGGTGTGATTCATTTTCCACATCACATGGCAAGTCATCTCACTTAGGTGAGGTCATAGGTCTAGGTTTCACAAAGATTTCATAGGGATCATCATGAGATTCCTTACACATTATTACGCATCAGTGTGTCATATGGGAGTTACTTCCCATTCTAGAAATGTAACTCCCCTTCTCCACTTGAGGATTCATGATTATAGGCACCCGGGGTTACACAACACCCCTATTTGTACCCCCTTATCATTTGAGGTATGTGTTCACTCTTCCGCTACTAGTTCATGTTTCAATTCCTATGCTTTTCCCCTGTTGTGCTCAGCTCTGGTTCATCCCTATTTCGGCCTTGTTTCCCATTCTTCCGCATGCCACAGGCCTTGCAGGCTCACCACTCGGTGTTCCATCTAGGAATTGAAAGGAACGATAACTAGATCGTATCAAGCCAAGAACACGAGATACTAATCAAACACCACAATCAATAAGATGAAAGCAATTCGCCAGAATAGCTTTACATAAAACTGTTGCAAACAAATGAGCAGGAATATCATATATTATTATGGAACTCAATGAATACATTGAGAATAGGCCTTGCTTAAATAGGAAAGGAATAACAATCTAAGAACCGATCCAAGGTCGTAGATGAAGCCATAAATCAAGGAAATAACTAGTCATCAAAGAACTAGTCAAGACCATAGATTTAGGAGAGAACTAGACATCAAGGATCTAGTCAATACCATAGATCAATGAAAGAACTAATCAATACCATAGATCAAGGAAAGAACTATACCTAACAACTAGATAATATCTCCTAATATCTAAATAAGATAAAAGAAATATCCACACACATAAGTGGGAGAGGATAAATACAATAAAGGTAAATAAAGTACCTAGGTGAACATGAGCTAAGGTAAATACCTACTCTAACACCCCCTCAAGTGAAGCTAAGGGCCAAAAAGAAGTGGCATGTCCACAAGTGAGTCCTGAAACTAGGCTTGATGAGGTACTCGTGTACAATAATTGGGAAAAAAGGACACCGCAAGGTACCCAAAACCAGTAACAACAAAGTAAAGAGAGTAAAGACCTGCTCCAAGGCATCCCAAGAAGCTCGGCTCAAAAAAATCATACAATGTTGAAGAAGTTTGGTGTGCACTATGGTCTGAATCCACTGCTCAATCATAGAACTCAAAAACAACTGACACTGGGCTTCACCAAAATAGCTCCATACAAGGAGACTGTCAACGGAGTGATGTCGAAAGTGCAAAAAAACACCAAACATAATTCGATCAACTACTGCAAATAGGTGTGCCACGATCCAAGAACAATAACCAAAGCAACAAGGCAAGGACACAAAATCCAGAGTGTCACGATCCAAGAAAATCCAAGGTAACAAGGCAAGGACATGAAACTCGAAGAAGTAGGATCAACACCACACCCTCCCATATTGCTGAATGGGTGGAGTGACGCTATAAATCTGTATGAGTTGCCCAAAATCAACTACTCAAACACTGACAAAATAACACTGGACTTCACCATAATAGATCCCCCATAAGAGATATTGTCAACATGCCAAAAGTTTCAAAATACATATACAAAATCTCTCAACAAACAAGACAGATACACTACACCTGCTAAAAAAATGCTCAAAACAAGAAGCATCACAATGCACAAGGTATAAAAGCTGAAGCAAGAGGTCGATAGGTGGAGGAGCCATGCCTGTAGATTCCTCTCAATGAATGCCTATGTCGCCACCACGAGTGATCAGATATCCACCCCAAATCGCACGAATGGATGAAGAAGATGCCTGCATATGACTTGGTGCAAAATGCACAATGGGTGCATGCAAAATAACATCAGAATGTGTGTCAAGTTGATCATGTTTGACAACTGAAATCTTAGGTTTCTCAAGCCTGAGTGAAGGTGCAAAACTCATGTTTTGCTCATGATCCTCAGAAAGAGTTGAGTGAATAAAAAAAGGAGCTCTATCAATGTGTGATCCCAATGAAGTATCTACACGAAAACCAATGTTATGGTGAGAATTCCACTTAGCATGAGGAATAGAGGAAACAATACCACAGAATGTCACAATGACTCCGCTTAGTGAGACTCATAGAACATAGCATGTGAAAACGAATGTAGTGGTATGCTTCTTAAAAATCCATGCGCAAATGTGGCAAGTAGGATACACAACATGTGGTACTTGTAATAAGCACGATGTGGAAGAGCATGCAGAAATAGCTTCATAGGTGTATGAGCATCAAGAGTAGGAACAAAATCAAACGACATATCAATGTCGGGGGTTCAAGAGCAATAGCTGCAAGTGGACTAAGAGCATGGATATGACTATCCACAATATGATGGTGATGTTGTAGGCTAGCAAGTTTCTTCTGGAGAGTGTATTATTGTATCCTTATCGTGAATGAGTGATTGTAGAAGAAAATTTCTCTTCTTGAGTGATCTATTTTCTTCCAAAAATTTTACAATATCCTCTTGAAGTCCACATACTTCAGAGAAAAGCATATCAATCTCAGAATCCATGATAGATACAAAATGTAACTCCTAAAATTTTAGGACATTGGGCTCAGCCAAAATTGCGTCCACAATTGATTACAACACTCCTCCATATTTGGCACTTTATAATTATAGTGCAAGTCTAAAAATAAATAACTCCAATGGAAATATCATGAAAAAACAAGCACTTTTACAAAAACAACACTCAAAACCGAGTTACCGATCAAAAGTTACAAGCTTTTTACTATTTTGCTCTGTTATTTATTGTAGTTGCCACTAAAACAAAATAAATTGTGGTCGCCTTCACCACACAAATAAAATTAAAGGGGCTGAAGTTAAGCGGAATCACAAGCTTTAAGCCCTCATATGACCATACCATATGACCGAGGGCTAAGGATTTTTTTTTGCCTGACAACTTACTATTCTCGGGTGTGTCGCGTGTTTTCAAGAAAGTCACATCCACCTGCCTCTTATGGTAAAAAATATTATTTATGGACTGTGTATATAATGACCTTTGCTTTCCAAAAATAGAAACCTGTGGATTTTCCCAAAATAGCAAAAACGTGCACAACATCCGTGGACCCCTGCCAAAAAAGAAAGATCCGAAAACCTTCCTAGCGTAAACCGAGATAGATACGCTGCAAATAAAACAACCCAAAGACAGATCTCGAGAAATCCAACAAACCCAAATAAATAAAATCACGCTTTTTTTTCCTTGGCTCGAATCCCGAGGTGCACCTGTGTGCTTCTCTGCAAAAATAAAAAAACCACAAAAATGACTGCCTCTAGAATTGGCCGAGTTTATAGTCGATCTTAGGGTTTTCATGCCTTCTGATCCAATGGAAGCCTCTGTTTTGCATAAAAATGCACACAACAACAAAATACGACCAAATCCCAAATATATGAATATATAATGAATTTATTTGCAAAATAAAACTTACAGACGGATGTCAACAACAATCTCCAACTTTGATACCATGAAAGGAACGATAACCAGATCGTACCAAGCCAAGAACACAGATGCTAATCAAACACCATGATCAATAAGATGAAATCAATTTGCCAGAATAGCTTTACATAAAACCTTTGCAAACAAATGAGCAACAATATCATATATTATTATGGAACTCAATGCAATACATTGAGAATGGGCCTTGCTTAAATAGGCAAGGAATAACAATATAAGAACTAGTCAAGGTCATAGATCAAGCCATAAATCAAAGAAATAACTAGTCATCAAAGAACTAGTCAAGACCATAGATTTAGGAGAGAACTAGACATCAAGGATCTAGTCAATACCATAGATCAAGGAAAGAACTATACCTAACAACTAGATAATATCTCCTAATATCTAAATAAGATAAAAGAAATATCCACACACATAAGTGGGTGAGGATAAATACAATAAAGGTAAATAAAGTACCTAGGTGAACATGAGATAAGGTAAATACCTACTCTAACAGGAATCTTAGCCCCAACAACATCTATTACTTTGTGCCCCAGCATACACATGGACCCTTATGTCTACCCCTCCACGTGGAAAAATCCCACCTTTACACCAACATGTCGGCGGTGGGACCTCTCCACACAACATTCACATGACCTCGGTGCTTCACTTGGTGACCACACCGATGTTCATCCCAACCACTCGATGCTCCTAGCTTAGTGTGAACTCGTACACAATTCAACTCGCCCACCTGAGTTGATCGACCAACTCGCCATGCGCAGATCTCATGCACTCGCCCAACCGAGCCAAGTACCAACTCACTAAGTGTCACAACGAGCTCACCCTCCTTCGAGCGCTAAGACCTCCTGATTCACCCCTTATAGGATTGTTTTTGCCTTTTTCCTTTTTTCAATTAATTAAGCTAATTTAAGGGGAAAACATTAAAAATTCATTATTTTTAAGGGGGAGTATATTTTTTCGGCTCTGTGCATGATTATTGGGATTTTCAGGCCACTTTTATGGCTCTTTTCTTTATAGTTCTCCTCTTCACCTACGGCTAGTGAGCGCATATGCCATAACCTTACGGATAGAGACTACTTTTTTAGGATGTTAAACACCTTCTCTCACACTAAGCAATGTTTGTACCCTTCTATTGCTTACACCCTTTTTTCCTGATTGTGTGTCATTCCTCTACTTCCGACTAGGACTTCTTGTGGCCTCCACTTGCACAACTTGCCGCCTATTGCAAGGTGATTGGTCAATTGTCCGGCGTCGCATGAACACACCCCATTATAATCTTGCACTACTTATAAAGTGTTGCAAACAGGGGGTATCATTGTTCTCAGGTGTTGTATTGCACGTAGACACATTCTCGGCTAATTTTGACGCTTTCCACCTTACTTGTATCCACACACCCTCTTCTTGTGCACCTTGCACTTTTTGCTTCCGCATCATGAAGGATGCTCTTTCCACACTTGAGCGTCGTAGGATCGCTTTACAGACCTTTGCCACTTCTTCTTGGGAGAGAGAACTACACATCATGGCATGCTTCTATGGAACATTACTTTTCTACGAGGGCATTTCACACTTTCTACATGGGTGAGTTCTTACACCCATTAACTGTCTCATCTTGAGGACTCTCGACACATGTGACCATGTTGTTGGTCACTTGATGTTGCATGTCACCAAACCTCTTGGCTTACACGTGGCAAACATAGATCCTCCCACACCATCCGGAGAATATTTCGAGTCCTTATTTGGAGACCCTTTATATACTATTGTTGATGATGTTTCTAATACATTTGTCTCCTCTTCTTATTCATGTGATGATAGTTCCGCTGACACAAACTCACTTAGTTCCACATCTGATGACAAGGATTTTTCTTCTAGTTCTATTCACAAGAGTGTTGTTGAGGACTCCTCTCCTCATTCTCTCACCTTTCCAGAGTATGTCGACACTCCTCCCTTCTCATCAAACATCAAGGAGTCTTATTTCTAGCCTCATATTTTCATTACATCTACCTCCTTTCCACTTCCATTGTATGAGGCCCTTTCCACTCCTCTACCTTCATGTGATGATTCATACATGTCTGACATCACTCTTCTATTTTTCGAGCCCCCTTCTTGGGACGAGTATATGTCAAACCTTGTTCATCTTTTTGTGGTGTCTACTTGTGATGTAGTATAGGTTCCTCATCCTTCTACAGGTGTTTCGGAGTTCTTCATCTCCTTTTTAGGAATGCCCCTTTTGGGACTCTTATCACTTCCCCTTTTCAAGAGACCATCACTAATACACCCTTACATGTGGATCATTTTTCTATTGTGAGGAATGTTGCATTTCCTTCACATCACTCGGGCATCCTTTTGGTGGATGTTCCTCTTTTCACTCTTACAGTTCTATACTTGTGGCATTACCTTTAGCTCTTGTGCACTTACTTGCCAAACCTATGTCACACTTCCATGGACCAGATTCAGAGTTCTTCGTCTTTGTTGCCTTCAACTTCTTTCACAATGGGTGGACTTCCAAGACACTATTTTTTTCCTTCCTAAGGGAGATCACATAGTTTAGTGTGGGTGGCTCTTTTTCATTCCATAGGTAGGGGATCATGTCATTGACACTCTTCTTGGAGATTTCCTAAAGTTGTTGAGTTCAAATCCATCCATGGCATCTTCTATCTTCCTCTCATCTCCTTTCTCTCCTCTCATCTTCTTTCTAAGAGATTTCCCTTTTGTACATGGGTACTGTTAATGCAAAATCACAACACCCCTAAATGAGTTATGGATATGATTTTATAAGGCAGACTCATCTGGTGTGATTTCATAATATGGGACCATCTTTCAAGTTGTGGGACTTGCGGAATTGAGATGGCCCACCGAGAAATCCGGCTTCTTCTTCCTGATCCTAATGCTAAACTACTCCTAATGCAGAAATGATGTCTAACTACACCTATCCTAATAATTCCAAGGAGACAGGGAGAGAGAAAGTGCATAAAGAGGGAAATCCTACACTAACAAGGTGATAGCACCAAGAAAAGGGAAGTGTTCATCATCTATCAAAACGGCCATGAAATGAAGGGAGGTGAGGTGAGCAATGGAGAGGATGGACAATAGCATCACAGAACAAATGTCAGATTCACACAGAACTCCATTTCCAATCCCCACGAACACAACTCCCAAATCTGCAATTGAAACATCCAAAACATGCACGGAATACTCCAGAATGATGAGAAAGAAGATGTAATGAAAACAAGTGAAGGATGGACAAACGCATCACAAAAATGAGTTTTATTGCTCTAGAAATTTGCAAAGAGCATCATACACGAGCAAGAGGCAAAAACTCCATTACAGAGCCGTGAAAGGAGGTTCAGACTCCATTTTCGACCCTGGGGAAGAAAAGAAGAGAGGGGGCAGGGAAGAAGAATGAACAACAACTTTTACAATGAATCCTACCCCTGTATTTATAGATTTGATCAGAGAGAAGAAATAGAGAGGAAGCGGGGAAAAGTAGGTCGAACTTAACCACTTTGTTGTTAATGCTTCTGATAAAATTTTCCCCCAAATCCATCTTTACTTCATCGATCCTTTGTTCGGCACCTTGAAGGAAGAGGAAATGACAGAAATAGATCAAATCCAATCTGGTTGTTGAGATAGATGGATCCTGCATTGAAGGCCCGAAGACGTTTCCTCCATCTAGTTGGTGAGGCTGAGATCTTTCCAATGGCATTAGATTTGTAATATTTTGAGCCCTTAGCGAAAGATATTCCCCTTCAAAGTTTATATCGAGTCCATAATTTATCTTTTTCTCTTTTCCGCAAAACGTAAAATGCAAAAAACTCCCACGGCCTCACTTCTCCGCTTGGACACATGGCACCCTTTTTTTTGTCTCGAGGAGGTGCTCTCCAATATTTTCCTTTGTGTCATTTTTCCAAAAGGAAAATTTTCACCTTTTCCTCCACCTCCCCGCTTTGGCTTGACTTGGGTTCAAACTTTGAATTTATCCTTTGCCTCATTTCTGGAATGCGAGCTCGTAGGTCTGAAATGTTTTCCCTTCATATTTTCTCTATGTGTGGGGTTGTCTTGACCAAATTTTTCGGGGGTGAATTTGGGATAATAATTTGGCGACTCACGGGATATCTACCTGCTAGATGAAGAGAGCAATGGCCTTTTTACATCCATTGGGCATGGATTCCAGCCTTATAAACTGATTTTGATCTGAACTCTGAAATTATGACCTCTAAGCCTCTTAGAAACCCACTGAAACTTGAAATTAGACTTCACCAAAAGCCAACTGAATGCACTGTGCAAGAGTAATAACACCAAAACTATGTACAAACTAAAATCATACATGCTCCAAATGGAACATGCAGAGTGTGCAAAATCACTTCTTCTATTGAAAACAAACCTACCTACACTACTCTAACCAAGAGCAAAGGGAACTCAAACAAAACCTGTAACTGGCAGGGAGAAATAGCTTCCCTTCCTCAAAAATGGCAGCCATGCAACTGATTTGGCACTAAACATGGCTGGTTAGATGAGTGAAAAACTGACAATAAGTTGGTCCTCCACCCAAATCATCAAGGTATCAGCATTAATGGAAAATACCTCCTCAAGCTGACTGCATTGGACTCCTGGAGGTATTGATGGTGACCCTTGGTACTTTGATGCTCATCCTCATGCCCTGAAGTAGGCATGATTGGTTTTGGTTTCTCCTTTGGCTCCAATGAAGCCAAGTACCTGATTGGGCACGGTCTGATCCTTTAGATGTGCCCATTTCTCTAAAATTCAACTCCAAAATGGAGTCTTCTTGTGGACCTTCATGGATGTATGGTGTGGGAGGGATGACAACATCCTCTTGCCTTTTCTTGTCCTCCTCCTATGAAGAACATGGAAGATCAATATCTTCCAACCTTGGTTCCAAGAGGGTTGTTATGAAGTGCAGCCATTGTTCCTAAATGTTCTCCTCCATGGTAGTAGGCTCATGTGCATGGAAGATGGATGGAGGAGAAAATGATGTAATCTCCTCGGGCTCCTCTCCATCAAGACAATCCTCCAAGTTAGACAGATAATCTGCCTCCTTGTTGTCTGCTTTGCATGTGTTCGACCTCCTCCATGGTGTCCTTCAAATTTGTAATTTTCTCACCATGGTTCCCCTCATCTTCAAACATGAAGTTTGAAAGCTCAAACTCTTCCTCAACATTATATTTTGAAGGGGATGAAGTGGGAGGAAGAACTGAAGGTTCTTCTATGGCCTGCTCCACACTTGGAGCCTTTGAAACTATATGGTCCTCCTCCACAGCCGGAATGTACTCCTCTTCTTTTGGATTAGGAGTAGCTCCTTCCTCTACTTGTGTTGTAGCTTCCACCACTTGTGGCTTGACCTCAGCCTCCTCCATAGGCTTAACCAACAAGGGAACCTTTGAAAACTCAAATTTAGCAGCCCAACTCTTCATATTTTCTATCATTTCTTCTTTGTTGGGTTCCTCTGTTTGATGTTCTCCTTGGCTAGATTCTTGAGTCTCTTCCCAACATGGACTTGGGAAAGCAAGAGGAGTGGTGGGTGGGGTCTCCACTAGTTGTTTCCTTGTTTGTGGTGGAGGGGAAGGCATTTCTTTTGGCTCTTGTAGAGGGGGATTGGATTTGGGAGGGAAAAGGGCAGAAGAACTGAGATGGGGTGGAAGACTAGGGAATGGAGAAATTGATTTCACACTTGGGGCAGCATTTAATGGGAAGCTTGGATATCAAATCCCAAATTGAGATGGTGTTGCTTGAGGAGTAGAGATAAAATTACCAGATAATGGTGTAGGATTTACCCATTGACAAGGTTGTCCCACGCACTTTGCTCATAAGCCCCAATCTCCTCAGCCCATTGTGTAAGTTGGGGCGACATTTCAACCATGAAGTCTAGCTTCTCCTGAGGGTTGTAATGTCTTGGAAAAGGGCCTTCCCATGGACAAGGTGCCTATGCAACCAATCTCAAATGCCTTCATTTGTACTATGCCCCTTAATTGAACCATGCTAGCCTCCATTTTTTTAATCTTCTCCAGTAGATCAGCATCCTCTGCATAACTATCACCATTATATGCATCCCCTTGTTCTTGATAAGCTCCATGGCCAAACTGATTTTGACTCTGCTCATATGGGTAAGCATAGTGGTCCTGGATCTGATTATAATGTTGATCTGGAGGAGTTGGGAAATACATTGGAGGTGGACTGTATTGCTTTGTAAGTGTGAGTTCCATGAAGGGAATGAAGTCATGATTGCACAACCTCATGGAATGGGAGAAAATGGAAGATATGGAAGAAGAAAATGGATGAAAATGAGTGGAAATGGATGGAAAAGGTTTGCAACTTAGAGAATGGTTTTTGACCAGATGGAGTTGCTAGATGTGCTTGAAAGTGCCTCCAAAGGCTGAAATCTTCACCAAGAGCACATTGAATCTGATGAAGTGAAGTGGTAAGGTGCTTCAGACTGTCCCATCGGCATGCCAAAATGTTAATGTAAAATCACAAAGCACCCCCAAATGAGTTATGGATATTCTTTTCTAAGGCATACTCATCGGTGTAATTGCATAACATGGGACCATCTCTCAAGTTGTGGGACTTGCGGACTTGAGATGGCCCTCTAGAGAAATCCGGCTTCTTCTTCTTGATCCTAATGTTAAACTAATCCTAATGTAGAAATGATGTCTAACTACACCTATCCTAACAATTCTAAGGAGACAGGGAGAGAGAAAGTGCATAAAGAGGGAAATCCTACACTAACGAGGTGATAGCACCAAGAAAAGGGAAGTGTTGATCATCTATCAAAACAACCATGAAATGAAGGGAAGTGAGGTGAGAAATGGAGAGGATGGACAACAAAGATCACGAATAAATGTCGATTCACACAGAACTCCATTTCCAATCCCCACGAACACAGCTCCCAAATCTGTAAATGAAACGTCCAAAACATGCACAGAATACTCCAGAACGATGAGAGGCAAGAAGATGCAATGAAAACAAGTGAAGGATGGACAAACACATCACAAAAATGAGTTTTATTTCTTCATAAATTTGCACAGAGCATCATACACGAGCAAGAGGCAAAAATGCCATTACAGAGCCATGAAAGGAGGTTCAGACTCCATTTTTGACCCTAGGGAAGAAAAGAAGAGAGGGGGTAGGGAAGAAGAATGAACAACAACTTTTACAATGAATATTGCCCCCGTATTTATAGATTTGATCGGAGAGAAGAAAGAGAGAGAGGGAAGTGGGAAAAGTAGGTCGAACTCAACCACTGTTGTTAATGCTTCTGATAAAATTTTCCCCCCAAATCCATCTTTACTGCATCGATCCTTGGTTCGATGCCTTGAAGGAAGAGGAAACGGTGGAAACAAATCGAATCCGATCTGGTTGTTGAGACAGATGGATCCTACATTGAAGGCCCAAAGACATTTCCTCCATCTGGTTGGTGAGGCCGAGATCTTTCCAACGGCATTAGATTTACAATATTTCGAGCCCTGAGCCGAAAGATATGCCCCTTCGAAGTTTGTATCGAGTTCGTAATTTATCTTTTTCTCTTTTCCGCAAAACACAAAACGCAGAAAACTCCCGTGGCCCCGCTGCTCCGCTTGGACATGTGGCACCCTTTTGTTGGCTAGGGAGGTGCGCTCCAATCTTTTCCTTTGTGTCATTTTGCCAAAAGGAAAATTTTCACCTTTTCCTCCGCCTCCCCACTTTGGCTTGACTCGGGTTCAAACTTTGACTTTTTCCTTTGCCTCGTTTCTGGAATGCGAGCTCGTAGGTTGGAAACATTTTACCTTCATATTTTCTCTATGTGTGAGGTTATCTTGACCAAATTTGTCGGGGGGTGAATTTGGGATAACAAAGCACTCTTATCAGGATCCTCGGTTGTCGAGACCCATTTGTGGCATCTTTCTTAGATTAGAGAGTTTTTTTCATCTCTTGTGGTGGATGTTTTTCCCACTAGGTTTTCCTCCATTGCTTGAGATCCTTGTTTTTCATGGGTGCCTCATCAGGCTTTAGTGTCGGGACCCATTTCTCATTTCGACTTGTCACCTCATCCTAAGTTATGATGAAGGGGGTGTTGGTGTGAGTTATTTTCCACATCACGTGGCAAGTCATCTCACTTAGGTGAGGTCATAGGTCTAGGTGTCACAGGGGTGTCATAGGGGTCATCATGAGATTCCTTATGTGTCAATGTGTCATATGGGAGTTACTTCCCAATCCAGGAATGTAACTCCCCTTTCCACTGAGTCGTGATTATAGCCATTGGGGTTACATAGCAACTCCTATTTGTACCTCTTATCCTTTTCAGATCTATGAGGAGTTAATGGTATTTTCCCCCTTTTGAATATTTTCATACAATTCATAGTTAATGCTCACTCCTTCATGGGACCTTGTCACATGATGTGGAAAATGACTCACACCATTCTACAAAAATTAAAAAATCAACTATTTTTATCAAAATTAGGGGGGTGTACACACAAATATTTCAGTTTTGGGATATGTTCACTTTGAAAATTTGTGTGTGTGTGTGTGTGTGTGTGTGTGTGTGTGTGTGTGTGTGTGTGTGTGTGTGTGTGTGTGTGTGTGTGTGTGTGTGTGTGTGTGTGTGTGTGTGTATTCAAAAATATGAAAAAATAGTAGGACCTAATACATGTTCTTAGCTAACTTTCTATAGAAGGTATTTGTAAAATAGTTTAGGGAACTCAAAAATGGGGGACACACAAAATACTATATTTTATTTTTGACATAAAAATAGGCACTTTTTTTGTGCGCACCACATTTGACTTTCTTAATCTCCACCATTTTCAAAAAAATGTAGTTTAGAAACTAGATTTTGAGCACTACGATTCTTATTATTATCACATTGTAAAATTTTGAGCACATGCATTCCAAATTACTAGTTTAAGTTCAATTTTTTCTGATTTAAGGAAAAAAGTGGCCACTTTTGACCCCCTTTTGGTCCCCCATTTCCATGCACTTACCCTTCATGACTATATGTATATGTATATGTGTCTTATTTTTCTACTTGAAATATAATATAGTGTGCTTGTTTTAACAAGTTGAGTAGTTTCCACAAGAGCATGATGGTTGCATTAATTGTGGTATCCTTCTTAGATTGGTTATCTCTCTTACAAAGTTGTGTGAAAGTACACTTTGCATGATTATAGTAGGTATTGAAATTTGACATGTAACATTACCCAATTGAATATATTTTCTCTCTATTAACACTTTCTCTTAAGACCAGTAAGTAGATAATTAGATTGATAATATTATCAATTTTTAAAAATAAAACGCAATATACTTGTCAATAATGTCTAGCTTAAAATGTTTGATACATGAAGATGGTCACCATAATCTTGTAAGAATTTTACATACTTTAAATAGTTTTCATTTTTTACATATTTACTTTAGAGGGGCACAAATGTTTTGAGATGTTTTTAATACCAATATGGAAAAGGAGTTAATATAGTGGGCTCTTGGGGCTGACTAATATTATTTATGCTCTTTTATTGTCAAACTTCTTATAGTATTAGTGCAATTAATCTAGATACCTAGAATGTTGTTATAGGGATGGTTGTTACATATATTTTGTGCCATAAACAAGATGGAGGTATAACCTTTTTTCCATATTTGTATGTTTGTATGCCCCATTGATTGGTAGTTAGGGTTAAAGATAGTAATTGTCTATAGCTAGATTACCTTAATCATCTCTAGCTACCACCTCACCCTGTTAATCGATATCACAAACCCACCAACATATACTCCTTTGACAACTACAAACCAACATAGAATCTTGGGAGATTATGAATATGTAAGGGAATGGGTTAGAGATTCCAAAGAAGTATGGGAGAGGGAGTAGTAAGTAGAAGGATGCAACAAGGGATAGGTCACCTTCTCCCCCACAAACCATCAAACCCCATATATATAAGGGCCCTCCTCCCTCTACATTATCTCAACTACCAAGGTAGATATACTCAAAGATATAACACTTATAGATACTCAAATAACTAAGGATATCACCCCACTAGAATTGCAGTAGGATGGAGTTACCCTCCACCCAAATTTACCCCCTCCACACACACACACACACACATATATGGGGGTAGGGGTTAAACCACCACCCTCCCAACCCAATAAAGAGGTGGAGACATTTGGGGGCACCTAAATTTCTTCATTCGCATCATTGTGTCACAGAAACATAGCACTAAACAGATGGGCACTATTCCCCATTCCCTATATGTGATACAAACCCTGTCTCTAAATAAAGATATAGTGATGGGGGTTCCACAACAGGATGTCATACATCCTCGACTCACATCCTAACCTAGCACTAACCAACACAACATTTCTAGTGGGACCAAACATACTTTCAAGTGTGGGAGAGACTATTACAACGCTTTATATATATATATATATATATATATATATATATATATATATATATATATATATATTCTAGTTCCTAATGAGGCCCCATATAATATTTGAGGGTTACTCACCAAAACCACCTATAATAAAGATCAAGACACAACCCACCCTCTAGACATCCCATATATTTATATTTCCACCAACCCACCTCCACCCACATTATCATTTGTACAGAGAAATCAAGGTTGTGTATTTATAGTTAATGTGGTGGAGTGGTGATCCAAAGGAAATTGTGAGGACATAATTTCCTAAATCCCCCTGCATCATCACATTGTGGAAGCTAACTCCGTGAGCTTTACGTCGACTATTTAAATGGGGAAAATGGAGCCCGTATGTGTAAATGGTGGCTAGTCAAAGTTGATGTCAACCCTAAGCGGGACCAGTCAACCGGGAGAGTCACAAAAAGTGGTGAAATAGAAGATCATACGAAGGTGATGAGTGTGGGGTGATGTTCTAATCCTCTAGTCTTCGATAGTCATTGGTGAAAATTGTTGCTTGCTGACATCTAGAGACTTGGCACCGCACAACGGGAGCGTGGAGGTTTTGGAAGAATACTTAGCACCATGAAACGGAGGCATTGAGGTATTCATTATTACGGGAGTGGTTATCAACTCACCGAGAGATATTGCGGAGCCTAGACTTAGAGTCTTAGGTTATTCTAAAAAAGAAGATCGAATCTACTACATAAGCTGGCATATTGTCACTCGGTGGTCGTGGAGGAGGTTCTTGTTCTTCAGGCTTATTTAGCCACAAATCCATAATGGGAAATGTCTAGAAGAATGACCTAGGAAGCCATAAGGAATTGCAATAGTGTATGGAATACTTGATTGGGAGCCATAGGTCATTATACCATGAAGGTGAATCTTGGATCGCCTCTATTATAGATAAGAGGTTCTTGTTCTTTGTATTCGAGTAATTGTTGCCCAATTTTGCATCCCTTGTAAAATTCAAGCAACTTGCACAAGTATTGGACTTGCGATATTGAGGTAAATTTGTAGAAACCGCGAAAGATTTGAGCATGCCACAGATGGAGGAACATTACCACAAAGGATCTACGCAGAACCAGGGCAAGAAGAAAGTTTTGTGGAATGAAGAAAAGACTTCACGGGTGGATATTCAAAGCCACACTACTATAATTACCACCACGGACTAAGAAAGTAGTGAAAGGCAAGCCACGGGTCACAAGGAAGCAAGTCACATCATTGGGGAAATCTTTGGAAGGTTTTCAAAATCCACGTGGAACTAGGGTATCGCAATACAATGGAATGATTCACGAATGTCAAATAGTCGTGCAAGACTGAGAGAAAATCACCGCACAACAAAGTAAAATGATGATTCTTCACGAAATTAGAAATTGATCTGCTTTTCGATTTGTTTTCAATATATTTGCAAATCTAATAAGATTTTTGTTCTCTATGCAATCAAATATGATTTCATAAGTCAAATCGAGGCAAATGGGTAAGAGTTAAGGAAACTTCTCCAACACGCAAAAGTGTAGTTCCAGTGCGCACAACCATTTGAGAATAAAATGTAATATGGGTGCTTAGTTAAAGAAGGCATGTAACAGTGGATAAACAGAGTGGCACCCTATTCCCTAAGAGAAATTAATGAAGGTGGTTGGGATTGGTTGAGGAATTTGAATTTCCCTCTAATTTATTCTCTTTCTCTCTTCCACGATTTTTCTATATATTGTAAAGCGATGTCTTGTTTTAACATTGGATACTCTTAGAATTTGGGCATCTTGTAATATAAGGCTTCTCTCTTGTGTTGCATGTATGTCCTAAGGGTTGCATGCCTTGGATCTTGATTTAGTGAATGCTCGCATCTTCCTCTCACGATTGTAATAGTCTGTGCACAATTTCAGGTAATAAAATTTAATCTTGTGGCTCGTTCTCCTCCTATTTTTATTGTATTGCACTCCTTGCCTTTCTTTCATTCGCAGTGTGTTTGTATGTTTCATTTTTGAATCTTTGTCTACTATGTATCGTGAAAGTGGATTTTGGGAGTGATTTTGATCTAGTGTCTCATATCTAGTCCTCTTCATTATCATTTCCTTCCCTTTCCTCTTATCTAAATGTATTCATCCCCTTATTTTATGGTTTATCACCACTCTAGATTAGGATTTATGTTTATGCATCTCCTTCTCACCCTAGTCCCTTGGAAAGTTATAGTAGGACTAGATAGTTGCATTTCAATTTCTAGGAGTAGTTTTAGCAATAGAGGTAAGTTGAGGAAGTCGGCCTTCTCCAGAGGTATGTCTTAGTTTGAGTCCCACAACTTCGATACAATCCCATGTTGACTCAAATTTTAGGTTGTCTATTATATGAATGCGGTGCAATTTTGAGCTCCAACAATTTTAGCACGCCCGGTGGGACCAGAAGTCAAAATATTTCCATATTTATCAAGTTCGGGTGTGTTCTTGATAAATTTTCAACCTTTCAGAGGATCTGTAATAACACATCTAGAGACTCCAAGTAGTAAATATACTGGTTTCAGTAGTTCAAGTGTCCCTGATTCATGAGAAGGATACAAACGTGGTCTAGAACAAGACAAGAAGGTGTATTTGAGTACTTGTAACTATCTCCGTAAAGGAAGAAGAGATAGTCAAATTTATAGATCTCCATCTCCACCAAATAGAACTCTCTCAACACCTCCACCTAGTAGGCCCTTCTTGTAATCAACAAGAGTTCTCAAACCTATCATAATGGATCATCAACAATAGTCACCACCTCAAAATCCATTTGTAAAATTCACAAGCAGTAGCCCACTTGTCTTGAATGCTTAAAATCCTATTCCAAAGTGGCTACATTTAAGAATATTCCATATTTTACTAGAGAGAATCACAATACACCAATTGACCACATTGAGGACATTGCAAATGTGTGTGCAATCCATGAAATTATTGAAATGGGTGTGGCAATCAAACTCTTGACTTCATCTTTTAAAGGAAAATCTCTGCAATGGTTTAGAAGCTTAACAGTGGGCTCAATCAAGAATTGGAATGAGTTGTGTACAACCTTGTACAATCAATTTGGGGAAAGATATGATAACTTGTCTCTTTTGGAGCAGTTGACTACAATCAAGAGAGCACCTAATGAGCAAATGGTAGATTTCAACTTCAAATTCCAAAGAACCTAGGATAGGATTCCACTCTCGTGAGTTCCACGACATAAGCTACGTTTCTTTGCTTTTTAAAACCTCTTAACTATTATATTTTTGTTATGATATAATCAATGGGGGATAACCTATCCCACGGCTTATGCATTTGCCATTAGGGCTGAAAATTGTTTAATTCAAGCTGGAAAATTAGATCATATGCCACCTATACCATTATTCTCTAAATTTTTAAAAGTCGCACAACCTTCCATTGGTCATGTTCCCCTACCAAACCCAATACCCATTACTTCCACATCTCAGACCCCCACACAACAAAAGGAAGATGAAGAAATGAAATTTTTGATTAGAAACTTGACAAAAAATGTTATATCCCTAGAAAATTAGCAAGCCCACTCATATAGACATTATCAAAATCAAGGACAATCTTCAAATCAAGGATATCATCCATATATAAATCAACAATCTAATCAAATATATGCACAAAACTAGCAAAATAATAGATGGAAAAGTCAAAGTGTTCCTCTTCCATTGGCAAAAATTCCTCCTCCACAAGCACTCCTTGCTCCTAGTTTGAGCCATGCATTATTTCCAGCACAAAATAATATGGCGTGGGAGACATAATGGTGTTTTCCACATAATTTTCCACATAACCAACTTGGTTGTGAAAGGGCAATGCATCTACAAGCATACATGATCCAAGGTTCTTCCAATCAATATGAACCACTTTTAGAAGTACCAAATGCTGAGAATGAAGGTCAACAGCTCTCGCAGATGTCAACCACATGTTCTTTGTAGAGCCGAGGATTTTTGTGCATTCAATCAAGTGTCTAGTGGCTCCAATAGACTTCGAGATGAATATTGTTGACAACACACGGAACAAGAAAAAAATGTAAGAAGCTCAAATTGCAACTATCGCGGATCATAACAATGTCACAGGGAAAGGAAAAGACATTGGAGGGATTAAGGAAAAGCCACCGGCTGAAGTTTAAATAAAAGGACACGAGAAACCACGAAATGAAGTAGAATATGTGTCGAAATAGCCTATGATGCCCGATAAAATTGTCGGAAAAGGAGGTTGTTGCTTTATCAAATCTGCGTGATCAAACAACATCACAACAAAAGAAAGAAAGTAGCATGCCGCAGATTTAGAAATTTACGGGTCTCCCATTCAACATAGTTGAGAAAATGAAGAAGACCAATGTCAACGTCTCAATGTGGGATGCACTTGCCATTCCATCTCAACGAGATCTTCGTGTGAAGCCTACAAGCAACTACCTTCAAGGCGGATCCGTAAATGCAAAAGACCCATGTCGTGATTCATGTCTGCAAAACAAAAGAGGAACAAGTCAAGAAATTGTTAAGACCCCACCCTTTTACATGTCAATAATTGTGGGTAAACACTTGGTTCATAATTGATTTAGGGGCTAGTACTTTTGTAATGCCAAAGAAAATTGTTGACATCCTAGGTCTCAAGTACAATCCTGTGTCTAGGGAGTCTTACAACTTGATGGATCAATAGTGGGTGTATTAGGAGTGATTAAATATTTAGAGTTAACCCTCCATGCTTTCTTGAGTCTCACAATAACCCATGATATATCATTCATAGACTTTTCACCCATGTTTGCAATTTTCCTGTCTAGAGATTTTACTGCTAAGGTAGGGGTTATCTATCTTCATATTGGACTCACATGCTTTTAAGGACCAGATATGGCACAAGATTCACAATCCAAGTTGATCCTATATTTTCCTATCACATAGAGTCATATGAACCTTCCCTATCCAATCAAATTGTTTAATACAAGAAGAACAAGATCAAGTTTCAAGTCTAGAAGAACAGCCTTCTCTCCTCTCATGTTTGATTTGTTGTTTGATGAATGGGATGAGAGAGATCACAAATTCAATCCATATTCTGAAGAGCTTAAATCTTATGAAACTGGTCTTGGCACCTATTGTGTCCTGCAAGAAGAATCTGTTATGCTCACGACATTCAAAGAAGATAAGGAGCCAGTCTCTGGCTTATGGCGGATGTATTTTGATGGTTCTAGAAGCAGAAATGGAGTTGGGGTGGGTGTTGTGCTTATTTCTCCAAAGGAAGAGAAGTTCTTCTTCACCCACATATTGTAATTTGCCTGTTCCAATAATGTGGCAGAATATGAGGCATTAGTGCATGGCTTGCTGATTGCGAAAAAGAAAGATCAAGAAGTTGCAAATCTTTGGAGATACTTGAGCTAGTCATTAACCAAGTCCATGGCATATGTGCTATAAAGAACAAGCTATTGAAGGCCTACAGACATAGAGTTTGGGACTTACTAGAGAGTTTTGATGCTCTCAACCTACAGGCTATACCATGGAAGCTAAACAAGGAAGCAGATCAAATGGCGGCTCTCGGATCTCATTTTTCACCTATAGAAGACCTGGTTAAAGGAAAGATACAACATATCAAGATGGTTGTTAGGCCATCCATACCTGATAATGCAACCAAATGGAAAGTATTTGATAGTGACGAACAAATTTTCCAATTCATACTTGAATGAAGCTAAATTTTCTTCAAAAATGCAGTCTAATTTGTAGGACATCTATGGTGATCAGATTATTCAGCTCAAAACAAATAAATTTCCAAAAGGATTGGTCACTCTAGAATAAATTTTCAGTCCAAATGATGAGTTCAAAGGTACAAAAAAGAGCATGACAGAAAAATAAGAAGACTGTCATCTTGTTGCAATTGCCCTAAGAAAATAAATTTTGCTTGGAAAGGTATGTGATGAACATGAAAAGAAAAAAAAATTGCCTTATGTCAAAATTTTAGTGATGTGTTCTCATGGGGCTATGAAGATTTAAAAGAGTTCAATCCAATTGTAGCCTAGCATTCTATCAATCTTGATCCCAATATCAAACCAGTTAGGTAAAAACAAAGGTCGGTAAACCCCAAGATAGAGCCCCTCATGAGAAAATAATTGTCTAAACTCATCAAGGCTAAGATTATTTTTCCCATTAAGTACTCCACTTGGGTGGAAAAATTGGTTCCAATCAGAAAGAATAATGGTGAAATCAGGCTCTACGTAGACTTCAGGGACCTAAACAAGGCCTCTCTTAAGGATCACTATCCTTTGCCTTCAATGGAGCAGATTCTATGTAGACAGTGGTTTGGATCTAAGAGATTTTCAATGCTTGATGGATATTCGGGCTTCAATCAAATAAAAGTGAAGGAGCAGGATCAATACAAGACTGTGTTCACCACCAAATGGGGAATGTATGCATATCAAAAAATGCCTTTTGGTTTATCAAATGTAGGTGCCACCTTCCAAAGAGCAATGGATATCACCTTCAAAGGATATATTAATCAATTTATCCTTGTGTATCTTGATGATATCACTATTTTCTCAAAGCATAACAAAGATCATATTAGTCATCTTGAGAAGGTATTTGAAAGATGCAGGGAGTTTGGGTATCTCTTAACCCCAAGAAATGTAATTTTGCAGTCCCTAGAGGTAATCTTTTGGGGCACATTGTTTCTAAAGAAGTCATGCCATTGATCCAAAAAGAGTCTCTATCATCCTTGTTCTTTCCTTTCCATCTCACAAGAAAGCTTTGCAGTCTTTCCTTGGAAAGATTAACTTTGTTAGGCATTTTATACTTGGATTTATGGGTCAGTAAAGCCACTCACACTTATGCTTAGAAAATATTCAGCTTTCAGATGGACCGCGGAGGGGAAGGACAACTTTGAAAAGATCAAACAAGAAATAGCCCAGGATCCTACATTGATTAATCTAGATTACTCCAAATATTTTATCTTATATGTGTATGGAGCTGATTCTTGCATTGTCGTGGTTTTAACCCAACCAAATGATCAAGACTTGGAGCAACCAATATCCTTCTTCAGCTAAACCTTGAAGGATTATGAGCTTAAGTACAACCATATTGAGAAGCAAGTGTTTTCCATCATGCGCGCCTTGAAGAAATTTAAAAGCATGATTGTAGCTAGCCGCGTAAAGGTTCTAGTATCACATCCTAGCATCAGATATTTCATTATGGGAATAGAGATCAGTGAGAAACGAGCTAGATGGGTAACTAAAATCATGGAATATGATGTGACCATTAAGGCCACAAAATTGGTAAGAGGCTATGCTCTCAGAGACAGTTGGTTGAAGATGCGCGAAATGACCCAGAGACTACTTTATTCCTAGAAGAGGAGAGCCGCGAAACCTGAGAAG
Source organism: Taxus wallichiana var. yunnanensis (assembly GCA_018340775.1). Lineage (NCBI taxonomy): Eukaryota > Viridiplantae > Streptophyta > Pinopsida > Cupressales > Taxaceae > Taxus > Taxus wallichiana. The sequence goes on from CM031236.1 coordinate 142,198,505, forward strand.
AATGAATACATAGCCACAGATAGTTAGATGAAGATAATGATAACATTCCTCTCCTCTGGTATATATCCTCTTGTCACAAAGAAAAAAAGAGGCAACATTTAAGGTTGCATTCTTTTCCATATGTGCTGGTTGATGGCATACTATTTAAAAGGAACATTGATGGTGTGTTGCTCAGATGTATTGAAGGAGAATAATGTAATAGGATCCTTATTGAGTTTCATGATGGTTTCTCGGTGGACATTTCTCTATTAGGGCTACAAATTATGAAGATCATAAAAGTAGGATATTTTTGGCCTACGTTGTTTTGCAGATGCTCACAAGTGGGTTAGGAAATGTAAGGAGTGTGCTCTCTTTACCAGAAAGAGAAGATTGGCGGCCTTGCCTCTTCATCCAATTCAGGCGGATCATTCATTTGCACAATGGGGTCTTGACTTCATTGGGATGATCAATCCTCCATCTAGTGCAGTCACAAATGGGTTCTCACAACAATAGATTACTTCACCAGGTGGACTGAAGCCGCTCATCAAGGAAGCTATTGAATCATCCATCTTGGAATTTCTTGAAGAAATTGTTACAAGGTTTGCGTTTCCCAAAACTATTATTTCTGATAATGTTAAAGCTTTCTTGGGATCAAAAATATTTGATTGGGCTCTTCAACTTAGGATTTATCTCAAGACTTAATCCAATTATTACCCTCAAGCCAATGGATTGGCGGAATCTACTAACAAGAATATTATCAAAATCATGAATAGAGCCATGGATGTAAATCAAAGGCAGTGGCATACAAAATTGAAAAATGTTCTTTGGGTAGACATGATAACAACAAAGAAGGCAATTGGCACTTCTCCCTACAAACTGGTATATGGCAAAGAAGTTAGGCTTCCTTGTCACTTGAGTTTCCTTCACTCGAATTAGCACAACAACTGGAATTTGAAGGCACAGATCAAAGAGAAATTAGAATGGCGGAACTAGTGGAACTTGAAGAAAATAGAAATGTCGCCATGGATAGGATGGAACAACATCAAAATTCAACCAAACAGTGGTTTGATAGAAAATATAGGCCTCAGACATTCAAGGTTGGAGATTTGGTCTTGAAATGGGACGTAGACAGAGCTAAACCAAGAAGACACTCCAAATTTGATGTTATTTGGAGTGGACCATACATTATTATTGCTTGCAAGGTAGCTAATTCTTTTGAGTTGTCTGATATTGATGGGAATGCATTTCAAATCCTAGTAAATGGGATTTATCTCAAACCCTCTCATTAAGATTTTCATGCATCTTGTACATAGTAGATTAGATTTCTAATTCCTCCAAGTGCTTTTAACACATTGTCTTGTTGGTAGTTTAGGTTTCTTTTCCCTAAGTGCTTTGCACATGTTTTGTTGTTTGGGGATCTTGTTGCACAGTTCCATGTTTTTAGAGGATGTTGTAAAATGAAGTCCAAAGTATTAACGATCAGTTGCCATCAAGTGAAGGAGTCAAATGCAGAGAAACTAAATCAATCAGTTGACTCCATGCCCAATGGATGCCTAAGGCTACTGATCATCCATCTAACATGCAGATGACCCTATGAGTCACCAAAAATGTTGCCCATTTTGCATCCCTTACAAAATTCGAGCAACTTGCACAAGTATTAGACTTGGCGGATATTCAGAGGAAAATTTGAAGAAACCGTGGAGGCTTTGAGCATGTTGCAGATGGAGGAACATTACCATAGAGAATCTACGTAGAACTGTGACAAGAATAAAGTTCCACGAAATGTAGAAAAGATCCCGCTGGTGGATAGTTAAAGTCACGCTACTATAATTAGTGTCGCATGCTAAGACATCAAAAAGGTGGGTCGTGGGTCACAAGGAAGTGAGTCACGTAATTAGAGAAATCGATGGAATGTTTTCAAAAGACGCGTAGAACTAGGGTGCCACGATACAAAGGAATGATCTCGTTGATGTCAAATAGTCACGCAAGACTCAAAGCAAATCACCGCACGACAAAGTAAAATGATGATTGTTCATGGAAATTAGAAATCGATCTGCTCTTTGATTTGATTGTTAAAATCTTTACAAATCTACTAAGATTTTGTTGTTCTCTATGTGATCAAATCTGATTTCATGAGTCAAATTGAGGCAAATGGGAAAGAGTCAAGGAAACTTCTTCAAGACGCAAAATTGCGATTACATGTGGCACAACCAAAAAAGATAAATTCAGCATGGGCACTTAGGTGAAGAAGGTGTGTAACAATGGATAAATAGAGTGACACCCTATTCCCTAGAGAAATTAATGAAGGTGGTTGGGATTGGTTGAGGAATTTGAATTTCCCTCTAATTTCTTCTCTTTCTCCCTTCCACGATTTTTCTATATATTGTAAAGCGATGCCTTGTTTTAATGTTGGATACTCTTAGAATTTGGGCATCTTGTAATATAATACTTTTCTCTTGTGTTGCATGTATGTCCTAAGGGTTGCATGCCTTGGATCTTGATTTAGTGAATGTTCACATCTTCCTCTCACGATTGTAATAGTCTGTGCACAATTTCAGGCAATAAAATTTAATCTTGTGGCTCATTCTCGCCCTTGTTCTTATTTTATTGCACTCCTTTCCTTTCTTTCATTCGCAGTGTGTTGTATGTTTCATTTTCTGAATCTCTCGATACGTGTATCGTGAAACCGGATTCGGATTAATTGTGATTTGTGCCTTGTATCCAATCCTCTTCATTATCATTACCTTCCCTTTCCCCTTATCTAAATGTATTCATCCCCTTATTTTCTGGTGTTATCACCTTTGTAGATTAGGATTTCTGTTTATGCATCTCCTTCTCACCCTGGTCCCTTAGAAAGTTAGAGTAGGACTAGATAGTTGCATTTCAATTTCTAGGAGTAGTTTTAGCAGTAGAGGTAAGTTGAGGAAGTCAGCCTTCTCTGGAGGTTTGTCTCAGTTCGAGTCCCACAACTTGGAGACAGTCCCATGTTGACTCAAATTTCAAGTTGTCTATGATTTGAATGCGGGTGCAATTTTGAGCTCCAATGATAAGAATTATCATACTTTGATTGTAATTTTGTATTAGAATTGCATTCATTGAAGTGGATAATAAATCGGTTATCAACCCGTGTGCGGTAGAATCAAGTGGGGTGGGTTGTAAATCAAATACACTCAAACGTCCTATCCTAAGGTAGGGAAAACCAAAACCACTAACATACCTATCCCTCATAACAAAAAGAATCCTCGCCATACCATTCCTACTAATCCCCCTCTCTTTATACAAACAACCTACACTCACCCACTATATGAATAGGGCCCTAATTTTTATTATTATTATTTTATATATATATATAGTTGGGCGATTTCTTAGACACATTTACTCCGTCATCAACCAGCCCCTAATACAATAGTATGACAAAACCAAAATCCATAGAGACAAAACCTACATGCTCCCCTTGTACATAGCCCATCTATAGAATTTTATCTATCATGGTGATACATATAGCTTTGTAACACTTATAGCATCACTTGTTACTAAGTCCTCTAATACAACATCCAGACATTAAATCCCCACTCCCCTAGGCTTAAAAAATGTTCCCACAAACTCTAGTACTTGTGGCGCTCCCCTCTATATAGATAGGGTGAATAAACCCCTATTACCTAATCATAAGGGATATATGTGTGTGTGTGTGTGTGTGTGTGTGTACATACATATATATGTATGTATGTATATATACATATATATATATGTGTGTGTGTGTGTGTGTGTGTGTGTGTGTATTTATATATACATACATACATATATAGATATATATATATATATATATGTATGTATGTATGTATGTATACATACATATATATGTGTGTGTGTGTGTGTATACATACATATATATGTGTGTGTGTGTGTGTGTATACATATATGTGTGTGTGTGTATATATACATACATACATATATATATATATATATATATATATATATATATATATATATATATATATATATGTATGTATGTATGTATGTATGTATGTATGTATATGTGTTAGGATTTAATGTGATGTCCATTATATTATCCCCCTTTATATATGTGTAGATATGCACTTATTCTAATCCTCATTTATCGAAGGAATTGAAGCGATATGGGGTCGGGGAATCCAAGAATATATACTCTCTTCTACCTATATATATATATATATATATATATATATAGTCAATTTTCATATATACATACTATGTTGCGCTAACCCCATATATTGATAGCGGCCAACCTAATCGTATAGAGTCTTGTAGACACCTATCTAGTATGGAGGTTTTTCTCTATAGATTCAACTTAACTATATATAGCTATATTTATTCCCCTCCCATCCCACACATATTAAGGAATGGCAGATAAAGAGAGGGAGAGATAAATCTAGTGATCATCCCCTACATATATAGGGTAGGGAGCATGTCATGTTCTCGAGTTCCCCAAAATAAGACAATTATCTCTAAATGTTATATGTCACTCGAAGAATAGATGTGTAAGGCTTCTTTCACCTATAGTCGTATCTCTAGAGTTCCCTATCTATCCTCTCCTTCCCACGAGGACCCATAGATAGGTAGATAATTTAGACCATGAACATCATAGATTGATAATTAGGTTTCCCGCCTCTCCCATCTTTGTATGGATATAGGGAGAGTGTGACCCAACTATAAAGAGTGGGCCTATCTAGACCCATTTACACTATATGGGTTAGGGGTCTTGTGATTAATGTTTTATTTATTATTTATTTACAATGTCATGGGTGCACAAATGTGGTACACATTTGCGTAACATCTAAGCGCTTACACTCACCTCTAACTTAAAAAAACAAAAAGTGGGATGCTAAAATGCAATCACACTTTATTTAATTCATTTTTGACACCGGAAAGAGGAAAGAAGAAAACAAAAATGGAGAGGAAAGGAGAACTATAACGGAAGAAAAAAAAAGGATATCAAAAAGGAAGAGGAAATAGTAAAAAAAGCAAAAAGGAAGAGGAAAAAGGAACAAATACAACACAAAGGACAAAATAGAAAAAATGGGACACCCAAAGAAACATGGAAAAAACTAAAACCTTCAAGGCAATAAAACCCTTCGAGAGGAAGTATGTAGCAAATCCTAGATTACAAAAACACATTTTTTCATTTAAATTTGATAAAAAAATGAATGTGAACTATAGGAAGTAAAATGCAAATCTTATGAGAATTTGTGTAAACCCTAAAAATAGATTTGAAATGAAATGACGTAAATCCTTTTAAAAACTAAAAACCCTAGGACATATTATGTAAACTATAGGAAATATTGTGTAAAACCTAGTGTAAATTGTGTAAACCCTAGGGTAAATTATGTGAACCCTAATGTAAATTGTGTAAATCCTAAGGTAAATTGTTTAAACCCTATGCTAAATTGTGTAAAGTATAGATAATATTGTGCAAACTATAAAGTACGTTATGTAAACCCTAGGGTAAATTGGGTGAACCACAAATAAATTGTGTAAATCCCAAGAACCCTTAATAATTGAGATGATTCATGTCATTTTTTGGTTAAAACACTTTTGAGTTGATCATATTACTTGATTTGTGTCATTAGAATTTTATCATACATACATACATAAGATAACCAATTTAATCGATTGAGTATGGTTTCAATTGATTCTCCTTCTACGCCTTAGATAAGAGATGTCAAAGAATACAAAATCATTATCCTATCACAATTGAACTTATACTAATAACTAGGATATGAAACACTACATACCACTACTCCAAAGAGACCTCATACCCATGTAGATGTCCCTCACTGTAGGTGTCATGGAATGTCGATAAACAATGTAAATTGGAAATCCCTAATAAGGCTTTCAACACTTGGAAATGAACTTCATATAATTCTTCTTATTGTGATTTATAAAAGAAGATAATTAATTACATTATTTAATACATTTAATGACATTATTTTCATGACTAAGGTGTACATATTTCCTCACTTACTGCATTTTATAATTTTAGTTTTAATATTAGAGAGGAAACAACCTATTCATAAAGTCATTTGATGTCTTCGCCTATGGTGGCTCTAAAGATCAAGGTCCTACACAATATGATATGGATGAGGGTTTAGATGAAACCCATGTGTTTCCTCGATGTTCATTGACCTCTAGCGCCCACCACCAAGGGGTTTACGTTTAAAATATTTTTTTATTTTAATATTTATTTTTCATATTTAAAATTATAATTATACATCTTAATAATGGCATGTCTACTACTTATACAGACCTACATGAGTCATCTAACGAAGATCGCCACATTTGTATGAGTGGACGTCCTCAATATCCTAAGACTTGGCACAAATGTATGTATTTGTAATTAACTTTTAATTACAAAATTATTTAATTTCATTGAACAATTATAATACCACTTGTGTATCACATGTCTACTTCCCATATAAATCGGCAATTGGATGATAATGGTGGAACGATAACACGTCCTTCGTTACTCTTAGGGTGTCACTTACAAGGAGGTATAAATTTATAAATTATTTTTTTAATGTAAAACAATTCTCTTAATTAAACAACTATAACGCGACTTCATTATGATAGATCTACATCCCATATTAACTAACATGAGGATGAGGGAAATCATAGGATAAGAGAGTTATTGACACGGAGGTATAAAGTCTTCATTTATTATTTAAAGTGGTTTTAGTTAATTATTTTATAATGAGTCGACATTTTTCACATATCCTTATAAGAGGCGGTCCCTCCCATCATGTTAACAATAAAAAAATAATAAGTGAAATTACGAGAGACTACCCTAAAAGTATCAATGACCTATTCCCAGTGGATTAAGGGGGGATGACAATGCACTCTCACCCTCCAACAACAAACATTGATAGACCCTCTCATCTTGTTTGTAGTAATTATTAACACCAGTGCAAGGGGACCTCAAAATGGACCTCTATGTAAATGATGACATGATGATATTAATGGATATTCAAGGAAAGTAAGTATTTTGATATATTTTATTCAAGCGAGAATAATTTATCATTGTATTAGTTGAACTTTTTCAATTTATGTTATTTGTTATTTTTAGTTATTTATATTTTTGTTGCGGAGTATTTTGACCGAACACAAAATTTGATTAATTCATATTGTCATCTAGATTGGTTGAAACTCCACTTGATAGACAAGGAAGGTTGGTTGATGTAACTCGAGTTTGAGAGGACCCGCTATGACTTAAAGCTAATTGGAAAATTTTTATCAAATGTTTAGGAGAATAAAGAGAAAATTAAGGGTAATTACGTTGCATAAATATATTTTTTAATGAAACAATATATAGTTATTTATACTTAAAATTTAAAGATTCACTATGAAGAAAACACAAGTGGCGAGAAGAGATGTATTTGACCTCCCAAATTAGAGAAAGATATTTGGTTTGGTTTGTGTGACAAGTGGATAGCAGATGACACTAATAGGGTTGTAGGTTAACGAAAGAAATGATATATGTTGACATGTTCTCGAGTAAAAAGAGCACTATTTAAATATTTGCACTATGATTTATAATCAAGTTTTCTTTAATTTGATATTTTATGTTGTCTTCGGTTTCCATTCACGTCTTCTAAGAGATGAATATGGTTTACGATCGAAATGCGATGGTAATCATATAACATGATGATCACTTAAAAATTTAATACAAATTAAATTTAATGCAGTGTCAAAAGTAATGCACTCAAAGGGTAAAAATCATAGTCCGAAAAGGGTTCTTGGTGACTCATCATTTGGGCCGACAAAACTTATAAGAGGTCATAAATGAATTTATAAATTCTATATAAGTTATTTATTAAGTTATGTTGTTTTGTTTTAATTCATATTTAAAAAACATATGTTATTTTATCATACACTTGTATTCATAGGAAGAGTGCTTATAGGAAGCGTGTAGCAAATATTGTGTGTGTAGAATTAAAATACTTGGGATGGAACAAAAAATCATTTAATCAATGAGTCCAACATAATCGATCTATACTTGTAAGACATGTAGTGTTCAATTTATTGTACAGACAGACAAAATAAAATTAAACATTTTTAGTATTTTATGATTAAATTTTTCAAGGTAAAATAAATTGGAAGGATGATGACGACAATGAAGAAAATGATGAAGAACATGATAAAGAGGGTGATGAGGAGGAGGATCAAATTCAAGAAAAGTAATAAGATTGTGAGGATCATGGGTAGAATAATGCTATGTAGCTTGGGATATGATATTATAATGTATATGGGTTGATGGAGATGTCGACATGTGGTACACATCCCCCTTAGTTATATGTTTATAATATATGGGATCACATAGGAATTAGTTATATTAGGTAATGAGTCGCTCTATCTTGGGATTAGGTGTTACCCATCCGTTAAGAGTAATATATGTCTATATAAAGGATATGAGTATCATTATGAGTTATGTCATGGATGTATGTATTGAGTCTTCTACTTGGTAAAGGCATATTGGAGGTGTCCCCTTGAAGTGGATTCCCATCTTGGAAGATTGTGGAGTTACTCCTTCCTTAAGGAGCATTGTGTGGTGTTACCCAACCTTATGGGTGTTATTCTACACATATTGAATATTTGGTTATCTTGTCCCACCAATATATCTTGTATTGTGTTATCTTCTCGCATATTATTCAACTTATTAATTTATTATATGCAAAGCTCTTATCAAGTGTTATCGAGCATTGTCTAGGCAATTTGTGACAAGAAACCCTAATTTTAGTGATTTGCCTATATATTGAGATCGGGAGTGAATTTTTCATATATTTTTGTGTGAAGTGGATAAATCATACAAATAATATTCCCTAAAATTTTCATATTTTTTAGAGCTATTTTACGAAAGATATGGCAGATTTAGGGTTGAAACCCTAATTTTCATGTTTCATTTATATCTTCCTAATTTTGGTGAATTATTTATTGAAATTTTTGGGTTGAGGTGAATACATTTTAAGGTCATACCCTAAAATTTTCATAAATTTTGGATCTGTTTTGAGCGAATTATTGTAGTTTCGTGAATTTTCACAAATTAACTCCATTTGCCGAAATATTAGGAAATTTTCAGAATTTTTTACATTTTCGGAAAGCTCTAAAAAATATAATTGGGGTCTAATCCGTATTTTCTGATTTTTGGCCAACCTTTATCTAAAACAAGTAGGACAAGTTCGATCAAAATGATTTATTCCTAAAACCCTAGTTTTTGTGGATCATCGAGATGAGAATTTTTATGGAGATGGCAAGATTGATGCTAAAGAATGGTGGATCCGATTTTTTTAAATGTTTTTTTGCACCCAAGTTTTTGGTTTCATTTTCATCTTTGGCAGGGTGGTCTAGCACGAACTTGATCCTCTGAATTGAAACAAGGGAGTACATATTGGTCTTGGGAGGAAATATAACAGGTTTTCTTAGATTGATGGGCCAAAAAAGATGAAAAAAAGAGGATGTTGTAGATGAGGATGAAAAATAGTATTTTGATGAAGAGTATAAAGTTGACCATGAAGAAGCTACACAAGATTCAAAAGGAGAGATAACATATCAAGATACAAGTTCAAATAGTGCATCCCCAACGAAGGAAGCTTCAATATTTTAGTTTGAAGGGTGTATTCAAAGGTAAAAGGTAATTGTTTCGATAAACCCTAAGATCAAATATAACTTCATCAATATGGATGTAGCTCAATATCTACATGTTCAAGCAAAGCATATCAAGGACTCTCAAGTGGATGGTAAGCATTCAATTTTTGAAGATTTAAAGCTTACTATCGATAAATATGTTTTGCATTCATATTTTTATGCTTTAGATATGGATGGTATGGATGTTTTTCTTGGATATCCTTGTTAAAGACATTACGAACAATTAATATTAATGTGCAAAATAAATTCATGAAATTGTGGTACAAGAGAAAGAAAATTACATTGTAGGATATCACACTTAGCAAGGAAAAAAGTAATGTCAAGATGGAGCATGAGTATGAATTTGAAGATGGTGAAGAAGGGAATAAGGATGATTCAGAAGGAGAACATGATGAAAAAGAAGAAAATAATTCATCTACTCAAGATTAAAAAAGAAATAAAAAGCAAGGTGGAAGAGGAAAAGAAAGATTAGGAAAAGGTTGATAAGGTTGGATATACTAGGTTGCACCATATGGCGAGCACATCATCATGGGAGGAAAACATTATGGAGACATGTTAGGACACATGAGGGCAGCAATCAATATGGATATCTAGGGAATTGGAGGAGCAATCATTATGGAAATACAAGGCATTAATGGAGCAACAATTATATGACATGGAATCACAGGAATAATTATTATGGATATGCATGGATGTCGAAGATGAACAAATATCAAAAAGGAAGAGGAAATAGTAAAAATAGCAAAAGGAAGAGGAAAAAGGAACAAATACAACACAAAGGACAAAATAGAAAAAATGGGACACCCAAAGAAACATGGAAAAACTAAAACCTTCAAGGCAATAAAACCCTTCGTGAGGAAGTATGTAGCAAATCCTAGATTACAAAAACACATTTTTTCATTTAAATTTGATTAAAAATGTATGTGAACTATAGGAAGTAAAATGCAAATCTTATGAGAATTTTTGTAAACCCTAAAAATAGATTTGAAATGAAATGACGTAAATCCTTTTAAAAAACTAAAAACCCTAGGATATATTATGTAAACTACAGAAAATATTGTGTAAAACCTAGTGTAAATTGTATAAACCCTAGGGTAAATTATGTGAACCCTAATGTAAATTGTGTAAATCCTAAGGTAAATTGTTTAAACCCTATGATAAATTGTGTAAAGTATAGATAATATTGTGTAAACCATAAAGTACATTATGTAAACCCTAGGGAAAATTGGGTGAACCACTGTGGTAAATTGTGTAAATCCCAAGAACCCTTAATAATTGAGATGATTCATGTCATTTTTGGTGAAAACACTTTTGAGTTGATCATATTACTTGATTTGTGTCATTAGAATTTTATCATACATACATACATAAGATAACCAATTTAATCGATTGAGTATGGTTTCAATTGATTCTCCTTCTACGCCTTAGATAAGAGATGTCAAAGAATACAAAATCATTATCCTATCACAATTGAACTTATACTAACAACTAGGATACGAAACACTACATACCACTACTCTAAAGAGACATCATACCCATGTAAATGTCCCTCCCTGAGGTGTCGAGAGAGTGTAGATAAACAATGTAAATTGGAAATCCCTAATAAGGCCTTCAACACTGGAAATGAACTTTATATAATTCTCCCTATTGTGATTTCTAAAAGAAGATAAGTAATTACATTGTATACTACATTTAATGACATATTTTTCATGACTAAGGTGTACATATTTCCTCACTCAATGCATTCTATAATTTTAGTTTTGATATTAGAGAGGACACAACCTATTTATAAAGACATTTGATGTCTTCACCTATGGCGGCTCTAGAGATCAAGGTCGACACAATATGACATGGATGAGGATTTAGATGAAACCCATGTGTTGCCTCGATGTTCATTGACCTCTAGCACCCACCAAGGAGGTTTATGTTTAAAATATATTTTTATTTTTATATTTATTTTTCATATTTAAAATTATAATTATACATCTTCATAATGACATGTCTACTACTTATAGAGACCTACAAGAGTCATCTAACGAAGACCACCACATTTGTATGAGTGGGCGTCCTCAATCTCCTAAGACTTTGCACAAATGTATATATTTATAATTAACTTTTAATTACAAAAATTATTTAATTTCACCGAACAATTCTAATACCACTTGTGTATCACAGGTCTACTTACCATATAAATCGACAAGTGGATGATAATGGTGGAACAATAACACGTCCTTCATCTACTCTTAGGGTGTCACTTGCAGGTAGGTATAAATTTATAATTTATTTTTTTAATGTAAAAAAATTCTCTTAATTAAACAACTATAACGCGACTTCATTATGATAGATCTACACCCTATATCAACTAAATCGAAGATGAGGGATATCATAGGATAAGGGAGTTATTGACACGGAGGTATAAAGTCTTCATTTATATTTAAAAGTGGTTTTAGTTAATTATTTTATAATGAGTCGACATTTTTCACATATCCTTATAAGAGGCAGTCCCTCCCATCCCAGTTAACAATAAAAAAGAATAATAAGTGAAATTACAAGAGACCGCCTAAAAGTATGAATGACCTATTCCCAAGTGGATTAAGGGGGTGACAATACACTCTCACCCCCTCCAACAATAAACATTGATAGACCCTCTCATCTTGTTTGTAGTAATTATAAACATTGGGTGCAAAGGGACCTCAAAATGGACTTGTTTAAATGATGAAATGATGATATTGATGAAAGTAAGTATTTTGATATATTTTATTCAAGCGAGAATAATTTATCATTGTATTAGTTTAAGTTTTTCAATTTATTTTATATGTCATTTTTAGTGATTTATATTTTTTTGTTGCAAGTATTTTGACCGAACACAAGATTTGATTCATTCATATTGTCATCTTGAGTGGTTGCATAACTCCAGTATTGAGACAGGGAAGGTTGGTTTATGTAACTAGAGTTTGAGAGGACCCACTATGACTCAAAACTAATTGGAAAATTTGCATCAGAAGGGTTTAGGAGAATAAAGAGAAATTTAAGGGTAATTACGTTGCATAAATATTTTTTTAATAAAACAATATATAGTTATTTATACTTAAAATTTAAAGATTCGCTATCAAGAAAACACAACCGACGAGAAGAGACGTATTTGACCTCCCAAAATAGAGAAAGATATTTGGTTTGGTTTGTGTGACAAGTGGAGAGGAGATGACACTAATAGGGTTGTAGGTTAACAAAAGAAATGATATATGTTGACATTTTCACAATAAAAGAGGACTTTTTAAATATTTGCACTATGATTTATAATCATGTTTTCTTTAAATTGATATTTTATGTTGTCTAGTTTCCATTCATGTCTTCTAAAAGATGAATATGGTTTAGGATCAAAATGCGATGGTAATCATATAACATGATGATCAATTAAAATTTTAATACAAATTGCATTTAATGCGAGTGTCAAAAGTAATGCACTCAAAGCGTATAAAATCGTAGTCCGAAAAGGGTTCTTGCTAACACATCATTTGGGGTGACAAAACTTATAAGAGGTCATAAATGAATTTATAAATTATATATAAGTTATTTATTAAGTTATGTTGTTTTGTTTTAATACATATTTAAAACCACATATGTTATTTTATCATATACTTGTATCCATAGGAAGAATGCTATAGGAAGCGTTTATAAAATATTGTGTGTAGCATTAAAAGACTTGGGATGGAACAAAAAATCATTTAATCAATGGGTCCAACATAATCGATTTATACTTGTAAGACATGTAGTGTTCAATTTATTGTACACACAAATTAAAATTAAACATTTTTAGGATTTTATCATTAATTTTTTCAAGGTAAAATAAATTGGAAGGATGATGAGGGCAATGAAGAAAATGATGAAGAACATGATGAAGAGGGTGATGAGAAGGAGGATCAAATTCAAGAAAAGTAATAAGATTGTTAGGATCATGGGTAGGATAATGTTATGTACCTTGGGATATGATATTATAATGTATATGGGTTGATGGAGATGTCAACATGTGGCACACATCCCCCTTAGTTAGTTATATGTTTATAATATATGGGATCACATAGGAATTAGTTATATTATGTAATGAGTCGGCCTACCTTGGGATTAGGTGTAACCCATCAATTAAGAGTTTAATATTTGTTTATCTAAAGGATATGAGTATCATTATGAGTTATGTCATGGATGTATGTGTTGAGTCCTCTACTTGGTAAATGCATATTGGAGGTGTCCCTCTTGAAGTGGATTTCCATCTTGGAAGATTTTGGAGTTACTCCTTCCTTAACGAAGCATTGTGTGGTGTTGCCCAACCTTATGGGTATTATTCTACATATATTGAATATTTGGGAATCTTGGCCCACCAATATCTCTTTTGTTGTGTTATCTTCGCATTTTATTCACTTATTAATTTATTATATGCAAAGCTCTTATCAAGTTGTATCGAGCATTGATCCGGGTAATTTGTGAGATGAAACCCTAATTTTAGTGATTCACCTATATATTGAGATCGGGAGTGAATTTTTCATATATTTTCATGTGAAGTGGATAAATCATACAAACAATATTCCCTAAAAATTTCATATTTTTAGAGCTATTTTACTGAAAGATATGGCATATTTGGGGTTCAAACCCCAATTTCATGTTTCATCTATTTATTCCTAATTTTGGTGAATTATTTATTGAAATTTTTTTGGGTTGGGGTGAATACATATCATGGTCATACCTTGAAATTTTCATAAATTTTGGATCTGTTTTGAGCGAATTATTGTAGTTTCGTGAATTTTCACAAATTAACTACATTAGTCAAAACTTTAGGAAATTTTCATAATTTTTTACATTTTCGGAAAGCCCTAAAAAATATAATTGGGGTCTAATCTGTATTTTCTGATTTTTGGCCAACCTTTAGCTAAAATAGGTAGGACAAGTTCTGATCAAAATGATTTATTCCTAAAACCCTAGTTTTTGTGGATCATCAAGATGAGAATTTTTATGGAGATGGCAAGATTGATCTTTAAGAATGGTGGATCCGATTTTTTTAAATGTTTTTTCGCACCCAAGTTTTTGGTTTCATTTTCATCTTTGGCAAGGTGGTCTAGCACGAACTTGATCCTCTGAATTGAAACAAGGGAGTACATATTGGTCTTGGGAGGAAATATAACAGGTTTTCTTAGATCGATGGGCCAAAAAAGATGAAAAAAGAGGATGTTGTAGATGAGGATGAAAAATAGTATTTTGATGAAGAGTATAAAGTTGACCATGAAGAAGCTACACAAGATTCAAAAGGAGAGACAACATATCAAGATACAAGTTCAAATAGTGCATCTCCAAGGAAGGAAGCTTCAATATTTTAGTTTGAAGGGTTCATTCAAAGGTAAAAGGTAATTGTTTCCATAAACCCTAAGATCAAATATAACTTCATCAATATGGATGTAGCTCAATATCTACATGTTCAAGCAAAGCATATCAAGGACTCTCAAGTGGATGGTAAGCAGATTCAATTTTTGAAGATTTAAAGCTCACTATGGATAAATATGTTTTGCATTCATATTTTTATGCTTTAGATATGGATGGTATGGATGTTTTTATTGGATATCCCTTGTTAAAAACATTAGGAACAATAATATTAATGTGCAAAATAAATTCATGAAATTGTGGTACAAGAGAAAGAAAATTACAATGTAGGATAACACACTTAGAAAAGGAAAAAGTAATGTCAAGATGGAGCATGAGTATGAATTTGAAGATAGTGAAGAAGGGAATAAGGATGATTCATAAGGATAACATGATGAAAAATAAGAAAATAATTCATCTACTCAAGATAAAAAAGAAATAAAAACAAGGTGGAAGAGGAAAAGAAAGAATAGGAAAAGGTTGAAAAGGTTGTGGATACTACGGTTACACCATATAGACAACCACATCATTATGAGAGGAAAACATTATGGAGACATGTTAGGACACATGAGGGCAGCAATCAATATGGATATGTAGGGAATTTGAGGAGCAATCATTATGGCAATATAGGGCATCAATGGAGCAACAATTATATGACATGGAATCACAGGGAATAATTATTACGAGGACGAACAAATATGGACATGGATGGAATCAATGTAGTGTAACGGAATATAAAATCGTGTTTGGAGAAGTATCACCCACGAAAATTTCATAAGGGTGGTTGAATGAATATAATAATTTGTGCACAATCCCGGAAATAAAATTTAAGCTTGTGGCTCGTTATGCCCTTGTTCTTATTTTATTGCACTCCTTGCCTTTCTTTCATTCGCAGGTGTGTTGTATGTTTCATTTTCTGAATCTTTGTCTAATGTGTATCATGAAAGTGGATTATGGGAGTGATTTTGATCTGTGTCTCATATACAATCCTCTTCATTATCATTGCCTTCCCTTTCCCCTTATCTAAATGTATTCATCCCCTTATTTTCTGGTGTTATCACCTCTGTAGATTAGGATTTTTATTCATGCATCTCCTTCTCACCTTGGTCCCTTGAAAGTTAGAGTAGGATTAGATAATTGCATTTCAATATCTAGGAATAGTTTTAGCAATAGAGGTAAGTTGAGGAAGTCGGCCTTCTCCGAAGGTCTATCTCAGTTCAAGTCCCACAACTTGGAGATAGTCCCGTGTTGACTCAAATTTCAGGTTGTCTATGATCTGAATTCGGGTTCAATTTTGAGCTCCAACAATAATTATCATACTTTGATTGTAATTTTGTATTAGAATTACATTCAATGAAGTGGATAATAACTCGGTTATCAACTTTGTGTGCGTAGAATCAAGTGGGGTGGGGTGTAAATCAAATACACTCAAACATCTTATCCTAAGGTAGGGGAAAACCAAAGCCACTAACATACTTATCCCTCCTAAGAAATCAAACCCTCACCATACCATTCCTACTACTCCCCCTCTCTTTATTCAAACAACCTACACTCACCCACTATTTTAATAGGGCCCTTATTTTTATTAGATATATGTATGTATGTATGTATGTATGTATGTATGTATGTATGTATGTATGTGTGTATATATATATATATATATATATGTATAGTCAAGGCGATTTCTTAGACACATTTACTCCCTCATCAACTAGCCCCTAATACAATAGTATGACAAAAACCAAAATCCATAGAGACAAAACCTACACCCTCCCTTCTACATAGCCCATCTATAGAAATTTCTGTCATGGTGATACATATAGCTTAGTAACACATATAGCATTACTTGTTACTAAGTCCTTTGATACAACATCCGGACATTAAATCTTCACTACCCCTTGGCTTAAAAAATGGTCCCACAAACTCTAGTAGTGTGGTGCTCCTCTATATAGATATGGTGAATAAACCCCTATTACCTAATCATAAGGGATATATATGTGCATTAGGATTTAATGTGATGTCCATTATATTATCCCCCTTTATATATGGGTAGATATGCACTTATTCTCATCCTCATTTATCGAAGGAATTGAAGCGATATGGGGTCGGGGGAATCCAATAATATATACATACTATGTTACGCTAACCCCATATATAGATAGTGGCCAACCTAATTGTATAGAGTCTTGTAGACACCTATCTAGTATGGAGGTTTTTCTCTATAGATTCAACGAAACTATATATAGCTATATTCATTCCCCTCCCATCCCCACATATTAAGGAATGGCAGATAAAGATAGCGAGAGAGAAATCTGGTGATCATCCCCTACATATATAGGGTAGGGAGCATGTCATGTTCTCGAGTTCCCCAAAAATAAGATAATTCTCTCTAAACGTTATATGTCACTCGAAGAATAGATGTGTAAGGCTTCTTTCACCTATAGTCGTATCTCTAGAGTTCCCTATCTATCCTCTCCTTCCCGGAGGACCCATAGATAGGTAGATAATTTAGACTATGAACATCATAGATTGATGATTAGGTCCCCCATCTCTCCCAATCTTTGTATGGATATAGGGGAGCATGACCCAAATATAAAGAGTGGGCCTATCTAGACCCGTTTACACTATATGGGTTAGGGGGTCTTGTGATTGATGTTTTATTTATTATTTATTTACAAATGTCATGGATGCACAAATGTGGTACACATTTACGTCGCATTGCACTACACTCACCTCTAACTTAAAAAAGCATAATGTGGGATGTTAAAAGGCAATCCCACTTTATTTAATTTATTTTTGACACTGGAAAGAGGAAAGAAGAAAGCGAAAATGGAGAGGAAAGGAGAACTATAAAATTACATTGTAGGATAACTTGCTTAGAAAAGGCAAAAAGTAATGTCAAGATGGAGCATGAGTATGAATTTGAAGATGATGAAGAAGGAAATAAGGATGATTCAGGAAGGATAACATGATGAAAAAGAAGAAAATAATTCATCTCCGAAGATAAAAAAGAAATAAAAAACAAGGTGGAAGAGGAAAAGAAAGAATATGAAAAGGTTGATAAGGTTGTGGATACTAAGGTTGCACCATATAGACAACCACATCATCATGAGAGGAAACAATCATGGAGACATGTTAGGACACATGAGGGCAGCAATCTATATGGATATATAGGGAATTGGAGGAGCAATCATTATGGCAATAAAGGGCATCAATGGAGCAACAATTATATGGCATGGAATCACAGGAATAATTATTATGGATATGTATGGATGTCGAGGAGGAACAAATATGGACATAGATGGAATCAGAGGAGTGTAACGGAATATGGAATCAAGTTTTGAGAAGTATCACCCACTAAGGTACGTGTAATGACCTAAAGCACACTCATTATATGGTTTCTTCTTAAGTTTCAAGAACAAAACATGTCAAAGAGAGAAGGAATGCTATGTACCTTGGGATATGATATTATAATGTATATGGGTTGATGGAGATTTCGACATGTGGCACACATCCCCTTATTTAGTTATATGTTTATAATATATGGGGTCACATAGGAATTAGTTATATTGGGTAATGAGTCGACCTACATTGGGATTAGGTGTTACCCATCCATTAAGAGTAATGTATGTCTATATAAAGGATATGAGTATCATTATGAGTTATATCATGGATGTATGAGTTGAGTCTTCTACTTGGTAGAGGTATATTGGAGGTATCCCCCTCGCGGTGGATTGTCATGGTGGGAGATTATGGAGTTACTCCTTAAGGAGCATTGTATGGTGTTGCCCTACCTTAAGGGTATTATTATATTTATGCATATATTGAATATTTGGGCATCTTGGCCCACCAATATCTCTTGTGTTGTGTTATCTTCGGCATATTATTCACTTGTATATTTAATATATGCATAGATCTTATCGACAACGAGACCGATCTTGAGATATCCAAGATGTAGTTTTACATCTATTTATTTTATAATTCATAAGGGACTCCTTAATACTCCCTTAAAATTACACTATTATATATTGTTATAGATCACATTATTAATTGAAACAATGTCATTTTTATTATCAATAATAATATTTGGTATTTCACAAATTGTCAATGTATAATTTCTTAATGACAATACATTGTAAATAATATGTTTGCATATAATGTTTAATAGTTGTAAATAAGAAAAAAGAAGTAATATAATTAATCATAACTATATCATTTGTAATTCCGAATAATTATATTTCTTTTTAAATAAAATTGATCCAACAATTTTTGTGTTACATTTGTGCCACCCCTCAGTGTTAATGATGTAGGTCTTGCATCATTTTGTGATGGTGCAAAGTAGATGCAATTTTGACACAAAAAAAGACGCAAAGTGGCGCAAATGCGACACAAATAAAATTTTCTAATCATGTAGTTTTTGCGCCACACAAAGCACATGATTCCTTGTAAGAAACATACCAAAAATGTCAATTTTTGATGCAAAAAGAGCCAAAATATGGTGTTATTTGCACATTGTGTAGTAGTGTTAGGAGAGAGATTTCTTTGGTTCTAAGAGAGAAGGGCCTAGGTGGTAGCCTCTTTTGAATCAAAATATGTCATTATTTGTCCTTCCTAAATAAGAAGAGAGGGAAAGTTTTTAAGATTAAGGATATCAATTTCATTATGATATTTTGAATTTAGTATTTAAACAAAATTCATGAATCTCTCATGGATATTCATCTTAACATGATAAAGAAAAGTACTTTATCATGGATTAGGTTGCAATTACTGCAACCATCCAACTAGGATTTGATATTTTTAACCTTTGCAATATAATTTACGAATTTCTCATCTCCTTTCATATGAGTGGTCATGGGTTCCAAGATAAGTTTAATGATTTTACAGAGCCTAGTGCCCTCATGGATGGGTTCAAGTTGTTTCTAAGATTTGTTAGGACGTTCTTGACATGTGATACGTAATAGGAATTCATCCATTTAACGCTCATAAGGATGATTGACATAGCTTCCTAGGATTTTTGTTAAAATGAGGTTATGTTTGATGTGGTAGTATGCCTCCCAATAGGTAGTTCTTTTGTTCCATTAACTACATCCCACAATTTTTCTTCCATAAATTCGGCCTTAAGTCTAATCGCCTATATATTATAGTGGGTTTCATTTAACAATTGAGTTTTATCCAATGTAAAATTACTAGATGAAGCCATATTTCACAAAAAAACAATTTTCAAAAAATTACAACCGAGAAATTTTTAAAACACAAAACAGAGAGCAATCATACAAAAATGACGACACTAGAAATTTTTCGAGCAAAGATTTTTCCATTCCTACAAAATTTATAAGGGTCTATAGAAATTTTTCTAATAAAAATTAAGTTACTAAAATTTATAATTTGTACAAAATATTTCAAAAATCATATACTTTTAGGACTAATATTAAGATAGCTAGACAATACAAATTTCTAATTAATAATAAGGCCTTTTTTAAAAATAACAATACAACATTTTCTTTTAAAAATTAACACATACAAAGAGTTATTTTAATAATTTAAAAAATAGAAAAATACTTAAACAGCCTTTTTTAATTTAAAAAATTATACTCATGGTTTGAATGGTTAGTTGTTTTAAACCCTTCAACCTTCTTATTGGAATTCATTGTAAAAATTAAAATGCCAATCACACTATTTGTATAGATAGTAACTTGTTTGACGAGATAGATATTTGAGTTTCTTTTTAAAACTATGGAATGTTTATTTCAAAAGGCTACCACCATCTATATTAGATCACCTTAAGCACATTGTAGCCAAGATTCCAACAAATAAACATGGCCTATGTTTTATAATGAATGAGGAAAACAAACATAAGAAAAGAAGGCAAGGGATCAACCCCACGACCCCTCTTCCACAATGACCTCATAGCCTCAACCTATCGATCAAGTTATATGCCTCATTGGATAGAGTGATGTTATTTGAGTTTGTGTGTGTGTGTGTGTTTTAATTTTACCTTTAAAAAGAGAGAGAGAGAGAGAGAGAGAGAGAGAGAGAGAGAGAACATGACTTGCATAAGGGAGCTTTGTCAAAGAGGATTATAGTGGAACTCAAATAAGTCGAGGTAGTGGAGCTCGGTGCACTTATATCTCAAATGCTTGCAAATAATTGGTTGGTTTAGCAATGTCTATTGAGTTGCATTTGGAATGTAATGCAAGAGGTGTGGTTGATTTAATGCCCCAATTTATATTAAAGCAAAGTTGAAATCAAAGATCCAAAGGCATTGTTCCACTTTGCAAACTATAACAATCCTCGAGTATAGTTTAAGTGTAAAAGATATGTCCGAGTATAGACGGTGAAAGAGCTTGATCCCTTACGGTGATATAGCGAATTTAAGTATGACATATAATGTGTGTGGGTCCATTGTTATAAAAGCAATATACGTATGTATGTATGCATGCATGCATGCATGTATGTATGTATGTAAAATGCAATCCTTTGTCAATCTCTATGTTTTCAAGAGTACAATTTTTGCACTATATTATAATTTCTCAATTTTCTTCATTTTAAATAGACTTATACCAAATTTTCCATAAATGTAAGATTTCCATAACTCAAATTTCCACCCCCGCAAAATGATTTAAACAATCAATTCCCGGTTTGACACTATGTCATATTATTAGGAACATAAATGATTAATTGTTTAATCAATTTACTAAAATATAGTTAATGCAAAATGTAATAAGCATGTTGAAATACTCAAATTAAAACAAAAAAAAACAAAAATCACAAAAGTTGCATGAGGAAAACCCTTTTGGGTGAAAAACTTCACAACAAAATAATATTGTCCTTTATTAAATTGAGGAGCAAACAACCCATTTATACAGCATCTCCTTCCTTCTTCACAATGTAAGTTTCCTAGAGTTTTACACAGTAGAACAAAATGTACAACAATATTGTTTTTGAGCTATTGAATTTGGTTAATACCAACATATTTATAATGTTACAAATATGTTATACTCGTGAAGGGTTATAATGATTCACCCAAATTCAAACTAACTAAATAGTTTAATAACCTTTTAATAACTTAAATAAGGTTTTGACGTTTCTACAATTTAAAACTTAGGATGGATGTCATGTATATTTTTAAACTACGCCACAATAAGTGTGTACCCTCTAAACAATACATGCTCCGACAAATTATTGAATAATATTTTCCTATATGAGAATAATTACATCGAAAGACAACCTATAATAACACCATAAGAGAGTAGAAGGAGTTTAATACTTTTGTGAGGTATCAATAAAAATGATTGACCTTAAATTTGATGTTGATTTGATTTCCTTAAGGTAATTTTCTTTCTTCCTTTGAGAAGATGATCCAAAAATCATGATATCTTAGGCATATGGTGGAGTTTATAGCATGTTATTTTCCCTCTTTTTTTTTGAACGCAATGCAATAATGTTTCTAGATTGTGACTATCCATCACCGGAAATGGGATATTTTTTGAAAAATAAGATGATATTAATCGGTATGAAACACTTCAATAAATGAAAGTATGTGATAAATCCAAATAGATTCCTCTCTTTAATTTATATATATATATATATATTGAATTTTCAATATAAGTGAACTAGTCTTGAGTATGCATTATTAAGATATGAAATTATTTGATGTTTTAAAGTTGACACTAATAAATTATTATATGAAAATGCCCTTAAAAACAATCAATGTTACAAATTATTGTGTGAAAATGATGTTCGAATACATGCATATTCATAAGATTTTAAAATAAAAGATTATTTGTCATTTTTTTACATTCAAATAAATTGGGGAGAGGACCCAATGACTCCACAATATTGACCAATGATGGTGAGTGTACATGTGAAGTAAAGTACCATTATATTTGTTTATATTAAAGATGAGTACATATCACTTTCAAACCTAAATTTTGAATAAAATGTAGCCAATAAAATAGGTCACATCAATAAATTAGCCAATGAGGTGGTGACACATAGGTAATGTAAAATACATGACTTTCTTCTCAAATAATTGGATATCTTAAGTTTCTTTGTAGTTAAAATTACTCGGTTTAAATATTTTTTTAAAAATGTCTTCCGCATAATTTAAATGTTTTAAAAAAATAGTATATTAAAAATAACATACTCTATTAAAGTTTTTAATAAATTATATTGTGATTTCATGGATGTATGCTCCACAATCATTATCTTCCCCACACATATCATATATATTATGTTGAATTTGTAAATATATATTTGTTTTTAAAATAATAGAGGTTAAAAAGAAATGAGAAAATAAATTTAAAAACCACAATTTTATGTTCAATTTAGAATATATATATATATATATATATATATATATATATATATATATATATATATATATATATATATATATATCAATTTTGAACGTCAAGGACCTTTTCAACGTATGTATTTCCTACCTTTTTCCAAATTGGAAATTTTCTTCAATGACATAACATTTGAAGGTTTTTAAAAAAGAATCGTAAATTTATGTGTGTGAGATGTTGATTGAGCAAAATAGTAGAATTTGTGCATTTAGTTTTGGAAAATTGTTGTCTCCAATTTTGAAACAAATAATATTTTCCCATAAACCTCGTATTATCATCTATTATTATGTTGAAAATACTCATTTTGTAATGCCTCTGTCTTTCTTTAAAAAAAAAAAAACTAATAAATAATAAAATAAAATAAACGGATTCAAAATTTAAGAGAAAATTAAAAAAAAAAATCCCGTGATTTTTGTTATGGGCGCGGTTTAGGGCGGATTGGGGGTTTCTGCCCATCGTTTTGGCTGTGTAGAGGGGGGGAGTGAGCGCCGCCGCCTTGGAGGGAGGAAGAAAGCTCCAGCCGGATCAGTTTGCATTTGCAAAGAAGAAAAAGCGAGCCCGACTGCGCCCAAGAAAACGAGCCCCTTGACCTACGCATCATTTTGCAAAGTGTAAACGAGTTGGAGATTTTGTCAGATGTTGTAGTTTCAATGCTGAATGGAAGGCGTGTTTCCTCATGGATCTCCACGCATGGCATAAGCCTCCCCTTCCACCGCTTCACTTCTCCCTTCCACGTGGTCCTTGGCATTAGCAGTGGTAAATGGGTTTTGCGGCCTCCTCCCAGTGCCCAGCCTGTGCCAGCATCCCCTCAGCCCGCGCCACATACCTGTGGGGTCGCCCAGCAAGCAACAAGGCCGAGAAACTTGTCAGATGTCGCGGTTCAAGCGCCCTAGTAGATTCATATGCAAAAACGTGGAAGCCTGTGAACTATTCAAAAATGCCTGAAAGAAATGTGTCTTACAGACTGTAATGATGGCAGGATGTGCAAAAACAAGGTTGTTGAAAAGGCCTTGGAAACTTTCAAGCAAATGCATTTGGTCTGTGTAAAGCCAGAATCCACAACCTTTGTTGATATCTTCCCAGCCTGTGTCAAAATGGGAGCTTTAGAACAAGACATGGACTTCCATCAGGCAGAAAAGAGAGAATAAATTTTGTCAGATGTGGTAGTTTCAAAGTGCCTTGGCGCTGGTGTTTGTTTTTGGCCAATGAAAGAACGAGACAGACTTCTAATGGAATAGTATTATTGCAGCGTACAGAAGACATGGACCTCCTCGTGAGGCAGTCACGATGTTTCTTCATTTGCGGCAGGGCACCAACCAAATCAGTTGCGTATGCCAGCATGCTTCCAGCGTGTGCCAAGATGGAAGCTTGGGAGCAGGGTATGAGCAATAGAATCTGGTTTTCATTTGTAGGATTTTGTTCTTGCAAGCGGCATAGTGGATATGCGTGAAAATGTGGAAGTGTATTCAGGGCATGTGAACTGTTTGATTGAATGCCTCAAAGAAATGCGGTCTCTTGGAGTGCCATGATTTACAGAATGTATAATGGAGGGCATTTAATCAGTACAAAGAACCTTGTTATGCTCCATGTTGCTCTAAGAGCTACCAAGGATATGGTCATCAACGGTGATGGGAAGTTGGAATGACTGGTGTGCTGGTCGGAGCAGTGGAATAGGCACTCCTTTTTGCAACAATCCTCAGAAATATTTCAACCAATTTGTTTGTTTCATTACCAGTTATGGATGAGGCTCTTTCAGGCAAGATAAGCTTGATGACGTGTATGCAAAATGGTGGAGCTGAGGACGCTCGTGGACTGGTTGTGAAGTGCCCAAGCAAGAGATTGAACCCAAGCCTGCGGCTTCGACCGACTTCATTCTCCAGGCATGGTGTTTCTTCCCTTACCTCTCATAATTCTCGTGTTTTAGTTCTCTTTTACAACTGAATAGAATTTTAAAATTATGGGATTTTTAATACAGTTAAATGTTCCTTCAACTCGTTGCAAAACAATACTTGTCGTGTCGTAACTCACGAAGACATTATAACTCACCTACTTTAAAACATGAACTATCACCCTCGCTTCGAGATGATTTAGAAATCTCTTACCCTTCTTGACCGCTCCACTATCGTTTTGTTGACCCAAACAAATTTGACTCTCCACTGCTAAAGTTGACCTTCTCCTTGTTTTAAATAGTTAAATTTTGCAATTTTCGGAGACTCACCAGTACCCTTCGCCACTCTAGAAACGAGATGTGAAGTTTCATTCGGTACCTTGGTATACGAGGAGTCACCTTGATTTTTGGTTTGGCCCGAAACGATCATTTGACATCCTTTTGACGCCCTTATAGGAGCCCTGTAACACTGGTTTACAACAGTAGAAAGTTGTTAAAACTAGAAAGTTGGCTTTCGTTTTGGATCGCCATTTGAAACCTGGAAAGAGAAATCACTTCCTGTCTTCACAAACCTCTAGCGATTACACTAGACAAATGCATGGAACTTTCAGTATAGGAAAGAGAACTTTTCGGGATAGTTTGGCGAAGCCATTTTGTAGGCCTCCGGTCGCAGTTTGACGAGGTCAAACTGGTTCAGTTTCGTCTTGTCGCTCCAGAAAATTTGTCGCCATTTGAAAATGGTTTACTAGTTCTCAGCCCCGTCGACTCTGATGAACTCTCCTTATGTAGGGGAACTAGTAAGAGATGTATCGTTGCGTGCTTCTCCTTCGAACGTCAGTTATGGATGCGGGTTTCGGGCCCTCGAGTTAACTTTTGTCTTTTCACAACTGGGTGAACTACGACCAGTGGCCTCGGAAAACTAACCGCCAAACGCAAACCGTGCGCTCCTTTTCAATTCCGTCAGTTGCAATGAGCTCTTGGTATATCTGGGAACACGTAGAAAGTTAATCGTGATGTGCGTGCTCATCGGAAGATAACCTTTGGAAGCAGTTTCTTAGCCTCCGAGCCCGTTTTGTACGTTTTGCAGATAGTGAGAAAATGTAAAAGTAGAAAGTTGCGGACCCTTGTAGGGTTGCCAAATCACCCTGGAAACTTTCAACACACATAAATAACTATTTAAAACACTAGAATGAAACTTGTTGTGTGTATTGGAACTTTAGACAAAATGATATTCTCTCTCTCTCTCTCTCTTCTGAGTTTACAAAATGAAGAAAAATGAAATGCAATGGATACATGTTCCTAGACCTTTTTACTTCGATTGCAAATTGTAATTATTGTTAGATGTAAATGGGAATCTGAAATGTGATACTTATGATTGCTTAGGGTAGATGCCATGCCAGCGATTTATCGCTGATATCATGCTCACGTGGGTTTTGCAGGATGGAAGAACGACGACGAAAAGGGCGATGTGTGATTTAATTATTATTATTGTAATTTTTATAGGTCATTGTAAAATGAATAACTGACTAATGCAGTCTCTTGTTACCGAAAAGTTATAAATGAAATCTGTTAATATGCATGATATGCTAGTTTTAGGGATACTTAAGAAATGTGCATCTACTCACCAGTTCAATTTGATTCTTAGTTGAGTATGGCAAAAAGGGGTTTGATTTATACTTAGTAAATTGAAATCGAAGTTAATACATTGTAGTACCTTCTCAGTATTAAATAAATGATTAAATTAATTATTGGGTTACCTTCTTACCTTGCAAACACAATAATGAGTTTTAATGGGAACACTCAACCCTAATAAAATATTCGTGCATAACTTTCCTGTATGTGTGATCCCGTTCTACCATATAAGAAATTAAATCGCAGAACGACCTTAAGCTTGCACTCAATGAGACCTTCTAGGTTAGGTAAATAAAACCCTAGCTAGAGTTTACCGTCATAGTCATTAGGTTTAGCAACATTGTCGTGAACCCATATTTTAGGAATAACATGGTCCAACCTTATCCAGAGTATGCGGTTTCCTTCTAGTTTTGGTAATCGCGAGAAGAATGTCCTCTCTTCAGGTCCAACACCATGCTGAGTGTTGAAGATCGCCTTAGAAGTCACCTTATGAGTCCTTGTTCGAAGGAACAACTAAGCGGTGCAACCCTAGATTCTATCAAAATAACACCTTGGTATGTCCTTGAATGTGGTTAGTATAATTTTGTCCACCTGCCTTAAACTCTTATATAGTTGAGGCGTAGGTCATTGAGTGCATAATGGAAGAAACCAAACCTCAGCTGATTAGGAGGTGTCACTTGTGGTTCGTGTATGGTTTACAATTCTTCCGACCATATACCCCTTTCCTGATGGTAGTCAAATACTTCTGTAACTCCTAATTACACAACAATGCTATGAACGAGACCATAGTGCGATGTATAAGCCTATCCTAAGATGAGAACGAGATTTAAGATTAGGATGGAGGTCACTCATGAAGTCCTTAAAACTTAATTAAAAATTTTCATGCGTTGTAAAGAATATGATTTGTCAAATGGTGTGATCAAACTTTGAGAAAACAAAGGATATATATATATATATATATATATATATATATATATATATATATATATATATATATATATATATATATATATATATCAAATTTGGAGTTCAACAAGTTATTGTACTATAATAATAATAATAATAATAGGGAAATAACTATTCCGTGATCGATGGATGTTCTTGGGGAAAAAGCTTTTTCAATCTATGTCTTCCTTAATCCCAAGATTTCATCCTGACATCACGTTAGGTTCACTTGTGTAACAAGGTTAAATTCTAAACTTTGAATAAGCGTTTTGGGAAGCCTAATCTTAACATAAGAATGAGAGAGTTAGAATTTTGTATAAAATTTGAAATATGGAAAATACTTATGTAAGTCATGAAGATTTGTCATAAGGGTAAAGAGCAAATTAAATGGTTGAACAATATGTGATCTGTGAAACGAATTTTCAGAACATGTAGGTGGAAAAAGGGAGAAAATCATGCTTACCTAATAAGGATCTTGGAAAGTTAGCCGTAACTGAAATACATTTAAAGTAATGATATGTCTTGGGTTCGTCGTTCCTAAAGTCACGTTTCTTGTGGTTGGGTCTTTGCTAGTATTCATTCGTTGGGAAAAGTGTGGTATCGACATGCCAATGGTCATCTGCATGTGTCTTTGTGAGTCGATGACTTATGTGATTGTCGCATGTGTGTCGCGTTCTGTACTCGGAGCCCTTACTGTGTTGTGTGTCGTGAGCAATGTAAGTCAAAAAAAAAAATTATCCTGGTTTTTTACTGTTGTATTTGGGTGTGTAAAATGTGGGCACTACACATTTGTACACTAAAATTTGATTATGTTGTTTTAATTCTTGTGAACCTAATTCTGATGTTTATGGGTAGGTGCATTCCTTGTTTAATGTAAAACCATTTTTTCATAAAACACAAGGTTAGGGAAGGGTGTGAACTACTAAAAGTAATTACATTTCTACACTTAAGTTGGCTTAATAGTGAATAACTTCCAATCTTGAAAGGAAGGTTACAAGTTAAATTTTGTAGGCATTAGGGTATGCACACCTCGTTTTCAAACACAATTAGGTGTCTCCTTCATATTGAGAGAAAAAGGTGGTCCCATATTATATCTAAACAAGGTGCCTGTAATTATGGACTTGAAAAAGGACATGCACTTTCCTTTCAAGAATTTTTTTGTCTTAAAGCCCATCACAATATGAAGTTGTAAAAGCTAATTTTAAGACACGACTTAACACCCACAAGTATCATGTTTACCTTAAAGGTGAGCCCTTATTCCTTGCCTAAAGTTATACTTAAATTGTTGTGTAATTATGCCAATGACATTTCTCTTATGAGAAAGTTCTCCCATGAAAGTGTCTATTTTATTTTTATATTATATTTCAATGAACACTTCCTAGTAAATGCTTTGCCAACAACTTTTTTAGTAAGATTTTCGAGACAAACATATGGATGTTCCTTCTCCATCTTTATTTCCAAACAAAAACTTCACCAAGTTCTATCTCGGGTTGCCATTGCATTTTTTTGTGATTACAATTGTGTTGAGTCGTCAATAAAATATTGTATAGCATACATAATTTAATTTGCTTACATCATTTTCACTTCTCTTTAGCTAAAGGGGGAACACAAGTTTGATGAATTTGTATATGAATGTCCCATACAATTTAAATTGTTAATGCATGTTTCATACAAGGATTTTAAAAATAGGAAATCAATAGAGAGTATACAATAGCAAGAGGGGGTTCGGAGAATGGTAAGAACACATAAAATTGATTTTAAAAAATATCCGACAATGATACAAACAACCTAAAATCACGCAATTTTACTAAAGGATATTTTAAATCTCCACAATAACAAAAGTTTATTTAAAATTTAAAAAGGTGAAGGAACACATATTACCTAATTATATGTACTATATGACAACGTCATTATAATTTAGTTTATTCTTGCACATTTGAGAACTAACTTTGAACCCGTTGGTATCCAAATTCGTTCTCCTTTTCAAGCCAAGCAGCAACACAGATTCAACAGGGAGCTTAGAGGCAGATAGATCATAGTGTGTGTCGTTTTGTAGCCGGGGATGAGATCTAACTGGCCCTTTGTTACTCAGATTTGTGGAGAGATGGATAGCACCTTTAAGAGGATTTGACCTGTCCTCACTACTTTAGGCCGTGCCTCTTCAACTAGGGTGAGAGGACCCTTAATGTAACCTTTGTTTTGATGAAGGAGATAGAGATATCCTTCTTTTGAACAAATTCTATGAAGAGAACCTTGGGAAAATACGGTCAATACTCCATGATTTAACTCTTAAGAGTTGTCACTTCTAAACGATGGAGATACTTTCAACACAAGGTGAGTTTATCAAGACATTAAGAAATCATGATTGTTCTGCATATTTTTGCAAGTAGATTTTGTTCCTTTGTTGATACAAAGGGCAAACAGGGGTGGTTCAGGATGGATCAATGATTTTTAAATGATTTTGGTGGGAGATGAAGCAAGATAATGTTGATTATACCAAATCTTCGAAGGGACTTCACAACAATGAATAACTTCAACAACAAAAGCTTGAACAGCTTAAGACGTTCCTTCAACTGAAGGTGTGCTTCTATGGAGGCCCAGAGCAGCACGTTTTCACACAATCTTTGAGACTCCAACATGAAGGCTCGAATTGAGAGGCTCAATTAAACACCAAAGTCTTTGATCAATCACGCCTAAGGTACACCCGAAGACTTACAGACAATCTTTATCAACAAATGACAATGAATTGATTTTAAATTTGTTTATCTCATCCAAGATGAATGCTCTTCTTGAAATGAAATTGCAAATACCATTAAACTGTCACAGGGACGAGATCCTGTGTGATTTCACAAAAATTTCAATGTAAGATTGCAATAGGAACGAAAGAAACTATTTGCAAACATTCTGAAACAAAGCAGACACAAATTGCTAGAGATTGGACACAAATTGCTAGAGATTAGACACATTAATTTCAAAATTGCTTTGATTCATCGGTGAGGGGAAAACTTCCGAGCAATCTCAGTGCTCGTCAATGGCTATACATCTGCAACCAACTTGACACGATAGAAAATCTAACACAGAAGAAAATAATAGGTTATCTCGACTTTGGTCTCTCACAAAGACGACTTTCTCAAATTTTCTCTTAGGAATTCAAACTCCAACCATTTGCAAGAGTATTCTCATTGCATTTATACATTTTTCTCACTCAATTTTCCCCCAAAAGAGAAGAATATTCGAGGGACCTTTGCTTGTTACCAATTTGTTTTAGACAACGACGTTTAACAAATTCAGATCCGAAATCGCCAGGTGGACCAATTGTGAACTGATCACGTTTCTTGGGCCCTCGACTAATGACTAGGATGCCATGCCACAACTTTTCAGAGTCCTTTTAATCATTCTAATTTTGTCATGCAAGAAATCCCCTTTTTAATCATTTTCTGAGACTCTGCACAGCTGGATATGACAGGTAATCTTTTCGCTCTCGTGGCAACACCTTTTTCATCTTTTGACCTGCACTTTCATCATTTCATCCCTTTTCCCTCTTTTTCCTCTGCAATTTCTGCCCCACATCCATTTCCTCTAGTAATTCCCATTTTTGCGAGTGCCTGAGCAATTCTCACTTTCAAAATATCGACCTTGGACTCACAATTTAAGTTTCAAATCCATTTAATGGCACCTTACAGACAGAGACAACAAAGAATTTCATCAAATAACGATGAAAAACAATGCATATTCGCGTCTCCAAGAGTCTTGGAGCAAAAATGGCGGAAAAATAGGTGAAATGCACAAAGAACCGTTGATCCTGCCCCTTTTCCACTTTATATCATAGCCGTCCACGTGTTTCCTTGCGCAACTGCAAAGGAGAAGCATAGAGGCAAGTCCCAAACAAGCGTGAGCCTTCCATGTACCCTGGGCCCAAGAAAAACACCTTTTGGCCTTTGAAAAGTCTCGGTGAAAAAAGGAGCCAGCGGAAGCCTCCACGTGTCTCAATGGCGCATTTTGAGATGGTCCCCAAAAGCAAAGACCCCAAACAAGCACGGGCTCAACACGTGTCTCAGTCCGACAGAGTCTATTAAAAAGTTGAAGGTTCAGCGGAAGGTGCCATGTGTCTAGGGTCTAAGACATTTTTCTTTGGCCGTTGAAAAGTCCAAGCAAAAGGGCGAGTGAGCGGAAGCCTCCAAGTGTCCTCCTGGCACTTCTTCAAAATAAAACTTAGGGGTCGGTCCCAAACAAGCGCAGTCCCTCCACGTGTCCCAGGCCTATCCTCAAATGAGCATCAGCCCACCACGTGTCCATGGCCCGCCATAATTGTACCCGCTGCATGAAAAAATTGTCTAAGTCCAAGCAAAGCAACGGAATCCTCCACGTGTCCCCCTGGTGCAACTCTAAGGCCAAACCAAAAGGTGAATTTTCAAACGAGCGTTGTTCCTCCACGTGGACAAGTTTTGGGTTGAAGCAAGCCATAGAGTTTTTAAGTGCCCTACCGAGCCGCATCCAACCAAAAAGGGTCATGTTTCCCCTGATGCTGAGATATAAATTTGACCGGAAAAATTACACCCATCAAACCGTAAAATGTAGGAAAATCGCCATTTGAGCCCGAAATGAATTTTTCTTCAAGGACAAAGAATTTGGAAATGTTATAAGGCTCAAATATGATCCTCCAAACTACATCCAATCACGTTTCCACAAGTATTTGGGACAAAAATGACAGGGACAACAAAACGTGACTATGGAAAACAAGGAAAGGAAAACCCGAGTTTTACGCCCAATTTATAGACTCTTTCAGATGGACAGAGGAACGAAAAACAAATTTTGGACCTTTAAGTGATCCTTGACCAAGGAAGGGACTGATCATGGCAACCAAATGGAGGACAGAGTTTTCAAGCACCAATACGGGGAGATAGAAAACATGACAAAGGTCCAAACTGAGGAATTTCAATGACAAGCGAGTCGAGACTAATTTGAGCACCAACAAAACCAAATGACATTATTTTGACAATCAGCCCACATTTTGATAGATATTATCAATGGCTTATAGGTTGAAATATTTATCCCGGGATATATAATCTTTAAGGGTTGGTTTGAATATCCATTGCAAACCATAGATTTGCATGACATGGGGGCATTAATCCAAAACCATGGTTGGATGGCACAACTTGTATTAATACCACGAAAAAAAAAAATTAATCATATTTTAACTTGGATTCATGTGAGGTGTTAAAAATTAATATTTTTTAACTTGGATTCAATTAATACATCCAAATACTATTTCAAACAACACTTTTACATGTGTTCGCTAGTTAAAATTTGTGAGGGTTGATAAATATTTGGAATATAGTGCATATCTTCAATTTTAATTGTTTTCCATCACAATAGATTGTAAAGCCTTTTAAGAACATTTTAGAAGTCTTTGAGCAAGCAAAATTAGAATTTTGTGAAAATTAAAGTTTGTACAGATTTAAGTACACATTTAAATGTTTGTGATCTTTTGCTACTTAAATTTGGAGAAAAGTTAAGAGAAATATCTAAATGAATTATCTTGTACGCCTTTTAAAACACCTATAATTAAGAGTTCGTTTTCACATTTAATCCTTATAAACACTTGGGTTTTAGTTAATGTGGTGACAAATCATCCGAACAAAACAAGACCACAAGATATTAGGAAAAAATAGTGTATTGAAAGAACAAGTAAATCAAACATTAACATCCCTTCCGAGGTATTTTGTAACTCGTGCAATTGCTACTTTATCTTATGTAAAAGAATTGAAGTTTGACATATTTTCAAAACATTTATATCATAATTAATTTGCCACAACCTCTAAGGATTCGATGATCATATTTTGGCATGCCTTGATGGTTTTGCTCTTAGATTTGAAGAAACTTATTGAAAAGTCCATCCACATTCATAAAGTGAGAGTGAAAATGTTTCTTTTTTTTTCAACTTATAAAAAAGTCATCCATATGAATAAAGTGAGGTAAAACACACAAAAAAACGATAAGAACATTAAATTATCAAATGATTACAACATATTAAAAAAATGTTTCTAAAGACATGGAAATTTACATAATTTAATTTTTCCAAAGCAATTCTCAATATCACATAATTATTCCAAAAACATTTTTATACATATTTCTCATATTGTTATTCCAAAAATATTTTTTATGCATATTCTCGTATAGTTGTTTTTCACATAGTTTTATTTTTTTATTTTTTCAAATAAAGGTAGAAATGAGTCGCAACAATTGCAATTTTCATAATTGTCATTTTGAGTTCTTTGTTATAGTACAAAGTCCCAAAATTTAGTTATTAAGTGTTTAAAGATGATCCCTCAAATCATTAACTTGGGCATGACAGCTTACAAGGATATTATAAAACACGAGGTATTAGCTTTAAGGAGTCACACTAATGGTGGAGCCCTTACATCTCAATGTTAAGCGGAGCTCTTCAAGGATTTAATTAATCCTTGGTCTCTTTATAAACTAAGGGCACAAGGATACTTTACATTTTCTAGCTCACTTGTCTTATTATATTAAATATCATAAGGTCACATATTACTTAAGGTTTGTGGGGTCACTTAGAGCCAAAAGGAGGCCAAAAAGTCTTGTTTTATTGTGGGGGCTCATGTGTGTGTGAATGTGAAGTGTAAAATTTGAACCCTATACACCTATCGATCTCGAACATAGCCTTTCCCCGTGCATCCTAAATTCGATGCAAGAGCTTAAATTGATGCAAGTGTGACAAGCATCATAGTCAAAGACCAAAAGATTTCACGAAGACAAAAATGATGTGAGAGTCGAATCGGATGCAAAGGAGACACATGGCATATTTGGAATTAGTCCACAATGAATGTGAGGCCCAAACTTTTCTCGGTCCA
Source organism: Taxus wallichiana var. yunnanensis (assembly GCA_018340775.1). Taxonomy (NCBI): domain Eukaryota; kingdom Viridiplantae; phylum Streptophyta; class Pinopsida; order Cupressales; family Taxaceae; genus Taxus; species Taxus wallichiana. Next base: position 142,233,256 of record CM031236.1, read on the forward strand.
AGTGTTAAACAAAAAGGCATATGCAAGAGCCTCTTTAATCGCATAATGACACAAGGAGGTCGGTGAGTCTATGAATAGAGGGACAATGTGATCTTGATCTATCGTTATCACAAATGGTCACAAACGGGACTCAATTTTATCTATGCACAACAAAGTCGACAATAGAGTAAATTCAAGTAGTCATAACTTTCACTAGAAGGAACATATGAGCACAAATTCGACTTGTTAGAAAAATCTCTTCGGAGTAGCTTCCAATAGAGGCAAGCACAAAGTCATTAAACACATGTAGCTCCTCGCAAGTATTTAATGACTCGAGAAGCCATTTCAAATGTCATTTGAAAATGGGTGCCAAAAGGAAAGGGACAAGTGGAGCACAAAGAGAATGGAGAGCAATTGCTTGCAAATCCTTGAGCCATGGTTGCCTAAGCACAAAAATAAGGGAAACTTATAGAAATACTCAAAATCAAAACAAGAGAAGCGAAGGTGGGCCAAAAGCAAGGAATGATCAAGGGAGCTTACGGGAAGAAGCAAAGAATTAGAGTGTTGTGAGCAAAGAAGAGAGCACCAACAAGAAATAAAAAGTGGAAAAGATAGTAGAGAGAACACTATAAGAAAAGAAGAGCATCAAAAAGCAAAGAGAGAGCGACAACATGAAGTTCGAGTGTTGAGAGAGATTAGGGAGAGAAGGAGATACACATTAGGTAAAAAAATCAAAACATTTCATTAAGATATTGTAGATGTCATATTGCCCTCAATGAATAAAATTAGTTGTTAAAATTTTCTCCATTTTGGTCTCACTATGCATTTTTGATACAATCTGTTATGTACTTTGTTTCGCTTCTTGGTTAGGCACTTCTTCATTCGAGTCCCTTAACTTTGACACTACATTAACCAATATCAAATCACAAAGAAAATCTCTTGGGAAACTTGTGGCACATGATAGAGTGAGAAGATAAAGTATTTTTGTGAGTGGAGATGTCTATAAGAGTGTTTATAGGAATTTGTTGGCAAATCGTATGTTGATGATGGTAATTGTGTATGATAGTTAGTGGTGAGTTTTATCAAGAAAGAGGTTGTTGGCATGAGTGAGTGAAAAGAGTTGAGGATTGTTATACGACAAGTGCAATTGTATGTTGTGTGTCCTCCACTATCAAAGCAGCAATAAATGTGCCACTAGCATGGTGTTTGTTTTCCATCATATTGAGTTACGTAGAAAGCTATGAAATCCTCCAAGAGGGTATAGTGGATAGAAGATGTGAAAGTAATTCTTAAGTTGGTATGGGTGGGTAGAGCACACAAATATTGTTGAGAGATTCTAACATGGGGTTTTATTTTGAATTTTGTTTATTTCGAAAGAAGGTTGCAACAATGTTTATCTTTTGAAAGAATAGTCTACGAGAAAAGGAGAGTGACTAGAGTAAAAGGATGGCTTCAATAGGAGGAAATACATAAAATGTTGAAACAAAGGTTAAAGTGGTTAATGTAGTGAGAGTTGCATAAGGCGGGACTAGAAGTATTAGAAAGAGGGATATGTGGAGAAGACTAAATCATGCGAGAGGAAGATAGTGATATTGAGGAACAAGAGGGGCTAGAAGGCAAGGGCCAATAAATGAATATCAAGGTGGTGAAGATAGATTATTGAGGTTTATTTTGAAGATGGGAAACACTGTGCAATTTGAGGTATCAAAGCTTCACTAGATCTCTTAATCGCAAAGGCTAAATAGATTAGATAACTTCTATACTTTTAATATGAGGCCATTGAGGGCCCAAGGAAAATAAAATTCGCTCAAATAGGCTCAAAGGGAATGTTGCACTTTCGTGGAGAAACTAGCAAAGTGAAAGATGCTAAAAGAGGAAATTACAAGATTACCTATTGATTATGAGTTGAGTTTATTGAAAGAATTGCAAAACCTTAGGTAAAGAGACACATCACTCAATGAGTATACCGAGAAAAATTTCCGGTTGTCTATTAGATCAACCCATGTTGATTTGAATAAGGAAAAATTTGTTAGGTTATAAATGGGTCAAGATAAGCATTCAAGATGAATTTTGCATGGTTAAGTTCCACATCATATAAGAGGCATATCAATATGCCTCAAAGGCAGAGGAGAAATTGGAAAGACGACACTCTAAGAATGTGACCAAAAGAGTGGTGGTAGCCACATGCAAGGCAGATTTTTTTTTTTGCATAATGGTTAAGATAAATATTAGGGTGTGAATGTCTCAAGGGAGGATGTGGGAGAAGAATTGGACAACGAAGGCGATGGGGAGACCAACACTACACGTGAATAAGTAGCTAACAAAGCATACAAAGATACACATGTTTCAAGTTAGAGCATATGGGCATAAGCTCTTTCAAAGCCCTCGAGAAAGAGTGAGCACAAGTTTTATGAAGAAAAATCAAGCAACAACATATTTAACACATGAGTCAACTATTGAAGAGTGAGAAGAAGATGAAGAAGCATCTTCAACAAGCTTCAATACGACAAAGAGGTCGAGAGTCAACTTCATGACAAAAAGGAGTCACCCAAAGATTCTCAAGTTTACAATGAAGACACTAAAAACAAGTAAACAACCAATCGATGAAGAGGAACCATGGCAAAGGAGTATCTTGAAGGTAAGATACAAGGCTCAAGGTACATGTTTGATTGTGATTGTACATAGTTGAAGCGGTGACAATATGTTGTCACGAAAAGTAGTTAATAAGGTGAATTTGAGGTGTGTGGCACAACCACAAGCATATGAATTGTCTATGATGGCAAAAGAATGTTACTTTTATATTTGGGATCAATGTGTAGTTGAATTCATGAATGGTAGCTATGTAGATAAAGTGTTGTGTGGTGCCCATTGATGCATACCATATACTATTAGGTAGGCAATGACAATATGATAATCAAGCTATATATGATGGGAAAGATAATATTTTTGCAATTGTATGTGGGAATGGCGTGAAGAGAAGTTTAGATCCATTGAAAGAGAAGGATGGTATAGTAAAACACCATAATCAATTGATATTGTTAATTGCAAGAAAGAGGCCTTTGACTCAAGAAGAAAGAGAAAACACTCTCTTGAAAGAAGCTAATGAGTGGTTGGATGCAAGTGGTGAAGTTGACAAGTTTCTTTGGTGATGAAGCTAGAGAGAGTGGTGATTACTTTTGGGCATCCTTGGAACTAGAAAAGGATGTGAAGGTGATTGTGGTGTAAGCTAATGCACCTAAAGATGACTTTGTGGAAGTAAAGAATGAAAGAAAAAGTATTTTAGCAAAAATGAGTTACAAAATGTTATATGCAACACTTTGAGTGGCGAGAATACAAAAGATAGTGGAGATTGTATTTCAAACTAACTAGATGTAGTAGTGGAATCAAACAAAATAAATGAGCCTCAAGAATCAAAGGAGGTCAATACAAAGAGCCTACAAAATAGCGACGAGATATGTCAAATGGAAGGCATGGCACAACTTGAAAAGGTTAAGGATATGGAGTCTCTTATGAGCCCTATGAGATTAAGTGAGAAAGAAAATCAAGGGGAAGATAACAATGGATTAAATGTGGTGCTAGAAGAAATAGTGGCAAAGACGTTAGAAAAAGTGTGGGAAGGAGATAGAGCATTTGTTTGAGAGAAGAATGTGATAGATTATGAAATGGAAAAGTTATAATTTGAGCAATAGAAACTCGATAAATGTTAAGAAGAAGATGAAAGAAGTGAAGAGGGAAGTAACAAGGAGGACCCGATGATTCATATATCAACAAGTGCATGTAAAGAGGTCGGGAGGAAAGGAATACAAACTTGTGAACTTGACTCAATTCTTGAGGGAGCTGAAAAGGATAAGGGTGTTGTTGAATGCATAAAAGTGAAACAAGAAGGAGAAAAGGAAGAGGAAAGAGAGAAAATAAAGCAAGGAAGAGATGAAGAGATGGAGAGGAAGAAAAAAAAGTAGAGGGGATAGCAAGAAGGGCTTTTAATAGGATGACTACTTTATAATCTAAGCTCACGTGCTTTATTTAGATACATTTATGCCTTTAAAAACAACTAGGATATCAATGGCCAATGGGTGACTTTAAAACTTATTCCAACAATGCAAAAATATTTTATATATAGTTTTATTTTGTGCAATCGCTTCCCAATACTTTATCATAGATTATCACCTTGTCAATAATCAAAGAAAAACTATGTTGGACTTGGCATTTCTACTTCGTCGATTTCCTTGACATCAAAGGTCCAAGAACCATATTGATGTTGGCTCTAATCTTCGTCCATTTGTCGGGTCAAAATTGCAAATCAATGATGGGGAAGCAATAGTAGTTTATAATATAAAATTTAGCCCACAAGCTACATAATACTTATAGCATAAGCCCTTCTCTTGGCCAAGAACACTCGAGTCAAACCAAGGCCAAGGTACTTAAATTCAAATTTTAATGCCTTTGCATTTCAAAGCTCCATGGTACTTGTGGTCATCACATTCAAGGCAAATGCCTTGGCATCAAGCTTACAAGTAAAAATTTAAATTACGAAGGAAATGGTTTAGGAAATTTGAGAATATACACAGCCATGCTTAGCAACAAAAAGTAATTTTGGTACAAATAGAGGCTCAAGGAAGCCAAAATCATGAGAAAGTTTTTGGTTGAAGCAAGATTTCCAACAACCAAAGGATGCCCCTACATCAATAATGAAAAATTGGTGTAAGGCATGGAGGTATGATGCCTATATAAACCCACCCCTACTAGTATAAAAGATAATGTATACAAGGTTAATAGTGTTTGTGAAACGTTGAGAAATTAGGAAATACGAGACTTTCTCTCTCTACACCTCAAGTGAGCTCCTAAGTGCTTGCACTTACGTGAGAGGCTAACGTATGGCATTTTTGTTTGTTGAACATATGCGGGTTATATAATAGCATTTGTAGTATTCCAACTCCAAACCAAATGATGAAAATGGGAATCAAAATCATGTTGCCATGTCTCAACGAGTCAAGGTGCAATGCTTACGGACCAATTACTCACTAGTGAGAAGGTTGACAGCAACAATAATTTAAAGCAATGAGCATAGACCTTGTGTATGCATTGAAGATGGCATCAAAAACTCATAAGACACGTAGAAATACTTTGCATACTTAAAAGTTTATGATTAAACTTAAATTAGTAAACAAGCTACCTAGGGATGATATCTTTTGGGTTACCTATATGATAAGATATCCCATATGGTGCCCATGCATCTCCTACGCCCTCACATGCTCAAAAATATCAAGGGTTCCTCTAGCCTCTTCATCCACATCATAGCATGATGACTAAGGAACCGTGTTACTAAGAGGAAGTGAGCAAGCAGGTTTGGCCAAATAGTATGCTACCATGTATAGTCCCTTGGCTTGTAGCCAATCTAAAAGATGAAAAGGTGCCCATGGATCCAAGGGTAACTTTCATAAGGTGTTTATATTTTTATTTTTATTGAAACTATCAAACTCGCAAAGGTTTGTTGCCTTGGCGATCGTCAACCCGTGCTAAATTGCAAAAGTCTCAACAAGATTTTGTTGAACCGTCAACACATAAAAATAGAACATAAAGCTCCCCTTGCTAAATTTGTATATATACCTTTACCACCAACTACTCGCATGTCCCTTTCACCAATCGTATCTAATTTAAGACAGATTACGAGGAGGTAGAATCCATTTAATATTGCTTTTATCCTTTGTTTCTACCCCTTCACTAGGAGATCGTCAACATTATGGGGTTAATCTAAGCTTGAGAACAAGAACAATTCCTTAGGACTAGAAATATCAGCCAAATTCAGCCAAGCAAAGCACTCTAATGCATTTAACAATATTCCCAAAATCTCTCAAATATGCAAACCAATAATCTGAAAGACCCTCGTGCCAAAGCTTATAAATCACCAACTCTAGGCAAAGAGACTAATCCATTCCAAATCATAGGAACGGAAAGATGACTTGAGCTAAATGTCCCACACTTCACTATAAGAGAGACATTGTTTTATAGGTAGTGAAATGTGTGCCCTTCTTTCATATTTATCTACATATTTTATCATCTAGCCCTTCTTACGTATTTATATATGTATTTTATCATCTACATATAAGCAAATGATATCAAATGTGCATTTTCTCTACATATGTGAATTTTATCAATCAATTGATCAAACCTACGTAAAGCTATATATTTTCTACCATGCAAAAACAAACAAACTTTGACACAAATAAAAAGTATTTAAATCAGTATGAAATGTGAAAATGATAGAGTTTGTGTTTTCAAATAGAGGTACCTTAATGCGAATGGCAATGTAATCTTGATTCAACCTATTATAAATGTGTCCACCCCTTAATCCTCCTCAAAGGATCAATAGCCTCCATAAATGTGTTCAGCCCTTAATCCTCCTCGGAGGATCAATAGCCTCCAAATAATGATGAATGGTGAAAATGCAAATGCAAACAATTTTCATCCAAGGCAAAAGAATAATAGGGGATATTGGGTTAGGTTTGGTCATTCTTAAGGCTGCTTCTCCTTGCAAAAATGGTACATAAGAGATTTTATTTCAAACATTTTCCTGGCACACCTAGGGCACAAATTTGCCAATTGTAGGGGCATAAAAACCTTATGTGCTAAGTTTTGTTTTATCTCAAAGCCTTAAACAACCAATACAGGGGTGCAGACCTAACATATTTTGGCCATATTGGCATCATATGCAAATACAAATGAGAGTTCCTCGGGTTTTTAACTATGAAATCCTTAATGTTAATGTTAATGTAATCTTTCGATAGGGATTCCTTAATGTGAAAGAAATGTAATCTCTAATGCACCCAAACTAAAGATATTCAACTCTTAACCCCACTCAGCTGATAAATACCCTTGAAATGGTGATATACGGTAAAACCCAACACCCCTTTTGTTGCAAGGGCTAAAAATGAGAGAGGATAGGGGTGGCTAAGGTCATTTGTGAAGACGCTTATTCTAACAACAAATGAGGCATAAGAGGTTCTATTTCAAACCTTTGCATGGTGAACCAAGAACACAGACTTCTCAAGTTATAGATCCCTAAGACCATTAGGTGCTCGGTTCTGTTTTAGCCCAAAGACTAAAGGAATCAATTTGTGGGTAGGCTTAAAATATTTCAAGCCTTCAATATTACATGTTTGTTAGGATGCTTGTCATTTTGGTCCTTTGGGTTGGGTTGACTGCTTGAGACAAGTTGTCACAAGGCAAAACACCCAGCCTCAAGCCTCGGTGGGGCTGACCCCTTAATTAACAGAGTAAAAGTTTGACCTCCTTAATTACCCAAGAAATGCTTTCCATCATGATACCCCTTGGATAAATATATTGACTTGGAAAAGTATCAAGTCTTCAAAGGTTATAAGCAAAACATTCTTCAAAAGCAAAAACCTAGTTATCATTTTCCAAACTATTTATCCTGCAGAAAATTATTGTATGAGTGAATGGCATTCTGATCACTCTTGCAATGCTTTTCTGCGCACCAAAGCCAATCATCACTTGGTACTTATGATATAAACATGTACTGCATACTTGTTTGCCTTTCAAATGAAATGCTTCGAGTGTGCTTCCCCAATCTCAACCGCCAAACTTTTGTCCCATAGTAATGCATAGAATTAAGCTGAATAATTTCAACTGCTACATTCTCATCATTACTCTAGAGTCTATTCTAACAATTTCAACTAGTGACAAGCAATATCTCTTTAAATTCTTCTTCATATGGGCAGCTGCTATTATGGATTCAAACAATTTTTTTCCTTACCAAGAACAAAAGTTTGATTGGTAATGTGAGGATTTTGCATTTCATATTTTCCCTCCTCTCTAGTGTCATCTGCACAAACGCTAATACTTTCCTTTTTCATAGGCATTTGGTGCTGAAATTATTTCACTTGCATGGTATTAGACATTAAAATAGTATTCATATGTGCTGTGCAAAACAGTATACTATATTAACATAGATTTATGATATGCTACAAGGCTGCAGACATCACGTGGACACTAGAAATTGTACAGTTCGACAGAATCCAAAATCCTAAGGCAGAAATTAATGATATAAAGGACCTACTAAACATAACATGTATTTTACTTCAAATGGGTTGAATTTTAAAAGAAAGGCTTGAAAACAAAAACATCATTACACCTTGGCAGCATTCTGATGCGGAAAATTGCTTGGCATTGACAGGACATTTAGAGGTTGAATTCAGCTCAAATTGGCGATCAAAACTTTCAGGAAATCATAATAAATCTTAATAATGTCATCTCTTCTCAAATTTTCTAAATTGGGGAATTCACAACCAAACGGTTAGGGAGAAGATACATAACTCACTAAACAATAAAATTCTTAAACTGTGCTCATTCTTCAAGATCCTCATCTTCAGGCACACCCCGCAAATATAGTACATTGTTGCACCTACATAACAAATAAGATGTGGAGCATGACATAAGATTTAATAGACCAAAATTCAAATACAATATGCTCTAGATGCAGCCACTATAAGAGAGATATCAACGTAATGATCCAGAAAACATATAACAAGACTTCTAGTTTTCTTCATTTCTCTGTTCTCTTCAGCCCATGCAGGTTTTGTTCTGTTTCCAATAGTCTTATTTTCAACCTCTTAAAATGGATGATCAGATTTGTTGGACAATTTGCTTATTATTCCATTGTTTTTATTATGACAACATCCCAGATTTTCTATTAAATTTCATACTCATTCGACCCTTTTAGAACCATCTTAGTCAAAGTTGACTGTCTTAATTTTTGAACTGGTATATACATATGATGGTGATTTTTTTACTTTTTAAGGTCAAATTGGTATGTAAGACCTATCAAAGTGTATCTATTTAGATAAATTAATGTTTCTATTATTATTAAACATTATGATATATTCTGCAAGCTTTGTTTGGCTCTCTATTTAGGGATTCATTATTACTTTATGATAGCAAATGTCTGTTCGATTGAGCCCAATATCATTATAAAGCACACAAGATAAGAGAAAATGTGTTTTACTATCTATCTCATTTCACTTCCTACCACACAAATTCTTTGTTCCCATGATGTCTTTGGTGATGCCATCTACCAATTTCGCCATGTAGCTCATGTGAGTTGGCTACTAACTACTAACCATGATTTTGTTTTATAAGGCAGCAACCTTGTGTGGTAGAGTAGATGGTATACAGCAGTTTAGGGTTGATGATGTTCTTATTTGTTTTTTCTCATCTTTCATTTTGAAAATTCTCACATCATTCCAAACACTCAGTAAGTTTGCTTTGGATGTTTGATTCTAAGAAGTTCAATTACTTTAGTAACATATCTTCATAATGTCTTCTTTAAGCCTTTTAGCCAGCCATTTTTAGCTGAAGATGGGTCGAGCATGATTATTGGATGATGGCAGCATGTCGATATTGAGTTAGTTTAGAAATGTTAGTTAGCATACTAACTTAGATATATTAAATACACATCTAAAAAAGCCAAAAGATATCAATCTCGAGGCACCTATTTTCGATTTATCACATAGTTTCACCTATTAAAGGGTTCCACGTCAATTAACATATTCATCATCTTCTCCACAAATTTTCCGCTGACTGGCAACAGATGACCTCAATCTAGCTGCACCACTGAGTCGGAGCTGGAAAAAAATCTGGTGGAAAACAAGCAGGCTTCAAACTCCACCGTATACCCAAAATAATGTGATTTTCCAATCGCCTTCTCCAAGCAAGAAGAAACAATGCCCTATGTCAGCCAAATTGATGTCAAATTTAAGGTCAGAAATTTTTATTGACATCTCACACTATTACACTTCACCACCACTCGCTTGGCTGTCATTGTAGATTATGCCTATCAGTGTAGGAAGGTTTTAGAGTTTCACTTTCAATGAGAGGAAGCCAGCTTCTATGAGGAGAATAGTGTACGCTGTAATATATGTAAGTTTAGAGAGATTTGTGACAAACTATTTTTGAACTTTTATTTTATTTAGCTTCATGTTTCTCTACCTCCACAAATTTCACAGAAACATAGAAGATGCCAGGTATCATCAGGCTATAGAATAATGCTTTTTCTTGTCCCAATTACAAAATTCAGCATTCTGACCACAATTTTCTAACCCATGAAAGACCTTCCAACCTAAATAGATACAATTTATGGGCAGGAACTAGTTCTAGGTGACGCTTGTTAAAGAGAATTGAGGGGCAATTCTTTTCTAGATTTGACAATGTCAATTTTGTTGTTATCAACATTTACTATCAAGTCAGAATTATTCCAACACGTTTCAAGGACTTCTAATTGTTTTTTTAAGTTTCTGTGATGTCTAACAAGTAAGCCTATATCATCGGCATATACAAGTAATAAGAAGTCCAACTAAAGAGATTGATCCTACGCATCCTTCATCTTAGGGGAAATTTTCTAGTCTATCTATGTATAGTTCATAAAAGGTTGGGGGATATATAGAAACCTTGCTTAACCCCTATATTACAATTGTTTTCTGCTGAAAAACCAACAGTCACCTAACTCTCGAGGGTAGGGGGACATGCTTTTTGGGGATGTGGATGGGGGTGGGGTAGCGGGTGGTTCTATTGTTAAACAAAAGCTTCAAAATTTGTTAAAAGAAAGTTGTTAAATTTTGGAAACGCTTTCCTCCAAGTCCCCATGTGCCTGAAACATCCAGGAAGTCTAAAACGTCACCAAAATCTAGGGAGGTGTCCCATATAACATTGGAAAAACCTTGGCTAGTTTTAATTAAGATTACCAATAACTTGATCATATGGTCTATTGAAAGCCACTCTAAGATCAAGGAGATTTCCTATTTGTTCTATACATTCCCAAAGGTTTCCCCATCAAACAATGTCAAAGGATTTTATAAAGTTGGCTTAGCAAGCAATAATAACTTCCTTGTTCAAGTGTAGCATGGAAACGCCTCCCCTGCCCATACACCCTTGGAAATGTTTTGGGTACAGAAATGAAAACAGGGGGAACCTCCCTGAAACACATGCACAAACTGGGTACGGCCCAAAAATGTCACGAGTACGACTCTCTCATACAAGGGATGTTTTTGGATCATACCCAAGGCGTTTTGGGCCATACCTGTGGCCATGTGTATGCTAAAAATTCAAACACACACACACACACACACACACACTTTGGGACATTCATCCCGAGGCTAGTAACATTGATGATTTCTGTTGGGAAAAGCAAGGGATAAATAGTATCACAAATTATAGATCCGCCATATTAATTTGCCAAAGATTATAGTTTATGAATGTACAATAATTTATAATGAATTAACTCATAGATTTAGTTATAGATAGCAGAATACAGATTGCAGTCAATAACAGTGAAAGTAAATGAACACAACACAACACAAAACACAAGATTTAAGTGGGAAAACCTTTTGGTAAAAAACCCATTGAAAAATCACTTATCTTTATTGAGAATATGTATTTCACCCAGCACTCCCACTATTTTCTTGAATCCACAGCAGTTACACCTTCAAAGAGGAATTATAAACTGTCATATACATTCCCATCATGTATCATCAATCTACTCACATATACAGCTCGCATTATTTGAATTTTGCATTCATATGTCACACCTCTTGTGTTTGTTTGACTTTTTGTGTAACCAATGTCAAAGAGATCACCTTGATTTATATCAAGGCAAGTGGCCCGCTTTGTGTCACTCTTATAATTTTAATTTAAACACTGCCAACACAGTATGTGGATCCGCCATGCTTATGATTTAATCATAAGTCGTATGCCATAACCATAAGTCTTTGGCGGGTTTCTATTAAGTCGGTTTCATGCTTAATATTATAAACCCAACAATTTTGTTGCTACTCTCGCCAAACTTTCGCTACTTGGTATTGATGATGACAATCAAGGAAGTTCTACACAAGGGATGGATAGTGGAGCTAGTGGGAGTGGAGCTGCCAGTAGCATTCATGGAGATGATTATGAGGAAAATCTAGATGATATATTCTAAAATCTAGATTATAATCATGTATATATGAAATTGTAACCATGTTGAATCTTTTGAACTTCAATGAATACAAAATATTTTGAATGCTTTACATATATATACTGCGAACGTTTCCGTAACATTTCGTATCCAAGGTTTTTTTGAAAATCGATTCGGACTCATACCCATACCCATTTCAGTTTCCTAGCAACATAGGAGGCTTGTTGTTACAACAAATTTCAGCAATAACCTTGAGTCTAAAGATTTGATCCACTAGGGAACAATGACTTCTAAAACTGGATTGATGTTTAGGTCTTATTTTATTATGATTTCATATGAAAGCAACATACTAGCATATCTTTCATGCCCTAGCGACAATAACAGATAAATTTAAAATAATATATTATATGGAATGCATCCATCTTGAAGATCTGCTTATTCAGAAGACAACATAACCCAAAATCTACCTGATCAGAACTTCTCCAAGGTTGCCTGTGAACTGCCCATCAATATATTCCTCAGTGCTGGCCAACTGCATAAACACCAACATAATATTTATTTGAGAAACATATCTAAAATAAAATTTCAAGCACTAATCAAATAGACAAATATTCAATGAAACAGAAAAGATGAGCATAATACCTGAAGATTCATATACGAATCAACTGACACCAAATAGCCTATACACATATTTAACAAGATGGCAAAGTCAGATAAATGTGTAATTCTTGTCAAGGATTTTAATAAAATTGTGTTTGCCATTTGATCAAATTAACACTTACCTTTGTACTCCATACCCCATTTTAATTTCACAATAACAGGCTTTCCAGTCAGATTGTTTAGAAATGGTTTTGGGTTCACTGGTACAGTCTGTCGAGAACCAAATGATCTTAGCAAGTGAATAGCAACCAAAAGAAATTTAGACAACCATATCATAGCTTTGAAACTTCAACTCGGCAAAAATCAGCAGCCCAAAATTTTGACTTGGACTTGGAACTTGACAAAACTCAAAAAATTAAAATTATAATAAATTCATAAGTGGATTTAAATAACATGCAAAATTCTGTTTAAAAACAGAAAAAATTTAGAGAATGCATAGAAAGGAAAATTGTTGAAAAAAATCAAATCCATAGTCATTTAAAAACAATCCAAAACCAAAAAAACTGAGAGCGTATTGAAAAATAAATTGCTAACTGGCAAGTTTTCTGCACGGGCTCCTAAGTATTCTGCAGAAACTCGCCAGGAGTCACCCGCAAGTTATTCAAAGATACACTGAAATAACCAACATCTCAACTCGATAAACACAACATTCAGTATTTGTTTTCCAAACATAAATTTTTTTGACTGGATAGTCAGCCATTGCTGCTCTTTGAGCTTAATTTTAAACTAAAAGTTCATCATGCACCTTCATTTGAAACGTGTATTGAAGTTCTAGTCGTGGTAGCCCAAAAATGTGCTCAGGTTCAACAACTCGAAAGAATTATCTAGTTCCAGAACCCTTTCACGATGTACATGATTGGATTAATCATTTAAATCAGGAAATCAGTGTGCCAGTAATATGTGTAGTACATTAAAGTGTTAGATAACAATAGCAACCACATGTTCTGTTAGTGCTTTGTCAGCATTTCGCTACGAGATTAATAAAACTTCTTGTATGTTGGTTGCGACGGATGTGTGAACACTCAACCGCTAGGCCTTGCCTTTAAGTAGCATAAGGAATGCAGGGGTAAGGGCGCTTGTACCAGATCCTCCCTAGGAACATTGTAATATAACTCGCCTTGAGTAATACAAAGCTGCTGGGATTCTGGTCTGTACTTATGTACTTGCATTTGCTATTCTATGTATGTTGTTCTTGCTAGTCTAGTATCTCAGTAGAGTATATATAGACTACAATAGGCTTTTCTAGATTTAGGTCTCAATGAAAGCCAAATCATAAATGACGGTGATTGAAAACAAGCATGGTAGAGGTGCTTCATCTGGAAAAGATATATGAAAGTATAAAAGTGCCACCATCCGATAGGGAGGCTTCCTTGGGCAATAGGGTTATTAAGAAAAGAATTTAGATTTATGAAAAAGAACAGACTATAAAATATCATGTTTAGATTCTGGTCATTAGAAAATTTCTCAATTGACAAGCTCATTAGACTCTCATTATCCAACGCCATATTCACAAGTAAAATGTTCCAGAAAATGCAATGGGACACAGCTAAATGAAGAGGTTAAAAATGACAAGGAAAGCATTTAAGAAAAGAATACGCTGACAATGATAGAGAATAGGCATGGTAACTCACACACTACTCCAGAAGGATGTCCCCACTTTTTACATAATTAGTAAACATTTCATCACAAGCAAAACAACAATAAAATAAAGAACACATCTACAGACTCTTTAAAGTATTACAGGGTTACATCTGAAAATTCAGAGGCAGGAAACAGGTCATGCCTAGGCGAGGACTTCATTAACTGTCCATAAACCAAACTAAGGCTCAAGTGATGATATTATGACCTAAGTCACAAAGTTCATGTTCGTGTCCGTGTTCGTGTTTGGCGAAGATAAAGTTCAAATTAAATTAGACAAAGATATAATCCGGGAAAACATCACGATTAAATTCAACTAATGTATATTTTATATAAATAAATTTGAAAATATTAAAATAGAAATAAATGCACAAAAAAATTGAAATATTAGAAATATGTAAATTGCATATATTAAATATATTAATAATTAAAAATCTAAATGAAAATCTTTAAAATATTAATTTAAATTTAAACAGAATATATTTAACAGATAAAAATATTTAATGTTTTTAATATAATAAATTTAATTTATTATTGAGTTTGTAATTTAATTTTTATATCATTTTTTTAAAATATTTTAAAGTTACATATGTTAAATCTTTTTTTCCAAATATTAAAAAAATACACTACATAACAAAATTACACTAAATACAAAATTGAATTAAAGAAAGAAAGAAAGAAATTAAGAACTGTAGCTGAAATTTATGGAAGGTTTATGAAAGAAAGAAATTAAATTCTAAAAAAAACCTACAACAAGGCACTGGATGAAATTTATGGAAGGTTTTCCTGGGATTAGAACCGTAGCTGAGAAAGGGAAACATAAGCCTGAAGCCTTCTTTAGAATACATGGTTCAACATCAGCAAATGATGTTGAATATAGACTTCTCAGTGACACTGAGACAGGACTTAAAGAACATATCTGAAAAACAGAACGAACTTGTGCACAGACATCTCAAAGTAGGAATTCCTGAATACAGAATCCGCTTTTGTAAAATGTTATTTGTAATCTACCCTCAGAGACGGCTTCTTACAGAAAAGCACACAATACAACAGTAACAAAAGGACAAACAAGTAAAAGAACTAAAGGTTCCCGTGCATGGAGGAAAACAGATTATCATTTCAGAACCAGTGAACTTGGGAGAATGCATAAGAGATGAAAGTAATACAAAAACTTTGAACGTCATGAGGAAGAAAGAGAGCATTTCAAGTCAACTTCCACCCTTCTCCCACAATACTTTAGCTCAGATCATTGCTTCTCATCAATATCCCATTGCATAGGCAGAAGGTTTGGTACATGACAAAGCTAATATCCTAGTTGCAAGAAACGCAATGGCCAGCTCCAGTTTTGCTTTTATGTGGCATGAAACCTATTTGCAGCGGCGTCTGCAACGAAAAGCGCCTTCCCAAACAGGTTTGGCCATTGTCTGTGTTTGCTGAAACGTTTTACGGTTCCGCAGATACGGTTTGCTGTTTCATGCCTTTTTAGACCATTAGGTAGCCATGGAATTTGAACAAAAACCATTTGATTGATTCATTGTGCTTAGCTGGAAAGAAGAGGGAGGATCTCAAGGCACTCACAAAGCATGTGAAGATAAAATTAAAAAAATTATATCTTTAAAAACACACTGGCATCTCTCATTGAAATAGATGGGCAGCAGTTAGAGACACAGAATATTGGGTCATAGGCACTATACTTTATAAATAATAGCATTCAATAGTTTATATGTTTGTTAATATGAGTAAATTTTACACTTTGGTGTTAATATAAATTTTATTGGAGATTTGATATGGTAGATTATTAATTTTTAAGGGATTTTATTTTTTAATAGTGTTTGTTTAATTTATTATTTTGATGATATTTTAATTTATTTCTTCTTTTTTTGGATAATTATAATAAGATAAGAAAACTCACTTAGTGCACAAGTACCACAAGTGTTTGTCATATGTAGGGGAGGAATGGTGAATTGTAACCTACATAGTTTACTTCTAACTTTTAAACTTTTTTGTTAACATAGTTTAATGAACAAAGTCAATAGAATTGGTGTAAATTAAAGTGCACAAATGTTAGTTTTGACAAGAAAAATACAAACATCCAAACTTTGAAATGAGAAGATGGTTCGTTATATAATTAATATGTTTGTGTATGTAAATCCTTTCTCATTTGTTTCTTACACAACCTTCATCAATCCCCGTTTTCCGTTACGTTTCCATTTCCGTCACATTTCCCATTTCTCATTTCTGTTAACATATACTAATATACATCAGAGAGATCAACTCAAATTGATTGTTGTGGGCAGCACATTTGTAGCTTGAGACATTTTTCAATTTGGAAATCAACTAGTTCAGTTACAGCCAAAGCTTATATGAATGCAGAGACAGTATTTGACTTTTCTTAAAATCATATCACTAATGAGAGAATATCTCTTTGTATCCAGCTCGTCTGATGCACCAGTAAATTTGAAAAACTTCAAAATAAAGGCCCCTCAAGGCAAGGGTTGTTTGCATACAGAACTACAGTTATAACATTCAGCTCATGAATGTGGGAGTTATTTTGCAAGGCATGACAAATCATTTTTCCATCATAAGATTTACAATATTTGCATCAATCTGTTTTTCATTGCATGAGCATTGAGACATCACTGCTGCATTGTTGAAATCAGTTGATTTTAATAACTCAAAGTTCAGAGGACCCATCAGTCTTAACAGTGTTTCTATTTTTAAAATATTTCATAAGTTGGGCAGGATTTCACAGAATTTTAAACTCAATAAATATGTGCAATTACATTTTTCTCTGAGGTAACAACAGTATCAATCAAGATCAATCAATCTTATAAACACCACTCTTAAGAGATGGTTCTAAATTATCCACAAAAGATTTAGTCAGCCTCTTGAGCTTCCTATGGGGCATAGTCAAGACTCTTGAAATTCCTATGGGGCATAAACTCTTTATGGGGATGGCAGAACCTCCAGATCAAAACTAAAAGAAATTAATTGATACACCCGGAGAGTAACAAAATGAACAAAGAAATTCAAATCACTGTTGAGAGCTTTGATTGTTTCTTGTCCCTCAGCCTATGATCACATCTGATGCATAAATTCATAAACAATGTGGTCATAATTTCACTGGAAAGATAATAGAAAACTGCATAGCCTTGCGGAATTCAAAGCCCTGTCTTCATAAGGCCTTGCAACCACATAAATGTCCTTTCAAATGTGTCGGATATTAAAAGAATCTTGGGTGACCTTCTAGGTATAAATTAACACCCGTGGGGCCTGGACCACCCGTCAAACTTGACCAATCTTCCCCTTCTAGTAAAAATAGGTGCTTCTCAAACATATATTTCCAAATTCTAATGAATCCCCAAACTTAGGAACCTTAGTGATTTACTCCCAAAACTTTGCTCAAATAACTTTCCAAGATGGAAATATTGTGTTAATGGTGTTTGTGGAGAAGTGGTAGGAAAGGCCACCTACCATGGAGACAACAATTCCATGGCTAAGACACCTATGATGAGTGAAAGGGAAAATAGTCATCCAAGGAAGTTATCTACCCCTAGAAACAAAATTATAAATTTAAAACAAAACAAAGTAAATGTTAGTCCTAAATATGGATATTTAGGCTTGTCTTCCACTTAAATATTTGGGTCTAAATTGACATTCACACCCAAAAATAGATAAATGCCTTCAAAATTTATCTATCGGCAAAATACTTGCAATGTCAAACCAGTTGCCTTATTTGTCATAAGTGATGCAAAAAAATTCTTTTGCATATTATTGTTTTGATCTAGCAGCTGCTATATTCTTATACAAGTAGAACAAAAAACTAGAAGAGCTAAGAGAATACTTCACAAGCATGAACCACCTGAATTTTTAAAAGGGGGGCAAGTTTCAACAAAAAATTAAATTAAATTAAAAAAACTGGTCCAAAAGAAAAGGTTGTGGTATAATGAGGGATGATTGCAAGAGCGCAACGGATCCAACCTCAGATTGGGTAGAGGAGAGTCACCCAGCAGAGTTTGATCCCAATGACTTGGGGTGGATGGCTTTGGATCAAGATGATGAGCCACTAGTAGCACCATCACGAGACATGGCAGGCACTAGTTGCACTCGTGCTACTGCCAATACAGTTGTTGCAGATGTCCCTGAGGATTTGGATGGGTCCGAGTCAGAGGAACGTGATGATATTGATGAGGATGAGCCTGAGGATCCCATTCTCAGCAGTGGTGCAGAGTTTGATGATTGATCATTGATGTCATCTAGTATCTTCTAGAGTTTTGTAACTTGTAGCATCATAGCATGTTGTTTTTTGGAGTCTTGGACTATAGAGGCCATTTAGAGCCTCATTATTTATGTATTTTGTTTCGGAATCTCATATATGATATATGTATTGTGTATTGGACTTGGAGTTCGTGCCATTTTGCTATAAACACCTTTCTTACATGTTATATAGTATATACATGAGCAAACTTTGCATATTTTGTGTGTAATTGTTGGAATCATGGTTTCTAATCTTTCAAATATATTGTTTTCATTAAAAATGTAATTTTTAATGTGTTTTTTAGTAAACCAGTTCATAAAGTTTGAACTGGTCCGGTTCCAGCTCCATTCCGGTCCAACCCTCGATCGGTTCCGATTTTTAACACATTGGCACAACCCAAGTTTAAATCCCCAATCCAAAAGGTTGTGGTGTAACCTAGACTGTTTCGGTATGGGTACGGTACGCAGTACGCTGTGGATATGTTTGTACAATATAATTTTTTAAAGTAAAAATATAAATATATATAAATAAAAATAAAGAAACAAACAAGCTTATAGTCTCAGCAACCTATTAAATATTAGAAGCCAACAACAAGCTTATTTTGAATTAGAAGCCATCTAAAGCAAGATTTCTTTGACTGAATACAAGAAGACCATAAAACATTAAATCTATGAGTCCATCTACTAATGGGCTCACAAACATTCCACTTATTGTTAAGGCCCAAGGAAAGGTTTGGGGAGAAGGCAATCTTTTCATAGAGTTGTTTGGAGGTAGCATCTTGGAGAGGGGGCCCTTTGAGCCACCTCATAGTATCCCAAAAGTCATTCTCATCCTCCATAATTAGTCCAATAGAGGGAGTTGTGATAGCATTTCTAAGCATTGTATGTATACATTCTGAACTGAGATTGAGGAAGCTTATAGAAAGCTTTAAGGTCTGTCCATTCCATCCACTTCCCAAATCTATACAAGTCATGAAATATTTTAATTCCTTTCTCAAACCAAAGGAGGGCAGAGCAGTCTCTTGTCAAGGCAAGGATCTTGTTCAGATTCAACGAAATCGATTTGTGGGCTTCGCATCTAGTGTCAAAGGAAGAGAAGATAGGCTGCCCAACCACAAAGTGCTTCACTTGTTCCCATGCCTTCCAAATTGACTCAAGAATAAAGGACCCGTGAGGAGCAACAAGAAATTCCCCAAATAGTAAGTCAACCAAATGAAGTCCTTTTCATCTCTCTTGACCCTTCGGAGCCTATTGGCAATATTGAATCTCACACAAGCTTTTCAAGGTTCAATTCCAATCAAAGCCCTCAAGTTTTATTTAGTTTTTTGCACTTAAAAAAAACCGTGTGGGTACGTACTACAGTGCCTTAGGTACGGATTTCCGTGCTGGGATGTACTCGGGGCCTACGGGTATGTACCCGCAGCATATCCAAATTGTACCCGCACTGCCGTACCGTGTGCATATGAGGCCTGGTACGGGGGGTACTTGGTGTTTCCCGGTAGTCTAGGGTGTAACAAAGAATGGGGACTCTTGTGAGAGTGAGACCTATGTTCAAATAAACTCTATATATGGATAACAGAATCTCCAGTACAGAACTAAAAGAAATTAATGGATACACTACGAGAATAGGGAATTGAACAAAGAAATTCAATCCCCTCTTTAAAGCTTTGATTGCTTCGTATTCCTCCCTCTATGATCACATCCGATGCATAAATTCATAAACAATAGGGTCGTTTCTTTGGAAAGAAAACAGAAAAGTGCATAAGCCTTGGGGATGTGAAAGCCCCCATCTTCATAAGGCCTTGAAACCACATAAATGTTCTTTTACAAATGTGATTCTTAGGTGACATTCGGGTTTAAATTAACACCCATGGACCTCGGATCACACATAAAACTTGACAAATCTTTCCCTTCTCCCGAAAGTAAGTGCTTGTTACAAAAATATTTCCAAAGTCTATTGAATATTCAAACAAACATAGGAACCTTAGTAATTTACTCCTGAAAATTTTCTCAAATCGCTTCCCGAGATGGAAATATGGTAAGAAGGGCCGCCTACCATGGAGACAACACTTCCACAGCTAAGACACCTCTTATGAAAAGTAATAAATGGGAAAATTGTCACCAAAGGGAGTTATCTACCCTCCCCATAGAAACAAAAAGGGGTTTTCTAAATTTAAAACCAGCAAAGAAAATGTTGCTTCTAAATATGTATATTTAGGTTTACCTTCCATTTACATATCTAGGTTTACATTCACATTCACAACCAAAAATAAATCAAAGCCTTCAAAATTCACCTATCAGCAAAATCACTTGCAATGTCAAACCAGTTGCCTTATTTGAGTTATTTCTCAATAAGTGAAGCAAAAGCTCCCTTTCACATGTTATTCTTTGGATCAAGTAGCTGCTACATTCATATAACAGTAAAACGAAAAACTAAGAGCTAAGTATATACTTCATAAGCATGAACCGACGGACATTAGAAAAAAACTGTAAATTTTCAACCTTTGATACAGAAATCACAATAAATCGCCGATAAATTGTGATTTATTGCAGACAGCCATGAAAACGACTTAACTTTTCAAAAATCGCGATTTTTCTTTTGGCGATTTCTGGCGATTTAAATTATTTAAAATTGTCCAAAAATCGTGGAAAATCGTGTGCAATGATTAAAACGTCAAAACAGAAAATACGTTCCCATTTCCATGCATTTTGACGTGCCCATTTCCATGCATTTTGAGGTCATTTTCTCTTGCGTGAGTTCATCATCCCTGTTTCGCTAGGGTCTCAACTGGGACGAGCAGGTTTTAAACACCATTAACAGGTTTGCGTTTCAAACTTTCACGATTTCAACTATTGCATTTCAAGTCAGCAGTTAAGGGTTCCTGCTTGTTTTGGTGACTTGCAAAATTCAAACAGCTTGTTGTACACTCACAATTGCATTTGCTTGAAAGGTTGTGAGTCGTGACTGTTGAGGCCTTTTGAATATTCAATAAACCCATATTATGCATATCCTACAATCATCGACCAAATTTGTTTAAGCAATTAGTCAAACAATGAACAAGCAAAGTGATTGGAAGTTATCTTCCAAAGTTCAAACTGTTGGCGAGGAAATTTGTCGGGTGGACAAATTTGTGAATTCCTTGCCAATGCTCTGGGAATCTAAGTCCCTCTACTTAACCGGTGCAGCTGTCATGTATGCATGCGCGAGAAAGCGTGGATTTCTGTGGTGGCCTTTCGGCCGAGGATCCAATAGGGGCACTCCACTAACCCTGCGGCAAATGCTTGCAGTTATCTACAAGGGGGAAATTTGCTATGAAGGTGGGAAAGGGAGTGAGAAAAGAGGTAGGAGAACTAATGTTGCAGGTAGAAAATCAGATTCCTGCACGCACTAGTTAGAAACTTCAACACATGCATTCGTGAGAAGAAACAACTCTACAAATAACAACAAGACCAAATAGAATTCATCGATCACAAAGTATCAAGAAACCCCTTAGTCAAAGAAAGCAAGAAACTCCTTCTTCTTGTATTGATTGTTTAAACACAAGTTGTACATGGTGTCGAATAGAAGAAATTTGAGAGTGGAGGGAAGTAGAAGAAAAATGGCTATTTCCTTTGCTTTCTCCAGGTACAATGCACTCTCGAGTCTACAAGATCAATCGCCCCTCCTTTTACAATGGCGTGAAGAAGCCATTAAATATCTTGCAAGAAACAGTTACAACTTCTTCTTTGTTAGCAAGAAACAGCTTTCATTCGCATCCGTTCGATTCTTGATTCGGGAAGAAAACCAATGGCGAGAAAACCGGACTTTTCATAATGCAAAGTACACCTGCTTTGTAACTTTGAATTTGAACCGTTCATCTTGCCTTTGAAACTTTAAACCAGAGTCGTCCACGTGGGAGAAATTTATTGGAGCAGGTGTGGAGGATGCCTTTTGCATTTTGTGACTTTATAGAGATTTGGCATTTTTTACATTTTTGGTCCGCTCACCCGCTTTTGATATGGTCTTGACACGTGGCCTTACTTGAGTGGAGACAGAGTCGCGGGTCACTTTTATAATTTTACCTTTTTTCAATGCGGGCTCAAAAACACAAATTGCTCCGTCGGCCCGCCTCCCCGCTTTGACCTTCGATGCGGGCTTAATATTTGACTTTTTCTGGCATGCATGGGGGGGTTGGGTCACTTTTTAACTTTAAGCCCCTTTAATGAAAACAAGGCTCAAATTCTCAAATCTCCCCGACGGCCCACTTCCCCGCCTTGACTTTCTATTCGGGCTTAATATTTGACTCTCCCTTTTGTTTGGCGGGGCCGCAGTCACTTTTTAACTTTAAGCCCCTTTAATGAAAACAAGGCTCAAATTCTCAAATCTCCCCGACAGCCCGCTTCCCGCCTTGACTTTCTATTCGGGCTTAATATTTGACTTTCTCCCTTTTGTTTGGCGGGGCCATATATTTGACCCTAGACACGTGGAGAGTCAAGCGCCATTTGGAACCTACCTTCGAGGTCAAGCGTCAGCCGACACGTGAAGAGCTCCACCAGTTCTTTTATACTTAGCCGATTCGGGCTTACTTCCCACTTGACTTATGTTGACCTCTAGACACGTGGAGAACTGGTGCTCATTTGAGTTTCCGCTTTGGATACGCCTCGAAATTGCGCCAAGCTAACGCGTGGCTCCTTCCGCCAGTCTCTGGACTTTTCAACGGCCAACTCTGTCTCTCCATTGACTCTGACCACGTGGCAAGCTGACGCTCATTTGAAGATTGGCCCTTTGGTTTCATTACTGAAATTGCGTCGTTGAGGCACGTGGAGGCTTCTCGCCGACCCACTCATACTTAGTCAATTTAAGTAATTGGCTCTGTCCCCTTTTTTGGACCTGGGACACGTGGAGGATTGGCGCAAGTTTGAGAACTACCCCTAGCTTCGACCCTTGAAATTGCGCCGATGAAGCACGTGGCACCATCCGCTGAACCTTCCATACTTAGCCGATTTGGGCTTGTTTTGTCTTCATTTTGGACCCTAGACACGTGGAAAGCTTGCGCTTATTTGTGGACTAGTCCCTTGGGCCCTACCCTTGGAGTTGGGTCATTTGGACATGTGGAGACTTCAGCCGACACGCTCATACTTAGTCAATTTAAGCAATCGGCTTTGTCCCTGGTGCACGTGGAGGATTGGCGCAAGTTTGAGAACTGCCCCTAGCTTCGACCCTTGAAATTGCGCCGATGAAGCACGTGGCGCCATCCGATAAACCTTCCATACTTAGCCGATTTGGGCTTGTTTTGTCTTCATTTGGGACCACAGAACACATGGAAAACTGCGCTTATTTGTGGATCGTCCCTTGGGCCTCGCTTGAGTTGCGTAGTTTGGGCATGTGGAGACTTCCACCAACCCACTCATACTTAGTCAATTTAAGCAATCAACTTTGTCCCCTTTTTTGGACCTAGGACACGTGGAGGATTGGCGCAAGTTTGAGAACCGCCCTAGCTTCGACCCTTGAAATTGCGCCAATGAAGCACGTGGCGCCGTCCACTGAACCTTCCATACTTAGCCGATTTGGGCTTGTTTTGTCTTCATTTTGGACCCTGGACACGTGGAAAGCCTACGCTTATTTGTGGATTGTCCCTTGGGCCTTGCCCTTGGAGTTGCGTCATTTGGACATGTGGAGGCTTCCGTTGTTGCTTGAAACATGGCCATGCCGCATCCAATCAGAGATATCCATGTACTACTCGTGGATGTCACAAAAATAACGGGAAGATATGCCCGTCATTCCCGATTGCAAGGAAAGAAATAAGCAGAAGAGGAAAACTCCACTTGTACGCCCGAATTTATAATTGTTCTCCATGGAATAGAAAACGGAAAACAATACCAGGCTCGACGCGATCCAATACTCCACGGTAATAGACTCAAAAATTTCAAACTTGACTTCAAAAAGAGGGGAATTTTGAGGACGACAACAAAACCCTTTGTTGACAAATGAATAAAAAAATTATATCTCATTTTAATGTCAACTGTCCTACATGGACTGTTCTAGGTCTCATTTAACAATATTTTACATTTAATTTAAGTTTATTTTATGAATTTAAAATGTTTTTTAAAGTAGCGATAAATTGTCGATTCCTGATTTCCGAGTCAAAATTTGGCCTGCCAATTAATTTACGATAACGATTTTTCAAACAATGGTTTCGCCAAACAAATTTAATAAAAATACTGGTCCAAAGGAGTGTGGTGTATGCTTGTAAAAGCACGACCCAAGTTGAAATTCCAGAGCCAAAACATTGTGCTGTGATGGTAAAGGGGATTGTTGTAAAAGCGTGACCTAGGTTCAAATCCCTCATCTGTAATACAGCGGTGAACAACTCTAGGCGACATACAATGAGGTTGAGTTAATCGTGAATGTGGTGCAACCATACCCAACAACACGTTGCAAGTTCAAGTTGAAAAATTTTGCGATGAAATTTTTTTATTCAAAGTACTGTTTAAAAAATTTACAAAGCTTTTACAAAAAAAAAAAAAAAATACTATGGTGAAGTTGAGCAACTAACCGCCATGATCTACTCAAAATCTTCCGCGGCAATCTCTGTCAATA
The DNA here is from genome assembly GCA_018340775.1 of Taxus wallichiana var. yunnanensis. NCBI lineage: Eukaryota > Viridiplantae > Streptophyta > Pinopsida > Cupressales > Taxaceae > Taxus > Taxus wallichiana. Next base: position 142,258,335 of record CM031236.1, read on the forward strand.
ACAAGCATTAAAACAATTAGTCTTTTAAGTCTGGTTTCTTCACAGAGCAGTAATGAAATAATATTATTCTGGATTCATCTGCATCAAAATATGCTGTTTAAAAAATCACACGCCAACATATATTTTTTCAAAGGAATGCACATTTCTCAATGCCCTAAAAAATTGTACAAAACAGTTTAGGGTTTATTTGTGTACAAGTGTTTAAAGAAGTAATGAAAAAAAAGTTGAGCATCACTGAAATTTGCATTAACATTATGAATATTACCTGATTTTGCAGGACGCCTTGAATGAATCACAATTTTCTCGAGCGAATTGCAGTAGAGGTGCGATTAAATTAAAGATTAGCACAAGGAAAATATTCTAATATAAATTATGAACTGTTGAGTCTTAGATGAATAGCGGGAACTTCACGCGAAGAGGAGTTTTAGATTGCAAAGAGTCTTTTTCAGTCTACAAATAATTTAAATTTAATAATTGCTTGTATTAAAATACATATTGATCTAGGCTATGAGGAATAGGTGGGTTGGGCAACTAGGACCTAAGTTCAAAATTTGTTGTGTGATCAAATGGCATTTCACTTAATGGTGAAAGATGTTTGGCTCTTAAAGAGTCCTCTAGGGTTCAATTCTTGTTGAAAGCGAACCCGAAGACACCGTAATAAGGGATGAGGTCGGATCGTGCCCCTGGCGAATTTGGTGGAATGGAAACCCCTCAGTCCTTGGCCGCTTAGCCGAAGAAGTCTGCCCACCTCAACAGGATATGGCAGCTATGACTTGCCAGTGTTTAAACCAAAAAAAAATCGTTGTGTGCTTGTTTACTTGATTCAAAGTTTCGGTTGAAAATGTTTACCTTTATTATGATTTTTCTTTTTGTCAATGAATTTGAGTTACAATCACTTTTAGAATCATCATTTATTTATTTTTTCCATAGTAATTACGCCGAAGGCATTCCTCGTATGGGAAAGGCCTTTGCAGACATTCACGCCACTATGTTAAATTTGACGTGTGAAATGACGTTACACGGCGCCTTTTTGACATTTTGTTGTTTTTAGTTGTTTTGTTGTTTTTCTCCAAATCAATTGCACACAGAATTGTTGACAAGATTCGAGGGAAGAACTCCAATTGCATGATTTATAGAGCCGCAATTACACCGTAGCCGCATAATTGATTTGGTGAGCAGCTTCATACATAGATCGTACAACTGTGTTCATGCTTTCAATAGGTCATATGTATTATGGTGGAGGGACATTCAACATACAAAGACACATGAGCAAGCTATATTCGAGATAGACATTATACTATAGAATTAATCCTCATTCAAAATGCATCATTATTACAATTGATTGATGTGTAGTTTAGGAAATAATTCTTGTCTTGATTGTAGGTTCAGCAGTCTTGCTTATTCTTATATCTAAACGAAAGCTTCGAATTGGGGCATTGACATAGAGTGGGCGTATTTTTGTCATGATGATGTTTTTGCTTGATAAATGCAGGATTCAGGTCGAGTTTTGGTTTTTTTGTTTCATTCCACTCTTTTTTAAATCCAGAAGTTGACATGATCAAATTGCCTGTTTGCTTTAGGAATATAGAGCATTTCGAGAAATTCCTCGTGGAGTTAATGAATGACATTTCTGATGGGCGACAGTCCTTGTAAACTATTTTTTTAGCTTTAATCTTTTCTCAATATCACCGAGCATATTTGTGTAAGTTGAATCTGTCATTGTGTATCCTCGTTGTTTTTATATACGCACTGACCACACCTATCATATAGATAAAAATCATGTTGATTTTTTCGTGGATTCATATCCACTCACTTCATGTACTTTCAACACCTCAAATACCTCATAAGTCTTTACATGCACTTCAAAATAATCGACTTTGTCAATCTTTGTATTGCCTTCCTTTTCGATTGTTTTAATCGTTTCGTTAAGTGGGGAGCCAATGTCTAATATGTTATTACTTTTTGTTCTTGCTCGATAAAAGCTTTAGTTTAGAGCCATTAATAGTTGTGTGATTTGCCATCCCCCAATGTTACATCCCATTTGAGTATATCTATCAAGATTACAAAGGATAAGGGATTTTTGGTCCGTTTGAGTATATCTATCAGGATTACAAAGGATAAGGGATTTTTAGTTTATTCAGTTTCAATGGCTTAGGGATTTTTTGGTTTGTTATGATTTTATTGTAATTAATCCTCAAATAAACTTTTGTTTTATTATGATTTAAGTTTTGTAATGCTTTTTGCAGGAGCTTGGAGATTGGTTCTATGGTATGTATTGTTGATACTCTTCTGAAGTGAATGCCATGCAAAGATGAGATGATTTTAGTTTTGCTTTTGTTCTGAATAGGCTCTGGCCCAGCTTTTTAGTAATGTAATGTAAATCTGACCTCTTCAAAGAAGATCAACTTTAAATGGAAGAAGCATTCCAAGGTAAATCTAAACTTGTTTTCATTTTTGAAACTTTTTAAAATTATATTCCCTTTTGTTTGTTCATGATGGTTTAGAAAACTCAGAATTATGCTTTGCGAACTGTGAGGCAAAATGTTCATCATATTTTTTTACTCAAACTATTTGTAAAAAATGTCTCAAATAATTATCCATTTAAACCGCGAACCAGTTTTACTCTTCCACTCTTGTTCTAGAACTTGTCGATTTGGTTTTTCGTTTCTGTTCATCTCTTCTTTAAGTTTTCACCCGAATTTTAGAATGATCATTTAGCAAATTTGTTCCCTTGAGGAAATTTTGTTGGGCTGAAATTTGTGAGTCAATTTGACATATTGTTCCAAGTTATTGGACTCTTCAATATTTCTTAGTTAGTGGGTATTAAATTTGAAATAATAAAATGGACAACTGCTGAAATTTTGACCAATAAAACAGTGTATTTTATTACAGTATTACCATTAATTTCATAAGTTTCTCAAGAACCAAATTTTGTCTCGAGCATATAACTATAGAAATGGGCTCAATCCTGGTAGCTAGACCCTTAAAATGCTCTAAACAATTAGACTGTTGAAGTTTTATGTTGATTTTGAGATAACATCCTATGAATGTAATGAATGCAATATAAAAGTTGAATCATGGCTTCCTTTTGGGTTATTGTGGCTTATTTTCATTTTCGATGCAGGAAGGAATACTTACCATTATAATTCAGGATTCCTCATTCAGTTGGAGTTTTATCACATCCTGCAGATCATAATCATCCTATTTGTGTAGCCATACAGTCTCAGAAACAACCTAGATTTCCTTAGTACATGTCTTCTTTTTCTTTTTCTTCATTTTTATTCATCACAGTAAACCCTTTCAACTTAAAGATCTGTTTGAGTCGGTGTTTTCTTGGTCTAAAAGTCGGACCACTGAGTACAGACTATATAGAAATTTGTTAAACAAAGCATTGTGTAGTATTAATTCTTTGTTTGTATGAGAGTCAATAATAGGTTTGTGACAATAAAGAAGATTGAATTTGACATTGTATTGAGTTTGTGTACTAGTACAACATTGAAGGCCAACATTTTGACCATAATCTAGATTAACTATTTTTCAACTGTAACAATCTTCTTTGATACTCGATGATGATCAAAATCTGGTTTTATCTATGTTTGGATGTTGAATTTGGGTATATATATTAACAGGACTTCTCTGCTAAAATAGCAATTTCCATCTTAATAAACACATCGAAAGAAGACCACAACATACTCATAATGCGCAATGAACATGGAAATTTGTGAAGCACAGTCATGATATAAGAGATTTAAGTAAAGGGGTAAGTACACACTATAAAACAGAAAAAGGGTACTTCACGGTTTCCTTTAGATAACACAACTTGTATTTAAGTATTTCTAGGACAATGCTAGACCATATTATCTTGTGAGGTTTTATTAGAACCTTCAAAATGTTAGATTGTGTATTATGTGATATGTTGAATTTTATATTCTTTTGATTATGCGGGTAAACTACTATTAGGAAGGGGATCAAATGCTTCCATAGTTGGATGTTCCGCAAATTTTAGAGAAGGATAAACACACCCAACAATACATAAAATAGGAACAAACTATTACACCAATCAATACATAAAAGAGGAGTTGCTTTACCATTTTTTCATCGTAAGAGAGCAACCTTTGTATCAAGGTTATTTGGTTTTTTAATTCTTCGAGAAGGGGTTTAGGATATCTATTTCTCAATCCTATTATGGGGATAGATCCAAGAACAAACTTGTAATATTTGCAATCATTTGATGAAAATGTAAAAGTAGTCTAATTATTAGTAGTTGTTATCACGAATTATTAGGTTATTGTTCTCTAATGGAACCAATTCAAATTATTTGTGTAGGATACCAACCCAGTGAAATGGTACTGGTCTCTGCAATAGGAAGGAAGATTTCAGATAAATGGAAAATCCTAATGTCTGATGCCTCAAGGGCCACTTTCTCCGAGCCTAGAGCCTTATATGTCTCATAGAAATTGAATTAATAATCCAACAATTCAGACAAGCTTCCAGAAATGCAATTGACGCAGGCAATTTCCCATTCTATAATCATCTGCATGTATACCTAAGCCATCCTTTCAAGTTGAATTTGACCCTGCATTAATTACAATTTGTGTGGGTGGTTCGTTTTTCATGGGTTGTCCAGAATTACATTTTTACCCAAGAATTATATCAATCTACACTAGGGTTATTTGGAGATTCTCCCTTGACACATATGTGCCTTTTTTAATCTTTATCCAATTGTACCATATGTGCCTTTGTCTCAAGAGGCATTTAACCAACTCTTACATTTGTCTGAGTGTCTCTTTTAACTTCCTTTGACTAAGCCACAAGGGGTCTTTTTGGAAGGTTGCCTTATATTTTGATTTATAGAGAAATCTTGGAGGTTTCAATTTTAGATCATGATTGTAAATTGTAATTAACTTTAATCATCTTAAGTGTGAACTTGGGAGGTCGCTATGATTGGTGGTACCTTGTGTTGGTTGTTTGGTATTTCTAAAATATTGGATGACAATTTCTTCTTTTCCATATCATTTATAATATAGAATCTATTGTTTTACAAAAAATGAAGCATTGTATTGACAATCTAGGGTGGAGTATCAACCATCCCAAAGCAATTTTATGTGCAAAGACAATTTGTTCATTTCAATTGGATTATCAACATTCTTGTCTACCCCTCATTTCATATTTTGTTGTTTGAGTTCCTCTCCCTCAACCATCAATCATCTACCAACTTCAATCTCCTTGGTCTAATTGATTGAGTTGCTCTCTAACCTTTTGTGGAGTACACATTCATAGAGATTTATCGTCTTATAATTGGTAGACTCTCCCGTAGTAACATTTCCAAATTCCAACCTCTTCCAACATCATGACACTAGAGCATGTGGCTTGATCTGTGGTGCAAAGATGTTAAGTGTAAAGAAGAGTTTATCTTGATGGAAACCTTAAATGATCCGAAACGAGTGCTTGAAAACTAACACTTTTAATCGTTTCAAAGGATCTTCAATTTTAATCAACTTAAAAGGATTTTAGACTTCCAAAAACTGATTAAAATCTGATTTAGGACTGAATTCAAACTGAAATTAAGTTTGCAATTTACTCAAAATTTCATTGTTTGATCGAAGCCCCAAAAATCATTGTTTCAGATTTAATTGATTTCCCAATTTTATCAATTACTAATTATAGTTGCATTCATATTCATATTTTGAATTTAAATTACTTGCAAATATCAGAAACTAAAAATAAAAATCAGAACACAACACCAGATTGTTTACTGGGTTTGAAATTCCTACGCCCCCGAAGTTCATGCGGTGAACCGATCCATTAATAATGTTAAATATGTAAATATAATTACATTTACATTAACCAATAATGAATCAAAAACATGTAAAAATTTGTTTTAGACATTCCAAGGATGTTAATGGAGCTCAACCTTTATCCGTCACCTTCTTGATCCACTTGCAGTGGTGTCTCCCTTTGGTTCTATGCCTTAGTGTGACTTTAACAAAAAATAACTCTGTCACAAAATCTCTAAAGTGAAAAAATTATCACACTATCGCGATCGTCTAAAATTATGAGCAACTTGCATATATAACTCGAGACCTGGATGTGAGCAGAAGTGCCTCAAAATTAAAATTTTCCCAATCTGCTTCTTTATCGCTCGACACAAACTTAAGACGTCTTCATAAAGCTCTACGAGCCTATTTTATAATTCGATGTGCTCATTTGGCGGATTGGGCGGATTGACTTAGAACTTGTTACAAATATATTGTGTAACATTATTAATAAATTGTAATATTATTAATAATGAGTTAATACAACTCATATTAATAATATAGTTAATAGTTGTGTGTGAGTGAAGTTGTTGAATAAACAACTCACGTAGCTATTTTGGTTTGAGAGATATTAGGAGATAGGTTTGAGAGATTCATGGAGAGTGATATGAGGGATTGAAGATGAAGTTTGACTCCACCTTTGTAGGAGATCAAACATTATAAAATGTAACCTCTATCATTGTAATTGATATCCCGAATGAATTCTTAATTTCTATATATTATATTTGGTGTTTTTTTAATATAATTGTGCAGTGTTCAACAGTGGTATCAGAGCAGGATCATGTTATGTATAGTTTTATTGTTGTATTAGGGGCATTTGGACTTCTTTATTGCCCTGCTAATGGTAAAATTGTTATATGAGAAGTATTTTTGCAGAGAGTATTTTAGATAGCTATTATTCCATTTATGTTTGTTCGTGATTACATTTTTCAATTGCTGTGTGGATCTTTGTCGGTTGCTGCCGCCATATATTCTTGAGGAGATTTGTGGATCTGTGCATAGACACATCGTGACATTTTGTGGATTCACTTCAAATGATCTTCTCATTTGGTCTTCCATTTACATGTTATGTCCCAATTCAACTATGAGATATGATCATTGTGCATTGTCTTATCTAATACATTTGAGCACAAAAGTATTTGTATTTTATAAGCTTTGTCTCAGATATTCACCCAACGTACCTACCAGCAGAACTTGCACATTGAGATTAGTTGTTCAACATTGAACAAAGTCTTATGAGGAGCAGTGAATATAAATCACAAAGAATTGAATCCAAATTTGGTAGAACGTGCAGACCGTAACCTTTTGGAGTTCAAGCATGAAAAACAACTCCAAATTCACGTACAACTCAGTCATCAATAAATTTTAGGTCGGGTGATGAAATCAAATTTGGTTGGTACCATTTTGAAGCTCTCGGAACAAGCTCTCTGACACATCAAACGGTTTGAAAAACGGAGTTCTACATCTCAAGTTATCAACGAAACATCGAGTTCATGTCATGTGCTTCCATATTGGCGGTTTTCATTTCTTTTTAAAGCGGTTTTAGGTGTAAATTCGTGGTATTGGATAAAGTATTTTAAGTCATATATGTTAAGTTGTATCTTTTTAAAAATAGGTTTGAAAACTATGTTTTTTCCTTCAAAAACGTGGGTTTTTTCATTTTTTAGTAGTTTTAGAAGTCATTCGTGGTTTTCAATATCTTAGGCTTAGTCAAAAATATTTTTTTAATTACTTTTTGGCTTTACATTGTTTAAAGTTCCGTGTGAGTATGTGTCACAATTTTTTAATAAAAATTATCACAAATTCATTAGTTTATATGTGGGATCTAGTTTATTATTTTTATATGCGTGAGTTTAGGTATATGTATTTTAGTTTTTTAGTTTGTTTTTATGTTTAGGAGTAAAATTTAATTTTCAAAGTCAACAATTATTATTGAGTCTAAAATTTTCATTTAGGTGATTATTAGGAAATTTGTATTAAAAAAAAAAGTCTTATGGACGCATTTTCGGTGTAACCCGACGTCCTAGAAACCAATGAGCTGCATTGACACATTTGCCAAGTAGAAAAATATGATGGAGGAAGGAGGCGACGGAGGAAGGAGGTTGATCGGCACGACCTCTCATCGTGCTCCATCGACGAGGTCGCGACCGATTTGGTGGCCAAGTATTTTCACCATGTGGGTAGATAATAAAAACATATGATACATTCATGTTATTGTAATGTGTGAAAAATTCCTATATGTAACCTTCTGATGAAAAATATAGTGGGGAAGTAAAAACACATGCGCAGACATGGATCTTGAAACGGTTCGTGGAGATCCGTGAAACCACATTAGGTGAACAATAGAGTGGATAATTGTTCATGTCCAGGTTGGTGGTAAACCTGTTGTAAAACCATAGAAGGTTGAGCATTGTTCCCTTCATTTATATCAAGGTCATGAGCTACAGGCGTGCCGCAGGGGTTGGCATTCTGCTGAGATGTGTAAACATTTTTCTACCTTGTTCACATTAGGGGAGTGTATATTAGGAATTAATAATGTTAACAATAGGGGAGTGAATGTTACAAATATATTGTGTAACATTATTAATAAATTGTAATATTATTAATAATGAGTTAATACAACTCATATTAATAATATAGTTAATAGTTGTGTGTGAGTGAAGTTGTTGAATAAACAACTCACGTAGCTATTTTGGTTTGAGAGATTCATGGAGAGTGATATGAGGGATTGAAGATGAAGTTTGACTCCACCTTTGTAGGAGATCAAACATTATAAAATGTAACCTCTATCATTGTAATTGATATCCCGAATGAATTCTTAATTTCTATATATTATATTCGGTGTTTTTTTATATAATTGTGCACCGTTCAACGTAACTATGAGTTCGGGGATCAAATCCCGCACCCTACCATTCTCCGAGGCTTTGGATGTTAATCCCACATTGTGGGCACGACCATTAAGGAAAGCATTTAATAATGCTAAGGTGGTTGGTCTTTCATTGGCTTTTGAGCCACCTTATGTTGCGCATTGTGGGTTTGGTTGGCCAATGTATGGCACATGGATTAATGTTGACCTTGGTTTGTGGGAAATAGGCCTATGTTTGGTGCATTATTAAATAATGTTTGGTAAACTTTGACTTGGCATTGGATAACATAGGCGTATGAGTTGGAAATAATGTTAGAGAGATAAGGCGTGGAAAATATGGCAGTTAGCATAAAAATGCATGGTTATTTGAAAATAATGCATGGAAAATAATATCATCCAAGGCACTTAGTATAAAACGCAAATATATAATTCTTAAGCGGCCAATGTGGAGGTGTAACCATATAGTGACATGGATTTACATGGTGAATAATTACACAAGTAATATAAAATTCGACCATACCATAATATGATATTCCACTAATGAAATATGGAAATAAATACCACTTGTCGATCCTCGATAAGCAAATTGGACTCGTGGTGGCAAGCCACGTGGTGGCTTGAGGACCCACCATGTCGACGTTGATATAATCATCCTCACGGTGGTCAGGCTCCCTTCTATAACAAAAGTTGAGCCTCTTGTTTCAACGAACAACTTTTACGCCCGACAAAGACCAAAGGTTACAAACCAATACTTCATTTTTGTCCTCTTTTTTTCCTTTTGCCACTTGTCCACTAGCTAATTGAGCCACTTGGCCAATTGTGCACACGTACACGTCACCATGGACATGTTGACCAATGTTGACCTTTCGATTAACCAAACTTTGACTGCATATCTTGAGCTCAAAGTGTCCCTTTTTTACGTTCTTATAGTCGTCGAAAAGCTCTCTCAAGGATATACTACACTCGGCATGGTTTAGGGAATTTTAGGAAATTTTACACTCGAAATTAATCCTCTGAACACTCCTCCCTACTAAGAAGGTTTTTGTCCACAAAAGCTATGTATCAACCCCTAAAACATGTTATCTCTTCCTGCATTGCAAAAACACATACAAGAACCCAAAATAACATTATAGGTTAATAAACTACAAATATTTGATTATCTATTTACATAACTCGGTCGTATAATAACACCCAATTAAGCTAGTGTTCAAATGAAACAACGTAACCCTTTATCAACTATACACACAACTATGAACCGTCATACCCCACCGTAATGCCATAAAAATAATTGACTATATAATAACACTCATTCTATTACGGAAAAATAGTGTTCAACTATCACTTTGTGATACAACCGATTACTTAAATTACAATTTCACAACACACGTATCAAGATACTGTAGACATCTAAACTCGCCACAATTAGGCTAGTGCCCACTGTCCATCTGAAACTATAACAACTTCAAGTATTTACTATCCAAAATAAAATAGACTATCAATACCCAAAAATAAATATAGTCAACAAATGAATCCACGTGAATCGCCAAAAACATCAGTATCACAATCACAAATAATAAGTTAGATAATAACACCCATCTATAACAGAAGCTAGTGTTCAACTGACACTTTGTGATTATGCTGATTACAACTGCAAATATTCACTATCCAGAATAATTAAACCATCAACGCCCAAAATGGTTATAGTCAAAATCTAAATCAATGTGAATCTGCCAAATCTATCCATATATGTTGAACAATAAAGGGATAAATAATAAATTGTATGCTTACCCAAATTTGTGAACTGCCATAATTTTCAAAATGATCACCTGGTGCCTTTGCAAACCAATTTGTTAGTGTAATAAATTTACACCCTAATTACAACCACATCTGATAGTTACAAAAATCAAATTTGCCCAAAATAAGGGTCTTATAAATTAGTGCAAATAACACATGTGGATACAACAATTTTGTCTATTTATTACAATAGCAAACATGTTTCTGAATGGGTCTGATAAACATCCATAATATTTGCACAAATGACAACACTATAAAACTACAAGTTTCAAAATAGACATTTTGATGATGCCCATATCCCTGCATATTGTTGTCAGAAATGGAATAACCAACCAAAATGTGAGAAGATGAATATGAGTATGATGAACCTATTAGTCAAATCTTCTTTATGATGCTTCCAAATTATTTCAAAGCTAAATATAAACATAGGATCAAATCCCTAAAATATAGCTTTGAAAATATTTGCATACTATCACTAGTTACTGCAATGCAAACATAAAGTTGAGGAATGTTTTACCCATCCAATTACTTGGATTTCTCCGTTTAGGTGATTTTACTTCCCCAGTACCAAAATGAGCATTTACATGAGTTAGATAAACAAATTTTGGTTTGACATTATTTACCTTTTTAAAACTTTCCAATGTTGCACTAAAGGAACATACCAACACATCTTAACATCACGACCATTCCTTTTACAATGGGAACAAAATTTAACTTCCCTGTTTTTAGGAGTCTTGCCCATTTTTCCATTCCCTGAATTTTGTCTAGGAGAATGATTCCTCTATTTAGGAGAGGTAACCTTTTTGCCATTTCTTGCCTTACCAAAGTGAGATTGGTCTTTAGCACCTGCCTTATCATTCACAAAAGGCATTAACTTCTTAAGCATTATTTTTCTCTTCCAACAATATGTTGTAGAATCATTAGTACCTTCACAAACGTGCAAGGAAAAGCATACTTCTGTCTACCAAAGCTATATTGTTCAAATTGAAAGAGTGTTTTAGAAGTCTTAGGATTTAATTTCCCCTTAGTGTTATTTTTAGTGTAAGTGGGAGGAGGTGGAATTTCATTACCTCATTTACCTATTTTCTTACACATTTCATTAATCCTCCTGATGGAGGAATCCTGCAAAATTCTAGTGGCGTAGATCCTTAGTTGTTGGAAGCTTGTGTTCCTTCAACTTTTCAAACTTTCTCCAATTTCCATTTGCCCACTTGAATAACCCAAACATGCAAACCGAAGTTGATCCTCTACCTATATTGGGTTAGCATCACCTTGTCTATTTTTACCAAGGCCCTTTCCGTTAAATCCCATCTTAACCATTAGTTTAGACCCAATTCCCTTAGTGTGTTTTTCAAATTGACCCAAAGAAATATTTGAAACTAAATGAGAGGAACTATTTTCACGTGAACAATTTATAGTGCATTTTTCTATCATAGTACTGTATCTGCTTTGGAAGGAATTTCCTTCTTATGTTCATCTTGTTGCATCTTTTCCAAGAGAGCATCATTGGTTTGTATTTCTTCCTGCAACTCTTTAACAAAAACCATCAACTTCTTGCTCTCTGCAAGCATCTCATTGACATACTCCTCTTTCTTGGTTATAGAGGATTGTGGCTCAAATTTTAACCGTACTATTTCCTCTTCTAAGGAGTAAAAATTAGTTCTCAGGAAAGGATTTTCTTCCTGGAGTTATCGGTTTATGGCTTCAAGCTCATCCAACTACTCCTATTTGGATGACTTGCCCATGATTCCATGTTTCCTACAAACAACATGTAACTCCAAAATTACACACTATAAAAGAAGATTAACAAGCCCCAAAATGTTTGCACACTGAAAAGTGAAATGAATACGGAAATTGAAGCCAAATTTTCAAACACAATTAGAAGTTAATCTGACAATCTAACTGCTCTGATACCAAAACTATATCTGAAAACGGGTGCTTGAAAACTAACACTTTGAATAATTTCAAAGGATATTCAATTTTAATCAACTTATAGGGGTTTTGGACTTCCAAAACTGATTAAAATATGATTTAGGACTGAATTCAAACTAAAATTAAGTTTGCAATTTACTCAAAATTTCACTTGTTTGATCGAAGCCCCAAAAATCATTGTTTCAGATTTAATTGATTTCCCAATTTTATCAATTATTGATTATAGTTGCATCCATATTCATATTTTGAATTTAAATTACTTGTAAATATTAGAAACTGAAAATAAAAATTAGAACACAACACCAGATTGTTTACGGGGTTCGGAATTCCTACGTCCCCTCGGTTCGTGGTGAACCGATCCATTAATAATGTTAAATATGTAAATACAATAACCTTTACATTAACCAATAATGAATCAAAACCTACAAAACTGTGTTTTAGACCTTCAAAGGACATTAATGGAGCTCAGCCTTTGTCCTTCACCTTCTTGATCCACTTGCAGCGATGTCTCCCTTTGGTTTTATGCCTTTGTGTGACTTTAACAACAAATAACTCTATCACAAAATCTCCAAATCGGAAAAATGATCACACCATCGCAATCATCTCAAAATTCTAAGCAATTTTCATATATAACTCGAGACCTGGATGTGAATAGAAGTGCCTCAAAATTCAAGTTTTCCCAATCTGCCTCCTTATTGGCTTGACACAGACCTAACACATGTCTTCTATAAAGCTCTACGAGCTCGTTTTATAATTCGACGTGCTCATTTGGCAGATTGGCTAGGTGGATTGCCTTAGAACTATGAGGTTGGGGGATCAAATCCTACCTCCTACCATTTCGTCACACTGCCATGTGGATGTTAATCCCACATTATGGGTGCGACCATTAAGGAAAACATTTAATAATGCTAAGGCAATGGTCTTTCATTGGCTTTTGAGCCACCTTATGTCATGCGCATTCTCGGGTTTTGTTGGCCAATGTATGGCACATGGATTAATGTTGACCTTGGTTTGTGGGAAATAGGACTATGTTTGGTGCATTATTAAAAGCCACCTTATGCTACACATTGTGGGGTTTTGTTGGTCAATGTATGGCGCATGGATTAATGTTGACCTTGGTTTGTGGGAAATAGGCCTATGTTTAGCACATTATTAAAAGCCACCTTATGCCGTATTGTGGGTTTTGTTTGCTAATGTATGGCACATGGATTAATGTTGACCTTGGTTTGTGGGAAATAGGCCTATGTTTGGCGCATTATTAAATAATGTTTGGTAAACTTTGACTTGGCCTTTGATAGTATAGGCGTATGAGTTAGAAATAATGTTAGAGAGATAAGGCATGGCAAATATGGTAGTTAGCATAACAATGCGTGGTTGTTTGCAAATAATGTGTGGCAAATAATATCATCCAAAGCACTTAGTATAAATGCAAAGAGATAAGTCTTAAGCAGCCAATGTGGAGGTGTAACCATATAGTGACATGGATTTATATGGTGAATAATTACACAAGTAATATAAAATTTGACCATACCATAATATGATATTCCACTAATGAAATATGGAAATAAAGACCACTTGTCGATCCTCGATAGGAAAATCGGGTGACTTCAAACTCGTGGTGGCAAGCCACGTGGTGGCTTGAGGACCTACCACATCGGCGTTGATAGAATCATCCTCATGGTGGTGGGCTCCTCACGTAACAAAAGTTTAGCCTCTTGTTTCAATGAACAACTTTTACGCCCGACAAAGACTAAAGGTTGCAAACCAATACTTCATTTTTTTCCTCTTTTTTTCCTTTTGCCACTTGTCCACTGCCAACTAAGCCACTTGGCCAATTGTGCACACATACACGTCACCATGGATCTATTGACCAATGTTGACATTTCGATTGACCAAACTTTGTTTGTACATGTCTTAAGCTCGAGTGTCTGTGTTTTACGTTCTTATAGTCATCGGAAAGCTCTCTGAAGGCCCTACTACACTAGCATGGTTTATGGAAGTTCAGGGAACATTTGAAATTGAAATTGATCCCCTGATCATTAAAAAACACAATTTTCTCTACTCATTTTATAAAAGCTTTAATGCGTTGTCTTGTCCACCTTAATAAATTTACAAAAACATCACTTAACAGCTTAGATTTTTCAAGTGAAATTATTTTAAAATCATATATATTGATAACATATATTGTCCACTCCCGATACCATATATCGCCCAATCACCCATGGTTCTTTGAGCCTTCAATGACACCATTGCCTCATTCATTGGAAAAGGTCATCCTTCCTATCCACATTGGAAAAAACTCCTCCATGAGGTCTTATACATTGTTGAGGGGGAGTTCCAACATAACATCTTGCTTGTCTTAGACGCCTATGGATCCACACTAAGCACTTTTTCCCGTCCACTCTTCACTTTGTTGTCTTAATTACGAGCACGAGGGGAAAATCCACACACTCCCCGCTAATCTTCCTCCCTTTAAAGCATGCCACGTGACCTACCACCAAATGACATGCTCATTCCTAAGAAAGATCCATCTTTTGAAGCATCCACTAGTTCATTCGTACTACATCCAAGTTATCCATTGATGAATCTCTTGACAACGTAATGCAACATCTCTCACCGTGGGAGTATCATCTCCTCGCCCTCACGCTCTTCACACACACAATTGACTCAGTAGACCCAAAAAAGCTCCTATGTATCAACCTAACATCAAGGATATCATTTCCTTTAGTCTACCTCACCTGAAAAATAAATCTTATCTATGTTGGCATCGATCGGCCTTCTTCTCCCACCAACAATCAACCTCATACTAAGCCATACACCAATGGATTCAATTTCCTCTATAAAAATCCTTCGCCTACACCTACCTCTACTAAAGGGATTTGGTCTTAGACGTTATGAACAAGGCATGCATGATATTATCCCGATCAATCCCGCAAACCCCACAAGAAATATAGATTGGGATTCAAGGAAAGCCCCACCAAATCTCTCGCTTTTAGTTCCTCTACATCCCACATGCACACAAATCCATCATCCAATCCTTCTCCATCAAATGATCCCATGGACACGGATTACACGGTGTCCCTTCCTCCTAACTTGTTTTATTACAATATCCACAATCACTTTGGGACCGGTCACGTATAAGGCTAAAGGTGAAACTAGGTCTCTTCCTCTCAAATTCCCCAACATGATAAAGGAGGATTCCCCTACCATGACATTCTTCAATGCAACGATGATGACTCCATTATTTCCTACATAGGGGTAAAAGATTCTCATCTTCATAAGGCCTTACCTCCTAACACATCCACCCTCCTCAACAAATCTACCATCAACATCAACATCAACATAGGGACTTTGCAGGAGCCCCGCATCTTTAAAGTCATCCAATCCTAATAAAAATGCAAAAGCGTGAAGTAAGAGGATCATGCGGGGTGGCGTGAACATTGACTCGAAGTTTTACTCTAGAAGAGTGAAAATGTCTCATGGAGAGCAAACATCAACCATAACGTGCATGCAAGGATTACCAAAGGGTCATAAGAATCTCATTAAATCCTCATAGATATGAAAAGGATAAGGGGTACAAATAGGGGGTATTGTGTAACCCCCAATGTTTGCAATCATGACCACTTAAGTGGAGAAGTGGAGTTACATTCCCGGAATGGGAAGTAACTCCCATACGACACATAGATATGTAATGACGCATAAGGAATCTCATGATGACCCCTACGACACCTTGTGATATGTAAACATATGACCTCACCTAAGTGAGATGACCTATCATGTGGCATGGAAAATGACACACCAACACCCCCTTCATCATAACTTAGGATGAGGTAACAAGTTAGAAATGAGAAATGGGTCCCGGCACAAAATCTTGATGAGGCACCCATGAACAACAAAAATATCAAGCAATGGAGGAAAACCCAATGGGAAAAACATCCACCACAAGAGATGAAAAAATGCTCTCTAATCTAAGAAAGATGCCACAAATGGGTCCCTAAAACTGAGGATCTTGATAAGGCACCCATGTAAAAAGGGGAATCTCTCTGAAAAAGAAGAAGAGAGGAGACGAAGGAGACAAGAGGAATGCAAAAGATGTCATAGATGGATATGAACTCGAATCTGGTCCACATAAGTGTGACATAGGTCTCGTAAGTGAGATCCAAGGAACCGAAAGGTAACGCCACGAGTGTTGAATCGTGAGAGAGAGTATGAAGGGGAACATCTACCGAAAGTATGCTCAAGTAAAGTGAGGGCAATGCAACAACCCCCACAACAAAGAGGATCCATAAGTAAGGGTGGATCCCGAAAAGTAGAAGTGATAAGATTCTTAGAAGGGATATTCCTAACAAAGGAGATGATGGACTCCTTTGAAGCACCTTTAGAAGGATGAGGAACATGTACTACATCACAAGTGTATTCTAATAAAAGACGATCAAGTTCTCGCGGATACTCATCCCAAGGAGGGGGCTTGCCAAATAAAAGTGTGATGTTAGATAGGTATGAGTCATCCATGCATGAAGGAAGAGGAGTGGAAATATTCGCATGCACTAGAAGTGGAAAAGAGTCTAGTTTAATGATGGTATAAGGCTAAGAAAGAGGTTGTTCGATGTCTGATGAGAAGGGAAGAGTGTTGACATACTTTAGAAAGGTGAGAGAAGGAGGATAGGAGTCCTTGATGGTACTCTTGGCATCGTAACTAGAAGCGTAATCCTCGTCATTAGAAGTAGAACTAAGAAATTATGTGTCGGTGGAATGGTCATCACATGAAGAAGAAGAGAATACAATCAATTATCAATAATAACAATAAGAATATGTAAAGTGTCTCCAAACAAGGACTGAAAGATGCTCCAGATGGTATGGGGAGGATATGAGTCTGCCACTTGAATGTGGAGAGGTTTGGTGACGTGTAACATCAAGTGATCAAAAACATGGTCGTAAGTGTCAAGAAACTCGTCAAGATGATGATGATCGGTCGGTGTAGGAACTGGCCCAAGCAAGAAGTGTGTAAGACCCTCATAAGTGAAATAACATTCCATAGAAACACACCATGATGTGTAGTTCTCTCTCCCAAGAAGAAGTGGTGGAGGATGTAAAGTGACCCTATGACAATCAAGTTTTGGAAAGAGCATCCTCTATGATGTAGAAGTGGATGCAATAAGTGTAAGGTGCACAAGAAGAAAGGGGTGCAAGAATGCAAGATGTCACACTCACTAAGAATGCATCTACAAGTAATACAACACCCGAGAATAATGATAACCCCCCATGTTTGTGGCACTTTATAAGTAGTGCATGATTATAATAAGGTGCATTCATGCGACTATCAAAGAGTTGACCACTTACCTTGCAATAGGTGATGATTCGCACAAGAGTGGAGGCCACAAGAATTCCTAGTCGGAAGCAGAGGAACGATACACAATCAAACACAAAAGGTGAAAGCAACACAAGGGTACAAACACTACTTAGTGTGAGAGAAGGTGTTTGACATCTTGAAAAGGAAGGTTTTCTTGCCACAAGGCTGTGGTGGATGTGCTCACTAGCCACAAGTGAAGAGGAGCACTACAAAGCAATGAGCCAAAAAAATTTACCCGAAGTCCCAAAGTAACCCTATACAGAGGCCCGTAAAAAGGTACTCCCCCTTGTTACAATGTTGAATTTTAATTATTTTCCCTAAATTAGATTAGAATAATTTAACAAAGTTGGAAAAACATGAAAAAATAGATAGGAGGATAAAAGGGGCCTTGGACTCGGAGGGTACAAGAGGGACAGGTAGCTTAGCGAGTTGACCAAGCTAGGAGGCATGGGCACTGAGTTGAAGCGGTTCATCGAGATAAGTCAACGAGTTGGTGTAGAGGTGTCACCATGTCAAATGGAGTTGGTCACCGAGAAGACTCCGCCTATGTGAGAAGGTTAGACTACCAAGTGTCAAGTCTCATTTGGGAAGCACCAAAGCGAGAATGCCAAGATGTCTTGGAGAACACATCGAGGAGTAGATGAGATGCCCGAGATGGTGAAGCATGTGTCAAGAGCTCCAAGAAATGCGTTGAGCATGGTGAGCCATGTAACGACCTATACGAGGGCATCCAATAGCATAACAAGGTGTAACACATCAAAGAGAGCCCTAAGAAGCAATTATTATGCAAAAAGAAGCTACAGGCGAGAGTACGAGATGATGTAAAGGACTCAAGATGAACCAGAGCAACATGAGATGGTGAGGCACGAACTTGGTCTCAAGTCATGAGCTAGTGATGTAGAATAGACGTGTCAAGAAAAACATGATAGGCCAATGCAAGAACCGAGCAATGAAGCCGAGTAGGAGGAGTGTGAACAACAACGAATGTAGCATGAGCCAAGGTGGAGGTGGGACATCGATATAAAGGGGGTTTCAAATGTAAATCTCATCCAAACTACAACATGAGTGATATGGGAAAAGCTTGGAACCCGAGTTGGAAGACCAAAAGCAAAACAAGTCACCAATGCAAGATATAAGGACCGAGCAAGGCAAGTTCAAGTAGTTGAAGACTCGAGTAAAACACAATGCAAAATTACATGAGAAGGATGAGTTAAAACAAATGTAAAGAGGGTTGGGGAGGAATAAAGGTGAGTTGAGGGAGCCAGATCGCAGTCTGGATTAGTGAGCTAGGACCGAGTTGAGCTCAAAACCAATTTTTGCACCTCCTTTAAAATTTAACCCAACACTTACAAAACCTGACCTACAACCTCTAAATAACAAGAACTAATAGAACACCTCAAAACACACATGAAAGACCTATAAACCTAGAAAACCACGAACATTAATAAGCACAAACCGCTAACAAGATTTGAATCTCGAATCGGTGCAAGTAGAGCAAAAACAGAATAACCAAATTACGATGGATGCACATGAAACCAAAATATCACAAACGTAGAGCAAGAGAGAATCGATAAATGGTGAGCAACATGAACCCCATAATGTGAACTCTAATACCATGACGAAGAATTCAAAAATGTGAAGGACGAGGATCATGCAAGATGGTGTGAACATCGACCGAGTTACACTCCGGTAGCGTGACGAGGTCTCATGCAGAGTGAGCATCAACCATAATGTGCATGCAAGGATTAGCAACGGTTCACAAGAATCTCATTAAATCCTCATAGATATGAAAAGTATAAGGGGTAAAAATAGAGGGTGTTGTGTAACCCCTAGTGCCTATAATCGTGACCTCTCAAGTGGAGAAGGGGAGTTACATTCCCGAAATAGGAAGTAATTCCCACATGTGACACGTGGCACATAATGACACATAAATAATCTCATGATGACCTGTATGACACCCCCCGTGACACCTAGACCTATGATATAACCTAAGTGAGACGACCTATCACTTGGCATGGAAAATGATGCACACCAACAAATCCCTTGATCCAAAAGAGCTAGAATATATTACCATCTTCCTTTCTAAGCATAGTCATGAATTCGCATGGTCGTACACGACATGTCAAAGCTTTGATCCTAGCATTGTCATCCAAAACATCATCACCATCCCCAACACCAAGTGGTTAGAAAGAAACTATGCCGCATGTATCCTCATGTTGCCCTTCTTGTCAAAGAAGAATTTCAACATATTCTTTCTACCAACTTCATCTAACCTATCGATTATCCCCAATGGGTCTCTAACATAGTACATATTTTCAAAGCCTCTAGAAGCTCTATATTTGTATAGACTTTCAAGACTTAAATCTCACTTTCCCTAATGATAACTTTCCCCTTCCTAACATTGATTAGTTTGTTGACCTAACCGTTAGCCATGAAATGCTTTCTCTCATGGATGGTTTTTCTTGTTACAATCAGATCCTTATCACACCAAAAGAACAACATAATACATCCTTCATCACCCCTTGGGAACCTTTTCTTATCACGTCATGCCCTTCGGTTTGAAAAATACAAAGGTGGCCATGTACCAACGTGCTATGACCTATATCTTACATGATCTCATCCACAATATTGTAGAGGATTATGTTAATGACCTCTTACCTAAATCGAAGCATCGACATGACCATATTTCTATCCTTAAAATCCTCTTTACACACCTTATATGTTTCTTCCTTCATCTTAATCCTACCAAGTGTCCTGCTTTGGATTTCTAACGTAAACTCGTTGGCTTCATTATTCCTATCGTGGGTATTAAATTTGAACCCGCCAAGATCAAGGCCATCCTCAAAATTCCTCCTTTTATCAATCTAAAATAACTTCTTATTCTCCAAGGTTGACTCCACTCGATCTTGTTTCATCTCGTAACTTTATTATCGTTGCCAACCTTTCTATCATCTTCTCTACAAATACACTCACTTCAAGTGGGATGTTAATTATCAAAAGGCCTTTGATGAAATTAAACATTATCTTCTATCACCACCTATGCTCACACCTTCACGCGAGGGGGAACCATTCTATCTCTACATCTTTTCCACAAACCATGCTATGGGTGCCATGTTGGCACACCGTGATGAGTAGGGAAAGGAGTAGGTTGTCTATCATATCATCCACACTCGTCACAACTACAAAACCAACAACACCTAATCCAAAAATTTGTGTTGTGCTCTCTACTTCGACACTTCTAAGCTTCACCACTATCTTCTCAATCAAAAACCTAAGTTGTCACCAACTTTAATCCCTTCAAAACCCCACATTCCAAAACCCACCATAATGATTGCATCACTCGATGGCTCATGCTCGTGATTGAGATTTACCTAGAATTCATCTCTCAAAAATTAGTTAAGGTCTAGTCTATTGTTGATCAACTTGTCAAAGCCCCTATTCCTGATAATCAACTCCCCATGAACAATTCCCCGATAAATCCATCAACACCATCGATCATAAGTACTCTCCCCTCAAAATGAAATTTTTCTTTGATGGATCTAAGTGTCAAAAAGGGGAGGTGTTGGCATCGTCATTATTGCTCCTTTGGAAATTCCTATTCCCATCGCCTACAAACTTAATTTTACGTGTACTAATAACATGATTGAGTATGAGGCTCTCATCTTAGGCCTTCAAACTTCTATCATGCTTGGAGTCTAAATCCTTGAAATCTATGGTGATTCCCAACTCATCATCAATCAAATCAAGGGAATATATCAATGTAAAAATGAAGTCCTTCAAAAATACAAGGACATCGTTGACTTTATCCTTGAAGCCTTTGATAAATATACTATCCAAATTGTTCCTCGCTCATCCAATAACTTCATAGACACTATGACATCCCTTGCATCTGTCATTCCTTCGATAGCAGAATAATCTAAAATCTTTGTTGTTTTCCACCGCATCGATCAACCATCTCATACCAACGAGCTCCCTCGCATCAATCTCATCAACACCAATCAATCTGATATCTAGTATACCCAGATCTTTGACTATCTTTCTCAATCTAAAATTCCCTCTAACCTATCAAAAATGGTAGGAGGTCATTCCTTCATGCACCAACCGCTATGTCATCCTTGGTGACATCCTCTACAAACATGGGTTTGATGGTATTTTACTATGATGCCTTAAATCCCATGAATATATCTGAGTTATCTAATAAGTCCATGATGACATATATGGTAGACACTTTAACGGTTTGGTCATCACCAAACACCTTCTTCAAATGGGCTAATTTTGGCCCACTCTCGACCAAGACTATTATGAATATGTTAAAAATGTGTCAAGTACCACCAACTTTCCAATCTTATTCATATCCCTAGTCGTGCCTACATCATGTAACAAACCATTACACTAAAACCTTGAGGTATTAGTGAAATCCACACATAAGGATCATAACATCCCACCATGCTTCCGTAGATCTTGAACTTGAGTTGAGTTTGCACCTTCCCTCCCATACGTACGAGCCTTGCTTTACCGACATTCAGGCACCCACAGGCCCTGGTTATACAACGTAACCAAATGAGTGGGATTAGAACATAGATGGTCTCTCTAATACCAAATGTAATGAACAATTACACCAAAAATTTGAGGAAAAAAACCTCGAGGTGTTAGTGAAATCCACACATGAGGATCATAATAGGATGTTAGTGATGACAATGGATGAGGAAGTGATATGGATGGAGGAAGTGGGTGTGTTGTTGATATGAGGAAGATTAGGAGGAATGTGATCCACCAATTGAGTGGATTTGTGAGTTTTGGGAATTGTAGAAGAAGATAGATGAGATCCAAGTTCGTGTTGAGCCACGGAAGGCTCATTCATGGCTCTCAGGAAAAAGATAGCAATTTGTGATTTGAGGACTTGGGTAGACTCATGATGAGAATGATAGGCATAAAACTTTAGAAGAGGGGGCCCTTAATGGGGAGGTTAGTATATTTTTGAAGGAGATAGTCATGCAAAGCAATGAGATTGGCATCAAAGAGCTCTTGGAATTCCACACATCCACGAGGAATGGTAGAAGGTCCAAAAGTCTATAAGAAAGTGATGGATGGAGGTGTAGACGATCTAGAAGGAATAGAAACAAAGTGGTTAGTCTTAACATGGGGGTTGTTTTGGACAACTCGAAATTCATAGAGAAAGGGAATGGAAACTAGGTTGGGTGATTACGGAAGAAGTGACCAAGGGAGTGGAGGAGACAATAGGAAGAGATGAAGTTTGTTGGGAAGTAATGTTGTTGGATGACATGGCTTGTTCCATTTTTCTTGCTTAAGAACGTGTAATAATGGGCATGAAAAAAATAAAACAAGAAACTATGTTGATTTTTAATATTTCAAATAAGTCACACAACAAAGTTTTAATTATCTTGATTATTAGAAGAATGTGAGAAAGAAAAGAAAATGGGTTCAAAGAGGAACCTAAGAAATGGCCAAACTATGGATGGTTTTAGGTAGTTTTGGTTGGCATACTCAATATACCTAGAGGCACATGAGGCTCAAATCAGTGATGACCTGTCGATATGGGGCCCGATATTAGGTCTACCACCGCACTTCATGCATCATAGTGATAAGGGTGTTAGATGCTTAGCCAATATACCGATAGTAAAAAAAAAATTAACACAACCAAACACAATGGCGACTTTCTTATTAGGTGATGAAATCTTAATAGTTCCACTGGAAGAAAACATTTAAGATGTGAAGGTTGATGTGTGTGTTTTGGATGTGTGTGGAAGAAGTGAATGCAAATAATTGACCTCCTAATTAGACTATGTTGTCAAGCAAGATGAAGAGGTTATTTTTAAGTCCCAAAATTGAAATGTGAAATTTGATGAAGTCAAAAAGACAAGAAGGGAAAAACGATGTAAAAAGAGAAAATAAGGAAAAATGAATAATACCTAGATAACGTTATTTTTCCTTTTTATTTTTATTATTTTTAGCAATCAAATTGTTGATCTAAGCTAAGAAGCCACCATGCACGCAAGCAAACAAAGATCCTACCTGTGAGGTTAGTAGAAAAAGAGGAATGGAAAATGGAAATGGAAAAAAATGAAAAAACTCTCCAAAGAAGGGTGGTCCCACCAAGCGTGCTGAGAATGTTGAACCAATTTTATTGCTCCTATTTCAAATTAGTGAAATGGTAAAAAGAAAACAAGTAAATATAATATGAGATGGTTTAAAACTACCTCTAGATGAGATGATGTTAGATATGAGCGCAAAACATCCTCCTCACAATGAGTTTGGTAACCTATACAACAAAGAGAAACTCAACACAAAAAGGATTAGTAGATAGGATGGTGGGTTACCTAACAAAGCCGATCCCAAGAAGTGAAAACTTCCTAGGATGGATGTCAACACACTTTTGATAAAAAAATAGATAAAATAATAATGGATGAACAATAAGATGCAAGAGAATCTGAGTTGAAACAAAAATCGAGATGTGCTAAAAAAGGTAAGATACATATCTCGATTATATAAAATGCTAATCTAAACCAAACTGGACTGGTTTGATTTAAAACCCAAGACTCACAAGAACATTCAATGGAACTCGAGATAGAGTATACTAAAAATAGATGTAGAAAAGACAGATTTGAAGGTACTGCTTACAAGCTGATCCGAGACCGGTATTGAAACATAGATGAGGCAAAGAATATGGATCTAAATGAAATAGAAGGGATGCAAGAAAATTGATAAAAATGATAACTACTAACAAGGTTGATGATGACTGATCCCAATCAATGACAACTGGATGTGATGAAGACGAGATCTAAAGTCGGAGGTGGGCGGATAAAAATATTGATGATTTATGAGGAACCGTGAGATCATAAAGCAGCCTAGGGATAGAATGGATGGTAGAAAATCACACATAAGTGGATTGTGTCAACGATGACTCGGGTAGGGTTGACGATTTACTCGACAAGGAAATAGGGTTTGAGAAGTAAAATGGATGAACATAACAAAATATAGAAGGATGTTGAGGAAGGATAATATAAGGGCGAGCTCGATATGGCCAATGAACTCAGTAAACAAAAAAACACAATGATGATGGGATGGTAATGGAGATTTCAAGTATGCAAATATGTGGTACCAAATAAAGGGAAAACTCCAAATCTCCAAGGGTGATGCAAAATATCTCCAAAGTAGCTCCAAGGTTGTGCTAGCGAGCTGCAAAGAAGAGTAAGAAATGAAGGCAAGATCACAAGAAAGCTCAAAGTCTCCAAAATTACATCTAGGAAGAAGAAGGGTTATGGTTGTATTTATAGGGTTGACGATGACCCGGATGGTTCACCAAAGAATCGCGGAAGTCCATTGATTTGGGCGGTGGAATATGGACGAGCTCAAGATAATGATCCTTTGTGAGGTGGGATTAGAGTTTCAGGAGGTAAATAGGGGTTAGGGTTGCTTATGGAGGATAAGGGTAGGTGAGAGGTAGGAAGACATTAAATAAAGGCAAAGGGGAGGTAAAATTATTAAATGAAGGCCTAAGAAGGACAAAAAGGGGAACTCGGGAGGATAAATGGATTAATAAAGGGATTTAGGGACAGCTTAAGGGGGATTAGAGATTAATTAAGGGAAGAGAAATTAATGATATGATTAGGATAGAATTAAGGTGGAAAATAACAATTAAAGGGATAAATAGATTTAGGAGGGAAAGGGGGATTTAAATGAGAAGAGAGGTATGTATGTTTTTAATTACAACAAAGGGGAACAAATGTGGGAAGGAGACAAGGATACCAAAAATTAGTGTCTACATATATCCTTACATTGAGGCATGTTTGAGATTCACATCATTTAGATAAGTCATCTGGATTATATTTGATTTTGTATGACATGTTTGGATTATCTAAATCATCATAATTATTTGAATAGAATTGTAACAAATAATTGTTTTTGCTTCTCGGTTGTATCTCTCTTGAGTGTTATGTGGGTTTCAAATTGATATGTACGCATGCTTATGTGCACTATATCCAAACATATCATGGATATATTATATCTCTTTGTGGAATATATCCTTACATCCTCACGATCTTCATTAATGATCTTGTGATAATAATTTGTATGATCCATCTACTCTGGGAACAAAATTGTGTTGAATTTTGTTTGAATTCTAAGAGGAATGTGATATAGTTTTATTTGAAACCCTATTTTGATTGAGACTATGGTAAATTTGTTCATAAATTAATGATATTATTGATTGTGATCATAAGAAACATTGGCTTTGTCGGGATTTTGAGGAAGTAGGAGTAGACTTGCCCAAAGTTCATCATGGAATACAATTGATTTATAACTAGTACACTATTTTAATTCATTATATAATAGATTTTAAAATTACTTTAGTATCCTATTTATTTTTTATGATTTTTAACATTTATTTATTTTTATTTTATGTAAAGGACACATAATATCATGCCTAAGAGTAAGTGAAAAATTCCTCAAGAAATGAATCGAAGCCACATTACGACCGGGTTCTCATTCAACAAATTCTTCAAGTAGTGGAGCCAATGGGAATTTGGACATCGGACAAGGTCAGGATTTTAATGATACTATAGTTAAGGGTGATTCTATTGAGGAACATGGTAGGGATGGGAGTTGGGGTAAATGAACATAAAAACTCTAATGTATGGAGTTAACATTGAATATTATGACTTTGTTATGAGGATTTTGACCATAATATTGTATGGGGCCAATCATGATATTATGACTATAACTATTTTATTATTATTATCTTATTATATATTTCAATTTATTATTGAGCGGTTTGATTATCATGTTTAATTTATTATTGTTTCTCTTTTTTAATGTTTGTATTCAAATATTTTAATTTTTTAATATATGCTCCAATTCAATTTTATACATAACATAGTTTTCATCTTGTATGTATATCTTTAAAATTGACATTAGCATCAAAATTTTACAAGTAAACTTTGTATAATATATTAACATGATTTTAAAATTGATAAAAATAAATTAATGAAATTCAAAAATATATTTTCAATATCATTAAAACGATCAAAGTTATAGACACCAATTTTTAGTATCCCTCGTCCCCCATCCCGCATCCACTCCCCACATCGTCATTATTTCACATACATACATCTCTTCCCTTTCAAATACACTTTTCCTCCTAAATTCAATTAATACTTTTAATCGTTATTTCCCACCTTAATCCCATCCTAATCATATCCTCAATTAATCTTCCGATTAAGCTAAATATGTAAAAAAAAATTCATAATGTATATGTTATTATGCAATAGTAAATGAATAACAATGGAATACATAAAATACACCCAAGAAACTAAGTAATAAAAAATTAAACTCGAGTGCAAAAAGAGAGCAAGAAGCCTTAGTTGATTTGTTGTGGTTTTTGGACTGTGTTGCAGTGATGACCGGTTGACTAGAGATGGAATCCTGTCACACAAAAGCCTAGAAAAATGCAGATCTAGGTGTTTTGACTAGAGTGGGGCGCTTAGAGAGGGATGGAGTGCCCTCAGGTGCATTGGTCCTGTTTTTGGGTGCTTTTGTCTGCGGAAATGCTCATAAACCCAAATCTTCAGGGTCACAAGATATTCGCTTATGCTTTCCTTTTGTCACTATGGATTCACATTATGATCGTAGAATTCATCGTAAACCCACAATAAAGAATAGACCTGCAAAACCCTCAAATAGACATCAAATCCTAAAAAAGAAAGATGCGAATAAGAGGTCAAACTTCCTCATTCACCAAAATGGTGGACTTACAACTGAGTGTTGCACTACATCTTAGACCTAATGTAGTTTTATGTGTGTGTGGAATCATGCCCTAGGTTGCTATTAGTGTGTGTCACACTTGAAGGAGCAAACAAGTAGCTAGATGCGAATGTAAATAATGTGTGCATTGAAATAGAATGAACTCCCTCCTATGAAGTGTGATGTAGAAAACCAGCCTTTTTCCCTTGTGATGGAGCTATATGGATGTAATGGAGCTCTCAAATGCTTGATGGATGCAACCTTAGATGGTGATAAATAGTTCTTAGTGCGTGGTCCCTTACTATGATCACCTAACTTTATATTTATATGATTCCCTTGCTTGAATTTCCTAATTAACCCCGAAAAGGATGACTACCAAATATGTAAGATGCTTAAACAACTAGAAGGGACCCAAAAATGTAAGTAAAGTATAAAGAGGTCGGGGGCACCTGAGGGGACAAAAGCACTTGGCGCCACTGTCCTCGTTGGGCTCTCAGTCTAGGATTATAAATTCCAAAGAGTAAAAATCCAAACCGAGCAAGTAAGGATGCAAGATTGAAAGCAATAATTGATAAAACATAAAGGTGGCAAAAACACGGTTAATTATTACATTTCTTACTTAGGAATCATATGAATAGTATTATGTACTCAAGACTGGATAAATACCCAAAGTGTGTGATTTTGTGTCTACATTTGCCCCCAATTTATGTTGGCAAGTAGAACACTTGGTAACATAAAGTATATAGAGATACTTACCCGATAACTATGTAGATTGATGTAGAAAGCATGTCGAAGGACTAGATAAAGCGTGGAGTGATAAAAAGATGGAGCGTGGAGACTAAAGATGATAAAATTGCCAAAAGTGATGAAAATGAACCTAGGGCGGAAATGCATGTGCATGTTTTACAAAGATAACATGCGTTGATGTCGAAGTGTGTGATGTTGTGTTGATGTTAAATACCACTTCCCATATGGGTTGACCTACAAAAGAGAAGCCAATAAGTAGTCAAATACGCATGTATATGTATAAAAATTTATGTAAGGAAAGTATGTAAAAATGTTGAAAGCGTGAAAACGAAACATGTACACTTGATCTGTGATGAGAAAAGAGTTTAGAAAAGATACCGTAAATGACGCGATGTGCAAGTTTTTGGGTGATCTCATGCAAGTGAAATGGAAGAAGTGTAGGGATAACTATCTCGTGTCCTCCAACATTTAACCACTTCTGTAATGTAGAACACCATTATAGATGGCATGTATAAATGCATGTGTTAAGGACTATTTGCCATGTAAAATTTGTTTTATGTGGAGTTTTTAGAATGTACTAAACTACGACGACCGTGTGATACACCCCCTAGTTTTAGGCATTCCAGAAAGGTCGTTATGTCATGGAACCAAGTCTCGATTCTAAGCCACGAAACTAAAAACTTAACTATAATGCCCCACAGTTACAGTGCATCCAGAAGGGTCATTGTGTCATGGACCCACCCCGATTCTAAGCCCCGAAAGTATGTTGTACCAGTACTGTGTTGTGTATAACTTTGTATGGGGTGGCCGATCAACCCAAATGATGCCCCTTCATTTGGGGTGCATGTGACATCGCCAAGGAGTATGCAGCCAAAAGGAGGACCGACCACTTTGTTGAAACTCGCCTTGCAGAGGAAGGGAATGTGCTTGGTAGAAACTAAGGCACACACAAACAAATGGCTAGGAAATAAGTGTTAGTACAAGCAAAGACAAACATACATGTATAAGACAAAATGTAAGCTAAGAAGACAATGTGTAAGCTAAGACGCACACAAGAGATAATGTAGACCATGAAAAGTGGGTTACAAACATGGGATATCACTCATGATGTTGCAAGACAATCAAGGTCATAATGGCCATAAGTAATTAGAGAACCATAAAAACATAGGCAAAGCCCACAAACAATGGAAAACAATGACATGAAAGAATAAACAATGTAACAAATAACCATGGAAGCAAATAATCCACGTAAAAAAATGTTGCACATGAAGCACCCATTAGCATGTTAGAAAGATAAAAATTATGTCAAAGCATGTATAATACGATAAAGTAATATGATATGAAACAAAATGAAACAATAACACTTGTAGTGTACAAAAGTGGATACCCCAGGAGCCGTTATGGGACTGGTAATAGGTAATGCGCCAAGCATCCATGTCGCATGTATAGATCTATAAAATCTTCAATCACAACTAGAGAGGTGAGTGACCGAACATGTGTATATCATAAATATAATGACATAGAAGATATTTATCTAGCATATGTAATAAAGTGAACATGTACAAGTAAATGTAAGCAAGATTAGATGTAATCAAGATATGTAGTATGTCAGGATGGATGAAATGGAATGTAGAGTGAATGATAAGATCTGTGTGCCCCCGAGTTAATGGAATTGCATGTAGTGCTGCTCATTTGGTTATACCCCCTCAACAATCAAGTGAACCATAAATGAGAGGGTTTCATCGGGAAATGTTTTGAGCAATGTGTTGTAAAATATTTTTTCAATGTAGCATGGTGTGGTGAAGGTATAGTGCTGATATGTGACATGTAGATTAGGAGTAATTAAATGTGATGATTTAGCATAAAGTGTATATCACGAAAAGATGGTAGAAAAAGTGATGATGTAGCATAAAGCATATATCACTAAATGATGTGAGAAGAAGTGATGATTTGGCCTACAACGATATCACTTAAAGAAGGTATGATAGGTGATGATTTAACATAAGGCGTATATCACTAAACAATGGTAGCGAAGTGATGATGTAGCCTAAAATGTATATCACTATATGATTGAATACTATAAGAAGTAGGAAAGTTGCATAAATTTGAATGATTGAACGTGTGAGTGTGATGAGGTCCATTGGAAATGTATACCCTCAACGGTCGAGTATGGACCGTGAGACTAGAGTGCATCATTGGGTAGTGCGTGAAACACATAGAAATAGATGAGTAAAATGTGTAATATGTGTAGCAGATGTGGTGATGAGAAAATGTCATGTGATATGTAAAGAGTTGTAATGTGTAATGTGTAGTATGCAATGCAAGATGTGTAGACTATATAAGTGTGAGAGTACAAAGTGTAGAAAGGTATAATAGCGTAGTATGTGTATAATGAATAGATGTGTAAGGCTCAACATGTGAATGATGTATAGTAAATGGAAGAGAAAGATGATGTGTATGTATAGATGTGTAGGATATGTGAGGATGCGTAATGTGTAGTGTCTATTGTGTAGTGTGTGAGGTTCATGTGTATAGGATTCCCTCAACAGTCAAGTGTGAATAAAAGCACAAGAGTGTGTCATCACGAAATGAAGATGTTATCATGTTTCAAGATGTATATGTTAAATTTTAGGTGCGAAATTATGTGATATTGATACATGTGTTGATACTAAGGGGGAGAGAAATAAGCATAATGCCCCCAAATGTGTGTTGATGAGTGAAGTATATGATAAAAGTAAAAGATGAAGGTCCTCTACCCTATCTTGTAGCAGTGATGAAGGTGTGTGATAATGCTATAGGAGTGGTTGATATGAGATACATGTTGTAGACATGTGAGTGAAGTCTATATTTATGCGATCGATGAGTAAGTGGTGTGGATCATCGTGTAACAAAATGTGTAGGTGATGGAGATCTATGTGAAACGTAATGTGGCGGCGATGTATACCTCCGTGGAATGAAATGTAGTGGTGATTGTATGTACCCAAAATTGTAAGGGTGCTGCACGCTGCGTAACGATGTTACACGTGCCCCAATGATGATACAGGTCTCCTCACAAGGTGTTCGGCATCTCAAAAAAGCTCTCCAAGTGTACATTAACATCTTGCATGCCCCGCTTAGCCTCCGCATGCTCTATTTTACTCTTTCCCCCTCTTTTCCTTTGCATTTTCATCTTCAAAGGATGAAACCATCGCCTCGCCTCTGGCGGCGGTCTCGTGACCACCGCCAAGCAGGGCGACGGTCCTGTAACCACCGCCCTGCTTAGGGCAGCGGTCCTTCACGCATTTTTCCAGCATGTTCTTCTGATCGCGACTCGCATAATTTTCAACTTTTACCAGCTTTTTCCACCGCCTTGGCTTGTATTTATGATTTTGGTTCCCTAGAATAGTGTTTCTCCATTGTTTATAGTAAAAGAGTTCTAGTTGGAGTTACCTTGGGGTGAATGGGAATTCTATAAATAGTTGGTTTGATTACGAGGCCCCTCAAAATTTGCCTCTCATCTTCTCATTTCAATAGTTTAGTCTTTCAATTCTTGTTTAGGAATTCAATAGTTTTTATTTGTTGCATGCATAGCTAATCTTGTTTTCTTGTTTATAAGCCACGTGATCTTCTTGTTCTAGTGTTATGACTATTTCATACAATCAATTGAGATAGGATAGTTTCATTTTCAGTTTGAAGCCATTAGAGTTACAGGTTTTGTTCGTCAAGAAGGATAGTTTCAGGTTCTGGATGTTTTGTGTTGCATGACTCACAATAAATCCCGCTAGGAATTGCATAAGCCAAGCTCTGTTATCTTGCGCTATCCCTCTCCTACTCGCATTGTATTCGGACTACATCCAAAGCTACTATTGTTCTAATACCTACTTCCGTTGATGCTAGCATTACACATTTTTCTCGGATTCATGTGAGCACGAAGGAATGAGGAGACCAAACCGAGGGACAAAGCCACACACAATCCGATTCGCCACTATTCTACAAAATCCATGTTCAAGCTATCAAAGTTCTAGTTAAAACATATCAAATAGAGTAGTAAATCATTTCATTTCAGTTAATCTCGCTTTCGATATTGCCGGGGAAGCTATGGGGATTGATAGTTTCTGAGAAACTATGATTCATTCCTCACTTCTGAGGTAAGATCGAGGTCTTTCAAATAAATTAGATCAGTTATTTAGTTATTTAGAATAGATTCACAACTGCACAGACAAGTAGCTATACTCGCTACCTTGTTTGTTTTAAATTATGTTATTAGATTAGTTGTCGTTTCCTAGATATATTAAATAGTTGTTATCTTAATTCTGTTAAATACTCTGTCAAAAATACAAAAATAGAGAATTTATATATGTTGTGGATATACTTTGCATAATTAGTTTACATTGCTTTAATTAGATTTATATTTTTCCTTTTGTATGACAATCACGGGACCTAGGGAGCCTAGGGAATACATATTTGAACCAATCGTGCCTCAACCCAATCTTGTTGCAGCAATAACTGACATAGACCAAAACCTCATAATTCAGGTCTTCCAAGCAACAACAGACCTACAAGAAATCAGCGCACAGCTGAGAGGATTAAACATAGAAGATGACAAAGCACATACATTTTGGTCAAACCAGCCAAACTACAGATTACCCTAGATAAATATCCGCATGACTGTAGAAGGGCTTGAAAGAGAGCAAATGTTCGGTTGTGATCCTTTGGTCCCACAACCAAACGTAAGAGACATTCTCATTGACATAGACACTAGCTTAAGAATTCAAGTTGCCAAAACGCACGTAAAGGTACTCGATAAGATTGTGTAACTTTTATCTCTAAACATAGAGGCCGAAAAGGCATACGACTACTAGATATTAGGGATTAGAGATTGATTCTTCACATGACCATAGGAGGTCCATAACAACCATGAATCTATGGTTGTGATCCACAAAGTCAATCAGACGTTGGCGTTGGTTTACGCACATTGATATTTAGGTCCTCTCCACTTCCACCAAGCATTATCGCACAACTATCCTCACTAGACGTAGCAGCTAATCAAGCTAAGGATTTCTAGACTAGACCAGAGAATCGCCCATAGAATCCACTATATATCCATCATCCATTTTCATGACCCTGTCAATAGAGACATATACGAAGCACCCACAAGCTATCTTCCATGTATTCCACAACCTATAGATAGGATCATGCCAGAGCTCGATATTGATTGGAGCCTTCGAGCATTCATCCTCACCGAATGATCTATCATGCCAGTTCAAGTTAGAAGGGTCTTCTTTACCTTAGATTCACAAATTCCATTAGTGCACGTCGAAGACATAAGATTGCCTAACTAGTTTGTCTGCACCCCACGTATATTCCATCCCCACCGGTTGTCTCGGCACGACCTCGGGAGGTCGGGTGTGAGGAAGAGTTACTTGTAGATTCCCATGCTCGCTTGTCACTTTTCCATCATACAAAATTGGTGAACCCGACGTGAACAAACAAACTTTTCATCTTTTCCACCTCGTTAGCCTTCGCATCAGCTTCACCAACAAAATTGGTGAACCTGACGTGAAACTAACTAGTTTTCCACTTTTTATTCTTTCATCCACCTTTGCTCTTTCCCATTATTCTACGGGTATTCATATACCCCCCAAATATGTCAGGATTCGATGCATATATGGAGACCTCTCCTAGGTCTTGAAAGCATACTACGATCAATCGAATGACACCCATCACCCTCGCTCTCAGCATGGGGTGATAACTATTCAACTAACTAGTTTTCAACACAAACTCTGCCTCCAAGGACTAGATATAGTTCTTCTTTCCAAATAGAGGAGTTGGATCAGCTCACTCAAACGCAACAACCAGAGCCTTCAGGCTCGAACAACATGACGCTCACTGGAGAATCTAGTTCATCTCCTCAGGTGTTGCTTAGACCGCAAATCAGTAGACAATCAGATCCATATCTATTTTTAGATGATGAACATTTAGCGTGTTATGCCAGGAGTGAACAATGCTCTCAGAGTATGTACCCACCTATAGGAAGTTTACAAACACAACCCAAGGTCTCTTTTCAAGAAAACACCTCCATGCCACTACCTACCTATAGAAATGCCCTCGATGAAACTTGGCAGGAAATGATCAATTCATAGCAGGTACTATATGCCTATAAAACCTCAGGGTATACAACAAACGCCACTAAGGCAAAATACTTGTGACTTCACCAAATGAAGTCATCTCAACTTTAGTAGAAAAAGTTAGAGGGTTAGAACTTGCTCAAGCAAATCAAAATTCTCAATTCATGCAGGCAGGAAATTCCAATCCTCCACATCATCCTAGCCAAGTAGACCTCCTCACAGGAATAGGCATGTTGGGCATGCCTCCTCAGTATTCACAACAAATGCCAACTAGAACTACGTTCTCTAATGCCACTCCAGTGGAAAATATGATACCTCCCGGTTTAGTACAAAACAATCCATTTCTAAGCAATGCTCCTCCATACTTAAACATGTATTCCAAATCACCACAAGGAGATATGTTCTCTTCTCCTGGCATATTCACTCAACCACAGGGATTTCCTTATGTCCTTGCAAATGCATATGCTACGCCATATCAACAACCCATTCCACCTCCCCCTCAAAGCAAACACCATCAATGGTCAAAACCTATGCGATAGGAACTTATTTAGAGTATTTGAAAGAGCCCTTAGACTTCACTATATGAAGCATCATGCT
This sequence comes from Taxus wallichiana var. yunnanensis, assembly GCA_018340775.1. Taxonomy (NCBI): domain Eukaryota; kingdom Viridiplantae; phylum Streptophyta; class Pinopsida; order Cupressales; family Taxaceae; genus Taxus; species Taxus wallichiana. Next base: position 142,293,303 of record CM031236.1, read on the forward strand.
TCCAAGACCACTCCCGATCTACCCAAGTACAAAGGAGAGGGAGACTCGAATGCACACATTAAGGCCTATGTCACAGCCATTTGAGAACTACTCCCTTGGGATGGAGTTGTTGTTAAAATATTTCCCAAAACTTTAGAGGGTATCGCCCTCGATTGGTATTACAGAATACCTGAAGCCTCAATACATTCATTTAAACAACTCGTTTCGAGTTCATCAAGGCGTCGACATGAACAAATTATTGAGAATGGAATAAGGTAATTCTTGCATATTAAACAAGAACATAATGAATCATTGCTCATTTCATCCAAAGATGGCGTACATCCTCTATTCTTCAAAAGCACTCAAAACATGGATCAAATGGAACTATGTGATTTATTCCTTCATTCTCTCAACAAAGAGGTAAAGGAAGAATTCTTTAAGTTCCCATTAAGAACTTATGATGAAGTACTCGAGAGCGCTCTCCGAATAGATCAAGCCGCAATAGATAGTGATCATAAGACATATGGGAAAAATGGGAGGTTAATCATCCCCAACCAAAATACTATGACTTATCATACTACCACAAACATCAATCAAGGACCTAAAATCCTTAACAAAAATTGCACGTAACAACATATGGAGTGACTGACCAAACTAAGAAAGCAAACATTGTAAATGTTCCACCACCAGTTAACAATCAACGAAACAACAATTTTACCCCAACAATCAACGCGGTGAATTTTAATCATCCACAACAACTACAACAACAACGACAACAAATCCAGGACAAGAGTCCAAGTCAAAACTCAACTAGATATCAGAACCAAAGGCAACAAACGTAAAACTTTAATCCTAATAATCAACACTTTAATAAGAGTTTTGGACCACAACACGTGCCAAACCAACAACCTAGGAATTACAATCCCAACTCGTATTGTGGTTTCCACAAAATTCAAGGCCATGACACTAAGACTTGCTGTGATTACAATAAGTTCATGCAACGTCTGCCTTAAGAACAAAGACAACTTTTCATAGATATGTTCTTAGCAGATCCTGCATCACCTGTGCCAAATACTTTCACGGGAGCAGTCTCCCCTCAAAATTCTCCCCTCAAAATCTTCAATGATCCACTCCCAAATCACAATAACAACAAGTTAAATCCAAATGGGATGAACAAGGGTGTAATGACAAGAAACAATGATCATGAAGCCTCGACTTCACTAAATCCACCTGTGCACACCGCAATTAGAAATCAACCATGAACCAAGATAGTCGGTTTAGTGGAGTTAGACACTGAGCTACACGTGGAAGCCATAACAAGGACACGAGAGTATTCCTCTCAGCCAAATCCAAGTTACCCACTAGAGCCGGATAACATTCAACAAACATTAGTAAAACCCGTGGGTGCCTATGATTTAATTAATGACTTGACAAAGACCTTCTCCCACATCTCATTTTTGGACTTGCTGAAGAACTCTCCACCCATAGGGCTGCTCTTTTAGAAGCATTAGGTTTAGGTCATTTAATTAACATCACTCCACCTCCCGAAACATAGGTAAACCATATAGACTTTGATATCCACCCTCCGGGCAGCCGGATAGGGATACCGAGTTTATATTCGACATAAGCAAAATGCCAATAGACACTGAGATTGCACATAGAGGTGATCCAACCTTACATTTACAAGTATGGGTTTATAATAATTACGTTAAACGTGCAATGGTTGACGATGGGGCAGCAGTTAACATAGTTCCCTTCTCTTTCCTTCAAAAGCTAGGGTATGGAGAGATAAATTGTTCCACGACTCGAAATACACTAAGAGGTTATGATAGCCTTAAGGCCACTTCGATTGGAACTATAACACTACCAAATCCTTAGGACCTAAAACAATCCTCACTCGAGTTTTATATTATAGATCGGAAACCAACTATAATATGATCCTCGGCCAACCATGGATACACCGTATGAAGGCAATCCCTTCTACGTTATTTGAGGAAATAAGGTTCTTACACCTAGGAAAGATATTCATAGCAAAAGGTGACCCAAAACCATTCAATATACACCTAGCGGACCTAAAGAAAAGGCCAGTGTTCACTCTGAGTTTGAACTCCCAACAAACCAACTTAATAAACCAATCGACTCAAAACTAGAAGAAAAATTAATACCTACAACAGAACTAGAGATTACAAACCTAGTCAAGAGCATCCCAACCCTCAAGGATGAAGCTAACGTTGTAGAAATAATGTCATTAGGAACTACTGCAAAAATTGTCGAGTTGCTAGAACAAGATCTACCAATCTTCCTACCATTTGATTCCATAGGTATGGGATGTACCCTAGGAGTTGGTTCTCTTCCAGCAGAGGAACTCTGTATGGTAGAAGTAACCGAAGCAAAAGAAGTAGACGTAACAAATGTCCCAACATCCATCTTCCCAAATAAACATTGGACTCTCCACTTTGATGGCGCTAGATGTCGTTATGGGGCTGGGGTAGGTGTGATCTTTACTTCTCCCGAGGGAAAGATCCTACCGTTTGCCTTTAAACTAAATTTTGAATGTACAAACAATGGCGCTGAGTACGAAGCCCTCCTCCTTGGCCTCATCATAGCTAAAAGGCTCGGTGTTAATGACATCGAGTGTCGGGAGACTCTCAATTAGTAAAGAAACCAAGTTTTTGAGGTGTATGAGACTAGAGTTGAACATTTACAGCTCTACAAAACAACAAATTTAGATTTGAGCAAAGGATTTGACTTCATATCAATTAAAGCAATCTCGCGAGAACAAAATTTTCTTACAAATTCGATAAGAACCTCACTTCACGTTTCACTCCAAACAAATGAGTCAAGGACACCCGTTTCATGGTATCCCTTCGCATCAACCGTTAGTAAAGAAAACGTCAACAAACCCTCTTCTAACGCACATAACCGAGAATACATCTCGCTATCTTAAGTCACGCTGACAAGTGATACAACCACTCTTGACTACCTAAACGCCTATGCAGAGTTACATCTCACCCATCACATGGTAGATTTGTCCTTAATCCCACATTCGTCTTCTTAATTTGGAAATCCCATGGTAGAGCTCCCCCAAAAAGAACTCAACATACATGTGATAGATAACGAAGAAGATCCGGAACTACCTCCACCCGCCTAAGTTTGAAGAAGGTAACACTTCTTTAATCAAAGAAATGATTGATGTTAACATCGGAAGAGGAAGAACCAAAGATCTTGAAACTAGGATCTTCGTTAACTCCAAAAGAAATAGAAATACACACTCAAATCCTCAAAGAACATCAAAAGGATTTTGCATTTAATTATAAAGAAATGACAGAATTACACGCACATCACGGTACATAACCTCATCACCAAATCGATGCAAAGCTAATTAAACAAAAATCAAGGCCAATGAAACCCAAGGTAGCTCTCATGGTGAAGGAAGAAGTAATGAAGCTCCTCCAGGTAGGGTTCATCAAACCGGTTGATTACTCTTAGTGGGTATCTAATATCGTCCCCGTTCTCAAAAAGAATGGGAAGATACACATCTGCATAGACTTCAGAGACATTAACAAAGTGTGCCCCAAGGACGACTTCCCGTTACCATCCATTGACGTCATTGTTGATGCAATAGCTGGATTTGAGATTTTGTCTCTCATGGATGGGTTCTCGTGATACAATCAAATCGAATATCCGAACAAGACCAAGCTAAAACCACGTTTATAACTCCTTGGGAAACTTATTGCTACGCTGTTGTTATGCCATTTGGTCTCAAGAACGCTGGCGCTACATACTAGCGGGCAATGACATACATATTTCACGATCTTATTCATAAAATCATGGAATCCTATGTAGACAACTTGTTGGCCAAGGCCAGGAAGCGCTATGATCACCCGGAAGTGCTCCACATCATTCTTTCACGTTTGATCGAATACAAAGTCACACTAAACCCAGAAAAATACATATTTGGTGTGACAGGAGGGAAACTCCTAGGTTACATTATATCATCACGAGGGATCGATGTAGACCCAGCCAAAATCTGGGCTGTTCTTGAGATGATCCCACCATCAGATGAATCTAGCATTAGATCATTTCTTGGAAAGCTCAGTGCAATCTAGAGATTCATTCTAGACTTAAGTTTTGTTGTACATCCGATCAACAATTTGTTGAAAAAGGATTGCTTTGCATTATTTGGACAAAGGAATGCCATGAGGCCTTCAAAGCAGTTAAACGCTTCTTACTGTCTCCTCCCACATTAATGCCACCTAGACCATATCATCCTTTGATCTTATATTCACGAGCTACGGATGTCTCGCTAGCCTGCATGTTGGCTCAAGAAGACGACGATAAATGAGAACGTGCGATCTATTTTATTAGCTGAACGTTGCTCAATTATGAAATGTGTTATACACAGGCAGAATGAGAATTCCTTGCCGTAGTCTTTGCAACCAAACGCTTAAGACATTACATGCTAAATCAAGAAACAAGGGTCATTGTGAAAACATACCATTTACGAACTTTCCTCACGCAGGGTCTTTGTCTAAAAAGGTTTGACACTTTATAACCTTAATGGGTGAATTTGTATTAACCTTTGAAACCGTAAGTCCGTTAAAAGGGACAAATCATTACAGATCGGTTAGTTGACAACCCATTAGACGAGATGATCTAGTAGATCTAGATTTTCCCAATGAATGCATATATTACATCGAAACTAGACCTCCCATCTCCGAGTGTCCTTGGTTTCATGATATTATCAATTTTTTCATGGACCATACGTATCTGTAGAAGGTACTACACCGCAACAAAGAAGGTGGTTACGCATTATTGTAGCTAAATACGTTATTATAGAACAAGTGCTCTATTGTAAAGCTTTCGATGGAATGCTTCTAAGGTGTGTTGACACAGAAGAATCCAAGAAAATTCTCTACGAATCTCACAATGGAATATGTGGAGGCCACTTCAAAGGGTCACGCCACCGCTCACAAGATACATCGATGGGCTATTTCTGGCCCACTCTAGAACATGATGTAGTAGAGTTTGTACGAAGATGCCATAAATGCCAAGAATTTTCCCACGAGATTCACATGTCGGCACAAGCTCTATAACCAATCACGACTCCATGGCCCTTTTCTACATGGGGCCTAGATTTGATAGGGAAATTCTCTCCCTCATCAATAGATGGCCATAACTTCATAATCATGACCACCGAATATTTTACCAAGTGGGTAGAGGCTATGCCTCTTACCACTGTACCAGGAGCCGTGATCGCCAAGTTCATTTTGAACTAGATCATTTACAGGTATGGTGTCCCACAAATCATTATCTTAGATAATGGCACGTCCTTTAAGAATGACGAGGTCTGTGAGCTATGTAGTAAATTTAAAATAAACCATCATACGGCCTCCCTAGTATTACCCTCAAGCCAACGGGCAGGCTGAAGCAACAAACAAGACATTAAAAGCTATTCTACTTAAAACCGTTAAAGAAAACAAATGAGATTGGCATTTAAAGTTATATCTGGCCTTGTGGGCCACCGAACCTCAATAAGAACACCAATGGGAGCAACTCCTTTCTCATTGCTATTCAGAGCAGAAGCATTTCTCCCACTTGAGGTTGAAATACCGAGTCTCCGCATCTCACTACAAGGAATTCTGGATGAGGAAGCTTATAGAGAGGCACGCCTCTCCCAACTAGAAATCCTAGACAAGACCAGTTAAACGCTAAACATCGGCATAGAGTCTATGCTTTGACCGGATGTGCCGACAAAAGATAACAAAAAGGTCTACGAGCGAGAAATATATGAAGGAGATCTAGTTCTAAGACTAGACAACCGGATCGATAAGAAAATCGGTGAAGGAAGAAAGTTCCGGCCCAAGTGGTTGGGCCCATATCGAGTCATGAAGGACTACGAAAATGGTGCGTATCTCTTATGCACACTAGAAGGTGAGGAATTTGGTGAAACTCAATTCCTTGCACCTTAAATGGTTTTACGCATGAAGCGTCAGCACTATTTGTATAATTATATCTACATTGCATCTTCATTTAGATAGGTTCATTTTGTTCACTCGTTTCGTAAAATTTGGTGATCAAGGGACTTATTCTTAAGTAATTCATTATAAACTTCTGATGGTATTGGCAGAAGCATTCAAATCATACTTCTTCATTTTCATAACATCATCAACTATTTCAAAATCAGGTCATCAATTAAAGCTAGATATGACAAAGTCTTAACGGTAGCCATACCAAGGCTTGCATGCTTGTTCTCGCTTTTGTTTCTTCCTAGGATAGGTGTCTTTCCTATGGTCTGTTCTAGAAGCTTCATGGTGTCACATCTATCCCGTATATAGATCTCTTTGGAAATAAGAACATATTGACATTTTGCTCAAATAAATAAGTCAAATATAGATTAAACAGAAAATTTTACTTTTACACATTTCCTTGCCCTACCAACCTTCGGTGATGAGCTTGCATCTCTTACTAGTGACGTAGGGTTGGGAAAGGATGGGAATGCCCTTTCTTGCCTATGCCTTGTCCAAGGTGATAAGCCCATGCTTCTTACTAGTAGCATGAGGCAAGGTGTAGGTTGTCCTCTTGATAGTAAACGTTGAAGGTCATAAGAAAATAGTTCAAATAAACCTTTGAAATCTTGAGTCAAAAACAAGTGAATCAGATGTCTAAAATTCCAAGAGAGTTTAAAACCTTGAAAACTAGATTTTGTCAACCAAGTGGCCATCTATGGATCTAAGTCTAGATAAACTGCAAAGCAAGTTGCATTCTAAACTATGGAGTCACTTGAGTAGGGTAGGTTTGTAGTGTCCTAATTTGGTTCCACAAACTCTTTGTCTATCTCCCATCATTATCATTTCAACACTCCTCACAACTTGTGCCCTTTCTAGCTCTTGGTGGTGAGCCCTCGCATCTTACTAGTTGCATGGAGTTAGGAGTGGGGCAAGTTCATCTGCTCATCATATCAATTTATCATCACATTTTGTCAAAACAAATATGAAGTACCGAAATTTGCTTATAGAAACTAAAGTTCAAAGATCACATTGTGTTTGCATTATCATATATCAGCATCACGAAATACAAAAAGAAAGAAAGCATTTGTATCATTTGTTCTCCATTCTAAAAAGCATATAAAAACAAGAATTCTAATAAACATCTAATATATATGTGGAAATGAATCACAAAATCCTAGACACCAAGAGTCTGATCCAAAAAGAAGTGTATATATATATATATAATCAAGTTTTGTGTACAATGCCATCATGCGCTAGGCATGGTCAAAACGCTCAATGAGCCCGGAAGGTACAAAATGATCATATAAACAATCTAACAAGAGTCACTACAAAAAGAGCCAAGTGGCCTCTCAACCCTTATGAGATCCCTCCAAAGGTGCACGACCATGTCTAGGACTCCGGCTACGCCGACGCTTTGAGTGCACCGAAGGCTCACGATCTTGAACAGTAGTTGTAGCCTCGCCGCCATGAGAGAAAATCCTCATCAAGCACTCTGCGATCCTATACCCGCTAACTCGGTATGGAGGGAAGTCACCATCTTGGCCATGTGCCAGACAAGGGCAAAGACATCACTATGCCTACCTGGCCGTTCTTTTGAAAGCTCCCTACATCCATGGATAGCTCGGTATGGGTCTTCTCATAGGGAGCATCAGGGAGTATCAAGACATACCAGCGAATCAAGTCTCGCCACTCATCAAAAGTCTCTCGTAAGCAAAGGAGAAGATAAATTAGAAATAATCAAATGATAGAAACAAAAATGAACAAAAGGAGAGATAACAACTAAGGCAATCCTAGCTAAAAACAAATATTAAAAGAAGAATGACAACTCACTCGATCTCCGGGCCTCCAAGAGGGATCCCTAGGATCAACGCCTACCACAGATGCCACCACTGACTAAAGTCCTCCTCCTGTGTCTGGGCAACATAGCATCCTGCTACGGACTCATCCTCTCCACCTAGATCCTGAGAGGGAAACTCCTCTGAGACTAGAGTCACCCTCTCCGCACTTTGATCTACCCTCTCGGCCTGTAAGATATCCTAAGTGTCATTCCACTCGGGATCACTATCCTCCTCTCCACCTGGCTCACTGACCTCCGTGTCCTTGGTCTCCTCCTCTGTCTCTCCCCCTATGAACTCCTCAGATTCAGAGTCTATATCAATAGGGTCATCATCGCTATGGGCAAGACCAATGGCAATCCGAAGTAAAGGTGCCTGAGGAGCACCAACTCTCTCTCGGGCATGTACCACTCTCCTAATTGCAATAGGGACACCAGGAGTAACAACAGTCCAACCCCGGCCTCTAGGACCTCCCCTAGCCTCCCGAACGATCCAATACGGCACCACTGGGGGAAGCATACCAACATAGGCAAGGCCAAACTGCTCAGGCACTCGATTAAAAGGGTGTGTCTCTACCTTCCTGTCCTGTCCACAAGCTTCCCTGTAGTAGAGCAGGAAATCAAAGTGAGGGTCTCCTCGCCCCACAACCCTGCTATGGCCTGATAAGGTGTGGCCTCCATATCATCAGTAGTCAAAGAGGTAACTGGTTGGTGAGGTGCTTTAAGCACCGACATCTCTGTCCATGTGGCTGCCTCAAGGCTTCGGCATCCGCCACCTCTATGCCTCTCCCATAGGGGATGATACGCTCATAGACCCAACTCATAACCAAGGTCGGATGGCTCAAAGATTGTCCCTGTAAGCGGACCACCCTGTATAGGTCGTGGTAGGTGGTCCCAAGTATATCGGCTCCCCAGGCATAAATCCGACCATGTGCCTCAATCTATGCAATAATAGGGGACCAATAGTAGAGTAAGGTGTCCCCTCCCTTGTCCCCGATCAATCTCGAGGCAAGGATCCCCATAATGGCCTGACGAATCAAGGGGATAGGCAAGCTAGGAATGGAACGGACCCTCACCCCCTTCTTTGAACCAGTGGAGACAACTACGTCTCCCATATATGTAGCCCACTGAGCTATCTGAGCCCGCGACCCCACTGTCTCAAGTGTGAGTCGTCTCCTCGATAATCAGGACTCCCACGATGCGATAGACATCCTCCAGGGGTGACACCACTCACCCCTAACCCTAGAAATCGGAAAGTGTTCTCTGATCAAGATCCCAATACGAAAAACAGGTCACACAAAGATGTGACTAGAGGGTGCGACGTGAGGAACCCGTGATATACGTAATATGCCGGCCCTCTGAAGAGTATCCTACTCGGCCTGAGAAAGTGCATCCAACATTGCTGGAAGCCAATCACACTCTCTCTCATGGCTCCATCTGATGTACTCTTCCTTCTTCTGCAAAACACACAAAAACACACAAAAAAGAGTAAGTTAGTACCAAAATCACATTGGGAAAAATCATTAAAACATATGAGAATACTAAAAATGCAAAAATGAACTTAAATTAAGGTATTTTTGACATTCTGAAGAGAACCGCCACCTTGGAGGGTGGTTGTCCTATAACCGCCGCCCTGCTTAGGGTGGTAGTTATGTCCCGCGTTTTCAAACAGTCACGTGCCCTAAAAAATGCTCAAAACTCAAAAACAACCATTTTGACTAAAATGAGAGCCTACCCATTAGGCGTCCCCCTAAGGACACATTTAAAACTAAAAATTTCAAAAATTACCCCCTATGGTGAAGATTTCATCATTTTTACATTTTAGGTATAAAAACAGTAAATCGAGAAGAACTAACCTGAGATCTCGCGGGTCGATGTTCCACTTGTGGAGGCATGATCACTATCTCGTCACAAACATTTTGACTGTACTCTCATCAAAAACCATCACCGTGGGTCCTAGAGCTCAAAATCAATCAAATCAACACGCGCAAATGAATAGGAAAATGGGCCCATTTTTATATATATATATATATATATATATATATATAGCATTTTGACTCATTTTGAATGCCCTTTTCGCAGTTTGGAGCGCCGACAGAGGTAAGTTCTTATCCCCGCACAAATGGTAAGTCCTCACTTTGTATTATTTTAGCATTTATTTTTTGATTTATTTTATCTATCTGCACTTGAGTCCTCTTTTCATTTTGTAGGTAGCGAGAATTTTGGATGGCGTCATTTCGACACACGGACATGTTAGGTAAAATTTCTAGCTTCCCATTTCGGGACCACCAAACTCAGACCCACCGTTTTACACCTTTTCATGGCTAAAACACTTCTCTGAGGGGGCAATATGTACGTACCCAAAATTGTAAGGGTATTGCGCTACCAGAACGATGTTAGACATGCCCCAATGATGATACAGGTCTCCTCGCAAGGTGTTTGGGATCCGGAAAAGCTCTCCAAGTGTATATTAACATCCCACATGCCCGCTTAGCCTCTACTTGGTCTGTTTTACTCTTTCCCCCTCTTTTCCTTTGCATTTTGGTCTTCAATGACGAAACCGCTGCCCTACTCATGGCGGTGGTCCTTCACGTATTTTTCCAGTAAGTTCTTCTGATCATGACTCACGTAATTTTCAACTTTTACCAGCTTTTTCCATCACCTTGGCTTGTATTTATGATTTTGGTTCCCTAGAATAGTGTTTCTCCATTGTTTATAGTAAAAGAGTTCTAGTTGGAGTTACCTTGGGGTGAATGGGAATTCTATAAATAGTTGGTTTGATTACAAGCAAATGGCCCCTCAAAATTGCCTCTCATCTTCTCATTTCAATAGTTTAGTCTTTCAGTTCTTGTTTAGGAATTCAATAGTTTTCATTTGTTGCATGCATAACTAGTCTTGTTTTGTCTGTTTAGAAGCCACATGATCTTCTTGTTCTAGTGTTATTACTATTTCATACAATCAATTGAGATAGGATAGTTTCATTTTTAGTCTGAAGCCATTAGAGTTGCAGGTTTTGTTCATCAAGAAGGATAGTTTCAGGTTCTGGATGTTTTGTGTTGCATGACTTGCAATAAATCCTACTAGGAATTGCATAAGCCAAGCTCTATTCTCTTGTGCTATCCCTCTCCTACTCGCATTATATTCAGTCTACATCCAAAGCTGTCATTGTTCCAATACCTACTTCTATTGATGCTAGCATTACACGCTTTTCTAGATTCACGTGAGCATGAAGGAATGAGGAGACCAAACTGAGGGGACAAAGCCACACACAATCGATTTGCCACACGTTACTGTAAAATCTATGTTCAAGCTATCAAAGTTCTAGTTAAAACATATCAAATAGAGTAGTAAATCATTTCATTTCAGTTAATCTCACTTTCGATGTTGCCGGGGAAGCTATGGGGATTGATAGTTTATGAGAAACTATGATTCATTCCTCACTTCTGAGGTAAGATCGAGGGTCTTTCAAATAAATTAGATCAGTTATTTATTTATTTAGAATAGATTCACAACAACACGAAAAGTAGCTATACTCATTACCTTGTTTGTTTTAAATTATGTTATTAGATTAGTTGTCATTTCTAGATATATTAAATAGTTGTTATCTTAATTCTCGCTAAATACCTGTCAAAAATACAAAAATAGAGAATTTATATATGCTATGGATATACTTCGCATAATTAGTTTACATTGCTTTATTTATATTTATATTGTTCCTTTTGTATGACAATCACGGGACCTAGGGAGCCTGGGAATACATATTTGAACCAATCATGCCTCAACCTAATCTTGTTGTAACAATAATAACGACATAGACCAAAACCTCGAATTCGGGTCTTCCGAGCAACGACAAACCTACAAGAAATCAACGCACAACTGAGAGGATTAAACATAGAAGATGACAAAGCGCATACATTTTGGTCAAACCAGCCAAACTATAGATTACCCTAGATAAATATCCATGACTGTAGAAGGGCTTGAAAGAGATAAAACGTTCGGTTGTGATCCTTTGTTCCCACATCCGGACACGAGACATTCTCATTGACATAGACACCACTTAAGAATTCAAGTTGCGAATTCTTGTAAGGTACTCTGAGAAGATTGCACAACTTTTAGCTCTAAACATAGAGGCCGAAAAGGCATACGACTACTGGATATTAGGGATTAGAGATTGATTCTTCACATGACCATAGGAGGTCCACAACAACCACGAATCTACGGTTGTGATCCACAGGTCCCACAACCCAATAGGCTCACGGTCAATCGAGACATTGACGTTGGTTTACGCCACGATCCTCTCCATTTCCACCAAGCATTATCACACAATTATCCTCACTAGACGTAACAACTAATCAAGCTAAGGATTTCTGGACTAGACCAAAAGAATTGCCCATAGAATCCACTATATATCCATCATCCATTTTCATGACCACGTCGGGGGCATATACGAAGCACCCACAGTGCTATCTTCCATGTATTCCACAACTTATAGATAGGATCACGCGAGCTCGATATTGATTGGAGCCTTCGAGTAGTCATCCTCACCGAATGATCTATCATGCCAGCTTAGTTTAGAATGGCCTTCTTTTCCTTAGACTCACAAATTCCATTAGTGCACATCGAAGACATAAGATTACCTAACTAGTTTGTCTACACCCCACGTATATTCCATCCCCACCGGTTGTCTCGGCACGACCTCGGGAGGTTGGGTGCGAGGAAAAGTTACTTGTAGATTCCCATGCTCGCTTGTCACTTTTCCATCATACAGGTGATCGACACCTAGATGCAAAGTGATTGTCCTAGGAGTGTGCCTATACTAATATAGTGGAATAGTGGAGTGATGAAACCATGCAAAGATTGTGTAAGTAGGTGAGCTAGGAGCAGATTGTGTTGTAACCACTAGGGGTTATGGCGTATTAGATGGAATAGGCAATGTATTGGAAATCACAGGAGGCGATTACAACCATGGAGTAGATGGAGGTATACCATTGATAGAAATGAATTTATTGTTGTGAATTGAATTTAGACACAAATGATTCATGGAGATGATAGACTTAGACCTGTGAATCCAATTGAGGCCTAAGAGCATGTCACACCAGTCAATTGCTTGTCTAACAAGGAAAGGTACCAACATAGTGAGAGGACCGATCATAACTTGAAGTTTGATAACACCACATGAATTTTTCATTAGATATGAAATTTGTGAAAGTGGATAGCCAATAGCAATAATAAGTGGAATAGAACACGTGTTGATGGGCCATAATGAATCAACCTTAATATTATTGATAGGGAAGGATCTGATAGAGGCACTAATGTGTAATTGATTAAAAGAGAATGTCGCATGGCAATCATGGTCAAAGAAAGAAATTTTTGGAGGAGACATCTATGTATTATAAACTAGGAAGTCAAGGTCCCCAGATGTAGGAGGAGGTATGCGTGATATGTATGATTAGTTGAAGATTCACCGCTTTCTTGTCATGTTTTGGCAGAGGATTGTTGAAGATCTTGAGCTTATGATTTTTGTTGATAGATGGAGAAGTCGTAGGTTCTAGAAGCTCAATTTTACCATCACAATAAAATCCTAGATGAGAGTACGAATCTTGAAATAACTGTCTGTAGAATGCCCTACGCATTGATGATAATCGCAATGGAAATTTTCATTATAATTTTGACCTTTTGGATGAGATGAGTCTAATTGAAGTGAAGGAGGAATTCTAATGAGATTACTATCAATGAGTTTTGGAAGTAAAATATGTAGAATAATAGTTAACTTAGTGTATGTTCGTTGAGGCCGTTGTGATTAAAGCTCTATAGTGGTGGATACCACATTAATAGTGATCTTTGCGTCGGTTGGTTTGGTTGTTGATGGTTTTAATGTTGACTTACTTTGAAAACATGTGAAGGATGACACTTTCTCTTGATCTTAAAGATTTCATACGGATAAGAGCTTAGTTTCGTGAAGCTTAAGAGTATGAAAAAGGTGATCAAAAGAACGAGGTGTCTCAAAGAGAACACCCTCCCTGGAGAGTTAACTCGAAATAAATAAATCTTGAAGCTCAAAGTCTGCGAAGCACATTTGACATCTTAACCAAGTTTTTGTGTACTACAAGACATAATCTATTAAGTGTTCATTAGATCCTTTTTTAGTCATGTGATAATTGAGCATAGGAGATCTTAGAGCTGATGTTGATAAAGAAGTGAGTGAAAAAGCATTACCCAGATGCGTGAAAGATGTTACCAAGTGAACAAGTAGGTCATAGAACTAATGCATCACATAATATTGTAAACTACAGGGGAAAGATATTTGCTAGTATGGTATGGTCATCTGCATAGTTGAGGCATGCCACATGACAGGCTCGGATATGCTCTTGTGGGTCACCCTGGCCTTTAAAGATGGGTAATATGAGGGAGATGAAATTAGGTGGTAATGGATAGGTGGAAATGGTTGGTGTGAAAGGGGTATGGCAAATCGAAGTGGAGTCCAAAGATGGTGATGCATGAGAGGTAGAAAGTTGGAGCTGACGAACTTGTGTCTGCAAATCTTGATATAAAGAAGTTAAATCAGGAGTATTTGAATAAGATCAAGGTTGTGTATTGAGAATACTAAGGTGCACAATTGGAGTTGTGGTAGAAATGGAAGCTGAAATATAAAAGGGTTGAGTGGAGGCCATAGGAGATGAAGAATGAGAAACAAGAGGTGTCAAAGCATCGCGGGTGTTCTTAAGCATAATAAAAGCATGTAGAATATGTAGAAGATAAGTGGGATTACTTCACAAATATTTTTGATATTCAGTGAGTGTGTTTAATTGTTCTTGTTCAATGTTGGTATCCTCATCATATGAATTTTAACTATGAGACACCTATTTTTTACTAAGAGGGACATTATGAGAGTTATCTAATGGATTTTCAGTTGTGGGCATTGATTTAGAAGCTCTACGAGTAGACAAAGGAAGATCACAATATTGAAAAGACCAAAAATGACCACCACGATGAAGGGCATAAGAAGAAAAACCTAGAGAGAAGGTGGATTCGAAGGTTGGGTTCACCAAAATTATTTAGTTAAATATGTAAAAATACAAGCCTAATCTATATGTTATTACGTGAATGAAACGAATAACAACGGAATACATAAAATACACCCAAAAACTAAGCAATAAAAAATTAAACCCTAAGTGCAAAGAGAGGGTAAGAAGCCTTAGTTGATTCGCAATGGTTTTGGACTATGTCACAGTTATGACCAGATGAAAAGAGATAGAAGATTGTCACACGTAATCCCAAAAAAGGTATAGCTGCGTGTTTTGATTGGGTAGGGCACTGAAGAGGGATGGGGGCGACCATGGGCACCCTAGTCTTATTTCTTGGCACTTTGGTCTACAAAATGCTCGAAACCCACATATTTAGGGTCGCAAGATATTTGTTGATGCTCACCTTTTATCGCTATGGATTCACACAATGATCATAAAGGTCACCATAAACCCGCAACAAATAATAAAAACTGTCAAAACCCTAAAAAACATCAAATCCTAAAAATAAAGATGCATAATGAGGGGTGGACTATCCTCAGCCACCACAATGGAGTTACTGGTGAGTGTTGCACTACATCTCGGACTCCAATGTTGTGTGTGTGTGTTTGGAATCATACCCTAGGTTGTTCTTGTGCGTGTCACACTGAAGTAGCAAGTGCGTAATTAGATTTAGAATGTAAATAACGCGTGCATGGAATAGAATGAACTCCCCTCCTATGAAGTGTGATGCATAAAACCAACCTTTGTCCCTTGTGATGGAGCTAGATGGATGTAATGGAGCTTTTAAATGCTTGATGGATGCAACCTTAGGTGGTGATAAATAGTGCTTAGTGTTTGGTCCCTTATTATGATCACATAACTTTATATTTATATGATTCCCTTACTTGAATTTCGTAATTAACCCCAGAAAAGACCGACTACCAAAAAGATAAGATGCTCAAACGGATAGAACGGACCCAAATTTTTTAAGTAAAGTATAAAGAGGATAGGGGTGCCCGAAGGGGATAGGAGCGCTAGAGGGGATATGAGTGCCTATCACTATTGTTTTGGATGGGCACTTGTGTCCAACATGACAAATGCAAAAGAGTAAAAATATGGACTGAGCAAGTGAGGATGCAAGACCGAAAGTACCAACTAAAAGTACATAAAGGTGGCCAAAGACATGGGTTAATTATTACTTTTCTTTCTTAGGAATCATATGAATAGTAGCATGTAATTAGGACTAGATAAATACCCAAAGTACATGATTTTATGTGTACACTTCCCTAAACATCCCTAGTCACCGATAATTAATCCTAAATCTCCATCTAATCCATTTATTTTCCCTAAATGTTCCATTTTATCCTCCTTAGGCCCTCATTTAATAATTGTATCTCCCCATGGCATTTATTTAATATTTTCCACCTCCCACCTACCCATTTATCCATCCTAATCAACCCTAACTCATCCTTAACTCTCAAAACCGTAATCCCGCCTCATAAGAACTCATTCCCTCAATCATGCCACTCTTCCACTACCCAAATGGACGGACCTTAGGAATCGGTAGGAACCCATCTAGGTCGTCATCAACCCTATGAATATGACCACACCCCTCTTTTCGGGGATATAATTTTGGATACTTCATGCTTTCTTGTGACCTTGTTATCATTTTGTGTTTGTCTTTGCACTGCTACCATCATCTTGGAGTTCTCTTGGAGGTATATTTCTTCATTCTTGAAGATTTGGAATCTTTTCTTTCCCTTGAATGCTTGGATCAACCCTTGCCATCCCCATCACCATTCCCTCCATCATCCCCCATCAATTTTGCAGGAGTTATTTGTCCATTTCGAGTTCTAGTATCTTCGTATCGGCTACCTTGATATCATTCTACAAATCGTCATTTCCTCTTATCCTCATCTACTAAACCCTATATCTCTCCAAGTTTCCATCAACCCTACCTAGTCATGTCGATTCAACCCATGTCCACTTCATTATCTAACTTTTACCCATTATGTCATATGTTTATATGATCCCATAATCTTTTATATATGAGATCTTATCATTCTTCCCCTTTTGCCCCTTCGATCTGTTTTGTCATCTCCATTGTCACCGACTCACCCAAATCATTGTCGACCAGATCAATGTTCATTATATCCATCATCTAATTTCATTTTTTTTTGCATCCTTTTTGTCAAATCCAGTTCTAGATCTCTTGTAAGTTCATGTTATTCATCTTAGACTCATCACCGCCTAGATCTCTTGTAATTTCATGTTCTTCATCTCGGCCTCCTCACCAGCTCCAGATCTACCTCCAAAGCCTTCAGATATGCATTTTATGTCATTTTTCACTTGGTCTACTTCAGTCATTGTTGACTAGGCTCTGTGGTCTTAGATCATCTTCGACCCACCAAGGTTTGGCTTAATTTACGTTTTATTAGATCATATCTGTCTTTTACATTTTAGTTTTTATTTTACCTCGATTACTCGCTTCATCCAATTTATCAATCATTATTTTACTCATCCTTTATCAAAAAATGGGTTGACATCCATTCTTAGAGATTTTCACTTCTCGGACCAGCCTTGTCAGCTTGGGCAACCCACTCATCTATTTACTAATCCATTTTCTATTGAGTTTCTCTTTGTTGTGCAGGTTATCAAGCTCGTTATGAGGAGGATCTCTTGTTTGCACCTATATACATCGTTATCCCATCTAGAGGTACCATAAACCCTCTCATATTTGGAGTTACTTATTTTATTTAGTACTATTTCATTAATATGAAATAGGAACAAGGAAATTTGATCAACAAAATTCACAAAAACAAGTCAAACTTAAGTTGTAATTGAAGTCATAATTATGTCGCATTTGAAGTCATAATTAAGTCACGATTGAAGTCATACTTAAGTTACAATTGAATTCAAACTAAAGTGGCAATTGAACTCACAAAATAATTGCAAATAATGATGAAATTAAGTCCCAATTTTTGTTGGAATAAAATCCCAATTTAATTCAAAACTAATGTCACAATTGAAGTCAAGTTTACAAGTATAATTTAAGTCTAACATAGTGTTGCAATTTAAATTAGGGTTAGGGTCATAATTAAAGCTATATTTAAAGTTGCACATAGTTTCAATTTCAAGTCACACTTAGAGTCGAAGTAAAGACATATCTAAAGACACTCAATAGTTCAAGTACTTAGTCAAATTAAAGTTGTGAATTAAGTCACATCCAAATCACCTTTTAAGATAAGTAATGTCCCCTTTTAAGGTTCCCCAATTTTCTGACAACGTTGCCTAATGGTGACATTAGGGTGGGATGTTGGGGTAACTTAAAATGGGATGTTATCATGAATTAAGTGTGTAATTATAATTTGTGTCATTTAAACTCATAGTTTAAGTTGTCATTAAGTCTTTTCACGACTTTAAATTCTACTTTACTGGAGGGTATTTAAAATTCAAAGAAACATATTTGGTGACTAAAAAGTGATTTAATTATGGATTAAATTGCAGCTTATTTCATCAAAATGTTTTAGTGCTTTGCCAATCATTGCTTAAGATTAAAACATGTTATTCAAGACCTACTTGATAATAAATCTATCAAATTTCAAGCTAAACTCGTTTCTCCAAGTATCAATCACGCACAATCATCCTATAACCATGCCTTGTTCAAGTCTCAATTCAATTCTATAGTACCTCTTGATTCTATTATAAAACATTTTATTCACACACACACACACACACACACACACACGAGATTTAATCTAAGGTACTTCCTATTACCACTCATCATCTCGAGGACCCATATGCAACCGTTTGTTCAGCTCCCCTCCCGCTCTTCATATATTACTAGATACCTTCTCACCCCCATTATTAAGCCTCAAATTATATTAGGGTACACAGTCTATACTATAAATAAAAGGTGGGGGGGGGGGGCGTGCACCAAAAAAGTAGCTAAAATAATCCCCTACACCTTCTCTTACTATCAATAAACAAGTTAATTTTAAAAAAAAAATGATTTATTGGGCTGAGTACGAAACACTACTACGATGATTTACATTATTTAGTTGTTATAAAAATCACATGCATACAATGATTTATTATAAGATGATGTTTACACCCTTTTAAAGTTTAATTAGATTTGTTATGGAATACACAATAATAAAAAGGAATGTAAGGTTATAAAACTATGAGCTATCCCGATAAACTAACTTCCAACATTAATTGTAAAACATCATAATAATGTACTAGTTCTTTTAATGCATGCATATATGATTGATTATAAAAAATTAAGAGAAACTTAGCTATACATAGTTGTATGTGTAAGAAGAAAAACTAGAGAATATGGGAGTACAGAGCCATGAGAAGATTCACTACAAAAATTATGGCTTGGAAATGCTCTTGCCACTTTTTTATGGTCTTGAATGCATTGCGAATATGGTTGTATGAATTTATGGGTCCTTTGGTTGTCCGAAAATGTACTTTACTATCAAACCCTAGTTATCACACAATCTCAATATCATCTCGTAAATAGACTAATCACTCAAAAACCTAACCATTGGTAGAATACCTTATAATAAGGTTTGTGTTTGGGTTGAAGTGCATCCCTTGCACCGCCAACATTGGCACTACTATGGAGAGGCCTCAAACTACATGTAATTCTCCAACTATCATGTAATATCTATATGAATGCAAAAAGTTAGCAACTCAAACATCTTTAAACATGTTTGATAGAATTATGCTCATGCTTTAAGACTTAGAAGTGAAAACTTGGTGTGCTTGGAGTTGAGATATATATAAATTTTACATGGTTGTGTGCTTCAAAATATGGAGGATGATCCTAACAAAGTTGCAAAAAGATCACAAAAGAAGAATTAATTTACGAATAATTTAACACATAATATATTCATATTCATTCTCGTTCAAAATCATTATTACATACACCCATATATATAGGTAATAGCTCCCCTATAAATTAGGAGGTAGCTATAACCTCTCAAATGTATCTACGTGAGTTTGTTGAAACTCACATAAAAATATATTTGTTTTAATATAACAACTTATAACAAATATTTACTAACTCATAATAATAATTACTAATGTAATTATTATTTACTAACACATTTACTAACTTACTCTTCCAAGATAATAATTACTCTTGTAATTATTATTCACCCATATGGAGCACTAACCATAGATTTCCTAACATTCCCCCTTAGTGCAAACATGGGGAAAACCTATCTTTGTACTTGCACCTGCTTTCATGAATAGGTGATTTTCACATGATGATCACAAACATAGCAGAGATGGTTTTACATACTGATTGACCACAAATCAAGAATGGTGGTTTTACAAAGTGGAGTACCACAAACCAAAAGGTGATGGTTTTGCATATGGTTTACCAACAACCAAAAATGGTGGTTTTACAAAGTGGTTTACCACAAACTAAAAAATGAAGGTTTTCAAGTGGTTTACCTACAACCACATCATGATGTGCCAAGTATTATTATCATCTCTCATCACATTTCACCATAGGGAATAACATAAAAAAATATGTTGAATTTTACTACTCATACACACATAGAAAATGTTGACATAATGGAAATGAAACATTAGATCATGTTCCCCCCCTCAATGTGAATTTTTCACTTATGAAAAATAGGAACACTTTAAACAACAACACACCATGCACAACTAGAAGCAAACACAAAATTGAAACAAAATGTGCCACCAAACCTTTGATGTGGCCCCATCATTAGCAATTAACGAGAGGTCGTTAATCGACCTCCAATCTCCAATGCCTCCAATCTCTGGTTTTATGTTGATAAATCAACTGATTTATCTTTGAGGCTCATGATGCAAATATTATTGATTTACATGATGAAGCTCTGAAACTAACAAAAAACCCACTTCTGATGATTTGATGATAACTTGAGAACCATAGCTCCATTTTGCAAACCGTAAAAATGCATTGGAAATTTGGTTTCAATATATTTACAATGGTATAGAGAATCACTGGTAATTTCTCAGGAATCATGGGTGATTTACCTAAAATGTTGTCAATTTTCCCTAATCACTGGTGATTAGAATTAAATCATTGACGATTATCAAAATTGTTGACGATCTCATTAAAAATCCAATAGATCATTCCAGTTTGCATTTTTACATGTGTTCAAAGTTGTTCAAGTTAGGATTACTTTCTGAGATAGATGCCAACATGAAAAATCTTTTCTAGATGAATCAATAGCTTAAGAAATGCAATCAAAACTATTCGATGCAATCTGAACACCAACTCTGAAGAAGGATGATGCCAATGTAAAAATAACTCCTCTGTCTCCTTTATTTAATTCGTGCACACTTCTTACCAGTCTCATGCTCACACAAATAATCTATAATAAAGTAGTTCATGCACTTCTCTAAAGATTGCTAAAAAAATTTCTAAATACTAAGCTCTCATTCTCATAGATAATAAAGACTCACATAGGTGGGGCAACCCTAACTTACAACAAATATGCCCCTTCATTGATCTCTTCACAGAGCCATACCTGCTCTGATACCAGATGTGGAGGATGATCCAAATGGAGTTGCAAAAGATCACGAAAGAAGAATTAATTTATGAATAATTTAACACACAATATATTCATATTCATTCTTGTTCAAAATCATTATTACATACACCCATATATATAGGTAATAGGTCCCCTACAAATTAGGTGGTAGTTATAACCTCTCAAATAGATCTATATAAGTTTGTTTAAATTCACATAAAAATATATCTTTATATTTGTTTTAATGTAATAACTTATAGTAAATATTTACTAACTCGTAATAATAATTACTAATGTAATTATTATTTACTAACACATTTACTAACTTACTCTTCCAAGATAATAATTACTCTTGTAATTATTATTCACCCATATGAAGCACTAACCATGGATTTGCTAACAAAAAAATTTAGTAGTGGCTACCCTTATGGATGTGCATCAACATTGGAAATATTTAGGGAGCCTTGAGTGCCTTTTTGAGTGTTAAAAGTGAGAGTATTAATAAAATCCCATGTGAATGTTTTGTTAGTGAATGAGGTGATGCTAAATTGGTTGTATATGTTGTGAAGGTAAATGATCATGTTTAGACAACCCAATAAGATGAAAAGACCTAAAAATAAAAACACAACAAAAGTAAAATTGGAAAATGTGTCAATGCATGACCATAGAAGTTGGCTAAGAATAGATTATACAACCTAGTCAAACTATACATTTTTGGATAGAGAGGAGATAAGTAACATTTGAAAGTTGGATACTACAAAGTAGATTTTGAGAATTGATATTATGTATTAATATTTAGATTTTGTCGACACATAGATGTATGAAAATGAGTGAGTTAGGAAAGAGATGGAAACATGCATTTGTAGACACAAAATCACACACTTGGGTACATTTCTAGGTCCTAAACACATACTAGCATTCATATGATTCATAAGCAAGAAAACTAGTAATTGATGACTATCTTTGGCCACTTTCTTGTGCTTCTTGTTTTCTATTTGGCCTTTTACACCTGCAGCCCGATCGGTATTTTACTTATTTATCTTTTATGGCATCAGACACCAACACCTAGATAAGACATGAGCGCCTGGCGCCCATGTCCCCTATGGGCACCCCTTACCATTTTCCATCTTACTCACTCCTTTTAGGGCTCTTTTATCTTTTGGGAATCTTTTTCACTTATGGGTCGACCTTCCAGTTGTCAATTATGAAATTCAAACAAGGGAATCATATAAATACATAGTTATGTGTTCAAAATAAGGGACCAAGCTCTAAGCATTATTACTATCACCTAAGCTTGCACTCAAAAGACACCTAAAACACTTCAAAGAATCCATTTGGAATTTAATCAAGGGACAAGGGACTGCATTTTCTACATACACTACATAGGAAGGGGAAGTTCATTCTATTCCATCCACACATGTTATACATTGTTACATTCTAGATCTAGCCTACTATCAAGTGCAACTTACACTAGGGCATCCTAGGGCACAATCCTTACACACACTCACAAAAACTACATGGAGTCTGAAATGCAGTGCATCACTCGGTCATAAGTTCACTCTTAGGGTGACCACTGGGTCAATCTAACTCCCCATTCTACATCTTTCTTTTTAGATTTGATGTGGTTTGTGGGATTTTGTAGGTGATATCTATTTTGAAGGTTACAGTTACCCTTGATGATCAAAGAGTGACACACAGGTGATTAACATGGAATATTTGTGACACTTGTGTGACATTATAAAAATAAATTTTGACCATTTGCAAACCACGGGTACCTAGTAGAGTAATCTCAAGTGCCTATGCACCCTCGTCCTTCTAGCAAGTGCCCATGTCCAACCCTTTCATGGATTTCAGAATTTGTTTTGAGCATTTATGACATTGTCCACTTCCTATTCAACGAGTTCTCCTAATCAAGAGAACTTCTAGATTAGGCATGAATAAGTTAAGTCCTCTCTCCTTCTATCTTTACGTAGTGTTTCAAATATTACATCTTAGATTACTTGTGTCAAATATTTATTTTAGAATTTATTATCATATGTGACTATGCAATATTAGATTTAATTCAAATTAAATTAAATCATTTGGTGAACCCATCACTCGAATCCCACCTTCTTTCTAGGGTTTACTTTTTATGCTTGTCACTCGTAGTGGTTGTTTTGGTTCTTTTGAATACCTTGAGCTTCCTCCCTTTATTCATAAATCTTCTAGGTCAATGGTTGAATTTGATAACCCTTTGCTAACTCATAGAATGTTCCTCTAAAATACATTGAAACCTCTGATAGCAAACAATCATACGATGAAGACACTAATGTTGATCAAGAACAATTAGATGAGCTTACTAATTTTCGTCAAGCTATGCGTGAAAATCCTTTGCATATTCCACATGCTCTTAATGCTTTACTTGTTGCCAAATAGTATTGAGACACCGCTTCCACTTCTCCTTGTCGAGTTCCTCTTCGGTGTTTATGGCCTCCAACCAACCCTTTCACATTCCTACTTTCATTCCTATTTCTACTCCCCCTCCTTCGTACTCAATTCTTCTAATACACAACTTTGGTTTCTCTTCCAGACCCATGATTTGGCTTCTTTGTATCGGGATCTACAAGTCAAAATCCATCAACTTCAAATAGCACTTCTACTCATGCAGCTCCCCATCTCTTGATTCCTCCTTACTTCTACATATTCCTTTCACACCCACCATCTATCCACTTCCTCTCAATTTTTCACTCCCAAGTTGCCCACTTTCAATGGCTATGATGACCCTCAAGAGAATCTACGAGCTTTTCATGTGGCATGTTTAGACTATGTAGATGATAATACATCACTAGCTAAGTTGTTTCCTAGGATTCTTTAAGATTATGCCATGCATTGGTTTTACGATCTACCTATTCATTCAATAACTTCTTTCACACATTTAGCCAATGATTTTCTTGCTCATTTTCAATCAATATCGGCACTAAGATCTCTTATGCTCAACTTGCCTCAAATTAAAAAAATATCTAATGAACATCTAGCTAACAATGTGTTATGTTACAAGAACAATTTAGCTAAGATGACTAATGTGCTTGTTGATTCGGAACTACAAGATATTTTTATTCAAATCCTATCACTACCACTTTAGGAGAGTGTTATCTTTGATACCTCTCCTTTGTTTGATCAATTATGCTATAGTTTAAAATGTGTGAAGTCAAACTAATCTCTATGGGAAAACTCAAGTATCATGATACTTATTCATCATCTTCTAATAGGTTC
The DNA here is from genome assembly GCA_018340775.1 of Taxus wallichiana var. yunnanensis. Lineage (NCBI taxonomy): Eukaryota > Viridiplantae > Streptophyta > Pinopsida > Cupressales > Taxaceae > Taxus > Taxus wallichiana. Next base: position 142,317,925 of record CM031236.1, read on the forward strand.
CAATCTAAATCAAAATCCAAGCCATCTCCTAAGCCCACTGAAGCAAAGGCAACTGTTAATGTCATTTCTCCTCCTGAAAATCTTCAATGACAACCTCCAAAGCCTATTTTCACTAAGTTACCCTATGTACCTCAATTTCTATTACCATAACTCCTTGAAAGCAATATGATCACTCTTCCACCACTACTTAATCTTGATCCAACTTTCACAGTGGCCAAAATAATGATGAAAATGTTAAATGTGATTATCATTAATACATTGGGCATTCCACCAATCGTTGTTTCAAACATAGGCATCTCATTCAAGATCTCATTAACAATAATTCAATTGACCTCCATGTAGCATCTCGCTTCTAATCAAGTCAATGATGATAAAAAACTAAAAATTTTAATGACCCTTTGCCTAAGCACGACATATAAGCTTCGATTCTTCTACTAATCATACATATCCGGCTACCTCCTCCTTCATCGGGGCCCCTTGATTTCCTTGTCACCTTTGTTGATGCATCATTACCATCCATTACATTTTCTGATCATGATTATCACGTAATATTCTCTTCTAATTCATTACACATCAATGCTTTTATTGGTTCATATACTATAAATAACACTATGATCTCTCCAATAACTCCTATCAGCGGTGTATACTCTCATTGCTTTTTATGGATATCAAATGTCTAATATCTCTATTATCACATGTCTAGTTCCTAATTCTTTTGGCTACATCAAGATGTCCATTATTATTGGGCATCTTAATATGATTGTGTCATTTATTATGACATCTTCAATAAAATGTTGTGACATGTTCTTAGGTCTCCCTTGGCTCCGCACCACTTAGGATATCACCTCTATGAATCATATGTGTCTTAAATTCATTTACAATAAACAAGTTGTCACTATTAAAGGCATTCCACCACACACACCATTGCCTCTACCACCTCTTGATGACATTCTTCCACCAGGATATAGCTTTTAGGCCTCCAGGACCCCTCAAATATAAGGAACATGCAACACCTAGTTCTCTTATTCACAAGTGTCCTACCTCACAACATTTTTGCCCTCATATGTCTACTAGTCTATGTCATCAGCATAAGTCCCCTACTCAGAAACCTATTCACATAGGTGCTCATCACCTCCTTCACCTCATAGGTCTTCTTCACATAGGTTCTCATCACCTCCTCCACCTCATAGGTCTACTTCACATAGGTGTTCACCACCTCTTTCACCACATAGGCTTCCTTCACATATACATCGTCCTTCTCATACACCACCGATCTTAGAGCATTGTCACATACCTTTATCTCCTTAGACATTGGGTGGAGGATCCTTTCCCTTCACTCTCATTAGATAGCTTACTTTTCATCACACACTTGGGGGGCATCATGATTTCTCTCCCCCCTTCAATCATCACCAATTCTTTCTAATATCTACGTATACACATTACGCTCCATGCTTCACATCTAGTCTTTCTCATCTCTCTTACACATATTGATACACAAATTGTATTGTCATTACCCTATGACACACTCTAGTTCCATGGTTCATACTCAACTACTGAGGGTATAAATATTAAATGAACCTCACATCATTCACACTTCATGCTCTATCTATCTTTTAGCGCACCTTTTCAAACCATTTCCCAATGATACACTCTTGTTTTATGGTTCACTCTTGACTGTTGAGGGGTAAATTATAAATGAACCTCATCCCCATCCACTTTGGGAGGCATGTTGCTCCGATCACATTCATATTACATACCATTCCATTCCACTCATACACTACATATTGTATATCTTGTCTGCATCTACTTTTTCTAGCTTATTCTAGGTACATAATCATACGTTGCTTACTATGTTATCCACATACTATGTATGTCATTATCTTTATATATACACATGCGCATTCACTTGGTCTATAGTTGTGAATGTAGATATTATAGGTTCTTACACACTGCAATGATTCTTGGTATAGTACCTTTTACCAGGTCCTACTAAGGCTCTTAGGGGCATCTACATTTCATACTTTCATACATTACAAGTGTTATTGTTTCATCATTTACTACTTCTACTTTCTAGCACACTACTTTCCATCGATCTATACATGTTTGTGACATACTTTATATCTTTCTAACATGCTAATGGGTGTTTCATGTGTCGAATTTGCATTACATGACTACATGTCGCCATGGTTATCTAACACACTTTACTTGACATTGTTTTCTATTACATGTAGGCTATGCCCTATGTCTTGTTTGATTATTGCTTGTATACTTTTGGATGATTCAAATTTGATTGTCTTGTGACATATTTGGTGATGTACCATGTTTGAAACCCGCTTCTCACGGTCTCTCTTTGTTTGCATATTTACTTGTTACATTATTTTTATATGACATGATTGCTTCTTTTTCTACTAACACATGTATCTAGACACTTTGTTTTCATGTTCCTTGGTTTCTACCATGCACATCCCCCCTTAAATGGATACAATTTCATATCAATATTGGGTCCTCTCATTTAGGCCACATAATTCTATAATCTTCACATGCACCCTAAACAAGGGGGAATACAATGGGTGAACAAATCACTCCTACGCAAACTCAGAGCTATAACACAATACAATAAAACACAAAATTAACACATGTTACATTTATAACACTAACCCATAATCTAACTTAGTTCCTTGGCACAACACATATAATAGTGCCCAAACTCATAAAGTAGCGCCCGAGTACTTGTATCCTCCCATGGGTGCTAATATCCCGGGGGCACGCACAATCAATTTCTCAAATCAACATAGTTCACATAAGCCTTGAAGTAGTTTGACAATATCATGCATAATCCTCAAACAAACAAAATATAATTTATCTCCTAAATTCAGTTTGATTGGTACAATTCAGAACAAATCATGGACAACATGAACAATACAGGTGTACACCATATGTAGTGGCGTTTATCAGGTAGAGTCATGAAAGGAGAGTAACACTAGACCTCTTTCCCCAACACTCGCTCTTAGCGTGAGATCGCCCAAAAACTCATTCTTGGCATGAGATCGCCAGAAAAACTCACTCTACACAACATTTCAAGACACTTTTCTATCCTTTTACACTCTTTTACTTTAGTTACACATTTCTCTTTATAACCTTTTACATGTTTTACATACTTATGCACATTTTTATCTGATTTATCATATACAGGACTTTGAATACTCTTTTTCTTCTTTTATAGGTCCATCCTTGTAAGAAGCAATAGCCATAAGCTACAATAATAGGTACAATGCATACACTTCACTCATAGGGTCAATTTCCTTTCCTAGTTTCCACACTTCATTTTTGCATTATATCACGCTTCAATTGTCCACTCGACATGCATTTTACGCATGATCTAAATGGTTATCAGGTACATATCTCTTATCTATTTTATGTTATGAAGTATTCACTCACAAACATAAAGTAGGGAAATGTAAACACAAAATCACACACTTGGGTACACTTCTAGGTCCTAAACACGTACTAGAATTCATATGATTCATGAGCAAGAAAATTAGTAATTGATGACTATCTTTAGCCTCTTTCATGTGCTTCTTGTTTTCTATTTGGTATTTTACACCCTACAGCTCGGTCGCTATTTTATTTATTCATCTTTTATGGCTTCAGACACAAGTGCCCATATAGGACAAGAGCACCCATACACCCCTGTCCCCTCTATGTGCCCCCGACCCTTTTCCATCTTATTTGATCCTTTTAGGTATCTTTTATCTTTTGGGCACCTTTTTCACTTATGGGTCGACCTTCCATGTTGTTAATTATGAAATTCAATAAAGGGAACCATATCAATACATAGTTATGGGTTCAAAATAAGGGACCAAGATCTAAACATTATTATTATCACCTAAGCTTGCACTCAAAAGGCACCTAAAGCACTTTAAAACATCCATTTGGATTTCAGTCAAGGAACAAGGGACTAAATTTTCTACATATATTGCATAGGAAGGGGAAGTCCATTCTATTCCATCTACATGTGTTATACATTGTTACATTCTAGATCTAGTCACTATCAAGTGCAACTTGCACTAAGGCATCCTAGGACACAATCCTTACACACACTCACAAGAACTACATAGAGTCTAAAATTTAGTGCGATGTCAGTCGTTAGTTAATTCTTAGGGTGACCACCAAGGTCAGTTTGACTCCCCATTTTGCATCTTTATTTTTGGATCGATGTGGCTTGTGGGTTTTCATAGGTGATATCTATTTTGCGAGTTACAGGTACCCTATGTGATCAAAGAGTGACACACATGTGATCAACATGGAATATGTTTGGCATTGTGTGACAACTTGTAAAAATTAGATTATGTCTCATTTACATAGTTACAAGCACTCAATAACTATCTTCGATGCCCGAGTGCCCATGTCTATCCATGTTCATGGATTTCAAAAATTTCTGAGCATTTACGACACTATCCACTTCATTAAGTAGTTCTCCCATCAAGAACACTTCTAGATAAGGTGTAAATCAACTAAGTCCCCTCTCCTTCTCTTTTTTTTCTTAGTGTTTCAAATATTACATCATAGATTGCTTGTGTCAAATATACATTTTACAATTTATTATCATGTGACTCAAAAATATTAGATTTAATTCAAATTAAATTAAATCGGTATTGAGTGGGGATATGATGAGGGTGTTTGTATTTGACAAGAATCAAAATTTCAATAAGCGGTGTTAGAAAGGTAAATTAATAAATTTGAGTGTCTACATTTCCCCATGTAACTATGAAATGAAAATTACATGTGTAAGGGAAAGTATGTAGACACATTTTGTCTTTGCTTAATTTTTTTCTTGTCTAGATGTGTTGGTATTGAGACGCTCAATGATGAAACTCAGTAACACAAAGTATATTCAATATCCATGATAGAAATTAAACTCAGTAACTTTATGAATTTGAACTTCCATAAATTGAAATGAGGAGATGCAAAACATGGAAAGAGTACACATGTTTATTTTTATGAAGGGGAGAGATTCTTGTTCCATCTTTCTTGGATTGTTGTTACTAAACTTTGCTTAAGGATTGGGAGTCTTCAGTCCCCAATTATCTTTGAAGGAGAAATTATAATATGGGCACATGTAACACAACACTAAATATAAGGTAGAGAGATAATAAGAGATTTACAATTATACCTTGTGAAGGAAGAATACTGTATCAAATCATTTTTATAACTATGGTATCTTCCCTTTAATAAAAAGGTTAATAAAAACTTCCTACGAATAACTTGTTAGTGCAAAATCATATCACCCCCGAATGGCCAAAGATGTGAAGTGGTTAAAATGGGGCATTCGGTGTGATTTCATAACATTGGATCATCTCTCAAGCTATGGGACTTGCAAACTTGAGATGATCCTCCAAAGAAAGTTGGTTCTTGTTCCTAAACTACCTGCCATGAGATACTCTAATGCATGTAAAAAATAAACTATCATAATCTAATCATTCCAAGGAACCAGAGAGAAAGAGAGGGTGAAAGAAAACCTTACACTAAAGCCATGATAAACCAGATAAGGAAAGGGGTGAGATGCTCTGTTGAGGGAGGATGAAACAAGGGAGAAAGGAAGATGGGAAGGTCAGATAGAAGTGACACAAACCCATATCCTAATCCATGATCAAAACTCCATGAAACACAACACCCTACACCTACAAAATGTGAAATACATGCACAAAAAATAGATTTGAAAGGGAGAGGCATGGAGAGACAATAAAACAATGCAAAGGGTTGAAGAAACACCACAAAAACACATTTTATTGCTCTATATGGGTGCATAGACCATTACGTTTCTGCTTAGAGGCACAAAAATGCTTTCCAGCGTAGGAGAAGGTTTTCAACTCAAAATGGAGTCGGAAAAAAATTGACAAAGTTTCCCTATGCCTAGAATAATCTCCTCTTTTCAAATGAGAAGTGTTACAATATATAGAAAGAATAAGAGAGAGAAGAGGGAAAAGTTGAATCCTGTTTCAACTACCATGGATATGCATTGAATCCTACCTTGAAGACTCAACCACTATCAATCAATGCCCCTTTCAAATCTGCCCCAAATCTGTCGATTCTAGCTCCCTCTATCTATTCGGCGTATTGAAGAAGAACGACGGATCAAATCGAATCAGATCTGGTAGTTAGAGAAATTAGGCTCTGTATTAATGGCTTAGAAGATGTTTTCCCATTTTTCACCCACCAATGCCTACAAAAATGATATTTTATGTTTCCAAGGCATAGAGGGTGTCGAGACATTTCCAAAAATCTTCTCTGCCCAAATATGAGTTCTCAGTCAAAAGATATGGTCATTTGAATTTTTGGGTCATGGGTGCATAATATTTAAATGAGTCTATGTCTCTGGGTCCATGTGGTAGCTCTGCACTCATTTGAGATTTGACTCCTTCCTTCACTCTTGGAATAACACCCATGTGACACATGGCGGTGTCCGTAGGTTTCCCTATTTCCTTTGTATTCTTCCTGAGTCTTTTCCATGGGTGGAGGCACTGTATCCGACCCAAGACACGTGGAGGCTTTGCGCATGTTTAGAAATTGCCCCTAGACTTTACCTTTGGAGTAGTGTGGATACAACACGTGGAGACCTCTGCGGGCCTTTGGAATTTTCAACGGTCGCCCTCACCTTTTCGGGCTCTGGGACATGTGGCGAGTTGGCGCTCGTTTGAGATTTTCTTTTGGACTGCACCTTTGAAATGGCGCCATGTTGACACTTGGCACCTTCACTACTAGCCCACCTCTTGCTTTGACTATTCAAACTGTGACTCTGTCCCCCCTTTTTAAAATCTTGGGACACATGGCAAGCCCATGCTCATTTGATTCTCCGCCTAGGGTCTCACTTTTGAATGTGCGTTATTTGGACACTTGGTGCCTTCCACCTAGCATTCATTACTTAGCCATTTTGGGCCCATTCTCCTTTTGACCTCTGTTGACCATTGGCTACGTGGAGGGTTGGCACAAGTTTGAGCCTCCACCTTGGGCTCCCATTTTGGAATTGCGTTGAGCCAACACTTGGCACCTTCCGCCTAGTCGAAGACTTTTTCAACGGTCGTGTAACTTTTTGGGGCTCTGGACACATGGAAGCCTAGCACTTGTTTGGGTCTACCCTTTGATTTTAATCTTTGGAGGTGCATCATTCGAACACGTGGAGGCTTCGTTGGATCTCTATACTTAGTCATTTTTTGGGCCTGTTCTGAACAATTTTCGAAGCCCGAAGACTTCAAATCTTCACCGTTTCTTTTCCTTCTCACTCCTAGCTCTTTTGACACTGCTCCTCCTTCCCCAACCTTGTTGTTCCATTTCCGAGCCTAGCCTATAATCTGTTTAATGGATTTAAGGCACAGATTTTCTTGACAGAGCTGTTTTTTGAATTTCTCCTGCGCAAGGTCGTTTGATCTTTCGCAGGCCCCGCCACTTCCATTGTAGAGTCTCCTACAACTTGTTTGTAGGATTCGAATGTGATTTCTCTGGTTCTTTTTGTGTGGGGTCATGGCTGATCCAATATTTCTCCGGGGGCAAAATATGGACAACAAAACGTAGTCACTTCAATGCTTTTCATAACCATAAAGACCACACCATTATAGATAATTCTAGGCATAATGTCTAAGTATATAAACACAATATATATAGAGAATGAGTTCCCATATGCTCTTCTTGTGTGTTGCAATTTTGATTAAAAATATGTAATATGCTAAAATAACAACAAAGAAGGAGACCTATGCCCCCAAAACATTTATATTTTGCAACCAAAATTGAGTATTGAAGAAGAGGAGTGAAATATTCCATGCCCCCGTAAATTGATTTGAACTGTGTCAACTAAGTATGAGATTATGCCAAAAACTTGTATTTATGCTAAGGAATCTAAAACTATAGAAAAATTTGGTATTTTTTTCCCTATGGAAAAATGTATGGTATGGTTAAGACTATGTATACGTTCTTAACCCCTCTGTATGGTTTTGAAGCTTTGTATTTTTTTTTCAAAAAGTGGATATCTTGAGTTATTTTTGACTATTTTTTTCATGTGAAAACTTGTGCTTGAACTTTTGATTATGTTATACATATATAATATACCCATATGAATGCCCCCTTTTTGAGGAGTGTGTGAAAAAAAAATCAAGCGCATGGCTCAAAAAATAGATGTGTGCCCACCCACTACATGTTTAAGAATTTGTAGTAGAGTGTAGAATGTTAAAGAGGTGGCTACCTTGGAGAATATGTACCTACAAAATTATGTTATGCATGGTGGCAATCATGACATGAAAAGAGACAAAAATACATAGAAATAAGAGCAATAGTAGTAGTGATAACAACTAAAATATCACTAGTAGAAACAAAATTGATGTAATAGAATTAGAATATAGAGAAAACAACAATAAAGGGATTAAGTACAAACAAGTATGTAAAGTAGAGTCACATCGGGCATAGATTTGAAAACATGGTAAACTCATGATATCATAAGACAATCAAGACACTTAGGATGCATACAAGAGAAATAATGTCACATAATAAGGCATAGAGCCACAAACATGGGACCCACATAATGTCACAAGAAAAGAAATACACTAAGGATACATACAAAGAAGTAAACAAATAAAAACTCAAAAACTAGAAAGCAAATAGTAATGTCAAAAAGTGATAACATATATAGTAAGAGAGCATTAAAATCCATATATGTCGATGTTGTATAAGGCACATGTGTGTCCTATTAGTTTGAAAAATAACATATACAAAATATATGTTATCAAGCCTAATGGGGAAGGAGAAATGAAGCTGTAATGAAATAATAACAACTATATAGTGTGGATGGATGCCCCTAAAAGAATAATGTAAGGAACCATGGTAGTTCCTACTAGTGTGTAACAATATATATGTCCTACATCAAACTCAATACACCTCATGAACACACGTGTGTCTGCATCAAACTCAATACACCTCATGAACACATGCGTGTAAAGAGAAAAAAAAAAAGATATCAATCAAGCCATAATGACCAACAACATACCTAATGTAAAGTGCTAACAATGCAAGTTTTGTGTATAGGTCCTAGTTTTATATTTTTGGAAATATATGACTATTTTTGTATTATTGAAATATAGTTATGTAGAAATAGAGAGGTTATACAAGAGATTTATAACCATCAAGGATATCATCAATGTCATGTTTTAAATCAATAAGATCTAAAGGGGGAGGAGGAGTTGTAAGGTGTATTATTGTAACTAAAGGTGTGTCATCTTGGTGAAGCAGTCATCTCGTCATATTTTATATGGAGGAGTGGTGTCTAATGAGTATGAAAACAAGGATAAGGGGGAATTTTATGGTAATATGGTGATGATACTTTTATTCTTGAGCATAGTAATATTAACAATAAGAGATTTACAATGATTAGTGTTGTGTCTCAAGATACAATGATAGTCACAAAAGGACAAGCCCGAGTCTTAGGAAAAATTGCAAGGAGATCAATGCTAAAGAGTGGGTAAATATAGTAAATCAATATTCAAGAGTATACGATAAATTATTGTGGTGTATCCAACCTAATGTGGATGGTAATGTAACTAATAACCACTATATGATTAAGCGTATTATTTGTATGGTGTAATGTGATGAGGCCAAACAAATAACAACCAAATTATAATAAGTAAAGAAAAATTATCAAATAAAAATATGGTAATTCTTTTCCATTTGAATTACATAAGAGGTCCTCTTATTTGAATTCCAAAGACTCCTGATTTGACTTGAATTCTAATCCAAACTTGACTAGACTTACTATTTTTAGTAACACTTACTACTTACATTAATAATTTTTCTAGTAAGTTTTAAATTTTAACTTTCTAGATCCTAAATTTTTCATGCATTATCCAAGGCCTAAAGTAATTTATTTCTTAAGTTGCAACTGAATTTTCTCATGGTTACAAATACACCAAAATTTGGAAAAAACCACGAAAAAACTTCAAACCCATATTTTAGACCTTGGATGGATGATTTCGGCCTTTGAGAATTGACAAAAATGTTGTAAGTGGCTAATAATGCTCAAATAGTACATATCTTTTCAAGATATTTCTAGGAAAAAATGGAGTCTATTTGGTTCCTAGATTAAAAGTTATGGTCTCCACAAGAAAGTCCACCAAATATGCATCATAATGGATCTAGAGTAATATGGATAGAGGTGTTAAGAGTAGCAGATATAGAAACAATAGTTCCAAAAACCATTTATTTAAGTAAATAATGCCTAGGGATAGAAGTAAAGAGAGAATGAAATATGGATTCATCTTCATTAATAGGATTGAAATTTAGGTTGCATAGGTGATCATAAATGATTTCAATAAGATTGTCATTGTTATTAGAAGAACATTTTGCAACATTATGTTGTTGTTCGAACCATATATAAGATAAGAAGTGATAGGTGGAATTGATGAAGTGGAGAAGGAAGGTAATCGAGCAAACGTATTGATTGTTGGCTTAATCAATGGTAGTATAGGTGAAGTAGAACATGTGTTTATTTCTCTAACAACATAAGTAGGTAATTTTTTCCATACGGATGGGTTGTAAATGAGAAATAATAATAGGTTGTTGTAGATTGGACATATCAACCTTACAATATCTAAAAGGATATGGATCAACAAGTATAGTATGCTCATGTCCATTGTGTATGAATTTGACACATTGATGAAGAGTATATGAAATGACTTGCATAACATGAATCTATAAATTCCTAAGAACAGTGTGTAATCAAGATCAATGTCTATGATATGAAAATTGGTAGGTGTAGACACTAGAAAATGTAACTCGTACGTAAGACCTCCCATTAAAAATACCAAAAACATCATAAAAACACAATAATCCCACAAAAGCAAATTAAAAATATAAAACTCCACAAAATGGTGATAAAAGACACTTCATCGCTTATTTACTAACATTCACCCACTTGCATTTAATTATGTCCATACCACCTACCCATTTACATGCCCAATGCATTATGGACCCTTATCATTTAACCCACCTATACACGTTGCACCCATATGTGTCCCATTCCCTTAAACACTCAAAAACTATATAACACCACTCACCTCCATCATTTCAACCCCCTAAATATTTGTGCACTTGAGCTCATACTTCAATTTTACTTCTTTGCTCATATATTTGGTATTGCAGGCCTTGAAGAGGTGAAGGTAGATCACAAATAATAGGTGCAACTTGTTGTAACACTATTTTACTAAAATTTCTACATGGCAAGTTCGATTGGAACTATGATTATCTTGTCATCTTCATGTGATTTTCAGGTGAATTGCAACTACTACTTCTCTGCGATCGAGTCGTATACTTTTCATTTACATTATTTGTTTTGTCGTTTTTTTACTTCAATAAAATGTCTTTTATCTCCTTAAATGGTTATGGATATGATCGAGACAGTCCCCTAACCACAAAAAAATAACTAACATTTTTCCAAGTGTGATTGTGTACAAGTTATAGATTTAGATCGGAAGTTTTCTACCCACTTCATTCATTAAATAACCCATGATTATCCCTCACTTTTTTAGTGGCATAAGCCCATTATTTTTACTAACATTGATTTGGTGATTGTTATATCAACTAATACATCTTGTAGGTGATCCAAATATATGCATATGTTTTGACAATCATGGTGAGACCATTTTGGTTATGGGTTAATTACTTATTTTTGAATCTAATAATGTCTTCTTTAGGGCTTTTACCGTCCTTTTAGTTTGATTTTTGTTTTTCCTTGCCGTTTTTGTTGCAGATCTAACACTTGGTTTTGCATATCTGCTAAAAATACAAAAACATTGTTCACAATCCAGTCATAACCATGACTGTATTGCGATTTTCGTGCCAAAAAAATATAACAATATGGTTGTAGGGTAGTCACAAGCACAATTATTATGTGATTTTGTTTCTTTAAAAACTTAAGAAAAACACACTTGTTTATTCTTGAGGGAAATAATTGGGAATGAATACACATTATATACAAGCTTGGATAAGGGTAAATACCTATCTGCATAAATGTGGGAAGTACTTGCACATAAGCCCTAAAAATCATTGTGGGGAGTACTACAAGTACATTGAGAGGACTCACCACTCGAAAAGATCAACAATCTAACTTGATTGAATAGTTTCACCCGTGAGGTAGATCCGATGTTATCTGCGGTAATGACTCCTTGTTGATTGATCAAGAGGTGAAATGCACAACTAGAAATTTTATAGTGAACGACACTCATTTAGATAACATTAACATCTAGAGAGATATTTGCATAGGAAACCAAACTAGCAGGGCCAATATTCCACCTAAAAACATTATCCCGATCACAGCTCCTCATTTCAATTTCCATTAGCAACATTATCTCACACTTTCATGCCCATTTTTGTGACAAATTATGAATTCTAATTTTCCCATTCTCAATTATAACTATGACTTCCCTGTAATTTTTCATCTCATATTTTTCCTAGAGCCAATCATAACTACAAATGTTTTGTAACCTTCCATATCCATAGTTCACTCATTTTACATTTTATTCTACATCTCATATTTTTTTCGGACTCAATCGTAATTGCGAGTGACTGTGATTTTTCATCTCATATTTTTCCTAGAGCTAGTTGCAACTACAACTAGTATATGACCTTCCAGATCCATAGTTCACTCATTCTACATTTTATTTTATATCCTATGTTTTTCCCAAATGAGTCACAAATGTGACTACCCTAAAAAAATTCATCTAATATTTTTCCCATAGCTAGTCTCAATTCCGTCTGGTCTATAACCTTCCTAATCCATAGTTCACTCATTCTACATTCTATTCTACATCCCATATTTTTCTCAGAAACAATCGCATTGTGACTTCCCTGCACCTTTTCATCTCATATTTTTCCAAGTCTTAGTCGTAATTACAACTACCCTATGATTTTTCATCTCATATTTTTCCCAGTCTCATTCACAACCATGACTACCCTACAAATTTTTTATCTCATATATTTACTAAACTCGAGTCGTAACTACGACTACCTTGCGATTTTCCATCAATCACATTTCCTACATTATATCATTTTTCAACATTTTCCTAATCTCGGTCCGTTATCGCAACTACGCTGTGATTTTTCATGTCATATTTTTCCTATTCTTAGTCGTAATTATGACCGCCTTGCAATTTTTCATCTCATATTTTCCTAGTGACATTCACAACTATGAATGCCCTACAATTTTTCATCTCATATTTTTCCTAGAATCATTCGAAATCGTGACTTCCTTGTGATTTTCCATTAATCACTTTTATTACATTCTCTCATTTTTCAAAAAAAATATTGAGCTAGTTGCAGTACAAATGCCCTATGATTTTCCACTCAAATCATTTTTCCATTTTCTTCCATTTTGGTCATCCTTCTCATACCACTCATTTATATTTCATAGTCCTATTCATAAGTTAGACTAACCCACATCTTTATTACACCTTGTGCACTCTAGTTAGCCCCTTGCGCACTACGGTCCCTTGTGTATTTTGATCTATCCTTTCCTCCATTTTCTCACTTCATTTTTGTAATATGTGTGACCACCCTCCAACTGAATTACAACTCCCCTACAACCACCTTGCAACTTCATTGCAAACGCACCGCAACCACCTCAACCACCTTGTAACCACCCTACAACCACCTTGCAACCACCTTGTAACCACCCTACAACTACCCTATACCCACCTTGCAACCACTCTGCAGCAACCCCGCAATCCCCTACAATCACCCTACAACCCCATTACAATGCCCGTGTAACCACCCTGTAACCACCCTATAAATACCCAGTAACCACGTTTCAACCATTCTGCAACCTCCTTGCAACTACCCTGTAACCACCTTACACCCATCGTACAACCACCTTATAACCACTATAGACACAAAATCTATGCACTTGGGTGTATTTCTAGGTCTTAGATCATACTAATGTATACATGATTCTTAAACAAGAAAACTAGTGATTGATAACATCTTTTGGGCCTTTTGCTTTATTTCTTATACTTTTATTGACCTTACACACCCTACAACCTGTCAAGTTATTTGACTAATTTATCTTTTATGGCCTCGAAAAATAGCACCCATTTAGGAAAGAAGTACCCAAGGACCCATGTCCTTTGTGGGCACTCCCGACCTTCATTTCTTTCTTCTTGATCTTTTGGATCTCTTTTACTTTTGGGTCATCTTTACAACTTTGGGTCGCCCTTTTCGCTATCAATTATGAAATTCAAACAAGGGAATCATATATACATAAATATAGCTCCCACATGAAGGGATAAACACTAAGCATTACCTATCATCACCTAAGATTGTATTCAAAGGCACACGAGCACTTCAAAGGAATTCATCTGCACACTCATATAAGGGACAAAGTTTGCATCATTCTACATACACAACATAGGAGGGGGAAGTTCATTTTATTCCATCACACACATTCTATACATTGCTATATTCTAGATCTAGCCCACTATCATTGTGCAACTTGCACAAGGGCAACCTAGGGTATCATTACACACACATACACACATAATTACATGGATTCTGAAATGTAGTACAATGTTTAGTACTAAGTTCACTTTTTGGGTGACCACCAAGGTCAATATAAATCCACATTTTGTATCTTTTTTTATTAGATTTGATGTGGTTTGTGGACATGTGCAGGTAGATAATTATTTTACAAGTTACAGGTACAAATGATGATCTAGGAGTGAAACCAGAGTGACAAAGGGAAATTAACAACATAATTCCTCTTGCATGAAAAAGGACAAAACCTTAGCACCTGACTAGAAACTAGCATCCAAATCAATCACTAGAACCCGAGCACTCTTGTCCTCCCGTGGGCATTCATCTGTACATATCTAAGTCATAAAACCTCCAATAAGCATTGATGACACCGCTATAGTCCATTTCAACAGTTTTCATACCCAAATCATCTCTAGATTTTCAAAATCAGACAAGTCACCTTCTCTCTCCCATTGGCTTAGGGTTTCATATTATTGCTTTCTTATTACTTGTGTCTTACCAGATATTATCACTTATATATCATTAAGTACAACAAAGTCAGAATGAAATTAAAGATTTTATTTCTTTTATATTAAATCAACCACCCTACAATCACCTTAAAACCACCTTGAAGCTACCTTTCACCATCTTAATACCACCTTACCATCTGATATTCATTCACACTAACATGTTATATCAATACATCATTGAACACAATTCCAAAATTAAGTCCCAACACTTGGGGAACTTTCATCCACACCAAATTATCACACAATTTTTAATGATCTTATCCATGGTACCATGTCACCCCTATCCACCACATTTTAAACTCTTAACATTTGACAAATTCAATGGTACCAGAGACCTCCAACACCACTTGCATCTATTTCGTTAGACATGTCACCCCACTTTACATGATGACGCACTCCTCCTTCATGCCTTCCCACTTTCACTCACTTTGGACAAATACTTGGCAGGTATTACTACCTCCCACAACATCACATTTACACATTCACACAACTTGCTGACAAATTATTATTCCACTTCTTCATCCATATTGCATAGAAAGAATCACTAGTTGACCTTCATTGAATTTTTACACATTGACGTGTGCTCGTTCCTTTCCTCTCATTTCCACTCACAAAATCCAACCTCATTGACCTATTTTCAAAAATTTGAGTCCCCCACATCTCAAACCAATTATAAAGTCATTTTCTATGCACTTTTGATGAGGTTGTGCATATGGTATAATGCCTTAAGGATATCCATCTTGGTCATCCTCCTTCCTTGTTGCATGTTTCAATTTTTCCCCCTCTACTCTAACATCACACTCCCATGTTCATAATGTCATGCAATCAAATCCTCATAATCTATCATCACCTTTTACACCCACATATTTTCATGCATTATATTATCCTAGGGATCATAACTTCATCCAAATTAAGTAAAAATTCACTCCTTTAACCGATTCAATTTCTTCTATTCTCCACAAGTTACTTATGAACATTTCATCAATCTCCCTCCCAAACTACCCCGCCATTGTGGTGTTCCTCCCATGAAACATATGCTTATCATCATACTGAAAATCATTCCATTGAATCACGACCCCAAATTTGTAACATCATTCAAGATCTTCTCAACAAGGGGGACATTGTTGTTGAGTGTCAATCTCTTCCCACTCCACCTACTAATACCAATCCAATCACTTCCCACACTACTACTATTCCCACTTCTTCTCCATGTGTCATATATCCATCATCTGAATCATCATTTTCCATTATCTCTCAATCACCATGCACACCTAGTATCTCCTCATCTATATCATCCCCTCCTCAATCTCCATTGTCATGTGCTTCCACTTTAGATGCGGTCTTATCATCCTCCTTTCCATATTTCTCCACATTTCCATCATCATGTGATTCTATCTTGCCCACCACATACTCTAATTCATCACTCACCTTGGTCATCTACTATTCACTCATCATAAACCCAATTTCCACACCTACATGGCCTTCATTATCATTCATTCGGGCACCTTTATTGCTATTGGCTCCACCATTACATCATATACCATCTATTATGTTCATTCACACTCCTCTTTCATATATGCTTTGTTATTTATATCTACATATTCTTTCATCTCTTCCTCATAAGTCACCTACACCTAATCTCATTGCTTCGCCTCTTTTGGATTGTTACGCCACATGTACCTTATTTCCTCCCTCACCACTCATTCAGTGCACCATTCTATTACCGGTTCCTACTTCATTCACGTCATCTAAAATGACCACACAATTATTTGTTCTTTTACATTTGCCTCACAAGCCTTCTCCCCATATAATTACACTTTCACATCATTTTGATTTTCTCCCACATTGTCATTTGTTTAACATATACTCTTACATGCCCCTGCCTATTCCATGCATTCTTCCTCTCATCACACCCATTCCTCATAAGACCACACCCTTAGCTTCAATACTTCCTTTAGACATCAATATGTTCTCTACTCCTCATCTACCTAACATCATCACTAACATCATGTTTCTTATCATTTTATATTCTACCCTTGATATATTTTCATGTTCTCGTCCATCCGACATTGTCACACATTCACCGCACTCAAAATATTTCTTATTTGATTCATCACCACATTCATGTCCTCCACACACCACCCTTATATAGCTTCTATTTGGAATCATTATTTCACTCATCATCCATATCCTCCAATCCAATCCCATTATCTATATCATATATATTTTCCTCCTCTACATCATGTATCTTATTCATTCGGTCCCTACACAGACTGGGGGGGCTCTCATTTATCTTCACCACCAAATTCTACATGTTATTTGTATTCCACTTCTCATAACACCCACATTTTACACACCCAGATACAACAGTAAAAAAATACCGAATATATTTATTTAACTTAAATTGCTCACTACACAACACCACAAGGGCTCTAAGTAGAGAAACTCAACAATGCATAAGACACTTACATAAGTCATCGACTCACATAGACACATGAAAACACCATAAACATGTTGATGCCACACTTTCCCCAAAGAACGAATGCTAGTAATGACCCAACCAAAAAAAAGGGACCAAAGGATTGGCAAACCCACAACACATCATTTCCATGATTACATCTTAATTACGATAAACATTCCAAGAACATTATTATGCAAGGATAATTTTCTCTTTTTTTTTTCACCTACAGATTCTAAAATTCATTTCACATTCAACTTACAGTTCATCCATTTAAGTTGGTTCTTTATCCCTTACAACAATCTCCTTAACTTACATAATTAATTGGCATATTTCAAATTGCATACAAAGTTCTTAATTCTCTCATTCTTAAGTTAAGAATATGCTTCTCAAATGTTTATACGATGTTTAATAATTACCCTTACTACATAAGTGAATCTGATGTGATATCAAGAAAGAATTCTTAGGATTTGAGGGAGATTTAGATTCAAGATACCCTTTCCCCATAAACATTCTTCGATCACGGAAAATTTATTTCCCTACCATAGTTAATATAGATCAATAACTTGTTGAATCCATTCAACATTTCCACATCAAGAAATTTTATTTAGATTTATATATATATTTGGTTTCCTCGAAGTTGATCTCACCAAGGGCAATTCATATTCTTTCTAACACATGAAAATGTTTAGTTGAGTTATAAGGACTCCAAGGGTGACATTATTCCTAACCTCAAATCTTGTTTTACTCTTATATGATTTACTCTTACATTGCAATATGGTCTCATTATTAGCATTGTTTTATAACAAAAGGGGTTACAGGAATATTTGACTAACATCTTGAAGAAGTACATGATTGGAAGCATTAGAACCACACATGAACCACAAGTGATTTGTTTTCAAAGTGAGATCCCATCTTTCCTAATTTCATGATACCGCATGTGAAATTTCTTTTATTCTTAATGTCATAAACAACATAACAAGGGATTACGGAACCAAGTTTTTAGTTTCTGGTTTCTCTTAAGTAAACATATTTCAAATCAATTTCATTTGCAAAGAGTTACTTATAATTTTCTACCCACAAGATAACCTTCAAATCAACTAAGGTTTAGTTTAATTTCAATTGCACCTAAGGATCTACACCCCAACTATATATGAGTTTAAGGTGAGAGTACATATTTATGTTAAACAACCTTCATGAAAGACCAAGGTGTTATGTTGTTAGTAACCAAGGTAACACATTTAGCTAAGAGGAACTAAAGAGTTCATTAACAAGAGTTTAAGTCATAGTAAACTATTTCACTATCTCCATTTGTGTCGTCTGGGGTCCCACAAGGAATTCATTCGATGACAAGAAAAAATTCTAGATCTAACTTTGTAAGACTTGGTAGTCCACTAGGATACTAAGGGAGTAATAGCTCTACTTACTCCATAAATGGTAAGGTTACACCGCATAGTTGTTGCTTCGAACAAGGACTCTTAAGGTGACTCCAAAGACGGTCTTCACCACTCAACATGGTGTCGGACCTGAAGAGAAGACATTCTCCTTACCCCACGCATGGTTACCGAACCGAGAAGGAAACCACATACTCTAGATAAATTTGGACCATGTCGTTCCTAAAAGATGGCTTCACAAAATTTCGCTAAACATACCGACTATGATGCTAAACTCAAACTAGGGGTCTTATTTACCTAAACTAGGAGGTTCCATCGAGCACAAAAGTTTAAGTTCATTTTATGGTTTCAATTTCTTTTGGGCTAAGAAATATCATGTGAGAAGGATGACATTGAGAGTAGAGATTGAAGTTTATCCTAAGGTTTTGTTTTCCACACTAAAAGGATTCATGCATGAAAGGTAGTTATACACGAGTCCTATACTAGGGTTGAGTGTTTCGTTTAGATCTCTTTATTATAATTACAAGGTAAGAATACAACACACTAATTAATTAATCGTCTATTGAACCTGAAAATGCACTACAATATTTTAAATTCAAATGTATTTAACATATATATATATATATATATATATATATATATATATATATATATATCTTTTACCATACGTAAATATGAATTAAAATTACACCTATGATTAAATGCACATTTCCCAAGGTATCCCTAAAACTAAAATCTCATACATATTACCAAATTTCATATATAAACATTTTTGTAACATGGCAATACATGATACATATAAACATTTTCCAATAACATATATAAATTACAATAATAAACAATGATTTACATCCATCCTGCAAAACCATGTGAGCATGAAATCAACGATAAATCAATGACATGACATCCACCCTAATCTAGCATAATTAACATTTTTAGTTTCCCATTTACATAATAACATTAAAATTTTGCATTCGAAAGGAGAAGGTTAGAGACACATATTTATTTCATTTCAGTTCACTTCATTTCTTAACCAAGGAGAGAGAAAGAAATAGGGAAGAGAAAGAAACACTTTTTTCCAAAAGTTTGATTTCACACAAGAAGTCACATAGTATAGTTTTAAACAATCATTTACAAATGTTAACAAGTTTCCATGATGGTTTGGCAACCCGATATGGGTCCTACAACTTTTTTATTACGTTTCCTTGTTAGCTGTAAAAACATTTAATTAACGCTTGAAGGCTAAGAAACCACTTTCAAACATTGTCTTCTAATGAGCAAACACACCACGGGTAAGCTTCTACATGTCCTCCTATACACCAAGAATTCATAGGAACTATCGGAATTCAGAATTGGTGAACGGTTTACAAACAATGACAGTTTTCTAGAGCAATGGTTGTAATTGGTCCAGTTTGGTCTAGTCAACTGCGACCGGAGGCCTACAAAATGAATTTACCAAACTATCAAGAAAAGTGTTTTTCCTCAAACTGAAGGTTCTAAGAAATTGTCTAGTAAAAATACTAGAGGTTTACGAAGGCGGATAAGCATTTCATTGACTAGGAATTAAACGACAAGATGATACAAAACTCAACTTTTCAAATTTAACAGCTTCCTATAGCTGCAAAACAGTGTAATAGGTCTCCAAGAAGGGCAGAAAAAACACCATAAATGGTCAATCAGGGTCAATCTAAGCTTGATACGACCCCCCGCATAACAAGGAACACAAACAAAAGTTAATATCTCTTTTCTGGGTTATAGAAGGTTGTTTTACGAGTTCCTAATTTTTTTGTTTTTCTAACTTTGCAAGTTAAACAAAAATAGTTGTTTTAGTTGATGTAACATCTAGCTCTCACCAATACCAATGGACATGAGCATGTACAAGGTTGTGGTAGCAACATGGTTGACGGTCAAATTGTAAATCGGAACGTAGATAACCAAATGGAGTTTTATTGTTTCTCACTAACATTCTAATTAAAATACCCAACTGTATATTTATCTAATGGTTTATTATTTCTATTACATTGTAAATGAAGAACCAAATTATATGAAATTTATAAAAGACAAAGGTAAGGAGACCATTCTTGGAATAACTGGAGAACACAGTTGTGGAATTTGGCATTACATGGCTAAGTGCATGTTTACTTACGAAATTCTCTTTCCTTTTCTAGCCTTAACTTTGAGCCCATCTTGTAGCCAACAGAGTCCATTAGATCACATATCTTTGAGGTATTCCAATGAATGGTTTGAGTTCCTTGACCACACTTCATAGTGACTAATGGAGTCACCAAGTTCACTAGCATTCTGTCAAATAGTTCTCTCGTGCTAGAAGAAGGTAAAGCAAGATTCTAAACTTGGCACAACTCGAAGTAACTGGAAAGGTGGACTAATCAGTTGCACACGCTATGTGGCTGCATTAGGTGAGAAAGGTTAATGCATCTCGAGGATACCGTGACTTCTAAATATTACATTATTCATATTCCATGAAAAAAGGTCTTGTTTGGTCTTTTGATCAACCACTTACAAGCACCCACTAATTTTTTGTGCTTTCACGCCACCATGGAAGGGTATATTGAAAGGGTCTTGCATGGTTGATCATAATTTCTCATATAAATGTGGGTTGACCCATTTACCCTCAACACTCGCTTTTTGGAAATGCATTTCTGCATCATTGAAGATATATAGAATAGCTTATAGTGGAAAAATGTGTAGAAAACATCACATAAGATGCCCTCTCAAAAGAAAACAAATCTCTCTACATATTGCAATGATATTGAGGTTGGATGTGTGTATTCTTATAGTTGAAATAATCCATAAAACCACACATCTAAGAGACATTTTTTCAAATATTCCACGTGCCTTCAATGATTTTTTCCCTTATTTTTTATACATTTCCACATGAAAAAAATATAATCGTGACCTAAAAAAAAGGATCCCATTTGTATTAATATTTGTTTTTCATTCACACTTTGTTCTAGATCTCCTCCTCACGTAGGGAAGAATGAAAGAGACAAAAATTATGGAGACAAAATTGGGAGAACATGAAAGGCGATTTCAAAGTCTTAGTCTATAAAAATAATACTCGAATGAAAGGTAAGAGCAAGAAACGTGATGCAAATTTATGGTACACGAACACTAGCATTCAAATGCTTAAGAAGTTGAATCAATTCATCGAATCATTTCACCCGATTTAGGAAGCTTCCTAACCTTAATGTTCTTCTTCTCTTTTTCATACAAAAAAAAAAATCTACAATAGGAGTTTCCTTCCTTTCGGATACATTGAACCCGCTCTAACGACTAAGACAAATCCTTATCAATAACTTTGTAGATATTATAATGAGGGGATATAGAAGATATATACTTATCTCCATGTGTAGTGTTGTTTTTACCCAAACTGGTACTTATTTTAGGAAGGCTATTAATGAGAGCTCGAATAGCATAATACCCCAAACATTTTGTTTATTTAATTATTTGCGATCACTTTGAAGCTATCCAATTTCTACTAAATTTGCAATGTCAATTCCATTGGATAATAAATAAGGTACATTTATTATTATGCAAGGAGAATGACAGGGCTGAGAGTTAATTATGAGGCCCATATGCCCTATCAGGAAGGACCACCGCTCATCTTGTTACACGCCATCTTCTCGCCACACTCCATGCTACCCCATAATGCCATTCCACTACCAACCACATATTTAATTTGTATTATTTATTTATTTTATTTCTTTATGTCGGCACTACACTTCTCTTCATCCATATTGGATTTGAAATGCATCCTAATTCCCCGCACATATTTTTTTATCTCCATATTTTTATTTGAAATGCGTCTTGTTAGTGTAGGTTATTATTTATCCTTTTATTTATTTATCAGGATAATTCTTACACTTGTGTTAGCCCTACACTTGTTGGGTTAGCTTGCTTAGGTGTACTAGTTGTGTGGAGTTATCTTACTAGTTGTGTTGAGTTAACTTCTCAGTTATGTTGAGTTAGATTACTAGTCTTTTGGAGTTAACTTAACTACCAGAGTATCGGTGAGTGGGAGTTCTTCAACACGATTTAGGTAGTAGTTGCACTTCCCTCCTCCTATATGTACATCTTTGTTATTGAATAATTCAAGTAATTGTATTGTAATGTATTGAGCATTATGGATTATGATGGATTTCCATATATGGTATTTTAGCTCTTCTTTTTTGCAAATCTAATGTGGTGTGCTATTATCATCTGAGATCGCGGCTTGGAACAATCTTCTTATCGTTCCTTTCATGGTATCAGAGCGATAGATGATGTAGACATCCATCTGTAAGTTTTTCTTTGCAAACAAGGGTTTATTATTTTCATGTATTTGGAATTTGTTAGAAATTTTCTACAACGATGCATTTTTATGCAAAACAGTGTGACATTGGATTTGGAAGGTGCCAAAACCTATAATCGACTGTAAACTCAACCATATTTTGAGACAGTCAAATATGGGTGCGTTCTTTTATCCATTGGATATAAGCGTGTACCTTTCGGATGTATTCTTTTACCCTCTCTGGATATAATAGTTTTTGATGCGATATTTTATCCACTTGACACATATCTATACCCTCTAGGTGTATTTTTTTATCCATTGGATATAAGCGTGTACCTTCAAGATGTATTCTTTTACCCTCTGGATATTGTGGTTTTGGATGCAGTCTTTTATCCACTAGATGCAAATCTTTACCCTCTAGGTGCATTCTTTTATCCATTGGATATTAATGTGTACCCTCTGGATGCAATGATTTCTTTGTCTAGACATTTTAGGTTTTGGGCCCAAGCTTTTATCCTTTGGTTATAAGCATGTATTGTGTGGATGCACTCTTTTACCCTTTGGACATTTGGGTGTCACATGTACCTTTTAAAAAAATATAAGTATTAAAATATTATTTTACTAACAAAACCTTCTAGAGCTCATAACTTTTGATTTGTAGCTTGTATTAAGGTGATCTTTTTTTGAAATTGTGTATTTTTTTGAGATCTACGCATTGGTCACATTTTTATACACATATTTCAAATGCAAAAAGGTATTGTTCATCATTTTAATATTTACATGCACTCAATTATAAAGTGCCAAATTCGGGAGGGTGTTGTGATCACTTATGGACACAATTTCGGTTGAGCCCGACGTCCTAAAATTTTGGGTATTACATTCTTGTATCTATGAGTGTATACATTTATATCTCTCTTGTTTGTTGAGATATTTTGGATCTGTATTTTCGACATTTTTTTGGCATGTTGACAGTCTCTCTTGTGGGAGCTATTCTGGTGGAGCCCAGTGTTAGTTTTTCAGTGTTCGAGTAGTTGATTTTGACAACTCATACAGATCTGTGGTGTCACTCTACCCATTCTGCAGTATGGGAGGGTGTGGTGTTGATACTGCTTCTTCGGGTTTCATGTCCTTGCCTTGTTACCTTGGCTTTTCTTGGATCGTGGCACTCCTATTTATTTGGATCTCGTGTCCTTACCTTATTACCTTGGTTGTTCTTGGATCGTGGCACACCTATTTGTAGATTGATCAAATTATGTTTGGTGTTTTTTTACATTTTCGACATCACTCCATTGATAGTCTCCTTGCATGGAGCTATTCTAGTGAAGCCCAATGTTAGTTGTTTTTGAGTTATATGATCGAGCAGTGGATTCAGACCACAGTGTGCACCACACTTCTTCAGCATTGTATGAGTTTTTGAGTCGAGTACATTGAGGATATCTTGTAGCGGGATTTTGCTTTCTACTTTGTTATTACTAGGTTTTGGGTACCTTGCGGTGTCCATTTTTCCTAGTTATTGTATGTGGGTACCTCATCAGGCCTTGTTGCGGGACCCACCTTATTTTCCACCCACCTAAGCTATGCTTACGGGAGGGTGTTAGTGTAGGTTATTATTTATCCTTTTATTTATTTATCAGGATAATTCTTACACTTGTGTTAGCCCTACACTTATTGGGTTAGCTTGCTTAGGTGTACTAGTTGTGTGGAGTTAGCTTACTAGTTGTGTTGATTTAGCTTCTCAGTTATGTTGAGTTAGCTTACTAGTCTTTTGGAGTTAACTTAACTACCAATATCGGTGAGTGGAGTTCTTCACCACTCGATTTAGGTAGTAGTTGCACTTCCCTCCTCCTATATGTACATATTTCTTATTGAATAATTCAAGTCATTGTATTGTAATGTATTGAGCATTATGGATTATGATGGATTTCCATATATGGTATTTTAGCTCTTCTGTTTTGCAAATCTAATGTGGTGTGCTATTATCATCTGAGATCGCGGCTTGGAACAATCTTCTTATCGTTCCTTTCATTATTATGCAAGGAAAATGATAGGGCTAAGAGTTAATTATGAGGCCCATGTGCCCTATCAATAAGGACCTTTCCTTCATCTTGTTACATGTCATCTTCTTACACACTTCATGCTACCCCATAATGCTATTCCACTACTAACCACGTATTTAATTTGTATTATTTATTTATTTTATTTCTTTATGTGGACACTACACTTCTCTTCATCCATACTTGGATTTGAAATGCGTCCCGATTCCCACATATATTTTTTATCTCCATAGACACAAACACACACACCTCCACACAACTAAATATGTTTTACAAAAATAAAAATCTATATATCCTCAAAATTATAATAAAAAAATCTTGCTCATGGATGCTCTTTGATGATGTCTTCATTCATTCATAATTCATTCTAATCCTCCATTCTCTACTACATACTTCATTTACAGTTCATTCACATTCCATGCATTGGTTTGTTACATAGATTTTGGTGCACTCTTGATTATCTTGTTGTCACATTTTGTGAGCCAATAGGATCTACTATAGTTGTTTAAACTTGGTCTCTCCTTACTTGGTAAACTAAGAATGATTTTCCTTTTAGAGATTCATGCACTATTGTACACTTAAAAACTTGTTGTGAAGGCCTTAAGGCATTATATGTTGACACTTTCCAATATCATCTCCATAATCACTTCCACTACCTCCATCAAGACACTATTAGTTCTAAACCCCTTAGAAAAATGAGAGAGATGAATATCATGAAAAATTAAAAATTAAAAAAAATCAAAAGTAAAATTCCAAATTCAAAAGAAAAAAAGAGCAATATCAATAAATCTCTCTCGGGGTCTTTCCAATTATCTATATCGGGGCTATGGATGTCTAGATGGTGCATCTCCTCTAGGGCTATAAACACTTGACTAATAACGAAGTAATGCATGATTTACAATTATCTTCTATTCCATCTATCACCAATCACCTATTTCACTAACACATTGGATTGTGTTATCACTTGTTGTCTTACAGGTCTTCACTTCAAGTAGAAATTAAATTTCACATGCACACAAAGGATCTTGATGAGACATAGGGCTAGTATGCCACCATTGTAATGATCAGACCTATTCCTAGCTCTTATTTTAGCTTACTCATTATCTAATAGCTTGTGTCTTCCAGCTCATCATGTTTTCACGAACACTCTCATTGTAAACCATATTTATACACCTACATAACTCTTGAACTCCATTATTGCAACCATATCACTTTCATACTTAAATTCCACCTCATTTGGAATGAACATCCATGGGCATTCACTACCCTTTGTACACTTTTGCATAATCACCACTTTTTCATCTCATTTACCTTGCAATCATTTCTCATCACTTTTGGTTGAGGAAACATTTCTCTCACACTCTCTAACACACATCGATTATTATACATATCTATCATCAAATTTTAACCTACTCATTTTTTACACCATATTTTCTTTCTTTCAATCATCATGCCTTTGTCAAGGTTCTATTTTATATCATTTATCAACCTGTCACTTTTCATCCCGTGTTATGTTGGGGAAACTTGCGGCTCCAAAGTTTATCACTTGAGGGGGGATATCATACAAACTATTTCTTGTCAATATTATGAAACCTAATCATCAAACACCTTATTCAACCGAATTGATAGTCTCTTCCTTGTGAAACCAACCCATCGATCCCTTCATATACTCTAGATAAAGTGGCGCATTGATTGTAATTCTAGATTTTTGTCTATCCAGTCAACCATCTAATCCTCGTGACTATGGAAACCATTGTCACAAGCTTACACGACCCCCTATCTCGGTTTAAAGTTTTTGTTGTATCTTACTTGATGCAACACACAACTAAAAAGAGGAAAAATGTAGACACTATAAAAACACACCTTGTGCATAAGGTATCTAATTCAAAAATACCAAAAACATCATAAAACACAATAATACCAAAACAATCAAACAATCCCACAAAAGCAAATAAAAAATATAAAACCCCATAAAATGGTGATAAAAGACACATCACACTCATTTACTAACACTCACCCACTAACATTTAATTATGTCCATCCCACTTACCCATTTGCATGCCCAATGCACTATGGACCCTTATCATCTCACCCACCTATGAAAATTGCAACCATATGTGTCTCATTCCCTTATGCACTCAAAAATTATAAAACATTGTTCACCTCCATCATTTCAAGCCCCTAACTCTTTGTGCACTTGATCTCATACTTGAATTTTTTCTTATTTTCTCACATATTTCGGTATTGCAAGTCTTTGAGAGGTGAAGGAAAATCACAAAGGATAAGTGAAACTTGTTGTAACTCTGTTTTAGAAAAAATCAACATAGGTGTCAATCGCAATTGTGATTGGCTTGCGATATTTAGTGAATCACAATTATGATTGTCCTGCGATCAAGTTAGGTATGCTTCTCATTTGTATGCATTGTTTTTTCATTTTCACTTCAATAAAATATCTTTATCTCCTTAAATGGTTAGGGATATGACTGAGGTAGGTCCCCTAACCACCAAAAATAACTAATTTTTTTCCAAGTGTGATTGTGCGCAGTTATAGATTTAGATCGGAAGTTTTCTACCCACTTTATTCATTAAAGAACCCACGTTTGTCCCTCAATTTTTCAATGGAAATATAAGCCCATTATTTTTAGTAACATTGATTTGGTGATTGTTATATCAACTAATACATCTTGCATGTGATCAAAATCTAGGAGTAAAGTAGGTAATAACTTAGGACTAACAAGGAGATCTAAGATGATAGTTCCTAAACTGGATCATATGATATAATCAAAGCCTTGGATAGTGAAAATAATCATGTCAACCACAATAAAATAAATACCCATTTTAGCTAGTAATAAACGAGGACATATTTTTAATCCAAAAACATTATCTATCAAAATGTGCTTGATGAAAAATGTCCGAGTATGTGTCATAATAAGAAGAGGTGAACATGTTGTATATTAAGGGTAGTAAGAATCTTTCTTGCATTAAAGGTGATGACCTTATCTAACGCCTTGAATGTATCATTAAGAGAATAAAAGGTAGTTGGTTGAGTGTCATTGGATAATGTAAACAAATGCAAGGCATCTTGTAAGATATATTTGTAGATGAGTGATTTTGAAGCAATTCTAAGAGGGATATATTGGCGTGGTATTACCAATTTGTTCCAACATGTCATATCCTTTAGAGGGAGCACTAACCTTGGATACTGGAGTTACAAAAGGTGGATACAAATGTGGCTTGCTCCCAATTGCATGTTTAATTCGTCATGTTGTATTCACATTAATGGTAAGAGTCGAGGAACACGATTGAAGCACAATGGGGATTGGGTAGTGACAGAATGCTTTCAAATTATATATCTATGCACATGGGAGTCATATCAACCATGTGATAAGATGGGTCAACATGAGGGAGTTTTCCCATACAAAGGATATGACAATGGACCTAGTGATAGGGATAACAACTTATAGCCACATAGGGAGTAAACCCTTGGAATTAAAGTAGAGATCATAAAACATTAAAGGAAGAGCCATGATGATAAGTATAATAAAACACAAACAACATCAAGAGATAATGAGACAAACATACAAAAATGAACCTTATGGAAGCTAAGGTTTGAGAAACAAATATTTGATTCGTGAGTTGGGCTCACCAAAATGTTTACACCCTTTTAAATATTAATTATATTTATTATGGAATACATAACAATAAAAACGAATGTAAGGTTACAAATCTAGGAAATATTCTGATAAATTAACTTCTAACATTAATTATACAACATCATAATAATGTATCGGTTCTTTCAATACATACATACAATCTCAATTATACAAAAGGAAGATAAATTTAGCTATACGAGTTATACATGAAGAATCTAGGAGTGCAGATCCTAAAGAAGCTTCACTATTGAAATGTGGCTTGAAAATTTCTATTTAGGAGTGTATCTTGTTTGGTTGGAAAGTATAATCTACTCACGTCCCTTTTTATCGTCTTATATGCCCTAAAAATGGAGTTCTATAAATTTTTAGGTTTTTTGATGGTTTAGAAATGTACTTCATTTCCAATCCTAGTTCTCGCACAATCTCGATATCATCTCTAATAATATAAATCATGACAAAACCATGACCATAGGTAGAAGACATTGCAAGAAGGTTAGTACTTGGGTTAAAGTGTACTCTGGCACTACATACGTCAACAATACTCTAAAGAATCCTCAAACCACACATAGTTCTCCACCTAACATGTAACATCTATAAACCGCAACTTGAACATATGGATTTTAGGGAAGCTAGAGCCCTTGGCACAGTGGACTACTTCATAAATATAGTGGTGGATTTCCTAATGGATGTGCATTAAATTTGGGGAGATTTAGCGAGCCTTGAGTGCCTTTTGTGAGTTTTGCAAGTGAGTGCATTAATAGAATCCCATGTGGTTTCCAAGTTAGTAAATGAGGTGATGTTAACTTGCTTATATAGGGTTTACAAAGGTAAATTATCATGATAAGGATGATCCAGAAGATGAAAAGACTTAACAAATAATAATTCATCTAAAACAGATTTAGAAAATGTGTCGGTGTAGAATCGTATAGGTTGGTCGGGCCGGATTATGCAACCTAACCGAACTATATATTGTTAGATAGAGAGGAGCTAAGTAAAATTTGAAATTTACATCTTGGAAATCAAATTTTGAGCATTGATATTTATAAGAGCCATTTTCATTAAAAAAATAATTCCAAATTGACCTTTGTAATATTACAAATGTCTTTTCGTATGGTATTCAAGAAATAAGCATTAAACTAGCAATCGCACATCATGTGTGCGATGTTAACGCCGAAAGTGAGATACGAGAGATGGGAGAAATTTGCGGAAAACATGAATTTTTGGTGGATGTGGAAAAGAACATTTGAAGAGACAAATTTGTGGAAAGCATGGTTTTCAGGTCGATGCAGAGAAGAACTTTGTGTTACAATGGATAGACATCAACACACATGGTGTGTTGAGGAATGGATCTAGAAACGAGAGAGTTAAGGGATTGTAATATTTGAAGGTCGTGGTTTTCCACCAGGTTATTTGTACCAAAAATATGGAGAGCTTGTTCGAGCTCAACGATTTCTTGTTCACAAAGGCAAGATTTTGTTCTTGACATCAGGACCTCCCAATCTTGAAATAGAGGGCCAACATTATGAATGTTGATGTGCAAGTTGCGAAAATGAAGGTTGTGCAGGAGTGGAACCTTGTCGCCGGAAAATAGAATTGAAGGAGATGCATTCGATGAAGTCTTTCCACATACCGTTGCCATAGGAGTTGTTGCCATATAGGGGAATGCTCGTGATAGGCAGTGGTTGGTCGAGGTCGTCAACAAGGGTGACATATTTGTTTCCAGATTTATATGTTTTGGAGTGGGGAAGCTTCACGAAGGTGGTAGTCAATTTTACTGAGAAACTTAGGGCTAATGAAACTCATTTCATTGATTAGAATATATTGGATATGCTTAAGGGAGTCTTAAGAATATGAAAAATATTGGCCTCCCAAGAGTTGGAGTTCTCTGACGGGAATGCATAGGGTGTCAAATTCACGGAGACCTAATATATGCAGGATGTTAAGGCGTGATTTGCGGCCGAGCCGGGGGCGGGACATAAGATGTCATTCATTCAACTAGTTGGGAGGGTGTGTGGTGTTGGTGTCAGTGTTAGGTCCACTATGTCGAAACCTTGTGCTTCACTTATTTAAGATTGGGCAATATGGTATGGATGATATCTACTCTTGAAAAGACTCCATGGAAAAATGATTTCTTGGGGTGGAACAAGACGTAATGAGGACATTTAGCCTAATGGCTGAACAAAAAGGTGGTGAAAACCGAAGGGTGAAAAAGGAGGGAACTCTTGATACAGCTATGAAGGTAAGCCCTTGTTTTTTTCGAGCCTTCAATGTCAATAGTGGTTCTCTACAAAGTAAGCCCTTGAGGTTTGTGGATTGAAAATGTCGAAGCCATTTTAAGTGGTAACTGCGTTCAATGACCTCTGGAAATAGGAGGAATTGGAACATGGAAAAGGTTGTTGACATCCCAAAGATCCCCCCTGTATCGATCGAATTTGACAACAACAAATAAAGGAAAATGAGGTGGACCAGAGGAATAATTGTAAACATTGTCAACGATAGAGTCGATAGCACCATTTACAAGACCTATTTCAACACACAAATTTGTGAAAAGCATGATTCTCTGGTCAATGGAGAGAAGAACTTTGTGTTATAATTGATCGTCACCAGTACACATGGTGTGTTGAGCAATGGATCTGTCAATGGGAGAGTTAAGGGATTCCAATATTTGAACGTTGTGGTTGTCCACCGGATGTTATTAGCAAAAAGATGGGGAGTTTCTTCGAAATCAATGATCTCTTGTTCAGTAAGGCAAGAATTTGTTCTTGACATCAAGACCTCCCAATCCAGAAATAGAGGGACAACATTATGAATGTTGAGAAGCAAGTTGTGAAATGAATCCTGTGCAGAGTGGAACCCTGTTTCCTAAAAGTAGAATTGAAGGAGATACATTCGGTGAAGTCTTTCCACAGGCAAGTGTCGTAGGATTTTTGGCATATAGGGGAATGTTCATGACAGGCAATAGTTGGCCGAGGTCCCTAATAAGGATGACAGATCTGTTTCCAAATTAAGATGTTTTAGAGTGGGGAAAAGCTTCACTAAGGCAACAGTTGATTTATTTAAGGATTTGTTTCAAATAATTTGTGTACCTTCTATTTCGAAAAGTTTTTCTTGAGGTATAATGTGAAACAACTCATAAGTTTTAATCGATTAACACTAAGGAAGCTTTCATGTCAAATCAATTATATAAAAAGTTGGGGTCAATAATTCATTCAATAGCATTATAATATTGAGATTTAAGTATTGCAAATTAAACTAAAAAATTATAAATAGGTACCATACAGTCTCCCTTGCAACTTTAGCTTTAAATTGCTTCTAAATAGTATAACTCTGATAACAAAATATTTATATTTCTCATTTTTTTCATTTTGGTTTTCTTTAAATTAAATTATAAATTTTGTCACAACCATGATTTTTTGTTAAATGAAAAATTCCTCTCCTAAAGTCCGATTTGATAATCTTATCGATAATTCATCATCAAAATAAGAATGAATTGATTGTTCATTACAGACCTACAACGATGAATCACAGAGTGTAGTTTTAAATGTTGATCCAAAAAGCATCGATATTGATCATCCATCATCAAATCAAGAAGGAACTGATAGTTCAATATAAACCTAAAATGATGAATCGCGGAGTGTAATTTGAAATGTTGATGTAAAATTCATTGATATTGTTTTATCCAGCTACATTCGCTTAATTTCATAGATGGTGGATGTGCCTTGTTCTTTTACTTATTAACTTAGATCAGTAATTGTTTTTTACCAAGAATAGTGGAAATGATTCATCTACCAGTTCTAATATGAACGGTAGTATTTAGTTTTGATTGAAGAGTTATTGTGTATTTTAATGGGTGGATTGCAAGGAGATTCAAGTGAACACAACTCCATGGTAAAGGCCATGCAAAGCATGGATGTTGTTATTTCAATTTTATGGGGCTCTCAAGTTTCAAATTAGCATTTGATGGTTCAACATTTATTTGGGTTGATTCCAGAAATAATGTTTGGGGGGATCTCAAATTTCAAAAATAATGTTTTTTTTTTGGGTCAATTCCATGCACAAATCAGAGGCGACCATATAGAGTAGGGGAAACCATACACTGCCACAGAGCAGTGGAAACCATACTTGTTCTTTGGCTAGAGGGTACGAGGAGGAAAGTCGGTCTAAAACCCAAATGAAAACAAGGTGTACGAGGAGGATTGTTTCTCTGAAAATTGAGTATTTCCAGATGTTTGAATCTGCAAATGTCAATTGTTGTATAAATCTCATGAAAATTCAGAACCAGATCAACTACAACTTAACATGTTGCTTTGGGGGGAGACTGCGTAGAAAAGCTTCTCTCTTAAAGTCCTATTTGATAATCTTATCGATAATTCATCATCAAAATAAGAATGAATTGATTGTTCATTACAGACCTACGAGGATGAATTTCGCGGAGTATAGTTTTAAATGTTGATCTGGAAAAATAAATGATATTGATCATCCATCATCAAATCATGAATGAATAGATAGTTCAATATAAACCTAAAATGATGAATCGCAGAGTGTAATTTGAAATTTCGATGTAAAAGTCATTGATATTATTTTATCCAGCTACATTCACCTAATTTCATAGATGGTGGATCTGCCTTGTTCTTTTACTTGTTAACTTAGATCAATAATCATTTTTACCAAGAATATTGGAAATGATTCATCTACCGATTCACGATATGAACAATAATATTTAGTTTTGATTGAAAATTTATTGTGTATTTTAATGGGTGGATCACGGGGAGATTCAAGTGAACACAACTCCATGGTAAAGGTTGTGCAAAGCATGGTGACCATATAGAGTAGGAGCAACCGTACACTGCCACAAAGCAGTGGCAACCTTACACTTACTTGTTCTTTGGCCAGAGGGTATGAGAAGGAAAGTCAATTTAAAACCTAAATGAAAACACGGTGTACAAGGAGGATTGTTCCTCTGAAAATCTAGTATTTGCATATGTTTGAATCTGCAAATGTCAAGTGTTGTATAAAGCTCATGCAAATTCAGAACCAAATCAACTACGACTTAACATGTTGCTTTGGGGGGAGAGTGCGTGTATACACCAATTTATTATTTATTATTTACGTGCCTTTTTCCAAATAAATTATGAGTGTTAAAAAATAGAAAAGTCAAAAAGGGAGATATACATAAAAAGTGATTGGAATAATAATGATTAACAACAGTGGAAAGGAAAGGCCACCGGCACGGTTTAAGCTCCACCGACAAGATTTTTCAGTTAACTCCCCGCCAAATAATTTACTTGCAAAATAGATAAACTTAATTAATCTACATCTCAACAAGACTCAATAGTGGAACTTACCCTAAAACCATGACATATACCCTAAAACCAAGGCATGTCTGTTCATGCTTTTACACTCTCTGTACATGCATTATAATGCATCTCTGAACAACACGCAAGAATTTATAGTCCTTCTATATCCCAAACAACGGTAAAACTACATACCCAGAAACTCAAATATATCTGATCAAAAAAATGGAAAGAATGTAAAATGACTTAAACTAACAAGTTCAGAAATGATATTTGTTAAAAAACCTTAAACAAAATCAATTACCTAAGTGTACACTTTTTCACCATTTATATTGATGTAAGTCATGATATACATTGTTGGTGAATATGTTTCCTGTGAAAGACAAAACATTGTGCTTCAATATAGTTGCTCAGCTAGAGGATGAAAGATTAGCTTCATTACGACAGGTTTTTCTTCCATAAGGCTAGATTTAATAAGTGGATAAATTTTTATAAACCAGGACAAATGGGTTGAGAGAGGAATGCAAGCTAACCTCTGCGCACAATCCAATAGTTTTCCCCTTCACACAATGTTTTTAATATACGCAGTACTTTAAATGTTTTCTGATACACTGCCACATCAGGGGCGGCCATACCCACACATAAAAACTCACCTCGTATCCTGCTAAAATCCTGAACCCATTCTGGTAATCTCCTTCCAACAAGGCTTTGACTTGGGATTCTCTTCAAATCCCATTCCTACTCCCACACGGCCAAACTCTCGCCATCTTCTCTCACAAGCAAAAATGATGATTTCCATGAAAGAATCTTGGTATTCTACTGATACAACGATTCTCCGCCGAGGAGGATGTGGGCATACAATTTCCAATTTGCAATCTTCTCTCATGGCGAAACCCATTATGGCAATTGAAAAAAAAGGGTGGAATACCATAAACAAGAAGAAATCCCTGAAAAAGACTATGTTTTGCGGCACAGTGATATCCTGTACTACAGCAGGGGCGGCCATACTCTTTCTGCAATTTGAATATCTTGTTCTTATCTTCATGATGGCCGCATGTACCTACCTCCAACGAAAATGCCATATCCATTCCCAGACACATGAACGCTCCAAAAACATTCGTGCATCGTCGACCAATGTATTATGATCGTTGATTGCTCTGTCACTGTCAGAAGGAGTCGGGCTTTCTCACATAGAACACGCCTTTCGGCGTAAAAATTATGTAGCATTAATAAATAATGTTGCCATTGTGAAAAATATTTGAAGACCTACCTATTACTTCCTAAATTACAAATTTACTTACTCGGACTTAGATATTAAAAGTGGTTAGGTTGTTGTCATTTGATCTTTTCCTGGACTTAAATGTTACAAGCCTAACCGGTTGCTCATGTATTGTGTCCGATCTTTTTCTCTCTAACTTCTATGCGTACTCGCACTCAAATGTTAAAAGTGCTATAAATTTCATGTTTTCTCGTACTTGAATGATAAAAGCACACTCATTCCTAAAATGTGAAAAGAATGAGCTCAAGTTTTAGAATAATCGGTTAATGTACAATAAGCATGCTTAACCGGTTGTTTCAATCAGAAACACGATATTGTGTGTGTAAAATGAGTGAGTATCCTCTCAAAATAAGTATAAGTTAATACTTAGAAAACAATGATTTCCTACGATAATAACATATTACATATTTAATTAAATATATTTTCCTCAAAAAACAATTTAAAAACATCGAATTGGATTTGTTTGGTGTTTGATTGGGAAAATACACTTCATTGTTAGTTGTTTTAATTTTTACACCGAAGGCGTTCCCCCTATGGGAAAGGCCATTCCAGATGTTTCGCCACTTGTGTTAAATTTGACGTTCGTTTGGACATTTTTCAAGGTGATTAATTTTGACTGCAGAAATGACGGTTACGACGAGCGATGTGACGGTTTAGCCTTTCCTATCTATTTTCACGAAAAGTTTGGCCCTACAATGGGAATTTTATCAACTGGAGTATCACTTAAGTGATGTGTGTAAGTTGAACTTGAAGTGTCACTTGAGCGACTGTTTGTGAGGCAATGAGTATGCGAAAAATATAGCTATAACGATATGTGCTTACGGACTAGTCAGTTAGCCGAAACTTGTGTGTTTCTGGCAGATCTCACTACAAACGTTCTCTTCATAGAAATCAACGTGAGCTTTTGTAATGGGTGATTGACCAAGTCCAATATTCTTAGAAGAAAACCCCGAAGAACAGGCTTTAGCGATATTTAAACGGGCTATGACAAAATCAACATTTTAAATTAGTTTTCTTTTAAAAATAAAATAAAATTTTGTTTCTATAAAACCCTGTCCCGGCCAAATTGGTCTACTCGGACCAACATCTGAAGTCTTACATACGTTCTTATTTAATAATTCTCTTTTGTTGGGCTTAACTAAATCGTTGTGTATTCACTTTGTAATAAGTCTATATGAACACACTTGTATGTATTGGCGTTTATATGTTCTTTTAGCATATACTTATCTTCTATGAATATATTCTTTTAAGGCAAAATGTCATTCATCTATTTTTTAAGAGACAATCTTGTGCAGTAATCTTAAAATAGTCAACTAGGTGGATACATGTCAAACATTGAATTTGATTACACATAACCATTAAGGTTTAGAAGATCTACATTCTCTCAATAAGATGAAAATCCCTAAATCTTGCCCAAATAATCTAGCCAGCACTCATTTGACTATTCCGCGATCGTCCATGGCTGTTCCATGGTACATTCCGCGCGACTATTCATGACTATGCCTGTGGCTCGTGCACGTGCCGCGTGCCTAGCCATGGTTTCTACGCGGGCTTCATCTGAAAATAGGGTTGGAGGAGGCGGGAACGCGTTGCAGGGGTTCGCCCCTCTCGAAATTTGAAATGAGGTCCCTATTAATGGCGGCGGGAAACCGGTGGTATCGTGGGAGGCGGATGCAAAATGTAGAGGAAAATAAAGAACCAATCTCATGGATTGGTATGGCTTTCAATACTAACCAAGACCCCCATATCAAAACAGGGGTGTCTCATGGGACAGGTAAAGATGGTTCAGTCAAAGATTCATTATCTCCTTTAAAACTCAATACTAGTAACTGCAGGTTGCAAGGGACTAAGAGTGGATCTGGTGATGGAGGAAGAGGTACAGGGGTAAGCGGGCCAGGGACAAACAAAACAGTGACAATAGGTCCGGATCTTATGCTTCAGCGGTCTCCAAACAGAAGGAGAATGTCAGAAATGAGCTCTTAAAACCCTCCCAGGAGGTCCCGACGCTGAAAATCGAAGAGGATTTACTTCTAAAGGTTCTTAAGGAGGAGGAAAATCTCTCCCAACTGGGGCTCATATGCAGATTTCACAAATTTTGGCCTAAGCTTTCTCAGCTTCATGACTGGATAGCCCAGAGATGGAGAGAAAAAATACAAGGTAAGATTGAGCTTTATCCTTGTGCTAAAGCTTACTTCATTGCTGTCTTTGAAACCCCTGAAGATAGGGATTTAATTTTTAGTCAACATTGGGTTTGGGGGGAACATGGGCTTATGTCCAAACCATGGTATCCATCTTTCGACCCATTAAAGGAGTCTTTTGATACCTACCCGATTTGGGTTCGTCTACCAGGACTCCCATTGCAGCTTTGGAACAGATCTTGTCTCATTGCTATAGGGGATACTTTAGGCTCATGTGTAGCAGTTGATGATAAGACCTCCATTCAAACCCATACTACTTATGCTCGAATACTGGTTGATCTCGATACCTCCAAATGTTTACCAGCAGAAATCAATCTACAGATTGGAGCCAGGCTCTGGGTGCAGAGGATAGACTATGAGAGACTTGCCTTCAGATGTCGGCGTTGCTTCCAAACTGGTCATGTTACAGATGATTGTGAACACTCCAAACGTAAGACCAAAACACTGGTGGTGGAGGATTCTCTACCGAACATCTTACAATCGACTCGAGATCCGGCTAAGGAATCGAGTGCCCCCCTGCAAGCTAACTCACCCATCATGGTTGATTCACAGACCAATACAGAGAAGCCTCCAGATTATTCTTTACAGGTTGTTGATTCAGTGATTAAAGATATTTCGACCTCCCATTTGGATCACTTCCCCATCAAACCTATTGCAGTTTTTCCGACTGTAGTGGATGTGGGAAATCAGGAATGGACAGTGGTGGATCGGAAAAAGAAGGGTAATGCCAAATCTAAATCCCCCACCATATCGGACAAGGTTTGATTCTTGTCTTTTTGGGTGCTATTATTGCTACATTTTGGCATATGGCACTCAACTACGCAGATTCTTCAAGCGGTTGTGTTGTTGTTTTATTCTTTGTTTTCTTCTTTGTTTTGTTGCAATTTGGTTTGCTTTTCTTTGGTTCCTTCCTTGACAGTTTTTGTTGGGATCTTTTGAGATGATCGTCTGGATGTTTTCTCCGTTAGTGGTCGGCCGAGTACATTGTTATCATTTTGTGGCGGACCACCGCGTGTTTTTCTTGTTTGTTATTTGTCCAATGAGATGTTTATTTGCTTCTTTGTGTTCTTTGCTTGGTTGTTTCTTTCATCAGATGCGTCTGCTGCAGTTGGTCCTTATTGTTATATCAGGATGTTGATCCTTCTTTTGAGCTTATTTTTCCTATTCTCCTGAGCCTTGTTGTACAAGGGTATAGTCCCTTTCAAAAAACTATTTGCCAATAATTAAAAAAATCTAGCTAGCTCGATAATAGTTCAAATTCCTTGTTTGATAAGGAGTGCATATTGGTAATTTCAATGTAAGGTAGTCTAAAAATGGGAAACAAGTTTCCCTGTACTCTTGAGTGCCGTCTTCATTGTTTATTTTTCTTGTTTTTGCCCTATTATTTTCACTTTTTGAAAGGATCCATTTCATATCAATATGATACTAGGTTACATTAAAATTTAGTGGGGATTTATGTTTACCCAAATAATCTAGCAAGCTCGATAATAGTTCAAATTCCTTGTATCCCCTTGTATCATTTGAACTCAAACTAGCATTCTTCTAAGTTTATGATTGCATTAACAAGTGTGGTAATTTGGGTAATATAGTGGGATTCGAGGGAATTCATATACTAACAGAAGAATCTCAAGCCCTCTTGCAATCTTAATTACAATTGTTTGCATATTCCTAGTGAGGGAGGAGTATACACTTTTTTTATAACCATACTCTTGGAATACGTCCACTATGAAAATTCTAGGATTCAAGTTTAGTGAAAATAAAATTGTCCACAAAAGGATGCCATTCATGATATAAAATCTGCAAATGTACAAAGGTCTTCATGTATACATGTTTAGTTCAGATGTCATGATATAAGATTTACAATTGTATATGTACGAATTTGTAACAAATTTAAATGTACACATAGAACAAATCAATGTAATGTTTCATCTATATTCATACACTACCACTATCAACCCACCCCTTATTGACTCTACAAAAAAAGTTTTTTCAACAAAAGACCAACCAAACAATCGATGCAACACTAACACAATTTCTTCAAAATAATTACAAACCACATAAACTATAAAAGTAATTAACTATCCAAAATGGTATTAAATGTATTCATGTTTAGTGCCAACAAAAGGCTACCACTCATGATATAAAATCTGCACATGTACGGAAGTCTTCATGTAACATGTTTAGTTCAAATAAAATAGTCAAGAAAACACTACCACTCATGATATGAGATTTGCAAATGTATATGTATGAATTTGTAACAAGTTTGAAATATAGAAATGGAACCTTTAAATGAAGTGGTTCATCTATATATCTACACTTACAAAATCAATCACACCCATTATCAACATCAACTACAAAAGTAATAACTATCCCTCTAAAACAAATAACATATACCATTCGGTGTTCACATTGCATTGTACACATGCGATTGCTAGTTTTATATTTAAAATAAAAAAATTCAAATATGACCAACATGGTTAATATTTTAAGAACTATAACCAACGATCAATGATTTTTTCCCTTTGTTTAAATTGAATTTGGGAAAAATCTAAGATATGATAATTTATCAAATCACATAATTTAAGTAAAATAGTAATATCATGGATAGTTGTTTGTGGAAGGTTTATAGATACAATTATATCAATCGTAAATCATAGATGAATTTGTTGTGGTAAGGGAGTTAACAGTGGAAGATTTAAAATGATAAGGTTGGTCTTATATGTCGTATATTAAAAAATGAACTTCTGCCACAAGAGAACACCATATTCTCTATATCTTTGAATTATAACATTCTATATGAGATTATATTATTTTTTTGAGGCATTATATCAAGCAATTCATGTCCATTAACGAAAATACCAAACTTCACATACATGTTAAAATTTATATATTTTTAAAAATACATTCGATAAATGCAAATTGCATACATAGTTAATGTTCATGTTTTTTTGGCATGTTTTAGAATCCTTAATTTCACATTCAATTTTTTTGCAAATTTCGTGGTTTGTCTTGTAGAGGGCATAACTTTTGATCTGTCTAGGCCCCATAAATTGGGTTTGATTTTTATTTTTTCGTTTTTAAAGTTAAAAATATTGTACATCTTTGTAACCTTTAATCAACTCAAGATGCAACTCAAGAAATAAGTTATTTTACATTCGCGGTTAGTGTACGCAAATTTGTAGGATCTAGAAAGCTAGATTTAGAACATAATAAAAAATAGCTTTTTCTAGAAATATTAAGTCTTCCTAAAAATTGTAAGTCAAGTCAAATTTGGTTTGCAATTCAAGTTTTATTCGATTCTTTTAGAACTCAATTAGGAGGGGATCTATTGTAATGAAAATATCGGAGAATAATGAATATTGAGTGGGTTTAATTTGAGAAATTGTGTTTTTCACCAATTCAATTTTGTTTTTCTAATTCGCACTTGCCAAAATTGATAAATTTTGTTGCTAAAGTTTTTGTTAGACTAATGTAATTAAGTAACATAGTTGGCATTAAGGCTTAAAATTTATATAACTTTGATTTGAATTTTTAGCAAGAATAATATATGCAAATATTTGTTTTGATACTCGTGCAACAAATCATCTCTTATAAAAACTACTAAGAGGAAGTTTCTCATTTGGTATCATTTTTCTATAGTAAAACTACTTTGAGTTTTACTTTTCACATGCAATCTTGTAGAATAAAATCATAGAAGATACACATTTACTTTCTTACAAAATCATGTGTTTGTATAAAATTCCCCTACTTTCCTCATATTAAGTGTGAACCTAATATGAGGAAAGTCCCCTACTTGCAATTTTTCAATGGATTTATTGGTGATAGGCCTACCTAATACATACTTAAGTTTCCGAGTTGTTTGATTGGCTTCCTTCCCTCACAAAGCCTTCGTCAGATCGATAACCCATTTCAATAAGTACCTTGTAATAGAGAGATCTGCAAAATTCTTGGTCACTAATCCAAGTCTCCAACTAAAGAAAAACATTACCTCGCTCTTTGAGTTCTAGGTTGAGCCTCCAACGCCCTCCGCTCTAGGATACCAACTAGAATGGTCATTGTTTTCAACTCCGGTTTAGCAAACCCTTGATTGCAAATATTTTCCCTTAAAATTAGCCATTCACATCCTGTTTGATACTATACAACCCTAACAGAGACCATTTAATCATCTTTGGAGGGGGATTTTTATTATATTTTCCCCGAAACTCCAATTTTATATCATGTTGAGCTAAAAATATAAGATGCCTAGATCCAAACCACTATTAATTAACATGATTAAAAAAGAAATAGGTACAGGTGAGATGTTAGTGAATGAAAAATCTGGGTCGTACAATTTATAAATTTATAAAAAACAATTTCTTGTCTTAAAAAGCAAAACATCTTATTTTTCAATCAATCAAGTTTTATAACATGAAAAAAATGAATTTAATTTAGTAGAGTTTTGGAAATTCACAAGGCTCTATAACTTTCTTCTAATAGCATTTTGAATTTTACGGTATGTTTTCCCTACTGACCATGCCGAGATCTTACTGCGATGCTTCGGAGGCACATCGCCATGTTTGCCTCATTGGACGTGGAAGAAAGTGATCATGGGGTCTCCTAAGGTGACCCATTATGTTAAGTTGTAATGGGAAGTTTGTGGATGGGAATCATCCTCTGCGATTCCCTCTCAAGTCTCTCGCTTCCACTCTAGCCTCGAGAGATTTGTCCCTTATTGGAAAGCTTATAGGCCTAGACCCCCTGGAGGACATCAAAAATGAGCATGCATGAAGTGGTCCCTTTGTGCCCCTAGAGATTGTTCTTATTCCAAATGGCTTATCTTGTTCACCTTCAACCTCATGGAGGAATTTGTTCAAGCTCTTCTTGGTGTGACATGGTCTTTCGGAAGACGTGGCTTTTACCTTCGAAAATGGACTCAGAGATTTAA
The DNA here is from genome assembly GCA_018340775.1 of Taxus wallichiana var. yunnanensis. NCBI lineage: Eukaryota > Viridiplantae > Streptophyta > Pinopsida > Cupressales > Taxaceae > Taxus > Taxus wallichiana. The sequence continues at coordinate 142,360,541 of CM031236.1, forward strand.
TCCTCATCTTGAAACAATGACTCAAGCCACAGGTTGGGGTTCACCTTCCTAGTCTTCCGCTATAATTTTGGGATCCTACTATTATAGAAGGTTTCTCCTTGGGTACTCTCATTACCATTGACCGTGATACTAAGGCTAAATCTAGACTCATTCATGCACGTTTTTGTGTGAATGTTGATGTTAGTAGCCCTTTACCCAAATCTATTGACCTTACCTTCCGGATTTTGGAGTTTGGACTCAACCTATTGAATATGAATATGTTTCTCAAACATGCTCTATTTGTAAGAGCATTGGGCACGGGGCCCCGACTTGTCCCTTGAAGCCAACTCCTAAATAGCAAAAACATGTTATCACCCCAAAGAAGAAAGGCAAGTTTATTCCTAAAACTATTCCCGAAGTTGGCACCTCCAACCCTTTTGAGGCTCTCTCTAAATAGGTGAAATCCCCTCTTCGAGGCTCCCTCGAGTCTCGGTCTCTCGACCCACCTTATGTTTCTCCCCCTTGTTTTGTCTCCCCTCTGACGTTAAGCTCACCCTTTTCCTTCTTTTCCTTCACAAAAGCTATCTCTTTGATTCCTTCTTTTGCTTCCCCATTCTTTGTTTGGAGGAGAAATCCCCCTTCCCTCTCCTTCTTCTTTAGTCCTAGAGAGATGCAACCAACCTAGAATTACTCGAAGAAATTGTAAGAAAAATATTGATGTTGGAGTTAATAAGATATAAGGAAGACCCACCAACCATGTTAAGCTTCAACGAGAGTTTGCTCAAAATATTACGTAAGACACGCAAGGTACCCTCACATTGGAAGGAGGGGACAAGCCCAAATCTAAAAAATGATGATTATTTCCTAGAATATTAGGGGAACCAATGCTCCCCAAAAGATAAGAGTCCTCAAGGATATTAGATTAAAAAACTCCCCATACATCATCATTATTCAAGAAACTAAACTTAAAGAGGATTTCATCCTCTCTAAGATATGGCCTTCTACCTCCTTTATCACTCAGGATTCCTCTGGGAACTTCGGAGGCCTCTACATTTTTAGAATCCTAAGGTCCTTTTTGATGAATGCAATATCAAAATCCCCATTTTATTGGCATGTTTTTCCAAAATATTAGAGCTGATACAGGTTGGATTGCAATAAATTTATATGCACCAAATCTTGAAGCTTAAAGGGAAGTGATTTGGAAAGATATTCCAGAATTCGAAATAGTTGCAAGTATTTACCTTATCTCATCATGGGTGATTTTAATACCACTATCTAGCCTTCATAAAAATAGGGAGGTTCTCCAGCTAACTTCAAGTAACATGGAATCCTTATCTTGTTTTATTCCACAAGGTGAGTTTTTTGATTTCAAACTTCATGGAGCTTCCTTTATCTGGTCAAATCAAAGAATTGGTTATAATCACATTCAAAGTATATTAGATAAAGTGTTTGGTTCTATGGACTGGATTTTGTACTTCTCGATTTCTATTTGAGTAGTCTTCCTAAAGTTACTTGAGATCACAACCCCTTATGTTCAAGTGGAGCAACTCCTCAAAAACTAAGAATTCTCCTTTCGAGTTTAAATTGGCATGGCTCCGAATCATAACTTTGACCATCTCATTAAGAATTAGTGGAAGGTGGATGTACGGGGTTCTCACGCCATGTATAGTTTTCTTTGATAAACTTAGCCACGTCAAAAAATAACTCAAAATATGGAGAGTCAAAACCTTTTGAAATATTTGTGATAGAAAGCATCATCTCTCCCCGAGGATTTTAGAAGTTGCCTCCAATATTGAGAAATATGGTAGAAATGTTTCTCTCCATCAACAAGAGATTTATTTGCTAAATGACTACTATTATTCACTTTTTGAAGAGGAAATATATTAGAGGCAAAGATTTAGGGATCTGTGGCTTGACACGGGGATCACAATACTAATTTTTTTCATGCTACAACTTCCAAGCATAGAAGCAGGACAAGATTAAGGAGCTGCTTTCATGGACGGTAGACACCCGAATGTTGAGAATGCCATTTCTTTTGAACTAAATAATTTCTATTCCAATCTTCTTCAAGAAGAGGGACCCCCTATAGAGACCGAAATGTCAAATATATTACAACACATACCTAAGCTGATTTCGATGAAATAAATGGAAAGTTCACTCAAAATTTCTCCATTAAAGAAATCCATAAAGTGGTCTTTAATATAAAAGGAGATAAATCTCCAAGTCTTGACGGATTCCTTGCAACTTTCTTTTAAACATATTGGGAGATTATTAAGGAAGATCTGATAGAGGTTGTTAATGAATTTGTAACATCCACTTTATTATGCTTCGCAATTAGGATTTTTTTCTTACTTTATGCTTTATTGATTTAAATACCCATATATTTAAACCCAACATAAATCTTAAGTTCATATCTCATGTTTCCTTGTTCTAAATTCTCATGATTTAGAACTAACATCATCTTAGTCAATCCATCCTATAATAGTCATAAACCATGTGCAGCTGCATGAGAGTATACACATCCTACTCGATCCCCCTCAACACTCTTTACGAGTGTGTTTACTCTTTGTGAGAGATTACACAAAGTGTATCATTTGGTTTTAGTGTATACAAAGTATACTAATGGTTTCGTTCATCTATAAAGGATAGTCAAATATTGCATTCTAAGTGTCTACATGGGTATCCGTCATTCAATCCCATCGATGTCCTGCACTTAGATCCTTGGTGACTCCGGAATAGTGTAATCAATAGTTTACACTACTTTGGCAAAATTTTCAGAGACATGTATGCCATTCTTGATTCCGTGATGACACACTCATTGTTAGGAACTTATCCATCACCTTATTAATTTATGTTATCTAGATTAGGACTAGATCGTGAAGTGTTAATCATTTACAAGTTGCGTACAAGGTACATATTTGGATCAGCTTGCATGGGTAAGTCCCACAATGTCGACTTAGGATGACTAAGGGAGAGTGAGTGTCTCCATAATGATTTGCATCATTACGGGTCACTCTCTTTCCCATAGTCATCATAAGATGACATTAGGTACTTAACCATGTGACACTATCTGCATTCGTACCTAGGACAATACTTGCATCTTAGTGCATTATGACCTTCTCATTTAGAGGAGCTTGACGAGATAACTTGACATAGCAGTTGCCCTGTTGTAACCAAATAATGACCTTAGTCATTAAGTAGGTACAACGTGGAAGCGACCATGTCAAGTAGGCTCATCGAGTTCCACTAAATGGGAATGTTATATCTTATGGTTATTAAGGCCATTCAATTAAGTTACAACATAACAATATCTAAGTTTCAACTAACTCTAGCTCTATGAAATTCTAACCTAAAGATCTAAGCGAAAGTTTTACACATTCCAAAGGCAAGCTTAGAGACATTCCAACATATTCATTACACTTTTTAGATGAAGATTTAATTTAGCATTCCACATTAAATCCCTTGTTCATATTTTACTTATTAACACTAGCAATGCATCATGTCAAGAGTAGTACTTATATCGTAAATTAATTTTTTTCTCAAATAAAGTGTTAAGTATAGTATTATACTTAATAGGATTAATTCCAAACATTTTCAACAATCCATAATTTAATTACATACTTTATTCTTTTAAAAGCACAGCCATGTAATTCACTCTATTCATAATGATTGCAATACAATATGTATTCTCAAAGATAATGCTTTATTAATGACCGACAAATTGCCTTTTTATCGTTAATATCACAACGAAGTATAACTTTCACTTCTTAGTAAAATACAATACAATTAATTACATTTCTCAATTCAATACAACATCATCAACAAATAATACTAATACATGTCCACAACTGATTATCAAAATAATCACATCTTGTTTCAAGCATCATGCCTTACTAAAATACAATTCTTTTCATCTTTTCAACAAGAACAACTTTATAGATTTCATCAAAAGACATAACAAGTGAGAAAAGGTGTAAGTCACGTCTTTCTTCATAATCAACCTGCAATGTTAATAACCTGCATGGAAAAGATTCCATTGTACATGGTCAGTTCCAACCGAACTGGCATGATAAGTCCTTTATCCCACTTAATAGACTATGTCGTTTAGTGTCTCGAATAAATGAAATACTATGGTAATTAAAATAAGTACCAACAATATACTAAAGACAGAGGATAAATTACATATCATATTAGTAATTGTTATTTTTCATTTGGACTAATCACTGCACTAAACATAAAACACCTTAATGCCGAATTTGCAAATAATATTACATCAACTTTATCAGATACTCTGCATGTAGAACCTTTAGTATATTATATAACATTGAAAATATTATAATTCCATAATAGTTCTCAACCTATACAAATCATGAATATGTCATAAAAGTTGACCATAGCCTTCATATAGTTCCCAACTATTACAAGTTGTGAGACAACAACTAGCTTTTGACATAATGGTCCCTTATATTATAAAATGCAAGTCGAGTATAACAAATCATCATATGATGTTTCTTTATGATACTTGAAATATCCCTTTGTGGGATATTACTTTAAAAATGCACAAAATATAGAACTTGTAGCAAGGTAAAATACTGATTTTTAATGAAAATGTCCAATTAGGATAGCGAATGGTATTAAATTGATATTACACAAAATATTTGTCCACAATGCATGAAATTACAAGGGAAGCTTACAATAATAATAATAGACACTATGCAGACATTTTATGGAATAATGTATTCTTTACCTAACAAGGTACAGAAGCCCTAGGCGGCTAGTCCACTTCAGAGGTCCGTGACCCTCTTGATACAAAAGAAAAATAAGGGTCTTTGAAAACAACAAGGCAGGTATAGGGAATAGCATGGCCACCTGCAGATCTGACATAGCTGACTGGAAGAACCCCCAAATAGAGGCTGCAGTCACCACGTTTGGAATGGAGTTGGGAAATGAGGGAGGCGCCTTCCATGTGTTGTCATGCCCAACCTAGATGGCTATTGCGTGAGTCGGATCTAGAGCCCCTCATTTCTTCCCGAAAACCCCAAAAAATCCTCGAAACCCTTCCTTTGACCCTTTGGAAATATCTTTGTAGCACGGCCCAGAAAAATGACTCCAAAATGATAGACTAGGGTAGATATTTCACTACCGAAGAATGCCCTGCTAGCTAGGGACGGGTCTCTCATCACTTTGAAGATAGGGTCCTTGTGGTATTTGACTACACAAGCCTGCAGAAATGCAACAACAACAATTGCACGTGAAGGAGGCTAAAAATGTATATGACAAAAGTGTCGTCTCTTTCTCCCCTGGCTCCTTATATACTTTCCAAGGCAAAAGATCCCCAATAGACCAAGTCGCGTTTCATTCCACGGAGGGGTCAATAAATTAAAAGTAACTAAAGTTACTTTTTCCCGTTTAAGTCACCAAGGTCCAAAGTGACCCCCAAACGCCAAACACGACTATTAATACCATGTGGCCCCTTCTCAGTAGCCCCCAACGTCCGCAGCCCCTTGGGTATGACCCGGCTTGGACTCGACTTGACCCTTAGCCTTAGGCATAGAAAAGGGGACATTACAGTCCTCCCTTCCCGAGAAATGCTTGACCCCAAGCATTATCCTGTCATGCTTATAGAGGTTGAATACCACGCCGTAAGTTTCTCCACCTCGCCCTGCAGTCAACTGATGATCGGTGTGATGCGAAGTAACCAAGACACCCCATGTAGTGATCATGCTCTCCATGCCATGTGGAGAACAATGTTGCTCTTAAAGTAGTATGATGTCCACACTGACTCTCCCCTGGTACCCACGCCGAAAGTGCCAATCTGTCCAATCCTTGCCGATGCAGTGCTATCATCATGTGATCACTCACTGCCTCTCCAATCGACTCCTGGGTATGAAAGTTCATTTTGGGTCCCATAGAGTCCCCTGAATCCACCTGTGGAACAACCTGTATACGTACAAATTGTGCTAACTCTCCCACATGACCTGCACTCGTGTGAGAGCAAGGCTCCTCATAATGTATCTCAATGTGTCCTGTGGAGGGAAAGTCCCAAGACTCTAGTAGACAGTCAACCAGCAATATTGGCTCCACATAGTCCACCTCCATCTTTGAATGTGAACCTATTGAATAACCATGAGTCAAATACGTCTCTCCACTGACTAACATGTGGGTGAAGTGCTCACCGGGCATAGAAGTAGTAAAATACATAGGAGTGTTATCCAATGTCGATTCAAAAAATGATGAACCCACAGGTTTTGACTTGTCATAGTGACAAACCGTATATGCCTGTATAAAGTTGGGGATATCCTCCCTCAACCTGTGCCATATGAACCTCTCTGACATGAACCTATAGGTCTCATCATAGCTCAAATGCCTAGTCACGGAAGGACAATGCACATGTCACAATATCTCCATCCTCAACCATGAATCTGACACAAGGCTCAATCTTCCCTGATAGAAGATCATCTCATCCTCAAATATGTAGTTGTCATCCTATATGTGACCATCTAGAATCTCGTCAATGTGTCGGTTCTTGGAGTACTCAACAAACAAATGAGGTCTCCAGTCTACCGAAACTTCAGATAACTAGCATAATGATAAGCTTAGATGATATGAACCTGTAATCCCGACCTCAGTAACAGTCTCATGTGCAACATTGCTAGCCACACCTACATCCATCATACTCCACATCAATCCACAATAATAAAACTCCTCACCATGTTGGATCATCCTCTCCATCCCCTCAGCCGTAACCATCCTTGGTGCTCCAAGAGAGTGGAGCCACTACACTCCCAGTGCTATGTTGGTCACTCCCATTCCAACAACGTGGAAATCATTGGTAATTGTATAGTTACCCATCGTGATGCTCACTTGGGGAACCCGCCGTGTGCACCTCAAAGACTTTCCATTGGCTACAACCCCGTTGAGGCCCTCAAAATCCTCTATCTGTAGTCCTTGCCTCTCAACCAATGAGGCATCAATACAGTTGTGGGCTGCCCCGCTATCAATGAGTGCCCCAACATGTTGACCCTACATAACTCCTCTAATCCTAAATGCCTTGTACATCAGAGTACTAGGCAATGCGGCTATAATCTCCCGAGGAAGAGTCTTCTCCTCCTGCCCCACATCAGCACTATCCATCTCCATCTCCATCATCCATCTCGCGAGTCTCTAACTCCTCACCTCTATCACCCTTGCTCTCCTTGAAGACTTTAATGAATTGAGCCTTCCCTCTACCTCTGCAATCATGTCCTAGAATCCAAGTTGTGTGGAACATAGTTTCTTTCGCCTCAACTCATCTTTGTGTTCTCGGGAAATGATTGGCTTTTTAACCACGTCCTGCCTCGGTGGAGGCTCCCCCTGCTGACATTCATCTGATCCAGATGGAGGTTCCCTTTGCTAAACACAAGGTGGAGCCCTCGGTTTTGGAGTGGATAACTCCAAGTCTCGAGCTTTCCTAACAACCCCATGCAAAGAAGAAGGTTCAAATGCCTTCACAAATCCAGCGAAAGCATCAGTCAAACCTGCTATGAACAGTGAAATCAACCTCCTCTCTGTGACATCAGGTACCATGACTGGTAATCTCTGAAAATCTATGATGTACTGATCCAGGGGACCGGTTTGTCTCAAATGAGTCCACTCCCTGAAATACCTGTCAGGGTCCCTCCTATCAAATCTACTCACCAGCCTCTGCATGAACTCTGCATGAGTCGTAATGTGTATGTGTCCCTGTGTAATCAGCCCATGATGCCACCAATCATGAGTGTCTCCCTCAAGATGCGAGCTTGCAAACTTAATTGCATCTTCCTTGCGCATAGGATTTGAGTCGGAGTATGTCTTCAACTTCTACACCCAAGACTGTGTAGTACACTTCTTAGAACCATCAAAATGTGGAACAAAAATCTGTCCCAACCTCCTTTGCATCTCTGGTACCTGTGTCTATTGATCTCTCTTGGGTCTACTGCCAACCTTCATTTCACAATATTCCTGGACTGACATGTTGTTACGAAGGCCTTCACTCGAGGTCTGGTACGTCTCCCAACAAGACTCCTCATCCAACATATCTATGGGTTGTTGTGCTCTGGTTAACTTCGAATCCTTCAAGAAAAATAGTTCGTGAAGCCCCAAAGGCCTGGCAGAAGAAAGGGGAGGTCGCTGCCCCGAATGTCCACTCTCACCTCTTTGCCCCTATTGTCCCATATTGTTATTTTCTCCTCTCATTATGATTGTTGTTATACATAGTCCAGCAGGCTGAAGATGATTAAAAAATATTCTCTTACCCCTTTTTGCAATCAGAAAACCAATGCTAGTACCTTGAGAGGTACTCTCCCTTGTTACACCGGAGTCTCCAATGAAGAAAACATGCTTTCGACACTTGTAATCCCAAAAGACACATTTTAATTCCTTCTTTGGCTTATGAAATCAGTCATGAAGTTTTCAACATCAGAATTGATAGTTTTGGATAACTACCACATATTACTAGGATCCCATAGCTTATAATGCCCCTGAGCCCTTGTATCATGTAAGGTTTGCCATCTTTGCTTCTCTTGTATCTCCTCATAAAGAAGATTATCAAAAGGTTCACCTTCTATCGTTGCTTTAGAAACCTCCAAAAAACACCATCCCTATTGTGATTCGTGATTTTAGATGGAGAATCAGTGGAACAAGAAACAACACCTTTCACAATTTTATGCTCATTCTTTGCTTGGTAAATCCATTTAATATGATAATGACTTATTCTTTGGAGGATTGATAGGTACCCTTTAGATTGTAATATCTTTTTCAATTTTGTAACCAACCAGCCATGTTTGTTCATACCTTTGATACCATCAATGTCCTCCGTGTGTTCGAGATAAACATATGTTGAGATGCCCCCAACACTGTTGCCTATGTGCTTGTTGAAAGTATCTGAAAATTGATCAGAAGTTGCTGGTTTGGAAATTACAACAGACTGCAATTTTACACTAGTGTCCATGTGAGGCTCCTCCTCATGTGCCAGCTTCTTCATAGAGTCTTCTTTCGAGGGTGTAGTCTTTCTTGCATTAATGGCCCTCATCGTTTCCTTGAACTCTTGTATGTGTTGTCTTGTTTGAGTCGCTTGCTCAACCTAGCATCTCTAGCTCTATTATTCCCTTCCTCACACTTTTTAAGAGTTTCCATTACATCCTCCTTGCTTGCACAAACAAGTTCTTCTCTGAGCTAGAATAATTTCTCTAACAAGCAAAGTTTCCCTAATGCAATTATTTTTCTCAATGTAAATCATACCCTTTTGTTTATAGGCTTCTTCTACAAATGAGTTCCTTTGTGATTCAGTGTACCGGCATATGATGACATCCTTTGGGCTTCTTTACCAATCTTCATCATGCAATAATCTGGAAATGGCATATTATCTCTCGAAACCCTTACTTAAAGATTGGTATTTCCTCCAACAAGTATCCTCATCAATCACCTCTATTGGCTGCCCTCTATCATTGTTCTCACCATGTTCCTTAATGTCCCTAGGTCTACTTTGATTCACATTTTGAGTGAGCTGACTCAAATAAAGGTTAGTGGCTTCCTGTTGTTTCACCATGTTGGTGAACATTTCCTTCATAAAACCCCTTTGAGATCTTTCCAAACTACCATATTTAACCAACACAAGTGGAGGAACGATTGCTCACGATACTGTGAAATATCCCTTGTGGGATATTACTTAAAAAATGCACAAAATATAGAACTTGTAGCAAGGTAAAATATTGATTTTTAATGAAAATGTCTAGCTAGGACAACGAATGGTATTAAATTGATATTACACAAAATATTTGTCCACAATGCATGAAATTACAAGGGAAGCTTACAATAATAATAATAGACACTATGCAGACATTTTATGGAATAATGTATTGCTTCCCGACAAGGTACAGAAGCCTAGGTGGCTAGTCCACTTCAGAGGTCCGTGACCCTCTTGATACAAAAGAAAAATAAGGGTCTTTGAAAACAACAAGGTAGGTATAGGGAATAACACGACCACCTGTAGATCTAACACGACTGACTGGAAGAACCCCCAAATAGAGGCTGCAGTCGCCACGTTTGGAATGGAGTCGGGAAATGAGGGAGGTGCCTTCCACGTGTTGTCACACCCAGCCTAGATGGCTGCCGTGAGTCGGATCTAGAGCCCCTCTGACTGTCTTCCCCGAAAGCCCCCAAGAATCCTCGAAACCCTTCCTCTGACCCTCTGGAAATATCTTTGTAGCACGGCCCAAAAAAATAGCTCCAAAATGACAGACTAGGGTAGATCTTTCACTACCGAAGAATGCCCTGCTAGCTAGGGACAAGTCTCTCACCACCGAAGCTAGGATCCTTATGGGATTTGACTCCACAAGCTGTAGAAACGCAATAGCAGCAGCTGCATGTGAAGGAGGCTAAAAATGTATATGACAAAAGTGTCGTCTCTTTCTCCCCGACTCCTTATATACTTTCTAAGGCAAAATAGCCTCAATAGACCAAGTCATGTTTCATTTCATGGAGGGGGTCGATAAATTAAAAGTAACTAAAGTAACTTTTTCCTGTTTAAGTCACCAAGGTCCAAATTGACCCCCAAATGCCAAACATGACTATTAATAACGTGTAGCCCCTTCTCGGTAGCCCCCGACATCCGCATGACCCTTGGGTATGACCCAACTTGAAATCGACTTGACCCTTAGCCTTAGGCGTAGAAAAGGGGACATTACAATATCACAACCTAAACATGAGAACCTATCCATTCTCGTAGTCAACAATAGTTACCCAAAATAGAAGCTTCATAAAGTATATAATAATTCTCTTCTAAGTTAATGTAATGTTGTCGTCATATATAGAGTAGGAGTTTGTTCAATTTAATCGAATGATTACTAGCTTCAAAGATATCTTAACCATCCATGTCTCTTGTTTAGCACCAACTGACCAAAATAGATAAACATACCAAGGTAGGTGGAAGTGGGTACTCAACGAGGTTAACGTAATTACCGGTTACCTTATTTCTAATGATGTCCACAATACTTCACCAAAATTGAACTAGTGAATACCACAAGTTGCCTTACCTATACAAGTAAGGCTTATTAATTCTAAGGCTGGTTCTACCTTGTTAAAAAAAATGCAAACAGTTCGACATTAACAAGCTAAATTTACTTTGCCTTGGCTGAGTCCATAGCTATCTAGATACCTTCAGCTACCCCCACAAATTAAACCCATATAAATATAAAGATCGACATAAATCGATACCATGAGGGGAAGAGGATATATTCCAGGTCTATATGCATACTGGGAGATCATTCCCATAAATGGAAACTCAACAGAACTACTTGCATTCACGTAATGATTCGTCAATACCTTCCCAAACGTGACAGAGATGAGGTAATTCAAGCACATAAAACTCTTATGTCGACTGAGATAATGACTGGTAATAAAACAAATAACCAAAATGGTTTTAGGATATTCTAACCCTTAACTAGAAAATACAATCGACCCTAAAGGAGGTCAAGCAACAATTACCCAAAACTTGCATTCTGAGAATGATAAGAAATTAAATACCTTTAAATTTGGCAAGCCAGAGCTCAGTTCTATTGTAGGGATTCTATCTCATGTTTCTAGGTGAGACCCTGATTTAATTGCATACCCATCGAAGAGTAACACAAATACCCAGTAAAAGGATTATAACAAACCCAAGAATTGACAGAATACAAATATCATGAATCCTTAACATACCCAGATATCCATATCAAGCAAACAATAGCAAACCAACAATATTAACTCACAAATATCATATATTGAACACAAGATCTAATAGATATTTTATTTATGCAAGCAATAAACATAATAAACCATTAGGGAGGAGATAGGGCAAATCATGCCTGGAATGAAGTACATGCGACTTCCCTTCACACTCCTTTTGCCAAAAACTCGTTGATTGCTCCAACAAAACTCTTGAACTTTCCATTATTCTTCACCATAAATTCCTTTAAAATGCCCCAAAATCCTCCAATGTCCATTCGTCTTATTTATTGCTCACGGCTAGTAATAGCTCAATACATTTCCTCATACACAATTAGAGAAAATATATGCACCAGTTTGAGTATAGCTTAAGCAACAAAATAGGGGTAGCAATAACTTGCAGAGCTCCATGAGCTATCAATACGAAACAAAAAAATGAAACCAAACCAAATCTTTTCCCCAAAATCACTCATGGTTTTTCCCAAGGTGTGGTTTGATGTCCAAGATCATTCAATGCATGTGAGGACTATGTCATTCCCTCCACTTTTCCCGCCATCCATTTTACCCAATTGAATTTAGAGAAGTTTAAACTTAGCTTATCAATCACTTTGCCAACTAGTTTATCCATGACCGTGGCCGTGACCACTAACTTAGATAGGTCTTCTACCAAATCTAAAGGCGGTGCTTAATAAATGCAAACTCATAAATATAACATAGTACACACTAAGAGGAGGTGACAACTCACCACATAACACATAGTTCCCATTCAGATCATAGACACCCTCTTTTAATACAACATTGGCCCAACTTTATAAACCTTAGGTTAGGTTCTAATAATTCGAACACAACCATATTCATACATTATTAAGTCCCTTTGAATATATATATGCTAAGGCTTAAATAGTATAAATACAAGCCTTCATGATTTTGAATATATATAAACCTTAGTCTAGATCAAGGTTAGGTTCCATATCAACTTAGGCCCATTAATTTAGTAACCTTAGAGCCTTGTACAAATAAAGCAATGCCTTCACATTACAATTCCTCTTTATCATGACGACTCAAGATAATAGCCTAGGCCATAGTAGACTGAACCAAGATATTATCCTAAAGCATCATCCTTGCATAGTAATCAAGTAGGTCTCACATTAAATTAGACTAGGCCTATATTTACTAAGGTCGTGCTTTGATCAAGCAAAAATAATAGTAATCACTTTAGAGCTTACCTTGAGTTATGTCAACACTATTCCACTCCTGAGTCCGGATCATATTGACCAAGTACCCGAGTCACTAAAACTTATCAAAATGATTAGCAAAACCGAAGGTAAGCAAATAACAATATGATCATAATCTACAAGCATAACCAACAACATATCATAAAGTACAAAATCTTAATAACCAATATATGCAAGTATGTTAGATCAATTGAGTAAAATCAAACCGTACTATCATCATGCTACAGAAATGCCTTTACATATAGTCCCAGCAAAGAACACCAAGCAAAATACAATTCCACTGTAAAAGCATGTCAAACCAACACATAATCCCAACATGACCGCTAAGATAGTAGGGGTGTTACATAGTTCCAAAGGAATGATTCCCTTTTGAAAGAATGGAATCATACATTCATTGATTTGACTCCTAAATCCTTGGGTTCCAATCTATTTCCAATTTTTGGTCAATTAGCCTCTGTAATACCTCTTATAAAATAATCACTAAAATGCTAGCTTTAAGATTTAAGCCCTTTATGAATATGATTATCTTAGAATAGAAAAATGGATTCATTGGAGGCCGGCTAATTCAAGGAGGAGTGATCATTGTCCATGAAACCATCCATTCAATTCAACATGTTAAAATGACAGGGAGGTTCTCAAATTAGACATGATTTTTTTTTATCGTGTTAGCTGTTCTTTTCTCGCTTAGAGTGCTTAAATTTTTAGGTTCGGTGATAAATGGTGTAATTAGATCTATAGTTTTATCTCTTCTCCACACTTCCGGTCATGGTGAATAGTATTCTTATGGGATAATTTTCTACTAGTTGAGGTATAAGACAAGGGGACCCCTTTTCTCCTTTCCTTTTCATTCTTATGGTGGATACCTTGAGTAGATACCTTGAAGATGATAAGCATGTTGATATTATTTTGGGTCTAAAGATCACGACCAGAGTTCCTTCAACAACTCATAGTCAATTTGTTGATGATACACTTACATAAAGAGAAAGATAACATATATCTTTGTTTTTCGCATTTTGTACCTCCCTTTTGCCTACTTAGGTCTCCCTCTCTTCAAAGGCATAAAACTTTAAAATATCTAGTTGCCAATTATTGAAAGGTTTCGTAAGAAGTTGTGAAGTTGAAAGTTGGGTTCCTCCTCAAGAAGCAAGTAAGTCAGTGACTTGTGAAAACTACTCTTTAGAGTCGTCCCATTTACTTTATGTCTTTAATTAAAATTCCCTCCTTAGTGGCTACTTGTATTGAAAAAATCCAAAAACACTTTCTCTAGTCTAGTTCTGAAGAGCAAGAGGGTTCATTTAGTTTCCTAGAATATTACTTGAAAACCAATGCATTTGGGAGGTCCTGGACTTTGAAGAGTGATAGATATGCATGAAACCGTTTTGGAAAATCTATGTCAAGCTATTACATCGAAGAATCAGGTTCCTTGAGTTCAACTTATTGCTATAAATATCTCTTCCCTTTAAGTGATATTCTTGATGCTTGGGCTTTGTGGGGATATCTAATTTGAAATTCTATAGTTAGCTCACTCCGTTTTTGAAATTTGGAAGCAAATGGTGCTTAGGGAATGACATGCTCATTGATTTCTGGAATGACCGGTGGTTGGGAGACAAGCATCTTGTTCTTAAATCCCTTTGGGATCGATAAAAGGGCACCTCTCCTCTCTTTACGGGAGTAAGCTCAATGGTTATATAAGTAATACTTATAACAAACCTTGCCGGTATATCCCTTCTTGGGATGGTTGTAGTAGCATTCGGATGTAACATATCAATAGTCTCAAAATTGTTCTCTCCTCTCAATGTAACCCCTTTACCCAACCCCAAGATGTCCTCATTTGGATACTTTCTCCCTCGTGTGGATTTTCGATTAAATTTGCCTATCTTTCTAAATCTCACATTCCTTGCGGCCCTTCACCGAAACAAGTTTGGACTCCCCTTATCACTCCTAAGATTGGCCTTTTCTCCCGGCTCTCCTTTTGAGATGTTATACTCTTGGGAGAAAATATTAAAATAAGGGGGTTCTCTCTTCCCATTCATTGCATCCTTTGCCTTTTGGATCCGGAAAGCACCGCCCACCTTCTACTTCATTGCCCCTTTTCTCACTCCCTTTAGAGTATCCTTTTGAATCATTTTGGGGTTTCTTGGTTTTTCCCCTCTATTTAGCTAATTCATTTTCCCAATAAAAATATCCTTTTAAACATCTCATCACCTCTCTCACTTGGAAGATTCTTCCCCATAGCCTTGGGGGAATCTGGAAAGAAAGGAATAGATGGATTTTCAAGGAGTAGTCTAGAGACCTAGCATAGGAACTTAATAGGATTGTGTCCACTTAAGAGAATCTAAATTGCTACATCCGGAGGAAGCACAAGTAGAAATTTAATTTCAATGGGATAAACGACTAGCCTGAACAACTTTCAAAACATATTCTTGTTCCCACATCTGCAGCCATGAGGAAAAATACCTCTTGGTCTACCCCACCTAGTTGGTTGAAACTCAATATGAATGTAGTCATTCTAAAGGCAACTTGTGCATTTCAGGGGATGGAGCTATCTTGAGGTATCATTCGGTCTTCCTTTGTCAGTATGTATAAATGATTTTGGTAAGGGCACTAATCATAGAGCTAGAGCTTTGGCTATCCTCAAAGGGTTGGAGTTGGCTCTTCAACTTGGCCAAAGACAACTTATTGTGGAGAGTGAATCTCTAAATCTTATCATAAATATGAGCTCTAAGGATCCTACCGAATGGATTGTTCATAATATTATTGATGATATTCGTGTCCTTCAATATAATTTCCAGGAGATCAAATTTCAACATATATAGAGAAGGAAACAAAGTTCTTGACTACTTGAAAAACATGGGGTCCTATCTCGACGGATAAAAACTTGGATTGAGACTATCCAAGTAACCTCATTACCATTGTATCAAATGAATTTTCTCTCGAAAGCTTAGTATTTTTTTGGGTCCGATTTACACTCCATCTTCTCTATTAAGGTTGCCACCAATCCACAA
Source organism: Taxus wallichiana var. yunnanensis (assembly GCA_018340775.1). Taxonomy (NCBI): domain Eukaryota; kingdom Viridiplantae; phylum Streptophyta; class Pinopsida; order Cupressales; family Taxaceae; genus Taxus; species Taxus wallichiana. Next base: position 142,376,481 of record CM031236.1, read on the forward strand.
CAGGCTAAGGATAACCCACCCCCTTTAGTGGTGGTGGAAGTAATACTAATTTTCAAGGGCTATTAATTTTGATTATGACTTTGAGCGTTTACGATCATGTGGAAAAGATATTTTTAATGTCGATCAATTGAGGAAGATTTTTGTTTATGGTCGTACTCAATTAGAAATCGATGAAAACATGTGGGTAACTAGATGGATGACATTCAAATTTCCTATTTATTTAGTGTCCACCTTATTAATTTTGTCACTATCTACATAATGGTTGGGCCTATTGGGTGAATTGAACTTGTGTCTGCGAAGAAGCAAGGAATGACCATGAGGTTTGAAACATTATGAGGAGACAAGAATCACACCTTTTATGGAAAGGCTCTCGGGCACTCGATCGAGTTTCCAACAACATCTTGGCTTCTTGGTGGAAAGGGAGAGTCAAGGTTGGGAAGACCAAATTCATAATATCAATGGATTCTATCATCACGCTCTCTTGGTTGTCGTTTGAAGGTGATATTTACTTCAAGCGTTCCCTACGAGCATAAATGTCGAATTCCTTTGCCATGGGGAAAAATTAAAGAAATGCCGGTCCTAGGTATGAATGTGCTTCCCTTTCTCTCACATGGGATAAAGTAGCGGAAATTATCATGCGTTATTTTACTTTGGAAGGCCACTATAATACGGCTCTCAACTTCCCGCTCTTGCACTGTGTCATGACAAGAAGGTAAATTTGGCCTCCTTTCTTTTCCAGTCCCTTGAGCTTACTCTAAAGTTGGTCGAGGAGGCATAAGGTTCCTTTATTTATCACAACCTTATTAATATTGATCCAAATAAATAATCTAGGCAAGGTTAAAGCCACGGTCATATTGATCCAAATTCGATCAAAATTATGATGATAATTGGAAATAAATAATATAGTTGTGTATATATATATATGAATAGTCTAAAGACCATATCTTAGGTGTAATCTACTATAATGGTAATCGACCATGTTTATGGACCTTTGTTATGTTACAAAGATTATAGGATTCAATCGACCACCGACTCAAGCACATAGGTTGATGAAATTTGAATGAGCCATTGATGGTTTTGGCCACCTAATCTATTGTTATTAAATTACATTAAATTTTTAAATGGGCTAAAGGCCAACCATGAAAAGTGGAGTAATAATTTTCACTTGGTCTTTGACCGTTCGATGGACCTCTATGCAAATTTTTATGGTGGGGATTTTATGATAAGTTTAGTGGAATTATAAACTTAATCGGCGGTTGAAAAGCCAAAGATTTAGGAGGGAAAAACTGGAACATCGTACTTGAAGGAATTAAATCCATCTCCACGGATTTCGAGAGAAGTGAGAAGCTTCTTGAGGAAGTTGTTGTGGTATAGGGTTATTTTTGGTTTTTCATTCTTATTGTTATTTCCTTTTGCTCGCATCAAGCTCCTCATGGAGGAAAGATGCTAAGCTATTTTCATGTTCATCTAGATAATATTGATTAGTGCCACATGCATGATTCAAAATTATAGTTGGGATTTTGAAGGATTTATTTATGAATGTTATTAAAATCCTTATGGGCTTTTCTACGAACTAGGAGAGTGTTATTTACTTGTGTTTTGAAGGCAATTTTTGGAGGCTTTTGAAAAGACTGCTGTGAACTCAGTAGACTTGGAGAAGAGTGTGAAGGATTTTTTCATATGTTTCAATCATGAAATGCTATCCCCTTTCTCTTTGTAGTTTAAATTGATACAATGCTTGTATGAATAAATCTTGTCATATATATATATATATTAATTTTATGGGACCGTGAATTGGTTTAAAATGTAGCTATGGTTGTCTTATTAGGTTCTCAGGATAAGTACACGATTTGGGAATTTATTCCGTCTATGTGAACTTGTATATTCACCTTTGATTGATAGGCTAAAAACCCATTAAGGGTGCAATATAAATCTGTTGTTAAAAGCATCCGGGTCTACATGGTTACTTTTTGAATATCCAAAGAAAAGAATGTACATACGTATATAACAATTACCTATGCATTCATGTTTATTGTTTCCTAAGTCCGACTTGAGTACCAAATGGTTATAACTAAGTCAACTGGATATATATGTGTATTTTGTGTTATACCCATTTGGGCTTATAGTTTGATATTTACACCCTATTGATCGGTGTGCATAAGTATATACACTATTGTCATCTTCAGTTAAGGTCTTAACTCTTTTTGAGCAATAAATATTTTATATATATATATATATATATATATATATATATATATATATTGATTGATTGATTGGGGGGAAGGGATAACAAGTTTTGTTCGTGAATAGACCGTGGTCTACATACCAACAATTGACCCCCTCGGCTTATAATACAATTTTTTTGGGGGAACCTATGTGAGTCCTTAGTGGTTGTAAATGATAACTAAGTTTAGTTGGGATTTTGGATTGACCAGTTTAAGGGAATATGTAATGTGTATATGTATACAAGATTTGATTTTAGGATTGTGATTGTTGTTATTCGAGCCATAAGCGGGTATGAATTGTTAAAGCCAAATTCTTGAGCTTTAATGCTTAAGGCATGGTAGGAAATAAATGTCTTGAAGTCGATGGTATGAGTATTTTTGAAATCACTCTAAAATCCTTATATTTTTGTGTTGTGATTATGGAATGATGTTGTTTTGGTTATTGATAAAAAAGAAAGTCTTTATTTGGTTCGAGATGTTAAGGAAAGTTCGATTAGTTTAAGGTATTTGTATTGTCAAATAGGTAATAATTTTTCTAACAAACCTATGACAATATTGATTCTTTGTGTTTGATACGAGTGCCATACCAATAATTGATAAGTCAAAGAAAAATGTTTTTCTGATTATGAAGATATATATGGATCTTATTTTTAGTCGATTAATTACCATTGACTTAATGATAGAAGTTATTGTAGTTGTTAAATAATTTATAGTAAGGTCTGGTTTAGCGAGTTCATAAAGTACATTATTTACATACATGTACAAGTAGAATATGTGTTGGAAGACAAGTCAATGAATAATGCATGGTTGGATTGTTAATAAATATTGTCTTGATTTTCAATCATGAATATTAGTTGATCCTATTTAAGGTGAAGTCTTAATTAAATTTTCTTACTCGAGTGAAAGTAATATGAATGAAAGAATTAGGAAATGATGAAATGATCTTTTTTTAGTCTCGGTGCTTTCTTTATTGCTTTGAGATTTATCAATTTAATCATTTTAGTGATATAAAATGTAAGGATGAGGTGGACAACCTTTCATGTCGGTTCTTCTTAAACCGATCGCTTTTTAATATTTTTAAAAATGGTGGAAAATAAGTTATTCTCTCAAGGATGTAATTTAGAGGCTACGTCCGATTTAAATTACTTGAATGTTGAATGAATATGATGTTTAAGTTGTATTAAAAGCATGACATTATTGTAAAGTGAAACATATGCTTCGTTGTCCTAATTATAAAAAAGGCAATGTAGCCTATTACGATCATTGTACTATTTCAATTTAAAGATTATTGTACTTGTCATTATCATGGAGTTGTTATTTATTAAGTGGATTAATATTAGTTATAAATTATATTGTTATGATTATTGATTTCAGCAATATGTCATAAATGTATGATTAATGTTACATGGATATTATGTACTAAGAAATATCACATTAATTATAATGATGATTAATCAAGATTTAATTATGTATCTCGTGAAAATGAAGCTACATTGTTTGGTAAAATATTTCAATAGTATGTACAATAATATATTTTATCATTTGAAATAAAAATTACAACAATGTCATAAGGGACAATAAAAGGGTTGCATGACATAATAACGCAATAAGCTATCTTAAATTTCATTTAAGATACATGATGGATGTATTTAATTATTTGTGAAGGTGAACACAACCGGTTATGATATTAATTTTATGAAGATTAGGTATGTAATTAGATGTGATAAATTTATCACTTTGACAAAAGGGGGAACTTGTCGTAAATTGATTCAATTGTTAATAATTAAGCCTTGGGATATGATGTGCCTAAATAAATGAAACTTGATAGGCCAACTTCGGATGACAACTATAAATTACTATTCATTGAGTGAATACTACCATATAGCATGTATCTTAAGTTGTCCTTACAAGGTCCATTTATTATGACTATCATAATTGGAAATGAACTATGTCATGTTGAGTTACTTTGAAGTTCTTTATCTAGTATGTAAGAGTCACCTCGGTACCAACTTATGTTTGCTACGGGAAGGAAGTGGTTGCATAATGACACAAGTCATTACATAAGTATTTTCTCTCCCATAAACAACCTTAGGTGGCACATATGTGCTCCTTCACACAGGTTGAATAGGTCGTGTATTTCATGTGTAACATGTAACTAAATTACCTTAACTAACTGACTCAATTATGATAACTGAACAAAGTGATATGGTGAAGGGAGAAGTTTCTGATGACTTATGTGTTGTCACAAAACTAATCATGCAAGTATGAATCTTAAACTTTGGCCAAAGTAGTGTAAGGTGTTGATTACATTGTAATGTTCACTAAGTTCTAATCAATGGTGTAAAATACCAGATGGAATTCAATTGATTGAGTTCCAGGTAGACACTTAGAAGACATTGTTTGTATATCAATGCCCTGGGAAGGTACCAATTGTGTACTTTATATACAAACTTGAATGAGTGATCTACGAGGATCGAGTAAATATAATTGACCCATGTTTCGCACATGGTTTATTGATTGTTATCTACTGAATTATATCTTACATTGTTGTTAGATTTAAATTTTATACATTTAAATCATTGAAGGCAAAAGTTGGTTTGGGGAATATAAAAAAATCCCTTAAATTGAAGATTGAAGAGTAGGTGTTACACCTCCAACTAACAAAATGTATTCTTTCTCCATTTCTATACGGAAATAATATGATATAATAGGGGACAACATGGATCACACCATCTACAGTGGTGTATAATTTGGGAAGAAATCATGGAAGGAGAGTAACACTAGACCTCTCTCCCCAACACTCTTCTTCCGTGGTGTGAGATCACCCAAAAAACTCATACTTGGCTTGAGATCGCCCAAAAATTCGTTCTTGGTGTGAGATCACCCAAAAAAATCATTTATGGCATGAGATTGCCCAAAAAACTTGCTCTAAATAGCATTTCAAGACACATTTCTATCATTTTACACTCACGATCATAAGGTGCATACTTTCCTTTTACTACTTTTACACACATTTACATACTTTTGCAGAGTTTTCATAACACATGACTTTGATTACTCTTTTGCTCTTATTTTGTAGGTTCGTCCTTAATACGCAACATGAAGCATCCCTATATCAAGCACAAAAAAGGTATAATATGGTACAACACAATATGCTTCACCCTTAGGTCACTTCCTCTTTCTTAGCTTCCATGCTTCATTTTTATCACTTCATGCTTTCACTTGTCTCCTTGGCACGCTATTGCCATCACATTCTACATGGTTATCAGGTACACATCTCTTATCTACTTTATGTTATCAAGTATTCACTCAACAACATAAAGTGGGGGCAAATGTAGACACAAAATCATGCACTTGGGTACATTTCTAGGTCTTAAAAGCATACTTACATTCATATGATTCATAAGCAAGAAAACTAGTAATTGATAGCTATCTTTGGTCTCTTTTCTTTGTTTCTTGTCTTCTTTCTAGCCTTTTACACCCTATATCCCAATCAATATTTCACTTGCTTATCTTTTATGGATTTAGAAACCAACACCCATTCAAGTATGCCAATGCCTAGGTGTTATAATCTTCTCTAGGTGCCCTTGACCTCTTTCCACCTTATTCGCTCTTTTTGGGATTCTTTTATCTTTTGAGCATCTTATTTTCTTATGGGTCAACCTTCCAGTTGTCAATTAAAAAATTCAACTAAGGGAATCATATAAATACAAATCTATGTGACTAAAATAAAGGACCAACCTCTAAAAACCTATTATCATAACCTAAGGTTGCATCCAAAGACATCTAATAACATCAAAGGCATTCATCTAACATCCCCTCAAGGGACAAGGGACCACATTTCATGCATACACTACATATGAAGGGGAAGTTCATTTTTACATCCACACATCTATTTACACTTTGGTACATCTAGCTATCAAGCTCTATCAAGTGCACTTGCACAAGGGCATTCTAGGGCACAAGACTTTCACACACACAAGAACTACATGGATTCTCGAGATGTAATGTAGCACTCAATCGTAAGTTCACTTAGTTGGGTGACTTTCGGGTCGATCGAATCCCCGTATTAAATATTTATTGTTTGGATTTGATGTAGTATTGTGGGTTTGTAGGTGAATCTCTCTTTTGCAGTTAAAGGTACATCCAACGACGAAGGTGTGGCATACAAATGACCAAAAATGACCATTAACAACACTTGTATAACACCATAAAAATGGGGTTCTCACCACTTTCTTAGTCATAGGTGCCAAATAGAAAACTCGGGTGCCCTGGTGCCCATGTCCCATCCAAACGCCATAGTATGATGTCATCTCGACAACTCCATATTTTACATTACATAGTTGTAATAATGTGCCCTTCTTGTTCATCAATTTTCCTAGTCTCTGCTCCTATCCAAGATCAAACACAAGTCAACTAAGTCCTATTCTCTTTCTCTTGCACTTAGGGTTTCATATTTTATTAGCTTATTGCTTGTGTCAAATATGTACTTTAGTGTTCATTTATCATACATGACTCTGTAATTAGGGTTTAACATTAACCAATTTTTGTTAAATTATATTCTTAGTAGTGCGATAGTATGTAACAAGTATTGTTAACAACTTATGATAAAGAAATATAGGTAAGAGCTCTTATGGTGTATTAAGATGTTCAAGAATAGTAAAAAGATAAAAGTATGCATAAGATCACAAATATTAACAAAATGTTGCATGATGTAAGAGATTGCAGTAGTGGGTATTTTATGATCAAATACAATTGTCAACAAATGGACTCAAAGCAATAGAAAAAGACCTAGGATAAGTAAGACTACAAGTATCATAAGTAAGTATGGCCGTACTTTCAGGAATATTTAGCTTTGTAGAAGGATGGGTATTTTTAATATCTATACCAATAGATTGAAGCAAATAATGCCTATGAATAATTAGACAAAAAGATAAAGAAACATGGATTTATCCTCCCTCGTCCACATGACTAAAATTGAGTTTGGGAAAATTGTCATATGTAAGAGAGTTCTATAGTATTTTCATTGCTACCATTTTAATAAGTGACCGAGACCTCTTGTTTCTTTGTATTAACTAGTAAAAGCAATTATGTAATAAATTTAGAAGTAGGAAGAGATGGTGTAGGAGATAATATATATTTGGATCAATCAACGGGGACCTTAGTCATGGGGGGACAAGGTGTAATTGGGGTTAGCTCAAAAAGAGGTTGCATGAGAGGTGTAATATTAGGAATTTTTCTTGACTCACCAATCACCTATATGTATATAACCCATCCATAGGAGTGAGATGGAAAGGAGGAGTAATAATAAGCTCATTACAATAAGAATAATCAATCTTGAAATATTTAAAATTTTCTTCGTCGATAACAATAATATACTCATAGCCATCATGTATAGATTTGACACATTGATGAAAAATGGATGATATAGATTCCATAACATGAATCAAAGGGAATCCTAAGAGGATATTGTAATGAAGAGAATTATCCATAATATGAAATATAGTAGGGAGTTTCATAGTTCCGTATGAAACATCACAAGTGATTTTTCCAAGCCTATGTCATGCTACATTACCAAATCCCCAAATAATAGAAGTAGTCCTATCAATTGCATTCATAGAGTTACCCATTTAATGTTGGGGCATACATTCAAATCAGATCTATTATACATAAAAATTTGATTAATTAGGAATACATTAATCTACGTAGTAATAAGTAATAGTGGATATTGATCCACTATATTCGTAGGAGAAACCTCAGTGGGACTAAAACTAAATAGTGATGTTTATGCTTGTATATGTGTCATGATAGAAATAAAGGAAAAAGCTCAAATATCACGAGGTATAATAGTAGAATGAAATGCCTCATATAAGATGTCCTTGTAAACAAGTTCCTTCTCAAGTAATTATAGAATAGATACCTTAGCAATTGTACTATTTAATTGATACAATTTATCATAAATTTTAAGTTAAGCACTAGGCTTAGTGAGAGGAGCCAAAGGTATTGGGGGTAAAGTTTGATTTCCCCCAACCGGTTGCTTGATGAATCTCATGTTAACAATATGGCCCTTGGGTCACACTATGATCTTAGGGAGAAAAGAGGGTGAAACAGAAGAATGTATATGTGTGCATGTATACTTTGCTTGATGCTAAATCAAATAAAGAAAGAACTACCACCTAAAATAGTTCTACAATTTAGCTAAAACAAAGCATAAACACCATCATGATAAGAATTAAACAAGGGTTAGATGCTAGCATTCATCAATACAAACTTTGAAACTAACAATGCTAAGTATCTAAACTCCTCTATTCTCTAACAAAAAATAAATGAATAGACCTAAGTAAGCTCCATGGCTATCAAAATAGTTGTCCTTAATGTTCCAAGAACCTAGGAATGGGGGCTAATCAAAGTTGGGCTACAAGACCCTTTTGACACCTCCCATATGACCCAAGCACTTTAAGAAAGAGGCTTAACTCTTCAAGATGATGAACTCTCAAAAGGGCAAGGTGCAAGCTCTTAGTCTCTTTGCTATATGCTTTGCATTTGCTCTCTTAGAAAGTTTAGGTGTAAGTAAAAAGGTAGGTGGATGGCTCTTTATATAGCCCAAAGGATAAATGATTCAACACATTCTCATGAATGTGGGATAAAGGTAAAACATGATTAGGAATGGATAAGGTTGCTTTATTAAAGGTAACCTTACTTTAGAAGGGTTTAATACATGTTTAGCAAGTCATGGGAGTTGGGGGTATTTTAATTAATCAAAGGTGATTAATTAATAGGTAGGTGTAAGCTTATAGAAGCCAATTAGAAGAATATTAGTGTGATTTAGGCTATTATAAGGGGATTAAATCAATTAAATATTGATTTATTGGTTAAATGGAAGGGGAAACTAATTAATTAATAATAATTAATTAGTTTAGGTAGAAGGGGTGATTTATTAACGGAAGGTCGTTAATTAGGGTATTTGTTGGATAGGAAACTTAATTAATTAGCTTAGTGTAATTAATTAATGATGATATGAGGGAAAATGAGTGCTTTTGACGATATGTCATTGATTTGCGAGAAATGGGATAATTAGCGCAATTTAAGTATTTAAATTACTTGGGCGTAATTATAGGTGTCTACATTTGCCCCTCTTTGGGGTGGCGTAAGTGATGCCACTTCAAAGATAGTAGACAGAAGAGATTTTGAAGGGATAGAAGAAAAAATAGTAGGATGGAGAGATGCCCCCTCGAGTGTCATGGAGTGATGAAGAAAGCCGATCGACGATCAAAAAGATGAGAAGTAGGTAGAATAATGGGGACGAGGCAGGATGCCCCAACGAGAGGGAGAATTAGGGGTGAAAGGGAAGTGGTGTAGAAGAAATATGGATGAGGGGAGAGAAGAGCTTAACCTCTAGCCACTTATTTTTTGGAACAATTTTGGTGTCATCATATGGCCATAAGAGCTACGTCATCGGTCCTTATGAAAAATATAAGCATACGACAAAGGTAGAACGACATGAAAAGCCATACTACGAATGATTGTCCATTGCTGAAAACACCAACTCCATGCAACATACAAAATGCAATGCAATACGAGAAAGTGAAAGATGCCTAACTCCATGCAACATACAAAATGTAATGCAATACGAGAAAGTAAACAAGCTAAACTAACAAAGAAACATAATATAATGTTTTTATTATCGAGCTTTAGTTACGACCTGTGCAAATTAACGACAAGGGTTGATGATGGTGCCCCAAGCAAGGATACATGCAAGGGGAATAACGGAGGACACTTGGGTCCAATGGAAAAGCAATGTGCACTACGAAACAATACCAGGCAACTCGTTGTGCCCCAGAGTATGGACGAAGTAAGCAACCTAGCTTTTGCTTGATGGAGGTAGATAAAGATGATTCACATGTCGCACACACATGAACAAGTGAGAACCAAAGAGTGACGTTTTGTAGGATGATTTTCAATTTTTAGAAGTTTTCTTAAACATATTTGAATGTTTTTTTGATGATTTTTTTCTCTCGAACATATTTGAATGTTTTGGTTGATTTTAAAAGTTTTATGAAACTATGTACAGGAAGACGAGAAAGCGTGGATGCCCCCGTGATAGATAGATGGGATGTACAAGGGCATAAGGCCACATGCGTACCAGAAAGGTGAAGATGTAAAAATGTCCCAACGATAAGGTGGGAGTATTCAAAGGTAAACTCTTCACAGGTAGAAGCGGGACCCAAGGCCATTATGGATAGGTTCAACATGATGATGAACATAAACCAATGAAATGATGGGAAGAAGCAAGGATGCCCCTAGCGTAAGTTGGCCTAAGAGCACATGATAGAAAGGAAGGAGAAGATTGTTTTTTTTTGGAAGGGGACAAAGGTTTCCACAAACATGGAAAATAAGTAATCTTATACACATGGATGTTCTGAACGAAGTAGAAGAATGATGTGAATGATATGAGCGTAGTTTAGAAGCCTCGCGATGAAGAAGTGATTAGCCAAAGGCATAAATCGTGAGACGAGATATGGACTAGAGTAAGAGTCTGAACAAGGTCCAAAAAACACTTGGTGACATACTAATCTGTTTACTCATAGAGATCCAGGTGTGTGCACGTGGATTTTATTACCTCTTGAAGTGAAGATTTAATAGACAATAAGTGAAGAGACCCTAGCCAATGTGTAGGAATGATTTATTTTGATAAGTGATTTTGTGAATGGAGGGTGAAAGGATAGCCGTACATTGCTCCGCTTTGCCCCAAGCGTCCTATAGCCCCGACGGAGATGTATTTGATTCTAATCACAACATTGCTCTCTTTTGCCAATCAAAGGCCCATAGCCCGATAGAGATTATTGGAAATACCCCAAGAGAGAGTTATATATTAATTTTCTTTTGATTTGTAGCTTTTAGCTTTTGAGTTTAGTTTGATTCTTTTGCTTTCTGAAAACTTATTTCAGCTCTCTTATTTGATAAGGGGTTAAGAACCACTGATGGCTTGATGGAAGGAGGTGGAAGTGATTGTGATGACGACATTGGCTAGTGTCAAAAAATATGTCCAAAATTTCTTTGCAACAAGTTTATTAGATGTTTGAATGTGATAGGATCTCCATGAGGTCAGTCGTTCTTTAATTTACTAAGGTGATAAAAGACCAAGGGCAAACAGATACCATAGAGATAAATGTCACAAAATGCATGCAAATAAGCTAACCAAAATATCACCGAAGGGATGAAAATGGTAGGAAGACTTGCAGAAGAATAGCAAGGAAGGGAAGAAAGAAATATCCATGTGTACACAACACCTGATTGCAATGTTTGATCTTTGTACCTTTGATTTTTGTTGTTGTTTTTTTTTGAACCGTTGTTACTAACAAAGTCACTCTATGTGATAGGATCCAACAACGATGTTTGCGACTTCCTTGATAAGGGAGACTAAGCGTGTTTGTTTATCAAGAGTCATGTTTTCCCCAATCTCGATGATCGTGGTGAGTTCACACTCAACAAAGGACTGTGATTTATCCTGAAACATGGATTTTGTATGTGGGAGCTTGAGTTCCCTATCCAGAGGTTTATGTACTTTGTGCCATACTTGATGGTTATGTTGATGTGCATTCTTGAATCACGCTTGATTTACAACTTTGAGATTGTTCCAGTTGTTGGGGATTTTGAGCTCTTGGAAGTTTTGACCTGAGCTTGATAATGAACCTGTTTGGGTTTCTTATAAGTTGATGCTTGAATTTTCTGACCTCGAGAAGGAGAAGAATGTGAACATTTACGATTGATGATAGGAACGATAGAAATGGTAGTGGGCTTGCCACAACCATTGATAGAAGAAATATGTGATAGATGAAAAGGATATGGTCCAATAATTGAAGAGGATGGGCTACCAGGAGGTGAGCCATGGATAGAAGGTGAAAGGCTACTAGGATGTGGCCCAAGAATAGAAGAAGAAGGGATACTAGGACGTGACCCATAAATAGAAGACGAAGGGCTACTAGGATGTGGCCCAAGAATAGAAGAAGAAGGGCTACTAGGACGTGACCCATAGATGTAAGATGATGGACTACCGAGATGTGGCCCAAGAATAGAAGATGATGGACTACCCGGGGGTGATTCATACATAGAAGATAAGGAGCTAGTTAGATGTGCCCCAATAATCAAAGATAGTGGGCTACTCGAAAATGTCCCACAAATAGAAGAGGGAGGGCTACTAGAAGGTGACCCACACCTAGATGAAGATGAAGGGCTACTTGGCGCTGACCCCACAAGAGATTGTGATTGAGGAATTATGATAGACAAAGAGTTATTGGGTGATGAGAAGATAGGCCATGGATCTATGCAAGACCAAGGAGTTTCATCACATAATGAAGAATGTGAAGATGGAAGAATAAGAGGAGGATCAAGTTGCATGATCTGAGGCTCTTCCTCTGTTTCTTGATTAAAGGAATCAACCTTTTCCTCACAATATGCAGATGCATCAAAGTCTAAAGAGAATCCCTTTTTGTAATCTACTAAAGGAATATCTTCATATGCCCCTATAAATGCCCTGATTGTTTCTTCATTTTGAAAGAGATCAATCGGTATGAGTTGTTGATCAATCCCTAGGGGTTTATTGGAAGAAATAGGTTCACTTGGTGTGGAAGGCTGAGAAGATGTTTGATGATTATTGATAGAAGAAGATGGTGTGGGGGACGAAGAATAAGTGTAGCTAGATGTCTCAGGAGTAGAAGAAGGTGGTGTGGACCTACCTATACAATGGTATGTCGTATGTAAAATAGTAGGATTAAGTCCAAAGTCTGTAGATTGTGATGCATGGGTCGATTCAGATGTTTGTCTCGAAGGACTTTGAGTCACACGAATCTTCACAAAAGGAAGATTCCGTGGGGGTGATTGATGAAGAAGGTCCTGCAAAGAAGGGGAGGACTGTGATTCAAGCATCGCATTAGATGAATGATTACAAGGGTCCTGCGAAGGAAGAGAGGACCACGATTCAAGAATTGTATTATACTTCTGATTAGAGGGATTTAGAGTCACGTGTATCTTCAAAGGAAGAAGACGTCATTGGGGCGACTGATAAAAGGGGTCCTATGAAGAAAGGGAGGACCGTGACATAAGAGTCACATTAGATGATTGATGAAGAGGATCCTGCAAAGAAAGGGAGGACCATGACTTAGGAGTCGCATTAGATGACTTAGGAGTCGAATTAGATGAATCCGAATAGTAGTTTGGATCTGAATCCTCAGAAGAGTTAGAGGAAATATTTGGATTGGAATCCTCAGAAGAAGAGGAAATGTTTGGATTAGAATTAGAAGAAGAGTGGGGGGAACTCGAATAATAATTTGGATCAGACGTGTCCAAATCATACCACCAACTATGAGATGAAGGTGGGGAACGAGTTACTCGTATGGGCTCTCTAGCACGAAGAACCAAACGAGGTTTAGTTGTGATGGGAATCCTATGATTTGAATTGCTGAACCTAGGTTCTGTATTTTTGTAAGTATGGGGAACTGCACGATAGTTAGTCATTTTTGGCATTGTTTTAAGCACAAATTTCTAGATCTAGATAGTGTGATGGAACTCCTTCAAAGGGAAGGAAGTGACATGTCAATTTGGGTAGCATAAGGACAACCAACCAGACATTGTGTAAGTATGGGGATGCGTGTGTGATTTTTTTTGAAGGTCTAAGGAAAATAGACATCATGACGACGTAATATCGATGAGATAAAAAGGGATTGTCCTAGAAAATAAGTTTTCTGAATGAATAATCACAAGGAACAATCATGCGAGTGTGAAACCCAAAGCCAATCAACAAGGAAATACACCATATGAAAATGTGATGCAAAGATGATCAACAAGATGTTTTCACTTATGCCAAGTTCAAGGAAATGAACAAAACATAAGTAAAAACAAGAAGTCAATGCAATCTCCCAATCAAGATATACGATAAGCGAGCTCAAACTTGATTAAGACCTATATCTCAAAAAGTGCCAATTACAATTTGTGAATGACACAACAATATCGCCAAGATATGTTAACCCACTTTGCGAGAAAGTGAAGTATTGATATTGAGGTGTTATTGATATAACATGCACAAATAGTAACACCTAGCACTCTTTGAAATCGAGGTAATAATAGAACCGAACTAAAAATTTCAAAGTATAGCTAGGAATAGTTAAAAATGTGTGCAACATAACCATACAATATAGGTATTTATGTCGAGTTTACAAGAAACAAGACGTAAATATCGAAATTGTAGTGATACGATACAAACAAGCTAACTCTTCTAAGGAAGTCTGCGGTGATGAACCACGCCTAATTATAGTGATGACCTTGACATGGGTATCAAGATCAAAATGGCTACCAATGACGTGAAAACGCCTCCACACACTTTAGACGTTTAACTAACCCAGCCACAAACATGGATGGGCGTAAACGGACATAAAAGTGAGAGAAACAGTCAATTGGTAACACAAAGGTAGTCACCCTTCTTTTGATCAACAAAGTGTCAAAAGAATATGAAGGAAATAAATCAAGAAAAATGATGAAAAATGCTAGCCTCACTTCATCAGAGTTTCACCTTGCCCTAAGGCAAGTAAAAACTAGGCGAAAGTAATACGTCACACATTTCTCAAAAAGAAGGTTCACAACTCAACATTGTTTTCAAATGGTCAAAGTGGGCTCCTGACAAAAGTATATTCTCCTAGGTGGTTCTCTCGCCCTAGGTGTTACAAAGTTGCCACGAGCGAGCGCGATTTACCCAAAAAGTCGCACTGACTAGTTTGGGAGTATCTCGGCTTTACTTTACCCCCTTCAAGAACAGTAGGCAACTAGTGCGTCTACGTGTACTATCACTGGGGTCGCCACAACGGACAACTTGTAACTCTATCTCACAAAGGAATCACTAGTCAAGTAGGTAGTGCGGAGCACTTCCCGTTTCGTCCACAAGGTTCCCTCTTACATGGACTACTTTGGGGTTCCTGGAACCACCCCCATTGTTGTAGCTTAAGGCGTTATGCCAAAGGGGTTATGTTCCAGTTGAGCGGAGAGGGACGTACCCTTTTCCGAAACCTACAATACAGTGTTTTGAATATGTTGTTCTTTTTATCTTGTTTAATTAGGTGTGGTTTGCTTGAACACCTTTTGGCAACCTATATAACAACTATATTAGTAGTTTTTTATTTTGTTTTGGTTCTTCCTTTCTTTGACAAGCGTTTTTAGGTCCTGCACTCAAGCGTTAGTAGTTCTCCAAGAAAATCACATTATTTAAAAGCGGATTAAGAGTTGCTTTTGATTCTCAAGATCATCCAAGGATGCAAGAGAAGAGCATACACAAAAATAATCCAACTAAAAAGTAAAGAAAATCTTTTCAATCAATGAACTATACAAAATTCTTGATAAATGTTCATAAATGTTCATTCCCTTAAACCAAAAGTGAAAGATGAAGTTTCCAATTTACCAAATGTTATAAAATGAAGACTAAAGTTGCTTTTGATTCTCAAGATCACCCTAAGGTGCAAGAAGAGCATACACAAACTTTATCCCAACTATATAGAAATGGAAAACTTCAAATCAAAGGACCATTGAAAAATACTTTGTAAAGGTTCATTCCCTTAAGCAAAATGAATAATCAAGTTTCCAAGTTTAATCCCAATGTTAACGAGATAGAGATCAAAGTTATTTTTGATTCTCAAGATCACCAAAGGTGTAAGAGAAGAGCATATACACACTTTGGTCTAATCGAGTAAGCATGGAAATATAACATTCATCAAAACATTAGACATGATAGAAAATGACTAGTTTTAAAATAACAGAAAAACCTGTAATTTTTGTAAGTATAAATCCTAAATTTATGTTTTCATTGCATAGTTAACTTCAATACCTTTCCAAAGTAAAAAAAATGGAGTCATTTTGAGTTCAGGAGTAAAAGTTATGGCCTTCGAAAGATGGGTTACGCATATGCTCTTATGCTCATGGGTATGCACTTGACATGCACTCAAAAAACGTCAAAAAAACGTCCCTTAATCTACAAAATGGGTAAATTTTTCCAACCAAGATTCAATTTTGACAACAACCCATCACATTAATATATGAATAGAAGACTCAACGCTATCAAATATTAACATACATGCTCAAGAATTTAAGATTTTCAAGAAATTGACAAAACTAGCATGTAAAATGATGAAAAAGTAAGCTCTAAAAATGAAAACATGATGAAATATTGAAATTTTCTCACCAAGATTAAATTTTTATAGCAACCCACCACATTAATATGTAAATAGAAGACTCAGCACTATCAAACACTAACCTACATGCTCAAGAATTGAAAATTTTCAAGAAATTGACAAAACTAGCATGTAAAATGTTGAAAAAGTAAGCTCTAAAAATGAAAACATGATGAAATCTTAAAATTTTCTCACCAAGATAAAATTTTTACAAAGCAACCCACCACATTAATATGTAAATATAAGACTCAACACTATCAAACACTAACCTACATGCTCAAGAATTAAAATTTTCAAGAAATTGACAAAACTAGCATGTAAAATGTTGAAAAAGTAAGCTCTAAAAATGAAAACATGGAGAAATCTTGAAATTTTCCCATCAATTCCAATTTTGACAACACTTCATCTTCTTTATACCTACAAGGAAGACCCAACACATGCAAACTCAACAAAACAAGTTAGATCAACATGTATAAAAGAGGGTTAGTAACCAAAAATAAAACTTAACTACAAAAACTTGAAATTAATTGCAAAAGACAATGAAGTAACTCCCACCAGGCGTGCCAAATGTGTGCATGTATACTTTGCTTGATGCTAAATCAAATAAAGAAAGAACTACCACCTAAAATAGTTCTACAATTTAGCTAAAACAAAGCATAAACACCATCATGATAAGAATTAAACAAGGGTTAGATGCTTTAGCATTCATCAATACAAACTTTGAAACTAACAATGCTAAGTATCTAAACTCCTCTATTCTCTAACAACAAATAAATGAATAGACCTAAGTAAGCTCCATGGCTATCAAAATAGTTGTCCTTAATGTTCCAAGAACCTAGGAATGGGGGCTAATCAAAGTTGGGCTCAAGACCCTTTTGACACCTCCCATATGACCCAAGCACTTTAAGAAAGAGACTTAACTCTTGAGATGATGAACTCTCAAAAGGGCAAGGTGCAAACTCTTAGTCTCTTTGCTATATGCTTTGCATTTGCTCTCTTAGAAAGTTTAGGTGTAAGTAAAAGGTAGGTGGATGGCTCTTTATATAGCCCAAAGGATAAATGATTCAACACATTCTCATGAATGTGGGATAAAGGTAAAACATGATTAGGAATGAATAATGTTGCTTTATTAAAGGTAACCTTACTTTAGAAGGGTTTAATACATGTTTAATAAGTCATGGAAGTTGGGGTATTTTAATTAATCAAAGGTGATTAATTAATAGGTAGGTGTAAGCTTATAGAAGCCAATTAGAAGAATATTAGTGTGATTTAGGCTATTATAAGGGGATTAAATAAATTAAATATTGATTTATTTGTTAAATGGAAGGAAAACTAATTAATTAATAATAATTATTTAGTCTAGGTAGAAGGGGTGATTTATTAACGGAAGATCGTTAATAGGGTATTTGTTGGATAAGAAACTTAATTAATTAGCTTAGTGTAATTAATTAATGATGATATGAGGGAAAATGAGTGCTTTTGACGATATGTCATTGATTTGCAAGAAAGAAAGAGGATAATTAGCGCAATTTAAGTATTTAAATTGCTTGGGCATAATTATAGGTGTCTACGATATCTGAAGCTCTTGGATGCTTGGTAGTAATAGGAATGCTCTTCAACTATACATCAATGTAAGTGGAAGCCTATTTAGGTTTAGTAAAAATACACCGTGTTGAATCAATAAGCATGAACATGGACCCTAAGTTAAAGAGATGGTAGTCCATATCAGTTTGAGGGAGTGGATCCTTAAGATTTAGGCTAAGATCATAGAATATTTGTGGGTGAGCCACAAAAATACTAATGAGAAGGAAGCGAAGAGCTAACAAAAGGATCATGCACCAAAGAATGAAAGATAGACCATAGAGTAACTAGGGTTAAATCAACAAGCAAGTTCACAAAAATGATTCAATGAATAAATAATAAGTTGATGACTTAGTATGTTCTTGTCTATTTAAGGGTTAAAGGGTAATATGTAGTATATTCTAATTAATAAATAAAAAATAATGCATAAATCGAACATACTTTCATTAACATTTAGTAAGACAAAATATGGAAATAATTGCTATAACACAAGGAAGTTGATGCATTTATATGATTATGGATGCATGAAGCTAAATTAGCGGGATGGATATGTCATGGTAGTGATTTTACTTGGAGTGTAAAATTGATTAGGTATGGAACCGTTATGGATGTATGGAAGTGTTAGATGGTCCTATACCTATTGGATGGTTTTGTACATAGATGTGTTGCTTGTTTGTAACTTTTTTTGCCCTCTCGAATGACGGTGACAACCTTATCTATGAAACCTTGGGTGTCACACATTTATGAAACCCATGTGTGTTGTGAAATAGCTTCAAACCCTAACCATGGGCATGAGACCTTGTAAAAAATGTTAGTGGTTGGGTTAAAGTGCAGTTTGTACACCATCTACATTGAAAAAACTTTGAAGAGGCCTCAAACCCCACCTAGTTCTCCACTTAATTTTTGATATCTCTTTGGATGCAACTAGTTTATCAACTTGACCACTTGGGAATGACAATCAAAGGTTTAGGACACTAAGCTTGACTTGTCTTTGAATGTATCTTGATTGAGAAGTATGAATCTATAATCTAGTTGTGTACTTGAAACATGTGTGGGGCTACTCTTGGTTTGTGTTCCCGCTTTGAAGATATTTAAGAGATCTTGGAGTGCTTTGGAATTGATTTTATGAGTATGTTCTTGAAAGTGTTAGGTGATTTCTAGGTGAGGTAAATAAGTTAGTTAAAATTTCTTATACAAGATTTTGTAAGTAATGTTTCTCATTAAGGCCAATCTATGGGATGTGAACTAACCCATAAAAGATATCAAATTGAAAAAGTGATTGTTGAGTAATTGGGAATGAAATTATCACTTTGGATTGAAACATTGGGTATCGTTTAGTCCTAAATTGATGATCCCATACATGTAGTTTATAGGATTGTATAAATTTTGGGGATGGTGCATGGAAGGAATATACTATTGTGAATGGATGTAACTAGTTATGTGAATGACTAAACAACGTGAATAAAGAAACAAGTCACATAAGAGAGATAAGGATATATCATCTAGGCTTGGAATATGCGTACATGTCATGATATAGGGATACAACAAAAGTTGTCATTACCAAATGATAAATTGCCAAATTTAGGTGTATACTAATATTTAAGAAACAAACAATTATAACTAATGGTACAATTGACATCGTCCACATTGAATCAACACAACTAAAATGATTATACCCTATCGATACAATGAAAACATATAAGCACCCTAGATTCGATAATTTCATGCTCACACTTTATATACGTGGAAAGTATTTGGAACACGCTCTAATCAATATAGATACTTCCAATAATGTATATACATTAGATGAATTACACACCCTTTGCCTTACTCTTTCAAAATGATATCATACTTGTGCGTCACAATACTTTAAGGTGCATATGGTTTGTATAACAACAAAATGTATGGGTAGGATTCCACTCCCAACCAAACCCTTTTTATTTGGGATGATCATGATTACAACGTTTAAAAGATAGTGTTGATGAGATCAATCACAATATTAACTTCCCTAATTAGGTATATTGATTACAATTAAGCATGATGGTCTTTTTGCTACTAGCACAATATGACACATTAGAAATCCACTAGAAATAATCAGCCCCACCTTACACCGATAAAAATACATCATGAATTTTTATTGGCTTCATCAGCTAGACCTTTAAGTTTACCTTACCTTCATAAGTTTTATCATATGACTAATCTTGGACCAATTGGTTACGATCCTACTACGAATTAGCTACTCAACATTAAATAACACATTTTCAAACATTCTCAAGTACTACACAAATAAAAAAATCCTTAATATTTTAAAAATACAAAAATATTCAAATATTCTCAAAATACAATATTAAGACCTAAGCATAAATTATACTTTATGTATGTTGTTTTTCACATTATTTGATAGATAACATATTCCATTTTCTATACACACATGTGTTTCATGAGGTATATGGGCATAATGTATGATATATAAGGCTCTACATGAATTTTAGATGTTGGAATTTCCCTTCCCCGACAACTTTTCTCATGTAGGGGAAATTTCTACACTATTTGCTATTTTTTTCTTCTTATTTATTATACAAATCTTTACATTTCTACCACAAGACATAGATATTGTTTTGATTAATGATGGTTGGATAAATTTTTATTGAAGTTTTATCTAAGATGACCCCGATCATACAAGGTGTAAGAAATTTATTTTACTTTTTTTGGTCATGGACCATGGCTAAATTTGTTAAATTTAATATTATGATAAATGGTCTAGGACCATATAGAGGGCAATGACAATGTTATGGCTTGTAAGCCTAGACCATAACTATGAACCTTGGTAAAGTTTAATTATTAACTAATTGATCAAAGACTCACCACCATACATTCCACCATACATTATATGGAAATTTGATGGTATGTTTTAGCACCATGCAAATTTTGGCTACTATATGTTTTTTTAAAAAATTGACTAGGACCACTTGAATGCACCAATTGTTTTTATTTGGAGGGTAATAAAGCCAAAATATGCGTTGGCACCGCAAGTCTTTAATGAAATCAATGCATGCACGATTCTTGAGTTCGGGAAAATTCTTGGGGAAGTTATGAGGTATGCAAATTGAAGATTTCATTTTTATTGTTTTTATTTCATCCTTTGAGTACATTACGAGCGAGTTGTACATGGAGGTTTAGAAGTTATTTTTCAGTTTGGATAAAAATTGGTCTTCTGTGTTAAAAATAGAATGCATTTATCTTGGGTATCATTGGCATTGATTTGTTATAATGGTGATATGTTTTGAGAATTGGGGGTTCAAAATTCTGGAATTTATTGGATCAATTTGGTTGAAGGATTTTCAAGGAAAATAGAGGATAAAGTTGAAAAGATTTTTACAAGTTATCAAACATGGGTTATTTTAACTTTTATTTGTTGAATCATTCTGAAATATGGAATATATTTTGGGTTTTCTTTCCTATATTAAAATATGTGTTAAATAAACGAGATTTGGTAAATGAATTTAGATGGGAGTATTTTTATCATGTGGGCATTTCATTATTTAATTTCTTTTGTTTGGAATCGAAATG
This sequence comes from Taxus wallichiana var. yunnanensis, assembly GCA_018340775.1. Classification (NCBI taxonomy): domain Eukaryota; kingdom Viridiplantae; phylum Streptophyta; class Pinopsida; order Cupressales; family Taxaceae; genus Taxus; species Taxus wallichiana. The sequence continues at coordinate 142,398,067 of CM031236.1, forward strand.
GGTATTGAAATCTGGGTAAAGTTGTGACTTATTGTTTTAATTATCAGGTTTTATAACAATAGTCCATTCAAAACGTTCATTGGCTCTTTGTTTCTTCGTGGTTATGTTTGAGTAAATGATCAATATCCCATAATAATAAAGGGTAGGAAAGACGTGCGCAGATCTCACGTTTAAAATCTGGGTATACGCAGAAGACATTTTATTCTTTCCCCGCTTAATAATGATTCCTTTTGAATGCATATTTATACGAACTCGATCTGCAAGGTCATATACACTTTTGTGTAATGGGATAGATGATAGTTTTTTTACTACATTGCCTTTATACATTATTTTAGTTGTAGATTTTTATGACATGCACCAAGTTTCCTTGGTTTACTAAGTTGAGTAGTTCGATTTATTTTATGGGTTGATCGAATAATATTAATGAATATACCTCCAATATTTAGTGTTAAAGCCTTGAAATCATATAGGTGGATTGATGAGCTTTGTAAATAATCTTAAGCTCACAAGGAAAAGAAATGGTAAATCGAAAAGCTCTTCTCCAAGATGAGAAGTAATTTATTTAATTGTTTAATACACACACACACACACACACACACACACACACACACACACACACACACACACACACACACACACACACACAGATCAATTGTGAATGAGTTATTAAATCCTTTGGATTCGTATTCTAAATTTTATTGTTGGGGTTTGAGGCTGTAGAGTTCATTCGAGCCACCAACTTATCTTTGAGAGATTTAGCTAAGCTCATTCGAGTTGGATAGAAATTATTCCTTATACAAGAGAGATTTTATGCTTATTTGATGATTGCGATTTGTTGGTTAATAAGTTCTACACTGCAAGACCTTTCTCATGGGTAAACTATTTTGTTTATGAATGGTCATTGATTTGTGTTATTGTCTTAAACTCGCCTAAACAACAAGGATCATGAATAATTGGAAACTATGGATTGATAGTAGATTACTCTTTCATTGTTTAAAGTGTGCTTAATTAATATAGACTTAAAGTTATGTGAATTTTATGGGAATTGATTATAGAGATAGAACTTGGTCATTATTGTTCAAATTCTAGAACATTGCATTACTAACACCTCTACCTTGATAGGACTTATGAATTTAAATTACAACTATTTCACGACAATTAGAGAAATACATAGGATGCCTTATTTGATTTTATTACGTTAATTAAACATGAATGAAAGGGATAGGTAGCCAATTTATGATCTTTATCTCAAGATGATACAATATGATTAGAGTTGATAATTCATGCCAATTCGATGAACTAACCATGTATACAATTTGATCTTTCTTATAGATGCAGGATGGAGTAGATAAGTGACATGATTGTTGGATATTATTGATGTGATTTGATCACTTATTATTGTTTGAAAATCTGAATACGGATCATTGTAATTATTGTAAAGCGAAAACATTATTTTATAGATTTTTATAAGGCATTATGCCTATCTATAACAATCTAAAAACTATTGTAATATTTAAGATAAATAAGGATTCTTCCTTATTGAGTTTAATAAATACATTTATTATTTGTAATCCTTGTGTGAGTTGTAATAATGTTTTTATGTTATTTTTAACAACAATATATACTCTTGAAATTGATTAAACTTGATGTGAAAAGTACAAAGCGAGATTTGTTGTAATAACATGATTGTATGTCACGAAAAATCATTATCATGTTTAAATAAATGAGAACAATTAGGCCAAACCGTAATGGACAACGATACAAAGTTACGAAGTTAAGGTATTTACAACATTTATTATGTTCTCATGACTTCATTATTAATGAACAATTATGTGATAATTACTCCTTAAATGGATGATAAAATCTCATAAACGGATGGCGTATCATATTATGACATTTTCATAAAAGAATGTATTATTAAATAAAACTTATATTTTTTAAGTTAATCATGTATGAACAATACATCATATAACAAGTCGTAAGTTATAAAAACTAAAGGAACATAATGTTGGTCTTATAACAACAATCAACATGCATGTTATGATGATGTATACTCGTTGTAAATACCATACCTATTTCCACTATACCTTAGTGTGAAAACAATTACAACAATATGAAACCAAGTACAAAAGGGACATTGTAACGGTTTTAAGAAATAGTACAGATGTACACAATTGACTTAAGTAAACTAAAATGACTAAGTGACTATTAATGATCATAAGTGATATTTATCTTATCATTATGAATTGGTTTATTATTATGCTTAACTGAGCTAAATCAAATATCGTAGGTTGATATAATTTACATTACGACATGTGGTATGAGGTACTCATACTAGTTGATGACTTGTGAGTTACTGTACACCTTTATCGTGAATTGGATAACATAATGAAACTCAATATAACCTATCTCTAGGATGAAAGCATAAAAAAATGATTATGAAGGGTGGGTATTATGAGACAACATTCGCTTTGCATGAACCTTGTCCATACCACTTCAGGATGGCTTTGGGGAGGGTAACACACATGTAATGGCGTAAGTCATTAGGTGAGTGTAACCTTTCACGTATGGATCCTAAGATGGAACCCGACAATATTCATGTGACACCGAATATTAGGTCATGATCCCCTGCAGATTTTGAACTAAATCCAATTACTTACTGTAAACGAATAACTAAAATGGTTAACTATAAACTTAATACTTAATCAATGAAAAAGGGGTTTTAATATCTATATTGAGACATTTGTACAAAGTGAATGGAAGACATGTTCGTAGGCTAGTGTGTAGTCTCAAAATCGGCTTCTATTGCAATTCCTAATCACTGCAACCATAGTAGTGCAAATGATTGGTTCCATTGTCTTTTCACCATTTCTTCTTTCATAGTGTTTTAAGTTGGATGGAAGTACTTGCATACTTTATTGGTAGACACAAAGAAGATGCACAGGATCTCAAGACCTATAAAAATGTCTAACCAAAGGTATACACCGTATATAGGCTCGTATAAAATGTTTAATGGGGATTGGATAGATCTAAATGACGCTTCTGAGATGCACATGGTTAATGTATGTTGTCAAGATGGATTTTGGAATATTAATAATGTTGGATTACTTAGTATTGAGCTAAGTAATAATGTTATTCATTACAACATAAAAATAATTAAGGGATTTTGTAAACTTATTAGTATGTTGGATTTTATCTGTTGCGTGTTGAAAATCATTGAAGGCATAAAAAGGTAATTAAAGGTTTATATAATTTTTTTCCCTTAGTTTGTTGAAGTATAACATGAGTGTTATAGTGTGTGTGTGTGTGTGTGTGTGTGTGTGTGTGTGTGTGTGTGTGTGTGTGTGTGTGTGTGTGTGTGTGTGTGTGTGTGTGTGTGTGTGTGTGTGTGTGTGTGTGTGCACGTGTGTGCACATGTGCGTGCATGTGTGTGTGCGTATGTACATGAGCGTGTGTATGTGTGTGCATGTGACACTTTTTGTCCCCTATATGTGGCCACTTAGCCTTCCTATGTGATATTGTGCATGAACTTATGTGTGAGTGTAATGCCCTCAAATGGACACTTTTTACCCCCAAATGGATTTAAGGAAAAACCCACGCTCAAAATTTATGATGCGATCTGGTTTTTATATGGAAATGACAACTTGCACAAGAGAGGGAAATCACTCAAAATTGATGCAAAACCACATGATATTAAATGGAAACAAATAAAATATTTTTGCAAAGGTGGAATCATGAAGAAAATACCATATTCGGTCTTCAAAATAGGTTATATTTATTTTATAAAATTTATGCGAGACAAATCGCCCTCATAACCTAAAATAACACTTCTTCAACACCCAAAAATTATGAAAAATAGCTGGAATGATCTCTAAAAACCGGATATATGGATAACAATAAAAATCTAATCCTAGATAACTCGAAACCCCATAAACCAACTCTCCAAGTGGGTCGCTCCTCTTTGAAAGGCACAGGAAATAATTACTCCGTGATCTGTGAATGTGAAACCCCTGGGTGGAGATTCCTCTCAACCGGGAGAAGGGTTTTCATCCTTCTACTAGATCTCTAAGAGGGTTTTAATCCTTAAGAGTGAATCTCTAAGGGTTTTCGTCCTTAGAAGATTATTGATGCAAGCTAAAGCTCAACATACAAATCAAATTTTATGAATTAGACAAAGGATGACCTCCACAAGCAAGTCGTCTTGCTTTTATAGAAGTAATGTGCCAAATTTTCACCCTCAACTCCCAATCAAAATTTTTCTCCTTTATTTAATACTTTTCCCACTTTATTCCATCTCTGAGGAGCTCACATTTTCTATAGGATAAAAAAACATTATCTAATGTCTTTTTGCCTTTTCTAATTTTATTTTATCATTAATTCTATACTATAATAACTTACTATAAGTGCCTTTACGATATGTGTGTGTGTGTGTGTGTGTGTGTGTGTGTGTGTGTGTGTGTGTGTGTATCTTTTATATGCACTTTATAATAACCTATTATGATTTAAGTTCCCCTTGAGTTCATCCCTTAGGCGTTTGGGAGACAAAATGCGCTAAGGGTCTTTAACTTGGACCATCTTAGGAAGCAAGAGATTTCGGTGAGCTTATATGCTTATTGTGCTTGCTACTCCTTATGCACCATGATTTATAACACATGTCCTCTATTCAATCTAGTTATTTCAATAATGTCATCTACAACCACTTTTAAATGTTCCAACAATGATTATCTATTATATTTGATATGGACATGCTTGATTCTTTTTAGCCAAATGATCTACATTCTATCTCATTTGCCTCAAAAGAGGGGCCATTTAATGGAGTTATCACAAAAATTTCAATGGAAAAACATGCACACAAACAAGGTTACATGATACAAAATACAAGAATATGTTATATGAACAACTTTACGGGGTTATAAACAAGAACACTTACAATTTCTATATAAAACTCCATTACTTACTCACTTTTAGTTTTTTCGGAGAGTAGGAGTGACATCTCGGGATAACAAATCAATGCACTAAAGCTTGAAGGTAACAAAACTTCCTGGCGAGATACATACCCTGCTTCAAAGGCTTCCTTCAAAGACTCTCCCAACACATATGAAATTAATGTTTGTAGTATCAAAGGTTCTTTAACCAACCTAAATTTTTTTCATGATTAAACAATAATAAAAATAATCAAATCCTAAAGACAAAAGAAATTATGTTATGGTCTACAAATGACTTAATCCATTTAAGAGAAATGAACTAACCATATTGGTTACATTGAAGTTTATAAATTAACAAAATAATCCAATGATTGTAAAAGTAAAGTAATCTTAGGTTAGACAAGTGAGGGCTCACAATTTTCCACCGAGAAAACAAAAACACGTCTAATAGCTACATTGTATTTACGTATGACATTTTGTCGAACAATTTACATGTCCACATTTTGCATGGATATTTATAAGGCACTTTCAACTAAAACATTTGACAAAAGTCCCTTCTCCACAATACTTTGGCGGATGTCCACACATGTTTCAAAGCTCCTATTTTGGCATAGGTTGAGATTATGCTAACAAAGGTGAATTGATAAGGTTGGACACCTAATGATTGCATTTGGTGAAACAATATCAGTGCTTTGTGAGGATGCCCATGTCTTCTATTAAGTGGTTAAAATTAGAGGGCAAGATGCCTATGAGTTTGACATTCTTGAACTAAATTCAAGTCACAATTTCAGTGATGAAATACATATCATTCCATTTATTTATACAAGGATCAATATCCCCATTGGACCACCTCAACAACTCTTGATTGGCTTTCTCCTCCTTAAATGCATTTGAATCGACAATGTCTCAAGTGTCATTTGTATGCGTAAGTTCTGTAGGGTCAAGTATCCCATTGGCAATAACTACACATACTAATAACAAAACATAAAACTCAATAGATAAGAATAGCACCAATCTGCATCTCCCATGCCCATTACTTGTGGTAGCAAAATTCCCACATTATTATGACACAATAGTTGTAATTGAATCAAATTATTATTCGTAAAGTTTCCTATAAGTGCATCCAAAAAACCCAAATAGTTTAAAGAAAAAACATTAAAACACTCATTTTTTTTTGTTTTAACCCATGTTTATGCGCAATGTCTATGACCCTCACCAGAGTGATTCTTCTCCACATTTCCTCAGTTGCCCTTTTCCTCTTCATTATACATGCTATTTCTTTCCTCATTTAAATTCAAATTCGATTGCATAAGACATCAACAGGGGACCTTGGGCAATAGAATAAACATAGAATGATATGGTGAAATTATTACAATGTCACCGATCCTAAAATTGAATGACATGCCTTACTCTAAATCTATGATCGAAGCATATATTTTTTTATTAGACGGTAGCCCAATTGGGCATTGGATTACATAATTTAATGACATCTTTGCCTAAGTTCTGGAGGGAACATATAGATTCAACGATACAAAGTATGTAAAGAAACTAAACCAGTGAGCACCTTCAGCTAAGCAACTACGGGTAAGGGGCATCCATGCCGTCAAAGTCACCCAGGCACGATCCTGGTCTCAACCGTTTGACTCTCTGTGTCGAGTATCTCCAGGGCTTGCACTCAACACGACTTGATCGCGGTGGGCTCCACGGGAGCCAACATTATCACCAATAGACCAAGGGCCTTTCGATGATTGAATCACATATTTTGTTTGTATTTCCCTCACGTGTATTATATAATTCTTTTCCATATATTAAAATAAATTAATGTGAAGGAAGACATCGAGAAATGGATATGTATGTCGATGCAGATGTTAATGCACGGGGGAGTCCTCCCAACCGATGTGTAAATACAAGGGTAACTTAGGTCCCTTGGGCCTGGGGATTAAAACCTAGGTGGGTGGTGGCGAGCACTCATGCCCCACCTTTAGGGCACACCCTTGAGCCCAAAACTTTCTTGTTAAACACTTTTAATATACCATAGCTATGAACCAAAGTGGTTGGAGGCACTTTTTCTAAGTGGGACATGGGGATGGACTTGGGTTCTTAATATCGATCTGCATTCGAGTGTCGTGCTATATTCTTGGTCCATTTGGGGAAGTTCGACCCCTATCTCAAAATGTCCCCATGAACGCCTATTGAAAAATAGGAAATGCTCCCCATAAAAATACTCCCACACACGTTTGACACTTTCGAAAAGAGACACTCTACATTGAAACACCTCCATCATAACTAAAAAAAAAAAAATACGTGTCTAAAGATATTTTGAAGGCATCGTTATAATGAGCCATAAATACAAACCATCTGCCCTCTTATTATAAACCTAGTGTTAGTATTATGGCAATCATTATTATAATAGGTAATGACTCTTGGTAGTTACGATAGCTAAAAAAATCTTAGAAAAAATAATCATTGAAATCTTGTAAACTAAACTCAAACCCCAACTGATCTCCATTATTTGCAGACAACAGTTCTCCTCAAGATCTGAAAAAGAAAAAACCCAGACCATAACAGACGGAAAGGAGGATTTAATTGCAGAAAAGAGAAACACTGAGAAAGGGTTTTCCATGGCGAGAGGATCTTCACAGTCGCAGACGGCTTCGGCAGTGTCGAGAGGCGCTCCCACGGGGGCGGCGCCACGCGGCACTGCCGCCGCAACTGCCGGGCTCCGCCGCAGGCGGACCACGAGCGGGAGCACATCCTCCGGAAGCGGCGGCGGAGGGTTAGGCGGGACAGGCGGAAGCAACATGCTGAGGTTTTACACGGATGACGCCCGGGGCTTAAAATTACTCCCACGGTCGTATTGGTGATGAGCCTCTGCTTTATCGGCTTCGTCACTGCTCTGCACGTCATCGGGAAGTTCTATCGTTACAGGTCTGGAGGAGCCTGATAATTTTTCCTTGAACTTCATGTTTTGTTGCTTTGGTTCTTAGTTATTGTAAATATTCTAAGTTCTGTTGTTGCTTTCGATTGTTTGAATTTATTTCGTTTTTATTTTTCCCGTTTGCAATTTTGCGAGTTAGGGTTTCTAAGTTTTTTCAGGACTTGCGTTTGTGTGGAATAATTTGTTCACTTTTATAAATTAAGAAATTCGGCCGGCCCTTAGGTTTTGTAATTTTCATTTGCTCAGATAAATAACTATGAGAATGGTGTCTCGCTTGGAGCATTTTGTGTTCTTGATGTCTGTGTTTAATTTTATCTATGAGGAGCATTTTGTTTTCCTGATGCTTGTGTTTAATTTTATCTAGGAGCAATGTAAAACATTAACAATTTCTAGGAAGCCTGCATTATTTTTGAAAGTTTAAAAATCATGGCTAATCTATTTCAATATTCAATTTTATAAATGAGCATTTATTTGTAAATATTTTTTTATTTCCTTAAGATGTTATATGCTATATTCCTATTTTTTGGCAAATTATCGTAGATGTTTTCTAATGGAAATCAAGGAAAATATTTCTTTTCAAATGTTTATAAACCGAGAATAATTATTGGGGAAAACAGCCCATTGGCTCGTATTAGCTCTGCTGTCGTCACGAAGTTTGTCAGTTGTTACTGATGAACTACTGCAATGTATTTTTATTCCAATTTTGAGTTTAGGCCTGTAGCATGAAATGGTGGGTTTGTAAATTTCATTTTGGAAGAAAGTAGATAAAAATGAAAGGTTTTCATATTCTGCTTTGTAACAATGCGCGGGATAGAGATGTTCATATATGCACCGTTGGACTCATATGTATGTATTTTGACGATGACTTAAAATATTCGTTAGAGCAGATCGGTCAGGAATATCTAGAAAAATGTGTAAATCTTTGCTGCAAAATTCGATCTTGGAGGAGTTGTCAAATTTTGTCATTTTTTAATCGTTGGACTCTCTAAGTTGAATTGTCTTGGATAGGAGTAATCAATCATAAACAGAATAATAAATGATTATATACATAACCTAAAATAAGGCAAAATTTAGAGACATAGGAGTGGTAAATTTGATATGTATTCAGAATAAAATCTCCAAGTTTTGTTTGGCTGTCCTCTTTTAGGATTCCATGAACTAGGGTATGATTTTAAACATAGACACAAATGATTGTTAAGTTTGATGGCTGTTTGGAATAAAATCTCCAAGTTCTGCTTGGTATGCCAGATTTAGGATTTCATGAACCAGGCTATGATTTCAAACATAGATGAAGGAATAGAAGATGATGTGCAGTTACTTCTAACATACCCATTAGATAATGATATCAGGCGTCACTAAACTAATGTTTGAAATTGTGCGTTTATTTTTAAGAAATTTGAGATCTTTGATAGTTTTTAATTTCTAATTTTTTTTTCTGCTATTTTTAGCAGAATTGAATCTTGTTACTATATTTCCTGCAATATGTCGCATTATATACATTCCTTGTACAAATACACAGTCTGCTACTTCTTTTACAATAATGGAATAAGAGCCTAGGCATAAAATATACATACATACATATGTGCATATGTGTATGTCTATATATCCATCCAACTCTTATAAGGTGGTAAGCTTCAACAAGAAAAAAATAATTGCAGAACTAAGAAATAACTCACATTTGCTACATGGTGAAACTGTAGATGGACACTCCCGAAAATACCCCAGATTTTTTTTTGTAAGCTGTGCAGCTTAAAAGAAACAGAAGATGAAGGGCACTTTCTTCTAACATACCCATTATACAATGATATCAGTTGCGATTAAACTGATGTTTGAAATCCTACCATGGTTCACGAAACCTTAAATTAGGATAACCAAACAAAACTCGGAGATTTTATGCTAAATACCTATCATAGAGATTTTATTATTGTTTAAAAGAAGATTTTTCTATCAAAAAGGCAAATGACTTGGAGAAAACCACAGTTGAAGTCCCATCTCAATATTTTACCATTCCCGAAAACCAAGTAACTTTTGTTAACTCTGAACCCTTGTTCCATACAGAGATTAAGCTAAAATTGGATGATGACTTCACATAGATAACCTCCCATATAACATCACAAACATCAATATAAAACATAATAATCGATTAACTGCATAAAGAATAAAAAAATTGTTGTTTCAAGGTAAAATAATATAAAGAATGAAGACCCCATGGCTGTCTGGACAGAGCTCAGATTTGGTTGACTGGATGGTTCATGGCAATCTCCATCTCTCACTAGTAGCATGGCTTCCTCCCTCAATTTCACAGTCATATCAGCAAAATTGTCTTTTGTGGTGCTTTTAGCATAGTTACCTAAGACTCTAGGATGGCAGGATGTAGGGACGGTAAAAAAATCCAAATTTTGGGGATGGCTAGTAAAATAATATATAAACTTTATATATATTACAAATATAACATGAATAAACTAAGACTTAAAGCTGAAAACATGTTTCTCCATAGGGTTGCCTTCACTAGTCTACCATTCCCTTCAAAAGTTCTTTACTATAATGAAATGAGGTCATCTATGGCAAACTCTGTCCTTTCCTGTCACAATCCATTCTTTACATTCTGGTTTTAAGCCACTGGTCTCTATCTTGGAAAGGACTGCCCGTATAAAATCATTTGCTTTTGCATGCCACACTAGCCTTAAGGTATCCAATTCCTTCTTGATTTCCATTTTTTGTTTTGGCAGCATTTCAATGGACAAGCGTGAATATTTTCAAGCACTATGAGAATTTACAGAATTTAATTTGTTGGCATATTAACCCGTTCATTTTTGTGCTTCATCAATAACTAACCATGTGACGTGATATAATCCAAATTACTGGTCTCCTATCCCTTAGGTAATTTATATATTTTTAAATGCTGAAAAGGCCTGGGCTGTAGGGGATGCCGGGATGTTCCTTGACCGTCTTGGGGACGTCACGATGTCCCCTAAATGTAGAAGCACCCGGGATGTCCCCTGGATTTCTGCTCTGGCTGGGACATTGGCGGGGGCGGGGGGCATTTTATTCCTGTTCCTAAGTCCCAAAATGTCCAAGACAGTTTGGGGATGGTGGTGCGTGTCCCGATGTAACACTGGTTGGTAGTAGGAATTGCCTTAAGAAAACTGTATTTCTGGAATTTTTGATGGTTTATTTGTGTTTTAATTAGTTATCCCCTTTTTAACTGAAGCTGATTTTAAATTTGGGTAATAGGTTTTGGGATGGATGAGATTGGATTTATTGCTAGCACAATTTAAGCATGGCCGTGTTTTAAATTTTGCTATACATCTTGCCTTTTTGGTATAAGATGTTATGTGTAATGTCCCCTTTTCCAATCGAAGACCTTTGGCCTATTTTGTCAACCCGACGGCCAAAGGAAAAATATAAGGGTGACTTAAGTTTTATTAATTTTATTATATTGTGCAAAAAATTACAATATAATAGCACATATAATAAATTAATAAACTTAACATTAAAATAGAACCTAGAAAAGTACATCAAAAGAAAAGCACTTATTTAATTTGTATTTTCTAGGGAAAATGGGAACTTAGAAAGGATAAAACATTTCTATTGTGTATTCCCTCTAGGGAAAAGCGACCAGCCTTGGGAGAGAAGAAAATAATTATTAAATACCTTTTGTATTCTCCCTAAGAGAAATGGAGGGTGGAAAATGCATCGAAAGAATCATACGAGCTGATTGGTGGTCTTGAAGGTTGTTTTGGGTCTCTTCTTCCTTTAAAAGGAGAAGTAGACTTGCTTGAGAGGCATTCCATATTCATTTGATATATTCTGAATTGTGTTGAAGCCTGAAGCTTTCACCAAAAATATTCTAGAGGACGAAAATCCTCTTGGAGATTAGGAGGAATTTCTATACTGGATTTTCCACAGAGCTTACACAGAATTTCAAGTATTTTCCAGCAGTAGTTGAAGTGTTTTTGCAATAAAAGTCGAATACCAGTGTTGCAGCAGTGCTGTACTGATTTTCTCTCATGGAGCGGCTCATATGTGGCTGTCCTGTGGTGTTTTGACGTCAGTCCCAGGTCTGATCTGTGCTGCTGCCTGTTGTATTCTTTTTTACAGCTCAAGGGAAGGTATTTTCGATATTTTGGAAGGATTTATATTACAGTTCCAGTCTCTTTAAAATCTGCAGATTTCTGTGTTAAATCCCAGCCTGTTTCATATTCAAAAATACCAGATTTTTATGTTATAATAAACTGTTCCAGTTGAGCTTGTTATGACAAGAATGGGTAATGCTGGTAGTAGTTCTATCATCTAGACTAGTCGCCATAAACAGAAAACATCCATATTTAATGCTGCACAGTCTCAAATCTGTTTGGAGTGGGTTTCAGGCTAGTTTCCATTCAAACCCCAGTTGCACTTCTTCACATAAAATCAGATCTGTTTTAGTGTGATTGCCATAATAATAAAAAATCAGCTTCTGGGTATTTTTAATTGATTTAAATTGTAGGAGAACAACCGGGATCCATCTGGGAATCTTTCATTATGTGGTCCCTTTGTAGAAGGCAATAGTTTTTAAATTGTTGAAGTCAACATGCTATGTAACCAACAACCTATAATTATGTAATAGTAGTAAAACGTTGAAAGTACTTGTTATTTAAATGGCAACAGATTATCTTATCAGGGTGATAAAAATCAGATGAAATGTTTGAATATATCAAAATATTGTCTATATCAGAAAGTAAGAATGTAAGTAAATGTCTTCCTGGCTGTGAAAAGAATAGAGGTGGACGATGGTTTGCAAACCTGTGTCCAAAAGCAGTCCTTGGGACCCAAATCTCCAAATACATAAAGATAAGATCCAGTACTAGAACATTTTTATGTTATTCTTCTTAAATAACAGCCTTGTTGGGTCTGCCCCAGTTTAACAGCTATGACTAAGATCTAAAAACAATTATAGGGACCATTTTGATGCGTGTCAATTTGTCAAAGCACGCACGAGTACAAGTTGGTAACCAAGAAAGGGGCCAGGTCTGAATGTGTGTTGTCCTAATGTTTTCTTTTTGTAACGGCCAAAAGTAGCACCATTCAAATGTTGGCAGACATGAATTTGGCATAATTGCAAACCCTGTTTGCTGTATACCTATACGTGAATCATTCTTTTGGATAAAATTTATGTAACCTGTAAATGTGAAAACCCCTCGTCAGTTATTGATGTTCTTCTGCATATAATTGACAAGGGGCATTAGTTTTACAAGAAGGTTTGTTGGGTGCAAGTGGGAAACTGAGTTCTAGACAACAATACTTCATGAACCTGCTATTGTAAGTGGGAAACTTGTGTTTTACTGCTATCGTATCTTTAATGCATTTCATGTAATAAGGTAGTAAGGACATGGCTCAATTGGCTGTGAACTACTTACGAGTTACTATTACTGGCATAGATGGCTAGCTTTCATTAATTCATATCCAGTTGTCAACTGCTTGGAAATGTTTTTCAAGGATTTTTGACATTGGTTAAGAAAAGACAAAAATAGTCTGATCTTTAACTCTCCAGACTTATCTCCAAACTTCAGGATGTCCCAGCACATGGCTGAATAATTTAGCTTTTCCATTTGTATCTCAGGTAAATGATTTGCTCATGTTTTAACTAGCTATAAAAATGGCCACTGTTCCTTTTTCCGACATATTCTATGTTTGATAGATAAACTACTCTTCTACAAGGCATACTTAAGTAGGAGCTGGCATGGTGATGGGATGCATCCACTAAGCTTGTAGTCTTGTAATTTTTTTGAGAAAGCCTTGCTTTTCTGAATTGTGTCTTTCATATAGTTTTGACATCACAAATGAATTTCTAAGTCTTGTTTTTACATCCCAAGCCAAGCATTTAAAATTGATGGGCCTGAAGTGAGCGTCTCCTTGATTTCTGCTAGACTCAATAATAATACATTACACAAAATATGTATATATGCAATGCTAAACCATGTTGAAATGGGTCCAAATCTTTTAGAAATTTCTCTAAAAGACCCCTCGAATATGGGAATTTATTATTTATTTAGGTTAAATCGCTCCAAATTGATATTCTTGAACCAAACACTAACATCAATCACTTCTAAGAATATATCTTAAAAGTTTCTATGAAACTCTTAAACTCCAAGTGTTCGTTTAGTGTTTTTAAAGTCCCACCATATTAGCCCTTTTATACATTAAAATTAAGAGCAAAAACCTCTACGGTGTCTTTGACTTTAGTTGTGGTGAGGCTTTGGTTTTGAAATGTGGAATACACTCAAATGCTTCAATTGACAAATCAACTATTTTTTCACATTCATTTGAACTCAACATTGTTAGTATTTTTGTCAATTGAATTACAATTAAGATTTGTAGCTTAGGGATATTTATATGATCCGATTTGATGTTCCCTTTGCACCTTATTATAACATGTAAAGATCAATGTACATCTTCTCCCTACAGGGCAACATGATAGAATAGACTAGTGAAATAGAGTTGCACAAGCCCGTAGGAGTCTCTCGATTAGGCAAAGACAAAGTCATGTTTCTTTCAAATCACATTTACCGTACCCCATTCCTACTTTGAGTACACAAGTAATTTGTGCTCTAAACCCAATGGTAGTACTGATTGTTTGAAACATAATTCTATATTGAACTCGTGAGAGATGAACATTGATTCTTTGACCTTAAAAGATCACCACCATAGAGCATTAGGATATATATGCAATTCAGGGATTTATAAGGATTGCTCATGGGTTAAAGGATGGTGTAATATAATTACTACAATGCATTAGCTAAGAATAATGAGATTCTCCATAACGACGAGTGGTATACATCCATTATAACCCTAATCCAAGGAGGAGACACCATGTTCACACCCTTGTTATTGGAACTATGCTCTAGATCTAATAACAAGATACATCTATGTATGAAAGTCAGCGAGGCCCCTATTATTTTGGTTCGAATGCACACAATACAATAGATCACTCCATTATTTTACTTCAATAAAAGTCTCCTTGAATTGATTCAGAATGTCAACAATATGAGAGATACAATTATTTATAGAGAATTGATCTCCTAATAACAAGGAGTCAAATTCTATCTCCTAAATCTCTCTACGTCTAATCTCTCGAAAAAGTCTTTATCTCTCTAATCTCTTGTATCTCCCACAAGCTTATTACCATGAGTTGTTATTTATTAACTTATTTATAATAAATTAACTATTGCAAATATTAATAATAATCACCCAAATATAATGTGAGCACTAATACACACTTTTCTAACAACTCCATATTATTAAGTTTGAATAATATAAGTTCAATCTCCGGTGGTCTATAGTAAATCTCAACTTTCAATATATGGATCAAAGCAAAATACACCAATGATAAGCTAAGCATGGAGATTGGTCACCTTATGTGTTACAACATTGATATCAAAATGTATTTAAAACGAGGTTAATGTGCTACAATTTAGTGATTCATTAATGTGGTGTTACTCTCGTCGAACTACACAAGTTACAATTTGAGAAACCCGATACTCATCCTTCGTATTACGAATGCATTAGTCACAACCTTAGATACATGGTTGTGTATTTTGAAGGTGAGAACATAATGATAGGTCTTTTTAGTTGAAGCGCAAAACAAAACAAGTCCTCACCACCACAACTTCTCTTAAAGACAAGGTTTCTTTGTACAAAGCATTTGAAGATCTATCAAAGCCGGAGAAGTTGCATCTCTGAAGACATGATCCTTCAAAGTGTAGATCCATTGGCAAAAAAAAAAAGTGGGGACCTTGAGCACAACGATTGGTGGCCTATGCCGCCCCATACATCAACATGGATTTTTAATGACAATTCTAATAGGGGGATGCACATTTAAGCCGAGAGAGGAGGAATAGCAAGGATTGAATCCATTACACCCCAATGTCCAAAACATTCGACATCGTCATGACCATCAATAAGCAAGACCAACATAATAATAATTGGCATCATTAACTTACATATATCAAACAAGATTCAAAAGGCATTTTGACCAAGGTATTTAACCTTTGCATTCCACACAATTGTTGACATATGGGACACATGCCATTACCGATAACAAATGAAATTCATTTCTATTCTCTTGTATAAATGTGAGAGGAAAGAGAATAGAGGAAGATCAAGTGACACTTGCACACCAAACAAAGAGGGTAAAGACAAAAAGGGTAAGAGGGAATGACGAGAGAACTTCGTACCAAACCTAGGGCATTGTTGTTGATGCATTTCTCAATTGATAACCCTATGGAAGTGTGGCAACAATATGTGTAGGCATTTTTAACAAAACAAGCAAGATAACCGAGTGCCAAGTCCAATTTGATTGTAACTATGAGCTATCTTGCAAATTGCTTGAAGAAACTCTTGCAATCCACTTCACTTGAGACTTGCTACTCTTCTCCTCTATTGATATGTAACATTAGTGGTGTTTAGATTTGTGTCTGATTATTGGTTTTTTCCCTTTCTTCCCTATATTATAAGTGTACCACAATTTTTTCCATAACTCTGTTCTAGCCATTCCAATAATAGTAAGGGGTTTTAATACAATGATAAGGGAAAGCAACCTAGCCTTGTAGATTCTTATCATCTTACGGTCTCTTCCACTTTCTTTTGTACTTATCCTAAACATGGTTAGAATGCCAAATTCCAAAGACCTAATCATTCTTACTTCCTTTGAAATGTTTGAAGCAAGGATCCTTCCCAATTATGTATGCATGCTACTTGAAAAGACCTCAATCCATATGAAATGTATCATGACAAGTTTAGTAATCATAACTTATGTCATTGAATTAATCATGTACCCCTCTTTCCATGCAAGGTCAACTTGGTTATACCACTATGGTGAAATTACTCATAATAAAGATATGCTTATTAAACAATTTCTTGGAGTTGTGGCCAACAACATGTTGCGAAGTCCTCACAAGGTGAAACACCAAATCTTCGCACTAGGCATACTAACTTAGTTGATTGAAGGCACCAAAGATAAACAAGATGACTAACCAAAGCACGAGATATGACATAGGTCAACAGGGTAATAATAGGACAAGTCATATCACAAGTACAACAATAATAAACACAATGAAGAGTCTTGAACAATTTAATCTCTCTTTCCAAATGGTGTACGCGCCTACCGAGGGTGTCATCTAACAATTATGCATAGCTATGATTGGTCCTACTCCCATCTTATAACTATAATGATGAATGTTAATAGTACATCTACAACATGTATGAAAGGATCCAAAGATAAAATCACAATATGTAATAACTATAGAAATAGAAAAATTGAAGTCAATAAATGAAATATGTTGAAGTTGATAACACAATTATGCTATCTAATGCCCATAAGACATGAGGCGGAAATCCAATTCATTCAATTTAGTTAGCCATGCAATATCCAACTTGGAAATAATACAATAGTATTGATGGGTTAGTAATAATAATCACCGAAATATATAGAACATCAATATGATCATATAGCATAAGTCCTCAAAAAACAATGGTTGTACTATTATAGTGTGCCCAAAGGGTGCTTATTACGTTTAAGGTAGGACATAGAAAATGGGGTCATGACATCCTCCCCTCATGCGTCATATCAATGCTTGGTAAAAATAAATAAGGAAAGTTGTTACGAAGAAATTTGTTTTCCTAAGTAGTAAATATTTTGCTAAATTGGTTCCATTAGACCAATGTACGCTCTAGCTCTCCATTTCACATCCTTATGTTGTGAATGACTAGGACTTGCATAAATTTTATTTGAATCATTTCCCTATTTGCCACTTGTAAACTTGTCCATTCCGAACACGAGGGAATTGAGATAGAATTGCAAATATAGGAATTATGGAGCATGTAATAAATCAACGAGAGTGAGGAAAGGCATTGTTGTAGGCCATGAAGTTGACTTTCTATAAGGTATTAAATGGTTTGATGAATTGTGGAGCTTGTTTAGAAGCTTTTCCAAACTTTATAAAAGTTTTCAAAGATTAAACTCTAGAATTTTTGTGGTGTCCATTTTAAAATATAGCTCTTACATCAATTAGGCTTCTTTGAGCCTTTGATGAAATATGGCCACTTGCTCATCATACCAAAGTCCTCTTTTCCTCAAATAACCGTTTTGTGTAATCCATCCCAATTAGGGAGAGTCTTGCATATCATGGCATAGAATGCTTCAAATGGAGTTGTTTTTAATGATGACTGGTAGGTGGTGTTCTAAGTAAACACTACCAAATGAAAAATATTTTCTAATTTTTACTCTTGGTCCATTACATTCGCAGTGTGTTCTCACCACTCGATTCACCCTTTGTTTGACCAATGTTTTTGGGCGATAAGATGAACTTAAGTCCAAATGAGTGCCAAAAGGACCTATTAAGGTTTTCCAGGTTGCCTAAAATGAAATGGAAACTTTAGGCAAATTTGTACACAAAAATGTTGTCATGTCGATGATGAGACTTGATATAAAGTATGTTATGAATAATTAATTCATCATTGTTTGTTGTAATGTAAAGTTGTTTTGTTAACTTTACTTTTCATTTAGCACTTTATTATTGTTAGTATATATTTGCTTGTGTAATTACACTCACTAATTCATAAAGTGTGTAGCGTGCAAACTTGTTGATAAATAATTTCATGTAATCACTTTCAATATTGAATACAACTTGCATTCGATTCACGATTACATTCGGTATGAGAGCAAAGTGAATATCTAAACTAGTTAGGGGCGTGCTGAAATTTTTTTAGGAGGTTTTGAAAGGTCTAGGGAGAGTCTGTGTAGAAGAGGGATAAGAGTAGCAACTCGTAGAACTATCCTCATTCTCGTGCACCCTCTCACCCCCAACCCCTGTTCACATCCCCTAATTGCCACACAAAGTTTTAGAATTTAACTTATTTTGATGAGTCCTTAGGCATGGCCTCGAGATCTACACAACATATTAGAGTTCATGCATCTTTTTCTCGCATCATGTTTTAGAAATTATAATAGGTCTTGAGTTTTAAGATTTTCTTAAAAAAGGAGAGATGTGAAGAGATCTCTCGTTGAGCTCAAATGTTGGGTAGAATTGCATAATAGGGCTCGTCTTAGACCCTTTCCTTCACCGAGGCGAGCTCTTGTCTTCATTCGCCCAAACGAGCTCCTAAGTAAGCACTTTCATTGGAAAGACGAGCAATTTGACATAAACAAGGTGGGAGTGTTACTTTGACTCGCATGATGATTGGGATCTCCATTAGTGGCTCGACAACCACACATAAAACCCTGGCTCGACTAGTGAGTCTGTTCCCTCCCATTGGGAGGCATTTACAAACAATGGCTTAGAATCAGACTTCCTATGCGAGCCCTAAGCGAAGCTCTGGTTCACATCCTACTTCCTAGCCTTGATAGTGAACACGACGCTAGCGCACTAGTTTTCCATCCTCCTTGCCTCTAGGGATATGATTGAATGTGGTGAGGCCTCACACACATATAAGGCATACATTCACAACCTTGTGGCCAAGCCCGTATGCGGGCAAACACTACATATATCTTTTGAGTGATGGAATTGTGTTGCATATTTTCCATGAGTTACACTCTTCAAACCGTATAGTTAATTTTAGCCTATCTTAATTATGGGTGGTTAGATCACTCATGTTTATGGGAAGCTATTATGGGTTGTATTCTTGACCCATGCTTTTGGTTTCCATTGTTTTGTCATATATCACTTTGACAATTACCTATTGATGTGATTACATATGGCCGACATGTAGTAGGATAAAACAAAATTGAGAAGTACATTATTATATGGCAAAACAATTGAGTTAATACAATAAGGAGATAAGTTACTACATTAGGTTTTTTCTCGAAAGGGTTTCCTAGGATATATCTTGTGTATTGTGTTATTGTGCATGTCATTTCTCTATTTTTATTTATCTTAAAGATTATGTGAAGTATTTCTTCTCTTGTATTTGCTTATCGTATCAGTTTCTTGTCATTGAGGGGTGGCGGTTCAAGTTTAAGCTCAAGCCAAAAATCAAGATTCAAATCCACAAAAGGTGGCGCGACATGGAGATAGTGCAGCCAAAAACAAAGATAAAATTAAAGCTCTAAGTGTGACCATGCCAAATTCCTCTCATAAACAATCAAAAGAAGATATGGAGTCTTTGAAACATGAGAAGTAACCCTAAAATTGAGTTTTTTAAAATATTAAAAGCTTTTACAAGTTGTTAAAACATAAATATTGAGTCCCATATTTTCTTAACCAAGGAGAAACATAGCCCAAGTGGCTAGTGTGGAAGACTTGAGCCATCCGAAAAAAGGTTGAAGTGGGCAAGAGAAGAGCCCGAAAACAAAAAAATGTAATTTGTTTTATTTTTCCCAAAGGGGATTTTTTTTTTGTACCTTGTATATCACATTGTAGTAATTTGTAGGTGCCGTATTAACTAAAAAAATTGTAAAATTGCAAAGCAAACATTGTAAACTACAAAATTATTCCAAAACACACTCACAAAAGCATTCGATCTCATTCGTAATATGTGGCATTGATAGTGCATCTAGGTTGCGCTTACAAATAATGTTGTCAAATTAAACTACGCATCTAATTCTTAACACAATTGCAACAACGACGTTTAGGCATCATCCCTATAAATCATATGGGAGAAATAAAAACACTTGCACTCATATTGCCCTCCCTATGTTTTCCATTTGCCATGATCATTAGACGTAAATCATATCATGTGGTATTGACCCTTAAGCAAGTGTCATTGATTGGATGGATCCTTTTCACATAATGTCTATGTACCACATACCATTTTGCTCTCATGTGTGTTAACATTTTTCTCACGTATGACATTGTATCAATGGGTATATCGTAAAACACTATAACGACCAAGGAACTATGGGATAAACCGAACACATTGTATGAGTCTAAGTATCATAGCACCATTTTCTACCTCTAAAGTTAGCTACATAGTCCGAAAATGAAAAGTGGTAAAAATGGAAGCCTTTTTGAGGCATACTATAACTTTGAGGGCGCAACTCCTTGCATTAGAAGTGGAAGTGATAGATGCATCTCTCCTAATTATTTGGAGAGCACTTCCCCCTCCCGCAAGATCTTTGTGACTAATTAGAATGTTACGGGACAAACACCAACATTTGAGAAGTAGGTGAACATGTTTCAACAAGATGAATCCAGGACATGGTAGAAAAAGAAGAGGAACATGCTCTAACCTCACATCGAGAAAAGGAAAAAGGCTACAAAGTCGTCAAAGCAACCCCAAAAGGAGAGTAATTAGCGAGAACCAACAAGGGAACAAACAACATAAGCAACATCTCATTTGTGGCAAGAAGGGACACGATATAAAAGATTGCTGGTCTAATAGATTCCAACAGGGCTCATCTAGTGTTAAGAAGCTCAATAACCAACAATCATCTCACTCACAACATAATGAGTCTTAGGGACAAAAGAAGAGAAATTGGAATGAAAAGGAACAATAAGACAACATTGTTGATGAGAAAGGCACCCTATGGTGAGGACAAGTTGTATCTGCACAATCTCATGAGGAATCTACTTTGCTTTGAGTTCTATCTAGTATTTTTACTCATGTGCAACCCGACACTTGAATGGGAGAAAAGAATATTTCTTCAATTTACGAGACTACCAACAAAAAATTGTTTCGAGGCGGCGATGGCTCGTAATGTTCAAGGCATTGACAACATCTTATTACCTCTTAGAACACATGAATGCAAAATAATAAATGTCCTATATGTATCAAGCTTTACTAAGAACTTACTCTCTCGTTAGTCAACTCTTAGGGCACAATCTTAAGGATGATTTTATTCTAAGGAACAATTAGGCACTTCTAGCGAAGGATTCATACTCGGCATAATTGTGGCACAAAAGATATGATCATGTGAGTTTTGGATACTTGTCTGCACTCAACCACTATAATATGGTGAGAGGATTGCCTCCACTCAAAAAACACATTAACAAATGCCCTAGTTGTCTAGCAGGAAAACAATATCGATCACCATTTGTAAAGAGTCCATTTCAAGCCCTTGCAAGTTAGATTTGATGCACACTGATTTTTACAGACAAATGAAACGTAGTCATGTTGGGTTTCAACACTTAATGTTTTTTGTTGATGACTACTCGCACAAAATGTGGGTCTATTCACTTCCATACCAAAGACCAAGCCTTTGAGACCTTTAAGCAATTCAAAGTGTTTGTGGAAACAAAAACTGGATGTAAAATTAAAACTCTTTGCTCAGATCGAGGGGAGGAATACACTTGTAATGAATTCTCAACATATTTGGTTGAAAATGAATTCATCAGCTAAATCCAACTCAGCGCAGAACAAAGTGGTATTGTAGAAAAGCGAAACCAACCTATCATGGAATAGTGTGTAGCATGATTTAGATTTAGATTTGGAGGAAACATATTGCACACAAGTAGTCAAAACAAAAATTTATTTGCTTCGAGCAGAGTTCCCACTTGTAACTCTTGATCTAGTAATTACACAAGAAGCATGGCCAAGGCACAAACCATCTATAGCTTATTGAGTTTATCGATGCAAGGTAAGCATACATGTTGCCAAAAAGAACAAATCTAAACATGAAATCAAAAATATATCTTAGGTACAATGAACAAACATTGGGTTATAGATTTATGAATCGAAAAAAGCTGAATATATATATATATATATATATATATATATATATATATATATATATATATATATATATATATATATATATATATATATATATATATAGGTTATTGAGTTTTAGGAGAGAAGAGTGAGTAAGATCCACCTTCCATGAGCTCACTTGACTAATAAATCAATATTGTTGTAAAATCGAAGGTGACTTGATTTGATGATGACAATGATGATGTGAATGGCACTAATGATCTAACATGTCCACCACCACAAGAACAACTCAATACATTTTGAAATGGTATACAAATGTGATACGAGATGCTAAGTTGAGGGAGCCCCGAGACATCCACCACTAGACTAAGGACTCTTAGTATGGCTTGAGACAAGGTCAATTTGGCCTTAATGAGTACAATTGTTGAATCTCTTGAGCCCTCTATAGTTTATGAAGTCTTAGAGTCAATACTTTGGAATCAAGCCTTGAATGTAGAGTATCGTGATGATGGAAAATAACACTTGACGGTTTGTAGATATTCCACCACGGAAGAAGCCAATTAGTTGCATATGGATTTTCAAAACAAAGTAAAAACACTTGGGAGTGTTGACAAGCACAAGACTAGACTCATAATAAAAGGGTACACTCGGAAAGAAGGCATTACGTATGAGGAGACTTTTGCTCCCACAACTAAGATCAAGACCATCAAAATGATATTTTCTCTTGTTGCTTATTTTGGTTGACAATTCAACCAAATGGATGTGAAAAGTGCCTTCTTAAATGGAGATTTGTAGGAAGAAGTCTACATGACTCGAACTAAAAGGTTTTGTCATATCGGAAAAAAATTATGTAGACTTGTCGAGTTCTTGTATGGTCTCAAATAGGCTCCCTAGGCATGGTATATCAAGATGATGAGCATCTCATTTGTCACATGTTCTTGAGGAATCCATATGATCCCGATTTCTACCTTAAAAACAAGGGGAAGAATGTAATTGTTGTTGTCTATGTCGACGATCTAGTCATCGGTGACAACTTATTGAAGTTGATCAATGCAATGAAGAAAGATTTCAATCAATCATTCGACATGATTGATCTCGATTTTGGATTGAAAGAATGGCAAAAGAAGCACCATTTTTGTTTCTCAAATGAAAGTTGCAAAGACAAAGGTTGAGAGGTTTCGGATGATGGACAACAAACCATTAGCTACATCATTGGAGGTAAAGCTTGATTGTTTCACGAGAATCCATCACCACAAACATATGCCACTCTCTATCGGGCAGTTCATTGGGACTCTTATTTATTTGATTATACTAGGCTAGGCATCAACTATGTTGTCAACTATCTCTCATGGTTCATGCAAGAGTTGGAAATTAGTCTCTGGGAAAGCAACAAAGCAGATTTTAAGGTAGATTAAAGAAAACATGGATTTTGGCCGAGAATATTACAAGAATGATCAATTATTTTTAATAGGTTATTTAGACTCGAGATCATGTAGGTAATATTGATGATATGAAATCTACTTCAATGTGTTCACACCGGGATCTAGTCCAATATCTTTGGAGAGCAAGAAACAAAACTTTGTTTCTCCATCTTACATTGAAGTTTAATATCACACTACATGGGGAGCTGTATGTGAAGTGATTTAGTTATGTTGTATACTTGAACGTCTTGGTGTACCATAAAAACAACCAACTGTCTTGTATGCGACAATGAAGGTGGTATCAAACTTGTTTACAACACAATGTTTCATGAATGGATGAAGCACATTGAGGTACACATTTATTTCATACACGAGCAAGTTTTCCAACATAACATATAGCTCTACCATTACCCGACAGAGAGCAACGCGTATATGTCCTCACAAAGTCTATTGTATGAGATAAATTTGAGGCCTTTTGAGAGTATATATCATGTTCTCTTGAGATCATGATAACTTAAGGGGGGAATGTATTGAATAATTACTTCATCACTGCCTTATGTAACGTAAAGTTGTGTTGTCAACTTTACTTTCTATTTAGGATTTTCCTATTGTTTGTGTAATTACACTCCCTGATTCATAAGGTGCGTTACGTGTAAACTTGTTGATAAATAATCTTCACGTAATCCTTTTTCAATGTTGCATACAAATTATATTTGGTTCACGATTAAAAATTCCATGGAAATGACAACCCATTTGTCTTTGGAGATATCACGAGGATAAATGAGACTTGATAGATGACAATGTTCAACTTCGACCCATTGACACTCCAAACACATGTGTATAAATCTAGCAAATTATTGTTGCGTCCTTGGCCAAAAATAATACTTTTTCAGCTTGGCATTTTTGTGACATAAAGGTGAGAAAAACAAGGAGTCTCATGGAATTCTACTAAGTCCTCTTCATGTAAACCGCCTTTGAAATTGATATGATCCTTAATATCTCACAAACCATCTAAGTCCAATGTATTGTCAACAATGTTTTTATCTATGGGTTCCTTGATTAGCTCAAAAAAGCTTCATGTAAAATTTATTGAGAAGGTACTATTCTAGAACTAATTATTGAAAATATGATATTAATTAAGAAATAACAACAAAGTAAGAACATATAACGAGAGCTTTAACGACCTTGTTTTCTTTTCCTTTGACATGAGATATGTCATAATCACTAACCGACTTGAGTCACTTGTGTTGCCACACATTTAGATTGTCTTAAATGCTTATGTTCTCAAGGCTCCTAAATTAGTTCTTAGTTTGAAGGGCTTACCCAATAGAATGTGCTTCGACATCTTAAGTGTGTGAAATCATCATTGCCCGGCTCAAGATCATGATTTGCATACCTTTTCTTGTGCACTTACAATTTCTTGGTCTTATAAGCCACAACCCATCCATTATTTGAGACGATGTAGAGTGAATAATGATAATTAAAAGTCATGTAAAATTAACAAAACATATTTTAAAACAATGATAGATATGACAATAAAAACAATACATTATTTTTTCCACAAAATAATTTGATTTTATATTTTTGAAAACAAAATTTTAATAATTATTTTTCATGCATTCTTATCGAGTTAATGATCTTTGTAAAGAAATTCCTTTTGCGGATGATTCCTTCCTTACACTATCGAGGATGAGAACAACATTTGCAATGCTTGGATACTTTTACCTAGCTTCCGGTTCATCCATTCAATGGCGAAAAACTCAATGTTACCAAAGAATCTATCCTTTATCGCTGGACTAGCTTGCCACATTTGATTGGAAAATTGTGCGGATGGTGATATTTTCAAATTTCTAGGTATTTCCTTTGCTTTTCAAGCCTCCCCAGTTGATCTATGGCATTATGTCATTCAATGGGTGGCGAAAAAACTTGAATACTTGGCTTACTAGGCCTTTGTCTCTGGTTGGAAAATTCCAAATTTACTCTAAAGATCTGGCTGCTACCCATGTCTACTACTTGTCTTATTGGGTTCCTTCCAAGGCCTCCATTCAAAAGCTGGAAAAGCTGCTCAAAGCTTTCCTATGGGCTAATGCTTCTACTGGCAAAGGTTTTCATCCAAGTAACTTGGGATATATGTTGTCTGCCTCACAATTCTGGAGGCCTTGGGCTTATTCACATTTAGCGCCAAGGGCAAGCTCTCTGTGCTAAGTGGATTATCAGAAGCATCACTGGCCAAGAAGCTTGGAAAGTTCTCATACGACATGGCATTACAGAAGGCTCTCCTTATGGACGCCCTGCATGGAAAGACTTAGGGTTTGCCAATTTCTCATCACTCATGTGCCTGTCAAAATTGTTGGAACTTTTGTCCTTCACAGTATCTGAAAGCGTGGGAATGTGTCAAACCCTGGCTTTTATGGAAAGGGGATGGATTTCACAATGGGTTATCTCTTAACCAAAAATCTCTCTGGTGGTCGCCAATTTTTCAATCCCAAGATCAATGCTTAGTAGAGGTCCTGGAATCTTCGTGCTCAAATTCTTCAAGCACGAAATTCACACCATCAAGGACTTCTTCTGCAAGAACACGCAATCCTGGTTATCTTGGTCGGATTTTAAAGCTCTGTTTTGGCTTTCCAACCAAGATCAAGATACTTTCAATACTGTGATCAATTTAGTTCCTGATCACATGCTACATAAGATTGTTGTGCATTCCTCTCGCCCTTGGTGGATAAACTGGAAGTGGTATGCTGATACTCCTTTCTGTAACTATAAAGCTAACAAAGGCTATTGATGGCTCTCACCCCATTTTCCCATGGTGGACAAACTTAATACTCGTTGGGGAATTCATGTCACTCTATCTACCTGGGGTAGATGATTTGAGATTGTTTAGACTATATGTGTGGAGCACAAAATTGCTTATTTTCTTTGGTGTATTCTACACTAAGGCCTTCCTATCGGGGCCCGTCTTGTTCAAATTGGGATTCCAGCTTCCAAATGCCCCTTCACATTGGCATCTGGAAACGCTTTTGCATGTCTTCCGGGTTCTTTCCAAAGTTCAAATTTCTGGAACTCAATCCATGCTTTTTCTTTCCCTCATGACCCCACTGTTTCACTTGGCAAAGATATCCTCTTGGGAGACAATCCCAAACTTCTACCTATGTTCAGCTAGATTTGGCATGTTTTCAGAGGAGAAATTTTATTTTGGATATGGAAAGAAAGAAATGCTTTTTTCTTTGCTAATTATGCAGTTGATCAATCTTTCTTGATTT
Organism: Taxus wallichiana var. yunnanensis; assembly: GCA_018340775.1. Lineage (NCBI taxonomy): Eukaryota > Viridiplantae > Streptophyta > Pinopsida > Cupressales > Taxaceae > Taxus > Taxus wallichiana. The sequence continues at coordinate 142,425,242 of CM031236.1, forward strand.
ATAATAAATCTATGGTGATCTCCAATGTACTTCTGCAGATTCAAGTTCAAGCAAACAAGGTGGTCTTTGGAGGTGGACCACCTCCATCTACTTTGCGATATTGGGGAAGCCCCGCAATGTGCTGAGTGCCTCCATCTTCCACTAGGCGCTCCTTGCCTTGACCCATGGAGGCCGACGCAGCAAATCCCAATGTCGTGCTTTCAATCGCACCCGCTCTTCGGAGTGAGTCATCGACATAGTCATTCGCCCGTGTCGTCGTGGTCAAGGCTCACCACCACACATCTCGGCTCGTTAGTAAGGTTGGGGCTTGCCACCTCGGCAATATGGGTGGGGTTCTCCACCACATTCGTCGGCTCACCAACAAGGTTGGGGCTCTTGTTTTGCCGCCACTGCACACCGGGCCACTTGACAACCGCTGCCGCCACCCCTGCCATCTTCTGGAAAATTCCCTCGCCTCAACCTTGCCATTCCTACACGCTGGGAAGCAGACCCAGAGGAAGAACTTGCTGCTGGCTGGGAGATTCCAAACACTGGAAAAGATCTGCCTGGTTCGGGGTGGCCGGATGATCAGGATCCGCCCGCCTTGGGCATGTTTGTAACTGCTGCTTGATTTTGCCTTTGTTTTTGTCTGGGACGATGCTTTTTGTTTTGTTGTACTTTCCTAGGCTCGACCTAGTTTGACTTTTGATGTTCTAGGCTCGGCCTAGTTTGTTCGTGGTTTTGGGGCATGCTCTCATACCGCCCGCTTTTTTGTTGAAATCTATCTTGTATCTTATTGCATTAATATAATATAAGATCTTTTCATAAAAAAGAAATTCCTTTTAATGTTGAATTTTGTAAAATAAATAATGGGCTTATGGTGTGATACACCCTTAGAGGTTACTACCTTATTCCTTTTGTTGGATACCAAAGTGTGTCACTTTAAAAAGAAAATTAAAATTTACGTGTAATATTAACAATTTGTAACTCATTTAATGATTGTTTATATATTTTTAAGTGTTCATCCACCCATCAAACAAGAAATAATGTAGTTAATTTGTGGATGTAGCTTTGGTGGTGTGCATTGTTGTAGTGTGGACCCTTAAATTTTAGAGAATTGAAAAAATATAATGACAAGGGTATTTTTTAAAAACATTTTTGTTGTTATAAAGACCAGTCTTCTATTAGCAAAATCTGAAAATAGATTTGATTTTTAAGTCGTGATTTTTCATTTTTGACCTTTACCTGGAATGACAGGTTGTATGTCTTACTTATTATGCGACAAAATCTCCATTTAATAATTTGGGCGATGATAATTAATAAAGTGACCCTTATTAAAAGTGAGTATAATAAAAACATTTATTAAAAGGGAATATAACAAATTGGTCCTATTCCGCGATCGCTCCATGGTCACTACCAGACGTACCTCTAACCCTAATCGTGTCCATGGCGGCGGCTCTGCTCCTGGACGGGAAAACAATGCGGCTGCGGGTATGGGTTTCACGGGAGACACCAGGGCTAGGGTGGGCAGCGGATCTCCTTCCTCCCGTGTGATGGTCAGGCCCGTAATTCAGCTCCTGCACGTCTGGCTGTAACGCGACCCTTTCACTCTGCAGTTGGAGGCGACACGACCTTGGAGGCTAATCAAGAGGACTCGGCCCTATCTTGGATTAATCTCGCTTTTACATCCTCTGAGGATGGCGACACAATCACCGGTCAGGCTCCCCCTGGTGGAGATGGAGCACCTGTACTGGGAGTTCACCATGCTCTTGATGGGACTGGCCAAGGCGCATCTATTCACGGCCCCACTGTAACCTCATTCAAGGATGCATTAAGGGGTAAGGATTCTCCTATGAAGCCAGCAGACAATACTCCATGCATAACATTTGGGGAGGAGGTCATTACAACTGAAAAATACTATCAGGAACATGCTCTGATCTGCAGATTCGGAGGACTCTGGCCCAGCCTTCCTGACCTACACGCATGGATTTCCAAGCACTGGACTCCTTTGCTCGTTGGGAGGTTAGACTTATATCCGTGTGCTAAAGGTATCTTCATTGTGACTTTCTCTTCAATTGCTGATAAAAACTCCATCGCTTCCAAGCTTTGGGTTTGCCAATCTAAGTACCTGATCATTAAACCCTGGTTCCCCTCTTTTAACCCGCTCACTGAGTCTTTTTCATGCAAACCTGTTTGGATCCGACTGCCCCATTTACCCCTCCAATTCTGGAGCGGTGAATGTTTGAAATCTATTGGAAACACCTTGGGAACTACATTGTTTATAGATTCTCAAACTTCTGATTACACCCACACTACCTATGCTCGAATCTTGGTGGAACTTGACACGGCTAAAAACCTCCCAGCAACCATTGATCTTAGGGTGCAAAACAGAACTTGGTCACAACCTTTAGATTACGAGGGTCTTCCATTTCGATGCAGAAGGTGTTTCTGTTTAGGTCATACCTCTATTGCTTGTGGGTTGGCAAAGAGCCAGCATGAGAAACACAGTTGGTGGAAAGATGCCCTCCCGGAACATTTGGTTTTCGATGCAAAAGAGGACCTTGATTCAAATTCAAATGCTAAGGTTGAATCTGGCTTTGTCCCTGAAATCCCTTTATCGGAAAATCCTATTGCCAACAGCAAGGAAATTGCAACAAATTTATCTCATTTAGTTGTTGACAGCATGGAAAAATTATCTCATGAAAACAATGATGTTGTTTCAGTTGGAAATTTTGCAACTTTGGAGGATTCTCCTTTTTCTAACCCTCCATTCGTGGAGGCATCATCAGGGTGGGTAACTGTCCGTAAAAAGAAAAAGGTTATTTTAAAGAATGCCACTTCTCCGCCTCGATGATTTGTCTCTCTTTTGGTGTTCGGTTGTTCTACATTGTCCCATGTCTTTGCCGAACATTGTTTTTTGGATTTGCCATGGTGCTGCGGTGCAGTTGCTGACTGGTTGTTGTTTTTCAGCTTTTTTTTTGCTGAATTGTTACTGGGTGTTGGTTCTTTTCTAAGCAGATTGTTTTCTGCTGTTGGGCTTTCATGATTCAATCTTGGCTTTTGAGCCTTCATGTACAAGGGTATAGTCCCTTTCAAAAAACTATTTGCCAATAATAATAATAAAAAAACAAATTGGTCCTATTAAAAAGGGAGTGTAATATTAAAGTGACCCACATAATGGGAGTATAATGAATTATTTAGCAATGAATGACGTGTTGGTTGTCACATACATAGGTAAAATGCCTATAAAGGTTGATCAACGATTTTGGAAAAAGGACACACATACATTAAGAATGAACTTATGATATATTTAAAGGATATCTTGCATGTGGAAAGGTAAAGACAGGTGGTGGGCTTTCGAGAAGGCGAGACACAAAGTGTGTCCTAACTGGGGGTAGAGTGTACACCCCAAATGGTTCTTGCCATGGCACTAAAATAATTTATTGAATACTTTATTCCTCCATGTATAACGATCATAACCTAAGGTGCCGAACCTATACACACAATAGATAAGTGGACCTTGAACAACTAAGATAACATATATGTATTTAACTCTTGCAAAAAACCATGAATTGAGATTTGCAAGTCGATGATTTAAACATAAATAAAGATGTTTTTAATTTGGTTTTGATCTATGTTGTTTATTATATTGATTTAATTCATAAGCCGTATCTAAATGAAGATAATGATTAAATAAAGTCATGGTAAGAATCTATATAAATTGTCAAATTGCCTATTCTTTTTAGGTTTCTCAAAAAAAAATATGTAGCCACTTTTCATCAGACCATTTTTCATTAACTAGAATCATCCTTCCCTAATTTAATATCCACTTTCTATTTGAGAGCGCAACTTCCTCTTATTGGTTCACATGTATCTCTCTAGTTTTATAGGCTCCAACCACTTCTTTGCAATATTCATCTCAACAACTTGAATATTTTCTTCAAACTCACAAGGCGACAACATGTGTAACATGAAGCCTCAATGAGGTTTTATAACATGAATCCTATGTCTTGTGAGGAGTTTTCTTCAACGCTACTAGATCTAAACACTAGTCACATATCCGAAGAACAAAGCCACGAAGAGGCCATACCCGTAATAATATTAAGTTATGTAGTAGAAGATTCTCTTGACACAAGGCATATTATAGCAGCTTAGGCGCGTTTGCGACCCTTTTATTATCCCTCTCTAACTCCGTTATTATGGGTGCACTAGATGATGCCACATGTAGGCATCGATGCGGAGCATCACTCCATGCATATAAATAAGTCATGATGACATCATTTTTGGGGTTGTCAGGTATGGTTGTAGGTCTTAGGGGTTAATTTAGGTCATTTTGAGGTGTTAATTGGTGTTTAGGCTCTTTAAAATTTAAAATGGAGTTTTCCTCCAATTTGTAATGTTCAAAATATCTCCGGTCTTTTTGGTTTGAATAGTTGTTTCAAGGCATTCTTGGAGCTAATAGACCTTTGTATGGATGGAATGAAGCAAATAGGGATGGTTTTAAGTCTTCTCTTTGTCTAGAACTCATAACCTAGTTAACACATATAAGCTTAAGCCATCTTGTCAAAATTTCCTTCAAAGGTAACATTTTTCATATGACTAAGGGTGTCTAGGAGCTTGTATTCGGTTAAGATTAGATGGAGGGCTATATATTGTAAAATGTAATTGACTATCGTCATTCTTATTTGGATAATGAATCATTTGTAAGCTTCAAGGAAGGTATTGCAGAAAAAACTAGGTTTTATGGTAATTTCAGTGAAGGTATTGAAAGGAAAGTCGGGATTGATGTTTTGTTATGATTCTCGGTAGTTGTTGATGTGCAATACAAGATTTTTCTTGTTCTTGGAAAGGATTCCTTATTCCCAAAATGAATACATTCCGAGTTTTGATCATGTGAGTGTCAATAACCTGATTTTTGATAGTTTTTATACATTACTAATCTTTGAGACAAAGGGAGTACCTCTGTGATTTTGAGTACATGCTTTACAACCGAGGTGAGATTGTTGAGTAGGTAAGTTGTAATCTTGTTCATGATTTTAAGTTATCCTTTGGTTGTTGCATTACTTTGCAAATTTCTTGTGTTTTCTATTGTGTGGGTGAATGATTTTTCAATCACTAAATGGACTTCTTGACCTTGGAATGAAGAATAGGTGATGCGTGAACTGTGTCAAGCAAGATTTTTTATCTTTGAGCAAGTGAGCATCCGAGGGTATGTAATTAGAAGGTTATTGTATGTTGAAACTCATAGTAGACTGATATATATTTTCCTTTCAAATCTAAAATAGAGCACAATTAACATTATATTTGTTGAACAACTCTGCACAATGAAGAGAATGGTCTTGATATTCAAATATGAAGGTGTGCATTTTAGGTGCATTGTCTTGCATGTATATGTAGAGTGATCTTTGCAAATTGAAAGGTGGTTGACTATAAAAGGCAGTGAAATATATTTTGATAGGTGTGTGAAGACTCTAATGATAAAAATAAGGTTTACAAAAGGAGAAATAAACGTGTGGGGTTGAAATTCAAAAACTGTGATCTTCTTGCTTGTCAAGGTTTCACCGTGATAATCAAATCTGGAAACTGTGATTGTTAGTTTTATCAAGAGAATACCTCCTTATCACTACATTCTACAAGAAAGGTCCGATATCAAGGTAAAGAACATAGAAGAGAGTGGCTTGAACAAATAAGAAAGATTTCTCTTAATGTAAGTTCCTACTCTTGTTCACTGTGTTATAACTTTGTCTCCAACATTTATACTTGATTGACTTAGGGTAAGTTGGATGAAAAGTATGAACTGTCATGAGTCACTGGTAAACTAGAACAAAGAATAAGGATGAAATAGTTCTCCTTAACCATTTTTAATCCTTTCATCAAACCACAATGCAAATGATCACTAATTATGTCTTCTTGGGCACCTATATGTATCTTAGCTAGGGTTTGATAATAAGAAGCCCAAATCATTAAATTTACTCTTGAAACTTGGGAGATTTCAAGATAAGAGCATAAAGAAAGGTGTGCAAAAAGGTTTGGAACATCTCATTGGTGGCATTTAAAGTTCTTGATGACAAGACTATCACGGTGAAGGACTCGAGAGAAGTGAGTAGTTTACTAAGGAGCCCTTCTTTTTTTGTGCAAAGTTGAGAAGTGAAACTTCCAAGAAGATTGCAATCCCTTATTGGGAGTCTTAAAACATGTGAAATGTCACTTGAGTCTTTTAACCAAGAAAGTTAGGCATGAAAACCCTTATTGATGCACCTAGATAAGGGTTTGGTAAAAATTGAAAAAGGTGTAGTATAGAGATATCTACAAGGAGTTAGAACCCCAAACTTTGGGTGCAAATTTATGGTGATAACAATATTCTAGTGGAGTTTTTGAAGTCTTGGAGACATTTATAGAAGCCTAAACATACATATGCACCAAATATCATTGTTTTGAGAGGATAGGACAATTTTGACAAGATAGATAAAAGTAAAGTATTTAATCCTTTCCTAAACATTCGATGCATGTTGTTCTATTGAGAGAAAGTTGTGAGACAAGTTAAAGAATTTAAAGGAATTAAAAGTACCTACGGCATGAATTTTTCTTGCTTGAACTAAGCCCTCAAGAATGCTAGAAAAGGAATGATGGAGATAGTTGACAAGAAGCTAATATTTTCATGATACTTGATCTTATATATGTAGTTGGTTTGGCATGATTTGAGGTATGTAAACATAGCATGATGTTAATGAACAAGGTTTGTTCTTGTATGATCAAGAATTCTTTCTTGTGAGAACTAATCCAAGCTAGTAAATAGTAAGTCAAAATGAGCATAAAGATTTAGAGAAGCTACAAGTTGTTGTAAATTGATTGAATATGTCAAATTAAGTAAGTTGTTTACATCAGCATCTAGGAACATTGGAAGGTTTCCCATATTAATAGTCCTCTTAGCCTTTATATTAATGTTTGCTATAGGACTACAAGATCGGGACAAGTGCTCGAATCTCATGCATTGTTGTAGCTGCAATGGGCTACTACCAACACTTTCTTCTTATGACAAATCTACTAAATGCTTCCACTTGTCATGACCTATGACCGTGGAGACTATTTGTAACCTAGTCAACACCCTTCATCTCCTCTAAATTTGAGTTTGCTAGATTGAACCACATGGTGACATCGCTAACTATATTCTCTTAGGATATTTTCAATGTCCTAATGAATCTACAATACCCTTATGAAGTCATACACCACTAGATCGTGCTACATGGACGCATTTAGGCCTATACTAAAACTCCTTGTCAAATTCTATAAGTGAACATCTCACCTTTAAATAATTAGATGGAATTCATATTAAGCCTTGCTACCTTCCACCTTTCTCTTTCCCTACTTCACATTTACATAAAAGTTCACAAACATATAAAGATTGTATTTCCGACTCTTCTAATTGATGTAGGACTAAAACTGTGCATTACATAATAACTTGTCACTACTAAATGCACTTTGTTTCTTGATTTCTATGAAATGGTCTTATGGCATACAATGTCGGACCCAAGCGGTTATCCATCTACCTCTTCCGTAAAGCCATGATTATTTACTGAATCCTCAACTCTAGATCACTATTTTATATTAATATTGGAGAGAAAATAACATTACATTAGTGCACCATTATAAGATATATTAGGTATCACGAGAGATGCACTCTATAATAACTAATGCATCCCAAATGTATACTTTTAAACATATTACACTTTATTGGTGCCTAGTCAAGCAACAAGTGCACAAGTTTTTAATTAAACTTTTTGAAAACATGGATACAAGAGTTACAAATATGCACACATACACATATGCACGCATGCTTAAATACCTATAGAACTACACACATAATAAACTTGGTAAACATTTGGATAGTAACCATGAACATGTCTCTCAAGAAGATTATAGTTAAGTGGTACTTAGTGCACTTTTATGACTAAATGACCAAAGATTTTCAATGAAAAGTATTATATGATAAGGTCACCTTCATCTACACTACCCTTGTCTTCATGTGTTTATTTATTGCGAATGGATAAGTAGATGAGTGAAAAGTAACTAATCAAATGAGTTCACATGGATGGTTGCTTGTGACTATTGATTACGTATGGATAGCTACAAATCACGACTCTTGATATTGAGTGATATACAAACAAAATAAAAAAATACATAGAACGAGACCCATCCACAAAAATAAAAGCTTAATAAAACTTGATATATTTCTCAAGAGAAATTATTAAGTTAATGGGTCCATATATCCTTTTATTATAATAAATAACATAAGCGTCTAAGAAAAGTCTCACACAAACAAACTTAACTTCCTCCATGTTATCCTTCTTCTCATGCCTTCATTTATTGTGGATATATGAGATGGTTTAAATCACATTAAATAAAAATGAGTTCATATGGATGAATACTTTTGATCTTTGATCTCTTATGAATAGGTAGAAACCACGACCCTTGAGATTGTCTCACATACCCAAAATAAGTTTGATAAAACTTGTGATATAGATCACAAAAAGAACTCTCAAGAGAAAAAAATTAAGTTAATGGGTCCAATGTATCCTTTTATTATAATAAATAACCTTAGCTTCTATGAAAAAGTCTCACACAAGGAGACTTAACTTTGTTGATGTTTTCTTTCTTCTCGTGCCTTTGTTTATTGGGGATATATGAGATGGTTTAAATTACAATGAGTAAAAATGAGTTCATACAAATGAATACTTTTGATCTTTAATCAATTATGAATATGTACAAACAACGACCCTTGAGATTGGATCACATGAGGAAAAAATCAAAAAATACATAAAGACCCAAGTTAATTTGGAGAATGTAGTGAGCTAAACCCTTGACATTGGCTCACTTAAGGAAAAAATCAAAAAATACAAAGACCCAAATTAACTTGGAGAATGTACTCAATTAAAATTACATAAGTTGGTTTGTTTTACTTGATTTAACCCTAAATGAAATAATTGTGGTGGAAATGGGTTAATTCCTTTTAATTAAGTCAATTTCAGATTAGGGTTAGAGCTAGGATGTATATTTTGTTTATCAATGAAGCATGCATATCAAAATATAAGGTTGATCAATTAGAACATGTGTTAAATATAGTAAAACATGAGAGCGAAATACAGTTAGCTATTTAGATGATCTAGAATTTGATTTGAGTGTGGAAAAATGATGAAAAAACTATAAATGTCCTATAAATGCTTCGTCTCTATTTTTGGGAGTGTAATCCTTGATAGGACCAAACAATAAAACTTAAAATGAACCTCAAAATAATATCTATCACTTTCGTCCTTAACTAGTGGTTTCATCCAGGAGGTGCCAATGATTTGTAACTTTTCGTGCCCTTTTCACTAATTGATATATGCCTCATTGTAAGAAATTAGGTCTTGAAAATGTACGAAACCCTTTGAAATCAATCAGAAATAACCAAAACCCTAATGAGAGGTGAAATCCCGAAATAAAAGTTAGAGTTTGGGTTGAATTGTAATCCATACACCACTTACATTGGCATTACTTTGAAGAGGCATCAAACTACAAATAGTTCTCCACTTAGAGATGTGATATCTAAATAGATCTAAACATATTTGGCTAATCAATCACTTAATAATGTTTACAAAGACTTGCTTTCTTAGTGTTTGACTTGGCTTATACGGTCTTTGAATTGGGAAGCTTGACTCTAAAACTTGGTTTGGAGTACATTAGACTTGTGTCGGGGTTGTTCCTAATATATATTACTACTTTAGGGAACTTTAGGAGAGCTTAAAGTACCTTTAGAGATATATTTGCTCGATTGTTTAAAAGTGTCAACTGATTTCTAGGAGAGTAAATGAGTGTGTTTGAATTGATTATATAGGGTTATGTACGTATAATTTTGAATTAAGGTCGACCCATGAGGGAAGAAATCACTCAAATTGAGAAAATGACCGTTGGAGAGGTTGGCATGAAATTTCTAGTTTTAAACCAAAATGTTTGGCGGTTTGGTCCGAGAAGGTTGTGGAGTGCCGAGAAAGTTGTGTAGGATAATCACGACCGATAGATTTCTTTGGAATGATGTACGATCTTTAATGTGTGACTGATACATGCTATAGGAAAAGAAAGTCTTGACATATGACTAGGTATATAACAATTAGAATTAGAATAGGCACATAAGTCATGTTTTATGCATTAAGACAATAATTACATTATCGAGTGACTAATTTCTAAATTTAGGGGTCTACATCCACCCCCATTCCCCTTAAGCTAGGAAATGAATTTTACTTGGTTACTAAAAAAATATGTGAGTGTGAAAACACATTTTATATTTGTTTGATTGTTTTCTTGATTGTTTGAGATAGTTGTAAGAACCCATATATGAAAACTTGTAACATGGAGAGTAGTCAATGTCTATATAGAAAGAATTAAACTTCGACACTATATTGAAATTGATTTTGAAATTTTGAAAATTGAAAGAGAACAAAGCATGGAAGTAATTCACATATTTTTCTTTTCCAAATAAGAAAATCCCTTATTTGAATCACTTAGAGAGAGGTATTGGAACTGATTCGCTAGAGGATTAGGAGTGATCAATTCCCAAATTTGGAGAAGTATATGGAGCCGTGAAGGGAAAGGAGTGTCCTAACACACTAGAGAAGAGTTTCATAGGGTATCTAGTTGTTCCCAAAGCCTTCATTAAGAAATAGGAAGATCACATAAGGTGTTTATACACCCCTTAAATATTCTAAAGAGAATGAGAGGAATGGTATCACAAGGTGTCTAGCCACCCCAAAACCTTCCACCCATGGAATCACATTGTCTTTATGAACAGATCTAGATTCAAAATGTGAAAACCCATTTAAATCCCAAAGAACAATCTAGACTCATGCCTCCTCATTATGCATAATATGAGTGTCGATGTGTGAAATGTGCAAAGTAAAAGGAGAATGAAGCATGTTCATGCCCCCACACCCCGTTCGTAGAAGTGCTTATGATTCCAAGATGCATGGAGCCAAAAGGGAGTGAAGTATTTGTGCCCCCATATTTTGTACGTAGATGTAGTAAATTTTTCTTTCAATTGTGTAATTTTTATTTGAACCTATATCGAAACATGCAAAAGTTTTTAAGCTATATAAAATCTAATTTTGTTGCCAAAAGATCTACTTAGGATGATATTGGCTGTTTTGGACAATAACGTTTAAAGGTTACATCTTCGTTGGATGTTTTTTTTTTATAGAGATTTTGTAAATGGATTTATCCTACTCATATTCTTGTGTTCATGTGCTCTATTCTGAATTGCATTGATTTTTGTGTGATAACATGACTGAATGTCCCTCTTTTTGAGATGAGTGAGATTACCTTTAGACCATGTTACTCTAAAGAATAAATGTGTGTCCATGTATGATATGACATACAATACCATACATTACTCCAGGCCCCCTCTTTCCACAGTGTCCTATCCCATGAACCACCGGTATGATGATGAGTGTAAATTCCTTCATCGGTGACTTTGGTTTTCTCTAGCCCAATTTTATTAGTAAGGAAGTCCCTTCGACATTGAACGAGGTCTCGTTATAGCCTATATGAATATTTCCCTCGACCAAATTTTTTATTGATAATTCTAGCTTGACCATCCATATAGACCTCCAATAGCCTAACTTCATTGAATGAGACCAACAAGATCACATACCAATCAATTTTTTTAAAATGAGGAAACTATTACAAAATTATTTGGAGTCAAAGATGATATCCCGATAGGGGACCATAAGAGAGGATTTAAGATTGACCTCGATGCATCAAATTACTTTGGGGAAGAGGCTAAGTTCCTTAGTGAGAAAAAGACAAAATATAAAATAAAATAGAAAAAACCAAAAATCTACTTCCCATAGTGAAAACCTCTTTGAGGTCCTATCGGATGGAAAAAGTGAAAAAGAAGAAAATAAAAAATGAAGAGTCTATTGGTGAAAACCTCCCTAAGGTGTCAATAGATGATAAACTCAATCTTTGCTCTACTCCTTCAAAGCTTGAAGATGGATCCAAAATCCTTGTTGAAGAAACTATTGGCATAAACATTTGCACAAGAGAGCAACCTAAGATCCTAAGATTGGGAGCCACTCTCAACCCACATGAACAATTTTTTTTTTTCACCCTCCTACAAAATTATTTGATGTGTTTGTTTAGTCCTATTCAAAATAACGAAGTTGGATCCTTTTGTAGTGGTTCATCATTTGGTTGTTTGTGAAGCAAAAAACCTAGTTAAAACAAAAATTCAGAAAAATTCATCCACAAATCGCCCTTCTCGTTAAAGAGGAACCTAAAAACTCTTGGATGTCGGTTTCATACGGCCATTATTTATATGTGAAATATTCCAACGGGTATTAGAGTGTGTACAAACTTTCGGGATATACACAAATCATGTCCGAAAGACAACTTCCCTTTACCTAATATTGACATGATTTTTGACCCTACAACAGGGCATACAATGTTATCACTAATATAATTTTTAGGGTATAATCAAATAAAAATTATAACTAAAGATCAAATAAAAAAATTCACCACACCCTAGGGGTTCTTTTTGTTATCAACTCATACCATTCTACTTGAAAAACGTAAGTCCCACTTATCATAAAGCTATGCCAATTATCTTCCATGAAATGCTACATGACATTGTAGAAGATCACATGTATGACATATTGGGTGATTCAACAACTAGATTAGAAAATTCTACTCTCTTGAGATGGATATTTGAACAATTAAGGGAATGCAAGGTCCGTCTAAATCCTAACAAGCGTGTCTTCACCGTTCTACAAGTAGTAAACTATTAGGATTCATTGTATCATGAATTATTGAAGTTGATCCTTCCAAAGTAACATCTATAAAAAATATGCATCCTCCTAGAAATATTATGAAGCTATGAAGTCTCCAAGGTAAGAATCAACCAATCTGAAGGTTTGTATCATAACTTGATGACAAGTTCCACTCATTCACACACCTATTGAAAAAGGACATAATTTTCATTGGGGCTATGAATGCCAACAGTAATTTTATTATCTCAAGAAATATATATCCAAACTATTGTCTTGGATCCCTCATTGGCTCAACATAATAAACAAGGAAGAGAACACACAATTTATTACCTTAGTTGCAATTTGATAACACATGAGCTCAATTATCCTTAATTCGAGAGATGATGTTTAGCTATTTCCTTTGCTTTACGAAAGATAAAACACTAATTTCTTAACAATAAAAAAATAATTACCAAAGTCAAACCTCTCAAGTATCTTTTATCCAAACCAAATCACACAACAAAAATACAAAAGTGGATTGTAATGTTAAGGGATTTTGATATCGAATATGCAAATCAAAAGGCTATAAATGGAAAATTCATTACAAATCATCTTGCCAAGGAACCTCTATAGGACACTCAACCTTTGAACATGCAAATTCTCGATGAATCAATCATGACAATTGACTAGTTGGCTACATATAATTTTATTTTGATGGTTTAATTACCACTCATTCTTCAGAGGGTAGAATCCTCCTCATCACACCAAACAATGATCTCATCCCAAGAGCATTTAGAATTGGTTTCCCTTGTACAAAAAAATATTGTAGAGTATGAAACAATTATCGTATGTCTCAAAATTTCCATTCATTAAAACATTTAATAACTAGCAGTCATTAAAGAGACACAACTAATCATTAAACAAACTATTGATGCATACAATGTCAAGGATGATAAATTTATCACATATAAACTCAGGGTTAATAGATTAAAGGAATTTTTTACATATATCAACTATGAGAAATTTCCCTACCTCCAAAATAGATCATCAAATGTCATGTGTATGATCATATCTCTCCTTAAAATCCCAACAAACAACACACAATATAAATTCTTGGTGAACCACCTCATGGTCATGCCCATGACATGTAAAAATCTTATGCAGTATGTGATATTGTTGGTCTCTTTTATCCACTGCAATAAGAAATTTACAATTAACTCCGTGATAACATTATATCACCTAACCTTTTTATAAACCAATGTAAATCTCTCATCCAACACCTCTTGTTACACCCTCCTTGGTGGTACCCTCTATCATAGAGGTTATGTTGGGAACCTATTACGAAGTTTAAATTTGGAAGAGGAAAACATAGTGATTAAAGAGATGCATGAAGGCATCTACAAACCACATACTAATTCTATGATCCTTACCAAGAAGCCCCTTTTCATCAAACACTATTGGCCTACCATGAAAATTGATGCTTGTCTATATGTTCATTATTGTGTTGCATATCGATGTATGAAAACCTTATCTATGCATGCCCATCAAAAACGCTATAACCGATCACTAATCCACGAAACTTATTTAAATGGGGGCTCAATATCATCATAAATCTCAACCCTACCTCATATTATGGCCACAAGAATATTATTACCGCAACTAAGTATTTCACTAAGTGGGTCTAGGCCATTCCTCTCACTTATGTCACTGGTAAGAAAATATCCAAATTCATCCTAAACCATATCATTTTCCTCTATGAAATCCCATCTGCCATCATATTAAGATATTTAAAAAATAATCAAAATCACTTTGCACCTAATTGCATATCAATCACAAATGGTCCACACCTTATAACCCCGAAGGTAATGGTCACCGGCTACCAACAAAACCCTTATCAATATTATGGAGAAAATCAACTATACCTTTGGTAGAAATTGACATCTCCATATCTATCATGCTTTATAGGCTTACCATACCTCAATTTTTAATCCCACATAAGCCACCCCTTACTCCTTATATTCAAAGTGAGGCCATCATTCCTCTTGAGATCAAGCTCCCCTCTTTGCACATATCCTCATTGAACCTAATTGACGGTGAAGAACGCAAAGTAGCCCATCTTAATGAAGTATCTTTCCTAGATGATAAATATGTCCATGCCTTGGATTTCTTGAAATTATACATAATATAATGTGCTAACACTATTATAAACACTTCATCTTCGAGGGAATATTAGATTGGTGACCTTGTCCTAAAAATGAATTGATGAAATAGTACCAAAGAACAAGAAATGAAAGGAAAGTTTGAGCCTAACAGTTGGGCCCATATGTCTTCATTGTAAAATATGCTTTTGAAGATTACAAAATGGCCATTGAAGATGAAGAGGATCTTGACGATCCCATAAACATCATGCACCTCAATAACTTCTACACTTAAATGCAAGAAAATATGAAAAATTCAAAAAAGAAGCAAAAATAATTTTTCTCAATGGTGAAAACTATGCTTATGGAACCTTTAATAAGTACCATAATGAAAAAGTTTCTAACATAATGGGTAGGTCATGGTTTCTAAATGTACCCTACACTTGGGGCGTGATTGATCCATCCCACTTACATTCATTTATTAAACCACACTTTTCCGACCTTAATATCGAATTGGACTAGTTTGAGACATTATGTGAGGCATTGTATGGGTATACATGAGCTATTTTCAGGGAACATGATGCATAGAAATCATAAGATCGTATTATAGACCTCAAATTTTTATGGTTAATGATGTAAACAATGTCACACCTTGGTCAAAATTGACTATATAGGGCTCCTTATAGATCTTGTTTCACTTGCCCTCATTGTAATTCCCACTGTTAATATTCTCCACACCAAACCATCACATAATAAGGTCTCCATAAACATATGCTTCTTACTATGTGTGTCAAATTTCATGGAAGTATTGCTAATTGCTTTCCTCCACAATGTTATCTTTCCTCTCAATTGTTTTGCGCTTGATAACTCTGTTCTTAGGTGTCTTACAACTCTTGGAATGATTTCTTCATATGTATTACCTATGTCTACCTTTATTATAATATCTTCACACATTCCATCCTTGCATTCCTTCTTAACAAATTACTAACACAACTTGGTAGAAAACAAGAACTACTATGTGTTTTAGGTCCGATATCTTGATGGGATCTGCTTTTGAATGTCATAGGTGACCAACCCTCTTCTTGAATCAATACTATTACCATAACTATGTTCTCACCACTCTCACTATGGATTTCACTTGTTAGGGTTTCCTCCAACCCTAAAAATTTACTTGAATTACTCCACATATGCAAACATGCACAAAATCAAGAATGACATAGTTAGTCTAGGACTGTCATGGAAAAATGATGCTTATTGTCTTAAAATCTATTCTTTCTATGTTCTATATCACTTATTCAACCATCAATATGTTTTATAACACCTTATAATTCCTTACAACATTACCACCTTTGAACAAGTCATTGATACTTCAAAGCTTCAATCTGGTTTCTCGACAAGTCTTCAATTTTAATACTTGGTTTCTTGGTTACTTTAAATTATCTCTCCTCAAACACTTCCAATTCTTCTTTCCAAATGGAATTTCACAGTATTATGCTCCCAAACATACCTCCATATAAGTTGAACACAATATTCCTCAATCCCAAGGCATGGTCACTTCACTAGTAAGCTAAAATTGTAACTAAGAAACTTCACCTTTCATCCTTCTAAACAATTCTATGAAGCTCTAAACCCCTCTTATGCTTGATAATATTCTTACAAAATATTTATCACCTTGAGTATTTCTCTAACACCAAATACTTTATTATTCAACCTTCTTATTTACGTTGTTTTTGGGTTGCTTTCTTGTAAGCATAATCATGTGGAAATTTCACTTCCTAAATCCATAAAGTCTATTTTCACCTTCATGTAATCTTGAACATATGCAAAATACTAAAAAAATCTTAAAACATAATTCAAAATATGACTACAAAATTATCACACATGTCTTCTCACTCCAATGATAACCAAAATTTTGATTCTCTTCCCAAAATAGGGTTTCTAGGTTTGTTTATAATAGAGAAAATTGAATTTTTGCTTATTTCACTTTCATGGAACCTTAATTATGACTATGATTACCCTTAATATGATTATTAGACTAGACTATAATGTTCACTGAGATTTTTGGGTAGAATAACATCAAAATCCATATATCCTTCCTTTGACATGGTTTTTAGGTTTGTGATAGTCACAAGGACCAAGTTTTCATTATTTCCAACATAAGAAAAGTTGATTGTAATCATTAAGCACCTTTTAATGTCTCGAGAAGTCATATTTTACCCATCTATTGGTGAGAAAATTTGTCGATATGGAAAATTAGGTGTCTCCACCAATGTTCATGGGGCTACGCCCCTCTGCATTGAATGGTGCAACTCCCATTATTTAATGTAACTAATCTAATCCTAAACTAAATGTTGTGGGTTGGCCAAATAGGCTAGAGATCTCATAGGAAAACTCCACTGAACTTGTGGCAAAGTGCTTGTACGGAGTATAAGGGAGGAAATCACAACGATGAGAGGTGAAGGGGGAAATTAGGAAATGAAGATTATTACTACGAGTAGGAAAATTACAGAGCTCACATCCAATAACTAGAGTAGTTCAAGCATTCAATATAGAGGAAATAAATGATGAAGCTATCTGGTGAAACGAAAAACCCAAACACCAAGTTCTTAGATTCATCTATTAAAGATACAAAGCTCTTACTGGATCACCGTGCTTGCAAAGTGCATAAAAGAGAGAAGTAGAAGAAACATAATATGTTTGTAACAACTATCCTTAAAAAGCAAACCATGAGAGGAAACCATGAACAAAAATTTGGACACAATCATGCATATTGAAAGGTAGAAACTCCTTCCTTGATTGACATTTCCACAAGTTGTACAATGCAAGGGAAAGGAAGAAAGAATCTAGAAGAAATGTAGCTCTTATTTCTTGTGCATTGATTCAAAGTTCAATAACTACAAATCCACAATTGATAAAAAGAAATGAACATTCAAGCTCCTTTGGAATGGAGAATCCATTCCTATTTATATAAATACAAATTTCCTTTCATCTCCCCCACACGCCTTTTTTCCCTCCTTTGTGACTTTTGGCCTTTCGAATTCCTAACTTTTGGCCTCTCACATTCTCGTATGAATTTTCGAGTTCCTTTGTCACATTTGGCCTTTCGAATTCCCAACCTTTAGTTTTCCTTCATCAATTGTGACCTTTCACATTCCTTCATCATGCAGATGTCCGATTGTGTCTTCTTGTTGCACCTCAAGAGGACCATCTTGTTGTCGTGTGTCAACAAGACCTTCTTGTTGTCGTCGTCGTCAACAAGAGCCGCTTGTTGTTGTATGTCAACAAGACCTTATTGTTTTCGTACATCAATAGTACCATCTTGTTATTGTATGTCAAGACATTCTTGTTGACATACGTCAACACATTCTTGTTGTTAGACGCCAAGACCTTGGTATTGCAGGACCAACATTTGTTTCTTCACTTTGGTGTCAAAATTTAACAAAATTTGGTCATCCAATATATGAATATTTATGGAAAATTTCCATTGAATCCAATGGGACTATTTATAAGTCTTGAAAATGAAGTATTCATCAAATTGTGGCCATATCTTCAAATTTTCCTCACATTGTGCACTGGTGAGCTGAGTGAAAAGAATAGTTTTTGATGAAACAAAGTTCAAAAAAATTATGGGTAATGGAGAAAATTGATAATACCCTCATTTTGGATTTTATTAGGATCCTAACTCATCCATGGAGCATCTAGAAACATTAGATCAAGTTTCACCCCATAAGAGGATTCTTGAGCTGCACTGTCAGACAATTTTTCACATCTTAATGTTCCCAAAATATTTCCTTGATCATCCCAACATGAACTAAGATTTTTTATCTTTCCAATTCCTGGGGTATTAGATTATAATTTTTCATGAGGCTCCGTAAAATCTTCAAACAAGGTGACTAACCTTTTTCAGAACATGCATTTCCTAATACCTTGCTCACAAAGACCTGATTTCATATAACTTGTTCCTAAACCTTGATTTTCTTCATAAAAATTCCTATACTACCTCGTATGATTGCATAGATCTATCACACACTTCACGGATGCTTCAAAGTTTCCTTGTACATTCCCGTGGGTGCTCATCAAATGTAAAAATATTGAAAATAGGCCTTTTAGGGCCTCTGGGAGTACTTGTCTTCTCTTGGATCTAGATACCTTCATGAATCAACTTGAATTACATCCCCTACACATGAAACACACTTGAAAATCATATTAACACATTCCTATAGACCATAATGAGGGTGACACAGTTGAGGTCATGGTCGGAGGAATGGTTTACCTTATCTAGGAAAGGGAATTTCAAGTGTGGGATTGGTTTTCATGACCAAAATTGTGAATTTTTCATGTTAGAAATTTTGCATGAAAACACCAAGCAATGAGTTTCAAACACCCAATATTTAAATTTAACCTTCTAAACCCTAAATCAAGGTTTTTGATTGTGTAGAGGCAACATAAAAGGATTTTTGAAGATAATTTCCAAATTATATAAACTGTGTAAGATTTTCTTCCTCCAAAACTTGGAAACATGTCTTAGGTTTCCTATAAACCTTTCTTAAGTCTTAATATCCTACCATCGTGCATATTGATAAGAACTCATGAGAATAACTCAACAAAACAAGCTACCATAGTTACGTACAAAATAAATTAATGTAAAATACCTAACCACTAACACAATATGAAATATGGATTTTAAACCTCATATATATCATTATTATTACCTAAAAGTCCCTTCCAAAACTTGAAATACACTCCCAATATGAGAAAATTTCATTTACCAAGACTATTTACGGGAAAATAACAAATCAAGCCGAGTTTTTCGACATTTTCTTCAAAATATGACCTTTTCTATCAAACTCTTGCTTTGTTATCTACTTCTCATATATTCTAGCACCTATTTAAATTTCCTTTTCCTTAACCAACCTAACTCTCTCGACCATTTGAATACCTATTTTCATATAATCAAATAAAGATAGTTACAACCACCTAACTACCAAACTAGAGGTAATAGTTAACAATCTACACAAGTTACTTCATTTGGTGAGTGTGGATACTTTATTAAATTTCTTTTGACTCCTCACCACCTTTACATCATGATAGAATATTATTTCTAACTCTTAGAAAACCTAACACTCTCATATAAATTTAAATATTTGAATTGAGAATTTTGGAGGAATTTTGTTATCTACTTATCACATCTATAATTATAATAATCAATTGATGCAACAATGCATTAGAAGATACAAATGAAAGTTGAAACCGGAAAATAATCAAACTTATACATAAATAAATGGGTATAACATTCCAACAATTTACATCTAATAGTCATATACACCATATCCAAAATATTAATTTATACAAATTTTTTTGAGTTAACTCTTGTGGTGAATCTAAACTGGTTGTGGATCCCCTATTTCTAGGCCCACCGGTGTTGAGTCCCTTGATGGTGGACCCATCCTGGATGGTTCCTGTGAGGATAACGATGACTGATAGATGAATCTCTAGATGATCCACTCCGTGATTTGTATACATTATTTTCTATATCTCTATTGGCATGCCCTACTTGTACAACTTTCTATAATACGTGGAATCTTATGTCACCTTGACGAAGTCTATGATATGTTAGAGTAAATCAATAGAATCTACTATAGCTTGGGTAATATCACGCTTTAGCCACAATCTCTACACATCAACTCAATCCCTATGAATCTCTCTCTGTAGTTGCATCGTCTTTATAATTAGGTGTGATATCTCTATGGTCATTAGTGTAGTACTTGCACTAACCCATGCTATCTCAGTGTCTCTCAAAGCTAGCTCCACCTGGTGTTTGATATATGTTGTAATTCTCATCCTAGCTATCTCTATCTCATGATCTTGGATATTCCTCACCAACATGTCTATCAATATTATATTTGTTGCACTTCTCATCCTACTTGTGACCTAAAATTGTTGGCTCCTTCCCCTACCATTATGAGTGTTACACTCTCTTCCTCATCTATATCCACGAGTGTTAGCCATAATCCATCTCTTGTATCCATCCCATATGACTGTCCCATATACATCCCTTGTAACTCCTCCTGCACCTATATATTAATCGAATCTTGCCACTCGTGTACCTTGGTTTTGTGGCAACTATAGGCATCATTTTCATACAACTCGACCACCTCTCTCAAATCTATTTGTTACCTTTATGGTACAGTTAGTCATTTAGGCCTAGTTTGTCTTCACTTAGTAACATATCCATCCTCTACTTTGACATCTATAACATCCTTGTGCCTATCCCAATCCATATGTTGAATATATTCCTAATTAATAGTTCTTCACGAAGATATATATGTGCTCCCCATCGCAACATCTCCTTCTACACTATAGAAAATACATGTGGATATGAAGGGATTACCTACTTATAACCAAAATTTCATTTTACCATACCTATCCTATATCTCTCTCAAGAAAAACCCATTGACCCACTATATAAAAAAATATTATAACATATCCCAAATGATAATAGTCATATAACCATCTCCACATCCCCACATCGGGATGCCAAGTGATGTCTACCACACAAAATCGTCTAGATCCCTCCTATGTAATCTAATGTCTCCTCGGTTCTCGCTATCCCATTTTGATCTCAACCCATTCATAAACCCAAAATCATCATCCTCTCATACCCGCAAGATCCTTGATGGCCACTCAACAACTATGTGTTCATTAGCCAAAATATATAATAATGTAGTAGCTCCAACACTATGTCCACTTTTGTAAACAATTAGGTGTGGATCCCTATATAAATTATCCATCACACAAGGCACCCATGGAAATATCTACCACTCCTCAACCATATTTGCTACCATGTCTACAAAACCTATAGAGAAAAATGTCTAGTCTTATTAGGAAATGATATGTCGTTGACAAGAGCCATCATAGTAAGTAGAAATGAATTTACCAAGTCTCCTTTTAAACACACATCTAGGTACAACTACAATCCCCACCATGGTATATCATCTCAACCGATCATCCTCATCATCACTTCTCGAGGCATTGTCCCCGATGCAAAGGCATCATCAAAGGACATCATTAAATGTAAATTTTCATTCAATCATGATTGTAGAGGTCAATTTGAGTGTTTTAGGGATATTCAAGTCGAGAAGAGGTCTAGGTGGAGTCTTAAGGTTTGAAAATTCAAATTTATGTTTTCCCTCCATTTTGGCAATTCAAATTCTAAGGCATGTAAAGAGCCAAATATGGCTTGTGAAAGAGTGAAAAGGGATGTTTGATTGTTTCCAAGTGTATGTAAACATTTAAACATGTTATAGTGAGTCCATAGAATGCTTAAAATGATGTAAAATGCTCCATGATGATGAATGGGCATAAGGAAGCTCAAGATTTAGTTAGGTTTTGCAAAATGAAGTTACATAAAGAGATAAAATCGAATGGAAAAGAGAGGCTGGAGGATGGATACCTTCGAGGAAGGCAAGAGGAGGTGGAAAAATACATTCCTCAAGGAAGATGGAGATCGAGAGAGAAAATCGAAGGTGGAAAATTCAATTTTGTAAGAAAATTACAATATATGCATATAAAGAACTTTGGCTTTTGTTTTGATATATTAATTTTTCTCTAAATTTTTTGATTCAAGAGCTTAAATAATTTCCTTATTTGCATTTGGAGAGTCATTTTGAATCCTTGTAGGAGGATTAGTGAAAGGATTATTTGAGCTTCTTATTTCTTAGCTTGAAACTGATACAATGATTTGTGCATGCAAATTATAATGGTATGTTCTATGAGTTATAGAATCCTTTAATGAAGAACCACGTGAATGATATTTGAATTAATGTTATCATATGATTTTGAAGTTGAAATCCCTTGTTCTTTGCATGCATGTTTGTAAATTTGAGTGAGACTTTGAATGTGTCCTTATAATTCAATAAAGTCTAGGATTATCATCATTAAATGGTGTGTGAGATGTTTTTGATACTTGGGAGAGTGGTTGTGGATATGAATGTCATGAATAAATGTTGATTTATTCCTTTGAATAAGTTTTAGACTCGGAATTTTGAAGTTTGAGAGTTTAGATGCTCTCTCCTAACGTACAAACTCGGTATAACTCGTTGTTGTGGTTAATATTTCCTTCATCATTGAGAATTAATGGTAAAATAATATTTTAAGGAACAATAAGACATAATGATGGACCACATTTAGAGGTTTTAAGTTACATGCAAGACAAGATACTAAGTTTTAAAGACTCTCGGGCTAAGTATAGTGAAACAATTAGGGTTTGTAGAGAAAATTGTGTTTGATGCCTTAAACCATTGAGTCTAGACCTAAAATTTGGAAGAATAAAAGGTGAGGAGGTACTTTAACTATTGGAGAAGGAATTTTGATTTTTGATTTTTTTCATTTTGAGATAATAATGACATAAATTTTAGTAATTAGGAAGCATGCAAACGATCGATGTACATCTTCTCGGTAAAACAATCATAACTTTTAAATTCCAAAATAAAAATGGATGAAATTTGGAAAATATGTTTATTATAGATAATTTGAAAATATATCAAATTTTATAGAAATTGGACATGTGCAGCAAAATATATACATGATAGAATTTTGTTGCAGACTATTTGTTCTTGAAAGCACTAAAAGGGAAGTTTTGACAAATTTGGTAAAAGGTTGAAATTTTGAACTTTTGTATCAATTTATTGATTTTATAACACTTGTCTGATTTGATGAGACATGGTAAGGAGTTGGATAAGATACATTTAAGGCTAAAGATAAAAAAATGCATGTTTGGGATAAAAACTAGTGAAGTGAAGAGAAGGGCAAGTTGTGGAAAGGTAAGAGTAAGTGAAGTTTTATGAAGAGAGGTCATCTTGATTTGTTGAAATGATTTTGGATGTATGGTATAGTGAGTATTGAAATCATTTAAGGTGAATTTGGTCAAATTTGTAAGTTTTAGCCATTTGAAGCTACTAAGAAGGATCCTCATTTACGAGCTTGGACTACGTGGTTGATTGAAACCCTTCTTGATTTTTGAATGCAAGACAAGTTGTGTCATCTATCTATATTGACCCCTTGCCAATAAAACAATAACCTCATATTGAGATCCGTATAATTTTATATAGTCCTCTAGAGTCACCATTATTTTTCTTGTCGGGAGATGGAACATGCTTTGGCCTCGAGTTCCACTTCTCTTCCAATGTTGTGAGTAGGCCCTCATCTGCTCGAATATTTGGCATATGAGCTATGCAAATACAATTCCATAATATCTAACACTCCCCACTCCTCATCAATAAAACCTCTTGTTAGGCTCATGAGAATCGATCATTTATTAAGGGTAATCTGATTGGCAAACACTCCTACAATCACACAACCAAAATACAAGTTTAGTCATTCATCCTCCCAAATAAAAACCACTACTACCATGATTAAAGGCACTACCACCATTTCAAATACACTACTCTAAAATAAAATTCACTACTAATAAAAAATACTACTATTGTTGTCATATGCACTACCCACAAATCATACAGGATACTAAAAATAAAAACTTCACATCTAAATCCCCTAATTAAATATGGAAATAACACTCACACATATTCCATTTGTGTTATTAGATATTCCACATGAAATTTTTTCGTAGTAATGTTTTCATCAATGACTTGTTTTCACCAATAATTTGCCTATGAAATGATAAAAACAATTCAAAGACACTACTAACTACTGGCCCTCGTCGATCTGACTACTGATAATCCCTCGCTTTCTCGCTATGATGCTTGTGCATGGGTACATGATCCATTTTCTTTCCACTCCTCTCACAAATCTAGATCTCTAAATTCTCATAAGGTAGTGTAAAAATAAATTTGAATTTACCCTCCCCTCCATTTTTACCCATCTTCTTCCATTGTGACCTTTTCTTCACCTTTCAAGGTCCCCTTTGTTTCTTCCATCATCACACA
This sequence comes from Taxus wallichiana var. yunnanensis, assembly GCA_018340775.1. NCBI lineage: Eukaryota > Viridiplantae > Streptophyta > Pinopsida > Cupressales > Taxaceae > Taxus > Taxus wallichiana. The sequence goes on from CM031236.1 coordinate 142,450,079, forward strand.
AGATTTTTGAGGGGGCGTCACCCTATCAATTATCTTATTTTTCATCCGACACCCATATATTTTTAACTACTTTATTTGAAAGGGAATTACTACCCATGAAACCCTCCCAAAGAGAGGAAAATGTAGACACCTAAATCAAGTCACTCACAAATCATTTCAAAACCAACAAATCGTATTAATCCCAATCATTAAAAAGTCAACATTCCCAATGCACACATCCCAAAACATCCCATGGCCAATTAATCACTCTTAACTAGCCACTAATCCTACTTCTCCATTATCCCACATCTCTTAAACAAATTGACCTCCCATGGTTAAAACCTATATAAAGTGAGTTCATAAGGTACATCGTACACAATATTTCATGCAAGCTTTCTATTTCTAATAACTTTACTAAATTTAGAAATCATCCTATGTAGGCGCCCTTCCAAATTTATAAATCCTTCTATTTTGGGAAAGTTTCTTACCCCATCCTCCTCCTTACAAGCATACTTCCCAAAGTCTTGCATAAATAAGTTCAAGCATCCAAATCCATTAACTGAATGCATGTAACAAGGAGATATTTTGTATTCTATTGTGTTTATACATTTGATTTCTTTTCTTTTCTTAATCTTGAGGTGTTATGTAAAGTTTTACACTAGGTTTTTATTGGTGTCAATTCCTATTTTGAAGTCTTTAAATTTACATGCATACAATATGAGTGCAAATCATACCATATCATCATAACTCAAAGATGGAACAAATGTGGAACAATTTTTCTCAATGTTTGTGTCAATTTTTTCCAACCATTTTGTGAATAATTCATGTTACTTTTGCCTCACTTTTTCCATTAAACATAAAAATATTATAAAAATCAACACAAAATTGACACGATTCTTTGTGCTAATTTCACTTTATGTAGTAGTGCCTCTAGGTATTAGTAAGATCTAATGGTAATAAGAAAGATAAATCCTTATCTAATTGTTATAATTTCATTTAGAGGTAAGAAAGAACTTTACATAAAAAATAATGTAAGAGATAAGGATATGATACACTATCCTATCTAATAAAATATACATGATATCAATAAATCAAATTAAATAAAGGAAATCATATAGGGTTAGAGATACCTACCTTGCGATATTTCATCGGTCATAAACCGGGCTCTCTTTAGATTGTAACTCCTTGTGGGATATTGTTGAGGGGAAACCTTAAGAAGGATATGAGTAATACCCAAGTAGACTAAATTTGGGGACTCTAAAGACTAAGTTGTACCTTGCTCACTTGGCTTCTATTATTTCTTCTTCTAGACCCACACTTAAATAATGATCTTCAAGTGTAACCTCCATTAAACCCTAAAACGCTTAGATATTTAAGGTTATATTTGTGAGAAAATCCAGAGAAGAACATTTAATGATGTATGTGAGAAATGACAATAGTGATTCCTATATGTAGGGAAATACAACCTAAAGTCATATCGAAACTTAGTCGATGCCTTTAATAAGGTTGAGGAATTTGGTTAGACATTGTTTTATGTAAGATCCTTGGCCATGGGTGAGGATCTGACTTTAAATAGTCCAAAAAATGGGTGAAGGGAGAGGAAAGGAAGGAATGGTTATGGAAGACACTTGGAGCACATGGAAAGGTGATTTTCGGTCACATAAGAGGTAAGACAAAGATATAAAGTAGTGATTTCATGGTAGTAGAAAGGGTTAAATCCAAAATTATATCCCACAACATAATACCAATTGAACCACCTAATTTTAGTTCACCCCTTAAGGTATACACTTAAAAAAGATTAATGTGCCAAAACATTATGAATATCAATATTTACAAAGTGAAAAATAAAGTTTATACATGGCCTAACACGAAGGTTGTTCTAAATTAGAGTCCCAATACTATAGAAAATACCATGTTATGCTCGATGCAAGTGGGAAAAAATCGACATTTCTTATTATTAACAACATTTTATATGTTTTAAAAATAATGCATTAAATTACCTTCTACATCACTCATTACTCCTCGAGAAGGAACGTGCCCCATTATTTCAAGTTTTTGGACTAAGCGTGTAAATATTTGTTGAATTTGGCTCTTGGTGTACTGTCACAATGTCTTCACAACTTCATCAAGTAGGATCTATTTATTCTTAATCCATTTTATCACTCTATCAATTATTTGATTAGTAATCTTTAATGTCACATGACTTGTGTTCAACACCATGCTCTAAAATGTCTCACCGACATTTGAGGTGTTATAAAGTAGTGGCAAGTATGAAAAGAAAAACTCTACATCTAACATTGGATGCCTCAATATATGGAAAAGAATATTAGACAAAATGCGAGTTTAGCCCACATGTTTAACAATGGTGGATGACCCATATAATAGAGGTAAAAACTTCTTATTTGGACCCTTCACAACTTTTTCACCCACTTAGAACTGATAGGAAACACAATATTCATCATGATAATTTTACACTTCTAATAAGTATTTCATGTTTTTGAACCTATTACTAAATGGTTGAATTGGGTCAATAGACTAGGTTTCCTTATCCATTTCTTTATGAGCATGGAGTGATGGTTCATTCAACACAATTTGTTAGGAATAAATGACCCAACCAAGATGTTCCCGTATCTAATATTCAATAAGTGAGTTGAGATGAGCTATTAAACTATAAATCTAAAAATAATATAGAGTTTTAAAACCAAATATAGACACCCATTTATCTTGGGAAAACCATTTCGACTAAATAAAATCAGCGAGATAATGTTCTTATTGCATTAACTTTTAGCCCAAAAAGTTACAAATAAAACAAGATACTTGTGATGTAATACTTAATGGTCCATGCATGAATAAATTACAACTACATTACTTAGCTTATCTAGCATCATCACACCCTTTAGTTCATTTGATATATATAATATACAAATCCAAAAACCATAATAATAATTATAACCATTCCTTGTTTTATGCCTAAGAATATACATGTTTTAAAAGTAGTCATTATTTAAAGTATCTCATGAATTTACCGGTATAGAATCACGATATTATCTTGAACCAATGTTCACTCATCAAATACGAGATATTATTGCACTAACCATATTAGAATATTATCCAACACATCAATTCACACCTCCATTCTTCCTTCCAAGTTACACAAGTGTTGATAATGTATTACCATTACACTCCGAGTGTTGCACAAAGCCTCTACACACAATAATTAAACCTTGACATTGTGATTGACTACACATAGTCCCGTGAATAACCTATCATTGCATACAATACTATAAACCATATTGTGAAAGTCCCATGCATTTCCACTATGCGTATATAAATGTGCATATACCTTTGTGAAAACCTTTCATGCACAATTTTTTTGTGCAAAATACCGACCATTTCACAATATACTTTGTGAAATCCTATGTAAAGTTGAAACATCCCTAAAATTCTCCCACTTTTTGAACACTTTACATATAGATAACATGAAATCATCCTTGAATAGATCCGGGAATTTGACCCATGTTTTTCCCGCACAAGAGAACTTCTTAGTAGCCATTTCCTTAGTCAATGAATTTGTAACATTTAGATCATTCACACTAATATGATTAGTGAAAGAGTGATATTGAGGGTTCTTTTCTATAAATATCACACTTTGATAGTCATAGAATAGGCTCACCATTTTTATGTGAAACCAAACTAGAATATGTTATCGATTCCAAACCACTTCCTTACTTGTATGAGTAGTTTTCATATACTCTAATCCAGTGGTGGATATTGTAAAAATTATTGATGTTTAATCATATAACTTACAACTCCACCAAACAAGTTGAAAATGTACCCATTGGTAGACTTGAGAACATTCAAATTTCCACCTAGTCATTGTCCATAAAATCATGTAAACTCAATTCCATTTTTCCTAAGGAATACTCGATAGTGAATAACATGTTCATAAGTTATATGCAAATTCTTGAAGACCCTCTTCACTATAATCCGATGTTCATTTCTTGGATTGGACATATATTTGTAAATAAAGATTAGAGTACATGTGAAGTGTTTTGTCTCATAAATACCATTGCATATATCAAGATTCCCACCAAAATTCCAATGGAACTTAGGCCATGTCCTCCAAATCCTCTAGTGTATTTGGAATTTTTGTAGCCAATATTTTTTTCATATGGGAAAGGTGGGATCATACGTTTGTTGTTGTGCATCTTGAACCTTTCCAACACCATCTCAATTTTTTTCTAAATTAGACATAACTTCTTATTTGCATGATCTCACTTAATTTCAATGCCAAAATGACCTTTACAACACCACGTTGTTTCATGTTAAATACATATAATTAAGAATTTACATGTTTGATAATTATTGTGTAATTTATAATCAATAACATGTCATTCACATATAGAAGTATGATGGAAATGTTATTTCATTATTCCTTGAAGTAACACAAGGATGTGATTTGATGTGCATAATACTAACTTCTAGCACATAGCTATCAAAATTTTGATTCCACATCCTCGGTGACTGTTTAAGCCATATAAGAAATTATTCATACCACAAACCAATTCCTCTTTCCTTTGACTACAATTATTTCAAATTATGATATTAGGATATCTTCTTCAAGACATCCATGCATAAATGTTTTTTTATCATCCATCTAATCTATATACATATTATATGTGGAGAAAATAACTAAAATAAGTATGAATGAAATTAATTTTTCATGAGGAGTGAGTACCACATTGAAATCCATTCCCTTGACCTAAGAGAATCCTTTCACAACTAGGAAATCCTTACACTTCTCCAATTTTCCTTGCACATTTCAATTCATCTTGAAAACCCACTTGTGTGCATTTTAAGAGGTAATGTACTGCAGATTCCAAGTCTCATTCTTATCTAGATACTCAATATCCTCCTTCAAGGATTTATTCCAAAACAAACCCTTATTAGATACAATAGATTCATGTATTGTATTAGCACTACCTTGGGATATTCACCATTGGTTATTGAAAGTAAGAATACAAACCAAAAATAAGTAAGACTAGCTTTTTGATGTTTTATGTACCCATTTTAATATTTTTTGCATAGGAGTTATATGTTATTCTTCTTCCTATGATTATTCTTCTTTGTCAACAACTTCATACTCAAATATAAGATCTTTAGACTCAAAATCATATTGCACCATTTTCTATTCTTTCTTTCACTGCTCATCTAGATGTTCTAACTTAAATTCAATGCTACACACCTTTATAGACCACATTTCAGCTATAAATTTCCTTCTTTTTTAATATTCCATATATAGTACCTTTTAAAACCATTCCCATATCCAATGAAAATGTACTTCTCAATTTGCAGTCAATATTTGCCCTCTTTTTCTTTGGAATATGAACATATGCATTACAACCATTTTTTTAGATGTTTCAAGGAAGGTTTATGACCTATCCAATCTTCTTACAAGGTCTTATCTTCTCTTCACAAAGTATTTGGGTGATTCACCAAGCAATAAGTAGTGATCATTGTTTCATCCCAAAGGGTTTTCACCAAATGTGCTCTCTTGAACATACTTAAAGGTTGTATCCATCAACAACATGTTTATCCACTCTACAAGTCCATTTTTGAGGTGTATGTGAAGTTATCCCTTATCTTTGGATTCCCATTGCTTGGAGATCCTCAAACCCCGTTATCTATGTGTAACCAATTTTATCTTCTTACACTTTTGGTTTTTCTTAAGAGCTTTGAACTCCTTGAATTTCTTGAAAAATTCATATTTCTTGTAAAGATAGTATATCTAGGTCTTCCTGGAAAAGTCACCTTTGAATGACACATAATAAATGGATTTTCCAAGTGATGGGACCTTCACCAACTTGCAAAAATCACTATTTATAACCTCAAGATCACTTTTTTTGTGCAATACTTGTTGGAAACTTGGCTGTCCTACTTACCATACACACAATACTCATAAAATCTAAATTCCAAGGGATCATCATTAATCTATTTCACAATTCCTTTGGATTGTAGTGTGTGCAAAACCTTCTTCTTTACTATACCCGTTATTTCATGTACTTAATTATCCTTAGGAATAATAACACCTTTAAAAGCACATATAATTGTACTCATGTATAATTTTAACAAGGTTCAGTGAACACTCCTCTTGGCATAATACCATTACAATGCAAATCATTTAAAAACAATACTTTGTGAATTACACCTGCACTCCAACATGACACATCTTGTTGATTAAAATTGTATTTATTACAAGGCTTGTAGCTGCAAAAAACTATAGGGATAGTCTTTGTCCTCCCATATCATTATCTTATCTTTAATGTTTATTGGTCCACAATATAGTGAGTAGGGTCATCTCGTAGAAAGACATTTCCACCACCATATTCCTCATATTTGTAGAACCACTTACTACAAGATGTGTTGAGCCGAGAAAATTTCTAAGTATGAGACATACGCGAAGGCCGAAGGATGCGCGCAAGGGTGCGTGTGGAAGCATAATAAAATTATTTGTAATGGTTGAACCATTGCATGAAGGTATGTGTGAGAGTGTGAAGTAGCGCTCGTAAAGGGTTGTACATAGAAATAACATAGTCAACGGTTGGTCGATTTCTAAGGCGCACTAAAAATAGGAAAAACACGAGTTGACATTATTGTCAAGGAAAGCTAAAAATAGACAAACGCATAGATAAATCATGACCGGAATAAGATAAATAACATGTAAGGATAAGAATAAGAAACACATGCATAGCTAATTATAGTGCATAGAAAGAAATAGAGGTTCCATAAATAAATCAAACTATTTGTCGAGGACTACAAGTGGAATCTATTTAAAGGAAAAATTTAGTTACAAAATCATGCGGGCTATGTATAGGAGTGGTTTAAGTTTAGATTTAAGTGGTGAAGGAAAATTTGCCACTATATATATATACTTGTAGATATCCATGTAATCAATCAGTCAAAATAGAATTCGAGTCCATGTGTGAGTCCCGCCTTATGCATGAGCTTTGTAGATGATTGTCAAAGATGGTACATTGTTGGTCTATGTAATTTGTGTAATGCATCACGAGTATAACGAATATAAATCTCCTTTTGGTCGATGATCAATTATTTTTGTGTATGTTACAAAAGTTCATGTTCTTCATAAGTTATATTTGCATGCTATGTTAGCCATGGTGCAAGAAATAAATCTCCTTTTAGTAGAGTTATGCATGATTTGGGTGAGCACTTAGGATTTTCATAGGTGATGTGCCAATGCACCTCACTACGTTGTGTTGGAACTACAATTTAATGTGACATTTTGGTTCCATTGTCGAGATCTTCTTTCACTTGTTGGGACCTTATTTCACTTCGAATCACAAGATGTGGTGTACAAATGGAATTTTGGATATCCTTGGAGAACATTGAACGTTGGATACTCGAAGGTGAAGAAGAGAGTGTACAAAGGTACAAAACTAGTGTTAATTTCAATCCATGCAAATGGGTCGAAAACAACTTATATGATCTAATGTATGAGAAATACTTCAACTTCTTTCCAAAGGAGTTATATGATTGGTTGGTAGTGTACGCAATGAACAACATGAGTTGACTAGGGCATAGACAAGTGTGGAACTAGAACAAGTATCAAGAATTTTTTGATTTGGATAAGCCATGGATACGCATAACAGATTGTTGGTGGAAAGGCATGTTGATTAATTACACTTTGGAATACATGATCTCTACATATTTTTTCCTAGAAGAAGTTGAGTTTACGTTTCTTCGCAATCCTAAAATATTGTACTTACGCACACTTCCACTTGCTATCAAAATATTGATGATTGAACTAGGATTTGAAATCCTACCGATGTCCGATAAAAACATGTCATGCGCGTAAGGACAAGAGAAGGGGTTAGAAAGGATGGCGTTGAGCTAGACAGAGGTAGAGAGAAAAAAAAATACTACGCGGATTCAGTCATGCAAGAGAAAGGGAAATTAGAGAGTTGTTGAGAAAAAGAGGAGTAGGGCCGAGTGGAAGTGTTGAGAACCCTGAGGAGAGTTAGGCACCACAAGACTATATCCCTTTGATATTGGGAAAATGCAGATTTTTGATCCATTGGCGTGCATCATGACACCCTATAACCTTAACCCTTATGCATGGTACTCGGGTTTCATATAAGTTCGGATAGAACATTATCATAGTGAGGGAGAAGAATGTGAGATCAATTGAGGATCACCATGTTCGAAGGTGACACGGGAAGGAGTGTATTAGTGTACAAACATGAAGCATAAGAGATAAAAACAACACACATGGCGAATGGATTTTGCTACCCAACAAGATTTGATAGAAAGTCAACAAACTTTAATTGGGAGTAGCATTGTAGGAGAAACACAAGGACATCTTGTTTTGCACGCACTACTATTTGGAAGAAGTATCATAGGTGCAACACTAACACAAAGTATTGGCACACAAACAAGTTCTAGCACTAGTATGCATATGAGAGTTCCAACGAGAAGAGGCTTGGGAGGTTCTAGTATTTCCCCAAGTGGAGGAAATCCTAGGCGAGGTTCGGGTCAAGATCTGGTCCTCCCCTAGTGGGAGAAATTCGGGACAATGGAATAACCCACCACAAAACCTCAAATTTTCTATGCAATGTCACTCTATCTACATAAGTATAGAGGAGTAGAGGATATTGCTGAACATGTGCACAAATGTGAGCTCTTATGGATAGCTAAGGGGATCACCACCTCATACGAAAAGGTCAATCAATTTATGACTACACTTCAAGACCACATTGCACAAAGTTTGTATAGAAAGTATGATCCACTTAAGAAAATAGTGGATTATGACACTATGTGTGCCAATTTCTTAGCTGAGTTTCACATCCTTGTGTTCGAGCAACATAGCATCAGTGTGCTAAAGGATATTAAATAGGGACTATCTAAGAGTGTTTGGAAATATGATGCATAATTCAAGACTCTGTTATTGAAGCTCTCGTATGATATTTATCAAAGTCAACATGTGTAATGGTTCATGGGTGGATTGTTGAAACCGTTTAGAAGGGCGTTATCACATAAGATGTTTACAGATCCATGTGAGGCTCTAGAGGAAACATTGTATGGTAAAATGGTTAGAACCATAGATATTGGGGTGAGTCCATTCCTTGAAGTATAAATTGTATCTATGGCCATGCAATTGGAAAATTTATCTGCTATCTTGAAGCATGCCACTCAAAGTGGTAACTAGTGTATAAATTGTGAAGTAGAGAGACATATGAAGCATAGTTTTCCATGCAGGAATGTGCGTGCTCTACTAGTGGATTGTGAGATATGCCATAAGACAGGTGATGTCATAGGTTGTCCAGTTCTCCAACATGTAACAAATAAGAATGAATCACTCTACTGTAATATTTTTGACATGCATACACATGATACAACTCACTTATGTTTGATTGATCACATCCATGAAGCTTTTGAAACAAGGTTGCACCAAACTAGTGCATAGGGTAGTTCACGGGCATGTGATGGAAAAAATAATGGAGCTGGAAAAAATGATAATGACGGCTATAGGGGAGGATATATTTGTAGAGGACATGGTGGTTGCGAAGGAAAGCTCATTCAAGGCACTTTCTACACTTGCGAGTAGCCTAATCATTATTAGCGTGAGTGACCCAAGAACATGTCTTTGCATACTATTGAAAAGGGCACAAGGTAAAGGACTATCCAAATTTATATACGCACATGTACAAGAACAAAGAGGAGAGAGACATGAAAATGATACATGTTGAGCATGCTATAAAATGACAATAGAAGCCAAAGGGATTGTCGGTTGCAAAAAAGGAACCCTTATTGGTTACCACATGAGCGAGAATCTTCATAGGCATGAGAGGAGGCATGAACTAAACCAGTCATCAAATGAGATGAAGTTGAACCAAATAATAAGTACTATAATGTAGGCCAACAAAAGGAAGTATTCCAAGAAATAATGAGTCTTATCGAGAGACTTACAAGGTTAGATATAATTCTTAAAAGAGAAAGTGGGGGATAGGGAGCACGTGATACATACAAAGGTGCCTTACAAGGATGATAATGAACTTAGGGAAGTGTTTTGGATGTTGATACAAGATAACATCATACCCATATTAGGAGAATAGTTACGAGAAGATTTCACACATAGAAAAAGATAGGGAAAGACAAATATTACATGTGAATCTTCCACCACAACATCATGAATATTATAAGAAGATCACCTTGGATGTAGTTATTGATGGCTGGATGGTGAGCAACATCTTTATTGACACTGTGACAGAAGTAAACATTCTTACCATGGATGCATGGAATAGGATTGGGAGGCCATCATTATAACCTTCTTCTAGTGTGTTGTATATGAAAATAAAGACTAGTGCATGCCCATTGGATTTTTAAAGGGCACAAGCATTAATATACATGGGAAAAAAATCAAGGGTGATTTTGATGTTCGGAGTTGATAGAGGAAGATAACTTTCTGCATTACTTGGCCGACAATAGTGTTATGCAAACAATGCGAGACATGCACTTTAATAAACACTATATTAGTTTTGAGAATGAGGATGATCATGTCATGATTCTTATGGATGTTAAAAGTATTTCACCTTACACGTAGCCCATTAGCAAGGAATATTTAAATCAGATCTATGTGCAACTTTTGTGTGATAAAAAGTGCATTGAGCCAACAAAGGAGGTAGTGCTCGAATGGGGAGATGTGCATTCGATCAATGACACCACAATCATTGCGTGTGATAATTGGGCTCATGGAACATATGAAATGGTTGGCCATGAGTGATGGGGGCAAGTGATAAGAATTATTAGACGACAAAAAAATTGGGTGGTTAAGAAGAGTGCACATACCAACGTACACTAAAGAAGAAAATCCTGAATTATTTTTATGCACCATGGAAGAGAAATTGCACAATGAAGGAGAATAAAGGAATATGTTGGTATAATCAATGAGAGGAACAACATTGGGATGGTGGGTCGTGCACAAGGATAATATGATTAGGTAGCATGAGATAAGAGTTGCCTCCTTAACACGGTTTGTTAGGACCAACCTTCCTTTAAAGATACCATGGTATACGATGGAAAAACATCTTCTAGGACTCACATATGGCTTGTGAGAATAATTAGATGGAAGGACCAAACATGGTACCACATCCCTTTGGTTCCATAAGTTCTATTCAAGTTTACATAGGTGTACCCACGTGTGGTACATTAATAAAGAGTTAAACTAGGATAATGTCAATTGGCAACACATGACATCAAGTATGGTGCACACTTTCAATTTCCTTTCATCTAACCGTCCAATGCTTAAGGCCTTACATGTGATGAAGAACATTACTATGGGGGATAACGCAAAGGTAGAAGAGTTGGTTTATTAGTTACATGAGGACACAGTTCCATGTTATTGTGCCAATGGATGCACATGGTTATAATCGATGAGGATCTCCTAATGTGAACTTGGAAGGGAAATGAAAAAGGCAAGTTGGTATACTTGATTGATGATGAAGAGGTCAAAGATTTTAATGTGGAGCACATAGAGGGTGAGCGAGAAGTCCTAGATAAGGAAGATGAGTAGGCATGCATGTACCACTTTCCATTAAGGATAAAGAAGGTGAATATTGGAATAGATGATGCACCCAACGAGTTGATCATTGTTGACTATTGGTCGGAAGAATACTTTACAAAGATAGTTTAATTATTGCATGAATTCTAGGATCTATTTTCTATGTGATACTATGAGTTGAAGGGTGTCCATCCATCATATGGGAGATGAAGATAAAACTCAAAGATGACACGCGACTAGTGCATAAAATACCCTACATAATGAATCCAAATTTGTGCGTCAAGGTAAAGGATGAGATTAAAAACATATTAAAGGCATGTATCATTGATCCAATCAAATAATTAGAATGGATCATCCCCATGGTCATAAGTATAAAGAAAGATGGAAGGATAAGGATTTGTGTGGATTACATGGTATTAAATGCTTCTTGTGTTATTAATCCTTTCCCTACACCATTCATTGAAGAAATTATTGAGAGTGTAACAAGGTGCAAAATATAATATTTCATAGATGGCTTTCGTGGGATATCATCAAGTTCATATTGTGCACGAGGTTATGATAAGACTACCTTTTCCAAAAAAGGGATTCATTTGTATATACAGATCATGTCGTTTGGACTTAAGAATGCACCAACAATATTTTTCGTGCATTTTTGTACAAGCTTTTGAAGACTTCATCCATAAATTTCTTCACGTTTTCTAATAATTGGATCATGTATAGATTGGTTAAGGATGGTTGTGACTATTTGTGCCTAATGTTTGAACGATGTAGGCAACTCAATATATCTATGAACATAAAAAAAGTGCATCTTTACTACACCGTTTGACACATTGTTGGGGCACATCATATGCAAAGAGGGTATTTTGGTTGATCCATTGAAGATAACAATTATATTGGGGTTGGAAGAACCAACTAACCAAAGTGAAGTGCATGGATTTCTTGAGCATACAAGATATTACAAAAAATTCATCAAGGGTTATGCCAAGATAGATATGCCACTTGGAAGAACTATTAAAAGGCCAAATGGAAATTTTATTGGAAGGATGCGCAACAACATGCTTTTGATTATTTGAAAGAAGGATTAACCAACATGCTTATCCTTCACTACCCAATGTGGATTTTTCATTTTCATGTCCATGTGGATGCATCATGAATTACAATTTGAGTTGTACTAGCACAACCAAGATAAGGAAATGTTGATCATCCCATTTTTTTGCAAGCATGAAGCTAATACTAACAAAATAAAATTATAATACTACGAAATGTGAGACATTGTCTATGGTGTATGCACTTCAAAAGTTTTGGTAGTATATCTTAGAAGCTATGTTTATATTTTACACCGACGATATTGACGTAAAGTATTTTGGTCAATAATCAAGTATTAAGAAGTCGTATATGTAGATGGATTCTCTTGTTTTAGGAATTTGAACTTTTAGTAATAGTGAATGAAGACAAGAGTAATGGGACTTGATCACATATCATGTATCAATTCTAGTGTGGACGCGTAGAGTATAGAAAACACCATATCGGATGCTCAATTATTCAGGGCTAAAATGCACATCAACATAATTATATGATATAGTAATGTTTTTGTGCACATACATTGCTCTTGAACGAATGAAAACTATGGAGAAGAAACAACTAGTTATATGTGTTGCAACCTTACCAGTTGGTTAGTGGAGATCTCTATAAGATGAGAAGAGATGAGATACTACACAAATGTATTTTGGAACATGAGCATTATAAAATTATGGAAGAGGTGCATGGTAGCATTACTGGTGGGAATTATGCTGGAGAAGCCATCATGTGTAAGATACTCCTTGCAGTACTATGGTGGGAAACACTTTACAAAGATATAAAGGAATATGTCAAGGCTTGTGACCATTTCCAGCAGATTGGAAAGCCAAGACAAATGGATGAAACTCCTTTACGCCCCATATCATCAAAAAACCATTTGAGAAGTGGTCTATAGGCTTTGTTGGATCAATTACACCAGCAACGCGATGAACATGTGTGTGGTACATTATTACTTGTATGCATTATTTGAAAATGTGGTAAGAAGTTGCACAAAGATCACAACATTGAAACAATATGTAGCACAAATGATATTTCTCATAGAAAGAGAAAAATAGGAACAAGAACAATAAACAAGAATAGTGATAAAAAGGAGAGCCAAGTGGCTAGTTAAGTTTCTTGTGGTAAGGATTCAAAGAAAGTAGTTGAAGACAATGATTAAACAAGAAGAAAAGATCTTGAGACAAATGCAAAAGATTACGAATAAGAAAGAAACAAAGGTGATTAAAGAGATGGTTTTGATAGAGGATAAGAGTGAAGAAGAAGAAGTAATAGAAGCATTTTTGGCTTCTCTTGAGATGGTTTAGTGTAATGAGGGCAGTTGGTATACGAGAGATACGGGGAGAAGAGTTCAAGAAGGAACAAAGTGAAGTGATGAAAAGAAAGGAAGTACTTCATGGGAAGTAGATCCTTAAGATTTTGAATTTAACAATGTGTGTAGGTGTGTGATTGCAGGTACAAAAAGTGAGCTTGAAGTGAAAGATGAAATTAAGAAGATAGTAATTCAAGAACAAGAAGAAATAATTATGCAAGAAAGTGCATTTGTGTATGAGAGTTAGGAACAATTGTAAGCAGAAATAGAAGCCTTGGAGAATGCTTTATACAAAGAGGAATCATGTGGGAAAGATATCCAAATCAGCTCTAAGATGGAGAAAGAGAAAAATGACGCAAACAAGAGGAAAATGTGATGAAGTAAGAATAAGAAACCTATGAAGTGCTATAATACACTCATGAACATGAAGAGAACTATGAAGACCAAGCAAGGAACAACATGGGATCAATGCAAATAGAAAAGGTTGAAAGTGAAGATAAAGAAACAAAGGAACTATAAAAAGAAGAAGAAAATCAAAGCACGAGTCAAAATTATTCTTACCTTTGGAGTATGATGTAGGAACATCACTCCATTTTGTAAATATGGTTAGTAGTAGGGAAATTTTGGTTTGAAGATGTGTCAATAGGTATAGAAAGTCATTGTGAGTCCTTTAGGTGTGCTAGTTTGTGATTGGACTTTTCAAGTTTTGAATCTTCTATTATCCATCCAAAAGTGCAAGCTAGAGTAATAAAGGCCTATTTTGGATTGAATTAGAAATATTAAGGCACTCCATGTGCATTCTTGGTTTCTCATGTTTGTGTTAGGACCTTTAATGGTCTCGGAGTCACTTTATGAATACTTTGTGTTCTTGTGTATGAGGCCATACTAGTTAGTTAAGGATGGAAACTCGAGGAAAAAAGGTATGTAACTTATTTTGTAAGTGGTAAAAGACCATCATTCGAATGGTCATTAACAAGAAGGTGAATTTGGAGCTCCAAGAACATTTGAAGAAAAACTTTTAAAACATTTTTTATGAGTTTTATATCCTAGGATATCAACAGAACCTTTTCATGTTCATTAGTTGGCATTTATTTCTTGTGAATTCATGTGAGTAGGATGGTGTTGATTCTGGTAAAAGAATACATTCATTTCTTGTTGATTTGGTAATGGTGTCTCTATTTCTTGCTTGAGATGTAGGGTTACTAGTGAGGGATTTGAAGTGAAATTGTGATACAGAGGAGGGTGCACAATATAGGCACATTGAATAGTGAGAATCAAACTCAAAGAAGGAGTGAGCCTTGAGGGGAGTATATGAAAGTCACAAATAATCTTACAAGTAAGTATAGGTGTTAGTCTAGTTTTATGAAGTTGTAGTAGTTTTTAGTCCATTTGTGGCAAATGCTATGTGCTCGATCAGGTTAACAGAAAAGAAAAAAATGAAGAAGGGATAATGTGATGGAAGGGATGTACACGAATTTTAGGACTAGATGTGTCTACGAAGTATTCACAAGATAAAAATTGAATGGCTAAGTAAGCCTATGAAAAGAAAAAATAGTGTATAGTCAATGTAAGGAAAGAGAATAAGTTCCAAGAAAAAAAAATGGAATGAGTGGGAGAATATTTAAACCAAGAGTGTGTTCCATAGAAGGTGTTTAGGAACATTGGGAGTGATAGATAAACCTTTGAATCCATTGATACACCACAAAGGCGATACCCTTACATGTGAAGGAAAGTGAGTAAAACCTAATGAATTGCATAGGAGGAAGAACACGAAGGCTTAATGTTAAGTCTATTTTCCTTGGAAATGATGAAATAGGTCTGTGGAATGAATTTTTAGCCTTGAACATTTGATAATGTGAGTTTAATATCAAGAGGTGTTCTTCACGGGTTTTGGTGTAAACCCTCATTGTGTGAGCTAGGGTTCAAGTTTTGAAGGGGCCATTCGAGGAATTTCATCCTATAACTTAGAAGTTATAATGCTAAGGGCTTATATTGAAATAATCAACATGAAATTATAAGGTACAATGGATGCATATTGAATTGTGAGTGACAGCTTATGAAGGAAACCCAGTAGGTGAGTTTTAGAGGGTTTGGAACAAGTTTGTTCATAACAATAAGAGTCGGTGTAGATGGAAACAATGGTGAGAATTCACTGGATACACCCTGATATACTCCAACAAATGTAAATTAAAGGATTGAGGGATCAAATATACCTTTGATAGGTCTAACTCTAACTGTGATTGGTAAGAAGATTGTTACATTATAATTAGAACTCTAAGAGGCTAAAAATAGTCCAAAAGAAGGGTGAAGAAGAGGGTTTAACCCTGAATTTCTTTGGGAATCATATTAAGAAGGAAAAGTAAGGATTTTCAATTATCCTCTCTAAAAACCCTTTTTTTTAAAAGTAGAAAATTTTAAGGACCGAGACAGGGAATGAGATCAGGGTTTAGGAAGGAAAACATAAATTTCTTATAGAGGATCTGTGAGAAACCTTTGAAAGTTTGTAGTTATCACCTTGAGCATGTTTTCCTTGGGAATGTGAGAGATTTTTGAGTTCTTAAGTTTTAGGATTATGATTGTTCTTGACAGTCCTGTAGAAGGTAGATGAAACTCAATCACAAATTTGTGCAGAGGATTTGATGTCAGAACAAGCTCTAATGTGGTAAAGTATATTTTTAATGAGTGGAAACAAAGATGGTGGAACTCTAAATATGGATGAAAGGGAGTTCATTATTGTACCTTGTGAACATAACCATTAGGATTGGACAAGAAGTAGGTCTAAGGGAATTGAAGAGTTTAGAAGACACCATTATCTAAGGCACATTGATAGTTATTCCTTAAGAAACCTAACATCTTTAAGGTGGTAGATCTATTTTAAATAATTAGATTAGAGAAATTAAGATATTTGGAACTTGATGAATTATTGAGATCGGAGAAATAAGGGTGGAAGTCAAGTAATTGCTAGTTGAGGGTAATTGTCAATTTGAGAAAGAAGAAATTTGGGAGGCCTAAAAGGGTAAATTTTTGAGTTGTGCACTAGAACAACACGGTGAAATAAGTTGGATTAAACTTGTGGCTACATCACCACCCCTATGTATTGCACGAGAAACTTGCGGATGAACAAGCAATAGAAGAGTGCATTGAAAAGTTTATGTAAATGGGTGAACAACGCACAATTACTCATTGAATCCAAAATCTAGAGAAGGCAAGAAAAAAGGCTAGGAATGATAGACACATCAAAAAAATGTGTTTTATAGTTGGGGGATTGGTGCTTCTATATGATTATGAGTTTTGCACCACCTAAGAAAGCTGAAAGTGCATTAGTTGGGACCATTCAAAGTAACCACGATTACGGAGACATGCACATGTCGATTCTGGCGCTTGATGGCACCATGCTTCCTTGTTACTTCATTGGGATTAGGATGAATTCATACTATAAATAAGTTTCATTTCAATTATAATTATAATAAGGGAGTATTTCCATTTAGATTTTATTTACCTTTCAATTTTGTCTTGTTATTTATTAATAAGCACGTTCACGTGCGGGAGCTGATGTATTTTTTGGATTCTCTTTCTCTATGGTGTACAATAAAAATTGGTAGAGATGATAACATGTGAAATAAAGGTAAGGACAATGTGAGGAAGGTATATCACAGAGAAAACTAATTGGTATGTAGTATAAAGGAAGGAAATGTGTAACACTTGAAGGCGCATGCACAATGATATGTATCTGGGGAAGTAGTTTCCGTGGCACAAAAAGGCGTGCACAAGAGGTTCTACAACTAAGGAAGTAGTAGTGTGCCGGCGGAGTTATACATGTCACGTCTAGAAGGGAAACTTAGAAACTCTAGATTTGGTTGGAAAAAATAGCAGGAAAAATCTCACCTACCACCACCTCTTTGTATTAAATGCTCAAAAAAGTAAAAAACCTATAAAGAGGTGTAAGTGATAGTTGCAAATATACCTTACAAATTAAATCTCTTGTGAACTAGTGTGAATTTATGAATAAAAGCGATGACTAGGGAAACAAAAATAGTAACCAACGACCATAGAGCTCCTTGTGTTTGGAAGATTTGGAGTCCATGGCAGTGGTAGGCCGAGACAACATTGGATATTTGACAAGTGAAGATTGAGTTGCAAGATTGTTTGTGGTGGATTGAATTGCATAATTGGTTATGAAGTGGCAAAGATAGGAAAGCAATGTTTGAATTGAACTATTGATAGGAAGATACTAAGAAAATTAGAACATGGAGAAAGTAGTTGGAGAAGACAAGGTTTGGATTTAGGTCACACACATGATTTTGAGGGTTTGAAGTTGTGATTTACAAGATTTCATCTTGGGTTATAAAAAATGGAACCAATGAAGAAGAAAACCAAGGGAAAGAAAACCATGGAGGATGCATTAGGCGATTAGTTCTCGGATATGTAATACACAGATGAGGTGATTGGTGGGAAGGCATGGGCATCAAAAATATGGAGGAGAAAAATCATTGAGTAAAACCACCACACAAAAAGCCATGAAATTAATAAGAGGGCCAATACCTTGGTATAAATACGCCAACGCACTTGTAGAAGGTCAGATTGTGATAGACGATCAAGTGCACAAAACCTTGGAGAGTGGCGAGGTGTTGCGATTATATGAATTTCCATTTTTAAAAAACCCATGTGATTGTTTCAATGGTTGATGTTGTGCATCCATGAGTATCATTTCTATTTTTAGCGGGAGGATGCGCATCACTTTGCATAAATAATCGATAAGGTGAGAGGGTTGAGAGATAGAGGAGAGGAGATCACATTGGATATGCATGATGAGGCGGTGGTGGAAGAAACAACCACCAAGTTACACTACCAATGAGGATTCCATGCCTTCTATGTGTCACACATCATTGACCTTCGTACTGCAGGTGACAATGTGCTTGGTGATTTGCAGCGTCTAACCTCGAGAGAGGTCGAATGAAGTAAATGAGAACATTTTTCACATAACGCATGAGATGGTGCAAGGGACAAGGTACAACATTGGCTTGTACATCACAAAGAGAATTATGGAGGAATTCAAGACCCAATGTGAGAAGAGTGAGAAGGTTACATGGGTGTCGATTATGCTTTGGTAATTGTCTTTTAGGAAATTGGAGTTCCGGATGGGCTGAAAGGAAGAGAGTGGGAACATCCCATGGAAAAGAGATCACCGACAAAGAGATTCTCAAAGTACACATATGATGGTGTAATAATTAATATATAAGGCACACTTGGACATCTAGTACAAGAGGATGCACGAAACCTTTGAAAAAGAATGGTGCATACCCAGAGAGTTACCCACAGAGATGGAATGACAATAACATTTTTTTCTCATGCAAAACTTCTACCTTGCACAATTCTTCTTGTTGAATGGAGACATGGGACCACTGGTGAAAACTATCATTTGAATTTACAACTAGGTACTTCATAAGTGTAGTGAATAGAATTAAGGATGCATAACCATTGAAATTCAATGTGGATAAGGTATACATGGAATACTACACTGCAATGCAAGACTTATGGCTACACAACAAAACAAACTTATGTGGAAACAATGAAATCAAATGTTATGGACTTGAATCCCATTGTGACTTTGGTAGTTGGTAAGGAAGCATGTTGCGGCCAAAGTTGAAATATGGTAAGGTGGTCGACGTGTGTGACACAACTCTTACACCACCACCATCGGGAGAAACAGACACAAGGACACCAAACAAGAAGGCTGAGTCAACTCCAAAAGAATAAGAAGAATAAGAACATGAGATAGAAGGGTGGATGGATCATAGTATAAGGAAGAGGAGGCAGGAAAAATGTGGAGAAACATTAGTGCGCACCCCTCCTAGGACACCTCCGGTAATCCCAATTGAAATTGTGTGTGCACACCTAATTAAGAAGATGAAGGGAAGGATGAAGAAACCCGAAGGATGAAAGAGGAATTAGAGGGGAAGGAGCCCTCATATTATACATATTGTGGAAGAGGAATATCTAGAGCATTTTGAGTGTAAATAAGAAGATCATGAATATGATCTTGGGAAATAAGAGTATGAGTAAGAACAAGACTAGGAGCGAAAGGGCACGAACAAGAGCAAGAGAAACATGATGAAGCGGAGACCAAGGCACATAAGAGGATACCAACTCCATGCACCATGATATTTTGCAAGAGACAATATGTGAGTAGTGCATGATGGGACTAAGCCCAAAATCTTTAACTAGAACAAGAACAAGGGGATGATCACCTCCTTGCCCTCACATGGCATACATAAATGACACATAAAGATTCATCGGGATAGATTTCAAAGCTCCATGGAGGCTGAAGAATTGTATTTTTGGGACATGCTCGGTAAGTTGAAAGCCCATGTCAGGATGCGCAAGATGTTATCTTTTGCAATACAAACTCACATGGAGGATCCAAATTTTTAATTGAGAAAAGAGACCATGGATTATATGCACGAGGATAAAATACCCATAAAAAAATCTTCCAATTTTGGTTTCAACACAACCGCTATCGAGACGCGTAGGAAAGTAATGCCTTGATAAATATGGGCGAAGTTTTGCGTAGAATTATCAATAATGGATCCACATTGTGCGACACGCGGAAAATTTAGAAGATGCGAGCGAAAGAATAAGAAGTTGATCTCAAAAATGAATAAGGAAAAAAAGAGGTTAGTCGATGTTAATAATAAGGCAAGCGAACTAATGAAAAAAATTGTGTATTCATGTCACGAAGTAATAATGGAGGCCAAGCTTGATAGAGCGGGAAATTGACAACTTGGAAGAGTTGGTCAACCTATTACTTGATAAGGGCCAATAGAGGATGTGAGCAGACAACAAAGGAATCAACGAAGGAGAATAAATAAAATATTAATAGAAGAATAAAGGAGTATGAAGAACTTGAGTGCGGATGTAAAGGAGCTTCACACAAGGCTGAGAAAATATTGATCAAATTTGAGGATACCTCACTTATGATGTGCTCCTTACAGAAGAGAAAACTCAAAGGAGTAACCTTAAGGCCTATTTGTATACCTAAGATAAGGTGGCACACATGAAAGTTTTGTAGGAGGTAGAGAAGATGAATGAAAACATCATGGATAAACACAACAAAGTAGAGGTGAAATTGTGATAGTTGTAAGCCATGGTGATGAAAGGAGTAGATGTTTTAGAAGATATGGCCTTTGAATGGAAAATCATTATGAAAGAATTATAGGAAAATTTCAGTGGAATAAACCTAAGAGCATACCAAAAATTATAGAATCATTACCAAGAAGGTCAGATAGAGCACTTGAAGAGTGGAAAGGACTAGAACAAACCATCATGCAAGAATATTTGAAACTCTTACAGACACCATGAGCCTATTTTTGGTCATGCAATGGCATACATTCTTATTTAGAGATTCTTTATTCATACATTATTCATTAAAAATTCTTTGGGGTATTTCCCACATTAATTCAACTAGGATTCTTTATTCTTTCATTTACTAATTAATGTATTTTTGAGGACGGACAATATACCTAGTGTGGGGTAATGTTGGGTTCAGAAAATGTCTAAGTATGAGACATGTGTGAAGGCTAAAAGATGCACGTGAGGATGGCAAAATTTCATAATAAAATTATTTGAAAGGTTGAAGCGGTCGCGAAGGTATGCATGAGAGTATGAAGTAGCACGCGTGAAGGGTTGTACATAGGAAAGAAGCATGGGTTGATGTGATTGTCAAGGCAAGATAAAAATAGAAAAAAGCATGGATAAAACATGACTAGAAAAGATAAAGCACATACAAGGCTAGAAATAAGCAACACATGCAAAGCTTATTATAGCACATAGACAAAAATAGAGCTTCCAAAAATAAAGAAAATTGCTTGTGGAGGACTGGGAGTTGAGTCTATTTATAGAAAAATTTAGTTACAAAATAAAAGTGTGGTATGTATAGGAGTGGTATAAGTTTAGATTAAATCATGTAAATTAGTGAAGGACAAGTTCCCACTATATATATATATATATATATATATATATATATATATATATTTTGTAGATATTCATGTAATAAGTCATTACGAATAGAGTTTGAGTCCATGTGTGAGTTACGATCGAGTCTCTTGCCTTGTGCATGAGTCTATAAATGGTTGTTTAAAGAAACCATGTTGTTGGTATATGTAATCTGTGTAATTCTTCATGAGTGTAATGGATATAAATATTCTTTGGTTGATGATCAATTGTTTACGTACATGTTACAAAAGTTCATGTTCTTCATAAGGTATATTTCTATGTTATGTTTACCATGATGGAGGAAATAAATCTTGGCAGAAAAAAAAGGAGGGACTTGGTATAGTTATGTGTGCTTCGGGTGAACACTTAGGCTTTTCTTAGATGATGTTCCAATGTGCCTAACAACGTTGTGTTCGAACTATAATTTAGCGTGAAAAGATGTCATATGTTTAGATGCTCTAAATTCAACCAACTAGGCTTCATTGCATGTATGTGCACTCAAATATTCCAAGTACACATATTTGTTATCATCATTGGATCCTTTTCACTCGAGGATGAAATGTTTAGTATTTTTTTCTTGTCCACATTCTCACCACAATCCTTAAAATGTCATGTTTTTCCACAATTTCAACATTTCTTCAAAGAATGTATTTTCAAAGTCTTAGATATTCTTACAAACTTTGCACAATTATCCCTTAACCTCCACTTTCCATTTTCATGTGTTCTACCATGCTCTAACCATGCATAAATTTCATGATATTTAGTAGAATTTTTCCTTACGTATTTTGACAATAAGTTCACAATATTATCATCTTTATTTAGCTTATATGAGGTGATAATTATAGCCCCAAGAGTCTATCAAAGATAATATAAGTGTAATACCTATATAGTCATCATCCATATTTATATCCATAGACAATAACTAACTAAGAAAATTTGTGAAGACAATTATGTGCTCTGTAACTCATGCATCATCAACTATTATTAATGAATATAACTTCCTTTG
Organism: Taxus wallichiana var. yunnanensis; assembly: GCA_018340775.1. Lineage (NCBI taxonomy): Eukaryota > Viridiplantae > Streptophyta > Pinopsida > Cupressales > Taxaceae > Taxus > Taxus wallichiana. The sequence continues at coordinate 142,473,017 of CM031236.1, forward strand.
TATGAATAGTTTATTGACAAAAAAATTCTTGTACAAAATTCCTAACTTATCCCATAAACCATTTGCTTTTGTTTCATTAGATACATGCAAAAACTAGATGTGTTAGAAAAAAATCTAATGAAGCTTCTAGGTTTTCTATCAATATTATCCTATTCCTCTTATTTTAACCTTATAGCTCTTTTTTTGTGAAACATCAGCCTATTGATATCTATCTATCAATATATCTTACATCTTGAATTTATGTAGCTTAAAATTATGACCATTGAAATTGAAATTTTCTATTATCAGGATTCTAAACATATCTTTCCACAATTGCACATGTACTCTCACAACCTAGACTCCTATTATATATTTATCCCAAAAGATCATGAGAAACACTAAACCAAGTTTTGATACCAAATATTAGGAATAGATGATCCAACTAGGAATTTCCTAGATCAAATATTCAATAAATGAGTTGAGAGAAGCTACTGAAATATAAATATAAACATCATATGAATTTTTCTAACGAGACATAAAAACAAGTTTATCATGGGAAAACCCTTTTGAGTAAAAAATATAGTCTGACAATAGTCTTATTTATTACATTAACTTTAAACCCAAATTAAAAACACATCAAGATATTTAGAAGACACTATAATACAATAATAAGTAGTCCATGCATCAATATATTGCAACTAGAATACTTAGCTTATCCAACATCATCACATCCCTAGGTTTGGTTGGTATATATGATATAAAAATCCAACAAACATAATAATTGTTACAATCATTCTTTCCTTTTTATGCCTTGGAATTTGCATACTTTAAATCATATCATAATTTTATTGCAAGAGAATCCCAATATTCTCTCTAACCATTATTTATTCATTAAATATAAGATATTCTTCCACTAACCATGTATGAATATTCTCCAACATGTCTCTTTAGACCTATAATATTCCTTCTTATCAATACAAGTGTTGATAATAGATTACCATCATGATCGAATGTTGGACAAAGCATTTGTGCACCATCATGTGACTCCCACTATGCACAATCTTGTACACAATATTCTACTCCACATTGCATGAGTCCTAAAAAATTCACATGTGCATGTATACATGAGCACATACCTTTGTGTAAGCCTTCCTTTCAAAATAATTTTATGCAAGTGACGATGGTCAAGGACCAAGACGATCTCGAGCCGTTTGCGAAGTCCAACATCGCAGAGTGAAACACAAATTTTTCCTTATATTTCTCAATCCTTTATGACATCTACAATACATCTTCTCACTAGGATTTGACAAAATCATTAATGGAGTTTATGGGCTTCAATGATGTCTCCCTAATACCTAACCTAGAATGGTATTCTTTGTTCCTTACACCCACATTCAAAAACTCACCTCTGTTCTCATCCACGATGTTGTTGAACCACTGAAATGTTGAACTCGCCCCTCTTTTATAGCCACACACTTTGCTCTTTCCCATTACTCTCTCCTTATTTGAATTTATCCTTAGGAGGGATAACTTCTTCTAGAAGTTTCCAAATTCTCTGCTCAAATTCAAATTTGAATTTGATCTCCTTTAACGCTCTAATCTACCATGCCTTTATTTGTGTAACATTGATCCATAAATTGGCTCTTAATTGCTCCATCCCTGTCCGCATCCACATCAAAACCTTTAGACATATTTTGTTACTTATGCCAACTAATTATCATGTCATCCCTTTCTCACACTCTCATGTTACAACTTAATCTTCTTCTTCACCGCACTCATAGGCTCAAGTATCACTTTCAAATCCTTTTATGCACTATCTACGAGATATATTTAAAATATTTATGTGCCTCCTTTACACCTTAGCTATTACACAATCATCATAGATTCTCCTACACTCTATGCGCACTCTTTACCATTGCACATAACTCTTTTTCAAACCCTACATGCCTTCAATATTCTAGGATAGGTAAAGCTCCATTATGCTACCAAAATCCTACACACTTCACCGCACCTTGTTTCTTCACACTTTGGATTTCCTCCACAAGCCTTCCGTGCACTACTTGTGCTCTCACTTCCTTTATACACCTGCTGATAACTATTGTGCAAAACAACTATGTAACCGTACATTCACCGCTTGATATCCTCCATTTTTTTTTCCTTTCTTCATCATGCACTCTCCATCATCCATGCACACCCAAACCTAGTCAAAATTGTGCAGGATTTCCTTGGACCTTAGATTCTCTTGGAACAAACAAACGAGGTAGTTAAAATTTGATTTCCTCCTCAAGTAGAATGAGTGAGTGATAGAACCACATTTTTTACTATTGAGGCAAATAGTTCTGGTTCCTTCATCCTCTGAACTTGTTCCTAGCCTTTACGTTTCTTCTGGAACCTCTTCTAGTCATTCATCACCTCCTATGAATTATTTTCACTATACTTTGCAAATGTGTGAGATTATGCCCACCATAGCCCGACATCCTCCTCCAAATGGATCTGTTTCTCAAATATTTTGTGACCTTTTCCTTATCACAACATTTTTACCACGGTGTGAATCTCTACCTTCTCTTCTCTTTCACAAGTCTTTGCTTTCCTTGAACCATCCTCCTCCTCTTAAGGTTTCTCCCATGATCCTTATTATTTGCGAGTCTATGCTCACCTTCAAATCTCACCTGTGCGAGTCTCTGATCTCCCTTGTACATATACCTCTTCCTAAAGCCTTTGAGGCTTTTCTTCTCTCTTTCCCAATTCATATTTGGGATTCCTTCCTTTGCACATACTTATTTCTTGTTTATTTCCCATTATTCTCCTATTTTCTTTTTGCTTCCCTTTTATGACCTTCTCCTTTTGTTCCCTTTTTCTTCTTGTAAGATCTCGCTGCAGACTTTATGACCGTGCATTCTTTCCTCATCTCATCTCTTGTCATCCTTTCACCATGAAATCTTATCTACATGCATTATTCCTAGTGTACTCATTGGATACGCGATGTCCTACACAACTTCACTCCTCTATGTATCTATCTCTTTGTGCACTTCTGGGCTTGGACCCACCTTCGATTGTTCCTCTCTTAGCTTTTTCTACCTTTTCCCTTTTACGCTAGGGATTTTCTCTATTGCACATTTGTTTTCACACTCATTCTTCTTTGCAAATTTCTTCCACACAACATTCATATCATTTCCTAATATCTTCTTTTGGGATTATCCTTCATTTCTCATTCACTTGACCCATGTTGAGTCACAATTCATCTGTGTTCACACGCTCAAGCCATTATTTGCTTGCTCGCAGATTTTTCTCCTCCACTTCCTTTTGGATACTTCACCACATTTTATTTTATGTTTCATCTTTATCATCAAGGACTATTCCTTTGTGGATGTGGGCCACATATCCTCTCCCTCTTCCTCTTATCTTTCACCTTCTTCATTGCGTAAAATTTTTAGATCTTCTTCTTACCACTCCCTTACTTTTCTTATTACACAGGGAATCCTCCACATAGTTTCACAGTGTCTACACACAACTATCACACCCTTCTATTTTCATGTGTCCCTTCTCTTGTGTTCCTCTTATATTGTGCACTCTCTCATTCTCCTCCTTTGATTGGTCTTCCTTGGTTTCCTTTAGAGTAAATTATCCTTCTTTTCACAATTATCCTTTGCGCTCCTTCCTTTGCACAATATTTTTCACACTCTACTTCCTCGAGACCTTCACAATTATCTTCCCCCTCGATGCACTCTTTTTCATGTGCACTCTAGTGATCTCATCTACAGGATTCTCTAATTTGGTTGCCTTAGGGGCATTTTTTCTTTCCTCTCCTTTTCTTCCTTTATAATGGTCCTCCCATTATGGTAAACATTTTCTCTGTGACCTTACACTTATCTATTGGGAGTTTATTCATTTTCACAATATTTATTACTCTATTTCCTTTCCACCATAGTTCCCTCTTCTACACACTTATTTGCACATGCCATTTGTCCTTCCTTTGGGAAATCGTCTTCCACGCAATCATTTGTGCACTCTATTCTTTACGTTGGGATTACCTCTCTTGTGCTCTCTTCCTTATTGAGTTGCACACTCCTCTGCAGTCCACTCTTTGGATTCCACACACTTCTCTTGATTCCTTCTTAATGGAATCCAATTGTGACATTAGGTAACCTTTTGCGTGCGCATGGCCTTTAATGACCATTTCTCCCTCATGTTACTTGGCTAGGACATTCATCTCTTTTGCCATTCCTCATTTGGCTACACACTCTCTTATCTCTGTTCATCCACCTTTATCTATAGTTTCACACAATCCTTAATGTGCTCATGGTCTCAATGACCATCTCCTTTTATTTGACAACCTCTTTCTTCACCACAATACTCTTGTGTACTTCCATTCACCCTTGGGTAAATTCTCTCTTCACCGTTACTTATCTTGTGAGATCTCTATGTGTTCTTTCTTCTATTCATTTCCTGACTATAATTTTGTGTATACCTTCTTGTTTCTCTTTCAATCTACTCTTGTAATCTTCAGTTTTAATTTCGTGCACACTTTTCCTTCTCTTTGGCGTTCACCTGATGCTCTCTTTGTGCAATGTTTTCTATGTTGCTTGACTCTTCATCGAGTCTTCCTTATCCTCCTTATTTTAGGTGCTTCACTCCATAAGAACCCTTATTATTAGGTTGTATTCTTCTACATATTCTAGTATGGTCTTTACACCATTAATCTCCTCTAACACCTTTTGAACTAATGTATTTGACACATCCCTTTTCCTTAATGACGTCTTTCCCTCATGTGCAAGATACTCAAATTCTCTAGATGCTATACATTGAAATCTCTCTTTTGCATCCTATACCCACTTTTATCATAGTGGGGAACCCAAAAATCTACTACCTTATGTTTAATGTTTTGTCAATTATTATGTCTCCTTTCTTTTTCACAGGAAAATAACTAGCTCTTGTTGGTACCCGGATTTACTCTTCACAAACCGAGCAACATCATTGATTTGACATGACACTCAAAAGTAGATAAATGATTATGTATGTCATTTTGTAGCTGGGAAGCAATTTATCTAACTTTTTAGCACTCAAGATTTGAAGAATTAGGAAGCACCTTAAAAGGATTTGATCTTATCCTAACTATTTTAGGTTGTGCCTTTCAACCAAGGTAAGAGAACCTATTTTGTAACCTCTGTTATTGAAGGAGACGTAGATACCTTTCTTTTGCTCAAATTTTATAAAGAAAACCTTGGGAAAATATGATGAACACACCAAATATGACTCTCACGAATTGTCACTTCCAGTTGTGGAGATATTTTCAATACAAGGCAAAGGTTACTAAAGACATTAAGAGATCCTGATTGTTCTACATATTTTTGCAAGTAGATTTTGTTCCTTTGTTGATACACAAGGAAAACATGGGTAGTTCAAGGTGGATCAATGGTTTTTAAATGATTTTGGTGGGAAATGAAGTAGGATAAAGTTTATTATCTTTGGATCTTTGGAGGGACTTCACAATAATGAAAAACTTCACAATAGAAAGTTCCCGAGAACAATCAAGATGTTCCTTCATCCGAAGGTGTCTTCATGGAGGCCCGATCAACACGTTTTCACATAATATCTAAGTCTCTAACACGAAGGCTCGAATTTAAAGACTCAATTAAACACTAAATTTTCTGATTAATCACGCCTAAGGTACACCCGAAGACTTTTAGACAATCTTTATCAACAAATGACGGTAAATTAATTTTAAATTTGTTTATCTCATCCAAGATGAAGGCTCTTCTTGAAATGAAATTACAAATACCATTAGAATGTCACAGGGATGAGATCTTGTGTGATTTCACAAAAATTTCAGTATAAGATTGCAATAGGAATGAAACAAAATATTTACAGACATTCTAAAAATAAAGCAGGCAAAAAATTGCTAGAGATTAGACACAAATTAATTCCAAAATTGCTTAGATTCATCAGTAGGGGAAAGCTTCCAGAGCAATCTCAGAGCTTGTCAATGGCTATACATCTGTAACCAACTTGACACGATAGAAAATCTAACACAAAAAGAAAATAACATGTAATCTTGGCTTTGGCCTCTCGGGAAGACGACTTTCTCAAATATTTTCTCAAGAATTCATACTCCAGACCATTTGCAAGAGTAATCTCATTGCATTTATAATACACCCTTTACATCCAATTTTCCCCCAAAAGAGGAATATTCGAAGCACCTTTGTTGCACATATCGATCATGATTTGCAGAAAGTGACATTCAATAGATTTACAAAAAGGTTGCCAAGTGTTTTAAAAAAGGTGAATCATTACAAATATTTGCATCATTGTTCTAACTGGAGGCATATTCTTCACCCTTGCACTGCAAAGCACCTTTTCCCCTCAAAAGAGAAGAATATTTGAGGGACCTTTGTTTGTTACCAATTTGTTTCAGACAGAGACATTTAACAAATTCAGATCCAAAATCTGCCAGGTGGACCAACTGTGAACAGATCACATTTCTTGGGCCTTCGACTAATGACTAGGATACCATGCCACAAATTTTCGGGATTCCCTTTAATCATTTTGATTATATCATGTGAGAAATCCCCCTTTTAATCATTTTTCAGAGCCTCTACATAGCTAGACTTTGACAGGTCATCCCTTTTGCTCTCGAGGCAACGTCCTTTTCACCTTTTGTGCCTGCACTTTCATCATTTCATCCTTTTTCCCTCTAAAATTTTACTCTGTAATTTCTGGATCTGGAATTTTTGTTTTTGCATGAGCCCGAGAAAATCCACTTCAAGAGTACTTCATATTTACAAATTGAGATCCCAAATTGATTCAATTAAACTTTGCAGACCAAAACGACACAAATTTGCCAAAAATTGATGAAGAATGATGCAAAAATGCATTTCCAAATCATCATGGAGCTTTAATGGCAGAAAAAACAAATGAAATTCACATCTACCGTTGATCCTTCCTTTCAACTTTTAATTTGAGCCTTCCACGTGGAAAAATGTGATTGGAAACGAGCATGGGAGCATTTTTTGACATTTTATAACTTTTAGAAGAAAGCAAAATTTTGACATTTTCTCTGCCCCTCTGCCCTCAGAAAATGGGCTTGACACATGTCCAAAAGTGGGTCCCAGAGGAACCGTGGCTTGATTCCGCTATGTCACCTCATTTTTGGAGAAAAGGAAAAGTTTCCACGCAGCTCCGCCCTTCCACCTCTAACTTCTGATGTGGGTCCCAACGGACCTACGCTTTAACTTACAATTTTATCCCTTTTTACAAAAGGCAAAAACCTTAAATGACCCCGAAGCTCCATTTCTCCATTTCCCCACCTGCTACGTGTCTCAATGGCACATTTTGAGATGGTCCCAAAAGTAGAGACCCCAAACAAGCGTGGGCCCAACACTTGTCTCGGTCAGCGAGTCTCCAAGTGTCCTCCTAGCACTTCTTCAAAATAAAGCCGAAGGGCTGATCCCCAAACATACGCAGTCCCTCCATGTGTCCCGTGGCCCTTTAGGAAGTTTCTTGAAAAGTCTAAGTACGGGAAGGCTTGGTGAAAGCCTCCACGTGGACATCTTTTGGGTTGAAGTGAGCCCTAGAATTTTTAAAGTGCCATGTAGAGCCGTATCCAACCAGAAAGGTACACTTTTCAACTGATGCTGAGAAGTAATTTTGACCAGGAAATTACACCCATCAAACCGTAAAATGCAAGAGAACCACCATTTGAGCCCGGGGAGACAGAAAACATAACAAAGTCCACAATCTGAAGAATTTCAATGACAAATGGGGCGAGACAAATTTGAGCACCAACAACTCTGATACCACTTGATGAAGGGAAAGGATCAAGATGATCATGGGCCATTTGTAGAGTCCAACAAAGAAGAATGAAACAAAAAATATTTACTTATATTTCTTAATCCTTGACAAAATCTACAATGCACTTCTCACTAGAGTCTACAAATCCCTTAATGGAGCTTGTGGTATTCTATGGTGTCTCCCTAAAACCTAACCTAGATTGGTATTCCTTGTGCCTTACATGCACATTTAAAAATTCATCTCTAATATCATCCACGCTCTTTTGGTAAACCCCAAAATGTTGAACTCATCCCTCTTTTATAGCCACACACTATGTTCTTTTGTAATTTTTCTCTCCTTGTTTGAATTTGTCCTTGGGTGGGCTAGCTTCTTCTAAATGCTTCCAGATTTTCTTGTTCAAATTCAAATTTGAATTTTAGCTCATTTAATGCTCTAATATATTGTACCTCTACTTGTGTCATATCAATCAAGTTGTTGGCACTTCTAACTGCTCCACCCTTTTAGTATCCATGTCGGACCCCTTTTACATCTTTTCACTTCTACCAACTAATCATCATGCCATGCATACCTTTTTCAATTTCTCTTTCCATGCCTTTGTCTTCTTTTGTTACGTACTTGTATACTTGAGTATCACTTGTAACTTGTTTTTCACACTATCTATGGTATTATAGGTTGTATCCAACACATCCATGTATCTCCTTTGCAACCTTAACTATTACACAATCCTCATAGATGATCCTATGCTCTCTGTGCGGTCTCTACCCTTGTACATAACTATTTTGCAACTCTTGCATGACTTCACTCTCCTAAGCTAGGTAATACTTTATCCTTCTACCAATATCCTATGTGCATCACTTTGCACCTTATTTTTTCACACTGACTTTCCTCCATAAGCCTTTTGTACACTACTTGTGTTCTCACTTCCTTTATGCATTATTATAATACCTCTGCACAAAACACCTTTGTAACTTCATGTAATCACCACTTTATTTCTTCCACACTTTCTCCTTTCTTCCTCATGGTATCTCCATCATCCACACACATGCACACTTAGCCAAAATTATGAAGGATTTCCTTGGACCTTGGATGCTCGTGCATTAACAAGCATGTGTAATAACAAACATTATGCAAAATATTTTACACATTCTTATGCAAATTTGAGACATTCCTAACACAATGGAATATGATACATGAATAGGGATAGTTGTGTAAAAACAAGACATAGATGAAATGGGATATTTCCCATGGAGCCATGAAGAGCATGATTATAGGTATGATGAAAAAATGTGAGACTTTCATCTCATGTGCATGGATATTTTGAATAGTACATAAGAAGAATATGCATAATCATTTAGTGAATCACGTATATTTTTCCATTTGTCTCAAGATGGAATGTGATAAAAAATTTTAATTTTGTGTCCAACATGGAACACATTGTAGTATATAAGATCCCAACAAAATTTTTGCCTCTATCTTAGACATTACTTTTTGGTAGACCAAAAAAAAGAAACACATGCTAAATGAAGGGATTGGTAGTCTCCTCAATTGAGATCCCATTTTTTCAAGGTGTTATAATTTCTATCTTTGAGAACCCATTGAATACCATACAACATTAATAATTTGGGAATATCTTACATGAAATCTACAAAGACATATTCCCACAATGTTTTGGAATTCACAAAGGTGTGTATAGATCCTTCTTATAAATGTCTATATTTGTGATTATGTTGAATGTGTAAGAATTTGTGACATCATGGTAAAAATTTGAGCATAAATATTTTTGAAAATTTCCACTCTAAAATGGCATGTCATCGAGTGTAGTGAATGCCCTAAATCATTTTCTAATGATTCCATAGAGGAACATATAGGTGTATCATGTGGTGAAAATTACCTTCCGTATATAATCATCGAGAACATGTATTTGAGTTGTTAGCATAATGTATATGTTGTATTAGTCATTACATTTCATACAAATGTGGCCACTCTCATGTCCCATACTTACAAGAGTCAAGAATTCTATTCAGTTTTATACTTAAAGGTTGAATTAGATAGTTAACAAATTAGTTCACACAACCCTTGTTACATTATATGTCTAGGTGAAAATGTTGGAGATAAAAGGAAAAAATATGATGATATTCATTTTACAACTTTCCTTGGGTCCGCATGGATTCCATATGCTTATGATTTTTGTATAACAATCTCTTTGTTGAGATTATAGTAATTCCAATTTTTATGTTCTGCACAATGGTGTACAAATCCATGTCATATTTTAGATTCTTGAGCTCTATGTCGAATTATTGTCCTTCGACATCTTGTTGTAATCTATTTAGAAAAAATAAATATTTCACAACATTTGGTAATTTATATTGAAAAAGTGAAATTATTTGGTGATATATAATTATAAACAATAAATTAGAGATCATAACTATTTTAAAAAATTTCGGGTATATATTTGTTAAGTATAATAGATTAACTACCCACTCCACCCACTTGGTGGAATGAGGTGGATGCAAAGACGTTTACTTCACCCTCACCGAAATGATAGAAATGAAGAGGGGGCATCATAAGAGATAAAATTATAGATGTAGTGCGGATAAATGAAAATAGATAAAGGTAAAAGAGAACCTACACGTGTATGAGTACATGGTAATTAAATATGTCGTAATGTAAAATAATCTTGTCTATCAATGTAAATATACATACCTTATCATATTTTATGCAATATGTCTACTTGTATGATTATGTTTTTCCGTCGCAATGATTGTCGAGAGCTCAAGAAGTGACATTCGTTACCTAGATTACACCGATTGGTGTGAGCCATCAAATAATCTTGAGAGTGCACATTGCTTATTGTAGTGGGGGCATAACTTATATTTTTACTAAGCTTGTGATTTACTATTGTTTCTACCATGTTGTGTTGATCTCATATTGACTATTACTTGTCTTATTAAGAGTCTCAACTCCTAACAAATTTAGTTGGCAAATATTGCTTGTCGTATTACCATATATATACATACATACATACATACATACATACATACATACATACATACAAAAACACTCTATTAGGTGTTTTAAATTGGAAAATTCATTAAGTAAATAACTATCTTGGAAGTTTTTGGCACTATAATTGGCAATTTTGGTTTATACCATTTAAATATTCGATGTTAAAATTAAGACATCTCATGAAGCAATCAATTTTAATGGAAATGATTTTGGGCGGTCTTGGTTTAACCTCACTTTTAGAGGCAATGAATTCAATTGACTCTTCATTATTTGGAATTTTAATTTAAACCTCATTTGGAGGTTATCATTAATTTAATCAAGAAGACTTTCATAATCTATGAAAGTTATTTCATATCTTCTCCAAATGTGAGATTCATGGTGGCATTGCGAGTTAATTTCCTTTGAATAATTCTTCCTTAATGCCAAAACTATGTGTGCTTAGTTATGAGAATCGAGTGGGAGTTAATTAGGAATGCAATTAATGTTTATGAAAATTGGGAGTGGTAGTATTATGGGATATATTTCCATCTTTCCAAGGGGAAATAAAAAGGAATCCTTTTTTATGGTTGTGGTATCATCAACGCTAGAAAGAGGAGATATTGATTGGGAGTAGGGTTATTTTTCAACATGGTTATTGGAATCATGGATGGGGAAATTATTCCACTCCTTTTTGTGTTTGTCCAGAATGTAACCCCCTCTTTGAAATATTATTGATTGAATGTTAATAATTTTTTGACAAAGAAAATGATATGAGTCTATTAAGGGTGTTCAAATAATTTAGATGGTTGTAAAATTGGGTTTGAGTGTTGGAATATGATAGAACCAAATCCATTTTATGGATGTTTTCTGAAACATAGATTTTGATCTACATAGCGAGTTGTTTTATTTTAGGACAAGAGCTAAACCATGTGTGAGTTTGTACACACACACACACACACACACACACACACACACACACACACACACACACACACATGTGTGTGTGTGTGTGTGTGTGTGTGTGTGTGTGTGTGTGTGTGGTAGATAATGTTTTAAAATCTTGTTATTTTTTGATCAAATGAGTATAACCCATTTATGAGCATGCAAAACTTAACAAACGTAATTAATATTAGATTTCGAAGGGTGGTGTGGTTTGGTTTTTGACAAGGTTATAACTATATTTGTTTCAAGTTTCTACCATAAGATATTTTTGGCCACATGTTGTTATGTTGTTCTCCTTAAAATAAATAAAAATAGATGTTTTCATTGTGTGTTTTTAATTATAAAAATGAATAATATGGGATTTGGAAGCTATATTTTATGTGACCTCGATTAAGGAATTTTATTACGTATTGCTTGTGCATATGTTGAAATATTATGATAGTTTATATTGTAAACATTTCATTGCATAAATATTAATTCAAGGACTTATTTGATATCAATAATTTTTTTATTCCTAATAATTTCATATAACATGTGTGTGTGTGTGTGTGTGTGTGTGTGTGTGTGTGTGTGTGTGTGTGTGTGTGTGTGTGTGTGTGTGTGTGTGTGTGCGTGCGTGCGTGTGTGCGCGTGCGTGTGCGTGCGTGCGTGTGTGTGCGTGCGTGTGCGTGTGCGTGTGCGTGTGCGTGTGTGTGCGTGCGTGTGCGTGTGCGTGTGCGTGTGCGTGTGCGCAAAGTGCGTGCGTGTGCGTGTGCGTGTGCGTGTGCGTGTGCGTGTGCGTGTGTGTGCGTGTGCGTGTGTGTGTGTGTGTGTGTGTGTGTGTGTGTGTGTGTGTGTGTGTGTGTGTGTGTGTGTGTGTGTGTGTGTGTGTGTGTGTGTGTGTGTGTGTGTGTGCGGCGTGCGCGTGCATGCGCGTGCGTGCGTGTGTGTGTGTGTGTGCGTGCGTGCATGTGTGCGTGTGTGTGTGCGCACGTGCGTGTGTGCATTTGTGCATCGGTGTGTGTGCATCCGTGCATCCGTGTGTGTGCACGCGTGTGTGTTTGTGTGTGTGTGCATGCATGTGTGCATGTGTTGTATTACTGTGCATATGTGGAAATATTATGATACTTTATATTGTAAACATTTCATTTCCGTAAGATTAATTTAGGGACTTATTTGATATCGATAATTTTTTTATTTCTAATAATTTCAGATAAAAATGTGTGTGTTTGTGTTTGTGTGTTTGTGCATGCGTGTGCTTTCATCCAGATATTAAAGCCTTCTTAGGGATTGTTTTAGTTAAAATCAAACCTGTAATAAGTGTAAGTGTAAGTGTGTGTGTGTGTGTGTGTGTGTGTGTGTGTGTGTGTGTGTGTGTGTGTGTGTGTGTGTGTGTGTGTGTGTGTGTGTTCTAGGTATTACTCATGATATGGGAGAACTATGTCTTTATGTATTACTTCTGATTTGAGAGAATTGCATTTATTTAATATACAACATTTTAGTTGGTAGCTTTAAGGGACATAGAAACATGAGGATTGTGTTATAAGGGATGAAATCATTTGTTTACTCTTGTAATGATTGTTTGCACTCTCTGTTAAAACCAATTATGTATACCTTCTAAAACTTGCAACACAAGTTGTATAAATAATTTTAACTATGTTTAAATTTTTTTATGAGGTGGTTGTTTGGAAATCTAACCTTGTGTCTTATGAATATGAAATTTAGCAAGTCTTTAATTTAGAATTAAATTGTTCTATGTAGTAGATTGCAATTGTTTTCAATGAAAATTTCTAGTAATAATTTCTAAACTTCTATTCCATAAATATAAATTTATACTTAAAGGATGGTTTCCTCTTAAAATAAGATAAAAATTAAATCAATATTTCTAACTAGTAAGGAACATAGAGAAACATGGCATAGCAGTGGGATTAGTGATTTGTATAATACAAATTTTATGACGAGGGTTGGAAAACCCGCTTTGTTCTTACTTTGATTGCTTGCATTTTTATTGAAATCAACTACTTATTGCATATTGAAAAATATATTTCAAGGATCCTGGTTCGGTTGTGGACAAAGTGTTGAATGCTCTTATATTTCAGACACAAAGAAGGGATCATGAAGATATCTCTACTCTTCATGAATCCTTCTTCATATTTGGAATCACTTGATTGATTCTATTATGTTTCATGAAGTCACGTAATGAAATAGTTGTGTGCAAGAATTGAGGACCCAACCTCTTGAGTTAGCGCAAAACTTGAGGTATTGAGTTTTCACAACTTAGAGAAAGTTGGAAAAACTAATGTATTTTTGGATCCATTGTCTATTCACATACTCCTAGATCTATGTGTAATTATAAATCAATAGAAATTGGGGTACACTAGTTTCGTGATTGATTTGCATATAGTTGGGGTATACATAACACATGATCTCTTCACTATTTCTATATTTTAGGTTTAATGTTTTTATCTTCTTCCTTTATTAAAGGGTGGAGACACCACTCAATTAGGGATGTGAAGGGGGGCCCTTTGAGGTCTATGACCGAGGAAATGTGCTCTAATTATGCTCCCCTCTTATATAGTTACATATTTTATATGGATACACGAAATACATATGGTTGTGGGAGTTATTGTTATTATTGATGTTTTCAAGTTTTAGTTTGAATTGTAAAAATTAGAAAACCATGAAAAAAATGAAGATCTTTCTACTTTAAACTAGTAACAACACCTCCATTAGGGATAGGGATCAACTAAAATCAATAAAGTGAATTATACCATCTTTTACCTTAATAGAGTGATCCATGTTGAATTGGATTCATCCAATTAACTTTCTTGATTCAAGGTGGATGAATTGCTTGTATGATGGGTCAAGATTTTGGTAGCACTTTGATAAGAGTATTTTAGTTTATTTTTGAGGTAGAAATATGTTGGTATGCTTATTATTATTGTTTTGCATGGAGGATGTGGCTCAATTCATATAGACCACATGGAGGAATTGATGGTGGAGATGAATCCATGTTGGAGGTTGATCAATGGTGGAGGATGAAGAGGTGGTTGAGATTATATAATTTTCTTCCATTTTTAAATTCATGGAGAAATCTAGAAAGGTGGTGAGGAGTTCTAGAAGGATATTAGTAACTTCCGAGGTGGTTAGGATAATTAAAGATGGATTAGATAGGGATTATTGAGAGGATTTTATAGAATTTTAAGTAGGGTAGGTGGTGGTAGGTGAGAAGAAATATACAATTCCTTCAAAATTGTGAAAGTATATAGTTAGTGTTAAGTGGAGGATAATTAGATGATTAATTGGGAGGATAGGAAAATGGGATGAGAGGTAAGGTTAGTTGATGTAGGATAGGTGTAAAGGGGTTAGATTAATATTAGGATAGGTGAATAGATGATTGGGAACATTGTATAATTGGATGGTGTAATTAGTAGTAATGGAGGAGTGATTAATTTTATATGCATATATTTTTCCCTTCTTTGAAAGGTTATTACGACGAAAGGAAGTAATGTATTTTCAAAGAAGATAGGAGAAAAAAATTGTTTTAGTTAGTTGAATGGAAGGGTGATGCACCCTTGAGGAGTTATGCAGGGAGGAATGAGACATATGACCGCTCAAAAAGAGGATAACAAGATAGTAGGTCTGCGTAAATGTTAGTAGAGAAGTGGAGTATAAATAACGGGATTGTTATAGGATAGAAAAATATACTTAACTATATGTTTGTAGGATTTCCGCATCGAGTAGTGATCAATCGATTAACTATTTGATAAGTAGATATATTGATAATTCCCCATAAAATTATATATGTGAGGAGAAACTTTGGTAGTTTTATGATCCTAGATGTGTCCTAGTCAAAAATATATGTAAGGGGAAGTCGTAAAATTTTGAGTTATTGATGGATTTGAAAGATGAAAGGCTGCGATGTGCCCTAGACAATGATGTATGTGAGGGCGAGTGTGAGATTTACAAAATTGATTGATTAGTGGATGACATTCCATTATATTATAGGATGTATTCAATTAAATCAATCATTAAATTATAGGGTCCAACCAAGATTTTGATAGTTAACCGGATCCATATGATGATTGATATGTTTAAAATGATCAATGGGGTAAAAAAGGTCCCGAGTGAGAAGGGGGTAAATATTAGACCAAGGGTGAAAACCATTCATTTTTACCTTCATAGTTAGAAAATTTGAGCTATGATCCTTGAATACTTAAAGTGAAAATGGCCAGATTCCATTCAACCAACATCATGGTGAGCATATTTGAGAGTACCAGAGGCTTATAGAGCGAGGACCAACAATATGTGATGTTTTGAATTAATGTTTTTAGTAGTTGGGGGTATTGATGGTCATTAATGTGGGTGAAAAGGTATTTTAGGTGAAAATGTCACTAAATGAGCACCATTTTGTGATTAAGAACATTGTTGTTAATATTTTAGCATTAGTTTTTCATCAAAATGGCATTCATAGGAGTGACTTTTTGATGAAAAATACAACCCCATTTTGGAAAAAACATTGATGATGGAGTGACATTTTTGTCAAAAATGTTGCAAAGACAAAAATGAGTGCACCATTTTTGACAAAAATGGCAGGGGTATTAGTTAGATTAGGATGAAGATTTTTTTGACTAAGTGTGTTGATTTGGTGATTACAGGAGATTTTGGAACTTGAGGTGTTGACATTGGTATTATAGCTGAAAAAAGTTGAGACTAGTTTTTAAGGTGATGGGGTTATATTATGTGGCCCATAGGCTTGAAATTAGGGCTAACAAGGTGTTACTTACAACAATAACAAAGAGATGACACTCAAAGATGAGTACATTTCATCTACCTACATGAGATATGAAAGTCACATTAGAGGATTTTTATGGGTTTTGAGGATGTTGATCCATTGCGATGTTGTGTACTAGTGTACTACATATCGAGAAAATTCCATGAGACAAATGATTGAGAAAGCTGATCTGGTAGTGACATAAGGAGGTATTGATGTGGACGTGTCTAGATCAATGTTTAGTACATTAATTTATGATAGATCTTATCGGTAACATATTGCCACTTGAAAATACTTGAGTGATGGTTCATGATGGGTTTGGAAAATGTAGTTGGTGATATGTTGTATGATATGATGATTTTTTTGGGGTCCTTATATGTTGGCAACATTGTATAAAGATTCACATTTGATACCTTATAAAGATGGTCATGGGCTGACATTATTGACTTTATATCTAGGCATAGGAAAATATAATTGTGGAGAGGCCCTTAGGTGATAGAGGGGAATAATAGGAAAATGAGCCTAAAGTCTATGGATGGATATTACATATAGGTACATAGAGGTTACATTTAGGCTAGATGAAATTTTACGTACACACTATAAATTATTTGTGACAGATGATCAAATTACATGGCGGTAATATAGAGCCACGTGGTTTGTTTGGGAGAGGATCGAGGTTTAGTTGGGCTATGTGATGAACCCTTGTTGTTTCTAGGAGGCATGCCCATGTGATTGATATTTATAAGCCTAATAGAGTTTTGAGGTAGTTTTTAGATTCAACAGGGGATACCGGTTGAGATACCTCATATTTTTTCTATTGTCACTAGAGAGAGAGGTCATGAGGACTATTAGGTGACATATTTCCACACTTTGAGTTGGATGGGAATTTTACTAGTAACTTATGATCCACATATGGGTGTGGTATATACAATGGTTAAAAATGAGTACCATAGGTGGTGGGAGCATGCTAGGACTATTCATTTGATGAGTCCAGTTTATAATACACCTCGGACATTATAAGAATGGATTCAATGAATGAGAGAGATCATACATACTCGAGCTATGAGGGTAGCACAATTATGGGCACGATTACATATGAGGAGATAAGTTGCTAGATTAGGGGCTTTAGGAAATCCAATTTATCCACATGGTAGTTCAACTAAGTGATGATGTATAGCCCATGGATATTAGAAAGGTCCAACACGAGATGCTTGATATGAAGTAATGGGGCTGACAGGTTCAAGGGCGGATGGTTCTTCCTATGTGAGATCAATAAAGGATGAGGCATTGCTTTCAAGATTGCAATATGATATTATTGTTAGGGTGGTAGAGATAACATGTTCACAACAAGCTAAATCTACTAGTGTTGGGATAATTAGCCAACTTACTACGAGAGGTTTAATAGTTGAAAGCATAGATGGCCCACTTGATAGGAGAGATGGATCATGTTGTTGCGAGAGAGATATCAAATTAGGATAGCATGGGATAAAGCCACATTAGTAGTACCGCAGGTTTTAGGCCATTATATATAGATATAGTACAAGTAGGGAAGGAGATAGCATATTGGTGAAAATTGTATGAGCGACGGTACATATGGGATAACATGATCCTTCCAATGCTAAGAGTGGGTGTAGTAGGTCATTGATTATATATTCAAGTATGGGTGCCTCTCCCAAGACAGGTCCACCTCTCGGAGATATGGAAGTTAGGTATGATGATAATGGATTGTACATATGATTTTGTGATATTATGTATTTTTGAGAAACCCACACATAAAAATCATTCACGTTTTGTCTCAATTTATTGTACAAGTAACTATGATATTTTATTTGTGTGATCTTGACATAGTTTACAATTGTGTTATGGGTTTTGACTATGGACGTGTTATGATGTTTTGTGGTTTGACATGTTATAGATGTATATGCCCATGCTTCATGTGATGTAAACTTAGTCTTTTAATGATGGGATAAATGGTAAATGTAAATGGATGGTAGATGATTGTTAGTGATGTTAGTTGGTATGATGATGTTAGATATATATAATATTTTGTGATACTATGATTAGTAGGATGAATAGGATATGATATTTTATATGGATGCTCATGGATGATTAAATGTTTTACAGGTTATTAGTTATTTTTGTTCTTTGTGATGAGTTGTGATTTCATATCGTGAGTTATGTTTATGAACAACCAATCATTTTTTAATATAGCATTAGGTAGTATGTACCATGAAATGTATGTAAACATGATGAATTGTTTATTACTAGAATGCATGTGGACTGACTCAAGATAAAATTAACTTTAACAATCACATGGATTTTGGGAACCATTGGTATGTAGAACCAAGATGATTTGTTTTATTTATACTATTGTCGATCACGAGATAAAACAAATAGAAATATGTACAACAAACATGTGATAAAAAGATATGCATAAAATCTTAATTTAATTGATAAGTATAAATCAAAAGGATGGGTGTTAAACATGTGATGAGAGATAAACAATAAGTACTCAAGAAAGATACGAAAAACACAAATGTGTTTGTGTGTGTGTGTGTAAAACATATAAATACCATTTTTGGTTTTCTAGAAATTTTGGCTTGAAATAAGCTTAGGAGGTTCATTTTTGTTGTTTTCTTATGCTACAACTCATTTGGACCTACCATGGTGCATAAAATGGTCATTTTTGGTTTTCCTCCAAAATGCACTATTCAAATATTTGAATTCCTAGTTTGAAATTTGAGGGGTTTAATGTTAAGAATAGAATCGTTTAATGATGTAAAAGGCCACAAAGGACCTCATGTAATGTAATAATTTTTTTCACCCATCCAAGTGGGGTCACCATGTTGTAATAAATTTTACCATGGTTAGGAGCTAAGTTAGTTGTAACTATCTCCTTTTAGGTCCATGAAAGTATATTTTCGAATAGGATGGAAATAGCTAGGTTAGATGAAGTAGAGAATCAATTGTAAGAGAAGGAGAAGAGCCTTGAATGCTAAAAATCCTATGATGTATCTATGAAAACTCCTATATGACAATATTATTGTAATAAGCATGTTATTTCTTGTAAATATGAGTAGGGAAGAAAGATGATTAGTGCTTATTGTAATTATTCGAGCACTTATGAATCTCCAATGATCCATTAGCAATATTGAGCAGATTTGAAATTTGTATTAGTGGCAATGAAATAACATTAGTATTGTGTGGAGAATGTATTTCTTATGGCATGATAACTATTTAGATATAAATGTTGGTGTGTTTACAAGATATTTTCTCTCTCTACAGTGTGAAAAAGTATATACAATATATTTTAAATGTGAGGAACATCATATAAGTACATGATCATGCAATGATCAGATAAATTGGAGTGTGCAAGGTAAGTTGTTTTTGGATAGTGTTCTTATTTGAAGCTTGTGTAGACAGTTTAAAGAATTTGTGAAATTTAAGAGATTTGCAAGCACGTTTGCACCTGTTCAAGAGGGTTAAATAGTAGGCATTAAATTTACCATGATGGTCATGATAATATTTCAATAGAGAGAGGCATAAAATCTAGTGAATCGGGAAGCACAGTCTTACCATGGAGGGAAAAATGGTGTTTGCATGGATTAAAATGAAGTTACAATGCTAAATATTCTTGAGAGTCCCGAGAATAGGTAGGTAGGACCTGACAAATCAGGTTTAAGTCTTTGAAAAGAGTTCCCAAATTATAAAATAAAAGACAACTTAAATAGATGCCTCTTGGGTCTAAGACATCACAATCTAGGGTTTGGAATACAAACAAAGTCATAAATTCTATTCTCACCAAAGTGAAAAAGTCAAATTTTTTGAGGAAACACAATATTAGAGGGTTAGAAGATGTTGACAAATTTTCAAGACAAAGCACTAAGTTTTGAGGATAGTAACTTTAAAAATACAACCAAAACCTTGTCACTTTATCGGTCTCGAAGTTGTAGTTTTGGGAATAGGAAACTAAGAACCATATTTCATGAAGTTCCATTGGATAAGAAGGTATTATAGGATGGGTAACATGCATTAGGAAATGGAGGAAGCCTTGTAGAGTAATTTAAAGAGTGAAAAGAAATAATACACAATGACAATCCTAAGTTACACAATCTAGGAGTATGGGTATACAAGAACTTGAGTTAGGCTATAGAATAACCATTCTTGGTGAAAAATGATGTGATAATAATTTGGGTCAATGAGAGGTGAAAGAATACCCTAATAGGAAAGAGGCCCATTTAAACAAGAGTAACAGAGCACGGAGAATGAAACCAATTCTTAGGAAGAACAGAGCTACAAGAATCCTAAATGAGGTAGAATGGTAAAGAAAAGATAAAGAAGGCAAGGAAAAGGAAGGGTTTTAGTGAATGGGTGGAAATCAGTCAAATAATACCTACAAGCTAGTCAAGTAGAATTTAAACCCAAGGAATTTCATTAGACATGAGAATAATAGTTAGAGGAAGGATCTAAGTCATAACATAGGATGTTAACAAGAAATCGAGTTGATTCAAGGTAAGAAGGAAGTTCATGAGAGTATGATAAGTGGAGCAGTGGGTTTAATAAAAGAAAATGGTTAGAAGTAAACAATATGATAAGTGTGAAATTATATTTACAATTATTGTTTCTTTAACAAATTCAAGGGTTGACAGAAATCAAGGAGGACAAAGTTGAAATCTTCAAGAGAAGAGATGAGAAGAATCAAAATTTTAAGTTGGCATTCATTATATAAACATGAAGCTTTCATTTTTGTGGAACAATATGCTAAGGAGACTAACATGATTTATATACTAGAGACAATGTAGTAGAGCAATGAGTGAAGGAAAAAGTTCTTAGTGACCAAGAAGAGAGTAAAGAAGCTAGAACAGGGAGAATGCACTAAGTTTCAAGGACTTAAAACCTATATAAATCAACCTAAGAAGTACCATCAACATTATTATGATAATTTGCATTGTGAAAATAATATTATCTTGTTTGATCATGCTTTAATTTTGTTGTTAATTGGTTATGGACTAATCCTAACCGGTATTGAGTTGATTTTTTGTGAAAGTGATTATTTTCTCTGCATCAATATAAATGTATATATATATACAATGATAATACAAAAGATAAATCTAAGTACCAAATACACAATGTTCAAACAACAAATATGCAATAAAATTAATTATTTACAAGATACAATGATTACATTATTAAGAAAAATAATCAAACAAATGTTTACATGTTAATTATAATTATAGATGTTTATTTACATAGAATTTTGTGTCTTATCTATTATCCAATTAAATATCATTGTGATGAATGAGTAAGTCATGATTCAAATTAGCCCTATTTTGTGTGCCCTCTATAAATGATATATTCCACGGGGTTATATTTAGAAATATGGTCGCAATGATACCTTGCTCAATAAGAATGAGGATTAGAGAAACAAGAAAGGATTTAAGGATTAAGATAAGACATATGATACAACAATGAGAATGTTTATAGGTTTTTTTCTAGATATTATATTTTTTATGGAATTTTGAGATGTTTAAATAAGGTTTATTTACAAAAGGAAAATGCGTAAATGATGTTAGATTTTAGGCATGAAAGGGGTGATAGTGATGTTTGGATGAAAAATGATGGCGGATAATGAGGATAATGGATAGGGAATTCCAAGCTTAAGATAGGCTCGTCAAGGAATATATTTTTGTAACCATTATGTTCATTTTTTTACTTCCATCCTTGCTTATGATACGTTATGCTTTATGGTTCCATTTTGATTATTCTATTTCAAGAAATTTTCCTAAAGCTTGTGTTTTTGTGCAAAAATTGGCGAATTCAAAATAGGGTATGTTATGGTATTGATGAGGGTATGGATGAAGAAGGGATTTCCCCAAATTATGCAAGGTAATCATGTAAATTAATTTCAAAGGGCTTATTCTATGAGTGACGCTGGAAAATAGTTTCATCATCATACTTGCCTAAAGTGCTAAAGAACTGGTTTTCACCATTGGATGATTTTTTTTGTAATAATATTTTGATATTTTTCAGTATTTATTCACTACAACATTAACACTAGTCATGTGTAAAACCATTTTAGATTCATGATGTTCATTAGTTCATCAAGCTCCTAAGCATCTTATGTAGCCAATTTGTATGCTCCTGATCCATATTTGACAATTATAACATAAGGTCCAAGCCAATTAGGCTCAAATTTTCCTTTCTTCTCATAATCATCATTAGTATTTATTTAATTTTCTTGAAGGAAAATATTTCCAACCTCAAATTCCCTTAGTCTAACTTTCTTGTTATTTTGTCTCCATAGCCTATTTTGATAGGATTTAGATGGTTGAGAGAATTTATCTTTTTCTCATCAAGGAGATATAATTATTGGAGTCCTGTAATTTTATAATCCTCTTCATCAATTAAGCCTTAAAGTGAGATATGTATGGAGGGTAATTCAATTTCAATGGGAAATATGGCTTCAATGTCAAAGACCAATGAATATGGAATGGATCTAGAGGGGGTGTGGATGTTTGTCCAATAAACCCATAAGGATGGATATATCCGCAAATTCCAATTGAGGCTAGCATAATTGAATATATTTTAAAAATATTTACTAATAATTATGTTCCTTTCCTCGGCTTGGCTATTACCCTCGGGATAATAAGGTGTAGACCACCCATTTTGGATATGAACATGTTGGTAGATGGCCTTAACCTCTTTATTTTTGAAGGACTTACCATTGTCAAAGTTGATGATGGATGAGATTCCATGATGATATATGATATGATTGAGGATAAACTTAAATATATGATTTTCAATGACATAAGTGAGGGGCATAGCTTCCACCCACTTAGTGAAATATTCGGTGGAGGTTATAATGTGTTTATGGATATTATATGAAGAGGGATTAAGATTTGATATGACATAAAATCCACACATAAAAAAGACCACAATGATGTTATAAGTTACAATACTCGTGATGGAGCGTGTATGAGATCGACGTGCTTTTACAAGCTACAATTTTTTCGACAAATTGATATGCATCATGTTCCATGGTTGACCAATATTAACCGACACAAAGAAAATTATTGGTTCAGGCCATCCCATTGGTATGTGACCCACACGTGTCATGATAGACCTCCTTGATATCTGGGCTATCCTCATCTAAGTTCAAACATATTAATAAGGTTACATCATACCCTCTATGGTAGAGCATTCCACCGAGGATGGTGAAACAAGAGGCTATTCGGATAAAGGATTTATGATGGGAACAATTTAGATTGGATGGAAATATATTATCATGGATATAATTATAAATGTCTTAGTACATGGGTGCATTAGGTTCATCGATATCACATATAATTTTAGATTTAGGGAATTCATAGATTGGAATCATCAATTGTTCAACCGTAGAAACTAGCATTTTTTGTTTCTTGTGACATATCAAGTAGATGAAAGGAATGATAAGAAGATTGTTCCAAGCCGTGATCTCGGATGATAATGGCACACCACACTAGATTTGTAAGATAGAAGAGCTAAAATACCATATATGAAATCCATCATAATCCATAATGCTTAATACATTACAATAGAATGAATTGAATTATTCAATAAGAAAGATGTACATATAGGAGGAGGGAAGTGTAACTACTACCTAAATCAGTGGTGAAGAACTCCCACTAATTGATACTGGTAGTTAAGTTAACTCTATAAGACTAGTAAGCTAACTCCACACAACTAGTATACCTAAGCAAGCTAGCCCAACAAGTGTAGGGCTAACACAAGTGTAAGAATTATCCTAATAAATAAATAAAAGGATAAATAATAACCTACACTAACAGTAAAAACCCATGATAACTATTACATCTAATGTTTTGTTGTTGACACGGGAACTTATTTTAAACTAGACAGGTTTTAAATATTTCTTGAAGTTTTCAACCATGCACTTGTAAGGATTCAAATTTTAATCCTTTTCTGATATTCATTGTTGACCTATTTTATATCAAGTTGTGAGTCACCATAAATTAAAAAATGTTGAATATTCAATTAGATATTGATTTTGAGGCCGAGATATGAGAGCCTCATATTTAGGTATGTTACTTGTACAAGGGAAGTAAATGCAAAAGCCTTTGGGATTATGTCTCATCGAGCTATGATAAATAAAATTCCTATAATTGAGCCATGTGTGGTGAAGGAGCCATCAAAGTTGAGATTCCATGTTATTGATTCATTGAAGGATAACATTAATTCGTATGGGAACCCAATAGTCAATGGATGATGATATGATAAGGTAACTTTTTCCAATTGGTTATTGAGAACATGTCCTTTGATCACTTTCTAATTAACATATTTGATGTACAATTCACTTTGAGTAACATCAGCCACTTAGCCATTCTACCCGTAAGATCTGATTTAGAAAATGAATATTTTAGTAGATCAAACTTGGTAATGAGCTTAGTTTTTTTAGTTGGTGTATATTGTCATAGTTTTTGGGACATGGACATGATAGCCAAACATTCCTTTTGATAGGCTTATATTTGAGCTCATAGGATACTAAGGTCCTACTAAGCTAGTATATGGCATGTTCCATTTCTTGTCCATCATGTTGGGCCAAGAGAGATCCTAATTCATATTGAGTAGTTGATATGTATAAGATTAATGGTTCTCCAAACTTTGACAAGGTAAGTACTGGTTAATTTAAGAGACTACTTGATTTTTTCAAATGCTTGTTGACATTCTTGATTCGATTGAAATTTTATCCTTTCTTGAGAAGATGAGTAAATGGTTGAAATTTTTTTGCTAGTTGTGATATGAATTTGTGAATGTCTTGGATTTTTCCTTGTAGGATTCCTAATTTCTTAAGATTTTGTGGTGGGGGAATTTCAGTTATTACTATGACCTTTTCTTGATCATCTTCTATGCCTCGTCGAGATACAATGTATACCAAAAGATTTCCAAATTTTTATGCCAAAGACACATTTCTTAGGATTAAGTCAAGCTATGTATTCTCTGATTTGTTTAAATGTTTTTATTAGTATTGTATGAAGTTTTTCCCTTATTTTTTATTTCATTAGAATTCCATCCACATAGTCTTCTACTATATCGTGCATCATGTCATAGAAAATGAATTTCATGGCCTTCGATATATTACACATGTGCTCTTTAAGCCAAAAGCCATGAGTTAGTAACATAATGTTCCCATGCTATCATGAATGATGTTTTTGTTGATCCTATGGTGTAATCCATATTTGGTTGTATCCTGAAAATTCATCCATGAGTGATAACATTGCATGTCTTGCGATCGAATATACGATCACGTCAATGTTGGGAAGTGGAAATTCATCTTTACGGAATTTTTTTGATCTCTCTAAAGTCAATTCGTATACAAATATGTATATCTAGTTTGGTTATAGGGAATACATTATATATCCTTTCGAGTAACTTATAGGATAGATGAATCATGAATCCTAGATTTTCTACAATTTTTCACCAAGATCTATCTTTGGATGCATTTTTCTTAGTTTCTACTTGATTGGATTTACATCTCTGGATGTCTTTCGCTAGGTGGTGGACTAATAGATATGGATCCGTGTCTTGCATATTTATATGTTACCATGTGATGATTTTTATGAATTCCTCTAAATTTTTTATGAAGATGTCACATTATTGAGGAGTGAGGGTGGACCTAAGTTTGATTATTCATGTGTGTATTTCACTACAACATTTGGACCATTTTAGGTCATAGTTAAATAAATTTAAAGTTATAAGTGTAAAATTTTGAACTCTAAAGTCAAAATTAAAGGTTCAAATGTTATTTGAATTTACATTAGGATATTAGGGTGTCTTCACAAAGTTCTTGCGTTAGGGTGATATTAGTGGGGATGTTAGGGCGCCTTAAATGGTGACTTATTTTTGTATTTGTGTTTTGACATTGAGGTAACATTATATGGGATGTTAGGATGGAATTGACATTAAATTTGAATTATTTATTGAATTCGATGTTGTCTTAAAGGGGTGAAGTTTTTGTGTATTTAATAGCATCTTTGTTCCCACCTTTGATATGTTTATTTTTGCAACTTAAGGGCATCTTTATCGTAGTCACAAATTAAGTCGAGATAAAGTTAAAAATGCTACAATCATATATTTATAAGTAATTATGTGACACCCTAACTAGTAAGACAACGCAATGTGACACCCTAACACGACACTCTAATTTGACACCTTATCACAACACCCGTCGTAATACCCTAATGAAAAACCCTAATACCACGCCCTAATGTGATATTATAATGTGACACCTTAGAGAGCATAGTGAAACAAATTAAGCATTTTGTTACACAAGAAACCTAAGTAGGAAATATCAAGTCTCTTAAATGTTGATGTGACACCCTAATGTCATTATATGGATTGATATGTCATGTTCAACTTCCTTGTGCAACAAATAAACCCCACCTAAACACCAAAAACACCCTAATGTCATCAAAGGGCTTGATATATCTTATTTGACCACCTAGTGTACTACCAATAAAGTGATTAGCTACCTAAGACACTCAAATAGGAACTATTGAGCCTCTTAAACACCAACACGATACTTTAATATCATTTTGAGGTTTGATATGTCATATTTGATATCATTATGGGGTATGATTTCAGAAAAATAAGACATATTGAGTCCCCTAAACACCAACATATGGACCTAATTTGACCTAACATGACTTAACTTCCTCTAATTTGATATAGTTTAACCTAATCTACCCTAATTTTGTAAACTTCACTTCATTTGACCTAATTTGAGATATTTTCCCTTAATTTGACATAATTTTTCATAATTTTGCATATATTGACGTAACGTCCTCTAAATTTGGCCTAATTTCCTCTAATTTGACCTAAATTTACCTAATTTCCATTTATTTCTCCCAAATTTTCAATTTTCTCTTAAATTAGCCTATTAGCCCTTAATATTACAAATTTCCCCTAATTTGACTCACTTTCCCTAAATTTGACCTAATTTGATATAATTTACCCTAATTTGACCAAATTTCTCCAAATTTGACCCAATTCCCTCGATTTGACATAATATGATATAATTTACATTGAAGTGACCAAATTTCATCCTTTTGACCTAATTTGATACAATTTATATTAAATTGATCTAGTTTCCCTTAATTTGATACAATATCCCCCCAATACAACACCATGGGATCTCCTTTACTAAGTGGAGGTAGGGGACTCATCAAATTTGTCCGGATCTACTTTGTTATTAGGATATAACTTATGGACACTGGGTTCAACCCCTCACAAATTTTAGGATCATAATATAGACAAGCTCCCATGTATAACTTTCCTTTGTAGATGTGACGAATGTGGGGTTAGAGATAAGGTTTCATCTAGATTGAGTCCATTAACCATTGCGAATTCTATACCCTTCATCTCCTTTAGAGAATAGGTTTTGGAAAAATAAATGCATCTCATTAGCCAAGGCTTGATTTTTAGGTTTAATGGTATTTGTCTTGGCCTACATGAAATCCTTTCTTGGAACTCTAAGTGTTAGCAAACCGTTTATGGGTAGAAATGTGGATATTTTCCCTTGTGTTAAGGGTTTCTTCATTGTGGTTTTTGAATTGATTTTGGACAAGGATGCTATCTTTAAAAAGATACGAGTCTTCCAATATCTCCATTTATTATTTAAACCCCACTATTTTTCCTTCAACCCCGCTACCAAAGCCTTCTCTATTAAACATGTTTGGGTAAGAATACCACATCTTCCACTTAAATTTTGGAGAAAATCTTATTTTATAGACATTGATGACTCTTTGGAAATATTATGGTGATAGAATTTGAGTCCGAGCTAGTATCTTACCTTGCTTACGCTCAAATTTTAGTTGATTTGGACACTTTAAAGGCCCTCTCGACTCAAATTAAACTCAAATTTCTAGATCGGTCTTGGTCCTAACCTCTTGATTATGAGGGTCTTCATTTTAAATGTTGGACATGTTTTGAGATAGGTCATATGGAATCCAATTTTGAGAGGTTGAAATGTAAAGGAGCTAAGCATGTTTCATAGTAGAAGGATGCTCTTCCCCACCATATTTCCGTAGACGGTAAATTGGATATCTTGTCGATTCAAATTCATAATTGGTTGAATGTGAGGAAAACCCTTAGTCCCACGAGGAAGTTATGGATTCTATAGAGAAATATTCATATTTAGGTACTCTAGGTAAGCCTTCAACAAGGCAAGAGTTGTGCCGGAATTCCCATGTTGGTAGAGAAATTATTTGACACTCCCATGACTCATATAAAGAACCAACTGTTAGCTGACCCATATAATTTTTTAGAAGAAGAGTTACCTTCCATTTTTTTAAAAAGATAGAGTCTTTAGAAGTTTATTTTCCTTATGGATTTGACACTAAAAATTTCCATGATTAATAGATAATACTTTGAAAAAATAAAAAATGATCTCCAATAAATCTTATTGGTGTAGACACAAAACCTATGCACTTGGGTACATTTCTAGGTCCTAAAAGCATGCTAACATTTACATGATTCCTAAGCAAGAAAACTAGTAATTGGAAACTCCCCTTTAGCCTTTTGCTTTGTCTTCTGCACTTTTATTGGCTTTATACATCTTGCACTCTTCTCGGTATTTGACTTTTTTTTCTATGGCCTCGTACACTAGCGCCTGGCTTAGGACACTAGCATCGTGTGCTCTTGTCCTCGCGGGAAATCATGTCCCTCTTTACCTTTTTCTTATCCTTTTGGACCCCTTTCTCTTTTTAATTACTTTTTACTACTTTGGGTTGGCCTTTCAGTTGTCAATTACAAAATTTAAACAAGGGAATCATATAAATACACAGTTATGTTTTCAAAATAAAGGACCAAGCACTAGAATTACTTACTATCACCTAAGCTTGCATCCAAAGGCACAAAAGCACTTCAAGGCATCCATCTAGCACACTCACTCAAGGGACAAAGGTTGTGTCACTTCTACATACAAAGAATAGGAGGGGAAAATTATTCTATTCCATCACACACATTTGCATCTGGAACATTCTAGACATATATCGATACTTAGGAAACATACACAAGGGAAACCTAATTCACACAGACTACATGGAGTCCGAGATGTAAGACAACACTCGGTCTCAAGTTCACTCTTTGGGTGACTGTCAAGGGGTCATTCTAAACAATTTTTATTAGATTTGATGTGATTTGTGGACATGTGTAGGTAGTCAATTTGTTTTTTAGGTTACAGGTAAATTCAACTATCAAGGAGTGAATCTAGAGCAATAATCATATATCAACAATGAATATCTTCTAACACATAAGATATCAGAATCTAAGCATTTACCTAGCCACCAATACCCATATCCATTCATCAATTCCTGGATGTTCCTTACCTACTGTGGTGCTCCTTCCTACACCGTTATGAGTTCTAGAACCTCCAAAGAAGCTTTGATGACATTGCTTCATGATTTGCTTTAGCTATTCACCTACCCCGATCACTTCCAGCTTTCTCAAAAATTAGGTAAGTCTTCCTATTCCCCTCTTTCTTAGGGTTTTACATTGTACATGTTTGTTTTCTTGTATCTTACTCTGCACTATAATTTTTATATCACATATTACATTAGTTACTATGCAATTAAATTAATTCAATTTATATTAAAATTCAAAGTGAACCCGCATTTGAACACTATTAGCTCCTTCTTTTTGTCATTTTTACCAACATGAGTGTCTCCCTCCCCGCCTTCTTGTAGGCCAATCCTGAATGTGCAAATAAAATTCATTATTTTTGTCTAATACTTATCTTCATCCTAATACCTCTCCTAAATATGTTTACCATAGACTTACTACATCACTCTCTTTTAATGAAGAACATATTACTTTTACATCTTCTAAAACTACTTCTCACATTGTTTTAGATAATTATTCACCCTTTATATCCAAGTTAAAATTAATAACATAGGGGTTAAATGAGATTTAATTGATAATGGCTCCGGCCTTAACATTTGTAATCTACCATTCCTTCAGAAACTAGGCCTTTCTGAAGCATCCTTAACGCCCTCATCTATTTTTATTCATGGCCTTGACAATATTACTAAAAAGGTCTTTGGTACAATCACACTTCCCATTACTATTGGCCATGCACTTTATTTGTCATAGTCCATGTAACGCCTAACAATATTAATTATAATATTATCCTCAGATGGCCTTAGATCCATGCCATGCACGTGGTCCCTTCAACCCTTCATGTGTGTATTAAATTCCTATACCAAGGAGTGGTTTATGAGGCCTTGGTATATCCCTCCCCATTTTCCTTTTTCAACACTATTGATCATTCACCTGAAGCCCCTACTTCAGTCACCATTCCTCCTAATTTCAAAAGTATGGTCTTAGGTATCGGTATATGCTTTGTTATGGTTTCACTAACACCGGATTAGGAAAATATGAAAAAGCATTCAAAGAGATTCTTTCCATTCCCACACAATCCACCTGGTTAGGCATCAAATATCTTCCTCCACTTTTCCCACCACATCCCCTCTTTAGTTTTACACTATTTCACATACTCACTATCACAATAATCAATTCCCATTTGTTCTCAATATTATATCTTACTTTGGAAAATCTAATTGTCCTAACACCAATATTGATACTCCATACACATTTCCACATCCACCACCATGGCATGGTTTCCCTTCCATCTCATATATATCTCCATCACTTGCATGTTTGGGGGTCATCGAACCCCTCATCAAAGTCATACGTTCTAATATGCAATTATATACCCATACTACTCGCATACACATCTATACTCTTTTTTTCAATTCACGTCAACCTTTCTAGCAACACTTTATCTCATATCTACACTATGGGAATACCTTGTTTCATCTATATATGATTTTATGTTCCTCCATACATGTCTTACTACTCATGCTTACTTATGGATCCTTCTATTCATGATACACATACTACTTTCTATACGGGTATGCATCCTTTCATGCACTATACACACTCTTGTTACTATTGTTCACAATTATCACATCTATTTGTCATCAACTCTTGATATACAAACTTATGGGGCATAACACTACTTTCCCCCATCCATATTAGATGTCTCTAGTATCTACTTATTATTTCTCTTCTCCATTTCACACTCTGCGCTTAATGTCAATATTTCAAAGCACTCCTACACCATTGGTACACACATTGTACCATCATTACCCAATGACACACTCTAGTGTTACGGTTCACACTTGACTATTGAGGGCACACTTCATCCATGAACCTCACATCTACACACTTCACGCTCAGTGCTTCATGATATATCTTTCTAGTATCTATTCTCACATGCCATACTCATTTCCCAATGACACACTCTTGTTTTATGGTTCATTCTTGACTGTTGAGGGAGAATTTATAAATGAACCTCATCTCATGCACATCCACTTTGGGGTGAAAGTGTTCATATCATCGTCGTACCTTGCATCTCACACCATTATACCCATACAACATTTTCATATCTTGGTTGTATTTATTTTTGCTATCTTATATTACTTACATCTTGCACTTTGCTTACTATGTTAGACATATACTCAGTATGTCATTATCTTTATCATATACACATGCACATTCACTTGGTCTCTAGAAGTGAATGCAAATCTCTTATAGATCCTTACATGATGCATGATACTTGACATTGAATCCCTTTTTAGTCCCATCGAGGCTCCTAGGGGCATCTACCTTGACTACTCTCACACATTATAGGTTCTATTGTTTCATCATTTACTACTTCTTCTTACTAGCACTTGATTTTTGCTGATATATACATGCTTTAACATACTATTTATCTTTCTAACATGTTAACGGGTGCTTCATGTATAGTATTTTTCTTGAAGGATTACATACAACCATGGTTATCTGATACATTTTGATTGCTATCGTATGTTATTTTTTGGACTATGTCCTATGTCTTATGTGATCATTGTATGGATTTGGATGCTTCAACCCTAATTGTCTTGTGACATTTTGAGTGATTTCCCATGTATGAAACTTTCTTTTCGTGGTCTATATTGTCTTCTTACTTTCTTGTTATATTATCTTCTATTACATGCTCGCTTGGACCACAATCTCCTACAATCATCGCATGCACCCCAAACGAGGTGGGCATATATAGGGTGAACAAATCACACCTACAAAAACTCAAAGCTACAATACATAATCAATACAATAATACAATTACTAACAGTCCAAAATCGGACTCGGGCCTCACACAGAGAGTAGACACTAGCGCCCAAAGAGCAAAAAAATTAGTTCTTGCACTTTGTGTCCTCCCCAGGTGTTAATGTCATGGGGAAAAAATGATCAATTTCTCATACAAGTACAATCTAAAGTAGTTCTTAGGACATATCTATAGTAGCAAGCACTTGCCTCCAATTACATAATTCATCTTATCGGTTATAATCGAACTAATCGTAACAATCAAAACAAATCGAGATGTACCATCTGCAGTGGTGCTTATTCGGGAAACATCATGGAAGGAGATAAAACTATACCTCTCTCCCCAAAAATCTTCTCTTGGTGTGAGATCACCCAAAAGCTCACACTTGGCATGGGATTTCCCAAAAATATCTCTCGGCATGAGATTGCCAAAAAAACTCACTCTTGGCATGAGATTGCCCAAAAACCTCACCATCAAAGAACAAATTCAACATCTCCAAGTAAATCAATAGATTTTTCTATCTCATAGTCTCTTGCATATCAGTGCAAACTTTCCTTTTACATACTTTCACACTTATACTTATTTATAAACATGTTAATTTGATTTATCATATACATAAATTTGACTAATATTTCTCTCTTTGTTTTGCAGTCTGTCATCCTTAATATGCAATAAGGATAAACTCACATTAGTAAACACAACACATTTTTATGCACATGCTTTGCCCCGATGGTCTACTTCCCTTTCCTAGTCTTCCCTCTTAACATTGCAATCACTCTATGCTTCACTTGTCCACTCGTAATGATATTGGCTACACTCTCCTCTATAGGATCATAAGGTACACATCTCCTATCACTTTATGTTATTGAGTATTCACTCAACAACATAAATGTGGGAAAATGTAGACAAAACCTATGCACTTGGGTACATTTCTAGGTCCTAAAAGCATGTTAGAATTTTCATAATTCCTAAGCAATAAAAATAGTAATTGCCAACTCCCTTTAGCCTTTTGCTTTTTCTTTGGCACTTTTATTAGCTTTATGCATCTTGCTCTCTTGTTGACATTTGATTATTTTATTTTTCTATGGCCTCAGACACTAGCACACGCTTAGGACACTAGCGTCAAACTCTCCTATCCTTCAGGGCACTCATGTCCCTCTTTACCTTTTTTATCCTTTTGGACCCATTTCTCTTCTTAATTATTTTTTACTACTTTGGGTCATCCTTTCAGTTGTCAACTATGAAATGTAAACAAGGGAATCATATAAATACACAATTATGTTTTCAAAATAAAGGATCAAACACTAGCATTACTTACTATCACCTAAGCTTGCATCCAAAGGCACAAAGGCACTTCAAGGCATCCATCTAGCACACTCACTCAAGGTACAAGGGATATATCACTTTTGTATACACAACATAGGAGGGGAAGTTTGTTCTATTCCATCACACACATTTACATCTGGATCATTCTATACCTAGTGTGCTACTTAGTGTAACTTGCACAAGGGAAACCTAGGGCATCACTACACATACATTCACATAGAACTACATGTATTTTAAAATGTAGTGTAGTGCTCAGTTGTAAGTTCACTCTTCGGGTGATGGTCGAGGTCAGATCCAACTCCACATTTTGTATATTTTTTATTATATTTGATGTGGTTTGTGGACATGTGTAGGTAATCAATTTGTTTTATAGGTTACATGTACATTTGGCGATCAAGGAGTGAATCCATAGTGACAAGTAGAGATCAACAACGAATATCTTCGACATAAAAGATATCACAATCTAATCATTTACCTAGCCACCAAGGCCCGGATCCAATCATTAACACCTGGGCACTCTTGCCCTATTGTGGCGCTCCTTCCCGCAATGTTTTGAGTTCCGAACCTCCAAAGCAAGATTTGAAAACACTACCTATAGTCTATTTCAACTATTCACCTACCCAGATCACTTCTAGTTTACTCGAAATAAAATAGGTCTTTCTATCCCCCTCTCTTGCTTAGGATTTCACATTGTACATGCTTGTTTGCTTGTGTATTAATGTACATTAGCATTTTTATATCACATATTAATTATTCACTTCGCAATTAGATTTAATTCAATTTATATTAAATTAGTTAGATGGACATTTACTTAGTTGTGAGTTTACTGCAAGTGTTTTGCTTGTGGTATTCCAACTTTTAGTTGGTTTATTTATGCTTTCGTTTAGTTGTTTTGACCTCTCTTTGTGCTGAATTTT
Organism: Taxus wallichiana var. yunnanensis; assembly: GCA_018340775.1. Taxonomy (NCBI): domain Eukaryota; kingdom Viridiplantae; phylum Streptophyta; class Pinopsida; order Cupressales; family Taxaceae; genus Taxus; species Taxus wallichiana. The sequence continues at coordinate 142,507,908 of CM031236.1, forward strand.
TAAATCTTTTGATTTTATATATAAGGTTTGGGGCCCTTTCCAAAACCCCATATTTACCCTTATAAAAAAACACCCTAGCAAAACACTTGATATACCATCCTAACATGACACTATTATAATACCCTAATGATGTGACACCCTATCATGACAACATAATGTGATACCTTTATAATGTGACACTTGAATGTGAAACTCTAACATGAAATCCTAATACGAAACCCTAATACATGCCCTAACATGACATCGTAATATGACACCCTATTGTGACACCCACACATAAAACCCTATTATAAAACCATAATACAACACCCTAATGCAACACCCTTATTATGTGACACCATATCTCGTCACCATGATGTGACACCCTAATATGAAACCCCGATGTGTGTCACCCTAACATAAAACCATAATATGACACTCTAACATGACACACCTACCATGACACCCTATTATGAAATCATAATGTGACACCATAACATGACATTGTAATGTGAAACCCTAATTATATGACACCCTAACATGACACCGTAATGTGAAACCCTAATACAACACCCTTATACTTAGACTCCTAATGAGATACCATAAAACACAAGTGGAACACCCCAAGAAACAAATGTGATACCCTAAACACCAATGGAACAACCTAAACAACAAACACGATACCCTAAACACTAGTGAGACACTCTAAACAACAAATGTGATACCATAAACCCGAATGTGACACTATAAACATTATTGTGACATTCTAAACACTAGTGTGGCACCTTAAAAATAAATGTGGTACCCTAATCACTAGTTTGAAACCTTAAACTATAAATGTGACACACTAAACATTAGTGTGCCACCCTAAACACTAGTTCAACATCCTAAACAATAAATGTGACAACCTAAAAAAAAAGTATGACACCATAAACAAAAATGTGATACCCTAAACACTAGTGTGACCCCTTAAATGAAAATATGACATCCTAAACAATAGTGCAACACCCTAAACAAAAATATGACACCCTAATAGTTTGAAACCTTAAACAAAAACTATTATAACCTTTAAAAAATGTATGACGCCCCAAATTAAAAATGTGACACCCTCACTAGTGTGGCACCCTAAAGGACAAATACAACACCCTAAACACTAGTGTAACATCCTAAACAATAAATATGACGCCTTAAACCTCAATGCACAACATAAAAACTAGTGTGAAACCATAAACACTAGTTTAAAACCCTAAAACATGTCACACCTTGAACATCAATATGACAACCTAAACACTAGTGTGACACCCTAAACAACAAACATGAAACCCTAACCACTAGTGCAACACCATCAAAAAAATTGAAACTTTAAACCCCAATGAAACGCCATAAACATTAGTGTGACAACCTAAAGACTAGTTTAATACACTAAATAAAAATGTGACCCCTAAACACTAGTGTGACACTCTAAAAATAAATATGACATACTTAACCCCAATCCAACACCACAAACACTAGTGCGAGACTCTAATAAATAAATATGAAACCCTAAACCCCAATGCGACACCGTAAACATGAGTGCGACAACTTAAACACTAGTGTGACACCTTAAACACTAGTTCAAAACCCTAAACTCAAAATTTGACACCCTAAACACTAATGTGACATGATAAACACTAATATGATACCCTAAAAACCAATGTGACACCCTAATCACCAAAGTGTGACATGCTAAACACTAATGTGACACCCTAAAAACCAATATGACACCCTAAACCCCAATGTAACACTAACAACACATTTGACACCCTAAACCCAAGTGAGACACTCAAACCATAGTGTGACACCCTAAATAATAAATGTGACACCATAAAAATAAACATGACACCCTAAACTCCAATGTGACACATACACACTATTACGACACCCTAAACACTAATGTAACACCCTAAACAATAAATTTGACACCCTAAACACAAATACGACACTCTAAACAATAAATGTAATACCCTAAACACTAGTGCAACACACTAACACTAGTGTCATATCTCTTGAACACTAGTGTGACATCCTAAAAAATAGTGTGACACACTAAATACTAGTCACACCACCCTAAACACTGGTGTGACATCCTAAACACTAGTGCGACACCTTAAACATAAAATATGACACATTAAAAATTAGTGTGACACTCTAAACAAAAAATATGACACCAAAACCCCCAATGTGACAATGTAAACACTAACATGACAACCTAAACACTAGTATGACACCCTAAACACTAATATGACACCCTAAACATTAGTACTGTCCCCTAAACAAAAAAGGTGACACATTAAACCCAAATGTGACAATGTAAACACTATTATGACACTTGTAAACACTAGTATGACACCCTAAACACTAGTGCGACAGCTTAATTTCTTCATAGGAAGCTTGATTTTACATGTTGCTAGTTTTGATAGCGATCGTCATCGGTCAAGAGGTAACTAACATTGGTTAGGAGGTAATTGGCATCGGTCAAGAAGTGACCGGCATTGGTCGTCGATGTGACCGAGACGCATCGGTCACTTGTGCATGGTGTTTTGTTTTTTAGACGAGAATTAGAATAAATATTTTTCTTTAAAGATGATTTCTTGATTGTAAAATTATATTTAGTTTCCCATAATAGATATATATGCATGTATGCATTGTATGAGGGTATGAGAGAAGAAAATAGCAATTATTTTGCATGTTAGTTTTCTTGGTGAGCAAGAAAGAGTAGCTGAGTGAGGGAAAGCATTGAACATCCTGTGAGGTGTTGGAAGACAATATATCTTCATTGTATTTCCTCTATAAAGCACTTGAATAATAATATTGGTCATTTCTTGGTGGACGTAGCCCACACTAGGGTGAACCACGTTAAATATGGTGTTATCTTTCTCTTGTTTATTTTATCTTCTAGTTTATTTCCGCATTCATTGTTTGTATGCTTTATCTGATTTTAGATCTATGCAACATTGTTATATGGTTTAACCCCAACAAATGGTATCAAAGATTTGTTTGGAGGTTTTGTGTGTTGACAGGATTTACTCACAAAGGGTTTTTGATTGAGTGGGAGAAAAGCAATGGCAAAAGATAGTAAATACCGAGTAGAGAAATTTGACAATTGTAATTATCAACTATGGAAGATGCAGGTGGAGGATTATTTGTATCATAAGGATCTATACTTACGTTGGATGAGCATGCATAGCCAAACACAATGATGACTAATGAAGAATGGAAGGTTCTTGATAGAAAGGCTCTGGGATCTATAAGATTGAGCTTGGAAGCATCGGTGGCTTCAAATTTTACAGATGTAAAAACCATGGTAGAGTTGATGAAATCTTTAGAAAATTTGTATGAAACTCCTAGTGCTTTGAATAAGGTTTATTTGATGAAAAAATTATTTTAATTCTAAGATGCAAGAAGGTGGATCTGTATCTAATCATTTGAATGATTTCCGGTCTATTGTAAATCAATTAAAATTGGTAGAAATTTTGTTTGATGATGAAGTGAAAGCACTTTTATTCTTATGCTCTTTGCTAGATAGTTGGGATAACTTGGTAATGGTTGTAGTAATACAATGTCTACTTCTAAAGGTTTGAAATTTGATGATGTGGTTAGTGTAATCCTTAATGAGGAAATACATAGGAAAAGCTCAGGAGAAGCATCATCTGGAAATGCTTTAAATGTAGAAAGCAGGGGAAGATCTAAGGAGATCATCAAAGAGAAAGAAGAATGGGAGATCAAAGTCAAGAAATGGAAAATCTAGATCCAGTACAAAGATTTACTTTGCTGAATTGTGGAAAGAGAGGACACATAAAGAAAAGAAGGAGTGTTGGTCCAAGGAAACAAAGAGAATACATCAAATAAAAGGTAAAGAAAAAGGTAAAGAGGCAAATGTTGCAAGTGAGGTAAAGAAAGATGCCCTTATTCTCTCCTTGGATAATAAATTAGAATCTTGGGTTTTAGATTTTAGAGCTTCTTTCCATGCTACCCCTAATAAGGGTTATTTCAAAAATTATGTTCAGGTGATTTTGGACAAGTTTATTTAGGAGATGATGAGCCATGCAATATTACTAGTAAAGGTGATGTTCATCTAAAGTTGCAGAATGGAAATCCATGGGTATTGAAAGATGTGAGGCATGTGCCAAGCCTCAAGAGAAATCTAATATCTGCAGGGAAACTAGGTGAATCTGGATGTGTGGTTACATTCACAACCAGATTCTTGGAAGGTTACCAAGGGATCTCTTGTTGTGGCAAGAGGTAAGAAGGTAGGAACTTTATATCTTGTCTACCTGTGTTACTAATTCCTTTTCTGTGCTATCTACTACAGATTTCAGATGTAACCATGTGGCATAATCGGCTAGGCCATATGAGTGAAAAAGGAATGTAGATATTAAAGGATAAGGGTAAGTTATCAGATTTGAAACAATTAGATCTTGAATTTTGTGAGCATTGCATATTTGGAAAGCAGAAGAGAGTGATATTTCTCAAGGTTGGGTCAAAAAAAGAAGAGCAGAAATTGGAGCTTGTACACTCAGATGTGTGGGGACCATCTCAGGTAGCTTCTATTGGAGGATCCCAATATTATGTGACTTTCATTGATGATGCCACAAGGAAGGTATGGATTTATTGTATTAAGCATAAATATGATGTTTTTGAGACTTTTAAAAGGTGGAAATCCCTTGTGGAAAATGAAACAAACTTAAAATTAAAGTGCCTTAGATCTAACAATGGTGGTGAGTACTACAACAAGGAGTTTTCAATGATTATTGTTCAATGAATGGAATACGAAGAGAAAGAATGGTTCCTAGAACTCCATAAGAGAATGGAGTTACAAAAGAATGAATAGAAACAATCATGGAACGTGTTAGAAGCATGAGGATACATGTCGGTTTTCCTTTGAAATTTTTGGGTAGAAGCAGTGGATACAATAATGTACTTGATCAACTATGGGCCTTCAACAACACTATGGTGGAATACCAAAAGAAGCTTGGTTTAGAAAAGAGGTAGATTTTTCTTTTCTTAGATTTTTGGCTCAAAAGATTTTGTGCATGTTGATAGGGAAAATAGGAAGAAGTTGGATGCTAAATCTAAGAGATGTACTTTCATTGGTTATGGATCTGGTGATTTTGGATATCAGATTTTGGGATTTAGAAGATTCTAAGATTATTAGGAGTCGTGACATTGATTGAATGAAAAAGAATGTACATGGATCAGGTTTTGGTGCCTAAACATGAACAAGTTGATGATATTTTGAAGGAAAATCAAATTTTTAGATCTAAAATAGATATCCACAGACACTAACATCGTTCGGTTCTATAGAAAAACCGATGTTGATCAGTAACCAACATCGGTAGATAGGATCGAGTTCAGAACAGACAGCTACTGGAACCGGTGTCGATACTCCTCGAACCAATGGCGGTGAGGCAACCACAGTCATTCGAAAGATAGAGGAACCATGATTGATTATAGAATTGCGGTTGTCGATTATCAAGACCATTGTGTCGGTCACCGACAGAGATTGACATGAATGTGAAACAGGACATAAAATGAGCCCCAAACACCCTAGATCTCAATGAGAAGGTCACAAAGAGTAAGTAGACCTCCAAAGAGATTTTCACCTTCCTTTTCTTATTTATTATTAACTGATAGTGGTGAACCAAAAATATTTGAAGAAGAAATGTAGGTAGATACCCACATGCAGTGGGAGCATGGCATGGATGAGGAGATGGACTCCTTGGAACAAAATTAGACATGGGATTTGGTCAAGTTATCAGCATGTAAGAAAACACTATAAAAAATGGGTTTACAAAATCAAGGAAGAAGAGGGTGGACTGAAAAGGTACAAGTGAGGCTTGTGGTAAAGGGATTTGCACATAAAATAGGTATTGACTTTGATGAGATTTTTCTCTTGTAGTTAAGATGACTTATATTTGTATTGTTCTAAGTTTGGTTGCAATAAAATATTTGCATTTAGAACAACTTGATGTTAAGACAAATTTTCTTCATGGTGATTTGGAGGAAGAGATTTATATGCAGCAACCGCTTGGTTATGAAGTCAAGGGTAAGGAGAAACTTGTGTGTAAATTGAAAAAGATCCTATATGGGCTCAAGCAAGCTCCAAGGCAATGGTATTTGAGATTTGATAGTTTTATGCATGAGCATGGTTATATGAGATGTGAATCTGACCATTGTGTTTATTTTAAGAAGCTTGAAAATGGGAGTTATGTTATTTTTTTACTATATGTGGATGATATGTTGATTGCAGGATCTAGTATGCAGGACATTGGTAAACTTAAAGAAATGTTATCTCACACATTTTCAATGAAGGATTTGGGAGTTGCAAAGAAAATCCTTGGCATGCAAATTCATCGAGATAGGAAAAACAAGAATTTGTATTTGTCTCAGGAGGCTTATATCAATAAGGTGTTGGAAAGGTTTAACATGAAGATTCAAAACCTATTAGTACACCTATGGCTGGACACTTAAAATTGAGAAAATATTAGTGTCCTTCATCACACGAGGAGGTTGAGTACATGGCATGTGTTCCCTATGCTTCAATAGTAGGAAGTCTTATGTATGCCATGGTTTGTACTAGACCATACATTGCACAAGTAATGAGAGTTGTGAGCAGGTTTATGGCTAATCCAGGTAAAGAACATTGGAAATTAGTCCAATGGATTCTCGGTATTTGAGAGGGACATCCAGCATGGAGTTATGCTATGGAGGGTCAGATACTTCTTTACGTGGCTATGTTGATTCAATATGGCTGGAGATTTGGATGGCAGGAGGAGCACCACTGGATATGTTTTCACAATAGGTGGAATGAAGTTAGCTGAATTTAGAGATTGCGAAGGTTGTGGCTTTATTTACTACAGAGGCAGAGTATGTTGCAACTACAAAAGCTAGCAAGGAGATGATATGGATGAGTAGGTTCATGGAAGAGTTGGGAAAGGAGCAAGAGGATTGCATATTATATAGTGATAGTCGAGTGTAATCCATCTGGCAAAAGAACTCATCATTTCATTCAAGAACGAAACACATTCAGTTGAGGTATCACTTCATACGATAGGTATTGGAGGATGGACAACTGAAGTTAGAGAAAATCCATATGGATGAGAACCTTGTGGATATGCTAACGAAGCCATTGGTAAAGGAGAAGTTGGATCTTCACTCCACTTTTGTTGGTCTTCGAGTTTGAGACTTGAAGAGGAAGAAATGGGCCAAGGAAAATGATCCAAGGATGGTGATGTATAGTACAATGTAACAATTGATCTCCAAGTGGGAGATTATTGAGTGTGGAGCTTAATTGCTTCACAAAAGCTTGATTTTACATGTTTTTTGGTTTTGGATGGATGATCGACATCGGTAAGGAGGCAACCGACATCGGTCGGTTAAGAAGTGACAAGTATCGGTCAAGCGGTGGACCGATATCGGTCACCTGTGTGATGGTGCTTTGTTTTTTTGATGAGAATTAGAATAAATATTTTTCTTTAAAGATGATTTCTTGATTGTAAAAGCATAGTTAGTTGCCCATAATAGATATATATGCATGTATGCATTATATGAGGGTATGAGAGAAAAAAATAGCAATTTTTTTTTCATGTTAGTTTTCTTGGTGAGCAAGAAAGAGTAGTTGAGTGAGGGAAAACATTGAACATCTTGTGAGGTGTTGGAAGACAATAGATCTTCATTGTATTTCCTTTGTAAAGAACTGAATAATAATATTGGTTGTTTCTTGGTGGACGTAGCCCACACTGGTGAACCATGTTAAATCTAGTGTTATTTTTTCTTGTTTATTTTATCTTTCATTGTTTATATGCTTATTTCTCTTTGCATTCATTGCATTTATATATATTAGAGCCATTTAAGGCTGTTTTCACAAGGGTAGCATTAGGGTACTTTATCTGATTTTAGATCTTTGCAACATTGTTATATGGTTTAACCCCATGGTATTACACCCTAAATGCTCTTGATAAGTTAGAGAAAATTTTTAGGGGACATTAGAGCCATTTTAAGGCTGTTTTCACAAGGGTAGCATTAGGGTAGCTTTACTAACATGACCATTAACGTACATCAAGTCAAAATAGAACCAAAAAAATTAAAAAAACCATTAAAAATAAACCCTTAATGCAAGAAACAAATGGATTGTTCCATTCAGTTTCATATGTTAAGATTTTTGGGGCTCCAAAACATTGTTTCATTATTTTTTATTGTTATTTTTCTTTGTGGGGTAATGTAGAATATTTTTTAGCCTTTTGTTGTTTGTAGTATTCTGCTAAAAAGGAGATTTTTGGCCTTTTTAGGTTTGTTATAGATTTGGGGGCCTTTTTTGTAGGGGGTTATTGCTATTTATGGGGCATTTTTGTATGGATTTGTTATAGATTTTTCGGTCATTTTCTAGGGTTTTGTTGTAGATTTTTAGGGCATATTTGTAGGGGTTAGTTGCATATTTGTGGGTAAATTAAGAGAGATCTTGAAGATATCACTCAATGGCATGTACAACAACAAGAGTTGCACTTGAACGATATCACAAACTTCTTATCGCATTATTCTATGAGGATCAATACAAAACCTCATGCACATCGAAGAGGGTTTCACTTCCAATGGTGATAAGAACACTTCATATAATAAAAAAGAGCACGAATCACAAGGAAAATCAAGTACAAAAAGACATTGGTGTGTCCAACATGCTCATAGATAAAAAATAAGAGGTACATATATGAGTGTTGTGTAACTCATGTGCATGACACGTGTACACAACCCTAACTAACCCTATTGACCTATTCTCACTAAGTGAGATGAATAACCACATGAGGTGGAAAAGATGCCAAGTGACGATGAGACAAGTCATATACACCAACACCCCCTTCATCGAAGTTGAGGTAGAGGTCATGGAAAGTCGAATCGAAAGAGAAATCCCTAAACAACTAAGAAATATGTGTCAATGGGGCTCAAAGAACTAAATTCCTGATAAGATACCCATGTACAAACAACATCTTTCTAGAAAATAAGAAGAGGATAAAAATGTGTCTCAATAACTACTCCTGATGAGGTACCCATGTACAATAAGGATCTAAAGCAATGGAGGAAAAACCCCTAAGGGAAAACATCCAAGTAAAAGAGATAAAAGAATCCCCTAAAAACCCTAAGAAAGATGTGTCATATGGGTCTTAAAAACTAGGCCTAATGAGGTACCCATGTACAAACAACATCTCCTTGGAAAAGAAGAAGAGCACTAGAAATCCTGAAGAAGATGGGAAGTTACTGACACACCTCACCCCAAGTAGAGATCGCAAGGGAAGATACTTTTCCTCAATGAAGGGCTTGGTGGAAATGTCTGCAACCATATCAAAAGTCTGACAATATTGTAACTTGATGATTTCATCATGTATCGGCTCCTTAATAAAGTGCATATGTATCTCGATGTGCTTCATCCATTGATGTTGAACTAGATATCAACAACTCATATTATCGCATGAAAGAGATGATAGTAGGATGCTCATAGTGAATACTAAACTCTATCAATATACCCTATAACCAAATAACTTATGTGGCAATGTTAATTACTCCTTTGTATTCTACCTTTGTATAAGACATCGTAATTGCGTTTTGCTTCTCGCTAGACCAACTAACAGGACCAGAATCAAGAGAAAAATAGTAGCACTGAGGTATATTTTTGTTGATCAACCCAATCAAATTCAAGATACCCAACTAAGTCAATATCTACTCCTCCTAGATAGTGAATTCCATCTGTATAAGTGCCATGAACATAATGAAGGATCTACTTCACTACTTTTTCCAATATAACTCATGTGGCTCCTATATGAATCTGGAAACAATCCCAACAACATACGATATATTCAAATGCATGTGAGTACTATAAATCAAGACCCCCAAAATTTTCCATAAAGGGTGTCATCAACTAAGGGAGTAGAGAATTAGAAACCAACTTAACCCTTGTTGGCTAGATTTTTTGCATAGCTGAAAACCTAGGCAGTCATGAGATAAATCTCCCTCATTTACCGGTGAGGCTCCTATGTAAGATTTGTCAATTAAATATGCTAGTATCTATTTAGGGGTTTTACTTTAACCATGTAGCTCATGAACCATAGTTGTATAGTTTTGCAGCAAGTAAGCAGCTATTAAAGAAAGGAAATATCTAAAGAAGAAGGAAATAATATAAACACAGGAAATAAAGAGGAAGATGTGTAACCCAATCAATAGATTACAGAGTTGATTGCATGCACATAGATAGAACCAATAGATATTAACACAAAATTATAAGCAAAGGAAGCTTTCAGATCTAGATCTAGAATAACACAAAGTTTATAAGTAGATCTAAGACAAAAAGTTAGAAACAAAATGCACCATGACACAAAGTTCTTCGGAAATCTGCTCCTTTCTATTCCTTTGCTTCAAATCTCTATAAGGGGTTTCAACACAAATTCTTGAACACAAGAATGCTGCTTACAAATTCTGATCTTTTAACTCTGTAGGTTCTTCCTCTACTTATAGAATGTAGAGGGGCAATTACAAGTCAGAAGTTTTTAGTGAACTGGCACATGTGGAAGTCGGAAAGGAAACAACTGGCAATCTCCCTCCTGGAATTCCTCTTTACATGACATGCATGATTTGCAACTGAATATAGAACCTTCTATTTTACATGTCTGCCACCTATTTCCAAGTAGTTGAATTCTTCAAGTAATGGATTTTAAACCAATCACTTAAGTTTTATAATTTAATTGATCGCTCAATTACTTTTTCGGAGGACAGAAGAAGGAAGAGGAAAGCTGCAATCTTGTACTTTTTCATATTTTACATGCAGCTGATTCTTTTGCCTTTGATTCTCACCAAACTAGATTTGGAAGCAGATGGATATGGAAGCAGCTAGATCTGGAAGTAAGTGACTGTGATTTTCTTGCGGGTATTGTCTTTGACTGGTCTTCCTTCTTATCCTTGAAGCTTTTGTAGTTTTTCTCCAAAGATACATGCATCACCAAATGTTTGTCGTAAATAACTCATCATTTTTATTTTTAATTGGATATGAGAAATTAAAATTTTTGGAAAGCACTCCAGGTGAATGCAAATTCAATGAAGGCTTCAACTAAAATATTGGGAGCACATGCACAAGATCCTGGAAGGAATTTCCCATGCATTGACTTCTTCACGGCCGCATTCGTTAACAAGAGGATGAAGCCTTTGTAATTATGGATTTGGATCTGTGTCTCCAGTGTCAACAAATCTGGAATTAATGCATGATGTCGTTGATCTTTCTCGTTCATCCCACTTCATCATGGTTGTATCTGTCTTTGTCTGAGTAATTCTTTTTCTCTTTATTCAGGAATTCTTTACAACCGGTGCAGATCTGGAGATTTCTTCATATTCGGAGGATATGTTCAATGTATTGGACATTGATTTAAGCTCCCTTTCTCTTATAAAATCACTTGTAATGAATTCCTATAATTAATTTAGACAAAGATGGCAACCGGAACATGAACACTTGATTTTAATTATAAAAATCTGCATATATCAAGCCTATTGCCCCAAAATTTGATGTTTTGTTTGCATGCAAAGCAAGCATGAATTTTGTCAACTTCACCTAAGCACTTGTACCACTATGTAGACAATTAATCAGACTTAATTCAAACTCCTTCAAACCTAGGTGCCAAACTTTGAAGCCTTCTAGCAGTAAAAACACCTTCTTCTATGCAAAATTCCTCCTTAATTGGGCACCAAAATGCAGGCTGCACTTCCTTGTTGAAGAATTAATTATTTCACCATTATGGCAGCCCCTTCTTATATAACCTTCACCATTCTATAATTAATAATTGCCTCTCCTATTCCTGATAATTAATTAATTAATTAACATGCTTTTCTCTTCAATTTGGGCGCCTATTTTGTGCATGCTCATGGCTGCCATTAAATAAATTAAATTTATTTAATTTTAGCTTTCTACTTCCAGTTCACATTGACTTCATAGTGTGCTTTGACCTTATGCACCAAAAATAGGAATTAATTCCATTAATTAATACTTTAAAAAGTATTATTTCTCCTCAATATGGGTCGCACTTTTTTGCATGAGAGGGGGTTGCATTAAATAAATTAAATTTATTTAATTTTAGAATTCTATTTCCAATCTTCTTTATCCTTTCATCATGTGTTGACTTTTCCTCATGCTTGGGCACCAAAATTGGGTGAATAAATATTATTAAATGCATTATTATTTACCCAAGGTGGGTCACACTTTTTGGCAAGGGTGAATTCTATTTTTAAAACTCAATTTATAATGGGATTATTCACCCTGCACTGTAGCTCCGAAAATCCCATGATCCACTTAAGTTGTTTGAGTTTCATAATGGAATTTTTTACCCTACAAGGAAGATAAGAAATTCCCATCAATGCCTTAAGTGATTTTCTTTTATTTCACAATGGGAATTTTCACCTTACAAGGCAGGTAAGAAATTCCCACCTGCCTGCTACCTCTAATTTTCCCATCATGACTTAAGTGAATTTGCTTCCATGGGAAAAAGTACCCTGCTAGGCAGGTACAAAATTCCCATCACTTTCCCGCCACCAAAAATTTCATTGTAGCTTAAAACCTGTCTTTTCCCAAAATGTGACTCCCCCGGAAGAAGCTTTTTCGTGCATGACTTCGTCTTTTTAGAGAGAACCAGACCTCATGTGGAAAATTTCTTCTGGCATAATGTCCATAGATGATCTCCAGATACTCCAAGCAAGAAATCAGACTAAACCGGCAAAGGAATTGACCTAGAGAAATTTCATAGAAAATAAAACGAGAAAACACCAAAAACACAAAACGTTGCCAGAAGTCATAGATAAATCCCATGATTCATTCCTGGTTAAAACCCTACTAGTATATGGGAATATTGACATGTAAGACCACAACATGGTTAAACCAAAGCACAATTTGCCTTAAACAGGGCTCAAAATAATTAAATAAAAATTTCCCACAGGCAAACCCCAACGACAGAATATAACGAGTTTGGGCATCTGGGTATTTATCAAAATTGGCTTATATGACTCTCTAGGAATATCTTGACACAATATAGACACTTTCTGGAAATAAAAACAAAAAATGACCCATTATTTTAAAAGTCCAAAAAAATTTACATGGGGTAGTCTCATATTTTAGGGTGAAATCTGGGGACACCAACCTTAGAAATGAAATAAGTAGGAGAAGGCTTACAATTAGACATATGAAATTGAGCAAGAAAATCAAGGGAGTACTTAGGATGCGAAATTATAATTCCCAAGTCAGATTGTGAAATCTAAATCCCAAGAAAGTAATGAAGCAATCCTAATTTAGACATAGAAAACTTGTTGGATAAGGCAATCTTCACAGAATTAATGATAGAGGAAGAGTTACCCATGATCAACAAGTCATCAACATACAAAAAAAGGATGAGTATGGAGTCATCTTTTCATAGAATGTAAACATTTAGGTTAGAGTGACACCAAGTGAACCCTGGTGTAAGTAAAAAGGAGTCCATCTTGGCATACCAAGCCCGAGGGGCTTGTTTAAGGTTGTAGAGAGACTTGTTTGACTTACAAACAAGGGAGGGATCATGGATATAACCCGAAGGTTTTTCTATGTAGATCTCTTCCTCTAGGTACCCATAAAGGAAAGAAATCTTAACATCCATCTAAAAAACTTCCCATATGTTTGTTGTAGCGATGACAAGGGTCACCAAATAGAATTCATATTCACAACTGGAGAAAAGGTTTCCAAGTAATCAACCCCAGCTACTTGGGAGAAACCCTCGGCTACTATTCGTGCTTTAAAATTATCAACGTCCGCCATAATTTTTTTAACACCCCCAACACCGAATGATTTTTCTTACTTTTGGAAGAGGGGCAAGATCCCAAGTATCATTCTTCATGAATGAAGAATACTCCTCATCCATGCCGTAATACCACTCACGAATACTAGAAGCCTCTCGTAAAGATTGATGGTCAAAAGCAAAGGAAAAGGAGTGAGGTCAAATGAACTCTAAGTGATTCCATCTCTTTTCTCGAAGGATCTCCCATCTACTCTCCAACACTATGCAAAGTTTTCCTATCCCAATGAGGACCAAGAGGATTAGGCTCAGATTCAAAAGATTCATCACTCAAGTGAGAAGGAACAATGTTCCGATCAACACTACCGTCATAATTGGAAGACTCCAAAGCATGAGGGTCGGGAGGCACGGGAGGGTCAAGAGGAGGAGGAGCATGCTCAACAACATCATCATCCAAAGAGTCAAATTCAAAATCAGAAATCATAAGGACCTCATGAGGGTAGAGAAGTAGAAGTCAAAGAAGACTCATCGAATTTCACACTTCTCTCGATATAAAGCTCATGAGTAGTAGGGTTCAACACTCATTATCCCTTCACATAATTAGGATACCCTACAAAGATACAACGTTTGGATTGTGGTTCCAAATCTTTGTGCTTATTTTTGGGAATCCGGCCATAGCCTTGGATTTGAAGACTCAAAATTTATCAACATCAAGCTTGTGTCCAAACCAGATTCAAAGGGTTTTATCCTCTTACTTCCTTGTGTGGAACATGATTCTAAATGTAACAAGCATAATTCACTTGCTTCGACCTATTACTTTGAGAGGAAGGGAATTTGATTGAACCATTCAAGTTAGTTCTTTCTTTCCACAACTCCATTTTGTGAAGGGTTGTAAGCAATTGTACACGCTGCAAATCAATCCCTTCAGAAGTAAAAAAATCCTTGAACCTATTACTCGCATACTCGCCTCCATTTTTAGTTTGACTAACCTTAATAGAATGTTCCACTTGTTTTTCAAAGAAGATCCTTAAATTATTGAAAGTGATAAAAAATTCAGACTTAAGCTTAAGAAAATACACCCAAGTGTAACACAAAAAGTCATCAATGAAGGTTAGTATATAAAGATATCTAGTAAATGAAGGAGATGGGAAAGGGATAGAAATGTCACTATGAACAAGATCCAAAAGATGAGTAGCTCTCTAGGATTTTCCTTTGTCAAAAAAATTCAAAGTGCTTCTTCCCAAGGGCACAACCCTCAAAAATACCTCGAGAAAATCTGAAGCGGGCTAACCCATTGACCATTTCATTTTGGATCAATTATTCAAGGTAAAAAAGTTCAGATGGACAAAACACTCATGTCATAGCTTACTAACCTCATCTACATGAGTGAGAAAGGAAGTGGGCATCAAATCAGAAGTAAAGTGGGAGAAGGTATACAACCATGAATGGTGATCTACCTTTCCCTCGTGCACTATAGTGTTATTATGAAGCTCAAGAATCATCACCGAGTTAGGACTGAATTCCACTCGCATTCCTTCACCAAGGTGAGTGTTTTGGTAAACCAATATGATATTAGTAGAGAGGTCGATAACACTCAACACTTGGTTAAATGACCCCATCCATCTCTTTCGATATTCTACTAGCAACCGACATCGTTATGTCATCACCCAACATGATTTGGGACATGTCACATGGTTCTATGTTGGAGAACTCAACATGTGAAGATTCCATGTGCTGAGAGGCACCATAATCTATAATCCACATCAATAAAAGAGCAACTCTAGCTACAAGGTCCTTTCCTTTCTTCTTATTAAATTTAGACTCTTTTGCAGTGGAAGACTTGAATTTCAAAGCATTCTTTTTTATAGACTCAGGAACACATATATGATTCTTCTTGAGCAAATGAGTAAGGTGATCAATTTTTTTCTCATACATTGATGCTCTTCATGACCAGTCTTATTGTAATAGGAACACTTACACTTTTCTTTCTTTGCTTTAGGCTCAAAATTTGAAGCGTTCATGTTAGGTTTGGTTTTGTCTTGGTTGGTCTTGGTTTCCTTCTTAGGTTGGTCTTTTTTATCTTTCTTCTTTTCAGTATTCTTTCCCTTACCATTAATTTCTACAAGGGCATGTGACTTGGACTTGAGAGACCCCATTTGAATGAGTTTTTCATGTTCTCAAATGAGTTGGGACAAAAAACTATCAAATGAGGGCATATTCCAAGCACTTCCTAGAGTAGCTTTCATAGCATGAAAATTTGACATAAAAAACAGTATTTGAGACCTAACTTAGAAAGAATCAACAAGATCAATTGGGAATATTTCTTCTCCACTTTACATTCCTTTAACAACAATCTAGTGTGGACGAACTTTGAGAAGAATGCCTGTAGGTTTTCAAAGTCACTAGGATTTAATCCTAGTAGTTTGTTTTCCAACTCATGTGCTCTCATGTCATATTGTTGTTTGAACATATCATATAATGTTTTGCACACAAAACTGAGTGTTTTAGAAGACTCAATGTGGAAGATCAAGTCAGGAGAAACAAACATATAAAGAAGACCTAAGGCTTCATCACTTATATTCAACAACTTAGAGTTTTCAGGCTCATCGTCAGTTCGAGTCTCGCCTCACACATGGTAATGAGAAATAACCCTTGACCCCTTAGTTTACCATTTTCTATCTCCATTTGAATAATTTTAATGATGTAAGCAAAGGAATTGAAAGCTGTATCCATAAAGAAGAGATAGAAAGAAGGAATGCAAAAAATAAAAACAAACAATGCAACCACCTAAGAAAATATTATAACCCCCTGCCTTCGACACTTTATAGTTTAGTGTGTTGGATACTATCTAGTGCGAACGTGTGGCATGAAACAATTTATCACTCACCTTGTAATTAATGTAATAACACCCAAGAGAGGAGACCATAATCAAGTTTCATTGATCACAACAAATTGACACCATAAACAAGCACAACAAGCTAAAAAATAAGAGAAGGGGTGAAAGAAAATCTGTTGTGAGAAAAATCATCTCACATCGCAACAAAACCCCCTTGCTACAAGATTGTAGCAGACATGCTCACTAGTCCACAAGCAATAATAAATGCTATTACAATGTAGAAAATGAGATCAAGACGAGTCACTGAGACCTCCAGGATGCCGAAAAACCTCCAAAGAAGAAAAAATACTAGAAATGCTACAAAACACTCCAGAACATGATTAGAGAAAAAATCAATAACGCTTTAAAATCAACCTTTGAAACATCTAATTTAGCTAAGTTGGCTAATTTTAGAGAAAAAGGACTAAAATTGACAAGAAATTTTAAATAAATGACCATTTTAATTTACTAATCAAATAAAAGAGCTAATTTAATTAAACTAGATACCTAAAATTTTAAAAAGAAGCTCTTGAAAAGTAATAAAATTTAATTAATGACCTTTAAAATATATATTAGATCCTAATTACTAAGCTAAGATCTAATAATTTTTTTAAAAAATTACTTTAATTTTAAAGCACCCCACATTCAATATCAAACTCGAACCCTTAATTTGAAAGGCCACTCCACAATAAGTAAGACTCGACCACCTTTTAATGCACCCACTTGGAAATTAAAAAAACAACCAATAAATATTTATTAAACCCACTTAATTTTGAATATGCCTCGAATGCAACACAAAGTGGGAGAAAACAATGAAGGCGGTCAAAAGGCGGTGGACGCGCGGTTAAGAACTCAACAAGGATGACGGAGCGGTGGCTATGTGGGAGGATAAGGTCGAGCTAGCTTGTGGTTTGAAGGATAGGCTCGAGCAATTCCCAAGGAAGATTTGGAAACATAGGATTAGACGGGGTTTGCGGAGGATGGCCAGAGAGAGTAGCTAGCCATTAAACGACAAAAACACAATAGGTCACATATCTAAGGTTTGATGCAGGATAAGGATGAAAGAATGCAAAGTGGAAGGTTAATGCACACATTAGAGTTCACACAAGGAAGAATGGATAGGAAGATATGGGAGACCAAGAACGGTGTTGGGAGAGTTCAAAGTCGGGACATAAAAATTAAACAATGAGCAACAATGCACAAACTAACATGGCGTAGAAAATGTAAGTTAAAATGGATCGAGGCAAAAACATGCAAGAAAAACTCAAATCACACACTAATGCGAAACAACGATTCAAAGAAAAAACAAACCCAAGATCCAAGCACATAAAACCCAATCAAAGAGATATCTCGAATAAAGAAGGATATGGCCAAACCAAGAGACACCAAACACACATACAAATAGGAAAAAACAAACCTTGCCAAGGTAGAAAACTTGACTTGACTAGTATGCAAAAAGGCCAACCAACTCGCTAGGAACTTGTCGAGCTCTGCTAGAGCTTGGTCGAGTTTGGCTATGAGGTGCAACAAGCAACCAAGGATAACCAATAATGAAAACTAGGAGGGGGAAGAGGCAAACAACAAGATTTAAAAAAAATCACTTTTAATTGAAATTTTTTGATAAAAACCTAATTTTTAAAAAAATTCACTTCCAATTAAAAAATTATGTTAAAACCCATAAATGAAGAACCAACCTCTAGATTTAGCAGTTCTTCCAAATTTGGCTGCAACTTGCTAGATCTTGTTGTAAAACCCCGCAACCTACATAAGAAAAACTAGAAAACTAGCACAAACTCCAAGAAACAAGATTGCTAAACCTATAAAGAAGATTCCAAAATTAATCGAAAAACTTGCATGAGAAGCATGAAAACCAAAAATGAAGTAATCAACAACCAGATTCAAACAAGTGTGTTTACCAAACATACGCTCTAAAAATATCATATTATTTTGTAAGGATCAATACAGAACCTCATGCACATCAAAGAGGGTTTCACTTCCAATGGTGATAATAACACTTCATGTAATTAGCAAGAGCATGAATCACAAGGAAAATCAAGAACAAAAAAACAACGGTGTGTCTAAAGCATGCTCATAGATAAAAAAAAGAGGTACATAACCCTAACTAACCCTATTGACCTATTCTTACTAAGTGAGATGACTAACCACATGAGGTGGACAAGATGTCGAGTGACGACGAGACAAGTCATATGCACCAACACTTCCTCCAAGTAACCAAAAAGTAAAGCATGAACTCAAGGAAAGGTGAAGCAAACACATTTTCCAAATTAAAAATGAAAACTAATGTTACTAATATAATTAAAGAGCTTATTTTAATAAATTAGATTCCTAATTAATTAATAAAACTTTTAATTAAGATTAATAGCATTAGTTTTCATTCATTTATTTAGAAAACGTGTTTGCTTCACCTTTCCTCGAGTTCATCAAAGTTGAGGTAGAGGTTAAGGAAAGTCAAAATGAAGGAGAACTCCCTAGATTTAACTAAGAAAGATGTGTCGAATGGGTCCCAACAACTAAAGGCCTGATAAGGTACCCATGTACAAACAACGATCTTTCTAGAAAATAATAATATGATAGAAATGGTTCCCGCAACTAGGAGTGATGAGGTACCCATGAATAATAAGGATCTCAAGTAATGGAGAAAAACCACAAGGGAAAACATCCACTTACAAGAGATAAAAGACTCACCTAAACAACCTAAGAAAGATGTGTCAAATGGGTCCCAAAAACTAAGGCCTGATAAGGTACCCATGTACAAACTGCAATATTTCTACAAGAAGAAGAAGATGAGGAGAAGAAGAGAACTAGCCGAGCTCCTCCTGAAAATGATTTCCAATGAATTCCCAAGGAATATGAAGGTGCCGAAGGTTTGAGATCAGCAAGGGAGGGAGGAGGAACATGAAGTGTCTTTGATGATGACTCAACATGTAAAGGAGACAATATATCAAGTGAGGTGGTGATAATCCTGTCAAGCTCCATAAGGTGGGAGTCTGCAAGTATAGATACATCATCAAGTGGGTTGAGCTATCATGGAGGAGAATCTGAAGAGACAGATGAACCTGCTACTGTGGAGAATCTATAGAAGCCAGTGTGGTAGTAACTCTTATCTATGAAGTGGCAGTAGGTGAAGGAAGAATATGTTGTATGGTGATGTCGGTATCCTCGAGTATATCATCCAAGTCTAAGTCAAATAAATCAATGTCATGTTGCAGAGGATGGTATGAACCTTGTGAAGAAGTAATACTGAAGTCTATAGAAGCAACAGGTGATGGAAGGATCTCCAAGCTAGAATCAAAGGAATATGTAGATTCTCATGAAGGGAAAAATGAAGATTTGAAGCAATATGTGAGGCGGGGGAGAATAAAATCAAAGAGTCCTATGGAGGAGAGTTGTTGGTAACTCTGATAGGAGAAATACTAAGTTCTAAAGGAGCATTAAGATAAATATGTGTGGGTGTCCCTTCATAGGAAAAAATATCGGTAAAATCATTGTCCTCCATGGATGTAAGATCATCGGAAGAGTCATAACTAGATGAAGGAGGATCAAAATACCCATGTAGGTTCTGAATGAAATTACAAGCTTTGTGCACAAACTCGGTGAACTCTACTTGACGTTGAAGGTTCTCCAATGCAATAAGAAAAATAAGTCCATATGTCATGTCATTCTTAGTCAGCCAATCATTATGTTGAATGCGGTCAACAAGTTCTGGTGCAATCCCAGAAGATGGGGTAGTAAGTTGTGCATAATACAATGACCAAGTATACCATTAGTCCATTAAAAGTAGTTGTATGAACCTAGTTGGACCACCGAGCGATGAAAATCGATGTCCATAACAAGATGATCCTTCAAGAAACACTAGTTTAACCCCCCTATTTCTAACACTTTATAAAAAATGTGTAGGTTATAATCAGGTGCATTCATACGATGTGAAACGTTTAGTCACTCACCTTGCAATAAGCGTAATAATGTGCAAGTGTGGAGACCACAATGTGTTTCGACACACATAACATGAAACGATACCATAACAAGAACAATAAAAGAAAAAAAAAACGAGAAGAAGAGGAAAACTAAGGTCCTAAGTGAGAACGAGCATCTCACGTCACTTTGAAACAAGAGAATCCTTTGCCACAAGGTTGTGGCGGCCGCACTCACTAACCCACAAGCAAAAGGATCAATATTTTTACTACAATGCAAGGGCGACTCAAAAAAGGAGCCGAAGAGACTCTAGAAGGAAAGAGAAGCAACTTGGAAGACATAAAAGAGCTACACACTCCAACAAAATATTAGTAGAAAAATCATCTAATAACGTTGTAAAACACACTTTAAATTTTCCCAATTAGTCTAATCTTAAAGATTAAAAAAGGCAAAAAAATGATTAAAACGTTAGAAAGCTATTAAATTAACTATTAATTAAATTTAAAAGGAACTCATTTAAAAATAAATTAGATGCCTAATTTAAATTAAATCTCCTAGTTAAGTTTAATTAAAGTTGTGAAACAATTAATTAGATGTATAATTAAAATATTAAGGGCCTAAATAAATTATATTAATCCACCTTTTGATTAAATTAGATCCTAATAATTTAAAAACTAAGATCTAATTTTAAAAGAGCGTATTTAAAAAAATAGATGCCTAATTTTAAAAATATAAAACTCCTTAATTAATTTAATAATTAGAACCTAATTAAAATACTAAGACCTAACTATTAATTTAATATTAAATTGATTCTTAGACCCAAATATTGAGCTTAAGGCCTAACAATAATTAAATTGACCTTTAAAAGAGATACCATAGCCTAATTTAAATTAGAACCTAACAATTACTAATTTGCCTTAACCTTATAAAATCCTAACCCCTTTAATAAAAAAATCAACCCACCATATAAATTAAACACCACCTTAATTAAAAACCCGGACCCCTATAAAATTAAAAACCCCACTTAATTTTTTAAAGGGCTTCGAAAACATGCAAAGCGAAAAAGGAAGGCTTGCAAGAGGCTCGGGGAAGATTGCAAGAGGCTCGAATGGGTGAAGAGCTGAGCACGAGGAAAAGCCTACAAACAACAAATGGGATGAGCTTGGCGAGAACAAGGGACCGAGGTAGAGCCATGTGTGTAACGCATGGAATAGCACAACGAGGGCTCGAAGTTGGTTTCAATGTCTAAGGCCAATAACAGAGCACCCAAGCAAACCAGGAAGGGCACGACAAGGACTACACACCAAACAAGGGGCCACACACACGGCTAGAATCACCAGACATGACTCATTGTAAACACGACCAATACAAACACAAGCACAACTCAAAGTGGCCCAACACAAAGCAGGAGCCCGATTCACACAAATGCAATGAAAATGCAAAACAATGACAACCCTGCAGCCAAACAATAAGAAATGCAATGTAAATCCCGAGAAACAAACACAAAATCAACGTGACACAAAATCCAATTCGATGCAATGGTAGACAGACAACTCGATGCAAGGAAGTAACACTCAACATATTCAAAGCAACCTGTGGAAAACAAGAAGGAAACAATGCAAGCACTCGTCTCAAAGAGATCCAACGATCTCGACTCGGAAGAGGGAGTAAACAAACATTATGCTCAATACAAAAACAATGAACTCGACTGTAAGGAAATGACCGTCTGAGGCAATATAGCCAACCTACCACTAATGTAAAACAAAGAGAGAAAACAATACAAAAGAGATAACTCAACCAAGGTAACCCGACACATCAATAATGCAACCCAAAGCACAAACTAGAAACCGAGCTCATAACAGAAAAATGCAACTTGTCTGCAAGACAACTCGATAAGGTGTACAAAACAATGAAATGCATACAAGGAAGAGCTCAAATCGATGTAAGGAAACCAACTCGCCAAGTTGGCAGGAGAGAGATCTTGCCAAGATAGCAAGGAGCTTAGTCAAGCTAGGAGGAAAGAGAGGAGAGGTTGCAAAGGAAAAAAACTGAGGTGAGTAATAGGAGAGGAAGAGGGGCAAGGAAGGAGATTTCCAAGAAAAAAATTAAATTTTTAAATGAAAAATCTTATAAACCTGCACCATAAATACCTCTAGAACACTTTCTACAAAATTTAGCTGCAACTAGATAAAGTTATCTAGAAAACACCTCAAACTACACAAACACATAACCCATAGACAACACAAATTTAGCTACAAATGTGCGTAAACTAGTGTGAATATCTTGTCGACTAGCACACCCATTGGGTTGTGGGACCTATGGATCACAACCAAAGACTTTTTGAGGTTGGGGCCCTTGTATAGTCATGCATGCAATGAAATCCTATCTCCAGGAGCAGTCCAAAAGTTGTAGGCTTGATTAGCAGCTATGTTCATTGTCTCTAATTGTCTTATTTTCTCAGCGTATGTGGCAGTGTACATAAGACTATTAAGCGCAAAATTGTGTCAATGTCAGTTATTAGCTCTGCAGCCCGTTGGGTTGTGGGTTCGAGGATCACAACTATAAGTCTTTTCCTATTGTGGACCGTTGATGGTCATGCAAGATGAATTAATTTTTTTCAAGATATAAACTATCTATCAAAGGAAATCTAACCTATATTTTTGTTGTTTTCTCAATATATCGAACAAAGCAAAAAAAAAGCTAATCTATGGAAAATAAATGTTTTTTGTTCTTTTCTAACTTTTCGAGACAATGCATCTAAACTAATAAACAAGTTAAAAACAAATAATAAGCCGATGTAGCTAACTATTTGTGCGAGATGTGTGAATCTAAATCTAAGATCTATTCTAATTCAATCAAAATCTTTCTAACCCTACCTCGAAGTGAAGGACAAATCATGACTTTAAAAGAGCTATTATTCCCCCATAGCTTCCCTGGCAATGTTGAAGAGAAAACTTCCTATTGATTTGATCTACTTGCAATTATCTAGCTAATTGAAATGAATTGTTTCTCTACTCTATTTGATATGCAACTGACAATTTGATAAACAAAGCAAACAAATACACAATTCCAACTTGGAAGAGCAAGAGCTTTGGAAAATCCAGTAGTATCAGTATCTATCCCCTCAGTTCTTTCCTTTCTTTCTCTGAGTGTTCATGTGATTCCAAAGGATTGGGAATGCAAAGAACAACAACAAGAGGATGATGCTTGAGCAATGGCAACTTGGAAGCAATCTGGATGCAATGCAAGTAGAAGAGAGATAACACAAGTGATTTGAACTTGGCTATGAAATTCCTAGCAAGATTATGGCAGCACAACAATGCAAGATACACAAAATTCTTAGGCCCTTTGTTTGAATACAAGCATGGAATATATAGGAATGGAGGATAGGAGATCACTTCATGCACAAGGCAAGAAGAGGTAGTTCCAACTAATTAAATCTTATTAAAAATAGGAGCAAAGAGAACCAAGCAAACAAATCTATTTTTAACCAATTTGGCTCACGGACACATGTAAAAAGCAAATTTAAGTGAACCATCACATGTTTAAAACACACGTGAAGAATCTAGAAAAAGTGGCGGGACCACCGCCTGCACAGGTGGCGGCGGTCCTGGCACTGAAGGCCAAAACAAGCGCAGAAAGAAGCGGGAGATGGAAAAATGCATGGAAAAGCTGAGTAAGGCTATCTAGGCTACAAATATATACTATGAATGGGTTTTGGAACTCGAACACCTTCTTGAAAGGATTTTGAATCATCATTGGGGACTTTTGTAACCGTTTTCTTGACAATGTAGCACGTGTAATTTTGGGTGTGTACATATTGCCCCCTTGGAGAAGTGTCTTAGCCATGAAAAGGTGTAAAATGTGGAGTCCGAGTATGGCATTCTCGAAATGGGGAGTTAGAAGCTATACCTGACATGCCCATGTGTTAAAACATCGTCATCCAAGCTCCCGCTTCCTACAAGAAGGAGAAGAGAATCAAGTGCAAATAGATAAGATATTGGAAAATAAACACTAAACCAAAATGACAAGAGAACTTACCATCTCGCACGGGGATGTAGAAATATACCTACGCCAACGCTCCAACCTTGTAAACACATACACTCAAAATGAGTTTAAAATAACATATATATTTCAAACAAACTCATTTTCCAATTCATTTGTGCATTGTTGATTTGGTGAATTTGGAGCTCTGGACCTACGTTGACCATTTCGATGTGAAGATAGCCAAACAACTATTGTGAGATAGTGATCATGCCTCCACGAGCGGGAGATTAGATGGTGCATTCTCGGGTTAGTTATTTTCTCTTTTGTATTTTTGTGCCCTAAATATTAAAATGTTGAAAAGTTCACCTAAGGGGGACATTTTAAAATTTTATTGTTTCAAATGAGTCCTTAGGGGGCATATTGCATTCTTTTATTTTGCTAGAAGTGGTCAATTTTGTCATTTTAAAGAATTTTTTGGGTTAAGGGCACATTTTGGGAAATCGGGTTAGGACCGCCGCCCACTAGATGGCAGGGGTACATGTATCGAGATCTAGAGGTTGTCCTGGGAAACTAGATGGACATGCATGTCGGTGCTCTAAACACCACATCATTTAGTGGCCAAAATTTCAATTTCTATCCACATTTTTCAGCTACTTTGCTTTGCATTTATGTTTTGGCCACCCTGTGAATAGTGTTTTCACTTTGTTTAATGGTAAAAGAGTTTCATTCCAAGTTACCTTCTAGTGAATGCATTTGTTATAAATAGCCAGCTTGTTTTCAAACAAATGGCCCCTCTCCTTCTCTATTTAATCATTCAGTCTTTTGAGTTTCTTGCTTAGAATTCCAATAGTTTCATGTTTTGCATCCATTGTTAGTCTTCCTTTGTTGTTTAGAGGTCATTTGATCTTCTTGTTTCAATCTTGCTTCATTGTTGTTCCATGTAAAGTCAGTTTAGAATAAGATAGTTTCATTCTTAGATTGGAATCCATTTAGAGTTACAGGTTTTGTTTAGTCACAAAAGATAGTTTCTAGAACTCTCGGCATATTTGTGTTGTATTCCCATAATAAATCCCACTAGGAATTACATAGTCAAGCTCTGTTCACTTGCACTATCTCTCTCTTACTCGCATTGTATTCGGTCTATATCCAAAGCTTGCCATTGTTCGAGTACCTTATTCTGCTGATGCTATCATATACACACTTTTCTAGGATTCAAGAGAACACAAAGGAATGAGGAGATCACACTAAGGGGATGAAGTCACACACAACTGGATTTACCATTGTTCTATAAACTCCAGGTTTGAGCTATCAAAGTTCTAGTTACAACGTATCAAATAGAGTAGTAAATTATTTTATTTCAGTCAAAGCTCACTCTCGATATCACCAGGGAAGCTGTGGGGATTGATAGTTTCTGAGAAACTATGATTCATTCCTCACTTCTGAGGTAGGATCGAGAGTCTTTCAATTTAAAACAATTAGTTGCTTAGATATTTAGGATAAATTCACAACTGCACAGGCAAATAAGCTACACCAGGCTACTTTTTTTTTTAATTTTGTTACTAGATTAGTTGTCCATTTTCTAAATATATTAGAATAGTTGCTCTTTTAATTTCATTAAAATACTTCATCGAAAATACAAAAATAAAAGAATACATGCATAGTGTAGATACATCTTTCATAATTAGTTTATTAGTTTTAGTTAAAAGTTGAATCATTTTGCATGACAATCACGGGACCTAGAGAGCCCAGAGAATACATATTTGAACCAATAGTGCCTCAACCAAATCTCCCCACAACACTAGCTGATATAGATCAAGACCTTAGGATACAGGTCTTTCGAGCAATGGTAAACCTACGAGCAATTAGTGAACAACTGAGAGAGTTAAATATTGAAGACGACAAGGCATACACATTTTGGTCAAATCATCCTAACTATAGATTGCCTTGATAGGGCATCCATATGACTGTATAAGGATTCGAAAGAGAACAAGTATTTGGTTGCGATCCTTTAGTTCCACAACCTAACGCAGGAGACCTCCTCATTGACATAGATACTAGCTTACGCATTCAAGTTGCCAGAACACCTGTAAGGTATTCTGAGAAAATTACACAACTTCTAGTTCTAAACATAGAGGTTGAAAAGGCGTATGATTATTGGATAATCGGAAGGAGAGATTAACTCTTCACATGACCATAGGAGGTCCAACACAACCACGAACTTACGGTTGTGATCCACAGGTCCCACAACCCAACGGGCCTATTGATCGATCAGACATTGATGCTGGTTTACGAACACTAGTATTTAGGTCCTCACCACTTCCACCAGACATTATTACACAATTCTCCTTATTAAACATAGCAACCAATCAAGCTAAGGATTTCTGGACTAGACCAGAGAATCGTCCATAAAACCCCGGAGAATCCACTACACCTCCCATCACCATTTTCATGACCTTGTTTGAAATATACACGAAGCTCCCACAGGTCACTTCCCACGTATATCAATAGCCAATAAATAGGATCTCGTAGAGCTCGACATTGATTGGAGCCTCCAGAACAACTATTATATCCAAACGATCCATTACACCAATTCAGGTTAGGAGGGCCTTCTTCACCTTAGATTCGTAGATTCCATTATTGTATTGAGGATATAAGATTACCCAACTAGTTTTTCTGTATCCATATATATTCCACATTCACCGGCCATCTCGGCACGACCTCGGGAGGTCGGGTATGAGGAAGAGTTACTTGTAGATTCTTATGCTCGCATGTCACTTTTCCATCGTACAAAATTGGTGAACCCGACGTGAAACAAACAATTATTCCCCTTTTATTTTCATTTCTTTCATCCACCTTCGCTCTTTCCCATTATTCTACGGGTATTCATATACCCCCAAATATGTCGGGATACGACACATATGGTAGACCTCTCTCAGGTCTTGAAGCAAATTATAGGTCAAACAAATAGACAACCATCACCCTCACTTTCTGCATGGGCTGATAACTATTCAAGTAATTACTTGTCATCTCAAACTCCCCCTCAAAGAACTAGTTCTAGTTCTTCATTCCAAATTGAGGAGTTGGATCAGCTTGCACAAACACAACAACCAGAGCCCTCAGGCTCTAACAATATGACATTTACTGGAGAATCCACTTCATCTCCTCGGGTCTTGTTCAGACCACAAATCAGTAGACAGTCAGATCCACTCCCATTTTTGGATGAGGAGTACTTAGCACGCTATGCTAGAAGTGAACAATGCTTCCAAAACATGTATCCACCTATAGGGAGTTTGCAAATACAATCTGATACCCTACTCCAAGAAAACACCCCCATTCCTCCACCTATGGGAAATGCCCTCGGTGAAGCTTGGCAGGGTAATGATCAATTCATAGCAGGGTATCATACCCCTTTACAACCTCAAGGTATACAACAAATGCCATTAAGGAAAACATTGTGTCTTCACCAATAGAGGTCATTTCAGCCTTAGTTGAGAAGGTTAGAGGGCTGGAACTTGCTCAAGCAAACCAAAATTCATATTTTGGGCAAACAGGAATCCCCAACCCTCCGCATCACCCCAGTCAGGTTGACCTCCTTACAGGAATAGGCACGTTAGGCATGCCTCCTCAACATCCGTATAATTACCCAACAAACACCAACTAGGACCGCATTTTCAAATGCCGCTCCAGTTGAAAATATGATACCTCCCGGCTTGGCACCAAACAACCCATACCAAAACAATGCTCCTCCCTACTTAAACATTTATTCAAAATCACCACAAGGAGACATGTTCTCTTCTCCCGGGATGTTCGTTCAACCACAGGGATTCCCTTATGTCCCTGCAAATGCATATGCTATGCCATATCAACAAACCATGCCACCCCCCCCCCTCAGCAAGCACCATCGATGGTCGAGGCCTATGCGGTAGGGACTTATTCAGAATATTTAAAAGAGCCCCTAGACTTCACCATACGAAGTGTTATGCTTCCAAGACCTCTTCCTGATTTACCCAAATATAAAGGGGAAGGAGATCCAAATGCACACATTAAGGCCTATGCCACAACCATATGGGAATTACTCCCTTGGGATGGGGTTGTTGCTAAGATATTCCCTAAGACCTTAGAGGGTATTGCCCTTGATTGGTATTACAGAATACCTGAAGCCTCGATACACTCATTTAAACAACTCGTGTCAGAGTTCATCAAAGCTTTTGATATGAACAAATTGTTAAGAACAGGAATCAGGGAATTCTTGCATATTAAACAAGAACATAATGAATCCACTGCTCATTTTATTCAAAGATGGCGTACGGTTCTCTACTCATCAGCAAGTGCTCCAAACATGGATCAAATGGAACTATGTGATTTATTCCTTCATTCTCTCAATAGAGAGATAAAGGAAGAAGTCTAGAAGTTCCCACTAAGAACTTATGATGAAGTACTCAAGAGTGCTCTCCGAATCGACCAAGCAGCGATAGATAGTGGTCGTAAGACATATGGAACAAATGGGAAATTAACCACTCCCAATCAAAACACCACGGCCTATCCTAATACTGGGAATGCTAATCAAGGACCTAAGATCCTTAACAAGAACCACGAGTTACAACAGATGGAGTAACTGACCAAACTAAAAGAGCAAATGTTGTGAACATTTTGCCACCCATTAACAATCAATGAAATAACAATTTTACTCCAACAATCAACACGGTGGATTTTAATCATCCACCACGACCACAACAACAACAACAATGAAAAAAATCCAAACACAAGGTCCAAATCAAACCCAACTAGATATCAGAGTCAAAACCAAAGGCAACAACCTCAAAATTTTAACTCTAACAACCAACAACCTTATCAAAATTTTGGGCCACAACAAGTTTCAAATCAACAACCTCAAAATTATAATCCCAATTTGTATTGTGGTTTCCACAAAATTCAAGGCCACGATACTAGGACTTTCATGACTACAATAAATTCATGCAACATTTTCCAGAAGATCAAAAACAACTCTTTATAGATATGTTTTAGCAAATTCTGTAGTACCCATGCCAAACACTTATACAGGGGTAGTTTCCCCTCAAAATGCACCCCTCAAGATCTTTAATGATCCACTCCCAAACCATTCTAACAATAACAGGTTAGATCCAAGTGGAACAAACAAGGGTGTTATAACAGGAAACAATGATCATGAAGCTTCAACTTCATTAAATCCACCAGTCGCACCCCAACTTAGGAACTCGACCCCAAACTAAGATAGTTGGTCTAGTAGAGTTAGACACCGAGCTACCCATAGAAACCATAACAAGAACACGGGATTATTCTTCTCAACCAACTCCAAGTTATCCATTGGAACTAGACAACATTCAACAAACGTTGGTAAAACCCATAGGCACCTATGATTTAATTAATGACTTAACTAAAACCTTCTCTCACATCTCCTTTTTGGATTTGTTAAAGAACTCTCCCACCCATAGGGCTGCCCTCTTAGAAGCATTAGGCCTTGGTCATTTAATCAACATCACTCCTCCTCTGGAAATGCAAGTAAACCATGTAGACTTTGACGTCTACCCTCCAGGGCAGCCAGATAGGGATACTGAGTTTATATTTGATATAAGAAAAATGCCAACAGACGCTGAAATTACATGAAGAGGTGACCCAACTTTACATTTACAAGTATGGGTTTACAATAATTATGTTAAACACACAATGATTGATGATGGGGCAGCAGTTAACATAGTCCCCTTCACTTTTCTTCAAAAGTTAGGATATGGAGAGACAAACTGTTCCACAACATGAAATACGCTAAGAGGTTATGATAGCCTCAAGGCCACTTCAATTGGAACCATAGTTTTACCAGTCACTTTAGGACCCAAGACGGTCCTCACCAAATTTTATATTATAGATCGGAAACCAACTATAATATGATCCTCGGTCAGCCATGGATACACCACATGAAGGCAATCCCTTCCACGTTATTCCAAGAAATAAGATTTCTACACTTAGGAAAATATTTGTGGCACAAGGTGACCCAAAACCCTTCGATATACACCTAGCTGATTTGAAGAAAAGACCAGGCATTCACTCCGAGTTTGAACTCCCAACAAATCAACTTAGCAAACCAATTAATTCAAAACCAAAAGAGAAGTTGATACCCACCACAAATTGGAAATTACAAATCTGGTCGAGGACATTCCAACACTCAAAAATGAGACCAATGTCATAGAAATAGTGTCATTAGGGACTACCACAAAAAATTGTCGAGTTGCTAGAGAAATATTTACCTATTCTCCTACCATTTGATTCTATGGGTATGGGATGCACCCTAGGAATTGCTTCTCTTCCATCAGATGAAGTTTTTATGGTAGAAGTAACAAGCAAAAGAAATAGATACAACAAATATCCCAACATCCATTTTTCCAAGAAAATATTGGACTCTCCACTTCGATGGAGCTAGATGTCACTTTGGAGTGGGGCAGGAGTGATCTTTACTTCACTGAGGAAAGATCCTACCTTTCACCTTTAAATTAAACTTTGAATGTACAAACAATGGGGCTGAGTACGAAGCTCTCCTCCTTGGCCTCATCCTAGCCAAAAGAATGGGTGTCGATAACATTAGAGTGCTAGGAGACTCATAACTAGTTGCAAACCAAGTCTCTGAGGTATATGAAACTAGGGCTAAACATTTACAACTCTACAAAACAACGGTATTAGATCTAAGCAAGGGATTTAACTTCATATCAATTGAAGCAATCCCACGAGAGCAGAACCTTCTCATGATTCAATAGCAACCTCAGCTTCCCGTTTCACTCCAAACAGTGAGTTGGAAGATACAAATTTCATAGTATCACTTCATACTAAACCATTAGTGCGTAAAATACCAACAAACCCACTCCTGACTCATGGAGAAGCTGAGAATGATTTTCCTATCATGGATCACTTTGATGATGATAGAGTCACTCTCGAATATCTAAACACCTATGCGGAGCTACACCTTGCTTACCGCATAGTGGATCTTTCCCTAATACCACATTCCTCTTCCTATTTTGGAAATCCCATGGTAGAGTCTCCTCCACAAAAGGATCTCGATATCTACGAGGTAGAAGATGGAGAAATCTTGGAACTACCTCCAGCCCCACCTAATTTGAAGAAGGTAACACTTCTTTAATAGAAGAAACCATTGACATAAACATCGAAACAGAGGAAGAACCAAAAATTTTGAAGTTGGGATCCTCATTAACTCCGGAGGAGATAGAAATACACACCCAAATCCTCAAAGAACATCAAAAGGCTTTCACATTTAACTATAAAGAAATGACGGGCATTGCACCACACATCACGGTACATAACCTTGTCACTAAACCAGATGCAAAACCAATTAAACAAAAGTCAAGACCA
Organism: Taxus wallichiana var. yunnanensis; assembly: GCA_018340775.1. Classification (NCBI taxonomy): domain Eukaryota; kingdom Viridiplantae; phylum Streptophyta; class Pinopsida; order Cupressales; family Taxaceae; genus Taxus; species Taxus wallichiana. The sequence continues at coordinate 142,539,897 of CM031236.1, forward strand.
ATGAAGCCAAAAGTGGCTCTCATGGTAAAAGAGGAAGTAATAAAACTTCTCCAAGTGGGATTCATCAAACCCATTGACTATTCACAATGGGTATCTAATATCATCCCTGTTCTAAAAAAGAATGGGAAGATACACATTTGCATAGATTTTCGGGATATTAACAAAGCTTGTCCCAAGGATGACTTCCCATTACCATCCATTGACGTTATTGTTGATGCAACAATTGGATTTGAACTATTGTCCCTCATGGATGGGTTCTCAGGGTATAATCAGATTAAAATATCTAAACAGGATCAAGCCAAAACTACATTCATAACTCCCTGGGGAACTTATTGCTACGTTGTCATGCCATTCGGTCTTAAGAACGCCGGTGCTACATATCAGCGGGCAATGACATACATATTCCATGATCTTATCCATAAAATTGTGGAATCCTATGTGGATGACTTATTGGCCAAGGCCAAGAAGCGTTGTGATCATCCAAAAGTACTCTGTATCATCCTCTCATGATTAATTGAATATGGCGTCACATTAAACCCAGAGAAGTGCGTGTTTGGTGTGACAGGAGGCAAACTTTTGGGCTACATTATATCTTCACGAGGGATTGATGTCGATCCAGCCAAAATCTGGGTTGTTCTCAAAATGATTCCACCATCGGATGAGTCTAGAATCAGGTCATTTCTTGGGAAACTCGGTGCAATCCGAAGGTTCATCCTAGATTTAAGTTTTTCCATTCATCCAATCAACAATCTATTAAAGAAAGATTATAGCATTGATTGGACTGAAGAATGCAACAGGCCTTTGAAGCAGTTAAACGCTTCTTGTTGTCTCCACCCACGCTAATGCCTCCCAAACCAGACCACCCTTTGATCCTATACTCACGAGCCACTCATGTCTCACTAGCTTGCATGTTGGCTCAAGAAGACAATGATAAATGAGAACGTGTGGTCTATTTCATTAGCGAACGTTGCTCGATTATGAAACACGTTATACACAGGCTAGAGAGAGAATGCCTTGCCATAGTCTTTGCAAAAAAACATTTAAGACATTACATGTTAAACCAAGAAACAAGGGTCATTGTAAAGACAGATCATTTACAAACATTCCTCACACAAGGGTCTTTATCTAAAAAGGTTGGGCATTTCATAACCTTAATGGGTGAATTTGAGTTAACATTTGTAAACCAAAAATCCATTAAGGGACAAATCATTGCAGATTGGTTAGCTGACAATCCACTAGATGGAGGTGATCTGGTAAATCTGGACTTTCCTGATGAGTGTATATACTTTGTCGAAACCAGGCCCCCATCTCTACATGTCCCTGGTACACTGATATCATCAATTTTATCATGGACCACACATACCGAAAAGTGCCACATCACAACAAAGAAGGCGGTTACGCATTATCACTACTAAATATGTTGTTTTAGAACAAGTACTCTATCGTAAAGCCTTCGATGGCATGCTTCTAAGATGCATCGACACAGAAGAATCCAAGAAGATTCTTTATGAATCCCACAGTGGGATATGTGGAGGCCACTTCGGTGGTCATGCCACTACTCACAAAATACATCGGATGGGCTATTTTTGGCCCACTCTCGAACATGACATAGTAGAGTTTGTACGTAAGTGCCACAAATGCCAAGAATTCTCTCACGAGATTCACATGCCAACACAATCCCTACAACCAATAGCAACCCCATGTGGCCCTTCTCCATGTGGGGTCTAGACTTGATAGGAAATTCTCTCCCTCATCAACCGATGGCCATAATTTTATAATTACAGCCACGAATATTTTACCAAATGGGTAGAGGCCATGCCTCTCACCACCGTACCAGGTTCGGTAATTGCCAAATTCATTCTAAACCAAATCATTTGCAGGTATGGTGTCCCACAAATCATTATCTCAGATAATGGCACATCCTTTAAAAATGATGAGGTCCATGAGTTATGCAGCAAATTCAAAATAAACCATCACACGGCCTCTCTTTACTACCCTCAAGCCAATGGGCAAGCCGAAGCAACAAACAAAACATTAAAGGCTATTCTCCTCAAAATAGTCAAGGAGAACAAGCGAGATTGGCATCTAAAACTATATCCGGCCTTGTGGGCCCATCGAACCTCAATAAGAACACCAACAGGAGCAACCCCTTTCTCATTGGTATTCGGGGCAGAAGTAGTTCTCCCACTTGAGGTTGAAATACCCAGTCTCCGCATCTCATTACAAGGGATTTTGGATGAAGAAGCTTACAGGGAGGCACACCTCTCTCAACTGGAAAGCCTTGATGAGGCCAGGCTAAATGCCAAACAATGGCACAGAGCCTATGCTGACCGGATGTGCCGGTAGTATAACAAAAAAAAATTATGAGTGAGAAATATATGAGGGAGATCTAGTTCTAAGACTAGACAACCGGATTGATAAGAAAACCGGTGAAGGAAGGAAGTTCGGCCCAAGTGGTTGGGCCCATACCGAGTCATGAAAGACTACGGAAATGGTGCGTATCTCTTGTGCACACTAGAAGGTGAGGAATTCAATGAAACTATCAATTCCTTGCATCTTAAATGGTTTTATGCATGAGACATCAGAATCACCACTTGTACATTATAGCTACCTACATTGCATTAGTCATTTAGTTGTTTCATTTTGTCCACTCATTTCATAAAAATGTAGTCAAGGAACTTACTCTTAAGCAATCTATTACAAATTTATGAAAATATTGGCAAAAGCATTCAAATCACATCTCTTCAAACATCATCAAGTAATTTCAAATCTTCTCATCAAGTTTGACAGACAAGTATTGATGAAAACCATACCAAGGCCTGCATACTTGGTTTTGCTCTTTCTTTCTACTAGGTGAAGTTGTCCTTACCTACGGTCTGTTCTAGAAGCTTCTTGGTGTCACATCTATCCCTCTTAAGTCTCTTTGAAAGAAAGGATATCCCAAAGTCACAGATCAGAAGTGTCAAAATCAAATAGAATCAAAAATGCCAAGCAAACAAAATATTTTATTTTACACACTTCTTTGCCCCACCAACCTTCGGTGATAAGCCCACATCTCTTACTAGTGGTGTGAGGTTGGGAAAGGAAAGAAGTGCCCTTACTCACCTATATCCTTGCCTTTGGTGACAAACCCATGCTTCTTACTAGTGGCATGAGGCAGGGTGTGGGGGTCCATTCACACAAATTAACAAATCTTGGTATTCTAGAAATACAAATCAAATTATATTAAGTGAAAACAAATGTCCAAATTCCAAAGAGATCAAATCCTCAAAACCAGATTTTGTCAACCAAGTTGCCATTTATAGATCTAAGTCTAGATAAACTGAAAAGTAAGTGGCCTTCTAAGCTTGGTGGTAGTTCTGAGTAGGGTAAGTGTGTAGGTCTAAGTTTGGTTTCTATCACTGGTTTGTCTATCTCTCATCATTCCATTCATTCAAACTCATACAATTTGTGCCCTTCCCAACTCTTGGTGTAGAGCCCTCACATCTTACTTGGTTGCGTGGAGTTGGGAATGGGGCAAGTTCATCTCTTTATCACTATACATTCATCACGTTTTTCCAACATAAGAAGAAATCACAGACATTTCCCAAAGAGGTCAAAAGTTCAATACTACAATGTGTTCATCATCACATATCAACATTACAAAAGCATACAAAGTAAAACATTCTGTTTACTATCATTTGTTATCCATTGCATACATTCTGAAAAGCATGAAAACAAATACTCTAAAAACATCTAGTATACATATGGAAATGAGTCACAAAATTCTAGGCACCAAGAGTCTAGATCCAAAAATATATATATATATATATATATATATATATATATATATGGTGTTTCATGTACAATGCCATCATGCACTAAGGCATGGTCAAAATGCTCAATGAGCCCACAAAATACAAAACAAACATACAAATATCCGACCAAAAGTCACTACAAAAAAACACTATGATCTCTCAATCTCTCGAGATCCCTCAGAGGGTGTATGGCCACACCTAGGACTCCTGCTGCGACGACGCTCTAAATGGATGGAGGGCTCACGATCATGGCCGCCAAGTAGTTGTGGTCTCACTATGAGAGTGACTCCTCCTCATCAAGTGCTCAACAGTCCTATATCCAGCCAGCTCGGTGCGAGAGGGAGGTAATGATCTTTTCCACCTTCCAGACAGGGGAAAAGACATATGTATGTCGACCAGCTGCTGAGGGCTCCCCAACATCCTCAGTGAGCTTGCCATAGGTACCATTCTGAAGGGAGCAATAGAGTGTCGGCACACACCTGGTGAATCAAGTCTCGCCATCCCTCAGCAGTCACTGCAATAAAAAAAGGAGAAACACACAAGTTAGAAAGTTGTCCAAAATAAAACCAAAGATAAACAAAACAACAAAAGGAAATAACAACTAAACAATTCTAACTAAAGCAAAGTCGAAGAAAGGAGTAGTAACTCACTCGGATCTCTAGGCCTCCAGGTAGGATCTCTAGGATCCGCACTGCCACCACATTGCTTGTGCTTGCCGACTATCATCCCTCTCCCACATCTAGGAGAAATGTGACGGCCTGCCATGGACTCACCATCTCCCCCTAAATCCTGAGAAGGCAACTCCTCTGAAATCAAAGTCACCTTCTCTGCGCTCTCTCTCCACCCTCTCGGCCCATAAGATATCCTGAGTGTCATGCCACTCAGAATCATTGTCATCCTCCTCACCTGTCCCACCAGCTCTGGTCTCCATCTCCTCCATCTCCTCCTCTCCTCTCTCTCCCCCCAGTGAACTCCTCAGACTCGGAGTCCACGTCAATAGGCTCATCTCTGCTATGGGTAGGACCGGTGGCAATCTGAAGTAAAGGTGCCCGAGGAGCACTAGCTACCCCTCGAGCACGAACCACCCTCCTAGCTGCGATGGGAACACCAGGAGTAACCATAGTCCAACCCGGCCTCTAGGACCTCCCGAGCCTCACAAACAGATCTATACACTGGCCCCACTGGAGGAAACATGTCGATGTATGGGAGGCCGAACTGTTGTGGTACTCTGTCAAAGGGGTGGATCTCCAACTTCCCCATCCTGTCTACCAGTGGTGGTAGTGTAGTGTGGAAAGCAATCAATGTAACAGTCTCCTCTCCCCATAACCCTGCCATGGCCTGATAAGGAGTAGCCTCCATGTCTGCAGTGGTCAAAGAGGCCACTGGCTGGTGAGGCACTCTAAGAATGGTCATCCTTGTCCACCTCACTGCCCTGATGGCCCCAGGATCCTCTGCCTGTACACCTCTCCCATACGGAGTGATGTGCTCATACACCCAACTCATGACAAGAGTAGGGTGGCTCAATGACTGTCCCTGTAGTCTGACCACCCTATATAAATCATGGTAGGTGGTCCCGAGGATGTCTGCTCCCCAAGCGTAAACACGGCCATGGCCCTCAATCTGTGTAATGATGGGAGCCCAACAATATAAGAGAGTGTCCCCTCCCTTGTCCCCAATCAATCTCGAAGCAAGGATGCCCATGATAGCCTTGCGGAGCACAGAATATCTGACTCAACAATGGAGCGGACCTTCACCCCCTTCTTTGACCCCATGGAAACAATGACATCCCCCATATAAGTGGCCCACTTGAACCACCTGAGATCTTGACACTTTGCTTGTCTTGAGAGACAGCCACCTCCCAAGAATCGGGACCCCCAATATGTGATAAACATCCTCTAGGGTGATGGTCCACTCACCCCTAACTCCTAGAAATCGGAAAGTGTTCCGATCCACATCCCAGTATGAAAATAAGTCACATAATATGTGACTAGCAGGTGCAACGTGAGGGACCTGTGTGATCCTCCAAATGCCAGCCCTCTGCAGAGTATCTCGCTCTGCCTGAGTGAGTGCCTCTAACACTGCTGGGAGCCAATCACACTCCCTCTCTCGCTCCATCTGATGTACTCCTCCTTCTTCTGCATCCACCCAAAAACACAAAAAAAGAGTAAGTTAGTAACAAAATCTGACTAGAAAAGCTAACAAGAACATGTAAAAATGCTAAAAATGCAAAAACAAGTAAATAAAACATCTTTTTTTGCATTTTGTTGTGAACCGCCACCTTGTGTAGTGCGAGCGGTTTATAACCACCCACCACCTTCTAGGGTGGCGGTCCCATAACCACCACCTGTGTGCGGGCGGCGGTCTGTCCCAACCCACGAATGGCTCGTAAGCCCTAAAAATGCATTAAAAATGCACAAAAACACCATTTTTACTAAAATAAAGACCTACCCTATGGGTGCCCCCTAGAGACTCATTTAAAACTAGCATTTTCAAAAATAACCCCCCAAGACAAAGATTTTATCATTTCTACATTTTAGGTTCAAAAACAATAAATTGAGAAGAACTAACCTGAGACTTCGTGGGTCGATGTTCCACTCTCGGAGGCATGATCACTATCTCACCACAAACATTTTGACTATACTCTCATCAAAAACCATCACCGTGGGTCCCAGAGCTCAAAAACTATCAAATCAATCCACACAAATGAATAGTAAAATGAGTTCATTATATATATATATATATAGCTTTCTAAAATTGATTTTGAATGTCTTTCACAGGGTTGGAGCGTCGACGGAGGTAAGTTCTAAACCCCACAGATGGTAAGTCCTCATTTCATATCAATTTAGTTTTATTTCTCAATTTATTTTATCTATCTGCACTTGAGTCCCCTTTTTCATTTTGCAGATAGCGGGATTTTGGATGGTGACTTTCCACACACGGGCGTGTCAGGTATAACTCCTAACTCCCCATTTCGGGACCGCCATACTTGGATCCACCATTTTACGCCTCTTCATGGCTAAGATGCTTCTCTCGGGGGGAATATGTACGTACCCAAAATTGTAGGGTACTACACCACCGAAAGATGTTACACATACCCCAATGATGATACAAGTCTCCTCGCAAGGTGTTCGGGATCCAGAAAATCTCACCAAGTATACGTTTGTATCCCGTATGCCTCATCCAGCCTCTGCATGCTTTGTTCTACCCTCTTCCCCCTTTTTCCTTGCATTTTGGTCTTAAGTGATGAGACCCCCTACCTGGGTGGCGGTCCCATGTGACCACCGCCCGGGAGACAGGGGGCGGTCGGTCTCAACCATGCCCACTGCCTGGGCAGGGCGGCGGTCCTATGTGCATTTTTCCAGAAAAGTTCCAACGATCGCGTCAAACGTAAAATTTCAATTTCTATCCACATTTTTCAGCTACTTTGCTTTGCATTTATGTTTTGGCCACCCTATGAATAGTGTTTTCACTTTGTTTAATGGTAAAAGAGTTTCATTCCAAGTTACCTTCTAGTGAATGCATTTGCTATAAATAGCCAACTTGTTTTCAAACAAATGGCCCCTCTCCTTCTCTGTATTTAATCATTCAGTCTTTTGAGTTTCTTGCTTAGAATTCCAATAGTTTCATGTTTTGCATCCATTGTTAGTCTTCCTTTGTTGTTTAGAGGTCATTTGATCTTCTTGTTTCAATCTTGCTTCATTGTTGTTCCATGCAAGTCAGTTTAGAATAAGATAGTTTCATTCTTAGATTGGAATCCATTTAGAGTTGCAGGTTTTGTTTAGTCACAAAAGATAGTTTCTAGAACTCTCGGCGTATTTGTGTTGTATTCCCATAATAAATCCCACTAGGAATTGCATAGTCAAGCTCTGTTCACTTGCACTATCTCTCTCTTACTCGCATTGTATTCGGTCTATATCCAAAGCTGCCATTGTTCAAGTACCTTATTTTGTTGATGCTATCATATACACACTTTTCTAGATTCAAGAGAACACGAAGGAATGAGGAGATCACACTGAGGGGACGAAGTCACACACAACTAGATTTACCACTGTTACTAAAACTTCCAGGTTTGAGCTATCAAAGTTCTAGTTACAACGTATCAAATAGAGTAGTAAATTATTTTATTTCAGTCAAAGCTCACTCTCGATATCACCAGGAAGCTATGGGGATTGATAGTTTCTAAGAAACTATGATTCATTCCTCACTTCTGAGGTAGGATCGAGAGCTTTCAATTTAAAACAATTAGTTGCTTAGATATTTAGGATAAATTCACAACTACACAGGAAAATAGCTACACCGGCTACTTTGTTTGTTTTAATTCTGTTACTAGATTAGTTGTCCATTTTCTAAATATATTAGAATAGCTGCTCTTTTAATTTCATTAAAATACTTCATCGAAAATACAAAAAAAAAAAAAGAATACATGCATAGTGTAGATACATCTTTCATAATTAGTTTATTAGTTTTAGTTAAAAGTTGAATCATTTTGCATGACAATCACGGGACCTAGAGAGCCCAGAGAATACATATTTGAACCAATAGTGCCTCAACCAAATCTCCCACAACACTAGCTGATATAGATCAAGACCTTAGGATACATGTCTTTCGAGCAATGGTAAACCTACGAGCAATTAGTGAACAAATGAGAGAGTTAAATATTGAAGATGACAAGGCATACACATTTTGGTCAAATCATCCTAACTATAGATTGCCTTGATAGGGCATCCATATGACTATACAAGGATTCGAAAGAGAACAAGTATTTGGTTGTGATCCTTTAGTTCCACAACCTAACGCAGGAGACCTCCTCATTGACATAGATACTAGCTTACGCATTCAAGTTGCTAGAACACCTGTAAGGTATTCTGAGAAAATTACACAACTTCTAGTTCTAAACATAGAGGCTGAAAAGGCGTATGATTATTGGATAATCGGAAGGAGAGATTAACTCTTCACATGACCATAGGAGGTCTGACACAACCACAAACTTACGGTTGTGATCCACAGGTCCCACAACCCAACGGGCCTACTAATCAATCAGACATTGATGTTGGTTTACGAACACTAGTATTTAGGTCCTCACCACTTCCACCAGACATTATTACACAATTCTCCTTATTAAACATAGCAACCAATCAAGCTAAGGATTTCTGGACTAGACCAGAGAATCATCCATAAAACCCCGAAAATCCACTACACCTCCCATCACCATTTTCATGACCTTGTCTGGAAATATACACGAAGCTCCCACAGGTCACTTCCCACGTATCCAATAGCCAATAAACAGGATCTCGGTAGAGCTCGACATTGATTGGAGCCTCAAACAACTATTATATCCGAAATGATCCATTACACCAATTCAGGTTAGGAGGGCCTTCTTCACCTTAGATTCATAGATTCCATTATTGCATGTATTGAGGATATAAGATTGCCCAACTAGTTTGTCTTGTATCCATATATATTCCACATTCTCAAGCACCCTTACTTCATATTGGGGTGGCTCCTTCTCACAAAGTGGGGAGGAGGATGAGCTGATTGATTTGGACTCGACTCTAAGGAGGATGTGGGAGATGATACGGAGGGGGCAGGACCTTCTGGAGGTAGCCGAGAGCGACCTAAATGGCATAATACTCGGGAGATCCTCATAGCAACGCACAAGGAGGTGAGTGCGGACATAGAGACACTAGTCTCGGGAAGCACTTGGAGAGGATGATGATTCTCGTGATTGAATAGTGCCATGCCTCTAGATTTGGTGAGGCTTTGTAGCCACCACCAAAGCACTGCTTCTGCTACAAGATAATCGATCCCACATGGATGCCTAGACACCCAAGTATTTTTAATACTCCTTTCTCAATTTTATCTATTAATTTTCACATGTTTAGCTTAGAATTCTCTTTTGATTTACGTTCTGTGATTTTCTAGCTCAATATCTTTCTTTTTTCTGCAGCATCTACACACACAAGTGGCGAGAGCTTATTCATCAGGTATGTGTGGATACCTTGTTGATCCCCTCGAGGAAGACCCAGATCGAGTTAATGGTGATTCAGGGAAGCCTTTAGCCGTCCGGGCCGACATACCGATGTCTTCGCTTCTGTTTGGAAAGTGGTGGAGATAGTGAATTCCCTTTGTACCCAAGTAGCTAGATACGAGACCGATGAGGTAGATCCATTCTCACGGTGAGGCTACATGCAAAGGTGGTGTGCCACCGAGCACTCACACCATTCAGTCCATTCTCAAGCACCGTCACAATGCAACACCATCCGAGGGATCCCACGGGGATGGATAGGCCGCTAAGCCTTTATTGGTTTGATATCGTTTTTGACATTATACATTTTTTTTGTATATTTCGGGCTCATTGCGAGTGTTTTGACCATGCCTATTGCATGATGACATTGTATACAAAATTGATCTACTATGATATATACAGACTCTATTTTTGGTTCGGTATTCCATTGTATCCGAGTTGACTCTCTTTGGCTTATCTCTCATGTGTACTCTAGATATTTAGAACTTCTGATTTTTAATGCTTTTCAGAATGTATGCAATGGATGTGAATGATAAACAAAATGATTTCTTTTTGTATTTTATGTTGTTGATATATGATGATGCAAACACAATGTGATCTTAAACTTAGCTTCTTTTGCAATCTTCGGTACTTCATATTGTCTTGATAAAACATGATGATACAATGATATGATAAATATATGTACTTGCCCCACTCCTAACCCCACATAACTAGTAATATGTGAGGGCTCAACACCAAGAGTTAGAAAGGGCACAAGTTATTAAATTTGTTGAATGGCAGTGATGAGAGAAAGACAGAGGTTTGACATAACCAAATTGGGACGCTACAACCTTACTCTACTCAAGCTACTTCATAGTTTAGAATGTGAATTGCTTTGTAGTTTATCTAGACTTGGATCCATAGATGGCCACTTGGTTGACAAAATCTAGTTTTGGGGTTTTAAACTCTCTTGGAATTTTGGACATCTAACTCACTTTGTTTTTTATTTATGATTTCACAATGTTTGACTAGTTTGTAACTTTCAAGTTTATCAAAGAGACCCCCTATGCCTTGCCCCATGCTACTAGTAGGAAGTATGGGCTTATCACCATGGACAAGGCACAGATGAGTAAGGGCATTTCCCTCCTTTCCCAACCCTACATCACTAGTAAGAGATGTAGGCTCAACACCGAAGGTTGGTAGGGCAGAGAAATGTGTAAAAATAAAATTTTCTGTGGATTTGCATTTGACTTACTTATTTGGGAAAAATGTTTAGAATGCTCTTATTTCCAAGGAGATGTATATGGGATAGATGTGACACCATGAAGCTTCTAGAATAGACCATGAACAAAAGACACCTAACCTAAGAAGAGACCAAAAGTAGAACCAAGTATGCAGGCCTTGGTATGGTTACTGTCAAAACTTTTTCTTATCTTGTTTGGATTGATAAATGATTTAGAAATAGTTGATGATATTATGAAGGTTTGAAGAGACATGATTTGAATGTTTTTCCAATATTTTCAGAAGTTTTTAGGAATTGCTATAAGAATAAGCTCCTTGATCACACTTTCTACAAAATGAATGGACAGATGAAAATGCAATGCAGTGTGCAATAATGTACATATGAAAATGTTGGTGGATCATGTGTAGTATCTCTTTAGATGAAGAGAGTTTACGGATTCGCTAAACTCCTCACCTTCTAGTGTACACAAGAAAAATGCACCATTTTTGTAGTCTTCCACTACTCGATATGGACCTAACCACCTAGGTTTGAACTTTCTTCCCTCACCGGTCTTCTTTTCTATTCGACTATCGAGTCTTAATACCAAATCTCCTTCGTAGATCTCACATTCGTACACCTTCTTATTGTATTTCTGAGCCATACGGTCAGCGTAAACATTGTGTCATTGTTCGATGTTCGGTCACCTAGCTTCACCGAGACTTTCTAATTGGGAGAGTCGCGCTTCTTCATAACCCCTCCTCTCCGTGATCCCATGTAGCGAAATGTGGAGACTAGGTATTTTGACTTCAAGTGGCGTAACCACCTCAACACCGAATACCAAGGAAAAGGGGTTGCCCCGTTGGTGTTCGAACCGACATTCGGTAGGCCCACAAGGCCGAAAAAGCTTTAGGTGATGAATCTCGTTTATTCTCCATAATGGTCTTTAGGAGAATGGACTTTAATGTCTTATTTGTAGCCTCACTTTGTCTATTAGCCCGAGGGTAGTAGAGAGAAGAAGCCATGTGATGACTTATTTTGAACTTTGTACATAACTCACGCACCTCTTCATTTTTGAAAGACGTGACATTATCGAAATAATGACATGTGGCACCCCGTACCTACAAATGATCTGGTTCAAGATGAACTTAGCGATTACAAAGCCATGAACAGTGGTAAGAGGCATGGCCTCTACCCACTTGGTAAAGTATTTTGTGGCCATGATTATGAAATTATGGCTATCTGTTGATGAGGGAGAGAACTTCCCTATCAAATATAGGCCCCATGTGGAGAAGGGTCATGGGGTTGCGATTGGTTGTAAATCTTGTGTCGGTATGTGGATCTCATGGGAGAACTAATGACATGTGTGACATTTGTGCACAAATTCTATCACGTTGTGCTCTAGGGTGGGCCATAAATATCCCATCTAATGTATCTTCCAGATAGTGGCATGGCCACCAAAGTGACCTCCACATACCCCACTATGTGACTCATAAAGAATCTTTTCGGATTCTTCGGCGTTAACACATCGCAAAGAATATTCCATCAAAGGCCCTACAATAAAGCACTTGTTCCAAAATAATGTACTTAGCGGCAATAGCGCGTAATAGCCTTCTTTGTTGTGACATTGCCCCTTTTGGGTATGTGTGGTCCATGATGAAATTGACAATGTCGTGTACCAATGACATACAGAGATAGGGGGCCTAGTTTCGATGAAATATACGCACTCATTGGGAAAGTCCAGATCTACCAAATCACCCCCATCCAATGGATTATCAGCCAACCAATCTGTAATGATTTGACCCTTAACGGATTTTTTATTTACAAACATTAACTCAAACTCACCCATTAATGTAATGAAATGCCTAGCCTTTTTAGACAAGGATCCCTACATGAGGAATGTTTGCAAGTGGTTTGTCTTGAAAATAACCCTTGTTTCTTGATTGAGCATATAATGCCTTAAACAATTTGTTACAAAAACTATGGCAAGGCATTCCTTTTCTTCCTGTGTGTAGTGTGTCTCATAATCAAGTAGCATCCGACTAATAAAGTAAACTACCCATTCCCACTTATCGTCATCCTCTTGAGCCAACATGCGAGGCTAGTGAAACATCTGTGAGCCCGAATATAAGATCAAAGGGTGATTTGATTTATGCGGCATTAGCGGGAGGGGACAACAAGAATCATTTAATCGCCTCAAAGGCATCATTCCATTCCTCCATCCAATCAATGCTATAATCCTTTTCAACAAATTGTTGATTGGATGAATGGTGAAGGTCAAGTCAGGGATAAACCTTTGGATTACACCGAGTTTCCAAAGAAAAGATCTAATACCATACTCATCTGATGGTGGAACCATTTCTAACATAGCCTGGATTTTGGCCAGGTCAACATCAATCCCTCGTGAAGATATAATGTAACCAAGAATCTTACCACCTGTTACACCGAATACACATTTCTCTGGATTCAACGTGACACCATACTCAATCAAGTGCGAGAGGATGATACAAAGCACCTTTGGGTGATCGCAGCTTCTTCCAGCCTTGGACATCGTGGTCATCTACGTAGGATTCTATAATCTTATGAATAAGAACATGGAATATGTAAGTCATTGCTCGTTGATATGTAGCACCAACATTCTTAAGACCAAATGGCATGATGACATAACAATAAGTTCCCCAAGGAGTTATAAACGTAGTTTTAGCTTGATCCTCCATGGAGATTTTGATTTGATTATATCCCGAAAACCCATCCATGAGGGATAACAACTCAAATCCAGTTGTTGCATCAACAATAACGTCAATGGATGGTAGCGAAGAAGTCATCCTTGGGACAAGCCTTGTTAATGTCCCGGAAGTCTGTAAATACGGATCTTTCCATTCTTTTTGAGAACGGGGACAATATTAGATACCCATTGTGAATAATTGACTGGCTTGATGAATCCTACCTGGAGAAGCTTCATTACTTCTTCTTTTACCATAAGGGCCACCTTTGGCTTCATGGGTCTTGAATTTTGCTTAATTGGTTTGGCATCCGGCTTGGTGACAAGATTGTGAACTGTAATGTGTGGTGCAATTCCCATCATTTCCTTGTAACTAAATGTGAAGGATTTTTTATGTTCCTTGAGGATTTGGGTATGAATTTCTACTTCCTCTAGAGTTAAAGAGGACCCTAGTTTTAAGATTTTTGGCTCCTCCTTCATTCCGATGTTTATGTCAAGCATTCCCTCAATTAAAGAGGCATTACCCTCCTCAAACTTAGGTAGGGATGGAGGCAACTCCAAGTCCCCTTCTTCTTCTACTTTGTAAATCTCAAGATCTTTCCCAGAGAGGACTCAATCATAGGATTCACAAAATAAGAAGAGGAACGTGGGATCGGGAAAGCTCTACTCTCATAACAAGTGATATGCAATTCCGTCAAAGCATTTAAATAACTTAAATTTGACTCATCCACATCAACAGGTCCAAAGATTCAAGTTGATCCTTAGCTTCCACGTATGTCAACATTGACACTACGCACTTCGCAAATCAAGGATTCAACGCGTGGAGTGAAATCGTGAAGCCGGTGTCCTCTAAGTCACTACTTGGGGGGTGAAACATGAGGCGGAAGTTGTTATAGAGTCTACCAAAGGTTCTATTCACTGGAATTGCCTCGATTGATATAAAGTCAAACCCTTAGTTAGGCCCAACATGGCTGTTTTATAGAGTTGTCGGTGTTCAGCCCTAGTCTTGAATACCTCGAATATCTAATTTGTGACTAGCTGTGAATCACCCAACACCCTAATATTGAGGATGCCCATTCTCTTAGTTACAATGAGATCTAGTAGGAGAGCCTCATACTCAGCCCCATTATTTTTGCATTCAAAATTCAATTTGAAATCAAAAGGTAAAACCCTTCCTTTAGGTGAAATAAGGATTCTTACGCCATGCATGGCTTACACTTGGCTTTATCAAAATGGAGGGTCCAACAACTACTCGGAAAGATAGATGTTGAGTCATCCTTTGTAAGTTCTCCTTTTACCTCGGTTACCTCCACCATGCAAACCTCATTTGTTGGAAGGGAACCAAGTCCCAAGGAATGTCCCATACCCATGGAATCAAAGGGGAGAAGGATAGGAAAATCATTTTCTAATAGCTCAACAATCTTTGTTGTAGTTCTTAACGATAGCATCTCTACAACAATGTTTTCATCCTTCACTGTCGGAATACCCTCGATCAAACCTGTAACTTCTAACTCCATTGTGGGAACCAACTTTTCTTCTAGTACCGCACTTGCTAGTTTGTTTAACTGGTTTGTAGGAAGTTCAAATTTAGAGTGGACCCCTGGCTTTTTCTTCAAGTTGGCCAAATGTATATCAAAGGGATTTGGATCACCTTGAGTGACAAAGACTTTCCCTAAATGCAAGAATCGACCTCTTGGAATAGAGTGGAGGGGATTGCTTTCATGCGGTGGATCCAAGGACAACCAAGGATCATATTGTAGTTGGTTTCTCGATCTATAATATAAAACTTAGTAAGTACCGTCGTGGGCCCAAGAGTAACCGGTAATACTATGGTTCTGATAGAGGTTTCCTTAAGACTATCATAACCCCTCAATGTGTTTCACATCAAGGAGAAATTAGTCTCCCCATACCCTAACTTCTGAAGAAAAGAGAAGGGGACTATGTTAATCGCTGCCCCATCATTGATCATTGCGCATTTCACATAGTTGTTGTAGATCCAAACCTATAAAAACAAGGTCGATCACCTCTACGAGCTATTTTAGCATCCGTAGGCATCTTGCTTATGTCAAATACAAACCCAATATCCCTTTCAGGTTTCCCTGGAGGGAAAACGTCAAATTCTATATGGTTTATATGTGCCTCTAGTGGAGGGGTAACATTAATCAAATGGCCGAGACCTAGCGCTTCCAAAAGAGCAACTCGATGAGCAGGGGAATTCTTCAGTAGATCCAAAAAGGAAATGTGTGAAAAGGTCTTGGTTAGATCACTGATCAAATCATAAGCCCCTACTGGCTTGCTTAGCGTGTCATGAGCATTATCTGACACAACCGGATAAATCAAGATTGGTTGTGAAGAATAGTCTTTGGCTCTTGTTGCGGCGTTAATTTGGGGTTCAACGTCTAACTCAACCAAACCTATGATCTTCATTTGTTGACGACCATCCAAAGGAGGTGCCACCTGTGGGTTTGACGAAGTTGAGGCTTCATGATCATGAGTCCCTATTATAATACCTTTATTCAAATCGTTGGGATCCAGTCTACCATCCTTTGGACGTGTGGGAGAGGATCGTTGAAGATTCCTAACGGTGTGTTCTGCATGGAGACACCGGTCCCATATAGGCATTTTGACTGGGTGCAGTTGGGTTTTCCAAAAACATGTCAACAAATAACTATTTTTGGTCTTCTAAAGCAAACGCTGCAAAAACTTATTACAATCACGACAAGTTCTTGCGTCATGCCCGTGGACCCTACGGAAATCGTAATACAAGTTAGAATCATAATCCCGAGGTCTTTGGTTTGTTCCTTGTTGTGGTCCAAAACTACGGTTATTTTTGGTTGTTGATTGTTATAATTAACACTTTGGAACCCTTGCCCCTGATTCTGGAATTGGTTGGGGTATTGACTAGGGCTTGGGGTCGGCATTTGTCTTTGTTGTTGAGGTTGTTGTTGTTGTTTTTGGGGATGATTAAAATCTATAACGTTTACCGAGGGTGATAAATTGGTGTTTCTTTGGTTGTTTCCATTGTTGTTGTTATTTTTAGAACTCGTACTGTGGGGGGATTAACAACATTAGGCTTTTTGGGCTGGTCAGTTACACCATCGGTCGTGACTCCACAATTCTTATTAAGGATCTTTGGTCCTTGATTGTTATTTGTGTTGTTGGAGTAACCGGGAGTGCTTTGAGTAGGAGTGACTAACTTCCCATTTTCTCCATAGGTCTTACGACCACTGTCAATGGCCGCTTGGTCGATCCGAAGAGCACCCTCTAGCACCTCTTCATATCTCCTTAGCGGGAATTTTGAACCTCTTCCTTTGTCTCTCTGTTGAGAGAGTGAAGGAAAAAATCACAAAGTTCTATTTGATCCATGTTTGGAGCACTTGCGGAAGAGTAGAGAACATGTCGCCACCTCTGAATGAAGTGGGCTATAGATTTGTTATGTTCTTGTTTGATATGAAGGAATTCCTGATTCTTGTTCATAAAAGCTTGTTCATATCAAAAGCTTTGATAAAATTTGATACAAGTTGTTTGAACGAGTGTATTGAAGCCTCTGGTATCCTATAATACTAGTTGAGAGCAATACCTTCAAGTGTCTTAGGGAAAATATTTACAATGAATGCATCCCATGGGAGCAACTCTCGAATGGTCATTGCATAAGCCTTGATGTGGGCATTAGGATCGCCCTCCCCTTTGAACTTCGGGAGATCAGGCAAGGGTCTCGGGAGCATGACTGCCTAAATGGAGAAATCTAGGGGTTCCTTGAGATATTCAGAATAAGTCCCCATTGCATATGTTTCCACCATTAAAGACCCTTGTTGGGAGGCGAAGGGCGTTATTCTTTGAAATGGGATAGCGTACACATTTGGTGGGGCCTATGACATCCCCTATGGTTGTCCATATGGACCAGGGTAGTTGTACATGTCCCCCTGTGGAGATTTAGAATACATGTTTACATAATGGGGTTGACTACCTTGATATGGAGTTGAAGGCACAAAGCCAGGGAATGTCACATTTCCAGCTGGTATAACATTTGAGAACGCACTTTTGGCTGGCGCCTGTTGTAAGTATCCATATGTGGCTTGAGGAGGCATACCTAAGGTTCTCGTCCCAGTTAACAAATATCTATGTAGGTTCTGAATGAAATTCCAAGCTCTGTGTGTAGACTCAGTGAACTCTACTTGACGTTGAAGGTTTTTTGGTATAATAATACAAATAAGTCCATATGTCTTGTCATTCTTATTTAGCCAATCATTATGTTGAATGCGGTCATCAAGTTATGGTGCAATACCGGGAAGATGGGGTAATAAGTCATGCATAATGCAATGATCAAGTATACCATTCTTCCATTGCAAGTAGTTTTCTGGACCTAGTTGGACCACGGAGCGATGAAATTCGATGTCCATGACAAGAGGATCCTCCAAGGAACACTAGTTTAACCCCCTATTTTGTGGCACTTTATAAACAATGTGTAGGTTACAATCAGGTGTGTTCATGTGATGTGAAACATTTGGTCACTCACCTTGCAATAAGTGTAATAACACGCAAGTGTGGAGACCACAATGTGTTTTGACACACATAACCCGAAGCGACACCATAACAAGCACAATAAAAGAAAAAATGGGAAGAGGAGGAAAAACTAAGATCCTACGTGAGAAAGAGCATTCAAGTCGCTTTGAAACAAGAGAATCCTTTGCCACAAGGTTTTGACAGCCACACTCACTAACCCGCAAGTAGAAGGATCAATATTCTTATAACAATGCAAGGGTGACTCAAAAAAGGAGGCTCAAGAGCCTCAGGAAGGAAAGAGAAATGACCTGTAAGACGTAAAAGAGATACACACTCTAGCAAAATATTAGTAGAAAAATCATCTAACAATATTGTAAAACACACATTAATTTTTCCCAATTAGTCTAATTTTAAAGATTGAAAAAGGCAAAAAAATGATTAAAACGTTAGAAAGTGGTCAAATTAACTACTAATTAAATTTAAAAGGAGCTTATTTAAAAATAAATTAGATGCCTAATTTAAATTAAAGCTCCTAATTAAATTACCACTAATTAAGTTTAATTAAAGCTCGAAACAATTAATTAGATGTATAATTAAAATATTAAGGGCCTAATTAAATTATATTATTCCACCTTTTGATTAAATTAGATCCCGATAGTTTAAAAACTAAGACCTAATTAAAAATGAGCTTATTTAAAAAAATAGATGCCTAATTTTGAAAATATAAATCTCCTTAATTAATTTAATAATTAGAACCTAATTAAAATACTAAGACCTAACTATTAATTTAATATTAAATTGATTCTTAGACCCAAATATTGAGCTTAAGGCCTAACAATAATTAAATTGACCTTTAAAAGAGATACCATAGCCTAATTTAAATTAGAACCTAACAATTACTAATTTGCCTTAACCTTATAAAATCCTAACCCCTTTAATAAAAAAATCAACCCACCATATAAATTAAACACCACCTTAATTAAAAAACCCGGACCCCTATAAAATTAAAAACCCCACTTAATTTTTTTAAAGGGCTTCGAAAACATGCAAAGCGAAAAAAGGAAGGCTTGCAAGAGGCTCGGGGAAGATTGCAAGAGGCTCGAATGGGTGAAGAGCTGAGCACGAGGAAAAGCCTACAAACAACAAATGGGATGAGCTTGGCGAGAACAAGGGACCGAGGTAGAGCCATGTGTGTAACGCATGGAATAGCACAACGAGGGCTCGAAGTTGGTTTCAATGTCTAAGGCCAATAACAGAGCACCCAAGCAAACCAGGAAGGGCACGACAAGGACTACACACCAAACAAGGGGCCACACACACGGCTAGAATCACCAGACATGACTCATTGTAAACACGACCAATACAAACACAAGCACAACTCAAAGTGGCCCAACACAAAGCAGGAGCCCGATTCACACAAATGCAATGAAAATGCAAAACAATGACAACCCTGCAGCCAAACAATAAGAAAAACAATGTAAATCCCGAGAAATAAACACGACTTCGACGTGACACAAAATCCAAATCGATGCAAGGGCGGACAGACAACTTGATGCAAGGAAGTAACTCTCAACATATTCAAAGCAACATGTGGCAAACAAGAAGGAAACAATGCAAGCACTTGTCTCAAAGAGACCTAATGATCTTGACTCGGAAGAGGGAGTAAACAAACATTGTGCTCAATACAAAAACATTGAACTCGACTGCAAGTAAATGACCGTCTGAGGCAATACAGCCAATCTACCACTAATGTAAAACAAAGAGAGAAAGCAATGAAAAAGGGATAACTCAACCACGGTAACCCGACGCATCAATAATACAACCCAAAGCACAAACTAGCAACAGAGCTCGGCACATAATAATGCAACTCGTCTGCAAGACAACTCGACAGGGTGTACGAAACAATGAAATAAAAAAAGGAAGAGCTCAAATCGATGCAAGGAGACCAACTCATCGAGTTGGTAGGAGAGAGATCTCGCCAAGCTAGCAAGGAGCTCAGTCCAGCTAGGAGGAAAGAGAGGAGAGGCTGCAAGGGAAAAACCTGAGGTGAGCAGTAGGAGAGGAAGAGGGGCAAGGAAGGATATTTCCAAGAAAATAAATAAATTTTTAAATGAAAAAATCTTATAAACTGCACCATAAATACATCTGGAACACTTTCCACCAAATTTAGCTGCAACTAGCTAAAGTTAGCTGAAAAACACCTAAAACTGTACAAACACAGTACCCGAAGACAACACAAACTCCAAAATAGAAAATTGCTAGACCAAATTAGCACAAGTAATAAATGATTAATAAACTTGCATGAGAAGCTATAAATATCAAAACCGAGAGTATTTAGCAACAATCATATTGTGAGTACACGGTTACCAAAAATGAAGCTTTGATACCATGAGAGAGAGAGCTTGAATATCTCATTGAATGGCATATAAAACAATAGAGTTGCACTTGAACAATGTTGTGAACTTCCTCCAAGTAATCAGCAAATAAAGCATGAACTCAAGGAAAGGTAAAGCAAGCACGTTTTCTAATACGGTCCAAAACTTGCACAAGGAGAGAGAGAAACATGAAATGAAGAGTAATCAACTAACAAGGTGAGTAACATGATTATCGAGACCAGTGAGATTGAGCTCTGAGAACCTAATGGAACCACGTGAACATTGAGATTGTTGCACTCCAACGGAATTGAAGATGTGCTCTAAGAATCAACAAGAGATTAACCAAAAATAAAAAAGAGTGTGCATAAGGAAAAATAGTCTACTCATTCTCATAGATAAAAAAGGGGTACATATAGGAGTGTTTTGTAACTCCCATGCATGGACTCATCATACCTCCACAAGGGAGAAAGGAGTTACATTCCATAATGGGAAATTAACTCCTATATGATGCACACTGACGCATATGACAAAATTTGTCATATAACTCCTAATGACACCTAGACCTATGATCTCACCTAAGTGAGATGACTCACCATGGGTGAGGGAAATTCACATAATAAATAAATAGAGGTGAATAATATCCCTCACACCAACAACAATGTTGCGAGAGGTTTGTTTCGGATTTTTAGGCCATTTTTATATAGTATTGTTACAAATTTACGAGCTTTGATGCATGGGTTTTATGGGGTTCGCAGAAAAATTTATGGTAGAGAAAATCCATTGAAAGGATGACCAGGTAAACCTTATGCTTAGATTTATCATTTGTTTTATTTGCTTCAATATTATTTCTTTTAGTTCTTAGCACATGAATTATATTCATTACTCTTATTGCTTCTTATGATTAGCATATATTTTTAAAACACTAAAATATGAACCACAATTGTTTTCTCAAATCGGAAGGTTTTTTTCACACTTTTTTAACCCTTATTTAAATTTTAGTTCAATTTAATTAGGTTTAGAATATATTAGAGTTAACTACAAAAGACTTACAAAGATGTTACAATATAAATACTAACTCATATTTATAACTCAAATCAAATAGAAAGAATTATGCATGCACCAATCAATCTAACATGTAATTGAAAGCACGAAACAAAAGTATAAAAGCACTTAGCTAATTTCATATGATTTCTAGAGAGATCTGGGATTGTGCAACAATGAAATTGGGAGATCCGAACTGGATAACCTTTGCTGTTTGAAGTTAGAACTATGCATCGACCTAGGGCGTGGTCTTACCAAATTACCACGACCATATTATACGATCATGATCTTGTTGTATAGTCTTGGACCTACTCTACTTCTACTCCTACAAGTTTTTGTAGTGCTTGCCTTCCTAGATTTATTTATCGTTGTCAAACCCTAGTTATCAATCATATAATTAGGCACTCTTAATAGGTTGAGCATCATCTCAAACCATAACCACGAGATGAAGATTCATGAACAAGAGACATTAGAATGGTTATGGGTACCCCTGTTGATGTGGAACTACTCCGAAGAGGCCTTAAATCGCATGTCATTCTCCACCTAGCATGTGATATCTAGGTAGATCAATCGAGATTGACATTTGCTTTGACTTGGCTCTTGCTAAAATACTTGGAGAGATGATGTTTGAGAGCTTGTAGATAAGAGATATGGTTGCCTTGACCTAGTTTTTAGCTTCATAATTGATGTGGGTGCTGCCCTAATGACTTTAGATGTGAGATTTAGGGAGCTTTGGATGCCTTTTGCAAGTGTATGAAGTGAGTGCTCTAGTGCATTGCCTTAGGAGTTCCAAGTTAGCAAATGAGGTAGTGTTTACTTTCTTATATAGGGTTTTGTAGATGATTTATCTAAGAAAGGTTGAACCATATGAAGTATAAGACCCAATGAAATATATCAATTTGAAAGTTTAGTTAGAAGACATGTTAATCCAAGACCATACAAGTAGGTTAGGGCCAGATGTATGGTCCTAACAATCTATACATTCCTAATTGGGAGGAGTAAAATGCCAAATGAAGTTTAGATTCGATAAACTAATGTTTCTCTATTGATTTTGTGCATTGTATTCTCAGGATGTGTCAACATGTCAGTGTGTAAGGATAAACAAGCTAAACAATGGACCTCAAAAAGTACTAAGCGAGAATGGAGAAGTTGTATTTATCATAGCAAGAGTGCATAGTCAAATCAAGGGTTGCAAAGTGTAAATTACCAAATTTGAGTGTCTACACACCTAGTCAAGAATAAACAAGATGTAGACTCATAAAATCATTGTATTGTCTCAAATAGGTTCCCCGAGCCTGGCATATAAAGATTGATGAGAATCTCATTCAATGTGGATTCTAGATGATTCCTTATAATCCAACTCTTTGCCTCTAATAAGGGGGAGATTGTGATTGTTTTTTATTATGTCGACGATCTAGTCATCACTAGAAGTTCAATGAAGATGATTTATGCAATGAATAAATATATTAAACGATCGTTTGACATGATATATCTCGGACTACTTGCACTATGGTCTTGGACTTGAAGTATGGTAAAAAAAAGAACATCACATTTTCGTGTCCTAAATGAAATATGATAAGAAAATGTTCAAGAAGTTTTGACAGTGGTGTAACCCTATTACAAAATCCATGGAGGAAAATTTTTGGTTGTTTATCGCCACCAAAATGCAACTCTCTGTTAATGGTTGATTGAGTCTCATTTATTTTACATGTACTAGTCAAACACTAGCTATGTTGTCATTTATCTCTCATAGTTCAGCAAGAGCCAAAGATGTGTCACTAAAAAGTAGCAAATCGTAACTTGAGATACATACGAGGAACTATGGAATTTGGCACGAAATGCAAGAAGAACGATCAATTCTTCTCGATAGCATATTCGACTCATATCACGTATGTATTGTTAATGCCAAGAAATTTGTTTCTTGATGTGTTATTTTTGGTTTCTAGTCCTATATCATGGATAAACAAGATGCAAAAATTTGTTTACCGATCTTCCACTAAAGAATAATATCATACAAAAAGAGATGGGTGCAAAACAATATGGTTACATCACATACTTAAGAAGGATTGGAAGTACCACAAAACAACCTACCATTATGTATTGTGACAATGATGGTATTCTTGAACTTGTCACAATCTATTGTTTTATGAACCCACAAAACACATTGAGGTACATGATTATTTCATATACTAACATGTTCATAGCACAACACTTGCACAAGAAAATTTTGAGGCATTCAAAAAAAAACTTTTTTTCACTTGAGACCATGTTGAATTAAGGGGGAGATGTTACAACAAACTAGGTTAATTCATCATAGCAATAAAGTGATGTAAATGTTCCTCGCATAGTTTATTTCTATCTTGTAGGAGTTGATTTCGTTGTGAAATATCTCTATACATATTGTAGCCTTTCCTTTACAATGTAATGATCAATTTTATATTAATAAAATTCAATAGTAGAGCTTTAACACCAACTTGTTTGTTGATCAATAATATTGTGTTTCAACATTCTTTGCATGTTTCCTTTTATGGTTCATTGTTTTAGTACTTTTATATTTGAATTATCTCTTTCATTCTACAACTATTATAAGTATTTATAATGATATTTGTGTTGGTATATTAGTATCTATCCAAATATCAATCTATAATTTATATGTTAACTTGTTTTATTGCATTTTTTTGTTTGTTATTCATTATTTTAGTGGTTGGCCTTTGAACTATTTGTTTATTTATTATAACAATAGTATAAAGTATTCCACCTTAAATTGTTATTGGTAAAACAATGTCCATCAAAATATCTACAAGGATTATATATCATTACTTAACAACACCAAAAAATGGTTTAAAAAGAATGATCACATTCCAAGTATATCTTATGGTGTTTGAAAATAGCATAAATAAGATGAAAGAAAAATATTTAAAAACTAGAATTTGATATAAGAATATACAAGTTTATGAGCAAAATCACATACTTAATTGTCTTTAAACATGTACAACACATGCAACTTGTGGAAAATTCAAGTATGTACGCTTTACAAAAACTTGGATGACCTCAAAAGTAATTCACAACTTTGAAAGGATTAAAAAATCCTAGAAGTATCACAAAATGTCCTCAAATGCCCTTACCGAATCAAAGTCTCCAAATTAATGTGGATATAGTGAAATTTCCCTCTTTCTAAAATAACATTACGGAGAAGACCCTTGGCCTATTTTGTCTACCCGATGGCTAAGGGGGAAACATAAGGGTGACTTAAGTCATTTTAAATTATTATAAAGTGTCATTAAAAGAGATAAAAATATAAAGCACTTATAATAATTTTATGACTTAATAAAATAACAATCTTGAGAAGAGAAAAGGCCCAACTATGTTTTGTATTCCCTCTAAGGAAAATTGCAACTTATCTTAGGAAGGGGAAATGGGAATTTAGAAAATATAAAAGGCCATTATATATTTGCATCCCCGCTAGGGAAAAACGAGTCTAGCTTTAGGAAGGGAAGTGGGTGAAAAATGCATTAAAAATTCATTATATGATGATTGATTGCTTAGGTGGTCACCTTTTGGGTCTCTTCTTTCCTAAAGGGAGAAGTCGACTTGCTTGGGCATTATCCTATCAACTTCATATTTTCTAAATTTGGCTTGAGAGCTTAGCTATTGTTGCTGTAATTTCTGAGGATGAAAACCCTCAGGAAAAGTACGAGGAAGAACGGAAACTCTTCCTTTGGAACCATCATTTTGTGTGTTGAAAACTCAATATAAATATGGTTATTGAACCACTATTTATTTCAACTAGAACAACCCAATATTGGGACTATTTTGGCATTAAGGGTGAAGTAAAAGTTCGGATTTGTTATTGTGTAATAAATTTGAGTTTCAGCCATCCAAGTTACAATTTTTGGAGCTATTTCTGGGGTTTAAACTCCTCATTACAACTGTACTTTTCAAATCAGTTCTTCAGACTTTTTTTAATAAAAATCAGATTTTGGAGCTCAGATTTGGTACCCTTCTCTTGCATTATTCTCTATAAATTAGTACTTTATAAAAAAATGGAAAATACGCTTGTTTAGTATCTTATGTGGTATTTTCCTTCCATAGTGCAAGTCATAATTTCTAGAAGAAATCAAATTTACGATATATATTTTCAGTTTGGTATTCTATTTTCATTGGGTCTTTGGGAAAATCCATGTGCATCTAAATTGGTCCTTTAGGGGCCATTACAATGGTATTAGAGTTGTGATCCTTGCCGGTTGTGAGAGATATTAAAAAAAATCAAATCTGAATGTAACACTCGAAAAACCCTTTAGTATATCAAAGAAGGGGTGTTCCAAAGAAAGAAACTATGGAAGAACTTGATCAAAGGGATCTTCCCAATGATACTCTCAGCTATATAAATGAAGTCATCACTAGAATTCAGAGAGAGATACAACAAACTATAAGTGAGAATCAAATAGAAATGTGTGATGCATCTACTAGCACCATTCGAGACTTGTCAGGGGGTTCTACAAGGAAATAATGCTTCTAATAATCAAGGAGCAAACAACAATGGAGAGGGAAGTTCTACAGACCAACCAGAAATCCTTCCAATGCTACACATCCTACTTTTAAAGCTAAGTTCCTACAAAGAGAAGAACCAATGGAAGAGGAAGCCCAAAATGATGTGGATGACGTGTAAGCATGGGGTGATAAGTATGCACAACTTAGTTTCGAGTAAGAGAAATGCTTTTTTAGAGACCTTTGTTGGATGTCCCTCCTTGGTGTCTCTTGGTGAAATCTACAATTCCTCTCTGAAAGATAACTCTTCCTTCATTTGATGGGACTTAAAAGTGTTCTACTAGAGCTTGGATATAAAATCTTGATACATATATCTCTTTAAACCCAATGTATGAATAAGAAGCCCTTAAATTTGCAACTTTGCATTTGGATGGAGTGACACATGAGTGGTGGTACCATGGGTTAATCACCCAAGGTCATGGTTCCATTACAACACTTGGAGAATTTCATTCATGATTGACTAAAAGATTTGATAGGATGGATCCGAATATGGACTTTAGGCAGAGCTAGCACAACTTAAGCAGAAAGGATCATTAGAGAAGTATATTTCTGATTTTGAAAGGCTTTCGCTTATGGTACCCGACATCGGCAAAATAAGGTTAGTATTGTTATTTATGGAAGGGTTAGGAGAGCCACTAAAAGGTCTTGTCAAAGCATTCAGCCCCCATCTCTACAAGGTGCCATTAAGAAGGCATTGGACTTGGAAAATTCAGTTCCAAAGGTAGAAATTTGCAGTATGGACAACAGCAAAAATAATCAGCACCTTTTGGGCAGCCAAAAGGAGTATTTGGAAGGCTTCTTCATCAAGTGGGCCAAAGACACCAAATTATGGGCAGCAAGGTAAGCCTTTTCAAAATAAATATGATGTAAAAGATTGGGGTAAAAACAAGGAAATTGAGACTAGGAATGAGCTTAGAAGGAAAAAATATGTTTTACATGTAGAGATCCTTGGACTCCTAACCACCATTGTCTTCCAAAAGGGGCAGCCCATTATATTGAAGTTATTTCAGATGTAGAAGATGAAGAAGAGAGTGTTGATCATGAGGAAGAAGAAGAGCAAGAAAAGGAGGAAAATGAAGTTCCCACGGATGGAACATTGGCCACTTTATCCGGAGCACCAAGGTACTATGTTTTTCATGTTAAGGGCATTCTTCATGGACAAAGAATCATAGCATTGATTGATAGTGGAGCTACTCACAATTTTATTGATGAGAGCTTAGTGACAAGGATGGGATTGAAAGTAGAAGACTTTCAAGGATTTAATGTAACCGTAGTAGATGGTTATAATCTTGCATGCACAAAAAAGTATTCCCAACTTGAGCTCACATTGGGAAGGCATAAGGTATGTGATGATTTTTATGTCATTGGTATTGGTGAAACATATATTATATTGGGTGTACAATGGCTGCAATATTTGGGTGAGTTCACTCAAAATTATCTAACCATGGAACTGAAATTTAAGTCTCAAGGCAAGGAAATCACTTTGCAAGGTTTGGGGAATGGAGCTCCTCAAGTTGTGACCGCCAAAAGCATGGAGAGACCTTTCAATAGAGGGCATATTGCATGGGTTGCACATTGCTTGGTAAGGGATACTTCTTGTTTTTCATCTCAACCATCATATCATGTTGATATTCAATCTATTTTGGATAAGCATAGCAAAGTATTTTCAGATTTACCTCACGGTTTTCCCCGGATAGAGGATTTCAACATATTATTGAGTTAGAGCCCGGTTCAACTCTAGTTATGTCTTCTCCTTACTATCACCCAAGGGCTTTCAAGGAAGAAATTGAGAAGGTGATTAAGGAATTGTTGGATATGGGCCACATAAGGCCAAGTTCTAGTCCTTTTGCCTCTTCAGTTGTTTTGGTGAAGAAGAAAGATGGGACTATGAGGATGTGTGTGGATTACAGGTTATTGAATAAGAAAACAATCAAGAACAGGTACCCAATACCAAGGATTGATGAGTTGCTTAATGAGTTGCATGGGGCTACTTTCTTTTCAAAAATTGATCTAAGATCAAGCTACCATCAAATTAAGGTAAGAGATGAAGATGTCCATAAGACAACTTTTAGATGTCACTTTGGTCATTTTGAATTTTTAGTGATGCCATTTGGGTTAACCAATGCCCCTGCTACTTTTCAGTCATGCATGAATCATATCTTTAGGGAGCATTTGAGAAAATTTGTATTGGTATTTTTTATGACATTTTGGTGTATAGTAAATCATGGGAAGAACATTTGATGCACTTGGATATGGTTTTAAGCATTTTGGAGCAACAATCTCTTTTTGCAAAGTTATCTAAATGTGAGTTTGGCATGGAAGAAATTTTGTATCTAGGACATGTCATCAATGCAAAAGGGGTGCACGTGGACCAACAAAAGATTCAAGCCATCTTAGATTGGCCTACTCCCACCACATTGACTCAACTAAGGGGATTCTTGGGTCTTTGTAGCTATTACCACAAATTTGTGAAAGGATTTTCACAACTTTTAGCCCCCTTAACAAATTTGACAAAGCAAGGAGCTTTCACGTGGTCACCATCAGCCCAACAAGCATTTGATCACCTCAAAAAGGTAATGAGTTCATGCCCAGTACTCGTTGTCCCATATTTTTCAATACCTTTTGTTGTTGAGTGTGATGCATCGGGGATGGAATTGGGGTTGTTTTGATGTAAAATAAACACCCCATAGCATTTGAAAGTAGAAAGCTCAAAGATGCTTGAGAAGGATAATCATTTATGATAAAGAAATGTTGGCAATCATGCATGCATTGGTGAAATTTAGAGAATATCTTGTTTGTTGTTGTCAAAAGGATCATTTGTTTGAGGTACTTTCTCAATCAAATTGATTTAAATGATAGAAAACAGAAATGGGTAAGCAAAGTACAATCTTTTGACTTTGAAATTGAGTTTTGAAGAGAAAAATAACATAGTTGCAGATGTTTTATCAAGGAAACCATATTGCTGCTCCATGAGTGAAATTACAGCAGATTGGAGGGCTGATATAACAACAAAATACATAAAAAATCAGTTTTCTTGTGTTGTCCTTGAAGGGAAAATTGATGATGAAAAGTACCAAGTGGTTGATGGCATCATACTCTATAAAAATAGAGTCTTCTTGGTCCTTGAATCTAAGGTAAAACGCAAAATTTTAGAAGCCATGCATGATTCACCCTTGGCTGGTCATCAAGGGTACTTTAAGACATACAAACAAGTAAGAGAAAAGTTTGTATGGAAAGGATTAAAGAGGGAAGTGCTGCAACACATTAGGGAGTGCCTTACATGCCAACAAAGCAAGGCACAACATGAATTTCCAGCAGGTCTTTTGCAGCCCCTACCCATTCCAAATCAAAAATGGGAGAGCATTTCTATGGACTTCATCATTGGTCTTCCTATGGTCCAAGGTAAGAGTGTCATTTATGTAGTGGTGGATAGATTGACTAAATATGCTCATTTTTTTCCTCTCCCACTAAGTTTGATGGACCTTTAGTTGCTGGAGTATTTTTTAAAGAAGTTTTCAGACTTCATGGATTGCCAAAGAATATTGTAAGTGATAGGAAAAGAGATTCTTAAGTTCTTTTTGGCAAGAGCTCTTCCATCTTGCAGGCACGAGCTAACTCCAAGCACAAGTTACCATCCACAAATGGATGGGCAAACAAAAATTGTAAACAAATGGGTGGAAGGGTATTTAAGAAGTTGTTACAGGGCAAAAAACAACATGGATCAAATGGCTTTATTTGGGAGATTTTTTCTACAACACTTCCTATCATATGTCCATTGGTATGTCTCCATTTAAGGCACTATATGGTTATGATGCATTTTCCTTTGTTGATGTTGTTATTCCAGATAGTAGAGTGTCAAGAGCTAAAGATTTGGTGCAGCAGAGCCAAGATATCATGAAAGCACTCAAAGACAACCTTGCACATGCTCAAAACCAAGTAGAAATTGTATGTAGATCAACGAAGGATTGAGAGGTCTTTTGAGGTTGGGGATATGGTTTTCCTAAGGCTACAACCTTATAGACAATCTTCCCTCAAAGGGAAAGGATTTGAAAAATTAAAACCAAGGTTCTATGGTCCCTACAAGGTCACAAGGAAGGTGGGTAAGGTTGCATATGAGCTTGAACTTCCAACTCAAAGTAAGATTCATAATGTGTTTCATGTATCATGCCTAAAAAGGCCATTCGAGCAGCATATAGTTCCCTCCATGGAGTTGCCTCCTCTCAATGATGAGGGAAAATTAGTCTTGGAACCGGAAGCTATCATAGAGGTACATGAAAAAAGGTTGAGGAGTAGAGTCATCAAAGAGTACTTGATTCAATGGAAGGGGCTACCTCTTGAAGATGCAACATGGGAAGGTGCAGAAATTTTAGAGCATCCAAATCTACAATTGCTTGTGGGCAAGCAATTTGAGGAAGGGAGGACTGAAATGTCCTTCTTTATAAAATAACTTTCGAAAGACCCTTGGCCTATTTTGTTTACCCTATGGCTAAGGGGGAAACATAAGGGTGACTTAAGTTATTTTTAAATTATTATGAAGTTTCATTAAAAGAGATAAAAAAATATAAAGCACTTACAATAATTTTATGACTTAATAAAATAACAATCTTGAGAAGAGAAAAGGTCCAAATATATTTTGTATTCCCTCTAGAGAAAATTGCAACTTGCTTTAGGAAGGGGAAATGAGAATTTAGAAAAGATAAAAGGCCATTATATTTTTGTATCCCCACTAGGGAAAAATGCGACTAGCTTTAGGAAGGGAAGTGGCTTAAAAATGCATTAAAAATTCATTGTATGTTGATTGGTTGCTTAAGTGGTCACCTTTTGGATCTCTTCTTTCCTTAAAGGAGAGTCGACTTGCTTGGGCATTATCCTATCAACTTCATATTTTCTAAATTTGGCTTGAGAGCTGAGCTATTGCTGTTGTAATTTATGAGGATGAAAACCCTTAGGAATAGTAAGAGGAAGAACAAAAACTCTTCCTTTGGATCCATCATTTTGTGTGTTGAAAGCTCAAGATAAATCTGGTTATTGAATCAGTATTTATTTCAGCTGGAGCGACCCAGTCTTGGGACTATTTTGGCATTAAGGGTGAAGTAAAAGTTCAGATTTGTTGTTGTGTATTGAAGCTGGATTTCAGCCATCCAAGTTACAATTTTTGGAGCTATTTCTGGGGTTTAAAACCCTCATTCCCAGCTGTACTTTCAGATCAGGTCTGCAGACTTCTTTTGAATAAAAATCAGATTTTGGAGCTCAGAATTTGATACCCTTCTATTGCATTATTCTCTATAAATCAGTACTTTATAAAAAAATCAAAAAAAGAAGCTTGTTTAGTATCTTATGTGGTATTTTCCTTCTATAGTACAAGTTGCAATTTCCAGAAGAAATCAAATTTGTAGTATATACTTTCAGTTTGGTGTTATATTTTCAGTTGGGTCTTTGGGAAAATCCATTGTGCATCTAAATTGGTCCTTTAGGGGACATTACATATAGATTAAGCTTTTATAAACCTACAATTATTTAAAATGATTTGTTCCTTACAAGATGGAAAATGTCCAAATGTAGAGGAAACCGAGTAAGGTTTGTAGAATAAAATTGATGGAAATTTTTTAACACTTTATGGCCCAAAAGATTTTCCATAAGGTGCACGAGCAAATATTTACATTGGTGAGATTTTTTTATAAAATGCAATGAGCATGAACATGGAAAGACATTATTAACCCTACTCATCCATCGATTCAATTAGCTCTCTAATTTGGATTATAAATTATTGCATCAATACTTATTACCATGAATTGTCCTCAACCTAGTCGAATGCAATTGGGTGAGAAATGGCCGAGTAATTCCAAAAGAATCAACAAGGTCTAGTGCATGTGGTCTTAGTTCCTTACACAAATCTCCCACTTCCTTCGGATCACTTGCGATTGTTGTGGTGTTAAATATCCATATTTGTATTAAGTTAACATTAGAATTACCTTCATTCATTTATGACCTTGGAATATTATATGATAAAAATGAAAATGCAACAGACTATAGATATACAACAATAGCAAACCCGAGGAATAAAATGTTTTCTTCAATATTGGCCAAGACATACA
The DNA here is from genome assembly GCA_018340775.1 of Taxus wallichiana var. yunnanensis. Classification (NCBI taxonomy): domain Eukaryota; kingdom Viridiplantae; phylum Streptophyta; class Pinopsida; order Cupressales; family Taxaceae; genus Taxus; species Taxus wallichiana. The sequence continues at coordinate 142,572,201 of CM031236.1, forward strand.
AGGTCCTCAACAATCAGAGAACATCCTACAAAACTAGAAGAAATCCTCATAAAAATGAAACCAAGATAATAGTTGATGTCAAATTGTTCCTAGGATTTGACAACATGGTCTTAAATGAAACCAGGATAATGACCAAGATCAAGACTATTACAATGATACTTGTTTTGGTTGCATAGTTTGGATGGAAAGTTCACCAAATGAATGTAAAAATGCTTTTATAAATGGAGGTCTACATGACTCACTCGGAAGGTTTTGTCATGCCTAGTTAAGAAGAAATGGTGTGTAGACATAAAATCATTGTATGGTCTCAAACATGATCGAGCACCTGAATATAAAAATTGTTGAGGATCTCATTCAACATGAATTCTAGACTTCCTATGATCCAAATCTCTATTTCAAACTATGAGGGATATTGTGATTTTTGTTATATAGGATAGAAATCTAGTCATCACTCGAAGCTCAATGAAGATGATCGATGTAACAAAGAAATATCTTAAGCGATAATTTGACATGAGAAACCTCAAGCTACTACACTATGGTCTTGGACTAGAATTATGGTAAAAAGAGCACCACATCTTCGTGTCCCAAATGAAATATGCTAAGACAATGCTCGAGAAATTTTAAACAATAGATTGTAACCCTATTGCAACACCCATGGAGGCAAAGCTTCGATTGTCCCATTCAAATCCATCACCAAAAATAAATGCAACTATCTATCGACAATTGGTTTAAAGTCTCATTTATTTGACATATATTAGGCCAAACATCAACTATGTTGTTAGCTCTTTCTCATGGTGCATGTAAGAGCCGAAGATGTGTCACTATAAAGCAATAAAGCAGAAATTGAGATACATTCGAGGAACTATGGACTTTGGCCTACAATAGATCATCCTTCTTGAAAAAATATTTAGACTTATATCATGCAAGTAATATTGATGACAGAAAATTCACTTCTTGGTGTGTTCTTTTAAAAATCTAGTCCTATATCATGGAAGAACAAGAAGCAAAACTTTGTTTTCCAATCTTCTATTGAAGCAAAATATCATGCAACATGAAGAGTTGACTGCAAAACAATATGGTTACGTTGCATACTTGAGAAGAATTGGAAGTACCACAAAAATAACCTACTGTTATATATTGTGACAATAATGATGTTTTGAACTTCTTCACAATCCAATGTTTTATAAACCCACGAAACACATTGAGGTACATGATCATTTCATATGCAAACATGTTCAATAGCACATCATCCAATTCCAATTTTTGCCCGATACAAAAGCGATATGTAAATTTCTTTACCAAATCACTTGCTCAAGAAATTTTTGAAACATACAAAAATCTCTCTTGTTCTCTTTACCAAATCACTAGCTCAAAAAAATTTGAAACATACACAAAAGCTATCTCTTGTTCACTTGAGACCATGTTGAATTAAGGGAGAAAATGTTACAATAAACTAAGTTAATTCATCATAATAATAAAGTGACATAAATGTTACTCACATAGTTTACTTGTTTGTTGAGTTATTGGGTGGATAGATCAATTATATTCCTAAAAGCTTTTAATTCGCCAATTTTTGTCAAATTGTTGGGAATAGTGATTCCCATAGGTTTTTAAGAGAGAGTTGTTCCTATTTTGTAGGAGTTGATTTCACCGTCTACATATTGCAATCCTTTTTTACAATGTAGCGATCATTTTTTTATTAATAAACTACAACTAAGTTTTTATACCAGCTTGTTTGTTGATCAATAATTTTGTGTTTCAACATTCATTGCAATTTTCCTTTCACGGGTCATTGCTTTTGTACTTTGATATTTGAATCATCTCTTTCATTCTACAAGTATCATAAGTATTTGGAATTATATTTGTGTTGGCATAGTATTGTCTATCAAAATATCAATCTATGATATTTGCGTCAACTTATTTTAATTGCACGTTTTTATTTGTTATTCATTGTTTTAGTAGTTGGTCTTTAAACTATTTCTTTTTTTCTAGTAGTATAAAATATTAGAGCTTTCTCGTGATGCTGGCGATCCGAGATTGATGGCCCTTGGCACAACCTTCAGAAGTCGGCCCTACTCTATATAGTACATCACCGCGCCCATACACATAGATACATCGTCCCGTCCGCTGTTCATACCGGATGCCTATATCTATGGGGGCGGGAAGCCGATTCATCCACATTATATTTGCATTGACAAATTAATGTCCATCAATATATCGAGAAGAATTGCATATAATTACTAAACAGCACCAAATTCATGGTTTTAAAAATGATCACATTCCAAAAATACTTATGATGTTTGAAAATAACATAAATAAGATGAAAGGAAGAAATAAAAACTAGATTTCGAGATGAGAATCAGCAACTTTAGGGGCAAAAGCAAATACTTAATTGTCTTAGTAAAATATATTGCAACAATCAAAAAGATTTTTGTGTATGCATACATGTACAACACATGCAACTCGTGGAAAATTGAAGTATGTAAACTTTACACGGGCTTGGATGACCTCAAAAGCAATTCACATACTGTGAAAGGATAAAAAAATCCTAGAAGTTTCTCATATGATCTTCACATGCCCCTTACTGAAACAAAGTCTGCAACTAATGCGGATATAGCTTAAGCTTTTACACAGGATAATTATTTAAAATGATTTGTTCCTTACAAGATGGAAAATGTCCACATGGAGAAGAAAACGAATAAGATTTGTAGAAAACTGTTGCAAAGTTCTGGCATGACATCTTGGGTCACACTTCATGACCCAAAAGACATGCTCCTTACCGAATCAAAGTCTGCAACTACTGCCGATATAGCTTAAGCTTTTACATAGGATAATTATTTAAAATGATTTGTTCCTTACAAGATGGAAAATGTCCAAATGGAGAGGAAAACGAATAAGCTTTGTAGAATAAAACTGTTGCAAAGTTTTGTCATGAGACGTCTTGGGTCACACTTCATGACCCAAAAGACTCGCCTCCGCAATTTTATTTTATTCCAATCAAATCATACACAAGCATGTTCAATGTTTAATTTTTCTGTGTTTTTGAGGCCTACAAATGCAACAAAATAATAATTATTTAAATATTTACATTGGTGAGACTTTTTTTTATAGAATACAATGGGCATGAGCACGGAAAGACATCACTAACCCTGCCCACCTATAGATTCAATTAGCTCTCTAATTTGGATTATAACTGATTGCATCAACACTTATTACCATGAATTTGCCTCAACCCAGTCGAATGCAATTGGACTGAGAAATGGCTGAGGAATTCCAAAGGAATCAACAAGGGCTAGTGCATGTGGCCGTAGTTCCTTACACAAATTTCCCACTTCCTTCTGGATCACTTGCGACTGCTGTGGTGTTAAATATCCATATCTGTATTACATTAACATCACAATCAACTTCGTTCATTTATGACCTTGGAATATTATATGATAAAAATAAAAATGCCACAGACTATAGATATACAACAATAGCAAACCTGAGGAATGAAATGTCTTCTTCAATATTGACCAAGACATACAAGGTCCTCAACAGTCCAAGAACATCCTACAAAACCAGAAGTCCTCGTAAAAATGAAAGCAGGATAATAGCTGATGTCAGATTGTTCCTAGGATTTGACAACATGGACTTAAATTCAGTCACCTTCATTGAATCAGAAGAGCTGAGTTTTGCTTCTGTGGAAATGACGGAATCTAGCACTGCCCGTTGAGAGAAAGCTCTCCCCAAGTCCTCTGCCAGCTTGTAGCTCTAATCACCATCAAGTCAAAGCAAGTCCAACATTCCAGAGAGATTGAGATAAGGTAAGCAGGGTAAAAATATCAGAGAGATAACATTCTTTGTCCATACATACCATGGTAAAAGCAGTTCCTGTACTTTTCCTTGTGAAACAAATTGAGATATTTCCATTGCCAAACGTTCCAACAGATTGCGCTCCCTTAAATGGAAAATATCAACCTGCACTGAGCTGCATTTCTTAGTTACAAGTACAATGACAAACCCAATCATACTTTGATGTACAGAGCATAGCATAACGGCACTAAAACCGAAACAAGTAACAGATAAAACCAGAGAGGACTCAACTTGGAATATAATGCTTCGCACTGTGAAGGTGTCCAGAACTGCTGGAATTACAGGATGGGCATTATTCATGTGCTCCAGACCCAGGCCCTTAAATGGTTGTCGCTTATTGCGCGCAGCATGATATTCTCCAAATAATGCTTTACTAACCTGCAGCATTAAAAAGCTGTTAGGGAAGACGCCTGATATATGCCTTACAGTCGAAGTTGAGCACAGAAAAACATAAAAGATGCATTGGAGGTTTCAAAATCCCTATGTGGATGAAAATAAAAAATTAACCCGCTCAGCTACATCTAGTTGTTAATTGTATTAATAAACAGTGAACTGCAATACAAATACAAATATAAAATATTACATTTTCTAAATTTCCTCGTCTCTTAAGCAATGAGGAAATGTTTCAATACTTCAGCAATCCAAAGGATAATAGACATCCTTCATCATTGTTTTCATGAATACAACTTTCCCCACCCCTCAACCCCAATTGATAGCAGGAAACAAACAAATGGATTTTTAAAAAAATCCCATAAAATGACACGTAATGCTCTGACTTCACTGATAAGTACTTGGATGCAGCACCACTTGAACATAATGGTGTCCTACCCAAGGGGTTATGTTGTAACGGTAATTGTGTATATCTGAAAACAAAGTGGTTCAACTTCAATTCCCCTTGGGTAGCACGTTCTCTAGCACGCCAGGACTGGGCCCCTATTTGTGGGATCAATGAAAAAATACCTCATATACCAAGCAAAAATAAAATTGTGATGTCTTACTCATATGATATATCATACCTGTTGCATAAGAACATTATTGTCTCCTTCAAATGTGGATTGAACGTCATATTCACCCAGAAGGTGACCTATGCGGTTTTCTGTTTTTAGACCTTGACCACCGCATGCCTCACGGCACTCCTGCACCTCAAATATTTTTTTAGCATTAACTAATTGCAAATTTGTAGAGAAAGCTAAATATTATAATCAAGCACACCTGTCACAGAAACAAACAAAGAAATCCAAAATTATGAATGGAAATATAAGCACTGACAAGATTATAACTGAACATATAATAAAATGATCAAAAATTAAAGCCGGCCAAAATCCTCCTTGAATTTGAAGACAACCTGTAATGTATTCATGTTGTGCCATGTGAACATAGCCTTGTAGCCACTAGAAAGAACATGAATAGTCTTGCTATCAGAAGGGGTCCGCTTCCAATATATCCTCTTGAGATCATTAACCGCACAACTCATTGCATATCTGCACATACAAAATCCTTTTAAAATATTGCTTAAGCAACTCTTCCTGCCTATCTGATCTTCCAACCATTCAAGTTATTTCAAAGATTACTTCACTGGTGTTTGTGTTCATGTATCAATTTTCTACATTGTTCATATCGCAAGCTAATTTAGTTATTTATTTCACATCAAGATATTCATATTCTTCAAAATTAAAAGAAGATAAGAACCTAACAAAAATTTTGTAACAGCTCCCTCTTGCCACCTAAAAGAGACTCGTACATAAATTATGGATTAACCAGTTAGTGTGTATCAAAGGAATGCAATCTGTAAAGATCCTGCAGAACTGCAAGCAAAATGGATAAAACATTATGCTCATCACCAAAATTCCAATGGAAGTAAAACCCACACAGTGTGGCTTCATGCACTTCATCATAACAAAAGTGCACATTATACCTATACTAGGCGACTCTTGTTGGAAATAATATTGCCTTATTTAAAGTTAGTATCTTTTTATACGGTTGGCATTGCTTACTATTTCTACTACTCTTCAATATTACAATGGCCTACTGTATGTAGCCAGCATTTCATATTTAAGGGATTAGTCGTCTATTTATAACGACTTTATCCCATCACAAATTATCAATCTTATGAGTATGTTTTATTTAGTGTTTGTATCTTTGCTTGGTTGGAATTCTTTAGTTTATTGCATGCTTGTGTATGGAATGATTAGAGATTATTGCTATTGGGACTTGCCTACAAAATGCAGTTTCGTATCAGAACATGATTGATCGGCCATCACAAGAATAGAAGACTTCTAAATATTTCACTTCGTGTAAACCCTAATTTTAATGAATCAAGCATATAGCTTGCAATCTGTTGCGAATTTTATGGTGATTTTTTCAGGGTAGTTGGGGGTTCATACAAGGAATCTACAGTCAGTTTTCCATCCTTTTGTGACCTGTTTTGACCAATTTATTGGAATTTTAGGGTTTTCAACCAAATAATTCCCTAAGCCGCAATTTTTGGACATTTTCGGAAAGCTTGTGAAAATTTGTGTTGGGTCTCTCCCTTATATTTTTTAGATTTGAGGCCAAATTTGTTCTGAAATAGACTGGTCAAGTTTTGATCAAAGGTTGAAAATTAGACATTCTGACTTTTTGCTTTAGATGTCAATCTTCCATGTTGGTGTAATTTTTTTGGGCGGCCACATTTCCATTTGATTAACTGTATGGCGCTAAACAACTTCAAGGACAGAATACTTACGCCTTTTGGAAGCAATAAACAAAATTTCCTTATTAAATATGACTTTCAAAAATATGTCGCTAATAAGGAAACCCAAAACGTTGACATTAAGGATAATAAAGGATAAAAATAAGAAAGCATTATTAGCGTTTTTACGGTTCAGCTTGCAATATCTGAATCTTTATTATCTTTTAACACTAGGATGTGACAAATGCAAGGGAAATTTGGATTTTAGTAAATAAGCGTTAAGAGTGTCCTTCTGTATGGGATGACAAGTACGAATCTGATTAAGATTATGATTTTGAGAACATATCTTCTTGTCATGATGATCGCGTGGATTGTGAAGACTTGATTGAGGCACCTATTATTGATTTGTTCATTGATATGGTGAAGGATAATTTTGAAGGCAATGATTGATCTTCATATCCAATTGTTCCTTCATTTGAGATCATGGAAAGCATAGTGACCATTCATGAGGTTTGTAATAAGGATATTTTACATTCACAATTTTCAATTAAGGGTACATATTATTCTTGTATTATTGAGCATTCTATGGATTATGAGGATTTGTATCACATTGATCTACCTTTTCTCCTTGCGTGAGTGTGGAGGATTCTTTTGGAGATAGTGATACCTCTTGTGATCCAATTATTTCTTCCATGTGCGATATGGAGGATTGTGATACTATATGAGAAGATATTAATGATGAAACCCACCTTTTAGTTCCTTCTATTTGTGCGGAGGACATTGAGGATGACATTCCTTATGTGGATGAAGAGGACATTGCAGTAACTTCTTCCTTATTTAACATCACTTCCATAACTTCTTTTGTAGATCTTGCATGGAAATTTGGAGTGGATGATCCTATTTTGGATGAGGGAGAATGCTAAAACATCTCTTTTATGTGGAGGGTATTGCATATATGGACCCTTCCTTATATAATGAGAGACCTTCTCCTATGCCTTTAGTAGCACCACTTTTTGATAAGGTTGGAACACTTGGTGATAGGCATGATGACTCTTTTTTGTCAGAGTGCAAAAATCATATTATCGATCATAATGAGCATCAGACTTTTTTTGCATGTCTCTTGTGAGTTATTTGAGATATTAGGTGATTTTCAGTCAGCTTTTTTAGGAGTCCCATATCAATCTTGATGTTTGCATGACTCATGGTGACGGTCCTAGTTTGATTCGTGCATCACTTCACACTTCCAAGGATCTAGGAGATGGTGCTAGAGTTGTGAGACTTGGCATGATGCGCAGTTAATTTTTCCCTTTCTTGGAAATCACATTGAATGGACTATAATGTGAGGACACCGAGTATCATTGATGAAGATTTGTAATTTAACTATATTGGAGATTCACACACTTATTCCTTCCATTGCATAGGAGAAGGCAGATTGCTCTTTTTGGCAACATAGTGGATCGTCCTATATGCTTTGCTAGCACCTCCTATGCCTCTTAATGATTGGTGGCATAGTTGGCTACACTTAAGTAATTAGGACCATGAAGAACATCTTAATGACGATGAGGACCAATACTCTTTCAAGTTAGTGAAGTCTTTTCTTGTTTTATGATCCGTAAAACTGCTGAATTTTAACAATAAACAGATCACTATGCTCATGAAAAATGAATGAAATACGTGAGTTCTTTGTTAACCAAGTTAATGTGCAATAACAACACACAATTGTACTGAAAATTGAGAAAAGAGAGACAAAAGGAGACTAGATTTACCTTGGAGAAACCCAAGGTGGGAAAATTTCCAGTTGGTAAGCAAATTGCTTCCCTCTAATTATGTAAATCTCCAAAAATACAAATTACTGCCAATAATTGGCCTTCAAGAAGGATTCAACACTCCTAATTGTATTTTCTTGCTCACAATCCTCAACAATGAAGAACTCACTCTCAATGAACAAAACAAGAAAGAAATACAGCTCCTCCTCTTTGCTCACACTTGTTCTCACTCAAAATCACTTGCTAGAATGATTAACTGCACTCATATTTATAGTTATTCTGCCCCAAGGATGAAAAGAAGGTGAAACAAATCAATTGAGAAGCCTAAACATTTGCAATTGTTCGGCTTCTCCATTTTGGCACTAAAGGGATAGAAAATCATGACAGTTACCGCAGCCAAACCTCAGCCGAACCGCAGCTCGACTGCAGCCAAACCCTAGCAGATCTGCGGCAGTTCACAGTTAATACGTAGAAATTAACCAGAAATGCTCTCTTTTGTCATTCGAAGGTGTCTGGATCACCTTCAACCTGACTTAGCCAATTTTCTATAATAGTGAACCTATGATCCACCAAGTTTCGGGGGACAGGGGACGACAAGGGACGAGGGACATGTTTACAGAACAAATTTTTTGGAGGCCTTTTTTTAGGGGACAACTATTAATTTATTAAAAATAAAGGAAAATATAAAAAATATAGGAAATTTCAAATATTTATATGATAACATTGATAAATCATTCATCACACACAACAAAATTTCAAATATAGAACCTTAATACATAAAATTGGAGCTGAATTGAGATTTCACATAAGGTTGAAGTATTAATTACAATAATAATTACACTGAAATGCCCAAGGGCTGCAAGTCCCCGTCCTCGAGTTTCCAAAACGTCCCCCGGTATTTTGGCCCTAAAAGGGCAAGGGAGACGTTCTGTGGAACATAGTAATGAACATGTTGAGGGTATGTTTTACAAGTATCAAATATGGAGATTACATAAAATTGGGTATTTCAGATCCATTTTTAGATCATATCTCCCCAATTTGAGGCTTTTAAGTCCCTAAAAGCTTCAAGGACTGATGAGGTGAGGAAACATCTTCCCCACATCTTCTCTGGAATACCACTCCTGCACCTGGAGGTGTATCTGCTGGATTGTTCCAATGAACATATCATCTTTGTGGACTTCCAGTCCCACTTTTCCGTTGTCTCTGCATGGTAATCTCAAAACAACATTAATTGCACTCCTAGGCAAATAACCAAAACATGTCTCAAAAAGAGTTTTACTAGTAGTAGGAACAACCATGTCATAAGGTTGCGGGATATATGCCAAATCCTCATCCCAAATCCTAGGATCTCTCATAAACTGGACCAAGGTACAGCTTACCACCTCTATCTGCTCATTTGGCTCTAGATGACATGCGGTAGACCTCATAGTATCCATCTTCTCCCCACAATATAGACCAAAAATCACCAATGAACCGTGAGTCCATATCTGTCATAATAGAATCAAACAAACCAAAATGAACCCCCACATCGGTAACAAACAACTCTATTGTATCACCGATCTTCTTGCAAGGAATGTGAATACCCACTTTACAAAACTTGATCTATTACCACAAAATTATCATCATACCATTTTCTAGAAGTAGGAAAACTAACCATAAAATCCAAGGAGAAACTTACCCATGGCTGGGAAGAAACTAATAATGGCATACATAACCCCAAATTTCCTTTACTACATGAAAAAAATCTTGACAAAGTTAGCAACTATTATCTGCATGTTTGGCCAAAAATCATACCTGTGTAAGTGCTCAACAATCTCTATCACACCAGAGTGACCAACCACCCCTGAAGTGTGTGCTTTCTCAAACAAAGACTGTAATTGTTGTTTCTTTTCGTAGGCATCCTACATGGACTGCCTATGGAATCCCAAGTCTAGAAGTGGACCATCAGGTAAAAACTGCATCATATGCTCAATTGGCCTATTTGGGGGCAGCCCCATAGGCTCTTCCCTGAACTACTGAATAAACTCTCCCATTTGCTTTTGTTCTTTGTTAGTAACTATGTTATGAGTGGTCTCGAAATAACTTCCTCACTTGTTTATCCCTTAGAAGAAGTAAAGAAAATCTCCCACTAGCATTAAGTTTTCGGGCTTCAGTGGCACTTACCAAAGAAATCTTCGAGTCTCCTGCAAAGGCTGAAATGACGTAGTTTTTACCATCCTTCACCAAACGGTATTGGTTGGCTCTTCTCATGAAGATGGCATCTCTGATATACAAATATGGATTGCCAAACACTACGCCACACACATCAAGAGGAACAACATCCAAAATAACTTCATCAATGAAATTTTTATCAATACCAAAAGTGATCTTACATTGCTTAGTAACCTTGATGTCTACACCTTTCTTTACCCAACCCAATGAGTACAAACTTGGATGATTGTAAGTTTCCAACATCAGCCTATCAACTAGCTCTTTACTAACCAAATTAGCTTGCGAACAAGTATCAAAAAGAGCATCCACTTTGGTCTTCTTCAACTGAATTTTTATATGAAAGAGCTTAGTAAGTTCATTCTCTTGAGCATTACTACTATTACCCAAACATACCTCTCTGTGGACGGAGGCACAACACATAGTCTCATCCACCTCTTCGCTGCAAAACACTTCCTCTCCTTGGAGGGCAGCCATGGCCTTCTTATTTTCTTATTTTTGAAGGGATGTAATTCCGGTGGAGCTTCCAACATTTTTCCTCAGAATGAGTGTTAACATCACAATGACCACAATGAACTTTAGTATCCTTAATGGAAGTAGCATTTTGCTTACCTTTCCCTTTTTCCTTTCCCTTTGGCTTGATGTCGTCTTCTTTGTCTGAAGCATGCTTGAGAGGTAGATGAACTCTTCTTCTTATCCATCTCTAAGTAGTGGGCTTGAGAACAAGCCTCATCTACATCCTGTCGGCTTGGCAAGAGGACTGGTCTCCTCAAGTGGCTATGAAGTCCACCAATATACTTCATTAGAAGGTCCCGGTCTGCTACATCTTTTCCCATCTGGACAGCTTTCTTCCGGAACTCACTAGTGTACTCCTGCACATTTTGGCCTTGCTTTTTGCCTGAGATACTACCAATACATGGACCTCTCTTCCTCATAACAAATAGGATAAAATTGCTTTTTGATTAGCTTTTAAATTCATCCCACTTAGTAATAGGAGGAATCTTCTTAATAACCAAATAATGAACATAAATTTCAAACCAAGTTAAAGCATGATTGGTCAATTTTAACTCGAGCAAAGGAAATTTGTTGACTCTCATTAATTTGATACAAACTGAAATATACCTCCAAGTTGAGCTAGCCAATGGTCTAGCTTCTCAGCATTCACGTCTCCATGATAAGGCTAAATTTCTATCTTGGCATCTCGCTTTTTAAAGATGGAGGTGTGGGAATGGCACGAGGTTGCTCTTCCTTATACTCATGAGCATCTTCGCTTCACGAGATTACGTGTCTCATTTTGTAACACCAAGTTTCTCCATGAGTAATCCCATGATGGACTCCAACTTCCCTATGGACAAGGAAATATTGCCCACATCCTTGGATAGACTTGCCACATTTGCCTCCAACTTATAGAAACACTCTTCACCGCTATCATCTGCATCTTCTCTACGAGCCATCTCTCAAATTCCTTGCTTCCACTTCCTTGTAGAAATCTTTGCTTCAAAGGAATAAGGCTACCTTCACCACTTTCTTTTCCCTTTCGGGTAAGGGGCATCTAACTGCAATCTCAACACAAGTTAACCACACAAAAACTGAAATCTTAACTGCTCTGATACCAATCTGATCCGTAAACTGTTGAATTTTAACAATAAATAGATCACTATGCTCATGAAAAATGAATGAAATACATGAGTTCTTTGTTAACCAAGTTAATGTGCAATAACAACACACAATTGTACTGAAAATTGAGAAAAGAGAGGAAAAAGGAGACAAGATTTATCCTGGAGAAACCCAAGGTGGGAAAACTCCAATGGGTAAACAAATTGCTTTCCTCTATGTAAATCTCCAAAATACAAATTACTGCCAATAATTGGCCTTCAAGAAGGATTCAACACTCCTAATTGTATTTTCTTGCTCACAATCCTCAACAATGAAGAACTCACTCTCAATGAACAAAACAAGAAAGAAATACAACTCCTCTTTGCTCACACTTGTTCTCACTCAAAATCACTTGCTAGAATGATTAATTGCACTCATATTTATAGTTATTATGCCCCAAGGATGAAAAGATGGTGAAATGAATCAATTGAGAAGCCTAAACATTTGCAATTGTTTGGCTTCTCCATTTTAGCGCTAAAGCGATAGAAAATGGCGACAAGCATTCTGCCAGCGGACCACGCCCGAACCGCAACTCGACCGCATCCAAACCACCACAAATTTGCAGCAATTCATAGTTAATACACAAAAATTAACCAAGAAATGCTCTCTTTTGTCATTCGAAGGTGTCTGGATCACCTTCAACCTGACTTAGCCATTTTTCTATAATAATGAACATGTTGAGGGTATGTTTTACAAGTATCAAATATGGAGATTACATAGAATTGGGTATTTCAGATCCATTTTTGGATCATTCTAGTTGGAGAGATTGGAGGCTTGTCTAAGGCTTCGTACTCTAATTGCACCTTAAAGGATGTGGAACCTATGGCTTGTGATTCGTGTAGCATCATGGAGAAGACTCGTGCAAGAAGACTCTTTGCAGATTTTGGTTCTCTGGGATATTTTCAAGAATGTTGCTTTCTTTATGATACAAGAGGAGCTTGCGTATGAAATGTGGAAGTTGTCATTGAGGGGACGTGTTAGACCTGATACAATGCCAACCTTCCTTCACATCAATGTGTTTTTCTATTGCAATATTATGGGGGTCTTGGATAAAATATTGCCTTATTACTTTTTTATAAGGTTGGAATTGTTTATTATTTGTAATATTCTTCAATATTATAATGGCCTATTGTATGTAGCCTATATTTCGTATTTTAGGGATTAGCAATCTATTTATAAAGACTTTATCCTGTCATACTTCATCAAACTTGTGAGTTGTATTTAATTTAGTGTTTTCCCTACGACACTCCTCAATATATTTTCTTTTTCTTGGTTGGAGTTCTCTACTTTATTGCATGCTTGTGCGTGGAATGGTTAGAGGATATTGCTTTTGGGACTTGTCTATCACCAAATGTAAGCCTAATTATGATTACCCTTTAACAAAAGTAAGCCTAATTACGATTACCCTTTAACAAATATTCCCAAGGATGTAAGGTTCCTCCCTTCCCTTTTAAGTGAATTTTCCGAGTGAACAAGAAGCACCCATTGCGGGCCTCTTGCATCTCCTAATTATATAAATGCACATACATGCAAAAAGATAATGCCCAAAACTAGAGTCTGGCGTGGATGCCACATACGTGCAAGAAACTATGTATCATACCATCTACATGTAACAAAATGGAACCAAATAATATTGGACAAAACCCTTAGATAATCCCTAATACGAGATGTCATAGGGGGCGTTAGTTCCGAATACCATTAACGGGAACTTTCATGAAAACATGTCATGGAAAACCCTAAACAACATACAAGAGATACTTGCATATCCATCTTTGTATGCACATTTTCAACAACACCACCTATACCCACAATCTCTCGATTTAAAAATCACGATTAATCGCCCGATAATCGCAATTAATCTTTTTAGGCAAGCAAAACGATTAAACTTTCTAAAAATCGCAATTTGTGGGTTTCCGATAAATCGGCGATTTTTGGCGATAAAAACCCTGCAAAATCGTGGAAAATCGCAGCTTAAATCGTGGAAAATCGCAGATGAAATTGTGGCTTAGGTTTTAATGTGAAAAAAGACCAAATCGATTCATTTTTTCTCCTGTTTTCTCCTGCTCGACTCATTTTTGCTCCTGCGACTCGTATTTCCTCCATTCGCGAGCATTCGACATGGTTACGAGGGCATTCAACCTGGTTTCGTGGGCATTTGACGTGATTTCGTGGGCATTCAAGGTGGTTTCGAGTGCAGTCAAGGTGGTTTCGAGTGCATTCGAAGTGGTTTCCAGCCCTATTTTCCAACAGCTCGTGGCCTAGCAGTAAGATCATAGATGGAAAACTCGCTAAAACTCGCTTGAGTTTTAAAAACTCACCAAAAACTTGCAAAACGGTTTAATCGCCGAAAAACTCGCCAAAATCGGAAAAAAAAACTCGCCGAGTTTTGGGGAATACTCGCCGAGTTAACTCGGCAAGTACTCACCAAAACTCGGCGAGTTCGTGCATTTAACTCGCCCACGCTGCTTTTACACGCAAAACACGGTTTTCACACGCAAAAACCACTTTTTTTACACGGTTTTGGCTCTTTAAAAAGCCCTCTACTCCCTCATTGTCACTCACACAACCATTTGAGCTTGCATTGCTTGTGTTGAGTGGATTTTGGAGCGAATTCGAGGAGAGAATTTGGAGATTTGCATTTGGAGGTAGGTTTTTTTTTTTAATTCTTTGAAGTTTTTCCAAATTTTGTGTATATTATTTAGGTTTTATAGATTCATATTGTGATTCTAAATACATGTAATGTAAAATCGAATGCTTGTAATTTTTTTATACTCATTTGCAACCAGAGGTATGTATTTTTTTTTTTTAACGCAAATTCATTGTAAATTAGTTAAATTTTATGTATGTGTATTGTAATCGATTCGTTGTGTAATTCTAAATACATGTAATGTAAAATCGAATGCTTGTAATTTTTTTATACTCATTTGTAGCCAGAGGTATGTATTTTTTTTTAACGCAAATTCATTGTAAATTAGTTAAATTTTATGTATGTGTATTGTAATCAATTCATTGTGTAATTCTAAATACATGTAATGTAAAATTGAATGCTTGTAATGTATTTTTTTATTTACGCAAATTTGTTATTCAGGCACGTTTTGTTTTTAAAATTAAATTAAGTTTACGTTTTCTAATTTTTTAAATGTGCATTGTGTTGCAGATTAGAGCTTAACAATGGCATCAGGCTCGGCATCAGGTTCGGCATCTGAATCACTAGCAGGGACCGTTCCTTCGAATGCCCGTTCCATAACATGGAAGTATGTTGTACTCGAAGCTTGTGCGGGCCAAATTTTTTGCACTTTTTGTAACAAGAAAATGAATGGAGGCATCAATCGTTTGAAATATCACCTTTCAACTATTGTTTGCCGAGATGTTACGGTTTGCCCCAACATGTCGGAAGAGGCAAAGCGAGAGATTAGAGCAGAGCTGACAAAGTTAGAGGAGAAGAAACTAGAGAAGGCAAGGCTGAAGGCAACCATAGCACAAGCTATTAGACCTGGGGCTGCAATGGAAGAGGATTTAGACGATGATGCAGCAACAATTGTGGGCTCTACTCGTGGTCCACGCATACGAAGAGGAAGAGCCGAAAGAGGCACATCTTCATCGAGTTCGAGCAAAGGCATACCGAGTTTTTTTGTGGCAAGGAACACACCTGGAGCACAACCTTCATTGGAAGGTACATCCTGGAACAAAGATATGCACGAGAAAGTGGATAAAGCTTGTGCAAATTTTTGGTACTACAACCTGCCGTTCATGTGGCAAAGAGCCCATACTGGGAGTACTTGGTGACAGCGTTGATTGCGGGGGGGAAAGGGCACAGCACCCTCTCCAAAAGATTTGTGTGGGAAATTACTTGAGGGTGCAATTGCGGATGCCACTACCATGCTTTAGAAGAGCACAAGAAACAATGGAAAAATTCGGATGCACCATTCTTTCAGATGGGTGGACGGATGGAAGGAACCGCACCCTAGTTAATTTTTTAGCAGCTTCAAATGGTGAGATGGTGTTTTTAAAATCTATTGATGCCTCTAACATAATAAAAATGCGAGAGAATCGAGTGTTATGTTAGAGACAAATTGTATTAGAGGTTGGTGTACGAGAATGTTATGTAAGTTGTCACGGATAATGCAAAGATATGTGGCGGCTTGAGGAGACTACTGCAAGAGAAACATCCATCACTCTTTTGGACTCCTTATGCAGCTCATTGCATTGACCTTCTTTTGGAGGACAGGCAAAATTGATTGGGTGAGGCCGGTTGTAGAAGATGCAAGATCTATAACGAAGTACATATACAATCACCCTTGGGTTCTAAGCTTGATGAGAGTATACACGAAGGGGAAAGAACTTGTTTGAGCCGGTGTCACAAGGTTTGCAACTAACTTCTTGACGTCGCAAAGTATTTCTAGTTTATTGACATCTTTGAAACAAATGTTTGTGAGTCAAGCATGGCTAGACTCACATATTCAAAGAAAGTCAAAGGAGAGGGTTGCGAAGATAGTTTTGATGATATCTTTGCGAAAAGAAAGCTATAGAGATCATCAAGGTAATTTCAAACTTCGATTTATATTTCATTCCTTTATTTTAATTTGTTAAATTATAAATATTAAATATATTGTTCTACTTTTCACTTTTTTATTTCATTTCTAATATGTATTGTAACTTGTAAGTTTGCAATCTTACATTTTAATTTGTGTGTAGGTGTCAGAGCCGTTGGTGAGAGTTTTGCGTTTGGTTGATGGGGAGCAAAACCCCATGGGGTTTGTATATGAGGCCATGGATAGGGCCAAAGAGTCTATCCAAAACTATTACAGGGGGGATATCGTCAGATATGGTCCCTTTTGGGAGATTATTGATCGGCGGTGGAACAATCAACTCCACTAACTTATTCATGCAGCGGGGTACTACCTCAACCCCAAGTATTTCTACTCTGACAGCTTCATAGATGTGAATAGAGAGGTTATGGAGGGCCTTTCAACATGTATTGAGAGGATGATACCGGATGTTGAGACGAGGGACCTCCTCATTTTAGAGCTGCAGAGTTACAAACATGCTAGGGGAGACTCTTTTCTTCGGTGCTAGCTATTCGAGGGAGAACCACACAGTCACCAGGTAATAAAAATTAGAATGTTTACCAAGTTACTTATTAGTTACATATTTGATTTTATTAATTAATTATAAATTTTTGATTATCTTGTTTGTAGGTTCTTGGTGGGAGGATTGGGGAGGGAATACCCCAAATCTTCAAAAGTTAGCCCTCAGAATTCTATCTCAACCTTGTAGTGCTTTTGGATGTGAACACAACTGGAGTTTGTTTGAGGCCATTCACACGAAGAAGCGCAACAAGTTGACTCAAAAAAGGCTCAACGACTTGGTTTTCTTGCAATACTGATCTCGACCGCGCACAAAAAAGTTGAGGCCACATCAGAGGAGCTCATTGATTTGGATGAGATAGATCCATACAGTGAGTGGACTGGGCAAGAAGAGGAAAACCCTGCATTCACAGCGGACGACATTGCTTCTTTTGAGAGGGAGGCTATGGAGGGAGAAGCACTAGTAGGACTCTGAGGAAATATTGGGCTGGATGACATCTTTGGAGGTGATCTCCAACATACGGCGAGGAGCCACCAAAGGCACCACCATCTAGTTCCATGATCGAGCCGATTCACAGGCCTTAGGAGGAGCGTGGAAATGCACCGAGTGTGGGGACTAGTAGAGGCACTTTAGACCCTCTCCCCAATTTTCTCTAGATTGGGGAAGAGGAAAATGTAATTTTGTATATATGTAACTTGCGTAGATATGAAATTTATGATGATATTTTTCAATGTCAATCATCATAAATTCATATTACTTATCACCGGTTGTCGTATTCGCATGATGATGCAATTTTGTATTGTATTTGTATTCAAATCTAATAGAAACACTTCTCCAAGATTTTATGGGCTCATTTGATACATTTTGTAGTCATGTGTTGCTTAAAATTTAAGTTTTTAAAGAAATTTGAGTATTTTTAAGTTCAGCGAGTATTCCAGAGTATTCCCGAATATTGGCGAATTTTTCTTTGAGTTTTTTTTTTTTTGGGGTCCGTGAGTTTTGGATTTGGCGAGTTTTCCTACTATGGGTAAGATTACTAGAGTATTACGGTGTTTTTTTCCTTTTTTTAAAGATCTTCAATATTAATAATTATATTATAGTGTAACTATCTGATATGTATTACATGACTTTACAATATGAATAAAATATTTAATATTTAATATACTACTAAAATATTTAACAAACTCATTAATAACTTAATAGTTAATACTAAATAGTAAATAGTATTTATTTAATATATTAATTAGTTTTGTTACTTTTGTATATATTTAATATATTACAGTCTACTGTTAAACTTAATAGTTAACTATTATAGTATATACAACATACTTGATATTGTTTTTACATTTAATTTAAGTTTATTTTATGAATTTAAATGTTTTTAAAAGTAGCGATAAAGTCGCCGATAAATTGCCGATTCCCAATTTCCGAGTCAAAATTTGGCTCGCCGATTAATCGCCGATAACGATTTTTGAACTATGCCCACAATACGTAACTCATAATCATTGCCCCAAACACCAACTAGGGCTTATCTAATGCTTGGATTTAATAAAAGTACATAGTAATTTATAATCATAGATGATCATAATAAAACTTAAAATGAAAGAGGCATTTCCAACATATAGTCTTGTGAGCTTGGTCGAGTGGTAAGGCAGTTACCATAATAAAAGGGAAGGGTTCAAAACCCACCGGTCATGCTCCCCTGCAAAGTGGCCCACCTATGCATGTTTTTATGGGGCAAGGTGTGTGTGTCACAAAACTGTAATGTCCCCAAATGGACATTTTGACCCCACTTGGATTTTCGGTAAATCCAAACACCAAATGTAACTTATAAAATAGATATCAAATTTTCTAAGATGCAGATCTGAATTTTAATGGAAAATGCGACTAGGGTTAGGTGAAAAACCCAAACAATTCAACCAATATACTTAAATGTTTCCACTCAAAACTGAAATACAGATTTTATGAAGTCAAATCAGTCCTAGAACAGATGTAGGAAACCTTGCAATAACCCTTAAGGCAGCTGTAAATAATTACTCAAAAATGGCGACTTGCTAGGTAAACAGAAACTCTCCAAAGATGTAGCAAACTCAGATTTTTATATCAGAAATTAATAGGATGAATTTAGAAGAAGATTGCAGAATGAAAATACCAGTTATGAGCTCCAAACAAGGCTGATTTTATTTATTTTATTGCTGCAAACACTGGTCTTCAGAACTAGCTGGAAATGACAATTTTAGGAACCAAAATCCACTTTAAAAATGATGTTACAGCTGGCTAAAAATCAGAATAGATAGCAGCAACCAGATCTGACTTTTATTCATCTCCAACACCCTCAAACAAGCCTCCAAGTGGGTCGCTCCAACTGGGTATAAAAGGAAAACTCAGCCACACTTTTCCCTCTCCAAACCCTTCTAAAAATCAGCTTGAACACTCTGAAACACTGCTGGAAAAAGAACAAGAAGAAGACGTTTCGTTCTTCTCCTCAACCTCGAGAGGCTTTTCATCCTCGAGAAGGTTCTCATCCTCGAGAAGGTTCTCATCCTCAAGAAGGTAACTCTTAAGGGTTTTCGTCCTTAGATAAATTCTAAAGCAAGCACTATGCTCATCATACAAAATCAGATTTGTAAAATAGAAATGACATACTCCTCCAAGCAAGTTCACTTGCTTATATAGAACTTGTGACCCATATTGCCCTTTTTGACAACCAATCAGATTTTCTCACACATTAAATGTTTTTCATCACCTATCTTCTCACATTAGGCAAGTCGCATTTTTCCCTAGGATGAATAACTAATGTCAAATGCTTTATGCCTTTTTATATTTTCACTTTACTTTCCTAATGCAAGTGGCATTTGCATAGAATAAATCATTTTGGCTAAATGCGCTGTAATTTATGTTGCCTCTTTCTATTTTTAAGTTACTAATAAATTATTATAAGTGCATATAATGTTTTCTTTTATTTTATTTTATTTTTATTTTGCACTTTATAATAAAATATTATAACTTAAGTCACCTTTATTTTCTTCCCTTAGCCGTCGGGTAGACAAAATAGGCTAAGGGTCTTCGATTGGGAAGGGGATATTACACAAAACATAACTGGAGCCTATTAGTCCCCGGTATCTCAGCCAGAAAAAGATAGAAACATTTTGAACATGAGGCACAACTCAGTCATAGAAATGGATTGTTGTAGTGTGAAAGATGCATCTTCAATGGGAGACATACATATAAAAACACCTACTAATATTACACGTTAATGCCTAGAAATGAAAAGCTGTGGTAAAAATATAAACCTGCCGAGTTACTTTCTCTAAAACAAACTAATATGAGGGCTAATGTTAAAAATGGCGACTCCTTTTAGGCCTAGAAAACCTATAACTTAATAATTATGGAAGTTTACCTCCTATGTAATTGGAGGCTCTCTAAACCCCTACTTGTTGCTATTCTAGGAGGATTCACACTCTTTAAATAACAAATTACTGTATGAAATGAATTTGTTCTCTCCTTTTTCTATCTCAGTGGATATTGTTTTTGTTTTTAGGATTGATCTATGTAATCATTTGTATCTCCTTTATTTATTTTATGGCTTCATCCACTACACTGAATTGAAGTGTAGTGCCCCTCTATAACTGCACCTGGTTAAGACTAATTGTGGGAGGAATCAGGATGGTCTCTCATCATATAACTCACTTGACAGCCAGTTCAGCAATTTTGGGAATGCAAGGCCCTGTTGTACTATTGTGTTGTGCAATCCTGTGATTGTATTGCAAATCACGTGTGTGGAGTTGCATGGCCACATACTTGTGATATGTGTAATCTCTTCATAAGCCGTGTAGTGCAAGCCTTGTGATAACACCTCTTGACTCCCTTGAAAGAATGACTTGAGTGAGCATGCCAAGATGTGGAATAACAGTCAGCAGCATTGTTTAGCAAGTTGGAATGGCAATGGGCAGCGTGGTTTAGTGCAAATTTCACAAATTGGGGTACAACTGTCAGAGAAGTGATTCTTCCAGCTCCTCTCAGACTTTATAGATGCTGATACACAGCAGGGTGGGCTTCAGAGGAAGGAGAGTACCTTTTAGGTTTGGTTGGGAGGAAAATCAGTTAGATCCATGGTTACCAAATCCAGAAATCCGGATCTGTTGAGGGCAAAATAAAAATGATGATCCAGAATTCTTGAAAAAGTTTGGAAAAATCTGGTGCAAAACATAAACATACTATATATGAGCATAATTTATAAATATGCAAAAATTGAAAAATACAAAAAAACATTAATAATGTAACATAAAATGTTAATATATTTAATATTAAATAATATACAAGGTTGTCGGGTGCCTTTCTTGGGAAAAAACTATTAAAAAAATGAAAAAGGATTTTTCTGTTGAAAAAAAAAAGGGCCAACCTGAACTGAACTTATCCAGGCCAGCTGAAAAATATGGATCTGGCTGGATTTTGTGCAAATCTGTCTGGATTTTGGTAACTATGGTCAGGTCTCAATTGTGCAACCTTTGCAAGAAAACAACATTTTTAATAGTATGACTCCAAAAAAATTCCTATGTCTTTTGTTTTGCCGAATTTGATTCCTGTAAGGCCATTGAAGAAGTAATAATGTTGGAATCTTTAATTCAACATGCATGTTTGAGGAATCCTTGGAGACTAATAGGGTCTGCAAGAAAAAACAGTGCAGCTGGAAAACAATGTATTGTAAGAGAATGCCGTAGCATTCAAAAGCTGGTGAAGACCCCTTCCTGTTGAAGCGATTGTTTGTAGAAGTTCCCACCTCTTCCTTTTGTACACTCAACTTATATTTGTAAGTTGATTATAAATTATGTCGTAGTGAGAGCCTCAGAATTAAAATGAAGTAACATAACCTTATGAAAAATCTTAAGTTGGATATGTGCACTATTCTCTGTATGGCTGGAAAAGGACTGCAACAGTTGTATGCTCTCAATTAAACAATCAGTCAAGGGATTCTGTACAGAGCTAAGAATGAAGTAATCATGAGGATGCATGGGCTAACTGTTGCACACACTGTAGCATGTGTATGTTGTGGAAATTATTATAGATAACAAAAAGTAACACTTATTGTTGTTTCGGTAAGTTTGGCTAATGCCTAATGGGGGTCACTACATTTAGGATGTATTTCATTGGAAATGAACATAAATAGCTACATCACAATGACAATGATGAACCATTTCCTACACTCTTACATTCATGATTTCCCTGTTTGACATCAATTTGAAAATATTATTGGCATATATGCATGCTATACAAACAAGTTCCACTCAGAGTTCTCGAATGGGATGAGCTCAGGTGGTTAAAGAATTGGGACTTATAGAGTGGAGCCCCAATTTCAAATTCCCAGGAGACATGAGAAAAACATTTAAATTAGGTAAAAATACCACATCCAACTCGTTGAATGTGATGCAACCTAAAGGACGAGGCCGGGTGCAAGTCCCAATTCAATTTGACAGATAAGATATTCCTTGGCCATGGCATCTTAGCCAAAGGATATCCTACAAGGGGTATTATTACCAAATCAAAAAAAAAAAAAAAAACAAGTACCACTAAGAATGTTACATATAAACTTACGTTTTAGCAAGCAAAGGAAGTAAACGCCGCTGATGTGATGGGTAATCAAGCAAGAGTACTTCTGGCTCATCAGGATGTAGATTAAAAGCCCGCCTTGTCAATGCATATCGAATTGCAATTGCTAATCCAATCTGCCATATCACCAGAAGAAAACCAAAATAATAGAAGAGTTTTTCAAATTGTTTGCACTTCTAAAATGTAACAATTTTAAAATGAAATATCTGCAGATTGGAACTCCTTATATATATCTTACCTTTGATTGATATACGGCACTAACTGCAATTGTCACACGGCCAGATGTTAGAGGGGCCATGAAAGCTGCAAACCTCTAAACAGATGATTGAAAAAATTAGTATCTATATAAAATAGGTCAAACCAGAATGAACAGAATAGCTGTGACTTTACAGAACTGACCAATTGGTATGTAATCATGTAGTCAAACTTAGCCTCTGCATATTAGCAGTAGCATTAAACAATCCAAATTGAGGTATAGAGGGAGTTTGAAATATCAAGGTAGCCCTAAAGTTTAATTAAACATTACATATGCATACACCTAATATTTAGTTTTTTTATTTCTTTTATTTAACGATGCAATTCAGAAGGAAATGTCACCTGATCGGGATCACTTATTGGACTGTTGTAACTGCCATCTGGAGATACATCAGCAACAGAGTTTAAAATATTTTCACGTGGAACATGGAAATTGTCAAACCTACAAGAAGTTGCATAAAATAATTATGCGTGTCTAGAAATAGCACCATCAAATAATTCAACTCATGGATTCATTCCTTTTCAGTTTGCTAAATTCTAAGATTAAAAATAGTCATTTCTATACCAAATTAGCGTCCATTATCAACTCCATTTAAGCCAATTTTGTGACCACAGTCAGCAATTCGTATCCCTGGACATACATCCCCCTCTTTATCTCTTATTTGTGCGATAAATGCATGCACTCCTTCATTCCTTCCATTTATAAGAAGCTGGGAGAAGACTACAGCATGGGTGGCATGCTATAAATGAAAACAGAAAACAATGAGTGAGGTTACCAAAAATGATTAAAACCACTAAACCAAAAATACCATACCACTTACATTTGCAGCTCCTCCTATCCAGTATTTTTGAGCAGACTCGCAAGGCGTAGAAATGATGAATTCTTGAGTAGAAGGATCATAGGTGGTGATAGTTTCAATCCCACGGACCTGTATGATGAAAAATGCCATTGATCAAAAATCTCTCTGGAAGATGGAACCAATATATTGCATCTGAGAGTTTTAAAATTTTCATATACATTACTGCCATGTCCAAGCTCAGTCATAGCAAAGCATC
This sequence comes from Taxus wallichiana var. yunnanensis, assembly GCA_018340775.1. Lineage (NCBI taxonomy): Eukaryota > Viridiplantae > Streptophyta > Pinopsida > Cupressales > Taxaceae > Taxus > Taxus wallichiana. The sequence continues at coordinate 142,596,363 of CM031236.1, forward strand.
CTCTAACAACATAGTCTTCACTGTCCTGCAGCCACTTTTGATGGTGTCGCTTTGTACCAAGGAAATTGATTGCACCACCCCTGCCATGAGAGGAGAAACAAGAAATACCCTTGGCATAAGAATTTTACTGAGATGTTCAATTATAATTTTAAAATTTTCTATATGGGATTGAGAGAGTGTATTCACACAGAGCCTAGCCGTATAGCTAAGTTTTCTCCTCCTTTTACATCAGTAAGACAAACCCTGACATTAACTATAAATAAGAATTACAACCTTGAGCAATTTGTTGTTTTCCTACTAGGCACCATTTGACCTTAAATGCTTGGAACTGATATCCAAGTATATGACACAAAACTAATCATCAACCACTGGTACAGGAGAATGAACACAATAACAAAGGGCATTCAACAACTCAAATTAAAACTCTTGATGGTGCCAAGTACCAACCATCCAGCCTCAATGTTTCAGAGCATGTTCCTCCACACAAGAAATGTTTAGCCACAAAATAGGACAAGTTCTTACAGAAAAGCTAACACGGAAAGCTTTTAGTACATGTGTGCTTCTAATGAGAATTATATTGGTTGCAGAAGTTTAGTTGGCCAAAAGAACCAAGATTGAACCTAATATATTATAAACAGGATTGGCACATGGATATGCCCCTGACTGTTCCCTAATGCAAAGGGGATATGGAAGATTATATGCAAAAGAACAAGCACATAAAAGAACAGAAGGTTTTGCATATGATACCTGCTTCTATTCTACATACGCAATACCAATTATTGGTACAATCAAAGATAATTTTTAATGATGTCAAGGATCATTTGGAAAATCATATAGCTCGTGCAAGTAAACTACATGACCGTGCAGGCTAACAAGTACCATCACTCCCAATTAATAATGATATATTATTATTATAATAATAATATATAAATAAAAATTTAACTCACCTTCATATCTCATCCAAATGAACTAACGTGAATTAAGTCAATTAAATAATTTGAGGGCCTATGCTTGCATCATTTCTTTCCACCATAAAAGTATTTGCCTCCAATTTGGCCAAGAAGGGGGAAATTTTTGTTTCATCTGATACTGAGAAGTCCACTTAACCTAAGGAGGAAGCTGACACTTTTTAGCAACAAGATAGAATGTGCAAGAGCCCAGCCTAGTAGTGTACATGCAAGATTGTATCGATTTCAACTAGTGGCTGAAAATATGGCATAATTTCCTTTGGATAGCTAATTGGAGCCTCCATCTCCAAACTTGAATCCTCAAAATGCTTAAGCAAATCGCTCAAAAGCGTTGTCTGAATTTTATTAACAATTTTTTATGGGCAATACCTGAGCGGTTTGGTATTTTGATGCGTCTTGCCCTTGAACATACGCTTATCTAAATAGAGCCAAACTTTGTCACCCAGTTGAAAATAATGAGATATTCTTTGTTGGTTTATTGACTACTTTTTCAAGTATCTCATAAGGGGCCAATGGCTATAAACCAAGACAAACTTCAAAGGGAAATGAAATACATAAGAATGGACAGCTCTAATGTAGGCATGTTTTATGTGATATAGCCTCAAATCCCAATCTGAAAGGAGAGGAACAGTGAAGATCCTAAGGGACTAGATAAGAATACGGTTAACCACCTCAATTTGACCATCATACTGTGGGTTGTAGAAACATTTAACTGAGTACGCAACAATTTTTGTAACTCCAAAATGGTCCAACAAATTATAAGTCTTGGTCTAAGAATTTTAGAGGGGAGACCAAAAATTCACCAGACGTGATCAAAGAAGATTTGGGCTAAATGATTAACAGATGAGGTCTTGGTGTATGCCATACATTTATACATTTTGTTGAATCCTATGCTGAATGAAACGAGAAATGGGAAACATGATGGCCATTGCCAATATCTACATACTTGGAAACAAGTTTGTACAGGTTTGGGCACAAGAAACATATTTGCATATCAATACCTATACTTGTAATCATATAAACATAAATATATATTATATGAAATTTACAATGTTTTTAGAGATTCATTAATCATGCACATTGCTAATGGCTCAAACGTCACAAATTATCATGAAGTGGCATAATTAACATAGTACTTCACATCAAGTAGTGAGCAAGCATGAAACAAACTGTTGCAACAAGGAAGATGCTTTTGCTTAGCAACAAAAGAAAGCACCCGTTTTTGACCTTTCCTAATAAAATAAGCAGGTCCACTAAAGAACGTTTTGAAGCAAGCAATGACAATAACTAACCTTAGATTTTGGCTACTAATAATTTCAACGAATTAAATTTTGATGGCATCTCAAAAGGCAACCTAGGGAAGGATAGTTCCGATGTTTTTGTAAGGATGGCCACTTTGTATTGGTGCTTTTTGAGGCTTAGGTTACATAACCAATAATCAATCTTTTGTGAAGGATATAAATTGCTACAGTGGCATATTAATAGGAATAGCATTAGTTGGAAGTTCCAAGAGAAGCTATGGAGGTTAATTCTTTAACTAAGGAGTTCAGTAAAATTTGATTTGCCCTGCCCACATAGTGAGGTCAGCCGAAAACATGGCAGGCTAGTCATCTAAGAAAGGTGTACATCCCTCGAGGAAGCATCGACATGATTAATCTTCAATAATTAATATATATCGGGTACACGAATAATCAATTTTTTTCAGCTTAGTGCAAAGGACTAAGGGTCTCCATTCTGCCAAATCCATCTGGGACTCAAATCCGACCCCATCCCTTTTTGGTATATCCTGGGATTTGTACCTTGGAGGATGACATGACAAACACACTTTCCCATCATCTGCACCAATTGGTTAACAATAATTTGGAGCCGTTGTATAACTTAAATGCCTAACAGATCTCATGGAATATATTTCTTTTTCCTATCAATATTGAATGATAAAATCAGATCCGAGCACATCTAGGGCAAATTCAAAATCCAATGTTAACCCCATCAAAAATCACACTACACCATCATCCACTTCGCAATTGGGATGTCTCCATTTGTCAACTATGAATAATGCTACAATTTCAGAGTCCACTGCAAAGTTCACATCAGCACTGGCTCCCACACGAACTTGAAGGCAAAATCAGGACATGACACCTCAAGTAACCGATCCCAAAACATCTTCAACACCGAGATGCTTCATGACATATTATCTAGATCAAGAATCAGTTTGAGAAACTGAATTGACTGGAACAAGAATGGTTCCAAAACTAAATTGTCTTGTAACCAATTTGAAGATGTAATGTCCCCTCTTTAACACGAGCTCACCATGAGACCCTTTCTGCCCTAGATGATTTCTTGGGGGCTTAAAGGGAAATGCAAGGGAAGTAGTTTATCGTTATATTTTTAAGTTGTTTTATTAAGACTTGTAATATTTATAGAAAAAACAACTTTAAGTCATAACGATTAATTAGAAGGGGTACTTTCTATTATTAAAGTGACTTTATGATAAAGCGTATTCATAAAGATAAAATAGAAATAAAGAAGTCACTTTATAAATTAAAAATCACTTTTAGTCCCACATGGAGCACCCAACTTGGAAAAAGGCAAGGAAAGGTTATAAAAGGAGGTTTGAGTATTCATTTGAGATCATCTTTTGCCAATCTATTTTCTATCATTGCATGTTAAGCTATTTGCTTGCATCAAATCTTCTAAGGACGAAAACCCTTAAGGAGAAGGAGCTTTGGGGATGAAAACCTCCAAGGTTTGAAGGTTGGGGAACGAAAACTTCTCAACTTTGTGAGGTGGATCCACCCGGGATTCACTATTGTGCTACAGTTCAGAATTTCAGTTTTTGGAAGGTTGTTTTTCAGATCTAGGGCACGTTTTGGGGCTGTTTTCAGATTTATTACAGTTAGGGCATCATCTGCAAGTCTGATTTTCAAGGTTTTTTTGTTGGGTCAACCAACAATCAGTTGAGATTCACTTGTGACAGTTTTGGGCTATATTTGGCAACCATTTTCATGGCTTTCACATCCATTTCCAGTTTGATCTACACATTTGGAGATTTCGAGATCATTTTGGGGGTCTTCCCATGGGAGGAAAAATCTAAAGTTTGTTTTAATTGATAGTTGCTATTTTTGTGATCATTTTGAGCTATCCTTTGCCTTGTTACTATTAAAATATAGAGCATTATATAGCATGTAATGCAGTTATGTAGTTGTTCGGTTGGTAACTATTCAACCAATCTGTAACCACCTCTTCACATATAAATAATACTCTGCCTGTGACATTTGAGCAGCGGTCTGCGGTTTACCTTTTTGTATTCTTTCTTCTCTTTGCATATGCTAACATTGGTATCAGAGCGTCCAAGGTTGCAGTTCGAGGAAGCCTCCAAGAGGCACGAACTAGAAATTCGAGGAAGCCCTAACAGGGCACGAATTTGGTAAAACGTGAAGGTATTTGGAGAAAAATACCAAACGCTAGGGTAGAGAAGGAAGAAATTCCTCCATTCGCAGCAAGAGATAGTCAGACAACCATTCGAGGCCCAAAAGACGTGGTACGAGGGCATAAAGTCGTGAAAGAAAAACGTGAGGCAGATACAGTCATTTTTTGCACAAATCGTGACCCAGTTCATGGTTGTAAGTGATGAAATCGTGGGCAAAAAGGAGAAAAATGTAGCTACCCAGTCATGGCTACCCAATCGCAAATCGTGTGAAGGAAAGGGCACGAGTCGAGGGCAAAAACACATGGAAATCCTGGTTCGTGTTGTGTGAGGGCAGAAAAACGTGACAATTCACCATATGTTGAGTCGTGAGGGCAAAACCACATTTGTGTGGGCAGAACAAAAGAAATCGGTACAGTCATGTCAAGAACAAGGGAAAACGTGAGGAGTTGAATACTCTCGAAGGGTTCAAAGGAAGATTAATATTATTTGGGGAAAATAATTATTTTCAACCACAAAGGTATTCATAGTCATACAATTTGTTGGAGTAATTAATTTTAATATTATTTCTTTGGAAAAAGTAATATTGTTTTATTTTGTTGGAGTAATTAATTTTAATATTATTTCTTTGAAAAAGTAATATTGTTTTATTTTGGTGGAGTAATTAATTTTAATATTATTTGCTGGAAAAATTAATATTGTTTTATTAAGTGTGGGAAAAAAATTATTTTATTATTTCCGTTACTTTGGAATAATAAAATGGCAAATATTTCACACTTGACTTTGCTTCAGAGACACAAAATTAACAGGCACTAATTTTAATGTATGGAGCCATAAGATTTTAACGCTTGCGAAGTTTCGTGATTGTGATAAAATAATCACGGGTAGTGAAAGTCGACCAGCGACGAACTTTGCGGATTATGACAAACGTCATAAGGAAGCGTTATTGCTTCTCAAGTTATCGGTGTCGGATGATATGATACCGGAAGTGCGGAATGCTATTGTAATGGCACGTTGTGGGCCATCACGAGGGATAAATATCGATGTCAAAAGAGTCGGGTTTTATACCCAAAATATGCTCTTTTCTCGTAAAGTTACAAGAAGGTGGATCGTTGTCTTAGCACCTACTTCGGAAGAAAGACCTCGAGACCGCTTATCTTCCATCAACAAAAAGGTGGACGACGATGATTTGGTGGCTCTGGTTCTGAACATCTTACCTTCTTCGTATGAGTCATTTGTGGAGGCACTCCATTTAATGGTTGAAAGTCAAACTCTCACGTTTGGCAAGGTGAGTTCCTACCTATTGCAAAAGGAGTAGAAACAAATTCAGGCAAAATCTAATTGTGACCATTCGAGAGTGCTCTTCTCACTCACCAAAGGGAAAGTGGAGACATCATCTCAGCGAGTCTTCCACTCGGTATCGTCACATGCTATTATTACCTGTCATGAGGTTGGGCACCTTAAAAGGATTGCCGGAAGCGGAAGTATGATCTTTCGCAATGAACAAGAAGCCATGTGATGAGGAACATGTGGCAGCAGTTGCAGAAGAACGGGATTCAAATGACGGGCATGCTCTTTATTGTATTATGACATCATGCTTGCATGTTAGTGGTACTAGTTGTTGAATCATTGACTTTGGTGCGTCCGCACACTTTTCATGTCGCAAGGACTAGTATGTTTCATTTACTGCAAATATCTGTTTTGAATCAGTAGTACTAACTGATGGAGAATCACTTGCAGTATAAGGGATAGGAGATATATGCATTGTATTGAATAATGCTCATAAATTGTTGGTGCGGAATGTTAGATATGTACCTTCTTTACAAAAGAATCTTCTATCTATTCATCAATTAACTGAAAATCCCAATATTTCTGTGGATTTCTGTGGGAAGAAGTATGTTGTCTCTATGATGTGAACAGAGACGAATAATTGCCCTTGGCTAAGTTACATGGTTCGCCTAATTTTTGGCCAAAAATTTGAAATTTGTCGAACTTGTCAGGTGCCCTAAAAATTTCGTGGAAATTGCAAGGCATTACGCACTCTGCTAAACACAATATTTTTTTCTTTTGCGCTGCATTTTAAATACATCAGATTTTGAGTGATTTTACATAGGTTTAGGTTGTACCTATCAGAGTGCATGGTGAAGCAGAGTCACTGAATAAAGCCACCACCGTGAGAGAGGCACCAAAGACAAATCGTGGGACAAGAGAGAGGGAGAGCATAGCAGCGCATGGGAGCCTCAACCATTATTCTTCACACTGTCGGCCGAGTCTTCCTCCAACATCCTCCCGCTCTAACACGATGCATATTTGTTTTGCATTTGCAATATATTAGGTTTTACTTTTGTTTTATATTAGATTTTCCTTTTAAACTTTCAACGCAATATATTAGCTAGTAAATTTTGTTTTTATTTTTAGTTTACATTGTTTATTTTATTTTTTACTTTTATTGTGTTATTTTTTTTGGTTTCAACGCACTTTTTAGGTTTTGTTTTATTTTTAGTTTATAATATTTATTATTATTTCTAAATTTTTAATTATTTTTCCTTATTTTCTTTCAAATGTTTTAATCTTTTAAAATTTGTTATATATATATTTTAAATTGGTTTAAAACTTTTATTTAAATTTTTATAATTTAATTTGTTTATTATATTTATTTTTTAAATCTAATATGAAATAGCTTTTATTTAATTATATATATATATATATATTTAATGATGTTTTAAATGTTTTTATAAAAAAATTATTTATATTTTTATTCGTTATTTAATTTTAATGTTTTTATGTTTTTCTATTAATCGAACTTAATGGCGAATTTTTTTTCAAACTTTATTCATTGGGCGAACTTGAACCAAATTTTATCCTTGTTGAACTTAAACTCGAACTCAAACCTTGTGACTAAGGCCCTTAGTATTGGGGAAGGTGGTCGGATCGGCTTGTTGTTGGTCCGGCTACGATCAACATGAATACACACGTGGAGGACAGCTCCACCATACAGATGTGCAGGAGGTCAGCAATGCCTTGGGAGGAAGCCATTTCTCACAGAATCCGTTGACTTGGATATAGTCAACCTACATGCACCTATTGTGGAGAGAGTATCCACTATACCGGATGTACGGGAGGTAGATATGCCTTAGGAGGATGGATTTCCTCATTCTCAAGAACAATTTATTGTGGATGGAGACTCCACTATTCCGGATGCACTAACAATGCATGGTGAGATGGCATGCCCACCACTCACTCGAGGTACTTGCTCAAGGACAAGAGAGCATGAATAGTTTACTCATTGTGTTGTGAAAGATCTTTCCCAACAGAGGGGGATAGATGAGCAAATAGATGAGAAGGAGTTGGTTCTCACTCCTATCATGCGGAGATGGTTATTTCTCCCACTGCTGAGACGGAGATGGTTATTTCTCCTACTATTGTGGAGTTGGTTCTAACTCCTACTGCATGATGGTCACATTTTTGAAAAGGTTGGATGAGCACTACATGGTGTTGCAAGGACATGATCGAGGTGACTTCAATTGCAGGATAATTGAGTCTCTGTATAGACTCCAACAGGCTACACAAGCCTGGAATAGATTTTTCAATCCACCTCTTCGAGGTTCTGATTTTAGCACTCTGGAGATGGGGTTGACACTCTCAACCATTGGTGATTCATCATTGGTCAATGAATCACGTAACAAAGAACCAATGGACCACTTGCATATCCTTTGTTCACGCAACCAGATTTTTGTTTTGCGGTTCTTCTCCATTCAACAACCGCAACACAATCATGGACTGTTGATTTTGAAGTACAACCTATGGCACAATCTGTAGATCTAATGACTAAACATATGGGTTTTAGGAAATTTGTAAAATTTCGGGACAAACTTGGTATTGTTTCCGGTTTAGTCATTAAGAGGGGGTGTTAAAATATAGAGCATTATATAGCATGTAATGCAGTTATGTAGTTGTTCGGTTGGTAATTGTTCAACCAATTTGTAACCACCTCTTCACATATAAATAATACTTTGCTTGTGACATTTGAGCAGTGCAGTTTGCCTTCTCTGTATTCTTTCTTCTCTTTGCATATGCTAACAGCTACTCAGTATTTTGGAAGATATGAAATTTTGAAGTTTCAGCTATTTCCAGGTCTGAAATAAATTAAAATAAATTCATATCCTTGTTAGAAAAATTATTTTCTTCCATGTTGATGTTACTAGAGGTCTCCTAGATGTTTTAAGCCTTCTGGGTATTGTGGGTTGTGGGTATTTTGATAAATAAAGTGAAATTTCAGATTGTTGTATTTTTTTGGTAAGGTTTTTAAATAAAAATCAAATTGTTGTCATTTTTATAAGGGTTCCCTAGGAAATCCAGATTTCTTTATTTTATGCCCTAAGGGGACATTACACAAGACTCTATACTTCTAAGTTATAACCCGCTCGACTCTCATCGGGATGGACATTGTTCGGACTTCAATCTCGTAATTATGTCCTACTATCGAGATGGGAGAGTATAGTTAGGGGCCCCATAGATATATAGGGGTCAACGACCTCTATATAGATGGGTTTTATGGGGAGATGTGATATCTCCTCTCGTGCCCATATTCATATCTATATAAGGCATTCATTTCTGTCTCATTATTCACATTTAGATTACGCCCAAAAGGATATACATGTAGACACTCAAATTTGGCAATTTACTCTTTCACACTTTGCTAGTTTTGACAATGAACTCTTGCTAAGACAAACACACTATTTCTATCCCCACTCAATACATCCCAAGGTCTTTTGTCTAACTTGTTTATTCATACACATTGATATGTTGACAAATTCTAAGAGTTAAATGCATAAAATTCATAGACAAACTCCACTTGACAGGATGCAACCTTTCGCTTTCATGTTTTTCATCCATGTTTAGAAATGTCCACTATAGTCAGCTTGTGAAATCTGGTCTTGGCCAACTTGTACAATTTTAGACTAACATATCCTCCATCTAATCTTTCAATTTCATATTCTTCGTTGGGTCATTTAATCCCTTTGAATTGGCCTTTCCATGATAATTTACCTTTGAAACCCTATATAAGCAAGTTAAACTCACCTCATTTGCTAACTTGGCATTCTCATGAACTCCTATTGCAAAAGCTAGCACTAAAGGCACCCAAGGCTCCCTAAATCTCACCAAATCTCATGCACAATCATTAGGGCAGCAATCACTACAAGTCTGAAGCATTTTACCAAGTCAAGGAATCAGCTTCTCTCATTTGCAAAGCACTCAAACATCCCCATTTCAAGTATTAGCAAGAGTCAAACTCAATCCAAGCATTGTCAAAGAGGTTCCAATTGCCAAATCTAGTTGCATTCATTCAGATATCACATGCTAGGTGGAGAACGACATGTGGTTTGAGGCCTCTTCGAAGTAGTGTCGTCGAGTGGTGCAAGGATTGCACTTCAACCCAACTAATGTTTGTTTTGCAAAGTCTCATACCCATGGCTAGGGTTTGAGATCTTACTCGAATATCCAGAGGACTTCGCAAAGATGAGCGACAACTAGAGTTTTGACAAAGATAGACATTTCCAAGCAAGCGACAACCTCAAGAAGTTACAAAGCAAGATTTGGAGCAAATCCAAAATCATACAAAGCAGTGCAAAACCATACAGATGGTCCTGATATATTTGTACGGTTCTATATTATGTCATTTTCCAACCACAGCCCAGAAACGAAACTTTTGCAGCTCGATCTCCTAGTTCAAGCAGTTTGTACACCCAAAAATTCCCGATCCATCTATAATCAGCTAAGTACACTCATCCTCTTGTGTTTTTGAGCTCATAACATATCAGTATACACTAGTTACTAGCAATCACACGTTAAGTGTGCGATGGAAACGCCAAAATGGATGCATGGAAGAAGTTTTATTTGGGGGAGATAAACATGAGAGGAGGAAAAGAGTGATAAATAAGGAGATTGAGGGAGGAGATGTCCAGGAGAGTGAAAAATGTTGGGAACCTATGTAGCGATCAGAGTTTCTCCCTTCATTAGTTATGATGATGGTGTACACCAATGAGCATTGGTAAAACACCTTGACCTCTAATGTCCTAGATGCTTGAGAAGAACAGTTGTGGAGACATGCATCCGAATTTCTTTTAGTGTGATTATTGTTTGAGGCAATTGAAAAAGAAGGGAAAAAATTGTGTACATCATGTCCTCCTTCAATCCTTTAGGTCATTCAATGAACACCAAGACAACACCTTGAGCTCTCATTTCATGCTTGACAGGATTAATTATTGAGACTTGCATTTGGAAATACTTTTTAGCATAATTAATGTTTGAGGCATTGACAAAGAAGGGGGAAATCATGTGCACCATATCCTCCTTCAATCCTCTAGGTCATCAAAGGTTATAAAAAGGGAACGTTTCAATTTGAAGATTATATTTTAGTTGATCGGTTGGAAGATTATAATTCAGTTGGTTGGTGTGAAGATTATAATCTATTGATGAGCCAACAAATTTGTATGCATTGAATGTGTTGAATGCATGGATGTCAATCAATGATAGTTGGAAGAGATGTCAACTCATATGTTGAGGCACGGGGATATGTGTAGCCAACATCATTTAGTCGTGTGGAGAGTCGACGAATGCAATTTTTAACCATATCCAATGTAAAATGGAAGGCAAGTCGATGGTGTTAGCTTTTACAATTTGTGCCTTTTCAATTTGTTATGGAGGATTTTTTATTTGTGGGTTTGCTTCTATTATTGTATGTCATACGCTAGGTTGCGGATCAAAAGATTCACACTTGGGGGACATTTTGACAATTTGTTGCTCAAGTACTTGGAGGTGAACAAGTCTCATGAAGATCATAGCCTAACCCTGGAAGAAAAACGGTGTTTATTAAGACATAGTATGTTCTTTAAGACCTTTATAAGAAAGAAGGAAAATGACAATTGAAATGTTATCATGTATGTTCATTATCAACAATATAAGATTGGTATGAAGAGATCAATCAACTTTTCAATTTCCAGTCAATCCGAACATAACACATAAAATTTTATTCAATAAATGACAATCAAATTCACCCTCTGATGAGCCTAGAAAGTCGCCTTCCACTAATCACAAGTTGAGAATAAATGAAGTAGAGACTGCCCCACTGAAAGAAACATTATGCATTTACGACAGTAAACAAGAAGCAGATTTCAATTACAAAAACAGAATTTGTCCTACATAGCTCTATGGCCTCAAACAGGAAAGCCTGCAGCTTGAGTGCAGTTCCATTTTAAGTAGTCGCTGTAATTGCAAAGTTCATCATAGTGGCTATCATTCCCAAGTAATGTAATCTATGCTGAGCATCATAACAATATATAAGCAGATTCAAAGTCATGAAGCAATAAAAGCATATTTCAGTTACAAAAGCAAAATTTGTCCTACATAGCTCTATAGCCTCAAACAGGAAAGCCTGCAACTTGAGTGCAGTTCCATTTTAAGCAATCTTTGTAATTGCAAGTTCACCATAGTGGCTATCATTCCCTAGTAATGTAATCTATGTTGAGCATCATAACAATATATAAGCAAATTCAATCATACAGAGATTAACATGTACTCTGTAAAAAAAAATACAAAATATTAAAAGTGCAAAAACATCAATAAATAAAAATCATCTCTCAAAATGCAATCCAATATAACAGAAAGCAATCAGGAAGAAAGAAAACATATGTTAGCACACCAAAGAAAGTTTAGACAAAGAGAGCATCTTTCTAGTCTTCATCTCTCTCCATGCTTATTGCTTGTATATAATTTAATTACACTTCCACTTGCCTTTTATATCTTTAGTGATGTACCTCTTAGACTTTCATTAAGTTTCTAGCATTTGGCTTTCAGGCTTGAGATTTCAAGCAACTTTGATTTTCAAGGCAATAATCATTTATAGAAATAAATGTCAAGAACAATTTTACATTTAGAACCACCCGATCAATGAATAATATCAATATATAGGAAGCATTTTTAGAAAATGAAATAATTGAGGCAAATGCTAAAAGATAATCAATATGAGAAGAGTTAAAAATAAGACTTTTTAAGAGTTTTATGTTATTAAATGACGCAAGGATCGATGGAATCATGGACACAATTAAGAAATTACATTGATAATCATGAGCCGTCTTGGATTGCAACGTGACACAAAATCTGCAAGTGTTCACAAGGTATATAAGGATTGGTCTTCTCAAAACCTTAGTTGTCATTTAAACATGCAAATAAAACTGACATAAGATGAATCAAATTGTTTATATTTCAGTCGGGATAATTAAGAGCATTTTTGAGCTTCCAGTGCACTTAATAACAGTAGCTAGACAGGCTCTGCTTCAAGAAAAAGGGGATCCAACCAGCAGAAAGGTCTCAGTAGCTACACAGGCTCTGCTTTGAGAAAAAGAAAATCCAACCAGATGGAAGCTCACAGCAGCTACACAGGCCTTGCTTTAAAACAAAGATAAACTTGTTAAAAGGCCAACACAAATACTTACAGAGTATCAATTGAGCCCAATGGGATTGGATGACACAGAGGAGACTCCGGTTTTACACCAAGGATTATACCAATGTATCCAAAATGCAATAGGACAGTTGCAAACAAACATGATCACGTGTTTTACCTAGCACGAGAAAAGCCATAAGTGTTCTAATTTGAATGTCACAAATCTTGAGCAACAATCTTAACAACTGCAACCAGTTTTTCGAGCATGAAAACCTTCAAAAAAAAGGCATTTGATTGGGTTACATAGCAACAAACAAAACCATCAGAGATTTGTCACTTATATAACTGCACATTTAATAATTAGGTACCAAAAAAATGTTTACAAATCCTTAATTGTTAACCATCTCGTTTCTTTAAAAACCTATTTGCAAAAACAGAATATCCATACCATCTAAACTCTTTCAAAAAAAGATTAAAATTATACATGCGTGCATATGCCGCACTGTTCCATAAATATGCGTTGGTCCAAAAATCAGGGAGACAATGAGATACCTGACATGATACTTATTTGCCAAGTCAAGAACAGTAATAATTACAGAAAACTAACATATTGAAATGACCATAAGGTGACACCAAAGGAAACATGTGAAAAATTGCCGACTGAAAAGAACATTTCTATACGAATTAAATTATTAGATCACGACAATATTGTAATTATCCTTACCAAAGGAGCAAAGCACACTTCTTTACTTACATATGTTAAATCCCTGCCCGTTGCCATATCAAGGACCTAAGATTGCATTAATTTCTGTGAAGCCAATTTGCTAGAGCATAAACAAAAGAGGCAATAATCAATCGCCTCTAGAATCTAGCAATTACTAAGAATAATTGCCCACCTTAGACTGCATGATCTGCTTATCTTAAAGCAAAACCAGGAGTTGCAAAATCAGATCACAGAAAAACAATAATCAATTGGTGTGCAGGAGAATTGACTCTGGAAAAATAAAGCGCCATTTGTAGGTGCAACAGGAATATCCAGAATAGAAGTGACCATCAACATTCTCAAAAGATGCCACCTTGTGTCCCCTCGCAAACCGAGGACCATGGCCAAAGAAAATTGTCCTCATAGAAAAGTATGCATTATCATAACCATGCGCTCCCCCACATTCTTGATGCTTGGAGCTCTTCTGCTCAACCTTGAACCCTTCGGCAAGCATACCTGAGACACCTTCAGGACACTTAAAATCATTGATTGCGTCAGTATTTTCTTGTTCATAGGCCATATGGGATGCAATTAGGCATCCAGAAGTTTAAAAATTATTATATTGCAGACTCCATAATCTGATTAGCCCAGTTCTGCATGTAGATCGCAGTGGTAGATCACTGATTGTTATAGCGCGAGTAAGGTAACCTTTCAACTGTTAGTGTGCTGTACACAGAATTTTACCCTGCATGAGTAACTTGCACTGATCCCATTTTTATAGAATTAAATAGGTGAAACCAATACAGGAAAGCGCTCCCTTGATTTAGCAGGGTGTATAACAAATTCGTACACCACTTTTTGAGCAGGAGCAAGCTGGATTACACCATGCTCTGCCTTAATTAAGGATGATAGCAGCCTTGACTTCCTTAATTGGAACCAACTACACCAAATGTGCTAGGAACAACCCAGCTCTTTCTAGTTCAATATCAAACCAGTAGTAAAGACACTAAAGGAAGTATAAGAGTGTGTATATTTGAATAGGTGGACTGAGCATGAAACCATTGAGATCAGGGTTAAACTTAGGTTACCCTGACAGCATGCAAAGGCTGTTAGACATAAAGGGTCAAGTGTATGTTAATATCAATTAGTTGAAACTCGCATAAACAGTGAGATGTAAATATTGTTGTCCTTGGCCAAGTTTAATAACATTGCAAGCACGGTAAATGGAAATGTTTTAATAACCCTTCCTATGGAGTGATTTCAGAAGGTATACTGATGAAATTTTTGAGTGAACGTATTGTTCTAGATTATAGAAAGCATGACAGCACACACCAATGGTCCAATTCGAATTAGTTTCTGAAACCAGTAGTGAGAAAAGGAGGAAAATACCATCAAAGTGAACATCAAGAGGGCTGCCGAAAGGATGTGGTAAATACTACAGAGTGTTATTGCAGTCTACTAGGAATCTATTGTATCATTCTATTTGTGTACTGACTTTAGGATACCTTAGACAATTGGTGTAGTCCCTACAGTAGATAAAAATGATACATTGCAAGGCTCGCTAAGTCAGGATGGCAGGGAAAATCACATCCGTGACAAAACAGTAAAAAAATTGGCGCACAAATACTTTACCAATTCATATAGCCTACGCAATAGCTAGCAAGTCCCACTAATTCTCCACAGATAATATCTCATCTGCACTATATTATTACAAGAAATCATTAATTATGATACTAATGGGTCTCTCAAACCAACACTGAAAAACAGGGGAACACAATCACAGCCAAAATCCCAGAGAGATCACGCTAGGACAGAGCAAATTACACCAGAGAGCACGCGAAGTATTTTTGTTACAAATCCCACTAATTCCCCACCCAAAAACATCTCCAATGAACTAAATTATTGGAAGGAACTACAACAAAATATACCCAGCCCTTATGTGACTCTGAAACCAGCATTGCAATATAGGGGTACAAGACCATAAAAGCAAATCCCACAGGTAGATCGTCATAGGACATAGTAGCACGTGAGAGCATAGGCATAAAATTTACTAAAGCTCTTACACTAGTATAACTGATAAAAAACAGGGGTAATAGTGTAAAAGGAATGCAAAAATAAGAATAAAAGGTGGTGGTAAATTTCAAAATTAGGGAAATATTTAGAAGCCTACTAACCCACATGTTTTAAACATTTTTACTGACTGAGATGCAAATCAGTCTTGCCAATGTGGCCATTATATATTACCCTATGTGAAAAGAACGAAGGCAATCTGGTAAATCCTCTTTCAAAAAGACCTTGAGATGCTCACCATTCTTCACCTTGCCGGAATCCAACCATTCTGTCATTTTTGCCACCACTTCAGAAGCAAAGACTCCCGGGGGAGGCCTAATGGAAAACAGAGGAGTATAAGACTGTACCCGGTCATAAGAAATTTCAATCCAATCACTCAAATCCTCCAAAAACATCAGCTTCTTATCACAAGTACCTACTATGCCATGATCTCCCACCATGATAATTGTGACATCCTCCAAAATCCCCCTCTGTTCAAGCCCATTCATGAGTCTCCCCATCATGGAATCAATCCGAGCAGCCGCCTCAGTTATCTGGGGATCATCCGGCCCAACCTGGTGACCCTGATGGTCAGGGTCTTCAAAATAAAGGGTCATGAATCTGGGCCTCTCGGAAGCCTTCAGATCAAAATAACCCAACACAGTATCCACTCTCCTCAAATGGAACAGAGCCATTATACTTTTGACAAAAACTACTTGGGCAATTCCAGGAGCCCTTAATGACCTCTGAACCATGCCAAAAATAAGTAGCAGCCTGCAACCCATTTTTTGTTACAGTCTCCCAAATGGGCTCCCCCAACCACCATTGGGGCTCATCGCTTTGCATGCCAAAAGAGTCATTGGTAACAGGATCCCTAAAAAGATTGTTGATTATTGAAGAACACGAAAAGTAAAATCTATTAACTACTGCATTAAAAAGTCTCAAAACCAGGGGTTTGTGTTCGCCACGGTTTGAGCACTGAAATGGTTGATTCGGACAACCATTTCAGTGCTGCTCTCCCCTCCGCATTTCGAATGCTCTCCTCCCTAAATAAGCTCAAACGAAAAACAGACTACATCAAACACTTCAAAGCCATCGACAGCTGCAACATGTCCTTTCTAATCAATGATCATTTTAAGTCCTAAACAAGCACAATCCCTGTGCTTCTCTATCATTGGTCGCTGCTTTCAGCTGTCATGGGGATCCGCAAAAAGTTGTCCGGCGCGCCCTCAACCGTTGGATTTTCAACGCACGTCCAGCAGAAATCGCAACCCTTCATGATCTGACATATGTCAGGTTCAGCCAAGGCACACCCAACTGGGATACGCCTTTTGGCATAACAAGAATTAATACGTTGTTATGATATTGCATAATTAATGTTGGAAGTTAATTAATTGGAATAACCTCTTGCAGTTCCCCTTTACATCCTTTTAGTGTACTTAACTCACTAATCTAGATAAATCTAATAAGGGTGTAAAAACAATACAACACTACTCTTCTTTATAGCACTGTTTTCATAACTAAATCATGACGAATAGACGAGTTTTGTTTGTTATCTCTTGTTTTCTTTTGAATGTGTGATCGTGCTTCCACATTTGTTTACATTTCCATTGCATGCTCAACTATAACTTGTAAGTTAGTTAAATCCATTAACTAATTATTTTGTAAGATGTCACCCATACCACTCCTAGGTTTGGCAAAACCATTGGTTAAATCCCTTATCTAGTTAGTCTACAGGTGTCACTGTGCCACTCCTAGGTTTGGCACAATCGTTAGTATTATATTAGTTCAACTTTGTTTAAGAGTCCAAATTCTATCAATCGATTCTCAACAAACCCCCATGGCTCTTCTTTATAGCACTGTTTTCATAAGTAAATCATGACGAATAGAAGAGTTTTGTTTGTTATCTCTTGTTTTCTTTTGAATGTGTGATGGTGCTTCCACATTTGTTTACATTTCCATTGCATGCTCAACTATAACTTGTAAGTTAGTTAAATCCATTAACTAATTATTTTGTAAGATGTCACCCATACCACTCCTAGGTTTGGCAAAACCATTGGTTAAATCCCTTATCTAGTTAGTCTACAGGTGTCACTGCCATCCTAGGTTTGGCACAATCGTTAGTATTATATTAGTTCAACTTTGCCTTAAGAGTCCAAATTCTATCAATCGATTCTCAACAAACCCCCATGGTCCTAGTAATGCATGTATGCCTACTCCTAGTATTGGAAGGAAGACATAAGGCCCAAGTACATCTCTAACTATCCAAAAGAACGACAAAAGGCTGAGATGTCTGAAAATGCAAAAAACATGCTCGGATTATATCAAGAAGTTTGCCCAAGATGCTTTGAGTGAACAAAGTAAAGAACTCTCTTCCCATGTTTCTTAAAATTTCCAGAACATGGGGACGTGTTTCCAAGACGACAAAACATTTTCACGGATTTTGGGGTAGTGAGGGGACGAGGAATAATATATTTTTAAAATACAAGAAAATTAATAAAAGAAACCTATTCTAGAGATTTTTAATTGTATAATTAAATTGTTTAACGTTTTAGAGAACTTGAATTCAAAGAAAAATAACATCTATGACATTGAACATCCAACATCGAATGTTGAAAATTGAAATTGGGATTTAGGTGAAGCATTGAAATACAATTTCAAAAGAAACTAGAACAAAGAAGAGAAATTCCTCCAACAAATTCAACAAGTGCATCGTCGTGCTCAACGGATTATGAGTCACCAACGACAAAAATACAAAGAACATTGCCAGGGGATGCCTCGCATTTTTCAAATTCAAGACAATTTTTGGTTGCATCTCCAAAAAGATCAATTTCAAGGTCCTCACCGCAAGATATGGTACTTACACCATACTTTTCATCAGAGGTGAGAACGCATTCATCCTCGACCTTCCACCATAATTAGGCATGCACCCTGCTCAACTCGGGTTATTAAGCCTTACACTACTTCTACTTGATCCATCGATATTCAAAATATATCATATTTGGACACAAAACCCTTAAGTCTAGAAAAGAAGTATCAACTCATTGATAAAACCACGAAGAGTCATGTTTGTTAAGGCGATCGTCAATTGTTTCGAGTTGCCAAGGTGGAGTAGTATGCAAAACAAGCTAATTAGTACATCTTTAGCAACTCTAAGCCCAATTTACACAAATGGAATCATTTATTTTCAAAAAGGTTAAATGATCCATGCACATAAGGAATGGCTTCACAGTCCCAATGTGAACCTCATCAACAATCCACACTACACCATCATCACTTCACAACTTGGGAAGCTCTATTTCTCAACCGCAAAAAATGCTACAACTTCACAATCCACTACAAAGTCCACATCAACATACCCGGTCCCATAGGCACTTGGAGAAAGAAAGAAAGAAAAAAATTATATTACTGTCCACAAATGACCAAAAGCAGGTCAATGGGACTTGATAATACATCCAATTACAAAAGAAAGTGCTATGGTAAAGGGACCCTGGGATCAAAGACTCGAGCAAAAGGGGCAAAAACACTAAAAAAATGTGGGATAAACCCAACGCAAAGAAAGCCCCAACCCAAGTGGTTAAGGTACCAATACATATAGCCATGTAGGAGGAGCAACAACCCCAAAGAGCATAGGCTAATGAAAGTCAAAAAGACTAGATGGTAATCTCATCAAACATCTCTATGAAGCATTTGTGTCATCATCTATCACTATGAAAGGAGTGTTAAGGGTTGAGAGAGCTAGGCTAGATAATCCTAGGAGGAAGTAAAGCACTCCCCCTAGAATCCCTCCTAACATCCAAGGCCGTAGAAACTCTTGTAGCAACAAAGAACTCATAATGTGTTCATGTCCCCGCATCCCAAGAAGCATTCACGAAGATCCACGACACCGAGGAACAGATCCATGACGCTATGAAGCAAGTCCGCATCGCAAGAGATAATGTGTTGGCAAACATTAGAAGTAGTGACGCGCAGAGATGAGCACCAACCCACTGACCTATCCCCCTAAATGTGTGAAGCAATAGTATCCAAAGGGCACTTAATGCTACCAATATATGTGTGGGCTAAAAGAAAGAGGTGATCAACTTGGGGCCTCTAGGGGCTCCCAACAAGGACCTGCGTCGAAGAGTGACAACCTCTCAAAGAAAAAGAGCCATGTATTGTTGATCTGAGTACATAAAAAAAGAGGATAGAGAGTCGTCTGAGTCTCTAGAAAGACAATGTTATCTCCCCCGGATCTCATAATTTATGGAGAAAATAAAGTGCTCTAGTCTCCACCTCTTGGAGCGAGCAAAGACAACAAATTTGATGCCCATGTGGAATATGATGATCACTCTCAACCCACAACTAGTGTGACATACTTAACGACCAAGGGGAAATTGCAGGTTGTGAGACCAATGCCATTGGAGATAGTTAGGACAATGATTGATAGCATCCACAACCCAAAAAAATGTTCGGTAAAAGGAAAACTTGGTGAGTTAGAATCGGAACACCAAAAGGACACACACCTCTTCAAACCAATCGACAACATCTTCGACACTTGGAGGCCTTGTGGCGAACCATCTTCCAAATCAAGAACATGATCAGTTATGCAAATTAACCTACTTTGTAACTAATTTGAAAAATCTATTATTATAATCCCCTCAATTTTCATCCAAATTGGGCATTGTTCAAACTCTAAACTTATAATCACAAGCTCATACCACACAATTCACCTCTAGATGAAATGTCCCCTTAGGGCATAAAATAAAGAAATCTAGATTTCCTAGAGAAACCTTCTATAAAAATGACAACAGTTTGATTTTTATTTAAAACCCTTACCAAAAATATACAACAATCTAAAATTTTACTTTATTTATCAAAATACCCACAACCCACAATACCTAGAAGGCTTAAAACATCTAGGAGACCTCTAGTAACATCAACATGGAAGAAAATAATTTTTCTAACAAGGATATGAATTTATTTTAATTTATTTCAGACCTGGAAATAGTTGAAACTTCAAAATTTCATATCTCCCGGAATACTTGGAGTGACAATGCAAAGGATAGCTCAAAATGATCACAAAAATAGCAGCTATCAATTAAAGCAAACCTTAGATTTTTCCACCCATGGGAAGACCCCCAAAAATGATCCTGAAATCTCCAAATGTGTAGATCAAGCTAGAAATGGATGTGAAAGCCATGAAAATGGTTGCCACATACAACCCAAAACTGTCACAAGTGAATCTCAACTAATTGTTGGCTGACCCAACACAAAAAAATAGAAAATCAGACATGTAGATGATGCCCTAGCTGTAATAAATCTGAAATCTGATCCAAAATGTGCCCTGCTGATGATTCTAATCTGATCCTGCAAATTTGTTGATTGTAAGCCCAATTGTAGCTCCTGATTGGAACTACCTCAGAAGATTAGTGGGTTTTTGTCCACGAATCTGAATACTAATGAGGGTTTTTGTCCTCAATAGCTTGCCAATGAGGGATTTTGTCCTCAACAATTGAAGGTAAAAGCACAATGCTCCAAATCTCCAAAATAGAAGATAATAAAATGGAAAAAAGTCCCTTTCTCACCCTAGGCGACCTCCTTTTATGCTTTTTGGTGGCACACAATTTGATGCAAAGGTCCCAAATGGGATGTCCCACTTTGGCATGTTAAAACAATTAGAAATAAAGCAATTTCTTACTTTATTCCAATTAAGCAGTGACTTTATTATTTCTCTTTTTGTTTTTCCTTAATAAAGTCACTTTTAATTAATAATAAAACATAAGTGCATATGATAATAATTATTTTAGCACTTAAGTTAAATTATTAATTTATTTTCCCCTTATTTTCCACCCCATTAGCCCACGGAAAATACAAATATATTAAGGGTCTTCTCCAGAATTAATTTTGAAAAGGGGACATTACACTAGACTAGGCCCACAGGGCTATACAGCACTACTTCTCTTTACAGCATTATATGTATTTTATCTAGTTCATGGCAAATAGAAGAATTTATATCTCGTCTTCCACTGACATTGAGTCATCCTTGAAACTTACCTAAACATTCACATTTCCTTTTCAACTTGGAGCAAATACATGGAGTGTTTTCCTATGGAATTGCAGGACTGAAGCGCCAAAAAGCTTCAAAACCTGCTATCTAGGGCTAATCACATCCCTCGAATTTTTGTCAGTTGTTCTCCTCTATAAGAACTGGCAGCTTGCACATTTGTATCTATTGCAAAGATCTTCTTGTCTACTTTTTATCAAAAGAACAGCACTATGAGGGCATATAGTTACGAAAAAATAAAAAGAGCTATTGCAAGGGCTGTGAGGGACATGGACATATAAACTGGCAAATAGGAAGTTCCTAGCCTTAAAATAAAGTTGAAGCAACGCAAACTGCTAACCAAAAATGCCACAAAATAGAAAACTAGGCCAATGGCCTATAGATGGCATGAAAATTTATGCATGCAATAACAATGTCGTTGCCTTGGAACGTGAACCCAAAGGCAATAGGCAAATAAAAGCCCAATAGATATATTCCCAAGGCCAAGAGAAATGTTTATAATATAATATAATACCAAATGACATGAAAGATTATATGAAGGATCTCAAGCATATAAAAGAACAAAAATTGCAGTGACTCCACTACATAATAGTACAATTATTTATACAATCAAAAGCTATATTTGATGATCCCAGAGATCATTTCTATGATCACAATGCTAGTGAACTAATGATGATATATAATGCAAGTTGCAACTAAACTACGTAACTATCCATACTAACATTCATCATTATTCTCACGTAATAATGACAAAAATAAACAATGACTACTCAACTTGCCTAAAAGTCTAATTCTAAGGACCTAAGCTGATCCAATTCAATAAATACCTTGATACCCACAGTCCCCATCATGAGTCCTATAAAGATTCAAGCTACGCCTGGCACTTCAATAAGCTTGAACTGCCCTATACATACCTTAGAACAATTGCCATCACCGATGGTCACCAATGAGTGCATTCATAAAAGTTGTAAGTGTTAAAATCACTGGCCTAACCATAAGCTATATAAGTTTGCTTGATTTTGCCTTATAATTATACCCATACTAATAGAATATCATTATATCATCTATATTGACTGGTTACAAAAAAAGAACAATAAATCTATCCATAATGCATAGTTTTGTAGAATACCACACCTCACAGGACCTAAAATGCACTATATAACCACCTTAAAATTCACCTTTTGGCATATTATAAAGGAATGTGATTCATAGCTTGTAACATGCACAGCTCTATCCAGATTGATTATACAAAATACAATATGCACAAACAACTGCAAAGAATCCCAAACTTAAAAAGATTAATTGGTAGCAAAAGGTGAGACAGGTGAGACAAGAATACGCAAACAAATAACTTTGTACACTACTTACCATAGTTGAAAGTGCACACCAAGTTTTATGCCTAATGAATGATCATATATTCCCAAGCACTCATTTATTGCTGCTTGCCTTCTTGTTTCAAGCTCTGAACTTGTGTTCGTCAGACAACCTCTGAAAACACCCTTCTCTAAAAGATAAAAGATTCTCTTCATGGTCATTTCACGTTGATGTTCCATTGGCTTATTGTAATCTGGGATAGCAAAAACTTTGCCAGCTTTGGTCTTTGTAGAGAAGAGATCACTATTAGCCATCAAATTGAAAATCCAGTCCCGATCTTCAACATTGTGACCATGCATCAATTCTCTCATTGCACCAATATCAAAAGTGGATTTCTCTGTAATAATGAAAAGGAATCAGTCAACAGAATATAAGATTAAATCCATGGATTCGTAAAAGTTGTAATGCCATGCATAATTGTAACTATCCTGATATAATATGAAAGGAAAGCTGGTTGAAACGATTGGAGTTGAAATAAAAATATCTATAAACTTAGACTTTTTATATTAAGAAGGAATCTAAAAATTCAAAAAGACTGTTTTGGAGAAATTTTGTGGAGGATAATTTGAAATTACAAAATCATTACTTTTTAATAACACATTCAGGAAACTAAAATACACCACATTTGCTGGAGTAATATTTTTGACTGGGGTAAAAATTTTGGGATAACTGCATTGAGCAAACTCTGTGAAGGTCGAAAACAGCAGAAGACTAAATGTGAAAATCGATAGCCAAACAAGGTAAAAACATTTGTAAGTTTTCCTTTGTATTAAATTATAGATTAGAAGGTCGTTGTGTACCTAGCAAAATCATAGCATTACATCCATGTTAGTTTAGTGGGAATATATGTTATGTTTAGGTTAGTGTAGAATTATGTTATTGCTATGTTTAGATTAATGAGGGATAAAGTTGATGTAATTAGGGTTTTCTTCCCACTTGTGTATACATTGAGGGAAAATTCTGAGGAAAGCAGTATTTTGTCATTTTTATATCAATCTAATAAAGGGATTTGTCATTTCTGACCTCTCGTGTGTTTTCAGCCATATTTGCAAGCATAAATCCATCTTGGGTGTGCAGGTACCCATCACTATTTTACATCTCAATATTTATTTCCAGTTATATTTACAGATCATATTTCCATACTCTTAAGAATGTTGCAAGTGGTATCAGAGCCACCTGATTTTCACTGCCACAACAAAAATGCTACTAGGAACATATCCAAGAAATCAGTTGAAGTTTGTGACCAAAGAAGAGTTGAAGGAATTATTTGCAAAAATTGCTATCCAAATCAAAAGGGAGATAAAATCTTTGGGAAAAAGGGAGATAGAATCTTTGAGAAAAAGGGAAAAGGATTAGGATCCATCATCCTCGGACCATAAATATATAAATTTTCAGTTAGATGAGAAGGGTGTAAACCCTTGGAGAGATGATGATCCTGACCTCTAAACAAGGAGGCAGCGGACGAACGTTCAAAGTACCAGGAGCTTATCCAAGAAACCAGTTGAAGTTTGTGACCAAAGAAGAGTTGAAGGAATTATTTGCAAAATTGCCACCCAAATCAAAAGGGAGATAAAATATTTGGGAAAAGTGGAAAAGACAAGGACCCATCGTCCTCAGCCCATAAATATAACTTTTGAGCTAGATAAGAAGGCTCCCTTGGGAGGATCCTGATCCTGACCCTCCAAATGAGAAGGCGGAAGAATGTTCATAGCACCCTTCTTTTAATATGCAAATGAAGAATACATGGTCTGATTTTGGGGAAAAATCGAGGTACACACATGTTTGTCAAGTTCTGGCTTGGCTTCAAGATGCAAGATATTAATGACCCTAAGAAGAATCTATGTTGCCTTGCAGCACTTGGATAGGGCAGCCCATACGTGAGGAGACAAACGGCTCTCGAAATCCTAGAGAAGGTTTAGCCCTTTCACTGACGCATTAACTCAAAAAAGCAGACTGGAAATGGGACAAATGGTATCTTTTCCAACTCATGCACTTGTTGTAGAAAGACAAGAAACTGGAACAAAACATAGATAAATTCCAAGAATTGGAATCGAAAGCCAAACTTACAAAGACGTGGTGTTTGATATCTACATATCAAACATGCACCTAGAAATTCGAACTGGGGTAAGAACGTTTTCCCCAAACACTCTAGAAAAAACTATTTCTATGGCTAGGAAGGCAGGGACCCAAGCAGAAGCTATTAAAAAGGAGATTTTGAGTTTTCAGGAAAGAAGGTATGCATTCAATAAAAATGTTTGGGAAATTCCATGTCCTCACAATGTAAAAACCTTAGCCATAAATCAACCACATCCCCTGGTCCATCAACCACAAACCCTTGTCACAGGTGTTTCTGACCCTAGAGTAAGATCCATGTCTATTATACTAGAACATTTTACAAGGCTAAAGATATGTTTCCATCTGAGTCTTAGCCTAAAATTAGTAAAGATGACACCACTTAGCAACCTGAGGATGAATGTGAACCAGAAGACCAAACAACCTATAGATTAGAAATAGGGGAACTATCAGTGCCTCACTGCAATGATAGGGTTGGTAATGCAGTCAAGGACAGGACACTAAGTGAATGGCTAACTTGGCCTTGCAGCCTGGACTTTGAATCGCTCTAAAACACACACGGAATCTGATTTCATAGACACTGAGATCATTCCATCTGAGTCTTAGCCTAAAATTAGTAAAGATGACACCACTTAGCAACCTGAGGATGAATGTGAACCAGAAGACCAAACAACCTATAGATTAGAAATAGGGGAACTATCAGTGCCTCACTGCAATGATAGGGTTGGTAATGCAGTCAAGGACAGGACACTAAATGAATGGCTAACTTGGCCTTGCAGCCTGGACTTTGAATCGCTCTAAAACACACACGGAATCTGATTTCATAGACACTGAGATCATTCCATTAGTTCAACATGAACAAAGACAGCTGAGTTTGCATTCTCAACACCTCGTCACATTCAAGAACTCGCACAATATGCACAACCATGAAACTACTCACTTTGTTGATCGCTCTCAATGAAACTCAGAATACAGCTGTTTGCTCAAACATCTCTACAAGTTCAGACCCATTACCTCACACCAGGGTCAATCAGACCACTCCAGTTGCATACACAACACATTTCAGACTCATACACACCTAAACACCTACAATAACAGAAAGGAACTCGCAAAAACTCATAAATGCTTACAATACAGTTGAGGAATCATTTCCTCTCATGGAATTACAGTCAGGAGAAGGCCTCTTATAAAACTAACCCCAAACTACTCGCATATTAACTCATGTGTAGTTTTCTTCTTGTTCTTGCAGAGAGCTCTGTTCTTGAGCACAAACTAGTCTTCTACAACCTCTATGTTCTTCCTCTTCTGCACTTCTCTCTTTCCCAAAGATGACCTTCAAGAGAACCCTTGCCAAAGAGTCCTTCTGCCTTCTTATGTCATCTCTTTGAAGTATCAAAACATTCTTGAAACACCCAAGATGAGAAAGCCAAAAATTCAGACCGTTACTTTCCTTTTACAACTTACATGGACCAAACCGCCACTTAGTGCAGAGCAGCAGTTGCAAAACTGCACCTTTATGCAGATCCACGGTTTCAAAACTGTCACTCAAGGTTGTGAAACCGCCCGGAAATTTCATCACTGTGCAGAGTCCTTCAATCCAAGGGCCATAACTGTTTTTTTGAAAGTGGGTTACTTTGCAAGGAGAGTCCAAATATGCAATCGTATTCTACTTGTGAGGTA
Source organism: Taxus wallichiana var. yunnanensis (assembly GCA_018340775.1). Taxonomy (NCBI): domain Eukaryota; kingdom Viridiplantae; phylum Streptophyta; class Pinopsida; order Cupressales; family Taxaceae; genus Taxus; species Taxus wallichiana. The sequence goes on from CM031236.1 coordinate 142,623,126, forward strand.
TTCCTCATAACCTTTTGCCAATGCACTAGAACCTATCATTCTAGGTCATCGACAGTTACAGCCACTCCCTGAATCCTACCAACAGTTGATCCACTTGACCAATTAAGTTTGATGTTGTACATGACCCCACTCTAAGGTGAAACATTGATAGAACACAGATAAACTCAACCCAACACACTACCCATATTTTTTGTTGATGCAAGATTGTGGGTCCTCCTTGGATGCTCCTGCATCAGTTGGACTGCCTTGACACCTTCAAATTTTTGGCCATCTCAAAAATACTAGGGTTATGGTCGTGTGGACCCTAGCAGCACACTTAAAATTTTGGAAATGAAGCAAGTCCTCCCATTCAATAAGGGGCTCACAAGTATTGTATCAAATCCTTACCACCAAAGGAGATTGAGATTGGTGACTCCCACCGTATGACTAAGATTCTAAAGGAAGGGCATTTTAGTTTCATGGCCCATCTATATTGTATGGATGTAATATAAAATCCCATGGATTTCGATGCTACCCCATCACCATAAGACAATTTTCCAAAATTTAGCGAACACTTCTTCGAGATAGAGGATCGGAGCATATCATTGAGCTCAACCCTATAAAGGGTTCTACAATAGTTCGCCATCTACATACATACACTTACAAAAATCAGATATTGAGACTGGTGTAGGAGGGAGACGTGAATCATTGTTCCTAGTAAGATCCCTTATGTTTCCCTGTTGTCAGCCAAGAAGAAAGATGGGCGATATCATCTTTGTATTGCTTACCAAGCTCTTATATGAATCGCAATAAAAAGATCCAATACCCAGATTGATGACACCTTGGATGAGCTAAATGTGGCTCAATATTTTAAAATATTGACCTCAGACTAGAGTATTACCAAATCAAAATTCAACTCTAGGACAAGGAGAGGGCAGCCTTTTAGAGTCCAAAATCATCAAGGGTGCTATGAATTCAAGGTAATGCTTTTGGCTTATACAATGCTCCCGCAATTTCAGGGCATTGATAAATCAAGTATTCAGTAAGTTCCTTGTTTTCTATGATGATATACTACTTTACTATAAAACAATAACGAAACACTAAGGGCACTTGGATATCGTCCTTAAAATTTTATCTAATGAAAGGTTCTATGCAAAGGAATCCAATGTGAATTTGCTAAGCGATCCCTGCAATATCTTGACCAAAGATATTTTCTCCTAAGGCATGAGTATAGATCTACAAAGATAAAGGCCATGTGTGATTGGCATGTGCCCAATACTCTTAAAAGACTTTGTGGCTTCTTAGGGCTAGCAGGCTTTTACTGCAAATTTGTACGAAATTTATGTACAATAGATCGCCCTCTAAAAGAACCCGCCAAAATGCAGTTTTTATTGATCCACTAAGGCACAATAGCCTTTAATGGCCTCAAACAAGTTCGTGCTTCTGCTCTGCTACTAGCCATCCCAATTTCTCCAACCCCTTTGTATGTGATTGTAATGCTTCGGTCTAAACTTAGCATAGTGAACTCTTAAGGCGATCATCCCATTTCCTTTAAAAATAAGAAACTGAATGATAGGGAAAGGTAAGTGCACATACAACAAAAAGATGTTAGCCCTCTTGCATGTAATGGCAAAGGGGTGTCATTTTCTCCTAGGAGTAAGCTCTTCATTAAGACCGTCCACCTTAGCTTGAAGCATTTTCTTAATAGGCACCCATGGAGGAGCAACAAAACTGGATTTTGATTGACTACAAGTGAACTAAATCCCAAGAGGTGTAAGGTGGACAACACTCTAAATGAGGATTTAAATGTGTTATATGCATGGGGTGGAAGCAATATTAAACAATATTCAAAATAGAGAAAATAAAAGAACTAAAACATAAAGTTTTATCGATGTGTGTTGTGTACATGGCATACTCTCGAGGGAGATGTATGGTTGTTACCTTCTCATATCTGATGCTACTACTCATGCACATATATATAGATAATATTACAAAACTGCAAAGGGTTAACGAACCATTATGGAAGTTGAAACAGTTATTCTTCAATTTGCGACCCTTCACCATTGAATGTTGCACTAAACAACTTCAAAAATTGACGGTCCAAATCAAGCCCATGGCGTACCCCATAGAGGCATTTTTCCTCGACCTGCGAGGGAAACCCCTCAAGTCATATTGAATGACGGACGCAATGTTATTTGTTAATATGCAAAGATGTTGCATCGTGCAGATTCCAAGATCTCGGATGCCGAGTTCGTAGATGCCGAGAACTAGCACTATGCATAATGAGAGAGTTGCGCGAAACTTCATGAGGTGGCACGAGTGCGGAGTTGCACAAATGTCCAAGGCCCTCACAATGAAAGCACGGACCAGTTTGGCTGCACTAGGATCAACAGGCCTGTGATTTGAAATCATGTATTAAAAGGAAAAAAGGATGTGGTGGTAGATGATTTGTCCCAACAATATGAGGCAACTATCTTTCAAGTGATCTCCATCAGCCAATAACTAGCTAGAGGAACTTCTTCACGACTACCCAAGTGAACCTACTAAATTGCAGTTCAAACAGGACATCAAAGCTGGAAGAAGGGAAAGGCTTGGACAGTCAAGAAAGAATTCATCTTCTTCAAGGATTGCATCTACTTTGGAATGAAATCCACATCATTCAAAAGGCACTTGAGCAAGGCCTTGTATCCCCTTTTGCAAGGTATGTAGAGTTCCAAAAACATACAAGAACATAAGGTCCACCTTTCACTGGAAGAACGTGAAGGCTAAAGTTCTGAAGTTTGTGGTCGGGTGTGATACCTATTAGTGCAGCAAAGTGGAGAGTGTTCCGCCCGCAAGGTTTCTTCACCCCAATAGCATTCCCAATTAGAAGAGAAAAGTGGTGTCCATGGATTTCATCTTAAGCTGCCACAATCAGAAGTAAAGGATGAAGTATTTGTTGTGGTGGATCTATTGCTAAGGATACTCATTTCATTCCTATGAGAAGGCAAGATTCAATGCTGCGAACATTGCTAAGGTATCCTTCCAACATATTTTTTAGGTTAAATGGGAACCCTCGGCGCATCATTTGTGATAAGGACCACATTTTCCAAAGCAATTTATGGTGAGAACTGTTACGGCTGATGGGGGTGATATTTAACATAAGTATTGTGTACCACCCTAAAACTCATGGTCAAACAATGGCATTGAACAATTGCCTAGAATAGTACCAATGCACATACACAACAGCCCAACAATGCAAATGGATGCAATGGTTTCGTAGGGCAGAGAAACCATACAATATTACCTATCACTCATCCATCAAGATGTCCCCTTTCAAGACACTATATGGTTATGAATCAAAATCACCAGTAGTTGGGTAACTGAAAGGGGCGAGGTTCCAGGAAAAAGGTCAGGAGATGCAGAATATCATATCCCCATTGAAGGATTAGCTAGCCGTGTGCACAAACAAAACGAAACAACAGGAAAACCAGCACCAGGTGGAGAGGGAATTTTCATAGGAGACATGATATTTGTCCTACAATCATATAAACAACTAGATTTGAAGGATAAGAGTAAGTTGGAACTGCAACCAAGGTACTGTGGGTCATATAGGGTGTGAGAAAAGGTCGGAGAAGTGGCATACGCCTTGGACATTCGAATAAAGGGAATATTAACGATGGATTTCATGTGTCCTGCTTGAAGAAAAAGACAGCCGGCAAACAGTCCCCAAACAGAGTTTCCTATGTCAAATGAGAAAGGTAAGGTTTTATTATAGCCGAAAGGCATTTTAAAAGAAGATAAAGATGCCTTGGAACAGGGCAGTACAAATCTTCAAGGTAACGTGGAAAGGGTCTCCCATAAGAGGATACGACATCGGAAAACAAGGATTTCATCAGAAATTCATCAGAAAACACCCAGACCTTCCTAAGTTGCATGCAAATTGAGGCATTCACGTAGAGGGGCTTAAGGAGTTTTTAAAAAAAAAGCATGCTCATTCACAACTTTTGTTATCTTATATGGTGTGTTGGTTAGACCTAGATTTTATGATGTAGAGGTCCATGGTTCCATCATCACAACAAACCTCCTTTGTACTAAATTGCATAAAGATTTTACTTTTGTGGAACTAGGAGGTCACCCATTCTAGTACTACTTTAGGTTCAACACACTTAACTCTATAGTTCTTACTAGCGTTGGGGACAAAACTCTATAAGAGGGAGGGCATGTTGTTTACCTTGGCACGAACACAATTAGGAGTATTTTCTTGCCTATTTTGTATTTAGGCACATGGTCTATGTATTATTTTAGTCGGGATTTATTGCAGTTTAGACTAATGAAGGATTATGTCAAGGAGAAACTTGCTGCCAACTTACGTGACAAGTTTTAAGCATAGACTTGTGACTTCATACTTAAAACTCGCCAACTATTGCAGAATACCAGTTAGAGAAATAAGGAGAAAAAGAAAAAACATTATTCACTTTTATCTCCATTTTCATGTTATTTTTTGCTCTACTCTTACATTCTAAAACATACTTAAAACTCGCCAACTATTGCATAATAACAGTTGGAGAAAGAAAAAGAAAAAAAACATTATTCACTTTTATCTCCACTTTCATGTTTTTTTCACTCCTCTTACATTCTAAAACACATTTCGATCATTTTCCAATTGAAATGAAGTGAAATTGGATTAGAAATATTTCAATGGATAGTGTTCGATATCAGAGGTAAGAGCTCAAAAATTTTGTTTTCTTTGAGATTTTTGAATTTTTATTCTTCCATTTTAGATATGTCATGGTGCTTGAATAGATTTTTTTGTTCTTTTTCCCATCATTTGCTTCTCTTCCTTAGGCAGGCAGCTAGGGTTCTATTCTTAAATTGTTTTTTTCTTTGTTTGATAGAGTATGTGGCTTCCTCTTACAAAATACAAGAATGGCATTCTCACCATTAGGTGGTGGTAGTAAAAAGCCAAGGTCCAATAACCTTTCTTGGAAGCATGGCACAGAAGGCCCGAGCATGGAACTATGATATGCAACTATTTTGGTTTTATAATAAGAGCCATTAATTGCCTCAAATATCACCTTGCACAAATCATTGGTCGAAACGTTTGAGTGTACCTCAAAGTGGAGCCCAAAGTTAAACAAGAGATGAATGCTCTTCTTTCTGCCTTTGCAAAGACAAAAATAGAAAAGAAGACAGCTGCAGCAGTTCTATCCGTGATAAATTCGACCCCTAATTCAAATGAATTTGAAGGCTCTTGTATTGGCCCACTGGATTTGAGGCTCATTAACTAGAGACAGTTCAACTCAAATGCCTTCAGCTTCACAAGGTTTTGGTTCCTCACAATACTCCTAGTCCACAACCTTTTCTCAAAGGTACCGCCTCGAATTGGGAGAAGCATAATAAAGCAAGGATGGCTGCTGCAAATTTTTGGTATTATTATAACATATCCTTCAATGTGGCGAGAAGCCCATATTGATAGACATTGGTGGCTGCATTGATCATTGTTGGAAAGGTTTCAAGGCATCTAGTCCTCATGATTTAAGTGAGTCCTTGTTGGATGAAGCAACAAAAATATGCTAGTAACATTTGATAATCAAAGAATAATTTGGTGTAAAAAAAGGCTGTAGTATTTTGTTTGATGGGGGAACAAATGTAAGGAATCGCACTTTGATAAACATTTTAGTGGCTTCAAGTGGGCAATTGGTGTTCTTGAAGTCCATTAATGTCTCTTGTCAAGTGAAAATGCGTAGACCGATATATTGGAGGAGGTGATCATGGAAGTGGGTGTAGAGAATGTCATCCAAGTTGTGACCATGTAATGTCCCCAATGGACATTATTTTACCCCTAAACGGATTTTAGGCAATCCCAACTTTCAATATGCAAAATACAAACAAAGTGCAACCAAACAAAATCTGATTTTTGCAGAAAATTAAATCTAAGGCAGCGAACAAAATATAATGGATACTCCAAAAATACTTGCTCAAATCTCTTGAAATTTTAAATGGAGCTTGCTAATACAATAACAGATATTATAGAATTGTTTTTGGAATTTTTTGAATAACAGAATGCTACTAGAAATTTACAGCATGCCCTAAACAGCTGAAAACTTCTAAAATTAATATCTTTTTCTAGAGAAGTCCAAATGAGCTGAAACTTTGGATCTTGGGCCACAAAAATATGAAGAATAATATTCCAAAAATAGTTTTCACACAGCAAACACGAAACCCTAATTTTGCCCTAAAAAGTAGGTCGCCCAACACATTTAGGGCATCAATTCAGCTCCAAAATTGACAAGCTAGGGTAGATCTCTCACTACCGAAGAATGCCCTGCTAGCTAGGGATGGATCTCTCACCACCGAAGCTAAGGTTCCCGTGGGATTTTACTCCACAAGTGGATATTTGCAAAGAGCAACAGACATGAAAAAATATGCATAAGCTACAAACTTGAGACACAAATTAGAAAATATCAAAATGGTTATGCAATATGTTTCCTTCAAGTCGACTTCTCCTTATAAAGGAAGAAGAGACTCAAAACAACCTCTACAATATCCAATTAGTTCCCAAGGATTTTCCTATGCAAGCATTTAATATTTCCCATATTAAATGTTTTTCCCAACAACTTTTTCCCTCCTAATGCAAGTCACATTTTTCTAGGGGAAATACATAGTAAAATGGGCATTTATCCTTTCTATGTTCCCAATCCCCTTTTTAAGGCAAGTCGCCTTTTCACCTAGGATGGATAACAATTTATATTTGGGCCTTTTCCATCCTTGATTTAATAATTATTAAGTCATATAAATTATTATAAGTGCTCTATATGGCACTTTATAATAATTAAATATAACTTAAGTCACCCTTATATTTTTCTTTTGGCCGTCGGGTTGACAAAATAGGCCAAAGGTCTTCGAATGGGAAGGGGATATTACAATCCTCCCTTCCCAAAATTGCTTGCCCTCAAACAATTCTGATCTTGTTTTGTCCAAGTGTCATGCACAAGAGACAAAACATGCTTCAAGTGATCTACAAGCTGAGCTGGCACTGCTCTGTCAAGTGAACTAAAACTTGCCACCATATATCATCCACAAGATGCTCACATACATATACTTGGAGCAATGGTTCATCAAACTCCATAACGTAAACTTTGGCATGCATCTCATGATGAAAATAAATAGGCAACATAAATAAGACACATTAGTATGCTCTTTATACCTTGGAATATCACCAACATCCTCACCAATCTTGGTCTTCAAAATGTCTTGACTTTGCTGCCCCAAAATCTGAGTATTCGTGTCTACAATGGGCTGAAATTCTTCATAAATCAGCTGCTGCAATAAATGAGATGGCATACTTTCTTCCACACCATCTTTAATTTGTGCAATCAGCCCTCCTTTGAAAGGTATTTCCATGCTCCCGGCTGCCCTCTCTTGAGACATGACATTCCTTATACCCTGCTGCCCACTAAGTGAAGACATCTTTTCCTTGAACTCTTGTAGGTGTTGTCTTGCTTGAGCGGCTATCAGTTTAGAAGCTCTAGCTCTGCTATTCCACTCCTCACACCTTTTTAGAGTTTCCATTACATCCTCCTTACTTGCATATACAAATTTCTTCTCTTGAGCTGGAATAATTTCTCTAACAAGCAAAGTTTCATTAAGGCAATTATTTTTCTCAATGGAAATCATACATTTTTCTCTATAAGCTTCTCTTCTTCAAATGAGTTCTTTTGTAATTCAGGTACCGGCATATGATGACCTCGCTTGGGCTTGCTACCAATCTTCATCATGCAATAATCTGGAAATGGCATATTATCTCTGAAACCCTTACTCAACGATTGATATTTCCTCCAACAAGAATCCTCATCAATCACCTCTATTGGCCGCCCTTTATCATTGTTCACACCATTTTCCTTATTGTCCCCAGATTTGCTTTGATTCAAATTCTGAGTGAGCTGGCTCAAATAAAAGTTAGTGGTTTCCTGTTGTTTCACCATGTTGGTGAACATTTCCTTCATAAAACCCATATTGAAATCTTTCCAATTTGTCATATTTAACCCACACAAGCTGGAGGAACAACAGCTCTGATACCATTTGTAATGTCCCCAATGGACATTATTTTACCCCTAAACGGATTTTAGGCAATCCCAACTTTAAATATGCAAAATACAGACAAATTGCAGCCAAACAAAAATCTGATTTTTGCAGAAAATTAAATCTAGGGCAGCGAACAAAAAATAATGGATAACTCCAAAAATACTTGCTCAAATCTCTTGAAATTTTAAATGGAGCTTGCTAATACAATAACTGATATTATAGAACTGTTTTTAGAATTTTTCGAATAACAGAATGCTGCCAGAAATTTACAACGTGCCCTAAACAGCTGAAAACTTCTAAAATTAATATCTTTTGCTAGAGAAGTCCAAATGAGCTGAAACTTTGGATCTTGGGCCACAAAAATATGAAGAATAATATTCCAAAAATAGTTTTCGCACAGCAAACACTTAAGACATAATAATATTACAAGCTTAAGACACAAATTAGAAAATATCAAATGGTATGGAATATCTTTCCCTTCAAGTCGACTTCTCCTTATAAAGGAAGAAGAGACCCAAAACAACCTCTACAATATCCAATTAGTTCCCAAGGATTTTCCCTATGCAAGCATTTAATATTTTTCCATATTAAATACTTTTTCCAACAACTTTTTCCCTCCTAATGCAAGTCGCATTTTTCTAGGGGAAATACATAGTAAAATGGGCATTTATCATTTCTATGTTCCCATTCCCCTTCTAAGGCAAGTCGCCTTTTCACCTAGGATGGATAACAATTTATATTTGGACCTTTTCCATCCTTGATTTAATAATTATTAAGTCATATAAATTATTATAAGTGCTCTATATATTTTTTTCTTTTATTAATGGCACTTTATAATAATTAAATATAACTTAAGCCACCCTTATATTTTTCCTTTGGCCGTCGGGTTGACAAAATAGGCCAAAGGTCTTCGAATGGGAAGGGGATATTACTGGACTAATAGTGTAGCAATAGGGGGATTTCTTAAGGAGAGGCACCCAACCCTTTTTTGGAGTCCTTGCATAGTCCATTACATTGATCTCCTACTCGAGGACATAAGGAAAATTAGATGGGTGAAGAATGTGGTTGATGAAGCCAAAAATATAACCAATACATCTACAATCACTCCTGGGTGCTAATCTTGATGAGAAAGCGCACCGACAAAAAGGAGTCTATGCAATTGACAATTCTCCACAAACTTCATAACATTGCAAAGCATTGCAACCTCACTAACATCTCTTAAGCAAATGTTTGTGAGCTCTCGGTGGTTGGAGTCTCCTATTGTACAAAAGGTAGACAAGGAAGGGGTCTTGAGGACTGTTTTTTATGATGTGTTTGCAAAGAGTAGAAACGAGATCCTTAAGTTAACTTTTAAAATCAAACATACGATTACGGACTTACAAAGTAATAAAATCCATTACGTTGTCAGTTTGTAAAATATATAAATTCATAGAAATTAAGATTTTTGAATTTTTGTCAATTTTTTTTTTTTTGGGGTTCAAATTTCTCCTAATTTTAATTTTAAAATTTCAAATTATGTTTGTTTTAGGTGACAGAGCCTTCGGTTAGGATTCTATACTTGGTGAATCACGAAACAGTAACCTGATGGGTTATCTATATGAGGCCACGTCAAGGCCAAGGAGGTCATAGTGCATTGTTATGAAAAAAAAAAAAAAATATGAACCCATTTTGGAGATGGAACAAGCAGCTCCACCAATGCCATACATACATGCAACAACCTACTTTAAACCCTAAATTTTTCTTCTTTGGTTCCTTTAAAGCCAATGAGGAGGTTATGGATGGCCTCTACATATTCATGGAGAGGATGACGCACGATCAAGCCCTCGTGTCACAATTCTCGATGAGTTGCAGATTTACAAGGGTATAGAAAGAAAACTCAAGTCTTTGGCTCTGTGCATTCTAATGAGAATGACACAACTGCTAGGCAAAAACAAATTGAGTCTTTTAATTGTAGTCTCATAAATGCTAAACTTTTTTAATAAATCTTATTTTAGTTGACTTACAAAACTATAAATGTCCTATTTGCTTATTTGTGGTGAGAAGATTATGGTACAAAATCACGAAACCTTCAAAGTCTACAATCCATATTTTGTGTCAATCTTGTGGCCCTTTTAGGTGTACCACAATTGGTGCAAATCTGATATCATTCACACGAATAAGTGCAACATGTTGACAACACGGCACCCAATGACCTTGTTTTGTGCGATACAATCTTCATCTTCGCATCAAACAAGTGGAGGGGAAGGAGAGCTATAATGTGATTGACTTGGATGACATCAATCCAAACTCAAACTAGATTGTTGAGAATGTGGTGCCTGTCTTTACCAAGGAGGAGATCACAAATACTAAAAAGGAAGCAACGGAAGGGGCAGCGGCAGCGGCAGCGGCAAAAGAGGCATAAGTGTGGCATGTTTGAGGATGATTTTCTTCACGAGGTGGAACCTTTACCTTCCACTTCTAAGGCACATCCAATGACTATGAGGAGCTCAAGGGGACCAGAGAAACCAAAGAAATTTGTAAAATATTTAACAAGTTTGTAATGTTTTATGATGATGCTCAATCATCATATGTTGTTATGGCCATTTATGAGCATTGTACTCCTTTTCGGTCTAAAACTAATAAAAAAGAAACATGTTATCTACATTCATTTACTGTGCTTTATAACAGTATTTTACATGCTATTTAAGTTTAATTTATGAATTTATGTAGTTTTTACTTTCCAAGTCTCAAGTCTGTTCAAAATTTTGGGCTACCGTGTTTTTGTGAAGTTCAAGTTTTACAACTATGGTTTAGTTTAATAAGGGATTGTATCAATGTAGTCAAGGTATTCTTCTCACTTGAGTATAGAATGAGGAGAAACCCTGAGAAGCCTTCATTTGTGACCTCTTTTGTGTTTTCAACCAGATTGGCAGGTGTAAATCCATCTTGAGTGTGCAGGTGCCTCCTTTAGTTTACATCTCAATATCTATCTTAAATTATATTTGCAGCTCATTTTTTTGATCCACTTAAGAACGCTGCAAAGGTGAAGTCTTCTCTGCTCACTACTTCATCAATTGCCTTGAGACAAGGGTTGAAAAGTATCATGGAGAAATCAGCTCACTACTTCTATAAAGACATCATTTTAATTTAATGAGAGGAATCAGCAGGTTCCAAAAACAGCTTTGCGGTTCATACTCTTGTGTGGAGTAACCTTCGCCATGTTCTTTAGATTTTAAACTTGTGTGTGTCACCCTCAAATGGATCCACTAGATTTGCATAGCAATTGAGACCCATATTCTTTACATGTCAACCTCGTGAACAAAATATTAAGGTAAACATTAAGGAGTAGGCTTAGGTCAATAATAGAGTTAAAATCAACCCGTCTTCAAGTGTCCCATAGCTAACACAAGGTGCCCACTTAAACTGTGAAATTCATTATTACTAATTCCCCATTGCCTGCCCCAAATCATTTGGGCACCTCCTCGTCTGAATTTACTTTGAGAAACCTACTCTCAATTTAACTTCGTTTCAGTTTAATGCATAAGCTACTGCAGACCTACTTTAAAATATTTTGCAGTCTGTTAGGGCAAGTACCAGTTGGAGTCATTTCTCACTGCCAGAGAACATATCTTAAATTAAAATACCAATCCCATAACAGAAAAACAACTTTTGTGAAGAAGAAGAAAAAGATATTTCAACGTCCACGAGGCTACCATAGACAGCCTGTGGGACAACAGATCCTGTTAAAGATCTTTCTGGCATTCAGATCTCCTGTTGATGAGTTTGACAATCAGCTCCCTGTTTTTTCAACCATATTTTTGCTGAAAATATTTTGAAAGGATCATGAGCTACAGATTTTGAAATATTTTTGAAGTACACCAGATCATGAACAACATTGCGAAACAACCTCATTCCCTCCCTCTGTTGTGAAAATCCAAGTAATTTAAACCGCAAAACGAATATATCTCATCCAAATTCGCTTTAATTTACAGAAAAACCAGCCTTGAAAATCGGATATTTAAAAAAATGAATTAGAAAAGCGAAACTGTGAGCGATGCATCGCAAACTCGAGCTCTAGGTTTTTTCTACAGAGGTTCTTCTATTTTCAATGCTTATGGAACATCCATAAATTTAAAATTTTATGACAGCAGCCCTATGAACAATAACAAATCAACAAAAAATTATTGCTGCTATATATTTCGAACATCAAAAAATATATAAATACGAAAGGGACTGACCGGAAGCAATTTCTGGTGAAGAATATTGCAAGCACGAAACCTTCTCAAGCCCAACTCCATTGCGATTGTACGGATCGTACGGCCGAAGATGTGCTGCAATAATACTTGCTCTCCTTACAATTGCATCTTCGCAATTCCTGATCTCCATTTATTTTTAGGGTTTGATTGATAAATTCGATCAGGCTGTTTTTTTCCCGAGCCAATTTTCTCGGGTTGATAATTTGGATATGCCGTTTTTTTCCCCCTTTTCAGCAGAGCTAAACTCTCGATTCTTTTAATAATAGCAGTGCAAGTTCAGCAGAGCTTGTCAAAACTATAACTTCGCAGGAAAAAGAATTACCGAGTTTCGTATCCACCAGAGACGTTGCAAAATTGGCGTGGGAAATGCTCCTATTTCAGAAGACCAAATCGGGTGGTCAAGAGGTTTTTTTTTAAGTTTTTGGAGGGGTAGAAATCTTGGACTGTATCTCCCTGCAAATCTTAATAAATCTGAGTATCTAGATATCAACGAGGCCATGATATGGCAAATCCTGTTAGTATCAGGTTATGATATGGCAAATCTTTTGAAGTTGATATATTTAATTAAAAATAGAAAAATTAAAAAATAATGAATATAATAGGTGAAATTGTTTTATATTTTGATTCACCAAATATGCATGTTTAATTATAATAATGTCATCTAATGATAGAAACGATAGTTTATGTGGTAGATATGAAAATATAAAAAAATTTTCTTTGACATCTATGAATAATCTCATATACATTAACTAGCAATCACACGTGAGGTGTGCGATGTTAACGCCGAAATCAAAATATTCTTAAGGCGGAAAAGTAATTGAAAAACACAACAAAGCATTATGATATTTCTAGTTAGTAAATGAAGTAGTGAAAAGTGGAGAAGTAGAAAATATTCAGAGTCCAAAAGAAGTGGAGTAGCTTGAAAGGGATGGTACACCGCTGAATAAGAGGGGATTGTTAAGGATAGAGAACGAAGACGGGATTCCTCTTATAAGTGTGATTGCTTTAGTCAAATATGGACGACAAAAGAAGTTGATGTAAACAATGTCGACGATATAGTTGTGACGCAAACATGCTTTATTCATGTGACATGTGACAGGCACTCTCCAACCACTATGAGCCACATGTACGGTAGATGAATGTCTGAGCTTCGTCGACCAAATACATTGTAAGCATCGATGTCTATATCAGTAGCCAAAAATGGAGGAGACTTATAGCCATAATTACTTTTCTTGCAATTGCAAGGTAACTCAAGGTAAAGTACATGTCAATTTCATAATGAACGATGATAATATGAGTTCCCAAAAAAATTAAAAATCCCTAAAATGTTTTAGAACAATCATTATTTCTTAGCTAACACCAATTATAATATCAATTCATCTTATTCCGTAATTAGTAATTACCATGGCTTTGCATCCATTATGTTGGCCCAACAAGACTGGGAATCGAGCCTTGTCTAGTACACGGAGAAGGATTTGGTGGCTCTTATGGCCTTAGACGACCAAGGTGCAAGTTTCATCCAACACACTTTCCTCGCCATGGACGAAGAAACATGGATCGAATCTTGCGTGCCCTTCTTGGATTTCACCTCGGAATCTATTGATATGCCCATGAAAAACCTGTCACGATGACAAGATTAAAAATGTGACATAGAAGACGACAAAAACATTTCTTCTACTTCAGAGATGGATTCAATTTTTCGCATGCGGGATCTCAACACAAGGAATTTAGAGCTGGAGGACGATTCCTGGCGAATATTCTAACATCGATCTTGGCACAGATGGACAATTGATTGTTATATGACGATCCGGAGCTGCTCCACAACCATTCTTCTCGTCCATTAGTTGACGCGTTCAATTTTAAAGATACAAAGTCGGCATTGGAAGAGCAGAATGTTGAAGGCCTCACAACAGTTTTGGTCATCTGACATGTGACAAGTTATCTCCAACCATTGCGTGCCATGTGTACGAATGATAAATGTCAGTGCTCCAATAACCAAATAAATTGTAATCGTTCATGTGTCTTTCAGTTGTCAGAGGGGGAAGAGGCTTCCGCTTGTGGAAATGCCTTTTAGGATAATAACTCGAGCTTAATAAAAACATGAAAAACATATCATCAACAAAAATATTCAAAATACAATATACAAAACATTATTTATGTTATTATATAAATATATACAAATATAATTTATTATATATATATATATATATATATATATATATATAATAACTAAAGAATTTAAAAAAAAAAAAATGTAGAACATCATTAATAAAAACACTATATATATATATATATATATATATTAAATAAATAAATATTTATTAAAAAACTGTAAAACAAACCAGTAGTAATAACAATATACATATAGAATAAATAAATAAATAAATATATTACAAAACATGATATATTAAATAAAAATGGTCTACGACCTGTTTGGCAGCGACCATATATATTTGGCTTTGAGAGTAACGATTTCATCGCAAAAAAATCCAAATCCATAAAAACCCGTTCGAGCATTCTTTTGTTAAATCTCTCGACACGTTTTTGGTTCAACCACGCTGCTCTGGAGGATCTTCCGAGAAATTATCGTTTCCTTATGGAAACGTGACAATGACAACAACAAAGAGATTAAACGATGCAATGTGGAGAAGATGACAGACATTTAATCTGGCTTCGTTAGATGACGTATCGGGAGACAAAATTTAACGACAAATGCTAGCCGCAGCCATTGCCTCATCGAGAAGGTATGACAACGCAGGCTAAAATAGTTAAAAGTATCCAACCGCTGCGTGCCACGTGTACGGAAGATGACAATTTGTACATCGTCGACCAAAAAATCACAGACATTGATGTCTTATCGGTTGTCAGAGGGAGACGAGGCTTCCCCCAGTGAATAGGCCTTGTGGCGTAATTATATTCGATTTTATAAAAATATTAATGTATGTTGTTGGTTTTCATACTATGTTGTGACAGTCCACCATGTGCACTTGTGCTAAAAATTTGCTATATTCATATATCACTCTTGATTCTTAATGTCTTTATAATACAATATAGTCGAGTTATGGAAATTGAAATGAAGAACAAAGCACCCTGTTTGGATTGAAGTTAACGACGAGGAAGCATGACTTTGTGGTTGACACTGAGAAAAAGTGTAATGTTGCAATTCATATGTAAGCAACCTATCAAGAGTCAACATGGTCGATTTCTCTTGAAAATAACTCAACATTCATCTTGCTTAATGCACAAGCTCTTGAGTTAATTCCCAGAGTGCAACCGTCCTGACCGGATCAAATGAAAACACTCGCGTAAAGGGTTGTGTTTGTGGATTCAACGCGACCACCACCGTAACTGTCGCCTTCGCTATAGGCCTCGCTGCTCCAACTCGAACATCTTCATTTTTGTTTCTCTTTACACAATATGTGCATGCTCCGGTTTGAGGTGGTTTAGGGATATTCACAAATCGAATGGCTAGAGCCTGCCATTAAACAAGCCTTGGATGAGACAGTTCTTAGGTAATTTGTTTTGTTTCTTGCTCCTCATTCTCTTGAGCATACGAACTTGCAACCGATGACAATGTGACTGAGGGGAATGGTTAAGTCCCCGCATGATCCGGATGCCTCATCTCGCTCCTCATTCTCTTGAGCACGCGAACTTGGAGCCGACGACAATGTGACAGAGGGGAATGGTTAAGTCCCCACACCGGGATGCCTCGTCTGCTCGTTCAGATCAAACCGAGTTATTGTCATCAAGTTTGTGCGCATGCGCATCTGCGAATCGCCCATATTTTCTATAACAACACCTACACTCGCTTGTTTGCTTTTCCCAAAATGCAACAACTTTGTTATTTTTCAAACGCTATTCCCTAATCCAATATATACAACCGGAGCGACACGTGTTGGCCTCTAACGACGTAAGTATGGAGAGATTGTTTACAGGATAGTATTATTTCCGTCCAATGGACGCTCTCAGGTCCACGCGCAAGCGTGAACACGAGTCTTTAGAGGGACATCGGATAACGAGGTAATAACTTAATTGCAAAAAATAGGAATGTTTATTACGCACATTATCATGCTTGTGTTTTAATGCCACGTGTAAGCTTCTTGTTTGTCCGTAGAACATCAACAAATCCATCTCGGCCGTCAACGAATTTTCTGATTTCTCCCAATGTAAATGTGTTTCTGCGTAATAACAGTTGGTGATTTCGTCACTTATTTTCTTGGCCGCAACAAAGGAATATAAAATATTATTTTCGCGACGTAATAACAGTTTGCGATTCCGCCACTTATTGTAAAGAAACAAACCTCCATATAAATCGACATTTTGAATCTTCTTTTGAATATCTCTATATTGCCAGCTGTATAATTTGATGAATGTATTGACAAATACAAATTCTCATACAAACTTTTTTAACATTTTATTTTGTGTATATTAAAAATACAAATACGCATACAAACTATACAACTATATATTTTGCATATATTTACACACATTATCGTGCCTTTGTTTTAATGCCATATGTGAGAATCTTGTTTCCCCGTACACCGTCAACCAAAGCATCTTGGTCGGCGCATAATTTGTTGGTCTCCCCTTGCGCTAACGCCTTTCGGCATAATAACGGTTGGCGATTTCGTTGCTTATTTTCTCAGATGCAACAAAGGAATATTAAATATTATTTTCTTGGCATAATAAACACTATCATCTTTTAGCATAATAACAGTTGGCAATTCCGCCGCTTATTTTTCTCGGATGCAGCAAAGGAATTTTAAATATTATTTTCTAGGTGTAATAACACTTGGCGATTCCACCGCTTATTGTAAATAAACAAACCTCCATATAAATCAACATTTTAAATGTTTTTTTGAATATCTCTACATCGCTAGCTATATAATTTGATGAACGTATTGACAAATACAAATTCTCAGACACTTTTTTATCATTTTATTTTCTGTATATTTAAAAATACAAATGCTCATACAACTATATATTTTGCATATATTTAATGATATTTTACAATATGATATAATAAATATTAATATGATATATGATATACTAATATTAATACTATGTAATATATTTATGATATATTACGGCCAAAATCTTCAAAAGTGTCATATGGTTATTTGTTTCTCCACGCATTAAACAACAAAATAAAAGTTTAGTGGAATGATTAGACCCATGTCCAAACAAACTCACCCACAAACCTAATGTAGAACATGGGGAGCGACACGTCTTATATGGCCTTTCAGACTTGTCATTTCCTTGCACTTTAGTTGAGATCTAGAGACGTTAAAGAAGCTGACCTAAGCTACATGTAAATTTTGCCAAATTTAACCCCTGGTCGCAGCACTCACCTTTCCCACTCTGCACTATTGGCAGTACACCCCTTGGCCGACACCTGCGAGGCTACGATATGACCATACTTCATCAACCGATTGATCTCAATCATCGCTGTCACCGTCAGAGTCAGAGGGGGTCGGGTTTTCTCCCAGAGAACACGCCTTTCAGCGTAATTAGAATTTATAAAATATAAAAATAGAAATTTGAAAAATTTATTTCTATTTGGCTAGTTAAATTAAGAAGATATTCAAGTTTCATTGATTTAGTGTTAATTTTGTCCATTACCAATGGCCATCAAATTTAATATTTAAAACTCGTTTTTAAATCTGTAAAATGACGTTGAAATGCCTTGCAAAATCTAGCACTGCCAGGGGCGTATGTCTGGTAAGAAGGGACATTTAATTGCCTGGTTAACATCATTACTCATCGATTATTTTGAAAAATAGAATATAAACATCAACATGACTCTCGGTTTCATATTTAACTTCCTCCCAACAAAGGAAAAGACCCGCAATAATTCAACATGTAAGCAAGTAACCCTCTTTATTTTAAATGGCAAACAAGGAGGCGTCAAACTTTAGTACATTCGTCTACAATCATACACAGCTTGCGCTCTGCTTGAATAATGGAATCATTCTATTTCACTTTAGGGCCACAACGGTTCCCACAGTATCATGGGATCAGATTCCTCTGAAAAAGTCATTATTATGGTCTGCACTATTATCGTTATCGTTATCCTACGGGTCACTTTCAGATGAAGAGAAGGGCTCGGACTCTTCCCTTGACGTGTACAATTGCGAGACAAGGGACACGAGATTAGCCTAGTCCAAATGAAGTTTCAGAATGTCTGCTTGTGCAGTTGCCAATTAATTTTGTAGTTTTGAGATTTGGTGTTGCAGATGACAAACAATTCCTGCACACCCATATATAGGGTCTCACAATCTCGCCTCTGCTTCATACACCATGCTTCTTACCGCATCAACGCTTCCATCATTTAGAAGATCCTGATACATTCAACCACATTTCATGAATAACTGTTATCAACATTATTATACTTGTAGACACAACTATGTAGCAAAGATTACTTTTTTTAACCTTACCTTAAGCATTTTGATAATGTTACTTGCTCCAAACACCCGATGTGTGGTCGCAAACTTGTGAGGATTGTCTGGAGGAAAGTAAGGCGTGAGCACACATTTCTCTCCGCATCTTCTTCTAAGGATTTTGCGCGCCACACATAGAAATGCAACTGCCTTTCTGCTTCCAAAGCTATTCATATGAACATTTCACACAAAATTATTAACCAAAACAGTGAGTATATATAGCAAAAATATTGGTCCCAACTCAACTTACCTTGCAAGTTTCCTTTCCTTCTCCACCAGGAATAGTTCGCTGGGTACAATGAAAAAACTGGCCGCTGCTTGTGCAGCGTGGTGGATTGCCTCTTTCATCGTGTTGCAAGCCGTCGCCGCGAATCTGAGAAAACAGAAGGAAAAATGCCGCCTCCTTAGCCTGGAACACAGAGCTGATGGAAATCTGGAAACCAAGAAGCAGAAGCTTAAACTTGCCAGGAAACTCGGGCACTGTAGTATATTCACACAAAGCTAGAGAAGTTCTTGATTTCTTGACCTGCATGATTATGAAGGCGTAACCTGCATAATTTCACATATCTATTCCTCTCCTTCGTGATGGCGAAGGTAGGAATGGCCGCATGCACCCAGAACCCAGACATGTCATTCTCTTTCCAGAGCCATATTTTTCCATGCTTCGTATTTCCCCATGTCAGTCCATACAGTTCCCACCATGTGTAAGGCAGATATCAGTCTTTGTCGACCACGGCAGAGCCCATCTCTAACGCACGTTTGCAGAGAGATAGGCGGATTCGAACTTGTGACTTGCAAAATACAAGGCGGGAGGCCCACCACTCTGCCACAACATTGTTTTGTTCAATATTTGACCTTTTTTAATTAAATATTCCCCCCGCGAAGGTGTGTGAGGGATAGGTAGATCGGTCGACCACCATTTCTCCTGCATTCGATTCTTTGTCCGTTGAATCTGATCATAAATAAATACAAGTTGTTAAAAGGTAAAATATTGTATAAACTTGAATGGTGAATTTGAAGTTCATCAGAATTAGATTTTCTATATCAATCTAAAATGGAAGATTCTATCTATGCTATCTAAAGGTAATTTGACACTAATATTTTGTTACCTTCTAATCTGATAAAAAAATTGCTCATACAAAACTAAGCTATAATTATATCCAATTTAAAATAACTTACAAAAATGCATGTGCATATTTGTACTCGAATTATACATTCCATTTACCTCTCAGGGCGAATTAAATGCATTTGGTTGGAAGGGGCAATTAGACTTGAGGAAAGATGTTAGAAGATATGTTCTATCAACTCAGCTTAAACATCAAATATGTTTGCAAGACTGATCAACCAACCAAAACTCAGATTACGCTCCAACATATTTGAATTATCATGTTGATGTTAATATTCCGTCCATGTTCAGCGTTACTTGGTTGTTGCAGCTCCTTTCTGAATTCGCTTTAATGGGCCAAATTATGTAGTAATTAGTGCAGACGAATTTGTCCGGCTTATTAATTTTCATTAGCTGCAAAACCAAGAACGTCAAAAATATGGAAATGGTTGCAAACGGTCTGGACATAAGCTGTCTGAAGTTGGTTTCGATTTTTATTTTACTGTGCAGTTGCCATTATTCCTTACCAGTTGATGGTCATGGAGACACCCTTTCGTTAGGGGTTTCACTCACCGTAAACCAAACGATAATGTCAAAGAATGGTATGTTTGCAATGGGTTTTTTCAGTCCTAGCGGAACACATAACTGGTATGTTGGCATCTGGTATGCCAATGTCTGTGAGAAGGAAATTGTTTGGGTGGCAAATAGGCAGTCTCCTATTAGAAACATACGGGCCGACGTTTTGAATCTGTCGAGAGATGGCCATCTGGGAGTGTTTGGTGCGGGGGGCATCTGTGTGGTCGATCAATGTAGGTACCATTAACAAGGTTTCACGGGGTGTGCTTCTGGATTCTGGTAATTTTGTTCTGCTGGGTTCTCACAACAGATCTGAGACTGTTTGGGAGAGTTTTGCCCATCCCACGAATACTTTTTTGCCTAGCATGAACATTGGAAAACGGCACAAGTTAATCTCTTGAAAGAATTCTTGGGATGCAGCTCCTGGGATTTTCTCTGCTCTGCAGGATCCGTCCGGGGTCAAGAATTTTGTTCTCATGTGGAATGATTCTGTTCAATATTGGGCGACCGGAGTTTGGAACGATATATATTTCAGCCAGCTTGAAGAAATTCCAGGCACATACAGTGCGATAAGGTTTAAATTTGATAAAATGTATCTGACCTATACACTTTCATACATGGAAGAGAAAACTTCACATGGATGCCGTGTTGCGTGTCTCAACAATTCCTCCTGTAACGCCTTCGCTGTCACTGCTACTGCTACTGCTACTGCTTCTCGCGTATGTCGATTTTTGTTCGGCGATTTGTTAAACATCCGCCATTCATCGGCTATTGGACAGTCTTTATTCATTCGGGTGGCTGCTTCTGATCATTTACCAACGGAAAACAAAAACAAAGTTCATGTTGTTAGTATTATTGTTCCTGTGTGCACTAGTTTGGCTCTTGCATTCGCACTGTTAATTACTTTGTTGACGCGTCAAAGATTATTACAGCAAAGGAAAGGAGGGAAGGATGATGACGGGGAAATGTTTCTTAGAGCAGTCACCTACAGCGAGTTGCAGATTGCAACAACAAATTTCAAGCATAGGTTGGGGAGCGGAGGATTCCGTTCAGTCTTCAAGGGAACTCTAACAAACGGTGCACTTGTGGCCGTTAAAAATTACAGGGTTATACACGGCCAACTGAAAAGCAATTCCATTCAAAAATCGAGACTATGGGAAACATATAGCATGTGAATTTGGTTAGGCTGGGAGGTTTTTGTGCCGAGGGATCTCGAAGGTTACTGGTGTACGATTTTATGCCTAAGGGTTCTCTGAATTCATTCTTATTATGTAATGATGAGGTGGGAAAAGAAATCATACCATTGGACTGGAAAACCCGATTGACGACCCTGTACAAAGCTTAATGGAGCGAATGGAAGGTTGGAACCTGGAAGTCCACTTGGCAGAAGCAATGGCATCGAATACACAACGAGAATAAAATAATAGCATAACGTTCATATGCGCGCTGACAGGGTTGTCAGAATCAACACATAGTACATAAACATAGCCCTTCCGTCGGATCACAATAAAATAATATTATGTCGACGATGGACGAATTCAATCTTACCCACACACGTCTTATCTGTTGTCAGAGCAGGGAGGCCTCTTTCCCATAGAGAACACGCCTTTCAAAGATAATAAATGCTACATCATAAACATTTTGTCTTGTTATCACAAGGACATAATCCTCTTCCTCAACAATTAATAATTTGAAGAGATATATATCATGAATAGGATTAGTAAATTCTATTATAAAAAAATATGAAAATTTGTTAAATTTCTTATTAAAAATTCATGATTTTTTTGGTAATACCTACCAAGACATCAAGAATAAAGTTAGGCTATTAATAATGAAGAGACATACAAGATGATGTAATAATCAATGTATATTCAATGTAAGATGATGTAATAAGATGAAGAAAAATATTAAAAATTTTAAGTAAAAAATTTATTACACCAATATCCATATTAATATTAATTTCGATAACATGATACATGTAGATTGCAAATAAGTTTTGGTGACCTTATTTAATTCTTAGATTTGAGACATTTAATAATTCTCTTCATAAAGCGAAGTAAATTTAATCTTAAGATTAAATGAGAATGCATAATCGTATAAATTTAAGTTGAAGATTAAAATTATTTACAAGGAAAGACAAGTGTATAAACTCTATCCAAATTTGCTCTCTATTAATGTAATATCCCCTTCTCGGTCAAAGACCTTTAGCCCATTTTGTCTCCCGACGGCTAAAGGATGATCACAAGAGGAACTTAAGTCATAATAATTTATTATAAAGTGTAATTAAAAAATATTATAAAGGCACTTATAATAAAATTATTATAGACTTAATTGATATCAAAATAATATTAGTAGGATGCACAATTAGAGCGTCGTGCTCGAAAAACCGTCTGCTATCACCATCTCACAAAACCATCTGCTTGTCCCGAAAGTCTTTGGCTCGAATGTCGGACCCCTCTGGTCCGAGATCGGGGGTCCCTCTTGTCAGGGTCCCTCTCTCCAAAGCCGCCCGACGTTTGGACAAAAATTGTGGAGGGTTCCACATCGCTCCTAGCTCGGAAAAGCTATCCCCTTCACTGTCTGATGGATCTTTTTCCCTGCGCATCCCCTCTCACATCACGGAGGCTGCTGCTGCTTCTCGTGATCTGTCCTTGGTGGGTACACTGATGGGCCCTAGACCCCCATTGGAAGATATAAAAAAATGGGCTCGATTAAAATGGCAACCATGTGGAGCGCTAGAAATAGCGGCTATGCCTAATGGTTTCATATTATTTTCCTTCAGCATGAAAGAAGACTTTGCTAGAGCACTGTTAGGTGGTCCGTGGTTTTTTGGCAGGCGGGGCTTCTATCTCAGGAAATGGTCTCCTGGTTTCAACCCACACATGGAATCCATGACCCAAGCCCCTATTTGGGTTTGCCTCCCGGGGCTCCCTCTGGAGTTCTGGCATCCGGCGGTTATTGAAGGTATTGCTCTCTCAATAGGATCTTTAATTGCTATAGATCAAGCAACAAAAGCTAAAACTAGATTCATTCATGCTCGTTTCTGTGTTAATGCTGATGTCAGTTGTCCCTTACCAAAAGAAATAGAGCTTCTTTCGAATTGGGAACTGAAACAACCCATTGACTATGAATATATTCCTCATGCTTGCTCCTTCGCAAAAACTTGGTCATCGGGCCTCTAGTTGCCCATCTAAACCTCAACCAAAACCCAAGTCCCAAATCCTCTCCCCAAAAATCAAAAAAAACTTTATCCCTAAACCGTCTTCTATTGAGATCCCGATCATCCCCACTTCTAATCCCTTCGCTCTCCTTGAAGATGGAGAAATCAACACCTCTTCTGATCCTGTTTCCGAGATCGCCCCCTCCATGGCCTTTCAACCTCTCATCACCCCTCTGCCTCCCTCGGCTCTCCCCACCTCTTCCTCTAAAGGAGTTGACCTATCCTTGGCTGCCTCCTCCCCTCCCCCTTCTCCACTGTCCTCTCCTCTTCCCTTCCCTCCCCTTCCCTCGATCCCCTCTTCCTTGAATCTTTCCCCCCTGCCTCCCCTCTGTCCACCTGTTTTAGACTCTGTCCCCTCCCCTTCGGGACTTTCCTCTGATGATAGTTTCAATCATCGTTTTACTAGAAGTAGCAGCAAGAAACCCGATATAGGCATGGAAAAAGCTCGGGGGAGAATTCCGAGCAATATCAAACTTCAGCAAGAAGCAGCTATAAATGTCACGCAAGGAACTCAAAGCACAATCCCCATGGTGGTGGGGAGCAAACCCAAACCAAAGAAATGAAGATCATTTCTTGGAATATAAGAGGACTTAACTCTCTACAAAAGCAAAGAGTTATCAAAGACATCAAATTCCAGAACTCTCCTGATATCATAATGCTGCAGGAAACCAAACTAAAAATGAGGATCGTCTCCTAAAAATCTGGCCTGCGGCATCTTTTGAATCTCAACCTTCAACAGGGAACTCAGGGGGACTTTGTACCTTTTGGGATCCCAGAAGTCTCAAAGGGGATTGCCTGTTCAAGCACCCCAACTTTTTATGCATGCTCTTCCAAGAGATTGGAGCTGACTCCTCTTGGATTGCTATCAATGTGTATGCCCCAACTTGGAGACTCATCGTGGAAAATTATGGAAAGATATCACTAACTTCATCATCACTTGTGGTAAAATTCCCATTCTAATAATGGGAGATTTTAATTGCCCTCTTTATCCTTCGGAAAAACAGGTGGTATGCCTGCCATGACAGTCAGCATGGAGGCTCTGGCTGAATTCATCAGGAGAATTCACTTCTGGATATGGACCTCCATGGCTCATCTTATACATGGTCAAACCGCAGATTGGGCAGGAACCACATTCAAAGCAGATTGGATAGATCTCTAGGCTCTCTGGACTGGATCTCTCTTTCCTGACTTCTACCTCAACTCCCTCCTCAGGCTGCCTCTGACCACAGCCCTCTTCTGTTGAGTGCAAATCACAAGCTGAATACCAAGAATCCTCCCTTCAGGTTTGAGCTTGCTTGGCTTGAAAACAACCACCGGAACCCCCTTGTTGCTAATTGGTGGAATATCAATATTGAGGGCTCTAGTATGTTTAGATTTTCCAGCAAGCTCAAAGAAATTAAAAAACAACTCAAGATATGGAAGTCGACGGTCTTTGGCAACATCAAGCTTCGCAAACAGGAGCTAACTCAGAGTTTGGCAAAAGTCTCTGAACAAATAGAGATTGTTGGAAGATTGGATCATCTTCACCAACATGAAATCTCCCTCCTCAGTGATTATCACAACACACTTAAAGAAGAAGAGACCTATTGGAGGCAACGTTCTCGAGCCCTTTGGCTCAACAAGGGGATCGTAATACTAAATTTTTTCACATCACTGCTTGCAAGCATAAAGCTAGAGATAAGATCCGTGAGTTGGTGTCGTCCTCGGGTACCTTGTTAACTGCTGAGGCTGATATATCCAACGAGCTTGTCTCCTTCTATTCAAATCTTCTCCAGGCTGACCTGCCCCCTCCGGAGCAATCAATGAATGACATGCTCCAACATATTCCGCATCTGGTGTCTCCTGAGATGAACAACAATCTGATCAAGCCTTTTGCTATGGAGGAAATTCACAAAGCAGTCTTTGCAATGAAGAGGGACAAAGCTCCGGTCCGGATGGCTTTCCTGCTGCCTTCTTCCAGTCTTTTGGGAAATCATCAAGCAGGACCTCTTCCAAGCAGTGAATGAGTTTCAGGTGAACAACAATCTGCTAAAGGAATGGAATACCACTTTCGTTGCACTTGCCCCAAAAGTGCATAGTTCTAAAGATGTATCCAATTTTAGGCCAATCAGTTTATGTAACACGTCTTATAAGATTATCACTAAGATGTTGGCCTCCAGACTTAAACCTCTAATGCAGGATCTCATCTCGCACAATCAGAACGGCTTCATAAAAGGTCGGCTCATCCAAGGTGGTATAATTACAGTTCATGAAGCCATTCACTCGGCCTTTCTTTCGAAGTCCCCAGGAATGATCTTAAAATTGGATATGCAAAAAGCTTTTGACAGAGTCAGCTGGCCTTTCTTAATTAAGGTCCTGGAAAAATTTGGTTTCGACAAAAAGTGGTGTAGCTGGGTCTTCTCTTGTATCGTGACCCCTTGCTTCTCTATTCTTATCAATGGCATTCCAGCAGGTTTCTTCAAAAGCAGCAGAGGTATCAGGCAAGGGGACCCCCTGTCACCTTTTCTTTTTGTCCTAATGGCGGACTCCCTTAGCAGAGCTCTGGAAGCGGCTAAAAGTCAATCTATCATTTCTGGTATGAAAATCACCTCAAATTGCCCTTCTGCCACTCATAGCCAGTTCGCTGATGACACTTTGCTGCTCAGTTTAGCCTCTGTAATTGAGGCCCGGGCTATAATGGATATCCTTTCTCTTTACCAATCAGCTTCTCAGCAAACTGTCAATTTCAACAAGAGCAGCATCTCCTTCATCAACACGGCCCCTAGGACTCAGAGAAAGATTGCTGATATCTTTGGTTGCAATATTGTGGATCTCCCCGCCTCTTATCTTGGCATCCCCCTCTTCCATGGAAAGCAATCTAAAATTCTATGGAATCCTGTCATTGAAAGGTATCAAAAAAAGTTGGCTGCATGGAAAGGGGCTCTGCTCAGTCAGGCTGGCAAGCTCCAGCTGGTGAAAGCCACCCTTCAAAGCCTCCCTACTTACTTCATGTCCCTGCTCAAGATCCCCAGTTCAGTGAGAGAGGTTGTGGAAAAAATTCAAAGGAACTTTCTGTGGTCAGGGACTGAGGTTAAGAAGAGGATCCATCTTGTGGCTTGGAAGGAAGTGTGTAAGCCAACTTCTCATGGTGGGCTTGGTCTTCGGAAAATGGCTGACATGAATGGGGCCCTCCTGGCCAAACTTGCTTGGGAAGTGGCTAAAGGTGACTCTAATTGGGCCCATTTGCTCAGAACTAAATATCTGGTAAATAACGAGGATCTGCTCACTTCCAATCCAATTAGAGGCTCTGCCATCTGGAATTTTGTTATTAGCTCCCTCCCCATTTTACGCGCTGGCACTAAATGGAGATTTGGGAATGGTCGTCTTATTGATTTCTGGAGGGATTTTTGGATCGGGGACGAACCTCTTGATCTTAATCCTGCGTGGGACCCTGTGAAGAGAAGCATCATTAATAAGCAAGGAAGATTAGCTTCGGGCTATTAGAAGATTGAGAACTCCATTCCCTCATGGGATATAAAGGCCTGGGATGATATCAGCGATCTGCAGAGTAGGCTCCTGTCATCACTCCGTGTGGTGCTCTCTTCCATCTACATCCCCTTCTCCCAAAACGAGGACGAGATTATTTGGCCACTCTCCCCGTCGGGTTCTTTCTCGGTTAAGGCTGCTTATCTTTCGATGTGTAATGCTGACTCTGGCCCCCCCCTTTCCAAAGTCTGGCCAAATGAGATCATTCCCAAAATTGGTTTTTTCTCTTGGCTCTCTTCTAAGAATGCTTTCCTTTCTGGGGAGAATCTGAAAAGAAGGGGTTTCTCTCTCCCCACTAAATGTGTGTTATGTGCTAAAGAGGCGGAGTCCTCTGCCCATCTTTTGATCCATTGTTCTTTTTCGCAAGTTATCTGGCAGTGGCTTTTATCGAGGTTGGGAGTGTTTTGGACCTTCCCTGAGTCCATTCAGGACACCCTCTCTCAATGGAGCTCTCCTTTCACTCATCCGATTCTGAATTTGGCTTGGAAACTCCTCCTCCCTCACGGATTATGGGGCATCTGGAAAGAAAGAAACAGAAGAATCTTCAAAGAAAAAAGTCTTGAACCTGCTCAGGTGGCTACTCAGATTGCTCTGGCTTTCCAAGAAAATCTCAACTCGATCATGTGGGCCAAATATCAGCAAAAAATCCAAATCTGTAACTCCCAGGAGTGGCAGAAGTTGTTGGCCATTCAAAGTAAAGGCACTTCCACTGCTCGGGATTTAGTCCGTTGGCTTCCCCCTCCAAGGGGCTGGAAAAAACTGAACACGGATGGGGCCTCGAAAGGCAATCCTGGTAATTCTGGCGGAGGAGCCATTCTTCGTTGCTCTTCGGGATATATTGTTGTTGCCTCTGCTCATAACTTCAACTTTGGTACCAACCATCGTGCGGAAGCCTTGGCCATCCTCAAAGGCCTTGAGCTAGCTATCAAATTTGGTGATGATCCCCTTCAAGTTGAAAGTGACTCCCTCAACATCATCAAGCTCCTGCAGTCTAATGATTCTGGTCATTGGTCGATACAGAACATCATTGCTGACATCAGAATTATTCAAAGATCTTTCCAACAAATCCAGTTCCAGCATGTCCTCCGGGAGGGAAATAAAGCGGCGGACCTCCTTGCTAACATTGGTGTTCTCATTGAGAATCAGCAAAGTTGGACAGACAACTTCCCGGATGATCTCTGCAAAATCACTCAAAATGATACACCCCATTGCTGACTGGTGGAATGGAGGGCTGATTCGGTTTCGCAATCTCGATATGGCCTTCTCAAAGGGCGGCATTTATGTCGAAGTTAATTGATTTGACTCTTAACGATGGACATTTTGATTACGGTGCTATGTAATGATGCGGGGGATCTCCGCACGAATGGGAATTATCTTCACATTAATCATTTGAGGATGTGGCGGGAGGGCAATGATAACTTGGCCGACGGCTTCCCCGCCCTGTCTAAGCTGTTAAATGACCCTTTTGCTCTCACTTCTGCAATTATTCAAACATTCATACCATGGGGGGTCAGTTGAAGCGTCTTGAGCCTGATAACTGTGATTCGGTTAAAAATGATGGGGAGGTGTGGAATATAATGCTGGAGAATGGTATTGCCACCTTCCTGGAGAAAATGGCGGGTTATTCAGCGCTTGTTTCGTATGCGGTCACGGCTTCCTGGTCGAAGGGTCGGGTTCAGATCGGCAACACTCGCTTTACCATCTCCACGAATGCAATTGCTGACGCCACTGGCCTTCCTGCTGCCGGAGACATCTACTACAAGCGCTCGCTGCATGCGAAATTCAGGATTTTAACGCCCTGGGGACAGACCGGTGAAATACCTCTCTGGTTACACTCGGACTCCCTGCCTTCTCCTTGGGACAGAGTCGCGGAGGTCATTATGCGGTATTTTACCATTGACGGTAGATATCGGCTTGTTTTTGGTCCCCACCTTTTCATCCTCTCTCATCTTCGATGGGGGAAGAAAATCAATCTGGCGGCCTTTCTGTTTCAATCTCTAGAACACTCGGTCCAGTTAGCTCGTGAGGGCGAAGGTGTCATTCTTCACCAGGGTTTGTTATATCTGCTCTTCTCTGTTGCTGCTTCTCATTCCGACCTTCTTCGCTTCCCCCCCAAATCGGGTCGCCGCCGCCGCTCCCCCTCGCCTTCCCCTCGCCCCTCCTCCTCCTCCCTCCGCTCCTCTCGGCGCCATCGTCGTCTGCTTCTCTCTTCAGATTCCGACTCTGATGTGGCTATTGTGAGTCCCCCTCGCTGCCTCTATTCCCCCTGCCACCCCTTCTTTCCCCACGCCCCTCTCTTGCTTGTTCTTGAAAGGCACTGACGCCAACGATCACGTTGCTTCCCCTGTTTCCAGCCCTGATTCCTCTGGGGCTGCTGACCTCTTGGGCCTGGCTCAGCTCTACCCAGACTCCCGGACTCGGAGCAGTTAGATAACAACCAACCGGTGGTTGATCCCATCACTCAGTCTGAGGGAAACAATACTCTCTTCGATGACAAAGTTCTTACTGCTGACACTTCTCATTCCTCGCCGATTCTGGACTCGAAACCTGCTGATCCTGAGTCTGCTGACACTAATAGGGATAATTGCAGAGTCGACATGGTTTCTTCTATTTTAAACAAGCTTCAGCGCGCATTCAAGGCTTTGAAAGCATGGGAGGCTTTCACTGAATCTACCAAGACTGCCATAGCTAATGACTGCTCGAGCTTATCAAACTGGTCGAACATCTTGCTAATGACTCAAGCTCTCCTAGAGCAAAAATGCAATTCTCTGAGCTGAAAAAGCTCTTATGATGTATCACTTCTTACTTTCTGTTTTGTTTTTTCGTCCTCCTTTTTTGGAATCTTCTTGGGTATTTTTGCTTTGCTACTTTTAATGCTAAATCTGGCCTGATGGGCTCTGTTGCATAAGGTTGTGGGACCTTTTAAAACCCTCCTTTTACCCTATATATTCCAAAAAAAATATTATAGACTTAATAATAAAATAAAATTAGAAAAAGCTAAAGTCACCTTATAAAGTTTATTTTTCCTCTAGAAAATGCAACCTCCTTATGGGATGGATCAAAAGGGAAAAACATTAAATGAGGGGCTAAAAACTTATTGGATGTTGAGGGAGGCAAGTTGGTCCATTAGCTCTATATAAGCAAGTTGACTTGTTTGAGGAGGGCATCACTTGTCTATGTTGAGCTTTGAGCTTACATCTTCAATCTTCTAAGGACGAAAAACCCTTAGAGATTCACTCTTGAGGACGAAAAATCCTAAAAGAGCCTAGCAGAAGGATGAAAACCCTTCTTCTAGTTGAGAGGATTCTCCATCCTGGGGTTTCCATTACAGATCACTTGATTAGTAATATTTTTCCAGGTGGTTAAAGTGGGTAAAAATGCAGATTCAAGGGTGTCTTATGCCTTAGGCAACTTAGGTAGTTGCCTAGGGCGCATGATGGGCAGGGGGTGCCCAAAAAATCTCCTTTCAAGTCGGCTCTTTTAAATCGGTGAGAATGGGTAACATTCATTTCTACATGTAAAGCACGTATATGAAAACCATTGGATGAAAAAAATCTTCTTCCATTGTAGCACTTAAAAAAATAATTCGAGTGTAGTTAAGAGTCCTCCCAAAATCTTGGTTAACAACAACGTAAACTTTATTACATGGAAAGGGGATTATGGTGAGAGAGAGAAGATAATCATGCAACCATATTACAAATATACATATATAATAGCGAGGCTGAATTAATGAGCTATGTTACATCATTTGCACGCATGAGTGGTTCAATTTAATGTTTTCGGGGATGGAATTTACTACGAAAATGGCGAGGATTCCAAAATGGTGAACAATTGTTCAATTGAAGGTGAGAAAGAATTACATTGCAACTAAAGCTTGGACCGAAACACGCAGACACGCAAGCTTGTCCATCCGCTGATGCCTATAATACGAGAGGATTCTAATATTAGAGTCTCGTAATTAAATATAATGTGATTATACATTTGCAAATACCGGCATATCCACTCAATGTTTGTTGACACAATTGGGTTGTTGAATTCCCCTGAATCTTGTTTTCTCGAATATACTATAACTACCTTTTATCAATGATGATGTCCTGTATTTAAAAGGTAAGAAAGAAATTTTTCTAACTTTAATTGTATTAGTTGTTAAAAATCACACTATAAATTTATTTTTAAAATTTGAGTGGGGTTGGAGGGCGTACGTTCCAAGTATTGCATAGGGCACTGAAGAACCTTAATTCGGCCTGTGCGGATTTTGTCCAAGGGTTTGAAGAGGAAAGTGGTGGCTGAGTTTCTCCTTGTTTCCAACTGGTGCGACTTGCATAGTGGACTATTTTGAGGTATTTTGGGTTTCTACAAACCATATATGATTGTTGATTTTCCATTAGTTTTCCAGTATCGATTTGAATATATCTATATGTTTCATTGTAATTTCTAGCCCCAAACCCTAAGGGCGAATTGGTGTTTTGGTTGTTTAGGGAACTTGTGGTGGTCATTTGTATGAATGGGTAACATCATTGCATTCTCCCTATTTTTGTGAGTCTGTGCATAGTTTATTTGTGTGGATCGGAGCATTTTTGAGTGAGTTATGAATTTTTGAAGTTGTCATAATTTTCTACAAACTAGGGTTTCAAAATAAATTCATTTCAATTGTATATGGGCTCTAAAAATTCAGATCTTTGCATGAATATATTGAGGGTGAAATATTATAAGTTTCAACTCAGTTTATGGTGGAAAATATCATGATTTATTTTTGATTTTTATAAGTTTCATAATCAGCCCTAGTCGTATTTTCCCTAGTAAAATTCAGATCTGCAATATATATTTTATCATAAATTCTATAATTTGCAATTTTTAGTTGGGATTTGCCTAAAATCCATTTAGGGGCAAAATTTGTCCATTTGGGGACACTATGATTAAAGGATTGAAAATATTTGTAAAGAATCAATAACCATATTAGATTTTAAGCAAATCACTTCTAGTCTTAACGATAAGTACTAAATTATTTAGCTTTATGTAAATTTCTTTCAAAATGTGAGAAATTCTTGACAAGTAATCTTCTTTAATTGTGATGAAGCCTTTAAATTCAGTTCCATTCTGCAAATGGTGTTTAGGCGTAATTATAATCAAGAGGATATAAACACCACTTCATCCACCCTAAAAAATTGAACCAAAAATCAAATCACAAGATTCTATGATATGGAAAATCTTGCAGTTGCGTTCTGAATTTTTTTGTGAGAGAGAAAAAAATTCTATGAGGGAAAAGAAAGTGGAAAACTATATACCACATTCTTAAGTTATTGCCTTTTTGAAATTGTAGGAAGAAAGAAACTGAAATGATAAAATAAATATCAATAAAGTTATCTGTTACATAAAATCAAACCAAATATCATTTATGGATTTTGTTGAAATATTAAACATTTTTTTATAGGGCTCAAAAAATCAAAAATACATGCATAACATTGAGAATGAAATATAAACAATATAATCATATGTTTATGTTATGAATGACTTTGTCAACCACATTTTGTTTATAAAGATTGTTGATTACAAACTCTTACATGTTCCAATGATAATAGCAATGGCTAGTTTCGCTCTTCCGAATGAAAATAAACGAAGATTGAAATTCGGAAAAAAATTTATGAGGGTAAAGGCATTGGATGCAATACTTTTGGTCATGGATAGTTCCTAGGATGGATAGTGAAATAGTTGTTGTATATGAATATTTAAGGACAACGAGATCAAAATTAGAGCATTGAGCTATAAAAATGAATAAAAAAATATTTGATAAAGCAAAGAGAGAGAAAATGGAGGAAACTAAATAGGTAGAAAAGACAACAAAGTTAGAGGTTGAGGAATCCATGGTTGCGTGGAATGAAAGGGAGGGTAAATTGGTAGATTGTATTAGATAAGCATGATTTGAGGCTAATGCAATCAAACTCTTAGAGTCCATTCAAGGAGAAAAATCTAAGGCAAAAATAACAAAAGAAGAGGTTAATAGACAACTAATTTCTCTTCAAGAAAACAAATCCAAGACAAATCCAAGAAAAACAAGAACAATAAAATTTAATTACATACACGAAAAATGCAAAAAAATTATCAAATCCTCATTGAAAATCTAGTTGTCATCATTGAAATTCATAATTCTTGGAAAGCCATGAATTTTTACAAAGAGAAAAAGTCAAGCTTGTATTTTTCTTATCAACATGATAATCGTAATCTTGTATTTTTCTTATCGGCATGATAACCGCTTGAAATTTTCAATTCAATTGTTGAATGCAACATGCAATGTGCATGCACATTGTGAGATTTAATTGTAATCGTAGACATCTAAAATGTTGACATGATTAATTACGATTAATTTGTCTCGTAACATCATCTAAATCCATATAATAATTAATCACAAGATTAATTATTATTATTTAATCCATTTTATCATTTTTCCCATTTATCATCCTTTATCATTTATCCAATATTCCATCATTCCATTATTAATCCTTTTAATCCATCATCATATCCCATTTTATCATTAATCACTTTTATTTCATTATTTTATCATATTATCCTATATAATCCCTACTAATAATTTCTAGGAATTTAATATTCCTATGTCTACCTACCCACCTACCTTATACATCCCTACACCTATCCTTTCCATGTAACCTCACCCATAATCATCATTTATTAACCTAATCTAATTTTAATCATAATCACATCCTCGCCTCTAAATCTAGAAGCCTCTTTAACCTTCTTCTTCCATTGAATTTTTAATTCAATGGAAGCTTCTTCCCTCCATAAATTTTGAATTCAAAATTCTAGAGTCTTCCACTCTAGAATCCTCCAATCCTCACATGCATCCTCCACCATTGATCAAAATCCAACATGGCTTCATCTTAGCCATTGAATCCTCCACCCTTCAACTATAAATTGAGCTCTCCTCCTCCATAAGAGCTAGCTTGGAATAATCTCTCAAATTCATAACAAAGTTATGTTAATTTTATCAATCATCCATTTTATCTTCAATCACTCAATCAATCCATTCATCTACAATTAATCTATCATCATCTTCATCAAGCAAATCCAAGCACAATCAAAAGGGGAGGTGTTGCTCGTGTGTCTCCACCAACATATGAAGCAACAATCAATCATCCAAGAGCAAATCCAACACATCAAAGGAGGAGTTTGTAATCTTGTAGGTAAGTGCATGTATAATCTCTCTCCTCTTTTCAATCCATTGCTCTATCTAAGGTATTGTTGAATAGATTAGATTTAGGAATCAATTGCTTTGTGTTTGGTTTCTAACTTTCAACTAATCTTTTTAACATATACTTTTTGGCACCCACAGTGGGGCTTACTCCTCAAAATTTTGATTGCTTTTAGTAGCATTCCATATTATTAACGAGATGTCCACATTTGAGAAATTTTTGTAAAGATTTACCCCTTGAGATTTCAAATATTTGTGACAGTCTTTCGTTTCAACACTTTTGACCTGAAATAGCGCTTTTGTAAATACTTCAACACTTTTGTTCAACCTTTAAATCCCCAAAATTTCCATTTTTTGAAAAAGTGGGGCATTTGAAGGTAAAGTAGTGTTTTGCACACAAAGTGGCACTTTTGCAAATAAAGTGGTGTTTTTGCAGGTAAAGTGGCGCTTTTACTCTGTTTTGGCACTTTTGTTTTGTTGTTTTTTGCCTACCTTTCAAGAGCCATAACTTTTGATCCCGAACTTGAAACGACTCCATTTTTTTCCTCGGAAAGGTATCGAAAATATCTATGCAATGAAAGTGTTAATTTATAATTTTATAAGATAATTTATTCATGGTTTTCATTTTCCTAAATCTTTTCATTTTAACTACACATTGAGTTATATTTTCTTGTTCCAAACTACTAACACTTTATGTGTAGCTTCCTACGCTTACCAAAGATTAAAAAACAATCTAAAACTACTAACCCTTTGTTTTGTAGCACGATTAGTCCAAGACATTTGGGGTTATAATCAAACTACTAATATTTGTTTTGTAGGGCCTCCTCTTGAATACTCAATCATTAAAGTACTAATCTTTATCGTTTCATTTATCATCTAGCATTTATTTTCTTGTATTATCTTTCTTGCGTGTTTCCTTTTTTATTTGTTCATCCCGAAGGCAAAATCGTGTATACTCTCCTCTCGCGTCCTAAGACGATCTTGAGGATCAAAAGCAGCTAGATCCTTCCCATTTTTCTTTTGTAGGGGGCAATGTGATGTGGAAGTGATATCCATGCACTTGTCATAGTCCTAGGGTCTCATGACCATGGGCTTCATCTCCACACATGTAGACACACCTCATGTTCCAACGGGGTATACAGTTGTCGTTATTGGCTAAGTGCTTTCTTGTTTTAAGAGTGATGTGAAGTGAGGGGCTTCCATGTCCCAATACCCAAGCCTTAGACAACATCCTCGCAACATGTACTTGGGCCCCACGTATCATAAAGTATATCGGGGACACCCCTAGTGAGCCCATACATCCTATATTAAGTAACCTTTTTGTCACATATTGAGCTATAGTGCAAGAGTCTCGCACTCCCTAAGATTACTCATTGCTGAACCCCACATTGACACATAGGTAGAGAGCCAATTATGGAACCATTGTCGGTGTGTAGTATCGAAAGCAAGTTATAGCTTGATTTCAAACCCACTTGACTAGTTAGGGTCTGTGTTGCATGTTTGTTATGTGCTTGTGAAAACCCTTAAACATCTTATCACATTAAAATTTTAATCAATCAAACAGACATCCTTAATCAAACAACATCCCAATCAAAATTCCATCACTATCCTTAATCCAAAATGTTGGGAATACGGGACTGCAGAATAATGTTATGATTTAATAACAAAAAAAATCATGCACACAGGATCTAAACAATTCCCCATAAAATCTACAAAGAAAGTGGAAGTATAAACTAGAATAATCCAAATCACACAAAAGTACACACACATAACAAGCATGTACCATGCTTCACCCAATGTGGGCTACGTCCACCAAAGATAAAGATCTCGTATATATATATATAACAAGAGATAACAAACTAACTCTTCTACACAAGAGTACATGTATCCCTAAAAGAGTATCTCCTCCTCCCGGATCTCCAACCAGATCTCGCCCGAGTACATTGAACCGTGCCTCCATACCACCACTTGTGTCTCCTTCGAGATCTTTAATCTGGATCTACACGAGTGCTCTACAATTGTACCTCTCAAACATAACTAGATCTCACATACCTGAAGCTACCTGCATTTGCCACTATGTAGCCAAGCTCTCACCGTATTGTGAATCTACAAAAAGACCTCTACATATGTAGATCTACATGGATCAATAATACAATATGATCTCATGGATCTACAATACAAGACTAGATCTACATAGATATATAATGCAAGATCTCACCAACATATGGATCTTCAAGAAGAAACCCTAAGTGCTTTACATACTATACAAGCCATTACATGAGACTAAACAATACAAAGGAAATACGGTAGAAAGACGTTACCCTCTTCTCACCATTCGGATGTACTTGTTCTTTCTTTTTCTTCTTCTTCGTCTTCATCCTCTCAATCTAGGAGAGAATCAAGGATTTGATTTAATCCTTCTCTTCATTCCTCTATATAAACCCTAGTTTTCATGCTTATAGATAAGTATATAAACTTAGGGCACCTTATCCATGCAATTACATCCAATAAATCTACTTTAATGCTAAAGATAGATTTAATTCCCGAGAGTTAATTAAAACATCATCACACAGTAACCTGGCGCCGGTTAGCCTTAACCACGGTCGGTTCCTACTTGCTCTGACCGATGTCGGTCTGGGTGACCACCGTGCATTCCCCCTTGACTAATGACAGGTTGCCATAAATTCCAACAAGTTTCCATTGCATGCTCTAGTGAAGCTATTTAGCTCCACAACCTAACAATCTCCCACTTGGAGATAAATTGTTGAATCTTTGTACCTGTACATGTATGTACATCACCATCCTCTACACACCGTGAAGACCATCTATTCTTTCCTTCAAAAATTATCTCAAAGAAAAATAAAACCAGGAAGATCAAACCATATTCTTAAACCAAGAAGATTAAAACCATGACTTACCAAACCTACACGAAGCTACAACTGATCGGTGACACCAAGCCTCAAGCTCCCACTGAATCGTAACACCATACCAATTGTTGGTTTCAAAAAAACAAGCCAACCTAGCTCCTCATGCAACAAGCCATAACGACTAACACACCTATAGAGCTCCCCCTCAAACTGAAGTATTGAGCTTCAATTACAACCATAGCCATACCTGTAAAACCAACCATGTTCTCCATCCATCTATCCATGTCTCCATGCAACCACCAATGCAATTGACCAAGAAAAGTCAAATTGGAATATGTGAAAACAAAACAAGATCTTGGGTAAAGATAGCCCAAATGAGTTCTACCTACAATAGTGGGTGATCAATCCACAAACTTGCATAACTCAAAGAATCCAAACACTGCAATCAGAAATCCAACCTTGCATAAACAACTAGCATGTCCAAGACAATCATCTGTAGATAACATCTCTCAAGGAGTAACATAGTAATCAAGAGGAAATACAAACATCCCCTACTCATGCTCAAAGCATCCATGTGCAAATCAAACATTTGCATCATCATAGACTCACAAGACTGAATATATCCAACATGTACAAACTCACCATGTACATCCATCCATATCACCAACTCTCCAGAAGCTCCAAGTTTGCCACCAACTAACTCCAAAGCCGAATATGAATCATGTGCTCATCAATGTCACTAACAAACATCCATGTTAAACGATGCAACTAATACCAAGTGCAAATATCACCATACATGTCATCAACATACTGCAAAAACTAACCAAGATGAAAGCAAGACAAGGGTACCATCTTAAAATGGTAAATGACCATTGTTGTCAAACCTATAACCAAACCGACCCCCACTCAGTATCCCGACCATGGTTAACCTTGATGAAAAAGTCTACCTTAATAGTGATCATATTTTCTCCTTTTTCACCCTTTAAACTCTGAAAAATCTCTATCATCTAAAACCCATTGAATCTAACCATCAACTGTAATCCCATAGGGATATCCAGGCACCACAAAATAAACCAAAAGTGACATCACAAAGCAATAAACTCAATATACTTGTAAATCCGTGACTGTCCTCCAAAACCAACTAGTGCCTCTGCCACTCTGAATAGTAGCAATCTCCTCTCACTCTACATGTGCATCATGTATCCAATCCTGCAATGCCAACAACCATGGCTTGCTCCCACTGAACACGAAATCCCTTGCACTGCCTCTAACACCAAGCTCAAAAGCTAATATGTCAGTGAGAAATAAAACCAGATGAAAGAGAATATAAAATGATTCCCTTCTTATCAAAGAATACTTCTACATCACAGAAGTTTGGACTTCTTGTGAAGTAGGTGAATCAACTTCTTTTCATCCGTATGTACTCAACATCTCGTCACACCTGCAACTGTGTCTAACCATGAATTTTCATTGAGGATCTCATCCTTAGACTAGAAACCCTTGTCCTCAAGATTCCACATAATTGGGAAATAAAATTCAAACAACACCAAAAACCATGGTGTGAATTTTTGCACACAATCCAAACATAATATCAGTTGCTCCAAACGAAAGAAATAAAACATGAACTATATAGAGATACCTGACTCAAAGTCTCAATGGAATAACCGAGCCAACTTCGTCCTCTTCTGATCCAAACATTGAAGTGATCAACATTGTTTCTGCCTGTACACACTGTGCCAGAAACTAGATCCTCCAAAACAGGACACTAAACCATCCATGCCCTCTCTTGCTGCAAAAAACCATGTACAGATAAGTTGCCACAAAGACCAACCATGGTCATCCCCTAACCAACCATGGTTAGTTGACCAGTATCGGTTCCTCTGTGATGACCTCGATTCTTAGACCGATGTCAATGTTGTTAGAACGAACCCAACGCCACACAATTTGGCATAGCACACCACACCAGGTGCCTACTTCACCAAAGCCGATAGTTGAGTGAGCTAGTCATTTCAAGAAGCATCCAAATCTCGTACAAAAACAATACAACAAATCCATGCAATAAATTGCATCAAGATGAAATACATCACCTTACCAGCACTAAGATACTCAACCGCATCTTCAACTGAAGTACATGCTTCTCTGATGGAAGCCCCATCTTTGTTCTATGCTAGTGTCTCTCTACTAAAGCCCGTGCATCTAATCGCACTGAAAGGATGCATAATTGCTCCTCTATTTCATTCTCAGATCTAGATCTGCAATCCCAAACATGCATGTGCAACCAAAATAATATAAGCATTGCAATACTAAGATAAAACCATACCTCAATAACCGGATCTGCAATCTGACCAACATGCTTGTGCCTCCAAGAACTAGGGACACCTCAGCAAACAAGATACATTATATGCATCTTTCCATTTCTTCAGATCTGTGATTTTCTGTTTAAAACCAGTGCTTTGAATCGACCACGGTCACCTGTGTCGACCGACCACGGTTACCACTCAGTAACCGACATCGGTTGCCAATGTGTTCTCCAAACACCTTACTCTTCCAGCTTCCACTTGAGATTAAATCTCTTCTTGTGATCTTCTCATCAGGAAAAACAAACGCTGCTCTGATACCAGTTGTTAGGAATACGGATTGTAGAATAGTGCTATGATTTAATAACAAACAAAAATCATGCACACAGGATCTAAACAACTCCCCACAAAATCTACAACAATGGAAGTATAAACTAGAATAATCCAAATCACACAAAAGTACACACACATAACAAGCATGTACCGTGGTTCAACCAATGTGGGCTACATCCACCAAAGATAGAGATCTTGTATATATAATATAACAAGAGATTGTAAACTAACTCTTCTACACAAGAGTGTATGTATCTCTACAAGAGTATCTCCTCCTCCCGCATCTCCAACCGGATCTACCTAAGTACACCGAACCGTGCCTCCATACCACCACTTGTGTCTCCTCCAGGATCTCTAACCGGATCTACAGTGCACTACAAACTGTGCCTCTCAAACTAACCAGATCTCACATACCTAAAGCTACCCTGCATCTGCCACTATACGCCCAAGCTCTCATTGTATTGTGAATCTGCAAACAAGACCTCTACAATATCTAGATCTACATGGATCAACAATACAATATGATCTCATGGATCTACAATACAAGACTAGATCTATAATACAAGATCTCACCAACATGTGGATCTACAAGAAGAAACCCTAAGTGCTTTGCATATTATGCAAGCCATTACATGAGACTAAATAATACAAAGGAAATACAGTAGAAGACGTTACCCTCTTCTCACCATTCAGATGTACCTGTTATTTCCTTTTGTCCATCTCCTCTCCATGGAGACTTTGTCTTCATGTAACTTGTTCTTTCTTTTTCTTCTTCTTCGTCTTCATCCTCTCAATCTAGGAGAGAATCAAGGATCTGATTTAATCCTTCTCTTCATTCATCTATATAAACCCTAGCTTTCATGCTTATATATAAGTATATAAACTTAGGGAACCTTAGCCATGCAATTACATCCAATAAATCTACTTTAATGCTAAAGATATATTTAATTCCCGAGAGTTAATTAAAACATCATCGCACAGGTAACCGATGCCAGTTAGCCTTAACCGCGCTGGTTCCTACTTGCTCTGACCGATGTCGGTCCTGGGTAACTGATGTTGGTTCCC
Source organism: Taxus wallichiana var. yunnanensis (assembly GCA_018340775.1). NCBI lineage: Eukaryota > Viridiplantae > Streptophyta > Pinopsida > Cupressales > Taxaceae > Taxus > Taxus wallichiana. Next base: position 142,664,039 of record CM031236.1, read on the forward strand.
CCTTGACTGATGACGGTTGCTATATATTCCAACAAGTTTCCATTGCATGCTCCATTAAAGCTATTTAGATCCACAACCTAACACAAAACTAATCCCCCACACATCTCATATAACCATGGCCTTTAATCCTTAATCCACGTCCTCTTTAAACCAACATCCAAACCTTCAACATGATCATCCATGCCCCAATCAAATCACACAATCAAAACCTTCCCAAACCATCTTGTTATCGAACAATATTATTGTGACTTCCATCACACCCATGGACATTCGACCAATCATTGCATATAATTTAGGTCTTATGTCCAACACCTCATTAACCAAAGACTTCTTGTCCTTGTACCTCTCTATCCACCACCTTTCCATCCCAATACTTTCCCTAACCATCATCTACCATCCAAATCACTCTCTAAATCCAAACATCGTCAACCATCCAAATCTCATCGTACATCCAAACATCCCTCACCGATCAAAAACCAAAACAAATCTCACCTCCCATCCTTTGTTAAGTTTGACCTCTTAGCGGATGAAAAAATTATAACCCCTAGTCTCATGATGACCACATGGCATCATCTTCCCCATCCACTTCATATCCTATAGCCAAAAATATGTTCACTAATATGAAACATTGAGGCAAAGGCTTAGGCATCCATGAACAAGGCATTTGTGAACCCATATCCCTTCATCAAAATCTAGGTCATTTAGGCTTAAGGTATAAACTTGACACTAACAACGACCCTCCCACCACTCCATCACAAATCATTTCTATCCCTTCTCTTTTGGTTACTACCATCCCAATAACTCAAGCCAATCAAAAATCATTTAATCCCCTACAAATACCAAGCACCTAAAAATTGATTGAGCACATAATTAAGTAAATCTACACGTGGATATTCATTCATTCCCACCCATCCTCCTTCCATCCGCCGTCTAAATATATTTGCATCTAATCAATTCTAATCATCACAACCATTCATATCCTATCCTAATCCATTCTTTTGAATACTTGATCACGATGTTGTAAGATAATAATACCTACTATAGCCGTGTGACTTTGGTTTATCATTACCTCCAACATTCCAAAGACAATTTTCCTCCTAAGAGATCCACACATTTTAACACACTTAATCAACTTATGGTGAATACCCTTAGGTGTGTCTATTGGAACTCTATCCAATGTCATATTCACACTCATATCCATTCCTCCATCAAACCACTAGTGATTCTTAACCCCTTGAGAGTTTTCAAGAGAGTGGACGCTCTTTGTGCGGAAAAAACATCAAAATATCAAAAAGAAAAAAATCACAAAAACATATCAAAATTAAAAAAATCAAATGAAATCCACCTCAATACTCTCTCTACGATTGTTTCCAGAACTCTCTTAGGGTTATGGGCGCTTTGCTAGCATTAGAGAAATTTTGTGACAAGAATCGATGGATCTTTGTCAGGTTATGGACGCTTGGTTGACAACGAAAGCAATGGAAGGCATAGCCTTCCGTTCACCCTCCATCCACCTATTTGACTTAATCACTCCTTATACATTGGCTAGTTTTTCTTTACACACAACCCATTGAGTCTTCACTTCAAGCAAGTACTTAACCATCACAATTACACACACATGATCTCGCAGAGACATAGGGCTTGCATGTTTCCAAGTATTGTTTAGACTGTGGTCACACTTTTGTTTTAGTCTACCTCTTGCCTTACAACATGTGTCGTTAGGCTCATATTTTTTTCATCAACAATATTATTTTCCTTCCATCCATCACACCCACATCCTTTTTTCCATTTGGATCGAACATCTCGTGGGAAGACAATGATCCATTGCTTTTCATTCAATCCGCCTCGTGTCCCCTTTTCACCTATCATCATTATGATTGGGGGCATCCTAACTATCATCCGTTTGGGAGAATCATCCATTTTAGATACCCCTTGGTTCCCATCCTACCCTATAATTGGGGGTAAATCAAACTCATTCATCCATTAACACAGCCACCCTACTTTACACTCGAGGGCACACAACATCTATCCTTCAATCCATGCCCCTATACTTGGAGGAATATCTTATTGTCTTCCATATCCCCCATCTTATCCTATATTACATTCCTCATCTTATTTATTTCCCATCCCATCCTAACCTATCAACCAATCTATATCCTATCCAAATTATCCAATTTCCCTCAATCCTTCCCTTTCACCCTACCCAAACACACTTTGGGACTTCTAAGAGAAATTCGTTATCCCATCCCGAATCCTTTCATCCTACCTATCCTCAACCACCCCCATCTCAAATCCAAAATGTCAACATCCAACATCAAACAATCTATTATCCCCAATATCCAAAATCTTAACATCCAACATCAAATAATCTAAACATCCAAAAATCCAAAAGCTAAAATCAAAACATTCAAAAATACAATATGTGTGTTTTTGCTTGTTCCATATCTTTGTGTATCTAGAAATAACTTCTATCGTAATAGAAAGATATGAAAGAACATTGCAATTCTATCAACATGATATGCTTTCGTATGATTGCTTGATAGGAGTAGATGCTCTACAAGAATGTGGTACTTTCAGTCTCAATAAGGATTTCATATCTTTATTTAATCCTGATGTTCAAATCCCTAGAAAGTATTCATTCAGAACAATAATTCCTTTTCCTAAATGAGAAAAGAATCCAATCATGAATGGATTCACAAATCAATAGCCTTGTGTAAAGGTAATATTGATGATATTATCACAAAGATTAAGAAAGATCTTTGTTCAGAAAATCCACATGCTTTTGTTGATAGAAAAAAGCATATTTGTTCACTAGATTTACAGTTGATAAAAGATGATAAAGGGAATGATATCATTCCTAAATTCAAGGCACATCATAAGGGCATGATCCCTTCAGAAAGAAAGGAGTGTCATGAAGAAATCAAAAAGCTGATTCAAGGAGGTTTCATTAAAGAATCTAATTCTCCTTGGGCATGTGCAGCTTTCTATGTGAACAAGAGAAGTGAACAGATCCGCCAAAAGAAAAGACTTGTTGTTGATTACAAGCCTTTGAACAAGTTCGTAAAAGCAGTCAACATCCTATTCCTGCTAAGGATGATTTGCTATCCAGAATTAAAGGATCCAAAGTATACAACAAGTTTGATTTGAAGAGTGGCTTTTGGCAGATATTCTTAAAACCAGAGGATACCTACAAAACAGCTTTTGTAGTCCCTGGAGGACAATATGAGTGGAAAGTTCTTCCTTTTGGATTGAAGACTGCACCATCCATCTTTTAGAAGAAAATGGATTCTATCTTTGGTGAGTTAGCTGACTTTTTAATAGTTTACATTGATGATATACTAATATTTTCTAAATCTCCCAAAGAGCATATAGATCATCTAGAGAAATTCTATGAAACAGTATATAAGAATGGTTTATGTTTATCTCCTACCAAAATGGAGATTTTCAAAGATGAAATGAATTTCCTAGGAATCAAAATCAAAGATGGATCAATAGAAATGCAAGCTCATATTGTGTCAAAAATTCAAGAATTTCCAAACCAGATTCTAGAGAAAATTCAATTACAAAGATTTCTGGGTTGTATTAACTATATTGTTGGTTTCTATAAGAATATTGCAGCAGATAGGATTCTGCTAAATAAAAGATTGAAGAAGAATGCTCCTACATGGTCAGATGAAATGACTTAGGTTGTGAGAAGAATAAAGGCACAAGTTCAAAATCTCCCTACTATGTCCTTTCCCTGGACAAGGATTAAAAATTATAGAAACAGATGCTAGTGAGCAGTATTGGGGAGCTATCTTGAAAGAAAAGATAGATAATGGAAAAGAGAAGATTTGCAGATATACATCTGAATCTTTCCAAGGATCTGAGCTTAAGTATCATTCTACACACAAAGAGATTATGGCTGCTAAGAAGGCTATAAAAGCTTTCTTATTCTTTATATAGAATGAGAATTTTGTTCTACGCTCTGATTTAAAAGATTTCAAAGCTAGATTAAATCATGGTGATCCTGCAAAAAACTGCATTCAATAGGCTTCAACGCTGGGGAATGTGGTTTGACAATTTCAGTTTTGAAATTGAACATATCAAAGGAAAAGATAATTCTCTTGCTGATTTTTCCAGTAGGGAATTAAATCATTCAAAGAATGTGAATATTACACAGTATCACATGATTTTTTTGAATCAATAAGGAACACTTCTACATGACAGAACTACCTTGAATCTTTGAAGAGGAATGACAATGAAATGTCATATGAAGCACAACACTGCTACTCTCAAGAGGAATCATTTCTGTATCTCCTTATAATATGACAGAGGTGGCATCTAGATTTGTTGATCCTGAGATTCCAACTATAGAGTTTCATACCAAGCAAGAGCCTATGGTTTTTTGCACTTTACAGTGGCAATGGAGACACTCAAGGTATGTTGAACCTCCTCCTGATGATATTCCAATTGAAGGAATTCGGTTAAGACAACTGGTCCCAAGACCAAGCACATTATGGAGATTTGAATTTTCCAAGCTTTGGCCCGAAGGACATCCCATGGAAAATGATGCATGGAACAGACCGAGCCTTCCTGGAGACAGGCAATATATTGCAAATCATTTTAAGTATTTTCTTTCTAAATTTCTGCCTACTAAAATTTCTGACAGTCTTTTACTCAATCTAGAATCTGACATTGTTAGAAATATTCTTATCAATTGTAAAATACCTTGGTATGTAAAAGTTTCCTATTATATTAGGACTAATCCTATACAGGGTCATCATGCTCATCCAAACGGACAACTATGGAGAAAAATCTATCTTCATCACACAATGAATGTGCATCCACCTGCACCGGTCATTTCCTCCGTATTCCTGATCATTATCTTTTTCCATCTAGAAGGCATCTTGCTACAGATAATGATGGAACATCATCCTTATCTAGACTATGGTACGAGCGAAACACCCGTGACATCTACTTTGCTGAAAGACAAGATTGGGAAGATTCCTCTAGCTCATCGGATAATGATAATAGTCCTAGAGTCCGTTTTAGTCCTTAAAGCTATGATGACAGGCTTGTTGTCATCTGCATTCAATAAAGCTTGGAGTGACTTCTCTTTAGTCATTTCGAAAGCATGGTGGACCTCCCCACTATCTAAAGGTGTCATGTTGAGTGGCATGTACTCAATTGTCTTTTCTCACTTTTCCTTTAGTGGGAATCTTCTTGTTTACCTAGGTTACCTTCTGGTTTCTAGGTTGCCCTTTTATCTCGGTGAAAAGCCTCTCACATTCCTATATAAGGACATGTTGAGACTCATTCACTACATCGAGAATTGGGATTGAGCTTTAAGTGTGTAATATGAGATATAAGAGCTTGGTTGTAAGAAGTGTGGTAATAAGTGTGAAGTATATGAAGTATAGTCTAAGGTATGCTTTGACTTGATTGTATGAAGTGGTATTAGAGCTGGTTCTCTATGTAATAGAGCTTTGAGATTAATAAAATTTGCAAGAGATTGGCTTGTTGTGTTTCTATCTTGTTATCTGGTGTTTTATTTCTATTTCTTCATCTACGAAATAAGTTCATACCTCGTAAGACAGGCAAAGAGGCGAGCCTCCCGCTTTGTAAGTCGCCGTGGATGTGCGTAGTTTTAGGTTGAAGGCCGATACTGTAAGCCTGCTGAAGAGTTGCTTATCAGTACCAGTAATGGAGTTTGGAGATCACAACAATATGCAAGGAGAACATGAAGATCAAGATCTTGTAAGTTTATCTGATGTCTTTCCTGATAAATTCTGCTATAGATGTACAACAAGAATCAGATCCATTACCGGCATGGAAATTGCCTAAGATCCCCTACAATCATGTATATGAATTATAGTCTAAGATATTATGTACTTGATTGTATGAAGTGGTATCGAGCTACTTATGTTTCTATTATATGATAAATTATGATAATTATATGATAATTATGATAGATATATGATAAATTTGGTACATTGTAATTATGATAATTTAGGATAAAAGAAACATAAAGAGTTAAAAACAAATCTATCTTACAACAGTTGACATGGCTTTGCAGGGGTAGGTGAAGAGGGCGTGTAAACCCCTTTTCTTATGTGGGACAGTCACCACGCAAACACATCTGTAAAAAAATCCATTTTCGCATATCCTACAATTATCGCGAGCCATATGGCTAGAGGTCTTTTAGGATTTTAGGAATTTTGTCAAACAGTTCAAATGCCTTTGCATGTTTCCCGATTTTGCATACATATCTACCAACACACTTGGAAAGAAACATTCCATCTCGCCCACAGGAGCGGATGGACGCTTGTTTGTTGTCAAAATAACAAATAAACTTTACGAATTAGAGTCGTCATAATCCACCCACATAAGTTAAACAAATTTCCTCAGCGATGTCCCCTAAATTTATAATAAATTACCAAAAGAAATAAGAAATTAAGAATTGTTTATACTTGTTCGATACTTCCATCATTAGAACTGGTATTTACATGCATATATTCATATTAGGTATCTTCAAAATACAAAACGTTGTTTAACATCAGCCTAATGAATCCCACGAGCAAGCTAGACATCTCTGCATATGGGCTCCATCCCCATTTCCAATTCCATAGCAAAACTTGCATATATAATAGAGATCTAAGCTCTGATGCTATCCATCCATAAGCAAAACCTGCTTTCAAACATATCACGAGAAGACCGTAGTTAAATCTTTTAAGCCGGAACTAAATTTATGCACGAATTTTTTTAAATTATACCTTTTGCACTACTTTTTTCTTTGAACACCATTCCCCACCTTACGCAATGTCATTGTGCCTTCCGAGAAATATCCTCCACTGTGGAGGCTCACGTGATTTGTTAGCTTCGTTATGTCGGTCAAAATGGTGTCGCTCCCCCTCCCTAAAACCTGTTTTCTTTCTTGACACTAAAGCCATGCCATCTGCCTCGCTTGCCGGTTTCCTTGTTAGCCATCCGTAAAACATCAAATGGCTCCCTAGATCCATACCTCAATGCATGTACGTAACACATATTTGGGTCGTTGATCTCCTGTCATCAACAATAGATCAGAACCAAATTTCACGCAGTAAGGATAATAGTACATCAACATGCATACACGAGTGACGAAAAGATTCGGGAAAACCTTTCTGGCGTAATTAAGTGGGATAAAACATGAAGGAAAGGAAAGGGAAACAATTGTATACCTATTCGGTGACCAATATTTATTCAATGGTCATCCCTATGTACACCTGAAATCTCAACCGTCATTTTTTGTTTTGCAGGTAAACGAGTCCCACAATGTAAACACCTATCGACGTAAGTATTTATGCCTCACTTTATAAATACTAGCAAAAGCATCTATAGGTGCTTGTGAGAGGCCGATAGGCATATAGGAGGAGTAATTGAAAGCAAAAATTAGTTTAAAATGTGCGGTATATGGAACTATGATGTAAATCATGCAAGATTTGGTAGCCATTCAAAATTCATGTAGCCATCCAAGGTGTTGAAGGTCAATTGCGATTGGAAGATCCTACAATAATTAATAGTGTTATTAGCATCATAGTTTGGAGGCAGAAAGAATGGAAGTGTAGATACATATGATTTAAGTACATGTTGATAACCTATATTTTAACTTCAAAGGAAGGCTCCAACCTTGGCTCCATTTATTTTTGGTGTCGTACACTGGTGGAAATGTATTGTATAATTAGTTTGACAAGCGTTCATGTGAAGAATTTGAATGATAAACATTTGACTTGAAAAGAATGGAAAAAATGGAATCTAGTTATAATTAGTTCGAGTAGTACTCAAAAGAGAATGACAGAGATATGCTTAAAGTTTCAATGGACTTAACTCGTGATAATGTTATGAAAGTCAATCCTAGTTTCTCCACATCTCCAATATCTATTATTGCTTTAGGAAAAGTTAATCCTTGAGACTTATGTATGGTAAGTGCCCAAGCCATTTTTAGTGGAACTTGTTTATGATTGCCTCTTATTACGGGAAATATGGGAACTAATTTTGAATTTATTGGGTCCCATGTAGGACCAATATAGTTTTCAAATTGTATTCTTTGTAGACATGGGCAAGTTGGGCGGTTTTGACCCACCGATATAGATAATGTTTTTTGACAAGATCAAGAGAACCACTTACTAATCCAAATTCAATGTAAAATTGTACAAGAACATAACACATTGAACTACACATAAAACAACTTCATTATCCAAGTGGTCATCATCAACATCTTCTAATCCTGAGTGCCTTGTATATTCAGTAATGTTTCGTGCAACGGATTTGGATAAAGATTTAAGAATTTGCTTGTTATGTAGATGAATTTTTTTTTGTTTGCATATAAATGGATTTCTAAATCAAAGGATTCACAATGCAATCTTACTAACAAATATAGGGACATCCTTTACGGTGGTAGTCTTCTCATTTTTGAAATGAAGTTTTCTCATCTTTCTCAAGGGATGATAGTAAAAGAACTATTTTGTACAAACTATGACTCCAAACACACAAAATGCTCAAAGATTCTTTTTCTAGCAAATCTACTTGGTCATTAACGAAATATTTTTAGCATTCCTTATGTATATTTGAGAAAAACATTAAGGAGTTAGTTTTGGAAGTGGCTAAGCGTCTTGCAAAAAAGTACTCCGCAAAATGTCCATGTTTTTAACAAGTTAACCAAATCTCATTTAAATCATTCCATAGTGACTGTGTTTATATTGGAAATGATTGAGAAGACACTATGGACATTATGGAATGATTTTGATAGAATTTTCATGGACTACAAAAATATGAAAATTTTGTCGAGTGATATTTTACAAGGCACGAGCAACTTCTCGTTAATTTCTTCCTCCCTAACTCACCTCCAAGGGAAGTTGAACCTGGTTCACTTTTTTTTCTTTTGTAAAATAAGCTATTAGAGAGTCCAATTTTTCAACTTGAAATTCTTAAAACATGATCTTTATAAGTTGACAGTTCAGTTGTTGTAAACTTCCTCCAATCTCAAAATGTTGTTTGTTGTAAATTCATGAACAAAACTAAATGCCTAATGGAAGTGCTTACGTAAAGACCAACAAGTTTTCTTTATTGTTTAAGAAGCACTTTATGTCTAGAATGTAATTTTAAACTTACAAGGACTTATGAGTCTAACAATTCGGACATATAATTTTTCATTGAAGACTTATGAATTAAAAATTCAACAAAGCTTCCAAATCATGGTAAATTTTGTTTAAAATATTGATTTCCAATATTATCAATATCAATATGACAATATCCATGAGTACATTATTGAAAAAGAGATTTCACGCGAATCTTTCAAAGGTGCACCACATACCCCACAAGTGAGATTCATAATTCCCATCTAGAACATCTTTTGATATAATAAACTCGAGTGGAAAACAAAATGGAGCAAATTGAAGTCTTATAAAGAAGAGTAAAAAGAACACAATCTAAATAATGCAATTCAAGACTACATAGAAAAATGCAACTTAGATACATTGTTGAAGTTTTGTATTGGGTATTAACCTATACATGCACACTAATTAACAACGTTGAGAAGGGTTCCTATAACAATGTATGGAAGCAATGGCAAAAGGTAGAAATTTTGTTATTCAGCTGCAATAGTTTGACATATTGTTTAGGAGAATTTTAAGGATTTAAGGCCAACACGAGCACCAAGTCATTCTCTATCTTCACCTTAGTCATTTAAAAGTTATGTTGGTTATGGCCTGCTCCATTTGTAGTCCCACCTCCCACATTGGTCTTTTGAGCGATTGAAGTTTTTTAGATTTGTTCACCAAAGAGGCATATTCAACTTAATATAATGTAGTGGTCTGAGTCTCCTACTTAAAATAACAATCTCTTTTTATAGGTGACAGCGGTGACAAGGATTGTTTAATCATGAACACATACTCTAAAATGGTGAAAGCGATTTCTTTGCACAATTATCTGGAGTTAATTGCTGGAATGAATTTACACACAATAAATATACATATGTCACTTTGCAAGTCTTCATTGGCAGGAAACAATAATATTCGAGGATAGACAATATCACTAGTGGCCCTCCATTTTAAAAATGTTGATTTACTGTGAGAGCTCGCTCCATCCCACTTAAGGAATGCCTATGGCCTAAAAATACCGGATCCTCCTTGGAATAAAAGGGGATATGGGAAAGGTGGAAGTTAACCAGAAGACAATGTTGCCCAATAAAGATTAAATTAGATTACCATTACACCCACATCAATAAAATGGAAAATTGATACATTTACATTGCAAAGTATGGAACACGTTAAACCAAGTCGACCAATAAAGTAGCATAACACAAGACCTTGCAACATAATACCAAACTGCCCACACAAAATGGCGTTGTCATTTCAATGGCTATGGCGGTGGTGATAGAAACCCGTAGGACGGCCTTGCACCTTACCTGTTTGATTTGAACCGGTTGTCCTCCTGAATATAAAGAAGCGCTCTTTAAAAACCTACCACAAGGAAACATAATGATCAGTGGTTCCAATGAGATCATTTTGCATGGAGATCTCTCTGCTCTCTAAAAATGACATTCTTGCGACTATTGAAACGCAGATAAGAGGAATGACACTCATGAGAGTCCAAATCTATCTAGAAATACTTCATCTCATAGGGGTTGTGGGGGTTTCTGGGGATCAGAAAAAAGAAGAATTTGCAAAGCCGAGTTCCTTTATTTCTCTGAGAAAGGATGGAATGTCTACCAAGTTCCTCTAGTGCAAACTAACAGAGCACATGGAAGAATGATAAATATGTGATATTCTTACCAAAAAAAGGGTATGAACATCATCCCGAAGGTCGGTATCGAATCCCATTTGTATTCATATCTTTTGTGTTGAACCTGTTGCTTTTAAGTGCCATACTCGCACTCTCGAAAGATTAATTAAGCTGCGAGATGACATGCAAATATGGCCTCGCCACAATTTTCTCTAAGATTGTCATCGTAGAAGCCTGTAGTAGATCATGAATCAAAAGATATGGATCACCATTAGAAAATTAAAATTAAAATATAGCTACAAAAGGCAAGAAATAATAACCCTAATACATCTCTATTACAAAGTCAATGAAACCCTAAGACAATAATGGTCATCAAGGATAACTTCAAGCAAGAAATATTAATATTGGGGTGTTTTCTAAATTATAGAGGATTTCGCGTTATCATTCGGAGCGTAGGAGATATAATAGGCAAGCCTCTCATTGGGATTCCCCACCCGGGGCAAAGTCTTTGATTTTGACGTTCAATGTTACATGTCACAATAATTTTCCTTGATGGTCTAAAAAATTATATGGATGTCATTTGACATTCAAAATATAATATGCACGTCAAATATTTTTTTATAATAACTATTATAAAATACAAAAATTGAGTGCAATTTTACATTCACAAGATTGAAACAATAAATTTATATGACTTTCTAAAATTAAATTAAAATAAATAATTATAAAATGAGTGCAGGTTCTCAAATTTCACATTTATTGCAATAATTGTAGTTTCCAATCTTTATTTGTAAAAAATCAAACAAATAACAATAAAACAAACAATTACAAATCAAAAATCAATAGAAAAAGCTAAACAAAATATCAAATCAAACTAAAAAAGGAAATCAAACAAAATTAATTGAAAATCAAAATTAATAGATGTTTCTAATTCATAATCATTAATAAGATATTAAGACTTTATTATTTTTATTTTCTTTATATATGAAAATTTCTATTTTTATTGTATTTTTCATGAATCTAAAAAAATTTAATATTTAATTTATTAACTTTCTATATATATATATATATATATATATATATATATATTGACGGTTAAATTTGTAATATACATGTCATTTTGACGTTTAAATTATATTTTTGCATGTCAATCATGACGGTCATATTTTAAAAGTGGCTGTATTTTGACATCTAAAATGACTAAAAACGTCCAAACGCCTTGCAAAATCCAAGCCTGCCCGGGGATATCTTTTCACGTATTGTCTGTTGGAGATCATTTGTGCCGAGGATAATAGAAGATTAGAAAAATCTAGCCCGTCCTGTTCCTTCCTTGGCAACGCAAGGATGGCAAAATTGCCTGCCTAATGATTTGGCCATTTTCAGAGGCATGGGCGCACGGATATCCAGCCTGTTTGATGAGAATTTCCCCGGCCTTCTTTTCTATTCGCATTTCATCAAAACATTGAGCCGACGACACAAACAAATCAGCCGCAATGTGGAAATTCTCTGCAACGGCAAAATCCACCAAATGTTGGGAGATTCTATTATTATTCATCAGCTCCACTTCGTAAGGGTCAGGGAAGGCAGAACTGTCGTCCAGCTCTGGTGCTTGTTTTCTTCCAAAATTTCGATCATACATGCGTGTTTGGTAGGGGCACTACAAGTAATAGGCAAGCTCGCAAAACGCTTGAAGTTTCTTAAAGAGTTGTGAGCTTTTAAGTTCGAATATAACAACACTTCTGATTATTATAATAGAGGCAGTGAGAAAAAGAATGTCTTCACAAGTGGGAACATTATAAAAACACTGTATTTGGGGTATTTATAATATCAGCCGCCGAGGTTATTATCCTCTCCCACGTTTGCATACAGTTGGCTCAGGCTAGAGCATGACCTGCTCTCATGCTCAACTATGACTTGGATTCCAGAATTGATCTGAGAAAAGATAGAAAAGCAGATTGTTTCCATAATGGTTATAGATTATTCTGAGAAAAGACAGAAAAAACACTTTTGTGGAACACAAAAATGGCTATAGAGGGCTGGATTTCCGACAAATCAGTAAAATAAAAACGACCGATTGGAAGGAGGATGAGGACAAAAATTAGGAGCTGGCAGGAGGACGATGACAAAAAAGCAGGAGTTAAACAAAAAATTGACTCTAGGTAGGCCTATTGGCCAATTAAATTCAAATGTCTCCTCAAAATTTTTAATTTATTGGCCAAAATTAAAATGTTTAAATAATTTGTTATATAACTACACTCTCTAGTTTAACTCTAGAGTAATAGTAATGGGTACACGAATTTTACGATGGAAATGTCGAAGGGGATGCATCAAAATAATTAAAATGCAGGGATTGAAGTAGCAAGATAGGAAACACGATGGGTTGTCAAGCTGTGGTTACACAGAAACATGCATAAAATGGGCTTTGTTATTTTTTATTTTATTTATTTTTCAATGTTAAGGTCATCGATTGGACTATGTTTAATTTGTTACATAAGGCTAAGACATGAATAGAAATTTGGAAATAAAAATGTGGAAATTAAACACCTCCTTATCTCTCACTTGTTCCATGGCTTAGATTATTCATACACAAACAATATCTACTATGTGGGGTAAAATTCATAGTCTAATCTCGCTCGCACTATACACGTGTGAGAAATTTGTGCTTAAAGGGGCCAAAATAAAAAATGGGGAAAATAAAAAAGGTTCTAGGTTCGAAACCCAACCCCAATGTTCTTTCAGAATAGATTCATAACCCCTTTTCGGTTGTATTCTCGAGAACTATAGAAAACGGTGATGCGCAAAACAACCATTGATAATTGAACCCCTTCATTAAGTGGGCATATGACCAATAGGTAGATTTTATAGGTCACTCACGCAAGTAGTTGGACTAGAAGGAGTGAAGTAATGGGAGAGGAAGAGGGGTGGTGAAGAAGGGGTTTGATGGAGGAAAATTTCAAGGGTAGGGAAAATGTTGCAATGAACCAATGTAAAACTCGATTTCCTATAACCATTTGCCATTTTTTTAATTGTAAGAAGGAGAAAGGATATACATCAAATTAGTTAAATTGGAGGGACAGTAGTAAGGGATGAAACACGGTGGGTTGTCGGAAGTGGTAGCATGACAACCGACATAAAATGGGATTTGTTATTATTTTATTTTATTTTATTTTCAACATCGGGTCATTGATTGGACTACCTTTAATTTATTAGATAAGGCTAAGACACGAATGTAAATTTGGATATAAAAAGGTGGAAATTAAACACCTACTTTTCCCGCACCTATTCCATGGCTAAGATTATTCCTACACAAATAATATCTCCTTTGTGGGATACACTTTATAGTCTTGATCTCACTTGCACTATACACATGTGAGAAATTTGCGCTTAAAAGGGCCAAAATACAAAATGGGGAAAATAAAAAAGGTTCTAGGTTCGAAACCCAACCCCAACGCTTGTTTCTTGTAGCACTTTATAACACCCTTCTTAATTGTATACTCAAAAAATTGTAGGAAAAAAATTGATGTGCTAAGACCCATCACTAATTGAACCCCTTTAATGAATGGGCACATGAGAAACATGTAAATTTTATAGGTCACCTGGAGAAAGTAGTTGATTTGGAGGGAGTGAAGTAGCGAGAGGGAAGAGGGATGATGAAGAAAGGGTTTGAGGGAAAAAAAAAAATTCAAGGGCGATGCAAATGTTGTAATGAACCATTGTGAAACTCCGCTTTCCTATAACCATGTGTCATTGTTGTCAATCATAAGAAGGAGAAAGGGGATGCATCAAATTAGTTAAACTAGAGGGAATGGAGTAACATGAGACAAAGCGTTGGGGATGTCAAGTGGTAGTAGCATGACAATCGCCATAAAATCTTATTTGTAATTTTTTTATTTTATTTTTGTGTCGAGGTCATTGATTGGACTATGTATAATTTGTTAGATAAGGTTAATATATGAATGAAAATTTAGAAGTAAAATGTGGAAACTAAACACCTACTTGTCCCGCACATATTCCACAACTAATAGTATTCCTACACAAACAATATTTGCTTTGTGGCTACACTTTATAGTCTTGATCTTGCTTGCATTATACACATGTGAGCATTTTATGCTTAAAGGGCCCAAAATAAAAAAAAATGGGGAAAATAAAAAAGGTTCCAGTGTCTGAAACCTAGCCCCATGCTTGCTTCTTGTAGCTCTTTATAGCTCCTTCTCAATTATATGCTCATTAATTTATAGGAAAAAATTGATACACAAAAAACCCTTGATAATTGAACTCCTTTAGTGAGTGGGCATATTAACAACATGTAAATTTTATAGGTCACTCGAACAAGTAGTTGAACTCAAGGGAGCAAAGTAGCGGGAAAGGAAAAGGGGCAATGAAGAAGGGGTTTGAGGGAGGAAAATTCCAAGGGCATTGAAAATGTTACAATGAACCAATGTGAAACTTTGCTCTCTTATAGCCACATGTTATTTTTGTCAATTGCATGAAAGAGAAAGGTATCATTAGAACTATTCATGTGTGTGCAATTGCACTTAAAGGTGCCAAAATAAAAAATGGAAAAAATCCACAAGTGAGAAACACACGAGTTTGAGGTGGGTCTAAGTCTAAAAATTTGGTGATAATGTGTGAAGGAAGGTTTGTACATGGGCATGAAAAAATTACCATGGAGTCCACAAGATTAAAAAATGATATATCGTAGACATTGTTGTTTTCAAACACAACGAAGCTCAATCCATTATAATCTTATTGGGCGCACACATTTGGCAAAACAATATTATAGATATTACTATTCCGATCGTAAATTGAAACCGCATCACCTTTAACGTAAATTTATCATCTATGTGTCAATTGCATAAATAACTCAAGAAATAGAAATTCATAGAAACAAGTTAACTCTCATATTTTGAAATTAATGTTCAAGGAAACAACAATCATCTCTCAAATATAAATGGACTTTGTCATCGCAAGTTTTAAAATACATGTAGAAGCTCAATTTCCATGAGTTGCGTTTGAGTTGAGTTGTTTGTCCACCTACTGAGACATAATTTTTATTAAAAATAGGTGTTACCATCATATTGGGAATAATCACTATTGGAGCTCAAAATTGCACCTTGAATATGATCACGAAGGATCAATAATTTTGAGCCAACATGGAACCTGTCTCTCGGTTCTAGGACTACTAAGCGAGACAGACCTCCAGAGAAGGTTGGTTTCCTCTACCTATTCTATTACTAAACCTACTCCTAAAGATGGAAATGAAGCTATCTAATGCTAAAATAACAAGCCTAGGGACCAGGGAAAAAGGATAATGTGTGAAATTAAAAATCCTAAGCTAAGGGAGGTGATAACACCAAAACAGGGTTGGAGATTTTCATGTGAGTGAAAATGAAGGGAAAATGCAGGAAAGAAGGGAAAACAAAATAACCATAATCCAAAACAACATTAAAGTGACCATTTGCATGGAGCACAATAGACTTGACCTCGTGAGAAGAAAAATATGTGCAAAATATTCCACAATTGTAATAAAAGGCAAGAAATGCAATATAACACATGTTAGGGTAGCTATGAGCCACAAAACGTGAATTTTATTGCTTGAGGGATGCAAAATTCATTACAATGCAAGAAGTAAGGCAATAAACACCCTACAAAACATCAAAATCGAGGCCTGCAACTCACAAAATCTCTAGAACAATTTTGACAGAGTTCCTTTTACTTCTCGGAAAAAACTCTTTTACAAAGTGCTTAACACTTCAATTTATAGCTTGTTGGATCTAGAGAGAGAGAGGTCGCAAACAATTTTTAATGGCTTCAACTACCCAAAACTAGTAAAGGACCAATTTTCAAAGAAGGAGTGGGCAGCCAACATCCTCCAAAGCACGCTATCAAAGATTTGAAATGAAAATGTGGTGCCCATACTTAGTTAATTTTGGTAGTTGAGCGCCTCTGATTGCTAATTAATGACTCAGATTGTTCTTTCTTCCTTTCTTCAATCAAATATTTCCAAAATTGGATTTTGATGATGGAAAATTATAGGTCTTGAGGAGAGCTTTCCAACGAGACCAATTTTGTAAGATTTGGAGCTCTGTAGCAGAAGATATGGCCATTTGAAGTTTTGGTCTGTCGGGAAGCACATGAATATGCCATGTGGTAGTCATAGATTGGTTTGGTAATCATCATCTGCCCTCATGTGCACCACTTTTGTCTTTACCATGTGTCATTCATCCATTGGTTTACGGTATCGGGATCTGATTCTATGCTTGTTATCTATTCTTTCTTTTTTTCTCGGCTTTTGCTTTAGCTTTAAAAAGAGCGGGTCTACCTTTATAAAATACGGGCCAATAAGACTTTGCCATGTTCCTTCGCACTAACAGACTATCTTTAGTCTCCTTTCTACCTCTTTTGAAATACAAGCAAATGACAATGCTCTCACATTTCTTCACCATTGTCAAATATTGTGACATGTGGACCAATGAGGGGCTTCATGTTTGCTTCACATTTAAGACCCTTGTCAGTCCCTTAGGAACACAAGCCAATGAGAAACAACCAATATTTGATGCATTGTCAAAATTTGAATAGTCCTTCTGACAATTGTGAAATGTGAGACAATAAGAAAGCTCCACACAATTTGCATTGTCAATATTTTCTTTGATCTCTACTAACAACACGAAATGTGAGCCAATGAAATGGCTCCATTTTTCCCTCATGTCGATCTGTCATATTGCCTTTTTCATGCTCACTCCTGATTGGATGGTCCTTCACATTTGTTTGTCCTCAAAAAGTGAGCAAATGTGGTGGTTCCACATGGCTCTTCGCATCACAGTTTCTAAGTCTAGGGGACTTAGAAACTTTTGTCTTTTTGAATTGTGACACATAACCCCTTTAACCTTGTTTGACCTTGCGGACCTCACAAAGTATGAATTGTGATAAAATTTTGGGCTTAGAGTCTAGGTGAGATAATCACCTTAGAAACTACCAGAATGGCTCCATGTGTCTTGCCTCTGGTCATTGATCTACCGCCACCTGTCTTCCTTTGATTGGCTACGAGTTTGCTCCATTTTATTTATGTCACGGCTTTCTAGCTTCCCGTGGGTTTAAGTTAAACCCGCCTAAGTCTTGGACCAATGCCCCTTTGTCTCACAACTTTTAAATATATAAAAACCATCAAAGACTTAAGCCTTAGTGTTCCATGGGGTTTCAAATGCAAATAGCCAGAGAATTTAGGAAAGGGAATTTGATAGGTGTCTAAACATCCCAGACCCATAAAAATGGCTAAGTCCAATTTAGTTGTCTAACAATCATGTTGAAGGCGTATAGTTGTGTGTTGTTCGGTTGGTTCGACACATTGCATGAAATCAATGACTTAAATTTTTTCATCCTATATGTGTTGAAATCGGACGGTTTGTAATCTTTTAGGAAGATTACATGACTTCATATAAGGAATCTCTACTAACCCTGCATTGTGTGTTGAATCCCATAGATCCACTACTAGGTTTGGCGAAAGAGAGAAGGAATCCTACAAATCCATATCCAGGTTTAGCGAAAGAGACAACTCGAGCCAACAATTGTTAATGACACCCTTCCCTCTTGAAAAAAAAGAATTCCACAGATCCACTTACTACAACATAGAAAATATGTGCCTTAAAATACCAATTTGCGGCCGCCATGGGAAGGTAGGGCCGGAGCGGTGTCGAGGAAAGGAGGTCGAGAAAAGAGCATTTATGGGTGTGGCATTTGTAGAAGACACAAGAGAAAACTGTGGGTCAAAAGCATTTTCTTCATTGATTTTTTTAATCGAAACAAACCAAGAAGAAAATTAATGGCCTCGTTATCGTGTTATAAGGAAAACTTTCCAAAACACACATAGATGGACAAGGAACATTTCAAATGAGTGTACAACTCAAGGAATGGACACCTTCATAAAAATTTCACAAATTCGGGGAGGAGGTTTGTTGCGGTGTAAACCAATAGAAAAAAAAGCGGTCACCTCCAATCCAACTGTAACTTTCCATTCATTATGACACAACTCATATCCATCGTTTCCCTTATACACACACACACACACACACACACACACACACACACACACACACACACACACACACACACACACACACAACACACACACACACACACACACACACTTGTTGAGGAGAAATTTTGTTGGGGACAAATTAATGGATTTATTGCCAACGCTCTAGGAGTCTAAGTCCCTCTACTTAACCGGTTTAGCTACCATATATGCATGCACGAGTAAAAAGTGAGTTTTATCTTTATGGCCTTTCGTGAGGATCCAACATAGGCACTCCACTACGACCTTGCGGAAAAATCTTATAGCTATTTGTAAGGGAAGAATTTTCTAGGAGAGTGGGAAAGGGAGTGAGAATATTAGACAAGGGAAACTAGTGCTACAAGTAGAAAATCAGAGACTTGCATACAATAGTTAGAAATCACATCACATGCACTAAAAATCAGAAGAAAAAAATCTACATTATAACAATAAGACCAAATAACATTTAATGAGCACAAAGTATCACTAAAATCCTTAGTAAAAAAGGCTAAAATTCCTTCTTCTTGTATTGATGCTCAAGCAAAAATTGTACATAGTGGAGAAATGGAGGAAATTGAGAATGGGGGAATGGAAGAATTTGGCTATCTCCTTTGTTCTCTCAATGCACTCTTGAGTATACAAAATCAATCACCAACCCTTTGAAATGGGAATGGCTTTACAATTTATAGGAAGAGAAAAGACTTTTCAAATAACCCCCAATGACGCTTCGTATGCCTTGAAACTTTTCACATTCCTAGGAAAACATTAAGTCCCCTTTTATAACTGAAGGGTGACTTATTACATTAGAAAACATTAAGGTATGTGAAAAAGTGCAACCCCAATGCAAGATTAGAATATTGAGGAGAGATAAATTTGGGGAGAGAAGAGAGAGAGAGAAAAAGAAGAAGAAGAAGAAGGAAGAATGATGTCGATGATGACAGATTCCACCTCTGATAAATCCCGTGATCCTTCTAGATGACTCGATGAAATGCTCCAATGTGATGAACTCTAAATCTCCAAACTCTTGTGTAAACTAAGAAAACTTCCTTTGGATGACATGTGAACACCATGAACTAAGTGTTTAAAACACTTTGTCGAATGACTCATTCGGTGGCCATGAGTATCACTCATGAAGATCCTCCTCTTAAGGGAATAGAGCCTTGGAATGAATCTTGCCCTGACTCCCTATAATGCTGCCACACTGCTCGACTGATTTGGACATGATCCTGATGAAGCATCTTATGAATGATTTGATGGTGTTGACTGTGAATTCCACCTCCCGCATACCAATTGAAGCATGAAATGAGTGTCGAAATACATTGTTGACATCCTCACTGTCACCTACTCTGCATAGTATGATGATAGAGACTACATTATTTTCTATCTCTTACTCAAGTGAAAGGTTGTGCCCGGATTCTTCCTTGTCCATTTATGCTTCATGATTTCTTTAGAAAAAATAACTTACTATTTTTAGTAAGTATGAAAAATCAACTTCCTCGAACCTCAACTGGATGTTGCAACTCAAATTTCCCTTTCTCCTGCGTTCCTCTCACCTTCTGATCAATTTTCTATTTTTGGAAGGTGCTTGTGAGACCACTTACTATTTTTAGTAAGTTGTCAAATTTGGACCGAGGTGAACATTTTGATGGTTTCTCCTGTAATATAACTTTGGTGCTCACTGCCTACTTCACAAGTTGCTTTAGTTGGTGACTTTCCCAAAATAGCATTCCTATGTGTAGAAGAACTATTATTTTTAGAAAGTGAGCCTCCGGTGGTTGGGTTGATATGGAATGAAGTTTTTGATATGGTTTTTTTCCCAATATCACCCCTTTGAAATCTTGGACCTACCCGATCAACGGTTTGGGAGATTTTAAAGTTTTAAAATTTTGACAGTAGCTCTTCCGAACGGAGCCATTAATGGACCTAAAAATTGTAGGTTTTGTTTTCTCTTCTTTCATGATGAAAATCACGTTTTTGATATGGGTTTTTTTTCTTACTCCATCGGTGAAATTTCTCTTTGATTGATTGTCGGTTAGATGGGAAATCGAGCTTTTTTCTTCGTTGGGCCGGAAAGAGAAATCCTTTCTTCACTGAGTGTTCTATGATGTGGAAGGAGGATTTTAATGTGATTTTTTGATGATTTTTGAGAGAGGAAGGAACAAAAAAAAAATGGTTTGTTGTTTTGTGCACTGGTTTGTAATATTTCTTTGAATCTTTGTTTCACGAAATGGAGATTTTCACTATTTCTTCTCTTTGTTCTTCACTTCTTCTTCCTCGTTTGATCAAACCTTCTTCTGAGACCTGTATGCTGTCATGGAGTGGAGGATAATGTTGCAATGGTGGAGCTATTTTGAGTTTCATAAATGGTGGAGTGATGGTGAGAAGCTACGAGCAAGTTACATAGTGAAGTTGTGCACGGAGAGTAAGAAGTTAGAAGTTAGAAGTGGGAAGAAGGAAAAAATTTCAAAAATTTCAAATCAGGGAGTGAGGTGAATTTTCATGTCCCTCATATCCTTAAAGAATTAAGGTATGATAGGGACATCAAATTTTCACATGGTACTTGGTTGGGACACATGGTGGAGATCTAACGACTAAGGATTCAAGAAAAAAAACAACTTTAAAGCATTGAGGGGTTGAGAGACGGTCGCGTGAAGAACCATGATGATTCTTGGGAGATGGGCACATTTTCTTGTCCCTGATGTCTCTTAGCACAAAGGGACATGAGGGACATCAAATTTCATGGCACGCAGAGAAGCTTTCACTTGTCACGATCCGAGCAAGCGAGGGAATGCTTAACAAGCACAGGGGGCTGATTGAATTGGCGGTCAGGAGGTCGTATGAGGATCCAGAGGGATTTTAGGGGCTAGGAAAATTTTATGTCCCTCATGTCCCTTTTCTTGAGGGATGTAAGGGACATGAAATTGCTCCAGGATCCTGGAGTTGACACATGTCCTGCTCAAAATTTGGCTAACTCCTCGAACTCACTCCTAGAGGGCAACTTGAAATAACAATAACTTGAGCTCCCGATTGGATTTTTGATGAAATTTTATATGATCTTGACTTAAAATGTAATTCTTAATCTAATGGTGGGGTTATCAGGTATTGATTCCTCCATTTGATCCCTAAAAATGGAGGTTTGATCTAGCTTGCTCGCTATGCATGGAAAAAACTAGTTATAAACCTATTGCACCAAGGTGTTGTGAAAAATATTATTTCACCATCTTGTAGGGATTGGAATTCCATTTTTGAAGATGTTTTTTTGGCTTCTAACTCCATCCAAAGCTCTCAGAATCACTCCAGAAGTTCAACAAATATTTTGACTTTGTGCACTACCTAGGCCTGTGAACCCTAATTTTGTTAAATTGCCCCAACTTCTCCGAATCCTTCTGAATCTTCCTAAATCACTTCCATGATGTTTAGGCCTTTTATTCACTTCCATGTCTATTTTATCTTCTCCATTCCACTCCATTGGGGTTGCTCCAGTCCTAGGAAGGCCAATGATAGACCTTCCCTCAACTACTCAAATCTTGTGTTTTTAATGAACTCCTAAAATCACCTAGGGGTTTTGAATTGACTTTCCTAAATCACCTAGGGGACTGAGTTAACATCAATTGGGAGGTCACTGGACTAATTGGGTAGACCCGAGATGTCTTGGAAGGGTAAAACTTGAAATTTTTGACACATGGGTATAGTTGTCATGCTTGAAATTGTCATTTCCTGTTGCACATTTACATGACAACAACTAGCTCTAGCTTAGGGACATGACATGGACTGAGCACAATGAATACATGACATGGAGAATCCCAGAATCTCAACTTTAGACCATATAATCCATTGACCAGTGCCTTATCCATTGGGCCTGTGGAGTCATGTACAACTTACAACAAGAGAGAGAGAGAACGAAGAGGGAACACACACACACAAACACAACGATGAAAAAAACACACACACATAACAGGAAGAGGAAACACACACACAATGAAAAGGAAACACACCTAACAATCACTTATGGTAAAAGGTGGGGGACAACCCACTTTCACTGAAAAACTTTTCATTTCTTAAAAGCTACCCCTGAGTGGGCAACACTAAGTTATGTTGTTCTGTGAAAGCCATTGACTGTTCTGAAAGAAAGTAGCCTCCTTTCCTCAAATTCCTATAAAAGTCGGGTACTTTCATGATTACCTGTGTACTTTGTAGGAGTGATCCTACATGAGATTCTTGATGCTCAGGCCTTTGCTTAGAAATTCATTTCCTTCATGCTCTTTGAAATCAATTTCATAGTGCCAATTACATTCCATGTTTATCCACATAGTTGATTCTTCATTGAGCATCTCATCACTACCCCGAAGCTGATTTTCATTCAAATTTCTTGAATATTCTGAGTTACTTTATTTCCTGGGTCTATGCTCATTGACATCTTCTCCATGAGAAACCTTAGATTCATCCTTTATCTCTACTCCATTATGAGGTGCTTAAATATTGAATGGAGGATCAAAAGTAACCTCATACTTGTCTGTATAGCCATGACACGAGATAAGAGATCAAGAATTAGCTCAGGGTCTTTCATTATTTTTATCGCATCTAGGATTTCTTGCACGAAGTTATACTTTGTTTTTCTTACGCGGTTCATCTTTGTACTTCTTTGAAGAATCTTCATTTTGAAGCTCAAGGAAACTATCTGGATGGATTAATTCATTTCCCTTAAACTTATTACATTCTACTACTTCTTTCTCAAGGGATTTTGCCTTCAATGATTTCAACACCATCTATTTCAGATTTTTCATCATGGAAAGAGTTTTCTTCTTCAAATGGGAAAGAAAATACCTCCATTTCATCATTGTATCCATCAACTATTGGCTTGGGAGAGACATCATATTTCTCATCTTGCTTTATTTCAACATGGCCAATATTCACACTTGTTAAGGCTTCCAACTTAGATTCATGCTTGTCTTGTAGGTTCATGGCTTAGATCAGGAGTTCAAGACTTAGCTCAGGGCCATCTATTTCTTTTGTAGCTCTAAGTAGTTCTTGTAAAAACCGTTCTTTCAAACCTTTCACGGGATCATCACAAGCTGGTCTTGTCCCTCCATGAATGGCATGGCTGAGATCATATTCATCTCCAAATGGGAATGAGAACATCTCCTCTTTGTGGGTAAGTGTATAAGTTGGTTTCTCCATTTGAGATTCACCAAGAACCATTTCCTCTTCTTCATGGTTTGCATCATCCAGTAATTTGGGGCTTCCCTCTTGTAACTCGAATCTCCTCAATGCTTCTTCAAGGTCCATACCTCTCTGGGAAGGCATGTATGGACCTATTAAAGATGGGAATATCCTCTTCTTCTTCAGTCGTTATGAAAAGATTCATCCTCTTGCTATCTTGATACAAGATGTTGGTTCTGAACTTCTAGAATTTTACACCGTGTACCTCATCTTCTTCTCTAGAAGCAATTTCTCCATGTCTCCCTTCATTGGTATGGTTGTGGAAGACCAATTCATCTGAATTTTACCCCCAACTACTGACAAAAACCCTACTTAGCAACATTCCAAATGAAGTCGGAATGTCTACTACCAAAATCATCTCAAACCTTCTTATCTAGAAATTTGGTGAGAGCCACCTGTGCATCTTTGACCTTCCCTACAAGTGGGACCTCTTTTGACTCCAGGGAGTAACAAGAGCCACTGGGTGGAGTCATGGTGAGTTTGAGAGCCTTGGTGACCTTTATAGGCATTACATTATCGGAGGCACCAAAATCTATTATGTAGTTGTTCAATACATATTCTCCAACAAGAAGGGAGACATAGAAAGGTTCAACCTTATCAATCTTGGATGCACTCAAAGAAAGCATGTTCTGTGAGGGAGGTGTAGGTGGGTTTGGTAGTATTCCTTTAGAACTAGGAGTTACAAAATTGGTGTTAAACTACCACTCCTGATGTATCAAACAAATCTCTTGAATTTTTTGGGGTGAGTCCATAGATATTCAGTTTCGGTAATCTTCACCTTGGCTCTGTTCACATATTCTATGAATTCAAAGGGAGCAGATGTGGACAAGGGGAATGAAGGGACTGATTTTGGAGTCGGGGTAGGTTTGGAAGCAAGGGTTTGATGCTTGGGGAATGGAGGGAATTTTGAATGGTACATTAGGAGCTTTCAAAGTACTAGATTTTACAGGAGTAGATTTAGATTTAGAATTGGAAGAGGCATCAAAAGACTTACTTGGAATTACGGGAGCCTTCTTACTTGCTACAGATCAGGCTTCAACAATGTGGAATCCATGGAGGTGGGAGTGGAGATCCTCGAATGATTATTTTGTTTTGTGGAGTCACCATAGGAGGATCATTAGTCTTCTTTTTTTAGTAGTAGTGGAGGAAGAGGCTCCTTTCTTAGACTGAGAATGAGTGAATACCACACATGAGAAGTTGGGTGCATCTTCTTCATCATCTTCATCACCTCTAGAATACTCACAAAATCTGATTTGTGTATCATCTTAAGCTCATCAACTTCTAGGAGATCATCACCTTCACTTTCTTGTTCAAGCTCTACTTCACTTTCCTGAATCTTGTAATTTACGTTCACAGGTGGGGCCTCCAAGGAAAGTTTGGGGGTGTTCCTATAATTTGATTTGTGTTGTTTCTTTGAGAAGATACTCATTCAAAAATTCCCTCTTCAAAGATGCCATCTCATTTGCCAATTTTTACAGCGAATGGATTGGTTCTCTTATCCCCAAGACATTAGGCCTTTCCCTTTGATGGATTCTTGATCTTTCTAGAGAGGATGAGATCATCATCAAGTTCAATGGCCATCCTTTGTGCTTCTACAATGTTCCTTGTTAAAATCTTTGTAGGAAAAATCCTACCTCTGGTGATTGAGCATTTAAAATAATCTCTTGACATTGTTTTCAGATAGTGAATCTTATTTCGGTATCCTACGAAGTAACCATTCGAAATGAGCCACAAATTCTCTCATAGTTTCACTTTCTCCTTTCTTCATTTGAGCCAACTACACTAAGAGGTCATGAAAATCTTCAATTGATTTAAATCTTTCCTCGAAGGTAGTCTTGATGTCATTCCAACCAATGATGGATCGAGTAGAAGGAGGTAGAACCATTCTGCTTATTTTTCTTAGAGATATTCCATGAACAATCTTATGACAACATCTTCATGTTTAACTCCAAGAATCCCACATGATGTGGTGAAAGCGGTGATGTGTTCTTTAGGTATTTGTGTGCCATCACCTTTGAACTTTGGAAATTTTTGCGGGAACTTGTTGGTAGGTCATGAAGAGGTGGTTCGAGAGTGAGCGGGCCTGTATTTCTTCCCCATGGAACAATGGGTTGAGGTATTTTGCTTTGTCTACCATCATTGTTTCTATTTCTTCTCTTGCTTTTTACAAATTATTCTTCAAATTCTTCTTCCTTCGGGAACTCAATGCTCAACGGTGGTTGAAAAATGGGAGAATTTGAAGGGGAGTATCAACAAGAGTTTGGATGGGATTTCTAGGTGAACTACTTGATGACCTAGATGGAGATGAGGCTTGAGAAAAGTAGTAGGGATTGTCTCTAACTCATTCTTATTGGTTTTACAAAGCCTCGAAAGTGGGGTCAACAATTCCTCTCAATCTATTCAACCTAGTGTATCTCCTTTCAGCCATCTTTTGGAAATTCTTGCAGTGGGAATACAAAAGGACATTGTGGAATATGAAAGGTCACGTGTGTAGGAATTGATAGTGTATCTTTTAGCAATGGATTTCCATGAACTCTTTTTTTTGTTTTTTTCAATATTTGATTTTTTTGAATTTTTGGACCTTGCGGTTGTATTTTGGGTGTAGATGTTACTAAATCTGCCCCATGGTGGGCACCAAAAACTATTGGCAAGAAAAAAATTTGTGAGGGGAAAAATTGGTGGATTTCTTGTTAATGCTTTGGGAGTCTAAGTCCCTCTACTTAACCGATGCAATTGTGTATATGCATGCATGAGTAAAAAGTGAGTTTTATCCTAGTGGCCTTTTGGTCGGGATCCAACATGGGCACTCCATTGACCACGTGAAAAATCTTACAATATTTTTAAGGGAAGAATTTTAGGAGAGCGGGAAAGGGAGTGAGAATATTAGACAAGGAGAAACTAATGTTAGTAGAAAATCATACTTGCATACACTAGTTAGAAATTTCATCACATGCACTAAAATTTAAAAGAAAACAAATCTGATTAGTAGCAACAAGACCAAATAACATTTAATGAGCACAAAGTATCACTAAACTCCTTATTCAAAAAAGGCTAAAACTCCTTCTTCTTGTATTGATTCTCAAAAATAAATTATACATAGTGGAGAAATGGAGGAAATTGAGAATGGGGAATGGAAGAATTTGGTTATCTCCTTTGTTCTCTTAATGCACCCTTGAGTATAAAAAATCAATCACCAACCCTTTGAATTGGGAATGGATTTATAATTTATAGGAAGAGAAAATACTTTTCAAATAACCCCCAATGATGCTTCGTATGCCTTGAAACTTTTCACATTCCTAGGAAAACATTAAGTCCCCTTTTATAACTGAAGGGTGACTTATTACATTAGAAAACATTAAGGTATACGAAAAAGTGCAACCCCAACACAAGATTAGAATATTGAGGAGAGATAAATTTGGGGAGAGAGAGAGAGAGAGAGAGAGAGAGAGAGAGAGAGAAGAAAGAAGAAGAAGAAGAAGAATAAGGAATAATGATGTCGATGATGACAATTTCATCTCTAATAAAGCCCACTGATCCTTCCAGATGACTCGATGAAATGCTCCAATGTGATGAAATTTGAATCTTCGAACTCTTGCACACACTTTGAGAAACTTCCTTTGGATGACATGTGAACATCATGAACTAAGTGTTTAAAAACATTGTCGAATGACTCATTTGGTGGCCATGAGTATCACTCATGAAGATCCTCCTCTGAAGGGACTGGAGCCTTGGAACGAATCTTTCCCTAGACTCCCTAAAGCTAATGCCTTTCACTTGGCTGATTTGGACATGATCCTATGATGAAGCATCTTATGAATGGTCTGATGGTGTTGACTGTGAATTCCACCTCCCACATACCAATTGAAGCATGAAATGAGTGTCGAAAGACATTGTTGACATCCTCACTGTCACCTACTCTACATAATATGATGATAGAGACTGCACTATTTTCTATCTCTTACTTGAAGCGAAAGGATGCACCCAACTTCTGACTTTTCCATTTATGCTTCATAATTTCTTCAAAAAAAACTTTACTATTTTTAGTAAGTATGAAAAATCAGCTACCTCGAACCTCAACTGGATGTTACAACTCAAATTTCCCTTTCTCCATGCGTTCCTCTCACCTTGGATCAATTTGCTATTTTTGGTAGGTGCTTGTGAGATCACTTACTATTTTTAGTAAGTGTCAAATTTGGACCAAGGTGAACATTTTGATGGTTTCTCCCTGCAATACAACTCTGGTGCTCACTTCCTCCTTCACAACTACTTCAGTTGGTGACTTTCCCAAAATAACAGTCCTCTATGTAGAAGAACTTTATTTTTAGAAAGTGAGCCTCCAATGGTTGGGTCACCATGGAATGAAGTTTTCCGATATGGGTTTTTCCCAATATTTCCCCTTTGAAATCTTGGACCTACCCGATCAATGGTTTGGGAGATTTTAAAGTTTTAAAATTTTGACCTAGTGACTCTTCTGAACGTGACATCCATTAATGGACTTTGAAAATTGTAGGTATGATTTTCTTCTCTGTTCATGATGAAAATCACATTTTTGATATGGGTTTTTATTCTTACTCCGTCGGTGAAATTTCTCTTTGATTCAACTATTAGTTAGATGGGAAATCGATCTTTTTTCTTCTTTGGGCGAAAAGAGAAATCCTTCATGTGAGTATTCTATGTTGCAGAAGGAGGATTTTAATGTGAGGTTTTGATGGTTTTTGAGAGAGGAAGGAACATAAAAAAATTGTTTTTGTTTCGTGCATTGGTTTGCAATATTTCTTCGAATCTTTGTTTCACGACAATGGAGATTTTCATTGTTTCTTCTCTTTGTTCTTCGCTTCTTCTTCCTCGTTTGATCAAACCTTCTTCGAGACCTGTATGATATCATGGATTGGAGGATAATGTTTCCATGGCAGATCTGGTTCAATTTTTAGAAATGGTGGACTAATGGTGAGAAGCTTTAGAGCAAGTTACATACTGAAGCTGTGCACCTGAGAGTAAGAAGTTAGAAGTTGGAAGTGAGAAATAGGAAAAATTTCAAAAAATTCAAATCAAGGAGTGAGGTGAATTTTCATGTCCCTCATATCCATCAAGTATTAAGGGTGAGAGGGACATCAAATTACACATGGTGCCTGGTTGTGACACATGGCAGCGATCTAACAACTAGGGATTCAAGCAAAAAATCAAACTTTAAAGCATTGAGGGCCGAGAGATGATCGCGTGAAGAACCATATGGCTTCGTAGGGGCTGGGAACATTTTCTTGTCCTTGATGTCCCCAAACACAAAGGGACATGAGGGACATAAAATTTCACGTCACGCATCGTGAAGCCACTTGTCACGATCTGAGCAAGCGAGGGAATGAGCCTGACAAGCACTTGGGAGCCGACGGCGGTTCGAGAGGTTGTATGAGGATCCAGAGGGATTTTAGGGGTTGGGCACATTTTTATTTCCCTTATGTCCCTTTTCTTGAGGGATGTAAGGGACATGAAATGCGCCAGGTTCCTAAAGCTGACACACGTCCTGTTCAAAATTTGGCTAACTCCTGAACTCACTCCTAGAAGGCAACTTGAAACAACGATAACTTGAGCTCCCGATTGACTTTTTGATGAAATTATATATGATATTGACTTAAAATGGACTTTTGAATCCAATGGTGGGGGTATCAGGTATTTATTACTCCATTTGATCCATGAAAAGAGTATTTTTATCCGGCCTTCTAGTTATGCATGGAAAAAACTAGTTATAAACATATTACGCCAAGGTGTTGTGAAAAATATGATTTCACCATATTTTAGGGCTTGAAATTACCTTTCGAATATGTTTTTTTGGATTCTAACTCCATCCAAAGCTCCCAGAATCACCTCTTGAATTTTAATAGCTATCTTGACTTTGTGCTGCTTTGCCTAGGCTTACAAACCCTATTTTTGATGAAACTGCTCCAACTTCTCTGAATCCTTCATGAATCTTCCTAAATAACTTCCATAATGTTCCAAGGTATTTTATTCACTTGCATGTCCAATTTAGATTCTTTTTTTTTTCCGATGTATGGGGTTGCTACACTAGGTCCTAGTAAGGCCGGTGATGGACCTTCCCTCTCTGCTCTAAGCTTGTGTTTTTAATGAACTCCTAAAATCACCTAGGGGTTTTGAATTGAATTTACTAAATCACCTATGTGACTACTTTAAAATCAATTGGGAGGTCAACTGGACTGATTGGTAGACCCGGGATGTCTTGGAAGGGTAAAAATTGAAAATTTTGACACAAGGGTATACTTGTCATGTTTTGGAAATTGTCAATTTTCTGTTGCACATTTGCATGACAACAATACTCTGTGAAAAAAATGTATGGGAGGGATTAGAGTCAACTCCACATTAATTTGTTTCGGGAAATATCTTATGCTTCCACATGATGTAAAGTTTTTAAGTGAACCGTGTTAGTTTTTATAAGATGTTTTGGATCAACATTTGCGATCCATAAATTTTTAGGAAGCAAAATATTTGTGATTCGTATGATATTATTTCAAGGATCAAAAGTGTTGTAATATGAAATTAAAATACTTGCACATTTTATCCAAAAACTTTACATCTTTCTAATACATTTCGTCTCTTATTCCACAATTGAGCTTAAAAGTTTACTAACTTTAAAATTCTCACTGATATTTTCTTTGATTTCTAATACGAGATAGCCCGAAAATGGCCCCTAATGATTATGGAGTAGAAAATTATTAAATTGTGGATATTTTTGTTATTACGGTCAAAATTTCAAGTGTTTGTCGTGACTTTTTCATCATCAAAACTTCTCTTTGCCTTTCTTTTTACACATATTTGTGAAACACTTTTTCAATGCAAACTTCACATCATGGATGTGGCATGTTTATTAAGTATTTTTAGCACTTTTTTGAATTCTAAACAATATTTTTTTGAAATTAATTATTTGAATGTTTCTTGTTGTGTCATTTGGTATATTTTTATTTTTTAAAAATATTTATTAATGATATTCAAAGTTTAAAAGTTTTCTATATGGTGCTGATGTAAGTGAGAACATTAAGTTGGTGAGCCTCATTAGATGGACTTCATATTTCCTTATTGTTTTTTTGCTACTACATGTCATTGCCTAATGTATTTTTCACGATTGCCATTTTCCTTCATGTTAGCTCTCTTGGGGTTATGTTTCGATCCAACATGCTCAAGTTTGGAAAAAATGATTTATATATGCCTACCACTTCTTTTCTTCACAACTTCCATGTCTACAATTGACAAAGGAATAGCTACTTAAACCTAAAGTAAGCATGCCACATCATAAATTAAGAAAAAAGGAATCTCTTTCAAACCTTAGACATTACACAATACACTTTAATGGTTTTATTAGTAAAAATACCTCCCTTTAAATCAAAGAGAAAATGATACTCAAGAATGTAAGAAATCCTATGGAGTTCAATCTAAATTTTTCCATCGGTAGGTAAAATTTACGTATCACCTATTTACCTACAATTACTCGAGCTTCAAACTAGAAAGGCATGCTACAATGTTCTATAAGAAGAAAGCATTGTGATTGGGTTTCGAACCTGAAACCTATTTGGATATCACCTTTGTATTTTGGCCCTTTTATACAAAAATCACACTCGCATGACTAATGTAAATGAGATTTAGATGAAAAAGTGGAGCATAGATAGAAAAAATTATTTCAGTGGGAACAATATGAGTTATAGAATATATTTGGGACATGTAGGTATTTAATACCCACATTTTATTCCCAACTTTTCATTCATGTCTTCCTCTTATCCAACAAATTAAATTCCATCTAAATGAAAACTTTATTATTATAAAATAAAAATAACAAATTTGTGTGCTTCCTAAAGGCCAGACTAAAGAGGGGGGAGGGAATGGTGTTCCAAAGACTTACATCATAATGTTGTACACATTATATTTATGTTTTTGTAAATTTTTATTATATTTCTAGCAAAATTGCGTTTCCTTTCATTTCCCTAGACTTTTCATCTTGCATATTTACTTGGAGCGCTCTCACTTTATTGGGCATATGATTATAAAAATGGTCATGATGGACAAAATTTTATGCACGACTCATTGTGGAGATGAAAATTTGTCATCCTCATTTTTGCCCTTAATTTATTGTTCTCAAGGGTGTATTTCCTAAAGAGAAAACCTAATCCACTTCCACTCAATTACTTTTCTCGCTCCTATAATCGAGAATAATATGGTAGGGAAACCAAGGCATGTAGTTTTGTCTGAATGGTGGAGTGTAGCTATCACATAGTTACATTGAAATTTACCCATGAAGTATTGGAATTTATATCAAACTTGACCACATCTTATTTTATGAGATCGACGATGGTGAAAATGGGGTTGTGATAAGTTGGGGAAAGACCCTTGTAGTTGCATCCTCTTTAACACTTATGGATATCCTAATTGTGTTGTCTACAACACTACACAACAATCACTACATGTTCCCTCCTCTCCAAGATAAAAAAAGACCATATTTTTTGGGCATGCTTGATTTCACTTAATGTAAATTATGAAGAGGAAACTTGTATTGGGAATCAAATTTTTGATGATGATGATGATGATGATCCTATCAATGTCACAAATTTTATACCACTCCTAATCAGACATGAATGGGTGATTCATAATTTGCATTTCATTTCAATTTGGTGATGGACATGTTGACAATGGCCCTCTCATGTTATTTCCTTTTCTCCACAAATAAACTCCTTCCCAACCTCCCCATCATTTTTGAAACTTAATGCACATTTTGAAAGAAAATAGATCAATTTTCCAACATCAACACTTGCTCTATCTATTTAGAAAAATACCTTGGAATGGTAGAAAAAATCGGGAACATCCATACTTGTTGTAGATGCATCTTTGAAAAAAGGGGCATCGTTTCTCTTCATGGAACAACATATTGCATCATGGATCTCATATTGAGTACATTGTGATATAATATTTATCACATATGGAAGTTTCATACGCCATCAAGAGATCAACCAACTTTACATTTTCCCTCTCCTCACCCACTTTTTCTCTTGGCATGTGATGGTTTAAACCATTTTATTGGTCGACTCTTGAAATGACTATATCATGTAGGCTACACTTATCCACATGCATTTATAGTTGATGTGACATCCCTTCCAATTTTCCTTGATTGAAATCCATGCTTTCAATAGATTCTGCATTGCATTCATATCAAAGCTATAAGGAACCCTTAAAGAAAAGTTTTTTTATCTAACATATCTAAATTTCAAAGTTCAAACATATGCAAGATAGATCTACAAGCGGTGGCAAAGGAGACTCTGTTATTCAAACCACTATGTCTGCCCCTCTATCCAATACACCAATAACTACCACAAAAAGAATAATCAACATTTTCCTTTATTGACATCGGTAATTTTGATTGAACATGCCTTGATTTATTTCAAGATATCTCCATAGTATGTTGCCTTAACGAACTTTACACTCGATCCCCTTCTCATTCAAGTGATTGACAAAATTGACTTGTTATTCATGTGGTTTCTTGTAATAAATAATTTTTTTGTATTAGCCTCCCCAACATTCTCCCTACCTCAAACCCTTTCTTCATTTCCCCTCTTCTTTCTAAAATGTTTCCCTCCTTCAAATGTAACTTCTTTGTCACATCCCCTTTGGTTTGTTAGCAGCCCTCTGCTTGAATTTGAGAGCGATTATACATCATTCCAACAATTATGGGAGTTTCCCACATATCAAATACATTCTATTCATTATAAAAAACAAATAAACGATCTCCACCAACACCAATATCGAGATCCCACTTATGCCTTTGTTGTGCGGTTGTGAAGTGAGCACCCAATCAAACCCACACAAGACATTCATGCCACCATTACAAATTTTTACAAATTGGCCATATTTTAGACCTGGAAGATGTTTTAAATCATATTCAAAGACACAACAAATACTTGGAACAGGCATGCCTATGAAAGAAACCAGTTGCATTGCAATGTCGATACAAAGCACCTTGGGAGTTACGTGGAAATTCATCCCTTGTCACTCGATTTCTTTTTCTTCACGGTTCATCTTCACAAATATCAATCATCCATCCATCCTCCCTCCTTTTATTCTCACCACAACTCTTCCCCTCTAATCCCTTTTGGCGTCCACATCATACATTCCTTTGTGCGATTGTTAGTGTAACTAATTTCAATGGTGCGAGTCATCAATTTTTATCAATATCTTACTAAATATGGTTTCCCAAAACATATGTTTACATGGAAAGACATGTTTAAAATGGAATGACACTCCTTATTTCTCTCATGAAGTAGGTGATAGACAATGCTAATCTGTTGTTGGTGTTCGTTGATGCATGGATAATTTTATGCCCTTGATTTATTTCAACGGTTTTTTTATACTCATCCTTTGAAACTGCTTCAATGTTTTTCTTTATATGTTCTTTTAGTCTGTGAAAAATTCTCATGTGCTTAGATGATAGAGAAAGAGTAGGTCCACATGGAGTGAGCCATCTAAATCTTGTATACAATTGGGAGTCCACTTGTCAGTGTCAATTAATCAAAATGAAGTGTGTGGATTATGTACAATTTATGGTAAATAGTCCTTACCGTCAATCCACCTTATCAACGCTCGATACCTAGAAGTCATTGTTTTCACATCTACCACAGCGATACATTTTTTCAATTGTTATATATCGAAAAAGTTAGGAATAATATGCGGGTCCCACATGTTTTCCACCACTCAGATGATTCCTAACCAAACAATGCCATCATATGGCAAATCATCACAAAGGAGATGATTTTGGAGATGTGGGGAGGAGAATAATAAATGTGAAATGTTTAAAAAAATTGAAAAACTAATGGTCTTGTTAGAGTCTAGGTTTATGAGGTTAATATATTACATACACCAAAACATGAAGGATATTAGATGATAGTTTTGGGTAGATATCTATGCAAAATGTAGAAGCATGCAATTGGAATATGAACTGTGGTATGTGTTAAATCCACAATATTTTTACCTACTTGTATATGGTAGTTTTAGAATCTGCAAATGCAAGCTTTGGTCTATGATGGGCGGGAAACATCCAACATCAAGTTTCTTATTTCAAGTTCACAAATATTTTGAAAAGGAAAATATAACATTTTTGTTTCTCTCTCACAGTAGTATCAAACATTTCTATGTATTTGAGCACCGTAGCAGTGATAATAATTTATGGCAAAAATTGTCTCCAGATAATGAGTATAGTCATAATAATTTCTCACAAAAATTAATTACATAGTAAAAATGTTTGGCTAATAAACCTATAAATTACAACCCCTAAAATTTCAAAATGCTTATATATGGCTAGTATTTACATTCTGTCATATTCCACGCACAACTCTAGTGATAATAATTTATCACATAAATTGTCATCAATTAATTAGTGTAGTCATACTAAATTATCGTCGGAAGTTGCTTTTCTATTCATTGTTCCTTTCACAACTGCATACAAAGTGAGTGGATCGAAGAGCATCAGTCATAACTCGTTGCCTGGAAAAAAACATTCTGAATGAGGAGGGAAAACAAAGGGAGCTGCACCACATTTTCACATACAATTTCAGAATGTCTTTGGCCTTCTGCTTCACCAATAAGGAGGGTATTGTCAGTTATGGGGGTACTGCCACTAATAGATTTTATTAATATAATGATAAGATTTGCACATCATGGAGGCATTAGCCAA
Organism: Taxus wallichiana var. yunnanensis; assembly: GCA_018340775.1. NCBI lineage: Eukaryota > Viridiplantae > Streptophyta > Pinopsida > Cupressales > Taxaceae > Taxus > Taxus wallichiana. The sequence continues at coordinate 142,699,765 of CM031236.1, forward strand.
TTGCTGTCGAATGTGTAGTTGGATAGGGAAATTGCTTATAATTGATTGTAAATTGTTGTCTAATCCTTGCACCCGCCTCTGTTTTGCAATAAGCGTGTCTGCAAAATTAACCAAATAAAGAATAAGTGTCTAGTTTTATGACTAAAGTTTCATTGAGGGGAAAAAGGAAATTGTACATATATTTACTAACACAAAGAAATTTAATTAAATCAAAATGGAGTCAAGAAAGAAGGGGTAAGATCAGTCAAATATGAAAATAAAATGCACACAAAAACAAACTTTTCAGAATAAACCAAGAAAGAACAATGCTAAAAAAGAGTGTTGAAATAGTCACCCTCGAAATGTTCTGTCACAAACAAAAATTGAAACCACCACAATTACTGGAAAAACCAACCCGACAGTAAGTGGTTTTCCGTGCAAAAAACAAAATTTCATTGATATGTTGTGATTTTGACACAGAGGACATGCCTCCCAAATAGAGAATCATTGTGTGAATACACGAAAAAAATAAAAGAAAAATGTTATTTTTCTCTCATCGGTAAGTTATTTAAGCAAAAATAAACTTAAATCCATAAAAATAAATCGAAATTTAGGCATAATCTTCAACTATATCCAACAAACAAGTCCAACAGAGACGCAAATTCAGGAACTCAAGTTCGTAGCGATCAAATTTATAAAATGATTTTTGGATTTTAATGAAAATTTCCTATCTTTTTAAATAAATATCCATATAATGCAAAATCATGCCAGAAACTTCCCCCAAAAACAATGGATAAAGTTCGAGTTCATTTTCAGATTTCTTGCTTAGTGAGTGTGGGATTTTCCCTTCTCAAATCCATGAAAAGAAGTCCACCCTTGCTCAGAACAACATCTACCCACACCACTAGAGAGGTCATTTTGTTTTTGATCCGAAGAAGCACGCACAACTTCGACGCACCACCAAACTGAAGCATGTCACGAATAACAACAACACTGGGTGAGAAAATATAGAGTGACCACAGTATCCCTGCAACCTACTTTGTCAGGAAACCCCCCCACATATCGTTATCTAATCTTATCTATTTCCATCTTGCAGATCTATCTTCTTTCTCACAGATCTATTTTCTTTGCATCCATATCCGAATCCATATATGCATCTCAGGGTCCTAAGCCCTCTATCATTCAAAGTTCTTTGGTGGCTTACTGATCTCGGTGTTCACCCGCGTAAGAATGAGTTTTCCAGATCAAAATGTGGCACGCACTGGTGGGACCAGATCCAAGTTCCGGTCATGTTTTTGCTTGCTCACTTTGTATGGGTGTCATATGTATTTTATATTATTGTAACTATGACATCGCATCAATCTAGATATATGTTCTGCAGTTTTTTTTCGTAGATTCGCTCGCTTGTAGGATCGTTGGTACTATTTCCATCTGTGTTGTGGTTTGTACATGTAGTCATTTGTGTCGTCGTTGGGGTAAGTGGATTTTCATTTGAAAGGATTGGTTATTGACTTTTTTATAATAGGTGTAAAATTTTATTGTTATTTCTATTAAAAAAAAGAAAAAAAATTGAAAAATATCGTAGTTTTGTTCTTGTTTTACGAGTAGTATAGCGTTCATTTTTAAAATTTAAATAAATAAGAGAGAGAAATTATTATATAAAAAATTAAAAAAATAAAAATAAAATAATAATAACAACATAATAAATAAATTATCCCACCCTCTCACCCACGAGCCATTCGGATCACCTGCTCCATCCACCACCTCTCCCCACTCTATCTCCATTCCTCTCAGCCACCTCACATCCCAACTCTCAACCCACACGACCTCCCACCTTCCCTTCTCTCCACCTAACTCTCCACTCACCCCATCTCCCTTCTAACCACCTTGCACCCATCCTGTCTCACCTCTCTCTTCCTCATTGATTTCACCTCTCCAACCCAACATCCCACATCCCTCTCCACGCGACACCTAGCTAACTCCACCATCAACCATTCATCTCCCAATGCCACCTCGACCGAGCTGCAATTCCCATTTGAGCCACATCTTCTCCCCTCACCACACAACCCCATCTCCGTGTATCTCTTCTCACTGCCTCTTTCATGGGATCTCCCTTGACCTGGATTCCAACAACCTATTATGCATTCCAATGCTTGATGTGTTCAACTGTTTTCAACCCAGTTTCAAACTCACACAAAATTTTCTGAATATTGATCAGTAAATATTTTATAACATTTAGTTTATATCTATTATGGAATTCATTTGTTCCTTGTAACCGACTCATAAGATTCCAACGCCCTCAAATCCATCCACTTCCACACACGGATTGCACCATTCCCCTTCAAAGTGATTCCCCACTCCTTGACCGAGTCGTTTCCTTGCCACTCCACTCTCAACTCATTCTCACCTCAAATAAATACATTGTCCATAGTAATGCTATCTTGAGAATAAAGAAAACTGATAATTTCCCTGGGGTTGGTGGAATTCGATGGTAGATGGTTCTCTAACCTCGCAAATATGGTCATTGTCGATCATCATGGAATATTTGTTCTGTTAAAGGGATACCACTTGATTTTGTATAGATATGTGTATCTCTGTTTCATGATTAAATGGATTCACACAAGACTACTATGGTTTAAATGAAAAGGAGTGTAATATTTAAGACCAGTTTTCTATGACAGGCTACTAACCATTTCTATTTGTAATGGTTTCCGTGACGCTAAGTATAGGATCTTTAAAAAAATGGAATCCAAATAATAAAAAAATTGTGAATGGAATGAATCAATCACGAATTATTTAAATCAGCATTCTCACTGGACCTCGACACACACCCATCTCTCGAGCTCCATCTTTGATCTCCCTCATATTATCCATTCTTTCTCCTCGGGTTATCCTAATCTTACAGATATTTCACATCCCAATTCCACGTAGATTTCCTTCTCATCTCACTAAATAGTATTTACATTTGAGCTAACAAGAGTTGGATCCTACAAAGATTTATTCACTTGTGGTCAAATTGCTTTCATCCTCCTCAAAGTCTTCATTTTCAACATATAAATCCACATTCCTCCCGTAAACACCTATTCTTCCCACCCACTTTTCGTCTTATCCTCCTTAAGTCAACATTCAGTCATTTTATCATTCATTTTTATTTATAACAAAACAAAATGCATATGTTAATGTCTTCTTGTTTATAGGTTATATTATTTAGCATAAAGTATTTCCTTTAATACCTTCGTATCACCCCATATTCATAATTCATGTCATATATTTTGATAATTTTATTTCATAATCTATTTCATCGTATATTTAATTGTTTATTTCATAGTTTATTTTACAAGTTTTCTTTACTCTAATTATAAATGCAAACGTTGAATTCCAACTTTTATTAATCCATTAGATTCATAACTTTTATTTTTATGAAAGTAATCTATGTACACAAAATATTTACTGACAATCCTCTCAATTTCATCACATCAATTGAATACATTTCTTTTCTTTTACGGGTAAAACCTACGATACTATGACCACTAAATTACACCGTCAAAAATAATTTGTCGAAACCTAAAACACACCACAAATCATTTTCACCGACCCCTCCTGCAGTCATAAACGGTGCCATTTTAGGGTACCCAGGATGTTCTGTAGTTGACCATTGGTTTCGGATACCACATTATCAAGTACGATCCAATAACGGGAAAGCGTTCTCCAATGCTTCTTTAGAATCTGTTGTCATTTTCTCGCTTTGCAACCTATCTCCCGAGTGTTTGGAGCATACACCTTGTTTGGCTCAACTTTCTTTGTCATATAAAAAAGGAAAAGTGATATACAAGTATTCTCCAGTTCTCCCTATTTTCTCTTTTCTGCATGGTACTGTCATTATTTTGGATGATTATTAGCATCAAATTTCATATTTCGATTTTGGAGTAAAACGAACCTTGTGCATTCTGCTTGCTCACATAGTGTAAATAGGGGTTTAACTTTTTGCATCACACCTATCATCACACACTTTGCTGAAACTTCACAAACTAATTAACACATCGAAACATTCCTTGCACCTAGTTCACTGATTGGGATTTGATCACCCAACAGAAACCATTTCAGACATTTCCCAGCCATAACTTACCCGAAACCAAACATAGTTTACCTTCTTCTAGGTCCTCTTACATCCATTTTCTTTTTTCTTTCAAACGTATTCCTCATCAAAACACAACAAAAATAAACACATAAAAATAATTGTTTGCTTATTTTTTTTGTTTCAAATGGCACAAAACTTCATCCTAAATGGTTCTTATATGTACCAATCACCACAATTTACCAACATTCACAATCCTTGTATATACCCACAAATCAAATGTGTTAATCCAACCTCAAGAATCCTATCAAACATCTCCTCCACTTTAACATACCAAGCTTCCTCATATCCTTATCTATCCCCTCTTGGTGTTGTCTGACCAAGACCATCTTATACCTATCCTACACACACACACCAATCGTAACTACAACCTTCATGCCTACCACATCAATTATTGCTACTCCTTGGAAAGATAGCACGATCAATACTTCATGTTTATCTCCATCTAGCCACCTTTATAAATGCTTTCACTGTAACTCTAGTTCTCAACCACGAATTCTAATTTATCCCGTCACCTTATGCCAATACTACATTGTCTTCCTTGCCTACATCATTTACCGCACTTCCCGTATCTCAAAATCTCATCCATCACATTATGTCCCTACTTCCCAACATTACACAACCTCCCAACCAATTCAATCTCAACTCTTGGATATCTTCTAACAAATCTTCCCAAATCCACCACCGACAAATCCATTTCTACTTTCCACACCACACGATTTTAATTCTTATTCAATTAATACTGTACATCTAGCATCCCCCATTGATTCTACACCTCAATATACCCCATCCACTCCCTCATCCACATCTATTCCATCTTTAACCATAATACTAACCATAGACCCAATCCTAGTTCCTACACCTACATCTACTACAGGAGCCCAACAATGATTTACATGACCAACGCCCAATTATACTCCTCTAGGAGAATCATACAACACCATCTTCAACAAGTTAATCACAACACATTTGATCACGCTGCCACCTATCCAACCAGTTGACGAATCTAGACCAAGACCTATGTGGTATCATGAAGACCATTACTGCAAGTACCATCAAGTCTGAGGACACGACATAGAGAGATGTCGTACTTTCAAGGATTCGGTCCAAAGACTCATCAATCAGGGAGAACTTCAAGTGGATAACCCAAATGCGTCACCCAATCGACCACTAGATATTTTTAAACAACCATTTCCAAACCATACACCCACATCGATAAGTCAAACCACCACTACTTCTACATCGCTAGTGCCCAATACCCACACCATAAATACTATACATATTGTTGGTATAAATCCAGATCCATCCACAAATTTACCTTCTTCATCACCCACCATATCCGCCTCACTAGAAGCTCCCCTTTTCTTCATTCCACTAACCCTCACCCCCATACCAACCTCAATTGTATCTACATTCACCTCAACACCTCTTCCCACATCCACTGTTAATTCCGCATCTAAACATACCTCATACACTCCATCACCCACATCTATTTCATCTTTACCCGTAATGTCAACCGTAGATCCAATCCTAATGCATGCACCTAGTACATCAATCATTGAGACCACATCCACATTTTCCTCCCCTCCTACATCATTTGAAGAATCTTTGAAAGAAATTCAAATGGATTCAACTTCAAATAATATCTCTACCTCATCAGTGCGACCAAATCAATGGTCACCTTCTTTAGATTCCAACGAACAAATATCCCTTCCTACATCTCTATCAGTACCACCTCCGGATCCTTCGGTAGAAATTATTGTCATTCCTCCCAAGGATAGAACCTCTCAAATATTGCCTCAAGATTACCTTATATAGGAAAATCATATTCCTTCTACTAAACAATCCAACCCCAAACCCCTTCAACTAAAATCATCCAGCACTATGATTATCACAACTTGCTATCAGCCACCAAGACATAAACATGTTCAAACTTTGTCTTCAACATCTGAATTATCTCAAACATCCACTCCTTCTCCAAAGACCAAGAAATTATACATGCAACAAAGCACCTCCTAATGCTATGGTCGATTCATGTATTAAGGTCTTTTGACACTTGCTAAAATTTTCTAAAATCACACTTCTGCCTATTAGGGCCTTTGACCCCAGTAGTAAGAAGCAACCATGGTTTAATTCCAGCCTTGTTTATGCATATCATCACACCCTTGGACATGATATCGACATTGCAAAGTGTTTCCAGCCATTATTCAGGACTTCATTAAGGAAGGATGCATCTTTCCCAAACCAAACCAATCTATTCCTTCCACTTCAACATCTACATTGTTGACCTCATCTATCCAAATGCAAATGTCCCCTCGTTCTTCACACACTTCCACAATCATGTCACCTCCAAGTGAAGAATATTTTAAAGAGGATCCTTCATTCTCCATCAAAGTTATTCAAGTACCTCCTCAGTCTGGTTCACGTCACCCTGAATCATCAACTAACACTAAAACTGAAACCAAAGCATTAAAACCACAACGCAATCCATCCCCATCCTCAACACCCATATTTGCTCATACGTCTATATCCTGAAGTTCCATGTCTAAAGCCAAGCCAAAACATCATCTTAAAACCCATAAGAGTGGTCTTCTATTTGACACTTCGATTAGGTCTTATGCAGATATCCTTCAACATCTAATTCAAATCTCTGCGATCACTCTTCCTCCCATTAGACATTGGGATCCTTATAGTAGGAAACCTCCATGGTTCAATCCCAATTGCATTTGCACCTATCATCATGTTCCGGGCCACGACATTGAGCAGTGTAGGGCCTTTCAGACCATCATCCATGACCTCATTAAGGAAGATGATTTCCTCACTCAGGAGGAACATCCTTCCCCATCCAAAATGAATACAACTCATCTTTCTACATCCTCATCCATCGGGTTTCCTAATACTCCCCCATCCTCATCTATTCCACTTTGCCTATCCTACCATCTATTGATTCTATCTCAGTTCCTTTTTCCACACTTCTACTCATGCCAATCACATCAACTAGTGTGAATGTGAACACACCATCTTCTTATTCCACATCATTTAAAGAACATTGGAAATCACTTCAACTAGCGTGAACTTGGATGCTCCTCCCATCTCATCTACTGAGATACTCTCACATCCATCATGAAAATACCAATCCATTAACTTGTATCAACTACGACATAACCTTGAATCTTTGATTGAAATCGTGTCACATCTTCAAGAATGTTTCTTTGTAATCCAAATCCAAGAACCTTGGTACACATCCATAAAAATCTCTTGTGTGTCCCCGAAAGAAGATAGACATTTCTCTAATGAATACCAAATATACATCATTTTTTTTGGGGCAATATCAATTTCCATTTAAGGCATCACAATCACTCTACCAACCAAAATAAAAAATATCTAGCATTCCCTCAAGATTCGACTCAAAATTATGGAACGACATGACACAATCCTCTACGACAACTCATACAACCACATCCCAAACATTTGCATCCTAGAACAAAGAAAATACATATAATAATGCGAAACCCTTCAACACTTATTACAAATTTCTGCCATTACGCTCCCACCTGTCAAGATATTTAACGCAAATAGTAGGAAGCCATCGTGGTTTGATCCCCACCTTAGTTGTGCCTACCATCATACCCCGGGTCACAACACTGAGCATTGTAAAGCTCTTCAAACTATCATCCACGACCTCATTGAAAGAGAAGACCTTTTTGAGGATTGTCACTCTACCATTTTATCCACAATTAATTCCACATCTATCGAAGTCTCTAAGTCTTCTCCTCCATCCTTCATTAACATCTCTCCTTCGCATGTTATTACTCATACAGAAGGTCCTCCCTTATTCATCAACACTATTTTCCTATGATCCCCAACACATCTACCTAATCATCCACATCTAATTTGCCTACAATAATACAATCTCTTTCACTAGGGAGTCACCTCCCCTCGTCCTTATCCGGTTAATACATTTCATATCTAAACAACTCTCCTTTCATGTTGGGAGACTTTAATCCTGGACATTGTTTTAGTTATCTCATCCAAATACATTCAATCTAAACCAACCCCATCCAAATATTCATCTCATTGGAAGCCCACTTTTGTGGCCATTTGCATTGATCCCTTAGAAAATCATATTTTTCATCTTAAGCCCACTGTGGTGGCCATGTTTGTCTCTTCGTTAAGAGACTATATTTATCTTTTTTCATTGAAGTCCACCTTTGTGGCCATGAGTGTGTTATCAAAGTCCTCCTTTGAGGCCGTGTATGTCCTTCCTTTGAGGGACCATATTTCCATCTTCATTAAAGTCCACCATTGTGGCCATATTTATGTCTCTTTTGGGGCACCATCTGTTTCATTAAAGTCCACTTTTGTGGCCATTTTTGTCCTTCCTTTGAGGGACCATATTTCCATATGTTTCATTAAGTCCTCCTTTGAGGCCATGTATGTCCTTTCTTTGAGGGACCATATTTCCATCTTCATTAAAGTTCACCATTGTGGCCATATTTGTGTCTCTTTTGGGGCACCATCTGCTTCATTAAAGAACACTTTTGTGGCCATTTTTGTCCTTCCGTTGAGGGACCATATTTCCATCTTCATTAAAGTCCACCATTGTGGCCATATTCATGTCTCTTTTGGGGCACCATATGTTTCATTAAGTCCACTTTTGTGGCCATTTTTGTCCTTCCATTGAGGGACCATATTTCCATTTAAGCCCACCATTGTGGCCATATTTTTGTCTCTCTTGGGGCACCTTTTATTTTCATCAAAACCCACCGTTGTGGTCATATTTTTGCTTCCTTAAGGACATAGTTTTATTTCCTGCTTGTCTATCACATCTAATCCTTTGCAAGCTCTCATCTTGTCGTAACTTTAATGTCTTCTCTCCCTTGGTAGTAAACTAGAGATAGAGCCTCTTAATCCATTGCACTTGCAACTAGACTATTGTTAGAATATCTATCAATGAGCACTTAGGCATATCTTTAGATCATTCCTCCATCAGTATCCCCTTCCATCTATCATTGTAATGATTTTGAATCATGTGGTCTATTGTCACTACCAGTCATGACCTTGAATATGAGTACCATGGCTCTACTCGTAGCATATTCACTATGGATAAGTTCTCCCATTCGGTGAAAATCTTGTAATCATTACATCCATCACCATCCCGTTTTCCTATTGTACTCATGTAGATGGTCTAGGGGTGTCTCTTGTACATTCATTCTCCCCTCCTAGGTGGTCTACCTAGCTATCCCCAGCTCTTCCCTATGAAAAGATACAATTCATATATGCGAAAAGCAAGATCAAGGTTATTAAAACAGATGATCCCTCGAAGGACAACTGTGCATACAAAAAAATTCAAATCAAAGTCAAAAGCAAAATCAAGAGAAATAGACCGATCCCTCGAAGGATGGCTATCATATATATTATTCTTGCCATCCATATTATGTATAAAGTAGACCATACCCTAGAAGGATGGCTACTCTTTTATTATGGAATTTGGAAGGTTTTCCACATTGATCAACCTTCCTTTTATTAGCATTCCCAGAAAGCTTCCCTCATTGATCAAATTTCTTTTATTCTATTCTTCCCCTTTCCCAGTGCTAGGGCATAGACTTAAGGAATACCATCTTTGGAGAAATTTTTTCCCACGTACAAGATACATCTCTAATTCCTTTTTCATGTTAGCATTAGGATTATAGGCATATTTCATCCATATCTTCCTCTTGATCTTGTGATATAATCAAATCTCATTAGCTATGTACTAACACCTCGCTATCGATCGCAAGTGCAATGTCTTGAGTAGTACCTTTTCTTGTTTACTTCTTATCGGGTTAAAAGCATAACTTTCTTACTTGACCCTTGTTATGGTTATGCGACATTCATTTCATCAAAGTCATCTTTTATCACAATTATCTCCTTAGAAATAAAATTTCATGTCATAAAATTTGTATCCATATGTTTACTCTTGAAGATGCCCCTATCAACATCATCCATAAATCCATGAAATCAATTATTATCTTCAAGAAATATTTTTAATGCATTATTCGGTTTGGGAATTCTACTTGACCTCCATTGCAGTTTGTGAATTCTACTTGAGGATAACTCTCAAGTAGCATTCATTATCCAACATCTCCTCATCCCCCACCATTGTTCATTATCCTCTTCTTCACCATCTCGGACCTTTCATCCCAAAGATGGTACATCTACGTAATTCCCGTGCAACAAAAAAAAAAACCTACTCGAGGTAGACCTATCATTCTGGACAAGGTATCATTCGTGATCATATCTGTTGACCATTCCTTCCTCCTAGCCCTCTTTATCAACCCAATTTTCTCCTAAAAATCGCCTCATCTCATTCTCCGCTGCTCTTCTCACCCACTTCGTCCTTCTCCATTGTTTGTTCGATACTTCACGTGTCATCCACCGGGCCATTATTTTTGTGCTTTTCTCTTAATATCCTTTTACTGCCATTTATTTTATTGTTCCATTTCCCTTTCATTCTTCTTTCAGCTTGATGATCCTACTTAATCATCCATTCCATGTAGGTTTCTTAATCACAATGCAACTCTTTCTTAGATCTTACCACCGTAAAAACTCCTTAATTGTTTTTCTCTGTTCCCTCCAACGCTAGACAAATATTCACTTGTACAACTTCTACTTAACGCTCTGACATCATCACTCGTACAACATAGGCATCCTAATTAAGAATTATCCTTACACTCTCCATCTTACACTACATACATTCCTCCATCCACTCATGTCACATTCCTTTGTTTCCTTGTTATTACCTCCTTTCACTTCCTGTTCCGTCTTGGTATACATTGCTCAGTCTTTTCATCATTCTTCTTCTTCGGCTTGGTGATCCTACTTAACCATTCCTACAACATGGCGATCTTACTTAAGAGTCTCTCTTAAGAATGATTTGTCTCCTTACCTTTCCTCTTTCCTTCATATTCCCATCATCCGTATTTTTTCTTCATTCCCCACAAACACATCCTCTTCCCTTCTCTTTTTCCTCACACAAAATATCTCAAACTTCCTCAAATATCATCTCCATCATCCCTCATTTAAAATCCAGCTTAACTACTTCATACCCTCTATTACTATGTCTTGTTCCTTCATCTTTACTTCCGTCATCTTCATCCACATCCTCATCGATTGCATTCTCTCCTCGCCTTTATTTTCTTACATATTGTTTGCCCTCCTTTCCTTACTCTTTCAGGTCCATTTTCTAGAATACTTCCCCATATCTATCACCATATTTACTTGTCATTATCATTGTTCATCTAACATTATGTCATCATTAGTTTCCATTCTCATGCTAAGAATTATCGGTGGACTTCTCCTAAAACTCATTTCTCCCCATTCTACTAATACCGGTTCACTTTTTTACCTCCTCCATTTTCTCTTCCTCCCTTTTTCCTTTTGTACCCTCTAATCATTATCAAAGGATTTCTCCTAACATCCCTCTGCTAGTATTACCTTTTCATCTTCCCTTCACCTTTTTCAATATCTCTATTGTCTTCACCACATACTGCCTTTATATCATTTTCTTTGTTGTCCTCTCCTCCTTTCTATCCCTATTTTTCTTTCATTTCATTAGTATCATCTTCATCTCCTCTTCTCCTCACACTTTCATCCTATTTATCCATTGATAACCTGACTCACCAGTGTTGTCCCATATTTTTAATCATCCCATCATCCACATACATTTCCATGCGTTCGGTTTCATATTTAATTCCTTTCCCGTTTTGGCTCTATCATCCCTTCTTTCCCTCTTATTTTCATTTCCCCCGTTATTGAGATTCTTTCTCTACCACCCCTATCTTCCTAGCTCCTCATAGTTCCTTTATTTCTCTTTTCCATTCTACCTCCTCCCCCATCTTCTTTAACTTCTTCATCTTATCCATCTTCTTCATTTTTCCATCCTACTATACATATTCATCTCTCCAATCATCCTTCTCTCATATTCTTCAAAACTTTTCTTTCTTAGTTCTCATGATCTCTTTCGTGATCCATTCTTTCTCTCACTCTGTTTTGATCTCCATCTCCATTTCATCCCTTCTTCTATCATTTTCTTGTCTTCTTCTTTGTCCTTCATCATTTCTTTCTTCTACCATTTCTCCTCTTTATTATCTTTGCTGCTTCTTTACTATGATATATCTTTATACATCCAACTTCCCTTCTAATCTCTTTTTCCCTCTCATCTCGTCTTCTTCTTGTTTAGACTTCCTCCCTCCCTTCTTATCCTGCTCACTTTCTCTATTTTCTTTTTCTCCAGGTCCCTCGTACCTTACCTATTTATTTCCCCCTTATATTTTTCCACTACCCTCTTGTTGAATATTATTCTCTTTCTTTTGTGCTTTCATCTATCTTCTCACCTCTCTCATCGTCCTTCTCTACTATTTGATCCCTCTCCTCCACCATGTCCTTTCTACTTCAACCATGTCCACTTTCTCTTATCTCTATCATCTATCATCCACATCTTTCATCCCATCCTCCTGGGACATTTTTGTCTTAGAGGATACCATAACACCAACACCTATCTGATCTTGTACTCTTCCATGCATATTTGCTCTACTTTTGTTTTGTTGCAAAAGTATCTTGACTTCTTATCGTACTTATCGAACAAGTAAGATTGCTTTTACTTTATAGTTTATTAACACTTATGCATCTTTCTTATGAAACATGATTACCATCATATTTATCAAACCTTTAGTGTATTCTATCTCACCCTTTTATCCTATCTTCTCATCATATGCACATTTATGATTTTTCCCCCTGGGGCATTTTATTTACACACCCATCTCCCATTATTTCATCTTTGTGCCCTATCATGGGGCACCTTTTTCATCCTTGTACTTGTCGGCGTATATAACTCAATTTTTTTGTCCTTCTCATGCCCTGTGTTGGGGCATCATTATCTCCATTCTCGTCAATTTTGGACACATGATTTTTCACATGATTCCTCACAAACATAGGATTGCACACATATTTCACATTCAGTTGCACATATTTTAATGTTTTCCTATGACCCATTGGCCATCTTGGTTTACATCCATACTTCAAAGTGGTCTTCACTCACTCGGTGGTCTATAGAATATTGTCGTCTATCTCTCGTTGAGACCACAATTGTTCTCTACCAATGTGATATTAGAGTCACTGCCATACTTTTTTTATTTATTGCGATCCTTTTTCACCGGGGCATCTTGCCTTTGGTCATATCTTCATCCATCCTCGAAACATCTTTCATCTAACCCTTTTTGTTTTGTCTCATGGCTTGCTATCGCAAACCACTCGGGAAAAAGGGGCAAATGTAGACACCAAATTTTGGTATAACCCGTGTTTTGGTCTCCTTCGAAGGCTTACTCAAATCTCGTTTCTTATTGATAATTCATATTTAGTTAATTAATCTTATAACTTAATTAATCTCTTATTACATGCCAAAACTATATTATGTTAAATAATTTATTTATTTTAATAAGTCATATCATCCTATTTAATAATTAAATAATTCAAAATATATATACAAATCAACAACCCCACATGTTCCCCACTTAAGTCAAAATCACTTCTCACCTAAAAATCAATTCCCACCTAAAAATTCAATTCCCTCAAATTATTAAATTATTAACCCCACCCATGAAGTCAATAATTCAAAATCTCCTATCCAACAACAAATCCAAAATCAATAGTGTAAAGAGAGCACATGACTTCACTTTTACACCTAACCATGTCCCCACTCCACATCACACCTTTTCCTTTTCTCATATCATGAACCCCACCATCAAATCAAATCTTTATCATGTCATCTTAATCGGATTTATTCTACAAATTATAATTATTTGTTAATCCTTTATTTTAATCCCAATTCAAGTTATAAATATAACTCTTTCTCCCCCTCTAAAGAGGAGGTAGAAAATTCTTGAAATTCTCAAGCTTAAAATTCATAATATTTTGTCAAAATTGTTTGTGAAGCTTTGAATCATATTGTGGAGTGTTTGGAGGTGAAGCTCTATCGGTCTCATATTGTCACTCTAACGATCAATTTGTTGTTATATCAAAATACTGGCTTGGTATCATATTTATATTATTTATTCAACATATTGAAAATCTCTGTAGTTTTGGCATGTCATCTTATCGTTGGATATTCATTATTTTCTTGTGAACATGGGGGTTGACAGCCACCGAGGAAGTTAACACTTCTCGGATCTACTTTGTCAGGCAACCCCCGCATATCGTTATCTAATCTTATCTGTTTCCATCTTACAGATCTATCTTCTTTCTCATAGATCTATTTTCTCTGTGCCCATATCCAGAATCTATATCTGCATTTGAGGTCTTAAGCCCTCTATCATTCAAATTTGCTGGTGGCTTGTAGTCTTCGTGTTCACCTGCGCGAGAACAAGTTTCCCGGATCAACACAAACTCGAAATTGTGATAACAACAACACTAGGTGAAAAATACAAAGTCACCATAGAAGCATGTCTTGCAATAAAATGACACAAATTTTCAAAGAGATGGACTTGTGTGCTAAAAGCCAAGTTACCCATCTCCGATATACAACCACCCAACCTTGACAAACAACCATAATTCACATAGTACAAGCAATCAAACCTTTTACACAGTAAGGAATAAAGGGATTAACCAATGAAATTGAAGCAAAAAAATTGCACCATGAAACTTTAGTTAGATGTTATTTAAATACACATGGCATTAGTTTATTGGCTTTTGTAAAAATGAGTATTTACTCTTGTGAAGCCAATAGACTTTCCTTTGGAAATATAATAATATGCATTGACTATTGTATGTGGATGTTGTTTCCATTATTCACACGTCTTAGCCAAAAAAAAAAAAAAAAGGTGAAAAATCCCATATATTTCAAGTTTCATGTTCAAAACCCAACCGTAAGCAAGCATTGTTAAACACGTGGGCGAACCAAATTATAATGTATTGTCAACACCCTATTTCCTGCAATCCACATCTTCGTGTTATTATCACCTATAAATGAGAGTAACCCATAATCCAACATGGAATGCCTTCGACATAATAAAACATGTATAGATATAGATGGTAAGAAGAACAAGGGTAAATAAATTTTATTTAATTTAAGGATAAACATTTGGATGTTATGTGATGGTTTAGATTTTACAAAATTAAATCACTTCAATATTTTCAAACACATTAGTTACATGTGCATGTGTGCGTGTGCGTGCATGTGTGTGTGTGTGTGTGTGTGTGTGTGTGTGTGTGTGTGTGTGTGTGTGTGTGTGTGTGTGTGTGTGTGTGTGTGTGTGTGTGTGTGTGTGTGTGTGTGTGTGTGTGTGTGTGCGGGTGTGTGCTCTTGAAATTAAACATGTTTAATTTTATTTAATTACTAGTAATTGTACTATTGTGCGTAATGGTCACGTGGATACAAATATAACATTGAAAAGTAAACATGTAGGTTATAATTTACTAGAATAAATCCTATAAGTAATTAAAACTATGGACATATTTTTGGCCTATAATAGTTAGGGAAAAACAACAATGCCCCATATTCCACCAAAAATAAAATGATCAAGTGTGAACCACAATAAAAGAAACACCCATCATATCAAAAAGCAATTTTGAGGCCCACAAAAATAAAAATGACATTGCATAGTTGAGAGATTAAATGTGCACAAGGTATATTGAATAGTAAAATCAATAGTCCTAGATTTTATTTTATTTATCAACATTATAAATGCTTTCTACTTTTCCACCTATGCATTCATAAAGACTCTTTCCATGCGAAGTTGAATGAAATTCAAAATCTTGTGTTTCTTTGGTATTTACCATGCATTCTATGATTCCGAAATACCCATCTATTGACCCCACAATTTTGGCTAAGTACCGAGCGACACACAAAAGGTAGCGTTCTCCAAGCATTTTATTTTAGCGCATGTAAGAATAGTAGAATGATGTGTAGGCTAGGAGTAGGGAGGATAAATGGGAAAGTCATATTAGTGAGCCTAAAAGATATCTAATTGATAAAAATAAATCATGAAGAATGACATCTTGTCCTTCCTTCTAAATCGAATAGAGTCCTAAGGGCCACTCGTGCATTTAAGATTACCACCTCCGAGAGATCCAAGTGAGGTGTAACCACTTCTAGTAATGGTGAGCAACCACTTTGAGTGGGAAATGATTTAAATTTGAACCATCAGTTGTGTATAAAATAAACCCTTTGAATACAAGAAGGGGTTGGTAGATGTTATGGCTATTATTGGAGGGTTGTTATTGTATCATGTAGACAAGAACGATTCAGTTCTATATAAACTCTACCTAAAACCATACTATTTTTGGTCCGCGTACACCATTAGTAGCCACTCTGTAAGCTTGAGATGAAGTGAATGGATATATGAATAACTTTTGTTATATATTGTGTATTAATCCACTAAGTGTAGTTTATATGAAAATGCATGCGATCTCTTGCTTAATACGAATAGTTGATAGTTCTCTATATCATTATTGTTAAGTGTGATGGCTCGCCTTCCATTCCCCTGAACTAGTAAGGGACCTAACACATAAATTACACCTCGAGTGAGCTTGGAATAAGTCTTGTGTGATATGTTAGTGGCATAGTGGGTCTAAAGGGGTTGTGTCTTTGGTCAAGTCCTTTTAGGCTAAATACATGAGAAAGCTAGAAATACCACAACATCTTGGTTCCATTGCAAAGAAATTTCTCATTAAGGGAATGGAAAATGTTTAAGAGGATCACACTTGAGATCACGAGATAAATGGTGGAGTGAACAAGAAGAATATTATGCATGAAGTCATTCGAGCTGCAGAGAAAAGACCCAAGAAAATGGGTAGATGAGAATCTAGACGATGCCCTATATTCAATATTCTCTATTGGAAAATCCAATGAACCTCAAAAGAATATATTTTCTTCTACTTCCTACTTTCCAACTTTGCAAGCTTTGTAATCTTGAACAACCAAGAAATAACTTTGTGTCTTTGAGGAATAAATCAACAAAACTTTGTATCTTTGATTTGTTAATCTTGTCATTTCTTACACAACTATTTTCTTTCTTATTGAATGTGGACCTACTATGGTTAGTGTATACGAAATTTGCAAGTGCCCACTCACAAACATAACCCTCTCCCTATTTTCCTTATCTCCCATTTACCTCTTTTAAAGAAAATTCCTCCTTGTATTCCATATGAGCAATTTTTGACAAGTTTAGTGGAGTATTTATGTGTGATCTCTAGCCTAATGGCCACCCAAAAATTTTATCCTTTCTTCCATTCAATAAATGTGAACCTCCCCATTCAAAAGAGGAGGGACCTAGTCTTGGAGCATTGCCAAAACCGCTAATTTGTCCCGCGACAAATTATTTCACCGACACTTGTCAACACCCATTATAACAGTATCACCAAGACATATTTATTTTATCCTTTTAATATAATTTTTTTTCAAATATATTAAAAAGGGGTGCTATTATAGACACGTAAATTTTTTGATAGTTGACAACATCAATTTCAACACTCTTTAACATAATTGAACAACTCGACATACATGTGAGTTTTTAACACACTTTCCTCTTATTTGTTTACCCATTCAATATCTTAGTCACCTTCATGTTGCAGTCATAATTATTTAGGAGCAAGGCAATTTATACAAAAACATCTTGTAAATCCTAGACAAAAATTCTCCAATAATCATATCCTCGTTTACATCCACTAGACACTATTGTAAAATTTTATCACTATCCTTTTACGTCAATTTCCTCCTTTGTCAATAGTGTCCAAGAGTGACTAATGGTTAATTTTCAAATGTAGGATACTTCATTAGGTTGGATTAAACATGTTTCATAGGTTGGTTATGGATAAAAATTAAAATTTTACAATATTTCTTCAAATCTTTGTTTCACGGTGTTGGGTTTTAAAATAGTACTTTAACAAAACCACGGTCAGGGGACAACAAGTCTCTCCTCTTTATAGGAGAGGTTCCCTTATTGAAAGCAAGCAATAAAGCTTACATACAAATGTACATCTTTCATCTTAAGGCTGGACTTTTGAGATCTTGAAATGCTCCTTTACCAAAATAGCTTATCAATACAAACGAATGGAAGAATTGAAGAAAGGAAAAAGTAGAATATAACAATACTTTCAAGAAATATAGATAGCAGAGTATAACCTTATACGTACTAAGAAAAGTTGATACAGAACAAAATCATTCTCATTCACAACATAAGATATCATTCCATAGATACAAAGTTCTAGAAAACATATCAATAAGAACACAAAGTTTCTTATTACAGAAGATAAATGATCCACATATTTCAAGCAAGCAAGAAGGGATAATAGATGAAGATAGAGAGAAAGAGGAAATTCTTCTGTATTGATTGCTTTCAATTCTATTTACACTTCAAAAGTATCAGAGTCCAACATTTGCAATGAGCCAAGCTCTTACATTTATAGATGAAACGAAAAGAGGAGAAGAAGAGAAGGAAGAAAATATGATTTGGAAGCTCAACCACCAACCATCAATGCCCCTAAAAATCCACCTACAATTTTTCAAATCTGGTTCTGCATGTCTTTGGCATGCTGAAGAAGGAAGGATGGAAGATCAGATCAAATTTGATCTAGTTGAAGCAGTCCGATCACATATTAATGGCACAAAAGATGTTTTCTAGATTTTCACCCAAATCAAGATATCCAGTCAGTTCTCCATGTCTATTTGGTGTGTCGGAGAAGGAAAGATGGAAAATCGGATCAGATCTGGGTAGTTGAAGCAATCAGATTACATATTAATGGCATGAAAGACATTTTCCATATTTCTAACCATCAAATCCTGCTAAAAACAATATTTTATGATTCTATGGCATATATGAGACCAAGATCTTTCCAATAATATAGAATTTGTCGAATTTCGAGCATTGGAGTAAAATTTATGTTCATTTGAATATTTGAATCGAATCCGTACAAAATGGCGAAAATGCAATTTTCACAAAATGGATCCGCGGGCCCAAAATTGAAATTGTGCCTTTAGCACAAAAGATGCAAAAGTGCAAAATTTCCCTCAAACCCCGCAGCCCACAACTTCACTTTTGATATAGGTCTGACATGTGGCTTTACCTGAGTGGTAATAGAGTCGCGACTCACTTTATAATTTTACTTCTTTTGGAAACAAGGCTCAAAATCTCAAAGTTCTCCACCCACTGCTTCCCCATTTTGAATTTTCAATGTGGGCTCAAGACCCCAGCGGAGTCATGGAGCATTTTATAACTTTTAACTCTCTTTTTGGAAATAAAACTAAAATTCCCAAAATGCTCCGACGACCCGCCTTCCTATTTTAAATTTCAATGCGGGCTCAACATTTGACTTTATCTCTTGGCATGAGCGGGCCGCGATTCACTTTATAATTTTACTTCTTTTGGAAACAAGGCTCAAAATCTCAAAGTTCTCTGCCGACCTGCTTCCCGTTTTGACTTTTCAACGCGGCTCAAGACCCCATCGAGTCATGGAGCATTTTATAACTTTTAACACTATTTTTGGAAATAAAACCGAAATTCCCAAAATGCTTTGATAGCCCACCTTCCCATTTTGAATTTCAATGCGGGCTCAACATTTGAATTTATCTCTTGGAGTGAGTGGGGTTACGGTTCACTTTATCACTTTACGCCTTTTATGGAAACAAAGCCAAAATTCCTAAAGTGTCCCGACAACCCACCTCTCCGCTTTGACTTTTCAACAGATATTCAATACATGGCTTCAACGGAGTTACGACTCATTTTGTAACTTTACTCCTTTTGGAAATAAAGCCAAAATCTTTAAAGTGCTCCGATGATCCGCTTGCCTCGAACTTAAAAATGGCCACGTGTCCTTTTGCGGGCCTTAGGCATTCTTTTATTTTTTAAGCCTTTTCGCCATAATGCCTCAAAACACAAAACGGACCCGCCTTTCCGCCTTAGCTCGATTCGACCAATCAGGATCCTTCAGGCCAGAGCCAATTTGACACTTTTGCAAAAATAACAAAAATGATAAGTTCACAAAATAATCTGCCATGCCACATCCAATTAGAGATTTCCATGTACTCATGGATGCGGGGTCAAAAATTGACAGGGAAGATACGCTCGTCATTCACGACTGTAGAAAAAATACAAAGGAGGGGAAACTCCACCATTTACACTGGATTTCAAATTGTTCTCCATGGAAAGAGAAACTGCAAACAATACAAGGCTCGACACGATCCACAACCAAAAGAGGAGGATTGACAATTTCATTCAAATGAAAGAAACAATTTTTAAACATCGAGACGGGAAGACAAATTTTTTTTCAAACCATGCGGACTGCAAGATTTTAAATTAACAGGGCAAGATTGCAAATGAGCACTAACTTCTTCAAAGAAATTTTTTTTCTATCTCTCCAGACTTCTCAATTGGCTCAAAAATATCTCAAAGGCACCAACTCAAAATTTTTGAAACTTGACTTAAAAAAACGATGGGGATTTTGAGGGTGACAACACACGATAATAGAGATTTTCACTCTTTCTTCTCTTCGTTCTTTGCTTCTTCCTCCTCATTTGAAAAAAATATTCTGAGACCCGTATGTTGTCATGGAGTGGAGGATAATTTTGTAATGGTGGAGCTGGTTCAAGTTTCAACAATATTGGAGTGGTGGTGAGAAGCTATAGAGCAAGTTACTGAGTGAAGTTGTGCATGGGAGAGTAAGAAGTTACAAGCGGGGAAACAAGAAGAAATTTTAAAAATTTGAAATCGGGAGTGAGGCACATTTTTATGTCCCTCATGTAGCTCAAGCATTAAGGGATGATAGGGACATAAAATTACATGTCGTGCCTGGTTGCGACACATGGTAGAGATCTAACGATTGGGGATTCAAGTAAAAAAACAAGTTTAAAGCATTGAGTGGGCTGCAAGATGGTCACATGAAGAACCATGAGGCTTCCTAGGGGTTGGGAAAATTTTCTTGTCTGTGATGTCCCCCCAAAAAAATGGACATGAGGGACATCAAATTTCACGGCGTGCCAGACGCCACCACTTGTCATGATCTGAGCGAGCGAGGGAATGAGCTGATAAACACCTGGGAGCTGAATTGGCGGTTCGAGAGGTTGTATGAGGATCCAGAGGGATTTTAGGGGATAGGAACATTTTTATGTACCTCATGTCCCTTTACTTGAGGGATTTAAGAGACATGCAATTGTGTTAGGATCTTGGAGCTAACACGTGTCTTGTTCAAAATTTGGCTAACTCCCGAACTCGCTCCTAGAGGGTAACTTGAAATGGCGATAACTTGAGCTCCCAATGGACATTTTTGATGAAATTTTATATGATCTTGACTGAAAATGGACTTTTGAATCCAATGGTTGGGGTATCAGGTATTGATTCCTCCATTTGATCCATAAAAAATTGGAGGTTTGATCTGGCTTGCTAGGTACGCATGGAAAAAATAGTTATAAACATATTGCGCCAAGGTGTTGTGAAAAATATGATTTCACCATCTTGTAGGGATTGGAATTACCTTTCAAAATATGTTTTTTTGGATTATAACTCCATTCAGAGCTCCCAAAATCACCTCCCAAAGTTCAACAACTATTTTGACCTTGTGCATTGCCTAGGCTTGTAAACCCTAATTTTGGTGAAACTGCCCAAACTTCTCCGAATCCTTCCCGAATCTTCTTAAATCACTTCAATGATGTTCCAAGGCATTCGATTCACTTCCATGTCTGATTTATCTTCTCTGTTCCACTACATGGGGTTGCTCCGAGTCTAGGAAGATGAGTGATGAACCTTCCCTCAATCGCTCAAAGCTTGAGTTTTTAATGAACTCATAAAATCACCTAGGGATTTTGAATTGATTTTCCTAAATCACCTAGGGGACTGATTTAACATCAATTGGGAGGTCACTAGACTAAGTGGGTAGACTGGGATGTCTTGGAAGGGTAAAACTTAAAGTTTTTGACACAAGGGTATAGTTGTCATACTTGGAAATTGTCAATTTCCATGTTGCACATTTGCGTGATAACAATAGTCCATGAGAAAAAGGTATGGGAGGGATCGAGTCAAGACCGCATTAATTTTTTTTTCGGGAAATATATTATGCTTCAACATGATGTAAAGTTTTTAACTAAACAAAGTGTCACTTTTTTACAAGATGTTTTGGATCAACATTTATGATCCATAAATTTTTAGGAAGAAAAATCTTTGTGAGTCATATGATATTATTTCAAGGATCACAAGTGTTGAAATATGAAATTAAAAGACTTACACATTTTATCCACAAACTTTACATCTTTCTAATACATTTTGTCTCTTATTCCACAATTGAGCTTAAAAGATAACTGAATTTAAAATTCTCATTGATATTTTCTTCGATTTCTAATACAATGATAACCCGAAATAGACCCGATGATTGTGGAGTAGAAAATTATTAAATTGTGGAGATTTTTGTTATTATAGTCAAACATTTCAAGTGTTTGTCATGACATTTTCATCATCAAAATTTCTCTTTACCTTTCGTTTTACGCATATTTGTGACACACTTTTTCAATGCAAACTTCACATCATGGACGTGGCATGTTTATTAAGTATTTTTAGCACTTTTTAAAAATTCTAATGTTCAATAATTTTTTTAAATTTAATTACTTGATTGTTTCTTGTTGTGTCATTTAGTATATTTTTATATTTAAAAAATATTTATTAATGATATTCAAAGTTTAAAAGTTTTCTATATGGTGCCGATGTAAGTGAGAACATTAAGTTTACAAGCCTCATTAGATGGACTTCATATTTCCTTATTATTTTTTTTTCTACTACATGTCATTGCCTAATCTATTTTTCATGATTGCCATTTTCCTTCATGTTAGCTCTCTTGGGGTTATGTTTCAATCCAACATGCTTGAGTTTGGAAAAAATTATTTATACATGCCTACCACTTCTTTTCTTCACAACTTCCATGTCTACAATTCACAAAGGAATAAGTACTTAAACCTAAAGTAAGCATGTCAAATCATAAATTAAGAAAAAAGGAATCTTTTTCAAACCTTAGACATTACACGATACACTTTAATGGTTTTATTAGTAAAAATACCTCCTGTAAATCAAAGAGAAAATGGTACTCAAGAATGTAAGAAATCCTAAGTAGATCATTCTAAAGTTTTCAATCGGTAGATAAAATCTATGTATCACCTATTTAGCTACAATTACTTGAGCTTTAAAATAGAAATGCATGGTACAAAGTGCTAGAAGAAGCAAGCATTGTGATTGGGTTTCGATTGTGGAACCTATTGGGATATCACCTTTGTATTTTGGCCCTTTTATATAGAAATCACACTCGCATGACTAACATAAGTGAGATTTAGATGACAAATTGGAGCATAGATAGAAAAAATATTTCGGTGGGAACAATATGAGTTATGGAATATGTTTGGGACATGTAGGTATTTGATACCCACATTTTATTTCCAACTTTTTATTCACGTCTTCTGTTTTACAATAAATTAAGTTATGTCTAAATAAAAACTTTATTATTATAAAATAAAAATAACAAAGTTGTGTGGTTCCTAAAGGCCAAACTAAAGAGGGGGGAGGGAATGGTTTTCCAAAGAATTGCATCATAATGTTATACACATTATATTTATGTTTTTGTAAATTTTTATTATATTTCTAGCAAAATTGGGTTTCCTTTCATTTCCCTAGATTTCCCATCTTGCATATTTACTTGGAGCGCTCTCACTTTATTGAGCATATCATTGCAAAAATGGTCGTGTTGGACAAAATTTTATGCACGACTCATTGTGGAGTCAAAAATTTGTCATCCTCATTTTTGCCACCGATTTATTGTTCTCAAGGGTGTATTTCCTAAAGAGAAAACCTAATCCACCTCCACTCAATTACTTTTCCGCTCCTATAATCGGGAAGAATATGGTAGGGAAACTAAGGCATGTAGTTTTTTCTACAATGGCGAAGTGTAGCTACCCCATAGTTACATTGAAATCTACCCATGAAGTCTTGGAATTTATATCGAACTTGACCACATCTTATTTTATGAGATTGACGATGGTGAAAATGGGGTTGTGATAGGTAGGGAAAAGGCCCTTACAGTTGCATCCTCTGTAACACTTATGGATATCCTAATTGTGTTGTGTACAACACTACACAAACATCACTACATGATTCCTCCTCTCCAAGATAAAAAGACCATATTGTTTGGGCGGGATTGATTTCACTTAATGTAAATAATGAAGAGGAAACTTGTATAGGGAATCAAAGGTTTTTATGATGATGATGACGATCCTATCAATGTCACAAATATTATACCACTCCCGATCGGACATGAGATGGATGATTCATAATTTGCATTTCATTTCAATTTGGTGATGGACATGTTGACAATGGCCCTCTCCTGTTATTCCATTTTCTCCACAAATAAAATATTTCCCAACCTCCCCCTCATTTTTAGAAAATTAATGCAAATTTCAAAAGAAATGTGATCAATTTTCCAACATCAAAACTTGTTCTATCTATTTAGAAAAATACCTTGGAATGATAGAAAAAATTAGAAAACATCCATACTTGTTGTAGATGCTATCTTTAAAAAAATGGGCATCGTTTCTCTTCATGGAACAACATATTGCATCATGGATCTCATATTGAGTACATTGCGATATAATATTTCTCACATCTAGCAATTTTGTACGACACTAAAGAGATTACCCAACTTTACATTTCACCTCTCCTCACCCACTTATTCTCTTAGCATGCAGTGGTTTAAACCATTTTATTGGTCAACTCTTGAAATGGATATATCATGTAGGCTACACTTGTCCACATGCATTGATAGTCGGTCTGACATCCCTTCCAATTTTCCTCGATTGACATCCATTCTTTCAATAGATTTTGTGTATTCATATCAAAGCCATAAGGAGCCCTTAAAGAAAAGTTTTTGTATCTAACATATCTAGATTTCAAAGTTCAAACATATGCAAGATCGATATCTACAAGCGGTGGCAAAGGAGACTCTATGTTCAAACCACTATGTCTGCCCGTCCATGCAAAACACCAATAACTACCACAAAAATAATAATCAACATTTTACTTTATTGACATCGGTATTGTTGATTGAACATGCCTTGATTTATTTCAGGATATCTCCATAGTATGTTGCCTTAATGACCTTTACAATAATCCCCCTTCTCATTCAAGTGATTGAAAAAATTGGCATGTTATTCATGTGTTTTCTTGTAAAAAAGAATTTTTTTTAGTCTCCCCCAACATTCTCCCTACCTCAAACCCCTTCTTCATTTCCCTATTCTTTCTAAAATGTTTCCCTCCTTTAAATGTAACTTCTTTATCACATCCCCTTTGGTTTTTAGCAGCTCTTTACCACTGAATTTAAGAGCAGTTATATATCCTTCCAACAAGTATGGGAGTTTCCCACACATCAAATACATTCTCTTCATTATACAAAACAAATAGACGATCTCCACCAACACCAATATCGGAGATCCCACCAATGCCTTTGTTGCGAATTGTGAAGTGAGCACCCAATCGGGCCCACACAAGACATTCACGCCGTCATTATAAATTTTCACAGATTGACCCTATTTTAGACACGGAAGATGTTTTAAATCGTATAAAAAGACACAAAAATACTCTAAATAGGAATTCCTGCAAAAAGAAACCAATTTGCATTGCAACGTCGATACAAAGCACCTTGGGAGTTACGTGGACATTCATCCCTTGACACTTGATTTCTTTTTCTTCACGATTCATCTTCACAAATATCAATCATCCATCCTTCCTCACTCCTTTGTTTCTCATAAAACTTTTCCCCTATGATCCCTTTTCGGCGTCCACATCGCACTCCTTCGCGCGATTGTTAGTGTAGCTAATTTCAATAGTGTGAATCATCAATTTTTATCAATATCTTACTAAATATGGTTTCCCAAAACATATGTTTACATGGAAAGACATGTTTAAATTGGAATGACACTCCCTATTTCTCTCATGAAGTAGGTGATAGATGGTGCTAATCATCGTTGGTGTTTGTTGAAGCGTGGAAAATTTTATGCCCTTAATTTCTTTTAACGGTGTTTTTATACTCATCGCTTTAATTTGTCCACATGGAGCGAGCCATCTGAATGAATCTTGTTATGCCGAAAGGCGTGTTCTAAGTTAGAAAGCCCGAGGGGCTCTGACACGGACGACGACAGCAAGGGCCGAGATCGTTTGGTCGACGATGTATGGACAATCGCGAGCCATACACCAGGGATGTCGTAGAAATAGGGAGAGCGCCTGTCCAGACATCGGCGACTGTCATTCGTTGCGGTCTTTTCATTCATGCTTGCCCTGTGTTCTAGATTGTGGTGCTTGTCCTCCTGTACACTATCCATACAGGCCACCATCTCCCCCTGTACTTCTACGCCTGTCGGATTAGGTCGTATTGGATAAAGAGGTGTGGTATCGTTTAGGGCAAAATGGTTGCGTGTTTGGGTGCTGCAGCGACGTTGCTGTTTCTTGAGATCTGTGTCGTTGGAAATCCCTGAGGGCTAGGGTTTTAATGGGGGTCGGAAAATGTGGATATGTTTATCTGCTGTCATTCACCAGTGCGAAGGAAGCGGCAGAGGTAAGGCATCCAATAAATTTTGTCTGCTAAGTTTGAATTTCCATCAGATATCTGGTCGTTTATATTTCCCCTGTTTTTTAATTTCTGTATTCTTCACCGATCTTATTGGTATGCGACATGTTATTCAAAGCAATGGGATGAAAATCTGTAAAATTATAGTGAAAAATGCTTGAAAATACCTTGTCGGTGGTGAAAACCTCTGAAAAAGCTCTCATGCTTTTGCTTTCAACCAATTTTTGCATCTAGAAATTTTCTTCCCTGAGCATGGTTCAAATACTCTGTCTTCTGCAAAGCTTCCTCTGCTTGTGATGATATCAGTCTGTCTTTAGTAGGCAGAGCCTTCATATCTTCAAATCGTTTAGCCTCCATTTCCTTAACACCCTTTTCTAGCTCTTGAATGCGTTTAGACCCAGCCATTATAACCTTGCCAAACTCCTCTGTTTCTTCACCCTTTTCTATCAACGCATTCTTCAGAGACTCTGCCATCTTCTGCAGTTCATATTCCCATTCCTTCAACTACTTTTCTGACATTTTTATAACAGGTCTTTTTAATACCGAAAGTTTTGACAAAGATTTAAAGACAAAGTCTTTAACGTGAAAGATTTTGGATCAAGCATGATAGGAGTCTGGTTTGAAATCGATCATAAAATCATATTTTCGTATAAAAGTGGAAGGGAATCTTCATTTTCAAATACTTAATTTTTCCAAAAGAACTGAAAAAAGAACCAACTCACAAATGTTAGTTGCTTGTCGTTATCTTGTAGCCTTGTTCTGAAACGGAAGAGTTTAAACTATCTTGGCTTGCATTAGGAGCACTCTTCTTCATGCTGTGTAGTACTTTGAGCAACCAATTCCAGGAAAAACAGATTTAAAGAACTAAATTTTCTAAAAACTATTTCCACCTAGTTACATTATTACAACTTTGAGGTCGTAACAAGATTCTCTTAGTGCTTTATTTGTCATTCAACAGTTCAAAAGTTTGGTATCTTCACAATGTTTACTGACAATTTCCTGAAAACTTTTGAGACATGCAGATTCGACCTAAGGAGCTGAAAAATGATTTATTATGGTTAATTCATGAAGTCCCTGAAATGTTATTATGTCAAAGGAGAGCAATTTGTTCCATCCGAAATACAATCTCAACATATTTTGCAAGTGAGGATTTGGGCAAAATAATTGAAATACTTATGAGAAATGTAACTTTATTAAGTGATGCCTGCCTCGGAGCCCTGAAGCAACTTTCGTGTGTTGTTCAGAACTGATTGCAAAGTTTCGTACTCAGTGCCCTGTATTGCACACGTACAACTTGCTCCTCCTGCGGTGGCTCCCCGTGGAAGACAGTTGTCCAGCTATGTGCCCTGTCGTACTCGGTTTTGCCTAAAGAGCTATGCTGATATATGGTTGAAACGTAGTGTGCATGCATATCTGAGTGACTACCCTAAATGCTAATGCTAAAATTTTAAGAAATTTGCAAGAAAACAGGAATACAAGAGTTTAAGAAAATTAAAAGAAAACAGGAATACACGAGTTTAAGAAAATTAAAAAAACGCAGGCATACAACATCATTTTTTTGTGGTTTGCATACAATATTACCAATCAGGAATTGTTCTGATTTTGTTACCCTGTTACCAAACAGGAACGACTTATATGATTTCCTTCTAAAATTTGTAGCCCTGTTTTTCATCAAAGCACTCAGTCTCTTCGGTTATATTTGTTTTAATAACAATAGATTCATGGTCTTTAAGCTTGAGAATGGAGCGTAATTCTGTGTATGCTAAAGTTTATTTTAGATTACTATCTATTTATTTATGTTTATTCTTAATTTTGTTTATTCTTAATTCACAAAGGGTTTGCAATTTTTTCAGTTTCTGCTATATTTCTATTTATGCTTACTCTTGAGTTTTTTTGTTTGATTTATTAGAATTTCCTTCTTAAATTCGAAGGTCTGTTTTTTATCAAACACTCTAATTGATTGTTTTTTGTTTTGGGACAACGGTCTAAAATTCTGTAGATAAGAGATTCTGAAAACAAGATCTCTATGCTTACAAATAAAATAAAGGAAACAGAAGCTGGAAGCATCCGTGAGATACAAGCACTCAAGGATGTGCTTGCTGCACGTACATAAGAGTTAAGTGAAGCCCATATCAGAGTAGTTTGCCAGATTTCTGAATTTTCAAAACAACATGCTTCGTTGAGGATTCTGAAGAAAGAATATGGATGCTTGCTCTCTTTATTGGCAAATGATCTTCCAAAGAAGCTAGATCTTTTGAGAAATATGGAGCTCTCTTTTTCAGGGCATATTGAGTCAACTTGACACATTAGAAGGCTCAAAATGTCCCAGTCCGAAACTCAGTCGTGAATAAATATCTACTATTATGGAGGTAATGCTAGAGTGCCATGCCAAATTTGGTGTATTTCATCTCTAATTTTATGAAGTTCATTATTTTATTTGTTGTCAGTTTTATTTCCTATGATTTGAACGCAACCCATAATGGGATATGCTTCCAACCCGGATTCTAGAATTAAAGTAAGATATTATACTCCACCGACATATTGTGCATCTGGAACATACTCACTAGGAGGTATGGGTACCTGTATTGGTATGGGGATGGCAGACAATATTAACATATTTTCAGAATCAGGTTTGAGGGGTGGTCAGATATAATGTATGTTTGATAGACACAAGTGTGCTCACACATACAAATTTAAAAAAATTAAAAGTTGAAATTTTGATTAACATTGAGTCATAAACAAACTTTCCTTTTGTGTGATATTTTTCCTTACAGATTTATGCTTCCCAAACTGTCTGTTTTTTTAATCTTGCCCCCCTTTGAAAAAAATCCCGCTGACATGTTTTGCTCGTGCACCAAACTTCTTGTTGCTTTCTATTTTTGAATGACTAAGAAATCTGGGCTATTTTTGAGCATTTAGAGATCAGGGTATATCCTAAAAACATGGTACATGGTTATATATGGATGGAATCCCACTTGGGCATCGAGGATAACCCTAGTCAAACTCTATTACGTAATGGCCCCTTGAAACCTGCAGGCTGTACTGTTTGGAAGGTGGTATAATTATTATTAAACTTGTTATAGAAATATGGCCACTATAGCTGGTGCTTCTCGACAAGCATCAATACCTTACAAGGGGTAGCTCATTTTCTCTGTGTGCAAGGTGTGATCCATACGTCTTCATATCCTTCCTCTTATTTGAGACCAATTGAAAGATTGGTAGGACACTTCCTACCCATTAATTGAAATTTAGTTGTTACTCAACTCCCTTATAGAACCATCCCCCGCTCCTCTCCCCCTCTCTCTCTTTATATATATATATATATATATATATATATATATATATATATATATATATATATATATATATGAAATAATGTTTCATTCTGTAGATTTAGAGTGCCATGTATATGATAGCCTTAAGTAGTGTCCATTACCGATGAAACTCGTGGTAGTATCATCACAATGTTTTAAGGTTGTATTTACCAATGGTGCACAATGGAAACAACACTAGATAAGAGTAGCCCTCATGACTGGCATTTGCCAATAGTAATAGCCTTTACAACAGATATACATTAAGATTAATTACTTACTCATATTTACTTACACCAAAAGACACTATCACCATCTCATACCCATTATACTTCTTCATATCCTTCCCAGTTAATTGAGATTAATTTAAGGACCATTATGACTCATCCCATATCCCTTATGAATCCCTATATATACTCTACATTAAAAAAAAATTAGGACCACTCCCGATCGCCATGCTTCTATTCTAAGTTTTAACAGGGTACTTCACAGTTACCAAATACGACCCGATTTTTACAAATTTATCCTATTTTTACAAATGTACACCTGAGTTGGCCTAATGGTGAAGAACATGTGCTCTTGAAATTTAGGTCACAAGTTCAAATCCTATAGGGGGTAGGGTATGTATGCCTCGTTTGTAGCAAAGTTAATTGCCTCCCGCATGTGAGTACGAGGTAGTCCCATATGCTATAAGCCGCTTGTAGACCCAAAAACAGGCTTCCCGACATCGTGGACTGTAAAAACCTATTATTATTATTATTATTATTTATCACCGAATGAAATTCCTAAAATTTCGGGATTTGGTAGATTAAAATTCAGAAAAAGCAAAAGCCAATCCTGCAGCTGTAAACAATAATATTTTTACCAAATCTGTTTCCCAAAAAGCCAAAAATTGTGGCTAGAAATAATAGAAAATCCACCGAATCTATTTGGAACTAATGTTGTTATATTTATAATAGCCCGTTGGTATTAATTAAAGGCAAAACAAAAGGTTGCAATTTATAATTATTGAAATTACTATATTTTTTTATTGAAATTTATTGTATTTTTCCTATGGACCGTTTTTTCCCATATTTTGTGTCCACCGTTTAATACTCTCAGTATGAAAGTTGCTACTATGGGGTACTTCAACAACCCATTGATCTGCTTTGGATATGTGTAGACTTAAAACATAATTTCTTTCTTTCTAGATATGCACCTGTTCTTATTCCTCTTCTTCGAAACATGGCTGCATTTTGCATACTTATCTAATACAACAACAAGAAACATGTTCCTTTCATATAAAGCTTGTTGTTTAAGTAGCTAGCATTTACCATTTACTTTTGTCTCCTTATTTTATGTTTCTGCTGACATCTTTTTTCTTTCTTTCGTTCCAAATTGCATAATAGGTTACTTTGCAATAACGATTTCTTTCCTTCTTACGAAATCAGAAACCTAGCCAGCAAAAAAAAAACATGAAATGCTTTAGCAGATTTGAATATCCATAGCTTGTGTTTGCACTCCAAAGTAAATGATTGCTTCTAGGAAAAAAAAACAGATTTAAAAAAAAAAAGTAGGTTTAAAAAAATAAAAATTGGTTTGCCTACTTCTACTTGTCGAATTTAAAAGAGTATATGAAGTATTGTAGTTTCTTTCTTTTACTTGACTGCTGATTTCTTTTTCTCATGCAATCAAACCTTTTCTTTATTCAACCCAAATAGACAAATTTACTCTTGGATATGTGCTTGGTAATGTTAATGCGTTTATGAATCATGATCAAGTTAGACTGTTTATGAAGTTATTATTTTGTTATGAATGTTTCTTCAAGCATCCTATTCACTTTCAATGTGCTAAGATTGAATTTATAAGGCGTTTTATGGCTCGAGACATGAAATTTTATTTGTTGTTATTTCCATGTGCGAAATGAGGAAAAAAACTCGAACTCCACTCTTCAAATTGATGGCATATTGATAAGTTTCTATTATGTTCATAAACCAAAGGGTTTTATTGCCATCTCAGCTACAACTATTTGATATTTGACGGCACATTTCAACTCCCAAACAAAATAGTAACAAACTTGTTGCAATTACATACTCTGACAAGTTGACAAATCATTTATTTTGTAGTTATGCATTTTATTATAGAAAACTTGATGCTTATAAGATGCATTCGCCAGTATGAAGTTCATTACATAACCCATTACCTTAAACGTTGCAAATTATATTTGTCCCTATTGTTCGGGTGGTATAAGAGCTCCTGAAACATTAAAGTTTTGAAGCTCAAATGAAACGAGTGAGTGGGCAAGATGAATGCTTCAACAATGTAGAGTGTCTAATTTCATAACAAAGTGTCGACAAATACAAGTACAACTTATTGTCTATTTGTTGTGCCATTTTATATATTCCCCTGAAGTTGTTTTTTGGTACAAAAGTTCATTATAGAATGTTGATGATTAGAGATTAATATCTTCGTTTAATGTAATGTGCTTTTATTTTAGTAGGATGTGGATCACTTGTGGTGCAAATATGATATACTTTTACCAAATACATGTCAACATCATATATTGCAAATGGTGCTTGATGGCCATAAACATTAACAACTAAGTATGCAAATTAAACCAGGTTATTTACCTTTCTAATAAGAAGAGGGAGTGGGATTGATGAATGCTTCAACAATGTAGAGTTTTCCTAATTTCATAACAACGTGTCAACAAATACACCTGTACAACTTATTGTCTATTTGTTGCGTCATTTTATACATTCCGCCAAAGTTGTTTTTGGTATAGAAGTTCAATATAGAATGTTGTTGATTACATATTAATATCTTCGTTTATTGTAATGTGCTTTTATATTTTGGCAGCATGTGGATCAATCGTGACACAAATTATGATATAATTTTACCAAAGACTCGCCAACATCAAATATAGCAAATGGTGCTTGATCGTTGTAAATATTAATAGGTTAGTATGCAAATTAAACCAGATTATTTACCTCTATAATAAGAAATTATGGAAATGGACACATTTTATTCCAATTTTTTATATTCATGCAACTACGTGAATTACATAATCTACTAAAGATCAAAGCCGGATCTACTAAAGATCAGATATCGCAAGTGGTGCTAAATACATGTAAACATTAACAAGTATGCAGATTAAACCAATTGTGTTTACATCTCCTCTCTTAGATTTGCAAAACCATTCCACTTTTTCATAGGCTCCCAATTGTGTTTTTTTCACTTCTTTTATTTTTGTAGGTGGCATCTATTACCCATGGCGAACACTATGGACATTGAGTTGCTTGCCGCTCAACTTTTCTCTCTCGCTCTTTCATCAGCAACACGTTCAGATTCTTCCATAATGAACTATGATCTCTTCGAGAGATCCCAACATTTTGCTATCATTTCCCATTTGCTTTGCTATGTTGTTGTATAATTCCCATCGCAAATCTTGATCTTCAAAGAATTATTTCTAATAAATGCCATTACACTACAATGGTTACATTTCTTCTCTTCCACAAACTCTTTCTCCTCTTTCCATAGATGTTTTTTCGTTCTCACATAATTGTTGTACTATTGAATACACTATGTTTTTTGGAATCACTCCGTTCATTACTCTCTTTCCTCGTTCATTTACATTTTGTGCATAATATTTTTCTCCTTTCAACATGCACTTTTCAGTCACTACTTCGAGTGTCAACTTCCCTGGCATCCCCGCCTATTGGCATTCCCATTGCACACTCATGGTGCAATTGCTACTTTTAATCACACCAAAGGTGTTTGTCTTATTAGAAATACTCTATGGTCGTTCATAAAACCAATCTCCACCGTTTATTATATCAACACGTAGTTATCATCCGCGCGTTTCCAAACATGCATATATTTTGGTGGAAAAAAATTGGTTGCAGACAATCAATCTGACACTTTGTGCCGAATAATTAATATATTGCCAAATAATAATAACGAAATAAAAGGGAGAGCTTGTGAGAAATTGCTTCATTATTGTTGGCTTTCTAATTGCAAAAGACTCTCGATTACAACATTGATTTCCACGATTTTGTAACAGTGAAATTTCTGGAGCCAATGAAAAATACATTCGCCAATATCAAAAGATTAACTGCAATCATGCCTTGAAGCTTTGATTCATTATATTTTATCTTGCTGGCCATAAACTACGAAATCTAGTTTTTTCCACAGCCGGGTTGTTCTTAGCCGCGACTCATCTATCACGCGACATGTCGTTAATTTTGCTTCTTCATTCCGTTTATTTTTTCTGTTTCCATTCTACGTTGTCCATTTCCATGTATTATATGCGGATAATAATTCCATTATGAATCCATAATAATTGTTATCTTGTTCTGCATTGTTGTACGCTGTGTCGGTTTTTTTGTGCTTGTCCAAATAATTTCTGCCCTATCGTCTCTCACTATATATATACACAACATTTCCATGTCTTGAACACATGTTTCTAAGTCTTAGCATACAATCAATTTATTTATCAGTAAAAGGAAATAGAGAATCTATAACGTGGCGATCAACAGAATCTCCATTGAAGCTAATATCTTAACCTTGATGTTGGCGCTTGTGACATTCATATACCTGTTATCCAAATGCTTTATGCTGGAAAAATCTCATTGTTGCGAAGGAATCCTAGACCTGATCAAAATATTCCACTTCTCATGGCTGCACAACACTCACTCTTCCCTTTTACCCGACAACGACACAACCGGTTCATGCATCCAAGAATTCAACCTCATTTTGTCATGTGGGGGTCGTCCCTCGTCTTCTCCATTTGCCTTTTTCACTTCCTTAATATTCAAATCTTCATCCCATCCTAGATATTTGATTTTGATTTTATTCTTCATAAAGTACATTCCATAGTTTACTATTTGGAAAATAATATTGGTCATATATCTTTTTCACATTTTGAGATTCAAAGTCCATTTGATTTTATTCTTCAAAAGTCAATTAATTTAAAAATAATATTGCGCGTGGATTATGTATAATTTTGAGATTCGGTTTTAAAAATAAATGTCCTTTTGACCATGATGAAACATGATTTACCTTATCATAATTGCTGTCTTACCAATAGCAAAATAAGTCATTGTTCCGGGCACATCTACCATACAACACATACATTTGTTTTCAATTTGCAACTCATTTGCAATTATATATCAACAAAGTTAGGAATAATATGCGGGTCCCACATGTTTTCCACCACTCAAATGATTCCTAGCCAAATAATATGAGTTGACAATTATATGTGGATGTCGTTTACATTATTCACACGTTTTAGCCAAAACAAAAAAGGTGAAAATACCATACATTTCAAGTCTCATGTTCAAAGCCCAACCGCAAGAAGCCTTTCGTTTAACACGTGGGCGGAGCAAATTATTTGTTTTGAGCACACTTTCCTCTTATTTGTTTACCCATTCAATATTTTATTTATCAACATTATATATGCTTTCTACTTTTCCACCTACGCATTCATAAAGACTCTTTCCATGCGAGAAAGTGAATGAAATGCAAAACCTTGTGTTTCTTTGGTATTTACCATACATTTTATGATTCCTAAATACCCATCTATTGACCCCACAATTTTGGATAAGTATCAATCGACGTTTAAAAGGTGGCATCAAGTAAGAAGAATGCTTTAGGTGTTTTAGGTTAGCGCATGCAAGAATAGTAGAACGATGTGCACGCTTAGGAGTAGGGAGGATAAATGGGAATGTCATATGAGTGATCCTAAAGATCTCGATTGATAAAAAAATCATGAAGAATGGAGTCTTGTCCTTCCTTCAATTGAGCAAAGTCTTAAGGGTTGCTCGTGCATTTAAGATTCCCCCTTTGAGAGATCCAAGTGAGGTGTAACCACTTCCAGGTAATGGCGAGTAATCACTTTGTGTGGGAAAGGATTTAAATTTGAACCATCAATTGTGTATAAAATAAACCCTTTAAATACAAGAAGGGGTTGGTAGATGTTGTGGCTATTATTAGAGGGTTGTTATTGTATTGTGTAGACAAGAATGATTCGAGTTCTATATAAATTTTGCCCAAAACCATACTAGTTTTTGGTCCGTATGCGCCATTAGTGGGCCTTTGTGTAAGCTTGAGATGAAGTGAATGGATATATGAATAAATTATGTTATATATTGTGTATTAATCCACTAAGTGTAGTTTATATGAAAATGCATGCGATCTCTTGCTTAATACGAATAGTTGATAGTTCTCTATATCATTATTGTTAAGTGTGATGGCTCGCCTTCCATTCCTTGAACCAACAAGGGACCTAACACGCAGATTACACCTCAAGTGAGCATGTAGAATAAGTCTTGTGTGATATGTTAGTGGCATAGTGGGTTAGCGCATGGATTGTGTGCTTGAGGGCAAGTTCTTTTAGGCTAAATACATGAGAAAGCTAGAAATACCACAACATCTCGGTTCCATTGCCAATAAATTTCTCATTAAGGGAATGGAAAATGTTTAAGAGGATCACACTCGAGATCACAAATAAATGGTGGAGTGAACAAGAAGAATATTATACATGAAGTCATTCGAGTGCGCAGAGGAAAAGACCCAAGAAAATTGGTAGATGACAATCTGGACAATGCCCTATATTCAATATTCTCTATTGGAAAATCCAATGAACCTCAAAAAAATCTATTTTCCTCTACTTCCTACTTTCCAACTTTGCAAGCTTTGTAATCTTGAACAACTAAGAAATAACTTTGTGTCTTTGAGGAATAAATCAACGAACTTTGTATCTTTGATTTGTTAATCTTGTCATTTCTATTTTCTTTCTTATTGAATGTAGACCTACTATGGTTAGTGTACACAAAATTTACAAGTGCCTACTCACAAACGTAACCCTCTCCCTATTTTCCCTATCTCCCATTTACCTTTTTTAAGAAAATTCCTCCCTTGTATTCCATACGAGCAATTTTTGACAAGTTTAGTGGAGTATTTATGTGTGATCTCCAGCCTAACGGGCACCCACATATTTTATCCTTTCTTCCATTCAATAAATGTGAGCCTCCCCATTCAAAAGAGGAGGGACCTAGTCTTGGAGCATTGTTTAAAACCGCTAATTTGTCTGTGAAAAAAATATTTCACCGACACTTGTCAA
This sequence comes from Taxus wallichiana var. yunnanensis, assembly GCA_018340775.1. Taxonomy (NCBI): domain Eukaryota; kingdom Viridiplantae; phylum Streptophyta; class Pinopsida; order Cupressales; family Taxaceae; genus Taxus; species Taxus wallichiana. The sequence continues at coordinate 142,736,912 of CM031236.1, forward strand.
CACCCATTATAATAGGTATCACCAAGTACATATTTATTTTATCCTTTTAATATAATTTTTTTCAAATATATTAATTATAGACATGTAAATTTTTGATAGTTGACAACATCAATTTCGACACTCATTGACATAATTGAACAACCGACATACATATGAGTTTTTAGCACACTTTCCTCTTATTTGTTTACCCATTCAATATCTTAGTCACCTTCATGTTTTGAGTCATACTTATTTAGAGCAACACAATTTATACAAAAACATCTTGTAAATCCTAGACAAAAATTCTCCAATAATCATATCCTCGTTTACATCCACTAGACACTATTGTAAAATTTTATCACTATCCTTTTACGTCAATTTCCTCCTTTGTCAATAGTGTCCAAGAGTGACTAATGGTTAATTTTCAAATGTAGGATACTTCATTAGGTTGGATTAAACATGTTTCATAGGTCGGTTATGGATTAAAATTAAAAGTTTGCAATATTTCTTCAAATCTTTGTTTCACGGTGTTGGGTTTTAAAATGGTACTTTAACAAAACCATAGTCAGGGGAAAACAAGTCTCTCCTCTTTATGGGAGAGGTTCCCTTATTGAAATCAAGCAGAAAGCTTATATACAAATGTACAACTTTCATCTTAAGGCTAGACGTTTGACATCTTGAAATGTTTTTACCAAAATAGCTTATCAATACAAACGAATGGAAGAACTGAAGAAAGGAAAGAGTAGAATATAACAGTACTTTCAGGAAATATAGATAGCAGAGTATAACCTTATACGTACTGAGAAAAGGTGATACAGAACAAAATCATTCTCATTCACAACATAAGATATCATTCCATAGACACAAAGTTCTAGAAATCATATCAATAAGAACACAAAGTTTCTTATTACAGAAGATAAATGATCCACAAATTTTAGGCAAGCAAGAAGAGACAATAGATGAAGATAGAGAGAAAGGGGAAATTCTTCTGTATTGATTGCTTTCGATTCTATTTACACTTCAAAAGTATCAGAGTCCAACATTTGCAATGAGCCAAGCTCTTACATTTATAGATGAAGCGAAAAGAGGAGAAGAAGAGAAGGAAGAAAATATGATTTGGAAGCTCAACCACCAACCATCAATGCCCCTACAAATCCACCTACAATCTGTCAAATCTGGTTTTGCATGTCTTTGGCATGCTGAAGAAGGAAGGATGGAAGATCAGATCAAATTTGATCTAGTTGAAGCAATCCGATCACATATTAATGGCACAAAATATATTTTCCATATTTTCACCCAAATCAAGATATCCAATCGGTTCTCCATGTTTGTTTGGTATGTCGAGAGAAGGAAAGATGGAAAATTAGATCAGATCTTGGTAGTTGAAGCAATCAAATCACGTATTAATGGCGTGAAAGACATTTTCTAGATTTTCAACCATAAAATCCTGCTAAAAACAATATTTTATGATTCCATGGCATAGAGGAGACCAAGATCTTTCCAATATATAAATTTGTCGAATTTCGATTCCTAGAGAAAAAGTTATGCTCATTTGAATATTTGAATCGAATCCATACAAAATGGCGAAAATGCAATTTTCACAAAATGGATCCGCATGGGCCGAAATTGAAATTGCGCCTTTAGCGCAAAAGATGCAAAGTGTAAAAATCTCCCTCAAACCCTGTAGGCCCACAACTTCACTTTTGATATAGGTCTGACACGTGGCTTTACTTGAGTGGTAACAGAGTCGCGACTCACTTTATAATTTTACTTCTTTTGGAAACAAGGTTCAAAATCTCAAAGTTCTCCACCGACCCGCTTCCGCATTTTGACTTTTCCACACGGGCTCAAGATCCCAAAGGAATCATGGAGCATTTTATAACTTTTAACTCTCTTTTTGGAAATAAAACCAAAATTCCCAAAATGCTCCGATGATCTACCTTCCCGTTTTGAATTTTGATGTGGACTCAACATTTGACTTTATCTCTTGGCATGAGCAGGGCCACGGTTCACTTTATCATTTTACTTCTTTTGGAAACAAGGCTCAAAATCTCAAAGTTCTCTACCGACCCACTTCCCCATTTTGACTTTTCAACGTAGGCTCAAGACCCCATCGGAGTCGTGGAGCATTTTATAACTTTTAACTCTATTGTTGGAAATAAAACCGAAATTCCAAAAATGCTCCGACAGCCCACCTTCCCATTTTGAATTTCGATGCGGGCTCAACATTTGACTTTATCCCTTGGCATGAGTGGGGCCACGGTTCACTTTATCACTTTACACCTTTTATGGAAATAAATCCAAAATTCCTAAAGTGTCTCGACAACCCACCTCTCCAATTTGACTTTTCAATGGATATTCAATACATGGCTTTAGCAAAGTTACGACTCATTTTTGTAACTTTACTCCTTTTGGAAATAAAGCCAAAATCTTCAAAGTGCTTCAACTGTACGCTTACCCACCTCGAACTTAAAAATGGCCACGTGTCCTTTTGCGGGCCTTAGGCATTCTTTTATACTTTAAGCCTTTTCGCCATAATGCCTCAAAACACAAAATGGACCCGCCTTAGCTCGATTCGACCAATCAAGATCCTTCGAGGCCACGAAGCCAATTTGACACTTTTGTAAAAATAACAAAAAATGATAAGTTCACAAAATAATCCTCCACGCCACATACAATTAGAAATTTCCATGTACTCATGGATACGGGGTCAAAAATTGACAGGGAAGATACGCCGTCATTCACGATTGTAGAAAAATACAAAGGAGGGGAAACTCCACCATTTACGCTCGGATTTCAAGTTGTTCTCCATGAAAATAGAAACTGCAAACAATACAAGGCTCGACATGATCCACACCAAAAGAGGAGGATTGAAAATTTCATTCAAATGAAAGAAACAATTTTCAAACATCCAGACGGAGGACAACAAATTTATCAAACCATGCGGATGCAAGATTTTAAATTAACGGGCAAGATTGCAAATGAGCACTAACTTCTTCAAAGGAATAATTTTTCTATCTCTCAAGACTTCTCAATCTGCACAAAAATATCTCAAAGGCACCAACTCAAAATTTTCAAACTTGATTTAAAAAATGAGGGGGATTTTGAGAGTACAACACACTACGGTAATAGAGATTTTCACTTTTTCTTCTCTTCGTTCTTCACTTCTTCTTCCTCATTTGATAAAACATTCTTCTGAGACCTGTATGTTGTCATGGAGTGGAGGATAATTTTGCAATGGTGGAGCTGGTTCAAGTTTCAACAATGGTGGAGTGGTGGTGAGAAGCTACAGAGCAAGTTACAGAGTGAAGTTGTGCACTGAGAGTAAGAAGTTAGAAGCGGGAAACAAGAAGAAATTTCAAAAATTTGAAATCGGGAGTGAGGCACATTTTGACATCCCTCATGTAGCTCAAGCATTAAGGGATGATAGGGACATAAAATTGAATGTCGCGCTGGTTGCGACACGGGCGTAGAGATCTAACGATTGGGGATTCAAGTAAAAATAACTTTAAAGCACCGAGGGGCTGCAAGATGGTCACGTGAAGAACCATGAGGCTTCTGGGGTTGGGAAAATTTTCTTCTCCCTGATGTCCCCCAGCCAAAGGGATATTACGGACATCAAATTACACAGTGCGCGCAAAGCCGCCACTTGTCATGATCTGAGCGAGCGAGGGAATGAGCTTGACAAACACCTAGGAGCTGAATTGGCGGTTCGAGAGGTCGTATGAGGATCTAGAGGGATTTTAGGGGATGGGAAATTTTTTATGTACCGCATGTCCCTTTACTTGAGGGATTTAAGGGACATGAAATTTCACCAGGATCTTGGAGCTGGCACGTGTCTTGTTGAAAATTTGGCTCACTCCCGAACTCATTCTTAGAGGGCAAACTTGGAATGGCGATAACTTGAGCTCCTAATTGACATTTTTGATGAAATTTTATATGATCTTGACTGAAAATGGAATTTTGAATCCAATGGTTGGGGTATCAGGTAGTAATTCCTCCATTTTATCCCTAAAAAATGAAGGTTTGATCTACTTACTAGTTTGTGCATGGAAAAAATAGTTATAAACATATTACGCCAAATTGTTGTGAAAAATATGATTCACCATCTTGTAGGGATTGGAATTACCTTTCAAAATATGTTTTTTTGGATTATAACTCCATTCGAGCTCCTAATCACCTCCCAAATTCTAACAACTATTTTGACCTTGTATCGCTTTACTGAAAGGCTTGTAAACCCTAATTTTGGTGAAACGCCCAAACTTCTCCGAATTCCTTCTCGAATCTTCTTAAATCACTTCCATGATGTTCCAAGGCATTTGATTCACTTCCATGTCTGATTTATCTTCTCTCTTCCACTACATGGGGTTGCTCCAGTCCTAGTAAGATGAGTGATGAACCTTCCCTCAACCGCTCAAAGCTTGAGTTTTTAATGAACTCATAAAATCACCTAGGGATTTTGAATTGAATTTCCTAAATCACCTAGGGGACTGATTTAACATCAATTGGGAGGTCACTAGACTAACTGGGTAGACCCGGGATGTCTTGGAAGGGTAAAAATTGAAATTTTTGACACAAGGTTATAGTTGTCATGCTTGGAAATTGTCAATTTCCATGTTGCACATTTGCATGATAACAATACTCCGTGAGAAAAAGGTATGGGAGGATCAGAGTCAACACCGCATTAATTTTTTTTCGGGGAAATATATTATGCTTCAACATGATGTAAAGTTTTTAACTAAACAGTGTCACTTTTTACAAGATGTTTTGGATCAACATTTGTGATCCACCAATTTTAGGAAGAAAAATCTTTATGAGTCATATGATATTATTTCAAGGATCACAAGTGTTGAAATATGAAATTAAAAGACTTGCATATTTTATCCACAAACTTTACAACTTTCTAATACATTTAGTATATTATTCCATGAATTTAAAATTCTCATTGATATTTTCTTTGATTTCTAATACAAAGATAACCCGAAATAGCCCCTAATGATCGTGGAGTAGAAAATTATTAAATTGTGGATATTTTATTTATTACGATCAAACATTTCAAGTGTTTGTCATGACATTTTCATCATCAAAATTTCTCTTTACCTTTCTTTTTACGCATATTTGTGACACACTTTTTTCATGCAAACTTCACATCATGGACGTGGCATGTTTATTAAGTATTTTTAGAACTTTTTTAAAATTCTAAACAATAATTTTTTAAATTTAATTACTTGACTGATTTCTTGTTGTGTCATTTAGTATATTTTTATATTTTAAAAATATTTATTAATGATATTCAAAGTTTAAAATTTTTCTATATGGTGCCGATGTAAGTGAAAACATTAAGTTGACGAGCCTCATTAGATGGACTTCATATTTTCTTATTATTTTTTTGCTACTACATGTCATTGCCTAATCTATTTTTCATGATTGTCATTTTCCTTCATGTTAGCTCTCTTGGGGTTATGTTTCGATCCAACATGCTTGAAGTTTGGAAAAATGATTTATACATGCCTACCACTTCTTTTCTTCACAACTTCCATGTCTAAAATTCACAAAGGAATAAGTACTTAAACCTAAAGTAAGCATGTCAAATCATAAATTAAGAAAAAGGAATCTTTTTCAAACCTTAGACATTACACAATACACTTTAATGGTTTTATTAGTAAAAATACCTCCCTGTAAATCAAAGAGAAAATGGTACTCAAGAATGTAAAAAATCCTAAGTAGATCATTCTAAAGTTTTCAATCGGTAGATAAAATCTATGTATCACCTATTTACCTACAATTACTCGAGCTTTAAAATAGAAAGGCATGGTACAAAGTACTATAAGAAGTAAGCATTGTGATTGGGTTCGATCGTGGAACCTATTGGGATATCACCTTTGTATTTTGGCCCTTTTATATATAAATCACACTCACATGACTAACGTAAGTGATATTTAGATGACAAATTGGAGTAAAGATAGAAAAAAATATTTCGGTGGGAACAATATGAGTTATGGAATATGTTTGGGACATGTAAGTATTTCATACCCACATTTTATTCCCAACTTTTTATTCACGTCTTCCTCTTATACAATAAATTAAGTCCCATCTAAATAAAAACTTTATTATTATAAAATAAAAATAACAAACTTTTATGGTTCCTAAAGGCCAAACTAAAGAGTGGGGAGGGAATGGTGTTCCAAAGAATTGCATCATAATGTTATACACATTATATTTATGTTTTTTAAATTTTTATTATATTTCTAGCAAAATTGGGTTTCCTTTCATTTCCTTTGATTTCCCATCTTGCATATTTACTTGGAGTGCTCTCACTTTATTGAGCATATCATTGCAAAAATGGTCGTGATGGACAAAATTTTATGCACGACTCATTGTGGAGTCAAAATTTGTCATCCTCATTTTTTCCACCGATTTATTGTTCTCAAGGGTGTATTTCCTAAAGAGAAAACCTAATCCACCTCCACTCAATTAATTTTCTGCTCCTATAATCGGGAAGAATATGGTAGGGAAACTAAGGCATGTAGTTTTTTCTATAATGGCGAAGTGTAGCTACCCCATAGTTACATTGAAATTTATCCATGAAGTCTTAGAATTTATATCTAACTTGACCACATCTTATTTTATGAGATCGACGATGGTGAAAATGGGGTTGTGATAAGTAGGGAAAAGGCCCTTGCAGTTGCATCCTCTGTAATGCTTATGGATATCCTAATTGTGTTGTGTACAACACTACACAACCATCACTACATGATCCCTCCTCTCCAAGATAAAAAGACCATATTGTTTGGGTAGGATTGATTTCACTTAATGTAAATTATGAAGAGGAAACTTGTATAGGGAATCAAAGTTTTTTATGATGATGATGATGATCCTATCAATGTCACAAATTTTATACCACTCCTGATCAAACATGAGATGAACGATTCATAATTTGCATTTCATTTCAATTTGGTGATGAACATGCTGACAATGGCCCTCTCCTGTTATTTCCTTTTCTCCACAAATAAAATCATTCCCAACCTCCCCATCATTTTTGGAAACTTAATGCACATTTCAAAAGAAATGTGATCAATTTTCCAACATCAAAACTTGTTCTATCTATTTAGAAAAATACCTTGGAATGATAGCACAAAATCATGAAACATCCATACTTTTTGTAGATGCAATCTTTAAAAAAATGGGCATCATTTCTCTTCATGGAACAACATATTGCATCATGGATCTCATATTGAGTACATTGCGATATAATATTTCTCACATCTAGCGATTTCGTATGCCACTAAAGAGATTACCCAACTTTACATTTCCCCTCTCCTCACCCACCTTTTCTCTTAGCATGCGGTGGTTTTAACCATTTTATTGGTCAACTCTTGAAATGGCTATATCATGTAGGCTACACTTGTCCACATGCATTGATAGTCGTCGACATCCCTTCTAATTTTCCTCGATTGACATCCATGCTTTCAATAGATTTTGTGCATTCATATCAAATCCATAAGGAACCCTTAAAGAAAAGTTTTTTTATCTAACATATGTAGATTTCAAAGTTCAAACATATGCAAGATCAATATCTACAAGTGGTGGCAAAGGAGACTCTATGTTCAAACCACTATGTCGACCCCTCCATGCACATACACCAATAACTACCATAAAAATAATAATCAACATTTTCCTTTATTGACATCGGTAATGTTGATTGAAAATGCTTTGATTTATTTTAGGATATCTCCATAGTATGTTGCCTTAACAACCTTTACACTAATCCCTTTCTCATTCAAGTGATTTAAAAAATGGCATGTTGTTCATGTGTTTTCTTGTAAATAAAACTTTTTTTTGTATTAGTCTCCCCAACATTCTCCCTACCTCAAACCCCTTCTTCATTTCCCCTCTTCTTTCTAAAATGTTTCCCTCCTTTAAATGTAACTTCTTTATCACATCCCCTTCGGTTTTTAGCATCCCTTTCCCAAAATTGAAGAGTAGTTATATATCATTCCAACAAGTATGGAAGTTTCCCACATCAAATACATTCTCTTCATTACGTAAAACAAATAGACGCGATCTCCACTAACACCAATATCGAGAGATCCCACCAATGCCTTTGTTGCGCGGTTGTGAAGTGAGCACCCAATCGGACCCACACAAGACATTCACGCCGTCATTATAAATTTTCATAGTTGACCTATTTTAGACCTAAAGATGTTTTAAATCGTATAAAAAGACACAAAAATACTCTAAATAGGCATTCTTGAAAAAGAAACCATTGCATTGCAACGTCGATACAAAGCACCTTGGGAGCTACGTGGACATTCATCCCTTGAAACTCAATTTCTTTTTCTTCACTATTCATCTTCACAAATATCAATCATCCATCCTTCCTCACTCCTTTGCTTCTCACAAAAACTCTTCCCCTCTGATCCCTTTCGGCGTCCACATCGCACACTCCTCCGCATACGATTGTTAGTGTAACTAATTTCAATAGTGCGAATCATCAATTTTTATCAATATCTTACTCAATATGGTTTCCCAAAACATATGTTTACATGGAAATACACGTTTAAATTGGAATGACACTCCTATTTCTCTCATGAAGTAGGTGATAGACGGTGGTAATCAGTCGTTGGTGTTCGTTGATGCGTAGATAATTTTATGCCCTTAATTTCTTTCAATAGTGTTTTTATACTCATCCCTTGAATTTGTTCAATGTTTTTCTTTATATGTTCTTTTAGTATGTTAAAAAAATTCTCCTGTGCTTAGGTGATAGAGAAAGAGTAGGTCCACATGGAGCGAGCCATCTGAATCTTGTATACAACTAGGAGTCCACTTGTCAAGTGTCAACTAATCAAAATGAAGCGCGTGGATCATGTATAATTTACCGTCAATCCACCTTATCAACACTCGGTACCTAGAAGTCATTGTTTTCACATCTACCACAGTGATACATTTGTTTTCAATTGTTATATATCAAAAAAGTTAGGAATAATATGTGGGTCCCACATGTTTTCCACCACTCAAATGATTCCTATCCAAATAATATGAGCTGACAATTGTATGTGGATGTCGTTTCCATTATTCACATGTCTTAGCAAAAACAAAAAAAGGTGAAAAATACCATACATATCAAGTCTCATGTTCAAAGCCCAACCGCAAGCAGCACCTTTGAACACGTGGGCAGAAAATTATTTGTTTTGAGCACACTTTCCTCTTATTACGCCGAAAGGCGTGAACTCTGGGAAAGCCACTGCGACACGGAGGACTGCTCGGGGCTAAGGAGTGGTAGTTGGGGACCGATGGACGGAGGTGGACATACGGGATTGAGGGAAATCTGCGGAGGTGATGGATTGCTTGGAAAATTGCAAAACTTCATGGAAGTGATGACGAGGAGGAAGCCATCAATGGTTGTAGCTGAAAAGCCCCTTTCACTTTGCTAAGATTTAAACAAAAGGGTAAAAAAAAAATTCATCCTCTTCCTCTTTACATTGTACAGTGGCTGAATTTGGATTGTTTATGTTTCTTGGGTCTGTATGAACTGACCTTTTTTAGTTGCTCATACAAAGACTGTTCCTGAATCCCGATGACCTATTTTGGTCGGTTGTGGACATTTATATGATTTCACAGTTCTGACTGTTATATCGCTGTATTAGAGGTCTAGAAGCTCAAGATTTCTCCTATTTGTGGAGTATACAAGTATTGGGAGGTATGTAAAATGATTACAATGGAATAAGGGAGGTTTCCATCCATAAACAATGATAGCTTTGTTGTTTGAATATCTTTTATCTCTGACTTTCACACATAGTCCTGAAGAAGCCTGTTTTCCTTGCATTTTCTTCTTAGTTTTTCTTCATTGGCATATGTGGAATTGCCTAATGGGACTTGAAAGGTGGTTGTCAGGGTTCTAAGAGATGTTTGGAGGCGTTAGAAGGTAGAACACCCATAAACATTGCGTCATTCAAAAATCATTTAAAGAACCCCTGCTCATTGTCCTGTGATAGTCTTGAAACCCTCAGCTATGGTTTAGAAACCCAAAATTTAAACTGTGTGTGCTCAGGCTTGTGTCAAAGGAGGAACATAGTCTAACAGTCATGGAGAATGTGTTCAAAGCCTTAAGCCAAGTTTTCTTGAATGTATAATATGTTAAGCCCAGTCACACCACTGTCAAAGACCTTGAAACAACTGTTTAAGGCAGAGTAGTGAGAATTCTGATATCATTGGTATTATAGACATGTGATAAGTTTCTAGCCCTGTGTTGGATGGTGTTGATGGTGAGAGTGACTACAATATCAGAGTGGCTTGAAAACTTAAAAATTATATTCCTTTCTTGATCCTAAAGACCTAAAAACCAGTCAAGAACTCCTTGAAACAACAGTTTATTGTACCATGGCCCAGGAGTATGCTGGCAAAGGTGAACTGAGTGGGTTGAATATCTATCATTGCCGTGACCTTGTCTTCTATAGGCTGCAATTACGATGTTGCAGGAAAAGATATTACAAATTGATATTCTTTGTCAAACAATTTTCATGTGTTGTGTATGCTTGTACATTTAACATACATATCAAACAGGACACCTACAACTACAACATCTGACAAAAACACTTCCTATTATAAGGTAACCCGATCAGATAGGACACCTGTTGGTTACGTTTGGTGAAACAGTGTCAATGTTGGGCTGGCGTCACAGTTTTTTTCCTTTTTCCCTGTGGTTGCTTTCAGAGGGATTCACTGCAGTTGACAAGGCTATATTTTATTGAACATTGTACGTGCCCTGTTGTGAGTCTACCATTTTGGCAGAAGCTGGGAGGATGGTTCCAAAGGTTGTGGTGTCTGTCTTTACACTTGTGCATTTGGGAGGTACTCTTAACAATCTACTCTTTTCTAATTTCTTTCCATTGACTACACAGCAGCTCTGATGATCTTTAGACCTGCCCCTTCTGTCTCCCATTGTTCTCTCTACTTTAGAAATAATAATATATGTATAGATATATAAACAACCGAGTGTTTGAATAGATTCTGATATTGCAGATACAGCAACTCTTGCTCTAGCTAATATAGATCTCAAAAAATAGCCAGACCCCAGACAGACATATATAAATATAAATATATATGTATAGTCCATCCCAAGAACTCTATGCATAGTTATGTGGGTGTATGGTTTATGTATGTATATATGTCCGAAGAGCCTTATAATCTATCCAATGTGATGAGATCTCATGAAAAAAAGACAGCTCCATAGAGTATATATAGTATGTGTCTGCAACACTGTGTGAAAATAGCTGAGAAGTCCATTATAGGTTATTTATAGAAGATGGGTATAAGTGAAAAGAGTCTTGTTATATTTTTCATAGCTCTTACTTTCTAAGTATTTGAAACTTTTTTTAATGTACATTTGTCATTATGTCAAGCTTATTGATGTGAAAAACTGTCTGAGCATATTTCATACTTCACTTTTTTTTTGGATTTAACTAGGTTTGCTATCATAATGCTATCCGTCAGGCAGAAATATATTCACAATCAGTGTTTTTGTTATTTTGCACAATTCTCTGCGGAAATGTTGAAACCGATTTCTTATTATAACTCCCCTTGCATTAAATTGAATAAAAGATGAAAACAAGTAAATGTGCTACCTTGACTCTCTTACACCTCCAACAGGTTTAATAATTTTTTTCTTAGATGATGGGAAATCACCAAATAGATATTTACTCTCAACTCTTTGAAAAATGAAAGTAAGGAAGTGCAGAATCCTGATATTTCTGATTTATTATAACAGTTTTCTAATGTATTCTTGGTGGCAGAAGGTAAGTTTCTGAGTGAAGTTACTGGAAACAAGAAAATTATTTTCCATTTTCATCATTGGGAATTTGTGCGCTGCAAATATCTATTGTTTATGTTTCTTGGGTCTATTTGAACTTTGCTTGTAAATGTTTTTTATATCAGTTTTGTGTGTATCCTTCACTCTTCTATACAGGGGTCCTTGGTAGATCATCTATAGCTTACTTCCATAGTAGATGAATCAATACAAAGTCGAGTCTCGTTTCTCAAAGTATTGGAAATTTATTTTCATGTTCTGTGAAAGATTTCAAGTTGTGTGGGTATTAAATTTCAATAAGTATGTAATGTATGAGTATTGAATTTCAGTTAGTATGCAAATGCTTTTTTAAAGGCTATCTATACGCTATTTTCCTTTGTGGCATGGAGAATTCCATAATAGATCGTGTAGAGAATTGGTTATTGAATATGTTTTCTTTTTTCATTATTTCCGTTTACATTTTCATAGATTCTTACTGTGTGGTTGAAGTTGTCTATCTACAAATATGTTATTGTTGTATGTGTTGCATAAAGAAAACTATTTTCTGCTTTCGGTATTCAGCCACGGCATAGAGGGGCAAGTGCCTTCGCCATTGGCAGGATTCGGTGTGTGCTGAGGGGTTTTAGCCCCTGGGAGGCCTCATCGAAACGCCCTTTGTTGGGCGTTTGACTGCTCATTGGAAAGGTTTTTAAAGCTTCCTGCCAAAACAGACATCACCCAAATATTTGTCTTGGATTCCTTGTTTGTGCTCTGCAACCAAAAACTATGTGTTTTATTTCCATTTCCAGCATAGTACTTAATGCGGTTCGTATAACATCTATGCATTTTGTTTTTTGCGATTTTATTGTTCTTTGTTGCTTGTGGGTTTGCAGCAATGAAGACTCGCAGTACAGTTGTTGTTCCTCCGCACGGTGTGACAATCACCACTCCGCACTTGGAGCGGGAAGATTCTTTCAACCGGACAAAGTTTGTTGTTAATGTACTCCACTGCAGGCAACCAAAGCCTGCAAAACCTATGATCGCTGAACTGGTTAGAGACCGTCTCAGCTTGCATCCTTCCTGCCCTCTATATCTTTCCAAGTTTCGTATGGCGGGCTTCAACTCGAGGGGGTTTGGACTTGTATATGATCGTCCCGAAGATGCTGTGAAATACGAACCTGATCACAAACTGAAAAAGATGGGCATAACTGCAAAGACAATACATGCTGGAGGGAAAAAATCACATGGCGCAAAAAAAATTGCTAATGTCACCAAGGGAAAAAAATGAGAAGCCAAGAAAAAATGAAATACTTTAAGGGCGTACTCTGTTAAACTTATGTACATAAGTGTACTTTAGGTAGCTATATGGTACAAACATCTACTATGTTCTCTTTCAGTTCCTCGTTCGAAATAACAGTATGTTATGTTTTTGATAGCTCTTGCTCGCCGGTCACGAAAATTGATAAGGCTTTTTATTGTAAATCTATGGTCCTAGACTTCTATACACTTCGAATCTGTGTTTTGGAGAAATAAGAATATGAATCTGCCTTTTGTATTGTTCGTCGATCTCAAAATACAAAGAATGTTGGGTTCTACTTCTAACAAGGTTTCAACTTCCATTTGTTTTTGTATTGAGGAATTTCCCTTGTTTTTGGGAAAGAAAAGGTGCATATCGTTTTAAAAATAAGCTAGTGCTCAGATTATGACAACAGTATTGCCCATAACTGGCAGCTCTTGCCTATTGCACTTTCTTGTAAGCTCCCAAAAACTGTACGTGAAAAAATGCATATGTATACACCATAGTGAAAACAAATGCCGAGAAATAGAATCAGTTTTCAAAAATATGACTGGCTAGGACCTGATGCCAGCTAGTAAGTTGAGTAGACTTCCATAAGAAATGCCACAACAGGCTGTTGGGGGAAATATATATGACGCCATAGTTTAATGGTGGTTAGTAAGCTATGTAACATAGAATATGCATTGCGTACATCCTATACTCAAGTAAATAAGTTGAGAGATGAGAGCAAGCAGATGAGACTTAATTCCTATAAAATAGAATCAAATATTTAAATAAATATCCCTCGTATGATTTAATAATATGCATTCTGAACTTACCAAAATGTCTAGTTTGGTATATCAATTGCATATAAATATCTACTACAACAGGTGTTCTGTTTGCATTTGGTATTTATTTAGAATTTGTGAAACTGGAGGCACCTTAAGATGAATACTACAGAACATGATAAAACTGCTTGGCTAGAGAGAAGAGATGTGTGTAAACATCAAAGAACGGCAGAATAAGAGGTGCTTTCCTGGAAACAACGCTCTGAAGGAATTAGTTAGTAATGCCTGAAGAATATGCATGTTCAGCCTGTTCTTCTGTAGCACTGTGAGGTTTTTTACAATAGAACCCTCAATTAGTTGTCATTTTTAAATTTTGCCACTACTCATAATTTGGCATTATCCTAATGTTTAAAAGAAAATATTGAAAATTGCCAGAAAAAAACAATTTTCTATTATTAGAATCAACAAGTATTCCTGTGCCTGTGCAGACATACCCAGCTTCATAGGGTTAGGCCTATTTTTCAATGGTAAAACTAGCTGTAAGACTGGTTTTCAAGTAATAAAATAAAAATCTTTCGTATCTTTGTTATTATTAATTATTATTACAAATTGGTGAGGCAAATCATGAAAAAGACCTTAAGGCTTTTCAAGATGAACATTAAATTCACAACCAGCAACTATTCCGTGAAATGATAGATCATTATGACATTTTGTCTAATGATTCAACTTGTTTCCTGTACACTTCTGCAATTGACAATTATGTGTATCAACGGAGTCATCTCAATCTTAAAATCTTCAACTTGCACGTCTTACCTCTTTTGGAGCGATCACATTCACCACATTTTCAAGTAAGTGCTGCAAATTATTTATCATTTAGCTAGGGCAATCATCTGTTTCTTTTAGCTTTCATTTGTTGTAAAGAGATTTCAATAACTAGGAGAAAAACTCATAATGAAAGGGGTATGTACATAAAAAGATTCGAACATGGTTCATAGCTCTGTGGAAAACTCTTTAATTGTAGATCCAATCCAGTATTACAGCGATGAATACCTGGATAGACATATTTACTAAATATGAAAAATATTCAGGAGTGAAGCCAAACTCAACAACCTCTGTCAGCATCCTTCCAGTATGTGACAAAATGAACATAGAAATCAATCAAACAAATTGGTGGAAACAATTTTGTTCAGGTTACAATGGTCATCTTGAAGAAACTTCATTTTTTGTTTACGAATTGTGGTCTCTGGACTGCAATCAATTCTGAGTGTGCTGTAATTTGGCTTGCTATTTGAGCCATAGAGACTTCAAAAAAATCATATGATAAGTGTGAAAGGCTTATGGCGGTGCAAATCTTGGAGACTACAAATTAGATTGCAGCATGTACGCAAATTGTTTGACAAAATGTCTAAGCGACCTGTGATTTCATTGATTAATCATTGTTAATTGGGCTCTAAATTGCTTGTTGATAATGCACTGATTTTTTTTTAAATGTTAACGGTGGGTTCAAATTCAGACTCATTATCCATTTGTAAATCAAATCCTCAACGTCCTATATATATAAACATGGACCTCTGTCGCGGGATAATCTATGCTCAAGGCAAATGATGTGGAAGTCGATTTTGAGGCAAATTTTGAGAGGGTTTTTGAAAAATGTGTTTTTCCCCATTTTCGTTTGAGAATGAAAAAACAAAAAAAAAAATCTTCTTCATTTTACGCCGTGTTTGAGATGCCAGAATGTTGTCGTCCTTGGAGGATCGCGGGGATCTCCTTTTCTTTTTCTAGAGGATAGGGATTATTTATCAACCCCATTGATTTTTTAGAAAGAGATTTCAATAAAACAAAAAAAAATACAACCAAAATTTTGGAGGTAAACTATAAAAAGATTCCAACTACATGCAGGCTCCACGTGCCAAAATCTCTTAAGCACTGTGCTGCATACTCTTAAGGCATCCCGTACTCCAGATGCTACCTCCAATTTTATGTTAAGGTGAGATTCTAAATCTAGCTTTACCTAAATTAAGGTGAGATTCTAGTTTGGATGGGAGGAGGTCAAGTCATAAAAGCAAATGGGCTTTTCAAACCAAATACCCAAATTCAAATTCCAGGGAACCTGATAAAGTGTTAAAATTAGGTGAAATGCCACATCCAAAACACTAAATGTAGCATACCTAACAGACAAGTATGGGTGAATTTGACATGAGAGATAGCCCTTGCCCGTGGAAACTAAGATTAATGTCACCCCAAAAGCAAGAATCTACTAAATCAAAAAAACAAGAAGTTGTTGTAATGTAATGAGGCTAGATGAGTAATGAGGCAAGGTGCAAGGCTTAAATCTGTTTAAAGAAGATGTATCTATCGGTCTTGGCATCAAATCCAAAGCTTGCCTTGCGAGTATTTACCAATCAAATAGATATTTGCTAAAATAAAATCTAAAATGTAGAGAGCTGATGAAATGATTTGATTCTATTAAGGTTCACCCGACCAAAAAATTCTTTGTTAAATTATAACTGTATTTCTATTAGCCGAATTTAATCATGAATTTTATCTCTATTTTTTTAGCGATGAATTTTATACTCGACGAGTTCGAACACAAATTCCTATGCATACTTTTTACTTTCCTGCAAAAGAATATTTAGAAGAAGATTGCCCACTTTCCAAATTCTTTTCACGGAGTTCACTTTTGGTTTCATACCATACTGAGTTAATTTTACAGACCCTGAGAATTTTGTGGTTTGCTGTAATTTTGTACTGTTCAAGAAATCTCAGTAGCTTCATTTTAGTCAGCAGTCTTAATGCATTATGTCCCGCAAATTGCAGTTTAAAAAAAAAAACCTTATGACACTATATCATTTATAAAATTATTCATCTACATAAACCTTTTTATCTTTCTTGCACTTTCTTTTGTCGTTCCGCGCAACCTGTCGAAGCAAATAATTGTTTCACTGGGATAAATGTAACCGTTAAGGTTTGTTTTAATTTTGGTTTTTCACCAAATTTATAAATATTGTGGTGCGACTTGCTCGCTGTGCAGACGCGCATTTTGTGTTAAACAACAATCTTCGTCATGGCTGCACCTTTGACAAATGGTGGGATCTCCATGTTGATTGAGGGGAGTGCAAATGCAGAACCAATAGTCCAACTTCTCAACATTTGTCCCCTTCAATCTGCGTTGAACACCGAGCTCCAACATCGCGTGCATCTCTCCGATGGTGTACACTTTCAAACAGCTCTTTTGCCCTCAAAATTTGCAAGCCAGATTTCAAATGCTCGGTTACAAGACGGAACCATTGTTCGCCTGTGCAAAACCCTTTGCAGAATGATAAAACATGAATTGTAAGCACCCATTTTCCTTTGTGCATGTATGCTCCACTTTCGTTTCTTTTATATGCACTGAAATTTTTGTCCCTTTTTACTTTCATCCTTTGCAGGACTGTTCTTGTCTCCGACCTGGAAGTTGTGATACAAACACATCCACAAATTGGTGCTCCCACTCCTCTTCCTACCAGTGTCATTCGCGGAAAGCAATCAAACCATGATGCACACCATGGAGCCGTCGGAAGTTTGGTCCCACAAACACCTCCCCAGAAGAAAATTGGCCTGCCTAACAGTTCAAGAATGCCTCTAAAAATAAGTGCACTGAATACAACCATGCGTACATGGTCTATTGAAGGTCGTGCCCTTGGGAAAACAACACTAAGGGAGTATGCTAATGCAAATGGCTCCGGCTCTTATTTCGGCTTTGATTTTGTGGATTGTGAAGGTGGGGAAATACGCGTTACATGCTTCAACGAAATTGCAGCAATGTTTTTTGGACAAATTGAGGCTGGAAACTTATACACCATCACGAATGGAAGGATAGGGAATGCAAAACCAGGTTACAACCACCTTAACAACGAATTTGAGATATTCCTACAAGCTTCTTCCACTATCTCTCCGTTGCTTGTCGATAATGCCACAATTCCTTTGCATAACTTTCACTTCACAGGAATCAAAGATATACCTGCAAAACCTGTTGGTTCCTTCATTGACGTTATTGGCATTGTTTTGGCAATCTCTCCTTGCTCCACTATCCGTAGACGAGATAACAGTGAAACTAAACGAAGAAGCTTGCAATTGAAGGACATGTCCAGGATTTAGTGTTACTGTAACTTTATGGGGCCAGCATTTACATGATCTTGCTCAAGAACTTGAGGAGTTCCTTTCTATTCCACAACTCCCAGTATTGGCTTTGAAGGTGGCACGTCTTTCGAGTTTCAACGGCTTCCATAGACACTGTCTCCAGCACAAAATGGTTTGTTGATCCTCAAATTCCTGAAACTAAAACACTGCACGACTGGGTTGCCTCTGAAAATTACACTGTTGAAACTCCTTCTGTAACGAACAAATTTCTAGGTCCTCCTCAAAGCTTAAAACCTGTGGCAACAATTGCAGAAATACTTCAAATGGGCAATACAGAGAGCAATGAATGGGCTACGCTTAAAGCTATAATTGCAGACATCGCAATGGATAACTTCTTCTACATGGCTTGCCCCCTTGCAAACGGTGACAAACAGTGCCGAAAGAAAGTGAAACCAACAAACAATGGCTCATGGTTTTGTGCAAGTTGTAAGTCTCATGTGCGTCAATGTGATTACAGGTATGCTCTCCGTATAAACTTGCAAGATGACTCTGGAGAGCTACAATCGGTTACTGCATTTGACACAGCTGCTGAAGAAATCATGGGTGTCGCAGCGGGACCTCCAACTGTTATGCATAGACGACGAGGCAACAACGGAAATTGCAAACCAGATAATTGGCCATGAATACAAATTCACTCTATCCGTGAAAAAAGAAACTTTTCGTGGAAATACACAACTGAAATGTGTCATACTTGATTCCCTTAAATTGGACGAATCGAAAGTCATTGATTGACTTGGCCTCTCCTGGGCACCATAACACTTTCCTATATTTTAGTTTCTTCAATTTTTGCTCATATCTCCCCTGTAATATGGTTTTGTCCGCAGATACATTTGTAATATGCTTTTGTCCGCATGTTATAATGGACTATAACTCTCCAAGTTTTCCATTTAATGGTTGTTACTACTGGTTTGCATGCGCATCTATATCGCAAAGAAACCTTTTTTGTAATTGAAAAAAATGTATGGTCCAATGTCTATATATATATATATATATATATATATATATAGTTTTTGCTAACATTATGGAACGCTTTATTCATTTCTTTAATTTTTGTCTATATTTCGCATGAATTTTTTTATTCTTTCTAGCTTGTTCCTTCTTAGTGCCTATGTAAAAAAAAATGAAGCCATATCTATATGTTTTTTCCTAATCAAAATCTCCATACACACCCTTCTAATTCTTCCTTTGCTTCCTTAAAAATATATGCAACAACAAATCGTTTTGCCTTTGTTTTATTGCCTTTAGCTACCAAAATATAAAACATTTACAGCTGAGATAAGCATTTACAAATGGTTTTTGCATTCATTTCCCCTTATGCACATACAAAATTTAGCACTCTTTTAATCTTCTCTTATGCCACCTTTATTTTGTGATTTTCGCAGATTGTTTTATGCACAATGCCTACCCCGGAGCAAAGACAAAGAAGGAGAGATATTTATGCCTTGCACAAAGAAGAAATCAATGCTTCCCGACGTGAGCGCTATCGCCAACTCCAACAGATGCCTTCAAGTTCTACCCCCTTCCAAACTAGTCGCCACCCCCCTTTCATGACTTCCCCTGCTACTTTCCCCTCCACACCGCACAATTCTCCTTTTCCTCTTTGCATTAACCGCACCACTTGCTTGTGTCAACCTTGTCTTCATCATGCCCGCAACATCAACCGCAACCCTCTCCATCGCTACACTATCCTCCATTTTCACATTCTTCTGACCTTCCGTCCCCTTCCACCCAAACTCTTCGCGGTAATCACACCCAGGATTCCACCTTCCCTGTGCCGCTCCACAGAACAAACACTTCAGTGCCTTCTTGGGCGGATGCCCAACGCAGATTCCGCCGAAGACTAGATCTTTTGTCGCAAATCCACACCTGCTCCATTTGTCTTGAGAACTACCCAGGCATACATACTACTTTCCATGAAGGCAAACATGCATGCATTAGATGCAAGTCCGAAAGAAATGGACACCGCTTCTCCTCTTGGAACAATATGGATCCTGGCATTCAACCTGCCGTTCTCAAATCTTTAACCCAGGTCGAAGAAATGTTGATTGCTCGCATTAATCCTGTTTTGCAAGTCACACAAATGCGCGGGGACAATATAAATATTCAGGTCACACAATAAGTTTCCCACAAAACATTTCTTCCATTGCCAAATACCTTCCTCGTCGGCTAGGAGATTTGGATCTCTTGTTGATTCAAAAAAATGGAAGTCAACAAACAAAATACGACTTCTATGTTAGCAGGTCCCGTGTTTGGAAAGCGCTTCAATATAAAATTATCCATGACCCCTACTATAAGGATGTTCTTATTGACACTGAGGCTCTTTCTTCTCTCCCGTCGGAACCAACAAACATATCCTCCTCCCTTAACTCTATTCCTATAGACCTTCCAGCCTCTCACTTCTCTGAAGCACAGGATAATGACAACCCTCCTTCCAACCCCTACGAGTATCCAGAGGAGACGTCCTCTTTTGTTCCTTCACACCCAAACACTGGCACTGAAGAGGAGTTAATCGAACAGTACCTGCTTTCAAATGGTCGGGCTGCACCTTGCACCTTGGCTTGGCCTGAAGTCGAAATTCACCAATAAATGAATACACCACTGAGGGCCTTTTCTCAATGGCTTTTCCAACTTTGTTTCCAACTGGTGCAACATTGTTTAAACAACCTCGCATGAAGGATGTTCAAATGCATGAATATGCCCTCCACCTTATGCGCTACCATGATGATCGTTTCGGATCGCACCCCAGGTTCCGGTATTTTTTACTTAACCTTATTATGAGACATAGGAGCCAATCTACAGCTGCAGTTTTCATGAGGTTAAACCTCGAACATGGTGTCCCCCCTACTATAGGCCAACTACGGCAACGTCTACATGATTTCCCTGATGATTGCCTTCCACAGAGTTTAATGAGATTCGGAACCAACCTGCGAGGGACACGAACATTTTGGTCAAAGAGCAGAGGGGAGGTCTCGGACATGATTGAGCAATTAGGGGCACCTACACTCTTCTTCACTCTTAGTGCAGCGAGACACAAAATGGCCAGACCTGCATAGCACCATGCCGGTTTTCTCTGCTTGAGGCCCGTGCCGCACAACAATGGAGGACCCAGAACATTGTTAGCCACCCGCATCGTGTCGCTGCTTACTTACATCAGAGATTCACAATATTCCGTGAAGAAGTGTTAGAAAAACATCTTCAAGCCAAGGACTACTGGTACAGGTAAATTTCTTCATTGGTCTCTACTTTTTTTGTTGCTTAAATACATAACGTTTAACATTCCTTTACCGTAGGTATGAATGGCAACATAGAGGTTCCGCACATGTTCATGGTTTCTTGTGGCTTGGAGATGCTCCCGACGTTGATCGCATCGACTGGTCAAATAATGAATCTGTGGACAAAGCAAGACAATTCTTTGATACCTATATATCTGCATGGAATATGCGCCCTCCTTCCATCCACTCGGAATTTGTTCACAGGAATATCCAGGATGACCCTTGCCTTTTAGTTTCGTCTCAAATCCTTGCAATTTCACCGCTACAGGATTTGCAGGAGTTGATAAATCGAGTGCAACGCCACACAAAGTGTTCCGAAAATACTTGCCTCCAAAAAAAAAAACCGCCTCCAATGCCGATACAATGCACCTTGGGAGAATAGACCCACTTCTCTTTTGTTTGTTGATGAGACTGCTTCAGTTAAATACCTCCCTTCAAGGAATGATGATAGATTGAACACACACAATCCAGCAATGTTATCCATATGGAGAGCCAATATCGATTGTCAACCTGTGCTATCTCGCCATGCTGTCCTCAAATACATTGCTAAGTATGCTTCCAAAGCAGAGCAAAGGTCAGAAACATACCACCAAATGCTTTCTAGATTGTCATGTCAAATTTAGATCCTGATCAGCCAGCACATTTAGCCATAAAGAAAATGTTAACTGAGAGTGTGGTTGAACATGACATTAGCGCACAAGAAACATGCCACATGCTCCTCAAATTGCCACTTGTAATGTGCAGTCGCACTTTTGTATCGCTCAATGTAGGCAGAAAAATCTTAAGAAAATTGGTTGAAGCAGAATGTGAGGATGCAGAAACATCCCTCCTTTTAGATGCATACAAGGTCCGACCTTCAAACATGGAAAGCCTTCCACTCATTGAAGTTGCGCGCGATTGGAGTTACAACAAATACCGCAAACACAATAGATGGAAGAGTCGTCCCGTACCGGCTGTTGTTCGAGTGTTCCCTAAGTTTCAATGCATTCCATCTAAGGATTCCCCCTCTTTTGAACTTTTCTGTTGGTCAGAACTCCTTCTATACAAACCTTTCCGCAACATTTCTACTGATATTGGTTCGACACCTCAAGAAACCATTTCTAGATGGAGCTTGTTCAAATACAATTATCAGCCCTGGCATATTAGACGGCATGAGTCAAATCCATCACCCACCTCCAACAGTGACATCGACTCAGAGGGCGAGCCCCCCTGCCTGTTCAACAGCTGCATGATTGGCAAGTTTTGGCTCGATGCCGCCCGGGAACACTTCATTCCTTGACAGCTTGCAATTGTTGGGCCTTCGTGAATTTGACACCCTTCACAATTGGAGTGCACACCGAGTTCCTATTGCTCTACAATCTCTTGGTGCCACTTTTATCGAAGACAAAAAGGCAGAGTATATTTCATCTTCCCTCATGGACAGATTGCACCCTCCAGCTTCAGGTTTATCTCCTGAACAACAACAAGCTTTCAACATAGTTACTCAACACTTCGCTCAAAAACCAACCTTCCTCCACTGAGGCTTATTATACAAGGGACTGCTGGTACGGGAAAATCATTCCTCATTAACATTTTAAAGTCTTCATTTGCTTCTTCATCCAATGAAGGCCTTTCATCTCTCCTTCTACTTGCCCCAACAGGGGTTGCTGCTTTCAACATTTCAGGTTCAACAATACACGCAAGCCTCCGAATTCCCATTAAAGAACTCAAACCCTTAGAGGGCCAAGCTTTATCGTCTCTTCAAGACTCCCTCAAACACATCGAGTACATTCTGATTGATGAGATGAGTTTCGTCGGGCCAAAGTTGCTTTCCAGAATCGACTACCGTCTTAGGGAGGCTTTCCCACACTTCAAGAATTCTACATTTGGAGCGAGATCTATGATCCTTGTTGGAGACCTCGGTCAACTTCCTCCAGTTATGGACATTCCTCTTTATGCCAGCAAGTCTTACGGAGCTAGCCTTTGGCAAGAATTCAACATATCTGTCTGCCTTCATTCAATCTTCCGACAACAAGGCTCAGATCCAGCACAGACATCATTCCGTAACTTGCTGCTTAACATTCGTAATGCAATGCCTCTGGTGCAGGACTGGGAAACTCTTATGTCAAGATCCGTTTCCTCCCTTTCCGAACAAGAAAACATTGATTTTAAAGATGCGCCTCATCTTTTCGCTCAAAATAACCTTGTGGACTCGCACAACCTTGTTATGTTGAAATCCCTTAACTCTCCTATTGCCAGGTCAATTGCCGAACATACCAGACGTTCAGCATCGGGCGACACCGAAGATGATCAATTGAACCCCAAGGTTCTTCTCTGCATCAACCAGAAAGTAATGCTTTCCGCAAACTTATGGGTTGACAAAGGTCTTGTCAACGGTGCTACTGGTTCTATCATCGACATAGTCTATGGGGCTTCCTCCGGACCTCCTGCTCTGCCTCTTTTTGTCGTCATCAAGTTTGATCGTTACACAGGACCTCCCTGGGATTCGAACAACCCCTTCCATGTTCCTATTCCTCCGATTTCTAGAGGGGGTCGCAGGCAACTACCGCTCAAAATGGCATGGGCTTTTTCTATCCACAAGTCTCAAGGACTTACATTGGCACGTGCTACAATTGACATTGGCGGAACTGAAAGACAAGGCCTAACATTCACCGCTATGTCAAGAGTTCCGTCTCTTTCTTCACTCCGTATTTCTCCAGCATTCTCTTTCTCCCGCTACTCTCGCATGTCCTCCACTCCACTTCTGCAATCCAGGCTAATAGAGGAATCTCGCCTTCGCTCCCTTCCATCTTCTCTCCCAGCACCTCCCCCAACACTCGCCTTAATTCCTTCTCCTCTTCTAGCTTTCTCGTGCTTTTACTTCCATTGCTGCAAGAAGTTCTTTATAGCATCAACACATGTACATATCACGCACATTTTGTATCCTTCTTATTTTATTCTAACTTTTTTATTTTATTCTAACTTTTTCTGGTTTTGCCCATTTCCCCCCCGATCTATATGGTCTTCTCCTCAATTTTTCTTTGCGTTTTAATACCTTCTACGTCTTCCCCTTTTCCTCTTTCGGCGTTTTCATCGCACCCCTCGTGTGCGATTGCTAGTTTGTTTACCCATTCAATATTTTATTTATCAACATTATATATGCTTTCTACTTTTCCACCTACGCATTCATAAAGACTCTTTCCATGCGTAAGCTGAATGAAATGCAAAACGTTGTGTTTCTTTGGTATTTACCATACATTCTATGATTCCTAAATACCCATCTATTGACCCCACAATTTTGGATAAGTATCGATCGACGTTTAAAAGATGGCATCAAGTAAGAAGAATGCTTTAGGTGTTTTAGGTTAGCTCATGCAAGAATAGTAGAACAATGTGCACGCTTAGGAGTAGGGAGGATAAATGGGAATTTCATATTAGTGATCCTAAAAGATATTTGATTGATAAAAAATCATGAAGAATGGAGCCTTGTCCTTCCTTCCGAATTGAGCAAAGTCTTAAGGGCTGCTCGTGCATTTAAGATTTCCCCCTCTCGAGAGATCCAAGTGAGGTGTAACCACTTCCAAGAATGGTGAGCAACCACTTTATGTGGGAAAGGATTTAAATTTGAACCATTAGTTGTGTATAAAATAAACCCTTTAAATACAAGAAGGGGTTGGTAGATGTTGTGGCTATTATTGAGGGTTGTTATTATATCGTGTAGACAAGAACGATTCAATTCTATATAAACTCTGCCCAAAACCATACTAGTATTTGGTCCGTGTATGCCATTAGTGGCCAATGTGTAAGCTTGAGATGAAGTGAATGGATATATGAATAAATTATGTTATATATTGTGTATTAATCCACTAAGTGTAGTTTATATGAAAACACATGCGATCTCTTGCTTAATACGAATAGTTGATAGTTCTCTATATCATTATTGTTAAGTGTGATGGCTTGCCTTCCATTCCCTAAACCAAAGAAGGGACCTAACACGCAGATTACACCTTGAGTAAGCATGCGAGAATAAGTCTTGTGTGATATATTAGTGGCATAGTGGGTCCAAAGGGATTGTGTGCTTGAGGTCAAGTCCTTTTAGGCTAAATACATGAGAAAGCTAGAAATACCCCAACATCTTGGTTCCATTGCAATAAATTTCTCATTAAGGGAAATGAAAATGTTTAAGAGGATCACACTCGAGATCATGGATAAATGGTGGAGTGAACAAGAAGAATATTATACACGAAGTCATTCGAGATGCAGAGGAAAAGACCCAAGAAAATGGGTAGATGAGAATCTAGACAATGCCCTATATTCAATATTCTCTATTGGAAAATCCAAGGAACCTCAAAAGAATCTATTTTCTTCTACTTACTACTTTCCAACTTTGCAAGCTTTTTAATCTTGAACAACCAAGAAATAATTGTCTTTTTGGAATAAATCAACAAAACTTTGTATCTTTGATTTGTTAATCTTGCTATTTCTTACAAAGTTGTTTTATTTCTTATTGAATGTGGACCTACTATGGTTAGTGTACATGAAATTTGAAGTGCCACTCACAAAATTAACCCTCTCCCTATTTTCCCTATCCCCCATTTACCTTTTTTCTAAGAAAATTCCTCCTCTTGTAGTCCATACGATAAATTTTCAACAAAGTTTAGTGGAGTATTCATGTGTGCTCTCCAACCTAATGGTCACCCATATATTTTATGTTTTCTTGCATTCAATAAATGCGAGCCTCCCCATTCAAAAGAGGAGGGACCTATCTTGGAGCATTAATGAAAACCACTAATTTGTCCCACGACAAAGTATTTCACCGACACTTGTCAACACCCATTATAACAGTATCACCAAGACATATTTATTTTATTCTTTTAATATAATTTTTTTCAAATATATATTAAAAAGGGGCGCTATTATAGACATGTAAATTTTTTGATAGTTGATAACATCAATTTTGGCACTCTTTGACATTATCGAACAATTGACATACATATGAGTTTTGATCACACTTTCCTCTTATCTCGTTTACCCATTCCATATCTTAGTCACCTTCATGTTGCAGTCATACTTATTTAGGAGCAACACAATCTATACAAAAGACAAAAAGTTTCCAATAATCATATCCTTGTTTACATCCACTAGACACTATTGTGAAATTCTATCAATATTGCTTTACATCAATTTCCTCCTTTATCAATAGTGTCCAAGAGTGACTAATGGTTAATTTTCAAATGTAAGATACTTCATTAGGTTGGATTAAACATGTTTCATTTGTTAGATGAGTTGTATGGAGAAATTTATTTTACATAGCTAGATATTTATTCTGGGTATTACCAAATTAGAATAAAGGAAAAGGATATTCATAAGACAACCTTTAGAAATTATCAAGGACCTTATGAATTTCTAGTGATGCCTTTTGGTATTACTAATGCATTGTCCACATTTCAAAGTTTGATGAATTTTGTATTTCTTCTAGTCCTACGGAAGTTTGTCTTGGTATTTTTGATGATATTCTAATCTACAACAAATCATGGGAGCAACATTTACATCATGAAAATACAGTCTTGGAATCCCTAGAGAAGCATCAACTATATGCCAAGCCTTTGAAGTTTTCTTTGGAGGTACATAAAGTGAAATACTTGGGCCATATTGTCTCTCACAAAGTTGTTAAGGTGGACCCTTGCAAGTTTAAGGCCATGGTGGAATGGGAAGTTCCTAGAACCCTCAAGCATTTATGAGGTTTCTTAGGGCTCACATGGTACTATCACAGATTTGTAAAGAACTATGAAAATATAGCAACACCACTCACAACATTATTGAAGAAAGACTCCTTTCATTGGAATGAGGAAGCTTCTAGGGCATTTAAAAATTGAAGGAGGTGATGTGCACCACCCTAGTGTTGGCAACCCATTTCTCCAATACCTTCATAGTTGAATGTGATGCTTTAGGAAACGGATAGGGGTAGTACTCATGCAAGAAGGACATCCCATAACATTTGAGAGTCGACAACTAAAAGGAAAGAATTTGTTGAAGCCCACCTATGAGAAGAAAATGATGGCAATCTTGCATGCAGTCAAACAATGGAGACCATACTTGATGGGTAGACACTTCAAGGTAAAAACTAATCATGATAGTTTGAAATACTTCTTGGAGCAATGACTATATTTAGAAGAGCAACAAAAATGGGTCACAAAGATGTTGGGTTATGAATTTGAGATTATTTATAAGAAAGGGAAGGAAAATGTGGTCATTGATGCACTATCTAGGAGGGATGAGTCCAAAAAGCATTGTTATGTGCCATCTTTTTGTCATGCATCTTTGCAAGTCCAAAATTCAAAACTTGAGCCATGACAACTAAGCCAAATGTAAAATTTGCTTTAAAAGCCTTCCCAAATCCCTCTCCCTGGTCAATTTGTCTTCTATGTCATGATCATCCCAACCTTACAGGTCTTCCAAACATGATGAAAACATACACGCAATTTTTAAGTGATGTAACAAGGTCATTCCTTTCATTCAATAAAGTACTTTTGAAGACTAGTTCTCCATCATGCTTAAAAAGGCCAATTTTGGCCATTTTGAGGCAAGTATGCATCTTTTGGGAAGGTTCCAAAAGCTCATAATCATCCAAAAGTGGTATTGGAGAGCCAATAAGGTGTTGGAAGTGGTTTAGGAAGATTTAGGGAAGATTTGATGGTTAGGCATAGTCTGTTCAAAAGCATGTTTTTAGGTGCAAGGAATGAATGGTCAAAATATGAACCTAAATTTCCGCAGAGATGATTCTCGGGATCTCTGTAAAGGATTTAGAAGGAAATCAAATAGGAAATGGAAATCTTATAGAATCCTCTTCATGGTTAAAAAATCAGATTGTACATAAGACACAAGGATTTCTCAAGGTAACTCAACTTTTGCAGATGTACCTCGTTGTCTTGATAAAAATGGGGTATTTTTGGAGTTTCAGGTAGAATTAGGTTCTAAAACCTATTCCATTGATCTTGGAATGGTCTTTGGAGTTAGCATCATATAATATTTCACCTAAAAAGACCTTTCTAAGCTCTAGGAACATGGTTTTCAAGTCTTCTATAGTGCTAAGTGTGCTGATCCCATACTTAGCCAATTTTTTTCTTGCCACATGTCATGATTTTTCTCCTGGAACTCCTTTTTTCCCTCTTGGTCCTTTCCCAGGGGAGGGGACAAAATGAGTACCCCCACAAGCCCACTCTTTGGTCCCCCTCCCTCACTTTGCACATGATCTTGCCACTTGGCAACATCTTGCTCCAAGTGCCCATTTGTGTCCCTCTTGTCCCTTTGCACCAAGGGGATAAAGGGGACAAAAATGAGCACCCCCCATAAGTCCCCTTTGTGGTTCTCTATGTGATCATTTTTCCAACCCTCGGGTGCTTATCTCGCTAACCATATCATCTGCTCATTGCATCACATGATGATATTGTCAAGATCTTGCTCCGTGTGCTCATTTGTGTCCCTTTGCACCAATGGGACAAAGGGGACAAATATGAGCCCTCTCATGCAAGCCATTAAATCCTAGTTCTTAACCACACTCACCGGGTTAAAAAAATGGTTACTAGGAAGACATAAAATAAACTTGTTTTAAAGTGGTTTTACTTGAATAGGTTGACCCCTACTCCATTGCAATTGTTGTACTACCTCTAAGAACACGAAAAACCCCATACTTGCTGCCAAAAACGTTCTTGAACAACCATGACCATGGAGACGAAGATTTCTTCATAACTTTCCAACTAGAAATCAAATCAACTAAATTTTTCTTAGAAGACTCTCCTCCCAAGCACCTTTGTGAACACATTTGCTGCATATTAGATGATGCCCTAGGTTATTTACATCAGCAAACCTGAAACCCTAACCCAAAAAGTTGTTTTATCAGTTTGCAAGAGTTCCAACGGAAGGATTACAGTGAAAATTGGAGCACGAGATCTCGGTGTTTTGAGGTGTTTTTGCTGCACAAACGGACACTTTGGTAAGTGCACATTCTAAAAATAGCAAGTGCATTGGACAATGACTTACTAAAAATAGTAAGTCTCTCAAAATAACAAACTCCCGTCACTCAGCACATCCATAAACAATGCAAAACAACAAACAAGGTAAAATGGACAATTTTTCCAAAATAGCGGTTTTCAAAAAAACAACCTGCTAAAAATAGAAACTTCCCAAAAATGGTAAAGCACCATCAATGGAGGTGAATTAAGTATGCTAGGAGCTTCAAAAGACAAAATTTGAGGAAACATGCAAAATTTCCAAAATAAGCTCCTGACCCAACTTGCCAAAACTAGAAAGTTTCAATTTTCGGTGCAAAAATTGTTGTTGACTTTGTTTTCACTCATCTCGCTACTTTTTTCCATCTTCACATGGTTGTAAAGTTGTCTCGCAGCTCAAACAAGAAAATTAACTCTCCAAGGATCCTAAAGCATCCTTTTGCTCACAATTGTGTCAAGGAACAAGACAGAGCATATCAGGCGCAAAAGGCAAAAATCAAGAGCATTACATGGTTGGAAAAGAATTTGAAAAGAGTCAAGAGCCCCATCGGAATTCAAATCCATCAAAGGATGTAATCATGATCATAGGTAAAATGAGAAACTCATCAGCAAGTTGAGAAACATCGTGCCTTAAATCCATCGTCATCTCTCTGAGAAGCAAGTTGAAGTGAGTTAGTCAAGTCATGAAAGTATTTAGGCCATCATATGTGAAGAATCAAAGGATCCTCCTTTCTCATCAAAAGCATCTGAGCACGAAGGTATGTAAGCATCCCAAATCTGATTTCATTCAAGTACTCTAGAGTAGTGAAGGCTAAATAGGTGATCTTCACGTGTGGCATCATGAATGCAAGAACACAGAAATCATCATAATTTCATTTGATGTCATAGTGTGCTTAAACAATCTCAATCAAACACTTGGTAGTTTGGTCAATCATCAAAGGATGAAACATTGAAATTGAATCTCACTTCAATACCATCAAGATGCATTAAACAAGAATCTTTGAAAAGGAAGATAATGAAAAGAGAGCACACAGTGGTTCCATATTCCAGAGGATTCATAAGAAGGTAAGATTCATTGTGAATACCATAAAGCTTTCTCTTCAAGGAATCATGTGAATAGGAGGTGTGATAGGAGGTGTATAGACAGATTTTGGAGCCGGGAAAGGTAAGAAGGTAATGATCTTCATTCAAAGCATTATGTGTGCAAGAATGGACAATCATCTTTGTTTCATTTGCTGCCACCCACTTTCTAAAGCCTTGTAGTGTGATCATGCCTCAAGAAGGAGAGACATTGCCATCATCTTGTTCCATTCCAACCGGTGTCCGCTTCTCAAGAATTTCATTTGGGAAGTAATCCTCTATCTGCAAAGTGAAGGATTATTTCAATAAGTGTAAGGACCTAATTCTGGCTGCCCATCCAGGAGGTCAAGATCAGAAGTGAACCGGTTCAAATCACAATAAGATTGGGACCACTTTTTGCTTCTAGATCTTTTAGTTGGATGAAAAAATGCTTCAAAATCCCCCTCCCTAAGATTCATGTATTTGAAGGATAGGATTCTCTAAAAGCTTAAATAGATTCCTAACAAAGTAGTCTTCTGGTTGAGAGTTAGGTCCATAGATATTTGACAAAATATAACTATTGTCATTACCAAGATCGTGAAACCTAACCACTTTCAATTCGAAGTGCGGGTGCAGTTGAAAACCTGAGAATGATCTAAGATTCACATATGGTACTATACCTCCTGAATCCTTATTGGAGTTTGCTTCTACAAAATTACAATTTTTCTAATGTCTCTCATGATGTTGTTAAAGGAACCATGATCCACTTTGATTTCTTAGAGGATATTAATATCTTGTTTTATACCAAAAATTAGTTGCCTCAACAACCTATGTTTATGAGGAGCATTAAAGCATCTCACATTTAACAATCATGGTGAAGATTTACTTCTAGTGGCTAGTTTATCCCCATCAAAGGCTACAGTAAAAACTAACCTTTTTGAGTCCTTTTGGGTTTGGTACCCAATATTTATTTTCCTCATATTTCCTTGTTATCATTATCTTGTAGGATATTATCCGGTGATTCTGGGGTAGCACAATTGTCACAGACAATATAACAAATCTAAGCATACATGCAAATAAAAGTGGATATTCTACCAAAAGAAATATACAAAACAAGAGTTATAAATCAACACCATATTTAACGTGGTTCACCCAGTGTGGGCTACATCCACCAAGAAACAAGCCAATATATTATCCAAAGCTTTGACAAGATATACAATTGAAGATTTACAATCTTCCACACCTCTCAGATGTATAGTACTTTATTTCTCTCAAGCTTTTGCTTCATCACCAAGAATTCTCTCTCTCACCAACTTTTTTAAGTTCTTAATTCTTGTTAATACATCCTTCTAAAACCTAGCTTTTATGCTTATATAATAGTTTATAGACTTAAGACACTTAGCCATGCAATTACAATCAATAGATATACTTTAATGCTAAAAATAGATCTAATTATTGAAAGTTAATTAAAACTTCCTCGCACAAGTAACTACCGCTCGGTTAGCCCTAACCAATGCTGGTTCCTCACCTTACCGATGTTAGACTGGGTGACCGATGCCAGTTCCCCCTAACCGATGACGGTTATTGTGTTTTCTAGAAAGTTTCACATTGTAAGCTAAACTGAAGTAATTGAGCTCCACAACTCAACAATCTCCCACTTGGAGATTAATTATTACACCATACATGTGCAACATCATTCTTGGATCCTTCCTTAGCTCTGTTTCTTCCTCTTCAAGTCTCAAACTTGAAGACCAAAAGAAGTGGAGTGTAGCTCCAACTTCTCCTTTGTTAATGGCTTTGTTAGCATATCTGCAGGGTTCGTGCTCATATGAATCTTTTCTAGATTAAATTTTCCATCCTCCAATACCTACCATATGAAGTGACACTCAATCCGAATGTGTTTCATTCTTGAATGAAACACTGAGTTCTTTTCCAAGTGAATTGCACTTTGATTGTCACACTCGAACAGCTTTACAATCATCTTGATCATTTCCCAACTCTTCCATGAACCTACTCATCCATATCATTTCCTTGCTAGCCTCTCGTAGCCGTAACATACTCGCTTCAAGTAGACAAAGCTATAACCTTCTACAATCTTGAAATCCAGATAATCGCGTCCCCACCTACTATGAAAATATATCCAGTAGTTCTCCTTCTACCATCCGTAGATCTCTAGCCATATCTGAATCAACATAGCCACATAATGAAATATCTGAACCTCCATAGCATAACTACATGCTAGATGTCCCTTTCAAATACCTGAGTATCCATTGAACTGCTTTCCAATGCTCTTTACCTGGATTGGCCATATATCTACTCACAACTCTCACTGCTTGTGCAATGTCTGGTCTGGTACAAACCATAACATACATGAGACTCCCAACTGCTGAAGCATATGGAACTCATGTCATGTATTTGACCTCCTCTTGTGATGATGGACACTGATCTTTGCTCAATTTGAAGTGTCCAGCCATAGGTGTACTAACAGGTTTTGCATTCTACATCTTGAACCTTTCTAACACCTTGTAGATATAATACTCCTCGGACATACAATTTCTTGTTTTTCTTGTGTTTGTGTATTTGCATGCCAAAGATTATTTTTGTAGCTCCTAAATCCTTCATAGAAAATGTGTGAGCTAGCTTTTCCTTAAGCTCACCAATGTCCTACATACTAGATCCTGCAATAAGCATATCATCCACATACAATAACAAAATAATATAGCTCCCATTTCCAAGTTTCTTGAAATAAACACAATGGTCATATTCACATCTCAAGTAACCATGCTCATGCATAAAACTATCAAACCTCATGTATCATTGTCTTGGAGCTTGCTTGAGCCCATATAGGCTCTTTTTCAACTTGCACACTAATTTCTCCTTACCCTTGACTTCATACCCAAGCGATGCTGCATATAAATCTCTTCATCCAAATCACCATGAAGAAAATCCATCTTCACATCTAGTTTCTCTAAATGCAAATCCTCTACTACAACTAAGCTCAATACAATACGAAAATAAAGTCATCTTAATAACAGAGAAAATATTTCACCAAAGTAAATACTTGCTTTCTCAGTGCAAATCCCTTTACTACAAGCCTTTCCTTATACCTTTTATATCCACCCTCTTCTTCCTTAATCCTATAAACCCACTTGTTCTGCAATGTTCTCTTACTTGCTGGCAACTTAACCAAATCCCAAGTCTGGTTTCTATTCCAACGAGTCCATCTCCTCATTCATGTCATGCTCCCACTCGACGTGGGTCTTATCCTGCATTGTTTTTTCAAAACTTTCTAGTTCACCATTATCATCAATAATAAATAAAATAAAAATATAAATAATAAATATTTTTGGAGGTTTACTAACCCTTTGTGACCTTCTCACGGGAGTTTGGGGTACCAAAGGCTCAATCTGGACCTCTTGGATATTTGTATCCAAATCGTGACAGTGACCAACGTGGTCACCAGTATGTACCCAAAATTGTATGTACTACACTATCGAAAGAGGTTACGAAACCCCAATGATGATTCAGATCTCTTTGCAAGGTGTTTGAAATCCAGAAAGTGCACTTTGAGTATACATTTGCACCCTAAAATACCTTATCCAACCTTTGCATGCTTTGTTCTAACTCCTTTCCTCTTTTTCCTTACATTTTGGTCTTTAGTGACAGATCGCCTCCTACCCAAGGCGGTGGTCTTGAAACCACCACCCCGTGCTTCAAATGCGGGTCTTGCCCACATTTTCTAGAAGCTTCCGACACACTCATCGACATGAAAAATCAAGTTGCACTTGCAACTCTCAACCGCTTCTGCTTTGTTTAGAGTTTCCAGCCACTTTGTAATAGTAATTCTCCATTTTAAATGATAGAGCATGGAAATTTGGACTTGCCTTCTAGTGAGTAAGAAAACTATAAATACTAAGCTTGTTTACAAGCAAATGGCCCCTCTCTCTCTATGATTTATCATTCAGTGTGTTTGAAAGCTCCTCAACAAGTCTCAACAGGTCTAGATTTTGTATAAGTTCTCAACCTCTCAGTTCAAGGCTCCTCTCCTTCTTTCTGATTTAGAGATCACTTGATCTCTAGTTTCATCTTGTTCCATTGTTGTTCTCAAAACAACTAGCTTAGCATAAAACAATTTTAGTTCTAGATTAAGTTCATTTGAGAATCTTAATTCTACCTAGAGTTATAGGTCGTTGTTTCATCACGGGTGTAGTATAAGTCCTGAAATTTTTTGTCTATTTGTGTTGTATCCCTACAATAATCCTACTAGGAATCACATAGCCAAGCTCTGTTCTCTTGCACTATCCCTCTCCTACTTGCATTTCGTTCGGTTTACGTCCAAGCTGCCACTATTTGAATATCTTCTCCTCTGCCATTGTCACATTCCCACTTTTTTGGATTCACGAGAACACATAGGAATGAAGAGATCACACTGAGGGGACAAGCTACAATACAACTGGATTTTCCTTTGTTCTATAAACTCCAGGTTTGAATTGTCAAAGTTGTAATTACAATATATCAAATAGAATAGCAAATTATTTCATTTCAGTTAAGCTTGCTTTCAACATTACCAGGGAAGTTGTGGGGAATAATAGCTTCTGAGAAGCTATGATTTGTTCCTCACTTATGAGGTAAGATTGAAGGTTTTTCAATTGAATTAGTTAGTTGTTTATATTCAGGATCAATTCACAAGTGCACATGAAAATAACTACATCTAGCTACCTTGCTTGTTATAGTTTCATTCTTAGATTAATTGCTCATTATCTAAATTTATTAGATTAGTTACTCTTTAATTTCATTCAAATTCACATCTTTGAAAATACAAAAAGAACAAGCATAACGTAGATTTATTTTCATAATTAGTTTACTTCATTCAGTAAAATTTTGATTATTTATTGCATGACAATTACAGGACCTAGAGAGCTTAGGGATTACATATTCGAACCAGTAATACCTCAACCAAATATCTTCACAACATTAGCAGATATAGATCAAGGTCTTAGAATTCACGTCTTCCAAACAACAACAAACCCACAAACAATCAGTGAGCAATTGAGAGAATTAAACATTGAAGACGACAAAGCATATGAATTCTGGTCAAATCAACCCAACTATAGATTACCTTGATAGGATATCCACATGACCATACAAGAACCCGAAAGAGAGCAAACATTTGGTTGTGATCCATTAGTTCCGCACCTAGATGTAGGAGACCTTATCATTGATATAGACACAGGCTTACGCATACAAGTTACTAGAACACCCATAAGGTATTCCGAGAAGATCGCACAACTCCTAGTATTAAACATGAAGCTAACGCCTACTAAATAGTGGAAAGAAGAGATTGATTCTTTATATGACCATAAAAGGTCCACAACAACCACAAACTCATGGTTGTGATCCCCAGGTCCCACAAACCAATGGGCCTTGCAATCAGCTTAAACATTGACACCATTTTAGATACACTATTATTTAAATCCTCACCACTCATGCCGGATATTATAACACAACTTTCCATGTTGAACGTAGAAGCCGATCAGGATAAGATTTTCTAGGTTAAACCAGAAAACCTCCCATAGTTCCTGCAAATCCATTACACCTATCGCTACCACTTTCATGACATTGTATGGAAATACACATGAGGCACCTATAGGTCACTTTCCATGCATCCAATAACCAATAGATAGGATCTCGACAGAGCTTGACATTGATTGGAGCCTCCGAGCAACTATAGTATTCAATCCGATCCATCACACTAATTCATGTTAGGAGGGATTTCTTTTCCTCAGACTTACAGATCATGTTATTGCATGTTGAGGATATAAGATTTCCTAAATAGTTTGTCCACATCCACATATATTTCATTTCCACTGGTTGTCTCAACACGACCTCGGGAGGTCGGGTATGGAGAAAAGCTACTTGTCGATTTTCATGCTCGCTTGTCACTTTTCTATCATACATAGTACCTCTAACCGATGTCGGTTCTGCTAACGATACCGGTTTGGATCTTCTATAACCAATACCAGTTCATCTAACCAATGTCGGTCATGGGTCAACCAACACCGGTTACTCGTGTAACCCCGTCATTAATACTTTTTTAATCTGAGAGTTCATTTTCATTCACAAACTTCTAACCGGTTCATCCTTGGGCACCAAAATTTGATCATGTACATTATCTTTTCATTCCATTCAAGATCACGACTCCTAATAATTTTAGAAGTCTCTAAATCCCAAAAATGGAAACCAAAATCACTAGATCCATAACTAATGAAAGTGCACCTCTTGGATTTTGCATCCAACTTTTCCTTTTTCCTTATCAATATGCACAAAAGTTTCTAACCAAAAAATTTAAGAAAAGAAATATCTACCTCTTTTCCATCCAAGGTTCCTTTGGTATTCCTTCATCTAGTGAACTTGAAGGCCCATAATTAATCAAATAAACCAATGTATCAACCGCTTCTACCCAAAACTATAAAGGAAATTCGAATGTATCCTCATACTTCTAGCATGTTCCATGATTGTCCTGTTCGATCTTTTCTACAACACCATTCTCCGTGGTGTTCTTGGAACCTTTCTTTCTCTGTATCCCATTCACTCGAATAATAATCATTCAAAGCCTTACTACAATATTCACCACCATTGTCAGATCTAAGACACTTTAACTTAGAATTTGATTCATTCTCAACAAGGGCTTTCCATCTTTTAAAAGTCTCAAAAACATCATATTTACGTTTAATATAATAAACCCATGCCTTTCTTGTAGCATCATCAATGAAAGTAACATAATACTGGGATCCACCATGAGAAGCTACCTGATCTAGTCCCCACACATCTGAGTGTACAAGCTCAATTTTTTCTCTCTCTTAGTTGCCCCAATTTTGAGAAATCTCACTCTCTTTTTATTTTCAAAGATACAATGCTCACAAAAATCAAGATCTAAATCTTTCAAATATGATAACTTACCCTTAGCCTTTAAGATCTACATTCCTTTTTGACTCATATGGCCCAACCGGTTATGCCACATGCATGCATCTAAATATGAAGTAGATAATGCAGAAAAGGAATTAGTAACACATGTAGATAAATATAACGTTCCTACCTTCTTACCTCTTGCCACAACAAAAGCACCCTTGGTGACTTTCCAAGAGTCTCATGTAAAAGTAACCATGCAACCAAATTCACCTAGTTGCCCTATAGAAATAAGATTCCTCCTGAGGCTTGGCACATGCCTCACATCTTTCAATACCCATGTATTTCCATTCTACAATTTTAGATGAACTTCCCTTTACCAGTAATACTACAAGGTTCATCATCACCCAAATAAACATGCCCAAAATTACCCTAGACATAATTTCTGAAATAACCCTTATTAGGGGTTGCATGGAAAGAAGCTCCTAAATCTAAAACCCATGATTCAATTCTATTATCTAAAGAAATAATAAGAGCATCTTGCATTACCTCTTATGTAACAAGATTTGCTTCTTTACCTTTATCTGGTTGTTTTTTCTCTTTTTCCTTTAACCAACAATCTTTCTTGTCATGTCCTTTCTTTCCAAATTTCCAACAAGTAATTCCCTTACTTCTGGATTTAGATCTACTATCCCTTGACTTTGATTTCCCATTACTCTTACTCTTGGATCTCTCCTTTTGCCTACCTCTACTTTCTACATTCAAAGCATTTCCAGATGATGATTCCTCTATACTCTTCTTGCGAATTTCTTCATTCAATATTATACTAACCACATCATCAAACTTCAAAATATTATTAGCAGATGTTGTATTACTAACAACCATTACCAAGTTATCCCAACTATTAGGAAAAGAACATAAGAATAAAAGTGCTTTTACTTCATCATCAAATGGTATTTCAACCAATTTTAACTGATTTACAATAGATCGAAAATCATTCAAATGAATAGATGTAGATCCACCTTCATGTATCTTAGAACTAAATAGTTTCTTCATCAAATAAACTTTATTTTAAGCACTAGGTTTTTCATATAAATTAGCAAGAGATTTCATTAACTCTACCGTAGAAGTCGCTTCTGTAATATTGGAAGCCATGAATGTTGCCAGGCTCAATCTTATAGATCCCAAATCCTTTCTATCAAGAATCTTCCATTCTTCATCAGTCATCTTCGTAGGTCTAGACTTCTCATCCAACGGTAAATACAAATCTCTTTGATATAGATAATCCTCAATCTGCATCTTCCATAATTGATAATTTCAGCTATCAAATTTCTCTACCTTGTATTTTTTTCTTCTGCCATTGTTGTAGCTCCCACTCAATCATAAAACCCTCTGTGAGTAAATATGTCAATACACAAAACTCTCAAACAAAGCTCTGATACTAGTTGTTGGGGATAACACACCGGTTGTACAAATAATATATTAGATCTAAGCATACATACAAATAAAAGCGGATATTCTACCAGAAGAAATATACAAAATCGTAGACATACATCAACTCCATTTAACGTGGTTCACCTAGTGTGGGCTACATCCACCAAGAAACAAGCCAATCTATTATCCAAAGCTTTGACAAGATATACAATGAAGATTTACAATCTTCCACACCTCTTAGATGTACAATACTTTCTTTCTCTCAAGCTTTTGCTTCATCACCAAGAATTCTCTCTCTCACCAACTTTTGCAAGTTCTTATTAATTCTTATTAATCCTTACTTCTAAACCCTAGCTTTCATGCTTATATAGTCGTTTATAGACTTAGGGCACTTAGCCATGCAATTACAATCAATATATATACTTTAATTCTAAAAATAGATCTAATTCCCGAGAGTTAATTAAAACATCATCACACAGGTAACCGATGTCGGTTATCCCAAACCGATGATGGTTCCTCCTTGCCTGACCGATGTCCGATCCTGGGTGATCAATGCCAGTTCCCCCTAACCGATGACGATTACTGTGTTTTCCAGCAAGTTTTACATTGCATGCTAATATGAAATAATTGAGCTCCACAACTCAACACTCATCACCTATGAGCTCAATTATGCACACATTTAGAAACATTTTTGGTTGCAGTGTTCTCTACACAGAAACTTTTCCATTACATGCTCAATCATATGACATATGTTGTCGCTAAAATAGATCCGTTGCATTATATGATGAGAAAAATGTATCATAAAAGTCATACATCTAAGTGGATCATGTTTCTCACTTTGAGTTTGACCTACATTTTGTTTCGCAAAAATATTTAAGGGACAAGTGATCACTGATCAACTAGTTGGAGCACCACTTCTTGACTCACATTCACTAAATCTTGATCATCCAGAAAATTCTATATTTACCATATCCGAAAGTGAGGATTATATTGATGTAAATGGCGATTTTGTTATGAATTTTCATTTTGATGGATAAAAATCTTACCAAGGGGGTGGCGCATGCATTGTCTTCTTTGTCACACCCTAAGGTGCCTCTATTCCACTATCATTCAAGCTTGATTTTCCATGCACAAATAACATGGCCAAGTATGAGGCACTTGTCATCAGCCTCCAATTATCTATTTCTCTCAAGATCAAATGATTATGAATTTTTGGTGACTCACAACTTGTTGTCAACCAGATCCTAGGGTCTTACCAATTCCATAATGACACATTACAATAATACAAGACTCTCACAGATTCATTACTCACTCAATCTACACATTTTGAGATTGAGACCAATCCACGCTCTACCAATCAATTTATGGACACCATGCATACTTTAGGATCTTAAATACATTTCAATAAAGAAGTTAACATTATTCATGTTCCCATTTATGTGCTAGCACAACCATCTTTTGATCTTACCCAAATACTTGACATTTTTTAGATCAAAACCATGTCATCACCTCGATGGTATGAAGAGCTTGTTACGTACTTGAAATTCAATAACTTACCACCTAGAATTAACAAAGTTAGACGTTGTAATGGTTCATTAACACGCCACTCATCTTCTCTCATTGGAGATCTTATCTATAAACACAGTTATGATGGTATATTATTATGATGTTTGTTACCTCAAGAGATTATCATTGGACTCGTTGAAGCACATGACGGTACATGTGGGGGTCATTTTTGTTGCATGGCTATTCCTTGACGTAAACTTTTCTGGTTATTATTGTCATTCCTTAGAACAAGACGGTTGTACATACATTACATCTTGTGAGAAATGTCAAAAATTTGTAAATCTCTCTCATCTTCCAACACAAGAGCTACCACCTCTCCAATTCATTTGGCATTTCTCCCAATGGGGGCTTCACCTTATTGTAAAATTTTCCCGTTGTCTTTTGAAGGCCACACATTTATTATTACTACCACCGTTGAGTACTTTACGAAGTTTTTTGAGGCTGCACCACTTGCACATACTAAAAATTTGCAAATTGCCAAATTCATTGTGCAACATATCATTTGTCTCTTTGGCATTCCCACCAAAATCATTTCAGACAATGAAAGTTCATTTAAGAATAAGAACATGAAAGCATTGTGTGACAAGTAAAAAAGTTCAACATAGTTTTTCACACCATACTATCCACAAGCTAATGGCCGGTAGAATCTTCTAACAAAATGATTAAACAAATTCTTCAAACGGTTGTTAGTTCTTCCCATAGACATTGGCACCTGCAATTTCCTTATGCCATGTGGGCATATCATACTAGCATTTCCACACCTATTGGAGCTACATATTTTTCACTTATATATGGGATTGAGGTTGTTATGCCCCTTGAACATGAAACCCCATCCTTATACGCCACTCTCCAATAATTCATTGTTGATGATGATTACCATCGAGAACGCCTTGCACAAATCGATTTTCTCTATGGAAGGCTTGTCAATTCTCGATGAACATAGCCAAGTCTATCATGATCATATAATGAGTGCTTATCACTAAAAGGTCCACATTCATGATTTTGAGTTAAGTGATCTTGTTCTTAAAGAAAACCAATAGAATTCATCCCAAACACCTAACCAACTAGAGACACAAAATCATGCACTCTGAGTCATTATTTAGTCTTGATCAAACACTATTATTTACATGGTTCATAAGTAAGAAAAGTAATAATTAACCCATGTCTTTGGCCGATTATGTTGATTTCTATTTCTACTTTTGGTATTGCACCTTTATTGGCCCAATATGTCTTTTTATACTTTAGTTTACATTTCTGACTTGGGCACCTAGCCAAAGATGCTGCGTCAGTGCCCTCGTCCCCTCTAGGGTGCCCTATCCTCTTTGTACTTTGGTCACACTTTTTGGGTCCATTCTATCCATTTGAGCATCTTATATTTTTGGTAGTCAGCCTTTTCGGGGTTAATTACAAAATTCAAGCAAGGGAATCATATAAATATAAAGTTATGTGATCATAATAAGGGACCAAACACTAAGCATCTACTATCACCATCTAAGGTTGCATCCATCAAAGGAATCTATAGCTATATTTGCATCCATCTAGCTCCATCACAAGGCACAAAAGGCTAGTTCATCTGCATCACACTTCATAGGAGGGGATTATATTGTTTCCATGCACACATTATTTACATTCTACATCTAGTTACTTGATCACTACTCACTCACAAGTGTGACCGACACAAGAGAAAACCTAGGGCACATTTATGCACACAAAAATCTAGAACTACATTGGGTATGAGATGTAGTACAATGCTCAGTGATAAGTCCATCATTTGGAAGCTGAGGATAGTCCAATCCCTTCATATGTATCTTTATTTTTTGGTTTTGATGCTTTGTTTGGGGTTTTATAGGTGATTTATCCATTACAGGTTTACAACGATATCCAAAAAATTCAACAACATACACAGACAAGAAGCAAAGGAGTGCATACACCTAACGAGCATATCAAAACCAAGTTCTAACCATTTTTTCAAACTAGGGCACCCAAAAATTAGACCAACGCACCCACGGGCACCCCTATCCCTCTCCAAGCACCCCAATCCAGCCAAATCACTCAAATCTACAATTTTTCGAGATCCTGTGTGCACAATCTTCTATCTCTTGTTTAATTGGTCTCCACTATGACATAGTCCAAAAACCTCTTTGAATCAACTAAGGCTCTTCTAACCCTCTTTACACATTAGGGTTTCATATTTTCTAGCTTAGTTTTCTTGGGTATTATTTAGTATTTCATTATTCATTTTATTTACTGAAAACTTGCATTAGATTAGGCTAATGTATTTACATTTTAGTGTAATCATTTTGTGAACCCAAACTCGATCTTCATGATCTTAGGATCCTCAACCCTCTAGGGTCTTCTAATCATGAATATATCTATCCATGCTTATCTATAAAATCATCCTGATTGTATTAATAGACTCAAATCATATTTGGCTACTACCTATATTCCTCCTCACACATCACCCAAATATGTATACCACAAGTTTACTTCTACCTTATCTCTTAATGAGGATCAAATCACTTTCACATTAGATGAACTACCTTCTCAAGAAATGCTAGAGCATGACCCCCATTATATATTCAGGTTTGTATTAACAATGTTGGGGTCAAACGCACCTTAGTTACAATGGGTATGGCCTTAATATTTGTAATGTAACCTTTCTTCATCACTTAGGTCTTTTAGAAATTTATTTAGCTCCTTCATCAGTCTCCATTCGTGGCTTTGACAACATTCCCAAGCGTGTCTTAGGTACTATTAGCCTTCTATCATCACTTTGTTGGTCCATGTAAAATCACTATTCCATGTCATGTCATGCCCAATAACCTTAATTATAATATTATTCTTGGGCGGCCATGGATCCATGCCATGCATGTGGTCCCTTCTACCTTACATACATGACTTAAATTTCGTTATCAAGGAGTTGTTTATGATGTTCTAGTTGATCCATCACCTTTCACGTATTGTAATTCTATTGAACAATCTAGTGATACCCCTAGTTCTTTCGATATTACTCAAGAATTTTCTAAATATGGGTTAGATATGAATACTTGCACTACTATGGATTCTATAATAC
This sequence comes from Taxus wallichiana var. yunnanensis, assembly GCA_018340775.1. Lineage (NCBI taxonomy): Eukaryota > Viridiplantae > Streptophyta > Pinopsida > Cupressales > Taxaceae > Taxus > Taxus wallichiana. The sequence continues at coordinate 142,780,217 of CM031236.1, forward strand.
AAACTCATATCAACAAAAACCTAGAATAACAATGCTTTGGGATCTTCCCACATAATCTCATAAATTTGGATTAGGGTATCGTCCCCACCCATCCCTCCTTCAAAAGTTTATACCACCTTGCACACCTCTTCACTTCCTCTCATCCATCTAGAATTCATTAGTGATAATGCCTCTACCATTTGGGATACTTTAGAAAATTTTTCTACTAATGATGCTCTCTTAGAACACATGGGGGTTTATGATCAATTTCCTTCCTTTCACCATAAAAGGTGTTATCCACCATCACTTCAAACTACCGCCTACTTTGGAGAGCCTGATACACCTACCAATGACATCGATTCTCCTGACACTATTCCTACATATCCATACATCAAAGATCGGTCCACCCTTCTTAATGAAGAAACCATCCAATATAACTTGGGAACATCTGAGAATCCACACATATTTTTTTTAGCTGCCTCTCTCATGCTTGGTGAAAAAAAGATATAAAACAAGTATTACATGACTTCTCATAAATTTTTACATGGGACTACATTGATATGTCGGGTATTTATCCATTTGTTGCAATGCATAATATTGTCCTTAACCCCGGTGTAAAACTAGTTCAACAAAAAATCTACAAAAATGCACCCAAAGGTGGCACTCTTAGTCAAGGAAGAAATCCAAAAGCTACTCGACGTTGGTTTTATTCAAGCTGTTAATTATCCCGAATGGGTATCTAACATTGTACCCATAATGAAACCAGATGGCATCGTCCATTGTTGCATCAATTTTCATGATTTAAATAAATCTTGTCCCAAGGATAGTTTCCCTTGCCTCATATTGACACTATTGTTCGACTCTACTACTAGCTATGATATCCTCTCTTTCATGGATGGTTTTGCAGGCTACAATCAAATCAAAATCAACCCCGCTGATCAAGAGAAGACTTCTTTCACCACACCTTGGGAACATTTTGTTACATTGTCATGCCCTTTGGCCTTAAGAACGTTGGGGCCACTTATCAACGAGAAATGACACATATATTTCATGATTATATTCACAAGATTATCAAAGATTACATTGATGACATCTTAGCTAAGTCCAAACATCATTCCACCCATGCATGAGATCTACGCATGTTGTTTGAATGCTTACATCAATACCATCCACCTAAATCCCAAAAAATGTGTTTTCGGTTCACAACTAGTAAACTACTTGGATATATCATCTCACAACACAACATTGAAATCGAACCCAATAATATTAAAGCCATTGTCGACATGCCTCCACCTAAAAATTACATCAACTATGATCATTACAAGGAAAAATTCAAGCTATCTCGGAGATTCATTGCACAACTTGCTGATAAAACTCAACCATTTACATGTCTCATGAAGAAAGATACTAAATTTGTATGGGATGAGAATGCCAACAAGCATTTGAGGACATAAAGGCATATCTTCTACAACCACCCATCTTAGTGCCTCCACTAGCTTGACTGACTTTCTTATTGTACATTTCTGCCACGTTTCATGCCTTAGGGCTCTACTAGCACAACACGATGATTCTCAATGTGAAAGAGCAATCTACTACATTAGTCGAACATTTCTCTCTTATGAATGCAATTATAGTTACATAAAAAAACTATGCCTCGGCCTTGTCTTTATCGTAGATATAAATTACGTCATTATCTCTTAACAATGAGGTACATATCATCACCAAGGTGGATCCTTTACGATACCTCTTGTCCCGTATGCATCTATCGGGGCATCTAACATGTTGGGTTATGCTTCTCACCAAATTTGATTTCAAGTTCATACCATAAAAAGAAATTAAAGGCCAAATCATCATCGATCAATTAGCTAGTAACACCCCTTCTTGATACATCTCCTATTTTTGACTCCTTTTCATGATGATTTCACTACCTATGCTATTGATTCTAACATGGATGGAAATGTACTTTGATGGGTCTCATTGTCACTTTAGCGCAGGGGCCGGATAGTCTTCATCACCCCACAGGGTGATCCACTCCCCTTTGCATATCGATTAGGGTTTTCATGTACAAATAACATCACTTGAATACGAAGCCCTCATTCTCGTCCTTCTCACCACTCAAAACTACTCATTCACAACCTATGCATACATGGTGATTCTCAACTTGTCATCAATCAAGTAAATGATACATATAACACAAAGAAGAACACTTAATCCCATACAACACGTTGGTCAAAGATCTCTTGGCTACATTTGAGTCTTACACTATCACTACCATTCCTCGTAAGGATAATCATGTTATGTGGATGCCATGGCTAGTGTGGCATCACTCATCCCACAAGATATTACTTGATGAGCAGGCCACATTTATCATTACACACTTGTGACATCCTTCCATTTCCACTTTACCTCTTGTAGCTTGTGCCATCACGCACATCATGAAAATCCCAAATGGTTTACTCCCATTTACAATTTCTTATATAAACAAACCATTCCCGATACTTTGCAACCTCATGAAGCTCATCATTTGTGATGTGAGGCTACTCGTTATGTCATCGTTGGCACATAATTATTTAAACATGCACTTGATGGTCAAATCTTGCATTGCTTAGGGCTTACCGATATCCCTATTTCCATTTCACAAATCCATGACAACATGTGTGGTGATCATTTCTCTAAAAATCCATGTCTCAAAATATTTTACGTCAAGGATATTTTTGGCCTACCATGGAACAAGATTTCCTCGAATACGCTACTTACTGTGAGAAGTGTCAAAAGTATGGAAACCTCCATCACGCACCTGCTATGACCTCCAACCAATTTCTCCCACTTAGCCATTCTCTCTTTGGGGATTCAACCTCATTGGCATGATAAATCTAGAATCCATTGATGGACATAAGTTCATTATCACTACTAAAAATATTTTACTAAATGGGTTGAAGCAGCCCCACTACGAACAACAACTGGTATGACATCTACATGGTTTCCTCACCACTCATATCATTACATGCTTTGGCATGTCATCCTCCATTATCACCGATAATGGATCACCCTTTAAAATAAGGACGTTAAATTTTTTTGTGTAAAGTTCAAAATCAAACAATCATTCTCTACTCCTTATTACCCACAAGGCAATGGCCAAGCCAAAGCTACCAACAAAACTATTGTCAAAATCTTGCAAATATTTTCACTTCCAGTGGTGATGACTGACATAATCAACTATTTTATGCTCTTTGGGCTTATCGTACTAGTGTGCATACACCTACTAATGCAACTCCTTTTCCTTGGTTTATGGTATTGAGGCTATCATCCCACTCGAACTTGAAATACCTCATTACGTGTTTTTCTCAAGGGTATACTTAAAGATGATACATATCACAAAAACCGTTTACATGAGTTATAAATGTTAGAATCCCATCACGTCCAAGCACTCAAACATCTTCACATACCAGTTTAGCATCGTGCACACATACAACCAAAAACTCATCCTCATGAATTTAACATAGGTGACCTTGTCTTAAAAGAGAATCAAAAGAATACAAAAGTTAAAGCTCCTCTTAAAGGAAAATTTAAGCCTAATTGGCTTGGTCCTTATATTATCACTGAAAAACTTGGTGGTGGAGTTTATCACCTTATCACCCTATTAGGGCCTGTTAGGGAAGCCACTTAAAACCCACTCAATGTCATACATCTAAAAAAATACACACTAAAGTAATGGTCATTACCCGATGACGCACTCTTGTGCTTCGGTTCACACTTGAATGTTGAGGGCATCCTATACATGAACCTCACACACTACATGATATACACTATTGCACATCACACATATTACATACATACATCCATACATCCTACATCTTACATCTTACATCTTACATCTTACTATACATCTACACATCTCATATCATCCACACATCTTGCATTACATATTATACATCCTACATTACACACATGATGATTTCTCATCACCACATCTACTACACATATTAAACATCTTACTCATATATTCATTTACGTTGCACTCACTACCCTATGATGCACTCTAGTCTCATGGTCCATACTGGACTATTGAGGGTATACAAATCAAATGGACCTCATCACACTCACACATTCAACCATTCAACCTCTTTCTCATGTGACATTCCTATAATATTTATATACTCTTTATAGGCTAAATCATCACATGTTCTCACACCTCATCTTTTCCATTATCACATATCATCATTACGCATTCATCATCATCATGTATACCTCATCACATGTCACATAGTTCGACCATTTCCCATAACAAACTCTCACTTGACCATTTCATTCTTTTACTTCATTCTTAGGGGGGCATAAAAATGAACCTCACTGCATACAATTCCATTCACTCGGGGGCATGTGGCTCTATCATTCACACTTCATTCCATTCCATCCATCCATAACATACTACATATCTTGGTTGCATTTACTCTTGCTTAGATTTTCTCGTATATGTTCACTTTATTACACATGCTAGTTATATATCTTGTATGTCATTATATTTATCATACACACATGCACATTCACTTGCTTTCTAGTTGTGATCGTAGATTATACAGGGCCATTACACGTAACATGGATGCTTAGCGCAATACCTAGTCCTAGTCCCATAACGGCTCCTAAGGGCATCTAATTTCGTATAGTATATGTTATTGTTTCATTTTAGTTCATAGAACACTAATTTATTAGATTATACATGCATTAACATACTTTTTTATCCTTCTAACATGCTAATGGGTGCTTCATGTGTAACATTTATTATGTAGGGCTACTTGTTTCCATGGTTATCTGTTATATTATTTGTACGTGCTTGTCATTGTATGCCATTGTTTGCGGGATTTTCCCTTTGTATTATGTGTACACTTGTATGCTTTTGGTTTCGTTGGCCTTGATTGTCTTGTGACACCGTGAGTGGTGTCCCATGTTTGCAACCCACTTTTCAGGTCTATATTGTCTTCTTATGTGTTTACATTATTTGCTTACACATTGTCTTTGTAGCTTACACTTGTCTTCTACATGCATTCTTTTTCGTACTAACACTTTTTCCTAGCCACTTGTTTGCATGTGCCTTGGTTTCTACCAAGCACATCTCCTTCCCCTGCAGGGCATAGTTTTAGTGGTCGATCCTCTTTTGGGCCGCATACTCCTACAACAATGTCACATGCACCCCCAAAGAGGGGGGATCATTTGGGTGAATCAGTCACCCATACAATGGTCTACACATAATATACAACACAACACAATATCGATACAACACAATTTAGGGCTCAGAATCAGACTTGGGTCCTTACTATAACGAGGCCTTTTCTAGAGCACCTATAACCAAGGGAAGTTACACAATGATTGGGTTCAACATAGTCTACATAACTCATACACAATGGATTTTACAGGGTAGGTTGTCCTTAGCACATGTGTTAGTACACATCATTTGTAATGGTGTTTTATAGAACGGAAGTAGTTAAAGGTTGGAGGATAACACCGAACATTTTCTCCCTACACTTCTTTTGTTGCATTAGCGTTGGATCACCTAAAAACTATAAACTACAGAGATCTCTACAGTTTTGGGAAGCGATTAAAGGTTGGAGGATAAATCAGACTTTCCTCCCTATACTTCTTTGGCCAGTGGCATGAGATCACCCAAAAAAATTGCACTTCATCGACATTTACAAGATCCTTTCTACACTCTTTCCTCATCACGGATCAGGTGCACATGTTCCTTTTTCACATTTTCAACATTTTATTTTACATACTTACATGATTTTTACACACATACATGCGTCTTTACACACACTTTTATCATATACATGTGTATTTGACTACTTTATCATCTTCTCTTTTGTAGGTCCGTCCGTATGGGAAACAAACAATCAAGAATATCACAACATCGACATCAACAACAGTAACTCACACACATCGGCATTTACACATGTGTTTCTACCATAGGTTCATTTCATCATCTTTTTACATTTTGGCATCTTTAGTCTCCATGCTCCATCTTTTTATCACTCCACACTTTGTCTAGTCCCTCGACACGCATTCTACATCAATCTACATGTATATCAAGTATGCATCTCTATTTACTTTATGTTACCGAGCATTATGCTCACCAACATAAAGTGGGGGAAAATGTAGACATAAATGACACACTTTGATTCATTATTTAGTATCGATCACATACTATTATTTGCATGGTTCCTAAGTAAGAAAAGTATTAATCAACCCATGTCTTTGGCCATCTTTTGTTGCTTTCTATTACTACTTTTGGTATTATACCTTTATTGTCCCGCTTTATATTTCTATACCTAGTTTTTACCCTTTCGCACTCATGCGCCCAACCATGATGTCACCACTGTGCACCCTCGTCCCCTCTGGGTGCCCATGTCCTCTTTGTACTTTGGTCACACTTTTTGGGTCCATTCTAGCCATTTGAGCATCATATCTTTTTGGTAGTAGGCCTTTTCGAGGTTGATTAAAAATTCAAGCAAGGGAATCATATAAATATAAAGTTATGTGATCATAATAAAGGACTAAGCACTAAGCACATACTATCACCATCTAAGGTTACATCCATCAAAGACATCTATAGCTCCATTTGCATCCATCTAGCTCCATCACAAGGCACAAAAGACTAGTTCATCTGCATCACACTTCATAGGAGGGGAGTCTATTGTTTCCATGCACACATTATTTACATTCTACATCTAGTTACTTGTTTGATACTCACAAAGTGTGAATGACAAAAGAGCAACCTAGGGCACAATTCTACACACACACACACACACACACACACACACACACACACACACACACACACACACACACACACACACACACACACACACACCTAGAACTACATTGGTCTGAGATGTAGTGCATCGCTTAGTGATAAGTCCATCAATTTGACCCCTTCATATGTATATTTATTTTTAAGGTTTTGATGCTTTTCTTGGGGTTTTGCAGGTGATTTATCCATCACGGGTTCACAACGACATCAAGCAAAGTTCAACAACATACACGCGACAAGAAGTGAAGGAGTGAAGACAACTAACGACTATATCAGAACCAAGTTCCGACCATTTCTATAGACCAAGGCACCTAGAACTAAGACTAGGGCACCCACGGGTGCCCCTATCCTTCAATACGTACCCAGTCCCAGCCAAATCACTTAGATATTTAATTTTCGAGCTCCCGTGTGACGATCTTCTATCTTTGTTAAGCCGGTCTCCACTTTGGGACACGGTCTAGCAACCTTTGTGAATCAACTAAGGCTCTTCTAACCCTCTTTGCACATTAGGGTTTCATATTATCTAGCTTAGTTTGTTTAGGTGTTATTTTAGTATTCCATTATTCATTTTATTTACCGCAAACTTGCATTAGATTAGGCTAGTGTATTTACATTTTAGGTTAATCACCAACGAGATAAGTTTTCCCCTAACTGGTTTGGACCCTATGTGATCATTCAAAAATATGGGTATGGTGCCTACAAGTTGGCTGACATGGATGGTAATGAAGAACTTTAGCCTTTAAATTCCATGCATTTTGAGTGGTTTTAAACCTAAAAACACCAAAAATAATATAATATTTATGAAAAATTTTCCAAAAAAAAGTATAAAATTTTCAAAATCCCAAATATAATATAACATTGCAAAAAGACAAAAACAATATAAAATGTTCAACCATACAAAAATAATTCGTGTGACTATCTATATGCATTACCAATCTCACTCACTCTCCGTGTACATATTCATTCATCCACAATACAATATTTTTAAATTTTCACTTGTATATATAGGTGTCTCAATGCATTTAGGTGTGTTATGCTTGGTTTGGACGCATTCACATTTGTGTCTCGCATGGTTAACTACGGGGTTTTTCAACATAGTCTTCATTACTTGGTAGATTTAAGAACGACTTCATCTTTTGAGATATCCACACACTTTACACACATTAAAAACCTTGGTTCAAATACTAAAGGAATTTATTTGTTGAGCACTATCCAATGAGTTCTCCATGATCACTTCCGTATCCTCCATCAAGTCATAGTGGTTCTAAACCCCTAAGAGAAAGAGAGTTGAATATCTTGTCAAAAAGAAAGAAAAGAATGAAAAATCAATTTAAAAAGGAAATGACAAGAGAAAATTAAAAAAATTATCAGAATATAAAAAAATCTCTCAAAAGGGTCTTTATAGTATCTCTATCGAGGCTATAGATGCCCAAATGGCGATGAGAGAAATGTTGTGACTAGAATCAAATGTATCTCCATCGGGGTTATGATGCCTAACTCGCGGTGAAGCAATGCACAACTCAAAATTACCTTCCAATATTCACAATACACACCAACTATTTTCCTATACACACCCAAATATTGGCTAGTGTGTCCTCAACTTCTTGATGGTTTTCCTTAAGTGGTAATCAAATGACATAAATATACACCGGATATCTATGAAATGAAGGGCTAGTATATTGCCTCGGATTTTATAGTTTTTCTCAAATCGATGGTTTTCTCTATATTGGTCTCACATGCACCTGCATCCATCCATAGGTCCTAGTGCACCTGTAAGCATTGTGTCACCTCCATACCATAATAAATCAAACACGTCCATTTTTCTAATCCATATGTATATCCCATGATATTACACATCTATAGTCACATGACCCCGTAAAAACACAAGAAAAACAAAACAAATGCAAACAATAGTTTACCATTGTACATATCTATTTCACAACATCACAAGCACACGCACACACACACACACACACACACACACACACACACACACACACACACACATCTACTAAGAATAAGATGAGTCATTTTTTGGTACTAAAAAGGGTGAGATAAATGTATCATATATATATCATCATTATATACATACAAAATCATGATCACATGTCAATACAATCATTTGTTCGATAAACATGACCGATTCATCAAAGAGAAAGCCAAGTAGTCTTTGCGGTGTCCAGTTGATTTTGAAAAAGAAAAAATTGGTACCACAGAGCATCCCAAGATGGTAAACATTGGAAAGTGTTGCTTATCCGAGGAGAAGAGAAGGCTTGTTTCATTGTTGAGGAAGTATTATGATGTTTTATCATACTCCTATGATGAACTCAAGTCATTCCATCCCAAGGAGATGCATCACTCGATTCCATTGAAGCCTGAAGCCAAGCCTTTTAGGCAAAAGCAATGACCATACAATATGAAAATACGATACCATCAAGGAGGAATTTTTGAAAATTTTGAATGTGAGGATCATATTCCCTATCCACCACTCCATGTGGGTAACAAACATTGTTCCAATGCAGAAGAAGAATGGGAAATAAGAATATGTTTAGACTTCCGTAACTTGAATCAAGCTTTACTAAAGGATAACTACCCATTGCCTATCATCAATCACATCCTACAGAGTCACAAGATCAAATATTCTCTCATTGCTTGATGGTTTCTATGGATACAACTAGATTAAGGCGATAAAGGAGAATAGATCCAAAATAACCTTCGAACTCCATGGGGCACTTTTTCCTACAACATAATTTTTTTTGGTCTCATCAATGTAGAGCAACGTTTCAACGATCAATGGACCTATCTTTCAAATAATCCCTTCCCTCATATTTGAGTTAACAAAACTAAAAAGAAGTTGTCAAGAAACTTGAACTGTGAATTTTATTAATCGAAATGATGTTACAAAAGAGATTCATCTCCACCTTTGCCACATTGAGTGCTTTGGATAGATATTTATAACTCATCCCTACTCAAGGATTATAGAACTACTTACCTATAATATTGGGCAAGAATTTACTACATCTTCCACTTTACAATGAGACAAATGTGGAAGAGATTTATTCAAACACTACAACTCTAGATTGAACTACTTCTTCTTCCACTTGACAAGGAGACAAATGTGGAAGAGATTTATTCAAACACTATAACTCTAGATTGAACTCCTTTTTCACTCACACTCAACTACTTCTTCCACTTGACAAGGAGACAATTGTGGAAGATAATTAATCAAATATTACAACTCTACATTGAACTATCTCTTCCACACATAGTTAACTACTTCTTTCCAATTGCCAAGTCTACTCTTGCATGATTAAATCTTTCAAAATGACAGCTGTCCCGCCATATTCTCATCCTTGATTTTATAATCATTACTGTGAATTTATTTGGAAGAATATCTTCAAACCTTTTCTAGATTTTGTGCTCCTTGTTGCAATCTTTCCAAAACATCTTGAAATTCTCATTGAGAAATGAGGGAGATATCAACTGCTTTCCTTGAACTGTATTTTTGTCTTATTTACTTTTCTTTGACCTTACACTATTGAAACTTCAAATGAATATATATCCTCAATTATCATACACTCTTTGTAAAAAAGGAGAGAGGTTTTTCCTCCTAAGAATAAGAGGAATAAAAATTCTCTTAGATTCTCATTTGAAGATCTTCAACTTTGGTTAGAGAGAATCTGATGCTACTATGCAAGTGATGCACTTCAAAACCTTCTACTTCAAATGATAATATATTTTAAATCATTTTGTTGTGTAAAAATAGAGAGAGGTTTTTCATCATAACAATAAACAAAACAAAAATCTCTCTCGAGAATCTCATTTGGAGTGTGAAATTTTAGGTAGATGGATTCTTGTGTTGGTTCTACTAGTCTTTGCGTTCGAAACTTTCTTCAAATGTTGATATATTCAAAACTATTATTGTTGTGTAAAAATGGAGAGAGGTTTTTCATCATAACAATAAGAAATCTCTTTCGAATCTCATTTGGAGTTATGCAATTTTAGTTAAAACAAGTTTTGCGTTGATTTTGCGAGTCTTGTTCTAGTTTTATAAGTCTTAAGAAGTTATATGATGCATTGTGGGCTGACCACATAACTCCCAAAAGAGAAATCAAGATGTCTCCATTTAAACTCTTGTATAGAACCGATGCTAAAATTCCCATCACATTGGGGTTACCAACATTACGATTGGCTCAAGCAATTGATGATGAATGCTTCGCCAATGCGTTAGATAAAAGGATCATGTTCCTAAGCAAGCTCGAAGAACAAAGAATTCAAGAAGTGAACAGGATCGAGGAACATCAATCCAAAGTGAAGAGGTTGTTCGATAGAAAAACTAAAGAGAGGCAATTCAAAATCAATGAGTTAGTTCTTCTTTGGAATGGGAGACCCAAACCAAAAGGAAAACATGGGAAGTTTAATTTGTTGTGGCTAGGTCCTTTCAAGATAAGGCATTTCTTTGGAGATAACACATATTACTTGGCGCATCCTGAGGGAACTCATTTACCTTTGCCTTACAACGGGAAATATCTAAAGCATTATCAAAATTGAAAATGGGTTGTTCCCCATATGTACATAGGTAATAAATATTTTGGTTTGTTTATGTTTCCTCTCTTTTGTCATCTAGTTTTTGTTCACCATCATTTTTGGGATCATGTTCGTTAATATTTTGGTCTAGGTCCATTGTTGCATCCATAAAGTCCTTGTCCCCAATTAGAGCCATTGTTATCAGCTAATTTTGACTTCACAAAATTAATAAAAATGGAAATTTTGAAAATTTTCAAAAGTATTACTTTGCGTGATTTATCGCCCTCATCACGATCGTCTCATTTTTGTGATCGTTTTAGTCTTCATTTCATCCATTTCGGGCGAGAACTCCTCTCGTCGGGTCATAAACTGCGTTAAATATTAATTAATTAATTACCCTTTGTTTGATAAAATAATTTTAAAAACTTTTGGGTTTTTAATTAAATAAATATTAATTAAAATTCATTCAACAAGATTTATTTTAATTGCCAGGGGGAAAATAAGCTTCCACTTCCCATTGTCGAGGATGCCAAATTGGCTTCCGTACCCGGATTTCCCCTTTCTTGGAAATTTATTTTAATCCTCCTTGTGGGATTTCTTCCACTGATTGCCAAATCAATGGATTGGAAAACGGGTAAAAAATCTCCCGATTTCCCACATGGGGAAATAAAATGGGGATTTCCAGCCCGCCTTGCCATTTCCGTTGGCAAATGGTTGTTTATTTCCCACTTTCCCCGGCAATTAATGCCACTACCCGAAGGAAGAGGAGTCGGTTATTTCAATGGGAAGGGGAAAAGTTATGGGGAAGCTTCTTTAATTCCCATAACCATTTCCCCATGAGAGTAATTGAATTTTCAGTGAAAGGATAATTCTCACGCTCAGACAAAGCTAAAGTGATCATCACGCATTCATCAAGAAAGGAGGCCAAAGAGCAATCATTACCAATAAAGAACAACAAAAGTCTCCATAACATGTGGGAGGTAAAAAAATTTCGGTTCACGCAAAGGAGCCACTCATGCCCACATATGCCACGTAGGTTTTTAGCAGGATAAACCACAGTCCACAAGGAAGACTCACATTGTTTTATGCATGGAAAGCTAAATAACAAAAAAACACGCCAAAAAGACAAAAAGGATTTGTGTTCTCCATTTACACATTTTTCTTTTAGATGAAACAAGTTTGATGCAAAGGAGGAAGGAAAATTCAACATAGTCCGTTTGAATAAGTTTGTGAGAGCTACATGCCTAAGGAGGAAAGAAGAAACACTTTGAAGATCCACGAGTCAAAGGGGGACTAAAACAGCAAATACCAACTCCTTCCAAGAATCACATATTTTTAAGAAGGATACAAAACAAAAAAGAAGAAATGCCTTAACAAAAAAAGGTGCATGCATGAGAAATAAGGAAAAAAACAACAGTTTAAAAACCAAATAAAGAAAGTTTACACGCATTTTTTTAGCCAAAACAAATTTGATGCAACGCAGCCACGAAATAAGAAAGGAGACCATTCCACGCATAAGGTTTGTGGAGCTAGTAATAAGTTAAATGTCTTAAAAATCATCACGCATTTTGAAAACGATGCATCGGTGAAAGTAAAGGTTTGAATCTCACGCATTCACAAAGGAACCACACATTCACCAAAAGATAAAAAAGTATTTTTACATTTCTAGGTTGAAATAATACCTTCCACACACAAACCAAAGGGAGGGAAAATAATAAGTTTAAGTGCCTTAGCAAGATCTCACGCAGGCAAAAGAAAAGGTAACAGCGAGAGCAAACAAAGGAGTTGTCATCAAGCAATTCCCAAAGACCATCACACGTGCATAGGAGGAAGAAGTCATTTTTAATGCCCAAGGATCATCATGCATTTACATGGAAATAAAATATTAAAAAGATAATTTAAAGGAGAAGGCAGTCCACGCATTTGCAAAAGAATTAAGCAAGTATAATCACGCATCGATCAGAAGATCACAAGGAAGAAGTAATCTCAAAGTACACATTCATTAAAATTAAGTGATTTTCACACATACCAAGAGAATTTTCTCCGGCAAATTAAATAAAAAAATCGGGATATTAAAATCAAGTGATTTTGTTTATTTTAGAGTAAATAAATAAATAAATTGTTGTCACCATAATCAAAAATTGTAACTGGATTAGTTATTATTATTATTTTTAAAAATAATAATAATATTAAAACAAGTCATATTTTTTTCTTGCATTAACGGGGGTTTCGAGACTAAGACCCGCCCCATTTGCATTGTTTTACGTGCCTGAGTCATTTTTTTATAAAATTCATAATGGTAAAAAATCTAATAAATCTATAGGAAGATCAAGGAAGCTAGTGGAGAAATCGAATAAGTCCACACTCAAGTACGAATTCCAAGGAATCATTCCTCCCAGTTCCATCAAGTCGGCATATGATAATATCACCGATACAAATCTAGGTCACATCAATGTGCAACAATTCTGCGATCGGGTGAAAGCTGAAGGCAAAACCATATTCTCGGATAGGCTTTACCATAGTGGTCTACCCCAAGCAACAACATTTCCTATCTCGGTGCAATGTCCGAGAGTTGGTTATCGCTTGCGCGAGCATTATGATCCCGAGAGACGAGGAATTTTTAAAGATAATCGCGATCCTTTCCTCTTAATCACACCAGAGCACATTGAGGAATTTCTCAACATACCTGACTTCCCTGAGAATGCGGATATCACTCAATAGTCAAGCACAAGAATTTTGGGATGAAGAACCCCTCAGGTGGAGCAAGATGGTTAATAACAACTAGTTAGTGACCAAGAGGCCTCGAATTGACCGGCTTCCTAAAGAACTATACGCGTTGAGTTCGTGGAAGAAATCGGGACATGATTACTCTCTTGAAGTCGAAGTTTTCGGTTTCCTCCTCCAGAAGATTTTCCACCCATGGATGTATGGTTTATTTGTATCATCCACTTGCCAAGAATGTTCACGTGATTGGGCCACCATCATCGGGATACCTTCACAAACAAGGATCAAGTGAAGATGATTGGATGTTTACATGACATTCTTCATCATATTTATGATTTCTCGAAGCTCATGACAAAAAAGCTATTTTCAAGACTCTTGAAACAAGAGGAGTCATGGGTCCAAATCAAATAGTGTCTTCCTTACAATCATGAAGAGTTTCAAAATAGCTCTCCCAAATGATCGAGAGGTGGATATTCACCTTCCGTGATTCTCCCTAAATCGAGGTACAGTGGAAAGATTTTCTAAAGAAGCCATGATGTCGAGAACAAGGAACATGGTTTATTCAATTTTCATCATTTTCCTACATTCTAGTAAGCTTCTATATGCAGAAATAGTGAATGATACTTCCTAAGGTTGATCAATGAAGTGAAAAAAGGCAAATGGAGTTGTCGAGGAAATTATTCCAAGTTCACTATGCCCTTTTGACAAACATCGCTCAGAATTCATTTCCCAATCCAAATCGCTTTCTCAAATACCAATGTCCAAATAGTCATTCAAACAACTTTGTGGATCTTTGCCATCATCACAATTCATCCATATGTGAAGAGAGTGATTTGATGATCATATGGATATGAAGTTTTCTAGACTTGGACTTGGGAGCAACATATCAGATAACCCTACATGGCGATTTATGGGCGAGATTCAATTGATAAACGTGAAAGAGAAGAGAAATATAAAGGTTTGAACTCTCATCTCAAGGCTGAAAAGAATCAATTAGTGGAATATGTTCAACATTCATGATAAATCCCATATCATCCACTTTCCTAGTACTTCATGATATGGCTTCCCCTGATGAAGAAACTCTCAATTTTTATAAAATAAATAAACACATTGGAAGAAGCATATCTTGGTAAAAAGAGCTTTCGAGATTCTTGTTTTAGGCCAAGAGACATCAAAAGAGCGGTTAAGCTCGATAATCATCCTTTCCTCTTAATCACACTAGACCACATTGAGGAATTGATCACCATATGACTTCCCTAAGAAAAGGATATTACTCGATAGTCATCACAATAATTTTGGGATCATAGGACCCCTCTAAGGAGCAAGATGGTTAATAACAACTGGTTAGTGACCAAGAGGCCTCGAATTGATCGCTTACTAAAGAGATTATACCACGTTGAGTTCTGGAAGAAATCGGGGACATGATTACTCTCCTGAGTCAAGTTTTTGGTTTTCCTCTGCCAATATTTTCCACCCATGGATGTATCAGTTTATCTGTATCATCCTTGCCAAGAGAGAGTTTGTTGATTGGGCCACTATCATCAGTGATACCCTTCATAAACAATTGATTGAAGTGAAGATGAATGGATGTTTCTACATGACATCATATTTGACTTACATGTATTAGTGGCCCAGAAGAAAGCTATTTTCGGGACTCAAACAAGAGGATCATGGGTCCATCAAATAGTGTCTTCCATTATTATCTACAACTAAGTTTCAAAAATAGCTCTCATCATTTCAAGAGTTAACGATGCATTCAACACCTTCCGTGTGATTTGAAACTAAATCGAATACGAGAGGAAATATTTTCTAAAGAAGCCATGGATGTCATTTCCCAATGGGAACATGGTTTATTCAATTTTCATCCTTTTCCTACATTCGCGTAAGTGGCTTTACGGGTACTCCATGATGAAACTTCCTAAGTACATCGTGATAAATGGGCATTAATGGAGCTTACTTGAAAACAACTATTCCAAGTTCATTGTCTTCTCGATGTGAAACAACATCGCTCAAAATTCATTTCCCAATCCAAATCGGGAATACCAATGTCCAAATCTCTTCAGTGCACAACTCATGGAAAAAGAGTTTTCCCTCATCACAATTCATCCATATGTGAAGAGAGCCTCAGTTTGATATCAATGGATATATGTAGAAGATTCTTGGAGAAAAGTATCAACATAACCCTACCATGGAAGATTTTTGGGCTTCCTTTCGAGACAAACATGAAGTAAGAAGATGAGAGTTTTCTCACCTAACCCTTGCTCAGATCAAGGCCTTTCACATCAAGAACCCTCTAGATTCATTTGTAAATGATGATGAAGATGTTATTGATCCTTCATATGATGCAATTTCTTTTACCCCATTTCCACGAATTGATTGGACCAAAAGAGATGAATTTTCTCTTGATAGCAAGAATCAACCGATTCTTGAAAGAAGCATATCTTGGTATGAAAGAGAACTTGCCAAGTTACAATCAATTCAAGATCATACTTCAGGATCAAAAAATTACCAACTCGAGGAGGTCTCCATTCAACCAAAGCCCCTTCTCAATCAACCTTCGTGCCATCCAATCATACGCAACAAGCAAGAAAGGAGTGGTTGCCAAAATCCACTTCACCAAAGAATGTGTCACGAGGAGAAAAATCTAAGGGTCCTAGCCCCAGTGAAGGAAGAGAGCGTGTATCGGGATTTTCTACTTCAAGTAGAGATTCTTCTACTCACATTGTTGATAGTTCTCAAAAGCTCATGACAAACGATCCTCAGCCATGCCTTGCACAAGCATCCACTCAGGTGCAGGTAGTCCAAATATCGAACACTTTGGAACCTACAGTTCACGAAGAGATTTCCCAAAATCTCCCAAATGATCGGAGAGTGATATCGAGGTTATTTCTCCTAAAATCGAGGTCATGGAAAGGATTCTTGCATAATCTCATGATGTCGAGAACAATGAGAATGTTGCTTTGAGCTCCAGGATTTTGTATGCAGAAATAGTGAATGATACTCCTTTCTGGGTTGATTGCGAAATCAAGAAAAGGAAGAGGGTTGTCAAGGCAATTGACATTGATTTTGATGCCCTTTTCAAACTTTCAAATGACATCATTCCCAAGAAGCCTAAAGTGCTTTCTCGAATAATGGTGGATAGTGATGGAAACATAGATTTGCGGATCTTGCCATCCCACAAGTTGACAAGGAGCGTGATGCCATGACATCTGCTGATTATGAAGTTTCCAGACTTGGACTTGGGAGGTCCACATTGGAAAGTGACATGGCGATGGCTCGAGATTCAATTGATATCGTGCTAAAGAGACTTGAGAAATATAAGTCTCAGAACTCTCAGCTCAAGGCTGAAAAGAATCAATTGGTGGAATATGTTCAACATCTGATAAATCCCATATCATCCACTTTCCCAGTACTTGATGCAGTGGCTGCCCTTATGAAGAAACTCTCAATTTATCAAAAGAAATAAACACATTGGGCCATGTCACTAAAACTTGGCTTTCAGAGATTCTCGTTTTAGGCCAAGAGATGATCAAAACAATGGTTAAGCTCCATGAAGATGTCAGTGCGTATCTTGATCCAATTCTTTCTTTCAAGGAAACTTTTGTTTCTAACATATCAAATTTGGATGAGATATTGCCCAGTCTACAGGAGATGATGAGTATGGAATCCTCAATTTTAGCCATTGAAGGAATTCTCAAATTTGAACATCGAGGGACACGTTTTCTTTGGTGTCTGCATCTCAAATCAAGGAAGACACTTCTCGAGGATTCTATGATCCATTATGAGAGCATATGCAATGAAGCCTTCACTTCACTCACCTTGATTCAAGAATTCATAGTTGAGATCCCTTGCAACCTCGTAAATGAGCATAATCAAAGGTGTTCATCGGAAACATGTGGAAGAGCAATTTTCACAATTGTTTAAGGACATGTATACTCCCACCATCAATTTCTCTTCAGCTTCAATGGAGCGTTGCATCAAATTAAAGAACTTGTTTGAGAATGCTCAATCAAAGATGGTTAATCTAAATGATATGCCAGTAGGATTTTGGAATTACAGGTATTTTGTGAGGCTATTCTTCACCAAATGAACCTCCAGAAGAAGAAAAGATGTTTGAAACATTGGGAAGGTTCAGATCCTTTCAATTGGCGAAAGCGACAGATCCTAATTTCACCGATGGTTCAAGGAGATAGTTTTCTTGGTATCTAACGAAGTGGGAGAGTCCATTTCTCATACGTTTGAGATAGGCGGACCCCATTTCAATGGATAAGGCACTGGTTATTATTGTATATTTTAAAAGTGGAATTTTAAGAAAAGGATGTTGTTATTGAGTTTGCTTTTGAAAAATTGTGGATAACTTAAGTGATTTCTATTTTTAGTTGCTTTTAATAAAGTTGGTTGAAAAATTCAAAGGTCACTTAAGTGCCCTTATTTAATGTTCATGTAAAACCCTAACTACTTTGTAACCAACTTTTGGGTTATAAAAGGAAGTGAGGGGCTCATTTGTAAGGGTGACTTTGAGAGAGGAGAAGAAAATACTTTTGTGTGCAAGCTTTGTTTTAAGAAAGAAACTTTGTGTTCTTTTGTGAAGACATTTTGGAGTTAATGAAATATGAACTTTGTGTCTCATTCATTATCTCTTATAACATTTGATGTTCTTATGTTCATTAGATGTTAGATGTTTAAATCTTGCATGCAAATATTGTCTTTGATCTTATTGTCAACGTTATTAATATGTTGTTCTTGTTCACAGTGATCAAGCTCTGATTATTACTTGCTCATGTGTGTTCCCTTTACTCATTCTCGTTTAGCTGATGCAAACTCCATTTTTTATTTGTGTTAGTTATTTATTGTTCTTCTCCATGCAATATTAGGCTCTGCTTTTACCTAACTCTTGCATGTTCCTTCCATTCATTCCTTTCCATTCATTTCCTTCATTCCATTCCATCTCCCTCATTCACTTTTCTTTCCATTGATGTTCCAAAACACCCCCACATACAATTTTGAATGTACAGAGTGTAAATACAGTTTTGGTTTTCAATAAAGGTAGCCTCACCTTCATTGAGGAGGGACTTCATTCCCACACTATTGCATGTCATTTGCATGCATGCAAATCCATATGCTAACAGTTTTTTGGTGACTCTACTGGGGATTCTAGAATCGTTAACCAATGCTTGGTTAAATCTTTATGACTATCCCCTCTACACAAGCTCCAGTTCTTCAACCAAACCTTGTGCCCGATGAATATTTTCAAGGAGACATTGCTTGCCAACCTTCAATAGTAGCTTGGGAAAACCATGAAATATTGCAGCAATTTGTGGTTGTTGATAGAGCCATTGATAAAGAAATCTACATTGAAGACCTTAGAAGAAGAGCACCCACACTTGTGGCCAAAAGACCTCCTGACACGTGTTGATCATTGTTCACCGACGTGGCCCTCTTCCACCAAGGAAATAATTTGTATGACTATTACAGGTAACTCACCTATCTTGCAACCAAATCTTCTTTTTATAGATACTCAAGAAGACATATCATCATATTTGAGGCAAGCTATTTGGGAAAAGTGCACGAGAAACTATCATTTTCATCTCACCGCATCAGTACTAGATAACAAAGAAGAAGAAAGCCACGAGAGTTTCTAGAGTTATTCAGGCAAAAGCTCAAGAAAGAGAGTGAAGAGAAAAGGCTAGAGCTGATCAAAACATGCCAATGATCCCTTCACAATAAATATTTCAAACTAGTAGGAAAGAGGTTTACGCGAGGAGAAAAAGCTAAAGGTCGATCTGATCCCATTTTTGATTTTCAAGGAAAGTTTGGTTTCAAGTTATCTCCTCCAAAGAAGAACACACCTCGTAGATCTATAAGCCTTGCATCAAGTCCTTGAAAGAGCAAGCAAGGAAGGAATCACTACAAGTCAAGCACTTGTTCTTGCTCACATTGTTTTTCCTTCACATACCACCTTTCCCAAGATGGCAAGTTAACGTACCATGGGGAAATGCCATAGGCCCATTGGCCTTACCATACTCGACATGACCTCCCACGAGGATCGAGGAAGATTCTTCCCAAGTTTGATGGAGATGGGAAGACATCACCAGATGACCACATTTCTACCTTCTTTGCTGCATGTGTAGTTTTTTCAGTGGAATATGAAGATGTTGCTATTCACCTCTTTTCATTGAAACATTGCATGATGTTGCTGCAGATTGGTTTCATCATCTGCCAAATGGATGCATTACAAATTGGAATGATATGAAAACTAAGTTTGAAGATCGATTCAAGATGGTAGAAGATGAACATGCCCTTCTTTCCCAACTATCTCAGGTGAAGAAAGAGCCAACATAACCCATGAGGAATTTCATGGCTAAATTCAACAAAATGGTGAACAAAGTTCTGTCGGGATTCATCCAAACCCTGATGGACAAAAATGTTTCTTTATTAACGCACAACAACCAGAAGTGTGCTATCAGCTGAGAAGGGCTAGAGTGGCTACTTTGGAACTTGCTCAATCCTTGGCCATAGAAATTGAGGATGACTTAATCATGGCATGGAAAAAATTCAAGAAAACTTCCCTCAAGGGAAAGAGTCAAGAAACCCCCAATGCTTCGAAGCTATACTCACTAAGTTGGCTAATGATGTGCTAGCTTTGAAAAAAGCAAGTTGCTCAAAGTAGTAAACTTGCTCCTTACAAAGACATCCCAAGAAAAGGCTATGTTCCCAACAAATCCAGATTGCAGGTGCTCCGACGAGGCTTGCTATTGAAGCAGCTCTCCCACTAACTCAAAGTGTGATGTCATTGAAGAAAGTGATGATGAAGTTGAGGTCATCGAGGTTGATGAAGAAGAGCCAGATTCTGAACATCTAAACCTGAAGTTGAAGAGCCTGAAGGAGAAAGTAATAATCATTTCTTCGAGTACCATTTAAAAGAAGAAGATGAATACAAAGAAATTATAGAAGATATGAATAGTCAATCCTTCGTTGTCTTCACACGCTCTCGAAAAAGGAGCAAAGTACCACTAAGGTGGAAGATAAAAAGAGCTCCAAGGAAGTTCCTAAAGAATCTAAGACTAAGGAAACTTCCAAAGAATCCAAGACAAATGAGACTCCTAAAGAGTCCAAGGTGACTTGAGGTTTCCAAGGTCAAAACTATCTTAAAGAAAGGAGGGCCTTTGTCAAGTCAATCAATTGATAAATCAGCTACGAAGAAAGTTTCTTCTTCCACATCAGTATCAACCAAGCCCGAAGCAAAGGTCAAAAGTGTGCCATCATCAAGTTTGAAAGAACTAGTATCTGAGACATCAAGTATGGTTACTTTTCCCAAATTTGATATCATTGATCATATCAATAAAACAAAATTTCCATGTCACAGGAAGAGTACTTGAAGTCCAATAAGGATCAACTCGAGAAATTGGTCCAGTTTATCAAAGGTGACTCTACTGTTCATTCCTCCAAAGGAATTTTGAAAACTCCCAAAGATGGGAAGACTCAAAATATTGTGGCGCCACTACACCTTCAATGAAAATATTGAACCTTTCTTTGTGTCCTTTCTGATCAACGGATGCAAATTAAGTAATTGCATTATAGATTCTGAGCCTCGGATAATGTGATGCCTGCAAAAGTAGCACATGCTCTTGGGTTGACTTGTACGAGAACATTCGGATCTTGTTACTCCATGGAGACAAGACAAGTTCCTCTGATTGGGAAGATTAAAGACACTCAAATGGTTTTAGCCCAATTTCCTCATAAGCGAGTTAAGGTAACTATTCTAGTTGCTGACATTCCTACTTCATATGGTATGTTGTTGAGCAGGAAATTTTGCAGAGATCTGGGTGGTGAGATTCAAATGGACTGGTCTCATGCTATGATCCCTATCAATGGAGAAATGAAGAAGCTAATGCCAAAACTCAAGGAAAAATTCACGGTGACAAAAACTAATGATCCCCATGCACAAGTCTTGTTTCAAAACTCAAGTATGGGTAATTATATGATGACTACAAGAGGTTCATGCACTGAGGTCACTTTCCAAGACCCTAATGAGATATGGACTCTTGAGTTTGATGGAAGTTGTTGCTCAATAGGTTTCGGCGCAGAGTGGTGCTCATATCTCCGAATGGTAAAATATTTCCTTTTTCTTACAAACTCCAATTTTCAAATACTAACAACACTATAGAATACGAGGCATTAATCCTTGGCCTCCAAGTTGTAGAAGAGAAAGGATCAAAAATTTGAAAGTCTTTGGAGATGCGGAGTTGATCGTGAAACAAGTTAAAAATCAGTTCCAAGTAAAGAATGATCATTTGAGACACTACAAAAATAAAGTGTGGGACACGATAGAAACTTTGATGCTTTTTCCATAAAATTTGTCCCTCATGAAAAGAATGAAAAAGTAGATTCTCTAGCAGTCTCAACTTCATTAATGATTCCTCATTCGAGTTTGATCAAGACAAATACACCATCGAAATGGTTTTTAGGCCAAGTGTTCCTGACAATGCAGAAAATTGGCAAGTATTCAATGATGATCAAAAATTATTGCCTTCTTGGAAAAAGGGATAATTTTGAACAATTGTACTTTGAAGGAAGTGATTCTACATTTCACGAATCGATGACCTCACCCATTCAAGGATTTGAGAATGAAGATCCTGGTGATGGCATCATTCAACTCAAAGGAAATAAAATTCCAAAAGGATTGGTTTCACTTGAAGAAATTTTTGATAAACATGACAAGTTTATCAAAGAGAAAGAGCAAGCAGGACCTACAATTCTGCTGACTATGAGCAAGTTAACATTGGTACCAAGGATAAACCTCACCTAGTCAACATCGGTAAGTGTTGCACCCGAGGAGCACAAGAAATTCATAAGCCTCCTTACCAAATATTCTGACATCTTGGCTTACTCATATGAAGACTTGAAGTCTTTCCAACCTAGGGAAATGGAGCATGCCATACCCTTGAAACCTAGTGCAACTTCCATTCAGAAAAAGCAAAGACAATATAATCCCAAGATAACAGACAATATTCCATGAGGTTCAAAAGATGTTAGATGCACGAATAGTTTTTCCTATTCGACATTCAACTTGGATAGCTAATATTGTACCGGTTCACAAGAAAAATGGAGAAATTAGGATTTGCGTGGATTTCACAATCTTAATCAAGCTTCCTTGAAGGATAACTATCCACTTCTAGTCATGGACCATATTCTGCAGGAAGTAAATCGGATCAAAATGCTATCCATGCTAGATGGTTTCTCTGGTTATAATCAGATTGAAGTGGCTAGAGAAGACCAACATAAAACCACATTCACCACCCCTAGGGTACATTCACATATAGAAGAATGCCTTTTGGTTTGATCAATGTCGACACAAAATTTTCAAAGGGCTATGGATATGGCATTCACAGATTATAAAGACAAGATCATCATGATATACCTAGATGACTTGACAATGTTCTCAAAGAAACGAGAAGATCACCTAAGAGATTTAGAGAAAATATTGCAAAGGTGCAGACTTCATAAGATCTCTAAATCCAAAAAAGTTTGTGTTTGAGAGTTACGGAAGGGAAACTCCTAGGTCATATTGTTTCTAAAGAAGGAACTAAGATCGATCCTGAGCATGTTCAAGCTATCAAGAATCTTTCCTTGCCTACAAGTAAGCCTGGAGTCCACTCATTCTTTGGGAAGGTGAAATTTTTTGAGAAGGTTCATGCCATATTTTTCCGAGCTACCAAAGAAATCATGATATGATGAAAGGAAAAGAATCCTTCAAATGGTCAAAGGAAGGTAGAGAAGCATTTGAACAAATCAAGGGTGCTATTGCAAAAATCTCCTACATTGGTGTGTCTCGATTTTAAAAAGGATTTTATAATCTATTGTTATGCTTCACCGCACACATCTCTGCCATCTTGACTCAACACAATCAAGAGGGAATCAAATCTCCTATTGCATTCATGAGTTCTGGATTCAAGAAACATGAACTCAATTACACTCCCCTTGAGAGGCATGCATACGTGGTGGTGAGAGCCTTGAAACATTTCAGGTACTATGTGTTGAATTCTCACACCAAAGTCTTAGTACTAGACACCATAGTTAAATCGATGTTGACACAACAAGAACCAGATCTAAAAGAGGTAATTGGGTCTCCAAGATCCAGGAATATGATTTGGATATCAAGCCTACCAAGTTGGTTCGAGGAAGAGGACTCTGCCAACTCATCGCAGAAGAATGAACCACAAGATGACTCTAAGAAGAACCAATTGAAGAAAGTTTACCACTGGTAGTTTTCATCAATACCATAGATGAATGGTATTCCGATATAGCCTACTTTCTCACATATGGTGAATGTCCTAAAATATGACAGCTAAGGAAAAGAGAGCTATCAAATTAAGAGCTTCATAGGTACGTCATTTGGGACAACACTTTGTTCAAGAAAGGAATTGATGGCATGTTCCTCAGATGTGTTGATAAGGAACAACAACCTAGGTTGCTTGAAGCCTTTCATAATCATGCTTGTGGTGGTCATTTCTCTGCCCAATGACAACTCATAAAATTTTGTGAGCACATTATTACTTGGCCCACTATGTTTTCCGATGCTCAAAATGGGTAACAAAATGTGAAGCTTGTCAACAATTTGTTGGAAGACCAAAATTGGTAGCTTTTCCTTTGAAGCCAGTTGTCATTGAAGAACCCTTTCAACAATGGGGTTTAGATTTCATCGAGGTCTTGAATCCAAATTCTAGTGCTGGTCATACTCACGTGCTCACTACAACTGACTACTTTACAAAGTGGGTAGAAGCTATACCAATGAAACAAACATCTACTACGTGTAATTTGTGACTTCATCAAAGAGAATATATTGGTTCATTATGGAATTCCACAAAGATCATGATGGAAAATGCCTCCAATTTTTCTTCTACAGAGATGATAGGTTTTTGTTATGGGTATGGGATATCTTTGTCTCATTCATCGATTACTACCCATAGGGGAAATGGTCAGCAAAATCCAAGTAACAAAAACATCATTACTATCGTGCACAAGTTAGTAGAAGAAAATCAAAGAACTTGGCACAAAAATTTATATGATGCATTGTGGGTGACCGCATAACTCCCAAAAGAGCAATCGAGATGTCTCCATTCCAACTCTTGTATGGAACCGATGCTCAAATTCCCATCACATTGGAGTTACCAACATTACGATTGGCTCAAGCAGTTGATGATGAATGCTTCACCAATGCGTTAGATAAAAGGATCATGTTCCTAAGCAAAGCTTGAGAACAAAAGAAGTCAAGTGGAAAACAGATCGAGGAACATCAATCCAAAGTGAAGAGGTTGTTTGACAGGAAAACTAAAGAGAGGCAATTCCAAATCAATGACTTAGTTCTTCTCTGGGATAAGAGACGTGAACCGAAAGGAAAGCATGGGAAGTTTGATTCATTGTGGCTAGGTCCTTTCAAGATCGACATTTCTGTGGAGATAACACCTATTACTTGGCATATCCTGAAGGAACTCATTTTCCTTTTCCCTATAACGGGAAATATCTCAAGCATTATCAAAATTGAAAATGGGTTGTCCCCGTATGTACATAGGTAATTAGGATTTTGGTTTGTTTCTTTTCCCTATTTTTTGTTTCTCTCTTTTGTCATCCCATTTTTGTGCACCATCATTTTTGGGATCATGTTCATTAATATTTTGTCTGGGTCCATTGTTGCGTCCATAAAGTCCTTGTCCCCAATTAGAGCCAATTGTTATCAACTAATTTTGACTTCACAAAATTAATAAAATGGAAATTTTGAAAATTTTTTTCAAAAGTGTTACTTTGCATGATTTATCACCCTCATCATGATCATCTCATTTTTTGTGATCGTTCTAGTCTTCGTTTCATCCATTTCGGTGAGAACTCCTCCCACTGTCATAAACTACATTAATATTAATTAATTAATATTTAATTAATTAATTTATTACCCTTTGTTTGATAAAATCAATTTTTAATAACTTTTGGGTTTTTAATTAAATAAATATTAATTAAAATTTATTAAAATTCAATCATTTATTTTTTATTTTTGGGGGAAAATAAGCTTCCACTTCCCATTGCTCAGGGATGCCAAATTGGCTTCCCGCATACTCGATTTCCCCTTTCTAGAAAATTTATTTTAATTCCTCCACTTGTGGGATTTCTTCCACTATTTCCAAATTCAATGAATTGGAAAATGGGAAAAAATCTCCGATTTCCCACATGGGGAAATAAAATGGGGATTGTCAACCCCCTTTGCATTTCCACTGGCAAATGGTTGTTTATTTCCCACTTTCCCTTGGAAATTAATGCCACTACCCGAAAGAGGAGTTGTTATTTCAATGGAAGGGGAAATGGTTACGGAAGCTTCTTTAAGCTTCTTTAAAATTCCCGTAACCATTTCCCCAAAAGAGTAATTGAATTTTCGTGAAAGGAGAATTCTCACACTATTTACAAAGCTTTCAAAAATGATCATCATGCATTCATCAAGAAAGGAGGCCAAAGAAATCAATTCAAAATTCATTTTAAAAAAAGATCACAAGCATTTTCATTAAAAGGGAAAAATGAAGAAGAAAAATAAGATTCCATGGCAGATTTTAAGAAGAAGAAAAAACATCATTTATAAAGAATCCAAGAAATGCATTTAATGGAAAGGAAAAAAAAAAAAAAAAAACAAAAAAAAAAAAAAAAGATCAAAGAAAATTCCACATTTTTAAGAAAGAAAAAGAGTTTAATGTTTTAAACAAGAAGAAAAATTCAATAGTTGAAAAAATAAGTTTGTTTTAAAGCCTAAGGAGAAAAAAGAAAAATTTTTCCATCCCAAAGAAAGAAAAAAAGGAGGGAAAAAAGAGAACATGAAGAAAAAAAAAAACAAATTTTCAAGAAGGATATTGACAAATGAAAAAAAAGATGAAACAAGCATTAAAAAGGCCATGCAAAGAAAAAAAAGTGAAAAGGTCAATCAAAGAAAAGAAATAAAAAAGTTTAAAAAAAAGTTTTTGTTTAGAAGATGAAAAAGAGAAATTCAAAAAGGAAAACCACAAAAAAAGAAAAAAATTCCAAAGCAGAGCATTTAAAAGAAGTTTGAGTAGATAAGTTAAAAAATGTAAAAAAAAGAAAAAAAATCACAAAAAAAAAAAAAAAAAAGTAAAGTAGGGAAATCATCCATTTCAGTCAAAAGGAGACCAAATTCAAAAGAAAAGAAAAATATTTTTAAAAACATGTTCACACAAAGTTTAAAAAAAAATTCAGAAAATCATTAAAAGAGGAAAATTTCCACAAATCAATAAAAGAAAAAAAATAAAAGGAGAAGACCAAAGTGCTAGATTAAAAATAAAATTTTTACACAAGCAAAAAAAAGAAAAATAAGTAAAACAGAGCAAACAAAAAGTCTTCACACATTCCCAAAGACCATCACGCATGCAAGAAAGAAGAATTTTTAATGCAAAAGAAGAAGATCAAAAGTTTCACGTTTCACCTAGGAATAAAATATTAAAAAAAGTTTAAAGGAAGGCAAGAAATTCTCAGTCTCCATGCATTTGCATAAGAAGAATTAAGCAAGTATACTCACATCATCATCATCATCAAGATCACAAGGAAGAAGTAAATCTCAAAGTACGTATTCATTAAAATCAGGATTTTCACACATACCAAGGAGAATTTTCTCTGAAAAATTTAATTAAAAAATCGGGATATTAAAATCAAATTTTGTTTTTTTAAAAAAAATTAAATAAATTCAATTGTTGTAATTGAATTGAAATTTTAAAATAAAAAATTGTAATTATTAAAAAATTTGTAATCGGATATTATTATTATTATTATTATTTTAAAATAATAATAATAATAATAATATTAAAATGAAACAAGTCATATTTTTTCTTGCATTGACGGGGGTTTCGGAGACTGAGACCCGACCCGTTTGCATTGTTTTGTGCCTAAGTCATTTTTCTATAAAATTCATAATGGCCAAAAATCTAATAAATCTGCAGGAAGATCGAGGAAGCCAATGGAGAAATCAAATAAGTCCACACTCAAGTATGAATTCCAAGGAATCATTCCTCCTAGTTCCATCAAGTCGGCATATGATAATATCACCGATACAAATCTGGGTCACATCAATGTGCAACAATTCTACGATCGGGTGAAAAAGTGAAGGCAAAACCATATTCTCGGATAGGCTTTACCATAGTGGTCTACCCCAAGCAACAGCACATTTCTATCTCGGTGCAATGTCCAGAGTTGGTTATCACTTGCATGGAGCATTATGATCCCGAGAGATGAGGAATTTTTAAAGATAATCATGAGCCTTTCCTCTTAATCACACCAGAGCACATTGAGGAATTTCTCAACATACTTGACTTCCCTGAGAATGTGGATATCACTCAAAGTCAGCACAAGAATTTTGGGATGAAGAACCCCTCAGGTGGAGCAAGATGGTTAATAACAACTGGTTAGTGACCAAGAGGCCTCAATTGACCGGCTTCCTAAAGAACTGTACCACATTGAGTTCATGGAAGAAATCGGGGACATGATTACTCTCTTGAGTCAAGTTTTTAGTTTACCCTCTCACAGATTTTCCACCCATGGATGTATCAGTTTATCTGTATCATCCTTGCCAAGAGAGAGTTTTTGGATTGGGCCACCATCATCAGTGATACCCTTCACAAACAATTGATCAAGTGAAGATGACTGGATGTTTCTACATGACATCATATTTGACTTACACAATGGTGAAGAAGAAAGCTATTTTTGGGACTCGAAACAAGAGGAGTCATGGGTCCATCAAATAGTGTCTTCCATTATTATCCACAACTAAGTTTCAAAAATAGCTCTCATCATTTCAGAAGAGTTAACGATGCATTCACCTTCCGCGTGATTCGAAACTTGAATCGAATACAGAGGAAATATTTTCTAAAGAAGCCATGGATGTCATTTCCCAATGGGGAACATGGTTTATTCAATTTTCATCCTTTTCCTACATTCACGTAAGTGGCTTTGCGGGTACTCCATGGAAACTTCCTAAGTACGTCAGTGAAAAGTGGGCATTAATGGAGCTTGTGTGACAACTATTCCAAGTTCACTGTCTTCTCAGTGACAAGCATCACTCAGGAATTCATTTCCCAATCCAAATCGGGAATACCAATGTCCAAATCTCTTCAGTGCACAACTCATGGAAAAAGAGTTTTCCCTCATCACAATTCATCCATATGTGAAGAGATCTAGTTTGATATCAATGGATATATGCAAAAGATTCTTGGAGAAAAGTATCAACATAACCCTACCATGGAAGATTTTTGGGCTGCTTGTTCAGATGAACATGAAGTAAGAAGACAAGAGTTTTCTCACCTAACCCTTGCTCAGATCAAGGCCTTTCACATCAAGAACCCTCCATTCATTCATAAATGATGATGAAGATGTTATTGATCCTTCATATGATGCATTTTCTTTTACCCCATTGCCAAAATTGATTGACCAAAAGAGATGAATTTTCTCTTGATAGCAAGAATCAACCGATTCTTGAAAGAAGCATATCTTGGTACAAAAGAGAACTTGCCAAGTTACAATCAATTCAAGATCATACTTCAGGATCACAAAAATTTCCAACTCGAGGAGGTCTCCATTCAACCAAAGCCCCTTCTCAATCAACCTCTGTGCCATCCAATCATACACAACAAGAAAGAAAGGAGTGGTTGCCAAAATCCACTTCACCAAAGAATGTGTCACGAGGAGAAAAATCTAAGGGTCCTAGCCCTAGTGAAGGAAGAGAGCGTGTATCAGGATTTTCTACTTCAAGTAGAGATTCTTCTACTCACATTGTTGATAGTTCTCAGAAGCTCATGAAAAATGATCCTCAACCATGCCTTGCACAAGAGTCCACTCAGGTGCAGGTAGTCCAAATATCAAACACTTCGAACCTACAATTCACGAAGAGATTTCCCAAAATCTCCCAAATGATCAAGAGGTGGATATCGAGGTTATTTCTCCTAAAATCAAGGTCATGGAAAGGATTCTTGTAGAATCTCATGATGTCAAGAACAATGAGAATGTTGCTTTGAGCTCCAGGCTTTTGTATGCAAAAATAGTGAATGATACTCCTTTTTGGGTTGATTGCGAAATCAAGAAAAGGAAGAGGGTTGTCAAGGAAATTGACATTGATTTTGATGCCCTTTTCAAACTTTCAAATGATGTCATTCCCAAGAATCCTAAAGTGATTTCTCGAATAATGGTGGATAGTGATGGAAATAGATTTATGGATCTTGCCATCCCACAAGTTGACAAGGAGCGTGATGCCATGACATCTGCTGATTATGAAGTTTCCAGACTTGGACTTGGGAGGTCCACATTGGAAAGTGACATGGCGATGGCTCGAGATTCAATTGATATCGTGCTAAAGAGACTTGAGAAATATAAGTCTCATAAACTCTCAGCTCAAGGCTGAAAAGAATCAATTGGTGGAATATGTTCAACATCTGATAAATCCCATATCATCCACTTTCCCAATACCCATGCAATGGCTGCCCCTGATGAAGAAACTCTCAATTTATCAAAAGAAATAAACACATTGGGCCATGTCACTAAAACTTGGCTTTCAGAGATTCTCATTTTAGGCCAAGAGATGATCAAAACAACGGTTAAGCTCCATGAAGATGTTAGTGCATCTTGATCCAATTCTTTCTTTCAAGGAAACTTTTGTTTCTAACATATCAAATTTGGATGAGATATTGCCCAGTCTACAGGAGATGACGAGTATGGAATCCTCAGTTTTAGCCATTGAAGGAATTCTCAAATTTGAACATCGAGGGACACGTTTTCTTTGGTGTCTGCATCTCAAATCAAGGAAGACACTTCTCGAGGATTCTATGATCCATTATGAGAGCATATGCAATGAAGCCTTCACTTCACTCACCTTGATTCAAGAATTCATAGCTGAGATCCCTTGCAACCTCGTAAATGAGCATAATCAAAGGTGTTCATCGAACATGTGGAAGAGAAATTTTCACAATTGTTTAAGGACATGTATACTCCCACCAATAATTTCTCTTCAGCTTCAATGGAGCGTTGCATCAAATTAAAGAACTTGTTTGAGAATTCTCAATCAAAGATGGTTAATCTAAATGATATGCCAGGTAGGATTTTGGAATTGCAGGTATTTTGTGAGGCTATTCTTCGACCAAATGAACCTCCAGAAGAAGAAAATATGTTCAAAACATTGGGAAGGTTCAGATCCTTTCAATTAGCAAAAGCGGCAGATCCTAATTTCACCGATGGTTCAAGGAGATAGTTTTCTTGGTATCTAATGAAGTGGGAGAGTCCATTTCTCATACGTTTGAGATAGGCGGACCCCATTTCAATGGATAAGGCACTAGTTATTATCATATGTTTTAAAAGTGGAATTTTAAAAAAGGATGTTGTTATTGAGTTTGCTTTTGGAAAAATTGTGGATAACTTAAGTGATTTCTATTTTTAGTTGCTTTTAATAAAGTTGGTTGAAAAAGTCAAAGGTCACTTAAGTGCCCTATTTAATGTTCATGTAAAACCCTAACTACTTTGTAACCAACTTTTGGGTTATAAAAGGAAGTCAGGGGCTCATTTGTAAAGGGTGACTTTGAGAGAGGAGAAGAAAATAATTTTGTGTGCAAGCTTTGTTTCAGGAAGAAACTTTGTGTTCTTTTGTGAAGACATTTTGGAGTTAATGAAATATGAACTTTGTGTCTCATTCATTGTCTCTTGTAACATTTGATGTTCTTATGTTCATTAGATGTTAGATGTTTAAATCTTGCATGCAAATATTGTCTTTGATCTTATTGTCAACGTTATTAAGTTTTTGTTCTTGTTCACAGTGATCAAGCTCTGCTTATTTACTTGCTCATGTGTGTTCCCTTTACTCATTCTCGTTTAACTAATGCAAAACTCTGTTTTATTTGTGTTAGTTATTTATTGTTCTTCTCCATGTAATATTAGGCTCTTCTTTTTACCTAACTCTTGCATGTTCCTTCCATAGCCCAAACATTTAACTAAGAAAATAGAAAAAATTAAAACTAATGTCTAAAAGGATTGCTAAACCAATATCTCCTCTAAGTTAAAATTTCGTAAGAATTTTTTGTTCCACATACTCCAAAGTACAAAAATAATCTTGTTGTCACTACAAGGTCTTTTAAAGAGTTATGGAAAAACAATATTTCTAAATGGAAACTTACGAAATTCTTCTCACTAATATTAACTTAGCAACTTACCCTTAGTGACACCTATCCCTAAAGCGAAGACAAAAATGATGAGGGTTGTCGCAGTCATCACCATTTAATCTCAAAGAATGTTAAAACCAGTCGGTGTCCAATGTTATTTGCAAAAGGGGCTAAAGGAAACAATGATCTTACAATTCTTTTTGCATGAAATAAAATTCAATAACTGAAATGAAATCTAATCTAACAACTAAAATAAATAACTGAAAGTAAATCTAATGTAACAAATGAAAACAAACAAATGAAAATAAACAAATAAAAGTGAAGCTTCACAAACAAAGCAAAAGAAAATACACAATGTCAATTTAACAAACTAGGTAAAACAATAATAATATATTCTAAAAAAATCATCCTCCTCCTTGGGTAAGAGTTGGCCCTTGCTCTTCCCTCAGATTTGGGTTAACAAAACTAAAAAGAAATCTATAAAGAAACTTGAACTATGGATTTTATTAATGAAAAATGATGTTACAAAATACATTCATCTCCTACCATTGCCACATTGAGTGCTTTGGAGAAATATTTATAACTCATCCCTACTCCAAAATTATAGAACTACTTACCTATAATCTTGGGCAAGACTTGACTACATCTTCCACTTTACAATGAGACAAATGTGAAAGAGATTTATTCAAATACTACAACTCTAGATTGAACTCCTTTTTTCACTCACACTTAACTAATTCTTCCACTTGACAAGGAGACATCCATGGAAGAGAATTAATCAAATCTTACAACTCTACATTAAAATATCTCTTCCACACACAATTAACTACTTCTTTCCAATTGCCAAGTCTACTCTTGCATGATTGAATCTTTCAAAATGATAGTTGTCCCACCTTATTCTCATCTCTATTTATGATCATTGTTGTGAATTCATTTGGAAAAATATCTTGAACATTTTCTCGGGTTTGGTGCTTCTTGTTGCAAGTTTTCTAAAACATCTTGAAATTCTCATTTTCATTGATAAATGAGGGAGATATCACAATTTTATTGAACATGTATTTTTTTGTCTTATTTACTTTTCTTCAACCTTATTATGTTGAAACTTCAAATGAAGATATCTCCTTAATTATTTCTATTGTGTAAAAATGGAGAGATATTTTTCCTCATAAAAATAATAGGAACAAAAACCTCTTTCATATTCTCATTTGGAGATCTTCAACTTTGGTTAGAGAGAATTTGATGCTGCCTATGTGAGTCTGCACTTGAAAACCTTCTGCTTCAAATGATGATATCTTTCAAACCATTATTTTTGTGTAAAAAAAATAGAGATTTTCATCATAACAATAAGAGGAACAAAAACCTCTCTTATAATCTCATTTGGAGCTCTACAATTTTAGCTAGATGGATTTTTGTGTTGGTTCTACTAGTACTACACTTGAAAACCTTCTTCTTCAAATGTTGATATCTTCAAAACTATTATTGTTGTGTAAAAACAAAGAGATTTTTTCATCATAACAATAAGAGGAACAAAACTTGTCTCATAATGTCATTTGGAGTTGTGCAATTTCAGTTTTAACAAGTTCGGCATTGATTCTGTGAGTCATGTACTAGTTCTTTACGTCATGCGCCCGAGTCCTGCACCCGAGTCTTGCGCTCTTTGTATTTTGAGTCATCTGCTCCTAGATTTATGAGTGTTGTGATCTTTATGATTCATGTTCTCTTAGCTATGTGAGTATTACACTTTCTATAGTACATTCAAGAGATCAAATGACCTGCTCATACACAATATTGCATTCCAACTTACAAAAAATATTAGGAAACAAAAACATTCAAATTACAATAAAATTTTCAAAGATAGATCAAATATATTTTACATTTAATCTTAAATAAGTTATCTAGTTCTTAATACTACATCTAAATCTACTTTATAAGAGAAGGAATAATGTTATGCGGTGTATGGATGAGACTTAATTTGGTCTCATCATGGAGTTCACTCTTTCTTTGGCAAAGTCAATTTCCTCCAACACTTTGTTCTAGATTTCACTAAGTTGACCAAGGATATTACTACCATGATGAATCCTCAAGCAAGCTTCAAATGGACTAATGAGGGCAAATAAGCGTTCAAATCAATCAAATAAGTAATAGCAAAATCTCTCATGCTTTGATATCTCTCGATTTTGATAAAGATTTCATCTTGTATTGTTATACTTCATGAAACACACTTTCAACCATCCTACTTCAAAAGAAGGAATAAGGAATCAAAGCACCCATTAATTTCATGAGTTATCCACTGAATAACCATGAGTTGAGGTATAACCAAATGGAGAAACATGCCTATGTGGTAGTCAAAGTCCGTGAAAGAATTTCAGATTTTACATTCTCAACTCTTTCACCGTGTGCGATTGTCCCGGGCTCCATGATGAAGTCATTCCCGACTCGGCGGGATCTAGGAACCAAGAGAGGCAATTGGGTGGTGAGGATTTAATAATATGACTTGGACATCTATCCTTCAAATCTGGTCGGAGAAATGGGTTGTGCCGATAACATTAATGAAAGATGAATCTCTCTTGACTCAGAATGATAAAAAAGAATGCTTGTGCTATGAATGTGTAAGAACCTAGCTCAAGTAATTTTTGTAAGCACCACCAACGAGTGGTATGTTAATATTGCTCACTTCCTAACTTATGGTGAGTTCTCAACTCATCTTGATTATAAGAAAAGAAGAACCCTCAAACTCAATTCATCCAGGTACGTCATTTGGGATTATGTGTTATACAAGAGAGGACTTGATGGATGATTTCTAAGGTGCGTGGACAAAGAGAAACAAGAGAGGTTATTAAAAGCATATCATGATTAGGCTTGTGGCGAGAACTTCTTTGTAATAGTCACTGGTCACAAAATCCTCCATGGCAGGTATTACTTGGCCTACCTTGTTTGCAGATGCTCAAGAATGGGTCTCTAAGTGTGAACATTTCCAACAATTTGTTCAAAGACCGCAACTTGTTGCACTTCCCTTCCGTCTGGTGGTGATCGAAGAACCTTTTTAGCAATGGGGCCTGAACTTCATCGATTTCTCAATCATCACTCAAGCGCGAGGACATACCTACATGCTCACGACAACGACTACTTCACGAAGTGGGTGGAAGCAATTCTAGCCAAACAAGTAAATTCTAAAACAATATGCAATTTAATCAAGGAAAACATTATCATCAATTTCAGGATCCCTTAGAAGATTGTCACTAATAATGCCACATCTTTTCCTCCATTGAGTTGACAAAAAAATTTATATCTATGGAATCTCGTTGTCTCATGCATAAGACTATTAGCCACAAGGAATGGTCGGGTCGAGTAAAAGCAATAAAAAAACATTGTGACCATTGTTTGCAAACTAGTTGATTAAAATCAAAGGAACTGGCACAAAAATATTTACGATGCACTATGGGCGGACATGATAAATCCTAAGAAAGCAATTAGTATGTCACCATTCTAATTTCTCTACGGGATCAATCTGAGAGATTCAAGTCATTGTTGAGTTGCCAACACTTGATTGGTTAAAGCGGTTGAAGATAGCCAGTATCATGATTCCATTAACAAGATATTTTTCCTCCTTGAAAATATCGATGAAGACATGTCGAGGTGGTGGATAGGATAAAAGAACTTTAGATGAATGGAGGAAGCCATTTGACAAGAAAGTAAAATCAAGGGATTTCAAAGTTGGAGATCTGGTCTTGTTATGGGACAAAAGAAGAGAACCTAAGGGAAGTCATGGGAAGTTTGATTCCTTGTGGCTCAGTCCATTCCAGATTCGAGAAACTTGTGGTGAGAACAATTTCTATCTCTCATATCTGGATGACACATATTTGGAACTACCTCACAACGAGCATACTTTAAATTGTATAAGCAAATGCAGCGGAGTTGTCCCCGCATTGTACCATAAGTGATTTAGGTGGGTTTCCCTTTCCTCTTTGTGTGTGTTTTTCCTTTCCAATGTGGTGTGTTTCCTTTTTCATTGTGTCTATGTGTCCTTTCTTTCATTATATATCTTGTTTGGAATGTGACTTTGTAAGGCCCAATGGATAAGGCACTGGTCTGCGAGGTGTATTGAATTGAGATTATGGAGTTCATTCTTGTCCTTTCCTCACTTCATTTGATCTGAACAAGTTCCCAATTGAGAGCCAATTGTTTTCATGCATTTTTGCAATGTCACAATCCATAGGAAAGCATGACAACTCTACCCCAGTGTCAAAAATTTGCCCAAAAACCCCTCTGAGTCACCCTTTGGATAATCCTACCTTACATGTCATGGCACCTCCATACTTGAAAAGTTGCATGGTGTGATGTACATCCTTCCCAAGTGTCTACAATGTGTTCATAAGGTCACCCAACCCATTCAGTGAAATGTCATCAAGAGTGGAAATTTACACTAGGCTTAGAAAGGCTATTCCCTAGCCTTTCCAAACCAGTGCACGCATCATCCATAATTGATCAAGAGGCCTAAAGTCATCTGAGGATGTTATTGAAGAGTATAAAGTGTAATGAAACAGGTTTAGGAAGTTTTGGAAAGTTTCAGAGGTTTTGGGATCAAAACAATGAAAGTGAGTCTTGGAGGCTTGAGGAGCTTGCAATGCAAAAACACATGACCTTCAACTGAAGATTCTGGGAGCCCCAGAGATGATTCAAGAGGCAAACGAGATACCGTTGGAAATATAAGGGGATCATAACATGATGTATTTTTAACATCTTTCACAACACCTAAGAGCTCCTCTGTGCAGATCAATCTTGGCAGACTCACTTGATGATCCCGAATACAAAAGTAAAAAAGTTTTGGAGGAGGAAAAATAAAGTTTTGAATACCCTCCCATTGTTATAAAAATGGTCTTGGGAGTCAAATTTCTATAAAATTTCACCTAAAAAGACCTCCTATAACTCCAGAAATTTTGTTTCAAGATTACTTTTAGTAGTTAGAAAAATTCATAGTTTGGGGCATCGCACATTTTGGTGTCCCACTATCCCATTGTCAGAGAAAGTGGGGATAGTGGGGACAATAAAATGTACACTACCCCAAACTGAATCCATTGGACCCCATGTGACCTTGTTCTTCTCCGGCAAGGTGCTAAGAGACAAAATTGTAATTTTGGCTAAATATGGACCCTCATAAGCCTAGGGCTCATTTTTTTGCCCTTACTGTCCCAAAATTTTGGACAGTTGGGATAATAAAATGAGCTCCACCCCTAGTCTCCTCTCTGGGTTTGCATGTGACCTCTAAACTTTCTTAATGGGTGCTAAAGTCTTTCTCCTTCATTCCCTATGCTCATCAATCAATTCCCACCACATGTCAAGCATGGGGTGGGGGCACATTTTCTTGCCCCTACTGTCCCAACTATCCTGAGGACAATTGGGATAGTTGGGACACAAAAATGTGCCCCACCCCCTCTTTGATTTAAAAACAAAAAGTAAAGTGTGCTTTCATGAGTTAAAAATAACCTCATTTTTAACTTATAAAGAGCATTGTTTATCTTTTTCACCTCATTCTTTTTCCAGTGTCAACCTAGACAGCCATTAGAGACATATTGAAGCTCTAAAATACCTTCTGATTTCTTTATACAAACCTACTGATTTCTCCTAGGGAAACCATGGTAGCCAAATGAATAAATTTTCATAACTTTCAAACCGGTGGTCCGTTCCACACGAAAATTTCTCAACAACTCCATGATCTAGGCGCCTTCAAGAACTCTGTAACAGAAAACCCTTTCATGCTCTACATTTTTATGGAAGAAAACCCTCATTTTAGTGCCCTAGGTTCACACTTTTTTATTTCCCATCATTAAGTGGGTGGATTACGACGAAAAATTTCGACCACATGACCCGAGAAGCGGGCATATCCCAGTGAAGTTGTTTTTGTCGTCAACCGACATAGGGAAGTGGAACTTCTAAAAATAGTAAGTATATAGTCTTTATACTTACTATAAATATAAACCCTCTAAAAAAGAAAATCTTTTGAAAACATTGCACTCAGAATTCAACGGTGAATACAAACTAGGCAAAAAAAAAAAAAAAATGAAAAAGCACTTTATAAAAATAGAAAATTTTCAAAGATCATCAAAAAGACCCCAACGAAAGTGTACATGGTATGTTAGGAGTCTTGGGATATTGAAAAAAGCACAAAAAAATGAAAATGCAGAAAAAATCGTCAGATTTCCTACTTACTAAAAATAGAAAGTGTTTGTTTTAGGTGCAAAAAAGGTCTATCTTCATCATTTTCTCTCACCTAATTGGTTTTTTCTACAATGAAGTTCAAGTTTTCTAGTTTGGATCTTGTTTCAACTCTCACGTCTGAGTATCTGGAAGTGGATGACAATGATGTTGCTCACATGGATTTGGAAGACTGAAAAACCAGATGCTTAGTGGACCCAGGGAGCCATGGAAGATAAGATATACACGAGCAATTTTATACGTTATAGGTGGCCATCCTCTATCCATTCAGAGAACGAAATTGGTCATGACTTGTACTCAGCATTACAAACCAAACACGAGAATCATATGGGTAGATGGTAGTTCAATCTTGGCAATGCTCACACCCAAGGGGATATTACAGAGTATGCAGATTCTAACTTGGAGCAACATGGTCGTCATCCCAAAGGATTTTGTACAGTAGGTGAATGGTCAAAGACGGATTCATACCTTCAAGGCCTTGCATTGGGATCTTGGTTGAATCAGTGAGAAAGCCTTCTCGCATGCTTAAGTCTTGGTCCAAGAATGAATTTCATGAAGGGTTCTCGGATGCCATCATTCTTCTAAGTAGGGTGATGGGAGAGGAAAACACCAAAGAGTTCCATGATTGGATGGCATTGTTCATCCTCACCATCGTCGAAGGTAAACAAATGATTTACTGGGGTCAAATCATCAGTGACAACATCCATTTCCAATTACTCTAGCTTCCAGTCATGAAATTTTTTTCCATGACATTGTATCTAGTGTATGCTCTTGC
The DNA here is from genome assembly GCA_018340775.1 of Taxus wallichiana var. yunnanensis. Lineage (NCBI taxonomy): Eukaryota > Viridiplantae > Streptophyta > Pinopsida > Cupressales > Taxaceae > Taxus > Taxus wallichiana. Next base: position 142,819,419 of record CM031236.1, read on the forward strand.
TAGTACGAGACCTTACGGGGTTTGACTCTCGCACCAAACATCTCTCAAAAGGCACCTGCCTACGAGAGATACCCATAGCTGATCTTGAAAGAGAGTAACCATCACTTTTCCAGGGTGAATGATGCATTCACCATGTATGTTATGAGATTTCTCGAAGGAAATCCCGATCTCAGGTTGTCCTCATGCAGTCGTCGCGTCGATCCAAAAATACAGATCCTTCTTCACGTAGTTTGCAATTTCTCATACATCGCGGTTGCATGAGTGAAAGCAAGATTGTTATGTTTAAACTCTATGTTTGACAATTGACTCACATCAGCTCAATCTCAAAAGAGCAAGAAGAAGAAAGGTGTGTCTTTCCCCATCTCCTTGGGAATATTTTCTTGCAAATATCTCATTGATGCATCCAATTTGGAGGCCTCTTTCTCTCATATGAATCTCTTTTCTTATACTTCGAGGGCTAACTTTGACATCCTGGAGCACCCCAATATGTTTCACATCCCCAACTTGCATCATGTGTCGCAAGTTGAGGACTATTGGGTGAATTGTGTCGATGATCATGAAGTTTGGAGAAGAGATCACATGAGGATGACAATTGATCAAATAATGAAGTTTGGATTTAAATGGTTCAAGGAAGGCATCGAGGATGATGGAACAGAGTTATATGATCCAAAGTACCGGCTATGAAAGCTTCACCTCTTCCTTAGGTTTCTTGGAGCATCAAGGAATCTGGTGATATCAATGAGAGGACTGAGGCAGTGATCGAAGATCAAGAAATCGGTTCAAGAAGAAGAGGGAAACGTTCATCAAGTCAGGAGGCCTTCACGCTCTCAAGAAATAAGCATCTCCTCTCTCCTCTTTGGGGGCAGTTGAGAAGGCTTCGAGTTCAGCTCATTCTGAAAAGGTGCAAAAGAGAAAGTCCATGGAATCCGAGCCCACACACCACAAGAGAACTCACAAGAAGGCCAAAGTAGCTCAAGAGAATTTAGAGGGCTTGGAACAAGGTGAGATTGAAATTCCTCAACTACTTGTCATTTAGAGAACTTAGAGCATTTCATCTTCCGCAATTGTGCCTATTCAACTGGTCCAAGACCCGCCTTCTCAGCCAGAGCAAGAAATTGCTATCATACCCAACACCGATCCTGAGATGAACGAGACGTTCTCGTAGGTACAAGACATGATCGAGGAGAGACACACACGAGCTAATTGGTTTTGGTCCTAGAATTCCAGGCCATATCTACAATGGTGAAGATCAAGAAAGAAAAGAAAGCTCGAGATCACCTCTCGTTTCTTGAATGGTACTTGGGTAACCAATATGTAGAGGTGGCTCAACCTAAGGTCATCAAGCCTCTCAGTGAGATGGGCACCATCGGCACTATTCCAATTGGACCAACGACACATAGGGTGATGTCCATCTTTTGAGTCTTCCACTCACGTTCTCGTGAGGAATTAGAAGTACAAGGAGAAACTAGACCAAGCGGAAGACCATATTAGGACCCTCACTTCATACGTGCAAACACTCTTAGACCCGAATGTTGCCACTCTCTCTCCCGGCCAAAGAAGTTACTCCCATCAGTAGCTTCGACCCTAAGTCTATCAGAAAAACACAAGGCTTCACCATGCAGGGCAGAGCAAATGACAAGTGGGTGAACATGATCCTAGAAAAGGGGAAGGTGTTGCTTAGAGATCTTGTCATTGTTCAAGTACATGAGCACATGGCCATGAAAGTAATCACGACACGAGAGGAGATTGAAGCAAAAAAAGATCATTGGGACCAGGTGTATCCACTGGTCATTGAGATGGGCAAGGTCCATTCATCCCTCTTGGTAAGCAAAGGTGTATTCTCTTCAGCATCATATGACTTGTCTTAAGTCTAGGCTCAAACTCTGGTTACTCATTTATGAAATGATAAACAACACTATTGGTGAACTTGATTCATACAAGGAACACATTGCAAAGATGCGGGGGTGTGATTGTTGAGGTACAAAATCTTTGAGTGCCAGTAGTGAATGAAGACACTTGACCGGATGATCTGTTGAAACATTTTGAAGATCTAGTCAAGGAGGCCGGAGATCCGTTTTCATTCAACGAAGAGACATTAGATTTCTGGATGAGATAAGAGCGTCATATCTAACACCGCACGAGATATCATCAATATTAGCTCGCATAATGCAAGAATATCAACGCTCTCTCTAAGAATTGGATCAAGTCCCTGAGTTTTGTTCACATCCTGCAAGCTGAGAAAGTTGCACCTACGGCGGAAAGGTACAATAAGCAATTCAAAGGCATTGAGATTTCTCCTGAAGGGCTTTCCAAAATTCCATCGGCAAGTAGGTCTCCATTAGTGGAAGCTTCTTCCACAGTTTGAGTAGTTATCTTCTTCCCCTCTTCACTCCCCCTCCCTCTCTTCCTTCACATTCTAATTCTTCGTTGGGAGGTTGCACTTTTGTTTTCATCTTATTCACTTTCATCTTATTCATTAATGTGACTATAGTCTAAAATTGTAATAAGTTTCCCTTAATTAATAAAAGGGGACTTAATTTCTTTTCTAGGAATACCAAGAGTCACAAGATGGAAAGGCAAGTGAAAAGACATGTGGGGGGTAGGTGAAGAGTCTTTTCTAAGTCTATATAATGTAATGACTTCCCCATTCTTAAGGGTTGTCAATTTTGTAAGTTCTAAGTAGATAGCTACCAAGAATAAGCAAAGAGATAGCAAGTTCTTCTATTTCTCTCTATGTTTTCCTCTTTCCCTTGCATTGTACAACTTTGTGAGAATGTCAATAAAGAAAGGAGTTTCTACTTTTCTGGATGAGTGAATAAATGATACTTTGTGTTCATGGTTTTATCTTGTCTTGATGTTAGTAGTAAAGTTACTATTCTTCTTAAATTGTGTGTGTTAATATGCTTTGATTAATCTTTGCAAGAATCTAAGTTTTCTACTTACTGATATAACTCCCTCTCCTAATTTCTCACTCCTGCTTCCCCACCTACCTAGCAAGTTCCTATGTTGCACAAGATTGAAAGCATTTGCCGCATGAGTGCGCAGTGGAATGTGCCTGTTGGATCCCTGATCTCTAGGCCAAAAACGTTTTTTTTGTTTCACATACAATAATGGAGCCCGACCCATTCAAGCGAGAGAGGACCTCATCCCGGAGCGTTTGGCGGAAATCCACCAATTTGTCCCATTGACAAATTTTATCGCCAACACATCCTTAATAGTACAGGATCTTGTAGTTGAAGACTATGAAATTAACCTAATTATCAAGTCCATCGATGTAGATTTCAAGTCATCGATAGATTGTCAAATCACTTATCATTACAGACAATCTCATATGATTTGTATTATATTTTGCCATGGCCTTATATTTGTTCCTTTTCCTAAGTAATGTCCATTCCATGCCAACTCACATTGGGAGGATACTTCTTTAGTAAAAGTATGCCAATAAAAAAAAATGTTCATTCTTTTCATTCCTAATCCACTTTGGAGCAACTCTTAAGATTCGATTTTTTTTAATGAAGCAATGTCAACCATTTGTCACTTGATCTATTATGAAAGTATAAAATCCTATTCCATGAGGTTTAGCCAAATAGCCGCATTCGTCATATGAAACTTGTGTGGCTCAACTTTGGGAAGATCAAATCATTTCCCTTGATAAAATGCCACATTCCTTGGTTCAAAAAAGTTTTGGTTGTATTCTCCACTTCCACCAAGGGAGTTGTAGCCATTGCTTGTTTTGTATTGTTGTTGGATAATGGAAGAAATATTTTGTTGGAAGAAATGTTGAATACCCAACCACTAGTGCTCATTAGCATATCCCAAAAGGCTTGAGGAATCCCTTACATAAAGTTTTTTTAATTGCATGTGCATGTTTTACCTTCTGCCTTTAATGGTGATCCTTAAAAAAAATTGTAGGTATGATATGCATATAATATCTCTTTGTTTTAGACAATGAGGTGGGGTGAGTTGGTTGGGTCATTTGGATGTTTCTATGCCCACCAAGGTTCAATTTTTGTTGAGGCATTAGAGGTCGGTTGTGGCCATGAGTATTCGACGATGGATCGTATAGGTGGGTTCCGTGATAGAGGAGGCGATTTCGATTGTGGGTAATGCTCGAAGGTTGGCATGGCATGCAATCTATGGGTTAAAACGTTTCATCAAAAGGTTGTGTGGTCTTGGGGATCTGGGGCCCCGATTGTGTCCCATACCGGTTGTCGCCGGTGATTATAAAAATGAAACAAAGGAAAAGGACCCTTGACCCTTGTTTATCAATAAAAAACAAAATATCTATTAGTTTTAACAAAAACAATTATCCTATACCATCCAAAACATGTTAACATTTGGTTATATAATGATGATTTAATCTCCGACTTTATAGGATTATTGAAGGCAACTATAAATGTTCTTTATTTTCTCAAAACATCAAAAGTTTTTTTCCTTATTAAGGAAGTTTTCATCAAGGGTAGTGGGGAGTATCAAGTAATATCACCTCTTATATCATATTTTATAATCTCAAACAAATGTTAGGGAATAATGTCGAGATTAATCTTTATTTGTGTATACTAATATCTTAAAATTAGTTTAGCATGCAACATTCACCTTCTTTGCCCCATTAGGGTACATTGCTCACTATAACAAATGTCGAAGTTACATTTTAAATTACCTTATTTCCCACTTGTCGGTCACTACATGAGAAATAAAGACTCTAAGCATACAATATGAAGGTGGGTTAAGATAAAGATTGGAGTTATTTTTAACTCCTCTTTTTACTCTTCTTAGTGGCCACTGTGGATTTCTTCTTTTATGACTTCTTTTAAAGTTTTATAATGCTTTTATGGGTTTTATTAAGTCTTTCCTCTTATTCTCTCTTGGAAGAAGCCTAATGTACATAATATTTTGCTATTGTTTTGTATCGAATCTCAATAGAGTTGTTTGTTGTACCACTTTCTCCACTTGACAAATTTTATGTTTTCAAATTTAATTGTGTTTACATTTGTGGCGATTGTTTTACTATTGATCTTTGAATTATCTCTTTCATTCTACAAGTATAATGAGTATTTGCAATTAAATTTGTGTTGGTAAATGTCCATCAAAATATCAATAAATGATCTTAACAATAACTTGTTTTATTGCATGTTTTCATTTATGAATCATTGTTTAAGTAGTTTGTCTTCAAATTATTTCTTTCTTTCTACATGTAGTATTATAAGTATTCAAATTAATGTCTATCAAAATATCAAGAAGTATTATAAATCATCATTTAACAATGCTAAACTGGAATGTTAGACAAGAGTAGACATATTTAGGGGCAAAAGTACACACTTAATTGACATATTTAAGAGATATTGTAGCTGTAAGAAACTCATGTGTATGCATACATGCACCTTGTAGGAAAATTCAAGTATGTGCACTTTACATGGCCTTGAATATCCTCAAAAGCTTAATCCCTTACAAAATAAAGACGTACAACACTTTGCAAGATAAAGACGTACATGGTAAGTAAAATTATCCGTGGTAAGAGATATTGCACATGTAAGAAGATTGTGTATGCATTTATGTACAACACATACAACTTGTGGGTAAATTCAAATACGTATACTTTACAAGTCTTTGGATGACCTTAAAAGCATAATGCTTTATAAACAAAATTCACACATAGTAATTAGATCACAAGGTATTCTATCTTTGAAAAGATTAAGAAATCTTGTAATTTTCTTGTATTTGTCCTCACTTGCCCCTTCCGAAATCAAAGTCTATAACTAATATAGATATATTTTAAGCTTTATAGTTATCAAATAATGTTCTCAATTTCATAGTTATGAAATCCGGCCAAATTTGCACAGAAACTAACCACATCCGAAGTTTTCAGCCAGCTTGGATAAGTTCGATATAGGTCGGTCTTCTTTTTTTTAAGTTTTTAATTTTTTGTTTTGGAGTGATAAATCATAATGAAAAGAAATATGTTTTAAGTATACAACTACATTGGAGAAATTAAGTCCAACATTTTGGGTCTCTCTATTGGGGCCACATAAGAGAGATTATTGAAACCAATTCTTGAATATTTAAGAAAAACTTCATCTTCTTTTTATTTAAGAAAAAATCCCTTTTTTTAATTTTTTTAAAAAAACCAACCTCCTCTGTTTAATATTATACATATTAACATTTTATATTACATTGTTAAGAAAATTACAATAAATTTTTTAAACAATGCAATATTAAATGTTAACATATATAAATATTAAATTAAAGATGTGAATGTTGGGTATTGTTTTTAGAAAAAAATTAAAAAAATGTTTTTACTGAAAATAAGGGCCCACCCCTATTGAACTTATTTGGGCTGTCTGAACAACTACGGATTTGGTAACACTATGAAATTGAGAATAATATGCTACTCAATCTATCAGGCCCCCATTATGAGATCATGTGGATAACAAAGTTTTCCTCTACAATTGTACATTTCCATCTTCTAAGGAACAACTATTTTAAAGAATTATCTTGTATAAAAATTAGAAATATATCGACATTAGTTGCAGACATTGATACAGTAAGACGCGTGTGAGGACAAATATGATATTGTTTTAATCTTTTCAAAGGTAGAATACCTTGCGGTTTAATTACCGTGTGTGTATTTTTTTAGCAAATATTATGCTTTTAAGGTCATCCAGGGCCTTGTAAAGTATACGTAATTGAATTTTCCCACCCCAAAACAATTTAAACATGTAAGGTTTGTTTAAGGAAACTGTTGCAAATTTTTGTCATGAAAGTATTTGGGCACAATTCTTGGCCCAAAAGTTTTGCCTTGCAATTTTCTTTTATTCCAATGAAATCATACATCATACACAAAAATGTTCAATATTGAATTTGATCTTTACATTTTTGGAGGCCTATGAACGGAATAAAATAATTATTATTCTTCAATCTCAGTTTATATCAGAGAGACTTCTTTGTTTATCTAAGCCAATGAGCATGAGCGTGATAAAGACATCACTAACACTGCCCAATGCCCACCCATAGATTGAATTAACTCTCTAATTTAGATTTTTAACTGATTGCATCGATACTTACTGCCATGAATTTTCCTCAACCCAGTCAAATGCGATTGGACTAAGAAATGGCTGAGGAATTCCAAAGGAATCAATAAGGGCTAGTGCATGTGGCCGTAGCTCCTTACACAATTCTCCCACTTCCTTCTGGATCACTTGTGACTGTTGTGGTGTTAAATATCCATATCTGTATTAAATTAACATCAGCATCACCTTCACTCACTTATGACCTTGGAATATTATATAACAAAAACGAATATGCAGCAGACCATAGAGGTATAATGATAGCCAATTTGCTTGGTAATTGGTTTATTTCATTTAATTTTAGTGCATGCATACCTGAGGAATGAAATGTCTTCTTCAAGATTGACCAAGACAAACAAGGTCCTCAACAGTCCTAAAACATCCTACAAACACACAAGATATCCTCATAAGAATGAAAGCAGAATAATAGTTGATGCAAGATTGTTCCTAGGATTAGACAAGGCAGACTTAAATTTAGTCACCTTCATCGAATCAGAGGAATTGACTTTTGCCTCTGCAGAAATGAGGGAATCTAGTACTGCTCGTTGAGAGAAAGCTTTCCCCAAGTCCTCTGCCAACTTGTAGCTCTAATCGTCATCCAGTTAAAGCAAATCAAACATTCCATAGAAATTGAGATGAGATGAGATGTACCATAAAAATGTCAAGCGATATATATATATATATATATATATATATATATATATATATATATATATATATATATATCGAGAGAGAGAGAGAGAGAGAGATAACACTCTATCCAAGAAAAATATCATACATACATACCATGGTGAAAGCAATTGCTTTACTTTTTCCTTGAGAAACTAATTGGGATATTTCCATTGATAAACGTTCCAACAAATCACGCTCCCTTAAATGGAAAATATCAACCTGCACTGCACTTCACTTATTAGTACAAGTACACTTTCAAACCCAACCTTTGATGTATAGAGCATAGCATAGCATAGCAGCAAAAAAACAAAACAAGTAATAGATAAAACCAGAAAGGACTCACTTGGAATATAATGCTTCGCAATGTAAAGGTGTCCAGGACTGCTGGAATTACAGGCTGGGCATTATTCATGTGCTCTAGGCCCAGGCCCTTGAAGGGTTTTTGCTTCTTACGAGCATCATAATATTCTCCATATAGTGCTTTACTAACCTGAAGCATATATAAGAGCTGTTAGGGCAGAGGCCTAGATATATGTCCCAGTAAAAATTGAGCATAGAAAGAGATAATTACGATGCATTGGAGGTATCCAACTCCCTGTGAAGATGAAAATACAGAAGAAATCTGCTAAACTACATCTAGTAATTAATTATATTAATAATTCCTGCAGGATAAACATAACGTTTTTCCTAGACAGCAGCTATAAAATTACCAGGACACTTACAAATCTATACTAGACTATACTTACAGGAAAACTGCAATAAAAATACAAATATAAAATATTAGAATTTCTAAATTGCCTCGACTCTTAGGCAATGATGGTCTGTTTCATTACTTCAGCAATCCAAAGGATAATAGGCATTCTCATTAATTTTTATGATAGGACTTTGCCCACCCCTCAACCCCTAATTGATAGCGGAAAACAAACAAATGGATTTGAAAAAAAAGCCCATAAAATCGCATGTACTACTCTCTGACCTCACTGATAAGTTTTTTTTTATGAATAAGATCTTATATTATATTAACAAGTAAAATGATACAAGATAATTTACAAAAAAACAGGCGGTATGGAAGCACGCCCCAAAACCACGAATCAAACTAGGCAACAACAAAGCCTAGGAACACATCCGATTACAAAGCATCAAAAAGCACAAAAGCAGAAAAATTAAGCCACCGCTGCAAATTGCTGTCCTGCAGGGGCGGGTCTTGATCATGCCAACCAGAACCAGGCAGGTCTTTGCCACTATCTAAGGGGTTATGTTGTAATGGCGATTGTGTATATTTGTAAACAACGTGATTTGAATTCAATTGTCTTTGGGTAGCACCTCAGGGCACTGAGCCCCCATTTGTGGGATTTGCGAAAAAAATCCTCATTTACCAAGCAAAACATAAAAATTATGGTGTCCTATCCATACCATACCTGTTGCATAAGAACATTATTGTCTCCTTCAAATGTGGATTGAACATCATATTCACCCAGTAGATGACCTATGCGGTTTTCTGTTTTTAGACCTTGACCACCACATGCTTCCCGACACTCCTGCACCTCAAATATTTTTTTAGCATTAACTAATTGCAATATTTTAGAAAATCTAAATATTATAATCAAACATTCGTCACAGACAAACCAAGAAATCCAAAATTATAATTGGAAATATAAACACTGACAAGATTATAGCATATAATATAATAAAATGATCAAAATTAAAGCCAACGAACATCCTTCTTGAATTTGAAGACAACCTGTAGTGTATTCATGTTGTGCCATGTGAACATAGCCTTGTATCCACTAGAAAGAACATGAATAGTCTTGCTATCAGAAGGGGTCCGTCTACAATATATCCTTTTGAGATCATTAGCTGCACAACTCATTGCATATCTGCACAGACAAAATCCTTTTTAAAAATTGTTTACACAACTCTTCCTGTTCGTTGGATCTGCCAACCCTTCAAGTTACTTCAAAGATTACTTCACTAGTGTTTGTGTTCATAATATCAATTTTCTACCTTGTTCATGCCCCAAACTAATTTATTTATTTATTTCACATCAAGTTATTCATATTCTTAAGATAACAGCTCCCTCTTGCCACCTAAAAGGGACATGTACACAAATTATAGATTAATTTGTTACGGTGTATGCACAATATCTTATAAGAATGCAATGATTGAGTTTCAACTGTGTAAAGGTCCTGCAGAACTACAAGAAAAATGGAGAAACATTATGTTCATATCAAACCTCCAAGGAAAGTAAACGCATACAATGTGGATCCATGAAATTCATCATTAAAAAAGGTACACAATGACTAGTGACTCTTTTTGGAAATAATATTGCCTTATTACCTTTTTATAAGGTTGGTATTACTTATTATTTCTAATATTCTTCAATATTATAATGGCTTACTTTATGTAGCCGAAATTCATATTTTGGTGGTTAATAGTCTATTTATAAAGACTTCCTCCCACCACATTTTGTCGATCTTGTACATTATATTTTTATTTAGTGTTTTCCCTATGGAGATCGTCAACATATCTCCCTTTTCTTGGTTGGAGCCCTCTACTTTACAGCATGCTTGCGTATGGAATGGTTAGAGGTTATTGCATTGGGACTTTTCTGCAAAAACCAGTTTGGTATCCGAACATGATCAATCATCCATAACAAGAATAGACATCTTCAAAGGATTCCACATCTTATGAACCCTACTTTTAAAAAATCACACAGCTTGCAAACCGTTGTAAAATTTTCGGTGATTTTCTCAGGGAAGTTTGGTATTCACACAAGTTAGCTATAGACCATTTTTCATCCTTTACGAGCTATTTTGACCAATTTAGTGTGATTTTAGGGTTTTAACAAAATCGCTCCCAAGCCACAATTTTCAGATTTTTTTATATTTTCAGAAAGTTCATGAAAATCAGGTTGGGTCTTTTTTTTATATTTTCAAATTTTGGGCTGAATGCATTATGAAGTTGGCTGATCAGTTTTAATAAAGGTAGAAAATCAGGTATTTTGACTTTTGATTTTGTTGTCAATCGTTCATGTTGGTGTGATTTGTTTTGGGTGGCTACATTTCCATATGATTGAGGAACTATATGGCATCGAACAAAGGGCAGAATACTAACCCTTTTGGAAGTAATGCATGAAAGATTCCTCATTAAATATGACTTTTGGAGATATATTGCTAGCAAGGAAACCCAAGAAACATTGACATTAAAGATATTAAGGAGGGAAATAAGAAAGCATTATTAGCCTTATTACGGTTAAACTTGCAACACTTGAATCTTTATTATCGTAATGCCGAGGATGTGAAAAATGCAAGGGAACTTTGGATGTTAGTAAAAGAGTGTTATCGCAGTCCTGTATGGGATGACAAGTGCAAATTCAATGATGATTCTGATTTTGAGGATGTACTTCTTGTCATGATGATCATATGGATTGTGAAGAATTGATTGAGGCATCTATAATTGATTCTTCCATTGCTATGGTAAAGGATACTTTTGAAGGTAATGATTGATCTTCAAATCCAATTGTTCCTTCAATTGAGCATGCTATGGATTATGAGGATTTTTTTATCACATGGATCTACTTTTGCTCCTTTTGTGAGTGTGGAGATTTCTTATGGAGATTGTGATACCTCTTGTGATCCAATTATTTGTTTCATGTGCAATATGGAGGATTGTGATGCTATATGCAAGGATATTCAAGATGAAACCTACATTTTAGTTCCTTCTATTTATAAAGAGGACATTGAGGATGGCATTCCTTCTTTGGATGAAGAGGACGTTGTACTAAATTCTTCCACATGTGACATCACTTCTATGACTTCTTTTGTTGATCCTGTGGGGAAATTTGGAGCGGAGGATCCTATTTTGGTTGAGGAAAACACTCAAACATCTCCTTACCTGAAGGATGTTGCATCTATGAACCTTTTTTTATTTAATGGGGGCGCTTCTCATATGCCTTTAGTAGTTAATCCCTTCTGATAAAGTTGGGCCACTTTGCTGTAGTCATCTTAATTTTTTTATCAAATTAAAAGTCATATTATTGACCATAGTGAGCATCAAACTTTTTTTGAGTATCTCTCTTGTTAGTCATTTGAGACATTAGGTGATTTGGATGAGCTTTTTACTTAAGAGTCCCTAATCAATCCCGGTGCACGTATGACACATGGTGATGGTCCTAGTTTGGCTCATGCATCACATCACACTTCTTGGGATCCAAGAAATGGTGCTAGAAGTTGCGGGACATGGCATGATATGCAATCGCTTTTTCCCTTTTTTGGAAAACTATGTTGAATACACTATAACGTGGAAACACCAATTCCCACTGATGAAGATTCACAATTCAAATATATTGGAGATTCACACACTTGTTCCTTCCATTGCATAGGGAAAAAAAGATTGTTTTTGGCAACATAATGGGTCATCCTATATGAATTTTCTAGCACTTCCTATGCTTCTTGATGATTGGAGGCCTAGTTTGCTATACTTGAGTGATGATGACCATAATGAGTATCTTGATGACAGCGAGGACCAAACTTCTTCCAAAGTTAATTCTTTTCTTGTTCTTGTTGGACAAGCTGGAGGCTCTTCAAAGGCTTCATACTCTTACTGCATCTTGAAGGATGTGGAACCTATGGTTTGTGATCCTTGTGGTGTCATAGAGAGAACTCATGAAGGAAGAATGTTTGTGAATTTTGGTTGTCATAGATATTTTCAAGAATGTAGTTGCTTCCTTTATGATCCCGGAAGAGCTTGAATGGCATATTTGGAAGTTTCATTAGGGCGGTGAGCTAGGGTATAGGCGGGTCTTAGGTGTAATTCCAACCTTACTTTGCATCTCTCTGTTTATTCCTACAACAATCTTAGAGGGGCTGTTGGAAATAATATTTCCTCATTACCTTTTACAAGGTTGGTCCCGCTTCTTATTTCTAATATTCTTCAATATTATAGTGGCCTACTTTAGGTAGCTGACATTTAATATTTCAGGGATTAATGGTCTATTTATAAAGACTTTATCCCATCACATTTTATCATCTTGTGAGTTATATTTCATTTAGTGTTTTCCATATGGCACTCCTCAACTTATCTTCTTTCGCTTGGTCGGAGTTCTCTGATTTATTGCACGCTCAAGTGTGGAATTGTCAAAGGTTGTTTCTATTGGGACTCGTCTATCATCAAATGTAAGCCCGATTACAATATTACCATTTAGCCAACATTCCCAAGAATGTAAAGCCCTCCCTACCCTTCAAGTGAATTTTCCCAATGAACAAGAAGCACCCCATTGCAAACCTATATATGAATACACATACATGCCAAAAGGACCATGCACTAAACCACAATTTAACGTGAATGAAAAATACATGCAAGAAACTATGCATCACACCATCAGCACGTAGCCAAACAAAACCAAAGAATAAACAACAAAACCCTTGGATTATCCCCAATACAATTGTCATGGGGGACATTAGTTTCAAAATACCAATTGAGAGGAATTTTTATGAAAATGTGTCATGACAAACCCTTAACAACATTATGAGGCTACTAAACAGACTAGGTCTTATCTAATGTATAGCTTAAATAAAATTACAAGATAAGTTATAATCATAATAAAACTTAACATAAAAGAGGCATTTCCAATATATGGTCCAGTGAGCTTGGTCGAGTGGTAAGGTGGTTACCATAATGAAGGGCAGGATTCAAAATCTGCCGGGCAAGCTCCACAACATAAAATGGGCAACCCTTGTGTGTTTCATTAGGGTAAGCTGGGCATGTCACAAAACAGAACTGCAGCCTATTAGTCTCCAGGTATCTCAGCCAAAAGAAAGTTAGAGACATTTCCAACATGAAGCATAAGTCAATCATAATATACTAAAACTAGTATTATGCAGTTCTGCATAGAAATGGATTATTTAGTGGGAAAATGCATCTTCAACGGGAGGCACATATATGAAAACATACACTAATATTACACACTCATGCCTAGAAATGAAAAGCTGTAGTGAAAACTATAAAACTGCTCGGTACTTTCTCTAAAACAAACTAATATGGGGATAATGTTAAAATGACTCTTTCTTTTGGGTCTAGAAACCTGTAACTTAATAATTAGGTAAGTTTCTCTCCCATTATAATAGCAGGCTCTCTAAAACCCTAAAACCCTACTTGCTTCCCTTCTAGGTGGATTCACATTCTTTAACCAAAAACATTACTATATGAAATAAATTCGTTCTCTGCATTTTATATCTCAGTAGATACTGCTTTTGTTTTTGGGTTTGATCTATCTAATCATTTATATCTCCTTTGTTTATTGTATTGCTCATCCACTACATTAAATGCAAGTGTAGTGCCCCCGCTGTGACTGCACCTAGTTAAGACTTGTGCGCAGAAATCAGGACAGTTTCTCATACATCACTTGACGGTCTGTTCAGCAATTTTAGGAATGCAAGGCCCTGAGTATTGTGTTGTGCAATCCTATGATCGTGTTGTCAATCACTTCTGTGTGCAGTTGTGGAGCCACGTCTTGAAATATACATAATCTCTTTGTGAGCTGTGCAGCACAAACCTTGTGATAACACCTCTCAACTCCCCTGAAAGAATGACTTGAGTGAGCATGCTAGGAGGTAGAATAGTAGTCAGCAATGGCAGCATTGATTAGAGAGCTGGAATGGAAATGGGCAGTGTGTTTAGTGCAAAGTTGGCAAATCAGGGTACACCTATCAGAAAAGTGAATCTCTGGCTCCTCTCCAACTTCATAGATGCTGATACACAGCAAAGTGGGCTTGAAAGGAAGGAGAGTACCTTTTGGGTTTTGATTGGGAGGAAGATTTGTCAGGTCTTGATTGTGCAAGCTTTGCAAGAAAACAACATTTATAATGGGATGAATCCTAAAAATTCTGTGTTTTTTATTTGCCGAATTTTATTTCCTGTAATGACATTGAAGCAATAATTTGATCGTGTTGGAACTGTTAATTCAACATGCATATCTGAGTAATCTTTGGAGACTAACATAGTCTGCAAGAAGAAACAGTGCAGCTGGAAAACAATGTGTGATGAGAAAATGCTGTGGCGGTCGAAAGCTCATGAAGAACCCTTCATGTTGAAGTGATTATTGGAGGAAGTCTCCACCTCCTCCTTTTTATACTCAATTTGTATTTGTAAGTTGATTATAAATTGTGTCATGATGAGAGTCTCAGAAAAAAATGAAGTAACATAACATTATGAAAAATCTTAAGTTGGATAAGTGCACTATAAAATGAAGTAACATGACATGACAAAAAATCTTAAGTTGGATAAATGTGCCATTCTCTTTAGGAAGTAAAAGACTGTACAGTTGTATGCTTTAAATTAAGCAATTAGTGAAGGGATTCTGTATAGAACTAAGAATGAAGTAGTCATGTGTATGCATGGCATAACTGTTGCATGCACTGTAGCATGTGTATGTTGTCAATATTACTAAAGATAACAAAAAGCAATACTTGTTATTGTTTGGGCAGTTTGGCTAATGCCTAATGGGGGTCACTGCATGGAAGAATTTCATTGGCAGCAAACATAAATAGCTATATTTGCAAAGACAATGGTGAACCACTCTCTACAATCTAACATCATTATTGAACTGATCAATTTCATTCTGAAGATATTATCGGCATATATGCACACTATCCCAACAAATTCCACTTAGAATTGTTGACTGAAATGAGCTCAAGTGATTAAAGAATTGGGACTTATACAGTGGAGCCCCAAGCTCAAATCCTTAGGAGACATGATAAAATATTTAAACTAGGTAGAGATACCACATCCAACTCGCCAGATGTAGTGTAACCCAAAGGACGAGGCCGGGTGCAAGTTCTTGGTCAATTTGATCAATAAGACATTCCTCAGCCATGGCATCTAAGTCAAAGGATATCCTACAAGGGGAATTTACCAAATCGAAAAAAAAAACTACCAGTAAGAATGTTGCAAGCTTACGTTTTAGCAAGCAAAGGAAGCAAACGCCGCTGATGCGATGGGTAATCTAGCAACAGTACTTCTGGCTCATCAGGATGTAAATTAAAAGCCCGTCTTGTTAATGCATATCGAATTGCAATTGCTAATCCAATCTGCCATATCACAAGAAGAAAACCAAAAATAATCAAAGAGTTATTCAAATTGTTTGACTTTTTTAAAATGTAATTTTTACAAAAATATAATATCTGCAGATTAGAACCCTGGTAGATATCTTACCTTTGATTGATATACGGCACTAACTGCAATTGTCACACGGCCAGTTGTTAGAGGGGCCATGAAAGCCGCAAACCTCTAAACAGATGAGGAAAAATTAGCATCTATATAAAATAGGTCAAACCAGAATGAACAGCACACTTGTGACTCTACAGATCTAACCACATGGTATGCAATCATGTAACCAAACTTGGCCTCTACATATCAGCAGTAGCATTGGACATAATCAAATTTGAGGCATAGATGGACTTTGAAATAGTAAGGTGCCCCTAAAGTTTAAACATTAGATATGCTTATAGCTAAGATTTAATTTTTTATTTATTATATCTAAGGATGCACTTTGTAAGGAAAAGTCACCTGATCGGGGTCACTTATTGAACTATGGTAGGTACCATCTGGAGATACATCAGCAACAGAGTTTAAAATATTTTCAAGTGGAACATGGACATTGTCAAACCTACAAGAAGTTACATAAAATAATTACTTGTCTGTCTATAAATAGCACCATCAAAAATTCAATTCATGGACTCAATCCTTTTAAGTTTAATAAATTCTAAGATTAGTAATTGTCAATTCCATACCAAATTCGTCCATTATCAACTCCGTTTAAGCCAATTTTGTGACCACAGTCAGCAATTCGTATCCCTGGACATATATTCCCCTCTTTATCTCTTATTTGTGCAATGAATGCATGCACACCTTCATTTCTTCCATTTATAAGAAGTTGGGAGAAGACTACAGCATGGGTGGCATGCTAAAAAAGAAAACAGAAAACAATGAGTGAGGTTACCAAAAGTATTAAAACCACTGAACCAAAATCACAATGTAAACTCATGGGTTCATGGTCTATCAATAAGCAGTGACGTGATTGGACTTGTATTAACGTAGAGACCTAGGTTCAAACACAACGAGGGCATGGCTGTAAATAGATCTTGTATATATATGAGGCATCTTTATAAAAGAAAAATATCATGTCACTTACGTTTGCGGCTCCTCCAATCCAGTATTTTTGGGCAGACTCGCAAGGCGTAGAAATGATGAATCCTTGAGTAGAAGGATCGTAGGTGGTGACAGTTTCAATTCCACGGACCTGTATAATGAAAAATGCCAGTGTTCAAGAATCTCTCTGAAAGATGGAACCAATATATTGCATATGAGAGTTCTTAACTCATTAAAAAGTTTAAAAATTCACATACATTACTGCCATGTCCAAGCTCAGTCATAGCAAAGCATCCTCTAACAACATAGTCTTCTGTGTCTTGCAGCCACTTTTGATGGTGTCGCTTTGTACCAAGGAACCTGATTGCACCACCCCTGCGACGAGAAGATAAACAAGAAATACCCTTGGCATAAGGATTGCAAAGAAATGTTAAATTATATTTGAAGAGATTTAAATATGTGATTGAGATACTGTATTCACACAGCCCGTGGTAATATAAGTGAGTTTTCTCCTCCTTTTATGTCAGTAAGACAAACCCTTGCATTCACTGTTAAAAAGAATTACAACCCCGAGCCTTTTCTTGTTTTCCTACTAGGCACTATTGACCTTAAATGCTTGGTTACTGATATCCAACGAATATGACACAAAAATAATCACCAACCCTTGGTATAGGCAGAATGAACATAATAACAAACGCCGGTCTATAACTCAAATCAAAACTCTTGATAATGCCAACTATTCAGCCTTAATATTACAGTGCAGGTTCACATACAACAAAGATTTGGCCACAGAAAAGGACAAGTTCCAACAGAAAAGCTAACATGATAAGCTTTAGTATATATGTGCTTGTCATGAAAATTAGATTGGCTACACAAGTTCAGTTGGCCAAAAGAACCATGGTCGAAGCTAATATATTAAAAATGACAGGATTGACATGTTTCCTAATTCAAAGGGCATATGGAAAATTATATGCAGAAGAACAAGCAGATAGAAAAACAAAAGATTTTGCATATAATACATATTTTCTACTCAACTACATATACGGTACGATTATTGGTACAATCAAAGATTTTTTTATGATCCCAAGGATTTGAAAATCACATAGCTAATGCAAGTAAACTACATGATTACTCCTAATGATTGAGTCTTTGTAAGAATGCCAACTACTTTTTCTTTATTGAACCTTTGTAAGAAAGTCAACAATTTTGGATTCAAGGACTTGCAATTGTGTGACAAAAATGTGAGCCTTTTCTTGTTCTTTCTTAGCATGTGTAGTTGGAGGCAAAGGTAAGGAAATGGGTATCTTGTAAGGGGCCAATGGCTGGCTAGAAACCAAGACAAACTTCAAAGGGGAATGAAATGCACAAGAATGGACAGCTCTAATGTAGGCATGTTTTATGTGATACACAATCAAATCACAATCTGAAGGAGATGAATGATTGAATATCCTGAGGGACTGGATAAGGGTATGCTTAACCACCTCAGTTTGACCATCATACTGTGGATGAAAATCTGTAGAAAAAATTAACTGAGTTGACAAATTTCGTAACTCCAAAATGGTCCAACAAATTGCAAGTCTTCGTCTGGGACAATTCTGATGGGGAGACCAGAATTTTGCCAAGCTCAATCAAAGAAGATCTGGACTAAGTGATTAGTAGATGAGGTCATACTGCATGCCATAGATTTCGCCAGTCTTTTTGTATCCTATGTTGAATGAAACCAGAAACATGAAACATGGTGGCAATTGCCAATAGCTACATTAACAGAAACAAATTCGTAGAGGTTTGGGCGCAAGAAACATATTTACATATGAATACCTATACTTGTAATTATCTATTCATACATATAGATATATATTATATCAAATTTTCCAATTTTTCAGAGATTCATCAATCTTGCACATTGCTAATGGCTCAAACTTTGCGAAATTATCACACAATGCAATCATTGTCATGGTACTTCACATCATGTAGTGAGTGGGCATATAAGCAATTGTTGACATAAGGAAAATGTTTTTTGTTAGCAACTAAAGAAATCAATTGACTTTGACCTTGCCTTCACATTCATCATTGACCTTTTGTCATACTTGGGCAGGCATCCCATGTTCAACTTTGAGTTACTAAAGCTTTACCACCTTTAATTGAGCCATTGCAATTCAACATCCATCAGATTTGGACCCAACACCCTTAAGTATAGCAAAGAAGGATCAATTCATAGAAAAAACCATGACAAGTCGCATCGCTAAGGGCACTTATCAATCGTTCCAAGTTCTCAAGGTGGGGTAGTATGCAAAACAAGCTAAGTTGTACATCTTTAGCAACTCCGAGCCCAATTTACACAAAGGGAACCATTTCTTTTCGCGAAAGGTTGAATGATCCAAGCACATGAGGGATGACTTGACAGTCTAGTGTGTATCCCATCAACAATCCGTGTTGTACCATCGTCACGTCAAGGATGAGGAAGCTCTATTTCTCGACTGCGAAAATACAACTACTTTGCAGTCCACTGCAAAGTCCACATAAACATAACTGGTCCCACGAGCACTTGGAGATAGAATCGAGATGCCATAAGGACACACCTCTGGTAACCACTTGGGCAGCATCATCAACTCCTGGAGGCCTCATGACACATCATCTTCCAAATCAAGAATATGATTGGTTTGGAAAACTAACTTACCTTGTAACTGATTTGAAGAATCTATAATTGTAATCTGCTCGATTCTCATCCAGTTGAACATTACTCAAACTCCAAACCTTTAATCACATCCTCACACCACACAGTTCACCTCTAGACTAGGGCCCCAGGGTTATGCAGCACTACTTCTCTTTATAGCATTACATGTATTTTATCTTCTTCATTGCGAATGGAAGAACTTTATTGCCCACCTCTTGTCTTCCATTGACATTGAATCATCCTTGAAACTTACCTAAACGAGCACTTGGAGATAGAATCGAGATGCCATAAGGACACACACCTCTGGTAACCACTTGGGCAGCATCATCAACTCCTGGAGGCCTCATGACACGTCATCTTCCAAATCAAGAATATGATTGGTTTGGAAAACTAAATTACCTTGTAACTGATTTGAAGAATCTATAATTGTAATCTGCTCGATTCTCATCCAGTTGAACATTACTCAAACTCCAAACCTTTAATCACATCCTCACACCACACAGTTCACCTCTAGACTAGGGCCCCAAGGTTATGCAGCACTACTTCTCTTTATAGCATTACATGTATTTTATCTTCTTCATGGCGAATGGAAGAGCTTTATTGCCCACCTCTTGTCTTCCATTGACATTGAATCATCCTTGAAACTTACCTAAACATGCACATTTTCTTTTACCTTGGACCTAAATACATGGAATTGCAGGACTGCAGTTCCCATAAAACCTTCAAAAACTACTATCTAGGGATAATCACATCCTGTGACTTTGTGTCGGTTGTTCTTCCCTCTAGAAACATTGGCCTCTTGCAAATTTGTACCTATTGCATTGATCTTTTTGTCTACTTTTTGACCCCCAAAAATGGCACCACGTGGGCATATAATTATGATGAAAATAAAAAGAGCTATCCTAAGGGCAGTACATAGTGACATGGAGATATAAACTGACAAATAGAAAGTGTCTAGCCTTGAAATAAAGTTGAAGCAAGGTGAGCTGCTGAGCAAAAGTGCCACAAAACAGCATTACAAGGCCAATGGTCTAAAGATTGCACGAAAACTTATGCATGCAATACCAATGTCATCGCCATAGAAAGTGAACCCAAAGGCAATAAGTAAATAAAATCTTAGAGATACTCCCAAGGCCAAGAGCAATGTTTCTATGATATCAAATGAGATAAAAAAAATAATATGATTATATGGGGATCTCAAGCATATAAAAAAGAACAAAAGAATGCACATAATAGCTACTTCTATCGATTTCTTCTCAGCTATATAATAATAGTACGATTATTGATATAAATTTATAATCAACAGGTGTTTTTGATGATCCCAAGGATAATTTTTACTATCGCAATGCTAGTGCATGTCAACAAGAGTTATTACCATCAACTAATGATGATAGATAATGCAACTAAACTACATGACTATACATTCTAACAATCATCATTCTTCTCAACTAATAATGACAAACTAGACTGCCAGGATACGGGTACGAGTTCAGTACGCTGAAACGGCAATTTAAAAAAATAAACCCAGATACGATACGCTGTGGGTACGTTCAGTACAATATATATATATATATATATATAGTCTCCACAACCTATAAAATATTAGACGCCAACAACAAGCTTATTATGAATTAGAAGCCATCTAAAGCAAGATTTCTTTGACTGAATACAAGAAGACCACAAAACATTAAATCTGTGCGTCCATCTACTAATGGGCTCACAAACATTCCACTTATTGTTAAGGCCCAGGGAAAGCTTTGGGGAGAAGGCAATCTTTTCATAGAGTTGTTTGGAGGTTGCCTCTTGGAGAAGGGTGTCGTCGAACCACTACATAATATCCCAAAAATCATTCTCATCCTCCATTATTAGTCCAGTAGAGGGAGCTGTGAAAGCATTTCTGAGCATTGTATACATTCTGAACTGAGATTGAGGAAACTTACAGAAAGCTTTAAGGTCTGTACATTCCATCCACTTCCCAAATCTGTACAAGTCATGAAATATTTTAATTCCTTTCTCAAACCAAAGGAGGGAGGAGCAGCCTCTTGTCAAGGCAAGGATCTTGTCATTATATTTCAGATTCCACCAAATTGATTTGTAGGCTTGGCACCTAGTGTCAAAGGAAGAGAAGATAGGCTGCCCAGCCACCAATTACTTCAGTTGTTCCCATGCCTTCCAAATAGACTGAAGAATAAAGGACCCGTGACGAGCAACAAGAAAGCCCCAAATAGTAAGTCAACCAAATGAAGTCCTTTTCATCTCTCTTGACCCTTGGGAGCCTATTGGCGATATTGAATCTCACATGAACTTTCCAAGGTTCAATTCCATTCAAAGCCCTCAAGTTTTACTTATTTTTTTGCACTTAAAAAAAAACCGTGTGGATACACTTTGGGTACGTATCCACAGACCCTAGGTACATCCCAGGTACGGTTTTCTGTACCTAGAACATACCCAGTGCCTGTGGCTACGTACCCACAGCGTACCAGTACCCGTATCCATACCTGTACCAAGTACATTTCCACCCTGGTACAGGCCTCCGTACGGCGTACCCTGCAGTCTAGATGACAAATAATAATAATAACTACTAACAACTCAATTCACCTAAATGTCGAACCCTAAGGACCTAAGTTGATCTAATTCAATGAAATAACTTGAGAATCAAAATCCTCATCACAAGGCCTATCAAGGTTCAAGCTACATTCTATAGATACCTTAGAACAATTATCATTACCAATGGTTACCATTCAACAAGTTCTACGCATTAAAATCACCGGCCTATGCATAAGTTACATAAGTTCGCTTGATATTGCCTTACGCTTTAACTCATACTAATATAATAGTTAGCACCCTACACCTGGGGGCCAAATCGAATCCATCCATCCATCCACACACACGACCCTACTTTACACTTGGGGGCACACCACATTTATCCCTCAATCCATCTTCCCTATACCTGGGGGGCATATCTTATCATATTCTATCCTCCCCATCATATCCTATACCACATAATAATACCATTATATCCTCTATATTGACTAGTTACAAACAAGGAACTATAAATCTGTCCATGACACAGTTTTGTAGAATACCACACCACATAGGACAAGAAATGCAATATATAACCATCTTAATATTCACCTTTTGGCATAATATACAGGAATGTAATTGATAGCTTGTAACATGCACAGTTGTATCCAGATAAATTTACAAAATACAATATGCACAAACAACTGCAAAGAATCCCAAACTTGGCAAGAATAAGATAAGTAGCAGCTACTATTTCATCTTTTATTAGTTAGGAGCAAAAGGTGAGACAGGTGAGACAAGAACGTGCAAACAAATAACTAGATACATTTCTTACCATAAGTGAAAGTGCACGCCAAGTTTTATGCCTAATGAATGATCATATATTCCCAAGCACTCATGTAATGCTGCTTGCCTCCTTGTTTCAAGCTCTGAACTTGTGTTTTTCAACCAACCTTTAAAAACACCCTTCTCTAAAAGAAAAAGATTCTCTTCATGGTCATTTCACGCTGATGTTCCATTGGCTTATTGTAATCTGGGATAGCATAAACTTTGCCAGATTTTTCTTTATAGAGAAGAGATCGCTATTAGCCATTAAATTGAAAATCCAGTCCCGATCTTCAACATTGTGACCATGCATCAATTCTCTCATTGCACCAATTTCAAAAGTCGATTTATCTGTATAATTATAAAAAGAAATCAGTCAGAGGAATATACGATTCAATCAACGGATACATAAAAAATCTAATGTTGTGGCATAATTGTACCAGTCCTTATATAATATGAAAGGAAAGTTGCTTAAAAGGATTTAAGATTGAGAATCAAAAGATTTATAAACTTATTTGACATTAATATACAGAAGGAATCTAAAAATAAGGAGGGAATATAAAATACGAGGAAGTTCAAAAGCGTTTACAGAGCAAAAACAAAATGTATATAAAGAAGGAATCTAGTTTTTTTCAAAAAGACTATGTTTTGGAAAAATTTGTTGAGGATAATTTGGAATTACAAAATCATTAGTTTTAAGTGTGTTGATTTTTTTAATAACACATTGAGGAAACTAAAATACACCACATTTGCTGGAGCAATATTTTTGATAGGGTGAAAACAAACTAGCTAAAAAAGCTTGAACAGTTAAATTTTAGATATAAATACATTGAGCAAACTCTGTGAAAGCTGCAAACAGCATAAAATAAATGTGAAAATCAGTAAGGATGGCCAAGCATGGCAATAGCATCTGCAAGGTTTCCCTTTGTATTGAATTATAGATTAAAAGGTCATTGTGTACCTAGGAACATCCTAGCATTATGAGTATGTTAGTTTAGTGGGGATATATATTATGTTTAGATTAGTGAAGGATTGTGTTAATGACATGTTTAGGTTAATGAGGGATAAAGTTAACATAACTAGGTTTTTCTTCCTGCTTTAGTATAAACCGAGGAAAACCCTAAGTAATACATTATTTTTCCATTTTGATATCAATCTAATAATGGGTGACATCAATTTTCACTTCTCAAAGTTGATGTAATTAGGGTTTTCTTCCCACTTGAGTACAAATTGAGGGAAAACCCTAAGCAATACATAATTTTTCCATTTTGATATCAATCTAATAAAGTGAGCCATCATCTGTGACCTCTCATGGAAAACACACTTGCAAGTGTAAATCCATGTCTAGTGTGTAGGTACCCCCCACTATTTTACATGTCAACATTTATTTCAAGTTATGATTAAATATCATATTTACATTCTCTTAAGAAGGCTTCAAGTGGTATCAAAGCAAATTGATTTTTATGCCTCCATAAAAATGCCATGGAGAGCTTATCCAAGAAACCAATCGAAGTTTGTCACCAAAGAAGAGTTGAGCGAATTATTTGCAGAATTTACCACTCAGATCAAAAGGGAGATTAAAACTTTGGGAAAAGGGGAAAGAGATTAGGATCCACTGTCCTCATTCCATTGATATACACATTTTGAGTTAGATAAGGAGATCCTGTCCCCACCTCTCCAAATGAGGTGGTGGAAGAACATTCTCAATGCTCTTCATTCAATATGCAAATGAAGATCCCATGGTATGATTTTGGGAAAAACATTGAGGTACACACAGTTGAGGAAGGTCAGTCTCACCTTCAAGGTGCAGCATATTTATGACCTAGATGAGAAGCTAAATGTTGGTTGCAGTATTTGGATGGGGCGGCCCATACTTGGGGAGACAAATGGCTATCGACACCCAAGAGATACGTTTAGCCCATTTACTGATGCATTGACTCAAAGAACAGACTGGAAATGGGACAAATGATACCATGTCCAACTCATGCACTCATTCTAACATCACATTAGAAGAATGCACATAAATTTTAAGTTTTAGAATTGCAGGCCAAACTTCCAAAAGACCTGTTGCTCGATAACTACATGTCCAACATGCAGCTAGAAATTTGAACTGAGGTGACTGTTTGACCCCAAAACTTCTAGAAAATACATGCAAAAGCTATTAGGAAGGAGATTTTGAGTTTTGGGAAAGAAGATATGCATTCAACAGAAACGTTAAAGTGTGGGAAATTCCGTCTTCTAATAACTTAAAAACCTTAGCCATCAATCAACCACGTCCCCTAATCCATCAGCCACAAATCCTTGTAACAGGTGTTCCCAAGCCTAGTGTAAGATCCATGTCTATAATACTAAAAGAACATTTTACATCACTGAAGGTATGTGTCCATCTGAGTCAAAGCCTAAACTTGGTAAAGACGACACCCCTGAGCACCCTGAGAATGAATGTGAACCAGAAGACTAAATGACACATGGATTAGAAATAGGGAAACATCAGTGCCTATCTGCAATGATAGGGTTGGAGATGCAGTCAAGAATAAGGGGCTGCGTGAATGGTTACCTTGTCCTTGCAGCCTCGACTCCAGGTCCTCTTAAACACACACAATATGATTTCATAGATAATGAGATCGTTCCATTAGTTCAACCTGAAAAACACAGCTGAGTTTTCATTCTCGACACCTCATCACATTCAAGAACAGTTGAGAACTCGCACACTATGCACAACCATGAAACTAGTCACTTTATTAATCACTCTCAACAAAACTCGGAATACATTTTTTTACTCAAATATCTCTACAAATTCAGATCCACAACTTCACACAGGGATCACTCAGACCACTCCAGTTGCATCTACAACACAATTCAGACTCAAACACACATAAACACCTACAACAACTGAAAGGAACTTGCAAAAACTCATAAATGCTTACGATACACTTGAGGACTCATCTCTCCTCTCATGGATTTACAGCCAGGGGAAAGACACGTTACAGAACTGACCTCAAACACCTCATGTATTGAGTCATGTGCTGTACTTTTTTGCTCTAGCATAGAGCTCTGTTCTTGAGCACGAACTAGTTTTCTACAGCCTCTTTGTTCTTCCTTTTCTACTCTTTTATATTTCCCAAAGAGATCCTTGAAGAGAACCCCTGCAAAAGAGTCCTTCTACCTTCTAATGCCATCTCTTTGAAGTCCCTAAACTTTCTTGGAATGCCCAAAATGAGAAAGCCAGATGTTTTATCTACCGTGTCTTTTTACAATTGACACAGGTCAAAATGTTGTTTAATGCTAAGGTGGTTGCAAAACTGCCCCTGTATGCATACCGGCAAATCTGAAACCACCCCAGTAGTTGCAAAAGGACCACTTAAGGCTGCAAAAACACCACTTAAAGTTGCAAAACCAACCCTTAAGGTTGCGACACCACCTCAACAGTTAGGTCACTTTGCAAAGTCCTTCAATTTTCAGGGGCCATTACTTTTACATATGAACTCGAAATCCAAGGCCGTTTCTTTGAAAGTACATAACTTTTCAAAAAGAATCCAAACATGCAAATCTAATTCTACTTTGGAGGTATTCCTCATGACCTTTTTGCCTTTGCATCAGAACCTATCATTTTTAAGTCATCAATGGTCAGCCGCTCATTAGATCCAACTATAGTCAATCCACGTGGCCGAGTTTGATGTTATACATGACCTCATTCAAGATGAAACATTGACAGAACACTAACAAACTCACCCTACTGCACTACCCATATTTTTGGTTGATGCAAGATTGTCAGTACCCATTGGATGCTCCCATATTGGTTGAACTACCTTTACACCTTCAAATTTTTTTGCCATATAAAAAGACTAGGGTTATGGTCATGTATGCCCTAGCAGCACACTTAACATTTTTGGAAATCAAGCAAGTCCTCTAATTCAATAAGGTGCTCATGAGTATACTATTAAATCCTCTCTACCAAAGGAGATAAAGATTGTTGACTCCACAAAATGACTAAGATTCTAAAGAAAGGGAATTTTGGTTTCATGGCCCATCATATGGATGCAAACCCCTCTTATCAGCAAGATAAAATCCCATGGATTTTGAAGTTGTCCCATAATCATAGGAAATATTTCCAAAATTTAGAGAAGACTTCCTCCGGGAAGAGGATTGGATCATATCATTGAGCTTGACCCTATAAGGTCCCTACAATAGTTCGCCCCTACAAATACATGCACCTACAAAAATTCGAAATTGAGATTGGTGTAGAAGCTATTGGAGATGTGAATCATTATTCCTAGTAAAAGCCCTAATGTCACACCAGGTTGTCTTGGCCAAGAAGAAAGGTGGGTCATATTGCCTTTGTATTCATAACGTAGCTCTTAAACGAGACACAATCGAAAATAAATTTCCAATGCCTAGATTGAGGATATACTAGATGAGCTACATGTCAATATTTTTGAAAGATTGATCTCTTATTAGATTACTACCAAATCATAATTCAACTCTAGGACAAGAAGAAGAGCCTTTTGATCTCATCAAGGGTCCTATCAATCTAGAGTAACGTCTTTTGCATTATGCAATCCTATTGCAATGTTCAAGACATTGATACTTCTTTAGTAAGTTCCTTCGCAATTTGTTCCTTGTTTCCTTTGATGATACACTGATTTGCAATAAAACAACAACAAAACATTTAGGGCACTTGGATATTGTTATTGAAATTTTATCCAATGAAAGGTCATATGCAAAGGAAGCCATATGTGAATTCACCAAGTAATCCATGGAATATCTTGACCACGTTATTTCCTCAATGTACAGATCTACAAAGATAAAGGCCATATGTGATTGGCATGTGCCCAATACTCCTAAAATACTTCATGGCTTCCTAGGGCTAGTAGCTAAGTCACTAGGGTCATGTTTGGCAAGGATAAAATTCGATACAAGTTCATCAATCGCTGAAATTCGGAGGAAAATATTCATCAATAAGTTCGAATTATATAATCTGCATTTTTTATTAGTTTATTTTCAAAACAAATTACAAATGTACAAGAATGTCAAAATATACATATATTATAATATAAAAGAACAAAACATTGAAGTTTTATTAAAACTAATTAAAAACAAACAATTAAAGAAAGAAGAACCTAAAGTTGAATAAACACAAATAAATTTAAATGAAATTTTAAAACCTATTTAAATCAAATACATTAAAATTGAATAAACACAAAAGAATTTAAATACAAATTTAAAACCTATTTAAAACTAATACAAAATAAATATAAAAAATAATAATAAACTAAATAAATTGCACCGTAAAATCCTTCAACTTAATACAAGTAAAAACATTCAAAAAGCTAAAAAGTAATCCTAAATTAAAAATAGTTAAAGCTTTTAATTTTACATAAATTTTAATAAACTAAAAATATTTAAAAAAACTAAAACTAAATTGTTATTACCTAGTAACCATTTAATATATTCCTAAAATCCTATTTAACTTATTTTTATTAATCCTATACCCCTATAACCCTAAATATTACTAAGTCCCACTAATAAATTACATGTTTAAAACTTAAAAATAAAAATACTAATGAATTAAAAAATATTACGACTCCCACTAATGCATTAAAAATACCTAATTAATGTAATCCCTAAGTGACTAAGCCCTAAGGTTCTAAATCTAATGAATTTAAAATACATGGCGGTTGTATATTCGAAAACTCGCGGTTGGAAATTTGGGTACTGCTCGATTGATGGAGATCCACGCCACATGGAAGTCTTATCACAAAATATCATGCAAGACCCATGTCATTCAATTTATATGCAAACCCTCCACTTACAAAGTTTGCATATAGGTTTTTCAAAATTCTCACTTTCAAACATGCCTTTGGCTACAATAATCGAGATAGACTCATCACTTCGCTCATTACAAACTCACTTCAGACACAAAACTACATGAATTTTTTAGGGTTTTTGTTCAATTTGTGGAAAAATTCAACAATACGAACTTTAAGTCGAAGTTCAATGATTAATATGTTTTTTTTTGGAAATTGCCGAATTTCAAATTTTTTGCCTAAGGTTCAACGAATTCTATGACTTAGGCTAGTAAGCTTTTACAAAAAAAATGTATAAAATTTCTCTCAATAGCTCGCCCTTAAAAAGAACTCACCAAAAATTAAGATTATTTTCGGTTCACAAAGGCAAAAAAGCCTTTGAGGGCCTCAAACAAGATCTCTCTTGTGCTCCATTTCTAGGCACCCCCCCAACTTCTCCAACCACTTTGGAAGTGGGGTGAGGCTTCAACCAAAACTTGCAATGAACCCTTAAGGCAATCATCCCGTTTCCTTGGAAAATAGGAAGTTGATTGATAGGGAAAGGGATATGTCCACATGCAACAAAAAGATGTTATTTATCTTGCATGCAATGGCAAAGCAGCATCAGCTTCTCCTAGGGAATAATCTCCTCATTAAGACCGACCAGCTTAGCTTTAAGCATCTTCCGACATAATAGGCACCCACATAGTCATGATCTCGCTTAGCGATGGCATTGACCTTAATCAATGCAATTGGTCGGAAAAGGGTTCATAGTCATGTCATCATTTGCTGAAATAGTTCATAAATGATAAGAGGGGACGAGCGCGAAAGGAGGTAAAACAATATACTTGGGGAAGGTATAAAGGGGATATGAAGGTGCTATAATAGGACAATATACAAGTGGTAGTATTGATGGTATCAAGTGGTGGTAAAGTCATAGTAAGAAGGGTAAGGCATGCTTTAGGGCAAGCTAGGCAATGCCACGACAATCTCTCACGAGGTGCTTCTAACTAGCCCAAACCTCATTCCCGATGCGCCCCTTAAGGCATGCATTCCAAGGGATTGATGCACGGATAACCTCTTAAGAAAAATCATTATTAAGTGATAAAAGGTGTATACACCTACTATTTGAACCCCAAATGTTTCTTCTCTAATTCATTTAATAAGGCCAATGAGGAGGTTGGTACGATGGCCTTAACAAATGTAAAGAGAGGATGACACTCGATGAATCACTTCAAAATGTAATTCTTGGTGAGTTGTATATTTATAGGGATGCACAGGGGGGGCTATTTTCTTGAATCAATGCATTTGAAGGAGAATGATCCAATAACAAAGTAAAAACAAGTTGAATTCTTTGATTATAATCTCATAACTATTAGACTTACTTAATAAATGTAATAAGCCTAGTTGACTTACATAGCTATGAGTGTCCTATTTGAAGATTTGTGGTGGGAAGGATATGGTGCAAAACATCAAATCTTCAAAGGCTAGACATTCGCATTTTGTGCAAACCATGTAGCTCTTTTCATTTAATAAGAGTGTGAACACAATTGGAGTATGCTTGATGCCATTCACACTAATAAGTGTGACACATCAACAACACATAATCTCAATGACCTTGTTTTTGTGCGATTTAATCTTTGTCTTCGCATCAAACAAGTGGAGGGCTCTTTTGAAGGAAAGTCGTGATGTGATTGGCTTGGATGACATCAATCCATACTCAAATTGGATTGTTGAGGTTGGAGCCCATGTTTACTAAAGAGATTGCAGATTTTGAGAGTGAAGCAATAGGAGGGGCAGCGGCAGCGGCAGCAGCAGAGAGAAAAAGTGCAAGTGGAAATTGGTCTTGGTCGGGATGATGACATGTTTGAGAATGATTTTACTCATGAGGAAAATTTACTTTCCAATTCGAGGGCACAACCAATGACTCCGAGGAGCTAGAGGGGACAGAGAAATTTTTTAAAATTATGGATTTGTAATTTTCTACGACAATGATGAATCATCATATGATGTAATGGTGCATTGATGAGCATTGTAGACTTTTTGTTAGTAGATGAGAGAGAGAGAATGAAGATAAACTAGAAGGCACACTAAGATACGTGTGTGTCCATCATTTTATTAAATAAAAGAAATTGCATCATAGTTGAGGAAGTTTATAACCAAACATTAGTTGATAGATAACTAATAGTTCATTCAGTAATATATTTTAATACCCCTTAATGACTAAACTAGAGACATGTTTGTCCCAAAATTTGACAAATACAATAAAACCAAGATGTTCAGTCATTAAATTTGCAGGTTGCTCCTTCGATATTACTCTGAAATCTACAATAGTCCTCGACGTTTTGCAGTTGTACAATGTATGAATTTTAATGTAGACGAAACCGAAAAAGATAGCTAATAACAAAACAAAGATTTAGTTGAGTGGATATAAAATATATTAGGCTTTCCACCAATTCTCTGTAGAGTGATTCATTGACCGATGATGAACCGTCATTGGTTGAAAACTTCAGCCCAACATCCATACTTCTGAAAACATAAGCTTGGAAATGTTGATTAAAGAGATTGTGGTAAGATCGTGGAGCCTACTTAAGTCCGTACATGGACTCAATAAATCTGCAACCTAAATGATCATGTTCGGTACCCAAATATTTTCAGGCAACACCAGCACCATGTAAACCTCCCTGCCCAAATCTTTGAAGAGAAACAACTAAAATGCAACCATCTTTGTAGTATTTACAATACTACTAAAAACCAACTCCATAGTAGTGGGAGAAACAACCATCTCCTCATCTATTCCCTATTGTTGCTCATTGATTCCCTCCTATTGGGAAAAGTCTTTCACAACAAGATGAGCAAAAGAATCATGCTCTAGTAACCTTTGTGTCGGTTCCTTTGTTTCAACCTCAATAGTGGAGTCACCCTCCACAATTCTTTGAGTGGCTTTTCTGCTAGCTCACAATGCATCTCCCATGCATCCTATAATTGGGGCATTTCATCCGCCTACATGTGAAGCATTTCATCCTCCCACACATTATTTATAGTGGATATTCCCTCCACAACTAGTGCATGTAAGTTGACCGAAGTAGAGTCAATAGGCCTATGAAGAATTTCATCCTCCAACATGTCCCGAATGGTGTAGTCTCCGTCCACACGTGCATTAAAGTTTACGGTAGCAAGATCAACAAGCCTATGTTGGCCACCTTGCCCAATGCCTAGGGCAATTACCCATTCATGTTTCACATCCAACACAATACACTTCTTCCCAAAGAAATTTACAGAAATATTGAGATTTTTGTTAATTGATGAACAAACAATACATTTTTATGCATGTTAGGAACATTCCTCACTAAAAGTTTTTCAGCATTATTTAGGACTATATGAATTTCTCGTCCCTCTACTACAAGTGACTCCCATCAGCTAAGGCAACTAAATCAGAATAATTTAAATTTGCTATAAATGTTACATACTAGTCCCTTCGACATGAAAAATGTTTGGATGTGCCGAATCAATAATCCAACAACCTATAGCATTGTTGTTCAAGCATGATGCCATGAGGGCATATTCTTCCTCAAAATCCCATTCATCTATAATTGTTGCCACATTTGCCTCATCCTGTGGTTTTTTGTTGCTTTGGGAAAGATCATACTATCACTTCCAGCTATCTTTTTGAAATTCCCAACCTTATGACAATGATGCCATTTCACATGATATTTCATTTCCACTTCCCCTTCCACTAAGCAATAAACACACTCTTGGTTCCTTCTACAACAAGTAGTTAACCTAATCAAAAGTCAAGATATGACTTTCAACCTTCAAATGTAAACCTTCTAAGAAAGACTCATATGAGGGCATCAAACTGTTTAGAACAAGAGCAACCAGGTCATCATCATCAACCTTTTTAGCTAATGGCACCAAGCTGGTCTTGGAGATGTGTCATCTGAAGAAAATGCTCAGAAAAAGACCTACCCTCATGCATCTTTGTTGAAAATAACAACTTCTTCCAGTACAAAACACAACTTTTTTCTTAAGTCAGATACTTGTTCTTCAGACTGGTCCATTGCACATTTACCTCAGTAGCATTCTAGACCTCTGGTATCAAATCACCTGACACAAGCAACTTCAATAACGGCAAGGCCACCTTATGACACAAAAATCCGCATAATAAGCCTTCCTTCACTGCCAGCTTGCAAGGATGATTTTATCACAATCCAGGTAATTGTCAAAATCTTGCGACTCCAAACATTATAATTTTGACCCATCAACTTTTGCACTTCTGGCAAAAATAGGTTTTGTATACTGGCCATTGTTCACACAAAATGTGATCTCAATCCACAGATCAATGCAACAGAAAAAAATGTGCCCCATAGTACAACCCCTTACATGTACAAACCAACTCTGCAAACTACTGCGAATTGGGATTGATTTAGTTGCACAAAATACTAATTTCTTGGAAACTATGACCGGTACAACTGTGCTCTGGAAAACCTCCTCACAGTCTGGTCCACACTGCTAAATTGCCAAAAATCTGAAAATAACTGACAGGACTGAAAACCCTCAATTTTGTGCCTTAACAGATCTGAAACTTCACATGTTCACAATTTTCTGCAAAGATTCCCAAGATGTGTGCTCTTCAGGACTGCCCATATTTTCTATCTCCCAGTTCATTCTTTCACAGTCTTGAGCCCTAGCAAACACGTCCTCCCAAGTTGTGAACGTCTGAAAAACATGATTTTTCTTGCCTTAGTTTGCTCTGTCAGCATTTCTTTCTACTTCCAGGCAGTTTGGATTAGTGCGTGGTCTTCTTCTTCTGCATGTGGTCTTCTTCTCTCATGCCCCATGCCCTTTCCACGACTGTTTTGCACTTGTCCATGCCCTTTCTGCGACTGTTCTGCACCTTCACGAATCATAAATCACATGAATGCTCTTTCAAATGGCAACTGGACTGTATATACGTGCCCTAGCATTAATCAACGACTGAACACAGTCATTTTTGCCACTGCAATGATTTTCTTCTTGAAATCAATTTAGAAAGATGCTTCATCTCCTCTCTGTAGCTCATACCCTCTTCCAGGGATTCCTTGAACTCCAAACCTCGAGCACCAATGTCTCTGATACCAAAGATGAAAGAAAGAGAATGAAGATAAACTGTAAGGCACGCTAAGATATGTGTCCGTCATTTTCCTATGCTAGAAGATGTTACATTGTAGTCTGGGAAGTTTATAACCAAACATTAGTCAATAGGTGACTAATAGTTCATTAAGTGTTAAGTAAAATATATTTTGATAGTTTTTGGTCTAAAACTAATAAAAATATACCTATGTGTCACCTATGTTCATTTTTATGCTTTTTAAAAGTCTTTTACATGTTATTTAAGTCTATTTTATAGATTTATATGTTTTCTTTATTTGCCTAGTTGTTGCTGAGTTTTGCCGAATCCAAGTCAAAATTTTGGCTCTGCCGAGTTTTCCCAAGTTCAAGTTTTAAAACTATGGTTTGGATTAATGAGGGATCATGTCAATATAATCAGGATTTTCTTCTCAATTGAGTAAAAATTATGGGAAAACACTAAGAAATGCATCTTTTTGTTATTTTGATATCAATCTAATACAAAGAAGTTTTCATTTTTAGCTCTTACGTGTTTTCAACCAGATTGGCAGGTTTGAATCTATCTTAGGTGTGTGTGCCTCTGTTAATTTATATCTCAATATTTATTTCAAGTTATAATTGCAGATCATTTTCACTTAGGAATGCTGCAAAGGTAAAGTCTTGAGCATGCTGCAAAGGTATCGTCTTTTCTGCTCACTACTTCGTCAATTGTCTTGAGACAAGAGTTGAAAAGTAACATGATGAGTTCAATGAATTTGGATGAGCTTTAACAAATGGCTCATTTGAGGTGTACATTTTGTCGGCAGATTATTTCAATAGAATAATGAGACATTGTACTTCTATAACGACATCATTTTAATCCCAAAAACATCTCTGTGGTTTATATTATTATGTTTGGTAAGCTCCACCCACATTCTTTAGATTTTAAACTTGTGTCACCCTCAAATGTACCCACTAAACCTGGATCAAAATCGACACGCATATTTGTTACACCTTAACCCCTTGAACTAAATACAAAGGTAACATTACGGCAAAGCTCCTAGAAAAGATAAGAACAAGGTTAGGTCTGTAACATAGCTAAACACAACCCCTGACTTTAATTTGTCAGTAGGCATCCACCTTTGAAGATGTTTTGGATGGAAAATGTCAAATTCCAGCGGTTCAACTTTGCAGGTTGCCGGATTTTAAATGTTTTCCTACTGTCTTAGATATTCATATTTGACTCTACATCCTTTCAATGATATTATGCAATTGGTAATGGTCATTCTCTTGTGCCCTTGCTTTTGGGAGTGGCCAACGTGAGACCATCTATGCAGGCTAGGTGGGAGTTATGGGCGACATTGAGGAGGGTGTTCCAGCTCATCAACCACGACATTCCAGTTGGGGAGTGGAATATGCGGCAGCCGACTTCTTCGCGTTACCTGTGGAGGAAAAGAGGAAAGTATCATGAGACGCTCTCAATCCTTTGGGCTACTATGATACAGAGCTTACAAAAAACGTGAGGGATTGGAAAGAGGTGTTCGACTACACGCCGCGAGAAACGATCGAAATGCCTACGTCTTTGAATCCACACAAACCATCACAAACCAGTGGCCACATCAAAATCCACGTCTCAAGTATTGTCCAGTGCCTAAATAATATTGTTAATACCCCCAAATCTGAAATGAAAATTGATGGGTGTGCACTATGCACTATGCAGGGGAAGCTTGGCTAGCATACGCAGAGGCTGCAAGGGAGGTGTCGTTGAAATTGTTGGAATTAATTGCACGGAGCCTGGGCTTACCTGATAATCACCTAGATGAATATTTCAGGGACGATATAAGCTTTGTGTGGCTGAATTTTTACCCGGAGTGCCTAGTTCCTGAGTGACATTGGGCATGGGTAGGCACAAGGACTCTAGCGCGCTCACTTTGCTTTACCAAGACCAGGTGGGTGGCCTCCAAGTCAGGCGAAAGGACAACGGCCAGTGGCTGCCCGTTCAACCCCACCCCAACGGTTTCATCGTCAATTTCGGAGACTGCATACAGGTAATGGTTTTATTCGTTATTTATAATGAGCGATTTTGTAGAATGAGTGATTAATGAAAGAGGGACATGGCAGGTGTGGAGCAATGACAGGCACGAGAGTGTAGAGCATAGAGTGGTGGTGAATGATAGGCGACAACACATGTCAATTCCCTTCTTCTTAAATCCTTCGCAGGAAGGCTATGGAGGAGTTGGTAAGTGAAGAGGATCCTCCCAAATACGGGGAATACGATTGGGGCAAGTTCTACAAGCAGCGCAAGGATGGCAATTTCATAAACTCGAAGTTGAGAATTTACGAATCTATCATTTCAGAATCTAATTGTTGTTTGGTGTTGGTAATAGATTAGAGCACGACTGGCTACTACCAATGAAAATATTATATCTCTTCTACCCGCCAAACAAAGAGAATCATCTCTTTGTTTGGTGGGTAGAAGAGATTCAGGCACCTGCCATTTCCAAGATGTTGCAGCAGAATAGCATCTCCACGCTTCCTATAAATGAGGCTTCCATCTTTATGTTCTTATCCAGCCACTTCTACTCCCGCTTTACATATTCATCAGCTTCTGCAACCGCTTGCACCGCTCAGGTACAGAGACGTGGTTTCCTGTTTACATTTTCCAGCATACTCCTCGCCTTGTTTCACCATATGCAACAAACAAGCCTCCAACCCGATCAGTTTAAATTTGCCAGCGTACTCCCAACCTGTGCCAACATAAGAGCTCTCGAACAGGGTATGGACAACCATCAAAACATAAAATATAGAGGAATTTTGTTAGATGTAGTTGCAAATGTTTTGGTAGACATGTATGCAGAATGTGGAACCTTACATAAAGACATGTGAACTGATTAGTAGAATGCAATTTATGTTCGTTATCCTCACCGGCAAAAGTTGCAACTCATGTGCAATTGCTAGTTATCCCATGGGCCATAACTAACACAAGGTGCCCACTTGCACTGTCAAATGCATTGTTCTCCATTGAGTGCTCCAAACCTTTTGGGAGCCTCCTCGTCTGAATTTATTTTACAGAACCTGCTCTCAAT
This sequence comes from Taxus wallichiana var. yunnanensis, assembly GCA_018340775.1. Taxonomy (NCBI): domain Eukaryota; kingdom Viridiplantae; phylum Streptophyta; class Pinopsida; order Cupressales; family Taxaceae; genus Taxus; species Taxus wallichiana. The sequence goes on from CM031236.1 coordinate 142,856,284, forward strand.
TTATATTCATACTTTAAAAAAGTATCATTTTTATTTCGTTTCAGTCTTCATAAGCTAATGCAAACCTACCTTTAAGAATTTTGCAGGTTGTTAGGGCAGGTGCCCACTTGCACTGTCAAATGCATTGTTCTCCATTGAGTGCTCCAAACCTTTTGGGAGCCTCCTCGTCTGAATTTATTTTACAGAACCTGCTCTCAATTTATATTCATACTTTAAAAAAGTATCATTTTTATTTCGTTTCAGTCTTCATAAGCTAATGCAAACCTACCTTTAAGAATTTTGCAGGTTGTTAGGGCAGTTACCATTCAAATGGGTCATTTCCCACTGCCGTAGAAAATAAATTAAATTAAAATACCTATCCCATAAAACAATGAAAATTTTTACATAGAAAATAAATTAAATTAAATACATATCCCATAAAACAATGAATTTTTTTGTTGAAGCAGATTCGATCAGGTGCTAAATTCAGAAACGACCACATTCCCTCAACGCTCAGTTGTAAAAATCAAAGTAATTTAAACTTCAAAATGAAAAATCTCATCAAAATTCTCTTTATATTAAAGAAAACCCAGCCTCGAAATTTAAAAATTAAAACTGTGAACAATAACCTTGGGATTGATGTTTTACATCACACTTATCGCAGACTCAAGCTTTAGCCTTTTCCTTAAAGAATCTTTTACTTCCAATTAGTACGGAATACATAAAAATAAAATTTGTAACAGCCCTATGGAAAAAACAAAATCAGTACAATTTAAATACAATCAAATACTTCATAGGTCAAAAATATAAATATGAGAGAGACTGACCTGCAGCAATTTCTGGTGGAGAATATTGCAAGCATGAAACCCTCTCAACCCCAACTCCATTAGAATTGTACGGATTGTAAGGATCCGGATGGAAATGCGCTGCAAGAATACTGGCCCTCCTTGCAATTGCATCTTCACAATTCCTCGTCTTCATTGAGTTTGGGGTTTAATTTATAAAATAAATAACGCTGTTTACTTTTCCGAGCTAATTTTTCTCTGATGGATAAACAATAAGCTGTTTTAATCTTCAGAACTAACCTCTCAATTCTTTTAATAATAAGATTGCAGGTCTAACAGACGTTATCAGACCTTCAATGTAGCAGAAACAAAATTCCCAAAATTCCAATCCGCCACAGCACGGTGGAATTTTGATGTCCGAAAGGCTTTTGATTCGCAATTCAGCGGGTCGAGAAATTTAGATGTTCGGTGAAATTTGTCGGGTATTTATAGTACTGTTGGAACATCGCATCCGACGGTGAATAGAAGATGTCTTTTTAATTTCATCGGAACGGTCAGATATGGATAACGTGTTCGCCTTTTAAATACAGTTTTGGGCGACAAAACAATGGTCTTTTCGTCGCACGTGGAATGTTTGTTAATAGAGTGACGCATACTGTGACGTCATGTTGATAATCACCAACTTAATTTGTTAGTTGTTCAATTATTGACCTCTATTTCGGGAGATATCCGAGTAGGGGTCCACCTTAAGGTGAGATCCCAATAAGTATATATACATTTATGTTTTTATTGCAGATGCGTAATTACACCGGAGGTTCACCGTGGCTACTTTTTGGCAGTTGGATGTCTTACGTGTACCATACTACATTTACCATGTGCTTTAGTTGTTTTACACTTGTTAAACTTTAACACTAAATATCCGCACACAATTTACAAAATAATTGTAGTGAGATTTGGCCGTTGAAGTGGTAGTGCGAGAGGTGCCAAGTGTCAAAAGTGGCAAGGGACACATCTAGCTGAGTTTGAAAGAGACATCATACTGCGCCAACAGTTTTCACGCTCTCCAAGTAAGCACAAGGCAATTATTTATAAAACCAAATCTTTTAAATGGTCCCATAATCCCAGGTGTTACTTAACACATATATTTAAATTAAAAAACACAATTTTAAACCTTTTATATTCGCCCATCCGTGCTACTCGATTGATTAATGGTTTTTTACGTTTAAATTCTAAAAAAGCGTTACCGCCAATTAACCCAGGTGTAATAAGATATGAAAAGATTTCAAACTTCATTTCTTTTTTAACTCACAGAGTCACACACGATGTGTAATGTCACATTGTCAATATCCCACGCGGGATATTAATTCGGATACGGCATTCAATAGTGAATAAGGAGTGTGCGTAGGGATGGTGCCTTCATGCTCCTATTGACAAAGATTTGAGTTGATAATCGTCCAACTTTAAAGAGACTTTTTTCTCCCAAAATGGGAGTGTAATAGAGTGAAGTTTAGATTCATCAATGCACTTGGGTTCAGTTTGGAGTAGGTGATGATGAACACTAGATTTTTCTTGTCTATTCGTTTGATTCCAGGTATTTGATTTTTGACTCGTCTGAATCAAGAATAATGCATAAGCTTTATGGCAAATATTTTTTGGCAGTTAGAATAATTAGTAAGGAAAAAAAAAGCAAAGTCGATTAGAGTGAGGTGGATGTCAGGGCAAGTGTTAACTAGTTAATGAAGGCATGTTGCAACAAGATCAAAACAACTGAACCCGGTCTTTGAAACATGAGAAGACAACATGTTTCGGAATTTTGAGGGGAATTCGTATGCAACAAACACATTTTTTTGGGAAGAGATTATTTGATAAAAAAGGAGGGCATTGAGAAGAGAAGGCAACACTTTCAAGTAGGTAGTTTAATCTCTTCAATGTTTTATTTTCTTATAAACTGTTGAATTATAAAATAGAATGTAATGTTGGAAATAAGGTTGAAAGGAAAAAAAAGTAATAATTGATCATAGATTTCTGGGTATTCAAGTGCATTGTGCACTTTACTCTCTAATGTAGTATCAACTACATTATTTGAACTATAAAATTACAATTTTTTGAACTAAAAAAAAATTGCTTTAATATATTTTACCTAATTTATTGTAATATAAAAATTATGAAAGTTAAAAATAAATAATAAATGTCCTGTGCAAGGTGATATAAGTTTTAAAACAAATCACAAAAAAAAAATTGACGGGTAGGGGCGACCGTCAAATTTAACCCACAGGTCCACCTTAAGGTGAGATCCTAATAAGTATATATTACATTTATGTTTTTAATTACATTGGAGGCGTGGCTACTTTTTATGTCTTACGACCATACTCTTGTGCTTGAGTTGTTTCTTTTTTCTCAGTGGAGTGAGTTTGGTCGTTGTCGGTATGTTTCTCTTATGCTATGCAACCCCTGCCCCCAACAGGGAAGCTTACTATTTTGTCATCGTCTTTTCTTTGCTCTGCATATTTTGTTTTTGGCTGGCTATTTGATTATTCAACCAATATTTACGATGGCTTGGTTAAGCAAGTGAGACGCCGTAACCTCGCAACTTTTGGGATGGTGCCATCAAAAGGGCGACTTGCTTCTGGTCCACGAATTCTGCAAAATGGGAGTCTAGATATGCATCTCTTTCGGAGAGACAAGGCTACTTTATGGATTGGAGACAGACAATACAATATTGCCTTTGCTATTGTTTATCTTCACAAGGACTACTGACCAACGTGTTGTGCATAGAATGTTGGATGCAAAATTTAATGGGAAGTTTGGTGATTTTGGGCCTAACTTGAACGACCGGTAAGGCATGATCGAAGCCTCTCATCGACCCAGTGGTCTTTGGGACATTGGGGTATTTAATGACAGAGTGTGTGGTTTCGGAATGGTGTCCAGAATCCGATGTGTATAGCTTTGGAGCGTTGGCATTGTCAATCCCATTGTGATCTCCCCCTGATCGTAACTTGAGACAATTGTAGACTAGTCGAATGGATGTGGGATTTGTATGAACAGGGAAGCTATTGGAGGCTGCCAACGAAAGATTAGATAATTTTTTCGATAGGGAGGAAATGGATAGACTGATGTAGGTGGGATTGTTGTGCTCTCATCCAGAGCCCAAGGCAAGACTGACGATGAGAGAAGTTGTGAAGATTTTGAAATTCAAAGTGGATTTGTCGAGTGTTCCTCTGATCAACATTGTTTGGATCCTCGACCACGATTACTTTCTCGAGTGTATTAATATCGTCAAGCGACTTGTGGGCGGAGATTGTTGAATACGGTCGCCCATCTTCTAAATCATATCAGTACAATTATTCATGCTTCATGCATGTTTCCCATGCACCAGTTGCCAACCTTTACTTGCATGTGTACGCCACCTGCTCAACTTGGAGCATGTCATATGTTATTACAATTTGCTTAAAATGCCAACTTTACAGAGTTTGTATATACTTCTAAAGGTTTGTACACAATGTCTTACACGAAATGAAATAACATACGTAACAAATGTTTTCTCCTTTGTGTTGCCTAGGCAACAAAATAAGCTTTAATGCACTTAAAATAGCAGATATAAAGACCATGCAACCCCATATTTGGTCTACAATATTTGGACCACCTAGGACGTGCTACCACTATTCATTAAAATAACCAACTTCATTTAGTATTTCAGGGCTATTATTTAATATATGCTTTAGAAAATATATTGTCTCCATGTAGTTAGTTCTCTTTAATATAGTTAGGTCACCCTAATATAGTTAGGGCATTTGGGTTGGTCATGATTACATTGCATATCGTAATCAACTTAGGTTATACAGGGTCATGTATGACGTATTTCCATAACATAATCAGATTTTTATTATATTTTGTTGCATTACACTTCATTATTATTAGTTTTCATTAACATTTGAATAATAATATTGCCTATTACTAATGCATAAACCATTAGGTGTTATCTGATCATAATAAGCTTATTTACAAGAACATTGTGCGCTCCATTATATGTGTTACCTGATCATGAAAATCTTAATTACAAAAACAATGTGCATTCTCTTTTAACTTTGTCAATCTTCATGTTTATATATCCCATTTACCCAAACTATTATTGCACTCTATTTTACCGGTTAGCTTTCTGTATAACACAATTGATATGTGCTTGCAGAAATAGGTGACAGTACTTGACCGTCACCACTTGTTGCAATAATGACAATTAACAAATTACATCCATAACATATGCATTGTGTGATCAAGGCCACGATAACTCACAAAGGAATTTTACACACCCATATTAACAACAAAGGTGAGGGAAAGGTCCTAAATTTCAATGTTTTTGATGTTATATGCGATAATATGAACATCACCTACATTGGGAATGCTACTACATACTACAATGAAAAGGTTCAACTTGCAGAGGTTTACTCTGTATACAACCTAACATGAAATAACACTCTACCACTTCCATTTCCACATCATAGCAACAACTAAAAACATATGTCTTGGCTATATATTGGATGTGATTGTTATGGCCAATTTTATATCTACAAGTTCTACCTTAATCCGTAAAGATGGAAGTTATACTCGTGGAAATTTCTTCTACATTGCTTTGTGAGTAATCTATTACTCACAATTTATTTCCAACTTATTCTATTGTGGCCAACTCTATCTTCTTCTTCGTGAAAAGATTATGCATTCTGCAATAGATCCAAATATGATAGATCAAAATTTTGAATCCGAATTTGATAGATTTCCTCCATTTGTATGGATCAAAACAAAATGATTCGTTGAGTAATATTATCTATTTAAACAAGGATTTGATTACTCCTTCTATAAGTGTTGATTTCCTAAACTAGAAAATATAATAAGTATCGTGTTGAAAAACATGCAATACTTAATGCATAACAACATTATTTGAATTTTATTAAGTGTGCAACTTTGCAACAAACATGTACAACTAGACTTCATTCAAGTTATCCCCATTAAGAACAGATTAAATCCATTTAATATCTTCACCTCTGACATTCACGAACCATAACATAATACCCCTAATCATACGTATACACAATATGGCTTTTCCATCCCACCAAACTCGCACTCACTGGATGTAGTCAAAACTCTATGGTTATTTGCCATTACTCCAACATTTGTTGCATTACGTATTACATTTGAACTTCATTATGTAGCAACAACTACCTTGTAAACTTGTCATTCCTCTTCTCTATGCAATAATTTGTTGTTACATCAAATTCTTATTACCCACTCCCACAATTTTAAAATTCAAAGCTTCGATCTGTTTCTCCAAATGCAACTACATTTCGCTCTAGAAAAGAGTGTTTCATTTTAAGGATTGTACGTTACCTCACCACTTAACTATACTCCAAAAAAATAAAGACAACGAAATTACATTCATAATTCTAGTATTGGACAGAAACTTTGTTCTCATGCGGCGAATGCCGATCTGGAAGCCACCAACAACTTCGAATGATGGAGGGCTTAGTACCTTGGATGTGGATGTAGATCTCAGCAGGTGCTAAGAAGATGGATATGATAATGTCTGCAAAACTAAAACAGATATGATTAGATAACAATATGCGAGGGTTTCCCGGACAATGCCGGTTCTAAGAAGTTGTCAACTTCCTTGGAGGATGTCAACCCCCATGTCATAGAAAGATAGAAATGAATGATGAGCAGTACGTAACATGGATTACATACAAAAATTGATATATGTCAGAAAATGAAAATATTGATAAAGAAATCAAAGCAAACCAAGCTTATGTGAACTAACGACAATTTTGAGGCCAAATTTGCCAAGAAATGGATTTGTCAAAAGAACCACATAAGACTTGCCAGGAGATGGACGTGCTAAAAGAACGTGTTAAGAGGTGGATTTTCTAAACACACTACAAAGGCATGAGTATGGCATCAAAATGGAAATGAAAATGAGAAGCTATAACACCAAAGGTTCAATATGATTTCCAAAACTTCATCGAAAGAAGGGGAGAAGGCATGTATATATAATCTAGAGGGGTTAACTAAGGGATGTTAGATAACCCTAGTTTACAAAAGTAACCTTGATTACAAGACATGATTTGAATGAGAATAGATTTGATATGAATTGGATTTGATGGAGCGGGCTCATGATTCAAAAAGAAAGGATGTGATATTGAGTGGGGACATGATTGAAAAGGTTAGGTGGAATAATGCATCCCATGAGGATTATTTTGAATTTAGGAGTGGGGTGTCGGATGTGTATATTTTTGGGGTTTATAATCATTAAGTTCATAGGTGGGGTTCATGTGGGGTTCATGATGTGGAGGATTAGGTGTAATAGTGGATGTGATGGGAATGAGTGGGGTGCATGATGTGGATGATTTTGGAGCATTTTCTTAGTATGTGAGGTGATGTTATTTAGGTTAATAATATTAATTATGATAGAGGCTTACATGGAATCCATTAACACATAATGATGATTAATGATTGAAGGGGATGAATTAATTACTTAAAGGTAATTGTGCTTTTTAGGATTTAGTTTAGAGGAAAAGGGAATCAAGAGGGTAAGTGTAATAAAGGAGAGTAAAATGCGGGGTGATACCAAAAATGGTGTCTACATTTGCCCCTTTTTGTTGAGTGGTTTGCGACAACAAGCCACGAGACAAAAACAAAAAGGGTTGGATGAAATCATGTGTCCGTAAAAGGGATGGGGATGGATAAAAACATGACCAAAGGAAAGATGCCCCAAGTGAAAAAGGATCAAAATAACAATGAAAAATATGGCATTGACTCCAATATCACATCGATAGAGGACAATTGTGGTCTCAACGAAGATGGACGACAACATTCTATGGACTAGTGAGTGGGTGAAGATCATTGTAATATGGATTCAAACCGTGATGACCAATGGGTCATAGGAAAACATCAATGTATACGCAATTGAATGCGAAAGGTATGTGAAATCCTTCGTACAAAAGGAATCAAGTGAAAAATCATGCATCCATAAAAGGGATGAGGATGAAGATAATGATGCCCCAACACAGGGCACGATATAGAAGGTGGATATGTAAATAAAATGCCCCATAGGGGAATGAATGTAATCATAAATGTGCATATGAGCGAGATAGGATAAAGGGTGAGATTAAATGTCCTAAAATGAAGGTTAATAGTTTTATGTCATGAAAACGGTGGGGAAGATTACGATCGACGTTTTCCAAGAAAAAAGTAGAGCAGGCACTTGGAGGGGAAAATGTGATAGGTGATGGTTGTCGTGGTATCCTCAAGATAAAAATACCATGGGAAGAAATTCTTAGAAATGGATATGATGATGCCCCTGCGAGAGGGCTGATGAAGATAGAAGAGGTGACAAAGTTCTTGAAATGAGGAGAAGTCAATGTTGTAGAGAGGAGGATGAGAATGGATGTAATGAAATGGATCGGCGGTGGTGCATAAATAGAGAAACATCGGAATTGATTGTGAATGCTAGGTGTGAGGGATGTGTTGAAGGATGTAATGAGAAAGAGAAAAGGGAATGGATGGGAGTAGTAGTTGATTATGAGAAGAGAAAGAAAGGTCGAAGGTGAAGGCGACAAGGGCATGGAATAGAGTGGAGGAGATGGAGGAGGAGAATAAAAATGGAATGAAAGGGGAGGAAGAGGATAACAAAGATGGAAGAGAGGAGAAGGGATGATAGGGGAACAAGGAAATGAGAAGACAAGAAAATGACAGAGTAGAGGGTGAAATTATGAAAAAGGGAGAGAGGTAATGGAAAATGAAAGAGATGATAGAGTGGAGAAGATTGAAGGAACCAGATCATGGTGAAGAAATCCAAGGCAAAGAATATGGAATTGACCACATGGAAATGCATGTGGATGATGAGATGATAAAAAATATGGGACAATGTTGAAGAGCTAGGTTATCGATGGGGAAGTAAGAAGGAAGCACAAGGTAAAATGGGGAAGAAGATGATATAGAGGAAGTGAAATAAGATGAGGATCGAAAGGAGGAGAGGAAAATGAGAAAATTATGTAGAAGGAAGGGAACAAAGAACAAAGATATTTGGTAAAGAGTGAGTAACATAAGGAACGTAAAGAGAAGCTAGAGGGGAGGAATGACATAGATTGGAAAAGATGCAGAGATGACATGAGATGAGGAGAAGTTGATGATGAGAAAACAGAGAGAGGATGTATGATGAAGACAATAAATAAATTGGTAAGGAAGAATGGAAGATGGAGAGATGGCGAAGAAAAAATAGGGAATGAATAGGAGGAAATGCCAGCGAGGGGATGTTAGGAGAAATCCACCGATGATGATCGGTAGGGAAGGATGAGAGGAAAGGTGAGAAGAGGGAAAAAGTAAATGAGGCATGGAAGAGGGAACACCAATGAAAGGATGTTAGGAGAATTCCCCTGATAATGATCAGTGGGCATAGAGGAATGAAGGAATGAAGATAGAATGGAGGAGGTCAAAGAGAAGGATCCAAGCTGTGTAAAATGGGGATGAGTGATTTTTAGGAGAATTCCACCGATAATTATTAGCGCATAAACAAAGATGATGATAAAAATGTTAGGGTATGATCAACAACAATGATGAGTAAACATGGAGGTAGATATGTGGGAGAATTCTAGAAGATGGAGTGAAAGAGTAAAGAAAGGAGGGATAACAAATTGTGCGAGGATGAAGGTGAGGATAGGATGTTATGGATGAGGATGAATGAGGTAAAGATGAAGAAACAAGACATGAAATGAATGGGGAAGCAATGGTTAAGTAAGATTACCAAGTGAGGGATGATGGAGATGAAAAGGGGGCAAGTAGGAAGTGGTGTTTGTGAGAATGGAAGAGGAGGTGAGAGGATGTGATGATGGGGAATGAAGATAAAATGTGGATGGTGAGAATGTGGAGTGGTGGGTGAGTGCAAGATGATAGATCATCCTTAAGAGGGACTCTTAAGTAAGATCGTCGCACACAGGAGTTAAGTAAGATCACCAAACCGACAGTGATGATATGGAAGGAGAAAGACAACATTGTATTGGGTACATGTGTGGAATGGTTGGTTGGAGCAGATGATTACAACAAGAGATGGGAGACAAAAGATGAGGGAAATATGATGGAAATGTCGATGGTAAAAAACCAATCTTAAGAGAAACTCTTAACTAAGATTTTCATACAGCGGGGATAGTTAAGTAGGATCGCCAAGCCAAAGAAGAAGAAGAATGATGAAAAGAAGTGGATGATTGAAAAGGTTGATGGTAAGAGTGTATGACAAGATGGACTAAAGGGGAACCCTTAAGTACATTTTCCATACTACAAAAGTGTGTAAGTAATATGACCGAAGCAGAAGACGAATATTAGGAAGGATGAGAAAAGAGTGAGTGGTGTATGTCTGAGTGGAACAAGAGATGAAAGGGGGATAATAAGGAAAGAAGGAAACAAAGGAGTGTAACATAAATGGATGGAGGAATGTATGCGGTGTAGGATGGAGAGTGTGAGGGGAATCCTTAATTGGGATGCCCACATTGTGAGAGTGATGACGCAAGAGTGTCAAGTGGAAGAGATGGAGCGGAAAGACATTTGTGGTGGTGATCGTCATCCGATGAAAGAGGAGATGGTGGAGAAGCTTCCATAGTGGGAGGATCCAAGGAAGGAGATATACCTTAACTAAGATTATCTAGGCTATATATGGATGATCAAGTAATATTTTCAAGTTGAAAGTGGAAGAGTGAAAGGGAAACTCAGGAGGAAAGGAAAGTAAGATATCCGACGTGGTGAAAGGGGACAAAAAGGTGAGAAGGATGATGTGGGGATAAGTGGTGATGAGTGGAAATGAGGAGTGAAGAGAAATGGATCAAAGACATTGTTGAACATGTTGGGGGATAAGAAGTTGTAGGATAATGAACTCGCCTTGAGAAGGATCCTCAAGTAGGATTCACAAACTAACGAGATCAAGTAGAATTCGCAAATTGAAAAGTGTATTTGTGAGGGCATTCATGGATATTATGGATAGATATATAATTCATGGTGTGAAATTTGATGTGATTTTAATAAAATATTTCCTTGATGAGATAAATGACACATAGTCGTAGTAAGGAGGATATGGGGAAACCATGCTTCGGCCAGTTGTGGTAAAAAGAAAGGGTACCACTCAAGGCATTCCGCTTGACTGACAAAGTGTGTTAACACATAACCAATGATAGTTAGTTATACCCAAAATACCTTGAGGGAGATATGAATGAAAGATTCTCATAAACCTAATGTTGACATGACAAGGGATTTGAGATGTAACTTGTATGCGGGAAGAGGGTTCTCCAAATGTGGTGTTCCTTATGTCTATGCCCCACTTTGGGAAAGGGGAGAATAATAATGGAAAAAGTTGATCAATGCGGGAAGATTTTATGAAAATGTTGATAAAAGGAAGGTTGATCAATGTAGAAACCTTCCAAATGCCATAATAAAAGGGTAGCCATCCTTCGAGGGTATGGTCTACTTTATCAATAATATGGATAGTAAGAATAATAAATATGATAGCATGTCCTTGAGGATCTATCTATTTCTTATGATTCTTTTGACTTTTATTTGTATACTTTTCTTTTTATTTCCTTTTTCTCTTTTTTTTGCATGAACAATTGTCCTTCGAGGGATCAATCTATTTTTAATAACTTTGATTTTACTTTTTGCATATATGGATTTTAACTTTACATGGGGGAGAGCTAGGAATAGTTAAGTAGACCACTTAGGAGGGGACGATGATCGTAAAGTGACTCCACATGGACCCTTTACATGGCTCCAATAGGTGAATGAGAGGGTGATGGATGTAACGATCGTGGAGCTCTCACCAATAAGGGAGAACCTATCCATAAGGAAAATGCTATGGACAGAGCCATGGTGCCCATATTTAAGGTCATATCGAGGAAGTGATAGTAGACCACATAATTCCATATCATTACAGTGATAGATGGAAGAGGTTCATGATAGAGGAATGATCTAAGGATATAACTAAGTGCTCATTGGTAGATATGCTAACAATAGAATGGTTGCAAGTGCAAATGCATTAAGAGGTTCCGTCTCTGGTTTACCACCAAGGGAGGGAAGACATTAAGTTGCGACAGGATGAGATGATAGTTTGCAAAGGATTAGATGTGATAGACAAGTGGGAAATAAAACTATGTCCTTAAGGAAGTGAAAAGATGACCACAATGGTGGATTTTGATGAAAATAAATGGTGCCCCAAGAGAGACACAAATATGGCCACAATGGTGGAATTTGATAAGGAAATAAAAAATGGTCCCTCAACGGAAGGACAAACATGGCCTCAAAGGAGGACTTGATGAAAGAAATATGGTTCCCCAACGAGGCACGAATATGGCCACAAATGTGGACTTTGGAATAAATATGGTGTCCCAAAAGAAGGGACACATATGGCCACAATGGTGGACTTAAAATGAAAAACATGGTCCCTCAAGGGAGAGATGAAATATGGCCACAAAAGTGGGCTTTAAAAAGAGATGAAGATTTGAACAAGATTAATTTAAATTGGAAGGATTTGGATGAGGTAAATAAAACAATGTCACAGATTAAAGTCCCCCAACATTAATGGGGTTGTATGGACGGATGTGAAAAATATGCTAAGGATGAGGGGAGGATGTCCCCCTAGCGATTAGATGCGGATACATTAATGAAAGTCGAAGGAGTTTAGATAGATTGTTCTGGATATTGGATAAATGGTCGAGAGACCACAAGAGTGATTAGAAGATATAAGATAATTAGCAAGATAAGCATTATTGACGAAAAATGAAAAACCTTCCTTAGGAGGGATGTCATGCAAGAGGGATGTTAAGGGATGATGTCGATGGAGGAATTATGGGAAACCCGATGGATGGGATACAAATTGGATTAGATGTAGATGGAGAAGGATTTTCCCCCTGAACGAGGAAATTGTCCTTCTCAGTAAGGTTGTGGATAATTTTCTGAAAGGCCTTACAATGTGAAATGTCATGGCCCAGGGTACGATGATAAGTGCAAATGCAATTGGGATTGAACCATGATGGCTTTGGACTATAGGGATTAAAAGCTTTAATGGGAGGAAGCATGATGGCATATATTTGAATTAAATTTTGAAGGATGTTTGCATAGAACCCAATCAAAGTGTTAAAAGGAATATAATTCTTATGATGTTTTGGCTTGGAGTTAGGGGAAGAAGTGGTCGTGGATTGGATGGGTGAATTAGATGTTTTACCAGACGAATCAATTATGAGAGAAGGGTTAAATTGTTTGGATTGGGATTTATTGGGTAGATTATATGTCTTGATGAAAATCAAATTTGATTGGAGGCTTGGATTGTTTGGATGTAGATTGATCATTGTGAGATGTCGTAGATGAAGGGACTGGTCCTAAAATAGATGTTGTAGCATTGGATTGTTGAAAAGAAGGAAAACCTGACTTCTTACAAGGATGTGCAGGAGACTTTCGGGGATGCTTTCCACGAGCCTTAGATTTTGATCGAGACTATTTACCTTTGGCAGGGATGATAATAATATCGACTGGAGGATCTAAAGGTGGTGGCGTGGGTGTGGATATTGATGGGGAAAGAGTACTAAAACAATAAGAGGATATTGATGGAGAAATAGGTGTTTGTATGATGCGATTAATGAGATCTATGCGAGATGTAGATTGTTTAGGTTTTGGTTTGATCAATGTGGAAATTGTTGATTTTGTAGAGGGGGACGAATCCCCCTTGTGTTTGTCTCATGTGGAGTTACTAATCGAGAAGATTTAGTTGGTGTGATAGAAGGATTAGGTAAATAACATTGGGATAAAACTGGCGATGTGGCCATGGGCAAGGATATAGGTATAGATGATGAAGATGTCAAGATAGGGGTAAATGGATTTGTTGATATGAAAAATCTAGGGGTAGTTGGGATAAATAGGGGTAGGCATATTTGGGATATTTGTAGATGTGAGTGATGGGCATGTTTGATGTAGATGTGGTTAAGGGGTTGAATATGACAGGTTGGGGCATGAGAGATGTGGACGAACTGGTATGTATACTCGAAGCCGATGTGGATGTGTTTAAGGTAGTTGATGTGGTTGGTATAGAAAGAAGTGCGAAAGAGGAATTGGGATTGACTCTAAGGATGGTATTATGGGTAAAGGTGGAATGGATGGAGGTAAGGTATCCAAACCTACTAAAGGGAATGTGGTAACCGATGGAGTAGACATGATAGGTAATGCAACAAATGCAGGAGTAATATCGGGTGTAGAAGTAGGTGGGAATGGTTGCTTCATAAATGTTTCAAATGGGGTTGATGTTGTAGGTGGGGTTGTAAAGGTACATGTGGTAGAAATGAGTTTAGTTGGGATGGTTGTAGAGATGAATGATGTAGGTGTAGTAATAGGTGTGTTTGATGCAAGATGTGGGTGAAGGCATAAATGTGAGAGATGTAGGGATAGGTGTGGATATCAATGGGGCCGAAATAGGTGCTAAGGATGAATTGGATGTGATAGATTGGGGCATGGTTGAAGTTGATGAAGTAGATGGTATAGTAAAATTCATGTGGATGCGATAAGGGTAGAAGAAGGTGTAGGTTCAGGAACAAGTAGTAAAAGTTGATATAGGTGTGCTAGGTTCTGAATAAGGAGTGGGCATAATGTCCAAGATAGGAACATGTGGAGTTGGTGATAAGATGATATCTTAATTGACGCGATGTCAATCACATAAGCATTTGATAATTGAGGTGAGGGGATTTATTATTAGTGGTTGATTAGGAAAAGTTTGTGCAAATTTTTCAAGAGGTTGGCTAAATGAAATATATAGCTATTAATTTGGATATCCCCTTGATTTATGAGTTATTGGATGCGATCTTTGAAGGAATGACATTTCTCAATGTCGTGCCCTTTGACTTGATGATATTTACAATAATGGGCTTCGTGATACCAAATAGGCTTGGGTTGCGAGTTGTCCACGGATCGTATGGGAAGAAGTTGGATGGAATTTACTTCCATCAACTTGTCAAATCTGAGCTATAAGATTATCCCAAAGGAGTGTAGTTTATTGTTGGTTAAGGGGCTCGGCGTTGAGGCCATATACTGGATGTAGATGCGGATGAGGGCTTAATGACCGCAATGCTTTCCATACCTTTCAAATGTGTCGTTATGTGTGGATGGTTTAGTATATTTGATTTGTAGGCTTAGTTGATCTCGAATTTAAGATGATCTTGTTGATATGGCACGGTTTCGAGTTTGCGAGCCATTGTGAAAACTTCATCAAAGGTTTAGAATGATTGGATTTGCAAAGTATATGATATATGTTTTGCACATGATCGCGAGAAGATTTCAATGAGTTCGGTTTGCGGAAGAGAGAAGGATAATTGGTTTATAACACCATGCCATTGTGCTTGTCGTCAAATTGTCGAGGATGGTGTATGTTGTCCTCTCAATTTTCCCCACCCTTTCGAATATAATTTTGTGAAAATTGGAGCCCTGCCATGGAAGAAATTCATGGTTTAAACTCCTCATATGCTTGTTTTCTTTTCCCACAACGTTTTTAATCAAAATTCCCTCGATCGTTGTCGTTAAAGCGTTTAACCTATTTTCATGGATGGGAAATGATTTTAGTTGTTCTTTTATGCGTTTGGAATGTGTGGGACCTTGGATCTTTCTTTTTTAACCTTTTGTGGAGAAATAAATTCTTCATCGGGAGAAAAATGGCATTTTCCGTTTCCTGCAACTTCCTACGTTCTTTTCCCGTCAAATTCTTGCTCAGAAAGGTGAAGCTACGTGTTTGTTTCCCATTAGATGCGGGTAAGGCGGGTTCCTTTTTGAACTTATCACTTTTGGTGATTTTGGAACAAATGTCAGTTGCCGCATCCCACGATCCCCCGATTGGGTGGAGCGATTTTGGCAAAAGTTCGAGGCGACGAATCCATTTTATTCTCTAAGGCATTATGGCGAAAAGGTGAAAAGTTCTAAAATGACCCACAACCCCGCCCAAGCGAAAGGATAAATTCGAGTTGAAATCCGCAGCAAATTAGAAAGGGACACATGTTCATGTTGAAAAGTCAATGGCGGAGGCATGGATTTTCAGGGAAAGGTTGGAATTTTCCCTTTTCAAAACAGATAAAAATCGAAGCACGTCCCCGCAACCAATTAGGCGATGCCATGTGTTGAAGAATCAGAAAGGGACACGTGGTCGTTTTGATTCACAAGCGCTTTGGCGGACTAGCGAAGGACTTTGGGAATTTTAGCCTTGTTTCCATAAAGGCGAAAAGTTCTAAAATGGCCCACGACCCTGCTCATGTGAAGGGAAAATTTCTAAGTTAAGGCCCGCAGCAGATTAGAAAGGGACACCTGGCCTACGTTGAAAAGTCAACGGTGGGGGCACGAACTTTCAGGGGAAAAGTTGGAATTTTCCCCTTTTCAAAAATAGATAAAGTATAAAACTGAAGCGCATTCCCGCACCCAGTCAGGCGATGCCATGTGTTGAAGGATGAAATTGAAACAACGGCTCGCGAGGGTTTTTGAGAATTTGAGTTTTTGTTAAAAAGAGTTTAAATGGCGAGATTGAACCGCATTTCCTCGGCCGACTCGATGGTGCCACGTGTCTAACTTTTGGCGGAGGCATGGAGGGAGAAGCAAAATGAGAAATCATGCTTTTTCTCCCAAATGTTAGAAATGCAAATTTCTTCCCAGTGTTGCTTCTTGGATCTTGCCATGTGTAGGGTCCAAATTTGAAGGTAAAAGGGGGAAAAGATAGCTAAATGCACTCATTTGGTTTTTAATGCCATTAACGAACCAGAGCTCTGCAAAACACAAAAATGGATCGTTCTTCATTCTTTTTCTTTGTATTCTTGTCGTTTCTCCATGAGATGCATTTTTGGTTTATTATGGAGCCAAATCGATAAGTTTGAGGGGATGTAAAGTTTGATCATCAGAAAACGGAGTTTATCGGGCATACACGATAAAAAGGAGAAAAAATTACTAGTAAGCACTTGAGTGCTATGAAAGTGGTTAAAAGGTGGAAATGGCAGGACCACATAAAAAAGAAAATCATGAGATGCCCCCTGCTAAAATAATCATGCTCGAACACACTGAAATATTCACCTTTTTGAACCTCTAGTTTTCATGAGTGCATTTGTTTCATGTCACTTTCCAAAAGTGGATCTGCAACAAACATTATTCCTTTCGGATATTCTTTTCTTGGGGACAAAGTATGGATGTATACAAATTGTTATAAGAACATGGTTTGGGCCATAGGAAAAGGGGATTCTAGTTTTTGGGAAGGTTGTAAATTTTGAAGTAATTCAATACAAAAGTTCTTTCTTTTCTTATTTTCCTCTATTATATCTCTCTCTCCTGGCTCAATTCAATGGATCATTTGTTTTACATTCAATAGAAACTTTGTGTTCTGGTCATGTAATCCTCAGAACTTTGTGTCTGTAGATTTGCATCGGTGGTGAAGTAATTGATCCTTTTCTATATTTTATTGGTTCAATGTGAGTAGGGAGATACTCTGCTATCTATATTTCCCAAAAGCATTGTTGTTTTCTTCCTTCTCCCATCTCTTTATTCTTCCATTCCTTCTGATTGATAATCTTTTGAGTATGAAAACACACCAGGCTACCAGGGTCCAAACATTGATAGTTGTATATTTCTACATTTGTTTTTCCTGCTTTCAATAAGGGAACCTCTCCCATTAAAGAGGAGGGACTTGTTGTCCCCTAACGTGTTTCAACCCATGTTCCATTCTGAAACCCAACAGTTTTTGGTGACTCCGCTGGGGAATTCATTGCAAATGGATTCCAATTTTTGAATAACAACTTCTTGATCATCTTTGATCTGGCGACTCCAAGATACACTCGGGTAGAAGAACCCTTGGGGAAGAAGACCCTCATTTCCAACTTCTGGATCATCAAGGTTTATCTCTCCCTTCATCAACAAGAAAAGAAGAGGAACAAGGTCTGCAAGCACTCCTTCTGCTAGAGACAGAACTTCTGGGAGTGACATCCCTCAAGATCAAATCAGTCCTAATTTGCATGCTTTGATTCTTACTGGTGTTTTAGTTCCTCTCCAAAAAATATTTCCAAGGATGGTATCTCCTCTTGCCTTGGGGCCAAGGGTTGGGCCTCTTGCTCTTTGACCATTGCATGAATTTCCTAGAGACAATAGAAAGAATTTCCCTAAATTCAGAGGTGATGGGAAGGTTCATCTAGATGAAAATATTGTGGCCTTCATTGTTGCTTGTGGTGTTCTCAGAGTTGAACATGAGGATATCTCCGTTAGACTTTTTGTGGGACATTGCAAGATAATGCTACTGATTGGTTTTACCATCTCCCTGCTAGATCCATCACCAATTGGAACACCATGACGACCCAATTTGAGCAACGTTTCAAACCTTCTGAAGATGTACATTCCCTCCTTGCCTAGATTTCTCAAATCAAGAAAGAGTCACACGAGCCTATGAGGGAATTTGTGGCCAAATTCAATAAGATGGTTAACAAGATCCCGCAAAACACACGCCCTGTGGATTAGATTCATAAATGTTTCTTTGTTAATGCTCAATTACAAGTGAGTTATGCACTTAGAAGAGCTAATCTTGCCACTTTAGATGCTAATTAGAGATTTGTTGTCAGTGTTGAAGATGATTTGATCATGTTTGGCAAGGTAAGGAGAGATTCATCCAAATCCAAAGCATCTCCTTCTTCCACATCTTCTCCTGGAGCTAATGTAGATCAGTTGGTACAAAAACTTGATAATGATCTTATTGCTCTCAAGAAGCGATTTGGAAGCCTAGCATGTTCCTTATCGGGATGTTCCTAGTAAGAACTTTCAGCCCAGAAATCGGTTGCCCTCTACTCAGACCAGATTAGCAATTGAAGGCCCACCTGTTAAAGTTCCAGTCAATGCAACATGTGAAGTGCTAGAGCCTAATGATGAGGAGGAGGATGAAATATGTGAAGAACATGAAGAGGAAGCTGATGAAGAATTAGAAGAGTTGAGTGGATCTCATGTCCATTTTCTCACCATTGAAGGTTTAGATGAAGAGGATGATTATGAAGAAAGAGTTACAGAGATGAACAATGAATCATATGATGTCATGACTTGTGAGCAAGCCAACAAGAAGGAGAAAGTGGTGTAGCCTACTAAAAGATCTAAGGAGCCTCCTATGGTCATTCCAGTGATTGCAAGGAGAGGAGCTCCTATTCCAACTTCTTCCACACCTAAGGCAAGTTCTGACATTGTCCCTTCCTCCTCTCATTTCTTGCTCATACAACTTATTGCACTTCAAATGATAGAGTTTATAAGTCAAAAGTTTCATCTACTCCTATCAATGATGCTCCATCTACCTCTAGTTCTTTTGACATTATCGACCATCTCAAGAAAACTAAGGTCACGAGATATCGAAGCCGAATTCTACTAAACCCATCACAAGGCCTTTACTAAGATGGTAGACTTTGTAAACTCCAAATCCAAGCCTCCATCTCCTAGTTCTAAAGGTCTCTTACCCACTCCTTCTCCTTCATCTCAACCAAGCCTTGTGGCGGCAAATCACTTCATCTAATGGGAAGATCGAACCATTTTATGTCACTCTCCTCATAGGCTGCCACAAACTCAATAATTGTGTTATTGATTCGAGTGCTTTAGATAATGTGATGCCTCGCTAAGGTATCTCATGCCCTAGGATTAACCCTAACCTGCGCTTTGGGTTCATGTTACTCAATGGAAAGTAGAGAAGTGCCATTGGTTGGGAGGATCAAGAGATGCACAAGTAGCCTTTTTTGCTTTCCAGAGAAGAGATTTTTAGCCACCATTTTGGTAGCTGATATTCCCCCTTCCTATGGTATGCTGCTGAGTAGAATTTTTGCAAAAATGTTGGAGGATAAATCATGATGGATTGGTCACATGCTCTTATTCCAATGAATGGGAAAATGAAGAAGCTATTGCCTGAGAAACAAACTGAATATATCATGCAAAAAACAAATGACCCAAAGGCACAAATACTTTATGCGGACATTGGTCATGGTAACTACATGATCATGTCACAAGATGAGGCTAACCATCCTAAGGAAGTGTTTCTTGATCCTAATGGCATTTGGATCTTGGAATTTGATGGAAGTTGCTCCTCAGCTAGTTCTAGCTATGGTGTGGTGCTTATTTCTCCTGAAGGGAAAATTCACCCTTTCTCTTTCAAGCTCCAATTCAAAACACAAATAATAAAGCTAAGTATGAGGCTCTCATCCTCGGTTTAGGCATGGCAAAAGAGATGGGGATCAAGAATCTCCTTGCTCGTGGAGATGCAGAGCTGATTGTAAAACAGGTCAGAGATCTTTTTCAAGTGAAGAATAGAAGGTTGAAACATTACATGAATCTAGTTTGGGATTCCATTGAGTTCCTTGATGCCTTTTTAATTGAAGCCATGCAAAGGGAAATAAACACTGTGGTTGATTCCTTGGGCCTCGAGGTCTCTACCGATCCCTCATCCGATTTCTCCCAAGATAAATTCACCATTGAGATGATTCATGGCCTAGTGTGCCCGAGAATGCAAACACTTGGCAAGTCTTTAATGATGATCGACACTTTCTTTCCTTCCTTGAACTCGTAGATAATTTTGACCAGTCAGTAATTTGAAGGAAGTGGGAATCTTCCTAGAGAGTGTGTGCCTCTAAATGAAGAAGATAACCAAGAAGAAATGGATCATGATGGCTGCATAAAACTAAAAGGTAATAAGATACCTAAAGGGCTGGTAAGTTTGGAAGAGTTATTTGATAAACATGATAGGTACATCAAGTCCAAAACTTCCAAAGGAGCTTAACAATCATTGACTATGAAAAGATAAACATTGGGAGTCTTAATGAACCCATGCTAGTAAACATTGGAAAGTGTTGCACACAAGAGGAGAGGAAAAAAGTAGCAAATCTGTTGAAAAGGTATGTTGATGTTCTTGCATATTCTTATGATGATCTCAAGGCTTTTCAGCCAAAAGAGATGCAACATTTCATTCCTCTAAAGCCTAGGATCAAGCCCTTCTGACAAAAGCAGAGGTAGTATAACCCTAAAATTGTTGATACAATCTTTCAAGAGATCCAAAAGTTATTGAAGGCTAAGATCATTTTCCCCATTCACCATTCAATGTGGATTACTAATATTGTGCTTGTCAAGAAGAAGAATGGTGAGATCTAGATTTGTGTTGATTTTAGGAATTTGAATCAAGCCTCTTTGAAGGATAATTATCCTCTCCCTGTAATGGATCAAGAAATGTTGTCCATGTTTGATGGATTCTCATGATATAATTAAGTAGAAGTAAGTGATGCAGATCAACATAAGACCGCTTTACCACTCCTTGGGGCACCTTTGCTTACAAGAGAATGCCTTTTGGCCTCATCAATGCTGGTGCCACCTTTCAGAGGGCAATGGACCTGGCCTTTAGCAGTCTCAAGGGAAAATGCATAGTTGTATACCTTGATGATCTGATTGTGTTTTCAAAAACTAGAGCTGATCATTTCCAACACCTTGAAACTATCCTCCAAAAGTGTAGAGAGCAAGACATCTCCTTGAATCCCAAGAAATCTATCTTTTGTGTCACCGGGAAAATTATTGGGACACATTGTCTCCAAGGAGGGAATCAAGATTGATCCAGAAAGAGTCCAGATGATTCAACAGATCCCTCTCCCCACAAACAAGAAGGGTGTGCACTCTTTCTTTAGCAAGATAAACTTCTTAAGAAGATTCATACTTGATTTTGCTGAACTTACTTTGAACATAGCCCATATGATGAAAGGGAAACAAAATTTGGATTGGTCCTCTACGAAGGAAAGGTTGCATTTGAAGACATCAAGAGAGCTATAGCAAAGACTCCAATCTTGGCATGCCCTGATTATAACAAAGACTTCATTATCTATTGCTATGCTACTAAAAGTATTCTAGCTGCTGTGTTAACCTAGGAGAATCTTTGAAAGTCATGAACTCCCCATAGTGTTCATGAGTTATATTTTGAAATCCCATGATCTCGAAGTACACCATAATGGAGAAACATGCTTTGCGGTGGTCAAAGTTGTGAAGTAGTGTCGTTTCTACATCCTCAACTCTCATTCTATTGGGCTTGTGCACGATACAATATTAAATCCATTCTTACACAACAAGAATTTGGAACCAAGAGAGGCAATTGGGTAGCCAAAGTTCGGGGAGTATGATCTTGACATCAAACCCACCAATCTAGTTCGAGGAAAGGGCTTACGTGAACTCATTACGAAGGAGCTGATGCCAAATTGTCCAAGGAGGAAGTTGATATCCTGTTGTTCTTTTCCTCACCTTCAATTGATGAATGATATGCTGACATTGCACACTTTCTTACTTATGGGGAATGTCCATCTCATTTGAGTGCCAAGGATAAGAGAGCCATCAAATTAAGGTCTGCGTAATATGTGTTGTGGGAAAATGCATTATTCAAATGAGGGATAGATGGAAGGTTTTGAAATGTGTTGACAAAGAGCAAAGAAAATAAATTGTTCTTAGGCTTTCATGACCCGTGCATGTGGAGGTCATTTTTCTTATGTCTTTATCACAGACCCAAAAATCCTCTCGTGTTGGATATTATTGGCCTACCATGTTCAAAGATGCATCAAAGTGGGTAGGCAAGTGTGAAGCATGTCAAACCTTTGTTGGAAGACCGAAATTGGCTCGCTTTACCTCTCAAACCAGTGGTGATTGAGGAAACTTTTCAACAACGGGGTTTGAACTTCATTGGGACACTTAATCCACCTTCAAGTGTAGGGCATACTCATGTTTTGACCGCCACTTCGATTATTTCACCAAGTGGGTGGAAGCCATTCCAGCTTAAAAACTACTATCAAGTAGTATGCAACTTCATAAAGGAGCACATCTTAATAAGGTTTGGGATACCAAACAAGATTGTTCTGAAAATGCTTCCAATTTTTCTTCTGCTGAGATGATGGATTTACTGCTATGGATATGGAATTTCCCTTGCACACTCTTCATATTACTATCCCCAAGGGAATGGGCAAGCAAAATCAACTAACAAGAACTTGGTCACCATTTTTTGGAAGCTTGTTAATGACTCTCAGAGGAATTGGCATAAGAAACTATATGATTTTTTATGGGCAGATAGGATTACACCTAAGAGAGCCATTGGAATGTCTCCTTTTCAAGTGGTATATGGAGTTGAAGCTCAGCGCCAGCGACATTGGAATCACTAACCTTACATTTGATGAAGGCCATTGAGGATGCCAACTTTACCAATTCATTGGACAAAAGAATTATGTACCTCTAGAAGTTGAATGAAGACAAATTGCAAGTGGTTGACATAATATCAACTCATTAACTCAAGGTAAAATCTCTGTTTGATAAAAAGGATAAACCCATAACTTTTCAAGTGGGAGATAGTGTTCTTCTTTAGGACAAAAGGCATGAACCTCGAGGCAACCATGGTAAATTTGATTCCCTTTGGCTTGGTCCTTTTAAAATCAGACATTTTGTTGGTGAGAACTCTTTTTACCTGGATTACATGGATGGTTCTCCTCTCCCACTTCCTTATAGTGGGCAATTTTTGAAGTTGTTCAAAACCTAGGAGTTTTGGCGGTCCCTCTGTACATTTTGTATAGTGTTTTGCTTTCCTTGTTTTTGTTTTGGTTGGTTTCCTTTCTATGTTCTCTTTTGTGTTGGTATTACTTCTTTTGACTCCGTTGCCCATTGGCTAAGACACGATTTGATCGATTACCCGGATTCTCTAAGGTTCTTGATTTTGCCTCCGGGGATGATTTGGCACATGATCGCGAGAAGATTTGATGAGTTCGGTTTGTGGAAGAGAGAAGGATAGTTGGTTAATAACACCATGCCACCGTGCTTGTCATCAAATTGTTAGATGGTGTATCTTGTCCTCTCAATTTTCCCCACCCTTTCGAATCTAATTTCGTGAAAATTGGAGCCCTGCCATGGAAGAAATTCGTGTTTTAAACTCCTCAGATGCTCGTTTTCATTTCCCACAATGTTTTTAATCAAAATTCCCTTAGTTTGCTACCGTTAAAACATTTTACCTATTTTCAATGGATGGGAAATGATTTTAGTTCTTCTTTTATGCGTTTGGAATGCGTGGGACCTTGCATCTCTCTTTTTAACCTTTTTCAGAGAAAGAAATTCTTCATCGGGAGCAAAAATGGCATTTTCCCATTTCCTGCAACTTCCTACGTTCTTTTCCCCATCAAATTCTTGCTCGGAAAGGTGAAGCTACACATTTTTTCCCATTGGATGCGGGTGGCGAGTTCCTTTTTGAACATATCACTTTTAGTGATTTTGGAACAAATGTTAGATTTTCCCTGCATCCCCGCCGATCCTGATTGGTTGGGCGATTTTAGGCGGAAGTTCGGGGCAATAGATCCATTTTATTCTCTAAGGCATTACGACAAAAGGTGAAAAGTTCTAAAATGACCCACGGCCCTCACATGCCAAAGGATAAATTCTGAGTTGAAATCCATAACAAATCAGAAAGGGACACGTGTTCATGTTGAAAATTCAATGGTGGAGGCATGGATTTTGGGGAAAGGTTGGAATTTTTCCCTTTTCAAAACAGATAAAAAGCGAAGCACGTCCCCGTAACCAATCAAGCGATGCCATGTGTTGAAGAATCAGAAAGGGACATGTGGCCATTTTTCATACGACGCTTTGGTGGACCGACAGAGGACTTTGGGAATTTTAGCCTTGTTTCCACAAAGGGTGAAAAGTTCTAAAATGGCCTGCGGCCCCACTCATGCGAAGGGAAAATTTCTAAGTTAAGGCCCGTAGCAAATTAGAAAGGGACACCTGGCCTACGTTGAAAAGTCAATGACGGGGGCATGACTTTCGGGGGAAAAGTTGGAATTTTTCCCCTTTTAAAAAATAGATAAAGTATAAAACTGAAGTGCATTCCCGCACCTACGGTCGAGCGATGCCACATGTCAAGGATGAAATTAAAACAACGGCCTACTGGGGTTTTTGAGAATTTGAGATTTTGTTAAAAGAGTTTAAATGGCACAGATTTGAATCGCATTTCCTTAGCCACTCGGATGGCGCCACGTGTCTCCCAATTTTGACAGAGTGTGGAGGCGAAGAAAATGAGAAATTGTACTTTTCTCCCAAATATTAGGAAATGCGATTTCTTCCCCTGTGGTCAGTTATTACTTGGATCTTGCCACGTGTAGGGTCCAAATTTGAAGGTAAAAGGGGAAAAGATAGCCAAATGCACTCATCTGGTTTTTAACGCCATTAACGAACCAGAGCTCTGCAAAACACAAAAAATGGATCGTTCTTCATTCTTTTTCTCTATATTCTTGTCGTTTCTCCATGAGATGCATTTTTGGTTTATTATGGAGCCAAATCGATAAGTTTGAGGGGATGTAAAGTTTGATCATCAGAAAATGGAGTTTATTGGGCATATGCGATAAAAAGAGAAAAATTACTAGTAAGCACTTGAGTGCTATGAAAGTGGTTAAAAGGTGGAAATGACAGGACCACATAAAGAAGAAAATCATGATATGCCCTGCTAAAATAATCATGCTCGAACACCTGAAATATTCACCTTTTTGAACCTCTAGTTTTCATGAGTGTGTTTGTTTCATGTCGAGTTTCCAAAAGCGGATCTGCAACAAACATTATTCCTTTCTAATATTATTTTCTTGGGGACAAAGTATGGATGTATACGAATTGTTATAGGAACACGATTTGGGCCACTGGGAAAAGGGATTCGATTTTCTCGGGAAGGTTGTAAATTCTAAAGTAATTCAATACATAAGTTCTTTCTTTTCTTATTTTCCTCTGTTATATCTCTCTCTCCTAGCTAGATTTAATGGATCCTTTGTTTCACATTTAATAGAAACTTTGTGTTCAGCTTTTGTGCAATCCTCAAAACTTTGTATCTCAGTAGATTTGAATCGGTGGTGAAGTAATTGATCCTTTTCGATATTTTATTGGTTCAATGCGAGTAGGGAGATACTTTGCTATCTATATTTCCCAAAAGCATTGTTGTTTTCTTCCTTCTCCCATCTCTTTATTCTTCCATTCCTTCTTATTGATAATCTTTTGAGTATGAAAACACACCGGAGCTATCGGGGTCCAAACATTGATAGTTGTATATCTGTACATTTGTTTTTCTTGCTTTCAATAAGGAACCTCTCCCATTAAAGAGGAGGGACTTCTTGTCACGATTGTGGTTTTAACCCATGTTCCATTCGAAATCCAACGGTGTATAAGTCGCGATGGTGGTTTTGCATGCAATATTGACCAAAAAGTGTTCTAAGAACAACCGCATAAGTTGGCCAAAGGAGACTATAGAATATTGTGAGATATTGTTGTACATCCAACGTGGACCGGACAAGGTCATGGGGAAAGTGCAGCATTGAGAGATCTTGATCATGAGCAATAAGACAACACATGTGTTTAAATACATGAAGATGTTGTTGGGTATCTTCCTCAGCAGTTGAACTTAATAAATTCGGGAAGTTTCCAATTACGAGGGCAGGTTTCATAGGAACCGACGGATGAATCGGTTCATTACAGATGTGTTCGTAGGATAAGGTATCCTTAGGTGCCAAGGTAATGGCTTCTAGACTAGCCAACCTATTCATCAAAGTGTGAATAGGATCGTTTGACGTGATGTTAGGTTGCGATTGGATTGGTTGTGTGGTTTGATGAGCACTAATTTGTGGATAAGTTTGTGGATGTGTAGGTGTTGGGTGCATTGTTTGATAAGGTGGTTGATAAACTTGTGGATGAAACGCTTGTGAAATCATTCGATAAGACAATTGATTAATTTGAGGTGTGCGGTATTTGAGAAGCCATTCGATAAGGCGATTACGTAACTTGTGGAGGATTAATATATGTCATTGGTTGAGAAGGGATATCTTTGCTTTAATGATTGACCGTGTTGAGAAATAGGGATGTGATGTGATCGTTGAGACTGGGTAGGTTGTTGTGGTAAGTGATATGTGGGGATATGAGTGTTATGAGATTGAGATGATTGGAGCATATGATGGGTAGGAATGTAGGTATTAAGAGGTTGAGATTGTTTGATGGGCATACTAGTAGCAGATGAAATAGAATTGACAAAAAGAGATGTGGGTGGAATATGATCCACCAATTGAGGAGATTGTGGGGGTTTATGAAATTTGAAATCATATATGGGGTTAGGAGGTGGTCCAAGAGTTTCTAAAGGAGCCGAAGATGGTGGTGTGGTTGGTTTAGGAAGATTAGATTGGGAAGAGATATGGGGATTGGTGTCAAGGTGGGGACAATCTTGGATGACATGGTTCTCATGAGGTGAGACCATGGAGACTGGAGGTTGGGTAATTGAAGGCGTGGTTTTGAGTTTAGAATCTTGTTGGGAGAGATCGTTAGGAGAAGTAATTTTATTGGGTGGAGGACATTGTTGTTTTGTTTCAATTTGAGAAAGAGTGACAATAGGTGTGAAATATAGAAACATGTTTTTGTAATTTGTTGACAAACAAATCAAGCAACATTTTTTTTATCATCATGTTTAATGTAGAGGATGGGAACAAAAAAGTGGATAACAAAGGTGCCTATAGAACGATAGTCTAAGGTTGGTTTCAGGTAGTTTTGTCTAGGGAAACATCAAAACAGTTTCTGTTGGGTGTTCAAATCCCAATCAGTGAACTAGGTGAAAGGACGGTTTTGATGTATTGATTTTGTTAGCGTGATGTTTTACGTTGTGTATGATAATGTGGGATGCAAATGGTTAGACCCGTATTTAAGCTATGTGATCGGAGTAGGATGCAAAAAAAGAAAGGTTCTTTTTAAACCAAAACGAAGTGTGATCTTTTTATGAGGACACATGTAGGAAAGAGAAATTACAATGCAAAAGAAGCAAATAGGGAAACACAAGGAATACCTCGGATATCGCTTTTCTTCATGATTAGACTACATGATAATGACATTTGTGAAGGTGATAGTCGGTGGTCGGGACAACTGGGTAACCTAAAATTGCACCATTTACGATTGCGTGAGTCTCAGTAAAAGAGATTTTAGGCGTGTTTTTGTTTCAATAAGTGATCTTTGATGGCGTTGTTGGATGTTCACGAATTTGTAGATTTCACCTGGAAAAAAAAAGAAATGTAATTAGTTAATATGGTTAAGAAAAGTGATGTAGATGTCAAAAAGTTCCTTCGTAGAAAAATAATACTAATGAACCTAATTAATTAAGACAAATTGTAGACCGACATATACAATAAGAGGAAATAAGCTACGAAAACTATTAGTAGACCATAAACTAAGAGATAAATTAAGAACTGATATCTTTATTAAAATAAATGATCAAAGAAACTATGAACTAATAAACATAGGAAACAAACGACGAAATAAACTATTAAATGCTAAGATACACTATAAACTATCCATATTAATAATATGAAAGAAACTATCTAATGCACTTCTGAAATGAACTTGAAGCAAATTAATTGATCAGAGATGAAGGATGCATTCAGTTTTCCAAGTGGAACGGTTCGCACATAGGCCCACACAACTCTGGGCACTTTAAAGATTATTGATGCGTGGCCATGCCACAATTGTACTATTGTCAGCGAAGCATTCAAAGGTGTCTCAACTTTACTCACCCACGCGTGTGGGAACAACAAATTGACTTCCCACCACAAGAAGCACCAATGGGGAGCAAAGCTTTATCAATGGTGAATCGGTTCAAATCAATGTCAGATTATTTAGAATTCCACTTTATGTAAAGTAAATGCGTGGGGAGTGGTTCATACTGCACATGGACGTGGCTTTTCACATGTAATTGGCTATGGTGTTACAAGCACTGTTTATAAATATATTGTTAATCATAAAGAGACTTGACAGTCACTACCCACAAAGCATGCGTGAATTTAAAACTAAGTCGGAAAGAGACTGTACAGTCACCTCCCACAAAGCTTGCGTGAATTTGAACTGAGCTGCAAACAGTTGGAAGCATCGGAATCTTCTGCATGGAAATTCACCTTCCCCACACAATCTGGGCGAGCTCAGAGCGTCTGATACGATATAAAGCTCTTTTTGCTATTGTTACCTCCTCTTAATCGGTTCTATATACAGGCCTTTCGAATGCCTTCCTTTTTTCCCGAATAAACTAGCTAAAATTGTAGAAATTGTGAGGAGGATTGGACGAATATGTGGATGTGGGTGTCCAAAATTTAGGTGGATTTATATACCCATATCCATACATTGATTGGATCATGATAAACTGTTCCTAATTTAAGTGGATTTATACACACAGATCCATACTTAATATACAAGATGATCCAGTTGATGATACGTGGCCGAGTGGGTCTGTGGCTCGGAGCTGGACGTCTTATTTGGGCACTGCAATTGGGAGCGATACTGATAACTGGCAGTTCAAGATGGAGGGATTATTGACGGGGTTGTTGGGAGAGAAGATGTTAAGGATGTGAGGAAGCTTGGTGAAATGGCTAGCTCGTGGATGGGGAGTGGAAGAGCCGTGTGGAGTCGGCAGTAAGGGATATATCGGTTGGGAAATGCGAGATCTAAGGCATGGAAATTGATTCACTAACATGTGTATTCCAATTTAAATCTACTCAATCAATCAATTACATAAGCACGGAAAATAATAATTCCGTCCATTAAATCATTTCAGAACATAATTCATAATACGTTTATGATGTTAACATTTAAATTCTGTCATAGTTACAAGTCCATGATAAGTGATACAAATTAGATAGCTCCATTCATTCATATTTACACATATTTACAACATTAGTTAAGTTAACGTCTCAAGTGTCATGTCACATTTTATGTGATTCACTTTATACAATTTCCAATACTTAATGGTTTACATGTATTCAATATACATGTTTACATTTCCTTGTCTCAATGTACTTAAATCTCCAATTCTCAATCATTAATAATCAATTACATCATGATAATTGTTTCAATCTTTAAAATTGTTACAAGTATATAATGGTTTGCATCCATTTGTCTCGATATACTAATACAATAGATATCCACATAATCAAATATACCCATTTGTCATTGTGACAAAATTTTTGCCAATCATCAAAGATCCATCCTATTGTTGAGTTACACTATGAGAGAAAGAGTGTCATTGAATCACTCTACCTCCAACCACAATCCTTACAGATCCTTGTACACTTCTCAAAACTTGAAAATGTCCCTACCCTTCACGAGAGAAGGAAGATTTGAGAAATCAATAAGGTAAGAGAGAAATACCATGTGTAGTACTTTGGTGACAAAAGTCCCATGCTAAAGAGTCCCTAAAATGGTATACTCATGAATAAGGTAGGAATGTAAACATCCTAATAATCATATAAGTAATGATCATGCTTTGGCCAAAGACTTAGGATAACATAAGGAATCCCTTACTAAAATATGACAATGTACCAAAGCACCAAATAATCCTAAATGATGTGAGTAAACCCAGGGCATGAAATAATCCATAATCATGAGGGAAGACCTTGAGTCTATCCATGATCAACCCCAATCACCCCTTATAAGTACTTGGCGTGAGTGATTCATTGTACTTAGGTTACTTAACCCATGTCACAAGTCACTCCCTAGTCTAATACACATCTCTCTAACAATATTTTTTCCCACTTTGGCAATTCACTGCAATACATTTCTATTTCCTTGTTAACAACTTGGGAAACTATAACTAGAACACAAAACGATACCAACATTACTTAATGTCTGTACCACCCATTCACATTAATGTTGTAAGGATCCCAATCCCAATTTATAATTCACAAACAATCCGCAAGTAATTTGTGGAAACTGTGATCGAGCCCGACAAAAACAAACCATGAATAGAAAGCATGCTATCACAATCTTTTAGGTGTACCATACACCAAAAGAAGTCATTGTTACAAGAACCCTAAGAATGGTTTTCCATCACATGTAAGGTAATGTATATATTGTTTGTAATAGTCTTCATATACTTTCTTTCCAATTATATGTGTTCCAAGATTTAATTATAATTCATATAAGGTTTATAAATGATAACAATCAATATAAAATCAATAAATGATGTGTGAAAGCATTTCATCTCATAAATCCTCGTTATTGTGTTAATATTGCTTTTACTTGTTTAATAATAATCACTTCATTCCAAACTCATAGTAGCACTTAAGCAATAAAAATCCCATAACTTGTCCTATACTAATTATGAGAATCGTGATTACAAGAATCCTAAATTAGTTTTCCAAAATCATCTTCACATAGTACCAATCATTCAAGGTGTGTGTCTAAAAGATTCATCATATTTACAATCCAAAGTATCATTACATTCACATAATAAAATCACCAGATTTGCTTCCCGCATAAGCTAGAAAACATGTCATATACATGATTATATCAAGAGTAGATTTCAATTTCTACCAAATCATGACTAGATAAATGGATTAGTTTTTCAAACTTAATGATTCCACTGAATCATAAATCAAAATATATTGCTCATCGTCAAGAGCTATGTTTCGATCCTGGGACCCATGGTTATAAAATCCCACCAAATCATAACTTAAACAATATGGATTTTCATTTTATAATTATCCACTTCCTCTTGAGATAAATGGATTCCATTTTGATTTCATTTAAATAGGCATCTTTCCATCAACTCGTCAAATTTAATTTTCTCATATTTGTGTTAGGTTACAATCTAGGACATGTTACAATATCTTCTTATTGCATAGGACATGTACTATTATCAATTCCACCAATCCATAGTTTTAAATAATACATAAGGATTCTTATTAGAGAATAGTTATCCACCCTTTTACGGAATCACAACGAGTACTCAATTTTCATATTACCTCAATCCATAGTTTTAAGGTTTTCAATATCATCCCAATGAGGGATTTAATCATTTCCTCTTAATCATACTTTATTGGTTCTATAGAATTCACACACTGATTGGCTTCCATTCTTACTATGCTCCTAATATATTAACTTTGACTTTTGAATAATAATCTTATTCATGCAATATCTAACTATGCATCTTTGTTATAATCAATGTATGTTGTTTAGAACTTCTGTCATTTCCATACATGTTTTAAAGGTAGAAAAATTCATTCTTACTATGCAATATATATAATAATAATCTTATTCATAATATAAATTACATATAATCAATTATGGTTCATCTATGGTTGTTATTGTTATAAAACCATTTAGCTTCACAACACATCGTTAAGTTAGGAAGGTATACATATCTCCTCATAAGGTTATCATAGTTCTCACACCAATCATGATCAAGCTTGATAATTTTAACCAATTCAAAGTTTGGTTTCATCATAATAATCCTCTAAGGGATAGTTTAAAAATCATTCTCTTTCATTGTCCTTGTCTAGGTTTCATACAAGTTTGCAACATATATTTTCCCGTTCCTATGTCAATAGGTTTACATTTCCTTTGTTTAAATCTTACGATCGTCTTTTTAATCCATAATCATTATTCAATCACTTTAATCATACTTCCAAAATACATAAGAATAATTATAGTTTCTAGGTTATGAATAATCCTTATTTCATATTTATTGGTTCTTATAATCTAAAAGAGTTATATCACACTCTTATATTTTTGAAAGTTCCTTAGTTTATGAGTTCTAATTTTCCATCAAAATTCATTATATCATGTTCAAATATAATAATGAGTCTCCATAAATGAATGACTAAGTATATTCCACACATGCCTTATAACCTCATACTTCATGTTCTTTGCATTCTACAAGATTCCCTTCTTTAAAAATCTCATATTTATAAAATCTCATGCTTTAGTAAAATATCTTATTTATAAAGTTATACCACATACCTCATATTGAGTTTTGATTTTGGGTTTAAGTATTGAGCCATTCCTTATATTTGGTTACACAAATTTAGGTAACTTCCTATCATAGGTATAATGTTTAGGTTTCTAACTTGTATCCCAATCTCCTTTACAATTTTCGATGTAATCTTATTTTTAGATAAACGTAAATTCCTTTGCATAAATCTCCATTCTTTATTTAGCATATTCATATTATTATGATTCAAAATCTAAGGTTTATTTATATTTCCCTAAATCATAAATTGAATATTTAACAAAAGGGAATGGCGGGAGATAAATTGACCTTGGGAACCCTCTCCCCTAATTCTTTTGCTTATTACCACTTAATTGAGTTGGTGGATTTGGTTTACAAGTGACCAAAATTGGTTTTACCACAAGCCAAACAACTATGTTTAAAAAAAGAATTATTTTCAAGAGTTACGTTAGTCAATCCCACAACCATATACTTACTATTTCAAACACTTTTCCAATACACCTCTTATATAAACATATAAAAGTTCCTTCAATTTTAGATCACCACCTTTAGTTTTAGGTTATCAAACAAGATCTTATTTTAATGCTACCTTTTTTATATTTATCCATGCATAGTTATAAAACAAGCTACAAGTGCCCATTCCATGTGGACCATACAGGAAGGAAATGGAATAGTAAATTTGAGGTTCACGACATGCATGCGCAACAACGATGGTATGCACAATGTGGGGCTATCGAGTTCCTTGAGCTCAATGACCTCTTTCATCTCTCCAAGTCTTTTTTCCTATATACCGTGTGGGAAAACATTAAAGTAATTTATAATAGTTTACATTGCTAAATTAGCTATCTCACCTATTCACTTTTTTGAGGTCCTCTTGGTGACTCACGAAAGTGAGCTTTGAGCTATGCGAGCTGGGAAAAGTAGCTTGGTAGTGTGATCTTGGTGAGAAAAATTGCTTATGATCTTGGCTAATCCAAATCATAGATGGTGGTTGGTTTGTTAGTGTGGCCTTGGCTTGAAAGGTGAGTAATGCAAGTGGGATGGATCATCTGCAAGCCTAAAAATCTCAACCATGTTTTCAAATTAATGATATTTAGTCCCAAATGGACCATGAACATAAACTTGAGGGTTTTATATTGTATTTAGGTGTGATTATAAATTTATCTTAATAACACTTTTTCCACAAGACATTTATTGCTCTACACCCTATGCGCAAGTGAGATACGGATGCAAATCACCAAGATCACCTCATTTAGCTTCCTCATGGACTCAATGAGTTGGGTTTGCCTTAAGTGAATGTAATGTAATAGAGATCAATTTAGTTCCATGCATAAGATTGACTAAGGTTATAAATTTAATGTATACTTGGCGAACAATGTTAATGCATGCAAATCGGGCATCCTAATGCGAATCATCCATAAAAATACAAAGAGTTAGTTTGTAAAAGATATTAAACAATAATATAGGGGATATAATCCCAAATCCATTATAAATCAACCCTTAATTAATCTTTTCCTTAACAATACACTTGTAATAACATGTTTTAACTATACAACACAACAAGATATATAATATAATATCTCATAAACATGTCATTATCGCAAGACAATAATAATACATCACTCATCTACATACACAATGTGATGTTGTTCTCTCCACCATAGTGGGAGTGAACAACACTAACTAATTTTCACACACAGTTCAAACCAATCTCGTAACAAAAAGTGACACGTATGAAAATAAGACCAAATCATAAGAAGGGAATATATGGCCATTTATAGTTTTTCATTGTTTCACATGTACTAAACCTCACATGGCAAATATCTCTATTTGTACCCATTTACTACATTTTTCCATCTCTCTCCGATGATATCATTTCTCGCTCCAAGTGAATTATCTTTTCATACAATCAAATCAACCAAAATGAATTAAAACAACATAAATAAATAATATTATATAACTATAATGCAAAATACACAATATCAGATACTGAAATTAAATCAACTGATATAATCTTTTATACCCAAAACATATCACAATGTTAACTAAAGAAAATCAAAGCAATATAAAGGGTTGTGTCGAATGGCCTAAAGCATCTAAGTGTCTCTAAAACATAAGTTGGATATTTAGGGATGTGATATCACTCAAGTTAGTTTGGGTTATTATCCCTTTGACTAGGCCCATCTCGCCTTTGAAACTACAAGAGTAGAGAACTCCTTTGTACTACAAACCTCTATACTCATTTTTTCAATCTAAGGATGATATTACTACTATTATTCCATCATCTCCATTATCCTTTGATGACCTCCACTTGTTTTTGGAATTTGCTAATCTTCACATATATGAACCTACTCACCCTCGACCTAGTTTTAGATACTAAACATTTGATAATACAATCCTTTGTACTCATTTTGTCAAGCCCAAACTTATACATGCACAATTACCAATCCCTACTAAAGGAAATTCAAATGTCTACATTCTCCCTGCATCTAACCCTACAAAATTTTGTTGAGCATAACCTTATGTCTCTCCCTCCATGTTTGAGCTTGATACGAGCAAACCTAAATATAAATGTTTTGAATCTAATGCTTATTGTGATTACATGCGGGAACATCACACAAAAATATAGAAGTTTGCATAACTTAGAAATTTTGGCTAAGTATTGGTGCACACAAGGTTAACAAGGATAAATAAGGAAAATGAGGCACATTAGAGTGTTTTGGTGATTATGCGAGAGTAAACAAGTTTTCTTTTGAAATATTTTTTTATTGTAAAGTGCATGGTAGAATTGATGCACAATAAGACTATGAAGATGGGCATGTATAATAGTGTGTAATGATTTTGTCGAACAATAGGCATATAGGATTTTGGGAAAGAACAAAGGTTGTGTGAAAGAATTTCACAATGAAGAAAAATAGGAGTACACATATATTTCTAAAGATCAATATGTATAAATTAATAAAGGATTACTCGGTAGACCGAAAGAACTAATGGACAAGTCCGAAACTGATGAAAGGAGTAGTTGCTAATTAATGGCAGACCATGTTTTAAGGGAAAAAACCACCAACTAAGTAGATGATGTGGAATCTTTTGGAAGATTTTTTCAGCTACTAGATCGGGTATCTTGACATTATTAATGAGCAACATTCAAATTCAAGTTTGAGTAGGTTGAAGAGAAGATTCTAAAATGAAATTCAAAATGAGGAAATAGTGTGAAGAGATGCATATAAAATTTTATCTAATGCCTCATTTGAAGGTGTTTTTAGGTTATAGGAGTGCTTCAAGAAATTTTGTAAGGATCTAGAGCCTAAGAGGAGAGAAAAGGAGCTTGTAAGAGTTTTAACATGTAACACCACCCTTGTAGTATTCTAGATTTATATTATAAACTCTATAAAATTACCATTAGAGAGGATATTATTGTAGATGTACTTAAGGCTTTGAAGTTAATTAGATAGATTTGTGTTGTGTTGAGTCTATTTCATCGTGTGAGCTCTGAAAATGACTTAAGGTTATTTTGACTATTGTGTCACTATCAAGAGGTATCAAAGTGTGACTAAAAATATTTGAGAGAAGTGTGAGGGTTGGTATATTTTTGGTCATGAGGCAACTAGTTAGAGAAGTAAAGATGTCGTTAGAAGATTTTCAATAGAGGTGCAATGAATGCAAAAATCATGGGTGTGATAGAACAAGTCATGAGTGAACTAAGGGGTGTAAGGACTAGGATCAAGGTTGTCAAAGAATATTGATGAAGAGGATTTTTAGCTCAAGATTCTCAAAGTGATGATGAAAGAGTATCGGAAGGCGAAGGACATGAATAAGTTATTGATGTTGGAGAAGAAAACTCTTGAGGGCTATTTCTAAAATGGGTCTAGGACCAAGAATGGATTAACCATTATTTTCAGAGATATTGGAGCCAAAATAATTGGTAGAATGGATTACAAGTATTTAGGAATAATTTGATTTTGAAGAGATTAATGACCTGCGTAGAGTCAAGGTAGTGTGAACCAAGTTGAAATATCATGCACCTTGTGGTGGAAAGAGATTCAAATTGAGCACAAATGGAGAGGAAAAGACAAGATAATCCACTGGGATAGAATGGTTGTCAAGATGAAGAGCAAGTTTCTACCTTCGATTATCAAATGATATTTTTAATAGGCTATAAAATCAAATGCAAAAGGAGGTATCATTCAAGAACTACATGGAGGAGTTTCTTTAGATCATGATAAGATCTAGACATGTTGAGGTAGACAAACAATAGGTCATAAGGCACATAAATGGTTTGAGATTTGGTATTTAAGAATAGCTAAGTCTTACTCACATTTAGACTGTGGAGGATGATTATTAGTTGGATTTTAAAATTAAATATAAGTTATCACACAAGATTCAAATTACTGACCCATGTTGGAAATTTGGACAACTCTTATTATTTCTTGCGAGGAGTGAAACAATGTATAATTAAAGCTTTACAAAATTTTCATTTCCTCAACTTGCTAAGAAGAGCACATAAAACCACACACAAGAAAATAACAAGAGGCAATACATAGTGACATGGTATTTTAATGTGGGAAATCCAAAATGGGATAAAACCCACTGAAATCAAGAACTAGGCTTGGGACAAGATTGTCATGTATCTATGATTACATTGATTTCATGGTTGGCTTGAGCTGACACAACCTGAGTCAGTAATTAAACTCTAAAAATTTGACCAAGATGTCACTTAGTCTTTGTGGCAGTGACTTCAACCTATCTAGAAACTTCAACTCCCAAAATTTGGTTCAACAACAATTGACCTTTAGTGAGCTTCAACTCACAAGGAAGCTATAACTCCCCACCTGCTAAGCTGCAACTTAGACTTAAAAAAAATTGATCACACTTTCCTTGTTGTCTCAAACAACTGATAGTGACCTCTAAATTTGTTCACAATTCTTCTATTTTCTCTCCTCTCTTCTTATCTCCTTTTCACCTAATCAAATTATTGCTTTGTTACACAGGTTCAATTTACACAATCTGCTGCAACTTCATCAATTTCACCTCCTTCATGCATTCATCATCCCGATCTTCACGATTCTTCAAACAAGGCCTCTTTACACCTAAACATGCTCTTTGAAACTTCAAGGATGTTCTGTTCATTTAAACTTTGCATACTCTCATTTATTTCTATCTCAACTTCATCATATTATTATTATCTTAACATCATATTCTATATGCTTATTTGTGCTTATCATACAACTACAACTTTGCCTCTCTATTTCATCTTACATCTTCATCAAGATAACCTTCCCATGTCGGTCTTTCTATATTAGTTTCAATCTACACTCAAGGATCACTAACTCTTCAACATATGTAACTTCTCTTTTTCATCTTCTCAAAGCTTCATCATCTATCACTTTGTATGCTTCATTGTTCCATGCCCTTGTATGCATATAATTGACTCATTATCTACCCCACTTTGAATTCTTTGTATGAATTTTTAGCTACTAGTTCAAAATTCCTTCCATTTTTTATTTCCACGTATAAAAGAAGATGAAGAGTCTTCAATTATAATTGCCTCACGGGGTATCATCTCACCCATTTGCATCAATGAGGGTCATATCACATTCAACATCAAAAGAAAATTTTCTCACCCGAACAACTACCTATCTTGTAACGAAAGTTGACAAAAAGATTGGTGAGAATATCATTTTGGATACCTAGAA
This sequence comes from Taxus wallichiana var. yunnanensis, assembly GCA_018340775.1. Lineage (NCBI taxonomy): Eukaryota > Viridiplantae > Streptophyta > Pinopsida > Cupressales > Taxaceae > Taxus > Taxus wallichiana. The sequence continues at coordinate 142,894,566 of CM031236.1, forward strand.
ACATCCATAAACGTTACAAAAAGTCTCTTGGTATGTTTCATAAACTCTTCAATTTCTCCTTTTCTCATAGTCTAACTTGCAAACTTGGAAATGTAATTTTAATGTGATTTGAGACAAGCATGACCACCAAGAAACCAATGAGTGCAACATCAACTTTCTTAGAGAAAATGCTCTTCAACATGATATATATACAACTTGGCTCATCTAGACCTCTGAACACTAATGTATTTGAAGGAAACATGTGCATAATCGATCAACTATGACTTGTGAAGTCATATTTCATGAATGAGGTATTGTTTGTATCCTTCATGAGACCATGAAGATTGTCTTGTAACTTCTCTATCAAGACAGATTTAACTTGATTTTCACACTTTTGTGCAATTGGGGTTTTTAGACACAAACCATAGTGGCATGTTTTAGAGATTTCCACACTTAATATTCTAAATCTATAACCATGTACCTATGTGATCACTTAAGAGACGAGCATACTACCAAATCCAAGCATTTACATGCATGAAAGTAAAGGGTAAACTCAACATTTGTTGCTAAAGTTCATTCCCTTATGATTGTCTTACGCCATGCACTCCAAGCTCCAACCTCGGCTCAAATTGCTCAAGAAAATAAAATTGTATTAACCTTTAGCGATACCATTATGAGAGAATGAATTCCTTTGTAATTAATTTCATCTTTGAAACACACCAAGTTGAAGAAATTCCACATGAGAATCAAACAATTTGTGACATATTTCCTGCTTCTGAGGTAACAAATGCGAGACATGATTTGGTGAATTTTTACTAGCAAAGGCTCTACTTACACCACCATACATCATGTATAACCTTCTTGGAGGACGTGTACATCATTTTAACTGCTTAAGAGCATGATGTACATTGGTAAACTTGGAAACACAACTCAAAAAACAACCCTCTTATCAAGTCCAATTCCAAGACATTATTAAAGTAATGAAGACTATGCCAAAAGAAATTACTTCAAAAAGTGAGATGTGAGCACTAATCACCCATTTATGATCTATAGAGAATGTTTATATTCATTTCTTATCTCAATGGTTCAATTTGAAGTCTCCAAACCCAAAGTGGATGTAATGCCCAGTTCGATGTCGACCCGTTTCGTCCCTTTTCCCTATTACAAAATGTCAAATGTCATTAGAGTTCCCTTTTAATCGTAGGGTATTTGCGACCTTTTTGCGAAGTTAGTTTAGAGTCCCTTCTTTGCATCGTTCCTCCTTGTGCCGTCGTGTGCTTGTTTCATTGTTTAGGGTGCCCCATAACGTCACTTACAAGTGTCCTCATTTTAGGCTTACCGTATTTGGATTTTCGGGTTGCTAATTGACTTATTGTTAAAAGTTCTTAAGGCAATTTTAAAACCTTGTCAAGGTATTTGGGCATATTCAAATAAAGGGACCTATTTTTTTGTGTTTAGCTAAGTTTTTTTATCATTCCCCTTGACCGACCTAGCTCCACGCATGCATTGGATTTAGTAGCTAATTAATGGGAATTGTTTTCTTGCACCCACCTATCTGTCATTCCTTGTGTTTGGCGTGAGGGAGAAGCTTGTCCTTGGGCTAGAAATTAATTGTCTTGGTTGCTTGTTGGTGGGTGGGAGTGGTTGAGCTCTGCTAGTTTTTAAATGTTTTATTGATGGCTCCTTCTTGTATTCTTTCCCCCTGCTGGCCACATACTTGTTTAGTTTTTTTTTCTACTCAGGTATTTCTCTTTTTTGACTTGTGTATGCGCTTTGAAATGCTGGCCATGTGAGTTGGGGAGTTTTGCAGATGGGGGTTGAGGGAAGAATTGTTGAACCACTACTTTCGGTGCATCTGCTACATACTTTCCTCCCAGGGCACTTGTTGTGAAGCGATTGATCAGGTTCTCTCCTCCTTAGCTTTTAGACGTCCATCCCTATTTCAAAGCTTCTATTTGTCACTGGCTGCGTGCATGTTGGAAAAGGTGAACTGAGTAGATTGGACACCTGTTGGTTGCTTATGGTGAAGCAGGGTTGTTTTATAAGACCCTTTTTGTGCATATCCTGCAATCGTGGCAATCCCATGAGACCACATCTCTTTGAGGCATTTTGTCAATTTTCATGCCTCGTGTATACCTCCATGTTTTATAAACTACCTTCTAAGGCACCTACGGATACATCTGATAAAGATCCATTTTCCTTTGTGCTTGATGGATGTCCTGTCCTTGCTCTAACGTCCCCTTTTGACGCAGGCTGGGAGGATGTTTGCAAGGTTGTGGAGTTTGGCTTTACTCCTGTCAATCATGTATTTGAAGTTCCTGGGCCTTTTCAATAAACCCATTTTGTGTTTATATTGCAATCATTGCAGTCCTTGAGACCACAGTTCCTTCGGGCAATGCAACTCGTGGATTTTGGAGCTCCCTGCCTGTGCCAACGTGGGAGTGGGGGTAGTTTTAGCACCCAACATGTATGTGGGACAGAGAAATTTTGACTCGAGGTTGCTGCTGCAGTTTATGAGGTGCTTGAAGACTTGTAGAAGCTGGAAATCATGCAAGATAAACCTACCCATTTCAATAATTGTTAAGTTTTAATAATATTCTGAAATGGAACATTCTCCTTCCTGAAATTGGTTTGTCTTTGGTTTTGGCCTTCTGGTTATCAGAATGCTTCCATTTTGGGAAATCTTCCTTCTATGAAATTGTTGCCTTAAAAATATGTGATGGGTTTAGAAGCCTGATTGGATATTATTTTCCTTCTCCCTTGAATTTTATTATATGATAATAAGGGTTGCTCTGTATAATGGTGGGCATTTTACTCTTGCCTGTATCTAGTTGAAATGCTAGGAAGTCTAAGTTGATTTATCTTAAATTTATACCCCTTTTTCTTGACATGTTTTGTATATGTTATACGAAAAATGAACTTTTGCTTATCAGTGACAATTGTATGACTGCATTTTTTTGTTATGTGGTTGGCGTATGTTTTGGTTTGATAAAATCCATCACAGATTGTACTCACGCCAGAGTTATTGGTTGATCGTCGAATGGAATGCTTCTAATTTGGTTTAACGCCTTAGGCTTGCAAAAAGGTTAAATACTTAGCTAAAATTCTTATACTTTAAATATATAAAAATATATGCATTTATATTGTTGGCTTTCGTATTTGGATATAGCCTCCTTGATAGAGTATAGTTGGGCCTGAGTTTATGCAAAAGTTTTGGCTTTTATTAAACCTATTTTTAGGGAGGATATCAATTACGTCTATTTGTTTTATTTTGGATGACTTACACTCAAACCCCACTGATAACCATTTTCTCCCTAGGAAAGAAGGGTTGTAGGTTTGAAGTGATTAATGCTTGGGCTAAGCCGGAGTTGGAGTTTTAGGTATAAAAAAATTTAGCATATAGAAATTTGAGTGTAACATATTCAGATCTTGGCTTGCTTAAAATTTTTGATGATCATCAGTTTTTCCCAAGACTTTAAAGACCTTCCTTACGAGGTACCTTGACCATCCTTATAAAGCTTGAACCGTAACTAGTTGGATCACCTAAATTTTATAGATACATTTGTGCATTTCTATACCCAGTTATTACTAGAACTACTTTGGTCTTTTTCTCTTTCAAAAGACTTTTGGTGGCATATACTATTATCTATCTCACTATTTTTTAATGTTAATGTTGTTATTGAAAATTGGTCGATTCTAAATATATATAAATACCTTGATGGTTTTCGATGGAATTCGTTATGATAGTTAATGAATTTTGGAGTATTTAAATATGTATTGATACCTTGTTGATTTATGATGGAAAGTGTTGTTATGATAATAGTTTTTAGTAATATATGTAAATGCATATGTAAGAGCGGTTTTGATTATGGTAACAAGGGTTACTTTAAAATATCTTGTGTTGAGAAAGTGATAATTCCATTTATTTAAACTAAAACTATAGACTTATTGAGGAGGGTTGTAAATCCATAGTGCTATAAAACTTGGATGGATGTTTAGAATGCTAACTTGCATAATGGAACTCTCTTTTACACTCGTTTGTTGTTGCTAACCTATAAGGGAAATGGCCTCTTCCTGAATGATTGTGGAAATTCTTGGAGTCAATGACCAAGTCTAGTATATATTTACTTTTTCTTGAAAATAATTTATAGTGGTGGTCGTGTATTAGATTTCAATATTATAATCTATATGATTACCTGATTGAAATTTTAATACACCCGAATCTTCATGTTTAACTTTTAACCACGTGAATCCTCCTAGATTGACTATTCAACTTTTGTCATTATAGGAATCTATTATCATAGCCAGTGCTTTTGTTATCTCTTTGATAATTTTAGATTGTTAGTTGTGTATTAGATTTCAATCATATAATCCACATGATTGAAATCCCCATACACTCAATATGTTATTGCTAACTCTTAAAGTCTATGGACCTTCTTGATTGGTTGTTACACTTTTGTTGAATAGAGACATTATTCTTAATTGAAACATATGGCTTCCTTCTTAGCAACATGGTAGAAACTTTATTTTTTTGTCTTAAGAAGTTGTTAGTGTTTAGAGTTTCAATCCATTTCTTGAAATAAAATGTTTCCTTTCATAATATTGTTAAATAGTAGCATATTGTTCTTATATGTGTAGTCTTATCTTGCTCAGTTCTCGCGAACTGACTCAAGTTAATAATTTGTGCAGATGGCTTTGCGAGTAGATGAGGGAAAGACTTGTAGAAAATTGCATCAGTTTTGGTTATGAAATTCTTTTGTACAAATGCTTATTATGTTGTAAAACTCTGGAATGGGTTATGTGGAAATTTTAGAAGAGGACCAATGCCTTAGTAATATGTTTTGTGGAGTAATGTTGTCATAACCATCTGGAACCTTGAATTGTATTTACTATTGTGGAGAATATAGTTTGTGCACCGCATTGATATGGATAATTTCTATTATCTTATAACAATCTTGAAATAATATAGCTGTTTTTGACCAATTTTGTTTACCTTCCTTTTCCCAAGTCAAAGTTCAATTGAACTTTTGCCACCTTTGGTTTGTGCGTCGTGTTGGAAAGAATTGATGTAACCATGTATAGTTTTCACAAAAGAGTAATGGTAAACTTTTCTCTTGAGATAAAATTTTGTGTTGTAAACCCTTCTAGGACATGGTAATAATGCAATTCTAGGCATAATCAAGTGGGTTGACAATCCTTTTAAAAGTTAATAAAAAATAAATGAATAAATAAAAATATATATTTATATATATCAGAAAGTTGTGATCTTGTTGATAAAATCTCGAGTCTTTAAGTGGAAGAAGAGGAACTATCTACTTGTGTAAAAGGATTTACCTTCTACCCCTAAGCTAAACTAATAAACCTTATCCTTATTGTTGTGAAATGATAAATGATATTAAGTGAAATCAATGGTTAACTTTTGGGAGAATCCTAGGTCTAAGTAGGGGATTGGTTAAGAAACCATAAATCTAGCTCATCGATTTTGAAACCTAAATTGTATTCTTTTGTCAAACTTAATCAAGAAAAGTCTAAATGAAGCTTTTAACCAATCTTGATAAATAGTCTTTTAACCAAGCTTTTAACCTAAATGGAAATATTTGTGTTGTGTTGAGTCTATTATGCCATGTGAACTTTGTAAATAGCATAGGGTTGTTTTGACGATCACATCATCAACCCCCTACAAAAGTTGCTTAATTGTAACCTTGTGTCTCTCCTCCACCTTTTGAGATCAATACGAGTAAGCTTAAATATAAATCCTTTGACTCTAATGCTTATTGTGATTACCATAAATGTATTGGCCATAATACTAATAAATGCTTCAATATTTGATATGTTATCTAATATTTGGTTGATACCAATCTTTATTACATTTAAACCCATCCCAAATTTATCACATGGTTTGATAGATAGAATATTTTATACTCTTTACACACATGCATTGCATAAGGTATATGAGCATGATGTAACACACATAAGATTATAAACTACTTATATATGTTGGATCCTTCCTCTTATCTAGTAGCCATACGCAACATCTAGGGCCATTTATTACACTATTAGGTGTTATTATTTAATCACATTTTGTTATTTACCATTATCATTATGGTTATTCTACACATTTTCTCTAAGATAAATTTTCTAATTTTTGGGATTAATACGGGTATATTGTGCGGGAATAATATATTTTACTATGTATACATATTGACTAATGTCTACATTTCATCCTCATGACTTTAACCTACTCTATGTGTGTGTGACACATAGGTATTCAAATATTTTAATACCATTCAAAGAAGATGACATTAGAGGATTTCTACCCCCATCAATAGGATTATCTTTAATACATATACTAACATTTTGTTCTTTGGGTTCAGTCCTTCTTCATCAGTCCAATCACCCTTATTTTCATCCTCTTGCACCTTTGCTTATGCACCCATTTGACCTTTGCTTATGCATGCACCACTATCGTGTCCCTTGTATGTAAATATTAGCCTTATTTATGAATAACTATATGACATTTATTCTTTTAATTGTGTGCTTATATGTTTTTATACTTATATACTTGTACACTATTAGAAGCACAATGGACTTGGGGGTGAATCATCCAAAACTTTCAACCAATTGTATTTAACTTGTATAAATCATTAACCATTCAATCATGCATTAATGTGAGCTTAAAAACATGAAACAACCATTCATATGAGAATAACCAAGATAGTACACAATAATAAAATATGTAAAGTGGGAAACTCTCAACGGAAGAAAACCCGAAAAAACTTTTGAATATATTACTTTTTGTTGTTGTGTAAATGTGCAACGGGAAATTAAAATTTCCAAGCACGACAACGATAAACCAAGTGTCAAAATTTTCAAGTTCTATCATTCTAAGATACCTCGAATCTTTGTAGTCAGTCCAAATGACCTTCCAATAATGTTATATGATCCCCCTAGGTGATTTAGGAAAGTCCATTATGTTAGAGTAAGTATTTACCTTAGCTCATGTTGGGCTAAGTACTTTATTTACCTTTATTGTATTTATCCTCACCCACTTATGTATGTGAATATTTCTTTTATCTTATTTAGATATTAGGAGATATTATTTACTTGTTAGGTATAGTTCCTTCCTTGATCTATGGTATTGACTAGATCCTTGATGTCTAGTTCTCTCCTAAATCTATGGTCTTGACTAGTTCTTTGATGACTAGTTATTTCCTTGATTTATGGCTTGATCTACGACCTTGAATGGTTCTTAGATTGTTATTCCTTGCCTATATAAGTAAGGCCCATTCTCATTGTATTTCATTGAGTTCCATAATAATATATGATATTGCTGCTCATTTGTTTGCAAAGGTTTATGTAAAGTTATTCTAGTGAATTACTTTCATCTTATTGATCATGGTGTTTGATTAGCATCTGTGTTCTTGGCTTGGTATGATCTAGTTATCGTTCCTTTTACATTCATCCCCCTAAGTGATTTTAGGAAGTTCTAAAAAATGCTATCTTCTCGCAATATTCGGAAGGGCTATCGTTGGCCTTCCCATGACCGGATCAACCCCTCTAAAGTAGAATGGAAGGGCAAAATTCAACATGGAGGTGAATTGAAGACCATATAACATCATGGAAATGAGTTTTTAAGGTTTTGGGAATTTTTGAAATACTTAGAGCAATCAATAAAAATAGGGTTCACAAGCCTAGGCAGTACACAGGCCTAAAACAACTACTAGGCTTCAAAAGAAGATTATGGGAGCTCCAGATGGAGTTAGAAGTAAAAAACATCACTAGAAAGAGGATTACAAGAAATACATGATGGAGAAATCATATTTTTCACAACTCCTTAGCGTATAGGAGTTGCGGGAAGTATTTATCGAGCACAAGTGGAGTCTCAAATCACAAATCCAATTTTTCAGGGATCAGATGGATGAATAAATCTATGAGTCCCCACCATTGATTAAAAATTCCATTTCCATTCAGGATCATATAAAATTTCACCAATAAATTCCACTGGGATCTCAAGTTATCATCGTTCCAAGTTACCCTCTCAAAGGCAGTTCAGGACTTAGTCATTTTTTAGGAGGACATGTGTTAGCACCAGGAGCCTGGCAGGATTTCATGTCCTGACATCCCTAAGGTTAGGTAAACCAACCCTTTAAAAATGTTCCCAGCCCCCATGTGACCTCTGGGACCCTCATGTGACCTCCAGACTTGACAATTTAGCCCCCATGTGCATTTTTGGAGCATCCATTCCCTGCCGTTGGATCAAGCGCCACGTGTCAGCTCTAGGACCACCGTGGAAATTGATGTCCCTCATGTCCCTAAGGTCAGGAAATAAATCATGGAAAAATGTTCCCATACCCTATGGGAGTCTTTTGGTCACCCACATGACCGACTTTCAACCCCCAGGTGCATTTTTGGAGCATCCATTCCTTGCCATCGGATCAAGTGCCACGTGTCAACTCCAAGACCACCGTGGAAACTGATGTCCCTCATTTCCCTAAGGTCGGGACATAAGACATGGAAAAATCTCCCACCCCCATGGGAGTCTTTTTGTAACCCACGTGATGACTTTCACCCCAGTGCATTAAAGCATCTTTTTCACCTTTATTCCTCGCCATCAGTTGCCGCCATGTGTCGTCGTCTTGACCATCGTGGGAATTTGATGTCCCTCACATCCCTAAGGTCAAGGACATCAAGCATGGAAAAATTCACCCAAGATTCTCCTCTCATAATTTCAAAAATTCAAAAAATCTAATCATTGCTTCATTGTTTCCAATTGCTTCCACTCCCGTGCACAATTTTCCTCCATTCTTCCTCTGTAACTTCTCACCTCCATTCCTCCATTGCTGAACCTCATACCAAACCTGCCACATAGTTACTCCTCTTCTAACCCATGAATGCATACAGGTCCTAAAGGAAAATTGGAGCAAACACAGAAGGAGAAGCACAAAACAAAGAAGGAGAAGCACAAAGAAAACTCCATGGCCATGAAACAAAAAGTTGAAGAAATCTCCCAAATGGATGCGTGAAACAACAAGCTATATTTTTCTATTCATTCCTCTACCCAAGGCCATCAATAAGACACCTTCAAACTCTCCCCATGCACATACAGAGCATCCACAGTGAAGAAATCCCACTTCTGGCTTAACGAAGAAAAATCCAATTTCCCATCAAACCATTGGGAAAAATGAAGTAGAATTACACGTGAATCATCGAAGCAAAAAAATTGCAATGGAATTTATTTCATCGCAAATAGAGGATAAAAATAGACCTACAATTTTGAGGTCCATTAATGGTATTGTGAGTCTAGAAGCACATCGGTCTGAAATTTTAAAGTTTAAAATCTCTTGGATGATTGAGTGGGCACAACTAAAATTTTAGGGGGACGACATTGGGAAAAAAACCATATCGAGAAAAATTTATTTCACGTCGATCCAACCTCCGTAAGCCCACTTTGTAAAAATTGTGAGGTCTACTACATAGGACTCATTATTTCAGAAAGTCATCAACGAAGAACCTGCAAAGGAGACGAAGACATTGGAGGTGCACTACAACTAAGAATTCACCAAAATGAAAACTTTTGACACTTACTAAAAATAATAAGTGGTCCCACAGACACCTACTAAAAATAGAAAGTCACACTGAAAGAGCAGTTTTGGCACAATGGGACATTGAACTTTGTCGCATCAGAGATTTCCATGAACGAGGACCATCAAACTTCATCACGGAAACATCTTATCCTCTTCTCTCTCTTCCCTCTCCCCCAAATTTCTCTCCCTTCAAATGTTCTAATTCTTCGTTGGGGTTTACACTTTTTGATATGCCTTTAAGTCACTTAAAAGTGACTTTAGAAACATAATGTAAATTAAGTTGCCTTGATTTTATTAAATATTTGATAGGAATATGAATAGTCTAAAGTTATAAATATGGCATATGGAGAGTCATGAGGAAGATAATAAGTCACCTCTCATTCTATAAATTGTAACTCCATTCCCATTTCAAAGGGTTGGCGATTGATCTTGTAAACTCAAGAGTGCATTGTACCTAGAGAAACAAAGGAGATAGCCATTTTCTTCTACTTTCCTCCACTCTCAAATTTCTTCCATTCCCACACTATGTATAACTTCTGTTTAAGCATCAATACAAGAAGAAGGATTTTGTAGCCTTTTTGATGAGGAGATTTTAGAAACTATGAGTTTGCAATCTTATCTCGTCTTGTTGCCATTTGCAGGTTGTTTCTTCTCATAAATGCATATGTTGAAGTTTCTAACTAGTGTGTGAAGGAATCGATATATCCTAGCTACAACATTAGTTCCCATATCTCTTTTATCACTCCCCTTTCCCACTCTTTAGAAAAATTCTTCCCTAGCAAGATATTGCTAGCTTTGCCATAGGGTCAGTGGAGTGCCCCTGTTGGATCCCCAGTCGAAAGGCCACCATAGAAATCCACATTTTCTCATGCATGCATACATGGAGACTACTATGCCGATTAAGTAGAGAGACTTAGATTCCCGAGGGTTGGCAAGATATCTACAAGTTTTTCCACCCGACAAATTTTCTTGCCAATAATTACTCAATCCAAAGACTTGCATGAATATGACACGTCACGAAGATTTTTTTAGTGAGGCACTAACCCCACAAGGAGAACCAACCATACAAGGAGGCTACAAACCCTAAGGTGATCAAGCACCAACTCAACTACCTGAAGATGAATACCATTAATGTAATGTTTCTCCTACAACAAATAGTGATCACAATTTCAGCTCACATACTTCAAACCCTCTTTAAACACACTCTCTCCTACTTCGCTCAAACTTGCTTCTTCATACGTTGATTATGTCTAATGACCTTGAAAAATTTCTCCTAAAATATTATCAATGCTTCATACCTTATTTCAGCTCTGTCTTGATTCCCTCACGCCTCTTCACACACTCTCTTAGCTCACACATTGCTCTCACACTCACAACTAGTTCATCATGAACAAATACACCCACTTAAATACATGACTCTTGATTTAAAACATAATAGGTTGGCCATGATCATTAAGTTCAGTCATAAAAACATAAAAATACACTTAAGACATCATATAAATTCATAACATGAGACCATATAGGTTGGCATAGGACCAAGACACTCAATAAGCACAACTAGGCCTAAAAGGATAATTTCATCTCCACCGAGCACTCCATAGACTCCAAGGAAAAAAGAATATTAATCATGCCTCAAAAGGATCCAATCATGTAAAATACATCCTATCACCACCTTCCACAAGCTTAGGGACCTCTACATCATCCATTCATCTCATAACACCAAGTAGGATTGTTTCCTACTCAATCTAAACACCTCCACACGAGACCATATTCAAAGATGAAGACCAAACTTCACTCCAACACCTAAAATATGGCATGAAAACACTAATTGGAAATAAAATGACCCAAGGAACATTTCAAACCACTTTATACATCATAACTCAACCCATAGAGTCATAGAAACAACTTTGTCCTTCAAGCTACTTGAACTTCCCTGAAACTAGTTTTGCAAAATTGAGTTTCTCATACCTACGCAGACACTTTAAAACCTTATCAGAACATGTAATAGGATAAATTTTATCCCTAATCACCCTCTAATGGATAGTAATAATTTACCAAGCCAATATATTGGTCTTTCAGACCAATTTCATCAAGGAACCTATACTGTCTTGAAACCCTGTCAAGTAGGTCAACTTGTGACCTCAACCTTGCCAAAAAAATTTGAATCACGGAATTAAAAAAATCATGCAACTCATCAAATTGAATGTATAAAATAATAACATAGAAATTAGACTCATAAAGTTATGCCACATATTCCCAAGAACCTCCTTTACCACGACTACTAGAAACCGCCTTCTAGACCTAAAAACCGCTTTTCATATTTGGACTGTGTAAACCATAAAATGCCTTCACCAAGCTCTAAAATCACTTCAAACATCTATAATAGCTCCCCATATACTCATAACACCAATTTAGATCATACACTAAATGGAAAACTGAGAGAAAAATAAAATTTCCTATAAAAAGTAGATTTGAGTGGGCTCCACCTACATTCAAGACCTCAAACCACCACCATCTAAAATATGGGAGAGTACTTTCCATCTTCCAATCATAAAATTTGATGATTTAATGCATTTATAGCTCATACCATCAATTTTTCCTCCATCACTAGTGAACTAGGGTTTAGGTAGGATTTTTGACCTCCTTGGCTTCTTAACAATCATTCATAAAGCTTAGACTATTATTTGACTTCATTCCAACTTTGAGATCTTCTTAACTCCATGCCTCAACATCCCTAAAAGGATCAAGTCCCCATGCAAAATTTTCACATGCCAACCAAGATGATTTCTCTCATATCGAGCTAAGAAACATGCCTTCTAGAGCTTGGTAAGACCAAAAACCTCATATCTTGAAAAATTCTCATTGAATACCAATATGTAATTTTTCCCACATCTCCAAGACAACCTCTCTCAACTTATCCAATGCTCACTTGATCATACTTAGTCCCACATCTTCTCAACCACCATGACTTGCATAGCTAGGTCCTAGAATTAGGTCTAGTTCATACCTAAACAAAGAAGGAAAACACCATAATTTTTCTTAAAATCCCTTCAAAATTCCCTAACACCTTTGAGACAACATGTCTCACACCTCTACATGCCCTCATGGGCCCACACACCTCTCGCAACTGATCATTATACTAAAAACATGCTCAAATCTTGTATTCACCTCTTAAGACGTATATGAGTGTCTTAACACATCACCAATTTTTGTACATGCCTCTACCATGCTTCTCAAGCCTCCATGTATCTCTAATCTCCATATGCCATCACCTATCTTTGACTAGTCCTCCCGAAGAGGCCTACTTGGCTAAGAAATTCTCACCTTCTTCACTCTTGCACTCATGTCACTCCTTTTCTTCTCATCACATCATCTCTTCAATATTCCTCTTGCACTCATTACATCACCCTTTTTCATTAATGTACTTGTACCTTTCACATTGATGACAACACAAAAACACAAATGCTAAAATTTCCCCTTTTTTTCATTGATGAAAAAAACCTAGTAATTCTCCCCCTTTTTACATTAATAACAAAGCACATACATGTAAAACATATTCTTCATCTTCATCATAAAATTAGGAGCATCTATTGGTTTGGAACATCAACTAAATCATCACACAATCTCAAATTCTTGTAAGTATTCTTCTTGACTCTTCTTTTGTTTCATCATGGCTTGAGATAAGCTGCGCACTCCCCTTGGGAATAAGCATATCATAACAACACACACTAATGCCAACAATCTTAATTCTGAGAAAAACATCATGCCTAATTCCTTCTCAAAGATATCTTAGCTAAATATAACCAAAAAACTTGAATCATGTATGAATAGGCTAATCAATCTTTTTAAGACTAAGAGCCCTGAAGCACCTCTTTAGACAAAATATGTTAAAATTTTCCTTATTATATGAGTATGCTAAACACATGAAGTGCCACCTAGTTTCTCCCCTTGACAAGATACTAACATACTCTAATTTTTATGTAAAAACACAAGCACATACCTTGCACGCATGCCATGAGATGATTCAAAATTAACACCATAGACATGAAGCAACTCTTTAGTGTTTTTAGTCTTCTTTTCATGTCTTCATACCTTGTTGAATCATATGGTTGACTCTCCCTTTTAAGATTCTTGCATAAATCATCCTCTCTGCCTAACTATATCTTCTAGTCACCTTAGAAACCTATCTTAAGATCATAAACATATCTCCCTACTTCAAGAAGCCTTCATATACCTATAGCTCACCATTACTACTAATCCATAGTATACTTGATCCTTTTCATGATACACTTCCCGATACAGTCCTAGATTCATATTTCAAGGGTAATAAGCACTCAAGCTCCCCTTCATCTCATGCAATCATACAAAACACTATGAATCTTCATATACATAAAGTAGTAAGACATGATTACCCTTAAAACACATCTTACCACTCACAATAACAACCTCAAAACATACCTCTTCTTATGATGCATTTGCATACTTTTCATAGACCTTTATCAAGATTGAAGTCTTCATTCTCCACTTGTATAATCATCTTATCATCCCATACTCCTGTTTGAGACATCTCTACAGACCAAACAACCATGCACATACATGTAATCATGTTCATCAAGTGAAAAACTTATCTTTTGACTTTCATAGACTGGTCATGTTTTGCACTCCTCCATACTACTTCCATGATGCAAAATCACACTTAATACACCTCGGAGCATGAATCAATGACTAAGATACATTTTCTAGAACTATCCAACTCACAAGCATACCTCGGAATGCACCATTATAACCTAGCCCGATGGTTTGATCAATTCATCATATAAAACGCCTCTCTTCATCATGGATACAACAATATTGCAACATGACAAAGGCCTAAATCATCTCTAAAACAGGTTGAAGACCTTCAAAAATACAATGAACACACCTTGACACGAAGACATCACACATACAATGTCATGCCTCTAACCATTCATGCTCCCTTTTAACACCATACTTCATACAGATGGTGAATGTCTCTAAGAATCCTAGTAGAGACATCCTTCTACATAAGGAGTCTACAAAAACAAATTGAAGAGGTCCCATGCCCTCTTTGAAAAATGTGACTCGCGTTTTCCTTCTTTCTTCTGATTTTCACCTTGAGAATTTTTTTTTTTGCTTCAACATTGCCTTAGGTGGAATGTCATGACTTACTCTTAGCTCCTATAGCCTTCATTGCCTCTTCTCCTGCACATTAGGACCCATAAACCTCTTGGATTTCCTTGAAGGACCATAACAATCTCTAGAAACATGTCGAAAATTGTTGGAGTTGAAGCACACAACTTCAATCTTACCACTGGGACCTTCATTTCTCCAATTCGACTAGATGGTTCATATAGGTAGTACCTAGCAATATGACCTCTCTCATGACAATTATAGCAAATGATGTTCTTTATCTGATCATCTCTATTATCCCTCCATGGGTGATCATATTTGACAAACCTCCTACACTCCTTTTCTCTATGCCTAAAACCATTATAAGTATAACAATAGCCATTAACATGTTTTGTATATAAGACCAAGACACTCAATAATCACAAGGCCTAAAAGGCTAGTTTCATCTCCACCGAGCACTCCATAGAATCCAAGGAAACACAGAAGCTTCATAATTCCTCCAAAGGATCCAATAATTTAAAATAAATCCTATCACCACCTTCCATAAGCTCATGGACCTCTGCATCATCCATTCATCTCATAACACCAACAAGTAGGATTGTTTCCTACTCAATCTAGGCACCTCCAACAAACCAATATTTAAAGATGAAGACCAATATTCACTCTAACATATCAAATATGGCATGAAACCACTAATTTGAAATACAATGACCCAAATAACACTAAAAACACTTAATACATCATGAATCATCCCGAGAGAATCATCAAAACAACTTTGTCCTTCAAGCTACTTGAACTTCCCGAAACTTGTTTTGTGAACTTGATCTTATCACACCTATGTAGACACTTTAAAATCTTATAAAAGCATTAAATAGGATAAGTTTTATCCCCTCATAAATCTAAAATGGATAGGAATCATGAACCAAGAAAATATATTGGTCTTTCAGACCAATTTCATCAAGGAACCTATATTGTCCTCAAACCCTATCAAGTAGGTCAACTTGTGACCTCAACCTTGCCAACAAAACTGACTCAGAGAACTAAAAATAAACATGCAACTAATAATATTGGATGTATAAAATATTCACATAGTTATTATACTCATCAACTTAGGCCACACATGCCCAAGAACCTCCTTTCACCATGACGGCTAGAAACGCCTTCTAGACATAAAAACCAGATCTTCATATTTAGACATGTGCATACCCCAAATGGATTCACCAAGATCTGAAATCAATTCAAACATATATAATATCTCCCATATACCAATAACAATAATTTATATCATAAATTGAATGGAAAACTTGATATCAAAATAAACTTTCCTGAAACAAGTAGATTTGAGTGGGCTCCACCTACAGTCAAGACCTCAAACCATCACTATCTAAAATATGGGAGAGTCCTTCCGATATTCCAATCATAAAATTTGATGATTCAATGAATTTATATCTCTTACCATCAAGTTTTCCTCTATCACTAGTGAACTAGGGTTTAACTAGGGTTTTTGACCTCCTTGGCTTCTTAACAATCGTTCATAAATCTTAGACCCTTATTTGAATTCATTCCAAATCTGAGATATTCTTAAATCCATGCCTCAACATCCTTGAAAGACTCATGTCTCAATGTATACTTTTCACAGAAAACCAAGATGATTTCTCTCATATCGAGCTAAGAAACATGCCTTCTAGAGCTCGGTAAGACCAAAAACCTCATATCTTGCAAAATTCTCATCATACCAATCTAAATTTTTTCCCATAACTCCATGA
Organism: Taxus wallichiana var. yunnanensis; assembly: GCA_018340775.1. Taxonomy (NCBI): domain Eukaryota; kingdom Viridiplantae; phylum Streptophyta; class Pinopsida; order Cupressales; family Taxaceae; genus Taxus; species Taxus wallichiana. The sequence continues at coordinate 142,911,043 of CM031236.1, forward strand.
CAACCTCTATAGACTAATCCAATTCTCACTTGATCATAATTATCCTTGAATATTCTCAATCAACATGACTTACATAGTTAGCTTTTAGAATTAGGTCTAGTTCAAACCTAGACAAAGAAGGAAAACACCATACCTTTGCTTCAAATCCCTTCAAAAGGCCCTAACATCTTTGAGACAACATGTCTCACACCTCTTCATAACCTTAAGGGCCCACACACCTCTCGCAACCGATCATCATACTCCAAAGATGCCACCAAACACCTAGACTAGGTCTAGATGAAGACCTACAAACATGCTCAAACCATGCATTCACCTCTTAAGACCTATATGAGTGTCTCAACACATCAAAAATAATTCCTCTATGCCTCTACCATGATTCTCAAGCCTCCATGTATCTCTAAACTCTATATTCCCTCACCTATGCTGACCGGTCCTCACGAATAGGCCTACTTGGCCAAGCAATTCTCACCTTCTTCACTCTTGCACCCATGTCACTCCTTGTCTGCTCATCACATACTCTCTACAAGCTTTCTCTTTCACTCCTTACATCACCATTTTTCATTAATTTACTTGCACCTTTTAAAACAATGACAACACAAGAACACACATGCCAATACACACTTGTTATCTATGTTATCTATTTGTGACATGGTTTCTATCATGCCCTCACTTGTAGGGCCTAATTCTATATGACAACCACCTACAAACATATTCTATGTGATCCAATGATGACTATATGTAATATCTTATATGTCAACGCAACTCTATTATTTTGAGGAAAACAATCTATTGGACATATCACTCAACTCAAAAGAGGGAGTATTTAGTGGGGTTATCACATGAAAATGAGTGTATTTCAAGCATACATACATATTGCAAAATATGAAATAAAGAGGAACACAATACATTAGAAAGAATATAAAAATTATTTATAGAATCTTAATAGGGATGGAAATGTCGGACTTTCTATCCAAAATAGTCAATATTGTCCAAAACATCTTTATAACAACAATACCAAATATTTGTAGAACATACAAACACTTATATGTTTCGATACATATTCAAGGATAGTTTTTATACTTCATAGAAAACTTTTACTACATTTTAGTGCAAAGTGTGGGGCATAACTACTTCATCCTCCTTTCTTTGGATCATAAAATTTTACGTAATAACAATTTGGGGGCATGAACATTACTTCATTCCATTTTAGATTAAAATACTTGATACATCAACACTATTACAATGCACAAAGTGGGGGCATGTGACTACTTCATTCCTTTACAATTATGTGTTATTTCACATTAGGACCTAAATCCATTTATAATGGTGTGGTTCTGTGGGTGGAAGGTTTAAGGGACAACCAAATACCTCATGACACTCTTCCTATCACTCCCTTTCAAATATTTAGAGTGTGGTTGGATGCCTTATGATACTCGTCCTCTTTATTTATGGAAGGATTTTAGGGGCAACTGGACGCCTTGAAATATCCATCTCTAGTGTATTATGGATCTCATTGGTTTTGACTACTACAAATTGGAGACTAGTCATTGGCCTAATCCCCGGGAAGATCAATTCTAATCATTCTCTCTAAATTCTTCAACAAGGTAGATGATCCTTCGGAAAGGAAAATAGGTGTATTCATTTCATGCTTTATTCTCTTTCAAAAATTTTGAATTTCAAATGCAATATCAATATAACGTTAAAGTTAAATTCTTTCTATATGGACATTAACTATACTCTATGTTGTAGGTTTTCACATTTGGGATCTTGCAACCAATTTCATGCATCTCAAACAATAAAGAAAAACAAGAAAAGGAAAAGTGTGTTCACACACTCAGAATTCCTTAACTTCAAGTAAACAAATTTCATTTCTTGGCGTAAGTAGGTGCAAATATATATGCCTAAACCTAGTAATTAATCACTTTATAATTTCAAAATCGAATCAACCTCTAAATCATTACCATGTGTGCCCATTTTGATCCTAATAACTATATATTTAGTTCCATTACAATACATTATCATCATATTTCACTTCTTAGTCACTTGTAGAAACATAAATTTGGCATCTTATCATTTGACAATGAAAATTTTGATTTCATCCCTATAAGATGACTTATGCATTGATTTAAAGAAATTTAAATCTTTATGAGAGGACCAAGATCAAATGAATATAGCAATGAAAAACAAGATCTAGCATGCAAAGTATAAGCAAGTGTGCAAGATAGGATATGAGTGTGTCTTAGGTTGTATTAGGAGATATGGGCTAAGTTTGGGTTGGAATTTGAATGGAACATGCTAGTCTAGACTGTAAGCTCTATCTAGAAAATTTAGATATGGGACTTCTTCGTACAGAGCACCCATAGTCGGATAGGACCACCCCAAGCACTAGTTTCGATATATGGGTGTTAGTGTCCCTATAATAACTCTATTTATGGTCTTTTAGGGTCTAAACTTAGCTTCTTCCTTTCATTGTTTGTCACTTCAGATTTTTCATAGGGTTCCTCTGCCGCACATGTACTTGTAAAAAAACCTAGCTATCTATACAAATCTCAAGCACACATTTTATGAAATAAATAATGCACATGCTTGAGTCAAACTAACCTTAAAGGAATGTGATTATCATTAAGCATTGCAGTACATTTCGTGACTCTATGTAGTTATTTTGTGCATGTGATTGGAATTGTGTCCTTGAAGCTAGGTTACCCTTATACAATTCACATCAAGATAACAAGCTACAAATACTTTTCCCCAAGATGAATTTATGAGATGGAATTCGAAAGGTCCCTTCTTATGCATTGAATGATGTGGTCCAAATGTAATCTTCAAATGTTGCTCTTTGCCCAAGTAGTAGATAGTAAGTATAAGCCCAAATTGTCTAGCCCCTAATAATGGTAAGTCATGCATATATATCATTCCCTTGCTTGATTTTTTTCATTAACTAAAAAACCGACCCAAAGTGATAAATGATATTACGTAGAAATATATCAAATGATGTGGAAATTAAAAATCAAGAAAATGAGGGAAGGGACAAAGACATCCAAAGGGGACAATAACGCCCGAGGTGCTCTCGTCCCCAATGGGTGGTAGTGCCCAAGATGTTCATAAGATATAACAATCAATACAAAGTTGGATCACATGTATGAGAGTGAACCACAAGGATCAAATGAATGTGTGCACATCAAGGTTGTTGCACTCCAACAAAAATGAGAGAATGCTCCAAGTAATCAACAAGTAAATTAACCACAAGTAAATTAATCATGCAAAAAGAAAGGGTCTACTCATTCTCATAGATCAAAATAAGATTAAATATAGGGAGTGTTGTGTAACTCCCATTCCTGGACATGTCATACTCCCATGATGGAGTGAGGAGTTACAATGCTAGAGTGACATGTAACTCCCATATGATAATGATGAATATGACAATTATGATAGATTCTATGATGGATTTTTTCATATGTCATATAACTCCCTAATAGACCTATGAATCACCTAAGTGAGATGACTCACCATATGTGAGGTGGAAAATGCATAATAAATAAATAAAAGGCATAAATATACCTCACACTAACACCCCCCTTCATCAAAGCTTGGGTAGAGGCATAACAGGGAAGAAAGAGAAAGATAACTTCCCTAAAAAAATAAGAAATATGTATTATATGGGTCCCGGAAACTAAATCTATGATGAGGCACCCATGTACAAACTACAATATTTCTATAAGAAGAAGAGGAGAAGAGGATTAGAAAGCTTGAAGAAAATTAATGGATGTAGTAGACATCGCCCCAAGAAGAAAGTGCAAGTGAAGAAACTTGGCTTCAGTGAAGGGTTTGGTAAAGATATCTACAACCTAATATAAAGTCTGAAAATATTACAAATCAATGATGTCTCCATGGATCAACTCTCGAATGAAGTGCAAGCGTATCTCAATGTGCTTCATTTGCTGATGTTGAATTGAATTTTGGAAAATTGAGAAAATGCTCAGGTTGTCACAATAGATGATGGTAGGTAATTTTTGTCGTGTAAATGTGCAACAAGGAAATTGACAATTTCTAAGACGACAACAATACCCATATGTAATTTTTTTAAGTCCTATCATTCCAAGAAACCCTAGGTCTATCTAAGCAGTCCAAGTGACATCCCAATTAATGTTATCTCATCCCCTAGGTGATTTAGGAAAGCCCATACCTTTCCCTAGGTGATTTTAGGAAGTTCTGCAAAGATGCTATCTTCTGGCAGTATTGGGAAGGGCTATCGCTAGCCTTCCCAGGACTAGATCAACCCCACTGGAGCATAACGGAGGGGAAAATTCAACATGGAGGTGAATTTAATACCTTAGAACCTCATGGAAATTATTTTGGAAGGTTTGGGGAAGTTTTTAAATACTTAGAGCAGGGTTCACAAGCCTAGGCAATACATAGGCCTAAAACACTGTTGGGCTTCAAGAAGATTCTAGGAGCTCTAGATGGAGTTAGAAGTAAAAAAACATCACCAGAAAGAGTATTACAAGAGCTACATGATGGTGAAATCATATTTTTCACAACACCTTGGCACATAGGATTTTCGGTAGTTTTTATCGTGGACTAGTGGAGTCTCAAATCACAAATCAGATTTTTAGGTACCATATGGATGAATAAAGAAATGAGACCCCCACCATTGGATTAAAAATGCCATTTCTAGTCAAGATCATATACAATTTCACCAAGAAATTCCATCGGAGCTCAAGTTATCATCGTTCCAAGTTACCCTCTCAAAGGCAATTCAGACTTAGTCATTTTTGGGAGGGCACGTGTCAAAGACTAGGAGCCTAAGCGGGATTTCATGTCCCAGGACATCCTTGAGGTCAGGTACACCAACCCTTGAAAAATTCACCCATCCCCATGTGACCTCTGGGACCCTCATGTGACCTCCGTGCTTGAGCAGTTCAGCCCTAGGTGCATTTTTGGAGCATCCATTCCCTCTCCGTCGGATCAAATGCCACGTGTCAGCTCCAGGACCACCATGGAATTTTATGTCCCTTATGTCCCTAAGATTAGGGACATCAAGCATGGAAAAATTCACCCGCACCCTATGGGAGTCTTTTGGTCACCCACGTGGTGACTTTCACCCAGTGCATTTTGGAGCATCCATTCCTTCTTTGTCGATCAAGTGCCACGTGTCAGCTCCAGGACCACCATGGAAAATGATGCCCCTCATGTCCCTAAGGTGAGGGACACCAAACATGGAAAAATGCACCCAAACCTCTAGGAGAGTGTTTTGGTCACCCATATGAACAGATTCCACCATTCGGTGCTTTAAAGCTGATTTTGGAGCACTCATTCCCTGCCGCCGTCGGATCACCGCCACATGTCACCATCTTGCTCATTTTTGGAAATTTATGTCCCTCAAATCCCTAAGGTTAGGGACATCAGGGATAAAAAAGTGCGCCCGGCTTCAAAACAAAAATTTGAATTTTTTTCTAACTGTTGTCGCTTCTTGCATTTGCTTCTCACCGCTTCTAACATCAGTGTGCATAGACATCTCCATCTCCTCCTCTGTAACTCCTCACCATCATTCCTCCATTGCTGAACCTCAAACTAGACCTTCCATAGAGGTACTTCCCTTCAATCCATGAAAGCACGCAGGTCCTAGAAGGAAAATTGGAGCAAACACAGAAGGAGAAGCACAGAAAGAAGGAGAAAATAGAGAAAACTCCATGGCCATGAAACGAGAAGTTGAAGAAATATCCCAAATGGATGCGTGAAACAAAAAGTTATATTTTTATGTTCATTCCTCTACCCAAGGCCATCAAGAAGACACCTTCAAACTCTCCTCTTGTGCAACAGAGCATCCACAACGAAGAAATCCCACTTTTGGCTCAACGAAGAAAAATCCAATTTCCCGTCAAACCGTTGGGTGAAACGAAGTAGAATTTCGCATGAAGAACTAGAAGCAAAAAATATCACAACTAAATTTATTTCATCAAAAATGGAGGAAAAAACCAGACCTATAATTCTGAGGTCCATTAATGGTCATCGCGATCTAGAAGCAACGCTAGGTTCGAAAATTAAAACTTTAAAATCTCCTGGACTATTAAGCGGGCGGGCTTGAAATTTCAAAGGGGTGATATTGGGAAAAAAACCATATAATTTTTTTTTCCATGTCAATCTGACTCCCATAAGCCAACTTCCTAAAAATAGCAAGTCTACTACATAGGGACTACTATTTCAGGAAAGTCAACAACAAAAGAACTCGCAAAGAGACAGAGACATTGGAGATGAACGAAAGCGATAATTCATCGGCGTACATTTTCGACGATTACAAAAAATAGTAAGTGGTCCCACGGATACTGCTAAAAATAGAAAGTCACATTGAAAGAGCAGTTTTGGCATAATGGGACATTCATAACTTCGTCACATTAGAGCTTTCCACTAACGAGAACCATCGAAATTCATCACGAGAAACTTCTTCTTCTCTCTCTCTTTCTCTCTCCTCATCCCCCAACTTTCTCTCTCTTCTCAATGTTCTAATTCTTCGTTGGGGTTTTCACTTTTTGATATGCCTTTAAGTCACTTAAAAGTGACTTTAGAAACATAATGTAAATTAAGTCACCTTGATTTTATAAAAGGGACTTAAATATTTTGTAGGAATATGAATAGTATAAAGTTAGAAATAAGGCATATGGAGGGTCATGAGGAAGATGATAAGTCACCTCTCATTCTATAAATTGTAACGCCATTCCCATTTCAAAGGGTTGGCGATTGATCTTATAAACTCAAGAGTGCATTGTACCTAGAGAAAGCAAAGGAGATAGCCATTTTCTTCTACTTTCCTCCACTCTCAAATTTCTTCCATTCCCACACTATGTACAACTTCTGTTTAAGCATCAATATAAGAAGAAGGATTTTGTAGCCTTTTTGATGAGGATATTTTAGAAACTATGAGTTCACAATCTTATCTCATCTTATTGCCATTTGCAGGGTTGTTTCTTCTCATAAATGCATGTGTTGAAGTTTCTAACTAGTGTGTGCAGGAATCTGATTTCCTACCTGCAACATTAGTTCCCCTATCTCTTTTCTCACTCCCCTTTCTCATTCTTCGACAAATTCTTCCCTAGCAAGAGATTTCTATCTTTACCGTAGGGTCAGTGGAGTGCCCTTGTTGGATCCCGGTCAAAAGGCCACCATAGAAATCCACATTTGCTCATGCATGCATACACGACACCGCACCTGGTTAAGTAGAGGACTTATATTCCCAGTGCTTGACAAGATATCCACAAGTTTGTCCACTTGACAAATTTTATTGCAACGACAACCAAAAGTGAATGCTAAACAAATTTTGTAGCCGTATTTGCTACTCCCATGTATTCCACCTCTATGGAATAAATAGAAATCATGTTATGATTCTTGCTCGACCAATTGACGGTGTCCCAAACCAAGAGAAAATTTGTATCTAGAGGTAGACTTCCGATGATTGAGATCACCGGCCCAATCAAAATATGTGAATCCAACTAAATCAATCTTTGTCCCTCCCAAGTAATGAATGACATTAGAATAAGTGCCACAAACATAGTGAAGGATCCACTTAGCTACTTTCCAATGTAACTCATGAGGCTCTTGCATGAATCTAGACATAATGCCAATAATGAACAAAAGATCCGGCCTAGTATGAGTTAGGTAGATCAAGATCCCCACCAATGGTGATAAAGGGTACCATCGACTAAGGGAGTGGAAAAATCAACTACTAACTTGACTCCAGAAAGGAAGGGAGTGGGAGATGGATTATAATCAAACATGTGAAACCTAGATAGAAAATCAAGGGCATACTTAGGTTGAGAAATCATGATTCCCAAGTTAGATTGGGTAATTTGTATCCTAAGGAAGTAGTGAAGCAAACCCAAGTTAGTCATGGAGAACTTATTGGGTAAGGAAGTCTTCACGGAATCAATGATCGAGGAAGAGCTACCGTAATCAACAAGTCATCGACATACATAACAAGGATAAGCATGGATTCATCTTGCCACAAAATGTAAACATTTGGGTCAGAGTGACACCTAGTGAACCCTGATGCAAGAAGAAAGGAGTCCATCTTAGCATACCAAGCCCGAGGGGCTTGTTTAAGGCCGTAGATATACTTCTTAAGTCTAAAAACAAGGGAGGAATCTTAGACATAACCCAAAGGTTGTTCCATATAGATTTCTTCCTCTAGGTCCCCATGAAGGAAGGCACTCTTAACGTCCATTTGATGGACTTCCAATCTATTAGTGGTAATGATGGTGAGGGTCAATTGAATAGAAGTCATCTTCACAATGGGAGAAAAGGTCTCTAAATAGTTAACCCCAAAACCTTGGAGAAACCCTTAGCTACAAGTCATACTTTATACTTTTCAACATTCCCATTGGCACCATACTTTGTTCGATATATCCACTTACACCGAACCATTTTTATTCCCTTAGGAAGAGGGGTGATATCCCAAGTATCGTTCTTCATGAGAGAGGAATACTCCCCATCCATAGTAGAATCCCACTCGGGCATCCCAATAGCCTCATGAAAATAATGTGGTTTAGAAGTGGAGGTGAAGAAGGTGTGGGGTCCAACGAAATATGAATGAGTTCATATCTCATCAAAAGTATCCCCCATATAATCTGCAACACTCTACAAAGTCTACCTCGGCTCAATGAGGATCGGGAGGAGAGTCGGGCTCATAATATGTCGAATCTTGAATTGAGTAAGAGAGAGATCATCCTCATCATCACTACTATTAGAATCCGATAGAATCTAAAGTATGGGGAGTGGGAGGAGTAGGACGTGTGAAAGGATCGGCATGATCGTCATTAGAAGAGTCTAAATTTTAGAGTTAGAGAGGGGAAGAATGAGCTCAACGGGTGGAGAAGTGGAAGTAGAAGATGACTCATCAAACTTCACACTTATCTTGATATAAAGATGATGAGTGGTGGGGTTCAATAATATATATCCCTTTACACCTTTGGATACCCAACAAAGATACAAGGTTTGGATTGTGGTTCTAAGGCCTTGCATTTATTTTTGGGTATTCGAGCCATGATAGTTGATATGAAGATTTGAAAGTGCTCAACATTAGGTGTGCATGCATACTAGGCTTCAAAGGGTGTCATCGGGGTAAGTGCAGGAAGTTGATGGACAAATATAGGGTCATCCGTGGACATCATATTGCAAATAACAACATAATATCAACTTGTAGGGATTATTAGCAATACATACACTCAAAATTAGACAAAATTATACTAATATCAATCGTAGCATCCGAATCTAGTTTCTAAAATACTAATTTTTGTAAAAAATGGACAAGATTAGCTATATTAAACACTCAAAATTCAATGACTTGGTTTTTTTTTTTTAAAACGCCGATAAGATTATAGTCCGTTTGCCCACAATTTGGATGACCAAAAATTGATATATATATTTTTCCTTTGGTGATAAATTATATGCCACTATCTATCTTGGGATGGATTTTATTTTGTATTTTTTGAGTAATATTTTATTTTTATGATTTTTGCGTGAAAGTGGTATGAAAACATAAAGAAAACAGAGCACTTTCCGTTTGCCTGCCATAACTTCATCAAAAATATTTAAATCAAATAATTTTTTTTTTTGAACATGTATATAATTTCACTACGGTTGGGATGGTATAACTTTTATCACATTCGATAAGTGAAACAAATTTTGCAGTCTTAAACGTAGACATAAACATTCACAGAAAAAAAGTGTCTTAAAGACCTACTATTAGTAAAAATTATAAAATGATATTTATCCTCTTCTATTCACTTTAAAATCAGTATTTCTACAAAGATAATAGTATCCCCTACGCAATGGTACCATTTTTATAACATATTTTTACTTTTCGACATGGTTCAAGTCCGGGAAGACTAAATTTTATGTTTTTCTGTTTTTAATGTAAAATTCGATTTGATGTCCACTTAATTGTCCCCCAACTTGGTGCACTTACCCATCATTTTTAATGGTTTGTGTAGAATGTGATTCTGAATGTAACAAGAATAATTCACAGCTTTGGCCCAATACTATAGAGGAAGGGATTTAGAATGAACCGTGTAAGTGGCCATCTACTCAAGTGTTATGTTCTTTCTTTACTGCAAAAAGTTTTCAAATGAGGGCATCTTCCAAACAGGTCCTAAAGCTTCTTTCATGGCATGAAAGTTAGAAACAAAGATATAGTACTCAAGACCAAGTTTAGAAATAATGGATAAGATCAGTCATGCATCATTTTTGGTAATTCTACATTCTTTTAACAGTCTCGTGTGGATAAATTTGGAGAAGAAGGCATGCGAGGTTATCAAGCATCAAGTTACTAGGAGTTAGTCCTAGTAGTTCATTCTCCAACTCATCAACTCTTTTGTTAGCTTGTTTTCCAAACATGCCATATAAAGTTTTCTAGGATTCATCGTGTGTTTGAGAGACTCAATGTGGAAGAGAAAGTAAAGACAAATAGACACAAAATAACACCCAAGGCTTCGTCACATCACTTGAAGCACTTGGATTTCTCAATTTCATTTTCAGATTTAGTTTCTACTCCCATAATGATGTGGTACAACCCTTTACCCCTTAGTTTGATTGTCATCTTAGATTTCCATTCAAATAATTTGAACGACATGAGAAAGGAACCTCACTAACATCCAACACGAGGAGAGAGAAAGTAAGAATACAAAAGAAAAAGAAACACACACACCCCCAATATACTATTTTCACCCCTATTTACCGCACTTTATAGTTTAGTGTGTTGATTACAATCTGATGTGTTTATGCAACATGAAACAATTGGTCACTCACCTTGCAATTGGAAAAAAATTGTGCAAGTGTGGAGACCACAATAAATTTCACGCATTCATAGTGAAACATCACCATAACAATCACAAAATAAAAGACGAAAAAAAAAAAAAGGGAAAATAATAAGTTTCATGTGAGAAAGTGTGTATTACATGTTTTTGAGATCCCTTACCACAATGTTGTGGTGGACACACTCACTAACCCATAAGCAAATAAGAGCTTAAAACGATACAAAACAACTCATGAAGGAGGCAATAACCTCTCAAAACACAAAAAGGGGCCTAAAAACACCTAGTACCTTCACAATAACACGTTAGAAAAATGCCCAATAACATTAAATTTAAGAGTTTTCCCAATTAATTTAATTAAAAATAATAAGGTTCTAAAATTAAATTGTCCACTTGCAAAAAAATGACCTAAATAATAAAAAACTTTTTCACTAAATAATTTAAACACTATAGTTTAAATAAATTAAAAAACCTATGTTTTAAACTTATAAAACTAGGATTATAACTTATAAAACTACATGTTTTATTTAAAAGGACGGAAAAGTTTTTAAAATTAAAAAGTGGTTGAGACCTAATGCCAAGTGGCACGGGCGAGAGGGCTCGAGGCAGGAGGTCCCAAAACGCATATGAGGTAGTTTGAATGGACATAGTCATTTCGCATGAGAGAAGGCCGACGGTTGCAATGCGAGAAGAGAGGTTGAGACAAGTTTGCAATGGATGGGATGGAATGCATGTGGTTTGAGATATGGGATAAACCATGCAAAACATGGCTCGAAGGGTAATAGGGATGGCTTGAGTAATGGTCGAGTCGAGTGAGGGAGATTGAGCTAGGTGAAGGTAATTTAAAGGAGACCAAGTTAGGCGATCTTAAAGCCACACGTAAAGCACAAAGTGGGAGCGAAAGGGTTGAGCCCATAAAAATCAAAGTAATATCGGGTAGATAATAAAAAGCTCAACATGGGAGATAAGGGGAACTCGAGTAGGATCCAAGTTGTGTGAGAGTGAGATGGGGCTGAGCTTGAGGTGGCTTGGCCAAATCAGCAGATGAGCTTGAGGAGTTCGAAGGGAAGGAGCAGGGTCAATCCCGAGGTGGCTTTGTCGATATGGATACAAGGAGATTAAGGAGCTTGATAGAAATGAGAGAGCAAAGTGAGAGTGAAGATGAGGGTTTTAGTAAGGTCCAATAAACTCAGGGCTAAAGTTTAGCGAAGAAAACTAAAAACGAAGACCAAAGAACATAAATACCTCTAAAAATTGTTTTCCACCAAGTTTAGTTATGGATAGCCAAATTTAGCTAGAAAATACCTATCTAGCACAAACACCAAGGAAAACACCAAAAACTATAAAACTCCAAAAATGAGATTATCCCATATTAGTACCAAAATGCACAAAACAATAATGGATTAAAAAAACTTGCACAAAGAGCTAATAAACCACGAAATTGGGAGTAATTAGCAATGAACCAATATGAGTAACATGTTTACCAAAATGATAGCTCTAATACGTATGCGAGTAAACCACGAGGATGAATGTAATGTGTGAAAATAAAGGTTGTTACACTCCAATAAAAATTAAAGAATGCTCCAAGTAATCAACAAGTAAATTAACCAAAAACAAATTGATCATGCAAAGAGAAAGGGTCTACTCATTCTCATAGATCAAAAGAAGAGTACATATGGGGAGTTTTGTGTAACTCCCATGCCTAGACATGTCATACTCCCATGATGGAGTGAGGAGTTACAATGCTATAATAACATGTAACTCCCATATGACAATGACACATATGATAAGTATGACATATTCTATGACGAAATCTATCATATGTCATATAACTCCCTAATAGACCTATGACTCACCTAAGTGAGATGACTCACCATGTGTAAGGTGTAAAATGTCCAATAAAGGAATAAAATGTAAACATATACCTCACACCAATAACATGTCGTCTAGTGTCCAAAAGTAATGTAATCATTCTAGAAAAGAAAATAATAATAGTGTGGAAAAGATAAAAGCAATGAAAGAGTAAAACAAGTGTTGTTAATGTCTAGTCTTCTCACTTTAGGAATCATGCATATAACGACATACCTAGAGGCATTGATGTAAGTAAAAGTGTGTGATTTCATGATCGCATGCATTTATCTTAACACTTGGTGTCATATTCTCATGCATATTAATCCGAATTTCTCTATCGCACACTCTTATCAATTATCGATATACCCACTCAATTTACATCAAAGCATAACAAAACTCCTGAGGCATCTCACCCAAAATATTCCTTAGTAACTATAAAATTCTTAAACCAAACCATACAAATCAAGACCATATTGTAATACATTATGGTCCACTCTGTCTGGTTCCATGCTCACTCTCGAACAAATATTTTCTTAATTTAAATTTTATCTTTGGGTCATTTCTTAACCCCTAAGTTGGCCTTAATGCATTACCTAACCTATGAAATCCTATAATAAGCACATATAATTTTCCATTTGAAATCACTTGGAACTTTTAAGAGACACTCTTGAAAATACTATTCCAAATTGACTTCAAGATCTCCTATCTCCATCTACAACAACATCACGTCTTTAGGAGAAACACATACATCAGTTTTGAAGCACTCAACTATGTCAAAGATTCTAGCTTCCCTCCCTATGAGCCAAGTCATAGTTAAGTTCAAGCAAAGGTTACACATTTCCAAACATCAAAAAGGTTAAAGAGTAGTTACTCTAGGTCCGTATACACTAGCACCACATACATAGTCGCGAAGGGTATGGTTTAATCTATATATAACTATACACACTATATTTGGGTCAATATATTTGAGTGTACATGAGGGGGTTGGCTTATATTTACATTTAAAAGTGTCCCTAAACTAGGATAACTATATGAGGCTTTCTCCCACTCGAGGGGATGTAGTGTAGTTCCTATATTAGTTTAGTAAGAGTAGATCGTAGGGTTGATCTATCCTCACCATAAATATATTTCTCCTTTTTTATCTAATGGTTGCATGAAGTTTATTGAATTTATTTACAATTTTCTACTTGTTGCAAGTCATTGTAGGCATTTCCATATTTGTGTGAACCCTAATATGCGATAACGAAGCACATATATACACCATCAATGAGCACCAACATTTGTATAACCCTAGCAAAAGGAGTATAAAATTGTAGGAAAGGGACTAAATTGTATTCCACTACACCATAGTATATATGGCATTGTCCCAAGTCATCTTCCGATTTAGTTTTAGGAATGAAGTATTTACATATTTTCATCTATGCCTCTGTAGCAGCTAAGGACACTTTATTCTTATCATTTAAGTAATCATATATTGTTATTTTCATCATTTATTATTTGGAGCTATATTCTGATTTGCATGTCAATTGTTTACTTAATAAATCTAAATATACACCATATTACAAACCCTTTTCAACCTATTTCATCAAATCAAATTTAGGTTGAATCATTTGATAAACCCAATTTGTGTAAAACCTATTTTTCCTAGGTTTCACTCACACTTTCCAACTATGTTCCTTTTATTTTCATCCCTTTAGATTTTTATGTGGAATATTTGTAGCTTACTCCAAGTTCCTTTTTTACATGATGTTACAACTAAGGGTTTACTCACTTTGGTTGTCATGAGCTACTATATCTCTAACTAGGACCATTCTCATGTCAAATTTAAGGGAGCAATCCGAGCTCTTGTTTATCCATGTGATTGTCCTCAATATTCATCTTATTTGTTAGTCTTCCTTTTCCTTTGAAGATTCCTTTGCTTGACATGCTTAAGAATGTTAATATAAATAATTATGTTCTCCAAGGGTATACTGAACCATGTTTCCCATTAAGCTTCGATGATCTCTCTCCTCAAGGTAATCAAACAATATCCCGAGATAAAATATGATCTATAAGACTTGCTAACCCAAATAAAGGTTTCACCTCATTTATCCCTTGATTACTTGTGATCTCTTCTTAACACTTTATGCCTTCTATTTTTTACAAAGATAAATAACTTATCTTATCCTCCTAGTGATTTAGTAAATGTACCTAATAATAAGTTTACACTAGATACATATCCCACCAGGTTCCAATTATGATGATGATGTTACTAGTAATTATAATGTAATAACACATGATGATACTACTTTTCCTACTTTACATGTTCATACTAATAATTACGTAAAAGACATTTGTCTAAGTTATGCGAAGGCAACTGATAATGACATAGTCGATTAGCACCATATCAATGACATATTTATGCCAATATGTGTTTACACTATGAGACTCAATTATTTTTAGTATGTCAATTGAACTTTGGGATTGCAAATGTACATAGGAACGACCATCTAGTCAATCTAAACCCTTCAATTGAGTTGTGCCGAGGTAGTTGTATAGTGAGGTATATTGTATGTGTTGTTCATCCGATATTTTTGTGTGTAGGATGTCCTGGCGGTCTATTCATCATGTCATGTGACGATACAACCGTAGAAGGGTTGGGTGGCTTATGAAGGAGGTGAAAGAGGAGTTGAATTTCTTGAGGAAAAATTAGGAAGGGTTTTTTTGCTAGTTGGACAAGGTTTTAATGATAGCCAATGCACATTATGGTATTTTTCATTTGGATCCAATGGTCACATTTAAAAATGTTGATCAACAACCCGTACAACACATAGACATAGGGATCACACGGTTTATTAGTTCAATGTTTAAATTTCATAATTGTTGCAGATGGTGCATGAGGGTTTCATTGTGTGGTGGAAGAAAGTTCTACAACTATTGCAGGTTTTCATTACATGTGTTTATTTTGTGTTTGATATGTGAAATGTCTCACGACTAGTGTAAGGGTATACAATTAATGTAGAAAAAAAGGATTATAGGACATATTTTATCTTGGCCTAAATGTATTTCATTTTAATGTATCAATCTATCCATTAAAAAATAGATCCATGGTTTATTTTGACAAACCCGATGTACAACAATAACACATTTGTATGCATTGAATCGAGTTAAGAGAAATCAATCAACCCTTACACCTAGGCTCGCCAAATGAGGATCTTCAACAAGCATAAAATGGATCTAATCTTGTAGATTTGATCAAATTTCTATTTAAAAGGCTTCAAGAAACATCACACTCTATTTCACCACCTTATTCTAAGCTAAATACACCTATGACATAGATTCACAATCAAGGAAACCACCATTTTACTTTGTTTCTCCAACTTTCCCTTCGTCTTATTTCATCAAATCTTCTTCTCCAAACAAGAAATTAGCCATTTTTAGCTTCACCAATGATTTCTTCTCATTTTCCTTGTTTCTCCACCTCCAAACCAAGTTAACTCAATCAAAATATTGATTCAAAAAGATAAAAATTCCAATCTTCACTCATCTTTCTAAAACTCGCTATTCTTGTGCTCTTAAGACAAGTATTTTGCTAGCTTCAAGGTTAGAATGATCTATAACTACCCATCAAGAAGTGTAAAAGTATTCAAATACCATTTAGGGAAAACATGGTGAGGTGTAAATTTTAAAATCCAAATCCTTATCTTCTTTTTCCTATCACACTTGCCTCCTCTAGCCTTATGAGGCCTCAAATAGTCTTGTTCTAAGGGTTTTTATACTATATCTTCTTCTCTCGTGAGGTTTCGAATGGTTTCATCACATTTTTAGGTACTTATTTCAGGGTTCTAGTTGTATGAAAATATTCAAGACTGATCTCCAAATATAAACTCCACTTCCTTTGTAAATGAACTTAATCAATTAGGTTTCTCATCGTATCCTCTATCCCTATTATAGTATCGTCATCTAAATATCTAAATTCCACCAATGAAAGTTCAAAATTCTTTCATATTCCTTTACTAGACACCTTTCCCGAGTTTTCGATAGCTTATCGGTTGATATCCACATGGAAAGGCTTCGCACTTGTATTTGGCTTCAAAACTCTAGCTATCTTCTCGTGACTACCCAAAGAAGGTGCACAATTCAATAACTTCCTTCCACTTAGTTTTCAAATTCTAACATTTCACTAGGGGCATGTTTCTATTAAATCCTTATATTGAACTTACCAAGTAATGTTCTAGTAACCCATAAATCATGAAATACACTTGGTTTACCCGTACTCTATCCCGTAGGTACACAATTCATAGTTTATGAGGAATAAATTCCAAATTTAACCTCTATGATACATTGTATCAAACCAAACTTGTATGCATGGCTTATTTTTACAACCTGATGAACTCTTTACTCCTCTCACTTGTCAAGAAATCTATCATGCGAACCCAAACTAAAGAGAAACAATCACCATTCACAATCACAATCACAGTCCACAATTTCTTATAATTTCCAAACTTGCGTAAGGGAATGTCATGTAAGAGTCATCCTCAAACCATTCCATAGCTTTCTAACATATGCATTAAAATTTCATGATCCATCTATCATGAGTTAATCACTACAATACTTTATCTTAAAATATCACGATTAGCCACTAATGAATGTCTTGGAAAGGTCACCGTTTATAGTGTTGAGAGTAATAAGTAACAATTTCATGTAAGAAACACAATATACATAATTCAAACTTCCATAAACTCATCTATTGGAGTTCAAGAACACACACCAAATTCATAATCATTCATAACAAAAGCTCCTTTCCTTGTATAAGTCTCAACCCCAATGTTCCTACACAATCTAATGCATCAATGTTTATACAATAAGGTAGAGAACTTCAACTTCAACTTCCACTATCCTCTTGCAAGGTTCATTCACACCTTTTCAAATGCAAACAAGGAGATACCACACTAAACTCGAGACAACCATGATCAAGACAATATTCCAATACAAAACAAAGTATTTCTATATCAATATAACTACATTCTTCCAAAAATAGTCTCACTCTCTCTTGAGGCATCCTATCCTCTTTCTCCTGGGAGGATAACTAAACCCACTCCTTCAAATCCTACTTCCTTTATCTCATCTCCTTCATAAATTACCCTAACTAACTTGACTCATGATCTTCTTAGACCTCTCTCTCCTCGAGGAATCCTATCCTCTTTCTCTTAAGAGGATAACTAAACTCACTCCTTCGAATCCTCCTTCCTTTATCTCATCTCCTTCATAACTTACCCTAACTAACTTGACTCATGATCTTCACACATGGCCATAATAGGCATATCATATCATTCTAGTCACTTTCCAACTCTTACCTTCACCTAAGACCTATGACACATACTTAAACCATCAAGATGCTATTTCATTCACCTTAAGACTCATGTCCTAAACTCTCACTCACCCCTTGACAAGCCCATTGGACTCAATTTCATGCCTTATAATTTTGAATTACATTTGGAGGGAATTGTCAAATTTGAAACTCATAACACTTGACCACTTAGTTTTCTCTCTTAGGACTTCAACATGCTCTAATATACCCTTACAATCATGAATAAGGAGAAAAATTGAAATTTTAGTGTTCTTGAAGATGCCCCCGCATCAAAACCCATGTATTACTATTTATTATAAAATATGCTCTATTTTTTTGGTTTTCTTGGTGTACTTTTTTATTTCCGCTCTAAAAGATGCAGAGGTTTGTATGTTATTAGAGACGTAGCTCCATTATAGTCTAGGCCAACACATAAGATGGTACTTCTCCATAACAATAACAATTGTTGGAAATGGAATGAACACGACATATAAGATGAATCTACTTTCATGGACACGAGTTTGTAAAAATGAATGTAAAACTCAAAATAATACTACTACCTGCAGTAATATCAGTTACCATTTAGTTACATGGGTAGGATATTTCCAAAATATCCACTTCTAACATCTTTTTATTCCTCTTGATTTCTCAGAACCATATCTAAAATTGGAGGTTTAATTACTTCAACCTCGTAAAATGTTCCCCTCCACTTCTTCAACCTGTAGATTTCTCCACGTGCAAGATTGTTTTGCCGAGGGATGGAAGAATAGTATTGCATTGCATGATTATGATGTGTCACTTCATTTTTAATGCTATGTGCACTATCCTTTTCAAATTCTAATCGTTTTGGATCCATATGGTCATATTATGGATTAGCACTATGTTTTATTTTATAGATTTTGACTTTTTAAAATCCTTGGTCATACTGTACATTAACATTCTATTGTGATTTACAAACTTTGTTTTTGGCAGTGTAATGCATCATCAAATGGTCTATGGCAGGGAAAAATTACATTTCCTAGAGTTCCTCCTTGTATATTGTTTAATAAATAAATAATATTTATATCATAAATGTTTGGTTTAGTTTTACTTATGGATTTTATAATGATTGTACTGGATTACTCTATTGGATATAGATGGGTGTGGTTATGTTTTAGTTTTACTACGATTTTAGGTGGATAACTGCAATTTAGAGTCTTTTATGCTACTTAATAATCACAATAATGTGAAATAAACAAACTAATCTTTTCCTCCTTTGTTCTTGGGTTTATTACGTGTCTAAAATGAACCCTTTGCATGAGGTCAGAGAAGGTGTTTCCCATATCAAGAATAAAAGCCTTTGATCTTTTGTTTTATTTGGAAGGGCATTATTTGTATCTCTGTATGTAGACCCAATCAATTTTTTGAGGAAGGCTCGACTACAATTGTGAAAATTGATTTCTAAATAACTATCATAGGTGGGCTAAGACTGGATTAGACTATATGCATAATAGTTGGGAAATTCTATCTAATAATTTATTTACATTCCATTGCAATACTCTACTTCTCTTATATTCCTAGATTAGGCATTAGCCAATTATAATTTTATTGACTAAATTGCATTGCCTTATAAGCACACATTCAATTTATTTACATGTTTTTTTAATCTTCCACTTTTTTACTTGCTTCTACAGGTTGTCAATGTTGGTGCAAGAACTGTAGCACTGGTTTAGTTCCCATATATACTTTGTTCTTGTTTCTTATTCCAACAACATCTACAGCATGCTTTGCATATTCTTCTAAATAGACTCCATTATAGACTTAATTTGTATTTATAAGTTATTAATTTTAATGGATGTGACTTTCGAGGTTTTGATGTGCATAACCTATAATAACATGTGTACTAAATATTAGACAACGAAAATTAATGAGTGTTTTTACCTCATTTCTTACATAGACGAATTCAAAGAAAATAATTTCATAAAATAGAATACTTACCTTATTTAGCTTACATAATAAATTTAATTTTAGCTTTTTATTGGGTTTGTTTCATTCAACATACATAAATTTAATTATAAATTAAAAAAACAATTTCGCTTTTGTACTACTATGTGATACAAGTGCTTTCAAGGCTTTCATCTTTAAAATTTGCGAGGCTCAATTTCATCACTCTTGAACTTATTTAGAATAAGAAATTGTGTTTCCACCTATACACTCCAATCAATGGACTACAACCTTCTTTGGAGCAACAAACATGTATATTGGTATGCGAATCTCCAACAACTTTGATTGTAAAATATTACACTTCCTTCAAGAACATTTAATATGCATAGTTTCCTTCTTCTAACAAGTACACTACTGAACTTTAATTTGTATTTTCCAATGTCAACATGGCATAACAAAGAACTAATGGTTTTATGGAACTCGCTTTAGCATAGGATTTTCTACGAGAAGAAATAATTTATATTCCTTCATTGCTTTACTTATTTCATGCGGGTGTGTATAGATACTTTGCAAAGAAATGTTCTAATTGTTTCAGTGGTAACTATATGGTTATTTTTGAATCTAATTCATATACGAATGACTCGTCGCCTACAAATTTTGACATACTTAATTTCATTTGAAAAGTTTTTATGGACTTGTCCAACAACACCCCTAAAACATTAATGTATAAGTGTTATTTTTTCATGGACTCAATCCCGATATAGGTAATCAAAGATAGCCACAATGCAATAACCATATATATGAAAAATGTATGTCACGAAGCCCTTTTGAAATCATAAATTCAATGCGAAATTTATAAATTCACTTGAATGTAATCTAAGTAGTATGCAAATAAATTTAGGTGATAAAGATATTTCACATCATATCATGTTACTTGTTATTTTTATAGTCATATCGTTACTTGTTATTTTTATAGTGACAAGGTTTCACAACTTTCATTTTATGATAGCGAAAACCTTGTCACATTGTGTTGTGTGTATTGGTGTGAGGGATATTATTTACTTATTATTGTTTAATTAGGTGAATTTCCTTCACTTATGGCGAGTCATCTCACATAGGTGAGTCATAGGTCTAGGTTGTCATAAGGAGTTATATAACATATTCTGTCATGTAGAATATGTCATATGCATGTCGAGTGTGCGTCATACAAGAGTTACTTTCCCTTTATGGAATGTAACTCATTTCTCCCTTGTGGAGGTATGATGAGTCCAGGCATGGGAGTTACACAACACTCCTATATGTACTTATTTTTTGATCTATGGGAGTGTTAGTATGTTTTACTTATGCACATTATTTTTGGTTCTTGGTTAATCTCTTACTAATTACTTGGAGCACATCTTCGATTCCGCTGAGTGCAACAATCTCGATGTTCACGTGCTTCCATTAGGTTCTCATAGCTCCATCTCACTACTCTCAGTAATCGTGTTACTCTCTTTGCTAGTTTTGATTACTCTTCATTTCATGTTGTTTTCTCTCATTGTGCAAGTTTTGGACCGTATTAGAAAACGTGCTTTGATTCACCTTTCTTTGAGTTCATGTTTACTTGATAATTACTTAGAGGAAATTCACGTTATCGTTTGAGTGTAACTCTGTCGATGTGCATTCCATTCCATGAGATCTTCGAGTCTCCTCTCACATGGTATAAGAGCTTCATTTTTGGTAATTGTGTACTCACAATTTGATTGTTCTTATACTTCCGATTTTGATTTTTAATCGCTTCTTGTGAAAGCTTATTAGTCATTAATTATTTGTGTTGATATATTTAACATTTGTTTTTTTGGAGTTTGTGTTGTCTTGGGTTAGTGCACGTGTATTTTAAAGGGGTTTCTCCACTAGATTTAGCTAGTTGTAACTAACTTTGGAAGGAAAGCTATTTTTGGAGGTACTTTTCATTTCCTAGTTTTACCAGATTTTTTTCATTAAAATTTCAATTTTCTAGAATCATTTTGTTTGAAACATGTTTTCCTCCTCTCCTGCTATTTTTTTCGCAACCCCGTTGCCTTTCCCTCTACCCATCTTAAAGCGAGATCGTGCGCAGCTTGGTGAGCTCCCTAACGAGTTGTTTTCCTCGGCTCATGTTCTTAGTGAGTTGGTTCTCCCCTGTGAGCTATCCTTGGCAAGCGAGTTAGGCCATTTCTTTTTTGGTTGTATCTCTATTCAATGAGCTAGCCTTCTTTGGATAATTCTTTGTTTTGGTTAGCTCGACCTCATTTGTGGCTCTCTCTTGCTCCTGGCCATTCCTTGCTCGTTGCTTGTTGGCCTATTTGAACTTACCGCACTCGTTCACTACTCGATTTTGCACCATGCTTGTGTTTTCTTTCTTGTTCTTGGTTCAAACCCTATGTTTGGTCTCTTAGCTCCTTGCATCTTTGGCCCTTGCTACCATCCTAGTGAGCTCCCACATATCGTTCGGCTCTCTACACAAACTCAAATCTCCCTCCCACATCATGGATCGTTTGACCTATGTTTTTCGTTGCTCTTCCTACATGTCGCGTTATCTCCTGAGATGACAAGATTATCCCACTCCTGCTCTCATACTCAACCACTTGAGCGTTATCTCATGCTTCTTCGGATTCCCATCGAATCCGACCCTTGCTTTGCAGCACCGAGTTGGACTCGCCTCGGACATTATCCCCGCTGCATTGAGCCCCACACACCCATTCTTCCGATGATGCCTCGTCGACCACTCGCCAACTATGTGTCGAGCTTCCTCCTCTTGCTAATTCGCTCCCACGAGTAGTCTCGTTTGGATCTCTCCTTCCCACTCCTTTTAAGCCCTCGTAATTTATCTTTAAACCTAAGTTTTGTGGCTTAGTGTTAATACATTTAAAGTAGCGCATTTTTAAAAAAGGGGAAGGTGTTTATTGTTTAAGCTAGGTCTTAATTTTTATTAAGGTCTAGTTTATTTTTCAAAGGGCCAATTAGTATTAAATTTAGGAGGGTAATTAAGTTGATTAGTGGTTAATTAGAGTTTAATTAGTTGTTTTCTCATCTTTTAAATTTATTTTAATTTTTAAAAATAAAATAATCGGGAAAACTAAATCTATGAAAAGTAGTGTTATTAGATGTTTTTTTTTACTAATATGTGTTGGAGTGTGTATCACTTTTCAAAGATTCTTTTTTCCTTTTGGGAGAATTTCCCGCATCTGAGGTCCTCTGAACTCATTTTGAGTCCCCTTTTACATCAGTATCATTCCTTTTATTGCTTGCAGGTTAGTGAGTGTGTCCTTCACAACCTTATGATAAGGAGTTTATCTAGCACGTGAGATGTTTTTTTCTCACTTAGACCTTATTTATTGCTCTTATTCCTATTTCGTCCTTTTTTGTGCTTGTTACAGTGTCACTTCAGTTGCGTGTGTCGAAACACATTGTGGTCTTCACACTTGCATGTTATTACGTTGATTTCAAGGTGAGTGACCAAACATTTCTCACAACACGAACACACTGATTGTAACCTACACACTATTTATAAAGTGCCACAAATAGGGGGGTTAAACTAGGTTCCTTGGAGGATTCTATTTTCATGGATTTCAACTTTCATTGTTCCACGGTCTAACTATGTTCGACAACTACATGTGATGAAAGAATGAGATAGTCGATCATCGCACTATGCATGAATTGTTACCCCATCTTCTTGGGATTGTATCTAAATCCGTTACTCACTTATAACATCGTTATTGGCTAAAAAAGATGACACGAAATATGGAATTATTTATCTTACTATACCAAAGAACCTTCAACGTCAACTAGAGTTCAGAATTAGTCCTCACATAGAGCTTGGACCTTCATTCGAACCTACATCAATATTTTGACCCTCCTTCATCCAGCTTATGGATCTTCGGATGATATTACACCCATGGAGGACAATGAGTTTACCAATATTTTTCTTACGATTGGGGGCATCAATATATGTTTGTCTTGATGTTCCATCGAATTTAGTCTTTCTCCCTTTGGAGTTCCCCAATACTGTCCTCCACAAAAATATTTGGTTTACTTCTCACCCACCTCACATGTTGCTTAAAACCTCCATATTTCTCCTTCATGAACATTTTTAGATTCCTTTGATTCTAGCATAGTGATCCTTCCATCACCTGTCAGCCCCTTCTATATATTTCGGTGTTGCTTCTTTAGAGGCTTCCTGCAATCCTCTGCAACAACAATAGGACATTGATTTCTTTGAATTAGACTTAGAAAAATTGTTGAAGGATACCGACATCACCATGCAACATCTTCTTCCTTCACCTAATGCCACTTTAGAGATCATAGTTGTTATCGCACCAACTTCCACATATTTCCCAGGAGTTCATCCACCTCTTTAGGATTCTCTTCCATGGTAACTCAATCCACTTGATGATATATCTATATTTGCAGACCACCATCTTTTTGAGATTTATCGATTGTCACCGATTCTCTTGATATATTGTCTCCTTTATATGTTAAGCCACCTTTAGAGACAGGGGCATGCTTTGCCCCCTCTACTACCGATCAGACTTTTGGGTCCTTCATATTCCATGGGAGTTCATCAGAAATCATCTTTTAGAGGAGATGGCTAGTTCTCTTCTTTTCCTCATTTTCTTCTTGTAGAAAGATTGTGGTTTGTACATGGTTACCTTATCAGGCCTTAGTTCTCATGACCCATTTAACACATTTTTCTTAGGTTGTTTAAGTGAGTCTCAGATCTCTCAGTAAGTGGATATTTTTCCTTGGGTTTTCCTCCATTACTTGATATCCTTATTGTACATGGGTACCTTATAAGGCCTAGTTGTTGGGACTCATTTCTCTTCTCCTCTTCTTCTATTCTAGAAAGATTTTTGTTTATATATGGGTACCTTATTATGCCTTTAGTTGTACAGACCCATATGATGCATCTTTTTTATGTTGTCTAGGGATTAATCCTTATTTTTTTGACTGCCCTTTTCTCTACCTAAGCTTCGATGAAGGGGGTGTTGGTGTGAGGGATATTATTTACTTATTATTTATTAATTAGGTGAATTTACCTCACCCATGGTGAGTCATCTCACTTAGGTGAATCATAGGTCTAAGTTGTCATTAGGAGTTATATGACATATTCTATCATAGAATTTGTCATATGCGTCGATGTGTCATACATGAATTGATTTCCTTCATGGAATGTAAATCCTTTCTCCCTTGTGGAGGTATGATGAGTCCATGCATGGGAGTTACACAACACTCCTATATGTACTTCTTTTTTGATCTATGAGAATGTTAGAATTTTTTTCCTTATGCACATTATTTTTGGTTTTTGGTTAATCTCTTGTTAATTACTTGGAGCACATCTTCAATTCCAATGGAGTGTAAAAATCTCAATGTTCACATGCTTCGTTAGGTTCTCGAATCTCTATCTCACCGGTTGTAATAGTGTTACTCACTTTGCTAGTTGTTGATTACTCTTCGTTTCGTGTTGTTTTCTCTCCTTGTGTAAGTTTTGGACCGTATTAGAAAACATGCTTGACTCACCTTTCCTTGAGTTCATGTTTACTTGCTAATTACTTGGAGGAAATTTACATTATCATTTGAGTGTAACTCTGTTGATGTGCACGCCATTCCATGAGATCTTCAAGCCCTCTCTCAAAGCAGGTGTGTGACGATGCCATTACGGACATATCAATGCTTCCCAACATGTTGGTGATGGGAAGTCTTTTTCTCAAGGGAATGCATGGAGATTTCTATGTGATCCTGATGCTACAAATTAGGGGTTACAGTGTATATTGGTATATTATGATGCTCTTCATGATGTTTTGAGAACTGACACAATGTCGTTGTTGATAGATCGGGAGCTACAAAGCATGGCGCTTAAGGGCGAAGGGTGAGGGATTCAAACATTTTCAAGCTTCCCTATTTTGAGGTAGTGATAAAGGAACCTCTATGAATGGTTTGACCGTGCTTCACCAGTGCATACGGAGAGGCATTGATTTTGCATTGACATGAGCTTCGTGAAGAGGCATTAACATCACTTCAACCTTGCCATCATTCTTTTTGCTTGTTCCAAATTGGGAATGTTGGGACCGGGTAAGAAAATCCATTTGGTCATTCTTTATCGACAATCATATTAAACATATAATATACTTTCGGAGGCTAACTTATGAGAATATTCTTGTGGAATTGTTTTATGTTACTATGTATTAAAACATAAGTCATCATGGGAATTGTTACATTGGATATCACCCTAAAAATAGGCTCACATTAAAGTAGTATGAAACTAATTAGTGTTATCCTATGTTTTTATTTACTTTTATTCATGACTTCTCTTCCTTGTGCTTTCATGAGTATTGGTCATTTTTTTTTGGGTTACACTAATATATTATTATGTTTTTTTCCTCACAAATTTAGGATCCACCCGAGTTGTTTCTAGCCAAAATGAAAGAATTATATTCAACATCTATATTAGATTTTTGCCACAAATTAGTTAGTACAAACGTAACATATATTCCATTAGAGGTGTGCTTTGTAGTGAGCTACATCATAATATTGATGGGGCCTTGCTGGGACATGGAGCTATTATTGCGTGTGTTGTCATTTCTACGCTATAATATCATTTCTCCACAACGAGGTCAAACTAAAAATGGTGAATCATGTTGAAAATAAAAGACATTAATTGTGTCGATAAATTATTGCATTCTAAATTTGGTCCAATAAATTTATAAAAAGGCCTTGACAAAACCTTTAGAAGGCCCCCATAATGTACTCTTTGTTTTTTATAATGGGAAATAAAAAGAAAGTTTCAATTAAAAAATGCAGGACAAATATTTCAAAATATAAATATTGAATTTCTTGGTAAGTTTAGTTTTCATTTTTTAATGGGAAAAATATTTTATTTGTAATGGAATTGTTTGTTTAATTTATAATGCACATTTAATAGGCTATACAATTCAATTTGGAAGGTATAATTATGTGAAGATGTTTTCTAAATGGGATTAGGGGTGGTTGATTCTCACACTTGTTAGATAGATATAGATGGATAACCGAGATAAAGTGTGGATGGTCATTGACATCTGGCATAATCTTAGCGTCCATATGGTGAACCTAAGAGCTACAAGAATCCTTGACATATTTCTCTTATGTGACAACCTTGTATTGGATTTTGACACTTGACTTAAGGCCATTTTCGAATGAACATATGGGTTTCTACTTTCCATTTAGAGTTATTTTATGTTGTTTCTTTTCTTTATCATGTTGAATCCACAATTATTTACTTCCCACATGTTCATTTCCAACTTTCCGTCCATGTTCTTGTCGGGTATCTCAAAAATATTAATGTTGTCCAATTAAAAATTGGAATTTCAATCTTAATTGACATATATTTTCTACTTGTTGCTCATATGACTAGTCAATGTATGAGCTCAGTTAACATATATTATTTAAATTGATGTGGATAATCCACACGAGGTGGAGATGACTAGATGAAGGGCATCTAATAGATATTATTTATGAAGGAACAATATACTATGTGGAATAGGTGCGTGACATGCAAGCTTTTGATTCCCACCTTTTAATTTCCAACATTCCATTCATGTCTATGTCTTACCTATCAAATTAAATTCTTTCCAATCATAAGCCTTAGTGTTATGGGACAAAAAATAACAAGCTTGATTGACAAATAAAATCTACCTTTTGCTAATCGAAAACCTTGATGCCATGAAAAAAAGATACCAAATCTTCATTACAAGATAAAATCTACTTGGCAGTTGCACTCATGTGATTAGTGTGAATGAGAGCCACACTATAAAGTGGAGTGCATATAACACATATTCTTTGCATTGGAACAATTTGTTTTATGGAATAGGTACGGGGCATGCAAGTATGCAATCTCCATCATTAATGTCCAAATTCCCATTTGTATATTGGTTTTATCTACCAATTAAATTTCATCCAATTGACAACCTTAAAGCCGAAAAATTACAAAATAAATTACAAAGTATGTATAACATGCTTCTTCTCTCACACAATCATCTGTTGGGTGGCGAGCTAAGTTATCATTTGATTCGTGTAACTCCTTCCCCGCAATTTATCAAGCTTAAAAATGAAAAGGGGGCTTCCAAAGTTTTGCAAGAAGTAAGCGGTGTCATACGGTTTTCTACCTTTGTAATGATGGATTTTCCTCTTTTTTGGTCCCTGAAGCACCAATTACACTCATGTGAGTAATGCAACCGATATTGAGACAATAAAGAGGAACACATAATATATAATATTTGTGTAGGAGCATTCTAATCCGTAGTGTGAAACATGCAAGTATTTAGTTCCCACCATTTTATTTCCATATTTCCATTCACGTCTTTTCCTTATCTAACAACTTAAACACTACCCAATTGAAACCGTTGACACTAAAAATAAAATATAGTAACCCTAATTTTATGATAGTCACTATGTTGCTACCACCAGACACACCCCGCAACATGTTGTCAACTCTTTATCAAATATTCACCATCATATCTTCTATAAATCTTAACCATCATCTCTTTGTTATGTGTTGGGAATGAACATATGGGTTTCAACTTTCCATTTAAAGTTATTTTATGTTGTTTGCTTTCTTTATTATGTTGAATCCACAATTATTTACTTCCCCATGTTCATTTCCAACTTTACATTCATGTCCTCATCAAGTATCTCAAAACATTAATGTCATCCAATAAAAAAATTTGAATTTTTAACCTCGATTGAAAAATATTTTCTACTTGTTGCTCATATCACCATTCGATGTACAATCTCAATTATTGATGGCTTTTTGTACATCAATTGTCCCTACATTTACTGTAACTCTCAACTAAAAATAAGAGTAACAAATTGCTACAAAAATCAAGCTTCGTGGTTGGGTTTTGAACTAACCATTTGGAATTGCCCCACTTTTTATTTTGGACCCTTCAAACTCACGTGATTAGTCCAAGTGATATACCAAAATTTCTTGGGAGGAATAATCTCGGCCATGCAATAAGTGTGGACCATGTAGGTGGTTAATTTTCCCTATCCAATAAAAATCCTCGACGGCCCACATATGTCCCTCTTTTTGTCGCTGATTGTTGAATGACTATGCCATCACAATTGTTGATGATGAAAACTTTACATGGAGCTCATCTACTCCACATTAGTGTTTCTCTCCCTCTAATTTGACTCTTTCAAAATATCCCCTTCGATATTTCCATCGTACACGTATGATTGATACTATTTTATTTTACATAACATGATAGGGTAACGTCCTCCCTCAATTGCCTTATGAGGATTTCATTTTTGTCATGCGAACCTAATGCCGAGTTTAATTTCCCAAAATTACTATAAAAATTCTATTTTCATCGACAATTCTATTTGACTCACCTTATCCAAATATGCAATCAGCGAAATTCTATCCAACGAAAGTGAATTCACGGAGGAGGCACCGATACCATCAAGGTCATCATGTGTGTCGAATGGAGGTATCAAGTAATGACCAATTAGTGATTTATGAGGACCACAACCAATGCTTGAATTTGGATAAATTTTCATCGCTTGATGTTCCAAATAGATTTTACCTCATGTTTGTTACAACAAAGGAGCAACTGGAAGGGCCCATTTTATTGGAATTGACAAACTTGTTGAATTTATAAGTTTTTAGTTACATAAAATGGGGGAAAAGAGAGGCAAAGCTTTGTGCTTACGGAGAAGGCATTTTATATCTTATCCAGTACAAATGTGAATCCTTTATATTTACTTAAAGAAAAATATGCCCATGTGGTTACAACAAAATTGAATTTTTGTGGGTTTATTTTTTCGTAGGGTGGAACAGTGTTGAAAGAAATATTTAAAATTAACTTCAATGGCTTTTCTTCTATCATGTTCCAATATATTATAAATTTTGGTTTGATAACCTCTATTTTTGATAACTTTGTATTGTTTATTACATTTAAAGCATTTATATAAGTGAGATGAATGCCACTAATACTAAACAACTCAAGAAGTAGTGAAGAAACATGTAAGGTAATTAATCACTTTGTATTTTTTTATCATGTGAAAGTCACAATTATTTACTACCCACCTTTTCATTTCCAGCTTTTCTATTCATGTCTTTATCTTTACACCGAAGGCATTCTTCAAATGAGAATAAGGGGGCGAAGAGTTGCGAATTATGAAAAGATGTGAACCGCCTCTATACCAACATCATATCGGAGGGCTTGTTTTAAAAGATGTAGTAATCGAATGGTTCTAGTGCTTGTGTACACATTTTACGCCAAAAGATTTATTTTAATGCAACTCCGAATTTTATCTCTAAAACACCCATCTCTCGAATGTGAACATCATTTTCAAAACCATGCATGTAATAGGATGAGTCACAATTCATTTATTTATGTGGTCTTCTCAATTCATCATGGTAGTCATGCATTATTGAGTATCCACTATTTTAAGTAGATGACCCTATCCATCACACATGTTCATGATGGAGTCCACTAAAATTGAACCCACAAACTACAGGATCCTAATTTTTCCACCAACCACCGCACCACAACTATTTTCAATGATTTTTTTCAAAATTTGATTTTAAGTTTGACTCAGAACATGCGTGACATTTAGGCTACTATATTTTAAGCCGATCAACCTCTTTCCTCTAACAAGTGAGTATGGATTGATTGGATTTATGATTTATACTCTTACCCTCATTTGATATGATCCTGGTTAGTAGTAATAGATATTTCATTGTTATTCATTATTAGCAATCACATGTGAGGTGTATGATGATAACGTTGAAAGATAGAGACGAAAGTGAGGAGAAGGAAACTAGAATATATAAAAAAGGAGTATGATAAATGCATGTGGGTAGACAATAAAAGGAGGAACAAGTTGAAACGAATATGGAGTAACACAATAGGATATGAGAAGAGGAGGAGCGGAGGCGAGGAAACCAACAATGTAGTTCAAGAGGGGAGAGATGAAGGAAGGGAACGAAGACTCGATTCCTCCAACAAGCGTGTGGATCAGAGAGGTGCAAAGGACATTTTGGTGTAGCAACCAGAATGAAAATGGAGGAGAAATACGAAGGACCGACAATGAGGGAACTCTTGATATATCCATGAAGGTTAGGCCTTGTCTTTCCGTTCCTCCAATGTCAATAGTGGCTCGCTACAGAGTAAGCCCTTGAGATTTGTGGATTGAAAATGCCCAAGCCATTTTAAGCGGTAGTTGTTTTTTATTTCCTCTAGAAATTGGTGGAACAGGAACATGGAAGGGGTTTTCTACATCCCAAGGAGGCCCCGAGTATCGATCAAATCTGATGATGACAAATAAAGGCAAAACATGTGGAATGAAGGATCCTTTGTAGACTATGTTCATGATGAGATCCAAAGAAGCACCATTGAAAAGACCTGTTTCAACCCAAATTTTTGTGGAAAGCATAACTTTCTAGTTAATGCAAAGAATAACTCTACGTTACTGATTGATCATGATTAGCCTCTCCAGTCAACACGCCTCGGTGTTTTGAGTGATTGATTTGGCTATGGGAGAGTTAAGAGACTTTAACATTTGAAGGTTGTGGTTTCGCCGACTAGGTTGTTTTTTAGAAAAATATGGGGGCATCTTTGAACTAAATGATTTCTTGTTCGAAGGAAAGAATATGTTCTTGACATAAGGATATCCCAATCCTGAAATAGAGGGACATAATTATGAATGTTGAGTAAAGAGTTCCAAAATGATTCCTGTGTAAGTGGAACCCCATTGCCAAAGATTACATTGAGGGAGATGGCTATCGTGAAGTCTTTACATAGGATATCCTGGTAGGAGTTGTTGGCATATATAGGTATGTCCATGATAGGTGGAAGTTTACTAAGGTCCCCAATAAGGATGATAGACTTGTTCCCGAATGAAAATGTTTTGGATTGAGCGAAATATTATCAAAGGTGGTAGTAAATTTTACCAAGAAACTTTGGGCCAGTGAAACTCATTTCATAAATTAGAATATATTGGATATTTTTAAGGGAGTCTTGAAAAGAGGATAAATCTGGAATTCCAAGTGATTGAGTTATTTGATGGGAATGTGTAGGCTAGCATGTATTGTTGAAGCAAAATGTTGAAAGCAACAACTCTAGTTGGGGTGAGCAAAAGGAGAGGTAAAAGGCTTGGGGTAGACGTGGAGGAAAATGAAGACTGAAAGTGTTAAGGAGGTATTATTTTCCAATACACCTTAATGCCTTGAATAATAAGCCTTGAATAATAAGCTTTAGAGGAGGAAGGTCGGACCTCGTGCAAAGTGATGAAGAACAATATCTAACACCAACTTCATTCTAGAGATAACAAAAGCATGTGAGGTGATATTGCCTTTCATGCAAGCTGGCTGAAGCATGTGTAGTCTTAGTATCCTCGATAAAAGTGGGTCCAAGAGCTTGTAAAGTAACTAGAACATTATGTGCACTCTAATCGTGTAGGTGTCAAATTCACAGAGACCTAACATATGTTGTTAATTTGTTAGCTTGGACAGCTGTTCGTCCATTTGCTAAGATTAGATAATAGTTATCTTATTGTTGAGAATGTATTTAATTATTTTCTAATTTTTGATTTCCTTTAGTGACACCTTACAACCTATTTGTTATGGTTGTTAAGTTGTTATGTATCTCAGCCGTCGATTGAGAATTGATCTCGGCCATTGGTTTACCAATGAGAGTAGTATAAAAGGAGGTCATTGGGCATTTGGAGAATACACAAGTTTTTGAGAAGCATTTGCAGTGCTAGCAAATGTGTTTGTAAGTTTGCAGTGATAGCAAACAGTCTTGCAGAGTGTTAGAAAGGCGCAGTGATAGCGTTGGGGATAGTAGTGGGGGAATATCAGTGAGAGAAGTTGGGAGATTTTGGAGTTCTGCTAGTAAGAGGCAAGGAATCTTTGTATCTCTTAATTTGCTGAAGTTAATATAATTTCTCATTTGTAGAACTAGTTTTCCCTTAGGGGTTTTTCCAGGGACAATTTGTCTAAAAATATTGTGTTCTTTGTGTTACGCATTTCTTTCGTATTTTTATTAGTGAAGTTGCAGTTGTGTTATTTTTCGATATTAGCTGTGAATTAGTTTTCGGCTAGTTAAATAATATTTAAAGATAGGAGATTAATAATCAGTGACTGCAATAGAATTTTCACATGGTATCAAAGCTATGTTAAGGGTAGAAAAGGTTTGCCCTAGGAAAGAAATTGAGGGTTTCTATAACCTAGTTTGATCTCTTTAAATTCTTTTTACTTTTATCCTTTGAGATGGCTTCAATTGGTTTGAGAGATTAGGACATGATTAGATGGTGCCTCGAATTTTGGTGTCTGGAAGGCCAGACTTTCTTTATTGTTGGAAGAGAATGGTATAAAGGATTATGTTACCACTGTTGTAACTGTACCTACAGACACAACACAACTTGCAGCATACAAGAAAGAGGATGCCAAGGCGAGGAGGATTGTCCTTGATGGTGTCAAGGATCATATTGTTTCACACATCTCTGAGTTAGATACGGTGAAGAAGATGTGGGATGCCATTATGAATCTGTACCAGAATTCTACCACTAACCGGAAGCTGATTCTCAGAGAAAAGTTGAAGAATACCCAGGATGAACAAGGGAGAAGACGCGTTATGCAGTTACCTCACTAGGCTTAGACTCAAATCAAGGATGAGTTAACATTTGTTGGAGATAAGCTAGATGATGATGAACTAGTAAGAATAACCCTAAATGGGTTTACTAAATAGTGGGATGTCTTTGTTCAAGTTATTAGTGGACGAGACACCTTACCAAGTTGGGATCGACTATGGATAGATTTCACTCAAGAGGAGTTTAGACTAAGTCTTGTCAATCGGACCAACAAGAGTCAAAAAAGTGAGGGAGAACAAGAAAACATTGCCCTAGCGGAAAAGGGAAAGCAAAGAAGGGATTTAGCAAAGGATCAAATTATCAAAGTGAGAAGAAGAAGGACATGTCTAAGGTCAAGTGTTATGGCTGTCATGAGTTTGGCCACTATGTTAGTAACTACCCACAAAGGAAGAAGAATGATAAGAAGGGCAAGAACTAGGTGGCGGCTTCAGCAAGTGCAGAGGAGCTCTCTAGGAGATTGGAGGATGAGTTTGCACTCATAGCTTGTATGGTTAGCTCAACCTCATAGTGTGTTTGGTATATAGATAGTGGGCGCCATTTCATATGATAGATTTAGAGAGTACTTCTCCGCTACTTACAGGAGGAGGACACCAATATCCGATTTCTATGGGGAACTTGTCTAAGCTCAACCCGGCTTAGGAAATGGACTGCTTAGTTTCGTAGGGAGAATGGAAAGATAGTTCCACTTCATGATGTCTTGCGTATGTGCCATGCTTAGGTATGAATATGATTTATGTATCATTCTTCATGATAAAGGGTATAATGTACGTTTTAGAGGGACACATGTGTTGATTAAGCACAAGGATTGGAAATCACCCATAACTATTGGAGTTAGGAGTGGTCACCTTTATAGGTTACAGTTTGATACTCCTAAGGCACTTATGAGTAGTAGTAATCCTAGAGATCTTAGAGAGCTATGTCATAAGAGGATGGGCCATATTCATCATGGAGCACTTAAATTGCTTCGTGAGACAAAGTGAGTGTTTCCGAGATGAGCACAGAGCATGATGATGTATGTAAGGGATGTGTGTTGGGAAGTTTGTGAAAGCATATTTTCCAAGGAGTGACAATAGATCTAAGGGTGTTCTTGATCTAGTACATTCAGATGTATGTGGACCAATGTTGACAAAGTCTCTCAGAGGATATGTGTACTATGTTACATTTATTGATTATTTCTCCAGAAGACCGGATATCGTTCTTGAGACCAAGGATGAGGTTTTCAATCGCTTGAAAGAGTTCAAGGATCTTGCGAAGAACTCGACGGAAGGAAGATAAATGTTATTTGGTCGAGATAATGGAGGTGATTACAAAGGAAATGATTTCCGGATTTGTGTACCCGAGAAGGAATTAAGAGAGAGTGGACGATTTCTTACAATCCACAACAGAATGGAGTTGCTGAGAGGAAGAACCGTTCTATATCGGAGGCGATGAAGGCTATGCTACATGACCAGACATGTCCCGCTATCTATGGGTAGAGGCGTGTAGTACAACAATTTACATTTAGAATAGGGTTCCACACAAGGTACTAGGGAAGATGACACCAGAGGAAGCTTTCACAAGGAAGAAGCTAGATGTAGGTCACTTCAGGATATTTGGGAGTTTGGCATATTGTCATATTCTAGAAGATACACGTACCAAGTTAGATCAGACTGCAGAGAAGGGGTACCTTGTTGGGTACAATGAAACTTCAAAGGCATATAGGATTTTTATTCCAAGGACTAGAAGAATTATTATTAGACGTGATGTCAAGTTCATGGAGGACAAAGCGTTTAGAAGGTCCAGAGATTTGCCAGTAGATGATCAAAGTGAGCAGCCAACAAAAGCTCCAAGTCCAAGTCAAGGGCAGCAAAGCTCAAGTACAGTTACTAGTACAAGCATAGACTCAGGTAGTGAAGATTCACAGAGTATGGAGCAACTAGTGCAGCAGGATATGCATCTAGAAGATTTAGAGGTTGATATTTCATCCTCTACATTGGGCAGGAAGAACCGTGAGGTTTAAAACACACAAAGGGATACTCGGAGTTTGTGGGAGCTCCTAGGAAGAGTACGAGACAGAGAGAGAACCAGCCAAGTTCAATGACTATGTGACATTAGTCGGCCCGGTTGGTAGATAGTGAACCTTCCAGCCTATCAAGAGGTCGCACAACATCGTGTATGGCAAGATGCTATGGTTGAGGAATATACTTCAATAATGCGTAGAATGATGTGTGGGAGGTAGTGCTTAGACCAACAGAGATATGGCGATAGTTGATCTCGTTGGATCTTCAAGATAAAGCATCATGCATATGGTAGCATTGAGAAATACAAGGCAAGGTTTGTGGCAAAGGGGTTCTCGCAGAAGGAGGAATAGACTATTAGGAGACATTTGCTCCAAAGGCTGTATACTTCTATACGAGCTATAATCTCATTTGCAACACATATGGGATGGTAGATCCATCAAATGGATGTCAAGACAACATTCCTTAATGGTGAATTGAAGGAGGAGGTATACATAGAACAACCAGAAGGATTTGTAGCACACAACAAAGAGACCCACGTGTGCAGATTGAAGAAAGCCTTGTACGGACTCAAGCAGGCTCCTAGAGTGTGGTATGAGCGCATTGATACATACTTGCAGGAAATGGGCTTTGTGAAGAGTGAGGTAGATGCTAACCTCTACTACTTGGTGGTTGGGGCGAGGCTCTCATTCTTGTTCTATATGTAGATGACTTGTTTCTTACAGAGTGCACTAGGGCTCATAGAGGATTACAAGAGGGACCTTGCAGAAGAGTTCGAGATGAAGGACTTGGGACTCATGCTCTATTTTCTAGGCATGGATGTGTGGCGAGATAGATGGAGAGATTTTCCTCGGTCAAGGGAAATATTGCATTGAAATCTTGAAGAGAGATGGAGGATTGCAAAGCCATGTCTACACCTATGATCACTAATTGGAGGAAGGTAAATACATCTAAGGAAAAAGATGTAGATCCCACCTTATACAGGTAGTTAATTGGTTCGCTCATGTATTTGGTCAACACTAGGCCAGATATAGCATTTGCAGTAAACTCTCTTAGTCAGTTCATGGTTGAGCCAAAGAGAGTGCATTGACAACGACCAAGCATGTGTTGCATTATTTGTGTGGTTCAGTTGAGTATGGGATCGATATGTTCGAGGTGAAGGAATCAAGCTGATAGGCTATACTTGATGCATATTGGGCAGTGTGCAAGATAACATAAAAGGAGCACTTTAGGGTGTTGTTTCAGTTAGGATCGGAGTTGTTTCTGGTTCATCAGAAACAAAAGTCTCGCTGGGCTTTGAGTTCATTAGAATCAAAACACATTGCAGCTAAGATGGCAACATATGAAGCTATATGGCTTTGGAAGTTCTTAGTGGCCTTGTTTGGTCAGAAGGTTGAGACTACTGTGATAGACTATGACAATCAAAGTTGCATCAAGTTGTTTGAGAATCTAGTGTTTCATGATAGGTCTAAACATATAGATATCAGGTATCACTTCATCAGGGATTGTGTACAATGAGGTATTGTTCAGCTACAATACATACCTATAGAGGAGCAGGTAGCAGACATTCTGACTAAGGCATTGGGGAAGGAAAAATTTATCTTCTTCAGAGATAAGATGGGTGTCGTGCAGAACAACTTCCTCGCTAAGAGGGAGTGTTAATTTGTTAGCTTGGACAGTTGTTTGTCCATTTGCTAAGATTAGATAATAGTTATCTTATTGTTGAGAATGTATTTAATTATTTTCTAATTTTTGATTTCCTTTAGTGACACCTTGCAACCTATTTGTTATGGTTGTTAAGTTGTTATGTATCTCAGCCATCGATTGAGAATCGATCTTGGCCGTTGGTTTACCAATGAGAGTAGTATAAAAGGAGGTCATTGGGAATTTGGAGAATACACAAGTTTTTGAGAAGCATTTGTAGTGCTATCAAATGTGTTTATAAGTTTGTAGTGATAGAAAACAATCTTACAGTGTTAGCAAGGGCGCAAAGTGATAGCATTCCTGATAGCAGTGGGGAATATCGCAGAGAGAAGTTAGGAGATTGTCAGGGTTCTGCCAGTAAGAGGCAAGGAATCTTTGTATCTCTTAATTTGCTAAAGTTAATATAATTTCTCATTTGTAGAACTAGTTTTCCCTTAGGGGTTTTTCTAGGGACAATTTGTTTGAAAATATTGTGTTCTTTGTGTTACGATTTCTTTCCGTATTTTTATTAGTGAAGTTGCATTGTGTTATTTTTCTATATTAGTTGTGAATTAGTTTTCATGGTCGCTTAAATAATATTTAAAGATAGGAGATTAATTATCAATGATCGCAATAGAATTTTCACATATGCAAGTCATCAAGGCCCATTGCATTTTCGGCTGAAACTCGACAATATTTGCCACTCATTTAGTTTTTGGGGCTTGTGTTGTTTCCATGTCAAAGTTACGTCCACTTTCGAATTTTGCCATGCAATCGTTTGATGGGAAATATGCTAAGGTCGATAATTGTTCTTGAAAATATTCCATTGAAATGGTTTCCTACAGGATTGAACCAATATCCTCTGTAGATATATTGCGAAAAGGTTTGTACAACAGAGTTCGGACTAATAGAAAATTTAAAACGACGTCAAGTCTTGCGAAGGAATGCAAAGTGAAATCTGGGAAGGCACGAATAATTGTAGGGTTGGCACGAATATTCCACTTATTTCATGTGTGATATTTTTATCACTCCAGTCCTGAGACAACTTCAATAAGGGGAAAGGATTTCATATTCAAAGGATGGAGCTCCGTATGCATCCAAAAGAAGGAATGTTTCGGATCAGCATATTCGCTTTCAGCCAATCTTTGCAAAACTTTTTTCTTCGCCAACATTCAATGTTACAAAAGCATGACTTGCACATCAGTAAGAGGTCATTTCGGGAGCATATGGCATGTTTCTGTGCGCTAATATCATGTTCAATGACACTCTTTATTAGCATTTTTGTGATGGTGGTATGTGCAGGGAAATTGTGATTAGAACCTCCCGATATTCTAGAAAGCATTTGGTGGTATATTTCTAACCTTTGTTCCACTTTAGAAGCATATTTTACAATGTACTTGAGTATTGCATGCCAAAATAGGACAAGATGACAATTGATGTTGGCTCTCCATATAGATAACATTGTTGGATTATGTGTGTTCAATCTATCATCATTCCTCGAAGGGAGGTATTTAATTAAACCATTCTCATCAATGAAAAATGAAGAAGATCTACTCTCTCAGGGCACATTATACCAACATTGAAGGCGGTTATTTTTTTCTGCAAAAGCAAGTATGTTCAGAACACTTTGTGTGACATTGAACATGATTAATTACTTCCTCGAAGTCATGTAGCGGTGAGGCAAGAAGCACATGTAATGAGGCTAATAGGAAGGGGTCATCTTGGATTGATCTGTGAACAAATTTGGTCTGACTGTAGGCAAGGATGTGGATTCCATGCGAGATATGTACATATAAAAGTATTCCGACTTTGCTTATAGATTCATTATTTGTCCAAATAATAACATCGACATCCGAGCATCCTCAAGCCAAAGAAAATCATGGACATGTGTTTTGAACCCATATGTTTCCATTCATACATATGACAAAGAAAGCTTAAAATAAGTATATTGAAGTAAATGAAAGTAGAGTGATAGGAAGATTGTTACTTGTACGAATAGTCTATGGCACCAAGGTGTTGCTGCAACACTTCTTCATGAAATATAGTGAATCTTTGTAAACGGTAACAAAATGAGGATGGGAAACAATGTTTAGTGTCTCAAGCGTTGTGTAGCCTCGAAGCCTCATCTGGGAGTACCAGACATGATATTATGCACGTTTGGCCTTTTTGTTTGTCCGCACACTTAAAGTGAAGAAGAGTGTAGGTGCCCCAATTGTTCAATCATGTTTGAGACCTTGCCTCTACTCTTGACCAAAATGTCTATGTCCCTTGGAGGCTAGTCTTGAACCTCATCAAAATTTTAGGAAGACAATCATTGGGGAAGTCTTGGAGGCGTTGCCGAAGTTGTCCTATAGTTGGGGGGATTCCATGTTCGATATTTTTCCTCATGAAGACTGCAGCTGTAGATTGGCTCATGTGTCACATAATCAGGTTAAGCAAGTAGTAACAAACCTTGGGTGGGAACCAAAGCAATCATCATGGTAGCACATCAAATGGAGGGCATATTCATGCATATGAACTTCTTTCATCCGGGGTTGTTTAAACATTATTGTTTACCTATAGGAAAAAAATTTAGAAAAACCATTGAGAAAAGACCCTCTGTGGTGTATTCATTAATTGGTGAAAGGTCGACTTCAGCCAAGGCAAGGTGGAGGGATTTTTCATGGTCATTTGAAAGCAAGTATTGCTCAATCATTTCCTTCTTCGGTTCTAGTGTTTTGAATGAGAAGGAACAAAGGAGGATGTTTCTAGAGGTTCCTCACCGGAGGTGGAAGGAGATCAACACCATCATGTGCAATCATAATTCTAAAATGGGAAGGTCTATTGGAATAGTGTTAAGGGAGGAGGATATGTTTGTTGGCTCAGATGATAGAGAGGAAAGGGCATCATTGTTGATAAGAACATCCTTATAGTAGGGTCATGGATAATTTTATATTGAAGTGCATCCCAAACACAAGGACTATACTAACGTAGAAGTCATACTTTGTTTGTTGCATTCCAGTCTTTTGTACCAAAAGGAGGTCCAAATCTCCAAGGCGATGAGGAAGGTATTTGGCAATGGAAGAAATGTTTTGTGGGAAACTTATAGTGTGACTAAATATTTGTATTGTCCACCACGTATTTGGGTGACCTAAAGAACATGATTAATTCGAAGCAATCAACAATTTATTCGACTTGGGTTAAAGATTTGAGAATGGAAGGTTGAGGGCCAGGTCCATATTGTTCCAGGAGGAAAATCGGTGCCCATGTCTTTTTGACTTGCATCTAATGCATGTGTAATTTCTTCATGGAAGGTAGTATTTATTCTCGGGAAGTTTTCCAAACAAATTGAATAGTGTGGATGTTGGACGAGAGATCAAGTCTACGACGAAATCGACGTT
Organism: Taxus wallichiana var. yunnanensis; assembly: GCA_018340775.1. Lineage (NCBI taxonomy): Eukaryota > Viridiplantae > Streptophyta > Pinopsida > Cupressales > Taxaceae > Taxus > Taxus wallichiana. The sequence goes on from CM031236.1 coordinate 142,951,661, forward strand.
GGGAGGTTCAAGCCAGGATGGGTAGAATGCACAAAAAGTAGGGTGTTGAGGAAGAGGGGAAATAGACTCTTACACAAGAATTTGAGGCTATGGATGGAAACAAGATAATGATGTTGGGGAAAATGCAAAGGAAAAGGTTGTGCAAGTGAAGGAGAAGGATGCACAGTCAAAGTCGGCATTAGGAGGTAGGCTAAAATGGGTGAGGCAATTGATTGCGAAGGTCAATGTTGCAAGACGAAAGTATATGAATGGTAGTGTAGCGAATAGAAGGAGAAGGACCAAAGGTAGTGTGCGGGGCATGAGGAAGACTGGGTTCTAAACAAGTAGCTTGTATACCACCACCATTAAAATGAAAACTATCCATTGTGCAAGGGATAGAAGTCGAGGAAAACGAGTATAGAGGTGATAAAGTGGCTAGTTGTAGGGTAACATCTGCTGACATTTGATTCGGAGGCCCTGATATCATCATTCGCGTTGGGAAACGTTTATTTCATTTTTACGCAAGGCATAAACCTCTATTCTTTGTTGCTCTCTGTGGGGTAGACATTGGGAAGAAGGCAATGCTCTGCACACAACACCAAAGGAAAGTTGGCGTAAGAAAATATTCAAAAATCAATGAAATATGTATTAGTAAAGGGGAAACAAATGTAAATACACTTTTGAATGATCTTCTGTGCTAATTGTTTTCTGTTTCTATAGTCGCAACTTTAAACTGAAAGGAAAAGAACCTCTTGTTGTAAATTGTATTTTGAAGGAAAAAAAGGAAAAATAGAAGGGATTGTGTGGAGTGATGGAAAAGAAATAAAAACATAAGCATATCGTTGTCACATTTTTATTTCTCCATAGGTACTATGAAGGAACAAAACGGAAAGAAGAACAAGTTGCATCTGATGCATAAGCAAACCATCAAAAATTCAATAAAGCATTCCATCATGTTAACATAGTTGCATTGGATGATTCTATTTTTTTAATAACAAAAAATGTCTTTTGGCGATATTAGAAAAAGTTGTGGAATTGGAGAACATGGATGTGCATTTGAACCTCTATTAACAACCACTATATGAAAAACTGAGAGAAAGGTGTAGGCCTTTGTAATATTTTGACAAAATCATATTTCATGTGCATTGTAGAAGCAAGGAAAGATGAGGAAAAGTTGGAAACCTTATGTTGTTTATGAAAGGAAGATTCAGACAGGAGATGTGAGATCCTCCAATTTCTAGGAATCAAGAATGACACATTTCAGCTGTTTGTTTCCACAAAAGTTTTTTTTCACAAAGAGAGTGAATTTGTATTCATGGCCGATAATTTGGTTTGCAATCTCGGTGGTGGCCTCATCATCTATGCATAGTAATTGGAGGTCTCTAGGCTATTACACCCATGATTTATTCAACCGATGCATCAAATGTTGTAACTGATTGTAGCTCCCCGTGTCATCTTTCAAATCTATTCCGAGAGCATATCTATATAGTCACATTTCTCAACATGTGCCTTACAATTGGCACAAAACCACATGCCATTTTGTTCCCCTTGGACTTTCTTTCTGCATTGTTTGTCACCTTTTGTGAGAGGGAAAGCCATGTAACATAAATTATCCATTGCGATGTTTGTGATTACAGCTGTAAGTGTAGCCCATTCATTGTTGTTTGTATTACCCATTTGAAGGATCTGCGAGATTGTTATCAGTAGCTTTCAAGTTCCACGGAGGCCCAAGACATTTGTTTGTGATGAATGGAGTTGCAAAGGTAATCACAAAGGAAACCCACTCATGAAGTGTATTAGTTTCAGGAACTTGAGGGTTGACAAACCATTTGGTGTTGGAGATAGTGTCTATGGAAGTTCCATTGAAACTGGAGACTCGTGCAAACTTTTATAGCCAACACTGGAAGTCATGGAAACATAAAGTAGGTCCTCAAGTTCTTTCCCAAGATCTTGTAAATGTTGACCCCATAAAGTGACAAAAACACTAAATCCAGACATGTCCTTCATCTGAAGGGTTATTCTTATAGTTTCACTCTTATCACGCTCTACGGATAGTGGAGCATGGAGATATTGCTAAAATAATGCCAATAATGTCAATAGAGGAACCAACAAGTTTTCCAGGTATATCTTTGATTTCCGTGAAGTGAAAGTTATGCATAGGTATAACATTCTCATTCAACAAGGAGAGGAGGGACAATCGAAGACACTGCGTAGGAAAATATCAAAATCAATGTTTAAGTGGTTATAACTGCGTTTGCATTTCCTATCCTTCTGTTTGTGATGGTGTACATCTTTCCAGTCTCAATTTGGATAAAAACATTTCGCAATTTCTTTGAAGCAATTAACATAGATTTTTCTCCTTTTCTCCTATCCACAAAATCAATCCAAAATAGGAACCACGACTTTTGGTAGTGTTATATTCTCAAAGGGTTGTTTTCCCAAGGGCACAACCTTCTTAGCCAGACCATGTGTGCAATGATGTATTCAAAGCACTTATCTTTAGATCCCCACTTGAACTATTAGGAAGACCAATTTTCTTCTCGAGGTGTTTGTGGCACCAAAGCATTGTCATGTCCATGATTTGTCTCCAGACTTGAATGCTTTCCATGAATGACATGTGCTTGGAAGTGGAGTGGGAGCACTAATTTTGGTATGTGTTTCTAACACAATATCCATGTCCAAAATAACTACAGATTCTGCAACGAACATGGTTCAATAAGAGTGATAATTAATGAAATCATACGTATTCATATCTATTCATGTCGATGAACATGGTTCAAGGTGATAAATCTCATAAATCCTAGTCATCGACACATAGGCACTTATAAAGGATCACATACATTCAAAGAAATAAAAACCATAATGCATATGTGTACATCAGCATGGCAAACGTAAGAGAGAGAAATATGGCCCAAGGATAACGACATAAAGAAATGGTATCCTTAAACGAATTTAAAGAAAAGGATTTCTCGAACAAGTAGTTATTATACCATATATTGTTATAATAACATTAAGATTACTATTTGGTGGATGAGGACTGTAACATTGTAATAATAGTGTAGAAAATCTGCGAGTCTTATACAACAAACAACATAAAAGAAATAAAAATAACACTTAAATAACTTGCGTAACCGATGAATATTCGAACCAATTGCTGTGCGTAATCTCCATTAATAAAAGCTTCATCATACTCAGAACTTCAGCTCTTTACAATCAAGTTATGCGTGCAGTGCTTTCAATGCACATCCTTCCTTGCTTGTGCAGATTTCACACCTTTGTGTGTGCATACAAAGCAATTACAATTGCTGTTATTTAAATAGAATAACTCACCCACTAATAGCTCTTCAACTGAGCATTCTAAATCTAAACTCATGCTTTAAAATAGTTGCATGCTATGCATGAATTAAAACAGATTTATTTGAATTAAATCTAATCCTAAAAATAGGATAAAGCTGAGTTAACTAAAGAAAACTAAAGCAAAACTAAATCTATTTTTAATATTCCTAAAAAGCTACAGTTGGAATTCACTATGCATGGGCATGCATATTTCCAACACTCCCCCTTAATTTCAAACTTAGCTTTCACTCTTCTGGAGATTCATTTGATTTTTCAGATTTTCCATGTGCAGGATCAAAACTCCCAAACAATCTCTCAAATATTCAAAAACTTTTTTTGCCAAAGCCTTTGTAAAAATGTCCATAAAACTGATCTTCGGATCTGCAAAATTCAAGATGAATTTCCTTGTTGTTTACCATCTCCTTGATGAAATGATACCTCATATCAATATGCTTGCTCCTCTTATGAAAAACATGATTTTTGACAACGCTATTGCTGAGTTGTTGTCACAAAAATTATGTGTAGCTTCCTCTTGTTTCTGTTGTAAATATGTCAACACTCTTCTCATCCAAACAACTTGACATGTTGCTCTTTGTTGCTACTACATACTTTGCTTCTGCTGAAGATAATGTGACAATGGGCTGCTTCTTTGATGCCCATGAAACCACACCTGTTTGAAAGTGAAAAGTTTAGCCGGATGTGCTTTTCCGATCATCTATACTTCCAAAGCATTGTCACTATCTCGTATAACCAATGAGTTTAAAGTCATCCGAACTTGAATAAAGAATTCCATGATTTCTTGTTCCACGTACATACCTCAAAATTCTTTTTCTAGCTTGCCAATGTGAATCTTTTAGAGATTCCATGAACCTTGATATGATACTCACACCATACATAATATTAGGCCTTGTGGCCGTCAAATACATAAGACTTCCAACCAACTTTGTAAGCAATGTTAGATCCACAAATGATCCTTCATCCTCTTTGCTCAACTTCAAATCTACTACAAATAGTGTTGGCGCCGGCTTACAATTTATCATGTTAAACCTTTTCAAAACATCATTTGCATACTTTTCTTGTGAAATTAAAAATTCACCTTCGATTGTTGAACTTGAATGCCCAAAAATAATGCATAAGACCAAGATCTCTCATCTCAAACTCCTTCTTCATGGTTGATTTGAATGACTCTGTAGATAGATTTCGATAATGATCAAATCATCTACATATAAACAAACAATTAAAAATTTACCTTGCTCATTTATCTTGGTGTATAAGGTAGTCTCACTTGCTCCTACCGAAACCATTCTCAATCCAATAAGAGTCTATCTCTACTTGTACAAGCTCTATGTGCTTGCTTACTAACCATAGGCATTTTTAATATTATGAAAAATCATATTACATATGAATTGTAGAAGCGAGGAAAGATGAGGAAATAGTTGGGAAACCATAACAAAAGAAAGTGTTATGTTGTTTAGGAAAGGAAGATTCAAATAGGATATGTGAAATCGTCCAATTTCTAGGAATCAAGAATGAAATATTTCATTAATCTTGTTTCAAAAGAAAGTTTCCTTTTCACAAAGAGAGTGAATTTGTATTCATGGTCGATCATCTATTTGCAATAGTTGTCTCTCGGTGGTGGCCTCATCATCTATGCATAGTAATTGGAGGTCTCTCTATTACACCCATGATTTATTCAACCAATGCACCAAACGTTGTAAATGATTTTAGTATCTCCCCTGTGTCATCTTTCAAATCTATTCGTGAGATCATATCTATACTCAAATTTCTCAACATGTGCCTTACAATTTACAAAACCACATGCCATTTTGTTCCCTTTGGACTTTCTTTCTGCATTGTTTGTCACCTTTTGTGAGAGGGAAATCCATTTAATAGAAATTATCCATTGCGATGTTTGTGATTATAGCTTTAAGTGTAGCCCATTCATTGTTTTTTGTATTACCCATTTGAAGGATCTGTGAGATTGTTATTGTAGCTTTCAAGTTCCCGTAGGCCCAAGACATTTGTTTGTGATGAATGGAGCTGCAATAGGGTAACTTTCAAAGGCAACCCACTCATGAAGAGTTTTAGTTTCGAGAACTTGAGGGTTGATGAAACCATTTGGTGTTGGAGATAGTTTCTATGGAAGTTCCATTAAAACCGGAGACCGTAACTTTTATAGCCAACACCGGAAGTCATGAAACATAAAGTAGGTCCTCAAGTTCTTTCCCAATATCCTCGTAAATGTCACCCCATAAAGTGACAAAAACACTAAATCCAGACATGTCCTTCAACAAAGGGTTCTTCTTATAGTTTCACTCTTATCACGCCTGCAGATAGTGGAGCATGGAGATATCGCTAAAACAATGCCAATAATGTCAATAGAGGAACCAACATGTTTTCTAGGTATATCTTTGATTTCCATGAAGTGAAATTTATGCAAAGGTATAACATTCTCATTAACAAGAGAGGAGAGACAATTGAAGACGCTGCAAGAAAATATCAAAATCAATGTTTAAGTGGTTAGAACCTACTTTTACATTTCCTATCCTTCTATTTGTGATGGTGTACATCTTTCCAGCTCAATTTGGATAAAAACATTTCTGCAATTTCTTTGAAGTAATTAACACTGATTTCTCTGCTTCCCTATCCACAAAATCGAATCCAAAATAGAACCACGACTTTTGGTAGTGTTATATTCTCTAAGGGTTGTTTTCCCAAGGGCACATGCCTTCAAATCCATGACTAATGTGCCAATGATGTATTCAAAGCACTTATCTTTAGAGCCCCACTTGAAATTAGGAAGACCAATTTTCTTGAGGTGTTTGTGGCACCAAAGCATTGTCATGCCCATGATGTGTCTCAAGACTTGAATGTTTTCCATAAATGATATGCGCACTGGAAGTGGAGTGGGAGCAATAATTTTGGTATGTGTTTCTAACACAATTTCCATGTCCAAAATAACTATAGTTCTAGAACAAACATGGTTCAATAAGAATGATAATTACTTTAGAAATCATACGTATTCATATTTATTCATGTCGATGAACATGGTTCAAGGTGATAAATCTCATAAATCCTAAATCAAACAAGCAGAGGCACTTATAAAGGATCACATACATTCAAAGAAATAAAAACCATAATGCATAGGTGTACATTGCATGGCAAACATAAGAGAGAGAAATGTGGCCCAAGGATAACGACATAAGGAAATGGTATCCTTAAACGAATTTAAAGAAAATGATTTCTCGAACAAGTAGTTATTATACCATATATTGTTATAATAACATTAAGATTACTATTTGGTGGATGAGAACAAACATTGTAATAACAATGTAGAAAATATGTAGTCTTATACAACAAACAACATAAAAGAAATAAAAGGAACACTTAAATAACTTGCATAACCGATGAATATTCAAACCAGAACTATTGTGCGTAATCTCCATTAATAAAAGCTTCATCATACTCGAACTTCAACTCTTTACAATCAAGTCAGTAAGTGTAACCTGTGCTTTCAATGCACATCCTTCCTTGCTTGTGCATATTTCACACCTTTGTGTGTGCATACAAAGCAATTACAATTGCTGTTATTTAAATAGAATAACTCACCCACTAATAGCTCTTCAACTAGCATTCTAAATCTAAACTCATGCTTTAAAATAGTTGCATGCTATGCATGAATTAAAACAGATTTATTTGAATTAAATCTAATCCTAAAAATAGGATAAAATGAGTTAACTAAAGAAAACTAAAGCAAAACTAAATCTATTTTTAATATTCCTAAAAAAGCTACGGTTGGAATTCACTATGCATGGGCATGCATATTTCCAACACTCCCCCTTAATTTCAAACTGTAGCTTTCACTCTTCTGGAGCTTCATTTGATTTTTCAGATTTTCCATGCGTGGGATCACAAACTCCCAAACAATCTCTCAAATATTCAAAAACTTCTTTTGCCAAAGCCTTTGTAAAAATGTCTACAAACTGATCTTTCGGATCTATAAAATTCAAGATGAATTTCCTTGTTGTTTACCAGCTCCTTGATGAAATGATACCTCATATCAATATGCTTTCTCCTCTTATGAAAAACATGATTTTGGACAACGCTATGGCTGAGTTGTTGTCACAAAAATCTGTGTAGCTTCCTCTTGTTTCTGTTGTAAATCTTTCAACACTCTTCTCATCCAAACAACTTGACATGCATCAATGGAGCTCCCACATTGTGCTATTTCATACTTTGCTTCTGTGAAGATAACGTGACAATGGGCTCTTCTTTGATGCCCATGAAACCACTCCTGCTCAAAGTGAAAAGTTTAGCCGGATGTGCTTTTCCAATCATCTATACTTCCAAAGACAACTATCTGTATAACCAATGAGTTTGAACTCATCTGAACTTGAATAAAGAATTCCATGATTTTTTGTTCCACACACATACCTCAAAATTCTTTTTCCAACTTGCCAATGTGAATCTTTTGGAGATTCCATGAACCTTGATATGAGGCTCACACCATACATAATATCAAGCCTTGTGGCCATCAAATACATAAGACTTCCAACCAACTTTTTAAACAATGTTGGATCCACAAACGATCCTTCATCCTCTTTGCTCAACTTCAAACCTACTACAACTGGTGTTGGTGTAGGCTTACAATTTATCATGTTAAACCTTTTCAAAACATCATTTGCATACTTTTCTTGTGAAATTACAAATTCACCTTGTGATTGTTGAACTTGAATGCCCAAAAATATTGCATAAGACCAAGATCTGTCATCTCAAACTATTTTAATTCATGGCTGATTTGAATGACTTTGTAGATAGATTTCCAAAGAATGATCAAATCATCTACATATAAACAAACAATTAAAAATTTACCTTTCTCATTTATCTTGGTGTATAAGGTAGGCTCACTGTGCTCCTACTAAAACCATTCTCAATCAAATAAGAATTCCTCTATTCATCGTACCAAGCTCTATGTGCTTTTAGTTTTAACCATAGGCATTTTTAATCCTTTTATGACAAAATCATATTATGTTATTTGAATTGTAGAAGCGAGGAAAGATTCATCATTTCCTTGGGAAACCATAACAAAAAGAAATCCTGTTATGTTGTTTAGAAAGGAAGATTCAAATAGGATATGTGAGATCGTCCAATTTCTAGGAATCAAGAATGAAATATTTCAGCCAATTTCACATATGTTTCCACAAACTTGTGCGTTTCCTTTTCACAAAAGAGTTTATTCATGGCGATAATGCACATTTTGGGTGGTGGCCTCATCATCTTTTATGCATAGTAATTAGAGGTCTCCATGGTTTATTTGGTGGACCCATTCATTTATTACAACCGATGCATCAAATGTTGTAAATGATTTTATTCCCCTTCATCTTTCAAATCTATTCGGAGAGCATATCTATACTCGAATTTCTCAACATGTGCCTTAAGGCGTATATAGCTAGATCAAAGGTACAAAACCACATCCATTTTGTTCCCTTGGACTTTCTTTACTGCATTGTTTGTCACGTTTTGTGAGAGGAAAGCCATTTAATAGAAATTATCCATTCAGATGTTTTCAGTGATTATAGCTTTAAGTGTAGCCCATTCATTGTTTTTGTATTACCCATTCAAGGATCTGTGAGATTTTATAGTAGCTTTCAAGTTCCACGCCTTAGAGGCCCAAACATTTGTTTGTCCAATGAATGGAGTTTTGTTTGATAGGGTAAAATATTTAAGCGCAACCCACTCTAGAAGAGTTTTAGTTTTTTCAACTTGAGGGAAAACAAACCATTTGGTGTTGGAGATAATCTTTCTATGGAAGTTTCATTTGGCAAAAAGAGACCCGTGCAAATTTTTATAGCCAAACCATAAAGGATCATGAAACATAAAGTAGGTCCTCAAGTTCTTTCCCAATATCCTCGTAAATGTCGAAAATCCATAAAGTGACATAAACACTAAATCCAGATATGTCCTTCACTTCAAGGGTTATTCTTACAGTAGCTTTCACTCTTATCACGTCTACTGGATAGTAGAGCATGGAGATATTGCTAAAAAAATGACAATAATGTCAATGAGGAACCAACATGTTTTCTAGGTATATCTTTGATTTCCATGAAGTGAAAGTTATGCATAGGTATAACATTATCATTAGTTTTGAGGAGAGACATTCGAAGACGCTTGCGGGAAAATATCAAAATCAATGTTTAAGTGGTTATAACAATTATCCATCTTCACGGATGCATTTCAATCCTTTTTTTGTGATGGTGTCATCTTTCCAGCTTCAATTTGGATAAAAACATTTACCATAAGATTTCTTTGAAATGTAATTAACACGATTTCTCTACCTTCCCTATTTGCAAAATCGAATCCAAAATAGGAACCACTACTTTTAGTAGTGTTATATTCTCGAAGGGTTGTTTCCAAAGGGCAAGGCAACCTTTCAAGAGCAACCATGTCTTGCAATGATGTATTCAAAGCACTTATCTTTAGAGGCCCACTCGAAGACTATTAGGAAGACCAATTTTCTTAAAGGTGTCTGTGGCACCAAAGCATTGTCATGTCCATGATGTTTCTCAAGACTTGATTGTTTTCCATGAATGATATGCGCTGAAGTGGAGTGGGAGCACTAATTTTGGTATGTGTTTCTAACACAATATGCATGTCCAAAATAAGTACTCTTTTCAAAAATAAAGAGGATATAAATTTAGCTATATTACTGAAATAAAAAAAAGCCACATATGCCCATGGCAAAGGCATACAAATTGATGTGTACAATTCATGCTCATCTATAATTCTACAAAGGTTTTGTGTAATTAAATGGTGCCCTCTTAACCTCCCATCTAAAAATGACTTGAAATTTAGAGGGCAAAGTGATAACTTGTTTAAAAATGCAAAGCTTGTCCAAAGGTCCACATGATGTTGGAGCTCAACGTTCTACATAGATTGGTCGAGGATAAATTTGAAAAGCTTGATTGTTGGCTCAATGTGAACAACCTCAATCAAAATAGACATGCCCCCAATGTCAAAGTTGCAAACATGATGTAGATTGCATGTGAAATGCCTTATAGTTTTACACAATAACCTAAATCACATAACTATGTTGTAAATGTGATTCAAAATCGAAACATGTAAGACATCATATGTAATGTACTAATTATTAAGGGGAAAATAAAAACATGTTTTGATTCGCGTTTTCTCATGGCAATAAATCTATGCATAGATCAAATATCTGTCATCTCAAATGTCAAATCATTCATATGCTGATTTGAATGACTTTGTAGATAGATTTCTAGTAATGATCAAATCATCTACATATAAACAAACAATTAAAATTTTACCTTGCTCATTTATCTTGGTGTATAAGGTAGGCTCACTACTACTCCTATTGAAACCATTCTCAATCAAATAAGAATCTATTCTATTAGTACAAGCTCTAGGTGCTTGCTTGAGACCATAGAGCACTTTCTTCAATTTGTATACTTTTCCTTCATGACCTTCAATCTCATAACCTTCTAGGATGATTTACATAAACTTCCTCTTCAAGGAATCCATTTAAGAATGTTGATTTAACATCCATCTGATAAATAGGCCATTTGTTTTGAGCTGCAATTGCTAAAACCATTCTTATTGTGTCCAAACGTGCTACTGGTGCAAATGTTTCATTGTAGTCAACTCCATATTGCTGCAAAACCTCTTGCAACCAACCTTGCTTTGTGTTTATACTTTTCCATCAGCATTGTATTTTGTCTTGTAGACCCACTTGACTCCTATCACGTCCTTTCCTTTTGGAAGATCCATCAACTCCATGTCTAATTCTTCTCTATAGCATCGATCTCATCATCCATGGCTTTTTCCCAACTTCATTCTTTATAGCCTCTTCATAATATACTGGATCTATAGCTTGAGAAAATAATGCAAAAACTGAAAATGAATTAGTTGTATCAACATTATAAATCTCACTTAGACTTCTTGTTTTCCAGCAGCACAGGAGTATTCGATGCAGGACTACTTTGTGGTGATGGAGTAGCTTCTAGTGTTTTCCCTGTGGTGTCTCTTGCATGGCTGAAGATGGCTAAAATATTGGTGACCTCCTGACTGTAGATGGAGGTGTAGCTTGTGCTACAACTTGTGGTGCATGTCCAAGATTTGTAGATATACAGTACCTTGTTGCTCTAAATTTTCATCTATCATATCATCATGTGGAATAATTGTTGCTATACTCACTGTTTTCTCTATACTTCCATCCCATGCTTCATTTTCAATAAATTATACGTACATCCTCGCTGATCAAACCTTTCTAGGACGGATATTACAACTTGTACACTTTTGTATTATCTGAATACCCAACAAAAATACACTTTTCTCCTTTGTTTTCTAACTTCTTCCTTAGCTCATCAGGTACATGTGCATACGCTACACAACCAAAAACTCTGAAATGTGAAACACTTGTGTTTCCTATTAGTCCATGCTTGTTGAGGAACCATGTTCCTAACAAGTTTCATTGGACACTTGTTCAAAATATAAATAGAAGTTGCTACTACTTCTGCCCAATAATCATTTGGAAGATGTTTTTCCTTCAACATGCTTCTCGCCATCTCCATGATGGTTCTATTTTTCCTCTCTGCCACACCATTCTATTGTGGTGTATACCTAGTAGTAAACTTTTTGTGTATACCATGATATCTGCAAAAATTCAAAAATCATTAGAAACATACTCACCTCCTCTCTGTCCATTCTGAGAACTTTGATGTAGTATCCACTTTGCTTCTCCACTAATGCCTTGAACTGCTGAAATGTATCAAAGGCATCTGATTTATTTCTCAAAAAATAAACCCATGTCTTCCTTGTGTAATCATCAATGAATGTCATAAAATAAATACAACCTCCAATAGAAGTTGTCTGCATAGGTCCACATAAATTTGAATGTACAATCTCAAGTGGTGCACTTGCTCTTGTTGTTTTTGCCAATTGGGAATGAATCTCTATGTTGCTTCCCCAAAATACAACCTTCACATACCCTTTTTGGTTTCTGAATCAATGGAAAACCTTTAACCATATTCTTTCTATGTAATAAATTCAAACCTCCAAAATTCAAATGTCCATACCTTAGATGCCAAAGCCATGATTCATCCTTCATGACTGAATGAAAAGTGATTGTGTTCCTTCAATGTAGGACTCAACTATATTTACGTAGGAATCAACGTTGAACTCATTGGGCGCAGACTTGTAACGCATACCTACTTTTCATTGTTGAAGGACTCATTTGTTTGAGTGCAGACTCAACAAAAGACTGATTTGGCTTAGTGTAGGACTTTGCTTGCAAACTGAGCTACGCTGATTTTACTGCAAATAGATCTGATTTTTTCTTTTTTCTAGGTTTTAAAATCAATGGAAACATCCTATTTCTTCTCATCTTCACTTTTGCAATCAACTGAGTGCTAGGAGCTTTTCCACAATCACACACTCATTGTCTTCCATATAGACTCGGTATCCTTTCTGTACCAGCTTTCCAATACTCATAAGGTTATGTTTCAAACCTGCAACATAGTAAACATCTTGCATACTTGTTTTCTCCCCTTGTCTTGTTAGAATACTAACCACACCTTTTCCTTTCACAGACACAATATTGTTATTTCCAAGAGTTACATCACTCTTAATTGAATCATCCAAACTAGAAAACAAATCTAGATTACCTGTCATGTGATTACTACGCAACCTGAATCCAAATACCATACATCACATGGACTCTCTTTTGACAAATTACATTCAATAGGGGATAAAGAAGGTATTTCTTTGACAATCCTTATGCATGCAATAAACATAGGTTTAGAAATAGAACTTCCAACCTGATTTTGATTTTGCCTCTCCTGATCATATTGCTTTTTCTTGCAATCATAAGCATAGTGCCCATACTTCTTGTAATAATGACACTAAACATGAGACTTATCTTGTCTCTAACCATAACTCGTTCTTGATTCTGTCCTCTTCCACCTAAGTTTGATGAACCACTCTGCATGTCCTCTAGATGGACTTCTTCCTCTGCCTCTTGGGTTGAAACTTCCTCTTCTTTTTCCATGACTACATGTTGTCTGAGATGCAAAATCCTGATCTACACTTACATGTGATCTATTCATCCTCTGTTCATGATTGATTAGTGATGCATGCAACTCATCAATAGAAAAATTGACTCAGATCCTTAGTTTCTTCAATAACAACAACTAAAGGATCAAATTTCATAGGCAAACTCCTAAGCAATTTTTCAATAATCCTTCTATCTTCAAGAGTCTCACCATGGGATTTGATTTGATTGACTAAGCCAACTACATAAGTAAAAATGATTCTACAGAATCTGAATCTTTCATTGATAAATTCTCAAAATCTCTGCGATCAAAGTAAGAGGATTTTTGGGATGCAAATGTATACTAAACAAGCTTTCTCGGATTCCAACACCTTACGAAGAGATCTTAATCATCTATGGTGAACCCGAAGTGAAACTTTCTACCTTCTCGATTTGGAGTCAGATTTGTACTACCTCATCGGTTTTCACTATCACCTTCGCTCCTTCCCATTATTCTATGGGTATTCATATACCCCCCGAATATGTCGGGATTTGATGCATATGGCAGGCCCCTCTTGGGCCTTGAGGCTTACTACGCCCAACAAAATAGACAATCATCACCCTCACTCTCAGTATGGGGTGACAACTACTCAACTAATCAGTTGTCAACACAAACTCCAAGGATCAGATATAACTCATCTCTTCAAACTGAGGAGTTAGATCATCTCGCTCAAACACAACAAACAGAGCTTTCAGGCTCGAATAATATGACGTTCACCGGAGAATCTGGTTCATCTCCTCAGGTACTGCTTAGACCACAAATTAGTAGACAATCAGACCCATACCTGGCTTTAGATGATGACCAGTCAATACATCATCCTAGGAATGAACAACGCTCTCGGAGTATGTACCCACCTATAAGGAGTTTACAAACACAACCCGAGGCCTCTTTTCAAGAAAATACCTCCATGCCACTACATATAGGAAATGCCCTCGGGGAAACTTGGCAGGGCAGTGATCAGTTCATAGCGGGATATCACATGCCTATACAACACCATGATATACAACAAACGCCACTACGGCAAAACACCGTGACTTCACCAAATGAAATCATTTCAACGTTAGTAGAAAAAGTGAGAGGGTTAGAACTTGCTCAGAAAATCATCATTCTCAATTCATACAAACAGGAAATTCTAATCCTCCTAGCCAAATAGACCTCCTCACAGGAGTAGGCACGTTAGGCATGACTCCTCAGTATTCACAACAAATGCCAACTAGACCCACCATTTCTAACGTTGTTCCTCCCGGTCTAGCACAAAATAATCCATTCTTGGACAATACCCCTTCATACTTAAACATGTACTCCAAATCACCACAAGGGGATATGTTCTCCTCTCCCGGTATTTTTACTCAACCACAGGGGTTTCCTTATGCCCCTACCAATGCATATGCAATGCCATATCAACAACCCATTCCACCGCCGCTCCCTCAGCAGGCACCATCAATGGTCGAAACCTATGCGATAGGGACATATTCAGAATACTTGAAAGAGCCCTTAGATTTCACCATACAAAGCGTCATGCTTCCAAGACCTCTTCCCGATTTTCCCAAATACAAAGGTGAGGGAGATCCAAACACACATATCAAAGCTTACGCTACAACCATTCGAGAACTACTCCCATGGGATGGGGTTGTTGCTAAAATATTCCCCAAAACTTTGGAGGGTATCGCTCTCGACTGGTATTATAGAATACCTGAGGCTTCCATCCATTCGTTCAAACAACTCGTTTCAGAGTTCATTAAGGCCTTTGACATGAATAAACTATTAAGGACAGGAATCAGGGAATTCTTGCACATTAAACAAGAACACAATGAATCTGTCACCCATTTCATCCAAAGGTGGCGTACAGTTCTTTATTCTTTGGCAAGTGCTCCGAACATGGATCAGATGGAACTATGTGATTTATTCCTTCATTCTCTTAGCAGAGAGGTGAAGGAAGAAGTCCAGAAGTTCCCATTAAGAACTTACGATGAAGTACTTGAGAGTGCTCTTCGAATAGATCAAGCAACAATTGATAGTGGTCGCAAAACATATGGAGCAAATGGGAGGTTAGTCACCTCCAACCAGAACACTACAACTTATCCTACTACCACGAACGTCAATCAAGGACCTAAAATCCTTAATAAAAATCGGGGTGTAACAACAGATGGAGTAACCGATCAGCCTAAAAAGGTAAATACTGTGAATACTTCACCACCAATGAACAATCAACGAAACAACAACTTTACCCCAACAATCAATACAGTGGATTTTAACCATCCACAACAACAACAACAACAACAACGGTGAAATCCCACAGAGGGTCCGAGCCAAAATTCAACTAGATACCAAAACCAGAATTCAAACCAAAGACAACAAACGCAAAATTTTAATCCTAGTAGACAACGGTTTGATCAAAATTTTGGACCACAATACACACCAAACCAACAAACTAGGAATTACAATCCTAATTCGTATTGTGGTTTCCACAAAATTGGGGCCATGACACTAGAACGTGCCGTGACTACAACAAATTCATGCAACGCTTGCCAGATGAACAAAGACAACTTTTCATGGATATGTTCTTGGCAGATCCTATATCACCAGCATCAAATACCTTCGCAGGGTAGTTTCCCCTCAGAATGCTCCCCTCAAGATCTTTAATGATCCACTCCCAAATCATGATAACAATAGGCTAAGTCCAAATGGGACAAACAAAAGCATAATGACGGGAAACAATGATCATGAAGCCTCGACTTCATTAAATCCATCAAACAAGCACACAATTAGGAAGTCACCAAGACCCAAGATAGTTGGTTTAGTAGAATTAGACGCCGAACTACCCATCAAAGCTATAACAAGGACACGAGAGTATTTCTCTCAGCCAAGTCCAAACCACCTGCCAGAGACGGATAACATCCAACAAATCGTAGTGAAACCTGTGGGTGCCTATGACTTAATTAACGACCTAACAAAAACCTTCTCGCACATCTCCTTTTTGGATTTATTAAAAAATTCCCCTGCTCACAGGGCTGCTCTTTTAGAGGCATTAGGTTTGGGCCATTTAATTAACATCACTCCACCTCCTAAACACAGGTAAATCATATAGACTTCGATGTTCATCCTCCAGGGCAGGTAGATAGGGATGTCAAATTCATATTCGAGATAAACAAAATGCCGACAGATGCTGAGATCGCACATGCCGAGGTGATCCAGCCTTACACTTACAAGTATGGGTTTATAATAACTACGTAAAACGAGCAATGGTTGATGATGGGGTGGCAGTTAACATAGTCCCCTTCTCTTTCCTTCAAAAACTTGGATATGGGGAAACAAATTGTTCCACGACTCGAAATACATTGAGAGGCTATGATAGCCTTAAAGCCACTTCGATTGGGACTATAATACTACCAGTCACCTTAGGACCCAAAACCATCTTGACTGAGTTTTATATTATAGATCGGGAAACTAACTATAATATGATCCTCGCCGACCATGGATACACCGCATGAAGGCAATCCCTTCTACGCTATTTCAAGAAGTAAGGTTTTTACACTTAGGAAAGATATTTGTAGCCAAAGGTGATCCAAAACCATTCGATATACACCTAGCCGACTTAAAGAAAAGACCAGGCGTACACTCAGAATTTGAACTTCCAACAAACCAACTTAATAAACCCACTGACGCAAAACCAAGAGGAAAAGTTGATACCTACAACGGATCTTGAGACTATGAGCCTAGTTAAGACAATCCCAGCCTCAAAAGATGAGGCTAACATTGTAGAAATGGTATCATTAGGAACTACTACAAAAATCATTGAATTGCTAGAACAAGATCTACCAATGTTCTTACCATTTGATTCTGCAGGCATGGGATGTTCCCTAGGTGTTGGTTCTCTCCAACAGAGGATCTCTCAGTATGGTGGAAGTAGAATGCGCAAACACAATGTATATCCCAAATCCATATTCCCAGCTAAATATTGGACTCTCCATTTTGATGGAGCTAGATGTCATTACGGAGCGGGGGCAGGTGTAATCTTTACTTCCCCTGAAGGAAAAGTCCTACCGTTCACCTTCAAACTAAATTTCGAATGTACAAACAACGGCGCTGAGTATGAAGCCCTCCTCCTTGGCCTCATTTTAGCCAAGAGGATCGGTGTTAATAACATCAAGGTGTTAGGAGACTCACAATTGGTAGCAAACCAAGTCTCTGAGATATATGAAACCAAAGCCGAGCACTTACAACTTTACAAAACAACTGTATTAGATCTAAGCAAGGAGTTTGACTTCATATCAATTGAAGCAATCCCGCGAGAACACAATCTTCTCGCCGATTCTATAGCAACCTCAGCATCACGCTTTACTCCAAACAGTAAGTTAGAAGATACCCGTTTCATGGTATCCCTTCGTGATGAACCATTGATAAAAACAATGACAAATTCTCTTTTAAACGGAAATAAAAACAAATCTACTATCCTAGACCACATTGATAGTGATATGGCCACTCAGAATTACTTAAACGCCTATGCGGCATTACATCTCTCCTATCATATGATAGATTTGTCCTTAATCCCACATTCGTCTTCCTACTTCGGAAATCCCATGATGGAGTTTCCCTCGCAAATGGAACCTAGCATATACACAGTAGAAAATAGGGACGATTTGGATTTACCTCCAGCCCCACCTGAGTTTGAAGAAGGTAATGCCTCCTTAATCGAAGAGACAATTGATGTTAACATCGGAATGGAGGATGAACCAAAGATCTTGAAACTAGGATCCTCGCTAACCCCAGAAGAAGTAGAAATACACACTCGAATCCTCAAGGAACATCAGAAGGCTTTCACATTTAATTATAAGGAAATGACAGGAGTTGCACCCCACATTGCGGTGCACAACCTCGTCACTAAATCTGATGCAAAGCCAGTTAAACAAAAATCAAGACCCATGAAACCTAAGGTAGCTCTCATGGTGAAAGAGGAAGTAATAAAACTCCTCCAAGTAGGATTCATCAAACCAGTCGATTACTCTCAATGGGTATCTAATATCGTTCCCGTTCTAAAAAAGAATGGGAAGATACGCATTTGCATAGATTTCCGAGACATTAACAAAGCATGTCCTAAGGACGACTTCCCATTACCATCCATAGATGTCATTGTTGATGCAACAACTGGGTTTGAACTTTTGTCTCTCATGGATGGATTCTCGGGATACAATCAAATCAGAATATCTAAACAAGACCAAGCTAAAACCACATTTATAACTCCTTGGGGAACCTATTGCTACGCTGTTATGCCATTCGGTCTCAAGAACGCTGGTGCTACATACCAATGAGCTATGACATATATATTTCACGATCTAATTCATAAAATTGTGGAATCCTACGTAGATGACTTGTTGGCTAAGGCCAAGAAGCGCTGTGACCACCCAGAGGTGCTCCGCGTCATTCTTTCACGTCTAATAGAATACAGAGTCACACTAAATCCAGAGAAATGCGTCTTTGGTGTAACAGGAGGAAAGCTCCTAGGTTACATCATATCGTCACGAGGGATAGATGTTGATCCAACCAAAATTTGGGCTGTCCTCAAATGGTCCCACCTTCGAATGAATCTGGAATCAGGTCATTTCTCGAAAACTTGGTGCAATCCGGAGATTCATCCCAGACTTAAGCTTCGCCATCCATCCAATCAACAATCTGCTCAAGAAAGATTATAGTATTGATTGGACCAAGACTGCAATGAAGCTTTTGATGCAGTTAAGCATTTCCTGTTATCACCACCTACGCTAATGCCACCTAAACTAGACCGCCTGTTAATTTTATATTCACGAGCTACCGATGTCTCGCTGGCCTGTATGTTGGCCCAAGAGGACGATGACAAGAGAGAGCATGCAATTTATTTCATTAGCCAATGTTGCTTGACTATGAAACACGTTATACACAAGCAGAATGAGAATGCCTCGCCATAGTCTTTGCAACCAAACGCTTAAGACACTATATGTTGAATCAAGAAACAAGGGTCATGGTAAAAACAGACCATTTACGAACTTTCCTCACACAAGGGTCCTTGTCTAAGAAGGTTGGACGTTTTATAACCTTAATGGGGGAATTCAAATTAACATTTGTAAATCAGAAGTCGGTTAAAGGACAAATCATCACGGATTGGTTAGCTGATAACCCATTAGACGGAGGTGATCTAGTAAATCTAGACTTTCCCGATGAGTGCGTATACTACATTGAAACCAGACCTCCTATCTCTGAGTGTCCCTGGTATACCGATATTATTAATTATATCATGGACCATACGTATCTAGAAGGGGCTACACCGCAACAAAGAAGTGGTTACGCATTATTGCAGCCAAATACGTCATTATAGAGCAAGTGCTCTATCGAAAAGCATTCGATGGAATGCTCCTAAGATGTGTCGACATAGAAGAATCCAAGAAGATTCTCCACGAATCTCACAGTGGAATGTGTGGAGGCCACTTCGGTGGCCATGCTACCACTCGCAAAATACATCGAATGGGCTATTTCTGCCCACTCTAGAACACGACGCAGTAGAGTTTGTACGCAGGTGTCATAAGTGCCAAGAGTTCTCCCATGAGATCCACATGCCAAAGACAAGCTCTACAACCAATTGCTACTCCATGGCCCTTTTCTACGTGGGGTCTCGATTTGATAGGGAAGTTCTCTCCCTCGTCTACAGATGGCCATAATTTTATAATCACGGCCACCGAATATTTCACCAAGTGGGTAGAGGCTATGCCTCTTACTACTGTACCAGGTTCTGTAATCGCCAAATTCATTTTGAACCAAATCATTTATAGGTACGGTGTCCCGCAAGTCATTATCTCAGATAATGGGACTTCTTTTAAGAATGATGAAGTTCGTGAATTATGTAATAAATTTAAAATAAGCCATCATACGGCTTCCTTGTATTACCCTCAAGCCAACGGACAGGCTGAAGCAACAAATAAAACACTAAAAGCCATTCTCCTTAAAACGGTGAAAGAAAACAAACGAGATTGGCACTTGAAGTTATATCCGACCTTATGGGCCCACCGAACCTCAATAAGAACACCAACGGGAGCAACTCCTTTCTCACTAGTATTCGGGCAGAGGCAGTTCTCCCACTTGAGGTTGAAATACCCAGTCTCCGTATTTCATTACAAGGGATTCTGGATGAAGACGCTTACAGGGAAGCACGTCTCTCCCAATTAGAAAGCCTAGATGAAGCTAGGTTAGATGTTGAACAACGACATAGAGCCTATGCTGACCGGATGTGCCGGCAATATAACAAGAAAGTCTATGAACACGACATATATGAAGGTGATCTAGTTCTAAGGCTAGACAGCCGTATCGACAAAAAGACCGCGAAGGAAGGAAGTTCTCGGCCTAAATGGTTGGGCCCATACCGAGTCATGAAGGACTATGGAAATGGTGCATACCTCTTATGTACGCTGGAAGGTGAGGAATTTGGTGAAACGGTCAATTCCCTACACCTCAAGCGGTTCTACGCGTAAGCAACTAGCACTATTTATAATTATATTTACATTGCATCTTCATATAGATTAAGATCATTTTGTCCACTTGTTTCGTACACAAATTGTGATCAAGGAATTTTGTTCTCAAAGCAATTCATTACAAACTCATGATGTTGTTGGCATAAAATTTCTAATCATACCTCTCCATTTTCATGATATCATCAAATTATCTCAGAATCATGTCATCAAATAAAGCTAGATATGACAAAGTCTTAAACGGTAACCATACCAAGATCTGCGGGCTTGTTCTCACTTTTGGTTTCTTCTTAGGATAGGTGTCTTGCCTATGGTCTGTTTCAGAAGCTTCATGGTGTCACATCTATCCCATATGTATATCTCTTTGGAAATAAGCACATACTGACATTTTACTCAAGAAAACAAGTCAAATATTAATCAAAACAGAAAATTTTAATTTTACACATTTCCTTGCCCCACCAACCTTTGGTGATGAGCTTGCGTCTCTTACTAGTGACGTAGGGTTGGGAAAGGATGGAAATGCCCTTACTCGCCTATGCTTTGTCCACGGTGATAAACCCACGCTTCTTACTGGTAGCATGGGGCAAAGTGTAGGGGGTCCTCTTGACAAACAAATGCAAAAGGTCATAAGAAAACAATTCAAATCTCGAAGTCTTTGAGTCAAACACAAATGAATCAGATGTCCAAAATTCCAAAAGAGTTCAAAATCCTAAAAACCCAGATTTTGTCTACTATGTGGCCATCTAAGGATCTAAGTCTGGATAAACCGCAAAGTAAGTAGCATTCTAAACTATGAAGTCACTCGGGTAGAGTAAGCTTGTAGCTTCCCAATTTGGTTCCACCAAAACTTTGTCTATCTTTCATCACTATCATTTCAGCATATTTCACAACTTGTGCCCTTTCCAACTCTCGGTGATAAGCCCTCGCATCTTACTAGTTGCATGGAGTTGGGGGTAGGGGCAGGTTTATCTGCTCATCATACCGGTTTATATTCACTACTTTGCCAAAACAAATATGAAGTGTTCAAAATTGCTTACAGAAACTAAGATTCAAAATCACATTATATCTACATCATCATATATCAGCATCATGAAATACAAAAGGAAAATAAACATTTTGCATCATTTGTTCTCCATTGCATACATTCCAAAAAAAGCATGCATTCAAACATCATAATCTACATGAGGAAACTAGAAAAGAAGCAGAGCCATAAATGCCAAAGGTTTGATCCAAAAAGAATATATATATATATATATATATATATATATAAATGATCAACGTTTCTGTACAATGCCATCATGCACTAAGCATGGTCAAAATGCTCAAAGAGCCCGGGATATACAAAAGAATGTATCATACAAAATCTAGGAGAGCCAAGTGGCTCCTCAATCCCTACGAGACCCCTCTGAAGGCGCACGCCCATGCCTAGGACTCGGCTACGCCGCACTCTTAATGCACGGAGGGCTAGGATCCCCAGGGGCAGCCGTAGTCTCGCCACGAGAATGGCTCCTCATCAAGCGCTCGGCCATCCTATACCCCGCTAGCTCCGTGCGGAGAGTCGATACCATCCTGGCCACATGCCGATCGGGCAAAGACGTAAGCAGTGTGCCTACCAGCTGCTGAGGGCTCCCCAACATCTACGGATAGCTCTACGCGGGTCCTCTCCATGGGGATCATCAGGGTATCAGTACATACCCTACGAATCAAGTCCCGCCACTCATCGGCGGTCTCTGCAAACAAAGGAGAAAACAAATTAGAAACCAAACAAGAGATTAGAAATACAAGATAAATAAAAGGAGAGATAGTAACTAAGGAGATCCTAACTAAAAACAAACATTAAAAGGAGAGAGGGTAACTTACTCGGATCACCAGGCCTCCAGGATGGATCTATAGGATCAACACCTACCACGGATGCCGCTGCCGACTGAGGGGCTGCTCCTGTGGCTGGAGCAATGTAGCACCCCACAACGGACTCATCCTCCCGCCATGGCCCTGGGAGAGTGGCTCCTCTGAAACCAGAGTCACTCTCTCTACACTCTACTCGGCCCTCTCTCGCATGCATGATATCCCGAGTGTCACGCCACTCAGATCACCGTCCTCCTGTCCTCCTCCTGTCCTCCCCCTTGTAAACTCCTCAGACTCAGAGTCTATGTCAATGGGGTCATCACTGCTATGGGCAGGACCCGCGGAAATCTGAAGCAAGGGTGCCTGAGGCGCACCGGCTCTCCCTCTGGCACGTACTATCCTCCTGGCCGCAATAGGAATGCCAGGAGTAACCACTATCCAACCCCGGCCTCTAGGCCCCCTCTGGCCTCTCGGACTGATCTGTATACTGGCGCTACTACTGGGAAGCATACCCACGTATGGTAGGCCAAACTGCTGAGGAACTCGGCCAAAGGGGTGCATCTCCACTCGCCCCACTCTATCAATAAGCTGCCCTGTAGTGGAGCAGGAGATCAAAGTAAGAGCCTCCTCACCCCATATACCTGCCATAGTCTGGTATGGTGTGGCCTCCATGTCGGCAGTAGTCGAGAAGCAATCGGGCCGATGAGGTGCTCGAGCACCGACATATTTGTCCATCTGGCTGCCCTCACAGCTTCCTGGGATCTGCCACCTCTACACCTCTGCCGTAGGGGATGAAGTGCTCATAGACCCAACTCATGACTAGGGTCGGATGGCTCAAAGACTGCCCCTGTAAATGGACTACCCTGTATAGATCATGGTAGGTGGTCCCAAGTATGTCTCGCTCCCTGCATATATCCGGCCATGTCCCTCTATCTCGTAATAATGGGGACCAACAATATAATAATGTATCTCCTCCCTTGTCCCCGATCAGTCTCGAGGCAAGGATCCCCATGATGGCCTGGTGAAGTAAGGGGATGGGCAAGCTAGGAATGGATCGAACTCTAACCCCCTTCTTCGACCCCGTGGAGATGACTGCATCTCCCATGTATGTAGCCCACTGTGCTATCTGGGCCCGTGAACCTGTTGTCTCAAGGGTGAGACGTCTCCCAATAATCGGGACCCCCAGAATGCGATAAACATCCTCCAAAGTAATAGTCCACTCACCGCGGACTCCCGCAATCGGAAGGTGTTCCGATCGGCATCCCAATATGAGAACAAGTCACAAAGAATGTGGCTGGAAGGAGCAACGTGGGGCACGCGTGATATGCGTAGTATCCGGCCCTCTGAAGAGTGTCCTCCTCATCCTGTGAAAGGGCATCCAATACTCCTGGAGCCAGTCACACTCCCTCTCTTGGCTCCACCGGATATACTCCTCTCTCGCCTGCATACACCCAAAAACACAAAACAGAGCAAATTAGCATCCGAATAATACTGGAAAAATCATGAAAGTATGTAGAAATGCTAAAAATGCAAAAACAATCTCAAACAAATGTTCTTTTGGCATTCTATGCGAAACCGCCGCCCCGAGCAGAGGGGCGGTTTTGTAAACCGCAGCCTTAAGGGTGGCAAAGGTTAGTAACCGCCCCGAAAGGGCGGCGGTCGTGTAACCGCCACCCTGGGCAGGGCGGCGGTCGTGACCAAAACCCACGCGGGTTTTTAAACCTAAAAAGCCCAAAAAATGACAAAACAAGACCATTTTAACTAAAACAAGGCCTACCCAAGAGCGCCCCCTAGATGAACCTTTTAACACTAACATTTTCAAAAATTACCCCCCACGACAAAGATTTTAGCATTTCAAAATTAAGGGGGTAAAAGGGATAAATTGAAGAAAACTAACCTGTGATCTCATGGGTCGATGTTCCACTCATGAGGCATGATCACTATCCCGTCATGGACGTTTTGACTCTACTCACGCAAGAAACCGTCACCGTGGGTTCCAGAGCTCAAAATCAATCAAATCAACTCACGCAAATGAATAGGAAAATGGGCCCACTTTCATATATATAGCACCCTGATTCATTTTAAATGCCCTTTTCCACAGGTTTGGAGCACCGACAGAGGTAAGTTCTTATCCCCGCACAAATGGTACGTCCTCATTTCCCATTATTTTAGCGTTTATTTTCCAAACTATTATGTCTATCTGCACTTGAGTTCTCTTTTTGTTTTGCAGGTAGCGGGATTTTGGACGGCGTCATTTCAACACACGGATGTATCAGGTATAACCTCTACTTCCCATTTCGGGACCGCCATACTGACCCACCGCTTTACGCCTCTTCATGGCTAAAACGCTTCTCCGAGGGGGCAATATGTACGTACTCCAAAATCAGTAAGGTACTCAGTATCGCGAAACAACGTAACAAAAAGCCCCAATGATGATACAGGTCTCCTCGCAAGGTGTTCGGGATCCGGAAAAGATCTCCAAGTGTGCGTTAACATCCCGCATGCCCCGCTTAGCCCCCACGTGCTTTGTTTTTCCCTTTTCCCTCTTTTCTTGGCCTTTTCTTCAGTGACAAAACCGCCGCCTCACTCGGGCGGCGGTCTCATGGCCGCCCCCGAACAGGGGCGGCGGTCCTGTAACCGCCGCCCTGCTCAGGGTGGCGGTCCTTTACGCATTTTCTAGAAAGCTCTTTTAACATGACTCACATAATTTCAACGTTTTACCAGCTTTCTTTCACCGCCATAAGCTTGCATTTATGATTCTGGTTCCCTGGAATAGTGTTTTTCCATTGTTTATAGTTTAAGAGTTCTATTTGGTTTTTACCTTGGGTAAATGCAAATGCTATAAATAGATGGCTTGTGCTCAAGCAAATGGCCCCTCAAATTTGCCTCTGATTTCTCTTTGCAATAGATTTAGTTTTCATTTTGCTTAGAGTGCTTAGTTTCTTTCATTGCATGCTTAGTTAGCATTGTTTTACTGTTAGTAAGCCACATATCCATCTTGTGCAAGTGTTGTTGTTATTTCATCCAATCCATTGGAATAGGATAGTCTGTTTATCAATAGGAAGCCATTAAAGTTGCAGGTTTTGCTCCTCAAACAAGATAGTTTCAGGTTCTGGACGTTTCATGTTGCATGACTCGCAATAAATCCCGCTAGGAATTGCATAAGCCAAGCTCTGTACTCTTGCGCTATCCCTCTCCTACTCGCATTGTATTCAGTCTGTATTTTGAGCTGCCTTCATCCCAATATCTACTTCTATTGATGCTAGCATTACACTTTTTCTGGATCCACGTGAACACAAAGGAACGAGGAGATCACACTGAGGGGACAAGATCACACACACCGTCGGATTCGCCACTGTTCTGCAGAATCCAGGTTCTAGCTTTCAAAGTTCTAAATTAGAATCATATCAAATAGAGTAGTTAATTGCTTTATTTCAGTTAATTTTACTTCCGATATTGCCAGGGAAGTTGTGGGGATTGATAGTTTCTGAGAGACTATGATTCATTCCTCACTTCTGAGGTAGGATCGAGAGTCTTGCAAATAGATTAGAATAGTTATTTCATTGTTTAGAGTAGATCTACAAATTGCACAGACAAATAGCTATACTCGGTTATCTTGTTTGTTTTAAATTGTTATCTTAGCTGTCAATTTCTAGATGTATTAAATTAGTTGCTAAATTCATTCGAATAGTTCATCAGAAAATACAAAAATAGAGAAATCATATATGCTATAGATATATTCAAAATAGTTAAATTTCACTTTGCCGTAGTTAATTTACATTATTACTTTTGTATGACAATCACGGGACCTAGGGAGCCCAGAGAATACGTATTCGAGCCAATCATGCCCCAACCCAATCTCATCACAGCAATAACTGATATAGATCAAAATCTTAGGATCCAAGTCTTCCGAACAACGGTAAGCTTGCAACAAATCAATTCCCAGTTGAGCGGATTAAACATAGAAGACGACCAAGCACACACATTTTGGTCGAATCAACCAAACTACAGATTACCCTAGGTAAACATCCATATGACTGTAGAAGGGGTTGAAAGAGAACAAACCTTTGGTTGCGATCCTTTGGTCCCACAGCCAGACGCAGGAGACACTCTTACAGATATAGATACCAGCCTAAGGATTCAGGTTGCAAGAACGCCTGTGAGATACTCTGAGAAGATCGCACAGCTATTAATTTTGAATATAGAGGCTTGAGAAAGCATACGATTATTGGGTGTTAGGGATTAGGAACTAATTCTACGCATGACCATAGGAGCAGACCGCAACAACCAAGAGTCTACGGTTGCGATCCACAAGTCCCGCAACCCAATGAATCCGTAAGTCAAACAGACATAGACACTGGCCTACGCACACTAGTATTCAGATCCACTCCACTTCCACCTATCATCATCGAACAATTATCCTTACTAGATACAACAACTAACAAAGCTAGAGAATTCTTGACTAGGCCAGAGAACCGCCCATAAAGACAACTACATCCATCATCCACTCTATGACCCTATCTGGAGACATACATGAAATTATTCCAGGCCATTTTCCACGTATACCACAACCCATAGATTGAATCACGCCAGAGCTCGATATTGATTGGAGCCTTCGAGCAATCATCCTTGCCGATTGATCTATCATGCCGCCAGTTAGGAGGGCCTTCTTTGCCTTAGATTCACAAATTCCACTAGCGCGCGTCGAAGACATTAGATTGCCTAACTAATTTGTCGATATCCCACCCATATTTTATCCCCACCGGCATTTGTCTCGGCATGACCTCGAGAGGTCGGGTGTGAGGAAGAGTTACTTGTAGATTCCCAAGATCGCTTGTCACTTTTCTCGTCAGATGAATCGTAGCTTGGGATTTTTAATTTCTCCTTACCTTGATATGCAACTTGTAAAGTGCCCCATGTAGTCTTTGCTTGACTAGTCTGCGCCACTCTTGGAAGAATGCTTTCATGCATTGCACGATGAATATAGAAAAGAGCTTTGCCGTCCTTCTTTCGTAACCCCTTCAAAGTATCTTTCTCTGCTTGAGAAAGTGCAGATACACTCTCTTATGCCGTATTTGTGGGATTTGTGTACCCATCTTCAACGATCTCCCACACGTATTGAGATCTCGAATAGCGCCTTCATGGTCAACGACCACGCATTCGTAATTATTTCCATTAAATTGCGGTGTCTCGCATGCCGATGTAGAAGCCATAGCTTGCTGCGATTTAATAAGTTGCTGGAATAACCTCACTCGATACCAATTTGTAGAAAATCTGCAGGTCTTATACAATAAACAACATAAAAGAAATAAACAAAACACTTAAATAACTTGCATAACTGTGATGAATATTCGAACCAACACTTTGTTGTGCGTAATCTCCATTAATAAAAGCTTCATTATACTAAGAGCTTTAGGTCTTTACAATAAAGCTGTGCATGCACTGTGTGCTTTCAATGCGCATCCTTCCTTGCTTGTGCAGATTTCATACCTTTGTGTGTGCATACAAAGCAATTACAATCATCAAGTATTTAAATAGAATAACTCACCCACTAACAACTCTTCAACTGAGCATTCTAAATCTAAACTCATGCTTTAAAATAGTTGCATGTTGTGCATGAATTAAAATAGATTTATTTGAATTAAATCTAATCCTAAAATAGGATAAAGCTGAGTTAACTAAAGCAAACTAAAGCAAAACTAAATCTATTTTTAATATTCCTAAAAGCTACGGTTGGAATTCACTATGCATGGGCATGCATATTTCAACAAACAAGACCGGATTTTATACATTCACGGCTACAGGGAAACAATATTTATGCATGGTTGACCTTCAAACACTCCACGGAGGAGCGGTGCAAAGGCTCCTCAAAGAAATACACCCACTACAACAAAGGTGTGAATGCGAGATAGAGTACACAATCTTTAAGCTTCAAAATTTACCTCTCATCATACAATGTTCAATGTACATTTAACATTTGTTGCTAAAGAAATATGTACAATTGATTTTACTTCAGCATTCAAATGATTGATAAACTAAAAATGGATAGTAAGTTTAAATCATGCTATTTTCTAAATGAAGTCATCGTATTGAAATTTTGTAAATTCATTGTTAAGCGTGCTTAAATTATAAATGATGAATTTTTCCCTACTCTACTCGCTTATATATGATGAATTTGTTGCGGTATGACAAGGACTGAATATTTCTAGATACTTAAACGAACATTAAAAAAACACATTATTCTTGACACATTTATACTGTACACCCATTACCCATCAAGCGGACATTATGTTTTTCTGTTAGACATCCATCTAGAAGTGGGCATGAGGGTTGTCATTCAAAAGGTAAGGAGATTGATGAAAGACAGACAAATCAAAGAAATCGCTGGAAGTAGTTGTATTGAAGTCCATAAAATTTTACATGCATTTCGTAGGGACATATTAGACTCTCAACGAGAGGATGCATATGAAACTCACAACAGAGGAGATCTATGCATAGTTAGGAAATTTTTGTAGGAAGATAAAGACAACAGGGGTATTTTCCAGATTTAAGACAACTTCATTTAAAAAACAAGTTAAAACCACACGTTTCCACACTGAAAAACACATTTCCAAACATTCATAACAACAAATATATTTTATGAAATCAATTTTTTTTTTTTTTAAGAAAAGTAAAAACCTAAAACTAAACAAAACCGAATTTTGAGTAAAAAAGCTGCCTCTCAAATACGTAAAAATAATAGATTAAATATTTAACTATGTTTAACCAATGTTACCATCAACTTAACAAAATGATATTAAAGATAGTTTAGTTCAGAACTACACGAAGCCAGAAAAATGTTTACCCAAACTATTTCATATTAACAAGCTTCACACAAAGAGATATGTACAATGAAGCAAGTCTCAAAACCATAGGAAGCAAAAGCTTATGAAAACATAATAAGCTATAAACCAGAACAAACCACTATATGAGTACGTCGTAGGTGTCTACATTGTATAGTTATCTAAACTTTTTATTTATACATAAGTTTCAAGAAACCTGATCAATAAGGCATTCATTTTTTTTGTCTTTTCCAAAAATTTTGTTGCTTGATGTAGACACAAAATTAAGCACTTTGGGTATTATTTAGTCTCGGTATCATACTACTATTCATATGGTTTTTAAGTGAAGAAATTAATTAACCGATATCCTTTGCCATTTTACTTTGTTTTTCTCATCATCATTGCCGACCTCCCGCATGTACTCACCCAACAAGTTTTATCACTTTTCATCATTCTTACCCATGATTGGGGTGTCCAACCCAATCTTGGGGGCCCGAGGTGCCTGGTCCCATTCGGGCGCCCTGATCCTTTTCCCACTTTGCACTCATCTTTTGGGCACTTTCTAGCTATTTGAGCTTTCCATATTTTTAATGGTCGGCCTTTTCGGGTTAATTACTGAAATTAGAACAAGAGAACCATATAAATATAAAATTATGAGACCATAATGAGGGACCAAACACTAGGCACTACTATCATCACCTAAGGTTGCATTCCATCCAAGGCATCTAGAGCTCCTTTGCATCCATCTAGCTCCATCACAAGGGACAAGGTCGGGTTCATTTGCATCACACTACATAGGAGGGAAGTTTATTCTATTCCATCCACCATCTATTACATTTCTACATCTATTTATTTCTCGCTACTTCACAAAGTGCAATTGACACAAGAGCACCAATTTGCACACAATTTGCACACACACACACACTAGAACTACATTTGGGTCTGAAATGTAGTGCAACGCTCAGTTAGTAAGTCCACCATTGTGGCCGTTGAGGACAATTTGACCCCTTCATATGCATCTTTCTTTTTTAGGTTTTGATGCTTGGTTTGGGGTTTTGTAGGTCTCTTCTTCATCATTGATCACCAAGGTGCAATGCAATGATATTCATGCGACATACAACAAAGGATTCACATCACTTGGTGACCCTACAAATTTGGTTTATGGACCTCTTGATAGACTAGGGTGCCCAGATCTCCCAGGGCGCCAAGCGCACCCCATCCTTCTCCAGTGCACCCCAGCATCGCTTTCAAACAACTCGGGTCTACACTTTTTTCGAGCCTTGTGCAATCGCTTTCCTTCTTATTTTTATCTAACCTTCACTATGACACAATATTGTCTCATCTGCAAATTAGCTAAGGCCTCTCTAACCCTTATTTGCACATATAGGGTTTCATATTTCATTTACTTAGTTTCTTGGGTCATTTCTTTCATTTATTTAGCTGTTATTTTACTACTTTGCATAGCTTTTAGATTAGACTAAATTATGCCCATATTTCCCATTTTAGTTTAATCACTTATATTAGCATTTTTTTCGACACTATGTTTCATCTTCCCTCCGCATCGAAATTGCGATCTCGTAACTCCCATTTTTTCAATTTGTAAGTAGTTCATATTTCAAAGGCATCTTCTAGGCTATCGTATGTCAACACAAACCCTCGTGAATTAGGACCGGCGGTGCGAAACTTGGAGAGGTACAGAGGACTTGAAGGAAGTAAATGGAGGTGTTCTCTAACCAGTTCAACAATCATTGGCTTTAGCGATTTTGGCTTCCCGTAGTGTAGGACATTAACACAAATTGAATCTGTTTGAATTCCTCTTCTCTTTGCAAGTGGGGAGTAGTGATGGTCACACCTTGTGGAGGAAGAACAATTGTGTTTCTCATCTTCATATCTTCAAGCTGAAAAA
Source organism: Taxus wallichiana var. yunnanensis (assembly GCA_018340775.1). Taxonomy (NCBI): domain Eukaryota; kingdom Viridiplantae; phylum Streptophyta; class Pinopsida; order Cupressales; family Taxaceae; genus Taxus; species Taxus wallichiana. Next base: position 142,983,150 of record CM031236.1, read on the forward strand.
AAAAAAAAACACAAAAAATGTCAAACAATAACTGAAATTGTGTAAGTAACAATAACCTCATTCTTTTCTAGGCCCACAAGGGAAGTTGCATATGTATTTATTTTTCCAGAACATGAATAAAACATGCAAGAGAAGTAAGTGATTGTCTTTTATTTTTGCAGCATCTTTAAAATCCTTGCCAATGGAAAATCTAACGCCCAACTTGGAATATTCTGGAGTGACATCCCAAGGGTCAAAACCCTCAACACACACTAAATCCCATCAACGTCAAAAGCACATGTCCCTACTTACCGAAGTCGAAGGACAATGCAGAAGATAGTTTTTTGGCTTTCATGCTTTTATACTAGAGAGGCCAAAAAAAAAAGAAAAATTGCAACCTACAAATAAATGATTATGCAACAACCTAGCAGGAACCGCACAACCTGGATATTAAATACAGCAGTCAAAATAAAATGAAGGCATCCAAATCCCATTTTAGACCACTCCAAATCAACTTTAACTGACTGTAAACAATTTGCCTAAAATTTCCATTATTGTTGGACATAAGAATACGAAAAATATATTTAACATAAAAGTGTCAAGTTTCATTTTACAGAAAATAGGTTCTCATACTTCCACGAGGACTGTGTATCACTGTTGAGGCTCCGAGGAAGGTTTATTACAGTTGAAGCTCCGTGAGGGAATGTATCATTGTAAGACAGATCTCCATGGAAGTGTAACGAAGAAATCATCGAAAAAATATAGAAATTTTTTTAATCTGACATGAGCAGATAGTTTGAAATTCCGGGACTGGTTGGGTGGAGGACACAATGCCACAAAATCATCATTCTCTAAGATGGAAACGGAAAGTAATAGGGACATGCAACATTCCATGAAAAATAGCAAACAGTTGCATTATTGCTTCTGCCATTCATTTGCCTTCTGACTCATTTTCAGTCCATAATCACCTAAGAAATTCTACATGCACATCATAGATGGTTACAAATTCTATGGCGCACCTTTCATATGTGGCGCAGACCTGTGCCATTTTACCGACAGATCTGTAGTATTTGCGCAGTAGTTATGTTTGAGGCATAAAATGTATGGGATCTAACAGGGGAATCCAAGGAAGATATTCAATTAAATGTTTACTCATACTTCATTATAATATATCTAAAACTTCTATGCAGGGATATATAAGAATATATGCAAACCGTGGAATTGAATAAATGAAACAATCCATACTATATACAAAGTTGTTTGATGCTGACATCGACTGGAAATAAAGCACCGTGAATGAAATCTAACCCAAAAACAACAATTCCATCACATAAAATTCTATTATGTCTCCAAAGCTCTGTCTTTCCATGCAGTGAATAAGAAAGGACGCAAATACTTTTACCCTCTTTTTAAAGTGTCTTTCAACGTACAATCTGGGACATCCATGTCTTGCGCACACGTGTCTTGTGTAGCTGCTCTGGTTAAGGCTGCCCTACTGCAATCAAATCTGCAATTGTGACAACAGGGGATCTAAATTCACCTCTCCTACATAAATTTGAATTGTTAGTAGCATCACATTGCACTAAGGTCGAATTTATCATATTCAATTTGGAGAAACATCTATTTTAGATAACACAAATCAACCCATACTCACAAGTCCCAACAGGAAGCCAGCGGGGCCCAGGGGTTAAATTTGATGGCCACTTATGTCTGTCAAACAAATTTTAGGTGACTGTCATTTTCAAATATTACCCATTTAAAAAGTAAAAATAATACACTACAAATAAAATATATAAAAAATAGTTGTATATATTTAATTAATTTTTCATATATATCAGTATAGTTGACATATAAATCTATAGAAAAAATGAAGGTCATAATTAAAATATGCAAGTTGCATGTGACGAATATATCAAATATTTACAAGTATTTTACGGCTAAAATCATGAAAAACATCTACACGACCGTCAATCGCAACCTCTGGCGGGGCCATTTGATTATGGATTGGGGCATATAAATCTCGTGGTAGCTTTAGATCCAGGTTTTGTTTATGATCATGACATCAATGACCTCGTCAATTTTCTCTATAGCAAAGGAGTCACTCCTTCCCAACTAACCAACCTGGTTGGCAATAAAATAACAATGTGCGTTGCAAACCCAACACCCTCATACAATCTCAACCATCCATCCATCGGGGTGGGGAATCTGAAGGGGAGTGTGACAATCTCTAGGACACTCAAAAGTATTACAAGTAGAGCATCCCTTTACAAAGTAAACGTGGATGCCTCGCCCGGCAGACTGTGAATGTCATTCCCAAACATCTCGATTTCAAACAAAGGGAGAAAAGAAATCTTTCACTCTCAAATTCACGGTAAAGAAAATATTTTCCGACTTCATCTTTGGGTCACTCACATGGTCTGATGGAAAACATAACATCTACAGTCCAATTTCCACGAATCGAGCTTCCTCTCGAAACACAATCGCGCACTCAAGATTTTGGAGTTCTTTTGTTGAACTTTTAAATTTATGACAACTTTTCTTAGAATTTAGAGTGGCCTCCCTCTCTTGGGTAGTTCTTTCACTTTTCTTTCCCTCCATATGAAATTATGCAACTATAATTGCAACCTACAAGGATTATTGCATCCAATCCAAAAATGCTTTTAAGTTGTCTAAAACATTGAAATTGAAATGTGTCATCTCAACTAAATTAGTTGTCACTCTAATTGATATTTTTAAAATTTAATTACGTTGAAGGCATGCTCCAAACAATATAAAGAGGAAGGGAAGCTATTGAGTCTCACATGTAGCCGTATCGTTGCATATCATCGATATAGTCCCGGTGCTTAAACAGATCCAACGACCATAATGCCATTTCTGCTCCTTCATCTCGAGAGATGCATATCTCCATGTAAACACTTCTTAGGAGATAAATCAAGCGGTCAAATAACATTATTTATAGTAAGAAGAAGATGTTTTGTTCTTCTAAGTGCCACAAGGGTTTATGTAGGAGATTTTTTTGTGGAGGGCTCAATAAAAAGAAGAAGAGGCATCTTGATTACCAAGATTGAAGGATCTTATGCCAACAGATCCTGTGTTGTTTACAACACCTCGAAGAATATCATCATCGAGGTTTTTTTGGCGTTTTCTCTCATTCACCTGGCTTTTCTTTTTTATCAAAACTTATTTATTAGTTTCTGTAAATTTCAGATGAAAAGCAAACGAGTGAGCTCGAGATAACATTGGGAGGAGACATTTTCAGTGTGATTATGCAACTTGGTTTCGATCAAGCTTTCATTATGGGCTTCATTTTCATTCTTGATCAAATCGCATCCTCATTGCCAAAATAGAGGAAACAATAGATTTGTGTCTTACCCATATTCTCGATTTTTCATGGGGGAACAAGATTTAGCACTGATGTGCACACAAAGGAGCCATCCTCATCCTGATTCCTCATCTTTGTGTGCAAAGATTTATCTTGTAAATGTGGTTGTAAAATACATCCACGTTGACAACACGACATCATCCCTGCGTGATACGATCACATAATGTATTTTACTGAAAAGGAGCACATTTTATCTTACAATTATTCTCCTCCTCCATGATTTTATGACTAATGCAAATAGAATGTCACTAGCTTCGTGGTCATAATTGAGAATGTGACACAATGCAATAAGTACTATTAGCAATCATACATGAAATGTATGATGGAAACACCAAAAGGGATCTTTTGAAGGAATCAAATTTGAGGGAGAGAAACAATGGAAGATGAAAAGGGGTGAAGAGGAAGGGTTTAGAGGGTGGAGAAGTGCGTGGGTGGCAATAATCGAAAGGGGAAAATGAGAAACTTACCCTACAAAAACATGAAATTTATGTCATCTTTGAAAGAGAACATGGGTGTTGATCCTTAGCCCCTCGGTCATATGAGGGCTTAAACCTTGTGATTTCTACTAGTAGGTGCTTAACTCCAGCCCTTTCATTTTATTTGTGTGGTGAAAGTGGAAACTAAAATAAATAGTAGAGCATATTATTGAAAAACTTGTATCTTTTGATCGGTAACTCCGTTTTGAGTGCCATTTTTTTGCAAAAGTACGTGTTTTTTATGCTCTTTCCATTGAAAATATTTATTTTCAGAATCGCACTATAATTATAAAGTGCCATATTGTAACACACACTCATTATAAAGTGCCAAAATCTGGGGGGCTCTTGTTGCATTGTTTGGGGGTCTTGTTGCATTTCTTTTGGTGATTTTTTTAGGATGACATCTTTATCTACTTTTGCATTAGATCATGTTGAGCCATTAACAACACATAATTACCACACATGGAAACCAAGAATGGAAACAATAATTAAGCGGAAAGGATTATGGGTTTAACTTCTTGAACAACCACCAGTGTTCACTAGAGAATATGAGAAATTTCAGTACCAGTGCAAATTTGATGAGTGTATGGGTTTGATAGGAACTTATGTAAGTGACAATCTTTTATTTCATTTGGAAAAGTGTGACTCTCCTTTCAAAATATGGGAGAAATTGGAGGATTTATTTGGTAAGGTGGATCATATGAGAGCCATGCAACTTGAAATTGAGATCACCTCTCTTAATCCTGAATATTTTCCAACAATTATAGACTATCTTACCAAGTTCAAGCATTTGTTGACACAATTGAAGGGGAGTGGAAGAGATAAGAAAGATGAAGAGTGTGTTTACTTGATTCTATCCAAGTTGAGAGGACCATTCCAAATTTTTGCTTCTACCTTTTTCTCTAGCATGGATGCCTTAGGTGACACCTTCAAAATGCCTAACTTAGAAATATTTTGTGAAAGACTTACTAGGGAAGAATCCAAATTATCTCACCTTGAGTCTTCCACCTCTCAAAAGGCATTAGTTGCATCTAATCCTAAGGGCAAGGGAAAACCAAATAGTAAAACCAAATCCACACCTTCTCCATCTCAAAATGCTCCTAAACCCAAAGAAAACAACTCAAAACCCAAGGAGTCTTCTAAATCCAAGAATAAGTCTAGCCGTTCATGCTCTTTTTGTGGGGGTAGTAATCATGAAGAAAATAGGTGTTATAAGTGAATGCAAGCCTTAGAGGATGCAATCAAGAAACACAAAATTTCTATCTCCACTCCACCTCCTTCTAATCAACATGGAAAAAAACTTAATGTTGTTGGAAGATCTCAGTCACCACTTGCAGACAATTGGGTTATAGATTTTGGTGCTTCTCATCACATGAATTCTTCCAAGGAGTCTTTTGTTTCTCTAGGTTTGAGTTCTACTTCCAAAATTGAGGTTGGAGATTCTTCCTTTCTTTCTGTTGAGGGAAAAGGTGATATACAACTTGATGGTGGAAATATCCAAGATGCACTATATGTTCCTAACATCACTACAAATTTGCTTTATGTATATCAAATTTGTCATTCTGGTCAAGGGAAAATAGTGACTTTTACACCACATGGGGCAGAAGTAAGAACTTTGTTGGAGCCTTATTCACTTGTTGCTCAGGGTATTGTTGATCATAGTTCAAGACTATATCACTTTGAGGGTTTTGATGACACTTCTTCTATAGGGACATGATTGGTTTCTCATTCAGATTCAAAGAGTAAGCTTTGGCATGAAAGATTTGGACATCTCAATTATAGATATTTGAAGGAGTTGAGCACTCATGGTATGGTAGATGGTCTTCCTAGAGTTTCTTGTCTTGAGGGAGTTTGTCATGGTTGTGCATTAGGGAAACAACACCAAGATCCTTTTCCTAAGAATTTGTCTAAGAGAGCTTCTTCACCACTTGAGCTTGTGCATAGTGACTTGATGGTTTTTCCTACCCCATCTTTCAATGGAGCTAAGTATGCACTTACATTTATTGATAATTTCTTGAGGCGTACTTGGGTTTATTTTCTCAAGTACAAAAGTGATGTTTTTTCACACTTCAAATCTTCAAGGCTTTGGTCGAGAAACAATCTTCTAGTAGCATAAAGAACCTTCACATTGATAATGGGGGAGTACTTCAAGCAATGAGTTTTCTAAATTTTTGGCAACTCAAGGCATTATTCACCAAAACATTTGTTCCTCATACTCCACAATAGAATGGATTAGCAGAAAGGAAGAATAGAAATTTGAAGGAAATGGCTAACTGTATGATGCATTCTAGAGATATACCTCCTATCTATTGGGCAGAAGTAGTTAATTGTGCTAACTATATTCAGAATCGCACACCACACAGAGCACTTGAGCATTTGACTCCAGAGGAAGCTTGGTCCAACACTAAGCCAGATGTCTCATTTTTTTCGAGTCTTTGGGAGCCATGCTTGGGCCTTTGTGCTAAAGAAGAAAAGGAAAGCTTTGGATAAGAAGAGTAAACCCTTGATCTTTATAGGGTATTGTGAGGACATGAGAGCTTATCATCTTTTAGATCCTGATACACATGATGTTCTTTTTCGAACACATGTTCAGTTTGATGAGCGTTTCACTCCTCATGATTCTTCATCTTCTTCCATTCCTTCTTCTTCTTCATCTCATCTTGAGGATCCTTTCTTTGAGGAGATTGATGAGGAGGTTATAGATGCCATTGAGGATCCTATTCCCACTGATGTTGTCACTATGCCTAAGTGGGCTCGTACTATAGTTTCTGAGGCAACACCTTTCATAGAGGATCTTCCACCCACTAGGCATCATCACACACATTCTACAGGTTCTAGACTTTTGTGTCAGGTAGTTTCTGAGGATCCACAATCTTTTCAAAGGCTCATGGGATACAGGAGTGGGATGATGCGATGGCAACTGAGTATTCTTCTTTGATGAAGAATCATACTTGGGATTTGGTATCTCTTCCTAAAGGAAGAAATATGGTTAGGTGTAAGTGGGTATACCAAACCAAATACACAATGATGGGTCCATTGACAAGTATAAGGCTCGTCTTGTTGCAAAGGGTTTTTCACAAGTTGAAGGTATTGATTACTCTGAGACTTTTGCACTCATTGCCAAGATGGATTTTGTACACCTTGTACTTGCTATTGCTACATCACAGGGTGGCCCATATACTAGATGGACGTGAAGAGTGCATTTTACATGGAGATCTACAAGAGGAAATATATATGGAGCAGCTGGCTAGATTTGTTCAGGATTCTTCTCTTGTTTGTCGCTCCGAAGGTCTCTCTACGGTCTCAAACAAGCCCCTCGGGCTTGGTATGAGAAGATGGATTCTTTTCTTCTATCTACTGGTTTTGTTCATTGCCACTCTGATCATACTGGTGTATCTCTAGCATGTTGGTGAGGATATTGTGATACTTGTCTTGTATGTTGATGATCTGTTACTTACTGGCAGCTCTTCTTCCCACATTCAGAGTATTTAGAGGGCTCTTTCTACACAGTTTGACATGACAAATCTTGGGCTATTGCATTATTTCCTTGGTTTGCATAGATTTCTCAGATAGATTCAAGGATTCATTTGAGTCAAAAAAGTACACCCATGATCTTCTTAGGCACTTTGATATGGCTGATTGCAAGCCAAGTCCATCTCCTTTTCAGTCTGGAGTTACTCTTACATCCACATGTACCACACCACTTTGTGATCCTACATTGTATAGGTAGTTGGTTGGGAGTCTCATGTACTTGACCCATACTCGCCCTGATATTTCATTTGCAGTAGGGCTTGTATCTCGGTTTTCACATTCTCCTCATAGTAGTCATTGGCAGGCTGCTAAAAGGATTTTGCGCTATTTACATGGCACTTCCCACTTTGGCCTACACTACACTAGGGGTCTCTACTCAGTTGGTTGGGTATACAGATTCAGATTGGGTAGGTTCTATTGATGACAGCGTTCCACTTCTGGCTATCTTTTCTATCTTGGTTCTTCTCCAGTTGCTTGGGCATGCAAAAAACAACAGGCTATTGCACTTTCATCTTCGAGGTAAAGTACAGGGCAGTAGTTACAGACGAGTCAGCAGATTCTTTGGCTTCGCCAATTATTGACAGAGTTTGGATTCCCACAAGATTCACTAACTGTACTTTGGTGTGACAACCAAAGTGCAATTCACATTTCTCATAACCCAGTTGAGCACCAGTGGACCAAGCATATTGAGATACACATCCACTTCATTCGTCAACACATTCAGGATGGAGTTATTTGCTTGGAGTACATTCCAACTCAGCAGCAAGTTGTAGACATCTTTACAAAGCCTTTTGCATCACCTCGCTACCTTGAGTTGCGTGGAATGCTTGGGGTTTCGGAAGTTGTTCTTGGGGGTGTTCGTGAGAACATCTTCCTTCTTCTTCTTCTTCTTCTTCTTTCCTTCTAGCAGGATTCTTTCCTTCTTTTGGTTTGAGATTTCTTCATGGATATATTGTACATGAGTACCTCATCAGGCCTAGTTTCGGGACTCATACTATGGACATGCCACTTCTATTTTGGCCCCTAGCTTCACTTGAGGGGGGGTGTTAGAGTAGGTATTTACCTTAGCTCATGTTCACCTAGGTACATTATTGTATTTATCCTCACCCACTTATGTGTGTGGATATTTATTTTTATTTATTTAGATATTAGGAGATATTATCTAGTTGTTAGGTATAGTTCTTTCCTTGATCTATGGTATTGACTAGTTCTTTCCTAGATCTATGGTATTGACTAGATCCTTGATTTCTAGTTCTCTCATAAATCTATGGACTTGACTAGTTCTTTGATGACTAGTTCTTTCCATGATTTATGGCTTGATCTACGACCTTGGTAGTTCTTAGATTGTTATTCCTTGCCTATATAAGCAAGGCCCATTGTATTCTCATTGAGTTCCATATAATATATGATATTCTTTGCTCATTTGTTTGCAAAGGTTTATGTAATGTTATTCTTTGCTCATTTGTTGATGTTTGATTAGCATCTGTTTTTGTTTATGTAAAGGATAAAAATATGTAGAAGAATCCCACACAAAATTGCAATAAGTAGAACTAATATGTATTATGAATTACTTTCATCTTATTGATCATGATGTTTGATTAGCATCTATTTTTTTGGCTTGGCATGATCTGGTTATTGTCCCTTTTAGAAAAATATGTAACCCAAATGAAACTTAATACCACAGATCTAAAATAAAAGTGCACCCATGGGTATGTCCACCAAGAATCACTAATTACAAGCCACATCTTTATCTCAACATAATACCTAGATCTTTTGGAGCTATGCTCAACAAACTCTCTTGAATTCACACTTGAACTCACACACATCTACAATGTACAATACCCTACCATATGCACCAAAAGCACACACATGCAAGTATAAGCAGGTTTACAATACTTGTGTGTACTAAAACCATGGGCCAAATCTGCCCCATAATCCTATGGGTCAAAATACCACCCATATGAGAAGAGACTGCTCTGAGGTATCGTGCACATTTTTTGAGGCCAAAAATTAGAGAAATTATGGAGAGCATATAATACTTTTAGTGTATAGTATTCAACACTTCCACACATGATAATAGGCTCCACAACATAACAATATCCCACTTGGAGACTAGTTTTCCTCTCGAAAAATTCTCAACCCTTCAAGTTATTCGTGAAGACCAACCAAAGCTAAAAAAGACTCGTTTCTCCCTTGTGACCACTTTGGTCATCATTTATGCATGATTCTGACTAGTATGAATGTTCTCCAACTTTAACTTCTCTTCCTCCAAAGGTTTCCTAATGAAATGGTACCTTAATCAGTATATGCTTCATCATAGACTAGAAAATAGAGTTCTTAGCTATGTGTATAACACTCTAACTATCACTATGTAGCTTCCCTTCCTCCTACTTATGCCCTAACTCCTCAAGAAATTATTGTAGCCAAATCATTTCTTTGCTTTCTATGGTAGTAACATACTTAGCCTCCATGATTGATAAAACCACCAGCTTCTATAGTAGTGAAATATAACTCACTTTGTTGTCCCACCTACAATGTAAATATAACTGTCATGCTCCTCCTCCTACTACATATTTTCAGCCATGTCTGAATCTATATAACCACACAAAGTGTTGTCTAACCCACTTTAGCAAAAAAATATCCCCATGGTCCCTCTCAAGTATCAAGGATCCAATTTACACTGTCAATGATCTTTAACTATATCACTCATAAATCTACTCACTTGCTCCCACTACATGGGTAATATCAGGCCCAGTGCACACCATGACATACCTCAAACCGGCAAACCACTGATGAGTAAGTTACCTTGGACATGTGGTTTCTCTCCTAATCTATCTTGGGACACAACTCCTTTGATAACTTGAAATGGCCTTCCAAAGGAGTCCAAACTGGTTTAGCATCCTACATATTAAACCGAGCTCCAAGATATTCTTAATGTATTCTTCTTGATATAAATTCAGCTTCCGTTCCTTCCTATCCCTTGATATCCTTATACTAAGGATTTTTTTGATGCCCCAAATCCTTCATATCAAAGGTTTAGCCGCTTCTTGAGTACTTTTATTTCCTGCATGTTTTTTTCCTACAACCAACATGTCATCCACATACAAACACAAAGATAATATAATTGTCATCATGAATTTTTTTATATACGCAATGGTTAGAATGACATCTAATATAACCTTGCTCCATCACGAAGCTATCAAGTTTCTTATACCATTGATGTGGAGCTTGTTTCGTGCCATACAAGTTCTACTTCGGTTTGCACACCATCTCCTACTTACCTTTGACCTCATAGCCTTTTGGTTGCTGCATACATATAAATAGATCATCCTCCAAACCATAGAGGAATGCAATATTTACATTTATTTTCTCTAAGTGCAATTCTTCTAGTGCCACTATTCCAAGAACACTTCTAATAAAGTTCATTTTAACTACAGGAGAAAAAAACTCATCAAAATCTATACCTTTTTCTGTACAAATCCCTTGACCACCAACTAGGACCTTGTATCTTTTTTTCCTCCTTGCTCTTTAACTTTGTATACCCACTTGTTCTACAATGCTCTTTTTCGTTTGGGTAGCTTCACCAAATCCCAAGTCTAGTTTTCCATAAGAGACTGATGCTCCTCATTCATGGTTTGCTCCCACTTCTTTCTGTCATCTACCTGCATTGCTTCATCAAAGCTCTCTCGCTCTCCACTATCGTGAGTAATAAATAATAAAGAGAAGGAGAAAACGTTTAGGTTCTCTTCTTACCTTAGAAGACCTCCTCAATATAGCAGTTTGGGGTTTCTGTTGAGTAGGTTCCTGAACTAATTCATTTGCCACTTTCCCATCTGGAAGATCCTCTACCATTATTATTTCTAGATTCTTCCTTATTTTCCTGCAACTGTTGCTTATACATAACTTTCTCATTAAATACTACATCCATAAATTGAATGATTTTCTTGTCCTTAATACTCTAACATTTATATCCAAATTCATCACCACCATAACCAATGAAAGTGAATTTTTCTGATTTAGCCTCTAGCTTGGTCTTATCATCCTTTCAATATGAAAAAACACCTCACATCCAAAGAATCTAAGAAATGAACAATCAAATTTCTTACCAGACCAAGCCTCCTCAGGTATGCCTCCATCTGAGGCAATTGAGGGTCCTCTATTTATCAAGTACACATTTGTGCTCACCGCTTCTACCCAAAAAGAAAGAGGCGGCCTTACATGTAACCTCATGCTCCTAGCTCATTCCATTATTGTCTTGTTCATCCTTTCTAACACTTCATTCTATTGCGGAGTTCCTGGAACCATATTTTTCTTGTGGATTCCATTCTTAGAACAATAATCATCAAAATCATTGCTTCAATACTCCCCTCCATTATTTGACATGAGACATTTTACTTTAATACCTGTTTCTTTCTCTACCAAAGCTTTCTATTTAACAAAAGTGTCAAATACATCAGATTTATTTCTAATACAATATACCCAAACTTTCCTTGTTGCATCATCAATAAAAGTGACATAATAATTTGAACCACCAAGATATGATACATGAGCCACCCCCCACACATCAAAATGTTCCATATCTAACTTACTCTCTTTCTTTGCGGGTCTAACCTTGAGAAACTTTACACGCTTTTATTTCCCATATACGTAGTTTTTGTAAAAATCTAAACTTGTTTCGTATATCCAAGAAAATTAATATTTATGATCCGGTACACCCTTATGGCTCATATGACTCGAGGCTATAGTGCCACAATATTTTATTTGTGTATGAAGCCACAAGATTACAAGAATTAGTTCTATCGTTGTGGTTAAATACAAGGTTCCAACCTTCTTACCTCTTACCACCACAAGAGTACCCTTGATAACCTTCCAAGATGTTCTTTGTAAATATCATAGTATCACCATCATTTCCCAATGTCACACCAATACCAAATTTCATCTTAATGTAGGCATGTGTCGACATCATTCAAAAGCCATGTATTCCCGTTCGCATCTTAACTTGAACACAACCTTTTCCAACTATGTTGCAAGGCTCATCATCACCAAGATACACATGCCCAAAATTCCTTCAACATAATCAAAAAAATAATGCCTATGTGGAGTAGCATGGAAAGAATCCCCAAATCTAAAACCCAAGATTCAACAATATTATGCAAAGAAAGAATCAAATCATCCTTATAGACATTACCTATTGCCACATTTTCTCCTTGTTTTCTTCTTCTTGTTTCTTCTTATCCTGAAGCTCCCAACAATCCTTCTTTGCATGCCCAGGCTTTCCATAGTGCCAACATACCATCTTGCTTTTGGATTTTGACCTTGCCCGATCTTTCAATTTTCCACGACTTCCTCTATTATTTTTTCTCACTCTAGTTTCCACTATCAAAGCATTCCCTGAAGTATAAGATTCCTCAAATCTTTTACTTTGCATTTCCTCGCTTAGAATCACCCCTCTGAACATCCTCAAACTTTAACTTTGAGTTAGTTTGAACCGAGTTGCTTATCGCCATTACTGAGGCTATTCCAACTCTCGTAAAGAGCATAGAATTAATAAAGCCCTAACTTCTTCATCAAATTATATTGTAACCAAAGCTAACATATTCATAATCATATTGAAATCATTCAAATGATCTGCTATTGAACTATTCTCAGACATCTTCATATTAAACAACTTTTTCATTAAAAATATCTTGTTAGAGGTAGAGGGTTTTCATATAACTTCCTAATGCATCCATAAGTTCTTTTGTAGTCTTTTCCTTTGAAACATAAAATAATACCGAAGATGCAAGTCATAGCCGATTGTTCCAAGTGCCTTCCTATCTTGAAAATCCCACTCCCATCCATCATGCTCAAGGGTTTTTTCCCTTTCTTAGACAACATAATATAAAGATCCTTCTAATAAAGGTAATATTCCATCCGCATCTTCCAAAGACTAAAATTATGCCTATTGAACTTATCAACCTTTGATCTTCCATCATATATCATAGCTCCCACTCAAGCTAAAACTTTCCCAACGATTCAACACTTTATGAACCAAACCAAATTTCCTCCGATACCAATTGTTAGGAAATAAGGGATAAAAATATGCGGAACAATCCCACACATAATCGAAATAGTAGAAACTAATATGCAAAATATTATCACGCATCTATAAAATAATAGAACACAACATAGAGACAAGATTTAACGTGGTTCACCCAGATTTGGGCTTATGTCCACTATTAATCACTTTGTTTGAAATGTAGTGCAACACTAAGTGACAATAACATTGGGGTGACCATCGAGGTCAATCTGACTCAAGTATATGCATTATTTATTCATTTAATGCATGCTTGAGTATTGTGTGTAGTTAGTTAGGGCTTATTTTTCAAATACATGTGTGAAAAAATAGAAGTACAATGAATCTTATGTGGCCTACAATGAACAAGAAGTGACATTAAGTGACTAAAAAGAATTAGAACTTGAGTATCTCCAAAGACACCAATGCTTATATTAGACGTTAACGTCTCAGGTGGAATTATCTCATTCCAAGTGCTCCTTTCCCTAATATTGTCACATTCCAATTTCAAAATAAGAGCTTACATAGTAAAAATAATATCTTCCAAGTCATTTGTCACCCATAATCGACCAAACCTATAGTTACAAGCTGAGTCATTCTAAAAACCCTCTATATCACTCTATCGAGAGAAGCACTCAAGATCTACTAGTTCGAAGATTGCACAGTGAATGATGCGAGACGTGAATTGTTCCAAGACAAAACAATGCAAGCATACAAGACTACAAAAATATGAAAATGCAAGAGAGATAATTGTAATAACATAGAAATAGCTCCAACTCAATATGATCAAATAGAATAATACAAGAGATGTACATATGGGAGGTGAATGTGTAACCTCCTCCTAGAATCAAGGCAATCTCTATCAATAATAGTGGTAACCAACAACTAGAATGGTGTAGTCAAGTGGTGACTAATACCTAGAATAGTGTAGTCAAGTGGTAACCAACACCTATAATAGTGTAGTCAAGTGTACACCTAAGCAAGCACATATCCTACGTGTAGGAAAAATTTAAGTGAGGTGGAACCGAGTAGGATAACACACATAAAGCGAGGAAAATAAATCCTACACTAACACCCCCCATAAGCACAACTTAGGTGGGCAGTGAAAATGAAAGTGGGTCTTAGAAACAAGGCCTGATGAGGTACCCATGTACAATGCAATCTTTCATAAGATAGAGTAAAAGGATAAAACCCATTGGGAAAAAAACTCCCCCTAAAAGAGAGATAAAGAAGAGAAGGTTGGACTATAAATTCCCACTTGAACCTATAACTTCCTATAGCCATCCTGGTATCATACAAAGCAACCTCCTGGAGTGATTGTGGCTCAAAAATAGATGCAGTGAAGAGTGGATCACCATGGAAATGTGAAGGTAGCCTTCAAGTGTCTGATGGATCTCCAACCAAGGTGTTGTTCCTATCTAAATAACTATGCTCCTCATACATGGTAGAAGTGCCAACTTCTCCATGATGGAATGATATATTTAATGCAAAAGTGAAGAAAGAATGTGGAGGGTCCTGTAACTTAGTAAAAGAATACTTGATGTCTGATGAGTCCTGAATAAAGATGCTTGCTCCCTAAAAAGTTTGAGGTGGACCAAAAGTAGGTAGATCAAGAAATAACTCCTCTAATAATGGAAGGTGATAAGGAGATGGTGGAGGTGGGTCCCCATCACTATTGTATTCATCTATGCTAGAAGAGAAGTTCTCATCGAAATGTTCTCAATATCAAAAGTGTCATCAAGTACAAGTGAATGTGGTGAAGAATCTGAAGGAGGAACAAAGTGAGAGAAGGAATATAGTTGAGTCTAATGATCAACTACACCCACTGCAATGATAGTGTCATTGTGTAGCTCTCTGACGTAGACTGAATCTGGAGTGAACTCAACCCACATGCCCTGACTAAGGTGAGTAATCTGTAGACTAATAAGATATTAGTTGATAGTGAAGGAATACTAAGAACATTATTGAATGTTCCTCCATCCACTTCAACATATCCTCTCCCAAAACCTATGAAGAACTGTTGTCACCCAATCATATAGTAGACATGTCACATGGCTCTAATGAAGTGAACTCCACGTGTGAAGAAGCCATGTGATGTGAAGCACCATAATCAATAACCCATGTAGGAGGTGGTGGTAAAATTACAACAAGAGCTCTCCCTTTTTTCTCCTTTCCCGATTCTTTCTCTTTCCCTTTTCCATTGGTATTTGTATTGGAGGATTCATTGGTTGATGAAGACTATTTGGAAGACTCGGGTTCACCTATCTTGTTCTTCTCAAGAAGACTTGTGAGGTGGTCAATCTTCTTCTTCAAACATTTGATTTCATCATGTCTTCCTTTACAATACCCACATTTAATCCTTTCTTTCTTGGACTTATCACTAGAAGAGGAAGTTTCAGAGTTTGGTGTAGAGGTGGAATAATGTTGATCTTTCTTTCTTTCTTTCTTGATCCTTGTTACTCTATTTATACTCTTTTTCTAATGAGGCTTTCTATTTCCATTCTTGGCAATGAGAGCTTGAGGTTTGGATGACTTCAAGGTACCCATTTGAATTAACTTGTCTTTCTCCTTAGTCAAATCAGAAATGAAGTCATCTAAGGATGACATAGACCATGTGGCTCCAAGATCTCTCTTGGTAGCATAAAATGTAGAAACAAAGACAAGAGTAGTCAGGACCTAGTTTGGCAAGCACTAAAATAACAAGTTGTTCATCCTTCTTTTCTATTCCACATTCTTTTAACTGCAATCATAAGGACTTGAGCTTGGTAAATAAATCTTCCAAGGTGTCAAAGTTGCTAGGACTTCTTGATAAGTTCTATTTCTAGTTCATGACCCCTTATAGTGTCAACTTTTCCAAATAATTTTTCTAAGGTTTTCCACACCTCATTGGGAGATTTTTCTGACTCTATGTGAAAAAGGAGTTTAGAGACACTGAAAGACACAAAATACCAAATGCTTCATCACACTTATTATACCACTTAACTTTATCTGCAGCTACAATAGGCTTAGGTTCTAACCCCATTGTGATACAATACAACCCTTTAGTCCTAATTGCAATGAGAATTTTTGATTTCCATTCATGGTAGTTAAAAGGTGTAAGTGGGTTAATTATACTTAGATCCATGACTACAGAAAGAGAAGTTGTGGTAGTTGTTGTAGAAACCAAAGAAATGTGTGGAAAGAAAGAAGTTCCAAACAAGAGAGGAAACACACTTTGTACACCCCTGCAGAAACTATATTAAGAAGCCCACCATAATTTGGCACTTTATAAATTAGTGCATTTTACAAAATAAATAGGTCCAATGCTTTGGGAAAATAAAAAAATATTTAACTTTTGCTAAAAATGGAACTCAATATCGAGCTACCAATCAAAATTTTTACAATAATTATTTCCCATAAATAATCCCTATTTAAATGAATTTTCCCTAAACTTGAAATGCACTTTTTCACTAAAAATATAGTTTTAGCAAAAGGAGGAGGGTATGATGAACCCAAGCTTAAGCACCTTCGATTCATGCGTCAGGCACAAACGAAGGCCAAAATACATCGGGAGTCATGGGGGTGGCATTAGCCACCATAGGTTTCATGCACAACCCGCATATAGGCTGCAGACATTATAGCCATGTTTTTACACCGATCTTAAATTTCCACATATATGAGTGTAACAACAAAACTGCCGTGAGACCCAAAAACAAAGACTCAAGATAGATATTCAATACATGTATAGGTTGCTTTAGAAAATTTATTGCAGGTTTGAAAATGCCTCTTGATAAGAAAAACCACCCTTTGCAAGTCTGAACAAGCATGTAAAGCACTACCACAAGTGAAAATGCCCTTCATAGGTTTGAAATCACTTAGATATGGATAAATATTCTAGGGATTCGTAATAATGATTGGCCTACAAAAAGCAATCTCCAAAATTGTATATGCACTATGCGGGCATGTAAACCTCATAAGCCTAGCAAAAAGGCTATATATACCCAGAAACAAGGCAAAACCAGCACCAAATAACACCCAAATACTTGTAAATATTGATCTCAAATGAAAATAAATTTACAGAATATTAACCAGACAAGCTCAATACTAGCTCGACTCTGATACCATATCGGAGAAGCGCTTAGGATCTACTTGGTTTGAAGATTACACAGTGAATGATGCGAGATGTGAATTGTTCCAAGACAAAACAATGCAAGCATACAAGACTACAAAAATATGAAAATGCAAGAGAGATAATTACAATAACATAGAAATAGCTCCAACTCAATACGATCAAATAGAATAATGCAAGAGATGTACATATAGGAGGTGAATGTGTAACCTCCTCCTAGAATCAAGGCAATCTCTATCTAGAATAGTGGTAACCAACAACTAGAATGGTGTAGTCAAGTGGTAACCAACACCTAGGATAATGTAGTCAAGTGTACACCTAAGTAAGCATATCCCATAAGTGTAGGGAAACTCCACATGAGGTGGAATATCCCGAGTAGGATAGTAAAAATAAAGTGAGGAAAATAAATCCTACACTAACACACTCTTGCTTGTACTTATTTGGCTTGATCTTGCATATTTACGGTTTTATCTATCCGATAAACAATTCCCTTACATTAGATTTAATTTTATTAAATCATTTGGTGAACTCTTCCTTTTAAGACCAAAACCATAGTTGCATTAGGGTTCATATCTACATCTTATCCTTGTATTCACACCTAAATTTCGTCTATCATTTTCCATAAATCTAATATGTGATTTTTCCCCTAGAGTTTCATAGTTGGTATTACCATTTGGCTAGATTTCTAGGGCTCCAAATTTTTAAATAACCCTTTATTTCATATCTCGAGCATAATGAATCTATTTTCAAATTATTTTGTTATTTTCCTTTTTCCATATCTAACGAAAACCTGTTTTTGTTTTCCCTAATTTTTAGCACAATTTTCGGAAATTCAAAATTATACTTTTTACTAATTAAGACATAATTCAAAAAATACACACTTTTGGCCAAATCCCTTGGAGGTTTTTCTTTCAATTTATAAAATTCAAAATTACCTTTTTGGAAAAAAATTAAATTCTATTTTTAGATATGGTTATTTTATTCATTTAGTGATTGGCACTTTTGTTTAACACCCCTCTTTGGCTCTTATCCCCATGGTCTCTTAATTATCAGCCCTCTATACATTGTTTTTATATTTAAGTTGGGGTTACCTTTTTCCTTATTTCTATCACCATGACCCATACTATAGTATCTTTGTTTCATTTACTTCAATGACACCCATCATGTAGAGATAATCTTACACAATTATTGAAGCAAGTACTACTCCCTAAAACTACGACACCCTCCCAAATAAATGTAATTTGGGGTCGCATTTCATCTCCTCATACTAGTATTAATGACACCTCCCATAAGGCTATCTTATACTCTATTCAAGTTTTACACCATGCCTTCCAAGATCAACTTCAAGCCATGAATGATACAATTACATCTCTCGCGACTGAATCAACCACCTCAAAGATACTTCCAATACACATATCCATTATCTTTTTATGTCTCATAATGTTCCCAATACCAATCCTATACAATCTGACCTAGGTGTTACATGTTCTCATATAAGTGAGGGTAACTTCCTCCAACATAAAACACCTCTTTCATTAGATGAGCATATTAAAAAACATAATATCCTATTTGTGTTCCTTAATCATTAGCTAATTACTTTGTTTCCCAATCATTTTTATCCTCATTATCGGCTTAAAAATCCAAAGGACAACCTTTCTAAAATTATCATGGCATTAATGAACATCTTAGAAATGAATTTTGTGCTTTATAATGAAAAATCTTACAACTTGAGCATAAGGGATTTATTTCATTATCTAAGAAACATTTTGCTACACATTCATCTTAGGATTCCACATCCCAATGGGTTCCCAAATATAGTTCATCTATGAATCATGAACATAATTCCATGTTGAATGCCTCAAGTTTTATGATACTAAATGAATAATCACTTACCCCGAGCCATTGCATATCGTAACACCAAAAATATCAGTTGAGCCACCACAAACGCCATTTAAGGCCAACACAAAAAAGGAATCTACACACATTTCTACTCCATCGTATATTGAGATATATTATGCAAATACAAGTATCAATGACTTACCAACATGATCTATGGATCTCCACAGGCAGGGGCACCTATAAGCTAAATCCTAAGTATACTTTTAAACAATCTTTTGAGAGCAACATGGATAACACTAATTTAGCTCTACTACTCAAATATGATGATAATGATGATTTTGATCCTTCTTACTATTGTGATGACTATAAGAACCTTGTTGAGCATTTACCACATCTTGATCATATTAATGACAAAGATGACACTATTTCACCAAAAACATTACAAATTTCTTACCATCTAGTTTGTAAGTATAGAGCAACAAAAAAGGTCAAATATAACATCCCAGTGTCATCACTTGTGTCTTCTTTATCACTATCCAAGCCTCATGTTCATATATGTTCATATGGTTTAGAAGATCGTGGGCCCTTTCCTAATAATCTTATTTCATAAATCCTTTTAGCATTCGCACTCGGGGCATCCTAATTCCCCCACACTACCTGATGACACATTCTTGTTCCTGGTTCATACTTGACTATTGAGGTAATCCTTATATGGACCTCACTTTTCACACACACCCAGGGGGCATAATTATTCCTCCCTTCTCACTATTCTCTTTCACATATTTGTAATTAAAAATCCAAAAACATGTTTTCTTAGATCTTGATTGGATGTACTCTTGCTTCCTTATACTACTATATGTTGCACCTTTGCTTATCATGTTACTACGGTTCATAGTATGCTTTATCATTTTTCATACACACATGTGCATTCACATGGTATCTTGAGGTGAATGCATGTCACTTATAGGTTGTTACATGATGTATGATGTTTGGTCCTATCCATTACCAGTCCCACTGAGGCTCATAGGGCATATACCTTTTCCCACTTACTATCAAGTTCTATCATTGTAATATTTCACATTTTCATTCCTATATTCAAATATTACATTGTGGCATACTATTTATCTTTCCTAACATGCTAACGGGTGCTTCATGTGTAGCATTTTCCTTACATGATTCCTTCCAATCATGGTTTTTGATTTTCTTGTACCTTGCTTTCCATTGTTTGCAGGTTATGCCCTATGTTTACTTGTTACCTTGTTTACACAAGCCTTGAAAGCTTCGATTATCTCGTGACATCCTAAGTGGTGTCCCATGTATGAATCCAACTACTTGTGTCCCCGCTTGTTGTTTTCCTATTTGATTTTTCCCAGTTACTATTTCCTTTTATGTTGTAGGTGGTATTATCGTCAAGAGTTACCTAAATATGGTAATGAGAATGATTTAGACCAATCCTTTCATCCAATCACATTCCTTACAAAACTAAAGTCCATGTACCCAAAAAATATGATGGTGGAACTCTCACAAGTCTATGTAACATAGACATAATATTTTTCATGAGGATTTTCATCTTTTGCAATATTTACATGTTGTTTTTGTTTGGTGCTCTTCATCTTCCTATGAGAGTGCTTATTATTTGGACCTTATGTTGGTTGGTGTGGTAAAGAATTCATATTGTTAGATGAACCATTCATAAATTATTTGTACCAAGAGTTTCTTAACTCATGTATACTCTTTTTATAGATTAGGCATGTCTCATGGGAATGAGAGATGCTCCTTATTTTTGTTACTTGGGGATATATGTGTATACATATTATTTTTCACTCTTACTAATTTTTCTATCTTTGTAGGAATTATTAGTGCATTGAATTCCTAGAGTGATGTCCTTAGGGATATTTTTGAGAGCATGGATAGTCAAAAATGATTATATGGTCTAGTTAGTAGTGGTACATATGAGAGAGCGTTGATGTGCATTTGACCTTACAACACCTTAGATTCCTTTATACTCTTATAATCATCCTTTTACAATCTACCTAAGACATCACCTCATTTTTATCTTACGATTTCCTCCTTATCTATTACAACATACTTATACATCCTTTATAACACTTTCAAAATCTTTAAGGTCTTACTCTATCCTCAAAAACTTTCTTCTAGGACCCTATGATGACACATTACCTAGAGCCAATGACATCAACCATGACTGATGATGTTGGGATTTTATTTCTGAAATTCAATTGCATTAAACATGGTTGGTGTTGTCGATTAGAGGGAAGTGTAATGCATAATCATGTCCCATATGTGTATGTGTCTTTTGAATTATTTTCTCGTCACATTATCATCTTCCATTTGGTCTTCATGTACTTGAAAATCTTCTTTGAAGGTCGTAAAGCTATCAAATTATTATTTCTTCTATTTTTGAGTCAAATATTAGAGCATTGGGTCCTTAGGATTCCCAAGCATAGGTGATGCACTTGTCATGATTTTACCAGCCTTTAGATCCTTTTAATTCCTCATCAAGTGGATTTTCTAGGTCTTCTTCTATTCATTTTGTATCCCCTGCATCAACTCTCTCATAATGTGTTGCTAACCCTAGAGGGAATTTAATGTGTCAATGGTGTCTTCAAAAATATATGTATCTCTAACCTCTCATTTCCTTTATGTTATTTCAGATTTGATTGATTATTTGGTTGATCATGCACAAGTTAGAATAGATTATCATATTATTAATCTATTATATTATTATCGATTAGTCCTTACATTACAATCCAAACTTTGGGATTTATAAACTATTGATCCTTATAACCCATTTCTATAACCATAATGTAAGTATATTGACATTTTTTAGCTTAAAATATTGATTTATAATCAAGATTTTAGTAATATGTCAACCCATTTCCTATAATTATTCTTTATAACCCTACATCTTAGACAGAGTGTGGATTATTTCCTTCTAGATCCAAAAATTTAAAATTTACAACCCTCTTGTATGTGGCCTTAAAATGGTCACTCATTATCCTAACCTATATTATCCAAAAGATAAAAAGGATATTACATTAGACCATTCTTTTCTTACAAAATGTGTATAAACCCAATTTGAATCTTACTCAACCCATTTAGTGAGTATTTTTCACATTCTAAAATCTCTTAAATCTTTTAAGATCTATCTCATCCTTTCAAAATATTCCTAAATCACCATAAAAATCTATATTCTTTCCCAAATCCTCCTATGATGGATCATTTCATACAATCCTCTTATAAACTTTCACATTCTATAATGTCCTCTCCTAAATCTCTCCATGATGATATTTACATTATCAAATATCTAGTTAATAACATCAATTCCATATTTACTGAGGATGGAAATATAGAAATCATTCACAAACCATCTATCATGGGAAAAAATCCACAAGGATATCTTCCCATGTATTATTATCTCACCATGGTTGAAGATCCACAATATTATATGTTGGCATGTTGTGATTTAGGTGTTGTCATTGATGTAAAATCCTATTAATGAAAAAGTGGATGATGGAGTGGATTCAGATTATGCTCATTATGATGGTGACATGGTGTTTCAGGTGTGTTCTTGGTTGCTTCAGTTGATTCAGTGAGAATGGCTTGTTCTAGCAAGCCTAATTAGGTGGCCTAACTAGCCTAGGTGATAGTGAATGGTAGTATAACCTTCTAGATATCTGTAGGAGCATGTTGGCGGTGATGAAGAGAATGTTTGGGAGGTTTTTAGGAACTCATATGTGTTTCAAGGTGTAGATACAAGTTGGTGACTAAGTTTCTGTGTTCATCTGACTGTGTCTAGGTGTTAGGAGGTATGAAATTGAGTTGTGGAGCCATGTGAGCTCATGGATGAATGTATTCAGTTGTTTCATGATGTACTGTATTTTAGGACCTTTTGGAGAGTTTCTATGATTAGTTATGATGTTGTTTTAGTGAAAAACCCTAAGGGCCACCATGAAAATGAGATGGGATAGAGAGATAGAGAGGTATTTGAGACATTCCAATGATTGGATATGATGAAAAGAGGTTCCCTAGAGGTTGGATAAAACTTTGGAGTCATTATGAAAATAATTTTGTAAGATAATTCAATTTGTGTGAAACAAGGTCCAATAAAGGGTGTTTTCTAGCTCGAATTGCACATTCTAATGCTCACCCTGAATTGTGTAATTTGCATGGGACATTTTTTCTTTCAAGTATGTTTATAAATTGAATCTAGAAAGTTTAAAAAAATAATTATTTCATTTCATCATCATATTTTTGATGAACGTTTGTTAAGAAGGTAAACAACTTTTGTGTGTTTGAAACCCTAGCTAGAAAGTGGTTTTAGATAAATTGATAATAAGTTCTCAGAATTGATTTATAGTGAATTGATTATGATTTTATAATGTAGAGGAATCCTCCAGGTTTATGGAAAGGTATGGTAGAGCTTGTGGTGATGAGTGGAACCCACTCAAACAGGCCTGTTTTATGAAGAAGTTCAGTTTGGGATAAGGTTTTCTAAAGGAATTGATAAATAAATGGACATTATTTTTAGTATGTTAGTTTTTATTGATTTCCATGGTGGTTTCAAGTCATGAGGATTTATAAAAATAACAAAGTGTGCCCTATTTGTGAAGACTAGTCAAAGGACAGCTTTTAGGGCAATTTCAGGCTTTGTAAAAATGAGCTTGGTCAAGGTATAACATTTAGATTTGGAAGGATTTATAATATGTTATTGAAATTTGATTCATATATATTTACAATGGTATAGGTTTTGTCTCATTATTATGAGATTTGATGGGTCATCCAAGCTAGTTTGTGAGCAAGAAGGTTTCTTTATTTTCAAGACAAGACTACTTTTGCTGAAATATTGAGTTGGTTAAAGCATGAGATGGATGATTTGATGATTTCTACCACTTGGAGAATGATTAAGGATGAAAAATATTCCTATTGAATGTATTTGGAGGTCTTGTAAGTAGCAGAAAGGGTGAAAACTATTGGTACAACAATCTTGTCACACAGAAATAATAGTTTGATATTATATTCGACATAATTACAATCAATACTAAGGCTAATAAATAGCCATGGAAATATAAAATTGACCTCCTACAAACTAGGAAGTCACACAACCAAACAACCTGTTAATAACATTACGAGTATAACAAAAATATATTGTTGAAACAATATAACAAACCTATATTATTAATAATGAGTTATAATATAACTCATATTAATAATATTACAATATATGCACTTATTTAAATAATGAGAGCACTATAATATTTTCCTTACATTCCCCCTTTAGTGCGAACATGGGGAAAAACACCATCTTTAACCAAGCAACATGTCACTTTGTAGCTTGCACATGGTCTCGATCCTCAACATTGACCGTGGGAACTACATCATATGGGGACCGCTCAACCTATTCACATCAACCATCAAATCAGCCGATCAAGAACACTTCCTACAATAGTATCAATTGTACAAATTATTATCATCGGGAGGGAAACAAAAGCACCGCACTACACACGCAAAACATGGATGCTCATCTATTCTTATTCATCGCACACAAAACAAAAAGTGTCACTAAAGCAGTTTGCGGCCTTTGAGGTAGTGTCGAACTCGAGGATGCTGATTTTCCTTTTTCCTCTGTTGCCTCCATCCTCCAATAAGAGGATATATGCTTAATACGAGATAATCTTCATCACTTGAATAGTTAATAGGTTCATTGTCGCTTACAGGATTAGAATAATCATCCCAATCTTCTTCAGCAGCTAAAGCCTTTTGATCCAACTTATCATCTAAGAGATCTTGAGATCTTTTCTTGCAATTCACAAAACCATGTCTTGGTTGTTTACAATAATGACACAAAAGATGTTTCTTTGATGGTACAAACCTTTTTTACCTTTCTCGAATGATGATTTATTTTTTGCAACCATGACAGTTTCTTCTTTTGGTACATACCTTTTGATATTTTCTTCCTCATCAAGAAAAGAGGAAATTAAATTTTCCAAACTACTATTGATCTTTCTGAGAGTAAAAACAATACTCGAATATTCTTTTGGAAAAATATTTAGTAAGATTTCTTTAGCATCTTCTCCATCTACCTCTGATTTTATTTCTTCTAATTTATTTAAAATGGATCGAAACTTACTATATGTTGAACCATATTGTCATTTTCTCCCATCTTTAGCTTAAAAAGGTTTTTCTTCAATGCCATTGCTGCACTACCTGCTTGAGATCCAAATAACTTGTTCAATGTCACCCAAATGTTATTAGATGACTTGTTTAGATCAATATGATGAAAATATGCATCAGATAGATCAAGGTAAATAATTGCTATTGCTTTCCGATCCTTACTTTACCATTTCGCTGCTTCATCTGCATCAATCAATTTTTTAATTTTTTCTTCGACAATGTCCCATAAGTCTTTATCAATCAATTGTAATTGGGTTCGTACTTGCCACGTGTGGAAGTATTTACCATCAAATATTTCAATTAAATTTATCTTTTCCATTTTGAAACTCCACAACATCGGGAAACTTGAACCAAACAATAATAAAATCTTTATACTTGTAGAGATACTTGACTTTAATAAAGAAAATATACCAGGCAAAGAACCGACGCACTGATATACAACTGGAAGATTTTTTTATAGACGTCTGTCAATGGGAAATGGTTGGCTGAAGAATCGAGGCAGTGCTTCTTCCTCCACGTATAATAGCAGACGTGATGCCCTAGATTATAGAGCACACCATATTAAATAAAAGTGTACAAAATCTGAGCAGCCGCATAATCAACGAGATGGGAAGTTATGCAAATCAAGCTTCCGTATTTGTTGATGCATGTAAAATATGGTTAAAATCACAAAAAAACAACCTATAGTTGTGAATTTCCAGGCTGGACTCTCGAACAATGAAAATTCTTCAAGTTGGAAGCTCCCTATTCATAGATCATATTAAAAAAATCCAGGCCTTCATTGAAATTGAAGATGACGTTTTAATTTGATTGTTGTCAACCAAACATAAGAGCCAATATATTAATGCCAAATTCAGAGATCTAGAAGGATTGATGGCCACGTCTGATAGAGGGATCACAGTCCAAGGTCAACGCAGGGTTAATGCAACTCCAAATCACATGTTTGTCAGATCTGTGACCTCCTCTGGAGAAACTATATGGACCCACACACCTAAATAAAATATCTCATATTACACACCTCAATTAGCAATTATCACACTTCTATTGTGGACAACAGGTAGGCTAAGCCGAAGGTGTAAATAATAAATATTATCACGTCGAATTGCGTTTCCAATCTAAATATATAAATTTAATATAGTCTGACCTTCGGGCCGAATTAAGGTTTCGGAGTGCCCTAGGCGATACTCTGCGCGCACGCCCCCTTTTAGGACCAGCCACTCACCAACAGGTATAAAAAAAATTTAATCCCAATTGAAACATTAATTCCCGAAACCAAAAAATATACAAATCCCAATTTCACAAAATATCCAATGGTAGACATCTAGTCCGTTTATATTCATTTGTAGAGCGCAAAATAAAACTATTAATTGAGGCAAATAAGTGCAAAATTAAACCCTGTTCGAAAGGTTAAACATGTGAAGATCATTAATATTTACTCGGTTTAGTATACACAACACACATTTAAAGAAAATTAGCAGAAGGTTGTTTGAAGATTAAACATTTGACTATCTATCATAAATTGTAATGCTAACCCCTCAATCTAAAAAGGAGAAATCAATCAAAGCCTTAAATAAATTAAGAAAAATAATCAAAATCCTAGACTACAAAATTAAACCTTGTTCGAAAGGTTATACATATGAAGAGTGTTAATATCTGTTTTGGCATACACAAGACAAATTTAATGAAAATTGGTAGAAGGCTATTCAAATATGGCTTACTTGGCTGGTATTGGTGTAGTAATAGCACCAAAATGAAAAAGTCTCCAAATTTCCGATGTCAAAATGAAGTCTGGTGCTCCAAACTCACACGCAACCCTTAACAATTTCCCCACAAAAAATCAAAGAATGACTGCCTCCAAAATTTTAAATGGCAAAATATTTAAAATTTCGTCTTGTCACATGTGGTCATCGGCTGTCATGCGGAGTGAACGTAGCAGCCAGGACTGTCCAGCTATTCTTCTGACCGTATGCATGTAATGAATAATGAATTTACTAAATTTACAGTTACTGACAACTGTTGATGGCATGCGGCATAAATGATAAACCTGTAGGTTGTCAATGAAATTGAATTTACTTACCAATGTTTATATATGTGAATGGTGGTTACACTTATTTTTGCAAACTATGGAGAGCCGACCTGTCACCTGAGAAAAACATTTATGGCGCCCCTGCCTAGTCTGCGCCTAGTCAACTGCCTAGGTTGCCTAGGGTATAAAACGACCCTCCGACCTTATCCTAATACAACTCCGGATGTAGACACGGTAATGATAGAAACGTCAACACATGAATTGCGGTAGTATAAACGCGAACCTCACAAGTCGATCTACGTAAAAAAACTATTCACATGGCTATCATTGATAAGGTGAGCTTTCATACGTGAATGGAATAGCTGGATCTTAAATCTGGCGCCTTGATCAACAACTCAACAATACGTCCTTTAATAATCTGAGTGACCAAGAATTTGCACATTCATTTGTTCACACGACAACTCACTTCTTCCTTACGGATCCGCCACACTCTGATACCAAATATTGGTACAACAGGCTTGTCACACAGGAAATAATAATTTGATATTATATTCAGCATAATTACAATCAATACTAAGGCTAATAAATAGCCATGGAAATATAAAACCGACCTCCTACAAACTAGGAAGTCACACAACCAAACAACCCATTAATAGCATTACGGGTATAACAAAAATATATTGTTGAAACAATATAACAAACCTATATTATTAATAATGAGTTATAATATAACTCATATTAATAATATTATAATATATGCACTTATTTAAATAATGAGAGCACCCAAGGTCTTGTAAGTGGCAGAAAGAGTGAAAACCAATTGTCTTTGCAAAACAAGTTTTTGGGAAGCTTGATTTGGATAAGAGAAAAGTATATGTGGATTGAACACATGGATGTTTCATGGTGTATAACTTGCATGTATATTATTTACAGGTCTTGAGGATTCCATATAGTGGTCACATGCCATAGTTTAGTTGACCTTGGGTGGTGTTAAGGCCCAAAGGTGAAATCAGGGTTTTGGAAGTGACTATTTTGTGAAGGATATGAGCCAAAGTGGGTCCATTTAATGATTTATTTGATTGGTTAAGTTAAATGTGTGACCATTTATGATTCTTATATGATATATTACTCATGTATGGTGAATTAGGGAGCTTTACTAAGCATGGTTTTAGTGTGAGTGGATTTTTCTCATTCTAGTGATAGGGTTTTGAGGTGTTTTGGTGCAAGTTGGATGGTTTTGGGCATGGACAACCTACATGGGTCATATGTGAATGTTTTATTGATTAAAATGAGATTTTATTAAGTTTAATTTGTCAAAACAATCGAGGGAAACCAACCTCTCTTGAATTTGAATCAAGGAGAGCTTATAAAAGTGATGTTTTGGGTGCTATTTTGCACTAGTTGCTTGTGTGTGAAAAATGTGACCTAGGTAAGAGTGTTTTACAGGTATGAAGGCTGAATTTCAGATCTGAGAGAGTGCATATAAGGTTTAAGAATTTTTAAGGAGTGTGTGTAATGGTTTGAAGAAAAGAGAAGTGAAGAAAGTGAGAGATAAAGTGAGTTGGAGAAGCTAGGGTTTAAATAAGGGTTTGAAGGTGTTTGGAGTTGAATCTTGTGATCACCATCGATGAGTTATTGCAGCATATAATCAATGATCTCTTCATAAAAATATTGTGTGATGATTCATATTCATGCAAGTCTCTTTTTGTGAGTAATATCAACAAGGGTTTAGGGGTTGGTGCTCCTTGTGGGGTTGGTGCCTCACTAAAGAAATCTCTTGTGATGTGTAATATTCAAGTGTGTGTAATATAAGAAAAAAATTAGAGGGTTTTCTTCCCTTGAGTTTTTCCACTTATAGCTTGTGTTATGGTGTTTCTTCTCTTGTTCATAGTTTATTTGATGTATATTATATGATGTTGTGCACACATTAATGGATGACTAATTGTTTAATGGTTTAAGCAAGCAATCTAAAATTGAAATCAAGTTTATAAGGAATGATTCACCTCCCACCCTATTAGTCCATTTTTCTTAAAACATTATATTCCCATATTTGATCCATTTAAATATTCTAACCTTTACCTTGATATTGATAATGATATCTTGTTTTTCACTCTCTCCTTGCCTTATATATCTGAAACCACCATTTACAAATTTTATAAATTTTCAATTTATTCTATCAATCCATAATATATGACATTTATAATTTCATCAACCACTCTCTTGAAAAGTATAATATAGTTTGGAAATATCTTACTCAATTTAATCGCATCAGCCACCCCAGGTCTTATCATGCCTAAGTAACTTTATATTTGACTTTGTTCTTGTAGTGCAAAACCATGCACTTTGGTATTATTTAGTTCCTATCTCATACTACTATTCATATGGTTTTGAGTGAAGAAAGTACTAATTAACCCATGTCCTTTGTCCATTTTACTTTATTTTTGTCATCACTTCCAACCTCCCGCATGTGCTTGCCCACACAATTTTTTTCATTCTGTGTTTGTTCTATCCTTGATTGGAGTGCCCATCCCAGACAGGGGGTGCCCTGTGTGCCTTGGTCCCGTCTGGGCACCCCGATCTTCTTTGCACTTTATTTTTATATTTTGGGCACTTTCTAGTTGTTTGAGCTTTCCATATTTTTAGTGGTTGGCCTTTTTGGGGTTAATTACTAAATTAGAACAAGATAACCATATAATTAAAAAGTTATGATACCATAATGAGGGACCAAACACTAAGCACTGCTATCATTCACCTAAGGTTATATCCATACAAGGAACCTAGATCTCCATTTGCATCCATCTAGGTCCATCACAAGGGAAAAGGTGGTTCATCTACATCACACTTCATAGGAGGGGAGTTTATTCTATTCCATCCACTATCTATTTACATTTGTACATCTAGTTATAGTTTGGAAATATCTTACTCAATTTAAGCTGCATCACCACCCAGTCTTATCATGCCTAGTAACTTTATATTTGACTTTGTTCTTGTAGTCGCAAAACCATGCACTTTGGTATTATTTAGTTCCTATCTCATACTACTATTCATATGGTTTTTGAGTGAAGAAAGTACTAATTAACCCATGTCCTTTGTCCATTTTACTTTATTTTTTGTCATCACTTCCAACCTCCCGCATGTGCTTGCCCACACAATTTTTTTCATTCTCGTGTTGTTCCTATCCTTGATTGGAGTGCCCATCCCAGGACAGGGGTGCCCTGGTGCCTTGGTCCTGTCTGGGCACCCCGATCTTCTTTGCACTTTATTTTTATATTTTGGGCACTTTCTAGTTGTTTGAGCTTTCCATATTTTTAGTGGTTGGCCTTTTTGGGGTTAATTACGAAATTAGAACAAGATAACCATATAAATATAAAGTTATGATACCATAATGAGGGACCAAACACTAAGCACTCGCTTATCATTCACCTAAGGTTATATCCATACAAGGAACCTAGATCTCCATTTGCATCCATCTAGCTCCATCACAAGGGAAAAGGCTGGTTCATCTACATCACACTTCATAGGAGGGGAGTTTATTCTATTCCATCCACCATCTATTTACATTTCTACATCTAGTTATTGATCGCTACTTCAAAAAGTGCAACTGGCACAAGAGCACCTAGGGCATGATTCTCACACACACACCTAGAACTACATTTGGTTCGTAGTGTAGTGCAAGCCTCGATTAGTAAGTCCACCATTGTGGCTGTTGAGGAAAATTGACCCCTTCATATGCATCTTTCTTGTTTAATGTTTTGATGCTCGGCTTGGGGTTTTAAAGGTACCTTCTCCATCTTTGATTTATGGCGACATCTAACACAAATCAATGACATTCACATGATAGGAAGTGAAGGCAAGAAGTCATTTAACGACACCTCGGAGGAGGTTCTTTGGTTATTTCTGTAGATCGGGCACCTAAATCTCAAACCAGGGCATCCTAGGCACCCCCATCCCTTTCCAGGTGCCCTAGTCTACTCGGAGACATCTCAAATCTACACTTTTCTAAGCTTCAATAGGTGCAGTCACTTCCTCCTCTTGTTCACCTGGTCTTCACATTGCAACACAATATCAAACATTCTACAAATCAGCTAAGCCTCTCTAACCCTTCTTTACACATTGGGGCTTCATATTTTCATAGCTTAGTTGCTTGGGTCATATACTTTATTTATTTATTTGTTATTTACTGTTGTGTATAACATTAGATTAAATTAAATTAGGCCCCCATTATTCCATCTTAGTTTAATCCTTTTGGTGAACCTTATCTTAGAATACACTTTCTCCTTGGGCTTTTTCTTTGTGTTCCCATCACTCGTAGTGGTCATTTTGGGTATTTTCAATATTGTGAGCTTCCTTCATTCACCTATAGGATTTCCAAACCAATGGATGATATAACTACATCTATGACTACAACTGATAACCCTTTAGAGCATTCTCATCATGTTCCTCTCCACGAAATAGAAGTGTCTGATAGTGAGACAAGATCACTATCGATGATGAGGACACTAATGTCGACCAAGATCAACTTAACACTATCACTAATTTTTGACAAGATTTGCATGATAATCCTACTCATCTTCCACATGTCTTACATGCTCTAATTGCTGCTAAGAAAACTTGTGATGCTTCAACCTCTATATTTGCTCATTCTTTGGCTCCCATGGTCTTTACTCCACCCACTTATGTTTCAGCTCCCATTCCCATAACTACCGCTCCATCCATTCACCCTAGTACCCCTAATATAAAACTTGGTTCTTCTTTGAATACTCCTAATTTAAACTCTTTATATTAGGATTTGCAAACAAAATTTGCTAACTCCAGTCACCGCTTCTCATACATCACCATCTTTAGACTCTACTACATTGTTGCATACTCCTTTCACACATTTTCTATCTACCTATCCATTTCCACCTAATTTCATCTCTCCAAAATTTCCCATCTTTAAGGGCCATGATGATCCACAAGAGAATCTCTGTGTTTTTCATGTAGCATGCCTAGACTATGCGGATGACTCTACCATACTAGCTAAGCTCTTTCCTCATAGCTTACAAGATTATGCAATGTGTTGGTTTTATGACCTACCTATCCACTCGGTAACATCTTTCATGCATCTAGCTTATTATTTTCTCTCACTCACTTCTCCATCAATATCGACTCTAAGATATCTTATGCCCAACTTGCACAACTCAAACAGGGATCTAATGAACACTTAGCGGATTATGTCTTGCATTAAAAAAACTTAGCTAAGATGTCTAATGTGCTTGTGGATGTTGAGCTTCAGGACCTATTCATTCAAAGTCTCTTATCACCCCTCCAAGAGAGTGTTCTCTTTAAGACCTCTCCTTCATTTGATCAACTTTTTCATACTCTAAAACTTTGTGAAAGTAAGCTCTTAGCTATAGGAAAACTTAAGTACTAAGAGAAAGCTTTGTCCTCTACACGTTTTCAAGGTAAGTAAAATTCAAACCATCTATGACTAAATCAACCGACACAAAAGTTACCATCAATGTAGTCTATACTACTAAGGAACTTAAATCACAACCACATCATTTAGGTGAGATCTTCACTAAGTTTAGTGCACTGAGTGTATTTTTGCTTTACCGCAACTTCTCGATAGTAACCTCATTACATTTCCTTCCCCACTACAAAAGATCCATCTCGACCAAAACAACGTAATTTCGAAGAAAAAACCCATTGTGACTATCATCAATGTGTGTAGAATCTACTAATCGTTTTCCACTTCATTTCTCATTCAGGTTTGATTGATAATGGTCAAATTGAAAAATCTACACTGAGCTTTCTAAGCTCAAAATATTTAAACCCTCTACCCAAGCATGACATAACAACGATCAATCAACGGCTAATTATGTATATCACACAATGCATCCTCCTACATCGGGGCTCTTGAATTCCTAGTTGTGCATACTCACGCTTCTCCACTAATCACCTATTTCTATGACCATGATTATCATGAGAATTTCACTTCTAATCATTTGCATATCAATGCATCTAGTGGTTGAGTTTCCATCAACAATACCAAGGATGACCCTCGTCTTGACCTATAAACACATGATCTATCCCACTTCTTAATGCTATTGGATATCCACTATCAAAAATTGCATATACGATGAACAACTCATATGGCTTCGTCAAACTACACGTTATGGTTTTTCCTCTCACTTTACTTATCCCTTTCCTTATTGGACAAGCAATTGACATTTGTGACATGCTTCCACGCCTCAATTGGATTCATAGGTCTCAATCCATCATTTCTATGAATCATTTGTGACTCAAATTCATTCATAATAATCATGTTATCTCTATCAAAGGTATACTTCCATCTACTCCATGTTCATCATCTCCTCACGCATCGATTCATGCATCTCCTACATCATCTAGCACATCACACTCTATGTTACAAAAGTGCAATCGACTCCTAGTTTTCCTACTAGCACACTACATCTACATGACCTCACCACTCTTCTCATCCTACACATAGGTATAGGCCCATTCCTAGGATAATTACTGCATCTCAACTTAAGTCTCCACCTCATTTTATTCCAAGGGTGTCCATCACCTCCATGATTAGCTTTGTGTAAATCTCTATTGCCTCCACATTTTTCACACCATGACATTCATCATATATTCATCCATCACATGCATATATACTTCACTCACCAACACAATGTCTATCTACTATACCACCACTACTAGAGCATCATCATAGGCTTTCATCCTAACCACCATTAGATGGAGGACCTTCATCCTTCACCCTCATTGGATAGTTCATTCAATCACACACACTGGGGGCATAGCAGTCACACATATCCCCCCATCTTAATATCAACATGCCTCTTGTCTTCGTATTATCATACATCAACCTCTTAACATAGGTGTATTCATCTACACTTTAGCCTCGTCATTACCCGATGATACACTCTTGTTCTTCGGTTCACACTTGATTATTGAAGGCATACTGCACATGAACCCCACACACTACACAATAGGAACTACATATTGTGTCTCTTCACACATCTCACGCCATATGTCTTATGTCTTACATATTACATTCTACATTTAGTCTACCTCATTTCGACCATTGGGCATTTACACATTAGTCACACTCTACAAAAATGCTAGTATTCATCACATTTGTGCCATACTCCTTTTATCTACAAGTATAGCATCATATACTACTCATCCTACATATTCAACTATTTTTCTATGCACACATCTTTTATTACATACTATATATCGCATATTACACATTTTACACATCACATGGTCATCTCTCATCATCACATACACTACATCTCCTCACATGTGCTACACTCACTACCCTATGATGCACTCTAGTTCCTCGGTCTATACTCGATTCTTTGAGGGTTTACAAATCAAATGGATTCCATCACATTCACGAATTCATCAATCCACCTTTTAGTGACCATGTGAAATTCCTAGGTTAGTGATATACGCTTTAGGCTAAATCATCACTCCTACACTCATATTCCCATAATATATGCTTCAGCTATAACATCACACATACATTATTTCTCAGCTATAACATATCATCAACATGCATACACACTCATCACAATGCGTTATCACAACACACACACACACTTCGACCATTTCCCAATGACGCACTCTCATTTATGGTTCATTCTTGACTACTGAGGGGGAAAACTAAATGAACCTCACTACATACAATTTCATTTACTCGGGGGCACGTGACTCCTATCATCCATCTTGCATTTCATTTCATCCATCCACATCATGTTACATATCTTGGTTGCATTTACTATCGCTTACATTTTCTTGTTCATGTTCTCTTTATTACACATGCTAGATAGGTCTCTTGTATGTCGTTATCTCTACCGTACACACATGTGCATTCACGTCCGTCTCTAGTTGTGATCATAGGCATGTATTTTACATGCAACATGGATGCTTTGCTACTACCCAGTCCCATAATGGTTACTAAGGGCATCCACATTCGTCATTACACAAGTGCTATTATTTCATTTTATACTTAACACACTACTTTCTTAGTTATGCACACTTTTGACATATTGGTTATCTCAATGACATGTTATTGGATGCTTCATGTGTAGCATTTGTTTTGCAAGATTACTTGTTTCCATGACTATCTGTTGCTTTTATTATTGTTTTTTATTGTCTGTGGGCCTAGCCCTTTGTTTGGTGTGTACACTTGTTTGTTTGTATGCGACCATTACGGCCTTGAGTGTCTTGTGACATCGTGAGTGATTTCCCATGTTTAAAATCTCACTTTTGTGGTCTATGATTGCCTTCTTGTGTGTTTACTTACATTTCTAGCTTACATTGTCTCTACACTTAGTTTACACTTGATTTCTACATGCATGCTTGTTCATACTAACACTTGTTTTCTAGCCACTTGTTTGTGTGCACCTTGGTTTTGCCAAACACATTCCTTCCCCTATAGGGCACAATTTAGAGTTTGGGGTTTGTCCTCTTTTGGGGCCCTATACTCCGATCTGCAATGTCACATGCATTCCCCAAAGAGGGGGCATCATTTGGGGTTTACACGCTAAAAAGTTCTCTACACAAGTACAATTTTAGTTTATTTTTCCATCCTTGACATAGTGGGTTATATAACGAGTGGTTTAGACCAGTCTATAAAAATTCCGATACACAATGGCTTTTACAGACAAGTTTTCCTTAGCATTTTGGGGAGCAGTTACAGGTTAGGGGATACAATGGACTTTCCTCCCTACACTACTTCACCAGCGGCGTCGGATCACCCAAAAAACCAGGTAGTACAGATATCTCTTCACATTCTTAGGGAAGTAGTTACAGGTTGGAGAATAACACAACTTTCTCCCTACACTTCTTTGGCCACAGTGGTGTGAGATCACCCAAAAACTCGCACTTCACCAACAATTACAAGATATCCTTTCTACACCCTTTCTCTCATCATGGATCAGGTGCACATGTTCCTTTTTCATTTTTCATACTTCCATTTACAATATTTTTACTATATACATGTGGTTTTTACACACATATACATGTGTATTTGACTACTTGATCATCTTCTCCTTTGCAAGTCCATCTGTATGGGAAGCAAGTAGTCAACAAACAATAACGAAAACAACAACAACATTTTGCGGCAACACACACCTCATACTAACATGCAGGTACATCACATACATCGGAAACTACACATACGTTTCTGCCCTAGGTTCACTCTCATCATTTTTTCTCTTTTGCATCTTTAGTCTCATTTTTTCTCTTTTGCATCTTTAGTCTCCACACTCCATATTTTTGTGACTCCACACTTTTTCTATTCCATCAGAATGCTTTCTACATCACTCTACATGGACATCAGGTACACATCTCTATCTACTTTATGTTATCGAGTGTTCCGCTTACCAACATAAAGTAGGGAAAATGTAGACACAAAATCACACACTTTGGGTATTATTTAGTCTCGGTCTCATAATACTATTCATATGGTTTTTGAGTAAAGAAAGTATTAATTAACCCACGTCCTTTGGCCATTTTACTTTATTTTTTGTCGTCACTTCCAACCTCCCGTATGTACTTTCCCAGTCATTTTTTTCATTATGTGTTGTTCCTACCCCTAATGGGGCCCCTAAGCACCCCGGTCCCATCCGGGAGCCCCGATACTCTTTGTACTTTAATTTTATATTTTGAGCACTTTCTAATCATTTGAGATTTCCATATTTTTATTGGTCGGCCTTTTTGGGGTTAATTACAAAATTAGAACAAGAGAACCATATAAATATAAAGTTATGAGACCATAATGAGGGACCAAACACTAAGCACTACTATCATCCACCTAAGGTTGCATCCATCCAAGACATCTAAATCTCCATTTACATCCATCTAGATCCATCTAGATCCGTCACAAAGGAAAAATTTGGTTCATCTCGCATCACACTTCATAGGAGGGGAGTTTATTCTATTCCATCCACCATCTATTTACATTTCTATATCTAGTTATTGCTCACTACTTCACAAAGTGTGATTGACACAAGAGCACCTACGGTACAATTCTCACATACACACCTAGAACTACATTAGGTCTGAAATGTAGTATAACACTTAGTTATTAAGTCCACCATTGTGGCTCTTGTGGAAAATTTGACCCCTTCATATGAATCTTTAATTTTTAAGGTTTTGATTCTCGGCTTGGGGTTTTGCAGGTACCTTCTTCATCTTTGATTTAGGACGACATCCAACACAATTCAACAACATTCATGCAATGACAGAAGTGAAGGCAAGTAGTCATTTAGCAACACGTCAAAGGAGGTTCCTTGTTCATTTCTGCGTACTAAGGCACCCTAGGCATCCCTATCCCTTTCTAGACTCTCGGTCTACTCAAACAACTCAAATTTTTACTTATCTCGAGCCTCGAACACTCGTTTCCTCCTCCTATTCACATGGTCTTCATTACTGCAACACAATTCCAAATAGTCTGGGAATCATCTAAGCCTCTCTAACCCTTCTTTACATATCGAGGTTTCATATTTTCATAGTTTAGTTACTTGGGTCATATTTTTTTATTTATTTAGCTATTATTTATTGTTGTTCATAGCATTATATTAAACTAAATTAAGGGGCATGTTTAATCGGTTATAGAAAATTGCATCGACCTTTATTTTTCTATCATGGTCTAGTTCATTCTAAAGTATTATATCCTTTAATATATGTTAACCTTTGTTAGGCTTAATTTTAAACTTTGTGATTTCTTCTATGTTTACTCATTGACTTCTTATATTAATATGAAATGTAAAATATCAAGTTTAATCAAAATACATTACCACACATTTTATGACATCTTAGGGCATCTTCGATTCTCATCATCTTATTTCATCAAACTTTGGGGCATTTCATGATGTGTTCCCATTATTTAATTTCACCTTTGGTGTAGCTTATGATGCCTATCCTCTCTTATCCTATAGATTGGAGGCATCTAATGGTGCCTTTAATCTTCAAACACCACCTATTCCAACAAAAAAATATTAAAAATCCAAACAAATTAAAATTCAAGAAATATTCAAAGAAAAACCTTCTCTTTGTCAAAGATACCCCAATAATGGTATGTTCTCCTTATGTATTTAGATACACATGGCATCTTTCATGTCATAAATACTTATACGGTCACTTTATTGCATTTCTAAATTTACTACCTTCACTCCTTAATTTTTAAACTCTTCAACTTTGGAATTATTCACAAAATCACAAATTAATCACTGATGTTTACTTTCTATTAGAAAATAACAAAGATAGCTAGTGAATGAATTACTATTGTGCATAGAATCAACAATTGTAGTAAAGGAAAGAATATAAGCTCATAACACCAACAATTTTATCTTGGAAAACCTCCAATGGAGGAAAAACCAGTCAGGAAGGGCAATTGCTCTTTCTTCCCACTTTTATTGGCCAATTCAAATCAATAGGTACAAAATTTACAATAAGTAAGAAAGGGAAGTAGATAATATCTCAACACTTCCTTTCAGTTACTTGCTTGTTCTGTCCAACACTCCTTTCTTCTACAAAAATACAATTTCCAGCACTAAGATTTCTTGCTCACTTTCTCCCATGATTCGATGATCTTCTACACTTCTACAATCATGTATTTATAGCCTTTCTCATGTCCTCCCGTGCACTGGAGAATGGGAAAGGTCATGAAGGAGAAGAGAAATGAACATCCTTTCAAATTTAGAGGTTGTTTGTTTTGAATTTAGTTTTTGTTTGTAATGGCCAGGACCGCCACCCTATGTAGATCGGTGGTCCTGGGACTCGCTGCCCTGGCTGGCGGCGGTTATGTAACCATCGCTCTTGCGCAAGGTGATGATCTGTTACTTAAAAGACAGAACCTTCATTTCATTGTTTTCCTTCTTTGTGCTTGATTGTTCTGATGAAGTAGAGTTATTTCGGATCCCTATGGATCACACCTCCCCTTCTTAGGAGGCTTTTGGTCCCACAAAAGCTTAGTGGGGGAGTAGATGAGGAAACAATTCCCTTGCTTTCTCCTTCGAGTACCACCGGGCCTACCTTGGTGTCTTTCCTTTCAGTCCAATCTGCCAAGACTCCTGCGGACCTCTTCTAGTCTCTCTGACCTTTTGTTATAGCACTACATCCTCCTCTAATTCACCTCGTGAGTCCAAGATGCAATCCTCAATGGAAGGTAGAAACTGTAGTTCTTCATCTTCATCCAACATGGATGGCTCATATAGGTGCAAGTTCTCATAGTTTACTATAGAGTACATCCTCATGAATGATGGCAAATCAAGTTGAAAAGCATTTTCCCCAACCTACTCCAATATGGTGAAGGGTCCATATCATAGTGGCTTGAGCTTCCGTGCTTGACCTTGTAGTCTCTCCTTGCTCAAGTAAAGCCAAAATTTGTCTCCAACATGAAGCTTGTGTTCCCTCCTATGTTGATCATGCCTAGCTTTGTACTTTGCTTGAGATTTTTCTAGCTGTTCTTTGACCTTGAGATGGATTTACCGGATCCTCTCAATGAACTTGTTGGCTCTAGTCACCTCTGTGTCTCATGTATCCTCCTCATCTTGCTGTCCAACTACTATGTCCATCGATTTGTAGGTAGATATCCCAAGCATGCTTCAAATGGTGACTTCATAGTGGATGTGTGTACTGCCCGATTATAGGAATGCTAAATGTAGGCTAAGGACTCATCCCAAGTCCTTGGGTACTTACTGTTATACCCTTTGATCAATTGTACCAAAGTCTTATTTACCACCTCTGTTTGTCCATTTGTCGGATGGAAAGTTGTGCTCCTCTATAACTTGGTATCCATCTTGTCCCACAAAGTAGTCCAAAAATTCCCCAAGAATCTGGAATCCCTGTCAAAGACAATAGACTTTGGAAAACCAAAATGCACCCATACATTAGCAAAGAAAAGATCTGCTACCTCATGTGCTTTTACCATCTTTTTTTCGCATGCCATAAGAATACACATTTTACTAAATCTATCAACAACAACATAGAGATAGTCATGGCCATGTTTAGACATAGGTAATCCTCCTACAAAATCCATAGAAATGTCCTCCCATAGATGAGTAGGTACTGGTAAAGGCATATACAAACCTTCCTTCCTAGTTTTAGGCTTGCTAGTACAACAAATTTTACATCCACGAATAAATTTTGATACTTCTTCTTGCATGTTGGGCCAATATACATACCTTTGCAAGTGGGCTAGGGTCTTACCAACACCGAAATGTCCCACTACTTTTGAGGTATGTGCTTCCCTCATCAATAGAAGTCTTTCTTCTTTAGGCACACAAAGTTTTCCCCATCGGTAGAGCAGCCCGTCCTTGAGATAACAATCTTCAATCCCCATCTTTTCAGCCCCTTGGGACTGCAACTTTTGAAATGTCACCCCAAAGTCTTTGTCTTGGGCATATGCTTCTCCGTAAGCTTCCTTTGTGAAGGGCTCGATTTGAGAGATAGTGGCCAAACAGAAAATTTCTCTTGTGTGGGTGGCCTAGACAACATGTCTGCCACCAAGTTTGTACTACCCTTCTTGTATTTAATCACCAGATGGAATTGCTAAAGGAACCCCATCCATTTGTAGTGCCTTGCTTGCTGCAATTTAGACTATGCTTGTAAATACTGGAGAGGTTTGTGGTCAGTGTGCACAATAGTTTCTTTACCCAACAAATAATGTTTCCATTTTTAATTTCTTGAACTAGTGCATACATTTCTTTATCATATACTAATATCCTTTAACTGCTGAAGTGAAGGTTTCAGAATGATAACATATGGGTTTACCTCCTTGAAGCAACACTGTGCCCATAAATAAGCATAATCACTCGACATCCGTATCTACTTGAAAAGGTTGCTGCAACTAGGAAGAGAAAGTCTTGGAGCATGACTAATCTTGTATTTCAATAACTCAAAGGATTTTTCTTGTTCCTTACCCCAGTCAAAACCCTTACTCTTTATAGCCACTATGTGTAGAGGTGTTGTAATCACCAAGAAACCCAGAATGAATTTCCACATGTAATGTACATCTCCCACAAAACTTCTAGTCTCTATGGCTCCTATTGGTGTTGTCTAATTTGTGATGGCTTCCACCTTCTTTGGATCCACTCATAGCTCTCCTCCTCCAACCACGTGCCCAAGATAGACAAGTGACTTTTTGCAAATTCACATTTCTTCATATTACAAAGCATTTGTTTCTCCTGAGAACTTGTAAGACTTGCTGCAAATGCGTTAGATGTTCTTCCCATGTGGCACTAAAAATCAAGATATCATCTAGATATACAATGACACATGAATCTATGAAATCTGCAATACATCATTCATCAATCTCATAAATGTAGCGGGTGCATTGCATAATCCAAAAGGAAGTACTAACCATTCATACAAACCCTATTTTGTTTTGAAGGCAGTCTTCCATATATCCTCCTCCTTCATCCTGACTTGGTGATAACCTGACTTGAGATCCAACTTCGTGAAAAATTTGGCATGCTGAAGCTGGTCCAAGAGATCATCTATACGGGAAGTGGATATCTGTTCTTTATGGTGATCTTGTTCAAAGCACGGTAGTCGATGCACATTCTCTAAGAACCATCCTTCTTTGGCACCATCACAATAGGCAAACCACATGGTGAGGTGCTCAGATGTATCACCCCTTGGTCTATTAGTTCTTGGAGTTGTTTCTTTACCTTAGTACTCTCAAGTAAGGATTGCCTATACAACCCGATGTTCGGTAGAGGTGACTCTGCAATAGCTGAATCTCATGCTCTACTTCCCGTTTTGGTGGTAATCCACTAGGAGC
Organism: Taxus wallichiana var. yunnanensis; assembly: GCA_018340775.1. Taxonomy (NCBI): domain Eukaryota; kingdom Viridiplantae; phylum Streptophyta; class Pinopsida; order Cupressales; family Taxaceae; genus Taxus; species Taxus wallichiana. The sequence goes on from CM031236.1 coordinate 143,025,547, forward strand.
CTGAAATACTTCCTGAAAAGACTAAATAATACTATCCAAATCTTGTTTTCCTTGGTTAGAAATCTCTGAAACTTCTACCCCATCTTGTTTATCCTTTAACAAAAGTAAACAAAATTGATTATGATTTGACTGAATAAGCCATTTTTCTTGGTTAGCACTTACCATAGTAACCTGTGTCTTACGTTGGTGTGCCCAGATGTTGTAGCTGATCCCATCCTTGACCCATCTGTACCGGTTTTCCCTTCTCATAAAGATAACATCCCTAACATACAAGTAAGGACTCCCAAATACCACATCAAAAACATCAAGTGGAATAATGTCAACTTCAAAAACATCTATATATTGGGAATTTATCCCAAACTTGACCTTACATCTTCTTGTTACCTAAATTTCAACACCCTTCTTCACCCAACCCAAAGGATATGGGTGTGGATGCTCATAAGTCTAAAGACCAAGCTTCTTTACAACTACCTCATAAATCAAGTTAGATTGAGAACCGGTATCAACCAAAGCATTTACATTAGTCCTCTTGATCTGGATTTTGATCTGGAATATTATACTCATCTCCTCTTCACTGTCCATGTTGGTGGGCATGCATCCAAGCCTTTCATCTACATCAGAGTCATCTTCGATTTCCACCTCCCCTTCTATCTTTACAACTATCATGGACTTCTTGGATTCCTTGGTTTGGTTCTTCGGATGTAACTTCGGATGTAACTTCCAACATGTAGCATCAGTATGACCATTAATATCACAATTCTTGCAAAAATTCTTGGGATCTTTACAAGTATTTAAAGTAGTGGCATCTTGTTTACCTTTCCCTTTCCACTTACTCTTGTTACTTGTTTGCCCATAATCCTTTTTCGGTGATTTGTTGACTGCTTTACCCTCGGCTTTTCTTCTCCTTGATTTTTCTCATCATCTATGTAGTATGCATGTACACATGCTTCATTGAGATCCTTGGGCTTTGTGGAGATGAATTTTCTTTGAAGGTGAGTGTGAAGTCCTCCCAAGTATTTGGTCAGAATATCCTCATCCTCCAAATCCATGTTCAACAACATGGCTTGCCTCCGAAAACTCTGTAGTATAGTCCTACACACTTTGACCACTGCCTTGTCTAAAATACTGCCATTTAATCATTTTGTTAGTTTTATGGCCAATAGGATAGAAGTTAGCTCTAAGTAATTCCTTAAATTCTTGCCAAGATTTCACAATAGGACGTTTCTTCTTTTCACAAGTAGTTAGATGAGTTTCCCACCAAACTAGAGCATGTCCCTCCATTTTGAGACATGCAAAGGTGATCCTTTGTGCCTCAGTGACATTATGGACGGTAAATTAGACTTCTAACTATTTCAACCATTTATCCAGTAATTTTGCATCTACTTGTCCTTCAAAGCTTTTGATTTCAACTTTAGTCTCAACTTTAAAAGGAGTATGTTCAGATTTTACCTTTTCTCTTGTGTTAGAAGTCTCTTCTTCATGCTCTTCCCCATAATCTTCCTCATGGTGACTCTTTCCTATACCAAAATTTTTGGCTAAGCCTCGAACCACCGATTCCATGGAGTCTTGCTTGATGGAAGTTGTCTTCTACAAATCTGCAAGTTCCTCTTGCCTTCTAAACATCCTATCCATCATGGTCTCCAACATCTCGATTCTACGGACCAAGTTCTCTTCCTCCATTTCTCCCCGAATTCTCTGTTTCCACTTCTTTGTAGAAATATCTCGGATCGCAAGGTAAAGCTTATTCACCTTTAGATCTTGTCATTGTCATACAAATTCAAGAATGAAATACCACAATCCTGGATACTTGTTAGCTCTGATACCAAAATGATCTGTAAACTCTTCAACTTTGGAATTATTCACAAAATCACAAATTAATCGTTGTTGTTTACTTTCTATTAGAAAATAATAGAGATAGCTAGTGAATGAATTACTATTGTGCTTAGAATCAACAATTGTAGTAAAGGAAAGAATATAAGCTCATAATACCAACAATTTTATCTCGAAAACCTCCAATGGAGGAAAAACTAGTTAGGGAAGGGCAATTACTCTTTCTTCCCACTTTTATTGGCCAATTCAAATCAACAGGTACATAATCTAAAATAAGTAAGAAAGGAAGTAGATAATATCTCAACACTTCCTTTCGCCATTTGCTTGTTTGTTCATCAAACACTCCTTTCTTCTACAAAAGTACAATTTTCAGCACTAAGATTTCTTGCTCACTTGCTCCCATGCTTCGATGATCTTCTACACTTCTACAATCATGTATTTATAGCCTTTCTCATGTCCTCCCGTGCACTAGAGAATGGGAAAGGTCATGAAGGAGAAGAGAAATGAACATCCTTTCAAATTCAGAGGTTGTTCGTTTCAAATTTAGTTTTCTATCCGTAATGGCCAGATCACCGCCCTGTGTAGACCGATGGTCTGGGACCGCCACTCGCTAGGTGGCGCTTCAGAATTCTACCGCCACTGCTGCAGGGCGGTGGTCATGTTACTTAAAAGATAGAACCTCCGTTTCATTGTTTTCCTTCTTTATGCTGACTATTTCTGATGAAGTAGAGTTATTTTAGATCCCTATGGATCACTCCTAAGTTACAATCCTCAAGTTGGTCATTCTAATATATTAGCTACCTCTTAAAATCCTTTAGTTTAGCACATACTAGTTAGTTTTAAAGATTTATCTACCCCTTAAAATCCTATAGTTTACATAGTCTAATCAATATGAATATTTCAACTACCCCTAAATATCCTTTACTTTTGACATAAGTCATTTAGTATGACATTTCCAGCTACCCCTTAAAATCTTATATAATTTATTTTAACATTGTCTAGTTAGTCCACATGTGGTGGATACCTATTTACATCATATTTCTATGATTTACAACCTCTTTACAATATCTTTTGGGTTTATTTCTATTGCTTTATTTTTACTATATATTTTAATATGATGTTTATCTATATTATGATCTTGTATACTACAATTTACAACCTCCTTTTGACATCTTTTGTATTATTTTTCCATTTACTTCTTACTTGATTTTTGGTACATTGTTTATCCATTTTACAACTATATACATTATGTTTTATAGAATCCTTGCAACATTTGTTGGGTTTATCTATACCATTTATTTATTATTTTATCTTTTGTTATGTTGTTTATCTATTTTACGATCTTATGTTCCACTTGGATACTATCACATTTTATGCTTGTGTTGGACCTATCATAGGTTTACATGTATATATCTTTCCATATCTAATAATTTATAGTTCTTATACTATATAGTTTTTCCCTTTTAGTCTTCATCCCATACGAAGTACCCTTTATATTACCTTATGATCAACTCTCGTCTATAATTGTATCACTCTTATATCCTTTCAATATCACTTATCCCCTTCCTTCTCTCTCACTTAAGGCACACTTAGGTTGCATGTGAGATCACACTCTTTCCTTATAGTAGGTTTAGAGGTACATAAGGATCATGGTTTTTAGGTTACCCTTTGTATTGATTACTTGTAATCTCTCTTGTTAGACATATTTCACACCCACTTGATCATCCTTCTAAATACGTAAGAGAAGGGACATAAATATCCAAAATAAAATATCAAAATCCATATTTTTAAAGAAAAATCAAATAAAAAGAAATAAAAAAGGTAATTATTACAGCTAAAAAATTCAATCACAAACAAAAAATGTAATATAATCTATTTGGAATACCCTCTATCCTATTTGAAATCTCAAACTCCATAGTTTTCCCCATTACATAGATTGAGTTCTTTTAGGGTGTAGTAGATTTTTCTGATTGGGGTAATAGGTCTCATATCTATCATTTAGTGCCCCTACCTTTTTAGGTTGGTACCTAATCCTGTTAGTAGGCCTATATGACTTTAGGTGAGGTCCTGATGAATGGGAAACACATCATGGGAAGGTATGATTCATAATTTTCTATCATATATCATCATAGCTGAATTGGGATTAATATTTACACTTCACTAGTTATCCTTAGTCAAACCTACCTACTCATGTTCATTGTCACATAAATGGAGACAACCTTTAGTCGTATCCTATTGATTAGAGCATCTCATCTATATTAAGGAAATTTTATTGCCATAGTGGAACCTTAATCTTTCCTTTTTCATGATCACTCCCTTTATTTCTCTTGATGGATATTATTAGTAGTTGACCTTGATTTTATATCCTTTTACATCCTACTTTATCTATACACATTACTATGTATTTTATGACCATGACACCCTCACCATAGGTTTGTGGGTATGATTGCAACACATCCGGGATCTCCTCAAAAACATATCATTTTACATCCACGCCATATTTATTCACCTGGTTGCATGACATTATATATTTGTATTTTATCTCCTAAGAAAATCAAGTGTCGAATTGATTATGATCCTATTCATTTCGTGCTTCCTTATCACATCTTATTTAGATTTGATGTTTTAATGGGATTTTCCCACATTTTAATTTCTTTGATTCCTTTCTCATATTTAATTAGGTATCTTACAATCACTTTCACATATTTTTATCTCTTTGATGTGTTTTTATATTTTATTATGTGTTTTTATATCATTTTCATGTCTTGTAATTTTTTCGATTCATTTATTATATTTTATTAGGTTTCTTATTATCATCATCATATCCTTTTAACTTCTTTAATTTCTTTGTTAGATTTTATAAGATAAAAATTTACCTACTTACAAGCACATATTTTTATTTACATTTTTTTAATCTTTTCAAGACATGTTCATTTTACCTTCTACTTTATGTTTACCTTTTCATTTTTTACCGTATACATCCTCTTATTTGTGCAAATATAGAAATGAAAACATCGTAAATGTACAACCATACATAACTATGATAATATAACATAATCAACATAAGCCATGCAATCATTTTTATGGCTCATGATCCTTACCTTCCTAGTTCATGTTTAATCTTTGTATTATCATTTCTTCCTATTTTTCCTATTTCTAGGCCTCCTGACCATATTCCTCATGTTGATAATCCTTATATCATATTTATAGCCTCTTTATTCATATTAATCCTCCTTATAGCCTATTTCATTATTTACCTTCTTATTTGACACCATCTTGTCATCCTTCCATATTTATGTTATCCAAGTGGATTACATTTTGGTTACCCCATGTTGTTGCAATATTGCATTGAATTTTTCATTAGTAGCCATAACATGAATGGGTGTATCTATAACCTTTGGGCATATTTTGATAAGAATACTAAGATGTCCCATCAAGATAACATACTGCGATAAATGATTAACTTTATTCTTCTTTTTTAAGAATTTGATTATTGGTTCTTCCTTTAATATAACTTGTATTTTGGATGATTCCACTTGCAGATGGGACTTGTTATCTAATTTTACACCCCCGGAAATTAGATAACTTACAATATCTCTGACTTGGGCAAGTGTGATGGAGCCTCGGTGAAAAGATGGAGAAAATGGTGTGTTGCGGAGTTTGGAGTGGGTGCAGAACCAAATGTAATCCGGTAGCATACACGTAGCATGTGTACGAATGCTGCCATTGGTAGCATGAATAGAAATGATGGGTCGAGCCAACAAGAAAAGTGACGTAGAGACATCGGCCGGTGGAAAGAAGGAATACTACCAATCGACACCCAAGAAAGAATGTTATTGGATGACATCTCCAGCATTAAAAACATAGTACATGTAGCTCAACAACTAGTTTTAATGAGGTATGACACCCATTTCTTCTTTTGCAAATAAGGTACCATTGGGAAATGGATTTTTAAGGTTTCCCATACCTCTTTTCAGAGAATTAATGCATGTTGTTGGTGGTTGGGAAATTTTTTTGAGTTCCCTTTCCTTTCTATTCTCTATAAATATGGAACTTGCACATTATAAAAGAGATCACTCTTTATTGTAACGACACCATGAAAAAATGGTGGTTGACTTCCCATGATTTCTAGACCTCTAATTTGGTCTCTGCAATGTGTTATCACCTTCTACCAAGAATTTAATGGTCTGTGTATATCTTAAGCAATAAGATCAGGATTTGTGTCACGTTTGTCTGCCCTTTTCTCATTTTATTATATCTTGCCTCTTTGTTCATTTTTTGTATGTTGTGTGTATTTCTTTCTTGTAGATTCCTTTTTTCTGTGTTACTAATGCGTGGGAAAGTTGAGTCTATATGGTTATTGTCTTTGGAACTCTTGTCTGCCCTCTCTCCCATATTTTCCCCCTTTCCTTCCCCTTTTGAAAGCAATCAACCCCCTTTTCTAGTGATATCACCACCCTTTTAGCTTAGTATTTCCTTTTCATGCATCTTTCTAACCCTCCCTCTCTCTAACCCTAGCCCCTTAGAATGTGTAGATTAGGATTAGTTAGATTTGCTTTCAGTTATAGGAGTAGTTTTAACATTAGGATTAGGTAGAGGAACCGGCCTTCTCCGGAGGTCTGTCTCAAGAGAAAGTCCCACAACTTGGAGATAGTCCCATATTTCCTCAAAATCATGGGTTGTCTATGACTCAAGATAGGGTGAAATTTTGAGCTCCAACAGATGAATGCACACTTTTTAATATAGTTACTTATATATTTGTGTGGTGTTTTTTTGTTCTTCTAGTTTCTCGTTCTTCTATGAGTATAATGTGCTTATAGGTTAGATAGTTGATGTGATCACGTAAGGCATAAACTTATTTTTTCCATGCCCATTAATGCATTATATTTATAAAATTCCCTTCCTTTATGCAATATTAAAAAATGTTGTGGTCTATACTAAGTCGTTAATAATTTAATTATCTTCTTGTCAAGTAATTTTCATAAGGTAATGATAGGTGTATCCATGTTTTTGTATAATGATATTTTTGAATTGAGAAATCCTTGGATGGGTGTCATACATTTTATTGTGTGAATATTGATCCTTATTGTAAGTTTAATGAATTACACTTTTGAGGTAGAATCATTATAATAGGTGTCTGAGGTAGGGGTCCCTAACATGTAAGTACACACATATGACAAATCCTTAATGGACTTAGAAGTAAGGGTCTCATATAGTTTGGGATTGTCATATGATGCACCCTATTTATGATATAATATCTTATCTACTGATTGAGAAAGGGATTCATTGATTTTACCAATCATCAAAGTAAGAAATGGAGTCGATAGGCCTTTACAAAATATGTGTTTGTTTTTCTTTGAGACTAGGGCTAAACATTGACTAATGTAATTAGATTTTGAAACATGCTACATAAGCTTGGATAGACTCATTGGTTTTTTTTCATATCATCTCCAAATTATCAAAACCATCACAACTAGTAGTATATTATTGAAAATTAATTTAAAAATTTCTTATAACATATGAAAGCTATCAATGGATCCACTAGTAAACCACACAACCAAACTAAAGAAAGGCTTGTAAGATTATATGGGAATGATTTAAGTAAAATTTGATCATTGTGTGAATATGTTTGTAGGGATGTTGTAAAATGAGAGATTTATTGAGAAGAACTCTCTCTTCTTGTGAATAAGATGAATTTGGGCATACAAAATCTAGGTGGGAAAGGAGCATTATAGATGTTTAAAACTATTGGATGGTTGGGAATGATATTAGTAAATGTCCATTTTATTGTTTGATTACATAATTGCATTACCATACGATGACTGTATAGTGGGATTAAATATATAAGGTGAAGGGAAATCTTGATAAATTCAAATTTTCCTAAATAACACATATCCAAATCATATGGATCTTGTCTTCCTTCATTGCACTAAATGTATGGCTATCACTTTTTGTGATTATAACTATATATTAAATTATTTGATTTTATTCTCTAATTGGTTATATAAATTATCTTAGACATGTTGTAGAGTTTCATTTACATTCACTCCTTTAGCAGAACTATTACTTACAATAGATGAGTAGTTTTAGTCTTCTCTTATAGTTATACAATGGGTTAAGAAATGTACAATCACCTATAGTTTCATAGAGAGGGTGTTTATAGTATATTTGTGGCATTTTTTATGCCCCACCTTTTGGGTTTAACTTTATTGAATAATTTAAATTCATCCAAGTTACTGATAGGTTTATTGTTTGTTTTAACTTAGTGATAAATCAAGGGTTGAACTCTTGCTCTCTTATCATTCCTCTTTAAATATAGCCTTACATTGAGGCATGTTTAAGATTCACATAATTTAGATCTGTCATTTGGATTGTATTACATTTTTTTATGACATGTTTGGGACATTTTGGACTAACATACTTCTTTGAATATATTGAACAAATAATTGTTGTTTTTCTCCTTATTTGTAGCTCTCTTGAGTGTCATCTTTTAAATTGAGATGTATGCATGCTATGTACACTATATCCAAATATATCATGGATATGTTATATCTCTATATGGAATATATTCTTATATCCTCACAATCTTCATTTATTACCTTGTGATAGTAAGTTGTATGATCCATATATGGTGGGAATAAATTTTTTGAGTTTTGTTGAAATTCTAAGAGGAATGTCATATAGTTTTCTTGGAAATCACATTTTGATTGAGACTATGGTAAAATTACATAATTTTATGACATTATTGATTATGATAATAAGAATTGTTGATATCATCTCCTTTTTAGGAAAAAGAGTTGACCTACCCAAACTTCATCATAGCATAAGTGTGTTCCACTTTGTGGCCAAAAATATTTTAAAATTTGACTAGTAAATAAATCTGTAAAAACTCAAAAAATCAGGTAAATTACGGATGCTTTGCATCATGGTATATTTAAGCTCTTAAAAATACATGTTTGTTCATTTTATATGTGTTTGGTAAAGTTTTGGTTGTGGGACATATTTTATTGAAGGTACAAAAAGTGCAAAAAGTGGGACACATCTATATGCTTTGCTAGTACTATATTTAAATTAATTATATAATATATTTTGAAATTATTTTTGTGTTTTACTATTTTTATGGGACTTTTAACATTGGTTTATTAATTTTTTACATAGGGGGCACACAATATCGTCCCAGGGAGTAAGTGGAAAATGCCTCGAGAAATAAATGAAAGGCACATCACTAATAGGGTTCTCATTCAATGGATGCTTCAAGTAGTAGATTTGATGGGAATCTCGACATTGGATAGGGTCATAGGTTTTAATGATATTGTAGTTGAGGGTGATGTTACTCAGGAGCATGGTAGAGATGAGAGTGGGGAAATGAAGATGAGGACCCTAATGTTTAGGGTGGACATTGAATATGATGAATTTGTATTGTGGATGTTGACCTTGATATTTTATAGGGTCAATCATGACTCTACAACTATTTTTATATAATATTATTATAAAATTTGATAAATTATTGAGTGGTTTGATTATCTAGTTAATTTATTATTGTTTCCTTAATTTTTTTTCTATTTGTATTCAATTTTCTACTTAAATTTATTTTCATTTGTTATGTATATAATTAAAATTAACATTACCATCAACACTTTGTAACTAAATTTGTATACTATAATAATATAGTTAAACAAACAAATTTAAAAACAATATATATTTTTATCATTGTAATGACTAAAGTCGTAAAACAAGTCGGACCTAAGTTGTAATTGAATTCATAATAAAGTCAAAATTAAAGTCATACATAAGTTGAAATTTACATTACACTAAAGTTGTAAATAAGAATGGAATTAAGTCAAAATTTTAGATTGGCTAAAGTCACAACTAGTGTCATAATTTAAGTTGGATGTAGTGTCACAATTTAAGTCGTAACTAATGTCGTAATTAAAGTTGGATATAATGTCACAATTTAAGACAAGATTATAGTTACAATTAAAGTCATTTTTAAGTTGCAGTACATAGTGTCATTTTTTATGTCAAACTTAGGTTCATTGTAAAGATGATGCTAAAGACTCTTATTAAGTCACACTAAAGTTTTTAATTAAGTCACAATAAAGTTTCCATCTAAGTCACCTTAATGTCTCGGTTTGAGTCATCTTAACGTTAAGGGTGACATTAAGGGTGACTTTAGGGGTGGATATTAGGGTGAATTAAACTAAGATGGTAAGTTATCTTTAGTGTGACTTTATAATTTATGTCATTTAAAATCTCAATTTAAGTCCCCATTAATTCATTTTAGTGACTTTAAATTTGACTTCGTGGTACCTAATTAGAATTTGAAAAAACCATATTTAGCGAATTAAAAATGACTTAAAGGTGACTTAACTTATTTCACCAAAATGTTATAAGATCACTTAGCTTAGGCTTTATTTCTTATTTATCTAATCTATCTTCTAGTGTTTTTTTCAGTTATAAGTAACTTAGGTTCACATAAAAACTCTATCTACATTCTTACAATTCACTATGTAAACACAATCATGGGAACATAAGCATGAGGTAACTCTATTTTATTTGAGTTCATATTTTTATCACTTTTATTTCTCATTCACTTCAATAATTTTGATTTTTGTGTTGCACTTTATTTTCATGAAGATCATCTCATGTAAAATTTTTATGACAAGTGATGATCTTCATTTGGGGCATATATATATACCCTTATTTTTCACTCATGCTAATTTTTTCTTTTTATAACTACAAATCACACATTGAATTCCCAATAACGATGCCCATATAGATATTATTAGGAGAAAGGATAATTAGAAACAATTATATGGGTTGGTTAGTGGTTATATTTATGAGATAGATTTGATGTGAAAATGTTATGAAACCTTAAGTCTTTTACACCCTAACAATCATCATTTTGTCATATCCCTAAGACATCACCTTATTATCCTCACATGGTCATCTCCATATATGCTAAGAACACAAAATACCTCCATCATATCAAATTTTAGTAGAGCTCTGAATTCTTCATCCATCCTTTGAGACTTCTTTCTAGGACCCCATGATGACACATTACCTATAGCCAATGGTATCAAACATGGTTGTTGTTGTTGGGATTTTCCTTTCCATTCAACTATATGAACCATGGTTGATTTCATCAACTAGAGGGAGTTGTAATTCATAATCATGTCCCCTATTTATAAGAAACTTTTGAGTTCTTTTCTCATAATCATCATTCATTTGGTGTTCCTGCACTCACAAATTTTCTCTTAAGGTCTTAAAGTTCTTAAATTTAGTCTTGCTTATCTTTTGGAGTCTACTTCTGAGCAATGGGTCCTATGGATTCCCAATCATAGGATTTGAATTTATCATGATCTTCCCAAAATTTGAAGTCTTTAATAAGTGGACTTTATAGGTCTTCTTCTATTCATTTGTAATCCCCCACATCAACTCTTTCATAAGGTGTTGCTAACTTTGGGGGATTTAATGCACCAAAATTCTATGTAAAAAGGAAAATATATCTAATCTCTCATTTCCTTTATGTTATTTAGGTTTGATTGAGTATCTAATTGATCATGCAAATTTTATATTATAGTATCATATTCTTAATCTATTAGTTTGTACCTTACAATTTTCCCTTTGGGTTTTATAAGCTATCGATCCTTATAACCTATGTTTACAACCTTAATGTAAGTATCCAAGCCTTTTTTATCCTTGTTGGTCGCGAAAAAGAACTCAAGCAAAGCAAATGCTAGGGGACAAGAAGTCCCTCCTCTTTAGTGGGAGAGGTTCCCTTATTCAGAAACAAACCTATTTACATATGTACGAAGCATGGTTTCACTATGGAACTTGGATATCATGAAATCGTTTCCTAAATAGATCATCAATTACAAAAGTACAGAGGAATCAAGATGTGGAAATGAGCAGAAAGGCACCATTCAGAATTATAGATGACAAAATAATTCCTTATGCGTGCAAGAATACAACGAATTGGAATAAGATCATTTGTACCCGCATTAATAAGATGAAATTTGAAAAGACACACAGTTCTATGAATAACATCTACAAGAATACAAAGCTTCTCAGCATAATGCAGACAAATGATCTAACAATATTTAATGGATAGCTTGCGAATAAAAAGAATTAGATGGACAAAGAATGAAAATCCTTTTGTATTGATTGCTTTATGATTTCTTTACACTTTCAAAAATAAGCCAAGTCCCCCTCAAAATGGCAAGGAGAGGCCACTATATAGTTTACAAAATAGTTACCCTTGGTAACTACTTCTTTTAACTAATGTTTAGTTAAAGGGCTGCTAATCACAATACCCCAACTAATTACAATAAATCCAGATGAAGAAGGAAGAAAGGAGAGAAAATAGGAGAAGAAGACAGGTGCTCATGATTGAGAGGGGCCCACTGATTTTAGGATCCGCTGTCTGAATCTTTTCAACGCCTCTGCTATGTCTCTGCCTCATGGGACCGATGTGTTGGCAGTGGACTGGGTCCAAAATCCGAGGCACTTCTCCATCTCTTTGTCGAATTCGACGTGCGTATGATGATCTTTATTTGCTTCTTCAATAGCAGATTGGAGAGAGTAGATCTCCTTCATCTTTTCCTTGGAAATGGAATCCTCCTTGAATAAATTATCTTTGACAAAAGCTCTGAATTGAGATTTGATTTCTTGTAAGGAGAGGGGTACACTAGAGGTCTCATCATTGAGGTGGCAATGTATATCTTTAAAAGTAGATACCACCAAAGTCTTGAAGGCCTCACCCTTCTGCCAGCTATTTTTCAGTTCTCCCAAAGCTTCTTCTAGCACCTTGATTTTCCACTCCACGTTGTATACCCATGATTTTGACAAGTTATCTTTCACGTCGTCGAAGACTTTGCTTGCCATTAAAATATTCTCATCAGTCTGTCCCATGAGGCGAAGGTCTACTATACAGCTGCTCCAGAGTTTAAGCTCTTTGTCTATATTTCCAATAGTGGGGGAGAGTTTCTGTTGTAGATTATTTACCTTCTCCTTGAGTTTGAAGGATTCACTAATGAAATTCAACCCTGCAATGAGCATATCATCCACCATGGCCTCCATAGCCCTTCCATAGATAGAATACCTGTGTATATCTTTGATACTCTGCACTTCATCTTGGCTGAGAATCATAGGTGGTGGAAGAGTAGTCAGTGGGGTAGGATCTAAAACTTTATCCTTGGATAGCAGTGACTTGATGAAACCTGTAAGAACCTAGGCCTACTCCTCCAACTGTTCTATGGTTTGTTTCCCTTTCTCCACTCTCCCAATGACCCTGGTGACTATTTCCTAAAGATTTTGGATCTCACCTTCAGGGGTAGACTCTCCCATGGGAATCCTTGAGAGCTCAAGGTCAGATGCTTGCAAATCATGCTCTGGCTTGTCTACTTTGGGCTTGGCTATCTCCAAGAATTGCTTGGCCCTGAGCATCAGATACTATTCTGGAGGTAGTCTTGGCCTTCTTGGTGGGAGTAGGAGGAGTAGTGCCTAATAGGGCCGCCACAACATCAAAATTGGGTCCTGAGATTCGGGAGGAAGATTTTCTTTTCCTACTATCGACGAGAGGTTGCACCCATGCAAAAGAGGAGGAGGAAGAAGCAGGTGGGGCAAGAGGACCAAGAGATAGAGAACTCATGGCACCCAAGGTGTGCACTGCTGTTGCTTCTAGTTGAGATATGAGTGGGGCACTTGGGACTTCTGGTGCGGAGGAGTCGATGGTGCTTGGGAGTTCAGTGCTTTGAACCTCCTTTTCTTTATCTGTAGGAGCTTCTGGAGTGCTTGTAGAAACTAGAACTTCACTCTCCTCACTTTCACTGAGAACAATAATGTTCTCTGGTCCTGAAGGCAATTCTGAATGCTTCCTTAGGGGATCTTCCTCCACAGGTTCCTTCTTAACTTCTTTGACTTTCTTCTGGTATACTTGGGTGGATGAGGAAGGAGTGGAAGATGTAGGACCTTTAGTTGATGAGGCAGGAGGGGTCTGTACAGGTACTCCCGAATCAGGTGACAATGCCTCCTTTCTTGGTGTTGAGGTGTCTTTGGAGGAGGACTCACCTGAGTGCCTTCTGAGTTCACGAACTTTCTGTCAAACCAGATTTTGGTTCTTACCAAGACGGGAGCTAGGATTTCTGCTAGATCGTCCTTCTCCTTTTTGAACCAATCCAAATCCTCCAAGGGAGTGTGTTTGACCACGTTGTCATATTCATATGAGTACAGGTCGGAATTATCATCCTGGAGTCCTTCAGGAACTTGGTACAGGTTAAGCTCTTGAATTAATTGAAGAGAAAACCTACCATAATGTCTCCTCCTTGCCTCAAAATCATCAGCACAGTCAGCCCAATAGTCCTCTGTGTCTTCCCTATGATGATAAGTGATTTTGATGTTCTACTCAATAAATTTCTTCAAGTCAAAACAAGTTCTTGGCCTGAAGAAATGGACAGTGATGGGAGCTAGGGCTCTTTCTATGTTTTGTGCATCTAGAGCCGTCTTGCAGGTGTAGTTTCCCAAAGATATGGGGAAGTGTAGGCCAGTAATTTTCTTATCCCTGCAGGTTCTGTGTAACTTTTCTAATTGCCTGCATACCTCGATTAAAGCCATTTTATCATTGCAGAACATGGGGAGCTTAAGAGGGGTGCTCTCATAGCCTGCAAGCCTAATATAAGAGAATTTCCTGAACTGGATGAAGTAGGCACCGTATTTTGAAATTAGGTTCATGGCTTCATCAAAAAATCTCCTCGCCGTGTCACTCTCCAAAAGCCTGACAATGTACATGGTGAAAGCATCATTCACCCTTCTGAAGTTGCGATTGCTAGTGTCCAGGGTAAATTGAGGGCAGTAGGCATATACATGGTCACCTTTATGAGAATCAATGTATGTGAACCCAAACCATTGCCTTGATGTTTGCTAGAGTATACATTAGGTATGAAGTCATGTAGAATTTCTTGGTTTGCTTTATACATTGGATGATTCTTTCGACTAAGTTTATGCTTGATGATTTCCCCCAGTTAATGTTCGAGTTCCCTCGCACACCATGTTGATAAGGGGGCACATCCGAGAAATGGAACTCATTGGTAGAAGGCAAGCCCATAACCTGAGCCAGTAGGATTATGAAATTTGACAGCTCCTCATTGAAATCAGCACGAAACAGAACCTTGGATAGACGGGACGCCCCCTTTTTAGGGTTTTTAAGCCAAGACTTTGCCACCCTCGCCTTGTATTTCTCACTTTCCCGGTCAAAAAGGACTCATGCTTGGTTCTGGAGATTACTATAGAATTTTCCATCTCATGAATTCTTAGGGTAGTTCTAATGGTGGCAGCGTCAAGCTTGGTAATGAGTTCCCCATGCACGTTCATTAGCTCACTCGAGTCAGGATTGAAATGAGCACCGCAGGAGAGTACTTGTATCTGCGCATTGTACTGAGATTGGGAAACCACCGGTGAATTCCAAGCCACTATCATGAATCATTTGTGCCATAGGAGAAGGGTTCGAGTCTGTCATTCTTGCCCAGAAATCCCCAAAGTCAAGGTGGTGAACTTCACTATCCCCGATATCGGGAACGATAGACTCGAGCGGTGAGATTTTCTCCTGACCTTGGAATTTAATCTTCATGTTGATAGTAATTTGAAAAGCAAGGTTGCAGTCTGGACTCGGGATGAAATTGCAGGGGAATGGATAAACACGCAGAAATTTTGATCGCAAGGGTATGAGCAATAGATAGCAAGAAAGCAGTGTGAAAAATGCATAGGGGTAGTTCATTATATAGCCGTTTGGGAGAGAGAAAGACAATAAATGCGCATTAAATATACATCTACCAACTTGAAAAACAAGATATTTGGGAAGAGCGGGAAAAATTAGCCCGATGGCCTTTGGTTCATTTGGGACATGCGGGACGCGAAAGCGTGATTCGGCCGATACGGGCGATGCGGGAAAAAAATGCACAAATGCTTCTGGGACATGAGGGAGAAAAGTATGCGGAGTATGCAATTCGGCCGAGTCGGGTGAAAAGTGAACATTTAGCCTGGGTGAACTTGTGTCATGTGGGACAAAAAATTCCAGTGGGCTCGAAAGAATCAGACTTCGGGTAAAACAGCTGATCGGCGAACAGGAAGCCCTAATGAACTTGGGACATCTGGGACAGAAATTTCCGATAGACCCGCAAATCACACAAAGTGATCCAAAAACGTAGATTTTTTCAAACTTTCGAATTTTTCCTCTAATAAAAAGATAGATAAGGTGTTTAACTTTAAAAATTTTCAATTTTGAACTTCTCAAAAGAGGGGATTTTGAGAGGACAACTGCTCCTTCTGGGGATGTCTTGGCTTAAGTCTAAAAGAATGAGACAAGGCAAGAAATCAAAAATCTAGGAGAAGTAGACCAGTACCTTATCCATTGGGCTACGGAGTCAAAAGCAAATCAATACAAAAGACAACACACACAAAAACGAGGAGAAGTAAGGGGAAAGACAAAACGCTATACAGTTAATACAAAGGACTCTTAATCACCTAAGACTTAAACAATTTCAGGTACTGCCCACTATAAGGAAGTGGGAGGGAAGAACCATCCATATAATCAAGGTAAAAATAATTCTCACTAGCAAAGTGCCTGATCTTGAAAGGTCCGAGCCAAAGAGAATCAAACTTGCCATGGCTGCCACGAGGTTCATGCCTTTTATCCCATAACAAAACAATGTCTCCAACTTTGAAATCCCTGAACCTGGCCTTTTTATCAAACAAGACCTTTACTTTCTGTTGGTGAGTAGATATCCTATCAGCAACCTTCAACCTGTCCTCGTTCAATTGATAAAGGTACATGATCCTTTTATCCAAAGAATCATTGAAACTGGTGTCTTCAATGGCTTTCATGAGATGCAGGGCTGGTAGCTCCACTATTACTGTAATTGAGCTTCCACTCCATATACTACCTAAAAAGGAGACATCCCAATGGCTCTCTTAGGTGTGATCCTATCTGCCCAAAGAGCATCATAGAGTTTCTTGTGCCAGTTCCTCTGGGACTCATTAACTAATTTCCTTATAATAGCCACCAGATTTTTGTTTGTTGATTCTGCTTGTCCATTCCCCTGAGGATAATAATCTGAGGAGTGAGCCAGGGAGATGCCATATCCATAACAAAAATCCATCATCTCAGTTGAAGAAAAATTTGAAGCATTATCTGTCACTATCTTGTTTGGCACACCAAATCTTATCAAGATGTTTTCTTTGATAAAATTGCATACTACTTCTGAAGTGGTACTCTTTACTGGAATGGCTTCTACCCATTTAGTAAAATAATCTATGGCAGTTAATACATGAGTATGACCAGCACTAGAAGAGGGATTAAGTGTTCCAATGAAATCTAAACCCCATTGTTGAAAAGGCTCTTTGATCACAACTGGTTTAAGAGGCAAAGAGGCCAACTTGGGTCTACCCACGAAGGTCTGGCAAGCTTCACATTTATCAACCCACTTTGATGCATCTCTGAACAAGGTAGGCCAATAATATCCCGCATGAAGAATCTTATGAGAAGTGATAGTTGATGAGTAGTGCCCTCCACATGCTTGATTATGAAAAGCTGAGAACAGTTTCTTTTGTTGTTCCTTGTCCACACATTTCAGAAATCTTCCATCCAAACCACGCTTAAACAAAGCATTTTCCCACAACACATACTGGGCTGATCTTAGCTTAATAGATCTCTTCTCCTTGGCAGTCAAATGAGAAGGACATTCTCCATAAGTGAGAAAGTGTGCGATATCGAGCATACCATTCATCAATCGAGCTAAGAAACAGAACGGTAGGGAGATCAACTTTATCTTCTAGTAAGTTGTGCTTAGCTCCCTCAGCGATGAGTTCACACAGGCCTTTTCCACGAACGAGCTTGGTTGGCCTGATGTCAACGTCATATTCTTGAACCTTGGCCACCTAGTTTCCTCTCTTGGATCCAAACTCCTGCTGTGTGAGAATGGACTTGATGGTTGTATCCGGTACAAATATTGTGGAGTGAGAGTTAAGAATGTAAAAATGAAACTGCTTGACCACTTTAACCACTCGCAAAAGCATGTTTCTCCATTATGGTGTATTTTAACTCATGATTTTTTAAAATGTAGCTCATAAATGCAATTGGTAGTTCATGATTATCAGAATCTTCTTGAGTCAAAACAGCAGCCGGGTGTTATCTGTGGCATAGCAATAGATGATAAAATCTTTGCTGAAATCTGGACATGCTAAAATGGGAGTTTTAGCAATAGCTCTTTTAATACCTTCAAAGGCTTCTTTACCTTCAGGAGACCAACCAAATGTTTGTTTTCCTTTCATCATTTGAGAGATATTCAAAGTCAGCTCTCTGCGAAATCGGGATGAACCTTCTTAGAAAGTTAATCTTACCAAAGAAAGAGTGTACTCCTTTTTTGCTGGTTGGGGGAATTTGCTGGATAGCTTGAACTCGCTCAGGATCAATTTTTATACCATCTTTGGAAACAACATGCCCCAATAATTTTCCCTCTGTGACACAAAAGACATATTTCTTGGGATTTAAAGAGATCCCATGTTCTCTACATTTCAAAAGAACTATTTCTAGATGCTGAAAATGATCTGTCCTTGTTTTGGAAAATACAGTCAAGTCATCAAGGTATACGACAATACACTTTCCTTTCAAACTTCCAAAGGCCAAGTCCATAGCTCTTTGAAAAGTGGCACCGACATTAATGAGCCCAAAAGGCATCCTTTTGTAGGCAAAGGTACCCCAAGGGGTAGTGAAGGCCATTTTGTGTTGATCTGCGGTATTAACTTCTACCTAATTATATCCTGAGAAGCCATCAAGCATAGACAACATTTCAGATCCCATCACAGCTTGCAAGACTTGATCCATCATGGGCAAAGGATAGTTATCCTTTAAAGAAGCTTGATTCAGATTCCTGAAGTCGACACAGATACGAATCTCACCATTTTTCTTTCTAACAGGCACAATATTGGCAATCCATGTTGAATGGTGGATAGGAAAAATGATTTTGGCTTTTAATAACTTTTGTATTTCCTGAAAGATGGTGTCAGCTATCTTAGGATTGTATTGCCTTTGTTTCTGTCTGAAAGGCTTAATCCCAGGTTTGAGAGGGATGTAATGTTGCATCTCCTTTGGTTGAAAAGCTTTTAAATCTTCATAGGAATAAGAAAGAACATCTCTATATCTCCTTAGAAGATTAATCACTTTCCTCTTTTCTTCTGGTGTGCAACATTTTCCAATGTTCACGAGTTTAGGGTCAGTAGAACTCCCAATATTAATTTTATCATATTCAGCTAATTGTTGAGGTCCAGTAGAAGCTTTAAACCTCACATACCTATCATGTTTGTCAAACAATTCTTCTAAGCTTACCAATCCCTTTGGGATCTTGTTCCCTTTGAGTTTGATACATCCATCTTGATCCGCTTCTTCTTCTTTGATGGTTTCTTCATTGAAAGGCACACTTTCACGGGGCAAATTGTCACTTCCTTCAAAAAACAACTGTTCGAAGTTATCCTTGAGTTCTAAGAAAGAAAGCAGATGTTGATCATCATTGAAAACTTGCCAGTTACTTGCATTATCAGGTACACTGGGTCTATGAATCATCTCAATGGTAAACTTATCTTGAGAGAAGTCAGGATGAGGTATCAATAATGACCCCGAGACTGCTAGTGAATCAGCTCTGGTGTTCTTCTCCCTAGGCACTGCTTCGATGGAGAAGGCATCAAGAAATTCAATAGAGTCCCAAACCTGATTCCTATAATGTTTCAATCTTCTATTTTTTACCTGGAAAAGGTTTCTAACTTGCTTGACAATCAGCTCCGCATCTCCACGAGCTAGAAGATTCTTCACACCCTTTTCTTTTGCCACTTGGAGTCCAAGGATGAGAGCTTCATACTCTGCTGTATTATTAGTATTTTCAAATTGTAACTTGAATGAGAAAGGACAGATGGTTCCCTCAGGAGACACTAATACTACACCAGCTCGAACTGAACCAGCTGAGGAACAACTTCCATCAAATTCTAATATCCAAACTCCATTGGGATCCTTAAGTGATTTTTTGGGAAGTTGGATCTCCTCAAGAGACATAATCATATAGTTTCCATGGCCCCTATCTTCATAAAGTATATGTGCTTTGGGATCATCTGTTTTTTGTACAATATACTCATATTACTTTTCAGGAAACAACTTCTTCATTTGCCCATTAACAGGTATGAGGGCATGTGACCAATCCATTTGAATTTCTCCACCCACATCCTTACAGAAGTTCCTACTTAGCAGCATCCCATATGAAGGGGGAATATCTGCTACTAGGATAGTAGCTAAAACCTTCTTCTCAGGCAAGGCAACAAAAGCTACCTGTGCATCTTTAATTCTTCCGACCAGGGGCACTTCTTTACTTTCCATGGAATAACAAGACCCGTAAGTGCATGTGAGAGTTAGGCCTAAGGCATGAGCTACTTTGGCAGGCATTACATTGTCTGATGCACCTGAGTCTATGATGCAATTGCTGAGTCTATGGCCGGCTATAAGGAGTGTCACATAGAATGGTTTGATCTTGTCATTGGGTGAGGCGACAATGGCTACCAGATTGGGTTGTGGTACGGGAGATGGAGTGGGTAAAAGGCCTTTAGAGGTAGTTTTAGAATGGGAATTGACAAAGTGAATCATTTTAGCAAAATCCTTGGGATGGGTTTGATAATATTCAACTTCTGAGATCTGAACCTTGGTCTTCTTCAGGTGATCAATGATATCGAAAGACCCAGAAGTGGACGAGCTATCCTCGCTTGGGACCTTGGGTTTATCAGTTTTGGGAGATGAAAAAGAAGTAACCTTAGTAGTAGAGGTGACAGGACTTACCTTGGGTGTGGATGCAATGGGGATAGGAAATCCTCTTTTCGCAATTACAGGAATAGTCGTTGGAGGTTCCTTGGATTTTTTGGTCGGCTGCATCACTTTTTCCCTTTTGTTTATCTGTTCTCGAGTCATGACAACATATGATTCGCTATTCATGTCCGCCACTACCTCGTCATAATCATCTTCTTCATCGATGCCTTTAGTAGTGAAGAAATTAACTCGCGATCCCTCAAGTTCTTTTGTTTCCTCATCGACCTCTTCAACAAATTCTTCACAATCTTCACTAACTTCTTCATCCTCCGGCTCTTCAACTTCATAGGTTGCATTAACAGGGACTTTAATAGGAGGTCCTTCAAGTGCTAGCCTTGCCTGAGAAGCAGGCAAATGATTTATGGGCTGAAAATTCCTCCTTGGAATGTCTGCATAAGGGGCGTGTTGAGCTAATTGTTTCTTAATGGCGATGAGGTCATTCACAAGTTTTTGTACTAGTGAATCAGTATTAGGTCCAGAAGTGGAAGAAGAGGGAGGAAAAGACCTAGATTTAGAGGGGTCTCTTCTCAGCTTCCCTGAGACATGATTAAATCATCTTCGACACTAACAACAAGAGTTTGATCCTCGGCCAATGTTGCAAGATTAGCTCTTCTCAATGCATAACTAACTTCAGGCAATTGGGCATTTAGGAAAAAGCATTTTTGAATTTGATCTACAGGTTGAGTGCCTGGTGGAATCTTGTTGATCAATTTGTTAAATCGAGCCACAAATTCTCTCATGGGTTCTTGTGATTCCTTCTTTATTTGAGAAATTTGGGCCAACAAAGCATGCACATCTTCTGCCGGTTTGAAATGATTCTCAAACCTTGCTCTCATTGTGTCCCAGCTAGTGATAGTTCCGGCTGGAAGGTGATAGAACCAATCAGCCGCATTATCCTGTAAAGTTTCAATGAAAAGCCTCACTGAGACATCTTCATGTTCAACCCCCAGAACTCCACATGCAACTATGAAGGCTGCAATATGCTCACAGATGTACCTTGCCATCACCTCTGAATTTGGGAAAGTTCTTCCGGTTACCTCTGGGTAACTCATGCAAAGGCTGAGGAAGGGCGAGAGGCCCAACACGACGGCCCCAAGGCAATGGTACCGCCATTCTTGGAAAAATGGCTTGAAGGGGAACTGAAACCCCAGTGAGAATTAGAGCGAGATTAGGACCGAGTTGTTATGAGTAAAATCCCCACGGGTTTCTACTTTTGACAGGAGGAGTGCTCGTTGAACGAGCTCTTCTATTTCCTCTATTTGAAGGGAAGGGAAAAATCTGTTGCTCCAAAAGCTGAAACTGAGAATCTTCAATACCACGGGCCCTTCTCCCGTGAGTAAAACATGGAGTCACCAGATCAAAGGATGATCAATAAATATTTGTGGAACTGGAATACGCCAAGAGACGCTTCCCCAGCGGAGTCACCAAAAACTGTTGGTCACAAAAAAGAACTTCAAGCAGAGCAATAGTCAGGGGACAAGAAGTCCCTCCTCTTTAGTGGGAGAGGTTCCCTTATTTAGAAACAAACCTATTTACATATGTACGAAGCAAGGTTTCACTATGGAACTTGGATATCATGAAAGTGTTTCCTAAATAGATCATCAATTACAAAAGTACAGAGGAATCAAGATGTGGAAATGAGTAGAAAAGCACCATTTAGAATTATAGATGACAGAATAATTCCTTATGCGTGCAAGAATACAGCGAATTGGAATAAGATCATTTGTATCTGTATTAATAAGATGAAATTTGAAAAGACACACAGTTCTATAAATAACATCTACGAGAATACAAAGCTTCTCAGCATAATGCAGACAAATGATTTAACAATATTTAATGGATAACTTGCGAATAAAAAGAATCAGATGGACAAAGAATGAAAATCCTTTTGTATTGATTTCTTTATGATTTCTTTACACTTTCAAAAATAAGCCAAGTTCCCCTCAAAAATGGCGAGGAGAGGCCACTATATAGTTTACAAAATAGTTACCCTTGGTAACTACTTCTTTTAACTAATGTTTAGTTAAAGGGATGCTAATCACAATACCCCAACTAATTACAATAAATCCGGGATGAAGAAGGAAGAAAGGAGAGAAAATAGGAGAAGAAGACAGGTGCTCATGATTGAGAGGGGCCCACTGATTTTAGGATCCGCTATCTGAATCTTTTCAATGCCTCTGCTATGTCTCTGCCTCGTGGGACCGATGTGTTGGCAGTGGACTGGGTCCAAAATCTGAGGCACTTCTCCATCTCTTTGTCGAATTCGACGTGTGTATGATGATCTTTATTTGCTTCTTCAATAGCAGATTGGAGAGAGCAGATCTCCTTCATCTTTTCCTTGGAAATGGAATCCTCCTTGAACAAATTATCTTTGACAAAAGCTCTGAATTGAGCTTTGATTTCTTGCAAGAGAGGGGTACACCGAGGTCTCATCATTGAGGTGGCAATTTATATCTTTAAAAGTAGATACCACCAAATTCTTGAAGGCCTCACCCTTCTACGCCACGATTATTTTTCAGCTCTCCCAAAGCTTCTTCTAGCACCTTGATTTTCCATTCCACGCTGTATACCCATGATTTTGACAAGTTATCTTTTGCGTCATCGAAGACTTTGCTTGCCATTAAAATATTCTCATCAGTTTGTCCCATGAGGTGAAGGTCTACTATACAGCTGCTCCAGAGTTTGAGCTCTTTATCTATATTTCCAATAGTGGAGGAGAGCTTCTGTTGCAGATTATTTACCTTCTCGTTGAGTTTGAAGGCTTCACTAATGAAATTCAACCCTGCAATGAGCATATCATCCACCATGGCCTCCATAGCCCTTCCATAGATAGAATACCTGTGTATATCTTTGATACTCTACACTTCATCTTGGCTGAGAATCACAGGTGGTGGAAGAGTAGTCAGTGGGGTAGGATCTAAAACTTTATCCTTGGATAGTAGTGACTTGATGAAACCTGTAAGAACCTGGGCCTGCTCCTCCAGTTGTTCTATGGTTTGTTGCCCTTTCTCCACTCTCCCAATGACCCTGGTGACTGTTTCCTGAAGATTGTGGATCTCACCTTCAGGGTGGACTCTCCCATGGAAATTCTTGAGAGCTCAAGGTCAGATGCTTGCAAATCATGCTTTGGCTTGTCTACTTTGGGCTTGGCTATCTCCAGGAATTGTTGGCCCTGAGCATCAGATACTATTCTGGAGGTAGTCTTGGCCTTCTTGGTGGGAGTAGGAGGAGTAGTGCCTAATAGGGCCGCCACAACATCAAAATTGGGTCCGGAGATTCGGGAGGAAGATTTTCTTTTCCTACTATCGACGAGAGGCTGCACCCATGCAAAAGAGGAGGAGGAAGAAGCAGGTGGGGCAAGAGGACCAAGAGATAGAGAACTCATGGCACCCAAGGTGTGCACTACTTTTTCTTCTAGTTGAGATATGAGCGGGGCACTTGGGACTTCGATGCGGAGGATTCATGGTGCTTTGGGAGTTCAGTGCTTTAACCTCCTTTTCTTTATCTCGTAGAGCTTGGAATGCTTGTAGAAAACTAGAACTTCACTCTCCTCACTTTCACCGAGAACAATAATGTTCTCTCGGTCCTCAAGGTAATTCTGATGCTTCTTTAGGGATCTTCCTCCACAGGTTCCTTCTTAACTTCTTTGACTTTCTTCTGGTATACTTGGGTGGATGAGGAAGGAGTGGAAGATGTAGGACCTTTAGTTGATGAGGCAGGAGGGGTGCTCGCAGTACTCCCGAATCATGTGACAATGCCTCCTTTCTTGGTGTTGAGGTGTCTTTGGAGGAGGACTCACTTGAGTGCCTTCTGAGTTCACGAACTTTCCTGTCAAACCAGATTTTGGTTCTTACCAAGACGGAGCTAGGATTTCTGCCAGATCATCCTTCTCCTTTTTAAACCAATCCAAATCCTCCAAGGGAGTGTGTTTGACCACGTTATCATATTCATATGAGTACAGGTCAGAATTATCATCCTGGAGTCCTTCAGGAACTTGGTACAGGTTAAGCTCTTGAATTAATTGAAGAGAAAACCTGCCATAATGTCTCCTCCTTGCCTCAAAATCGTCAGCACAGTCAACCCAATAGTCCTCTGTATCTGCCCTATGATGATAAGTGATTTTGATGTTCTGCTCAATAAATTTCTTCAAGTCAAAACAAGTCCTTGGCCTGAAGAAATGGACAATGGATGGGAGCTAGGGCTCTTTCTATATTTTGTGCATCTAGAGCCGTCTTTGCAGTGTAGTTTCCCAAAGATATGGGGAAGTGTAGGCCAATTTTTTATCCCCGCAGGTTACTCAGTGCAACTTGTCTAATTTCCCGCATACCTCGATTAAAGCCATTTTATCATTGCAGAACATGGGGAGCTTTAGAGGGTGCTCTCATAGCCTCGCAAGCCTGATATAAGAGAATTTCCTGAACTAGATGAAGTAGGCACCATATTTCAAAATTAGGTTCATGGCTTCATCGGAAAATCTCCTCACTGTGTCGTTCTCCAAAAGCCTAACAATGTACATGGTGAAGGCATCATTCACCCTTCTTAAGTTGCGATTGCTAGTGTCCAGGGTAAATTGAGGGCGATGGCGTATACAGGTGGTCACCTTTATGAGCATCAATGTATGTGAACCCAAACCATTGCCTTGATGTCTTTCTTAGGGTATACATTAGGTATGAAGTCATGTAGAATTTCTTGGTTTGCTATACATTAGACAAATGCTCGCTAAGTTCATGCCGATGATTTCCCCGCTTAATGTTCGAGTTCCCTCGCACACCATGTTGATAAGGGGCACATCCGAAATGGAACTCATTGGTAGAAGGAAAGCCCATAACCCGAGCCAAGAGGGATTATGAAATCGACAGTCCTCATTGAAATCGGCACGAAACATAACCTTGGATAGATGGGATGCCCCCTTTTTAGGGTTTTTAAGCCAAGACTTTGCCACCCTTGCCTTGTATTTCTCACCGTCCCGGTCAAAAAAGACCGTGCTTGGTTCGGGAGATTACTATAGAATTGTCCATCTCAAGAATTCTTAGGGAAGTTCTAATGGCGGCACAAAGTGTCAAGCTTGGCAATGAGTTTCAATGTATGTTCATTAGCTCACTCGAGCTGGATTGAAATGAGCATCACAAGAGAGTCCGTATCTCATGCATTGTACTGAGATTGGGAAACCACCGGCGAATGCCAAGCCACTATCATGAATCATTTGTGCCATAGGAGAAGGGTTCGAGTCTGTCATTCTTGCCTAGAAATCCCCAAAGTCAAGGTGGTGAACTTCACTGTCCCCGATATCGGGAATGACAGACTCGAGCGGTGAGATTTGCTCCTGACCTTGGAATTTAATCTTCATGTTGATAGTAATTTGAAAAGCAAGGTTGTAGTCTGGACTCGGGATGAAATTGCAGGGGGAATGGATAAACGCGCAAAATTTTGATCACAAGGGTATGAGCAATGATAGAAGAAAGAAAGCAGTGTGAAAAGCGCATAGGGGTAGTTCATTATATAGCCGTTTGAGAGAGAGAAAGACAATAAATGTGGATTAAATATACATCTACCAACTTGAAAAACAAGATATTTGGGAAGAGCGGGAAAAATTATCCCGGATGGCCTTTGGTTTATTTGGGACACGTGGGACACGAAAGCGTGATTCGGCCGATACTGGCGATGTGTGAAAAAATGCACAAATGCTTCGAGACAGAGGGACAAAATTACGCGGAGTACCCGATTCGACCGAGTCGGGTGAAAAGTGAACATTTAGCCTGGGCGAACTTGTGTCATGTGGGACAAAAAGTTCTGGTGGGCCCGAAAGAAGCAGACTTCGGGTAAAGCGGCCGATCGGTGAACAAGAAGCCCTAATGAACTTGGGACATCTGGGACAGAAATGTCCGACAGACCCGCAAATCACACAAAGTGACCCAAAAATGTAGATTTTTTCAAACTTTCAAATTTTTCCTCTAATAAAAAGACAGAAAAGGCGTTTAGCTTTTAAAATTTTCTTCTTCTCGAAAGAGGGACTTTTGAGAGGACAATAATCCTATACTATCTATTTTTAATTAGGATTCTAATACGGAGCCATACCTATTCTAAACTATGTCTTTGGAACTCTACATCTTAAATAAAGTTTGGACTATTGCCTTCTAAATCCACAACATTATCACTTTGTAACCCTATTGCATGTGGCCTTAGAATGGTCTCCTCATTATCCCAATATACATTATCTAGAGAGAGAAATAATATATTTTATCATACTACTCTTACCTTGTATATAATATGTGTATACCACATTCCCTTCCTTCCTTTCTAGTTTGTGACCAAGGAATGATCCTCCTCATTTTGTTCTAATTCGTGTATTGACTCTTCATGTTTAAGCATGTTCGCTAGTTTCTCGAATGTGGATTTATTTTTTGAAACATTCAAAAATGTCACAAATATTGTATGTAGAAGTATGTGCTCTCAAGACAATGGGTACAATAGAATCGTATGTAAATTCACATATCCTACTTGTAGTGAAGCTTGTAACTCAATAATTTGTTTGAGGAAATATTTAACATTTTGAAAACTTTTCATTTCAAGTAGACAATTTGATCTACATGAATATAATATTATTTTGATTTTTATCTTTGTACATAATGATCAGCTTGTCACATGCATCTTTGACACTAGTAGAATATCATATATGAGGTTGGACCCCATTTGAAACATCATTTACATAATGATTAATTTGGCTTTCTTATTAGCCTTAGTGAAATTCTAATATTGATTGACATTATCACATTTATATTGAAGATGGTATAATAACTAACCAATAGTCTTGAAACTCAAGATGATTTTTGACTTTGATCTTCAAAGTGGAGTAATTATTCCCTTCAAAAGTTGGGAATGTGGAAACAAAGTTTCAAAAGCACTAAAGAACCATGGTATTATATTATATAAAACCACAAAATAATAAATTAAGAAAGTTATAAATAAAATTCTAAAATTTCTTTACAAATGACTTTGACTTCTAGTATGAAAGATAATTAACAAAGATACAAATTATATTTGATTAAAATTTTGAATTTACTTTACTCAAGGATTTATTGATACTTAAATCAAAGTAATATAGGAGTTTTAGGAAAATACTTATCGAGGTTTCTCTACATTGGCATTTTAGACATCATGGAAATTTTCCGTTAGAAGAAACATACCATAACTTAAGATATATAATTATTTCAACTCTAAGCATTTTACATCGTAACATTAATTAAATATTACACACCAAAAGGGTTGTAGAGTGATTTTTCTAAGAGACGTTTGAAGATGACATTTGACACAACTTGTCAAATGTCACTAAAATATTCAACATAAATATATAGAGATATTAAATTTATTCAATTTTAAGCTAATTGAAAAGAAATATTAGAAAACTTATTAAGTCATAAAAATTTTTTTATATAATTCAATTTTTATAAAATTAAAAAAGTTTATATGTCACTAAAATATTCAACATAAATATGTAGAGATATTAAATTTATTCAATTTTAAGCTAATTGCAAAGAAATATTAAGACAAACTTATTAAGTCATAAAAATTTCATATAATTCAATTTTTATAAAATTAAAAAGTTTATATTTTTCCCTAAGCTTTATGAGAGATAAAACTTTATAATATAATGTCTTTTGAAGGTTCCTCTAGTTATGGCTATGATTTAAATCTTATGGCTCCTCACATGTTTGTTTTAAGAATCTTTTCCAAATGCAAGTTACTCTTTATATGATGCTTTTTCCACATGTAATTATTTTTCCTTCATGCGTTTTCACATATATATGTTGCTACATTTTTAATATTTCTCTTGCTTTCTTTCGAGAATTGTTTGAAGCTTGCGTTAAATGATTATAAGATGGAAATAAACACTAAATGTTTTGATATTTTACAAATTTTGGATGAAAAATAGATGGTTGTGTAGAAACCAAATTAAAAACTAAGAAGAGATTGTTCTTCTTTTGTAATACAATTTCTTCCTAACAAAATTCACGTGATTTTAACCTCCCGATGTCAAATTGAAATTGAAATTAATTTTTGTATTCAATTAAACAACAAAATAAAAATATGTTTATATAACTCTTCTGCGAGTGTAATTATTTGGTTACAAATAACCAAATAATTATCAAGTTATTTATCAATAATGATATTCTAGATGTTATTGTAATTCTAATTAGTGAAACAAACTATCTATCTGCGATGCACTAAACTTGATATAACAACATATATAATATAATAATATACTAAGTTACCCCTTCTTATTTTATTATAATGTAGAGTTAAAATGTGAATCGAGATGGTCTTATTGGTAACATTTATCTACCATACATGTCTCGAGTTTCAAAAGTATAGAAATTCAAACACTTGTGAACATAATAGACTTGATATTCTATCCCTAGGTAGCTTGAAAATGACTTGATAGGATGAGAAAGACTAGGTACAATGTCATTTACATTCCAAAGATAAAAATTGCAGGAGTCTACAACATGATTAGCTATAAGATTCACAATAGTATCAAATTGACATGTTGTATGGACCATTTGAATAAAAGTGAATTGATATCCTAAATATCGTATGCCTACAATGATTTCATCCACCTAGAATTTCAACCTTTTAAAGAGTGTTATTATTATTTTTATCTATTATCACCTTTGAGTATTAAAGACAAGAATAACTCAATATTCCACCAAGAATTTAGAATTTCATGACAAAGGGACATTCTTATTAATTTTATCTATTATCACCTTTGAATCCAAAAAGATAATATTTAATGATTCGATATAAATTTTGAAGTAACTAAAACCCTTGATATTTTATAAATGTCTCTTAGCATTTAATTTGAAATAACCTTTATAATCAAATCAATTATAAAATATATTATATTCTCTAAGAATTATGAACACTTGTCCACGAAAACCAAATAGTGCAAGGATACTTAGGAGATTCCATCAATATAAATACTAACTTAATTAGATTTTAAGCTTGTCCTTGACTTATTAAGAATAGATGAGTGATTAAACCGACCTAGACATTAAGAAGAAAGAAAATTGGCATTGACATATCACTCACAGTAAACAAAACACTCAATTCACATTGAAGATGCTAAAGCGATTGTCATGAAAAAGCATTTTCAGCAGCATTCATTAAGAGAAATAATTGATGTTGAGAAGAACATGCATAATTTAAATAAGAATAATGGCTTAGACTTGGCAAAGGCCGATCATTAATAAGTTAAAAACAGATAAAACATTTAAGAAATTAAGTATTTACTATTTTAAAAAATACTTGATAGAAAAATTAATTTTAAAAATATAACAAATGTTTTCGATAAATATTAATTTAAGTGGGTTCCATCTAGCAACATTGCAAAGCTAAAATTATTTATATTATAAATTATGGTTCAATATTCTCATACACATCTTTTCCATAATGATGAATCGAGAAATGTGATCCAAATTATTAATTGTAAAAAAAGACACATTATTTCTAAAATATTTTATTCTCATTAATATAATTATTAATTAATTAATTAATTTTTTCAAGAATAATAATGATTTGAATTAGATATGAGAATCCTATTTGGTGGGACTTTTTATAAAAGAACACCAAAAGGCATGCTTTGGAATAAAAGTGGATAATGAGTTTTTGGAAAAGTGAAAAGTGGATAAAAGGGGACATATTCGCCAAAATAAATGAAAGATTATTTCAATTGCATTCATAAAAACCTTCTTTCAAAAAGGTCATTCGAAATTCTTCATGTTAGAATATTTTTGACTGGAAAATATTCTACGAGCACTAGCAATAAAATGTTTTAACATTTTTGTCAACTTGACTGGAAAAGAAAGTAAAAGTGGCTTAATTTTTCATATGTTTTTCCTTTTAATATTGTGGTCTCCCTTTTCTAGATATGCTTGGTAATAATGCTGCAACATTGTAGTAACATGTATCGATTGAAGATTTACTCTCGTTTTCTTTCTATCGACTTTTGTACTAGACAGTGGGCCCTCAGTGAAAAACTTATAGAACGTAATGTAATGTATTTCCCGTCTAGTCTGCTTACAAAGGGACTGAGAGGGGCATGGAGGTCCACAATCAATTGCGTGGGGGAAGATATCAAGAAATCTAAGTGTTTTATCTTATGCATCTCGACGAGCCTAATTACTGAAGACAAATCTATGAGTTTTTGGATATTACCTGGTCATGTTTTGATGATTTATTTTGTTGTATTGTGGCAATGTAAAAATAAAACATGTTGGCATTTAATCTCTAGAATTATTTTTTATAAAAAAAACAATCTTATGCAAATGATCTTTTAATTGCACGACTATTTCTAAAATATTTAATGTAGTTAGTAATTTATTAACTCATCTATAACAATTTTAAGAATTTCATATATTAGGTGGTGAATCGGTGGGGCGCGTACCTGTAGAGCCAACAACCCATGGTCAAACCCACCTCTTTGATTAAGAAAGGAGAGTGATGGAGCGCCAAAAAAGTGAAAATTTTGAAATTTTGAATTTGAGGACGATTAGTGTATCTATTCGTGAGTATGGGGCGAATTCATGTGGAGATGGGGTTCTTCTTGTGGCGAATAGGATTCCAGGTGGGAAATTGGAATGGAGATAGAAAACGGGGTTTATTGGTTCTTCCTCGAGGTTTTAGATGTGCCACCGTTGTTTCAAAGATTGGTCTCAGTGTGGTTTTAAAAACCCTAGCTTCAATGGGGGGAGTGTCTGCCTTTGAGAATCTAGTTGCCGAAGTCCTCAAAGATTTGGCTCCTCTCAAAATTTCAAATTCGGAGGTCCCTTCTAATCCAAATATGGACGACTTCATTGTTTCGAAAGAAGTTGAGGAGATCAAGGTCGAGAGTATGGATTTTAAGATTTCTTCGACATCTTAAATGTGGATCTTTCCACCAGCTCTGGAGATGAATTCAATGAAGTTCAGATTCGAAGGGCCATTTGTTGCAAATTTTTTGGAGCGAATTTTTCAAAGAGAAGGATCCTAGACCGGGTCTTCTAGTTTTGGGGGCAAGAAGTCAAACCTAAGGTAAGCTTCTTGGAAAATGGTTTTCTTCAAGTTATTTTTTCTTCGGTGGAGCAATTGAATAAAGTTTATGAGGATGACCCTAGGTTTTGAGTTCTTCTAGCCTTTATATCCGTCCTTGGTCCCCATATTTTAACCCACTTTCAAAAAAATTGGTCGAGCTCCACTTTGGCCGAGTTTCCACAATTTACCCCCTGAATTCAGGAACCCATCTACTCAAGTCTATTGTAAATTCTTTAGGGACCTTTGTTCCTATCGAAATATCTCTCTTAAATCCTAGCGAAATTCTTGACTGTGTTTGTGTGGATATGGATTTGTTAGCTCCTCTCCCGAGTTTCTATTTGAAATCCTCTCGAGGTACCTAGACCCAACCTATTGACTATGAGGGTATTAATGTGAAATGCTTTAGTTACGCCAAAACTAGGTCATATGAAAAAGATTGCCTTCTAAATCGAAAAAGATGTTGTGAATCATCTTACTCCAGTTTTGGATAAGCCTTCCATTGGCCTAGAGCAAGGTCTCGACTCTTCAGTGGAAATCCCGATACTTCAGTTTTTCAGGAGAAAGGGTTGGACTTGGTTGAATCAAGCACCCCTCTTCTAAAATTCATTCCTTCTGAGACTTAACCACTCTCTCTCTTTTTTGTAAGTTAAATTAACTACGGTTAAGTCTAAACAGGATTAGACGAGATCATCATTGGGTGTAAAATTCATTTGGTTCGTCATATCATGACCCACAACTTCTTGCGGGGCATGACATTGTGGAATGAATAACCCCACACCCACCTTGATGATCCTTCCTAAAACATGATTAGGCCTTAATCATAGGTAAAATGGTTCATAAATGATAGTGAATCTTTCGGTTATTTGTATTCCGGTTACTTTATTTTAATCGGTTTGGTCATCTTTTGTTTTGTTCGACTTTTGCATGACCGTGATGATAATTGTCTCTGTTTTAATTTGACAATGCTATATCAAGCCAACTTTATGAGAATATTTGAATTATTATTTACGGACTTGGTGATTTTCATATTGGAATGTTTTATATAAACCTAGAAATTCAACTAATTTTTATGGTAATATATTGTTGGAAATATGTGGACTTGTATTATGAAGGTTAATTTTAACTTAACCATTAAGTTGGGTAACAACTAAAGTAAAAAAAATGTATGAAATATTAATTAGTATATATATATATATATATATATATATATATATATATATATATATATATATATATAGTGTGTGCCAAAAAAATTATTTAGTTATTGAAATTTATGGGTTTCATAAAGTGAAACACCTTCACATGGCACAAGTGTGCGGCATGCACTAAAACACGTACCAACATTGGGAAGCCCAAAAATTCTTCAATATGCTGCCCAACTATAGTTCTTTCATTATATTTTTTATGTTATTTTTCCTTCGTCTATTTTCATTCCACCTTCACGGAATAATGCGTGATGTTTTTGAGGAAAAAAATATTGCCCAACTATAGTTCTTTCATTGAGGAATATTTTTTTGTTATTTTTTCTTCAAGGAGAAGAGTCATTCTCCTCTTCTAGAATTGTTGATTTTGGAGGAAGGATTACTTGTTGGAAGCATGAATATCTTCTCCTTTCTCTGCTGCATTATTTGTAAAAAAAATGAGGAAATACACATTCTGTTTTTAATGGCAATCAAGGAAATTGTGGACAACTTTTGATTTAATTGTTTGGAAATGAAGTATGAAAAGGAAATTGATGGATTTTGTATTCTTTTTAGTTTTCTTTGTGTGGATTTAACCTAACCTAGAAAAATATGCAGATGGGGTTTTGGGTTTTGATCAACAAAAATAAAGTAAAAGAAAGGTTAAAAATTCCTTCTCTGCATTATAATAAATTATACCCAAAAGGAAAAGAGTTGGGTTTTTCCTATACATGAAGAAGGAAAACGTTTTGTGAATTTGTGTGTTTAAAATCGATTTGTGCTTGTGGGTTTTCATTTTGTTAAACCAAAATTTGGTTGTGTGTTTTCTGTAAACAAATCGATTTGGGTATATAAATCGATTTGCATAAAGGAATCAATTTGGGTAACCTAATCAATATGGGTATGCAACCGGTTGGGGTTTTGTATTTTTCTTCTTGGTTGTTATATGCAGTCTGATTTTTAATTTATTGAGATCTTTTGAATGATAATTTGTGGGTGTCAAAGCTCTTGCATGGGGCTGCATTTTCTAGAAATTTTATTATTATGGACCACTAAATCGGTTCATGTATAAATGAGGGTGTCTTGTTATGTGTGAATAATTTTTAAAAATGGCATTTAGCCTGTAACTTCCAACCTGGCAATATGACTTGGATTCTTGTAAGACTATGAAAAAGAAATTGCTTGTCTTGGTAAGGGCATGAAAGTCAGGACAACTTGACCAAGATGCACCAAGGAGTAATTGGAGGCATGATTGGGTTTAAAATAATGATATCTTATGAAAGAAATTATTAGTTGTTCTTTTACTAAAAAGAGTATGTTTAAATGATGTAACCATGGTGCTGCTATATTGTTGGTTGGGATGTTTGTTTACCAGATAGAACATGTTAAAGTGATGTAAATATGGTGATATTTGTGCTAATTTGTAGAGTTGCTCATTGACTAAAAAAATACTCTTCTTAATCATATTGTTTTTACAAAGTTATGTAGAAATTTTAAATGTCAAATGCTTATTGATTAAGCTTGAAATATGGATGTATTGACCTTTGTGATTAGAGGGAAACATGATCACTGAAATAGAAATTGGTTGTTCTATTTGTGTGCATCCATAGTTGTATCTTTATAGAAACCAGGTAGTAATACATTTTCAGTTGTATTACCATGTGCTTGTTGATAAAACAACATGTATATCCTTTCATATTTTATTAATTAATTGCATCAGAAAATGGAGTTAATATTCATGCCAGTTCATTTTGAACTGACATCATACCACTACTCCAGTCTTGCAGGACCATTAGCCGTTACATTCGGATGTGCGGAAACTCATGTCTTGTGAAGTTTTATCGTAGCATGGATCTAAATGAGATACTTGGATTTCAATTGGTGAAAGGATGATATCCTTGAATTTTTGGCTGAATTATTGGGATCTTGGACCCATTGTAAATATTCAAACCTCACTATGTGAGAATTATTATACCGGTTATATATTTCACCTTAACGGCATATGTAATATATGATTTTAATAAAGAGATGATTACTTTGTGTGTAATAATATCTCAATATGAGTAAATGATGAATACTTGAGTTGTGAAATCTTACTTTTCACAAATTGTTGAATACATTTATTTGATAGTTATCAATGTATGAAGCTGATAATTGGGCAATTATTGTAACAATCAATTGTCTTTAATTTCTAAATTAAATAAGCTATTTAGTGGCATAGCTAATCGAAGGAATAATTAAATATACATGTTTTAATATATATTTAATTCGGCCTTTCGGTAAACTTGGTATTAATATGATAAGATTGTAAATCTTGTTGTATAGAGAATGGAAGAGTATCGTTGTAAAAAGGTAATTTAAGGTTAAAGAATCAAACATCGGAAAAAAGACTAAATGGGATGGTAAATAGATGAAAAGATCCATTAGGCATATTAAGGGATAAGTACATGCGGAATGTTGATATAGTTACATTTCAACATAACGAATGTACTTATCTCATAAAGATCCTAGTTGGCCTTTGGCATCTATCTCAATATAAACTCTTGCAAGATAGGTTTAATTGGAAATAAAAACAAACTATAAAGATCTAGATAACTTGTGAAAGGGATAGTTGTGAGGTGGTGGAAGACTTAAAACTCATAAGACTAGTGTGTTGTCTTGAGTTTAGCCGTAACCTACGGTGGATAACTTTGGCCAAAGTAATGCATTGATGGTTGTGCATTGTCTGATCACCTAGTCCTCCAATTAAAT
Source organism: Taxus wallichiana var. yunnanensis (assembly GCA_018340775.1). NCBI lineage: Eukaryota > Viridiplantae > Streptophyta > Pinopsida > Cupressales > Taxaceae > Taxus > Taxus wallichiana. Next base: position 143,061,271 of record CM031236.1, read on the forward strand.
AAAAAAATTGTCTGTAACCTGATCATGGGAAGTTGAAATACTAAACATGAGGTAGACAATGGTCGGATACCGGAATACAAAGTCGGAAACTAGCTTTGTGGTAGACCCAAGGACTTTCACATAGTTCCATGACCTTTAAAAAAGGTTGAGCCAAAATGCTAGTAAGCATTGTCACTCGAAGTAGTGATGAAGGGAGATCATGGAGATCTGGATACACCCTTCTTAGCCACACATGGCTTACATGGATGTTATCGGATAGATCAAAAGAGTAAAATTGATTAATGAATTTGATTAAATAAATTATACGATTACAACTGTGTAATTTGTTATTATGTTTATGTGTTAAAAAAATCCTCATTTTTCAGCTCTTGTAATTTTGAGCGTTACATTTTGGTATCAGAGCCAGAGGCTCAGACACTTGGACATTAATGGGACACATGTTCTAATAAAAGTATCCTCTTTTATAAAACAGAAACTATGGCTAGGTGTAAGAGCTAGTATGGCAAGTGACAATGGGGTAAATATTGATGACGTGTGTCGATAATACGGCTGCTAAGTTAGAAGAAATCCTCAACCTTTTGAATGACACCCAAAACCAAGTTGTTGCCTTAGAACAACAAGGTTAGGGTGGTGAAGAGAATGAGGATCGTAGGGATGAGAATCAGGGTGATGAGCAATATGATGATCAACCTAAGCACCTAAATGAAAGGGAAAATAAGAAAGCAAGGTTGGTTGTTGAGTTAGCAAGGGACATTAAAAGAATATCCCCACCTAAATTTGATGGTACAACTCTTGGGATGGTGCTAAAATTGGCTCTCTGAAATGGAAAAGTATTTTGAGATTAGGGACTTTTCAGAGGAGACAAAAGCAGTATGGGGAGCCTACCAATTGTCCCATGAAGCATCTTCTGGTGGGATAACCAAAAATGGAACTAGGAATTGATTCTGGTATGATCACATGGGAGAAGTTCAAGGCCTACTTCCATCAAAGATGGCTACCTCAGCTATACTTTGACCAAAAGATGGCAAAATTCCAAAATCTAACTCAAGGAAAGTACTCAGTTATAGAATATTGGGAACGTTTCACTCGATTGCTGAAATATGTTCCTTTGTATCAAAAGGATGAGAAGTTTAGAATGAGAAAATTTATAATGGGATTGAATCCTAGTATTGGTGGTGAGGTAGATGTTCATGGACCTACCTCGATGGAAACAATGTTTGAAAAAGCTATCAAGCAAGAACTAAAGTTGCGAAGTATTTATGCCTCTAAAGAGGAAAACAAAGGAAAAATAGCAATTTCCAAACATCAACCGCAAGTAAACCAACATGGAAAAAGGGAAACAACAAGTTCAGGCTTGTCAATAAAAGAGGAATAATGCAGGTAGAACTGTTGTGAATAATAATAAAAATGGGCAACAAGGAACAAGTTTCAGCCAGAATAAGATTGAGAGAAAAGGACCATTGGGAGGATGTTTTAAGTGTGGTGGTGATCATTTCGCTAACAACTGTCCACAAAGAGGACAATGGAATAATCAAGTAGAAGGGATTTACCGTAGTAAATAAAGAGGGGAAACAACATAAGATTTATGTTGCAGTCCATAATAAGCAAGCGGAAAAGCAAGTGACTCCAATAGAAACTTCAGGTAAGCTTTTTGGAGAACCTGTTTCTATTTTATTTGATTCCGGTTCAACAAAATGTTTTGTTTCATCTAAAGTTGCTGATAAACTCAAAATAAGAGTTGGGTACATGGAACACACTTGGACTATACAATATGGAAATAATGTTGTACACAGAGTGAATCAATGTTTGTTTGAGGCACCACTAGAATTACCTGAGTTCATGACAAGATTAAACTTGTATGTGGCACCTCTTGGATCCTATGATGTTGTCATAGGTATAAATTGGTTAAGTCAACATAATGCAACCTTGGATTGCTTAGGGAAAAGTGTAACCTGTTGCGATGATCAACAAAAAATAGCAAGTGTTCAGGGTGTTAAAAGAGAGTTTGTCACTAGGTAGATTTCTGCCATGTAGCTAAAAAGGAAAAATGAAGGGCTTCCATCTATATGCTATAAAAATAACAAATTCGGGACAGGAAATTGAGCTTGAAATTGAAGCATTTCCCATCCTAAGGGAATTTAGAGATGTGTTTCCAAATGAGTTTCTTGGACTTCCACCTAAGCGTGAATTTGACTTCACAATGATGAGTCAAACCAGCAATCCAGGAGTAAATCTCAAGATGACCATACAGAATGAAAACAATTGAATTAGTTGAGTTGAAAGCTCAATTACATGAATTGTTGTCCTTAGGTCTAATTAGACCAAGTATATCACCATGGGGTGCACAAGTTATCTTCATAAAAAGAAGGATGGGACCCTCAATCTTTGTATTATTATCAATGCTCAACAAAGGTAATGTGAAGAATTATACCCCCCCAATCGATGATCTATTTGATCAAATGGGGGGCACAAAAGTGTTTTCCAAGATTGATCTTAGATCCGGTTATCATCAATCAAATCAAGGATGAAGATATCCATAAAACCACTTTTAGAACAAGGTATGGGCATTACGAGTTTACAGTTTTGCCCTTTGGTCTAACAAATGCACCTGCCACTTTCATGAACTTGATGAACATCATGTTTAGGGAATACTTAGACCAATTTGTATTTATCTTTCTCGATGATATATTAATATACTCCAAGAATGAGGAAGAACATGATGAACATTTAAGGATTGTGTTAGGAATTCTCAGAAAACATAAATTATATGGAAAATTATCTAAGTGTGCTTTCTATCAATACGAAGTACAATACTTAGGCCACTTATTAAGTAAAGAAGGAATCTCGGTGGACCCTTCAAGATCAGTGCCATCATGGAATGGCCAGCACCAAAGGATGTGCATGAAGTGAGAAGTTTTATGGGTCTAAAATAGGTAAATTATCGAAAGTTCGTAAAGGACTTCTCTAGGTTAGCAGGACCTATCACTTCTTTGCGAAAAAGAATTAAGAAATTTGTTTGGGACAATAAGTGTGAAGAAGCCTTTAATGAGTTAAAAGGTAGACTCACAAGTGCTCGGTGTTTAAAGATTCCGATCCAAACGGGAACTTCTTAGTGGTAACCAATGCTTCACAAAGGTTTGGGCGAGATTACTACTACAAGATGGGCATGTGGTAGCTTTTGAAAGTAGGAAGTTGAGGGTGCATGAAGTAAATTACACCACATGATCTTGAGCTTACACTTGACAAATCGATTGTTCATCGCTGCAGTATGGAGGCACTATTTGCTAGGAAAACCTTTTGAACTCAAAACAGATCATCTTGGGCTCAAGTACATTTTTACGCAACGAATCTAAATGCAAGGTAGCGAAGATGGCTAGAGTTCCTAGCAAATTATGACTTTGATATAAATTACATTAAGGGAAAAGAGAATAGGGTGGTGATGCCTTAAGTCACAATAAATCGTAGAAAGATATTTTTATAATTACATTAAGAACCCGGTTCAAAGATGAAGTTAAAAATGAGTTAACCAATGACCCCTACTACAATCATGTTAAAACAACTCTAGAAAAGATCTTATGACAAAAGGTATGATGGTTTCAAGGTGGAAACCAGATGGGATTCTTGTTATAACAACAGAAATATATGTACAAAGGTAAAGAACTTAGAAATAAAGTCATGAGAGAATTTCATCATGCTCCTATTTCGAGGGACATCTAGAGTATTCTAAAGATGATGGCGGACATCAAAAAATACTTCTAGAAAAAGATGAAAAATGATGTGATTCTTTACATCTCACAATGCCTAATGTCAATCAAATTGGGTTTAACATTTTGTCCAACATGACTATTATATCCTCACAACGTGTCGAATATAAGTGGCAAGTTATAAGTATGGATTTTATCCAAGCACTACCTATGTCCCAAAATAAACATGATGTTATACTTGTAATTGTAGACAAGTTAACTAAAGTGGCACATTTTATAGTGGGTAATTTAACGGATTGAATTCACTCATGACTTAGAAAAAGGTTTGTGCAAATGAAGTTTTCCAATTACATGGAGTTCTAAAAGTAATAATTTCAGACATAGGACTCAAGGATAACTTCTAGATTTTGGCGGACTTTGTATATTGACGTTGCCTTAGGGAAAAACTAAACATAAGTTCTACCTATCCTAAAATGATGGTCAAACCGAAAGAGTAAATCAAGTGTTAGAAGATTTACTAAGAATGTAATTGTAATGGATGAAATTAAATTAGTCAAAATATTTAGAGTTGATTTGGCATGTAAACCATAAAAACTTATTTTGTTCTTCATTTATGGGCTTCATTTTGAGTGAAACATCTTATATGGCATAATGTGGCATACTAAACACGACTACCTAAGATCTGGAATAAACCCAAAATTCATAGGTATAAATTGTTCATACTATAGTTGATATTTCATTAATTTTTATTAGGTTATGTTATTTTAATCACATTGGTCATAAATTTATGTCCTACTTTAGATTGACACAATGATAATTTGTCTTTGTTTTATTTGAAATGATATCAACCAACTTTGTAATAATTTTCAAGAATTTAACTTGGTTTCATTATTGGAATGTTTATATAAACCTGAAATTTAACTAATTTTTATGGTAATAGTATTGTTGGAAATATGTGGGTGTTGAGATGAATATTATGAAGGTTAATTTTAATTAACCATTAAGCTAGTAACAACTAAAAGGAAAAATGTATTCAATATTAATTAGTATGTATATATATATAAGGGATTTGGCATGAAGTAAAAGTTTTATTTAGTTATTGAAATTTATGGGTTTCATTCAAGTGAAACACCTTCATTCTTTGTGTGATTTAACCTAACCTAAAAAATATCTCCTAGGTTTTGGGAAGCCAAAATTTGATCCTACTATAGTTCATTTGATTTTTCTATAGTAAAGAAAGGTTTCATTTCCTCTCTACGCATTTAAGGAAAGAAGGATTATACTTAATGGAAAAGGTAGTTCATGAATATCTTCTCCTTTCTCTCTGTTGCATTATTTATAAAAAAAATGAGAAATATTTTTTTTAATGGTGTTTAAGGAAATTGTGGGCAAGTTTGATTAATTGTTTTCATGGAGTATGAAAAAAATTTGGATTTTGTATTCTTTTTAGTTTTCTTTGTAAACCTAACTAGAAAAATACGCTGAGGTTTTGGGTTTCGATTGAAAGTAAAACAATATGGTTAAAATTCTTTCTGGGTAAATTATACCCAAAAGGAAAAGAGTTGGGTTTTTCTTATAGGAAGAAGAAAATGTTTGTGAATTTATGTGTTTAAAATTGATTTGTGCTTGTGTCTTTGGGACCAATATTTGAAAAAAATTTGGTTGTGTGTTTTTAAACAATCGATTTGCCTAAAGAATCAATTTACGTAACCCAATCGAATTTGGGTATGCAAACGATGGTATTTTCTTCTTGGTTGTCATGCAGTCGATTTTTAATTTATTGAGATATTTTGAATGAAATTTGTGGGTGTCAAAGCTCAAGGGGTTGCATTTTAGAAATTTTATTATTATGGACCACTAAATCGGTTCATGTATAAATGAGGGTGTCTTGTTATGTGTGAATAATTTTTTTTTAAAAATGGCATTTAGCCTATAACTTCTAGCCTGGCAATATGACTTGGATTCTTGTAAGACTGTGAAAAAGAAATTGCTTGTCTTGGTAAGGGCATGAAAGCCAGGACAACTTGACCAAGATGCACCAAGGAGTAATTGGAGGCATGATTGGGTTTAAAATAATGATATCTTATGAAAGAAATTATTAGTTGTTCTTTTACTAAAAAGAGTATGTTTAAATGATGTAACCATGGTGTTGTTATATTGTTGGTTGGGATGTTTGTTTACCAAATAGAACATGTTAAAGTGATGTAAATATGGTGATATTTGTGCTAATTTGTAGAGTTGCTCATTGATTGAAAAAATACTCTTCTTAATCATATTGTTTTTACGAAGTTATGTAGAAATTTTAAATGTCAAATGCTTATTGATTGAAGTTGGAATACGGATGTATTGACCTTTGTGATTAGAGGGAAACATGATCGCTGAAATAGAAATTGGTTGTTCTATTTGTGTGCATCCATAGTTGTATCTTTATAGAAACTAGGTAGTAATACATTTTCAGTTGTATTACCATGTGCTTGTTGATAAAACAACATGTATATCCTTTCATATTTTATTAATTAATTGCATCAGAAAATGGAGTTAATATTCATGCCAGTTCATTTTGAACTGACATCATACCACTACTCCAGTCTTGCAGACCATTAGCCATTACATTCGGATGTGCGGAAACTCATGTCTTGTGAAGTTTTATCGTAGCATGGATCTAAATGAGATACTTGGATTTCAATTAGTGAAAGGATGATATCCTTGAATTTTTGGCTGAATTATTGGGATCTTGGACCCATTGTAAATATTCAAACCTCACTATGTGAGAATTATTATACCGATTATATATTTCACCTTAACGGCATATGTAATATATGATTTTAATAAAGAGATGATTACTTTGTGTGTAATAATATCTCAATATGAGTAAATGATGAATACTTGAGTTGTGAAATCTTACTTTTCACAAATTGTTGAATACATTTATTTGATAGTTATCAATGTATGAAGCCAATAATTGGGCAATTATTGTAACAATCAATTGTCTTTAATTTCTAAATTAAATAAGCTATTTAGTGGCGTAGCTAATCGAAGGAATAATTAAATATACATGTTTTAATATATATTTAATTCAGCCTTTTGGTAAACTTGGTATTAATATGATAAGATTGTAAATCTTGTTGTATAGAGAATGGAAGAGTATCATTGTAAAAGGTAATTTAAGGTTAAAGAATCAAACATCAAGAAAAAGAGACTAAATGGGATGGTAAATAGATGAAAAGATCCATTAGGCATATTAAGGGATAAGTACATGTGGAATGTTGATATAGTTACATTTTAGCATAATGAATGTACTTATCTCATAAAGATCCTAGTTGGCCTTTGGCATCTATCTCAATATAAACTCTTGCAAGATAGGTTTAATTGGAAATAAATAAAAACAAACTATAAAGATCTAGATAACTGTGAAAGGGATAGTTGTGAGGTGGCGGAAGACTTAAAACTCATAAGACTAGTGTGTTGTCTTGAGTTTAGCCATAACCACACAATGGATAACTTTGGCCAAAGTAATGCATTGATGGTTGTGCATTGTCTGATCACCTAGTCCTCCAATTAAATAAAAAAATTGTCAGTAACCTGATCATGGGAAGTTGAAATACTAAACATGAGGTAGACAATGGTCAGATACCGGAATACGAAGTTAGGAAACTAGCTTCGTGGTAGACCCAAGGACTTTCACATAGTTCCCATGACCTTTAAAAAATTGAGCCAAAATGCTAGTAAGCATTGTCACTTGAAGTAGTGACGAAGGGAGATCGTGGAGATCTGGATACACCCTTCTCATCCACACATGGCTTACATGGATGTTATCGGATAGATCAAAAGAGAAAAATTGATTAATGAATTTGATTAAATAAATCTATACGATTGCAACTGTGTAATTTTTTATTATGTTTATGTGTTAAAAAAAAATCCTCATTTTTCAGCTCTTGTAATTTTGAGCGTTACATTCATAGAGACTCTAGAGAATTAGTCTCTCTTCTCAAAGAAGGATTTAAGCAAGGGAAACCTTCTTAAATAGCTTCTCTAATGATTGGATTTCTCAAGATCGTAGTGAAGAGATGTTGTTGCCTTTGGCTAGCGGCAGTGGTTTGGAGGATGGGGAACTTGAGCCATAATTTAGACCCAAAACTCTCGGTCTCTAAAATTACAACAGGATGTGAAGGCCTAAAATTTGTTATTCGTGTGGATCAACAAGGGAAATAGGAAAGAAATCTAAGCAAGAAATAGCTCAGAAGGAAGTAGATTTAGAAAGTATTTTGAAGTTTGATAAATCGAAAGTTGGGAAGGTGAAAATCCTTCCCTACCATCAATGAAGCTCCTTTCTTGGAATGTCGAAGGGTCTGAATACCCTTGACAAATAATGCTTGTTGAAGCGTTATCTATTTTCCTCTGAGGTCTGTGTGGTCTTACTTTAAGAAACTAAAATGTTTGCAGTTGAAGCTACCAATGTTTGGGGTGCAACATGTAAAGGTTGGAAAGGTTTTTTCTTGGATTCAATGGATCCTTTAGGGGCTTGGTCATTATTTGGAAGGAGAATCAAGTTATCATTGATTTGATCTTTCAAAATAATTATTGGCAATTGGCGAACATTAATCCTAAGGGATCTCAAGTGATTTTCATCTTTTTAATGTCTATGCTCCTAATAGTATTTTGGGTACAAGAGCTCTTTGGTCAGAGTTATCTAAGTCCTTGCAAACTCTGGAAGATCATCTCCTCATTTTGGGGGGGCATTTTAATACTATCTCCTCGAAAAAGATAAATGTGGGGGTATCAGAAGGAATTTGCAATCTCAGGTGGGATTTTTGTTCTTTCATCAATGAAGGCTCTCTCGGGGATATTAAACCTAAACATGGTTGGTTTACTTGGAGCAATCGAAGGAGAGGATTTAGTAATATTTCAGAAAGATTCGATTGGTTTTGGCTGGTCCTAACCGGTCTCTAAATGACTTTGTTCTTGAAATTTTGTTACGCCTGTCTCGGATCTCGATCATTTTCTGTGTCTCTCTTAGTTAACATTTATATTTCCCCTAGGAAATCTCCCTTTAAGTTTGAATTAATGTGGCTTAGAGATGCATCTCTGAAGTAAATATTAAATAGTGGTGGAACTCCTATCAAATTGAGGGCTTGAAAATGTATGTTTTAGACCGAAAAAATCAAGCTTCTAAATGGGGGTCTTCTTGTTTGGAATGCAAATTGTTTCAAAAATATTTTCCAAGAAAAATCCCGAGTGGAGTTGGAATTGAAATCTCTAAATTTGAAGATTTTTTTATTCAAGGATGGGGTAAGAAGAATACATTTTGGAGAAATCACTCCTAGCTAAACCGAGAGAAATGTTTCTCGGGAAGAAGTTTATTGGGAACAAAAGTCATGGGAGATTTGGCTCAAAGATGGAGACAAAATTCAAATTTTTTTCATGCTTCCAAATCAAAGCTAGAAGAAGATCTAATTTGATCTCTGAAATCAATAACAACAATGGGATGATCTTATCGATCAAAAAGATATTATGGAAGAAGGTATTTGGTTTTTCTTTTCTTTTCTTGGTGGTGATGTGGTTTCCCATGAGGATGTTCAATCTTCTCTTATTGACTCCATTCCTTCAATTATTACAGAGGCTTAGAATGTTGCTCTTCTCAAGCCTTTTTCTTTGGGTGAAGTGGAGAAAATCATTTTTTCCATGAAAAACAAGGCCCAGAGCACGATTGATTTCAAGCTGATTTTTTTTTCAGCATTTTTGGAACATTTTAGGATATGATGTGTGGGCGGTTGTGGAAGAATCCCATAGATCACGCTCGTTCTCAAAGCTTTGAATTATGCTTTTATCGGTCTCTTTCCTAAGAAAAATTAGCCTTCTTCCTTTTTTGATTTCGACCCATCCCTTGTGCAATACTTCTTATAATCATTTCTAAGGTCATACCTCCCACTTACAAGTTGTGTTGGATCTTATGATCTCTCGGGAGAAAAAGGGTTCTTTCCCAAAGTAGGTCTATATACGAAGGGATATTATTATCTCATGAGTTGATCCACTCCTTGTATAATAAAAAGTCCCTAGGTATGTTGTTGAAGTTGGACATAAGTAAAGCCTATGATAAGATCAATTGGCATTTCTTAATCAGAGTCCTCAGGAAATTTGGTTTCTCTATGAATTTTTGTAAATGGATCTTCAATTGTATCTTCGGTCCCTCATTCTCAGTGTTGATTAATGGGAATATTGAGGGTTTCTTCGATAAGCAACCGGGGCATTAGATAGGGAGATCCTCTTTCCTCTTTTCTTTACATCTTGGTTGTTGAAACTCTTAGTAGATCCATCAGTAGAAAATTTAAGGAAGGTAAGTTGAAGGGTTTGAAAATCACAAAAGGTGTCAACCCGATCTCCCGATCAACAATTCATTGATGAAACCTTTTTGTTTGGCGGGGCTAGTATTTGTGAAGCCAAGGAATTGAAGGACACCTTGGATGCATATTCCATGGTTGTGGGTCAAGATGTAAGCCTCCCTAAATTAATCATGTTTTTCTTCAATGTTTTCCCTTAAGCTTGAAGCTAGAATTCTTAGTATTTTATCATTTTAAGAAAGGGAATTTTCCTATAAAATATCTTGGAGTTCCTCTCTTTAGTGGATCCGTAGATCTTATTTCCTCCTTCGAATAAAATTTATGCTCATGGAAAGGAAAGTGGCTTTCACTTCTTTGGGAGGTTAACTCTCATCAAGTGTGTTCTTTGTGCTTCTCCAATGTATATGCTTTCCATTTTGAAGATTCCAAAAGGTGTTTTGGATAAATTAATCAACATCATGCGCGAAAGTTTTTCTAGCAGGGCATTTATGAGACATAAAAATTCCTCTTATTAGTTGGGAAACTTTGTCAAAACCCAAGGACCTCGGTGGAGCAAATATTCTTAACCTTGGTGTTCCAAATTTTTCCCTTGGGGCAAACTTATCTTGAGTCTAATTACCAATCTAATCAGTTTCATTAGTTAGGTGGTGGAAAATATGTGTCTTGGATCCCCCCTCCTGATAGATTGCATTCTTTGCATTGATAATCCCCTAGGGGTTGCCAAAATGGAATTTTATGGTTGAGTGTAGATTTTTGTTTCTCAACAATGCACTGTAAGATCGGTAATGGGAAAAGAGCTATGTTTTGGGATGATCCTTGGAATGGATTACCTTCCCTGAGTGAGACTACTGAATTTGGGGAAATAAAAAGAGTTTTAGTAAATGAGTGGGGTTCTTTTTTATCCAATTATGGTATTAGAAATGATCTTTTCCCTTCCTTGCTGCTTTAAAAAATATTGACCACTTAAATGTCCCCGAGGAAGTTAAAAGTAGCTTTTTTACAGCCCTTCAAGAAAGACAAATTGTGGTTTCTAATCAACATGACAAAATCCTTTGGATGACGAATGCTTCATCTCGCACTTATACACCTAGTTGTGGTTATAAATTGTTACTTTCTGAGGTTAGAGCTGAAGATTTGATCTCGGAAAGATTGTTTGTCTCCCTCTTGTCCTCTAAAATTTGGTTTGTTTGCATGGATGGATTTTAAGGGTAAAATTATCATTTAGGAAAGAAGGAAAAAATTTAGATTCCATGGGCCCTCAAATGCTATTTTTGTGATAAAGGCGAGGAAGACTGTGATCACCTATTGTTGCATTGCCCCTTTGTTGTGGTGTGTTGGAATTGGTTGTGTCTAAACTCAATCTTCCATGGATTTAACCGCAATCCCTTCTGAAGCTATTATAACGTGGCCAAAGAGACCTCATCATGGTGATATTTCTTCAATTTGGATTTTCAATTTAGTTCTTCTTTTGTGGCATTTATGGTGGGAAAGGAATCAAATGATTTTCAATGATGAAAGGAATTCCTCTATTAAGTAATTCTTAGGTTGGAGTGGGCTGATATTTGAATTTGACTCTTTTGAATTGGACTCGTGATCGCCCTTTCACAAGTAAAGACAGGGAAATATAGAAATAATGGCCTAAAATTATGAAGCCTAAGGATGGTGCCAGAAACCATCTATTCCTTTCTCTCTTCTTGAAATAATTCCAAATGGAACCCTCTACCTTTGGTGCTTTTAAGCTAAATTTTGATGGTACTTCCAGGGGTAATTGGGTGTTTCAGAGTTGGATGTCGATTAGAAATGATCAAGGTCGGTGGTTAGGGTGGCCACTTTTAAACTTTGAGTTGTAACTTGCAACTCTATTGAACTTCAAGATCTTGGAAAAGGTTTAGATTTAGCGTTTTCCCTTAACATTGAGAACCTCGAAATTAAGGGGGACTCCTTAGTGATAGTCAATGCCATTTTAAACTAGAAGGCTTTATCATGGAAGCTTGACTTGGGCATTCAAAATATTTTATGGAAACTATCTAAATTGAAAAATTGGAGTATAAAACACGTGTATAGGGAATGCAATCAATGTGCTGATTGGTTGGCCAATGTTGGGATTGATCAAGTGTAATTATAAAAGGTGGCTAATAATTATCAAGACTGGAATGGTCTTGAGATTATTGTCAGGAGTGATATGTCATAATTTTGGATCATCGTCGTTTTCTCACGCGTGTGACAAAGTTTGTGGGTTATTTATCGGGGGTCTCTAATGTCCTTCTCATTTCCTTTTCTTCCTTGCTCTCTATAGATGCCCCCGATTCCTTCGTCTTTCTTTGCTTTGAGATAAGAAGGAGATGGCCTTTCGTACAAGAATTTGCAACCGTCGAAGCAAATTTTTAGCATCTCTGCTCCGATGATTTGGAGATGATCAAATTGGTTCTGGGTGAGAATTTTCTATTGGAGGAAGAATGTCCGAAGGTTAATAGTATTTTGGCTTCAATTTTGTGGAGAATCTTCTTATCATCCATCCCTCAAAGTTGGACATTATCAATTTGGCTTTGTTTTGGATTCATCCCTCTTTCTATGGTAATCTGGTTTCTTAGGTGGAAAAATGTAGCATGGTATTTTGGGTGGTTGGTGATTCAAAGAAAGGCTTCCAATGTTGTTGATGTTGGTGCCTTCCAGGAACTGGAGAAGAGGTATGGTGAATTGTTTGTCTTCTCTCGAGAATTTGACTGCATTCAACAGAGACATAAATGTTGGTCATGTTATATTTAAGCTTCCTAATCAAGGTTCTCAATTCTCTATTGAGCTTGTTCGTCATGGTGGATGGAGCTTCGTGAATTAGCTAGTGAGGCTTATGATTATCTCTCGAAGGGTTGGGAAAATGTGACTATAGCTGCCATGGATTCCAACGTGGAAATCATTGAGGGCCAGGAGTCTCAAGTGGTCAATTTATCTATTTCGGATATTCAAGAATAAATCATAAGTTAGGTTTTATATATTTTTAAGCATGTATATAGATGTATACGCCATATATGTTGGTTTTTGTTTAATGTATCTAACTTCACCCTAGAAGTTATTTTTCTTCGTTTTCATGTTAATTATGAGGTTAAGCCTCTTTACTTTGTAAAGGAACGAGACCTTTCAACTTGTTTTATCAATAAAAAAGAATTTCAATAAAAAAGAATTTCAAATATTAATATAACACTTGTAAATATTTATATTTAAATAAATACATTAGTAATTTTGTTAATAAATATTGTTATTATTTTTTTTCTTTGTGAATATATAGTTGGTAGTCACGAGTAAGATAAGAAGATACAACACCCACTCCTCTGTCTTTAATTCCAAGGACATTTTCTATGGTGTTGGAGGCGGGCGATGGACATGATTGGTGATATGGGGTTGATGTATCTTGAAATTGCTTATACAACCGGTGTGTCTCGGTAATATATTATGATCCTTATGCCAATAGGGGCAAACTATATTGGAGGTGGCCCTCTCACTAACATAATGGTTGATTGGTTGGGGGATACATATGTTTGTTGTCTAATTACCCAAGTGAGATATGTCTCTTTAGTGTATTTCAAAATTGCTTCATCTACAAACCTTATGTGCCTTACTACCCAAATCATACCTATCTCTTCCATACATCTCTAAAATTACTTCAACGACTCTATACATCCTCATATTTTACTATCGACATAATATTGCACCTCTTTTTGGTGCAAGTGCTAGTTAATTAAGTGAGAGGTTGTATTAGTGGAGAAAACCTTTCCTCTCAAAAGAGGCCACGCTCACACTGAAAATAAAAGTGAGTGTTTCACATTGGAAAAAAATTACAAAACATTAAATAGTTTTTAATTCACCGGTTAATATATTACTTACATTTCGTGGCTTAACTTTTACGGATGGCCGTGTATTTTTAGATATTTTTGTAAGTCATAGATATTTACTATTCTTTGACTCCACAACCTTTAAATGACATTTTAGACTTGGCACAAAACCATTCTTTAAAGCTTTTTTGGGAGTTGAATGAATCATGGGTGAGACATGGTTATGTTTTTTATTTTACTTCACCGTAGTTGGCCGAGATTTTTCTTTATGGTGCTTTGTGTAAAATTACATAAAATTGAAGCCCTCTCCGTCATCCATTTTAGTCATTTCACTGTGGCCCATGTATTTTTAATTAAAAGTGTTTTGCTTGTAGTTCCACGGTTTTTAAAGCATTTTGAATGAATATAGTGTAGGGCATTTTTTTCTTAATGGTGTATGGATACATGCCATCCTAGTTATTGTGTGGCTTATGCAGATTGTAGTTCGCGTCATTTTTATTAATGTTATTGTTAAACAATTAAGTTTCTAAATAAAGTAGTTATTTACCAAATATGGGGAAAATTTATTATATTTATGTGGACCTTAGATGCTCGATTATGTTTTTAGCTCTTTTTGGTGAAAGTGCGGGAATAGAAAAATTCATGTCAAAAACAAAAAAATGAAAGTTTAAAAAAATTAGATAATGATGTTAATAAATATTATTATTACGATTTAGGAGGTCCGGGTCATGGGTTCAATTTTTGATATACCCACAATGTGTGGAGTGGGTAATTTTCATGTTTCCCTATAGGTTGATTGGTGGTGCTCACCTTATGTTAGAGCCTCACTCTTCAAAACTCCAAGTCATTAGGTATTCATCGATCCATTTCTAAAAAAATTAGTACTCCATGTTCCCCATAGACACATAGTTGGTGCACATGAGCAAAATTTATATCGAGATGCAATCGTCATTCCTTCGTCTTTAACTTGGGTCACATCATCAAAACCGTTAGACATGGTAGTGATGGACATGCTTTATATTGCGGGCTCGATGCACTTTGGAAATGCTTCTATGACTCTAAAAATTTGTATCCATTCAAAAAGAAAACCCAATGGCCCTCTCACTAACATAACGGTTGATTAGTTACAAGATACCTATGTTTATTGCCTTACTAGCGAGGTTAGATATGCCTCATTGGTGTATCTTGGAATTTATTTGACAACCCCATAAATCTTACATGCCTTACTACCCATATCAAACATATTTATTTAGTGTATCCTAAAAAATCACTACGAAGACTCTACAAACCCTCATATTTTTACTATTGACGTAATATTACACCTCCTTTTGGTGTAAGTGCTAATAAGGTATGTGTTTAGAGGTAATTTAATGATTTTTTTAAGCCACAAAGAGGCAAGGGTAAAGGTCAAGCAAGTAAACATATTTATCCCACAACCAATTAACCATTATGTTAGTAAGAGGACCACTTTCATTATGGCACCACCCTTATTAACATAAGGATCATGATATATTGGGGTTTATATGTTACCACAAACCAAGCCAAAAACCAATGTGGGATTAGTATTTTGATCCAATGGTATTTTTAGTCATAGAAGCAATTCAAAGATGTGTTTAAGAGGCATATCTAACTTGGGTAATAAGGCATGTGTTTAAATACAATTTTACAAGATTTTATTTTGAACCTAAAAGGAGGAAAGGAGAATGTTGATTAAGAAAGCATACTCATCCCGTAACCAATTAGCCATTATGTTAGTAAGAGGGATACTTTCATTGTGTCATCATCCCTATTGGAATAAGGATCATGATATATTAGGGTTTATATGTTGTCATGAATCAAGCCAACCAACTAATGTGGGATAAATTTTTTAATTGAATGGAGATTTATAGAGTCATAAAATAAACTCCAAGATGTACTAAAGAGGCACATCCAATTTCGTAATAAGGCATGTGTTTAGAGGAAATTTTATAATATTTTTTTGAAGCTACAATGAGGATAGGGAAGGCAAAACAAAAAACATTCTCATCCTATAGCCGATAAATCATTATATTTATAAGAGAGTCTCTTCCATTGTCATTTAACCCCTATTGGCATAAGGATCGTGATATATTGGGATTTATATGTTACCGAACCAAGCCAACTAACTAATGTGGGATTTTTTTTAGATTCAATGGGGATATGTAAAGTTGTAGAAGCAATTCCAAAATGAACTAAAGAGGCATATCTGACTTGGGTAGTAAGGCATGTATTTAAAGGTAATTTTATGGGATTTTCTTGAAGTCACAAAGAGAAAAGGGGAAGGTAAAACCCAAAAATTAATTTGAGGCCTATTAAAATAAATACTTCAACAACTATGTATTATAGAAATCCATATATCAAAATATTCCATGCAAAACAATATTACATAGTTGGTTGGTCACAGAATGAGATGTTAAGGTTGAGGAGCACTATCTCGATAAATATTTTTGTGTGTCTATTGTCCAAAATAACACCCCTAGTTATTTTCACAACTTTCATCCCCATTCTAGCTCTAAAGTTCAAAATATTAAAGGTTTTGTGCACTCTAGTTGTCCCCTTGGCACAATTTCTTTGGTTGCAGTTCCTCGTGCGCCCTCACATGCTCTTCTCCTCCACTTTCCTTTCCTTCTTCATTCCTCTATCTTCTTCCATTTTCCTCTCACATACTCCTTTTGCACCCGCCTCCCTACCAACAATTTGTGCACCCTTCATGCGCATCCTTGACTTGATTTCCATATTTGGTTAAGTCCTTATGCATTTCCTCCACGCCCCTTCCTTTCTTTCCAAGACGCATTGTTATTTGATGCCACACCCTACTTGCATATTTGTACCCTACAAATAGGCATTCTTTTCTTCCACGTGCATCACCTTTGTGCACCTATCCTTTGGTATCCTCTTTTTCGCCTCTTTTTTTCACACATTTCCTTGCGCATTATTCCGTGTCAGATCCACCGCTGCAAGCCACATGGCAACCTATCAAACTTGAGTGTGCTACACGTAACCTATTGAAGTGTGCTAAAGGGCATTGAATCTTTGTGAAAAACCATTATGTAACACATGGTAGAAAATGAAAAATGAATGAACAATTGTCTGAGCCTTCAACCAATCCACGCGCCACGTGTCATTGCTTGTTCGGTTTGTACTATAGACTTCAAATCATCATAACTTATGCTATAGATCTTAGATTAATGCGTGGTTGGTCTTGTTGGAAATATGTTGATGTGGGATACTCATTAGACCATTTAAAATCAGATTTTGGTGGGATTTGGTTGGTGATAAGGAGGAAATGCATTTCATCCATTAATGTAAACATCTAATCGACTCGACCACCGATTTTATTCAGATCTCACCTCCTTCCTTCTTCTACAAGCCAAAGTAACATGGGGAGGAAAATATGTCAACATACAAATGTATTTGTAGGAATTCAATGCTTTTGTTGGTGGTTGGATTTCAAATCCGAGTTTCCCTTTCTTTCCCTTCTTCTTCTCACCTTCTATAAATGTAAGAGAAATTCTCATTGTAAAAGGTTGGACCCCTTTAGTTTGTCAAGGAATTTGGTTCTTTTCATTTTAATTTTTAAGCCTTTAGATCTAGCTCTTTTTATGTGGATATCGACCTCATCTACCATTGTAATTGATTGTGCATTTTTAGAAGCAATAGAAGCTCTATTTTATGGCTATTCTTCACCTTGGCTCATTTTTATTGCTTTTCCTTGCCTCTCTATTACATTGTATGTTTGGTGTGCTTCCTCACATCCCTTGAAGGTTAATTTTCTGACTGTACCCCCATGAAAACAAGTGTGTAAGTGGGTTTCTGACTTTGATATGCATGTCTATCCTCTCTGTGTGCATTCTCCTTCATTTTTCTTAAAGATATTTGTGTTAACCCCCATTTCTTCTAGTGTTATCGCCTCCCTTTAGCTTAGTTTTCCATTTTATGCATATCCTTCTCACCTTGGTCATTTATTAAACAAAATGGAAATTAATGATCTATTCTAGCTTAATCTAATGCTATGTAAAGTAGTAAATGATAGATAAATAAATAGAGGAACGACCCAAGAAACTAAGTAAATAAAAAATTGAAAACCTAATAAGAAAAAAGGGTTAGAAATACCTTAGTTGATTTGTAGACTCCTCATGACTATTTCATAGTGAATACCAGATGAACATAATTAAGAAACAAGCTTTGCACATGAGCTCCAAAAGTGCATATCTGAGTTGTCTAAGTAGACTAGGGAGCCTAGAAAGGGATGGGGGAACTTGGGGTGCCCTACTCTGCAAAAATGACTAGGGAACCTCTTTTGAGGTGTCGTTGATTGATTTATTTCCTTCACTTCCTGTCCGCTAAATCGCGGTGGATGTCACTATAAATCAAAGATGGAGGAAACACCTGCAAAACCCCAAGAAAAGCATCAAAACCCTAAAAATAAATATGCATATGAAGGGATCGAGACTATGCTTAGCTACCAAATGAAGGAATTATCACTTTGAGCATTGCACTACATCTCAAACCCAATGTAGTTCTAGGTGTGTGTGTGTAAATCGTGCCCTAGGTGTTCTTATGTCAGTCACACTTTGTGAGTAGTGAGAAATAACTAGATGTAGAATGTAAATAGATGGTGTATGGAATAAAAGTTAACTTCCCTCTTATGAAGTGTGATTTAGATGAACTAGCCTTTGTCCATTGTGATGGAGCTGGATGGATACAAATAGAGCTATAGATGTCTTTTGATGGATGCAACCTTAGGTGGCGATATTAGTGCTTAGTGTTTGGTCCCTCATTATGGTCTCATAACTTTATATTTATATCATTCTCTTCATCTAATTTCCTAATTAACCCTAAAAGGTCGACCACTAAAAATATGGAAAGCTCCAAAGGCTAGAAGTGCCCAAAAAGTGAGAGTGTGTAAAGAGGACCGGTGCGCCCCAAAGGGGATCAAGACGCTTAGGTCACCCTGGCCCTAGGCGAGCACCCCGGTTGGAGTGGGAGAAATCTTGTGTGATATAACCAATTGGGATAGATTGAAAATAACGACCAAAGACATAGTTAATTAATACTCTTTTTCACTCAAGAACCGTATGAATAGTAGTGAGACCGGGACTAAATATTTACCTAAAGAGATTTAGACTACATTTTCCCCACTTTATGTTGGTGAAAGGGGATAAAGTAGATAAAGATGTGTCACCCCGTATCCATGTAGAGTATGAAGAAAACATGTCCTAGGTTGGAGTGACAAAAATGGAGCGTGGAGACTAAAGAACAAAAGTGTAAAAAAAAGTGGAAAACCTAGGGTGGGCCTGCACGTGTGTAGGTGTCAATGTGTGTGATGTAGATCATGAGGTGTGTGTTGATAATGTTGTTGTTGTTGACTTTTTCCCATACAAACAAACAAAGTAAAATAGTAGTAAAATACGCATGTTTGTGTCCTCGTGTATATAGTAAAAATACTATAATGGGAGTATGAAAATGAAAAAGGAACATGTTTGATGATCAAAAATGATATCATGTAAATGTCGATGAAGTGCAAGTTTTTGGGTGATCTTATGCCAATGTAGTGAAGAAGTGTAGGGAGAAAGTTGAGTTATTCTCCAACATGTAACTGCTTCCTTGAGAATATGAAGAGATATTTGCTAGCCATGTTTTTTTGGGTAATCCAACACCGTTAGCAAGTAGTGTAGGGAGGAAAGTCTGTTGTATCCTCCAACCTGTAACTGCTCCCCTAGATGCTAAGGAAAACTTGTCCTATAAAAGCCGTTGTGTATTGGAGTTCTATAGATTGGTTTGAACCCACTCGTTATATAACCCACTATGTCATGGATGAAAAATAGAAAACCGAATTATACTTTGGTACGGATCTAAGTCTAGTTAAACTTGTAAGAAAAATACATTATGAGTTGGTTAGTTGCCTTTTTTTAGGGTTGAGTTGTAGTTTCTAGTTGGGTATTTGTCAAGATATTTTCTTTTCTCACCATTTTCATTCATCAAAGTCACATAACTCACATCCTTCCTAGCTCTCGGTGATGAGCCATCACATCTTACTGGTTGCGTGGAGTTAGGATTGGAGTGAGTTCATTTTTATCATATCACATTCATCACATTTTGCTAATAAAACAAAAGTGCTAAATATTTCTTGAAAATCAAAGTTCTAAATTACAATTTGTTCTCATATGCATCATATATACAAAAACAAATAGATATCATTCTATCTATCACATTTGCATCATCATCCATGACATGCATTCATAAAACATAAAAATGTATCGAAATTCCAACCATCTATGAGTAAAAGATGAAGCAAAACTACAATGAAGTCAACTCTTGCAAGGAATGCGGAAAAAAATGTCTATATGTATATATATAATGTCAAGTTTCTCATGTATAATTTTTTTGCACCATAGGAAAAGTATGGTCAAAATGCTCAATCATGAGCCAAAAAAATCAATAAAATACAAAAAATGAGACTAATCAATAAAGGTACTTTGCCTATCCTCCTCTTTGAGGCCCCTTACGACCGCTTCGGTTAGGAATTTCCTAGAAATAATTCTCAAGTGCATTCGAAAGCAAAAGCCAAATCCTAACGCAAAAGACCAAGTCTCTCGTATCTAACCCCTTTCTAAGCCCCTTCCACTTCTATTGGGTCTGACACCATCGTTTCTAAATCCTTTCCAATTTAACCATACTCACAAATGAAACAATCACAAGAAACTAGGAGCTCTAAATTCAACAAACTTGCAAAACATAAATGATTTCAAAAATAGTGAAAATGACATATATAACATATATTTGGATTTTCTAACATTGCGTGTGTAGGGCTTACATGCACTGGATCGGTATATTTCTCACCCTTGGGATATAGTACATAATCTTGTCATTTTATTTCAAAGTATTTTCTAATCATGTTTTATATTTGCACTTGATTCTCGTCTTTCTTTTATAGGTGGCGGGAAGGATGGATTGGCATGGTTTCAACACACTGGAAAATAAGGTATAATTTCTAACTTTCCCATTTAGGAGCGCGATAGTTAGACTTCACGTTTGACGCCTCTTCATAATTAAAATGCTTCTCTTAGGGGGCAATATGTATACACCCAATTTTACACGTGCTACATTTTTGAACGGTAAAATCTCCAATGATGATAAAAAATTCTTCCAAGGTAAAAATGAGGTCTAGATCCTTCCCCCTATTCTTTGCATCCCTCCTTTGACTCAAATCAACCCTTCTGTTTTTTCTGCAAACTTTAATTTTTCTTGTAAGACCACTTTTTAGCTTTTTCTTTGTCTGAGCGGCGATTGCGTAACCACCCCTCTGTGTTCACCGATGGTCTTGTCACTTAAAATCAGAGACTTAAAACATGCATTTTTAATGCACGTTTGGATTTCAAGAGTGATTTTCTCACTCATTTCTCAATTGTTTTGCCTATTTTTGGACTCATTGGAATCATGTTGATTTTATCTTCCTCTTTGGCTATGTTTATAATGTTGACTACCTATCCTTTTTCTGATTTTTCACTTCTTCATCGACACATGTAATTGACTTCTTCTTTCCCATATTTTATAAAAATCCAAACTTTTACCCATATGATAGGTTGGATTTTTCATATTCTTGAGGTTAAGTTATGTTGCTGAAATTTTGAGAGGAACCACATAGACAACTGATCTTTGCTATGTTCTTTCCTACCATTTACTTTCAGTCATTTCTTGCACCAAGCCAGCCACAACAAATATTTTGTTTTCTTTACTACCAACCAACATCTGTGCATTCCTGGATCAATTAGACTTCATCTTTGGAAGAAGATACAAAGTTGAGGAGATAAAAAGAACATCTCATCTTTGGGAAGCTACCACAATATAGTAGTAACTAGGTTGGGGTTGTACTTGAATTCTTTGAGGCTTTAATTAATTTTTATTTGTTAGAATAGAAATAATGCATTTGTTTTGAGTTGGTAGAATTGTAGAAGCGGAAGATTTCATCACTTCCTGAATGTATTTATCTTATTTCTAGTATTCCTTTTCAAAATATTTCTTATATCTTCCCTTGATAACTTCTTCTTGGCTTATCCCTGTGGATCTTCTCGGGAAATTAGTTGGAGGAAGAAGTGAATAAATCCTTGCACATCTTTTATTTCTTTTAATTAGTTTAGATTTATTACGCAGGGAAAGTTCATATGAAAAAGAGGAAATTACTTCTAAGAAGCTTTTCCATTTCTAGAAAACTTGAGGTAGAATCTTTTCTAGAAGAATTTTATTTTATTTTATTTAGATTAATAATTTTTAATACATTCTTTTAGAATAGAATTGTCAGACAACCTTGTAATAGAGGAATAACCACATCTGGCTATTCTTTGTTTTTAGTTTATTTTATTAGAAGTAGTAGTATTTTATTTTAATTAATTTCCTATGTCTGTAGAATAGTTTATTTATTTGTTTTATCTAAATTCTAAAAAATACAAAAAGATGTTAGTTGTTTAATTAGTTTTCTTTTAATTCATTTCTTGTTCAGACAAATAGAATAGATGGTATTTCATTTTGTTTTATTTAATTAATTGGGAATGAATTTGGTTGATTAAAATATTAAACACACTTGTCTTTTATTTATGCTGAATTTACTTTATTTATTTTAAAAAAACTTTCAACATAGTTTAGTAAACAAATCAAATCAAACAATTAAACAATAGAGAACTTATGCTACTCATACATAGCCTCTAATTTCCCCTTTGGCCAATTTAACTACTAGGAACTCACACTACTCGATCTTAGTCCCTGAGTCTCTTATAGTTGCCCATCAATATTCCCACAATCTTACATGTTTTGGTTGTCCCGGCATGACCTCGGGAGGTCAATGCATCTAGAATCACGTGTTGATTTTAAGACATATAGTTACAATAAGTGGAGGAGTGGAAGGTTTCTCGATAGGCACAAAAGAAGTGCTTATAGGAGCGGTATGGTGGGTGAGATAATTGTCGTAGTGTGAGTAGGAATAGTGGGGTACTTGAAACAATATACGAAGGTTGTAAAGCACTAGACCGACCAATATCATACGTGTCAAGGCTACCATATGGAATAGGTTGTGAAGGTGGAATAAGCATAGCAGAAATGGGGTCTATGTAACAATATTTGAATGGCTTGGGATCTAAAGAAATAGTGTGTTCATAGCCATCATGTAAGAGCTTGACAAATTTTTGTATAGTAGATAGGACTCACTAGCATTGCGTGGATCCACGATCATGCTAGTAGTATATTAAATTGAAATGAATCATCTATAACATAGAAATCGGTGAGAACGGTCTTAAGCCCAACCCGAATGTGTAATGAGATAGTCCCTAGACATGTGCGAGTGGTAGAATCATAACCTCGAATAAGAGTAGAATTCTTAGAAATTAGATTATTGTTAATACCCAATTGTTTTAAAAGAGAATAAGCACATAAATTGATGGTTGATCCATTATCAATAAGTACTTGTTTGATGCAAGTGGTACTAATGACGGTGGTAATGAGCAAGGGTGCACATGGATTACTTTTAGCCAAAGGTGATAGATCCTCATCAGTGAAAGAGATAGCATGTGGCAGATTTCTGAGAGATTGTATGAGATGTGTAAAGGCTACCACAAAGTTATCACTTTCTATATGGATAACACAAAGGGATTCTTCTAGCGTATTAAGTCATTCGGTGCACTACACAATAAGTTATAAAAAGAAATATTAATGGGTGTATTTTTAAGCTATTTAATGATGTCATAACCCTTAGAGGCAATAGGAGGAGACCAAAATTTATAGGTGGAGGAATTCAAATAGGTGGATCCATGTAGGAGGATGAGTGTGGTGAATAGTAACTACATTGATGGATGGATCAACCCTAGGTGTAACAAGTGATGAGGATGTTAAGTATGTACTTGCATGAAATTAGTAATAGTAGTGATTATACTAGAAACTTTTGTGGGTGCGAAAGAAGGATAAGATGATTGAGCCATGATTTGATAAGGAGGTGACATTATCAAAAGGAAGGGTTGGATCATTTGGGTTCACCAAAATGATTAAAGTAAAATGGAAAGTAATGATCTATTCTAGCTTAATCTAATGTTATGCAAAGTAGTAAATGACAGATAAATAAATAGAGGAAATGACCCAAACAACTAAGTAAATGGAAATGTGAAACCCTAATGAGAAAAGAGGGTTAGAAAGGCCTTAACTAATTTGTAGAATCCTTGAGACTTTGTCATAGTGAATACCAAATGAACAAAATTAAGAAATGAGCACACATGAGCTCTAGAAAGTGTAGATCCGAGTTGTTTGAGTAATTTAGGGTTCTTGGAAAGTGATGGGGGTGCTTGGGGCATCCTGGTCTATGGAAATGACAAGGGAACCTCCTCTGAGGTGTTGTTGAGTGACTATTCTCCTTAGTTTCATGTTGCGTGAATTTTGGTGAACTATATTGAATGTTGTTATAAATCAGAGATTGAGGAAACACCTACAAAACCCCAGACAAAGCATCAAAACCATAAAAATAAAGATGCATATGAAGGGGTCAGACTGTTCTCAGCTGCCAAATGAAGGACTTATCATTGAGTGTTGCACTACATCTCAGACCCAATGTAGTTCTAGTGTGTGTGTGTGTGTGTGTGTGTGTGTGCCCTGGTTCTCTTGTGGCAGTCCACAATTTGTGAGTAAATGAGAGTAGTAACTAGATGTAGAATAAAAGTAGATGATGCATGGAATATAATTAAATTCCCTCCTATGAAGTGTGATGCAAATGAACCATCTTTTTTCCCTTGTGATGGAGCTAGATGGATGCAAATAGAGCTATAGATTCCTTTGATGGATGCAACCTTAGGTGGAGATACTAGTGCTTAGTGCTTGGTCCCTCATTATGGTCTCATAAATTTATATTTATATGGTTCTCTTGATCTAATTTCATAATTAACCCTAAAAAGCCAACCACTAAAAATATGGAAAGCTCAAATGGCTAGAAAGTGCCCAAAAAGTGAGAGTAAAGTGTAAAGAGGATCAAGGCACCCCAAAGGAGATCAGGTGCACCTAGGATGCCCTACCGAGATGGGTGCCCCAATTAGAGTGGGAGACACACCGTGTGATAGAAATGATTGGGAAAATACAAGAGGAAGATCAAAATAACAACAACAAGAAAATTAAAATGCCCAAAGAATAGGTTAATTAATACTCTTTTTCACTCAAGATCCATATGAATAGTAGTATGAGACCGGACTAAATATTTAGCCAAAGTACGTGATTTAGTGAATATAGTCCCTTATAATCATTGAGTAGTGGTAGATAGATACATTCCCATTTCTAGGAGTAGTTTTAGAAGTAGAGATAGGTAGAGGAACCAGCCTTGCGTGGAGGTCTGTCTCAAGCGCACAAGGTCCCACAACTTGGAGACAATCCCATGTTGCCTCAAAATCCCAGCTTCATCTTGATCCGGGACAGTGTAAGTTTGAGTTCCAACGGTAATTTATGGAACACCCGGTGGGACATGTTTTAAAATCTTAAATTTCATCATTACTAAGTTTTGTTGTGTGACTTAGTGATTTCTAGCCTTTGGAGGCTTGTTTCAACACATATGGTGATTCCCAACACTCAGATCTACTATTTTCAGCACTTTGCACACCTATTTCATGATAACAATGCATACTAGACAAAGCGCAGTAAACTAAGAATCCTTCAAGTACATCCAACTTTCTCCAAGAATAAGAACAAAAAACTACCATGTGTGCATCTCCATCTCCAGCGCACCACACACTTTCCACCCCTCTTCTCAAAATACCTTTGCGTGACCTATCATGGTAACTACGCCACTTCAGAGAAATTTTCCATTTGTCAACTTTATTGGCAAAAGTTCTCTCGCTCTAAATATACAACATGATATGCCATAATCCATACTCAAAAGTATTTCATACTTCACCAGTGAAAATCAACTCACTCATGATGAGCATATTCAAGATGTGGCAAATGTATGCTTTGTCTACTTGATCACACATGATGATGTAGTAGTTAGGTTGTTTACATCTTCACTTAAAGGTAAAGTGCTTCAATGGTATCAAAGCTTGAGACCTATACCAATCACCGGTTGGGATGACCTTGGCACAACTCTTTACAACTATTTTAAAGATAATTTAGATTACTGTCCTTGGTTGAGCAAACCGACAACAATGACGAGAGCACCCAATGAGCAGATGACTACTTTCAAAGTCATATTCCATAAGATTTGGGATAGGATTCCTCAAGTGATAAGGCCTACATCCCAACATGTTTTCTTATATTATTTACGGGCCTTGAATAGTGACATCTCAATCATGATTCATTCTATGGGGGTAGAACCTTACTAGTTTCTTATAGTATTGCAATTAGGGCTGAAAATATTTTCATTCAACCAACTAAATTAGCTCCTAGACCACCCATGCCCTTATTCCCAAAATGTCTCAAGCACCTCAACCTTCAGTTGTTCCTATTCCTAGTAGAGCACTCAACGTGTTGCATCCACATCCTATACTCCCATAACAAAAGAAGGATGAAGAAATGAAGGCCTTGATTAGAAACTTGTCCAACAAAGTCATATCTTTAGAAAAATAGTAGGTGAAAGACTTCAAAATAATTATAATCAAGGGTATAACCAAGGCCATCAACCCATTATAAATCAATATGAAAATCATAGATATGGGAAAAACCAATAGAATTATAGATGGCAAGCTAATGTGTACCTCCCATTGTAAACAATCCCTCCTGCACAACCTCTTCCAATGCCTAACGTAAGCCAAGAACTTGTGCTAGTACATAACAATATGGATCAAGAGTCGAGTGGTGCTTTCGTTGTAACATGTCTCACATTCAATCACACGCCGATACCTCTTGCACACTCAAGCCTACATGATTCAAGATGTTTCAAATTGTGAACCTTCCACTAGTGAGCGTGAGTTAAAAAATCAAGAAGCACCAAATGTTTTTCTTGAGGCCCACCTTATGTTCTTTGGCACTAAATAATTTTGTGTAATGAATCAAGCTATGGATATCTCAAGAAGGCCACACACCTAGGTCACTAATAATACAAGATAGAAGAAGAGAATATTGGATATTGCACGTAATCTTCAACTCCTTTCACATAGGTTAATCCTTAAAGCATATAAATGTTTATAAGGTACCCAACATTCATGGTGTGCTATTCCATGTGTGAGATTTTAAAATGTTTCAACAGAATCATCTACGCCCCTCCTTTGGTAGGTCAAGCCTCTACGCAAGCTAATCCCCTACCTGTATCGAACAATCAAGAAAAGTTACTTTTATACCTCAAATGCACAAGTCAATGGGCCTTCCATTTAACATTGTGGATCATATGAAGAAGACAAATGTAAATGTCATAATGTGGGATGCCCCGGATTCCATCTCGCATGACCTATCGCGTGAAGCTCGCGTAACTCCCAAGCACCGATCTAGCTATCCAAAAGCCTCATGTTGTTGTCAATATCTTTCAAGTAGAGGAGAAGAAAGCAAGGTTTTCAAAACCCCACCCTTCTATATGTCCTTGATAATAGGAAAACACCTTGTGCACAATTGTATGATTGATTCAGTGCTAGTACTTCTGTTATGCCAAAGAAAATTGTTGATGTCCTAGGTCTTAAGTACAACCTATGTCTAAAGGAGTCTTGTAACTTGATGGCTCAACTGTTACCACTCTAGGAGTCATCAAGGATCTTGAGTTAACCCTCCATGCATGTCCAATCCTAACTATAACTCAAGATGTGTCAATTATTGATTTACCTCCTTTGTTTTCCCTTTGTTTATCAAGAGATTTCATTGCTAAAGTGGGTGGTTACTTGTCTTCCAATTGGTCTCATATGTTACTAAGAACAAGGTATGGTACCTAGTTTACCATACAAGTTGATCCTATTTTCTCTTATCATGTTGAATCTATGACCCATCCCCTCTCCAAACTAATTACCTAATCCAAGAAGGTCAAGTACAAGACTCAATTTCGGAAGAGTAGCATATTCCCCTCCATTACTTGATCTATCACTAGAAAAATGGGCCGAGAAGTGCTATGAATTTGATCCTTATGTTGAATCTCTTGAAGCCTTTAAAAATAGCCTTGATACTTACTTGTATCCTTGAACAAGAATTGTGCTTCCTAGCGCACTCAAGTAAAGTGAAGAAAATTTTGGTATGTGAACTTGTACTTTCATTGCTCTAAAATTAGAAATGGCAAAGTGCATGTGTTATTCTCATTTATCCCAAGGATGAGAAATTATTCTTCTCACATAGAATGTAGTTTACAAGCTCCAAAATGTAGTTGAATATGAAACATTGGTGAATGGTCTTCTTATTACTGAAAATAGAGAGATTAAGGCATCGTAGATCATTGGGAACATAGAATTGGTCATCCACCAAGTCACAAATAAGGTGCGGTAAATAATAAGCTTCTCAAATCTTATAAACATAGATTTTGGGATCTCTTTAAGGGATTTGATGTTCTGAATCTGTAGGTGGTGCCAAGAAATATGAACAAAAAAGCGACTAAATGGGTACGCTTGGTTTGTAATTCTCACCGCTAAATATTTTGTCAAAAGAAATGCACAACATGTTAAAATGGTGATCATTTCATCCATTCCTAACAATGATATCGGTTGGCAAGTGTTTGACAATGACACACAAATTTTCCAGCTAATTCAAAATGAATTTGAGTTCTCTTCAAGCATGCATGTTAACTTGCATGACAACTATAGTGATCAGTATACACCCAATTTCACACGTGCTACATTTTTAGAATGTTTTAAAATCCCCAATGATGAGAAAATATCTTTCCAATGGTGTTCAAGTCTATTTCTCATTTACAGTATATATTTGTAGCCTAGAATGCTTCTCTTGTCCATTTCCATGTTTTTCCCGCTTTCCTTTATCATCTTGCAAGCTTTTCCTTAGCTTTTTGGTTTAAGTCACGAAACCATGTCAATGGTTACACAACCATTGGTCTACCCTCGGTAGTGGTTGCATAACCACCCCTATGGTTGGGCCGATCGATGGTTCTATATGCATTTGACTCGAGACTTTCAACGTGATTTTTAGCATATATTATGTTCTTCCATTTCATATTTCTTACACATTTCTTTTCTAAATTGGTTGTTCTTGAAATTGTTCTATGTGTATAATATCTCCCTCCTAAATTACTATTATTAGTGAGTGAACTACCACTCCCATGAGAGAGGTGGCATTTCTTACTACTAAATGGCTTAGACCATTTACCTACCTTTTCCTATAAGAGCCAAGCTTCTACCTAGAGCATTGGTTGGAGTTTATTTGTTTTGAATTACACTTTGTTATGTTGCCCGTAATCCTGCCAAGAAATACACAAGCAAGCTTAGTTCTCTTGCCTTGTTATTCTCTTTCTGTGTTGCTACCAGATTGTTTGCAAGTCATTCCAGCTCCAGTACTTCTTCATCATTTCTTCCACACAAGCCAACATAGTTCCCTAGACTCATTTGAACACCAAATTGGAAAAAATCGAGGGGAAAACAAAGCAAAACCAGCACTAGAACTATCACAGTTCTACACTTCTAGGTTGGGGATGCATTTGAATTCTTAAAGTTTCTTTTTTTAGTAGATCTTATTATATAATCTATTAGATTATATTAATTTAAAGAAGTACAATTACTATAGCTTTTTTTATTTACCAAAATCTTATGTTGGGGAATTCTTCTCATCTTATCCTTGTGGATCTATCTAGGAAGTATCTAGAGGAAGCTTTTGTGCACAATTTTATTAGATCTTTACAATTAGTTTATTTACTAGGTTCATTATATTCACAATATAGTATTGTTAATCACATGAGGAAAACTTCTATCGAATATTTTTTCCGTCCTATCCCTATGGATTTTCATGGGAAGTTTATCTAGAATAGGCTTCTGCACCTATTTAGTGTTAGTTATAATTTCGTTTTTTTGTAAACTTAAATAGATCTTGTTGTTTATACCAGGGATTTTCAGGGGAAGAATTGCTTCGAGAAGCTTTTTCATTCTTCTCATGACTCTAAGGTAAGAATAGAGGAAGTTATATATCCACAAGTATAAATTGGAAAATTTCTATTTTATTATAATAGATTAGATCCATTCTACATAGGGAAATAGCCACATCTGGTTGTTTTCTTATTTAGTTCTATTAATTTTAGTGTAGAAGAAATTTCAATTAATTAGAAGAATAATTATCTATGCATATTTTTTTTCAGTAAACACCAAAAATACAAAAACATAAGATTAATCAGTTCTTTTTTTTGTTTTATTCCCTTTCGTTTAAATTATTAGAAAAACATAAAAGCAAATAGATTAGATTCATTTTCTTTGTTTGGTTAATTAATTAACAACACGTAAATTTAATTAAATTCAAGGAAAGTAATTGAATTGATTTGATTTAAATTTGCTTGCTTTCATTTGTTAATAGTTGCATATAGATTTAATTAGAAAGGAATTAACACAACTCCTTGTGTCCTTAGTTGGCTTAGGTTTACTAAACATTGACTTCACCCTCTTACGGATTATTTACATGTGTGTTTGTTTCTTTGCTTTAGTAGATTACACATCCACATGACCAACATGGTCTCCACAGAGATTTAGTGTGTGATCCATGAGTCCCAACTAGTTGAACTATATTGAAGGGCCTCGTAAATAGTTTTTAGCTTACGTCATTTCTCCCAACTCGGCATAATGAGCTCAGCTGGTCGAGATTAGATTTTGACATTCATTCATCCTTCCCACATGTTTCCTATCACACCTACATGACCTTATATGGAGACTTCTATGAGGAAAACACAGGACAATTTCCACGTATTATTCAAATGCCGGTTTGAGAGTTTTTGGTGACGTTGACATTGATAGAATCCTTCATGTGTCCATTCTCCTAGACCATTCCATTACACCTA
The DNA here is from genome assembly GCA_018340775.1 of Taxus wallichiana var. yunnanensis. Taxonomy (NCBI): domain Eukaryota; kingdom Viridiplantae; phylum Streptophyta; class Pinopsida; order Cupressales; family Taxaceae; genus Taxus; species Taxus wallichiana. The sequence goes on from CM031236.1 coordinate 143,092,070, forward strand.
CCCAAGTTAGAGAGGCCTTCATTTCCTTAGATGAGAAGATTCTCGAGTTCCCATAGAAGACATTAGATCACCTTGACCACTTATTACCCATTTTCACGTATTCCTCCTAATCACCCTATTTAACCATTCCATAGATATCTTTCTATTCCACATCGATTGTTCGCATGAACTCAAGAGGTCAAGTGCATCCTAGGTCACGTGTTGATTCTTAGACGTAAAAATTTGTGAACCCGTGATGGAATAGTTCCTTTTCATTTCCATTTTTCTTTCTTTCTTTCATCCATCCTTCTCCTCTCCCATTATTTTGTGGGTGTTTATACACTCCCAAATATGTCAAGTCAAGAATATGGCAGGCCCATCTTTGGTCTTGAAGTGTATTATTATCATATGGGTATATAGTAGTTGCTATCATTATTAGGGTGAGCTAATAATTACTCATCCAATTTACCTTCACCTCACATTCCTCCTCAAGGTTCCAACAATAGTTCATTGGTTAGGATTGAGGAGATCGACCAACCTCTCTATAGCCCACAACCAGAGTTTTCCAACTCAAACAACATGACATTCACCGGAGAAAAGCTTCTATTATTGGGTCTTGTCAAGGCCCCAAATCAGCATGCATCCCGATTTTTTCCTCTTTCCTCTTGTCTAATGACAAACTACTAACATGATTCACCCGAAGCGATGAGTGTCTCAATGAGATAGACCATTCCTTGAACATGATGCAAGGGTACACTAATGTTCTTCTTCATAACAATTCTACTACCCCTCCTCCAACAATATAAAATAAACATAAAGAGTGATGGTCTCAGTAATGGACCAATTCATAACAGACATCACATTCCTTGGCCTCCTAACAAGGCTCAATATACACCCAAGCAAAATGCAACACCATCTTCGGGTGATGTGATTTCAAGATTTGTGGATAGATTTAGTGATCTAGAGAAAATTACAAAGGACATGAGTTTCCTAAATCCCCAGGATTGTCATAGTGTGTAATTCAACTATGTGATATTTTTGATGACTACAATAACATGGAAAATAGAGCCCGTACGTGAAAGTTGTGGCTAGTCAAAGTTTAGTCAACTCCAAGATGAGAGAAGGTCAACTATGAAGTCATGAAAAGTGGAAAAAATGAAAGATTGGGTGAAGGTGATAGGTTTGGGTCGATGTTTCAAACCTCTGGTCTTTGAATTCAATTAAAATCATCTTCGGTATACGATTGAAAAAAAAATTTCCACATGGTGGGTCCTCAGGACACCACGTGGCTTGCCACCACATTGCCCTTATATTACCAACTCGGCAAGTTGGATACCAAGATATTCACTAAGTTAGGGGCAAGTTATTACATGCACTAGCGAGTTAGAGTAGCGATCTACTCAATTGAGCCATCAGTGAGTTAGTTATGTTTATCTCGGTGTAAAAGCTATTATGTTTCCCAAGACACATGTCCAAGGTAGCGAGAAAAGGCTATATAAAGCCTTATCTAATATACTTCCTACTTAATGTGGGATAATCCACATATATGTGAATAAGCCAAAGACTTGGGGTTAGTTAACATCCCGCTTAGAGAACTAGGGACACACGGCATGGATGAGAGACACATGGTGGTCATGGTAGTAATAAGGGTGATGTGGACGTTGTTAGAGGGGTTGCAGGCCCATGTGGCAATGATAGTGACATAGATGTGTGGCGCAGATGGGCTCAGTGAGCCAAATATAGAGTACGGCAGCTAAAAGTACATGATAAGGGCAGGGGAGTCAAACCTGCAACCTCCCCCTCCCAACTTGACAACCCTAACCAACTCGAATAGCTCGGTGGACATGTATTAATCTAGCGGATATGCTATATAACATATAGTTCGGGTCTGCATAAGGCTATAAAAGGCCCTCTCCCTACTCATTCTAAACAAAGCTCCTCTCGAGATAAATACAATCCCTCAAGAAAAGACCGAGGAGGCTCAAGTTAGCTAAGAATGAACCCCACATCCCACCTTTGTACCATCTAAGACTAAGAAGATGGAAAGTGAATCAAGAAGTTGTGACATGAAGTACAAAGGTTATTTACTAATTTGGTTAGATAATATTCTTTAGATTAACAACAAAGCAAAGTGTGAAGATAAAGCTAGAGAGTTGAACTTATTGTATTTTGAATGTGAACAGGGTGAAGGAGGAATAATGGAGGCCTTAGTAAAATTATGAAGGCCGTATTTTGGAGCTAAAATATTGGAGGCCTATTATATGCATTTAATAAGTCTTATCGGTGATGAATCTTTGCTCTCTCTCCAAGAAGCAGTACTTAACCCGAGCCAGGAGAATGAAGGTGAAGTTTGAAGGCATGATTGTGGTGATATTATGGAGGATTTAAATGTAAGTCTTATATTATTATAGGAAATATGGAGAGATAAGGCTTATATTGTATTAGTATAAGCATGATGGCATATATTGTATTAGTATGGTGATTATTATATGACCTATATTGTAATAGTATAAGAAATATGGAGATAATGTCCTATATCGTACTAATATAGGCATCATCATCATCATTCAAGACTAGTTATTATTATTATCAAAGATGAAAATTAAGTCCTATTATTTAATAGGCATAATGTAAAAATGTGGGAGTTATTATTTACTCACTGAAACAATGCAAAGGGAAAATATAAGCCTTTATTCTCGTGTTGAGCCAGGAGATGACATAGAGCCGAGGGACATGACGAAGCACCAAAGAAGTACTAGAGCTCATATCCTCAATACATTGGAAGATTCATCATATTGTTTTCTTCAAAGGAGGGTCATTATTTATCATTGATCTTGTTAGTGACACTTGATCAACTTAGCATTGTGCAGAGGTCATGTTACCATGTAAAGGAGTGAAAGGAGGTCATCATCAACAATAGACATCGATCAGTCTATATCTACGCATAGTAGAGTGAAGAAGCATCCTTGTTGTCATATCATATCTAGAGACTTGGGCATATAGTGGAGGTGTTGGGGTCATCTGAGGTGTTGGAGACTTAGAGACTTGTATAACCGAGGCATCAAGGTCTTCATTACTAAGGAGTTATTATCAACTCACCAAAACTAGTGGAGCACCTGGATTATGGTTTTGGAGTCAAAGGGTCTTTTTCGCACTAAAGATTGGATCTGCATAAGTTGTCAATTATCACTTGGTGGTCATGTTAAGGTTTTTGTTCTTCATATACCATTAGAGATTGGATATGTTGCATAAGCCATGGTTATCACTCGGTGGTCATGAAGGAGGTTCTTGTTCTTCTAGTAACATATTTATTATAGCTTCAATTGTAATTTTGTACTAGAGTTACAATTTAGAAGTGGATAATAAATCGGTTTAGTATTTCTAAACCCGGAGATGTAGGCATTCTATCGAACTCCGTTATCAACTTGTGTGCACTGTGATTATGGTTTTGCATTACATTCTTTTAAAGTTGATTATTACAGGGTAATTTCAGAAAATAATTAATTTCCTTTAAGGGTCTATGGTCAAAACAAAAAAATCCCATATTTTTGGATCAATCTTGGTATCGAGCAGGTATTACGCATGTAAGCTTGCTTATCTCCAAGCAAGTTAATATTGAGGAACTGGGTTTTCATCATCACCCAGTTCCCAAAGTGAGATGGACATGTACCAGTTCACACTATAGCCCATAGAAGGATTCTCAATTGAGGAAATGTCTATAGCTCGTGGAAGATAAAAAGTAAGAGCTACAAGATAGGTTTGAGTCTCCAACATAATTTTTGTATATTATGTTGATATATTTAAAATTGTAAGACCCTATTGTAATGGGAAAAAAATTACAGTATATCAAATTTTCTTGTTGACTAATTTATCCAGGCACAATAAGAAACCAGTGTCATACTTTGTAGAGATATTGATCAGGGTAGAGAAGATGACATGGGACCAGAGCCACCATGTAAATACACACTACGTGATAGGTTTATCATGCCTAGTGTTTTCTTTTACATTGTTAAGTCAAGCTCTATATGATGTCCTCAAAGACCATAAAGATATTATTCATCCCGATTTGGCATTAGAGTGGTGCAACAGAAGGCATTGAGCCCAAGTGGCATAGATCCTAGAGATCAAACCAAATGTCATATTGGAGTAGTAATTTAGAGACTATAGTATCATTAATCCGTAGATATCTCTTCATAGAGAGTGAGAAGGTTCATGATCCAGGAGTGAAAAACATAAGATATTTGGGACAAAAATCCTTCCTAATGGGGAGGTATGATCCAGAGGACATTACAGAGGATTTTTTTACCTAAATCCCCTAGGATCATCACAGTGCAGAAGTCAAATCTATGATATTTTCGACGACTACAAGAGTTCAGAAAATAGAGCCCATACGTGAAAGTTGTGGCTAGTCAAAGTTTGGTCAACTCCAGGATGAGAGTATATCAATTGGTAAGCTGACAAATGGAAAAAATGAAAGATCGAGTGAAGGTAATAGGTTCAGGTCGATGTTTCAAGCCTCCTATCTTTGACATTCGATTAAAATCATCTTCGGCACACGAGAAAAAATATTTTGCACGTGGTGGGTCCTCAAGCCAACATGTGGTTCGTCACCACATTTCCCTTATATTAACAACTTGATGAGTTGGATACCAAGCTATTCACTAAGTTATGGGGAAATTTATTGCATTTCACTAGTGAGTTAGAGTGGCGAGGTGCTCAAATGAGCCATCAGAGAGTTAGTTATGTTTATCTTGGTGAAAAAAGCTATTATGTGGCCCAAGCCACATGTCAAAGGATAGGGAAAGGCTATACAAATCCTTATCTAAATCCAATTCTCACTTATGTGGGATAATCCACCTATATGTTGATAAGAAAAAAACTTGGGGCCGGTTAACATCCCACGTAGAGGGAATCGTAACACATGGCATGGATGGGAGACATAGGGAGGTGGTGTGATAGTAGTAGGGTGACATAGATGTTGTTGGAGGGTCGTCAGGCCCACGTGGTGATGGAAGTGACATAGACATGTGGTGTAATGGGATATTGATCCAAATATAGAGTGTGGTGGGTCAAAATACATGATGGGGGCAAGGGAGTCAAACCATAAACTCCCCCTCCCAACTCGATATCTCTAACCAAATCGGATAGCTCGGTAGACGGGTATTAAGCTGGTGGATATGATATATAACATTTATTTCAGGTCCACATAGGGCTATAAAATTCCCTCTCCTCCTCATTATAAACACAAGCTCCTCCCGAGATAAATACAAGCCTCTCAAGCAAAGGTTGAGGAGGCATATAGGATAAAGGGAGAAGGAGGAATAATGGAGGCCTTAATAAAATTATGAAGGCCCTATTTTGGAGCTAAAATATTAGAGGCCTATTATAGGAATTCAATAAGTCCTATAGGTGATGAAGATCTGCTCTCTCTCCAAGAATCATTACTCCAGCTCGAGCCAAGGAGAACAAAGTGAAGTTTGAAGGCATGATTGTGGTGATATTATGGAGGATTTAAATGCAAGTCCTATACTATTATAAGCAATATGGAGAGATAAGGCTTATATTGTATTAGTATAAGCATGATGGCCTATATTATATTAGTATGGGCATGATTCTTATTATATGACCTATATTGTAATAGTATAGGCATATGAAGATAATGTCCTATATCGTACTAATATAGGCATCATCATCATCATTCAAGGACCGGTTATTATTATCGACATGATGAAAATTAACTCCTATTATTTAATAGGCACAATGTAAAAATGTGGGAGTTATTATTTACTCACCAAATAGTGTAAAGGAAAATATAAGCCTTTATTCTCATGTTGGAGCTTGAAGACGCCATGGAGCCGAGGGATGTGATGAAACAAAAGAGAAGTACTAGATCTCAAATCCTTAGTACGTTGGATGAATCATCGATAGTTTGCTTTAGAGAAGGGGTCATTATTCATCATTGAGCTCGTTGATGACATTGGATCAACTTAGCACCATGTAGAGGTCATGTTACTTTCCAGGAAATAGAGTGAAAGGAGGTCATCACAATAATAGACATCAAATCAATTATAGCTCTTCATAGTAGAGTGAATAAGTATCATTGTTGTCTGATCATATCCAGAGACTTGACACCATATAGCATTAGGAGGCGTTGGGGTCATATGGAAGGATACTTGGCACCATAAGCAGAGGCATTGAGGTCTTCATTACTACCACATTATTATCAACTCACTAACACTAGCGTAGCATCTAGATTCCAGTTTTGGAGCCAAATGGTATTTCACACTCGAATATCATATTTGCATAAGCCAAGGTTCTCACTCGATGGTCGTGTTAAGGTTCTTGTTCTTTAGATACCATTGTAGATCGGATCTGTTTGTGTAAGCCAACATTATCACTCGGTGGTCATGAAGGAGGTTCTTGTTCTTCTGGTAACATATTTATTAAAGTTTCAATTGTAATTTTGTACTAGAGTTGTAATTTAGAAGTGGATAATAAATCAGCTCATTATTTTTGAACCCGGAGACATAGACATTCTTCCGAAATCCATTATCAACTTGTGTGCACTATGATTATGGTTTTTCATTGCATTAATTTAAATTTGATTATTATGGGGTAATTTTGAAAAAGAATTAATTACCTATAAGGGTCCATGGTCGAAGAAAAAAACTAGCCATATTTTTCAGATATGTTAGGGAATTAGAGCTTGCCTAGCCTTCTCGTACTCCATATTTTTCCAGGAAAGGAAAATTCCCCCACCACACTCATAACTTTGGTTATGTTCCTACTACACCATCAGATCCTCTAGTCTACATGGGTGTTCCTAGTTCTGTAGACCTCCTCACTGGATTGGACACGTTAGGTATGCCCTCTCACACTTCATATGGATATCCTCCATAGGCGCCAACCGGAAGTGCATTCTCAAATTCCATCCCAAATGAAATGTGATGTTCCCTGTTTTCACACCTACTACTCTATATCAAAATAATGCTCCCCATACCTTCATATATATTCTAAATCACCACCAGGGACATGTTTTACTTTCTTGGCTCATATGCTCAACCTCATAGGATACCTTATACTCCCGCAATGCATTTTTCACCTTATCAAACTCCCCTGTTCCACCTCCACCTCCCCATCAAGGGTCATCCATGGTAGATTTGTATGCGGTGGGAACATATTATGAATATCTTAAGGAGCCCCTTGAATTTACCATACAAAACATGATGTTTCCATGATCGTTACCAGACCTTCCAAAATTCAAAGGGGAGGGGGATCCAAATGCTAACATTAAAGCATATGTAACCTCCATTAGAGAGATTCTCCCATGGGATGCGGTTGTTTCTAAGATATTCCCTAAGACCCTTTAGGGATTTCTCTTGATTGGTACTATAAGATATTAGAAGCCTCAATCCATTCATTTAAGTAACTCATCTTAGAGTTTATAAATATTTTTGGCGTGAACAAACTCTTGCAAACATGAATTAGAGAATTCCTCCACATCAAGCAAGAGGTCAATGAATTAGTCGCCCACTTCATTCAAAGGTGGTGGCGAGTCCTCTACTCCTCGGGAAGTGCTCCCAACATAGATCAAATGAATCTTTGTGACCTATTCCTTCATTCTCTCAATTGAGAAACTAAGAAAGAAGTGGAAAAGCTCCCTCTTAGGAGCTATAGGAGGTCTTATAGGGTGCCCTCCACATCGACCAAGCAAGGATTGATAGCGGTTAATGACTTATGGCTTGAATAGGAGATTGACCACTCCCTCAAAAGGTAATTCAAATTAACCAAGTGGTTTGAATAACAACAATCAAGGACCCATAGTATTTAACAAGAACCATGGTGCTACGACAAACGATATCACCGATCAAGCCAAAAATCCAAATGTTGTCATCACAAGAAGCGAAAATAACAAAATAACAATGTAAATATGAATAATCAAAGGATTAATGACTTCACTCCTTCTATTAATGCATTTGATTTTAGTCAACCTCCCCCACCTCAAGCAATTCCAGGCCCCAAGGCCTAGTTCAATACACGCACGGATATCCAAACCAATATTATAACCAAGACTAGAGGCCTTAACTTCAAGTATAACAAACAACAATAAAAATATGGACCATAGAAAAACCAAAACCAAAGACCTCATGAATACAATCCTAATTTTTATTGTGTTTTCCATAGGGTTAGAGGAATTGATGCTCGTATATGTCGTGATTGCAAAAAAATTATACAACGGATTCTCGGGGGGACCAAAGGAAGCTCTTTATTGATATGTTCTTGGATAATCCCATGGCACCAATGCAAAATTCTCACATGGGTATTTTTACCCTTAAAATTATCCTCTTGGGGTTTATAAAGACCCTCTTCCAACGCGCCCCAAAAATAGAAAACTTAATCCTCATGGAACTAACAAGGGCACTCCTGTAGGGAACAATGATCACGAAGTGTCAATCTCATCAAACCCTCCGGTAGCTCCTCCTTTGGACAATCGAAATTAGACCAAGATTGTATATTTGGTTGAATTGGAAACTGAACCTAAAGTCAATGTAGCAACCCATACTGTGATTATTCTTTACAACCTCTTCCCATTTATCCATATATGTTAAATGATATGCCAATATCTCCTAAGCCGATCGAGCCTACGAACTTGATCACCGACCTCACAAAGACCTTTTCCCACATTTCCTTCTTGGATTTGTTAAATAATTCTTCACGCATTGATTTGATTTATTAGAAGTGTTAGGTCTAGGCAACCTTATTCATCTCACTTCTCCTCCGGAGGGCCAAATAAATCACATAGACAACCTGAGAGAGATGATGGGTTCGTGTTCAAAATTAGAAAGATGCCTACTGACGTTGAGTTGGCACATAGAGGTGATCATGAATTGTATCTATAGGTTTGGATCTACAATAACTATGTTAAGCATGTGATGATAGATGACGAGGCTACTATTAATATAGTCCCTTTATCATTTCTTTAGAAGTTAGGATATGGAGAAACAAATTGTTCTTCAACGTGAAACACGTTGAGAGGCTATGATAGCCTCAAAGTGAATTCTATTGGAACTATAGTGCTTCTAATTACTCTTGGACCAAAGATTGTGTTGAATAAGTTTTATATTATAGATCGGAAACCAACTATAATATGATTCTTGGTTGACCTTGGATTCATAGAATGAAGGAAATCCCTTCCACGTTGTTCCAAGAGGTTAGATTCTTGCACCTAGGTAAGGTTTTCATAGCTCAGGGTGACCTAAAGCCATTTGACATCCATTTGGCCAACCTAAAGAAGAAACCTAGGATTCATACTAAGTTTGAGCTCCTAGCCAATTAGTTGAACAAGCCTCGAACTCAAATCCTGAGTCCCAACTTGTTCCTACGATTGAGTTGAAACCCCTAAGGAAATCAAAGGGGTTGATTCTAATGAAATTAAGGCTCTTTGTAGTAGAAATTGTATCAACAAAAACTATAGTAGAAATCGTTAAGCTCTTGGAGAATGATTTTCCTATTGTTCTCCCGTTCAATTCCCTAGGCATAGGATATGCTCTTGGGATTGATTCTCTCCCATTTAGTGTCTTTGATGAGGTATGTATGGTTGAGGTATCGAAGTTTGAGAAGAAGATTCCAAGAAATATGAAGCTTCTATTTTCCCGATGAATATTGGAATCTCAACTACGATGGTGTCAAGTGTTGCTTCGTTTTTGGGGCAGGATTATCCTCACTTCCCCGAGGGGAAGATTACACCTTTTTCATTTAAACTAAACTTTGAGTGCATAAACAACATAACTAAGTATGAGGCTCTATTTCTTGGTCTTATTGTGGCCAAGAGGATGGGTGTGAATAATGTAAGAGTTTTGGGTGACTCCCAAATTATTACTAATCAAGTCTTGGAAGTTTATGAGACTAGAGTATAACACCTACAACTCTACAAGACCATCATTCTTGAGCTTAGCAAGGGTTTTGATTTTATTTCTATTAAAGTTATTCCATGAGAGAAAAACCTATTGGCTTACTCAATGGATACTTATTCTTCTCACTTTTGTCTAAGAAAGGACTTGAAAGGAATCAAATTCATTATTTTGGTTTGATCCGAACCTCTAGTTTGAAGAATGCCAACTAATGCAATTTGGACATATGTCGAGGCTAAAAATGAGCCTTCCACTTTAGACTATGTAGAAAATGATGAGTAAATCCTAGGATACCTCAATGCATACACTGATCTTCATCATGTGCACCATTAGAGGGGATTTTCTATCATAACTCACCCTTCCTCCCACTTTCAAGATCATATAATGGATCCATCCTCATCAAAGGTCTTGAGATCTATGAGGTAGAGGAAGAAGAATTGGAACTACCTCCAACCCCACCTAAGTTCGAAGAGGGTAATGCCTATTTGATTGAAGGGACCATAGATATCAATATTGGGATAGAGGAGGATCCCAAGATCTTGAAGCTAAATTATTATTTGAATCCAGAGGAAGTGGAGGTGCATACGAAGGTGCTTAAATAACATTCAAAATCCTTCACCTTCAGTTATAAGGAAATGACGAGAATTGCTCCTAACATGGTGGTTTAAAACCTCATGACGAAATCTGACATAAAACTTGTGAAACAAAATTTAAGACCCATGAAGCCAAGGGTGAATTTAATGGTTAAAGAAGAATTAATGAAGCTCCTTCAGGTGGGTTTCATTAAACTAGTGGAATATTCCATGTGGGTGTCTAACATTGTCTTGATCCTTAAAAATAACAAGAAGATACACATTTGTATCGACTTTAGAGACATCAACAAAGCCTATCTTAAGGATGACTTTCCATTGCCTTTCCCGATGTCATTGTAATACAATTTATAGTTATGAGTTATTGTCACTTATGGATGGCTTCTCCAACTACAATCAGATAAGGATATTTGAGGAGGATCAAACCAAGACTACCTTTACTACTCCTTGGGGGACCTTTTTCTATGCATTCATGTCATTTGGCTTGAAAAATACCGAGGCACCTATCAACAAGCGATGACATACATCTTCCATGATCTTATTCATAATATTTTGGAATATTACATTGATGATCTATTGGCTAAGGCCAAGAAATGTTGCAATCACCCTGAGGTGCTTCACATTATCCTCTCTCATCTTATCGAATACGGTGTAATGTTGAATCCAAAAAGTGTGTTTTTTAGTGAATGGAGGCAAATTACTGGAGTAAATAATTTCTTATTGAGGAATCAATGTACATCCCAACAAAAATTCGACAATTTCTAGATGACTCCACCTTTCGCATGAATAGGGCATTAGGTATTTTAGGTAAACTTGGGGCAATCTGCAAGTTTATTCCCGATCTAACTTGCATTTTCCATCCCATTAATAACTTGTTAAAGGAGTGTAGTAAAGAGTGGACTTTTGAATGTCATGAGGCATTTGATTCAGTCAAACATTTTCTCATGTCACCACCTACACTCATGCCACCCAAATCCGACCGTCCTTAATCTTATACTCTCAAGCCACCGAGGTCTCACTATCTTGCATGTTGGCACAGGAGATGATGATAACCATGAGCATGCCATTTATTTCATTAGTCACACTCTACTTGAATATGAGACACATTATACGTAGGTGGAGAAAGAATGTTTAGAATAGTATTTGCAATGAAAAGGTTAAGGCATTATATGCTTAACCAAGAAACATGAGTGATCGTTAAATCCGGCCAAATTTGAATTTTTTTGGATGTTTTATTACGTTGATGGGTGAATTCAAACTCACCTTCATTAACTAGAAGTTTGTTAAAGGAAAAATCATTGCTGATTGGTTGGCGGACAACCCGATAGATTGTGGAGACCTAGTAGACCTAGATTTCCTTGATGAGTGTGTATTTTATGTGGAAAAAAATCCTCCCATTACATCGTGTCCATGGTACATTGATATCATTAATCATATTATGGATCGTATGTATCTTGAGGGAGAAACCTCATAGAAAAGGTGGCAGCTACATGTCATAGCTACCAAATATGCAATTATAGAAGAAGTGCTCTATCACAGAGACTTTGATGGCATGCTTTTGAGGTGTGTGGATGAAGAAGAGTCAAAAATATTATCTTCAAAGCCCACAACAGATTATATGGGGATAAATTTAGATGGAATGCTACCACTCAAAAAATTCATCAAATGGATTATTTCTAGACCACCTTAGAGCATGATGTCATAGAGTAATGTGTCATAAATGTCAAGAATTTTCGCATTAGATACACATCTCTTCTCAGGATCTACAACCAATTGTGACACCTTGGCCCTTTTCTACTTGGGTTCGGATTTGATAGGGAAGTTTTCTCCCTCATCAATAGATGGCCACAACTTTATCATTACGACCACGAAATATTTTACAAAGTGGGTTGAGGTCATGCCTCTCACTATTGTACCTGGGTCTATGATTTCCAAGTTCATTTTGAATCAAATCATCTGTAGGTATGGATTCCCACATGTCATTATCTCGGATAATGGCACATCCTTCAAGAAAAAGAGGTGTGTGAGTTGTGCTCACAATTCAAAATCTTGCATCACACAACCTCTTTGTATTACCTCAAGCCAATGGATAGGCTGAAGGCTACAAATAAAACTTTGAAGTCCATACTCCTTAAAATAGTCAAGGAGAATAAGTGTGACTGGGATTTAAATATATATTTAGCCTTATGGCTTAATAGGATATCGGTGTGATGCTTACGGGGCAGCCCCTTATTCTTTGGTATTCGGATCTAAAGCAATCTTACACTGGAAGTTTAAATACCTAGTCTTCACATATCTTTGCAAGGTATCTTAGGTGAAGATGGGTATTGAGAAGCACAGATGGTTCAACTTGAAACTTTGGATGAAGCTCAACTTAGATTTGAATAGTGTCATTGTGTCTATGCTAACAAGATGTGTTGTCAGTACAATAAAAAAGTTCTATGAACGATAAATACAGGTAGGAGACCTGGTTTTGAGACTGGATAGGTAGATCAACAAAAATACCATCAAGGATGAAAGTTTAGACCAAAGTCATTAGGTGTGTATCAAGTCATGGAGGACTATACGAATGGCATGTATCACATGTGTACTATATAAGGTGATGAGTTTGGTGAATCATTTACTTCATTTCACATTAAACACTTCATCATTTTCATTTCCACATGTACACTATTGCATCTACACTACATATCATTTACATAGTCATATTTTAACATTGCGAAATAAGAAAAAAAAATTCAAGTGACTTTTAAAATTTTTGAGAATTGGCAAAGCATTTAATCATACTTCTCCAACTATTCATTATATCATCTCTAAACTATTCAATCTCTTTATTATCCTAGTAGATGAAGTTTTGACATTGATCCTACCAAGACCTACACACTTAGTTCTATTCATGGCTACTTCTAGCTTAGGTTTTTTGCCCATAGTCTGTACTAGAAGCTTCTTGGTGTCACATCTTTCCTTAGAAATATCTCTTTTGACAAAATCAATCTAAAAAATTTCACCCAGATTGTTTGTTCTCCTATTTCAACCCTCGGTGGTGAGCCCTCGTATCCTACTGGTTACGTGGGGTTGAGGCTAGGGGAAATTATTCCTTCCCAAAAGCACAAGGTTTAAAAATCAATAAAATAAAATAAAATATATAAACAAACAATAAATACAAAACAATTTCATTTTGCCAATAAAACTACACTTCTTTGCCCCACCAATCTTTGGTGATGAGCCCATGCTTCCTATAGGTAGCATGAGGCTGGGAAAGGAGGGAAATTCCCTTACTCACTTATGCCTTATCCTTGGTGATGAGCCCATGTTTCTTACTTGGTAGCATGGGAAAGACATAGGGGTCCTTTCAAATAAATCAATAAGTTGTAAACAATTCAACAAGTAAAAATTTCTTTGAGTCCTTTGAAATCATCATAAAATGAGTTAGATGTATAAGTTATAAGATATTTAATCCATAAAACAATATTTTTCAATCAAGAGGCCACCTACAGGTCTAAGTCTAGTTAAACTTGTAAGAAAATTGCATTCGAACTGGGTAGTTAGCCTTTCCTAGAGTTGAGTTGTAGTTTCCTAATTGGGTCTTTGTCAAAATCTTATCTTCATATCATTACTTTCATTCATCAAAGTCATATAACTCACATCCTTCTTGGCTCTCGGTGTTGAGCCCTTGCATCTTACTGGTTGCGTGGAGTTAAGAATGGAGTGGGTTCATTTTCATTATTATATCACTTTCATCAAATTTGCCAACAAAACAGAATATCAAATATTGCTTGAAAACCAAAGTTTTAAGTTCACAATTTGTCCTCATATGCATCACACACACAAACATATATATATATATATATATATATATATATATATAAAACAAAAAAGAGAGAGAAAGATATCATTATGTTATGCATTTGCATCATCATCATCATCATCATCCATACATGCATTCATAAAAGCATATTAAAAAAATCATCAAAGATTCTACGCATTTAAGAGTACACAAATGAAGCAAGTCATGAACAAGTAAACTCTTACACAAGATATCTAGACAAAAAGAAACATATATGTATATATTTGTAATAATCAAGTTTTTATACAATGTCGTCACACTAAGTGTGGTCAAAACACTCGCAATGAGCACAAAATCCAAAAAAATTGATATATGTGTCTCAAAAATGTCCCAAAGCAATAAAGGTACATAGCCCATCCCTCCGGGATTTGAGATCTAAATGAGGGTGCAGGATGTGGGCTTCGATGTGGATCATATGTCGTGAGTGGGAGCCTTCATGTGCTGATCGATGCGAATGACCCTGAGATGGGGTAGGTGACATGTCCGTAGTCATGGCCTCGCTCCCAGGAATGGCCTCGTCGTTTCTCCTCTCGGCTAGTTGGTATGATGCAAGCTCATTCCTTTTCTGGGTCAGGGCCTCTGTAGCATGCCATGTGAGTCCAAACACATCTATGTGGCGGTCGTCATCACTATCTATCTTGAGTCAATAAGAAACTATGCCGATGTCTTTCCCATGGGGAGCGCAAAGGTGTCGACCAAGATATTATGAATAATATCTTTCCAACCATCAATAGTGGTTGTAAAATAAAAAATAAAACAACGAATATTTATAAAACTTTCAAAAAAATAGTGTGTAATTCACTAACAAGTCTATTCAAAAGATTAGAGTTGAGAGAAGAGTGTTTTACTTACTTGGATCTCTTGGCTGCTAGGTCGGGTCTATGGGTGTGGTGGTTGTGGTGGATCTAGTACAGGGACCTCCTTTGCTCGACATCCTCCCCCTTACCTCTTCCATGACCACCCATCGTCCAAAGAAATACTCCTCACCTCCCCCTCCGATAGGTGGAAGAGTCTCCTCTCGAATGTAAGGTCTAAACCTCGGGTGCCTAGATGTTGCAAAATTTTCTCTAGTGGCTCTCCACCTTTATCACTTTCCTCCTCACCCCCTCTTTTCCTCCTCCTCTTCCTCTCCTACTTGGTATTTATCTCTACCTCCTCATCCTCTTCCTCATATGTTTGTAGGAGCAACCTCAATCTAAAATATCACCCCTGGTCAAACTAGATATGGGGCAGCCTACGTGTACTAATCGATACCCCAGGTATAATAACATTCCACTCGAGGCTTCCCTTAGGGCCATCTCTAGCCTCTCAAATCCCATATTAGATAGTCAAGATCATTGGTAGGGTGTCAACATAAGGCAACCCAAACTACTACGACACTATGTCAACAAGGTGAGTCACATCCCTGTTGGTCTAGTCTACTAACTAAAGAGTGGTGCTGCATATAACCATAGTAACCCTCTCATCACCCCACAATTCAGCCATATCCTAGTATGGTTGTTTAATAAATTCATCTATAGTAAGGGTGGCCACTAGATGATGATGACACCCTCTCGAGTGTGGCCATGACTATCGATCTAGCTACTCTAATAGCCCCAGGATCAGCTATCCCAACACCCCTCTGATAGGGGACCATGCACTTGTAGACCCAGAACATCACTAATGTAGGATGACTAAGGGCCTTTCCCTTTATTTGAAAAACCATGTAAAGATCATGATATATGGCCCCCAAGATATCAACACCTCATGCGTATGTATGGTCGTGCTTTACCTATACTTTGAATAATGGGGGCCCAACAATAGAGTAGTTTGTCCCCACCCTTGTCCCCAACCAAGCATGAAGCCAAGATGCCAATGATGGCCTTACACAAGACATGGATAAGGGCAGAGAAACCGACAATAACCTCATGTCATGCTTGATACAAGTATCGGGTGTCAATGCATCTCCCATATATGTAGCCTAACTATGATATCTTGTATCATTGATATAGCAATGGATATAGTTAACTTCCTACTCGTGATATGAACACCTAGAATCCTATATACATCCTTAAGGGTAATAGTCCACTCTCCTCAGACTCTAGGCATCCGGAGAGTGTTCCAGTCTACATCCCAATAGCTCAATAATTCACATAGCAAGTGACTCGCTAGCACTACTATGTTTGGGATATCCTCCATATCCCGGTCCTATGCAATAAGTCCCTCTCATCCTAAGTCAAAGAAAAAAAGATGGGGGGAAACTAGTCACACTCTCTGGCTCAATTCCATCTAATGTATGGGCCCTACATTCACAAACACCAAAAAGAGCGAGTTATAAATATTTCTAGACATAAAAAGTTCATCAAAACATAATAAAACAACTCAAAAACCAAAAAACAATATTCATACTTAACTAATTTTCAATTCGCCTCGACAATTACACAACCACCCCTCTATGTGCAGAGAGACGGTTACCCAACTTCCTCTTTGTGCAAAAGTGGCAATTACATAACCGCCATGGAAATTCCACCTTGGCTCTAAGCCCTTTGATGGTTATGCAATCGATGTTGTGGTTGCGTGATCGCCATGGTAGTTGTGTCCACCGACAGGGGTCGTACCCTAGGCCCCTAAAACTTCAAAAAAGAAAAAAATCACCCTTTTTAACGAAGTAAAAGCCACATCCCATGTGGCACCCCCTAATGAACATTTTAACTATTAAATTGTTGAAATATCCCCCATGCTATGTTTTTTCACATTTTTCATACTTTAAGGTTAAAATAAACAAATGTAAATTACTCACTTGTTCGAGGCCCGCTACTCCTCCCACTTTGGTTGGGTTATCATCATGTGTGAGTGCTCTTCGATTTGACCGTATTTATGCATGAAACTATCACATGTGATCCAGAGCTCAAAATTTTCTAAGTGGGTGAGTGAAAATGATTTCTAGAAATAGTAATTTTGGTTATATATAGCATGTTTTAACTCTATTTCATGTGTGTTTTTTTTTCAAGGTGGGAGTCTTTGGCATACGTATACTTCTATCCCCGAAGATACAATAAGTCCTCTAGTAATTTTAATTTATTATGCTTTGTTAATATTTTTTTATCTCGCACTTGATTGTTGTTTTCTCTTGTAGGTATCGGAAGCTTGGATTAGCGTGATTTCAACACAGGACATTTTAGGTATAATTTCTAACTTTCCCATTTGGGAATGTCATACTCGGACTTTACGTTTTACGTCTCTTCATTGCTAAAATGATTCTTTGAGGGGGAAATATGTACGCACCCAATTTTGCACGTGCTACATTGTCGAAATAGTTCAAAATCCCCAATGATGAGTAAATATCTTTCCAATGGTGTTTGAGTCCAATTTCTTGTTTGCAATATATATTTGTAGCCTAGAATGCTTCTCTTGTCCATTTCCATGCTTTTCCCACTTTCCTTTATCATCTTGCAAGATTTTTCTTATCTTTCCAACTTTAAGTCACGGAACCATGTTGACGATTACGTAACTACCCCCCAATGGTTGTGCAATCGCCGGTCTACCCTCGGTGATAGTTGCATAACCACCCGGTGGTTACATAATTTCTACTCTACGCAGATCAACGGTTTTATGCGTATTTGACCGAGACTTTCCAACATGTTTTTGAGCACACATTACGTTATTCTAGTTCATATTTCTCGCATGTTTATTGTCTAAATTGGTTTTTCTTAAGCTCATTAGATACATATAATCCTCTTCATCATAACTTACTATTATTAGTGAGTGAATTGTTACTCCCATGAGAGAGGTGGCATTTCTTGGCTACCAAATGGATTAGACCATTTCCCTACCTTTTCCCTATACAGCCAAGCTTCTATCTAGAGCATTGGTTGGAGTTTATTTATTTTGAATTACACTTTGTTATGTTTCTCATAATTCGACATTAAATACATAAGAAATCTCATTTCTCTTTCCTTGTTATTCTCTTTCCTACATTACTACCAAATTGCTTACAAGCCATTCTAGCTTGAACACTTCTTCTTCATTTGTTCCACACAATCCAACATAGTTCCCTAGACTCATTTAAACACCAAATTGGAAAAGAAGTTGAGGGAAAAAAAAAAAAAACTAGCACTTTGGGGCACACACGATTCAACACTTCCAGTGTTAGGGATGCATTTGACTCTTAAAGTTTCCTTTGTTTTAGTAGATCTTATTTCATAGTCTGTTAGAATATATTAATTCAAAGGATTAAAGTTATTGTAGCTTTTCTTTGTTTACAAGAAGCTTCTATTGAGGAATTCTTCTCACTTATCCTTTTAAATATGTCTCGAGAAGTATTCAAAGAAATATTTTGTGCACAAGTTTATTAGATATTTAAAATTAGTTTTTTACCAAGTTCATTGCATTCACAATCTAGTCTTGTTAATCACATGGGAAAAGCTTTTACTGAAAGTTGTTTCCTTGCCTATCATTTGGATTTACATGTTAAGCTTTTTAGAAGAGGCTTTTGCACCTATTTAGTGTTAGTTGTAATTTCCCTTCATTTTTGTAAGCTTCCATAGATCATGTTGTTTCTACCGGGAAGTTTCAGGGGAAGAATTGCTTTTGAGAAGCTTTTCCATTCTTCTCGTGACTCTGAGGTAAGAACAAAGGAAGTTGTATATCCACAAGTAAAAATTGGAAAAGTTTTGTTTTATTAGAATAGATTAGATCCACTCTGCATAGGGAAATAACCACATTCGGTTGTTTGTTTGTTTAGTTCTGTTAATTTTAGTGTAGAAGTAATTTCAATTAATTAGAAGAAGTTTAATTGTTTGTGCATATTTCTTTTGTTTTCCAGTAAACACCAAAAATACAAAAACATTAGATTAATTAGTTCTTTTATTTGTTTTATTCCCTTCATTTAAATCATTGGAATAAAAACAAAAACAAATAGATCAAATTCATTTTCTTTATTTGGTTAACTAATTCAAATTTGTTAATTAATTAGCCACACATAGATTTAATTAAATTCAAGGAAAGTAATTGAATTGATTTAATTTAAATCTTCTTGCTTTCATTTGTTAATTAGTTACATATAGAGTTAATTAGAAAGGAATTAACACAACTCCTTATGTATCCTTAGTTGGCTTAGGTTTCCTAAACATTGACCTCGCCTCTTATGGATTCTTTACGTTTGTGTTTGTTTCTTTTCTTTAGTAGTTTACACATCCACATGACCATCCAAGGTCCTAGACAAAACAAAGATTTAGTGTGTGATCCACGAGTGCCACAACCAAAAATAGTTAAACTATTTGTAGATATTGACATGGGCCTCAAACCTTATTTTATCATACCACAACACTTCCACCCATCATTACCTATCACCGATAGCCCTAAAAATCATAGCGAGATAGTCTTTATGTGTTATGACATAGTTATTTTGCTCAAGATTAGATTTCAACATTCACCCATTTGTCCCTCCCACACGTTTACTCTCACACCTCCATGAATTTCTTTGAAGACTTTTACAGGCATATGAAAGATAATTTCCATGTATTCTCGCATCCGGTTTGGAGAGTGTTAGGTGACACCGACATTAATAGACTCCTTTGTGTGTCCATTCTCCTTTACTGCTTCCATTACGACCACCCAATTTATAGAGGCCTTCATTGCCTTAAATGAGTAGATTCCCACAGCCTCCCGTAGAAGACATTAGATTGCCTTGATCACTTATACCCATTGTCACGTATTCTACCTATTTTCCTATTTAGTTATTCCATAGCCATCTTTTCATTCCACATCGGTTGTCTGGCATGGCCTCGGGAGGTCGAGTGCATCCTAGGGTCATGTGTTGATCCTTATACATACAATGACCAAGTAAATCAACTCAAGACAAACAATTTTGCCAAAGGTCTAGTCACCTTAGAGAAAATATTCAGCCTTGATGATGAGTTTCGGGGTGAATAAAAGTATATGCATGAAGGGCAAGAAGACTATACTTCAATCACTATTGTGTGCAATAAGGAATTGTTTCTAAACAAATATTGTGTGCATGATGAGAAACATGTCTTCATTTCTTTGTGCTAGATATACAATGACATATTCTCATGGGAGTATGAAGACTTGAAGGGATTTTATCCCAATGTTTCTCAACACTCCATTAACCTTGATTCTAGTATCAAGCCCATCAGACAAAAGCAAATTCTGGTAAATCAAATGATAGAACCCCTCATGAGGAAAGAGTTATCTAAACTTACTGAGGTGAAGATAATATTCCCAATCAAGTACTCTACTTGGATCGTGAATCTTGTTCAAGTGCACAAGAAGAATGGTGAAATTATAATCTGCATCGATTTTAGAGATTTGAATAAGGCATATTTGAAGGATCACTATCCTTTGTCTTCAATGGAGTAGATTTTACAAGACTGTGGTTGGCGCGTAAAGAGTTTCCATGTTGCATGGGTATCTCGGATTTAACTAGATCATGTTCAAGGAAGAGGATCAATTAAAAATAGAATTTACAACTAATTGGGGGACATATATATATCCAAATATGTCATTTGGTCTTTCAAATGTAGGCACAAAATTTCATAGGGTCATGGACATTGCCTTCAAAGGATATATCAATGAGTTTATCCTAGTTTACCTAGATGACATAACTATTTTTTCAAAGCAAGGCATGGATCATATGGTGCATCTAGAAAAGTCTTTGAGATATGTAGAGAATTTGGGGTGTCTCTTAACCCCAAGAAATGTAATTTTGTTATGGCACAAGGCAAGATTCTGGGCCATGTGGTTTTGAAGGATGACATTGCTATTGATCTAAGCACGTCTCATCTATCTTTGTTCTTTCCTTTCCAACACACAAGTAGGCCTTACAATCATTCCTAGGCAAGATAAACCTTGTTAGGATATTTATTCTTAACTTTGCAGGAACTGTTAGGCCCATCACCCTCATGCTCAAGAAAGACATAGTCTTCAAGTGGATAGTAGAAGGAAAAGAAAGCTTCAAAAAATAAAGTAGTAAATTGCTTGCATGTCAACACTCATCAATCTAGATTACTCCAAGGATTTTATCCTTTATGCTTACGGAGCTGATGGAAGTGTTGTTTTTGTCTTGACATAAGAAAATGAACAAGGTCTGGAACATTCAAAGTGGCTTTCTTGATCAAATGTTGAAGGATTATGAGTTGAAATACATTCAAATGGAAAATCAGGTCTTCACCATCATGGATGCGCTAAAGAAATTTAAAAGTATGCTCACCAAAAATCATGTTAAGGTGTTAGTTTCACAATTTAGTATAAGAGACTTCATCATGGGTGTAGAAATCAGTGAGAAGATAGAAATATGGGTGAACAAAATCATGGAGTTTGACGTGAATATCAAATTAAAAAAATTTGGTTAGAGGCAACGCACTTTGTAAGAAACTTGCAAAGGATGCACACTATGATCAAAATACTTCATTGTTTATAGATGAATAATCACACATTGAACCTAAGAAAAATGAATATTCTAGTGCACGAAGTTGGATGAAATAAATGGTAACATTCCTTTCCTTTGGCCCTAGTTTGAACAAAACAAAGAGGTGACATCGGAGGCTACGAGTCTACTCTATTTACATTGATTGATGGTGTTCTATTCAAAGGAAATCTTGATGGCATGCTATCGAAGTGTATTGATAGCGTGTAAGTTGACAAAGTGTTAGCAGAATTTAACGATGGATTCTCTAGTGGACACTCCTCTACCAAAGAAATAGTACTTAAAATAATCAAAGCATGATATGTTTGGCTTACCCTGTTTCATGCGACATGCACAAGTGGGTCATAAAATGCAAAGGATGCACTTTCTTTGCATGAAATAAGAAACTAAAAACACTTGCACTCCCGACCTATTCAAGTGGATCATCCTTTTTGCAATGGGGTCTCAACTTTCTAGGCACGATCAACCCTCCCTCAAGAATTATGCACAAGTGGGTGGTTATAGAAAGTTATTACTTCACCAAATGGAAAAAAATCACGCTCAAGGAATCAAAAGATTCAATCATCCTTGACTTTTTCAAGGTATTGTAATAAGGTTTGGCATTCCTCATACCATTATTTCTAATAATGTAAAATATTTCCTTAGTACTAGAATTTATGATTGGGCTCTTAGTCTTGGAATTTATTTGAATACTTCTTCCAACTACTACCCTCAAGGTAATGGCTTAGCAGAGTTAAAAAACAAGAACCTGATTTGAATCATGAAATGGAAAATGAATATCAACCAAAGGCAGTGGCACAAAAAGATCTCTCCCACGTTTTTAGCGCAGACATAATCATGGTGAAGAAAACAATATGTACTTCACCTTACAAGATTTTTTATGGAAAGGAAGCTAGACTTAATTTATCTCTTGAATTACCTTTATTAGAGCTTACCCATCAGCTAGAGTTCGAGGGTGCGGATCATAGAGAAATTGGAATGGTAGAGCTAATTGAGCTTGAAGAACTAAGAAAAATTTTCATGATCAAGCTAGAACACATCATCAAGCAACAAAAAGAAGTGGTTTGATAGAAATGCTAGACCTCAAGCTTTCAAAGTTGGTGATCTGGTCTTAAAATGGAATGCTTGATAGGGCCAAACCCGGGTTTCATTCAAATTTTGATGCACTTGTGAGTGGCCCATACACTATCGGTTCTTACAAAGAGGCTAACTCTTTGAGTTATCTCATCTTGATGGAGGCGCGCTATCAATCCTAGTCTATGGGATCTATATCAAACACTTCCATTAAGTCTTCTTCATCATTTTACATGTTAGTGTAGTTTCAATTCCTCCAAGTGCGCTATGCACACATTGTTTGTTTGTTTATAGTTATTTCCTTTTGCACAATCCTAGAGTACTCTCTTTGATTTCTTTCGGGATGTTAGTTAGGCTCTAGGAATTTTCCAATAGTTTTCACTAGTTTTAGCGGTGGCTCAATACAAAGTTTAGACAATGCTTCAAGTGACTTAATAGACAAATCAGAATTGTATGTTTTCATGCGAGACTTCATGCCAAATGGAGGCTTCCAAGGCTATTGATCTCCTCATCTAGTAGAGAAGATGTCCCAAAAATTCACCGACCTATTTTCTAGAATGATGCCCCTAGTTATTTTGACAACTTGCATCCCCATTCTAGTTCAAAGTTTAAAATATTGTAGGTTGTGCGTACTCTGGTTGTCCCCTTGACACAATTTCCTTAGTTCAACTCCTCGCGTGACCTTACGCACTCTCCTTCTCTTGCACACCTTCCACTTTTCTTCTCCATTCCTCTATCTTCTTCCATTTTCCTTGCATGCACTCCTTGTGCACCCACCTTCCTACCAATAGTTTGTGCACCCTTTGTATGCACCCTTGACTTGCTTTCCAAATTTGGCTAAGTCCCTTGTGCATTTCCTCCACGCCCCTTCCTTTCTTGCTAACGCACATCATTATTTTGATGTTGCACTCTTGCTTATGTATTTGTCCCCTATAAATATGAATCATTTTCTTCCACATGTATCACCTTCGCGTCCCTATCCTTTGTTATCCTCTTGTTTTCACACATTCCCTTGTATATTCTTCCATGCCAGTCATTCTACCATGTGGCAACGTTTGAGACTTGAGTGTGCTTACACAACCTATTGAAGCACGCCAATAGGGAAAAAATCCTTATGATAAAACATTGTGTGACATGTGGCGAAAAAAAAAATGAATGAATAATTGGCTGATTTTTCAGCCGAACGACACTCACCACGTGTCATTATGTGTCCAATTTGCAATTTAGACTTCATATCATCATAAATTATGCTACAAATCTTGTATTAATGTGTGGTTGGTTTTATTAGAAATCTACAAATGTGGGCTACTCATGGACCAGTCAAAATAAGATTTTAGTGGGATTTAGTTGGTGAGAAGTAGGGAAACATGTTTCAGCCATTAATGGAAACATCTAATCAAATCAACCACCATATTTTATTTAGATCTTTCCTCCTTCCTTCTTCTACAATCCAAATAGACATGGGGAGGTGCATCTATTAGCATTGCGAGTAGATTTATAAGAATTCAATGCTTGTTGTTGGTGGTTGGATTTAAAATATGAGTTTCCCTCTTCTTTCCCTTATTTTTCTCCTTCTTCTTCTATAAATGTAAGATAAATGCTCATTATAAAGGTTGGACCCCATTTAGTTTAACAAGGACTTTGGTTCTTTGCATTTTAAGTTATAGGCCTTTAGATATGGATCTTTGTATCTGGATATCAACCTCATCCACCATTGTAATCGATTGTGTATTTTCTGGAAGAAATAGAAGCTTTGTTTTGTGGCTATTCTCTACCTTGGCTTGTTTTTATTGCTTTTCCTTGCCTCTCTTTTGCATTTTCTATTTGTTGTGCTTCCTCACATCCCTTGCAAGTTCCTTTTCTGATTGTGCCCCATGAAAACGAGTGTGTGAGTTTGTTTCATACTATGATACACATGTTTATCCTCTCTATGCACATTCTCCTTCATTTTCACTTAAATATAACTATTTCACCCCCTTTTTTGGTGTTATTGTTATCCATTTTTACCCTCTTTGGTAAAATGGACAACTAGAGAAAACCGAACTTGGGCATTTGACAGAGCTCCATGCTTGAGTTTGGGGTTTTCAGAGGCAAAAGAGTTCAATTCTCGGCCAATTTTGAGAAAATGAGTAAAATTGGGAAAATGTGGCTTTGGGGCACTCTACTTCATTTTTCCTAACTCCCCAATCTAAGAAAAAAATGAGGAGTTAGTGAAAAATTTAGAGAAAAGACCGAAAACTGAAAAAATCCACATAAATCCATAGAAAAGTCATGAAAAAAATCGCGGAAGCCATAGAAAAGTCCGTAGAAAAGCTGCAAAAAATGTCTGTAGAAAAGCCACTAAAAAAGTCCACGAGAAAATCCATATAAAAATCCTCAAAAAAATTCATGGAAGCCACAAAAAGTCCATGGAAGCCGAAAAATCTTGCGCAAAAAAATCTACTGGAAGCCGTGAGAAAAGTCGCGGAAAGCCATAGAAAAAGGCCACAAAAAGCCACGAGAAAGCTACGAAAAGTCCACATAAAAGCCCATGGGAAAAAGCCACAGAAAAGGTCACAAAATCCACGAGAAAAATCCGCTAAAGAAAAATCCAAATCAAAATGTTGTAGAAAACTGGAAAATCCGCGGAACAAAGGAAAATGACAGTTTTTCGCGCAAAACTTTGATGGGCATAACTTTTGATCCAATGCTCAAAATTTGACAAAATTTATATCATTGGAAAGGTCTCAATGTCCTCTATGAAATATGAATTGTGTTTCTCAATTTTATTGAAGTTAGATGTGCAAAAATTAGAAAACATCTCCAGCACGGAAATACACAGTTCAAGCCCAACCACCACAATCAATGAAGTATGGTATCCTATTTCTTCTTCCAAGAAGCTAAAGTACATATGTAAGATGATTTGTAAGGATGCCCATGCCATTTTCAGACCATTTAATGGTAGTTGTTAGTTGGTTAGAGAAGAAATCCGAGTTTTACTCTTTCTCTTTCTCTCATTCATTTTCTATATATTGTAAACACTTCTCATTTGAGAAGGGAGATATCTAGGATGTGGGAAAACTCTGTAAAATTTGTTTCTCAACACCATTGAGCTGAAAACCTCTCATGGGCCTAGAAAGTGTATTTTTCCCTCTATTTGAACAATGTAATGGACTATGCATATTCTAAGAGCAATAAAATTGTGTTCGTGGTGTTCTTTCAACCCTTGCATTGTTTTGTTGTATCTCCTTGCCCTTCTATTTCATTATTGTTTTTCATGTGCATGTATGTCTCATTTGTAGGTGCGGGATGTTGTGTTTCATGGAGATTTAGTGGTAAATGAAGATTTGGGTCCATGTCACATTGGTTTGGCCTCTCTCAACTCCATTTTTTTCTATATTCTCGATCAACAGGATATTTCACCTCCTTTTTTGGTGTATCACCATTTTAGTGTAGGCTTTGTTTTCATGCACTCTCTCTCTCTGGTCCCTTTGAAAGTTAGATTAGGATTATATAGTTTTCTTACATTAGAGTAGATTGTGGTGGGTAGTTTAGGAGTAGGAACCAGTCTTCTCTGGAGGATCATCTCAAGACTAAAAGTCCTACAACTTGAGAGATGATTCCATGTTACCCAAAAACACCGGTTGCTCATTCACACATGCATGAAAAATCGGAGGGTGTTGTTTTTCGGTGATAATAGTTCTAAACGCCCGGTGGGACTCACGGAAGTTAGATTTCCATCTTTCAAGGTGTTCCACTCAAAGCAAAAATCATTAGCCACCGTACGACCTTCACCGCTTGATAATAGTTCGTGCGCCTAGTGGGACATCACAAAAGTTAGAGTTCCATCTTTCAGAGGTGTTCCACTCCAAGCAACAAATCATTAGCCACCGTGTGACCTTCACTGCTTGATAATAGTTCTCACACACCCGGTGGGAGAGGTATGAAGCACCTTACCACTTCACTTCATCAGGGTTTATGTGCCTTGGTGAATATTTCAACCTTTAGAGGCACTTTCAAGCACATCCGGCTACTCCATCTGATCAAAAACTCATTCTCTGAGTTACAGACTTTCTTTCCATCCATTTCCACCCATTCTTCTTTCCACATCTTTCATCTTCTATCATTCATGAAGTTGTGCAATCATGGCTTCATTCCCATCTTAGAATTCACACTTAACAGCAGTGGTGCAGTCCACCTCCAATGTATTTCACAACTCCTCCAAATCAGCATTATGATCAGATTTAGAACCATTATGCTTACCCATATGAGCAGTGTCAAAACCAATTTGGTTATGAAACATATCAAGAACAAGGGTATGCATACAATGACAATAGTCAAATGGAGAATGTTGATCTACTGGAGAAGATTCAAAGGATGGAGGCTAGCATGGTTCAGTCAAGGGCTACAACACAAATGAAGGCATTTAAAATTGGTTGCAGGCATCTTGTCCATGGGAAGGCCCTTTTCCAAGACATTATAGCCTGCAAGAGAAGCTTGACTTCATGGTTGAAATGCTACCTCAACTTGCATAGTGGAATGAGGAGATAAAAGCATACGAGAAAAATGCAAGACAACCTTATCAATGGGTAAGTCAATCACCAGCTCCTTATGCTCCTTTTTCTCCATCCCAAGCTTTATCATTTCAGCAGTGTCAAGATTCAAGCCCATTGTATGCTGCCCCAAGTGTTGATTTCCCTTCTCCATCTTCTAATCTTCCATCTCATCTCAATTCCTTTTCCCTTTTCCCTTCCAAGCAGTCATCCCCTCCAAACAAACAATAATTTCCACTTCCCTCACCACCAAAAAAATTGCAAAACTAGTTGAAACCCCATCCACTCCTCTTGCCTTCCCAATTCCATGTCGGGAAGAAATTCCAAAAACCAATCAAGGAGAGCAGCAGGAAGGAGAGCCAAATAGAGAAGAAATGATCAAAATCTTGGTAAGATTGGCTCTCAGATTTGGGATAAAAAAATCCCCTTGATGGTTAAACCTTTAAAGGAGGCCGGGTCAAACCAAAAGTGGTGGAAGCTGAGCTTACAACGGAGGAGAACAAGAAAAAGAACAAGAACATTAATAATTTGTTTGCTCTAGATGAGTGTCCATAATGGCACTTCATCGATGTTGATCTAATCTAAGTTGCACAATCAGTCAAGAAGGAAGAAGAATAATCAGCTCCAAGTCCTATTGAAGAGGAGCAACCGGAAGAGATCGAATCAGAGTTGAAACCACTTGATGAAGAAAGCATTATTGAAGATTTTTTGCTTTCATTTGAAGGGCCTGATTTGATTGATGAATCCATGATGGAGGAGAGCTATCAAGAAGACCTTTCTGCCCCAAATAGTCCTCTAGAGCAGCAATTGAAGATTTTGATTTGAAAAATTTCATGCTAGAGGAAGAGGCTATCCAAGAGCAAGTTTTGTCTTCAAGCAACAATGAAGAAATCCAGAGCCAACAATGTGTTACAACAAATTATAATGATGCAAAAGCAACTTCATTGGATGTTGCAATCAATAATAATGAGTTGCATATTGTAGAGGAGTTCCATTTGCTACCATAGAGGAAGGAAAAGAGTACGAAGATACCATCTCTTCCACACCATCCATTCAAGAAGGTCCACAGGAAGACTCCATTTTTGGAGTTGAATTTCAGAGCAATGGGCACATCTGTCGGATCAAACGTGCCCAATCAATCAAATACTTGGCTTCATTGGAGCCAAAAGAGGAGTTTTCACCAGTCATGCTTGCTCCTAAGCATGAGGATGAGTTTCAGAGTACCAAGGATCAGCTGCAATGCCTCTTCAATCTAAATACAAAGCCACTAAAAGAGGTATTTGTCTTGTTTCTAGTTGATACCTTGATGATTTGGGTGGAGGATCGGCCTCTTGTTAGTTTTTCACTCATAATAACAACCATGTTCAGCTCCAAATCATATACATGGCTACCTATTTTGAGAAAGGGAAGCTACTTCTCCTTGCCAGTTGCAGGATTTGTTTGAGTTCCTTTATTTCCATTAGCGTAGAGTAGGTAGGTTTGTTTTTAGTAGAAGAAGTGCTTTTGCACACTCTGCATGTTCCACTTGGGGCATGTATGATCTTTCTCTTTTGTACATAGTGTGTTGTGGTGTTTTGTTGCTCGTGCACAGTCCATTGGAGGTAGCATTTGGTGAGATTAGCTCCAGTTCTAGTAATGTTTCAAGTGGCTCGAGACTAGATTTTAGAGATTCAGATCAAAATTGTGTTTATCAGGCTTGACTCCATGCCCAATGGATACTTCAAGGCCACTAATCACTTCATCTAGCAGGAAGATGTCCCCGTGAGTCGCCAAATTTATCCATTTTTACCCCCTTTGGTAAAAATGGACAACTAGAGAAAACCAAACTTGGGCAGTTGACAGAGCTTCATGGTTGAGCTTGGGGTTTTCGAAGCAAAGGAGTTCAATTCTCAGCCAAATTTGAGAAAATTGAGTAAAATCAAGAAAATGTGGCTTTGAGGCACTCTACTTCATTTTTCCTAACTCCCCAATCCAAGAAAATTCTAAGGAGTTAGTGAAAAAATTGAGAGAAAAGCCGCTGAAAGCTACACGTAAAAGTTTACGAAAAAGATGCGAAATCCGTAGAAAAATATGTGGAAGTTGTAAAAAGCCACATAAAAGTTTAGAAAAGGCCACGAAAGTTGAGAAAAGTCCGGATAGCCGCAAAAATCTGCTTTGAAAAAAGCCACAAAAAGGTCGCGAAAGCCCGCAGAACAAAGTGCTGCAAAAAAACCCTCGAAATTCACGAGAAAACCAAATCCATGGAATTTTGTAGAAAAACTAGAAAATCCACGAACAAAGGAAAATGATAGTTTTTCACGCAAAACTTTTGGATGGGCATAAATTTTGATCCAGTGCTCGAAATTTGACAAACTTTATATCATTGGAAAGGTCTCAATGTCCTCTATGCAATGGGAATTGTATTTATCAATTTTATTGAGGTTAGATGTGCAAAAATTAGAAACATCTCCAGCATGGAAATACACAGTTTCAAGGCCCAACCACCACAATTAATGAAGTATGGTACCCCATTTCTTCTTCCAGAAGCTAAAGTATGTATGTAAGATGATTTGTAAGGGTGCCCATGCCATTTTCAGACCATTTAATGGTATTTTTGGTTGGTGAGAGAAGAAATCTGAGTTTCACTCTTTCTCTTTCTCTCATTCATTTTCTATATATTGTAAACACTTCTCATTTGAGAAGGGAGATATTCTGGGATGTGGGAAACTCTATAAAATTTGTTTCTCAACACCATTGAGCTACAAACCCTCTCATGGGCCTACAAGTGTATTTTTTCCTCTATTTCAACAATGTAATGGACTGTGCATATTCTAAGAGCAATAAAATTATGTTTATGGTGTTCTTTCAACCCTTGCATTGTTTTGTTGTATCTCCTTGCCCTTCTATTTTTTTGTTTTTTTTTTTGTGCATGTATGTCTCATTTATAGGTGCAGGATGTTGTGTTTCATGGATATTTAGTGGTAAATGAAGATCTAGGTCCATGTCACATTGGTCTAGCCTCTCTCAACTTCATTTTATTTTTGTATTCTTGCTCAACAAGGTATTTCACCTCCTTTTCTAGTGTATCACCATTTTAGTGTAGGATTTGTTTTCATGCACTCTCTCTCCTCGGTCCCTTTAAAAGTTAGATTAGGATTAGATAGTTTTCCTACATTAAAGTAGATTGTGGAAGGTAGTTTAGGAGCATGAACCAACATTCTCTGGAGGATCATCTCAAGCCCGCAAGTCCATAACTTGAGAGATGATTCCATGTTACCCAAAAACACCGGTTGCTCATTCATTCACACAGGGCATGAAAATCAAAGGGTGTTGTTTTTCAAAGGTGATAATAGTTATCATCTCCCTTTAGGTTATTTTTCCCTTTTATGTATCTCCTTCTTACCCCGTTCCTTGGAATCGTAGAGTAGTGGTAGGTATTTTCATTCCCCTTCGTAGGAGTAGTTTTAGCAGTAAAGATAGGTAGAGGAACCGCCTTCTCCAGAGGTTTGTCTCAAGAGCGCAAGGTCCCACAAATCGGGATAGTCCCATGTTGCCTCAAAAGCCTAGTTCATCCTTATCTGGGATGGGTGCAAGTTTGAGTTCTAACAGTTGTCTAACATCTAATATGGATGTGAAATGTGTGTTAATAAGACTCCCATGTCATACAAAATACATCATAAGGGTTGAAAGCAATCATATTCATATTTTTTTATTATCCATTGAGAAAAATTCACATGTATTTTATTTCTAGGGTTTAATGGATTTTTTTTGTCCTTGACATTATTTAAATCTATACCTATCTATCACCCTTATACACTAAATCTATAGGTATATAATGTGTATTGCACCTATGTGTTTATATAGTTCATGAATTCAAATTAGCACATTTTTGGCACACATCCCAACATAAAGTGGGTGAGTAAATTTATAAATAATGGTTTATACAACATGGGTGCACCTAAATGGATGCAAAAACTAAAGTCCTCATAGCCAATGCACAATTACATTTTTAAGGCTACACAACCATATAACTACATTTTTGGGACCTCGTAATCATAATTATATGGTTATAGGGAAAAATTTAAAAACAAGAAATTAAGAGAGAAGACAATGAGAGAGAAGAAGAGAAACAAATGGGGAATGTCACAAAAATGATTTGAAACCGTGGAAGCATGCCAATGATAAAATTCTAATCTAGATCAATAATTTAAAAACACACAAATATCCTAAAGCAATGTAAGTTTAGAACAAATAAATAATCAAATATGCCTAATTATCATAAACATAATTTAAATTATTTATTTAAAATGGCTCAAGTACCAATATTATTATCTTTTTCTATGAAAATAATACTATATATTCAATTCAAATATGTCCTCCTAAATAATGCATTTTCTCCCATAACATTTAATATGGAAAAAAAAAAGAAAGGCCTTTAAAAATAAATTATTTTATAAGAAGTTGAAGATTGAGAGTTATGATTAGTATATTTTCTAGCTAAAATAAAAGACAATATACAATGGTGTAATATAATGACAAAGTGGCATTGTTGCACTTATTTAGATAAACTACTATGAAAAACAAGGAACTTTATCTAAATTCATGCGAGGGCATAAAGAGGAACTTTTGTTGATTTACATTAAATAATTGAAAGAAATGCTTAACAAAAAAGGCATAAGAAATGAAAATATTATGATTCTATAATTAATTTAATTCTCTGAAGATATCCATACCATGTGGATATAGCTCGTGGCATGACTATATAGGTTGATTGATTGAAAGAATTCCGCAATTTTTAAGAGAGGAAACATAAATTTAAAAATAACATATCCTATGTGGCTTCAAAATAATAATGATAATTCCATATTCATAAAAGGATATTCATCATAATGTATTTAATAAAAGAATTGATATTATTAATAACCATTTAGAAATGGATCATTTAAGTATATACATGGTAAAAATGTTATTTGAAATATAAACATAGTGGGGGAATGCATCATCTAAGAAAAAGTATTATTAAATTTTTTTCAATGGAAAAATACCATGAGAATATTGAAATGCCTTGCTTTAATGAATCCTTAACAAACTACACCTATTATTATCTTCCAAAGTTAATAATAAACACTTACCAATATCCACTTACTCGACCTTCACTTGTTAATTTTTCATTCAAAGATATGGGTTAAATAGTATTTTTATGAATAATTAAATATATAACTCAATGGGGTGAAGAGAATTCTTTCTTGCAAAGAACTTATAAAGGTTTATTTTTAGGGAAGTATTGAAATAAGAGAAGACTTAATGGAATTTATCGAAATAGATGAAGTGAATGATATTGTCTCGAATAAATACTTGAAACTTTACATGCCAAAAAGATAGGGGCATTCTATGTGCACTCAACTCCTTGTGAGTCTAGGCCAAGGTATTCGATGTAAAGGATAATGGGATAGTGTTAAATGAGGGCTACAATTAGTGCAAGGATGATATGAATTGGGATGGATGAATGGAATTAAGCTAGAAGGATATCCCTTTACCTATGTTATTGAGAGAGTAAGACATGCTCGTCAAGGGAAATGAAACTCCTACGAGGTTGATCACGATGGATGGTGCGGTCGAGGATGATGGTGATGCAAAGCCCTAGATGTATGTATTGATCAGTGAAAGGAGGAATATTAGGTTGTGCTACTTAGGTAAAGTAGTTGTTTGAATAAGGTTGTCTCTGATGTGGAAAGGTCATATGGAAATGAGGGATGGAGTATACCAAATAGACTAAAAGCATTCGGATCCTCTTACTTGGGAGAAGTTGTTTGATGAGATGTTGAATGTGATTTTTGTCTTGTGGGGCTTCACCATCCAAGAACAACAAGTTGTGGAATAATGTGTGTGGGCGATGGTGAGGAATGAAATACCAAGCTTGATCAATCCTAAAAATTGAATTTTGATTTATGTAGTCTCTATTTCTTACTCAAAACCATAGATGCACCGGAAAATCACCCAAACAGAGTTTGAGCGCTCACCCAAAGTGTGCAAAGGTACCAGGTCCCTATTATTATACCATTTTTCAATATGTTAGCATGATCATTCATATATTCCATAACCATAAGTAATTAAAGGTAAATCATAACAAAAATTGTCTCACAACCATAGTGCATAATAAATCAAACAAGAATCAAGATCAGATTCACCATACAATAGTCATGAGAAGTGACATCAACAATCAATATCCATCCACAAAGATCCATTATATTAATTCAACACAAACCAGTGAGTGAGAACATAGAAATAACATTTCCATAAGCTATGCGTGCTCATAAACCAGCTAATACATACAAAGGTTTGATGATCATAATCCCAAAACCTTAAGAAATCAATACATATACATACATACATATATATATATATATATATATATATATATATATATATATATATATGTATGTATATATATATATACATATATATATATATACATATATATATATATGTATATATATATATATATATGTATATATATATATATGTATATATATATATACATACATATATATATACATATATATATATATATATATATATATATATATATATATATATATATATATATATATATATATATATATATATATATGTATATATATATATATATATATATATATATATATATATAGGGGTGGGTACTTTCCCTTCACCGCCTATGCACTCTCAAAATAGGTTGCATGCTCAAAATAGCCATGTGTCGCTTACAAAGGTAATCAAGAAGCATGCAAGATTTTCCTAATAATAGATTACCTATAATTAACTCTAGATCAAATCCTATAATTTTATCTCGACTTCACACGATGCTTGATCTTCCACTTCACTCCAAAAATAGCCATTTCTTTGTCCACAAGTATTCTTGTTCTTATCCAATGTGTGCTCTACACTCAATCATATTCTTATCCCATAACATGCAAAACATCTAAGTACCAAACTATTTCTTTCCCGACATGCCCTTTATATGTTGGACTTCCGCTCACACCTACGTGCCCCTTTTCGCATGCTCCATCCTTATGCACATCTAATACTTAGGAAAAAATTGTCCAGTCAACATTACCCCACACTAGCTTCAATGCCACCCCTGAAATGGGTAATCATACCTTATCTCTCCAAAACAATAAAGAATTAAAGAATGACTTTACACAATAAATGAAATAATGTATAACACTTCACTTGTCAGTGTGCTATTCTTCTAGAGGAAATAAAAGATCAGGGTACTCATTCTTAATGTCTTCTTCCAGCTCACTCCAGTCACCGAGTCCCTTCTTTTCCTTTTCAAGTATCTCTCCAAGCACAACTTGCATCTCATCCAATGTCATGTCTTCCCCTTTGTTCTTTAAAACTCTGAGAAAATTTTCTAGGGATGAAATCATACCATCCATTACATCCATTCTTCATGCTATCATCTTTCCAAGTTCCTTTATTCGCTCCTTTTGAGGATCCAGGGATACTATGAGTGCATCATGCTTCTCTGCTAATAATGTCAGCCTCTTTTCTTGTCCAAGAATTTCATTCTTCTTTGCAGTAAGGACTTCATTCTCCTCAACCAAATTCCTTGTCTTAATAATTGGTTCTGGTT
The DNA here is from genome assembly GCA_018340775.1 of Taxus wallichiana var. yunnanensis. Lineage (NCBI taxonomy): Eukaryota > Viridiplantae > Streptophyta > Pinopsida > Cupressales > Taxaceae > Taxus > Taxus wallichiana. The sequence goes on from CM031236.1 coordinate 143,127,026, forward strand.
CTTCACACATGTTTATAATTGAATCTACCTTTGTCAATTCTTCCTTAATGGTTTACAATAGGCCATCATATTCAATTATCTTATGTGCATGTGCTTCTTTGTATTTTCCTTATCTCTTGTAGCTTCTTTCTCTTTACGTGCAGTTGTCTTCATGGTCTCTCATGGCCTTTTCATATGGTTATAACAACTTACTTTGTTATGATGGGTGTGGGACTCCCAAATACACCCCACTATAACCCCTTATGGGTATTGCATTTCCAAAAATATTCTTTTGGGGCATCCTCTATCTCTACTTCCACTTATTTTTTCTTGCTGCCTCGTGGTTGCTCCATGTGCTCATTTGGGTGCCATTACGATGATAAAAATGTGTTCTTGCACTAGATTCAACCTCTGTAACTTAAAAATCACGTGTCCCAACTTCTCCTCAAACCCCAAACTTGCATATTTTTCTCCCCCACATGCCTTTTCTTCACTCAAACACCCTCTCTGATGGAGTTTCAACCGATGTTGTGCACAAATCTTTCTAGTTCGATGTCCTTAATAGCTCTCCACACACTCGTCTCACTTAAATCACTCTTTAGCTCACTCTTCAACTCGCTCAAACACTTTAAAATGCAAGGTAAAAATGATATCGCAAGCCCACATTTTATAACTTTTACAAATTTCCCCACATTTATTTCTCTCCATCTACCACCGTACTCAACATTAAATGGCATTTCTTTAATTTTTTTACACTTCACAAATATATTTTCTGCACTAAGTTTCTTTAGCGCACCCACTACTTCTTGGCCACAAACCTCCTCTCACATGCCTTCATGCACCAAAGTAAAAACCTTTATGCCTAATACCAACTAGTTTCCCATGTTGTTTCCTACCTTGTGTTACACTATGTGTCCATCCATCTATGTGTGGTCTTCATTTATGAGAAATTTTTTTTGATCCGCACCTTTACTTCAAACACTTGCACCATATTTCTTCTATGCATACCCATCTTCTAGAGGACATTCAATCTCTTTCCATCTTAGCCCATTTATCATGTATCTTCTCCACCCACACTAAAAGTATGTGTTGTCCTCTCGCACATGAACCCACTAGATAGTAATCAACTACGGGCGCATAAGTGTTCTTATTACAACAAAACATTGAACTAAATTGACAAAGCATAGTAACGATGAAAGGAAACACATATAAATAAAATGCATTAAAGGGAAATCTAATTAAGTGATGCCACCGCCTTATTACAAACACCAAGAATAATTATTTATTGTAGGGATTCATCCTAATCCCATTAAAGTAATCAAGCAACCGAGTGCCATCCAACGCTTGTAAATCGAAAAGTTCTGAATAAATATGTATGTCACCACATACAATCCAAGCCAATGCACCTTTAATTTCCTAAAGTGGCGTGCAAATGGATTCATAAAGAAAAATCATCATGTCCAACCTCAAACTACTTATTCTTAATATGTCTATCATGTTATGCCTTCTACCTGGCATTCTCTGTCTTTTAGCTCCAACGTGTGATGGTGTGCCTCTCATTCAACTGCATCAACTTATCTATACACTCTTTGAGTGCTTATTCATCATCCAATCCACTTGCACGCACAATATGCAGGGAGGGTAACATGAATTCCACTGGTAAAATAGCCTCCATGCCAAACACCAACTAAAAGGGTGTGGTCTTATTCAATCTTTTGTAAGTTGTCATGTATGCCCAAAGTACAACAGAGACTTTATCATCCCAGTCTTTCCTTCCAACATCACAAATCTTTATCAATATATGTCCCAATATCTTGTTGAAAGCCTCAACAGTCCCATTGTCATGTGGGTGATAGGGTGTTGTCTTATGATGTGCCACCATAAACTCAACCAATAATATTCTAATAGTCTCATTCAAAAAGTGTGTGCCCTTATCACTTGTCAAACTCAACAGACATCCATACTTGCTGATAATGTTTTCCCATAAGAACCTTGTTGTTGTAGTTATCATGCAATCCTTTGTAGGTGTTGCTTCTTCCCACCGGTCGATAATCTATACATATAATAATATAACACGATTCATTCCTTCACGCAGTGGGGAAATAGGACCCACAAATTCAATTTCCCATTTCTCAAAAGGTTATGCACTCGCTATCGGTCTCAAGGAATTTCATCCCTATACCCAGGCTTCCCAAGGCATTGACAATGATCACACGCCTTGGCATACTCTTTATAATCCTTATATAGTGTTTCCCACCAAAGGCTAGCCAACAAAATCTTGTACGCGGTAACATTACCTACATAATGTCCTCCTACAATTCCACCATGAGCTTCCTCCATTATAGCTTTTCACTCATGTTCAAGTACACACGACGTAAAATATCATCACGACCTAACTTGTATAAATCTCCACTGATTAACATGTAAGGCATGGCGCGTATGACAAGTTGTTTCTTCTCTAATATCTTCATCCCTTCAAGTGCCACACTAATACACAAAAACACAATAATATCTTCTAAGTCGAGGTGGGAGTTCAATCTGAATAGCTAGGCATCCGCATTGTGTCCTTATTTGGGTAAGTGCAAGAAGTTGATGGACAAATATAGGGTCATCCGTGGACGTCATATTGCAAAAAACAGTGAAATCTCAACTTGTAGGGATTATTAGCTATACGCGCACTCTAAATTAGAAAAAATTATATAAATATGAATCGTATCATTCGAAATCTAGTTTCTAAAATACTAATTTTTAAAAAAATTGACAAGTTTAGCTATATTAAACACTTAAAATTATATGACTTAGTTTTTTTTTTTTTTAAAAACTTATAAGATTGTAGTCCGTTTGCCCGCATTTTGGATGACCAAATCTTGTTATTTTTTTTTCCTTTGGTGAAATGTTAGATGTAGTTGTCTATCTTGGAATGGATTTTATTTTGTATTTTTCGAGCAATTTTTTTTTTATGATTTTTTCCGTGAAAGTGGTCTGAAAATATTTAGAAAACGGAGCGCTTTCCATTTGCCCGCCATAACTATATCAAAAAATATCGAAATCAAATATATATATATTTTAACGTGTATAGAATTTTTCCACGCTTGGGATGGTATAAGTTTTATCATATTTTGATAAGTGAAACAAAAGTTACAGTCTTAAACGTAGACATGAACATTCACGGGAAAAAATGTCTTAAAGACCTATTATTAGTAAAAAATTATAAAATGATATTTATCTTATTCTATTCACTTTAAAATCAATATTTCTACAAAGCTAACAGTCTCCCCTACGCGATGGCACTATTTTTGTGAAATGTTTTCAATTTTTTAGCATGGTTCAAGTCTTTGGAAGAGCAGATTTGAGATTTTTTGACCTTTTACACTTCATAATGACCTTCCATAACTTTGGTTGGGGAAAAACAAAGATTTCCCGAGGCTTAGGTTTGGCAGATAGATCCGAGATCACAGTTTATAAAGCGCGATCATGGTTTTTTAACACAAACCACGATTGCGGTTTATAAAGCGCGTTCGCGGTTCATAAATCATATTTACACACATCCCAATGTCTGAATTACCATGTGATTTTTACTCTCTGACCTTATTGTATGAATTATTGTGAAATTCTTTCTTTTTCTACACGTTTTTCTTATCACCGGAAGCAAAACATCATGGGAGACAAAAATGAAGTCAAAAAAGGAAGTCATTAGGTAAAAAACCAAATGAATTAGAGGCCAACAAAATTCAAAATGTTGAGCGAATGCGGAAACTTCATGAATCAAGAAGAGGTTCATCTTCAACCCCAACTATTGTAAGCAATGAAGAACCAGGTAATGTTTCTATTATCAATGTTGAAGTTGAATTAAATACTCGTGATGAAGATGTTTTTACTATCAATGTTGAAGAAGAATTAAATACTCATGATGTAGCAAATGTTGAAATTGAAGGAGACAATGAAAATGTGAATAAGGAAATTCATGTTGAAATCAGACAAATTTTTTTGACAAAAACACCTCCTAGGATTTTACGTAAGAAACCTAATATTTTTATTGAAATTGATGAAAATATTTTGAAACCAATGACCTGACAAACTTTCTAAACAACAAATCGGAAGAAAAAAAGCCACTTTGAAATTTGGGATAATCATTTTGAAATTTTAAATGATTCCCAAAGATGTCAGTTGTTGGTTAGTTTGATGAAATTGATTAAAATGAGACCTACATTAAACACCTTAGGATTGACAACATCTAATATACGTGGTCAAACCTCTATAATTGTTGAAAACCTTCATGATGCATATCACACCGCTTGGTGTCGAGAGACACGATAGGGATAGTAATATTGTGCATCATGTACTTGCTACTAGTGTTGTAAGTGAATCAATAAAAAAATAACATTTGATTACGCAAACAAGTTGAATGTTGCAAGTTAATCAAAAACTCTAATGAAAGCAATTGAAAGACGTAATATCCTTCAATCACTCAATAATGCCATTTTTGGGCATTTTCTACTAGAGCACCGCATAAGGACAAAAATAATTATGATGCTATAAGAGAAGTTATTAAATTTTGGCATGATAACACTAGAGTTTCACCTAATACAAGAGATGTTATAAAACAGAGAGTTGGTTCTACTAATCATGAACCACATCCAAAGCATTTCTTAGATATGACTCAAACTCAATTTTTTCATAAGTTTGAACAAGAGAATCTGAAAATTAAAATTAGTCAACATTTTTTTGAAATGTTGAAACCATTCTATGTGAAAATCAACCATGCTCACACCACTTGTTGTAGGTAACATGTTGAATTTGTGATGCATTATGCTAAATTTTTACGTATTCGTTCTAATTTTCATTCTAAAACTATGTTATCGGAATGTGGTGTTCAAGTTCCACCAATATCTTCCAGGATTTCATTTCTACTATATTTTGTGAAAAAGAAGTTGGACAATTTTTTATAATCGTGATTGTTTAGATGGAAGTTATAGTACATGCGGCGGATTACCTAAATTGGAAAGTTGCATCCATGAGAAAATTGAAGGTACAATAAGACATAATTTAGTTGAGTTTGATAAATATAAATCAATTTGCATACCAGACGAAAGATGGAAAAGATTCTAAACGGTGTGAGCTAGTTACAGAATAAATGTCTGTTTTCTAATTTTTGAGAAAATTTAAGGATGAAATTGTTTATGAGTATGCGAGGCATACACATAGAGCTCGATGGTTGGATGAATAGTTCAAGATATGCAAAGACACATTTCCTATTGGTACTATTGTTTTAGTGGTCGATTTTGCAGAGAATTACACATTACAACCACAAATGGAGGTTCAATCACAATATTACAACTCAATACAAGTTGCCATTTTTGTGCATATAGCATTTCTACATTCTCCTGGATGACATAGAGAATGATCAATTTTTTTAAGAGAGTACCACTTTTATATCAGTGATGATCGTACTCATTCTACTGAATTTGTGCAAGGGTGTTTCTAGTTATTTTATGGAAACTTATCTGATAGGGACATCCACTTCAAACAACATTATATATGGTCAATAATTGTACGTCTCAATTTAAGAATGCACAAATGTTTTATTGGATGAGCAGAATGCACGTCAAGATGGGTGTGCAACATATTTGAGTTTCACTGAGGCTAGACATGGAAAAGGAGAGCATGACAAAGGTGCATGGGCATGTGTGAAAAGAGCTCTTGCAAGAGAAGAGTTGAACTACAAAGATGGTGCTAAATTAAAATATGCAAAGAGCATAATGGAATGGTGTACTAATAACATGGTCTAAGGTTCTCAAGAAAATTTCACAGTTTGTAGATATTTTTGGTTGATAGAGAACAACAAATTGCTAACTACGAGGATTATATACACTCACTGGGTCCAATATTATGCACTCATTTTGTAGCTCAAACACTACTTCGTGGGCCATATGGACAAGAAAGTTTACATTTTTTTGCATCTTGTATCGAATTTGTCACTTTCTTGAGTGTGTTTCACAGAATGGGTGGATGGATGGATTTGTAGGCCTCTAACTCCGCTTCCTAGTTATCAACCTCCACAAGCATTATGACTTGTTTCTACGATGAAGTTGCAACATCCAAGGACTTTGACGAAATTTCGATTTTGGTGCGACAAGGTATTTATGGTTATTTATTTAATTTTTGTATTGAGTTATGTCCATTGAAATTTTAATATGTAATTTAAATTTGAGTTGTTCAACCTTTGTTTTTGTAGGACATGTGTTTGCAGTAATTGTGACAGAAGACAATGAAGAAGGAACAAACTATTTCTTATGTCGTTACATCGAGGAAAGAAAGAAGTTGACTTCTCCTATTATAGATGGCAAAGATATTGAGTATCCTACAGGGTCAGTGGTAGTTACTGGAACTTGGCTTCACGGTATCCATTAAAAAAATCCTCTGTTTGGGTGTTTGAAGACTTTGAGACACATAGGAAAATACTCTTATATTTGCATCTAGTTCTAGCGACAAATATTCAGCTATATAGATATCGAGGAAGGCCTAATAACAAGATTCTTTGGAAGGTTTGAGAGTCAGATCATGAAGCAATCTTGTCTGCTATTTAGAGTAGATCCGATCCTGATGGTTCATTGGAATGAATTTACAATGCTCATGTCTGGTATATATAATTTCTTTTCAATATATATATAAATTTGTTAGTTTAAAGATCTAGATTTAAGTTTGAATATATTTTATTTTAAATTTGTGTATTTTGTATATATAGATAGTATATGGTTTTGATTTGAAACTTAAATTTCTTTGACTAACACTTTTATGTTTAGGTTAGTGGTGCTAGAAAAGCTTCCACCTTCACATGGTTGGCACTGTTAGTAGAGAATTTTAAATTCTCGAAGCTAAGAGAAGCTTTCATTGTTTGAAAAAGTTGTAAATTTTGAAAAAGTTGTAAATTTTGAAAAAGTTGTAAATTTTGAAAATGTTGTAAATTTTGAAAATGTTGTAAATTTTGACAAAGTTGTAAATTTTGAAAATGTTGTAAATTTTGAAAACGACTCCTCCCCAAGTGTTTACAAGACCATACCTACGCATGTGCACCAATCATGAAGGAAAAATCTAAGAGAGGATATTGTAGAGGGTCCCTACACTAAGGTGTCAGATCAGATGAGATGTCTCTAGGTGCCACGAGTCGAGAGTAGTCACCCATTGAAGTTGAATGATATTTTGGTCTCATGGCTCTTAAGGGACTATGCCCAATGAAATAGCCTAGAAGCAATGACCTTATCGCGCACCAAAACACCACCTCCTCTAGCATTCACTTGCCACCTGGATGTGTCGGCGTAGTCGGTTTGGTGCCACGACCCACCGTTTGCAAAATATAACATTTGACAACATTACACTAGGTTTAACTGCACTATTTCATGCGTTTGCAAACAATAGGGCAGCAAGAGCACCAAAATGAGAAGGAAAAAAACCAAGAGAGATTTTGTAGATGGTCCTTATGCCAAGGTTTTGGATCGGGATACGATATGTCTCTTAGGTGCCATAGAGTCCGAGTAGCACCGTCGAAGTTGAATGATATTTTGGTCTCAGGGCTCTTAAGGGACTACGCCCGAACGAAGAAGCCCGAAAGCAATGACCTTGTCACACACCAAAACACCACCTCCTCTAACATTCACCTAGCCACCCAGACATGCTGGTGTAGTCGGTTTAGTGCCACGACCCACCATTTGCAAAATATAGCGTTTAACAACCTTACACTGGTTAAATTGAACTATTGCACGCGTTTGCAAACAATAGGGCAGCCGAGAGCACCTTGAAATGAGAAGGAAAAATTTGAGAAAGGATTTTGTAGAGGGTCCCTATGCCGAGGTGTCGAATTAGACAATATGTCTCTAGGTGCCATGGAGTCCGAGTAGTCACCCATCGAAGTTGAATGATATTTTGGTCCCAGGGCTCTTAAGGGACTACGCCCGAACGAGTAGCCCGAAGCAACGACCTTGTCATGCAAAAACCACCTCCTCTAGCATTCACCTAGCCACCCGAACGTGCCAGCATAATCGGTTTGGTGCCATGACCCACCGTTTGCAAAATATAGTGTTTGACAACCAATCACTGGCTCCAACTGCACTATTTCACGTGTTTGCAAACAATAGGGCAGCGAGAGCACCAAAATGAGAAGGAAAAAATTGAGAGAGGATTTTGTAGAGGGTCTCTATGTTGAGATTTTAGATTAGACGAGACATCTCTAGGTGCCACGGAGTCTGAATAGTCACCCGTCGAAGTTGAACGATATTTTGGTCTCAGGCTCTTAAGGGACTACGTCCCGAACGAAGTAGCTGGAAGCAACGACCTTGTTGCGCACTCAAAACACCACCTCCTCTAGCATTCACCTAGCCACCTAGATGTGCCAAACATAGGTTGGTTCAAGTGCCACGACCCACCGTTTGTAAAATATAGCGTTTGACAACCAATCACTGGCTCCAACTACACTATTTCATGTATTTGCAAAACAATAAGGTAGCGAGAGCACTTAAATGAGAAGAAAAAAACCAAGAGAGGCTTTTATAGAGGGTCCCTACACCAAGGTTTTGGATCAGATGAGGCATCTCTAGGTGCCACGAAGTCTGAGTAGTCACCCGTCGAAGTTGAACGATATTTTGGTCTCGGGCTCTTAAGGGACTACGCCCGAACGAAGTAGCTCGGAAGCAACGACCTTGTCATGCACACCAAAACACCACCTCCTCTAGCATTTGCACCGGCCACCCGGATGTGCCGGATAGTTAGTTCGGTGCCACGACCCACCGTTTACAAAATATAGCATTTGACAACCAATCATTGGCTCCAACTGCACTATTTCGCACGTTTACAAACAATAGGGCAGCGAGAGCACCGAAATGAGAAGGAAAAAACCGAGAGAGGCTTTTGTAGAGGGTCCCTACGCCGAGGTTTCAGATCAGACGAGGCATCTCTAGGTGCCATGGAGTCTGAGTAGTCACTCGTCGAAGTTGAATGATATTTTGGTCTCAGGGCTCTTAAGGGACTACGCCCGAACGAAGTAGCCTGAAAAGCGACGACTTGTCACACACAAAAACAACACCTCCTCTAGCGTTCACATGACCACCTAGAATTCCAACGCAATCAATTTGGTGCCATGAAGTCCTTGATGCATGAATTCTCACTCCTCGCCTCCATTCATTTCCTAGGACTCAAAACATTCAATGTCACTTGTTTACCTTCCATCTCTCTTGTTCTCTTTAGACTTGCCTCTATCCTCTTAGACTGCTTCATCATTGTCCTTGCTTTTCTCTCTTAAGTTATGTTGTTTTGGTGATCTCTCTCCATCCTCTGCTACCCCAACTATGTGTTTACATGCTCATTATTTTTGCATTGTAATAGGATTCTTCATCACAAATCACTAGACACAAAATTAGGAGTATAAGTAAATCATCAAAAATTAAGGGAACACATGTGTGAGGACCTTTTATTCATAAGTGCCATAATTGATTGCATGAGATTAATCATCTCTGCCTCAAATTGAAGCAATGTCTCCCATCTAAAACTTCAACCCCCCAGTCCATCAAGCAAGATCAAGCATTCATACTGCAAAGAAGGACATGTGACCATTGGGTGAGCATGATCCTTTAAAAGGGAACATGATCTATTTCTGAGATTATCTCTTTATTTAGATTGTTCTTGGTCATATTTTTGAAAATCAATAGGAATAGAGTTGAGATCAAGAAAGAGAAATTCCATTGGGAAAATAATCTCCCATTTGCGAGTGAGATGAATAATTTTGATTCTCATTCCTTGGTGAGCTCAGGTGTGTTTTCATCTGACTCAGAGAACTTGTATGCCATTTTGTCCCATACCATCACCTAGAGGTTTTATGCTCTAAAAGAAGCCAATTTTGATTTTGAATCCCATGAGGAGAATGTATCAAATTTTTGGAAGATCTTGGCACAAGAATGCATGAGCTTGGTACTCCTCTCAGGGAGAATAATTCCACATGAAGAATCTTCAAGATTCAAATTTTAAGAATTGGTTCAGGAAAATATTTGTGACCCTTTCCTTCAATAGTCAATACTTTAGTTCAGCCCTTGTAGAGATCATAGGTTATATCTCTAGAATCCTATGAAGAGTTAAATAAAAAATATTTTAGTCAATGTGGAAATATCAATGCCTTTCCTGAGAATTGACTCAACACATTGGAGCATGTGAACATCTTGGAAGATGAGAAAGTTTCATTTGTAGTTTCCAGATTCAACAAGATGGTCTATGGAAAAGCCTCATCATTCAAGATCTTTTGCGGAGGAAGACATGAGTTGATTCTTCATTAGAGGAGGATTCTTCATGCGATGGGTGGAACCTAAGAATACTAATAAGGGCTTACTGTCAAATTTTTACCCTTTTCAACTTGGGAGATCAGAATGCACCACCACATGAAATCTCTCCCTTTCGTCACTTAAGGCTTATAACATTCTCACTAGGTATTCAATTCCTCAAAGACCCCAACTTGATTATGTTCCCTCTCATGAATACTTAACCCCTTCTCACATTATAACCCCTTCTCACATTATCACCCCTTTAAGTCCCTTTGTCACTTAAGGCTTGTAACCTACCCCCATGCCATGTAACCCAGTTAATCCAAAATGGTCAAGGATGAGTTAGAAGGTGAGTTAGCTAGGTTAATGTTAAGAGGTGAGTATAAACATACACTTAGCCATTTTTTAATCCCTTTTTAATATTTCCTTTTCCTTCATTTTGCTAGTATTTAGTTATGCTACTAATTTTTCAAGAAACCCTATTGCAAAAATCACATTTTTGCTCATTTCTCCTTCATTTTTGCTCCATTTCCCCTGCAATTTTGCCCATAAATTCTACTCATGAACTCCTTGAAGATGATCTAAAAATATTTTCCATTGGTACCCTAATTTTTTATAGCATCCCATTTAAAATTTCAGAGAAAAAACTTGCCTTTTTACATCCTCGCAATTCTAGAGATCGAAAACACTTGAAATTTGAAGGAAAACCATATGAAAATACCTAATCTAATGAAAAAATTCATCTCAATCCAAATACAAGAAGACATGATTAAATATTTAAATCAAACATACATATCAGAGAACTAATTTAAATGGTTATGAAAACATACATAGAAGGATATCATACATGTAATGAAATCAAATCAAACATATAGTTCAGATTTATCGTTATGAAAACCAACACACATGGATATATAAGAATCAAAAAAAGTGTGCTCCAGATGCACATCTCTGAAAATATATACATAAGTTCATAATGTATGTGTACATCTCAAACTAAGTGTGTCATAATGTACATATGGGACCACATGCGGTCATAAAAGGCTATATATATATACAATGGACTATATGAAGAAACATGTTCACTAGGACCAGATGGCCCATATATATATCTATGTACATCCAAGTGGACTATGAATCTACTCATGAAACATCTTCCCTCTCTTCGCCCTGCTAGAAGTAGCACGTCCATGACCTAGGGATGTAGTGGAGGGAGATGCCACTACAGATTTCATCCATGTGGTCCTAGGTGTCTCTAAGCATGCCTGCAACCTAACCTACACATTCATAAACAACAAGTTTTTAACACCCAAAATTTTAAAATACATTCAAAATTTAGAAACTTGTACAATTTAGTTAAAATGCATGTGAAATCTTACTACAATGTCATGATCCCTATCAATTTGTTGTTGACGCATCGCAGGGAAAACAATAGACTCACGAGGGGTAAGCTATATACAAATAATTAATTTTCAAATTAAATATTTCACATACATACAAAATTTGATATTGTAGATTTAAGTAATAAGAAATAATGAACCTCCAAAATTTAACAAATTTAAAAAATTGTACCTCAGTTAGTGGATTTGCAGATGCTATGGCAGTATCTACAGCAGCCTCCACAGTCTGCATATATGGAGGAGTCTCTCTAGCAGTCATAAGCTATACAAAAAACATGTACAAATCAATATTAAAATCTACATGACTGCACCACATAACAAAGGTCCAAAGCATGTAATCCACGTGAACTTCAATAATTAAAACAAAGTGTAAAGAGATTTACTAACTCGCATAAAACTCATGTGAGGCGTGCCAAGAGCCTCAATTCCCAGCAGATGATGATGACCCGCCATGCTCCTGTATAAAAGAGAAACATATTAATATGTACAACATACACATGGAACATTATAATAATAATCTAGTAGAATCAAATGAAATTAAAAATGTAAGTTTGTACAACTTGAAACTTACGTTTGAAACATGCCCAAATTTATGCAGATAGCTAGCATGTCGATGCACCGATGTTTACTTCACTGGCTCTTGCTATTTAAAATAAATAAAAATTAATTTTTACATGTATATACATGACGTACAATCAAATATATATATATATATATATATATATATATATATATATATAAATCTCAAACATGTGAATTAAACTATTATATATATATATATATATGTTATTTATATTTATTTGAAATTTACTGTGAAAGACCAATATCATTGGCACCAGCCTCTAAAAACATTCCCAACATCTCATCTATAGAAAAAAATCTTGTGAACCAGCAAATGATGTCTCGCCCGCAGTGCATACGACACCACATGATCCAAAGTGGTGTGGTGCGCTAGAACTGGTGCCTCCACCAACATCACTAGATGTAATCCGGTCACTATGCTGGGTTAGAGTGTCAGTGAGCTCCCTCAATGCATGTAATGTATCAATCTCCATAACCTCCTTCACTTTGTAGGAGGGATAATCAAGGTAGTGGGGTTTTAGGGCATGGGGATCCTAGGTTGACCTATGCGTGCACCAGTCTACTCTGCATGCGCAGAGCCACCTCCTCGACCAAAAAAGTTTGAAAAGTCAAACTAATTCGAGACCTCATTGAGCATGAACTCGCATGATATAATTTCTTCAAAAATAAAGAGTAACCTCATTGTTGTTGCATGGTGGATAATCAAAACCATCCACCATCGGTTCCAAAAATTGTTTTGATTCGGTCATCGTGGCACCAATGGATTGGGAACCATTTGCAAGTAATCGGGGGGGCATTGGTTCTAGGGTCGGTAAATAATGCACAAATGAGGTCTTTTCCAAAAATTTTGTCTTTTACGGCCGCATGGGATAGTTTATCCGCATACCACTACCTACAGTCACCTCTAAAGGTATTCCATCTATGTATTTGGTTGGTTGCGGACTCGACTTCGCCAATCAATGTTTGCAATGTATTGGCTAAAGTCATGCGGGATGGATTTGTAGCATGATTTTGTCTTATAGTCTGAATTAGGTTCTCAATGACAATTTTATTTTCTTGGATTCTTCTAATGATATTATCTTGTGTTCTTGCTGGCTTAGTGGGGACAGAAGGAGCCACAGGAGGCGGATCTATGTTTGGAGGGTTTTGAGGAATGTTCGGTGGGTTTTGAGGAATGTTTTGGCGTTTGCATGATTTCAAGCTTGCCGAACAACTGATAAAACAAGAAAATTGTATACATAAACAAACATTTCAAAAAACCCATGAAAATGCAAAAAAATAACCTAAAATGCAAAAAAATAATTAAAATCGGGGGCTTACCTCCTCGTCTTAACAGCATGGTTGAATCTATCGCTATCCAGAAGTTCGATGAGCAATTTTGAGGTGGTATTCAAAGCTCGAGTGAAAAACATCTAGGAAAAATCACGGTTTGAAATGAAAAATGGGGAAAATAAGGAGTCACGGGACTGCTAATTTTTGTCTCAAAGTTTCGCAATCATGGTTTATAACCGTGCTCATGGTTCTAGGTTCGGTAATTACCGAACCTGGAATTCAGAACCGCGATCGTGGTTTAAAATCCGCGATCGCGGTATATAAACCACAATCTTGGTTCTTGAATTTCGGGTTTTTATGTCCACGGAAATTTCCACCAACTTCATGAACTTACCCATTTCTCTACACATCCTTTCCTGAGTTAATTCTTGTAATCGATCCACTCTGGAATTTCTATTTCCTAGATTTACCACCACTGTAAATTCAAATTCCTTAAACAAGATAATCCACTGGCATATGTGCCCCTGCGCAAAATGGGCTTATTAACTAAGTACTTAAGTTCCATGTGATCTGTATAAAATATAAATGGAGTTGCCAACAAGTATTGTCTAAACTTGTGCAACACGTAAATCATGGAAAATGCTTCATGCTCTGTAGTTATATAATTTTACTCAACTAGTGTCAACTTCCTTCTCACAAAATAGATAGGATGATCAACAATCCCATCACCAGGTTGTGCTAACACTACACCAATGGCCATGCTAGAAGCATCAACATGTACATGAAATGGTTTGTCCCAAGAAGGAAAGTACAGAATGGGCGCAGTAAGTCTTTCCTTGAATGTCTCAAACGCTAGTTGTTGCACCTCATCCCAATGGAAATTTCCCTTACTTTTCAACAATTCTTCCAAGACGCGGAAATCTTAGCATATCCCTTAATGAACTTATTGTAATAACCTATGTGTCCTAAAAACTTGCACACCTTGCGCTTTTTTGGTAGGCTCCTCTTAACCCAAAATAACTACAACTTTATCAGGATCTACCAACAAACCTTCTTTACATATAATATGTCCCAACAAAGTCTCAAAGGGTGTCACAAAGATACACTTCTTAATATTGAGAGATATTCTCAATGTTGAGAGAAACTCTCTCAAACATAAGTCTCAAATTGTCACAATGATCTATTACCCACACATATAAAATCCAATCATCCAAATAAACCTATAAATACTTGTGTATAAATTCCTCAAATTCTTGTACAACAATGCATAAAAATACTATGCAAGCACATTCTTCAACCCAAAGGGCATAATCAGATATGCGAAAATTCCCCACTCAGTGGTGAAATTTGTCTTTTCTTGGTCTTCTTTAACAATCTACACCTGATGATAACTAGAAAATCCATATGTAAAAGAGTAAATCTCATGCCCTACAATACCCTCCAAGATCTCCTCAATAAAAGGTGTGGGAAAAGGGTCTATGACATAAGTAGCATTCAACTCTTTGTAGTCCACACATATCCTTATCCTACCATCTTTATTTATGCTTATCACCATGGGGCTAACCCACTCTGACTCCTCAATGGGCTCAATGATTCCAGATTTCAACATCTTATCAATCTCTTCCTTTACCTTGACATGCATATTAGGATTCATCTTGTAAGGCCTCTTCCTAACCAAGTGCGCACCTTCTTTTAACTTTATCCTCATCTCACCCAAAGAGTGATGCAATCCCTTCAACTCATGATAGCCTCATGGAAATAAGTCTTGGAAGTCACATAGTAGCTCAATAATATTTTCCACCTCTTGTTTAGACCAATAGTCACCAATAATGGTCTCCTTAGGTTTTGTATATGTCACAATGTTGGCCTTCTTTATTTTCATAGGCTCGTGATAAGCACGTGCCTTCTCGTCGCATTATCTCGAGACCTCGTGCATACCTATAGTATGATCAACATCTAGATTCTTTACTTCTTCATCATTAATCATGTAAACTAGCTTACCCTTATCTTTTTCCAGCTTAGGTGTGCCTATGCTTCTCCTCATATGTCTCTTCTTCTTCAAAGCACACCTCAAAATCTAACTCTCCAAACATATCTAATAGAATTTCCTCAGCCTTTTCACTATCCCCCATCATAAGGTGCTTCACAATTTTTAATGCTTCATTCATGGAGGTTTAGTAAAAAAATAGTCAAAGGTTTGAATCATACCTGAGGTCATCTCCTGTCAATTAATTGTTTCTCATGTGAACTTTGCATGGATATACCACGGGTGCAACAGCTTGATTCTTAGGGTGGCATAGAACTTATGTACCTAGAGTAATGGTGGTAAGGCCTCCTACTCTTCCATCCAAATACTCTCACACTTCTGAATGTGGTGTGAAGCAAAATCCTTTCCATGGAATTCACATATCTAATAAGGTACATTATTCCTTAGAAACCTAGTAGAGAAGGAGATTCTCACCTCTCGTCACTTCAAAAGGTTATCTCCTCTATGGGTAGTCCACCAACGTGTTGGTGTCCCGCATAGGGTATAAACCAAAATATTTCTTTTGTCACCCTCATCCTTCCACATTGGGATTCTATGGCGCATAAATACATTAAGGTTTCCTTCACCAGTGTACTAAGGTACCTGGTTATGACCCAAGTTCCTAACCATGTGCATCCCGATTACGTGAGTAAATATGTTCTTAATATCTCTCCTGACCATTTCAGACACTCCATACTCCCAGTTATCACATAAAATACTAGTTTTATTACTCATAGACTAAGCATCATCCCACTGAATAATACCTTCTTTAGATGGCTCAAGCACTTCAAGGTCTCTAACTATACACACATATATCCTATTCAAATCCTCTTCACTCAATGGTTGTAGATAAGGCATAGCTTTCCCATTTGTTAGAGGAATAATTATGCGCTCATCTTTTTCTCAAAACTTATATAACCTTTATTAAAGTGTAGATCAAGATTATTCACGTAACACCAAGAGCACCTAAGCAATGCTGGAAAACTATTTGCTTCTACAAGTGCCAAGACCTCAAAGTCCCCAGATAAACTTGGCCCCTTGTATAGTAATAGTGGCATCCTTCAATACTCCAATGGGTATGGCTCTAGTCCTGTTCACCATATACAACACATTTGAAGAGGGTTATAATAGTGGTATCCCTATTTGATTCCATGCATCCAAAGTGAGTACATTTACTTCTAAACTTGTATCAATCAGTATGTTACTCAACAACCATCCATCAACAACTAAATTCAAAGTGATATCTTTATCATACTCAAGACTGTGAGGGGGTAATTTTGCATGTTATATTTGTCTTTCACACTCAAATCCAATGTGTGGTATCTTCTCCCTTAGCCATTCCCCTAGTAATGGAATAATATTCTCCTGGCACAACATCTTACAAACCTCCTTCAAGTCATCAACATATTTTTGAGGAATCTCAACTATCTTCACCGCTCCATCTTCCATGACTCCTTCAAGAAGCATTGATATCTCACCCTACAAGTTTCTAATAACCTCCATAGTCTCTTAATATAACTCTTTATGATGAGAAAGATTGAGATATTTTTCATTTATCACCTCATTCTTTGTAATAAAAGGCTTCTACTTCTTTGAATCTCATGAGCACGCACAACCTCCTCGGTGCAACTAGTCACCTACATGTAGCATCTCGGATTAGGTGCAATCTTAGGCATCCATTGGTTTTCTATAGTGCGCTACACTTTAATCATCCCCACGCCCTTATCATTCTTCTTATAGTTATTACTCATGTGCTCATATAACTTAGGAAATTCTTCAAACTTATGTTGTTTCCCGCACCATGAGTAGACTATGTTATGAGAGAATTTGTGCCTATAATGATCAGGGGATCCACATGTGAAATAGGTTCTATAGGGAAATTCACTTCTTCCACCACCGCAACCACGATCTCTATATCCTCCTCGGTAACCTCTACCTCTACCACCTCCATCAAAGTTCCCTTCATGATGTTTTCCTTCCTACTCCTTTGAATTATTCATGACACTAGTCTAGTGCACACCAGTTTCAATAGCATCATGAATATGATCAATCAATCTATAGTTTTCCATATCATGAGTGTGAGACTTAAAAATCTTACAATAACATGACACATTCTTCCAGATCACACATTGCAACAATAGAATCTACTTGAATCATGATCCAAGTGACAGATCTCACAATACAGCAACATGGCATGCACCGATTTATGAGGGCAACTATCCTTAGTATGTCCTTTAACCTCACAATTTGTACACCATATTCCACTACACGTCTCATGAGCTGAATTGGCCGATAGTTTCTCCAATTTCTTTTCCATAGATGCAATTTGTGCCTCTAAGAATGGGCTAACTCTAGTGTCTAATCTCCCAACCACCTTAGTGTGCATTTTCCTCCAAAGCCTCATGTGGATCTGTAAATGTCTTATGAGAGAGCACCCTTCTGAAATGTGTTATCAAACTACCAAAAAACCATTATGCATGCTAGCTAGGGTGAATATCATAAGACAAATTTATAGAAAATTTTTAAGACATGCATCATACTCTCACGCTCTCTTAGCCATGCCTTGCTTAATGTCCTTCAACGCGTTGATGCTTTTCTATTCAAACTCAGGTATATGAAACTCAGCCAAGAAAGCATCAAACAAACGCATTGTAATCTATAATAGTCTCTTTCAAGTCATACTTCATATACTAACTATGTGCGTACACTTGCAAAGTAGTAGAAAATTGATTCTCCTTACGCTCTGGAGCTTTGATTCCCTTAGCGTGCCATAGTATCTCACACATGTTCATATGCTCCGTTGCATCTTCAATGCCTCTATACTTTGGTAGGATAAGAAACTCTTATAATATATTTTTTTGCTAATGCAGTATGCGGACCATGCCCACTGGATCTTAACTCCGTATTACCTCCAAAGATTCCCCCCTCCGGAACCACCAAATCCATTAGATCATAAACCTCATGATCCTCCTTATCCACCTCTTGTAAGGTGCACGGACCGCAGGATGAGCTAATTTATGTTCCAATTATTGTACTAAATTGAACTCCCACAGTTTGTGAAGTTGTGCTACTTCCAGATGTATTACCAACATTCTATGTACCCACGCTCTGTCCTAATGACGCACCAAAAAATATACCACCAATTAGACCACCAAATAAAGAAGATGTCTACGCATCCATAGATGAATTTTGTGTCTAAAGAACTCTGTATTCAACGGAAAATGAAAGCTACCTATCACTACTCTATCACCAACACTAGCATGTTTCTCAATAATTGTTTCAAGAACTGGAACACCAAGTGCAAGGGAAAGGTCATCAAGTGGGATCATATGCGCACTACGGTCCTTATTATTTATTCTTCTAACGTGCTCTCATCTGAAGCTAAAGGGGATTCTCTTTCACGCTTACCTAAATGGGGAGTATCGGCTACTCATATTCCATGTTCTCTGTGAACCTCAAATCCTTTGTGCATCACTTGTCTCCACAACTCCATAGACTCCTAACTCCACGCTTCTTCACTAATTCCCTCTCCCATGCTTCATTATACTTAATCCATCTTTCCTCTCTTTCCTTTTCTTTATAAGGTCCACCATCTTTCACCACACCTGCTCCTGCCCCTATGTGCGGTGGAGGTTTAGTTAGCCATAGGTCATTCTTCCAAATCTAGAGTCACCAACAAGATCTTAATTACTAAAGGGATAACATGTGAATAAAGTCCTCTCGGATCGCACAAGAATTGAAACTTGGCACCCTCTGGATAGGAATACGTAGAAACATCATAATCCAATATGTAACTATACAAAACACTATGCTACCAATGATCTACAACATGTGTCAAATTCACATAAGAATCATAAATATTCTAATAATATTCTTGTGTCCAAACAATTGTTTTATACCTCCAATTTTTCTTTGATGCATATGCTACCAGCCACTCATACAACTCTATAGGAAAACAACAAAAGAACGTCTCATAGAGTTCATGATATAGATGTTCTTAAACCCACGTGCAAGCATTGAAATATGGTTCAATATTATATCTGTGAGCAAACTGGTCTTCTAAGTCCACAACCCAACTCTCAATGTTGTCCAAAGTCAACTCGATACGTCTTCATCATGCAACATCCTGCAACAACTTGAAAAGAGGTCCCGACAATGGAACCAAAATGTAGTCTCTATTTCTTGCTCAAAACCCTAGACGTGTTGGCACATCACCTACACAGATCTGAGTGCTCAACCAAAGTGCGCAAAGGTACTAGGTCCTCTTTTTATACTAGCTTTGTCAAGATGTTAGCATGATCATTCATATATTCCATAACCATAAGTAATTAAAGGTAAAGCATAACAAAATCTAGCTCACAACCATAGTGCATAATAAATCAAACAAGGATCAAGATCAGATTCACCATATAATAGT
Source organism: Taxus wallichiana var. yunnanensis (assembly GCA_018340775.1). Lineage (NCBI taxonomy): Eukaryota > Viridiplantae > Streptophyta > Pinopsida > Cupressales > Taxaceae > Taxus > Taxus wallichiana. The sequence continues at coordinate 143,147,003 of CM031236.1, forward strand.
CATGAGAAGTAACATCAACAATCAATATCCATCCACAAAGATCCATTATATTACTTCATCACAAACCAATAGCTAAATACATACAAATAACATTGTCATAAGCTATGTGTGCTCATAAACCAACAACATAACTCTAACACATACAGTCTGATGATCATGAGCCAAAACCGTGTAAATCAATACATATATAGGGGTGGGGACTTTCCCTTCACTTTGCCTATGCACTCTCAAAATAGGCTACATGCTCAAAATATCCATGCATCACTTTCAAAAGGTAATCAAGAAGCATGCAAGCTTCACTAACAATATATTACCTATAATTAACTCTAGATCCAATCCTATTATTAGCTTTAACTTCACATGATGCTTGATCTTCCACTTCACTCCAAAAATAGCCATTGCTTCATCCACAAGTATTCTTGTTCTTATCCAATGTGTGCTTTGTAGAAATAATTCCTCAAATCACATAGCGAGGAAATTATATAGTAGAAGTATACATGTTGAAATATAACAACATAAATAAATAATGCACAAAAGAAGATAAGATTTGACATGGTTCACCCAATGTGGGCTACGTCCACCAAGAACTTGCTCGATTTTATTATCAATAAGAGTAAAACAACTCTCATAGTTTTCTCTCAGTTATGAACTCACAATAGAATTCAAAAGATGTTAAACCACATCTAAACCACAATTGACACCCAATTTCTTAACCTTGATCACTCTTGATCACCTCTTGATCACTAAGAATCAAGACCTCTTGAACACACAATATATCTTTAAGATACCCTAACACCTCTATTTATAGGATTACAATCCTTTAAGAAGTCCAAAAGCTGACCCTAGAAGTTTGAAAGTCATGACCTTTCATCTTCCCACAGCTGGAAAAGAAACTATCATGACCTTTCATCTTCCCATGGCTGGAAAAGAAATGGTCATGACCTTTCATCTTCCCAATTCAAACTCCACACTTCAATATTGATTTGAGAAGACCAAAAATAGGCTCCACACCCCAACAATCTCCCACTTGGAGACTGTTCCTATTGAGAAAAGTTCTCAACCCTTCATTATCAACCATGAAGGCCAATCAAAGTTGAACACAACTTCAACTTCTCCCTTGTGACCACCTTGGTCATCATATCCGTAGGATTCTAACTGTATGAATCTTTTCCAACTTCAACTTATCTTCTTCCAAAGCTTCCCTGATGAAATGATATCTCAGTTGAATGTGCTTCATCCTAGAGTGAAAATTAGAGTTCTTCACTAAATGAATAACACTCTGACTATCACTATGTAGTCTCCAAACTTCCCGCTATGACCCAACTCATCAAACAAGCAGTTGTAGCTAAATCATATCCGTGCTTGCCTCTGTGGCAGCAACATACTCAACCTTTGTGGTTGACAAAGCCACAAAATTTTATAACCGTGAAATCCAACTCACCACTGTATCACCAACCATAAATACATAACTTGTCATGCTCTTTGCTTTGTCCAAATCTCCTGCCATGTCCAAATCTACATAACCATGCAATGTAGTGTTTGATCCACCAAAACACAATGTTGCTCCCATGGTCCCTCTCAAATACCAAAGGATCCACTTTACTTCCTACTAGTGCTCTCTACCTGGATCACTCATAAACCTTCTCACTTCCCACTACATGGGAAATGTCAAGCCTAGTGCATACCATAACATACATCAAGCTACCAACTGCTGATGAGTATGGTACCCTGGACATCTAGATTTTATCCTCCTTAGTCTTGGGACTCTGCTCCTTTGATAATTTAAAGTGACTTGCCAAAGGGGTACTAACTGGTTTAGCATCCTACATACTAAACCTCTCCAAGACCTTCTTTATGTAATCTTCTTGAGATAACACCAGCTTCCTCTCTTTCCTGTTCTGAGTTATTCTCATACCAAGGATTTTTTTGCTACCCCCAAATCCTTCATAGCAAAGGAGTCACCTAGTTACTTCTTGAGTACCTTTATTTCCTACATGTTCTTCCCTGCAACAAGCATATCATCCACATACATGCATAGAATAATATAACTACCATCAAGAAACTTCTTGATGTACACACAATGGTCTGAGTGACACCTAGAGTAACCCTGCTCCTGCATAAAACTATCAAACTTCTTATACCACTGCCATGGAGCTTGTTTCAAGCCATATAAGCTCTTCTTCAATTTGCACACTAACCTCTCCTTCCCTTTGACCTCATAACCCTATGGCTGCTGCATATACAATTCCTCCTCCAACTCACCATGAAGGAATACAATCTTCACATCCAACTACTCTAAGTGTAGGTCTTCTACTACTACTAAACCAAGAACAGTTCTAATAGAAGTCATTTTAACAACAAGAAAAAAATTTCATCAAAGTCTATACCTTTCTTTTGTGCAAATCCCTTGACCACCAACCGGGCCTTGTATCTTTCCTGCCTCCATCTTCCTCTTTGATTTTATACACCCACTTGTTCTGCAATGCTCTCTTTCCCTCGGTAGCTCCACCAGATCCCAAGTCTAGTTTTCCATAAGAGATCTATGCTCTTCATCCATGGCCTGCTCCCACTTCTTCCTGGCATCCACCTACACTTTGCTTCCTCAAAGCACTTTGGCTCTCCATTTTTAGTGAGCAATAAATAATTCAAAGATGGAGTAAATCATTCAGGTTCCCTTCTTACCCTAGAAGACCTTCTCACCTCAGGAGTTTGGGGTTCCTGATGAGTAGGTTCTTGAACTAGTTGTGCCGGAACATGCTACACTTGAACCGGCCCCTTAGATACCTTGTTGTCCGTAATGTCCTCTAACACTGTGTATTATTTCTTTGATTCCTCTTTCTTTTCCTGCAATTGATCTTTATACATGACTTTTTCATTAAAGAAAATATCTCTAGACCAAAATATTTTCTTGTCCTTAAGACTCCAAACATGGAAACCAAAGTCATCCTCACCATATCCAACAAAGGTGCATTTCTTAGACTTAGCCTCTAACTTGGTCCTATCATATTTATCAATTTGAACAAATACCTCGATCTAAATACTCTAAGAAATGAGTAATAAATTTTCTTACTGACAAGCCTCCTCGGGTGTACCTCCATCCAAAGCCATAGAGGTCCTCTGTTAATCGGATAAATAGTTGTGCTCATCCGCTTCCACCGAAAACATGATTTCCTTTTTCATTATCTATGACACTCCATTTTCTTGTGGAGTATTTGGAATCGTTCTTTTCTGGGGATCCTATTTACCAAACAAGAATCAATAAATTCATTGTTGCAATACTCCCCTCCATTATCCGATCTGAGACATTTCAACTTGAGACCTGTTTCATTCTCAACCAAGGATTTCCATCTTTTGAAGGTTTCAAACACATCAGATTTATTTCTAATGCAATATACCCAAACTTTTCTAGTTGCATCATCAATGAAAGTGACATAATAACATGAACCACCAATAGAGTTTACCTTAGCTGGCCCCATACATCTATATGCACTAAATCCAACTTACCCTCCTTCCTGGTAGGTCCAACCTTGAGGAATATCACCCGCTTTCTATTTTCCATAAACACAATCCTCATAGAAGTCTAAATCTAACTCCTTTAATCTGGGTAACCTATCCTTTATAATCTGCATGCCCTTTTGACTCATATGACCAAGTCTCTGGTGCCATAAAGTTGCATCTCCATCTACAACAACTAAATTACAATAATCAACACCATGGGTTAAATACAAAGTATCGCTTGTCTTACCTCTTAACCAAAAGAGCTTCCTTGGTAACCTTCCAAGAATCCGTTGTAAAACTAGCCGTATAGCCATCACTCCCAACCGACCCATTGATATCAAGTTACACCTCAACTTAAGCACATGCCTAACATCCTTAAGTAGCCATGTGTTCCCATTCTACATTTTCACCTGAACACAACCTTTCCCTACTATTCTACATGGTTCATCATCACCAAGATATACATGTCCAAAATCTCCTTGAACAAAATCAAAGTAATTTCTATTTGGGGTGGCATGGAAAGAAACCCTAAATCTAACACCCAAGACTCAACAATATTATCTAAAGAAAGAATTAAGGCATCCTGACAAATATCACCTGCTTACCACATTTACCTCTTTAGTTTCCTCCTTGTTCTTCTTATCCCAAAGAGCCCAATAACTTTCTCTTGGAATTCCCACCTTCCAACTTACTCTTGGAATTTGATCATCATTTGACTTCCCACGGTTACCTTTCCCTATGTTCTTTTGTCTCCTCTGCTCTCCACCGTCAAAGGGTTTCCAAAATTAGAAGAATATCTGGTGCTCTTCCTTCACATTTCCTTGCTTAGGATCACATCTATTACATCATCAAACTTCATCTTTTAATTATTAGAGACTGAATTACTTACAACCATAACCAAGTTGTCCCAGCTATTTGGTAAGGAGAAAAAAATCAACACATCCCTGACCTCATCATCAAAGTCAATTTTTTTCGAGTTTAACATACTCACAACCGTATTAAATTCATTCAAATGAACAGAAATAGAACCATTCTCAAACATCTTCATATTAAATAAATTTTTCATCAAAAATATTTTATTAGAGGCAGAGGGTTTTTCATATAATTTCCCCAACACACTCATGAGACCTTTTGTGGTCTTCTCCTGTGATATGTTGAAAGCAATTGAAGATGCAAGACATAACCAAATTACCCAAGTGCCTTTCTATCCAAAGAACTCCCAATCCTCATCCGACATGGTTATAGGTTTCTTTTCTTTTCCAGCCAAAGGAACATGGAGGTCCTTTTGATATAAGTAATCCTCCATTTGCATCTTCCACAAACCAAAGTTCTACCCATTGAACTTCTCAACCCTTGATCTTCCCTCATCTGCCATAGCTCCCACTCAAGCTAAACTTTCCCTGTGATTTACCACTTCAGCAAAAAATCACCAAAGCTTTGATACCAATTGTTAGGAATTAGAGAACAAATATGCGGAAACAATTCCTCAAATCACAACAATAGGAAACTATATAGCGAAGTATACATGCAGTAAATATAACAACATAAATAAATAATGCACAAAAGAAGACAAGACAAGATTTAACATGGTTCACCCAATGTGGGCTACATCCACCAAGAACTTGCTCAGATTTTATTATCAACAATAGTAAAACAACTCTCACAATCTTCTTTTCAGTTATGAACTCACAACAAAATTCCAAAGATGTTAAACCACATCTAAACCACAATTGACACCCAATTGCTTAACCTTGATCACTCTTGATCACCTCTTGATCACTAAGACTCAAGACCTCTTGAACACATAAGATATCTTCAAGATACCCTAACACCTCTATTTATAGGATTAAAATCCTTTAAGAAGTCCAAAAGCCGACCCTAGAAGTTTGAAAGTCATGACCTTTCATCTTCCCATGGATGGAAAAGAAAATATCATAACCTTTCATCTTCCCATGGCTGGAAAAGAAATGGTCATGACCTTTTATCTTCCCAATTCAAAATCCACACTTCAATACTGATTTGAGAAGACCAAAAACAGGCTCCACACCCCAACACATACACCCAAAAATGACCAAAACAAGAGAAAGAAAGACCAGGGAAGAGTTTAACCTTGTGAAGTGGGACACTTGGAACCAACCAACCTCCTACCTCCCAACGTAGCTACTTCATGAGAAATCCTGAGTAAGAGATTAAAGGAAAACCCCAACTTGTGACGACGTAGACCCACCACACTAGCCATTTCCACAAGCACAGTTGCCAAAAGACTAGGAAGATTCAATTTCTCAAGCCGCTTACCTTCGTAAAGCACTGCCGAAATAGGCCTCATGCACTTCCTCGAAATTTCATCAGGACCATGTTCTCGCACCGATAGCTCCGCAATCACCCCATGTACTTCCTCCAAATTCTTCCCTTCACGAACCATGTCCAAAGAGAGGAAATGCATGACCAAAACCTCCAACACCTCAACCAAGTTAGCGAGGTATTGGGATTTAATGAAATGCATTGCAATTACCCAAACCTCCTCAATATTCACTTGCACTAGAAATAACCATGAAATGAACAATGAGGCCACCTCGAGTTCACACGATCTCTCATCAAAGCCCCCATATATTCCTCCCAAATAATCTTCACAATAGCCTCCCAAATAGGCCATGTCTCTGCTAGAAAATAATGTGAATTCGAGCCATCGAAACCTCCCGAAGAAATCCATCTCGCAATGAGCACCCCCGCAAGAATTGAAAGCTTAGCAGTGGATGCTCCATTACTACATACAAAAAAATCCTCCACATCTTTACCCCAACAAACCAGAGAGCAATAATTAAAAAAGTCATCACCACTGAAGATTAAAGACCCCCACTCCCCCCTTCTCAAGAAATGATCTCACTTAACCCTTCCCACGTACTCACTCACTCAAAATGATTAGGCCACCTCTCCTTATGATACCTTGATTTACCAAAAGATCAGTGACCTTTTTCACCTCCCTATAATTATCCCTAATACTCCACTTGGGGTTCTTACTCAACCAATATTAAATATTGCTAATGAATAATTCCAACTTCCACGATACTACTTTACCTCTTTGAAATCCATTAATCACTACTTAGGAGTCCCCTTTGATCTCCCTCACAACCAATATCAACAGTGAATTTGAGGCCTTTAAGAAGGGCTTGAGCCTCAACTTCATTACACATTCCTATTTCTAGTGGATAGGAACTGGAAATCATTAATTTTCCAGTTGCATATCTAATCAAACACCCTGCTCCCTAAATACTTGGGTTACCTCTCAAGCCCCACAAAGTCTAGTTTGTGAAACTCATGAGGGGCGGAATCCATTTCCCTTGCTTCCTAAGAAAACAAATTTCAACCCTAGATAGACCTTTTCGGATAATCGTCCCTATATCGGGGATTTTGATCGGGGCCAAGATAATCTCAATCGAGCATCCATCGAAGACAAGCAAGATATATCTCTACTTTTCATGCTCACATTCTCTGAAATTGAGATTTCCAAGTTAAACTAAACTGCAGAGTTTTAGAGTATTCTTCTCGAAAGATTATGAGATTTTGTTCCCACCAATTATGCCAAATCAGCAAGATAGGGGCGCACATCCAAATCAAGTAGAGAGCGCCACCATGCCCTAACCTACGCCAAGAAATCATAAAATGTCTAATGTTCCTTCTATGTACCCAAACTACTCCAAGATGAAAACATAACCGGTTCCAACATTGCAAGGTGAAGGGGAAAACAAGAAATAGATGGTCAATATTTTCTTCACCTACTCTACATAATATACACTCGATAAGGGCCAATAGCCCCACTTCTTCCTATGTTCTTGAGTGAAAATAATACCTTTAGTCACCAACCAGCTAAACACTCCAACTTTTGGTAGATCTCGACTTCCCAAAATCCTTCCCAACAAGGATGGACTTCACCTTCTTTGGTAGCCCACCATTTATAACCATATTTCACTTGATATGAACCCAACGGGATCCCAACTAAAATAACAAATCATTTTCTAGGGAAAGAAATTCTTTACGCCCCAAGATGGCTTTCTGTAGCACTCTTTCAAAAATCTTAAATATCCAAGTCATCGAGGTCCTTCTAAAGACAAATAAGTGAATCGTCCATAGTTGAAATGTTGTAATCTGCCACTTTCTCTCCCCAATTAATTTTTTGGCTACCATGGCTTCCTCGTAAATCCTAGTTTAAAGAAAGAGTTGTCTTGATGCTCCAAGAATCATCCTAGAAGTTTTTAAAGAGTCATTCCCAATCCTCTAGGAAGAGATATGCTCGAATACTTTACTACATGACATAAAGAAATTCCACATATGAGAACCTTGGGGGACTTCTTGGCTCAAAAGAACCACCAAGGCCACCTCCCTACAAATACTATTTTCTCGAACAAGAGGTACACATTGCACATCGGGATTAGAGAGAATCCCTAGATATTTTTAGCACCTAAAGCTAATTTCTACCAATTAAGGTTCAAGATATCCATTCCTCCCTCGGATTTCGGTAGAGAAACCCGATTCCATCCAACAAAGTGAATTTTCCTTTCTTCACGGGTACCACTCCACAAGAAATTACTTAAATACTTTTCAATATATTTTAAAATCATCAATGGCAGTCTCATCACCTACATCATATAAGTAGGAATAACATTCAACACAAAATTAATTAGAATAAGCCTCCCATATAGGGTAAGCCATTTACCTTTCCAACTTTGGATGTGGTTTTCAATAGAGTTAAAAAAATCATTCCAAAGGAAGGATCTTCCTGCTCCTACAAAAAGGAACCCATAAATACTTATGAGGGAGAGAACCTTTCATAAACCCAAGGATATTAAAAATTCTCCTCTGCAACCTTATAGGAGTATTGAAAAAGAAGATCTAAGATTTCTCGAGACCGATCTCTTTCCCTGCCACTTCCGAATAAAGATCTAATAAAATATGGAAACCCCTAGATTCCTCCATAGAGGATATTTTTAAAAGGAACGTGTCATCGGAAAATTGTTGATTAGTAAAAGTTTCTGACTCCTCAGTTATCTTCAGACCACTGATTCGACCAGCGAGGTGAGCCACCTTAACCACTTGGTTGAGAGCTTCTGCCACCAGAATAAACAAAAAATAAGACAATGGATTTCCATGTTGAATACCTTTGTTTCTCTAAAAGAAACCTTCCACAAACCCATTGACCAACACCGAAGCTTGGGGTTGAGATACAATTGTAAATCTATTTACTAAAATTGAAATTAAAGTCAAGTATTTGAAGAGATTTCATGAGGAAACACTAATTAATTCTATCATATGCTTTGCTAAAGTCTAATTTAATCATCATTCCACGGACCCTATTACCCGAAAGTGAATGCATCATTTCATGAGATAAAATAATTCCCTCTATAATAAATCTGCCTAGAAGAAAGCCGGTTTGTTCTCTTGAAATGAGTCTATTCAAAAAGGCTTCAAATGACTTGCGATGGCTTTGAAAATAATTTTATATGTAGTATTATAGAGGGATACTAACACGAAAACCATATCCATTGAATCTTTCAAAATTCTTAGGGAAGAGGCTGATAAATGTATGATTCATTTCTTTCAATATTTTACCTATTTTATGCGACTCTTCAATTGCTAACCATACTTCCTAGCCAACAACATCCCAAAACCCTCGAAAGAAGTCTCATTGAAAACCATCTAGACCATAATTTTCTCTATTTCCATAGAAACGATGACATGACGAACCTCATCAATAGAAAAAGGAGTCATTAACCTCTCCTGATCCTCTTCTTCAATGACACTAGGAACTTGTTCAAATAGTACATGTTGTTGAAGAAGAGGAGAGAAATCTTCCCCCCAGTGAGGAAAAAAGTTCACAACTTCCTCTTTAATAGCTTTGTTTGAGACAACCATTCACCTACTCCATTTTTGAGTTGCGATATATAATTAGAGCTTCATCTCTATTTGATAGAAGTATGATTTTTTTTTAATTCTTATCACCTTCCTTTAACCAAATTTCTCTTGATTTTTGACGCTAAAAATCTATTCCTTAAAAATTAAATCATTCAATTTGGCAAGAAGAGATTTTTCCAAAGAGTAATCTTCCTGACCCATTCCAAAACTAAACACCCTTTTATTGAGCTCCTTCAAATTCACCTCAACTCTTACTTTTTCTCGAAAGATATTCTTAAATGGAGACTTATTCCAAACAGATATTTATTTCATGAGCATGGACAAATTTTTAGACATAATGAACATGTGTTTTCATTTTACCACAAAGGATGACCACCACCGCTTCACTAAATCCTTGAAAGTTAGATCCTTCATCCACATCATCTCAAATTTAAAAGGGTAAATTCTAGGATCTCAGTATCAATAGAAATGTTGAGTGTGATAGGGAAGTGATTTAACCCCAACCACGCAAGAACTTCACTCTCCATAAGAAACACTAGCATGAAGCCACCGAGGATTAGCCAAAAATATGTCAAGGAAGATTGTAATTCTCCCTAGCATAAAATTCTATTAGACCAAGTCATCCATCCTTTCTTGGGAAGAATATCCCAAAGCTCGACTTCCTCCACAAAAGAAGAGAAATATCTCGGAGATTGGGGATTAATCTTAGACCCCTCACTATATTCTAAATCCAAAATAGTGGCATTGAATTTTCCAGCTAGAACCACAAGAACATCCCCTAAGGATTGCAATTTATCCTTAAGAGTGTCCCATAGTTCCCTTTTCTGAATAATATTGGTCGAGCCGTAGATATTGTAAAGGAAAAACATTTATCGAAATTCTTAACCTTTACCTTACACCAAAGAAAAAAACTTGATTCTTCCACGAAGGAAACATTCACTTTGCTAGAAATCCATATAACCCCAAAACCACCCAAAGCCCCAATGGCATTGAAAAAAACACCTTTCTAACCCTCCATTTCTTTAACCACCTATAGAGACACTCATAACCGAGCATTTTGTTTTTATGAAGACAAAAATTTCAGCACCTTATTCTAATACTAAACACCTAGACATGTGTTTCTTCTCGGGGGCATTTAAACCCCTAAATTCCATGAAATAAACTTCAAGTTTTCTTCGGGGGAGTGGCCCTCCCTATTTATAGGTTTATCAAAATACCTCAACTATTTCCTTACCTGCTGCAACCTCCTTAATATTTTTCCTCTCATTACTTGGCCTACCCGACCTAGTTTCCTTTCCAAAATTAAAAGAACTTATGTCTGGAGTCTCAACAAGGAAAAAACCTCCTCGCCATCTTTCAAAACTTTCGGAGAAGAAAACCTATCTGCTTCCTCCACCTCCCTTTCTAATGAACCATCTAACTGCTTCTTGATAGGAGACCCGGTGAATCGATCTACCATGGTGGCCTCCTTCCCCAAATTGACTCCTTTTAAAAGAGATAGAAAAGGGAAGATTCTTCGACAACCTTAGAGGTTTCTTATAAAAGGGAGTTTGGTGTAAGCTCCTTATTAATGAATTTTAGAGAATTTGGGATAAATTTATCCAAAATGGGCCATTGATCCTCTCGAATGTCTACTAATTTTCCATCACCATTTTCTTCAAAACCGGGAATCTCTATCAAATATCTCCATCTTTGTCTGGGCTCTATAATCCCTTCTAATATGTCTCGAGTTGTTGACATCTAGAGCATCTAAATAAAATATTCTTGTATTCCAACCAAGTTGTGTCTAATTCCCTTTAGGATTTTTGATAGAGATGGACTCCGACTTGGGAAGATAAATCCACCACTATAAAAACCATGGCATACGTGGTTAGATCTCCTTCCGAGTCCCGGGATCAATCCTAACCACCTTACCCGAGAGACTCGTAAATAGTTGAGAGAATCTAAGGGTTCCAATATTCAATAGGGAGGGCATAGAGCTGATCCCAAATTTTAATTTCCTCCATAGCCACTGTTTTGGGATCAAAGTTCGTCAACCATTTGCGAATAAGGAGGTTGTCTTCAACAAACATGCACTCTTTTCTCAAAAGAGTTTCCTCTAGCTGAGCCACACTCTGAAAGAGCACAAGAAAATAACCTTTAGCCAAAAAGTGGACCCATAGACCCCTCCCCATTTCTTCTCGCACCATCCCAAAATGCCTTCAGTAGATAGCTTTCTACCTCAAAACTTTACTACCATAGCCCTTTTAGCAAAAATATCCACAGGGCCCCCAACCATCCTCTACTCCAAGGACTACCAAGCACAATGTTGTAGATGGGTGCAACACCTACAAAAAGGGCCTCTTTTTTGGTGTACCATCCTCCTCCCGATGGTTTCTTACACATTCCTCTTGAAACCCTAGACACGACATCTCTCCCTTCCCCATCTCAAAACATTCACCAATCCAACTAAAATTGGTTTGGGATAACTCTCGTGTCATAATTCTAGAACATGCCTCATCACATTGAACACGGATCCATGCTTGACCCTAACCCCCATCACATTGAACACCAAGTCGGCTTGGCACCACGTTGAGAGACCACCTCCACCACCAAAGCATCGACCCACCTGGAATTGCCTAGCCGAGTAACGCGATGAGCTATAGGAATAAACCCTAAACAAACTTGATTTAGATCCAACATCTTTCTATAATTATAATAGGGTTGATCTAAACCTTGTGTGCTTATACCCATGGAAAAATACTCCAATTGAGCTCATTAAAATTGGTTTTGTAGTTAATGTATTCATCAAGGAGAAGAAGAGGCTTGATGCATTTTGAAAGAGGAACAAATAGTTGATTTGTGATTAGTTCAAGGGGGAAAATGTTGATTTGTAGGCCCCTGTGTTCTCTTTGGGTAGCAGGAGTAATAAACAATCCTCAAGGTACTTAGTACTGGAATAAATCTCTTTTGGGATTTTGGTTTCTTTCTCTGCATCAACAATACAATAGTGACAAGTATTCTCTTGAAAAGATAGCTTCAAAATATTAGGGGGTAGTAAATAAGCACCTAATTTTGCTTAGTAGTAAGACTCTCGATGATCTCAATCCTAACTATAAATCAAAAGTAAAATCTAAGGCTTAGATTGAATCACCAAAGAGTGAAATCAAGTACTACGGGAGGAGTGTTGAAATGGGTGTTAAAAATGACGTGAAATGCATGTTATGGCTATAAATGATGAAAAATAATGGATAGTAATTGTGAGTTAAATTAAATTCATTAAGGTGATCGAATCAAGTTAGTTCCTATAGGCAAGGTTACATAACCATTGCCACGGGAACACAATCGGAAGTGAATGTGATAGATCCGATGCGAATTTGTGGAATCACCGCAATGGGAGATGCTATCGCACGGTGATACCATCTCGAGCAAGCCAAAAGGTAAAAAAGGAGGGGTAAGAAAGAAGTCATGGCTCTGAGAGTTTTGAAATGGACGTAAAAAGGTTTAGAGGGGTATGAAGGGTCAAGAGAGAGATAGGGAAGTTATCTTAAGTATTTCAAATCATCTCGTCCTATTTTTAGAGATCCTTGTCACCATCATTTGGTATTTTTACTTTGGTACCATGTAAAATAGGGTGCGTAAAAATTTCCCACTCAGAAAATAACCTATCATGAATTGGATAAGGTGTTTTACTCAAGACGTAAGCAATGAAATCAAGAAATCACTAAAATTTACCTTACCTACCTATCTTACCTTGCATCACAACGAATCCAACAACACTCGGCATCCTCTTACAAGACAAAAAAATGAAATCAAGTTAAGTACATCAAAATTAAGAAGAAATAGCTACGTAATTGAAATCAAAGGAGAGGACTTATCTTTTGAGTAGGGGTTGAAATACTACCTTTTTCCCGCTCATCTATAACCTACAAAATGTCCAAAAAATAACTATACAACAATAAATATATGGCAAGGTGAAAACCAAGATAGTACCAATGGAGAGAAGTTATAGGATGGTGAGGATGATACAATGGAAGTGGCAATATTACCAATAGGTAGGGAAGGAAGACATGTGAGTTACACACATTTTTGTGTTTTGTGGGAAATTTTTTTTTACTTTGATCTATCATTTGGGGGTGTCATTTGTTGTGAATTTAGTGTAGAAATGTTGGGTAGTAGGGGTAGGTTAGGAATGTATCAAAAATGAGTTTTATTGATATTGTGGGTAGGTTATGTTGAATTTTTAATATTTGCACACGGCGGACGAATCACTAGTTTGTGTAGACCAGCGGTTATACAACCACCATGGCGGGGTTTGAACCACCGTAGAAATTTTGAAACCACTAATGGATAATGTGTAACCACCTTTGGTAGAAGTAACAGCTTGTGTAACAAATAGTTTGAAAAATTTCTTAGAAGTCACTTTTTATTTTGTTGCTTTCTAACTTCCATTTTCTGTTATTTTTGGTGTTTTGCATGGGAAATATGTTATATGGAGTAGAGATGGAGAGCTCAAATGGTTACAGGTCATAATAGGCCAATTAAATCCATAGGAGACTATTTTATTAGCCAACTCAAGGCTCCTAAATTTGATTAAGACCCCATTAGTTTCTCATATGAGTAAGATCTATATGATGTGCTTATTTATTTGGATGTGTACCATAACACTTTCTAGTTTCCACTAGTGGCGGGAGAGTGGACTACCACTCTAGAGGATTTCTACAGGATTACGGGGCTACCAACACGGGGAGGTAGGTTTCAATGTTAGTTACTATAGGGCCAACCCAGACTCTAGGTTGATCCAATTACTTTGGTGATGCTCAAGTGCTCAAAGGTGGCACAAAGTAGGGGGTTAGATTGGTGGTAGTTCTAAATGCCCACATTTCAAACTTTGCAAGGTGATTATTGGCATCTTTTTCTCTCGAGTATTCGAGGACAAAGGCACGAACACACTTCTCTATTCTCTAGCTCACATTATCATGGAGATATAGGATCTATTAAGAATTTAGTATTTAGTATGGTAAAAAGTAATTGATTTGTAATAACAAATAATGTATTTATTGTGTGGGTATATAAGTTGTTATTAACAACTTATATTTGTATTTAGATATATTATTGTTAGTGGTTAAAACTATATTCCTATATTATAGGAAATCACTCTCCTATATAAATGTATGGTTGTACCATATCAAAAAAACAATACCACATTATTATTATTTGGTGTCCAAATATCTATACCATTTCACATTTGGTATCGTAGTAGGAGCAATTCAAAATGAAAGTATGATAAATAATTTTGTGTCTATTTATCCAAGTACATTAATCAATGTTTCTAGAACTTTTTGTAGGCATAGGCTTTATTATTATTTTTAATCTAAGCTCGACATCACTCTAAAATGTACATGTGAATTATACGACCCATGTACATGTCCACGGTTGAATCATCATTTTGAATTCGCTATAGTTATGACTACGTTTCTCTAGATTTTGCATGCATTTATGTTATTTGTGGTTTCCTTATGAGAGTTGTTGAATCCTACGTGTGTTGATACCTTCAATACCTAATTTTGTGCTTTATTAATGTATTGTGTTTTATGTCATATCACCAAGTAATTGTCTCATGAATGTATTGTGTTTTATGTCATATCATGTTCCTGTTTTGAGCTATTACATATATGTCCCAGTTGTGTCCTATATGTAATCCATCCATTCATGTTGCTAATGCTTGTATATATGTTTTATGCCTTTGTCAAGATTATTTTTTGATTTGAAAATAATCAAGTGTGTATATACCGATCTCGAACCCTTGTAGCTTTAGTTAATTGCCGACGCTTGCTCCTTTTTAGTAATCAATTTAAAAATTAATGCAAGACAATAAAGAAAATTTCACAATGATTGATTACGAGTTCGGCAATTGCCTATGTATCCTGGTTCTTTCGTATCGTTCCACTAGTCAAAACTTGTAAGTTACAACAACACTTTTACAAGAAAACCTAATGGAATTTCACTTGCCTATCAATGCTCAGTCCTTCAAGAATTTCACGATCACCAAATCATTCTTCACCTTCTGATGCACAATGTCCTTCGGCTTTGATCGGCCTTCCTGATGCTATCAATGCGCCTTCATCACTCTGGTCAACAATCTAGGATTTACAAGTGATTAGTGTGGCTCATGGGCCTATTGGGTAGTTTACATTTTATTCCCAATCACAAATATTCCATCTAATATTGCCTAAAATAATAGGCCAATAGACAATATTTGTCTATAGTAGTTTTTAGGAATTTAACATAGTTTACAAAACTATATTAAACTTTCCCTATTACTAATTTTGACACATCCCATAAATAAGATTAAAAAATAATAAGCTTCTCGGGCTAATGTATGTGTTACAAAGAAATGGGTTCCCTATTTAGACAATTTTAGGGCCCCTTAAAATAATGCAAAATTATTATCCTTGAGGCTAATATTAGCCTATACCCATAGCAAAAATACATGGGATTAAATCCTAGAGGGCTGATTTGCATATTCAATTGGGATAAAATCCCCACATTAGCCCCCTCCACCATTTTCCACACATGCTAAGTGGATGTATTAAAAATAGGAGGTAATATCCCACATTTTGGGGAGAAGATAATTTTAAAGGCTTATTAAAGCCTTTTTACGTGGGTTTAAAGTGGTCAAAGGACCATTTGGGCATAATTGTCCCCATCTTATTCTCACGTGGATTTCCATGCCTAGCATTTGCTTGGCCCCTACCACCACTTCACTCCTCTACGTGGAAGCATAACATGTTGGCGGTTTATGTGGGTTTGGAGGATTATGTGGTTATACTAATGTTTGATATATATATATATATATATATATATATATATATATTTGGAAATAATGTATGGCAAAGAATTACAAAGTAATATGAAATTTGACCCACATGATATATGATGAATAAGACCACCTGTCGACTCGCGATTGAAAAATTGAATGAATTCGATTCGTGGTGGTAAGCCACGTGGTGGCTTGTGGACCCACCACATCCGCGATAATACCATAGTCCACATGGCGGTCGGGCTCCCCTCCGTAACAAAAGTTCATCCTCTTGTTTCGACAAGCAATATTTTTATACGACGTCGAAGACCGAGATCGAAAACCAAAAATGACTCCCTTTTCCTTTTTCCATGTGTCACAATGCCATTGGTCCAATATTGACCAGTTCACCAGAGTTGACTTTCCTATTGACCAAACTTTGACAGGATATATCTAGAGCTCTCGATGTCTATTTGTTGCGTTCTCATAGTCGTTGAAAGCTTTCAAAATGATCTTCTACACTGAAACCATTTAGGGGTGTTTAGGGAACTTTTAAAAATGATCCCCGATCATACCTCCCCACCGAAAAGGCTTTTTGTCCCAAAAAGCTTATATTGGAACATTTTGCCATCCCGTCCTGAATCTGGAAACTATGCTACCACCTTGGAAGTCTATTTGTAGTAGACCCTTGGGTCTCTTCCTCTTGCAACCTTCTCACTTAGATAAATTTTCTCTGATCCTAGGACTCTGGGTTATGGGCCCACGAAGCTTCCATTGTGCACCACTTTGATATCTAAGAATACCTCCATGCCTCCATTGTATGGTGCTAAGTTTCTGAATGAAACCTCAACGCTCCTATTGTACGGTGCTAAGCTTCCAGATATCTGACAACAAGGATCTTCTTTTACTCTATAACATAGTTCCTAGCTCTGAGTTGATTCCGCATAATCCAAACTAGTTTGAAGGAAATCCATGTTACGTAGAGTGATGATTGATCCGATGTCAATGATGGAAAATGACTTGTCCCTTTCCAGACATCAACACCTCCGTTGTGCGGTGCTAAGTCTCTTATAGACGTCAACGCCTCTGATGCATGATGCTAAGCCTCTTTCAAGACCTCAATGCCTCTAATGCATGATGCTAAGTCTATTTCACACCCAAATGCCTCCATGCATGATGCTAAGTCTGATGATCAGCTACCATTCGAATGTGTGGTCGTAATGCCTTACACCGAATGACGTTCCGAGCTAATCTCTTGAGAGCTCTCTTGTTGACACACTAATATCAAGTACCATTTTGATACACGATCGTAATGCCTCTACACGGAATGAAGTTCTACGACATCAATTCCAATGGTGATTCAACTACCATTTCGTTAAATGGTCACAATGCCTCTACACATGAATGAAGTTCGACCGACTCTATGAACTCTACTATCTGCACAAATGACAGATCAATCTCCAAGCCTATATGAGTGAAATCATGTATCCCAACTGTAACAGGTACTCACAAGTTGATTAGGAGATAAGTGCCCTTAACAGGGTCTTTTTTACAACTTTCAAATACAAGTGTAAGGAAATTATATCCTAATACATCATGTTAAACTAGTTGTAAAAATGCTCCATTTTTGGAGTCTTTGTACAATAAGCTTGAATACCAATTTATAGGAAAATAACTTCACATGGTAAACCTGTCATGAAATTTCTCCTACTTGGTGGCTTATGTACTTGGTCTTCTCCATTACATTGCAATGTGGATTGACTTCATTTGTCTCCTCCCTGCCAAACCAATAACTAAACAAGGAAATTATACTACATTTTATGGTGTTAGAAAAATCACCAAAATAATTTCCCTCCGGCGGTCTTACTAATGCAAGTATAACAAGGTATGAACATTGCCCAGACTTGGGTCTTTAACTAATGTGCCATGTCTGATTAGATGTATATAAACATTTCCCTCAAAGGGTCTCTACCAATACATTCTACCTAACACAATAGTTTATGGTTTTATTATACCAAGAGCAATAAATAATGCCAGAAAAACCAATACAATAGCTGAACAAAGTCAACTTTATTTACACCTTAGATTTCTTACCAGCTGTAGAATCCTCGGTGTCAGCTTATCTCAATAGATGCCTTGTGGATCGTCAAACGATCTTTCATCTGCATATGAGATATAATGGAATCATCCAAATAGAAATGCGAGAAAATTACTGAGTATGTTAAACCTGTCTCTCAGTCTATCCCACCAATCTGGAATCCATAAGTACAAGCCAATGCCATCCTTGTCAAAGCAACTGTCAGATGATTAACCTGGTTCAAAGAATAGCAAGTTTGCAAGTTCCGATCCTGCTCTAATACCAAACTTTCTCGAGATTAGCAAGTTCCAATCATGATCATCTGCTCGATACCAAACTTGCTAAGAGATTAGCAAGTTTGTAAGTGTCGATCACTGCTTCTATACCAAACTTGATCCGAAAATAATCAAGTTTTTATCTACCTGATCTTGGACCCTTGTAGGCTTTAATTATTTGCCAACAATTTGCTCCTTTTAAGTAATCAATTTAAAAATTAATGCAAGACAATAAAGACAATTACACAATGATTGATTACAGAGTTCGGCAATTGCCTACGTCTCCGAGTTCTTTCGAACCATTCCACTAGTCAAAACTTGTAAGTTACAATAGTACTTTTACAAGAAAACCTAATGGAATTTCACTTGCCTATCAATGCTCCAGTCCTTCAAAGAATTTATGATCAGTCAAATCGTTCTTCACCTTCCTAATGCACAATGTCCTTCGGCTTTGATTGGCCTTCTGATGTTATCAATGTGCCTTCAGTACTCTGGTCGACAATCCAGGCTTTGCAAGTGATTAGTGTGGCTCAATGGGCCTATTGGGTAGTTTACATTTTACTCCCAATCACAAATATTCCATCTAATATTGCCTAAAATAATAGGCCAATAGACAATATTTGTCTATAGTAATTTTTAGGAATTTAATATAGTTTACAAAACTATATTAAAATTTCCCTATTACTAATTTTGACACATCCCACAAATAAGCTTAAAAAATAATAAGCTTCTTGGGCTAATGTGTGTGTTACAAAGAAATGGGTTCCCTATTTATACAATTTTAGGGCCCCTTAAAATAATGCAAAATTATTATCCTTAGGCTAATATTAGCCTATACCTATAGCAAAATACATGGGATTAAATCCCTAGTGGGCTGATTTGCATATTTAATTGGGATAAAATCCCCACATTAGCCTCCTCCACCATTTTCCACACATGCTAAGTGGATGTATTAAAAATAGAGGTAATATCCCACATTTTGGGGAGAAGATAATGTTAAAGGCTTATTAAATCCTTTTCACATGGGTTTTAAAGTGGTCAAAGGACCACTTGGGCATAACCGCCCCACCTTATTCTCATGTGGATTTCCATGCCTAGCATTTGCATGCCCCCCTACCACCGCTTCACTCCTCCTCTACGTGGAAGCATAACATGTTGGCGGTTTATGTGGGTTTGGAGGATTATGTGGTTATACTAATGTTTGAACATTAATGTGTGTGTGTGTGTGTGTGTGTGTGTGTGTGTGTGTGTGTGTGTGTGGCATTTGGAAATAATGTATACTAATGTGGACTATGGTATTATCACCGACGTGGTGGGTCCACAAGCCACCACGTGACTTGCCACCATGAATCGAATTTTTCAATTTTCCAATCGCAAGTCGACGAGTAGGTGGTCTTATTCGTCATATATCATGTGGGTCGAATTTCATATTACTTTGTAGTTCTTTGCCATACATTATTTTCAAATGCCACACACACACACACACACATTAGGATTATGTGGTTATACTAATGTTTGAATAGATTATGTGTTATACTAATGTTTGAACATTAATGTGTGTGTGTGTGTGTGTGTGTGTGTGTGTGTGTGTGTGTGATTTGGAATAATGTATGGCAAAGAATTACAAAGTAATATGAAATTGGACTGACATGATATATGACAAATAAGACCACCTGTCGACTCACAATTGGAAAATTGAATGAATTCGATTCGTGGTGGCAAGTCACGTGGTGGCTTGTGGACCCACCACGTCGGCGATAATACCATAGTCCACACGGCGGTCGGGCTCCCCTCCATAACAAAATTTGAGCCTCTTGTTTTGACGAGCAATATTTTTATGACCATCAAAGACCAGAGATTGAAAACCAACAAATGACTCCCTTTTCCTTTTTACCACGTGTCACAGTGTCATTGGTCCAATATTGACCAATTGACTAGAGTTGACTTTAATGTTGACCGAACTTTGACCGGACATATCTAGAGCTCTCCGATGTCCTGCTTTGTTGCATTCTCACATCGTTAGAAAGCTTTAGAAATGATCTTCTGCACTGACACCATTTAGGAGTGTTTAGGGAACTTTTGAAAATGATCCTTGATCAGTTTTGGACAATTTTATCAAATTCTTGTACAACATCCTAAGTAGTCATATCTTACATCTTTTATTCTCATGTTATGTGCATTTTCATTGCAATCATCTTCTTTGATAACATTTGAGCCTATCAAACCAATCACCTATGGACTAATGAATTCATCTACATTCTTAAGTTCTTGTCACTCGCTCCATGTGCATTTACAATATTTCCCATAATTGCACTAAACCGCTCATTTAAGGATTTGATCTCCAATATCAAATTTACATTGCATTTTTTTCTCAAACCAAATTTCATTGAAGATTTGGTTTATTCCCGTGATGAAGAAATATCCTTCTAAGAGTCAAATCTTGAGCATATCATGTTGGAGTTGTTAAATTTTGTAGTGTGATTGGCCTTCTACATGTCCAATTGATCAAACCAGAAATTGGCGTTCAATTTGTGTAACAAACCTTGGTGTGAGTCCAACTCAACCAAAATTTCTACTATCCATACACATCCGCCACGTTATAGATATGTAAGCTTTAAATATTATATATCTTGTTAAGTTTGAATTTTAATGAGTGTTAATAGTTATTTGGTCCATGTAAATAAAATCCCAACTCTATATCATTATCTAGTTGATTCAAATGTTATAAATGTGGTTAGTCAAAAGTTTCTT
The DNA here is from genome assembly GCA_018340775.1 of Taxus wallichiana var. yunnanensis. Taxonomy (NCBI): domain Eukaryota; kingdom Viridiplantae; phylum Streptophyta; class Pinopsida; order Cupressales; family Taxaceae; genus Taxus; species Taxus wallichiana. The sequence goes on from CM031236.1 coordinate 143,168,292, forward strand.
TGTCTCCATTTAAATGTGTCTAGGTGAATACATAATGAATTTGGTAAATTTTCTTATGTCATAATAATTTTCTTAAAGTGGTTACGTATGTGTTGATATCAAAAGTTCTTAAAATAGTAAAGTTGTCAAGTGTACTAATTATTGAGTCAAGACATTAATAATATTTTTTTGTATTTAAATTCCACATAGGTATTGAAGTTATGTAAAGTTATTTAATTTTTTATAGTTTTATCGTGTATATCATTTCATTATAAAAGTGCCAAATTTAGAAGTCATTTTCAATTAAAAAGTAATCTCATTTTATTACTTTTTAAATTTTCAGTTGAGTCTAGTATTGTCAAAAAGCGTTTTGAGTCATTTTGTCAAGAGTTAAACAAATTATTTGTAAGGGCTACATTTTGGGTGGAAATCGACATCCAACTAGTTTGACATTCCGGGAGGGAAGTTATACCAATAAATTCAATGTGGAAATTGTTAAGCCTCAAAGCCAAATTTTATAAATAAGTAGCTTCTTATAATATAGGTCGATGTACGAGAAGGATGGAGGTTGATAAATGACCTCTCGTCGATTTCAATGATAGGGTCGTACTTCTAGTATGGTAACTTGTTTTTTCGATTATGTGGCATGGATTTCGGTTTTCACTTGTCGGTGTGGTGTGTAAATAAGAATAGAGGTTCATTCCTAATCACTTATATTTGTGGCTATTCCTTACAAAGTCCCCTAATGTAAACATATAGTGAAGAACAAAAATCATAGTAAAATGACACATCTTGATACTTGAAGAGGTTGGACAGTTAGATGTGTTATTGTTCATACATAGGTTTTTTGGTAAACCTTTGCAAAACCATTGAAGGACATGCAAATGGTTCCTACTTGATTTCTCACATAGAAGGTTAGATATGTTCCCTACAATGATTATTTGATAAGTAGATGGTTCATGTACATGTTCCCACACTAGTTTAGTTAGATGTGTTCCCAGAAGTGCATGGTTGATAAGAAATCGATGTGTTCCTTTTTATACCTTCAGTTCAGTGTGTGCCAAGATCATGAGTGAGCAAGATGTAGAAGAAGTGTGAATGTTTTTCTACCATGTAAGCACTAAGGGGTTGTTAGGAATTTAGTATTTATTATGATAAAAATTAAGTGGATTGTAATAACAAATCACATATTTATTGTGCGGGTATATAAGTTGTTATTAACAACTTATATTTCTATTTAGATATATTTTTGTTAATAGTTAAAATTATAATCATATATTATAGGAAATCACTCTCTTAAATAAATGTATGCATATCCCGTATCGTAAATACAATACCGCATTATTATTATTTGGTGTCCAAATATCTCATACCATTTGGTAGGAACATGGCCACAAGTTCAACTAGACTTAAGATATGCTATTTGGAACCTACATGGATTTGTAAAAAGTGGTGAGGTAGAGTGGTCAGGGCCTAAGCTTTCCTACACTAGTTATGAGTTGGGTGTACAAGAGATTCGAGCCATATGTTACGACAATTACAAAGGGTCCTCCTTAGTGAGATCAAACCATGTTATTGGGGGAACATGCCCCCTTCAAATACACTCCTAGAGAGGTTGCGAATTTGACAAATGCATACATGATCATAGAGACATACTTGGAAATGAGATATTATTGTCCCAAAGAGGGTGCTTTGTTGATGGCTTGTTCCCTTGAGAACCAAATCAAGGATAAAGTGGCATACATTGAGATCCATCTAGTTAGTAGGGTACCTCAATAGTTTGGGCAGTTTGTTAGCTTCCGTACTCTCTAAATACCAATCATGTATCGTAGTGCATGTGGTGACAATACATATGGATGGGTAGATTGGAGTGGAGTCTTTTAACACCATGAGTCATTATCATTGCAGATGTAGGTGAAACAACATCGGCCCAAAAGATACGAGTAGGGAAAGGTGCCACCACCAACATCACCACCAAGGTAACCACAACCACTTGGGCAGTAAGTAATAGTAGCAAGGCATGGTCATGGACCAATGCCTATTCAAGTTATACACCTCATTGGTTAGGGTGAGGGAGGATATAGACAAGAGGATTTGGGGTAGGGAGGAGTTGGTGAGGGCTAGAGACCACTCATAGAGGAGGAGGAATAAGAGGATTATGATCCTTCCGATGCTAGTTCAAATCCAGTTAGTAGGAGAAAGATCTAGGAAGAACTTTTTGATTCATTTTGTATCCACATTTTTGTTTTTATTCATACTACTTATTACTACTAGTGTTAGTGACTTCATTACATGTAGTGGCTAGCTAAAAAAATTAGAGATGATTTTTTTACTCTATGATTTTATGCGTGTATATAAAGAATACCAATGAGTGGCAAAGAATGACTCAAGACACTTTGATTGACTTGTTTTCCTAATCTTTGGGAATATTGTTGGCAAGGTTCTTCAACAACTTTTGAGTAGGCCACCGAAGTCGGGAAGAAGCCACGAAATAGTGGAACAAGCCGTGGGAAATGGGAGGAAATCCACGAGGATATTAATAAAGCCATGATACACTATGAAAGCCATGATACACTGAAGGAAGCCGTAGTACATAAACAAAATCCGTGATACACTATAGGAAGCCCACATAAATCCACAGAACAAAGACAATCCAAGTCAGAATGAGACATAAGCCAATAGAGGCGTGATTCAAAAGAAGTGACTCTTGGAATATTTTGTATGAAATGTATTTATTGTAATTAATCCATTGTATATAGTGTGCCATAAGAAATGTATGTGCGCATCATGAGAATTATATGATTGAGATGTATGAGGAGTAAGATATATGAGAGAGAATAGAGAGGATTAGTGTATGAGAATGAGACTAATGTAATGAATATTGAGATATGAAAAATATTGATGTTCTGAGCAAAGCCTGTTATGTGTTTTTACATTCTTTCTATTCACAATTTAGAATAGTTTACTTTTCCTACGTACATCACTAATAATAGGTCAAAATTCTTAAATCTCACACTGTTGTCGAGGTTTAAGGTCAACATTTGGTTTCTGAGCTCAAGGTCCTTTTGTTAATCGAATGTTAGGAAAAATATCACCACTAGGATATTGGAAACCAACACTACCAAAATTAAGGATAGTTGGGAAATTGAAATTTAGAAATTTGTTGAAGGAGAAGCCAAAAGACTGAAAGCATCATATAAAGAGATAGAAGCAGAAGTACTTGGAGAATACGGAGAATAATTTTGGTCTCACTTCTACATTTGTTGTGGCCTTGCATATTAGCACACGCTAAGAGAACAAAGTGGTCACAATTACACTTGAGAGAACCTTTTGAGTGGACTACAGAAAATTTAACTATACTTAATCACCTTGATGAGCCTTGGACTAGAGAAATTGATTATTGGTATGAGACTACACTAGATTCATACATAATTACTTGGGCCATACAAGGGTGGACCAGTTTTGACTATAAGAAAGGTGAAGTTTTAAGTGGAGCAAGAGGATGATTTCTTAAATTAGTTCCATTTTTAATTAATATTTTGATGGTAGAAAAGGCTTAATCAAGCACAAAAAATTTCCTTTAGGGGACAGGCACCATGGGATGGCGTACGTGAGGGGGTGATCCAAGAGACATAACTTATCAGAATTAATGGGGTGATGGTTGGGATAGCAAAAATAGGACGACATGAAGAAAATAAAAATAAAAAAATTACATAGTTGGAAAAAATAAGATTAGGAGAATTAAGGAGAAGTTAGTATCTTAACAAAACAAATCAGAATGAGGAGGATGGAAGAGAGAGCTAGGATAGCTCAGGATTTTTTTAGTGGTGAATATTCGTAATTTGGTGAAAAATCCATTTTAGGAAAATTTGAAATGGAAATTTTTTCGAACAGGTCAGTGTCTTGTTCGCCTAAAATTTCCAATATAAATTTTTTTAGGGTCGGCTTCACCTACCATTGAAAACTACTTCTATATAAACCTAGTTAATTCATTAAGTAGTATACTAGCATTTTACTACTAGCTTACTGAGGTAATCGGCATCTCAAGTATCATGAACTTTCAGACAGGTTGTTAATGCACAACAAGAGGTTGTTACACACAAACAAGAGGTTGTTGATGCACGTTGAATTTTTGATGTATGATAGGAGGTCGGTTGATGCACGAAATTTTTGATGTATGATAGGAGGTTGTTGATGTGTGACAAACATGTGTCATTGATGCACGACAAGAGTTTGTAGATGGGTGACAATAAAGAGTCACCGACGTGCATTAATCGAGTTATTGACGTGCGCCGATGCGTCGATTATAGTTAATGCATGACACGGGTATTGTTTGACATGTAAAAATAAGTTTTTTGACACGCGATAAGAGGGGATCACCGACGCATAACAATAGGGGATTGTTGACGTGTGATAGGAGAGGTTTGGAGATGAGTGAAAAAACTAGTTGCAGACAGTGTCAAAGGGGTTATATCCATGCAACAAGAAAGGTTTGTAGATGGATGACCAAGGGGTTGCTGATGTGTGCCAAAGGCTTGAGTGACACATGCCAATGGTTCAAATTTTTGTTCGAGAGAAATGGAAGCTACTAGTGCTCAGAAGACCCAAAAGGTAACAAAAAAATCTCAGAAGTCCCTGTTCAAGTATTTTGGAAACTCTTTTGCTACAGATACCACTACCACCAACACCCATACAAATGCCACTAGAATCAATCAGAGTATAGAATGTGTGGAAGGTGTTATTGAAGTGGACATGGATTTAGCACAATATCAACCAAATGATACCTATGATGATACCATGCTAGAGCTTTAAGATATTCTTGTTGAGATGTTAGAGCTTGAATATATTCTTGTTGAGGTGTAACCAGAGTGTATCAAGATATCTCAAATATAAATACTCAGCAAAATGTAACAAAAAAATCAAATGTAAATTTTGGTTGGTGAAAGAGGAAACCAGATGATCGTGATATTCCTCAAAATTCTTCTCATAAAAGTAAAACTATGAAAACAAACAAGAATATTTGGAAACTTAGAAGGACATACAAGTTCAAGTGGGCTGCCAAATTTCCTTTTATCGAACCTATACAGACAACTAATTCAAAAGATATCCCATCTGAATGTACATGTACAATAAGTACGTGAAAATTGGGAAAGCAACGAAAAATGCAACTGAAGTTGAACACAATTGAAAAAAATTGTGGAAAACAATATTTGACTGTAATGGGGAGGATGGCTAGAAAATAAAAACACACAGATGGAAAATTGAAAAAATAATGCATGCATGTTAAATATGCAAAAATTATGAAGCAGAGCAGAAAAGACATAGACATCTCGTGGAAAAGGGCGGAATGATCACATCACAAATTGGTAAGATGAATCAATCAAATTTGCATGTTAAAATCATACAATTATTCACTTTATTCCACCTCTTTAAGAAAGGAAAACTGATTTCATATTTCCTTGATTTTAAATTTTTGTATCAATATAATGGAATGCACAATGTTCCTCAGTCTCATTGGTCAGACAATAGTGCATGGGAAATGGCTAAATGCCTTGCAATGATAGAGAAGGAAGATTTGAAAGAGAGTGTAAAAATGCAAATTTTATCTCTCTATCAATTGATGAAGTGACAAAGACGATTGAAAACATTAAGGGCATGTATCCACATTTATACTTTAGAAAATCATATAAGGACACCGCATCTACTAGGTGTACAGAAAATGGTTGAAAATTGTAATGTCGAAACCTATATAAAATAGTTATTTCTCATTTGAAAGATATTGTTGGCATGACTGATTATGAAATTGCTACGAATTTGGTATGTGTTGGTGCAGATGGTGCATTAGTCATGTAGGGTCATCAAACTAGGTTGTGTGTTCGATTAAACAACAATGGCCCCTTATATGCTAGTAATTCATTATATGGCTCACAGAATGAATCTAGCATATAAAATAGTTAGCAACTTTGAAAATGTTGCAAAAGTAGAAGACCTTATCGAAAACTTGCATGCCTATATGACAAGCAACCCAAAGCGATTTCTTGAGTTTCAAAAATTTGCAATTAGAATTATAGATGGCAAAAACTTCTGAAGGATGTTGAGAGAAGGTGGATTTATTTATATGAGCTTGCATGCAGAATTCATGAGGAGTATCCATCGTTGGTTGGTTTCATGCAAAAATATCGTCATGATGTTGACAGGGCTAAGGACTTGTTGTTTCATTTAACGGATTTGGAAACATTTCTTACATTGGTTGGAATTCTTCCAATGTTAAAGTATATCAATACATTAATGAATCATGCACAAGAGAGATTATCTATATTGTTGATTTTATATAGATGAGAAAGTGGGTATGTCAAAATATTGATGTCTTATACACTTCCTAGATAGTTTTGATACACATGTTTTTGATAACTGAAATTTTTATTGGATTTTAAGAATCCCAGTAATTATTTGAGATTTAATATCCATGATCACCTTTGTATCAATGTTAATGGGAGAGAGATACCACTGCAAATTTTGTATAAATGTTAAGATATTATAGGATTAGAAAGAGAAGAAGTTCATGTGACATGTGTTCTGTTTGATTCTATTATAGTTGATACACGAATAAAACTTAAAAAATTACACAATCCTTAGCATCAGAAATAAGAGAATGTTTCAGCAAAGATAAAATTCTTGAAGCTATGGGTGTGATGAATCCAAATTTTTGGAATATTGAAGGTGGTCATGCAGATTTTGTAAGTAAGTTTTTCCATAAATCCATGGGTATAATAATGGATCATTTCACCAAGACATCAAAGGTCAAGGGTATCAAAATCAAAGGTATACTGAATATTGACTTAATAAAGTCTCAATCAACTGATTTTGTAATGAAAATGAGGTGTCAATATAAATTTTTAGACAAACCTTCCGAGAGTGGTGCTATTACAAGGCTCTAAAAAAATCTACCAAAGTAGTGTGTTACAGAAAACATCAGTGAATATTTTTGATTATATGAGTTGTGTCAAACAATGATTTTGGGATCTGTGGAGGATGAAAGGGTTTTCAATGCTTTATCTTTTATAAAATCAAAACTAAAAACAAGTTGGATAAAATCTTGAAAGTTGTATGAGGTGTTATGTTTTGCACTACTCCTTGGACAACTTTCCTTTCGACAAAGCAATTACGCATTGGAATTCCCTTGCTAAAAGAAGAGGTGTAAATAATACAGCTACAAGTACAAATTTTCTCAACGATGAGACTGGAATTGGTGCATTGTCAAACTCTGCAGATGTGAATATCAACTATGAAGAAGCTATTGAAAATGGATTGTTTCAGCTTTAAATATGATTTCAAAACTTATAGATAATAGGTATCACCTTGACCTTACTTTTATTGTTTGTCACCTAAAATTTTAATCTGTTGTTATTTATTCAATTTCATAGTAATAGATTGAATATAATTATTTATAGTTAAGTTAGACGTAATACAATTGTAATTCTGCAGGTGCAAATATTGACTATGAGGAGGATTTTGAACATTTTTTTGTTTCAACTCTAGTTATCATTGAAGATGTTACAGGTATATATTTACATTTATTTAAATACAATTATTTATAATAAATATGTTTTATTTAATTGGTATTTTGGAATTTTCAAACTACTTTGATGTTGTGTTTGTGACATGCATTTTTTGAATACTAATTTGCAAGGCCTTCAAAGTTTAGATCTACATATTCTACCACTCTTAGTCTCTTCCAAACTTCCAGTTGATTTTCTCCAGTCACCATCAACTAGGCACTTTGCATTCTTGAAACTTGTGTCACCATCGACATGCACATGTTCTGTTTTCTTTAATTTTCTTAGATCATATCTGCATTTTACTTTATCTTCATTGCATTGATGTTTTTGTTTCTTCCTTCATCTACTCAATCAATATTTCATCTTTTCTTTATCAAAAACGTGGGTTGACATCCATCTTAGGAAGCTCTCACTTCTTAGGAGTGACATTGTCAGAAACTCACCCATCTATATACTAATCCATTTTTCATGTTGAGTTTTTGGATTTGAAGGTCATCTAGCTCACTGCGAAGGAGGATTTCTCATTTTGCTTCCATATACATTATCACCCATCTATAAGACTAGAGGTACCTTAAACCCTATCATACCAAGTTTTAATAATCATGTTTTATTTATTTTGGTATTTGTAAAATGCTTTGATGTAGTGTTTGTGGCATGCATTTTTGGAATACTATTTTTTAAATATCATAATTAGATGTCAATAACTAAAATTTCAACATTAAAGCAAAGGCATTCCATGAGAATAAACATGTAATTAGAGGTAATGTGAAGAAACTTACATTATGAGTTCAAATTTTACAAGTAGAGAGATGAATATTTTGTTGTATTAAGTGGAAGAGAATCATTACATGAAATATTGAATGTACTCAGGTCATGTGAAATGAGGTATTCAATTAAATTACATGTAAAAATTGATATTCCCAAAAAACATTACATTGTAAATAACTAAACTTTCTTCATTAAATAAAATCCATTCCAGAAATATTTTGATACCAACGCACATAACGAAAAATTGTAATGTAATTCTTCCTAAGCATTTTTAAAAGGTTTACAAAGGTAATGTGAAGAAACCTCTTACATATTTTGATTTTTACAAGTAGAGATAAGAATATTTTGTTGTATTAAGTGGAAGAGAATAAATAATGTCTAAAGCAATCTATCACATCTCGTCACAGTCATACCACATTCTATGAAAAAAATTCATCATCATCATCCATGATTATGCTACATCTATGTCCAAAAAACATCATCATCCACATCTAAATCTATCATCATTACAAGTAGAGAGAAGAATATTTTGTTGTATTAAGTGGAAGAGAATCAATAATGTCTAAAGCAATCTATCACATCTCATCACAATCATACCACATTCTAAATTTTCCTAAAACATAATCATTTAAATCCATTATCATCATCCATGAATCATGATCATTTTGGATCTATGTTCAAAAATAATTCATCATTATCCATATCTACTCTAATGCCATCATCCACATCTAAATCTATCATCATTTGTTTTGGAATAAGGGTAAAGTGAGGGTTTTAGAAGGTCCCACAACCTTATACAAAAATCCCAGCTGGCTAGATCAAGCGATGAGGATTACATTTAGAGAAACCCAAGATAATTCCAAAAAAATTGAACAACCAAACATAACGAAAAGCAAAATTACAAAACATCAAAGGAGCTTCCTCAGCTCTTTAACGGTATGCTTAGCATGGATGGAGCCTGACTCTTTGGTCAACTGATCAACAAGAGTGATTAGTTCAGAGAAATCTTTGGTGATGGCAGCCCTAGTGTTGTCTGTGAAAATTTCCCAAGCTTTAAGGATAGAGAAGGAATGTTGGAGCTTAGCCAGGATGGAAGACACCAATTCAACTTGTTGGTCTTCAGGTTAGTTACTGGTGTCAGTAGAAATTCCATCATCATCCCCCAATGTTCCCAGTCGCGGTGTCTTCCACTTTTGAAGGAGCTTCCATTTGGATATCTTGGGGGATGATCCCACTATCAACCATGATAAAATTTATACCACTCTATAGATTCAGCCCTCCTCATTCGGCTCCTCATCCATGTCAACCGGACCCAATTCAGGGGAGTCAGGATACAACTTAGCTAAACCCAGCAGTGCATTCGAAAGACAGAGCTCCGAGCTTGAGACTAGGGAAGAAGCAGTAACCACAACATCAGCATCAGGAAGGTCGAGGCAAGTCTGGCCAGGAGAATGAGGAGGACTAATGGGGGAAACAGGGGAGAAAAACCTGCGAAGGAGGAACCCATGATTGCCACCTTAGAATCAAAGTCAGAGGAGACTTGCAGGTGGCGCGCTAGGCTGGAAGTGGGATAGGAAGCAGGGGATGGAAGGGGAGAAGAGGTGGGGGTACAACGGACTGACCAGACTTGGAAGGGAAATGAGCAATCTCAGCAGGAGAAGCAACACATTTGAAGAGGAGGTAAAGAAGGCCCTGATGAAGAAAGGGGCCTTCTCCCTCCCTAGCAAGATTTAAAGAATGCTCGAGAGATGGAACAGAAAGGTAATGAGATTGATTTTCTTCCCCAATGTAGGTGAGAAAGAATGAAGAAATGGGGCCCGAAGACCAACCTGTATCGCCCATCGATGGTGAAATATCTCATAATTACTTCAGCGACCCTGTCCCAAGGGGGGAGTAGGGATTCCCAAACATAACCAAAAATATACTTGGTCAGCTTCTCACCTTTTTCAATGAAATCCTGGAGCTCTGCTTGCAAGGACCTCTTGAAGTAAACTACCCCAGAGGCTAGGAATGCACAGTCACCGAGGTAATGGAATTGGTGGAGATGGTGAAAGAATATTTCTAATTTGGACTCTTCCACGTGACCAGATATCTAGGGCACCGTAAGAAACCATTACCGAGTACCCAAAAATTCTTTCCAGGAAAGTAGTTACACCATTGTCCTTGAGAATATTCCATACTTCCTCGTCCCATATCAGTTCAGTGCAAGAAGATGGTTCAATCCTTTTGAGTTGCCCAACCATGGTGATTATCCCATGGCAATGAATAGAGGTGAGGGGATGCGAGTTGGCTTTAAAATATCACGTAAATTGTGGGAGTCGTTCACGTCAGCAACCCTCCTGAACCTGTTATGATTGTGATGTGAAAGTGCGCATCTCAAAACTAGATCTACCCGAGTGAAATAACTCTCATCCCACGTGCTCGGCTCCGTAGACCGTCACTTCATCATTATGAGATAATCATGACCACCGCCCTTATTAAGAGTGTGGTTCTTTTTGTTTAGCTTGCTGACATAAGGAACATAAACCCACCACCACAGTAAGTTAGCTAGAAAAGGAGTAGTCATTCTGAGTAATTTGAAGGAGATCGACAAGAAAATTTCCTGACCAAATTTGTTGAGTGTCAAGGAGGACACCAATGTTGGCCATGTAATCACCGCCTTATTCCCTTCACGGAAGATATGTTAGAATTTGATATGCTAGAAGTTCCTTTGAAGAAGAAGGATATCATCAATAATATTTTTAATAGACCATTGTCAAGGCCCTCCAAATTAAGGAGATTTATGATATTAAGAGATTCACTTTCCACAATTAAAGGCTCATTGCCAATTTGGAGAGTCAGCTCTAGCCCTTTAAGGATTGCAAAGGATTTAGCGTGATGGTTGGTCCCCATGCTAAAATTAGTTACAATAGCAGCAACAGGGAAACCAGAAGAATTGTGGAGAATCGCACCCCCTAGACTTCCCTAGGTTACCTTTAGAAGCACCATCCATGTTAAGTTTCATCCAGCCAGGGGGGAGGGAGCCACCAAATAGTAGAGTGAGCCAGGGTCGAGGGTTTAGCCATGGGAAGGATCGCAATCTACTAACACCACTCCTTTTTATTATAGAACTAGATTTTTGCTAACATTTCTTCCATAAGCAACTATTTAGATTATCTTTGAAGAGTATAAAAATATGGTTAGCCACCCTATCAAGTTCCAAACATTGGTCTTTGAATATTATCCTATTTCTTTCCTTCCATTTACCCTAGAGGTCGTGAGGGAGGATAAGTTTCTAAGGGAAGGAGAGGACTAGGTTTGAGAAGGGGGAATACCATTGATTGAGGGTATCATGAATGGATTCAGGGAAAGTCCAGGTGACACCAAAATGTGACAGAAGCCAATTCCATATAACCTAAGAAAAGGGATAGTGAAGAAGGAGATGAGAGGAGGAATCCAAAGCTTTGTAGCAAAGAACACAGTGAATGGGAAGGGAGAAGCCTCTCCTTTTTAAGTTCTCTCCTAAGAGGAAATAATTCTTGAAGGAGAGTTAGGAAAAGAAACCAATTTTAGGAATAGTCTCTTTGGGCCAAATTTTGTTGAGAGGAGGTCCAGAGCTGGTCCTGGGCTTTGAATCATAGGAAACTTTAACGAGAGAAAGGAGCCAAGGGGAGAGGGGCCAAATACGATCATCAGTAGGAAAGGAGAAAGGAATATAGAGAGAGGATAGTGTAATTCTCAACTACTTCAAACACTGACTCTGATGCTCGTTGATACCCAACCAATCTGGGATATCCCAAGAGGGAATTGAATTTGTCAATCTCTAGTAACCAAAAATTGTCTTGCCATGGCGATTGATGAGGGTTCTTTTGATAGAGTCCCAAACAAGGTTTAGGTACAGAGGTTTTTCCCCAATCCACCAATCTGACCAGAAATCTATTAATCTACCATTCCCCAGCCTCCACTTGGTGCCAGTACGCAAAAGAGGAAGAGAGCTAGTGACCGAGTTCCAAATAGCTGAGCCACGAGGTGGGGAGGAGAGAAGGAAATCTTCCACTTGAGACAAATATTTGGTTCTCAATAGCTGAGCCCAGTGAGAGTTACCATGAGCCACTTCCCAACCAATTTTAGCTAGTAGGGCAACATTCATATCAGCAATCTGTCTAATCCCAAGACCTCCCAGATTGGTTGGCTTATAGACTTCATTCCAAGAGACAAGGTGTATCTCGCTTCTTTTCCTCCACACCTGACCATAGAAATTTCTTTTGGATTCTCTCAACAACTGATATCACTGAGGAAGGAATTTTGAGTAAAGACATAAAATAGATAGGTAAACTCTAAAGAGTAGCTTTAACCAATTGAAGTTTTCCCACCTGACTTAGAAGGGCACCTTTCCAAACAACCATTTTTTTTGTATCTCTCAATGACTAGATTACATATATTTTTACTTTGATTTCCCTTGAAAAGGGGAATGCTAAGATAGGAGGAGGGTAAATCCACAATTCTACAACCAAATATGTCAAAGAATCCTCCTTTGAGTTTGAGAGGGGTGTTTAAGAAGGATATAATGCTTTTGATGAAGTTAATCAGTTGTTGAGAGGAAAATTGGTATTCTTCTAAAATTTCCTTGAGGGCACGAGCTTTGATCACCGAGGTGGCACTCAAGAGAAGGGTATCATCCGCAAATTGGCTATGAGTGGCCGTAGGGGAGCTAGAGGTGATTTTTATACCAGAAATGGCAAACTGACTCTTGGCAACCTCTAAGGCTCTGCTGGTGTCCTCCATTAAAAAGAAGAGGAAAGGAGATAGAGGGTCCCCTTGCCTAATACATCTACTATTTTTGAAGAATCCGGCCGGATGCCATTTATGAGGATCAAGAAATAAGGGGTAGCAATGTAAGAAAAAATCCAGCTACACCATCTGTTATCAAAATCAGAACTTTTCAAAGCACTAGATCAAGAAATTCTAGCTAACTCTGTCGAACACTTTTTACATGTCTAATTTGAGGATCATTCCTGCAGACTTTAAATGCTGGGCAGAGTGAATGGCTTCATGAACTGTGATGATACCCCCTTGGATAAAGTGACCATTGATGAAACCATTCTGATGTGGTGTGATGAGGTCATTCATCAGGGGTTTAAGTCTAGTAGCCAACATCTTGGTGATGATTTTGTAGGAGGTGTTACATAGGCTGATCGGTCTAAAGTTGGCAATAAACTTAGAGTCAAGGGATTTGGGGGAAAGAGCGATGAAAGTAGTATTCCATTCTTTCGAAGGGAGTTGCTTAGCTAAAATTCATTCACCGCGTTAAAGAGATCTTGCTTGATGATCTCCCAAAAAATTTGGAAGAAGGCGTAGGGGGAAGCCGTTGGGGCTTGGAGCTTTGTCACCTTTCATGGTGAAGACCGCTTTGTGAATTTCCTCCATAGAGAAGGGCTTCGTTAAATTTCCATTCATATCATCAGAGACTAATTTAGGAATGTGTTGAAGCATCTTGGACATAGCTTGCTCATTGGGGAATTCACAACCTGAAGGAGATTAGAATAAAAGGAGACTAATTCATTAGAAATATCGATGTCAAAGGTTAATAAATTACCTTCTGGGGTTAGTAGTTCTTTGATTTTGTCTCTGATTTTGTGTTTAGAAGTTGTAATGTGGAAGAATTTAGTGTTTTAGTCTTTCCCGATCTAGCTAAAGCACCCGTGATCTCTGCTTCCAATAGGTCTCTTCTTCTTTCAGGATGTTATGAAATTTTTCGAGAAGAGATTTTTCTTGTTTATGGAGATGTTCTTATCTTCCTTCTACCTCCACAAGGGCTGAAATGTTAGCTATTTCCTGAGTCATATTTTGTTTACGTAGTTTGATGTTGTCAAACACCTTGCCCTTCCAAATCTTAAGCTACTTTTTTATTTCCTTAAGCTTACTGGAGAACTTGAACATATCAGAGCCCTTAATTTTGATGTCCCACCAGCTCTTAATAAGAGGGTCTAAATGATTGTTTTCAAGCTAGGAAAGCTCGAATCTGAAGGGAGGATTCTTTATGTTCATCTTGTTGTTAGCACATAGAAGTAAGGGGCTATGGTTAAATGTTGCATGAGACAAGGAACTAAGGAAAAAATCAGGGTAAAGAGAGATCCAATCCAAAGATCCCATAGCCCTATCTAGTCTGCTTTGAATATGATTTATGCCCACTCTATGGTTGGACCAGGTAAAGGAGCCACCATGCAGGTCCATATCTAAGAGTGTCTCCTCACATATGAACTCAACCAATTTCTTCCCACTCTGCGGTTGGACTAGGAAAAGGAGCCACCGCAGGTCCATATCTAAGAGTGTCTCCTCACATATGAAGTCAACTAGAGCTTCCATGTTGGAGGGGTTAGGGGAGATCCGGGAGTCGAGAGGGGGAAGAAAGGAGGACCGGGGTGGTGCCGGTGCAGTAGGAGGAAGCTCCAAGGAAAGGTTGGGGAGAGGAGGGAGGGAGAGAATAAATTTGGAGGGGAGGGAAGGTGAAGGTGGAGAAGGGGGAGTAGAAGCAACCACTGAAGGGGGAACAACCACCGAGGAGGGGGAGGGGAAGTAAGGGGAACCTCCGTGGGAATAGAGATCATAGTGGAAAGAGGTTGGGGAGTGAGAGGGGTTACCATGTTAGAGTCGTTAGTGATCTTGCCTTCCTCTAGGAGAGCAAAGGGGTTGGAAGTAGGGATGATCGGAGCCTCTTCGGGAATCATCTTCGGAATATATTTCCCTTTTTTCTTGGGAGAGGCTACATGGGATTGGGGTTTAGGCTAAGGCTTAGTGGGGCATCCAGATGTTGTGTGGCTGATACTTTTACAGATGGAACATTCTTGTGGAATATATTTAAATTCAATGGGTTGCATCCATGTTCCAAAATCCGATAAGAGCTCAATCGATTTTGGGATTGGGAAACTGACATCAGCGTTGACACAGAAACAAGCATGAATGAATCTAGTTTTAGCCTTGGTGGCCTAGTCTATTGCTATTAGAGAACCCATAGAAAGAGAAATACCTTTGATAACCGCAGGATGCCAGAACTATAGGGGAAGACCTGGTAGATGAGCCCATATTGGGGCTTGAGTCATGGTTTCAATGAGCTCGTTGAAACTAGGTGACTATTTCCTGATGTAGAACCCTCTTTAGCCAAAAACCAAGGACCACCTGTAAGAGTTTGAGCGAAGTCTTCCTTCAATCTAAATGATAAAAGGATGAATCTGTTTGACATCATAGCTATTTCCAGAGCACCACAAGGGGTCCATTTCATGTGGGCCCATTTTTTGATATCTTCGAGGGGGGGTCTGGGACCCATCAGCTTACCCACTAGGGACATATCTCTAGAGGCAGTAGCCTCCTCTATGATGTGAGAGGGGATATGAAGAGAGAAGGACCCATCAGAGAGTATTAGAGACAATTTGTCCGTATGGGTTGCAGAAGTGGACCCTTCCACTACTTTTTTCCATGCCTGGGGGGGGCTTAGGAGACATGGCCCTAGAGTTAGCAGGGTGATACTCCCGATTCGGACCAGAAGGGTCCGACATGAAGCCAACACCAAAGGATGCAAGGATTTCAAAAATCAACAAAGGAAAAAAATCTCCCCTACCATATGTTCACTTGATTTGTTTTCCTGATAAATCTATCATCATTATAAGTAGAGAGAAGAAGATTTTGTTTTCTAAATTTATAATAATAATGTCTAATGCAGGGAAAATTTTAAGGAAACCCCTAAAAAAACTTATAGAAATCATGGCAAATATACCTGTAACCAATTTTGTGCTTTTGGCGAAAATATCTGTAACCTTTTTCATGATTTTCATGAATATCCCTTTAACATGTTTCATTCTTTCGGTGAAAATGGTAAAAATATTAAAAATAGTTGGAAATTGAATGATGAATCTCTATTGGAAAAATTTATATTGTATATTGTATCACATATATTAAAATATATTGGGCCCGATATAAAAATCCACGAAAAACTATATAAAATAAATTGGACCCAAAATATTATGCAAAACAATGCATTCTCGGGACTTTGAAGTCCACTAGGAGAAGAAAGGAGTAGAAATCCCAGAATGTCTCCACGTGGAATAAACATTGCTAGGGGTTTAATCAATTTTCAACGGCCAAAACTATTAATTTACTTTTAACGGGAAAAATTATTAATTCAATGACCAAATAACAATCTAGCAGTCCATGGTTCAATTTCTTTCACCCCAACATCAAATCGAGGACTGATGACCCCACACTTGTTGAGCCTTCCATTGAGCTCTATGACAATTTTTCCAGCTTTGTGATCATCAACAAGCACAACAACAACAACAGATCATTCAATAATTGATGATCGAATCGAATAAAGATGTCAAATGGTCATATTTGAATACACAGTTAGCGTCACATGCGTGGGAATAGGGATAAAGATGAGTGTCGAGTATGCCTTTGCATGCAACTATGGAAAGAAATAGAATTTAGAAATTCTAAAAACATGCCAAAAACACACAAACCGAAAAATCATGCCACTAAAAGAGAAAAATTAGTTTCCAATAGAGAATAATCATGCCTTAAATATAGAACTTTCCATTTTTTGGATGCTTGGATTTTAGAAGATAGACCATAATAGTAAAAATAAGAAAAGCTGCTACAAATTTGTAAGTTTTATTTAGGAAACAAATCTGTAGTTGTCTTAAATCAGCTGGGCTCAAAGGTGATGCCACCGTTATAACAGATGTTAGTTGTGTTTATATATTCTCGGAAGCCACGACCAAGATTAAATGAAAACAAAGGATGAGGATATTTTTGAAAACACCTTTTATGAAACACAAGAACTCTCCCACCATAGTGCAACTAAATAAAAATATCCTTTTCCTCACATAAATACCCTAGTACATTGTGTAGGACATCCTTGCAATTTCTTTCCAAAACCAAACATCAGTGTCTCCTCCTTCCAAACTCAAGCTCGATCTCAAACACAATTATGTCCTTTAAATGGTCCCCATCTACAATTGGTGTTGCAAGTAGCACCCTCTCTTTAGATAAAACCAACCTTGGTCTATAGTATGTATCTGCTTGTGAAGGACTCGAGTTCATTGATTCATCCAAGGTATGATATGTCTTTAGTTTATTAATGAAGGAGTCTCGATGACTCGAGATTTGTCATAATGTATAGAGGTTTTTCCCGTTGTATAGAGGTTCTAAATGGTGTCATCAAGCCAAATAAGGTGTGTATCTACTCAAAAGAAATTATTGATTCATCGTAAGTATGAGTTATGTCATAATCCAATTACAACAAATGAGTGTTCATCATTTCAAAGGAGATGAGACAGAATATATGGTCTTCCATCTATGACTCGTTGTGGTATGAGACTGTGAATTCAAGGTTGAGAATGTATGTAGGGTTCTTTGGCTTAACAATGAAATGTCAATGTGTCAAAGCTAGCTAAAGTATCATTATTCTTGAGAGAAGCTTGAATGATTTGATCTAATGTTTCACATATGATACAATCATGATAAGGGTATTCTTTGTATATTGTCGTGTTCCTACTTGGAAAATGAGTTCAAGAAACTTGAAGGATGCAAGAATTAAAAATATCCCCGGATGTTGATGTTTTTCCTTTATATTAAATATTATAGACATGTTGTTGAAATTTAAAATTTACACTTCAAAAAAATGTTGAAATTTAAAATTACACTTCAATACTAAAAGACATTAAAATATTATAAATTTTCATTAGAAGGGCTAACTAAAAAAATCACTTGTCATGTAAATTGTATGTTGGCTACTAATTTAATTTTTATATTTTGTTAAATTTATTTTAATAAATAAAAATTAAATAATAATTAGAGCAACAAAATGCATGCTTGCTAGCTTTCTATTTTCTATATAAAAAAATTTGCATTTCATTCACACAAATTATGCAAAAAATCACTAGGAAAAAGGATAAATCTCTAGAAAATAAGAAATTACCTTACTCTTTCTATTTTCAAAAGAGTGATATTCTCTTTTAGCTTTTGCTTGCTTGTAAATCATGTTTGGAATTTGGTAGTTTATTCTCAATACCCTTATTTATTTTATAAACTGGTCATTTAAATATTACTTGTTTTTATAAATGTTTGATTACCAAATGCACAACCTTATGCATGAGTGAAAATTTGTACAAGAAACAAGTGAATTCAAGTCCTAGTGAGTTTTTTGCTCAAAATATTATCAATGTAAATGTATTATACAAGACATTATTTGATAAAAATATTATCTATGCCACGCGTCGCCATTCCATCAATCTCCCAAGGAAATGCCCCTAGAAAACGTGAAACCTACGAAATGTACCACATTTTATATATCCTTCAGGTCCACTGTGGATGAGGCAATTGTTATCCAAAATAATCCCCATGCTTATTTTTGGCTAACTCCTCCTTCTTCTCCTTTTCTGGCACTTAAATTAATTTTTGGCATGCTTCAGGTACTCAAAAGATTCTGGAAATGATCCCATCAGAAAGGATTTTTCCTCATCTTTCCAAAAGGTAAAATTTTCCTCCTAACTCCTTGTATTTCTCAAGCTATGGCTCACGGAGTTTTTGAGGGAAATTTTCCCTGAAGGCCCGCAACCAATAGGAATGTGCCACATGGCAGCAGAGGGTCGGGTCAAGCGGGGATAAGTTGAAAAATTTTCCAAAGGGCTCAGTGGGGGGCGGAAGGAGAAATTTTTGCCCGAAGGCCCACGGACCAATAAGAGGCCGACACGTGTCTTGTCAAGGCGGGAAGTCGGAGGCGCGGAGTAGATTTTGGCTTTTTGCCAAAGAAGTCGGAAGGGAGAAAGGGAAAAAAGAGGCCCGAAGGCCCATGGACCAATAGGAGGATGACACATGTCCTATTTTCGGTGGGAGTTGGAGCGACGGAGCGAAGTTAGAAATTTCACCAAAGAGTTGGCAAAGGGCGCAAAGGGCAAACTTTCACTTGCATGCCCGTGGACTAATAGGAGGCCGCCGCATGTCCAGTCAACAGCAGAGGTTGGGGGCACGGGAGAATTGGGCATTTTTGCCAAAATTGCAAAATGTGCAAAGGAAAAATTGGAAGCGCATCCCCGCCAACCAATCAGAGGGTGACACGTGTCACCGGATAAAGGAGCACCGGCAAAGTTGGGAAATTTTCCCAATGCAAAATCAAAGGGGGAAAAGTGAGGTTTGGGCCCATGATCCCATCGACCAATCAGAGAGCACCATGTGGTAGTGGGGCGCAGGATTTTTGGGGAAATTTTCCCAAATTCAAAAAAGGAAAATTTAAAGTTTTGGCCCGCCAATCCATTTTTGCCCTAATTTTGCCCTAAATCTTTAGAGGGCCATATCTTTTGATCCAAAGCTCATATTTTCATGTTCTTTATATCATTAGAAATATGGTAAAATTATCTACATGATGAAGGGTTCAATTTTGTATTTTGATGGAGATTTGTGGGAGAAAATGGAGAAACGTCCCTGGCATGCAAAAAATGCGTAGAAATGGTTCCCAACCACCAAATTTAATGAAGTATGGGTCATTCTTGGATCTACAAGCAATGTACTTCAAAGTATGGGATTTTCCATGGGAACCCATCATTTTTCAAGGCTAATTAGAAGAATTTGTCAGTGGTTGGAGTTGCAAATCAAATTTTCCCACGTTTTGCACTTTTCTTCATTCTACTTCGTCATAAAAAGCCGCTTTTGCTCATTTGTAAAGGTTTTTCATCATTCTTCTCTACCCTCCCTTATTTTCTTCCCTAGGGTTGAAAATGGAGTTAGAACCTCCTCCCATGCTTTGTAATGGTGTTTTTCCCTTTACCATTAAAATGATGTTCTGTGTAAACTTCTAGAGCAACAAAAATGTGTTTTGTGATGCATATGTCCATCCTTTCTCATTTTTTGCTTGTTTTCTTCTTTCCTCTCTTCATTGTAGGTATTTGTGCATGTTTGAATGTTCATTGCAAGTTTGGAGCTGTGTTCATGGAGTTTTGGAACATTTTCTATGTGAAATCTATCCTTGGGCCTGTGATGCACTTGTCCATCCTTCCCATTGCTCACCTCTTCTTATTCCATGGCAATTTTGATAGATGTTCAACATTTTCCTTCTCTGGTGTATCACCATTTTAGTGTAGGCTCTATTTTTCCTCTTTTCTCTCTCTCTGTCTCCTTGGCATAGTTATATTAGGATTAGATTAGCTTTCCTACACTGGAATAGCTTGTGGCAGGTAGTTTAGGAAGAGGAACCAGCCTTCTCTAGAGAGCTTTCCCCATTTGCAAAGGTCCCACACTTTGGGAAAGCTCAATGTTGTGCATTCACACCAAATGACATTGCCTTAGAAAAGTAGATCCATAACTCATTTGGGGGTGCTATGAATTTGCACTAACAGCAGTGTCGTGGAGATAGTGAAAAATGGTCATGGTATTGGTCGTGGAATAAATGGAAAGTGAAACTGCAAAGTATGTATATATATACTGCAGAAGAGATAACATTAACAAAAAGATTCAAAGAATATATATTGTTAAAGAAAGGAATATACAGAGTCAGAGCTAGATGTATCTAAGATAGGAATACTATTTATGATTCTCTACAAGCAGAGGACTATTCTAGATGACATAAAAAAATCATAGTGGTTATGAGGATGAGGGTGTTTGGGATTTGTAATAACTTACAAACGTGAAATCACAGATAAAGCAATGTGAAATGACAGAAAATAAGTCTCAAATAGACTAAGTACTCACTTGCAATAAATGCTTCTAGTATGTAAAATGCAACGTGCTAGCCAGGCGATGGCAAAAACTTGGATTTATTTGAAATTTTGTAAGCAAATTACAATATGTCGATTTGCTAAATCCCTTTCTACTACTTCACAAATATGCAAATTGGAAAATCATGGGAGAACATCACCTCTGTGTATATATCAAGAAAAATTTGGGAATATTTTCTTGGCCAAATAAGGTTCCGTAGATTTCTTGGTGAAACATTAATGTTTTCAAATCTCGACACTTCAATTTCTTTGTGAAACATTAATGTTTTAAAATCTCGACACTTTGATTTCTTGGCGAAACATTAATGTTTTCAAATCCATGTGGATCAATTTCTCGGTGAAACATTAAGATTTTCAAATCTCGGTGCATCAATTTCTTGGTGAAACATTAATGTTTTCAAATCCTCGACGTGGAGATCACGCGGTGATTTAATATAAAAATATACATTAGGATTGGAAATTCCTTGCAATTCATATGGAACAGATTACTATTTATGGGATTTTTCAAGAAACGTAGGAATTGTCGTTCTGTAGTATTCAAAAATCAAATTCCCATAATTCTACTATTTGCCAAACTACGAATATTCATTGCTAAAATATTCCCTAGTCTAATGTTTAAATCCATTATCATCATTCATGAATCATGATCATGTTGCATCTATGTCCAAAAATAATTCATCATCATCCATATCTACTCTAATGTCATCATCCACATCTAAATCTATCACTATTATATTCGTAACCATCACATCCATATCAAACATAAACACCATCAAAATCATAAATCAAAACATGTGACACATAGCAAATCAAAATCAAAATCACCATATATACAATCTATATTTTCTATATATAATATAACATATAAATTCCATCGTGCAACATAATACGTGTAAAAAATGAGAATTCATGAAAAGTAAAACCATTGAAACATATAGTCAACTTTAAAAATTAATCAAATTAAACAAATATTCAATTTTTGTGATTCAAAGTATCAAATATTTCAAGTTTCAAGTTTCAAGTTCTATAAACTCTTTTCAAGTTTTCAACAAATACATTTAGATTTAGACTATTTTCTCAATCATTAACAGTTCCCACACCCACTGGTACTTTCCTTTTCAGTTTCTATAGTGACTTCTGTGTCACTTTTCCCAATGGTTGGTGCTCCTCTCTATTATCTTCTTCAATAATTCCAAAACTAACAAGATCCTCTCGTAGAAATTTATAGATTATTTATGATTGCTTCATCTTCCTTTGAAGCATCTCCATGGGATGCCAAAGAAGGATCTACAACTAACTTTGCCTTGAACAAAATCTCCATGTCCAAGCCATTCTCTTTAATAATATGTTTAAGTATATTGTTTTGTGTTTTAACCAAAACAATAGTTTTCTTAAGTTGTATTGATGTGGATAAACTTTTCTTAGCGGTTTCCAAGTGAACTTGGAACACTTTTCTTGACTCTTTAAGTTTTCATATTTCAACTACAACAAAAACATTGATCTCAATTAAACATATTACTAAAATAAGAAATTAATAAAAATATTGTTTCAAATTGATAATACTTACAACAGCTCTATCTCTTTCCACATTTTCAATTGCCACCAAATCTTTGTCCTTTGACCATTTGTTGAAATAGGCATGGGATTTAGCATTAATATTTTCTAATTTATTCAAAACTTTATCTAAAACATTGTCATTATAACTGTTGTTATATGTGACAGTCCCACCTTGTGCTTGGTTGAGTAAGACATCCATCTTGGCAGGTTGATTTTGGACTACAACATATAAACTGTACCTTTGGAAATGGTTATCATAATGAATTTTTATCTCTTTGATTAATACTTTAGCCCTTCACTCCCATTCTATGAGCTGACTTATATGAGGCATAATAAACTCTTTGACATGGGCTTCACAATCATAACCAATCAAGTTATCCAAAGCAAATGATGTCAACTGGTCACTATTTTTATCCGAAGAGGATGTTGCCAATGGAGAGGTATGGGGATTTCAATTTCCGGTTGAGGAACATGTGTCACCTCTTTTTTCCTTTGTGTGCCCTGATCCTATTTGTGATAAAATAAATTCATATTAAAATTGTATGTGATAAAAATTAAAAAGAGATGAGAAATTGATATGTATCAATGTTAAATAAAGTACATCAAAATGGAAATATACTTGTGGGCCTTGAATCATATCACGTGTGTCAAAACCTTGTTGGGTCATTAATATCAATGCCCAAAAATATTCATCTAAATTTATTTGATTTAAAATTGATTTTCCTATTGTGTTGGGCAAGCCACCGAAAGAGAGGTTCGAGAAATTCGAGGGAATGTTCGGATCCCGATAGGGGCCAAAGTGACATCATGCATTTACCAATGGTCTTTTTACATGAACCTCTTGTGGTCATTTTGAATCATAATGATGGTGGAGGACATGGCAGGTGGTGTTAGTTGTCAAATTAGGACTTTAATGAAAGAAATAGTCAGGGGATAGAAATTCCCTCCTCTTTAATGGGAGAGGTTCCCTTATTGAAAGCAAATGACACAACTATTTACAAATGTACAACTTCTAACTTTGATGAGGAACTCTGATATCATGAAAGTGTTTTAATGCTAAGATAAATTATCAATACAAGAGAACAGAAGAACTAATGAAGGGAAAAGGTAGAATAGCACTTTTAGGAAGTATAGATAGCAAAATAGTTCCTTATAAATGTTGAGAAATGACAATATATAGAACAAAATCATTCATATTAAAACCACTAGATGTTATTTCGCAGACACAAAGTTCCAGAGATGACATCCACAAGAATACAAAGCTTCTTAATGCAAATAGATTAATGATTCAACAACTTTAGATAGGTAAGAGGGAATAAATAAACGTAGATAGAAACAAGAAGGGAAAATATTTTGTATTGATAGCTTTAAGTCCTTTTACACTTTCAAAAATGATCAAAGTTCCCCCTTGGAATGATGAGGAGAGATCAATAAATAGATTTCAAAGTGGTTACATTTGGTAACCATTTCTTTTAACCAAAAGGCTTAGTTAAGGAAATGCACAATACAAAGTCCTTAATTAAATTACAAGGAGATCGGCACTAAAAATAGAAGAAGAGAAAGAAGAGCTAGAAGTAGAGACATCCGATTATGGCTAAGGGGGGCCTACTGATTTGAGGATTCGATGCAGAATCTTTTCAATGCTTCGCTATTTCCATGTCCATTGGAATTTTTGTGTTAGAAGTAGCATGTGTCCACATGCCTAGACATTTCTCCATATCTTTATCAAACTCGGTATGCTCCAAATATTCTTTATTAGCCTCGGCAATAGTTGAATAAAGAGAACAAATGTCTTTCATCTTCTCCTTAGTGAATGACTCTTCTTTAAACAGATCATCCTTGACAAAGGTTCTGAACTGAGCCTTGATTTCTTGAAGAGAAAAGGAAACACATGTAGTTTCATCCTGAAGATGGTAGTGAATATCCTTGAAGGAAGATAAAACACAAGTTTTAAAGGACTCCCCTTTTTGCCACACATTTCTCAATTCTCCCAATGCTTCCTCCAGAACCTTTATCTTCCACTCAATGTTGAAGATCCATGTCCTTGACAAGTTATTATTTGCATCATCAAACACATTGTTGGCCAGCAAGATCTTCTCATCGGTTTGGCCCATTAGATGGAGGTCTGTAATACATCCACTCTAGACCTTCAGCTCTTTATCCATGGCTTTGATTGAGGAAGTGAGTTTCTGCTGCAAATTGATCACCTTCTCATTGGTTTTGAAGGCTTCCTCAATGAAATTCAAGCCTACTATAATCATGTCATCCACCATGGTCTCAATAGCCTTCCCATAAGTTGAATACCTATGTATGTCCTTGATGCTTTGAACTTCATCCTGACTGAGAACCATGGGAGGTGGGAGAGTAGCCAATGGATATCGATCCAAAACTTTATCTTTTGTTAATAATGATCTGATAAAGTTGGAAAGAACTTGGTTCTATTATTCCAACTACTCCATGGTTTTCTTTCCTTTTTCAACTCATTCAATAACCTTAGTGATAGTTTCTTGAAGGTTATGAACCTCACTCTCAGTGTATATTCTCCCAGTGGAATTCTGGAAAGCTCTAAGTCAGAGATCAAAAGATCCTTCTCCTCCTTATCCACCCTAGGTCTGGCAACCTCAAGAAACTGCTAACCTTGAGCATCAGATGTCTGCCTTGAAGTAGTCTTTGCTTTATTTTTTGTAGGAGGAGTAGTACCAAACAGAGCTATCATAACATCAAAATTAGGCCTAGTTGATCGGGAAGAAGACTTTCTTTTCCCGTTGTCCACTAGGATCTCGCACTCCGGAAAAGGAAGAAGAATAAACGGAGGAGTCAAGGGTCAGTGCAAGAGAACTCATGGCACTCAAAGTCTAAACTACTTGTTTCTCCAAAGGAGAAGGGCATGGAACCTCAAGAATTTCCTTTGCAAAGGAATATGTTAAACCCGGAGGTTCAATTCTTGATTCTTCCTCCTCCATCTCAAAGCAGTTGGTGGTTGCAAGGGTTTCTTATGGTCTTGTTGTCTCGTCATCCTAATTCAAAATCTTTAGACAAGCAAGAGGGAATAAATAAATGCAGATAGAAACAAGAAGGGAAAATATTCTGTATTGATAGCTTTAAGTCCTTTTACACTTTCAAAAATGATCAAATTTCCAGCCCCTTGGAATGACGAGGAGAGCTCAATAAATATCTTACAAAGTGGTTACATTTGGTAACCGTATCTTTTAACCAAAAGGCTTAATTAAGGAAATGCACAATACAAAGTCCTTAATTAAATTACAAGGAGATCGGCACTAAAAATAGAAGAAGATAAAGAATATCTAGAAGTAGAGACATCCGATTATGGTGAGGGGGCCACCGATTTGAGGATTTGATGCCCGAATCTTTTCAATACTTATGTGATTTCCATGCCCCTTGGAATCGTTGTGTTGGAAGTATCATGTGTCCACATGCCTGACATTTCTTTATATCTTTATCAAACTTGGTATGCTCCAAATATTCTTTATTAGCCTTGGAAATAGCTAAATAAAGAGAAAAATGTCTTTCATCTTCTCCTTAGTGAATGGTTATTCTTTAAACAGATCATCCTTGACAAAGATTTTGAACTGAGCCTTGATTTATTGAAGAGAAAAGGAAACACCTGTAGTTTCATCCCAAATATGGCAGTGAATATCCTTTAAGGCAAATAAAACACAAGTTTTAAAGGAATCCCCTTTTTCACACATTTCTTAGTTCTCTCAATGCTTCCTCCAGAACCTTTATCTTCCACTCAATGTTGAAGATCCATGTCCTTGACAAGTTATTCTTTGCATCATAAAACACATTGTTTGCCAGAAATATCTTCTCATCGGTTTGGCCCATTAGACGAGGTTTGTAATACATCCACCTGCACCTTCAGCTCCTTATCCATGGCTTTGATTGAGGAAGTGACTTTCTACTATAAATTGATCACCTTCTCATTGGTTTTGAAGGATTCCTCAATGAAATTCAAACCTGCTATAATCATGTCATCCACCATGGTCTCAACATCCTTCCCATAAGTTGAATACCTATGTATGTCCTTGATGCTTTGAACTTCATCCTGACTGAGAACCATGGGAGGTGGGAGAGTATCCAATGGAGCTAGATCCAAAACTTTATCTTTTGTTAATAATGATCTAATAAAGTTGGAAAGAACTTGGTTTTGTTCTTCCAACTGCTCCATGGTTTGCTTGCCTTTTTCAACCCATTCAATAACCTTAGTGATAGTTTCTCGAAGGTTATGAACCTCACTCTCAGGTGTAGATTCTCTCAATGGAATTCTGGAAAGCTCCAAGTCAGAGATCAAAAGATCCTTCTCCTCCTTATCCACCCTAGGTCTGAAACCTCAAGAAACTAGCTGACCTTGAGCATCAGATACCATCCCCAAGTAGTCTTTGCTTTCTTTGCTACGGAGGAGTAGTACCAAGCGAGCTGCCACAACATCAAAATCATGCCCAGTTGATCGGGAAGAAGACTTTATTTTTTGTTGTCCACTAGGAGCTGCACCCAGGAAAAGGAAGAAGAAGAAACGAAGGAGTCAAGGGGTCCGAGTGCAAGAGAACTCATGGCACTCATAGTCTAAACTACTATTGCCTCTAGTGGGGAAGGGCATGGAACCTCAATAATTTCCTATGTAGAGGAATATGTTAAAACTAGAGGTTCAATTCTTGATTCTTCCTCCTCCATATCAGTAGTGGTTACAAGGGTTTCTTCTGGTCATGTTGTCTCATCATCCTCATTCTATCTTAGAATAATAATGTTCTATGGTCCAATAGGCAACTCGAGTGCTCCAGAAGAGTCTCTTCCTCAATTGGTTCTTGCTTAACCTCTTTGACCTTCTTCTGATACACTTGAATGGAAGAAGTAGTATACATTTCAGGCTCTTTCAATGAGGAAGAAGGAGGATTTTGCTTAATTACCTCAGTACTTTGGGTGTATGTACTTCCTTCCCAGGTGTGGAAGTTTCTCTTGAAGAAGATCTACCCTAGTTTTTCCTGAATTCACGAACTTTCCTGTCAAACCAAACCTTAGTTCTGACGATGACAGGGGCAATTATCTCACTCAAATCATCCTTCTCCTTCACATACCAATCTAGGGTTTCTAGAGGTGTGTGCTTGATGGATATTTCATACTCAAAGGATTACAAGCCCTCATCATCATCCACAAGCCCTTCAAGCACCTGGTAGAGATTAAGATCTAAGATCTGTTGCAGAGACAATCTACCAAAATGCCTCCTCCTGGCTTCAAAATCATCAATACAATCAGCCCAGTAATCCTTAGTGTCAGGACGGTGATGATAGGTTATTCTCATATTCTGATCAATGAATTTCTTTAGATCAAAACAAGTCCTAGACCTGAAGAAATGAACAGTAAGAGGAGTAATAGCCCGTTCTATATTTTGGGAATCTAGGGTTGTCTTGCATGTATAATTCCCCAAGGAGATAGGGAAATGAAGACCTATAATCTTCTTGTCTCTGTAGGTTCTATGGAGTTTGTCCAGCTATCTGCACACCTCAACCAGAGCCATTTTATCATTGCAGAACATGGGAAGCTTGAGAGGTGTACTTTCAAAACAAGCCAACCTGATGTATGAGAACTTTCTGAACTGGATGAAGAAAGCCCCATACTTGGCTATCAGAGCCATAGCCTCATCAGAAAATCTCTTGGCAATGTCACCCTCCAAAAGCCTCACAATGTACATGGTAAAAGCATCATTTACCCTTCTGAAATTATGATTACTTGTCCGAGGGTAAATTGAGGGAAATATGTGTATATAGGCTCATCCTTCTTGCTCTCAATGTAAGTGAAGCCAAACCACTCTTGAGATGCTATCGCTGTACATGACACAAGAAGTCATGTAGAACTTTTTATTTTTCTAAACATTTGTCAATTGTTCATTCAAGTTCATACAGATGGTCTCAGCTTTATGTTTTGTTTACCTTCATGAGATGATGCTTATGAAAGGGCACATCCAAAAATGGAAGTCATTGGTAGAGGGCATCCCCATAATACGGGTGAGCAAGATGATGAAATATGATAATTCTTCATTGAAATCAACCTTGTACAATGCTTTGGAGAGTCGGGATGCTCCCTTCTTAGGGCACTTCAGCCATGACTTAGCCACTCGTGCCTTGTATTTCTCATTTTCCTTATCAAACAGAGCCTGAGCTTGAGCAAGAGTGAGAACAATGGATTCTTCTATCTCAGGAATGCATAGGGTAGCAGCGATGGTGGTAGCATCTAGTTTTGTAATCAATTCTCCATGCACATTAACAACTTCCTTAGTATCTGAGGTTGAAATGAGCTCCACAGTGCAAGCATGGTGTCGACACACTACAGAGATGGGAAAACCAGCAGCATACGTGATTCCACTGTCATTGATCATTTGGGCCATGGGAGCAGGGTTGTCACACGTTAACCTGCCCCATAAATCATCAAAATCTAAGTGTTGAACTTCACTATCCCTATATTAGGCACAGAGGTCTCTAGAGGTGACAAATGCTCATGCCCTTGAAAATTGATCTTCATTTTTATAGTGCACAGAGGAACGGCCTACAAAGAACAGATTTGTGATAAAAATGCAAAGGGATATAGGAAAATGACTCAATTGCAAGAATGCGGGAAAGAAATAACAAGCAAGCAATGTGACAAATGCATAGATGGTGGTCCCTTTAAATAGTCGTTCGGAGGAGAATATCATTAATAAAAATACCCCTTGCACCAACTCAAAAAGGTGAAATGCAGGAAAGCAAAAAAATTGGCCTGGACAGGTCCATGGGACATTAGGACATGTGGGACGTGAAAATCTTATTCGGCCGTGCGGCCAAAAGCACGGGAGGTCCAGGGACACAGAAACATGAAGGATGCGAGGACCCGCTTTGGCTGATGTGAGGAATCGAGAACAAGAATCTCAGGTGAACTTGGGACAAATGGGCCAAAAAAATGCAAAGAAGGTGATAGAAAAGAACTTGTGGGAAAATCGGTCGATCGGTGAACAAAAGGTCTCATTGGAACTTAGCACATATGGGGACAAGAAGACCCGATTTGACCGATGCACGATGATGCGGGAATCGTGAATAGGAAGCCTTGTGAACTTGGGACATGAGGGACAAAAATATCTGACAGAACCACAAGTTACTAAAATGATCCCAAGAAACGGAATTTTCACAATATTTTCAAAATTTCTTCTTCACTTAAACATTACTGAAGGGTGCCAACTCAAATTTTTCAACTTTCAAAAGAGGGGAATTTTGAGGGGACAACAGATGGCATTGTTTGAATAGATGGTGCAGGACTCGCAATGCCTTGTAAAGTCCAAGAACAAAATCATTACTAACTTATATAAAAAATTATTAAAAATTACACAAAAGAAATAAGTTATACCTTGTTGAGGACAACCCGTGGCATTTGTACCGTGTGGCAGCCATGTCATATTTTGAATTGATTGTGTTGGAGCTATGGGTGATAGGTATGGTGGAGCAGAGTGTTGCATTTGTTATGGTTGAGCATCAAAAATGCACACAATTGGACTGAGTGAGTGGGTGATGCTTGTTGAAAAGCATGCAGATAGTCCAAAGTCCCTGCAACATCTGCATGTTAAATCAAAAGGGTAAATGGTAAATAGTAAATACTAAATGGTAAGTGTAAAAAAATCTATATTGAATGTTAAGGGCCAAGGGTCTTACGTCTTGGTCATTTAACAAATGCAAATGCTTGAGGGTTAGGTGATGAGTGAGCTTCCATTTCAAATTAGGAATCTCCCGATACCTCAGCATGTTGTTGGCCTCTTCCTCTTGATGTTGTTTTTTTCATGGAAGGGCCTCCAAAAATTTTCTCTGCATATGGTAAAGATGCAAATAAAAGTACATAATGTTAGTAGAGAGAAGAATATTTGTAACAGAAGTGAAAAATCAAGACAATAACCTTACTAACATCAAAATATAAACTATTAACATGTTGTTCTTCAATAGGAATTGACAATTGCTTCATTGTGTCACTCATGCAAGTGGGAGTTGGTTGACCTTTTAAATTATAATACGCCTCGTAATAAAGACCAAGGAGATAGTTAGTGGAATGAACAACTAGTTTTTCAACAACTCCAAGCATTTTTAATCTCAGCTTTTATCTTATTAGACAAAAATGTGCACCAATAAAATCTTTTCTTTCCGATCGATGCAAGAATGTATGCAATAGCCCAATTTGGAATATTAGTTTTCCAACCCTACAAAACAATTACTGGATTGAAAAAAGAAATCATGGTAGCAAGAAACTAGTGTGCAATTCCTTGTGTATCTACTCCTCGTCTTGATTTGTTGACATTAGCTGCAAAAAAGTCATTGGATGTTGAATTAACCACAATTTATATCAAAATAAAAATCTTACAAATGAAAGCACATTACACGTACCATCAACATGGAAATTGAAACAAGATTCAAGGTAAATATTATCATCTTTAGTCATGGTTTCTTTGGTTGTTACAATGGGGGAATATTTAAAAGGAAGGCCTGTAAATCGATGGATATCAGTTGGATCAACATTGAACCTAAATGTATGACCATCGGAAAAGTAATAGTGAATTTTTGTCTTTTGTATTGAATGAGGAGAGGAGGTAGTTAAGAATGTCATGATCTATCTCAAACTGTGACATGTTAACCAATCCTTCAAATTCACATGCTTGTACCCAATCCTTGTAATTTTCATTCATTTGTAAAACAACATTAATGTGTGGGCACATCAAGCTCTTGTATTGAATCTTGGGTAGGACATGGGGGTTTCCTATTTAGTTTGAGCTTTTGTTTGATCTTGATCTTGAGAAGCCATGATGACATGAGGTAGAGATTTGAGACCTGGAGGTTGTATTGTGTTTGGTTGTTTTGTGTTGATGTACTAGGAGTGGGAGTTACGAAACTCAGTAGACTTTGGATGAATGGAGAAAAATTGTGATCCGGAAGTGTGAACATGAAAATGAGGGTCGAGGGATATTTATAGGGAAAATATGAGGGTTTCGGTATTGGGATGCATGATAGTAGGGCACCTATCACATGATAGCAAGGATTGTTTACATGTGACAGCAGAGTCTTGGTGTTACATGACATAAGGGTTTGATGTCATGCGTCAAAATCTTTGATTTCGCGCAACAATACTTATTTTTAATCCCATCAAAATACTCCTATCATATACGACAAAGAAAAAAAAATTGACTCCCGACAATTAATTTTGTCACCATACATCAATAATGATTGTTGACGCATGATAGTAAACCTTGTTGTTGTCGTCAACAATCCTTATTGAGGCACATCAACAAAATCAATTTTCGACATCAACATTTTTGTTGTCATGCAGCCACAACCCTCGTTATCATGTGTCAACACCATTTTTTGTCATGTGTCAACATGTTTTGATGTCGTGGTCACCAATAGTTATTGTCATGTGATAGATAAATTTATCATCATATGTCAACCATGCATCAATAAAACCTTTTTCATGC
The DNA here is from genome assembly GCA_018340775.1 of Taxus wallichiana var. yunnanensis. Classification (NCBI taxonomy): domain Eukaryota; kingdom Viridiplantae; phylum Streptophyta; class Pinopsida; order Cupressales; family Taxaceae; genus Taxus; species Taxus wallichiana. The sequence goes on from CM031236.1 coordinate 143,200,391, forward strand.
ATTGATAAAATAGAACACATCAAGTAAAAACCATGCCTCCCCTAAAGAAACTCAGTAGGCAAAAATTTCATTCTTAAACCTAGGAAAATTTTCCTCTTGGGAAAAATTCGTTACAAGTATATTTGTTAGGGATTTTCCACCTCAAATTTACCAGAGGCTTATTAAAATGAACCATGGGATAGCCACAGAGAGAAGGAGGAGTTAGAGAAGAAGATAGAGAAATAGAGACTAGCAAGGGAGGAAAGAGTGAAGAAATTGAATGAAAGAAAAGAAAAATTGAACAAAGTTAAGAAAGTAGAGAAGAAGGAAACACCCACTTTGAGTGGAGGCCAGCAAGTGGCTAACCCGAAATGGAGGCAGACACACAAAGTCTTGTTATAATACCCACGGTGAGCAGACCAAATTTTGGTTACACCATGGCTCCCATGGCACAAAATATTTTAAATAGTCCAATACAACAAGCATTATCAAGGCAGAAATACTAGTACGAGATTTACAAGCATTAGTAGGAGGATTAAGACCAGGACTTAGAGAAATAATCAACACAACAAGATGGGAAGATATGGGGGAAGAAACTCCATTACTAATTAAAGAAAAGGGAGAAGAGGAAGAAGAAGTTGTTGAGATGAAAGAATTAGTTGAATAATTTGGAGAGAAGTTAAAAATAATAGAGAAAAAGATGAGGAAAAGATAAGCCCGAGAAAAAAATAAAAAGAGGAAGAAGACCAAAATAAGAAAAGAAGGAGCGACGAAGGATTAGAAGAAAGTTATAGGTTAAGAAATAATAAAGATAGGAAGGTAATTATGGATAGTTATGAAGATTTGCCAACTAAGGATGTGTCCCCCAACCACCACACAATCCCAAAGGAGATGACCCCTCGGATTGGTCACCATTCCAAGTGCCACTTGAAACACCAATTTGAAAGATAGAAAAGGGAGAAAGTTTGGAAGAAAGATATCATCAATTACAAGAAGAAAGTCAAAAGAGACAGGAAATTGTAAGAGAATTTAGAGAATTATTAGGAGAGTTATATTTTGATATTGAGCTATCTAGAGACAAAGGAAGAAATAATAACTTGAAAAGGTTCATAATCAATCAAAGAAGGTAAAACTAGTGAAACAATAGCCAATTAGTCATCCTAAATACATTCTCAACTAGTTAGAAAAATGGCACAAAATATTAAGTTACCAAAAGTACTTTACTCAAATACAAGTAATGTTGTGGAACATTTATTCATATTGGATTCCCACTGGAAGAGTAAAAACATCATAGAAAACATAGTGAAGTTATATGATTTCATAGGCACTCTGAGGGATGATGCATTACGATGGTATATGAAAACAAATGCATAGGGAACTAAAGATTGGGATGTCATTGAGAAATAATTTAAAATAGACTTTCATTATCCTAAAGCACCATCATAAGGATTGAGTAAGATGAGTGACATCATTTGGGGAGATAAGGAAAAAATTAGGGAATTCAACCATAGATTCAAAAATGTAACTAGGAAGTTGGAGGAACCTCTCACAGATAAACAACGGATCGAATGGTTCACTTCAAGGATCCTCCCTTATATTAGAGAAACATTGGATGGACATCATTTTAACACACTCTTAGAGGAAATAGAGATGGCCATTAGATTAGAATCCCAACCATGGCATAGAGAAGGATTATTATCATTAAAAATAGAATTAGAGAGAGTACAATTAGAGCTAGCCAAGTTAAAACTCCAACAAGAAATTCAGAGGAATGAAGACCTTAAAAACAATTCACCTCTAAGAAATAATGTAAGGCCTAAGATTTGGTGTGTAGTATGTTGTGTAGAAGGTCACAGTAATACTAATTGTCCTTACTTAGAGAAGGAAAAGAGAGTTGCAACTTGTAAGACAACACTCATCACAAAAATCCTCTTCTAGTACTATACCCCCAGCAGAGAGAACATGGTGCAAAATTTGTAGATTATGGGACCAACACACTCAGAAAATTGTCCTTTATTAGAGGTAGCACCACCTACTAATCAGTTGATGTATTGTACACTGTGGATCCTACAACCATTATCACCATACATGCCCCTCTGTAGAAGCACTTGAAGACCTAAAGGATTACAATACCCGTAGAGTGATGGCAACAAGACAGAATACAAAACCTACCCTCCCCTCCCTCACAACCAACACCTACATTGAATCCACCACCTTCACAACCAGAAATTACTGCCCCTTAATATCCAAATCAGTAAGGTGGACAACCTCAATTTGGAGGCAGCTATCAGGGGAATAACTACAATCCTAATTATCAAGGATACAATGATGGAGGATAGAGCAGGGGTTACAGAGGAGGTTATAGAGGAGGATATCGGGGTGGATATGATAATTATCAAGGAGGAAGAGGATATCAAGGAAGAGATAACCAAGGAGGTGGCTATCAAGATAGAATACCCATGAATTGTTATAAGTGTGGACAAGATGGGCACTTAGCTAGAAATTGCACAAATCTTACCCTTGCGGTTTTTGTCATGAAAGAGGACATGATTCTTTTAGTTGTCCCAAAGCAGCTCAATTTTATAGGAATGGAGGCACAAAGACATAAGCATTGGAAGAGATGCTCAAAAGAATGTGCAACATATCAAAAAGATACCATGGGATGATGAGGAAATAGAAAAAGACAAGGCAAGAGCATCTAGCTCACAAAGCAGACCAGAAAATGAGGACAAGAAGGAAGAAGCTAAAGAAATCTATCTGAGGAGAAAACTACTAAAATAGGAAAGAGTATTGAAGAACCAAAATATAGAGCTGTGGTTACTACTAGAAGTGTCATGAGGAAGGATTCTGCACCTAGAAAGAAGAAAATAATTAGACTACCTCATGAGAAAATTTCCTCTAGTGTAGAAGAATGGAAGTTTAAATAACTTAGGCCAGAATTTCATAAGAAAGAAGTGGAGAAAATTAGAGAAGTAGTAAAGAAGGCACAAATCCAAGAAGAAACACAAAATAATTATTTTATGGAAGAAGAGATCACTGCTCTAAAGGAGATAGCCAGACTAACAATCAAACATGGTCTTACAAATAAATTGAAACAATTCAATAAATATTGGAATAAGGAGAACAAAAGTTTTAATGTTTGAATAATTGTAGGACATCATAGGAACAAAATAAATATCTTCCGCGCAATGAACATGATAGAAATATTTCATCTACTTAGATGTAGACATATTTGACACCACTATTACCAAAGTTCTACTTGATCTTGGTGCATATGTCAATATGATGTCAAAAACTACTTGGGAGAGACTAGGTAGGCCTCCCTTGGAACCCACCAGATATTTTATTGGATTAGTAGATGGGTCATCAAAACAACCCTTAGGAGCACTAAAGAATGTTGAAGTTAATTGTATGGGCATCAAGAAGTTAGTAAACTTTGAAGTTGTTGAGAATGTGGCTCTAAAGCCATCTTATAATGCCATTCTAGCTTTAGAGTGGTTTGTTGATTATAATGGAACACTAAATTCCAAAGAAGAGGAAGTAACATTACAAGTAGACGGAATTTGTGTACATGTACCACTACATGCAAGGATGAGTGTTACATGGGCTAAGAGATTTGGCATGATACTAAAGGAGAATATTTTGACGACATACAAGGAATATATGCTCTGAATAAATTTTATAACATTGAGAAGGATTTTGAACCAAATTCAGATGGAGAAATATCAGTTAAAATTTAATCCACATCTAAAAGTTCAGATAATGTGGTTGAAGCATGGATACATGGTTTCCCTGAGTCGAGAACAAGAATATTGTTAGGTAAATTAATTATGCATTGTATTAGGTAATTTATTATTTGATTATGTATTTAATAACCACATTATTTTCATATTTTTTATTTGTTGCATTATTTTGCAACTATATTTGTTTGTATTTAGTTGGTTATTTCTTCTCGGATGGATTTTTGGAAGCTTGTGCATTAAGGAATATTGTTGGACCTATGAAACATCTTGCTTTGTTTGTATCCAGCTTTCCTATAAATGATTGATTAATTATTAATATAATACTACATGCTTTCGTCCCTGTTTTACATTTGGTACCAGAGTATGAATCTAGACCTGTGAAGTAGCAAAAGGTTGGAGAGAGGTTGTAGTAGGAAGAGAAGTGTCTTAGAGAAGAATTTGCTTTCCAAGAGAACCTGTGTTGCCTCTAGAAACTTCCCAAACATCCCTGCATCTCCACAACCTCCTATTCCATTCCAGGTGTTTGGAATGTAATTTTGTTTTGCACTAGTGAATCCTACACCAAGCAAAAATTGTTGCAGGAAAAGAAAAGAAAATTTAAAGTATTTTTCCCCAACCAGGGGTTTTTCCTCTAATATTAGAGGTGCATTTGGTGATAGTATTAGCTCTAGCTAATACTAGTTGACTATCAAATTAGAGGTGCTTCTTCCCGAGCTCCTCCACCACTGAGCTCCTAAACGTGTTAGACATTGAACAAAGGTGCTCTCTGCATACATTGAAAAACTTATTCATGACCACCGATTTGAATCTCCATTGGTGATTCGAGCCATCTATGCACTCAAGCATTGGAGTGACGAGTTCCAAAGCCGAGATTTTTTTGGAACAGTTGATCCTGTTTAGTGCGCAGCCAAACATGTGTATATAAGCAAACAAGTGACCAACGAAGGGTGATGCAACCTAGAATTTACCAGATAACACCCTAGACGCACTGGCACATCACTCAGCCTAGACTGAGCACTCACCCAAAGCACGCAAAGGTACTAGGTCCCTCTTTAGGGTTGTTGTAGCATGATGTTAGCATGATGAAGGAAGAAACATATAGATCCATCACTAATCCATCATTCTATAATGCATGCCATATTCAGATCTATGAAAGAACAAGCTTTAAATAATAATCATGATTGGATCAAGAACATGCACTACTCAATTACACACAGGAATGACACTTAGATTTAGCCAATAACTTCCATCTATTAATAAACACAGAAGCTCCTTACAATAATGGAAATCTATACCGATGTGTGCATGGATCTGATACAATATTCCAGTCATATGCACATATCTCTTTATGCTTACCTCTTATGCTCTACATATACCTATATATATATATATATATATATATCTACTACTATGTGATACACATCTTATATATAGCGTGGGGAATTTCCCTTCACCACTTATCTATTCCAAAAAGAGGCTACATGCTATTAATAACCACACATCGTTTACAGGCATAGCCACACATGCAAGTGTGATATATATAAACCTCTTGTAGTTAACTGAAGTGACAATCCTATTCTTATTTTGCCTCCATGTAAAATGCTTTGATTCGATCCTATAAAGATAGAAAATGTGTAGCGCACATGTCTTTGCCTCATTGGTGTGTTCCACACGCCATCTTATGAAAATAGGTCTTCATGATCAAAATCGGCTAAGTCCTAAATGTTGAACTTTTCCCTCCACGCATGGGTTCTTCATGTCCATTCGCACCCTTAAACTCCGGGCATGTTTTCCCACACGGGCTTCTTGTGTGAGTTTTTTCAAGTGTTCTTTGATCAACATTACCCCACACTAATCTCATTGTCGCCTCGATAATGGGTATCTCCAAAAACTGAAGTAAAGAATAGAAGAATGGAAAGAATAAGAAATAAAGAATGTATATGAATAAATAAGTTTTATGAGGCAGCCTCCTCTATACCAGTTTGAAGGATCAACTTTGGATACTCCTCCTTTATTCCAACCTCCAAGGCTTTCCATTCAGTGAGCGCTTGTTCTACTTTTTCTGGAATGTCCATAGCAATGGACTCCAATTCATCCCTTGCAATTTCCCCTTTTTCACTTTGCATAACCAACACAACGCTGGACATTGAAGTCATTCTTCCTTCTAAAAGATCCATCTTCTAAGAAATGAGCTTCCCAAGCTCTTCCAATCGAAGTCTTGTGCAGCTCTTGTGTTGCTACCAGGCCTCGCGCTTGCTTAAACCATTGACAATCTTTCTCGCATGGCCCAATCTCTTGTCCTTCATTGCTCTCCTGACCTCATTGTTTTCTTCCAAGGTCTTTATATTGATAAGCACCTCTCGGAGTTGTGCGAGATGTTCAAACCACAGTCCCGCCGCTTTCTTCAATTCTTCTTGTAATGCTTGCAGCCCTTCATAGGATGTAATATTTCACATCACTAAAGCTTTCTCTCATTCTACCTCTTATTCTAGATTCCTTGGCGCTGGCATGCATAGAGGTTCATCTTCAAGTACCAGGTCCACCAACTTTCCTACATAATGTATCGCTGAGGGAAACATTTGTGGTACCTTGGTCTCTAAGTGTGGCCTAGCTCTTATGACATTGTCTCCAATCTCCTCTGTGCGATGATGATAAATACTTCATTCTTCTTTTGCACTAAGTCCCTCTCTTGCATTATGTGCGCTATCTCTACATCCTTTTTCTTTAACTCTTCACACAATGCTCTTATCGTTGTAGCTTTATCCATGTTTCTCCTTACAACTTCAGTAGAAAATTTCACCAATGCGTTGTCGACCTTCTCATCTGACATGCCAGTAGGCTTTACCGTCATATGTCTAGCTTGGGGTGCCTTCTTCAGCCGTCTCGACACACATGAATCTTTTCATATATCAAAGTCAGGCTCATCCATGTGGGTGTGCATTAACCATGATAGTTGCTTTTGAGTGTGCACAGTCACCATATCCTCATACATTAGCTCCCAACCAAATAAATCCTTCTATGTTATCGTGCTCGAAGCAGGTGTGAAGACAGCTTTTACCTACGTCCTTTGCAAACCACATGGCTGGTGGAATGTTCTCTCCACTCATTCTTCTAGACCGTTGCTACTTAGGGACTTTAGCTTCCAAATTTGGGACTTATGTCTCTATGTCCTGAATAATCTCTACAGCTGTCTCCTCTAGTCCCTCTTCTTCCTCTCCTCTTTCCTTTGATTCCTCACCCTTTTGTTCTTCTATGTTTTCTGGAAGTGTAGGATAATTAGGCGCGCTTTCCTCTGACTCTTCCACCTCCTCATTTAACTTCAATTTCCTCCTTCTTTACACGGTTGCCTCCTTCTGTGGAGAGAGTATGGGTGATCTGTGCACCATGTTTGGAGTAGCACCTTGGGTCCTTGTTCTCCTAAACACCCTCTTAAATTTTGCTCCCCAGATCGCATTCAAGTCCTCATCATCCCCCTCTTATGGCCGAGGTGGTGTAGTCGTGCACGCCGCCTTCACCCTTATTCGTAGGATGTCTTCTACCTCTATGCTCCAAACCACCACTATCTTCATGCTCCTCCTCCTTATCCTCCACTTCGATTGGCTCTATGGGATTAGGCATTAGGATGTTCTTCATTGTATGATTTCCCTTTGGTGGTGTTGGAAGTGCAAACTCACATTCCACATACTTGTTATTCTCCATTTTTGGCTTTATTTGGAGATATACCAGCACTACTCCAATATCTCTCACCACCAAACTTATTGGTTTAATGCTCAAAACATCATAAATGAGTCTTTCAACATATACACCCCACCCTGGATACACATATTTCTTCCTTAGTGTGTGGTAGTCACAATCTACCTTATCCGCGTTGAATGTCAGTTGCCACATGTCTATAAACCTATGTACTATTCCCGGGAGTACCTTCTTCGTGAATGCATACGAAAACTTACACTAAGGACTCCATGCTCCATCTTTCATGGAAACCACACTATACAAAAATTATGGTATACAAAAAAATAAACCGCCTTTCCAACCACTAAAGGAAATTCCTTGGGGATTCGCCATTCTTCCTCAAAAGCCACACGGAGTTTATCATACCACTTCTCAGCCTATTGCTTAACTTGCTCTATCATGGATCCCTCACATAAGTACTTCTTGAAGCATTCTGTAGGTGATTTGTGTTCCATTGGATACTCTCATACCTTCTCCTTTGGTCCATCAGGTACTTCGATCTCCATGAACACCAGTGATAATAGAACAACTCCAAATCTGATCTTTCCTCCTGCATGTGCTTCTTCAACGATTGTCTCTACAATATACCGTGAAATGTTGTAGACTACTCCTTCAAACATCTTTTTGGAAATGTGCAGCCACATGGTGTTCACTTGTGACCACCTTTCCTGGTCATTGAGCTTTGTAATGAGATGCGTGGATGCTTGTACAACTAGATACTTCTTTAGTTTTTCAATGTCCATACTGCGTGCACCCTTTATATATCCCAACTCCTTTCTGGTCTCCAATATTGTGGTTTTATCTATCATATCATCTCACAAATCATATCATGTGCCTTTCAACCTCAAGTACTGATGAGCGGGGATAATTTTAGTGGTGAATATTCATAATATGGTGAATATTCCATTTTTAAAAAATTTGAAAAGGTGAATTTTCTAGCATGGGTTAGTGACCTATTCACCTAAAAATTACAGTTTAATTTTTTTAGGGGTCGGCTTCACCTACCCTTGAAACTATCCCCTATATAATCCTATATTATTCGCCAGGTAGAACACTATTAGCTCACTCATACCACCTGGGGGCATATGTATTATCAAGTACAGTAAACACGCGACAGGAGGGTGGAGGCTGCAGATGCATGAAAAAGAGTTTTTGACCCATGATGAGGAGTGTTTGTTGACCCACAACAGGAGGAGAGTTTATTGACGTGAAACAGGAGTGCGGAGGAAGTAGACGCGTGATAGAGAGTTTTTTGATGCATGACATAGATTTTTTTTGCTATGCGACCAGATGGTGGAGGTTACGAGGCGCGCGAGAGATTTGCCGATGTGCGTTCATCGATGGGGGTCAACAAGGTGGTTGATGTGCGTCAACAAACCCCATTGATGCATGTCAACAAGTTTGTTGATGCACATCAACCACGCTGCTTGATGTGTGTCGCAAATCTCTATCACACGTCTGCAGCCTTCTGTCCCACCACTTAAAAATCAAGTGAAAATTTTTCTGTCATACCCCTAAAAATTTGTCTTCTCGTGAAACCGGTTCCGAGGATATTCGCCAAGTATTTTCCACCTCCGATTTCTAAGAGGTCTCTTAAAATGAACCCTACTGTGGAGATGAGTGCAGGCTAAACTTTTGACTCTGCATCCTAAAGTAGAAAAAATCCTCATGCACTCTGCTCATGAGCCACTGGTACAAGGGCTCATACTTCCCAAAATAAAGGAGCTCATAAAGTTGGTAAACTCATATCCTCTGTAAGAGATTCTCACTAGCATCATCATACACCAAAGATATCTTTCATCGTGTATTTATTTATCTTCGTGTTCAACAATGTGTCAAGATTCTTCTTGTTCTCTATGGTACGGTGATTGTACTCACTCACTTTGCTTTTCCTTATGTGAGAATCCCACTCCTGTCTAATGATAACCCCCTCTCTAGATATTGCATCTCAAAAATTTACTTTACTCGGAGCCATTTATTCTTCGTCTTCTACCACCTTCTTATTTCCCTTCACTCCTACTACAATTTCTTTCTTGGGTGCCATTTCTACCTTGTAATCCTTTATAGATCCTTTCCGCTCAAATTTTTCACGGTGCGAAGCAAACCCTGGTTAGATTCAGTGTGCCCTAGGTGAAATTACATGCCCTAGCTTGTCTCTGTCACCTCACTTCACTCAAACCCTTCACCACTAGGGACACAAGATTCTTCTGTGCATAGATCTCTTCATCATGACTGGTTACACACCTTTCGCACCTCAAAACGATCACTTTTCTCTTCACGCTTGGCTTCTTTCAAATAATCTTAATCACAACAATAAAAATGAATTTGCATCCCATCCTCATATACTTTTTCAAATTTTAATGCATTTATTGCTCCTTCACCTACTGAATATCCTCTCATTCATTGACCAAATTCATTCATTCAGCGTGGTACATATTTGTGCCCTAGCTATAAGCTTCTAAAGCATGCCTTCCTACCCTTTGGTCACAGACTTCTCTCCATTGCACACCCTTGCACCCGAGTACCTTGTCACACCGTACCTTCTCTTGGTAGTTATCATGGCCTCTAGCTACCTCGCATTATACTTGTCCTTTCATTCATTTTCATCCTTGGTCACTCTTCTTTTGACTTAAATCAAACCCACAACAACTTATTCCTTTTCACCTTTCAATTCCACAGATCTTTTACTTGGATAACTACAACCACCCCACACTAAAATTATGTGCACTCCTCTGCGCATAAACATTCTTCACATAGTAATTAGCTTCATGCGCGTAAGTGCACTTTTTACACAAGAACAAAAACTAATTTGACAAAGTACAACGACAATAAAGGAAATACATTAAAGAAATACATAATTGAAAACCTAATCTAAATGGCAATACTACCTTATTACAAACACCAAGAAGAATTATTTATAGTAGGGCTTCAGCCTACTCCCGTTAAAGTAACTAGGTAGTCATGTTCCATCAAGTGCTTCTAACTAGCAAGAACCTAATTCAAGTATGTTAGTGATGACATATGGTCCCAACTAATGTACTTTGAGCTTGTCTGGATGGTGTAAGAACTTAGAGTCATAAAGAAGTACCATTTTTCCAAACGCCAACTTCTTATCCTTTATATTTCTGTCATGCCATGCTTTGTGCCTTGCATTTTCCTACTTCTGACTCCATCATGATATGGCTCATCATTCATCCAATTGAATCATCTTCTCAATACACTCTTCTAAATCTTTCTCATCATCTAGACCTCCAGCGTGCATAATGCGTAAAGAAGGTAACATAAATTCTATAGGGAACTTCATGTGCCAAACACCAACTGAAATGGTGTGGATTTTTTCAATCTCTTGTAAGTTGTTCTATATGCCCAAAGAACATCTGAAAATTTATCATCCCAATCCTTTCTTCCAACATCACAAATTTGTGTCAATCTCTAGCTCAAAATATTGTTGAAAGCCTCAGCAATTCCATTTTCTTGAGGTTGGTAAGGTGTAGTCTTATGGTGGCAAACCATAAACTTGTCTAATAGGATCCTTATGGTTTCATTTAAAAAGTGTGTACCCCTATCACTTGTCAAACTTAAAGGACATCCATATATTGTGAGAACATTCTCCCATAGAAACCTAGCTTTTGTAGTTGTTGTACAGTCAGCTCGTAGTGCTACTTCGCCCACCATGTGAGATAATATGTGCAAGTAATGATATAGTGTGATCTAGTCATGTGCGTGGCTAGTGAAATAGGTCCGAAAAAATCAATGGCCCGTTTCTCAAATAGTTCTGCACTAGTAATTGGTCTCAAAGGCATTTCATCTCTTTGTCTTGGCTTTCCTAGGCGCTAGCAATGGTCACACGCCTTACAATATTCTTTACATTCTTTATACAATGTCTCCCACCATAAGCCAACAAGTAGGATTTTTGGGCAGTTGCATCACCTGCATAGTGGCCTCCTACAATACCACCATGGGATTTGTCTATAATATCCTTGCACTCATGCTCTAATACACAACGGTGTAATACTTCATCTCTACCTAACTTGTAGAGGTCACCACTGATTAACATAAATGGTGTCGCGTGTATAGCAAGTTGTTTCTTTTCTAATGCCTTCATTCCTTCTGGTGCCACACCAGTCCATAGAAATATAACAATGTCTTCTAACTTTGATGGCGTGCTTTGTAACCTATATAATTGTGCATCCGGTATGGTTTCTTTAACTATTTGTGCTTCCTCTCCTGAGTTAATTCTAGACAAGTGGTCTAGTCTAGAGTTACTTTTCCCTAGCTTCACCATAACTATGAAATCAAACTCTTGAAATAGGAGTACCCATCTGCATATGTGCCCTTGTAAGATGGGTTTGTTTACCAAATACTTTAATGCCATGTGATCTGTATAAAAAAAAATGGGGTTGCTAATAGTATAGTCAAAACTTGTGCAATGCATAGATTATTGACAAAACTTCACGCTCTATAGTTGTATAATTATGTTCAAGAAGGCGTCGCTTCCTACTAGCAAAGCATATAGGATGATCGAAAATACCTTCTCCAGATTGAGCTAATATTGCACCAATTTTCATTCCAGAGGCATCCACATGTACATGAAATGGTTTTTCCCATGAAGGAAAACATAGGATAGGCGCGGTAGTAAGTTTCTCTTTCAATGTTTCAAACACGTGCTACTGTGATTCTCCCCAATAGAATGTACCTTTTAATTTCAGTAACTCCTTCAAAGGTGCGGAAATTTTTGCATATCCCTTGATGAATTTTCTATAATATCTTGTATGACCTAAAAATCTACGCACCTCACTCTGACTGGTAGGTGCTTCCAAGCCTAGAATGACTACAACCTTAGCTGGATCAATCAGCAAACCTTCCTTACAAATTATATGATCTAATAGTATTCTAAAAGGTGTAGCAAATATGCACTTCTTGATGTTCAAAGAGACAATCAATTGTTTGCACCATTCAAACATTAAGCATAGATTGTCACAATGATCTTTCACAAGACCATATATTGTCCAATCATCTAGGTAAACTTGTAAGAAGTTGTGAATAAAATTTTTGAATTCCTGAACAACTATCTCGTGAGAATACAGCAGGCACGTTTTTCAGTCCAAAAGGCATCACAGTATAGGCAAAGCTGCCCCATTCAGTAGTAAAAGTTGTCTTTTCTTGATCCTCCTAAGAAATCCTAACCTGATGATACCTAAAAACCCATTTGTGAAGGAATATATTTCGCACCCTACTACTCCTTCCAATATTTCCTCAGTGAATGGTGTAGGAAAGGGATCTGTGACACATGTTGTATTTAGCTCCCTGTAATCAACACAAATTCTGATTCGTCCATCCTTCTTGATATTGATTACCATTGGACTAACCCATTCTGACTCATCAAGGGGCTTGATAATTCTAGATTTTAACATGTAATCAATTTCTTCTTTTACCTTTTTGTGAAAATTAGGATTCATTCTGTAAGATCTCCTTCTCACTGGGCGTGCACCGTCCTTAAGTTGTATCTTCATTTCCCCAAGTGATTCATGCACACCTTTAAGTTCATGATACCCTCGAGGTAATAAGTCCTGATAATCCCTGAGTAACTCAATGATCTTTGTCACTTTCGACTCTGACCAATAGTCTCCAATTATGACCTCCTTTGGCTCAACCTCCGAACCTATATTCACCTTCTTTGTCTTCATGGGTTCATGATAGGTGCGTGTATCCTTATCTGCACTATCCAAGACCTCACACACCCCTTATGAATGTTCAATATCCAAGTTCTCAACTTCCTCATCATTCATGATGTAAACCATCTTTCCTTTCTCTTTCTCAAGGAAGTGTGTTCAAGTAGTATGGAGTCCATTTCTTCTTCCTTTTCAAAACACGCTCCGGACTCTGTCTCACCAAATAATTTCTGAATATGCTCTTCTTGCCTTTGCACTATCTCCCATAGTTAAGCGCTTGACAAATTTTAATGCTTCTTCTACTAGAGGTTTAGTCAAGAAGTAGTCAAAGGTCTGAGCATTCCTGTAGTCAAATTCTACCAATTCCCAATCTCTCAATGTAGTTCAACTATACATATCAAAGCGCGTGCGCATCCTTGTAGAGTGGAATACAATTTATGCACCCAAAGTGAAGGTAGTAATGCTTCTTATCCTACCTGCTCTGAGTCTCTCACACTATCAATGTGGTGCTAAACAAAGTTAATCACCATTATAAGTGTAAATCTACGTAGGTGCATTATTTCTTAAAAACCTGGTAGATAGGGAGATTTTGATCTCCTTCCACTCCATAAGATTATCTCTGTGAAACTACCCACCAATGCGTTGTTGTCCCACGCAAGGTACATACTAACATATCTCTTCTCTTAATTTGATTTTTCCACTGTGTTTCCATGGATTTCAAAAATACAAGAAGATCTTCTACTCCTGTATACCAAGGTATTGCGCCACCTATCATCGTCGAATGTAACAAAGTCCATTCTTGTGTGTAACCATGCTTTTCCCATGCACCCTACTAGTTCATATGTACCATGATCCCAATTGTCCCAAGAAATACTCGTAGTATCACTAATAGAGTGAGAATCCTTCCACTGTAGGATGCCTTCCTTTGATGGCTCATTGACCTCTGGGTCCTAAATAGCACATACATAGATTTTATTTAAGTCCTCCTCACTTAGAGGCTCAACATATGGTGTAGACTTTCCATTTTTCAAAGGGATCAAAACCCTTTCCTCCTTGTTCTCAAAGCTGATATACCCCTTATTGAATCTCAAGTTATCATTATTCACATAACACCAAGGGCCTCAAGCAAGGCCGGAAAACTATCTACTTCTGCAAGTGCTAATGCCTCAAAATCCCCAATAAATTTGGCCTCTTGTATGGTTATAGATGCATCTTTAAAAACTCCTATGGGAGTTGCCTTAGTCCGGTTTTCAAGAAACAACACATTAGATGATGGATACAATGAAGGCCTCCCCATTTGTACCCATGCATCTAATGTAAGCACATTTACTTCCACACATGTATCAATCAATATGTTGCTCAATAGCCATCCATCCACAACAAAATTCAAAGTAATTTCCTTGTCATAGTCAATGCTATCAGGGGGAAGATTTACATGTAGGATCTGTCATCTGGTCTCAATACTTGCACGTGGAGTGTTCCCTTTTAACCAACTTCCTAATAGTGGAATGATGTTCTCCTGGCGCAACATTTTTCACACTTCTCTCAGATCATCGATATTTGTTTGGACTATCTCTTATGCTTTCTTCTGCTCCTTTAAATATTGTATCTCACCTTGAAGATTCCTCAACGCTTCCATGGTATCCTGGTAAACTTCCTTCTAATGAGAAGGATCTGGGTACCTTTCATGCAAAACCTCCTCCTTGGTGATCATAGGCTTCTAGTGCAATGCCTCTCTTGTCGCCACTTGCTTTAGGTCGTGTAGTAATATTCAATGTTAATGCCTCGGTTTAAGTGCTATCTTGGGCATCCACCGATCTTCGACTACATGTTAGATTCTAACCATCCCAGCACCTTTTTTTCCTACTTATGCTTCTTACTCGTATGCTCATATAAGTCTAGGCACTCTTCATAGTTGTGGTTCTTTCCGTATAAAGAATATGCAATATTCTCAAGACATTCACACCTATAGTGGTTAGGAGATTCGCATGTATAGCATGTTCCATGGGGAACTCACCTCTTCCTCCACCATGACATCATCCTCCATATCCACCATGATATCCACATCCTCTTCCATGACCTCCTTCAAAATGGCCCTCATTCCTGTCATAGCACGTGGTTGATTATGATCCCGATCTTGGTGCTCATTCTTACCTTTAGAATTATTTGTTACACTTTTCTATCATACCCCAATGTCTATAGCATCATGGATCTGACCAATCAATTGACAATCCTCAATATCATGGGTTGTGGACCTACAAATCTTGCAAAAGTAGGATACATTCTTCCTTATTGTGCACTTTGTAACAAAGGACAAGTGGCTAGCATCATGATTCAAATGACATATTTCACAGTCTAACAACAATGAACATATAGATTTGCAAGGGAAACTATCCTTGGTGTGACCTTCCACTTCACAATCTGTACACCAAATCCCTGAGCACATTTCATGAGCTGAATTTGCCGATAAATTTTCTAGTTGTTTTTCCATGGCTGTAATCTATGCCTCTAAGAATGGACTAACACTGGTGTCAATACTCCCAACTACCTTAGCACATAGGGTTGTCTCTAATGCTTCACATGAATCAGTGTATGTCTTATGTGATAGCGCCCTTCTAAATGGTGTAATCAATCCTCCAACAAACCATTGTGCATGCTAGCTGGCGTGAATATCATAAGACAACTTAGATAGAAGTGTCTTAAAATGGGCATCATACTCACGTACACTCTCAATAGTGCCTTGCTTGATATCTTTGAGTGCATTGATACTCTTCTCTCAAACTCTAGGATATAGAACTCTTTTAAGAAAGCATCCTTCAATGTTGCATAATCCATGCAAGTTTGATCAGGGTCAAACTTCCTATACCAGTTGTGTGCACATCCCTATAATGTAGTAGCAAATTGACTTTCCTTACGCTCATAAGTCATGATCCCTTTCACGCACCATAATATTTCACACATGTGCACATGCTCAGCAACATCCTCTATGCCTCTATACTCCAGAAGATGAAGATACATCTCCATATAAATATTTTGTGGTTGTTGCAGGCCTTGACCACCTGATCCAGAACCTCCTGTGTTTCTCTGCCTCAAAACCACCAGATCCACTAGAACTAGAACCACCTATACCTCCTGATCCTCCACCTGTAGCTAGAACAGGACCTATAGATGTACTCCCCTATGCTCTAATAGTAGTACTATATCAAATCCCTATAGTCTATGAGGTAGTTCCACTTCTAGAGGTGAATCCAACATTCTGTGCACTCATGTTCTGTGTGGATGATGTGCCTAAAAATGTTCCTCCAAATAATATTGAAGTCATCTGTCCTGCCATTGATGTACTTGCTCCCTAACTTACTCCTACTCTCCTACTTCCCAAGTTAGCTTGTTGGTTACTTGTCATACTAGATATAGGAAAACCAAGCGCAAGGGCTAGGTCACCAAGTGGATTAAGATGTGCACCCATGGCCCAGTAGTCTTTATTGGCACACTTTTGTGTGAAGCTAAGGGGGGATCTTTGTCATGCTTTCCAAGATGGGGGAGTTCCTGATGCTCTAGCTCCACATATTCTACGTGAGCTTCAAATCCTTCACAAGCCATCTCTCTCCTCAATGCCATACTTTCTACAACAAAGACGTCGTTGCTTCTCTATCTCCCTCTTGTGCGCCTCATTATACTTAAGCCACATTTCCTCTCTCTACCTTTCTACTCGCTAGGTCTACCATCTTTCACCCAACCTGTTCCTACCCTCACGTGTGGTGAATTTTAGTTAGCCATCGGTTTACTCTCCAAGTTCAAAGTTACCATCAAGATCTTGATCGCTAGTGGAATACCTTGCAGATATGCTCCTCTAGGATACCACAAAAATTGGAATTCAACTACCTCTGGGCAAGAATACGTTGAAATTAAATATTCCAGAATATAACTGTTTAGAACACCACGAAACCACGTATCCACAGCATGATTCCAGACCAAATCAGCATCATAAAGGGCCTAAAATTCTTCTTTTTTCCAGAAAAGTGCATGATACCTCTAATTCCACTTAGATGCATAAGCAATCAGCCACTCGTATAATTCTACTGGAAATATAGTGAAAAATATCTCATATAAATTGTCATACAAATTTTGTTCTACCCAAGTGTGTGTTAAACTCAGATCTAATGTTGAATATCATGCATATTCTTCCTCCAAATCATGTATCCACTCCTCAATACTTGCTAGAGTTAACCGGTATGTCTTCATCGCGAACCATCCTGAAAACAACTAAAAAGAGGTCCCAACAATGGAACCAATGATGCAGCCTAGAATTTACCAGATAACACCCTAGACATGTTGGCACATCACTCATCCTAGACTGAGTGCTCACCTAAAGCATGCAAAGGTACCAGGTCCCTCTTTAGGGTTGTTGTAGCAGGATGTTAGCATGATGAAGGAAGAAACATATAGATCCATCACTAATCCATCATTCTACAATGCATGCCATATTCAGATCTATGAAAGAACAAGCTTGAAACAATAATCATGATTGGATCAAGAACATGCACTACTCAATTACACATAGGAATGACACTTAGATTCAGCCAATAACTTCCATCTATTAATAAACATAGAAGCTCCTCACAATAATGGAAATCTATACCGATGTGCACATGGATCTGATATAGTATTTCAGTCATATACACATATCTCTTTATGCTTACCTCTTACGCTTTGCATATACCTATATATATCTCTCTACTACTATGTGATTCACATCATATATATAGGATGGGGACTTTCCCTTCATCGCTTATCTATTCCAAAAATAGGCCACATGCTATTAATAGCCATGCATCATTTAATGGCATAGCCACACATGCAAGTGTGTTTTCTATAGACCTCTTACAATTAACTGAAGTGATAATCCTATTCTTAGCTCACCTCCATACAAAATACTTTGATCCGATCCTCTAAAGATAGACAAAGCATAGCGCACGCCTCTGCCTCATTGGTGTGTTCCATATGCCATCTTCTAAAAATAGGTCTTCATGCTCAAAATCAGCTAATTCCTAAATTTGAACTTTCCCTCATCATGGGGGTTCTTCCTGTCCATTCACGCCTTAAACTCCGGCCATTTTTCCCATGCGAATTCTTATGTGAGTTCTCACAAGTGTTCTCTAATCAACAAAGGGAAAAATCAAATACAAAGGAGGGAAAACAAAGTGTTTTAAACGGAGGGCATGGCAAGTTTCGATGCAGCCAACAAAGCATTTTAAACACGCAAATCCATAAGCGGTGCATATCCATTCTTACGACCTGCATAATAAAATATCACTAAAGCCAGAGGAGATATTCCAATAGCTAAAGGTGGTCAATCAAACCAAGCTCCAACGACTGCGTGAAAGCATTAAAGTGGTGTATAGGTAGCATCCAACTCGTGAATCAATAAAAATGGTAGTTTTTCAATAAACAAAGATAACAAGGAGTTACAGATCTTTTTATAAGACAAAAACCCTAAATTGACATCCTCTAAGCTCACATCCACGTGGACCTCCAACTCTACCACACAAGTCTCCCTCCCGCCACATCTCCTTTTAAAATTTCATGTCATTATTTATTGTTTAAATATTATATGCTACATTTCATCACATAAGCACATAAAGTGCTAGGTTGGATAAGTGGAGAGTCTTGGGGCGGTGAGGTTTGGGTTTGACCCCACCCCCCTAACACAAATTTTTAAACCATTGACATTTGGAGGAAAAATTGGTGAAACTACAAACTTAGAGGTAACTAAACCTCTAGTTATGACTAAATAGGCTCCTAAACTTTTAGCGAGGAAAACCCTAACATAGGGCAAAAAACAAATTCTCCTAATAGGCCTATTTTTTATTCTAGACAACAATCATAAAAATGGGGGTGCTAGAAAACTCCATTTTAATAAAAAAATTCTACAATTTTTTGCTCAACAAGCCGTATTGGGCTCCAGAGGCCACCAAGACCCAAAAACAAAAACAAATTGCCGCTTATTCATTTTTTTAAAAAAATTAATGTAATTATATGCTTGTAATGTATTATACTAATTTACAAGTTATCGTAGTCAATCAGAAACATTGTAATTTCTCAGAAATTGGTAGAGAATTGTAATAAAAATAATGAAATTTGGTTCTAAAACACTCACGAGATCCTAGATCTCATTGACAACGTTGGTATATACACGGTGCCTCGGGAAGCACTTACGGGTAAATTTGTCACAACTACTACTACACTTAATGCCTAATATAGCTACAACAACATCGTTCTGGCATCGACCCTTTAAATTGACAAGGAGTAATAAGGACACAGTGTACACTTTGAGCCCTCTCATCCATCTATGAACGATTACATGACATAAATCCAGTTGAGAAACTATCCAAGTATAGAGTGAAGTTACACATGCGTATGAAGATTTTTCTTTGATTTGGTGTCAATAATCGTATAAAACCCTTTTAGTATTGTCTTGGTACCACATATCGAATTATTTCACATACGTTAACACAAATTTCATGCATCGCTAGGTATATACAAAGGGCAAGCTTCTTCCATATACCGACGGTATATTAGAAGGGCACATATATAGAAAGGTTCGGTATATCGGACTAACAATATATAGATTGGGAGAGCTTATACCGCGTGATAAGAGCCTAACCCTATCGGTGAATTCTGAAAAATATTCACCAATGCCCCCAAATTCTTTCTTTCAAATTCATAACTACTCAGAGGAAACAAATTTGTTGCATGGAAGACAAAAATCAAGACACAACTTGAGTTTGAAGAGATCTGGCATGTTTTGAATGGTAATCTAACCAGATCAACTACTGATACAACACAACAACGACAATTTGATAGATCGGATCAAAAGGTCAAACTCAAAATCTTTTTAGAGTTTCCAATGATGTGAAACCCCACATTCGAGATGCCAAAACACCCAAAGAAGCATGGGATAAGTTGAGCATGGTATATGAAACCAAAAACAATAATGTCAACCTGAATTTGCAGTCGATTACACACACTAAAGTTCAAGAAAAATGAAAAATTGAAGCTTTTTGAGAAGATTTGCAGAGTTAAGGGCTTCACTTTGTTTTCCTCTCAAAATTTTCCCTCTTTTGAAAGTAAAAAATTGAAAACTTTTAGTTAACACCCTTTTATGATGTTCTCGTGAAGTGAAAAGTTGAGTTAGTGAAAATTCATGTTTTTGGAGTCATTTGGGTGATTTTTGGGTCTATCGACATTTTTGTCCCGTATGTCCTAAGTTCCGCTGCACCTTTGTTCCCCGATCAGCCGCTTTCCCCAAAATCTTTTAACTTTTAGTTTTATCGGAACTTTTTGGTCTGTTTGTTCCAAGTTCGCTCAAGCTTTCTATTCCCGATTAGCCACATCGCGTATATCACGTAATTTTCTCCCATGTGTCCCAAAAGCATCCGTTCTCTCTGTCCTCACTTTTCCCAGGATACATCGGTCAAATCACTTATTCACGTCCCTCACATCCCTCGTGTTTCTAAGTTTCTCAACTTTGTGCTTATTTGGCCCGCTTTGCCCGCATCGGTCGCGTGGGTCTTCGCATCCCCCATGTCCCAAATGTACCAAAGACCATTAAGGCAAGTATTTGTCGCTCTTCCCGACTCTTGCCTTTTTTGAGTTGGTGCATATGAATTTAATGTGCATTTATGACCTTCTCTCTCCTAAACAGCTATTTAATGGGACTACCCTCTACGCATTTGGCACACTGATCACTTGTTATCATTCACTCGAATCCCTGCAATTAAGACCATTTGCTCATGCTCCCATTCCCTTTGCATTTTTCATTGTGAATTTGATTTGTGAAGGTTGTTTCCCTAAACATTGCAAATATGAAGATTAAATTCCAAGGTCAAGAACACATTTCACCACTTGAGTCCTCTGTTCCCGATATCGGGGATAGTGAGGTTTGACACTTGATTTTGGCAATTTCTAGAATAGATTGATTAGCCCTAATCCTTCCCCCATGGTGCAAATGATCAATGACAGTGGCCTTGCATATTTGCTGCGGGTTTCCCAATCTCAGTACAATGTGCCGACACCGTGCTCGCCTGCGGGGCTCACTTTAACCATGACACCAAGGAATTGTCTAATGTGCACGGGAGCTGATTGCTAAACTAGATGCTACTACCATTGTTGTGTTACTGATTCTAGAAGTTGAGGACTCCATTGTTATCACTCAGGCTCAAGCTCAGACTCTATTTGAGCAGGACAGTGATAAATATAAGGTGAGGATAGAAAATCATGGTTGAAGAACCCTAAGAAGGGAGCATCCCGACTTTCCAAGGCATTATTTAGAGCTGATTTCAATGAAGAGCTATCTGATTTCATTATCCTACTAGCTCGTGTCATGGGACTACCCTCTACCAATGAATTTCACTTTTGGATGTGCCTGCTCATCAACATCGTCTGTGAAGGTAGTCAGAGTATAAATTGGGTAGAAATCATTTGCATGAATTTGACAGAGCAATTGTCCAATGTGCAATAGATTAGGAAGTTCTATATGACTTCCTATCTCATGTATACCCTAGCAGCATCCCGGCAATGGTTTGGATTCACTTACATAGAGGGTCAGAAGGATGAACCCATTTATGCATATTGTCCTCAATTCACCCTTGAAACTAGTAACCACAATTTCAGGAGGGTGAATGATGCCTTTACCATGTATATTGTGAGGCTTTTAGAAAGTGATACTTCGCCAGAGATTTTTTGATGAAGCCATGAACCTGATAGCAAAGTATGGAGCCTTCTTCATTCAGTTCAAGAGGTTTTCATATATCAACTTGGCTGGCTATGAGAACAAACCTCTCAAGCTCCCCATGTTTTATAATGACAAGATGGCTTTGATTGAAGTGTGTAGGAAATTGGAAAAATTACATAGAACCTGCAGGGACAAGAAGATCTCTGACTACATTTCCCTATTTCCTTGGGTAACTATACATGTAAAACAGCCTTGGATGCTCAAAATATAGAAAGGGCCCTCGCTCCCATCACTATTCACTTTTTCAGGCCTAGGACCTATTTTTATTTGAAGAAGTTCATTGAGATGAATCTCAGAATTAATTATCGTCATAGGTCAAATACTGAGGACTACTGGGCCAATTGTGTAGATGACTTTGAAGCAAGGTGGAGGCACTATGGCAGGTTCTCTCTGCAGCTGATACAGGAGCTCAATCTCTACCAAATTCCTAAAGGGTTCCAAGATGATAATGAAGACTTGTTGTCTTATGAATATGAGACATTGATCAAGCATACTCCCTTGGAATATCTGGACTGGTACAAGAAGGAGAAGGATGACTTGGTTGAGATTTTGGCCCCTATCCTTGTAAGAACCAAGGTTTGGTTTGATAGAAAATTTTGAGAGCTTAAGAAGAATCCAAGTGGATCTTCCTCCAAGGATACTTCAACACCTAGGAAGGAGTCACAAAACCCCTCCTCCTTCCTCAAATAAAGAACCTGAATCATCTACTCCCTCTTCTTCTACTCAAGTGTACCAAAATAAGGTAAAAGAGGTTAAACAAGAGCTAATTGAGGAAGACCCCCTTCTAAGGCATTCAGAACTACCTTCAAGGCCAGAGAACGTTATTGTTCTCAGTGAAAGTGATGATAGTGAAGCACCAGACCCTACTGGAACTTCAGAGGCTACAATAGATAAAGAGAAGGAAGTGCCTAGCACTGAACCTCCAAGTGCCACTGGTTCCTCTGCTCAAGAAGCTCTCGATACCTCACTCACATCTCTACTGGAAGCAATAGTGGTAAATACTTTGAGTGCCATGAGTTCACTTGCTCTTGGATCTCTTGCTCCTCCTTCTTCTTCCTCCACTTTTGCATGGGTGCAACCCTTGGTTAATAACAGGAAGATAAAACCTTCTTCTCGATTGACAGGGCCAAATTTTGATGTTGTGGCAGCCTTGTTGGGCACTACTCCTCCTGCTCCAGAAAAGAGAGCTAAAACAACTTCAAGGATAGTGACAGATGCTTAGGGCCAACAATTTCTAGAGGTTGCAAAACCTAAGGTTGATAAGGCAGAGCAAGATCTATTAGCCTCTGATTTGGAGCTTTATAGGATTCCAATGGGAGAATCTACCCCTAAGAGTGAGGTGCATAACCTCCAGGAAACAATAACCAAGGTTATTGAGAGAGTTAGAAAGGGGTAAACAAACTATAGAATAACTGGAAGAACAAAATCAAGTTCTTTCTAGCTTCATCAAGTCGTTATTGGCTAAAGACAAGGTTTTGGATCCTACTCCACTGACTGCCCTTCCGCCCCCTATGATTCTTAGTCAAGATAAGTTTAATGCTTCAAGGATATACACAGGTATTCCACTTATGTGAGGGCTATGGAAGCCATGGTTGATGACATGATCATTACAGGCTTGAATTTCATTGTAGAGGCCTTCAAACTCAATGAGAAGGTGGCCAACTTGCAACAAAAACTCTCCTCCTCAATTGCAACTATGGACAAAGAGTTGAAGCTTTGGATTAGTTGCATCATGGATCTTCACCTGATGGGACAGGATGATGAAAATATATTGATGGCCAATAAGGTTTTTGATGATGCCAAGGACAACTTGTCAAGGTCATGTGTTTTCGGTGTGGAATGGAAAATAAAAGTTCTGGAAGAAGCCTTAGGAGAGTTGAGGAACACTTGGCAGAAGGGAGAAGCTTTCAAAACTTGTGTTGTGTCTATCTTCAAATATATTCACTGTCATCTTCATGATGAAACTTCAAGTTTTCTTTCTCTCTCCAAGAAATTAAAACTCAGTTCAGGGCATTTGTTAAAGAAAACTTGTTCAAGGAGTAAATGGTTACCAAAGAGAAGATAAAGGAGATTTGCTCTCTTCAATCTGCTATTGAAGAGGCTAATAAAGAATATCATGCACATACTAAGTTTGATAAGGACATGGAGAAATGTCTAGGTACTTGGTCTCAAGCCACTACCAACACATCAGTCCCACGAGGTAGAGAGATAGCTGAAGCATTGAAAAGATTCAGGCAACGGATCCTCAAGTCGGTGGGCCCTCCTCAGCAATAAGCGGATGTTTTCCCTTCTAGCTTCTCCTCTCCTCCTTTTTCTCAAATCAAGCTCATTGTAAATAATTAAGGATCTTGTGTCAAGCACTTCCTTAATTAACATTTTAGTTAAAAGAAACAATTACCAAGTGTAACTAATTTGTAAGTTATATAATGGGCTCTCTGCGCCATTTTCAGGGGCTGGAACTCTATTTATTTTTGAAAGTGTAAAGGAGTAAAGAGTTATCAATACAAAAGGATCTCTCTTTCTGTTTCCACCTACTCTTGTTCTTTCATTGCTATCCATTTAAAATTATTGAATCATTAAGTCTGTTTTAATTCAAGAAGCTTTGTATTCTTATGGATGTCATCTCTAGAACTTTGTGTCTATGAAATAACATCTATGGTCTTAAATGCAAATGATTTTGCTCTATATGATTCCCTTCTGGCATGCGTAAAGAATTATTTTGTTATCTATATTTCTTGAGAGTGCTTTTCTACCCCCTCTATTCCTTAATTCTTCTATCCTTTTGTATTGATGATCTATTATATTATAGCACTTTCATGATATTAGAGTTCCTCATTAAAACTACACGTTGTACATTTGTAAATAAGTTTTTGCCTTTAATAAGGGAACCTCTCCCATTAAAGAGGAGGGACTTTTTGTCCCACTATTGCTTTCAATAAAGTCCTTATTTGACAACCAACAGTTTTTGGCGACTCTGCTGGGGATTCGTTTTGAACGTATTCCAGTTTTATGAACAATTTCTTGATCATTCTTTGATCTGGTGACTCTACGGTTTACTCGTGGCAGGAGGGCCCTTGGTATTGAAGATTCTTAGTTTCAGCTCTTGGAGTAGCAAGGTTTCCCTCTTCCTTCAACAGGAAGAAATAGAAGAACTCATTCTACAAGCACTCCTCCTATTGAAGATAGAACCCCTGTAAGTGGTATCCCTCTAGAGAAACCCAACCCTAATCTCCGCACTTTGATTCTTGTTGGTGTTTCAATTCCCCTTCAAGTAGTCTTTCCAAGGATGGTAGTTCTATTACCTTGGGGCCATCGTGTTGGGCCTCTCACCTTCCTCAGCATTTACATGAGTTACCCAGGGGTAACAGGAAGAAATTCCTCAAGTTCAGAGGTAATGGCAAGGTGCATCCTGATGAACATATTGCAGCCTTCATAGTTGCATGTGGAGTTCTCAGAGTTGAACATGAAGATGTCTCGATGAGGATTTTTGTAGAAACTTTGCAAGATAATGCAACATATTGGTTCTATCACCTTCCTGTTGGGGCCATTACCACTGGACCACGATGAGAAAAGGTTTGAGAATTGTTTCAAACTGCGAAGATCTGCATGCTTTGCTTTGGCCCAAATTTCTCAAATAAATAAAGAATCACAAGAACCCATGAGGGAATTTGTGGCCATATTCAACAAGTTGATTAACGAAATTCCACCGAAACTCATCCTGTAGATCAAATTCAAAAAAATTTCTTCTGAATGCTTAATTTCCGAGGTTAGTTATGCATTAAGAAGGGCCAACCTTACAACATTGGCTAAGGATCGAGAGATTAGTTGTTAGTGTTGAAGATGACTTGATTATGTCCGTAAGTTGAAAGAGATCCTTCCAAACCTAGAGCTTCTTCTTCCTCTTCTTCTACTTTTGGAGCTAATACTGAGACCCATTACTACAAAAACTTACAAATGACCTCATTGCCATCAAGAAACAATTGGCTCAGCCTAGAAATAATTTACATTCTAGAAATCATTTACCTTCCTCTTAGACAAGGTTGGCAATTAAGGGGTCACCCATCAAGGTCCCTGTTAATGCAATGCAACTTGTGAGGTTGAAGAACCTGAAGATGAGGAGATTAATGAAGATTGTGAAGAACTTGAAGAAGAGGTTGATGAAGAACTGGAGGAACTTGAGGGATCTTGAGTTAATTTCTTCACCACTGAAGGTGTTGATGAAGAGGATGATTATGATGTAGTAGCAGATATGAATAGTGAATCATATGTTGTCATGACTCGGGAGCAGAAAAATAAGAAAGAGAAAGTGATACAGCCCACTAAGAGATCCAAGGATCCTCCCACGACTATCCCCATTGTTGCAAGAAGAGGGTCTCCTATTCCCACTGCATCCACACAGAAGGTGAGTTCTGCTAATTCTTCTTTTCCTAATACTACTGCTAAAGCTTTTTCTTCTCCAGCTCCTAAAACTGATAAGCCTAAGATTCCTAGTGATGATAGCCCATCCACCTCTAGGATCTTTTGATATCATTGATCACCTTAAGAAGACAAAGGTTCAAATTTCAAAGGCTAAGTATTATCAAACTCATCCTAAATCCTTTGAAAAATGGTCCACTTTGTCAATTCCCATTCCAAAACCACTTCTAAAGGCCTTTTTCCTACTCCATCCTCTACACCCCAACCCAACCTTATAGCTGCAATCACCTCACCTAATGAGAAGATCAAACCGTTTTATGTTACTCTTCTTATAGCATGCCATAAACTCAGCAACTGTGTCATAGATTTAGGAGCATCAGATAATGTAATGCCTGCCAAAGTGGCTCATGCTTTAGGTCTTACTCTCACACGCACTTATGGATCCTGCTATTCTATGGAGAGTAAGGAGGTGCCCTTGGTCGGAAGGATTAAAGATGCACAAGTAGCTTTTGCCACTTTACTAGAGAAGAAGGTTTTGGCTACTATTCTAGTAGCAGATATCCCTCCTTCATATGGTATGCTGTTAAGTAGGAATTTTTGTAAGGATGTGGGAGGAGAGATTCAAATGGATTGGTCACATGCCCTCATACCAGTCAATGGAAAGATGAAGAAGTTATTGCCTGAGAAGCAATCAGAGTATATTGTGCAAAAATAGATGATCCCAAAGCCCAGATACTTTATGAGGACATTGGACATGGTAACTATATGATTATGTCTCCAGAGGAAACTCAGCTTCCCAACAAAGTACTTCATGATCCTAATGGTGTTTGGAATCTAGAATTTGATGGAAGCTGCTCCTCAACTAGTTCTGGAGCAGGTGTGGTGTTGATATCTCCTGAAGGAAAGATTCATCCTTTCTCATTCAAGCTACAGTTTGAAAATACCAATAATACAACAGAGTATGAATCCCTCATTCTTGGACTTAATGTGGTAAAATAAAATATTGTGAAGAATATTACGCTCATGGAGATGTAAATCTAGTTGTTAAACAAGTCAAAAACCTTTTTCAAGTAAAGAATAGAAGGTTGAAGCATTACGGAATCAAGTTTGGTATTCTATTGAATTTCTTGACACCTTCTCCATTGAAGTTGTGCTGAGAGAAAAGAACACCAGGGCCAATTCACTTGCAGTCTCAGGATCATTGTTGATACCTCACCCTAATTTCTCTTAGGATAAATTTACCATTGAAATGATCCATAGGCCCAGTGTGCCCGATAAAGCAAGTAATTGGCAAATCTTCAAAGATGATCAACATTTGCTTTCTTTCTTGGAGCTCAGGGATAACTTTGAACAATTGTACTTTGAAGGAAGTGACAATTTTCCTCGTGAATGTGTATCTTCCAATGAGGAGGGTGTCAAAGAGGAGACAAATCAAGATGGGTGCATCAGACTCAAAGGTAACAATATTCTTAAAGGGGTAAGTTTGGAGGAATTGTTTGATAAACATGACAGGTATGTTAAGTCTAAAGCTTCTACTGGAGTGCGGCAATCCACTAAGTATGAAAAGGTTAACATTGGGAGCGTTGCTGACCCCAAAATGGTGAATGTTGGAAAATGTTGTATGCAAGAAGAAAAGAAGAAGGTGGTGAACCTCTTAAAAAGTATAGGGATGTTCTTGCATATTCATATGAGGACCTAAAAGCTTTCCAACTGAAGGAAATGCAGCATTTCATCCCTCTCAAACCTGGGATTAAACCCTTCAAGTAAGAGAAAAGGTAGTACAATCAAGATTGATGACACCATTTTTCAGAAATACGAGAAGTTATTGAAGGCTAAAATTATTTTTCTCATTCACCATTTGACATGGATTTCCAATATTTTACCTGTTAGGAATAAAAATGGTGAGATTCGTATTTGTGTTGACTTTAGAAATCTAAATAAGCCCTCTTTAAAAGACAACTACCCTCTACCCATGATGGATCAAGTTTTGTAAGCTGTTATAGGATCTAAAATGTTGTCCATGCTTGATGGCTTCTTAGGGTATAATCAAGTGGAAGTTAATACCACAGATCAGCACAAGACTATTTCACCACCCCTTGGGGTAATTTTTCCTACAAGAGGATGCCTTTTGGACTCATTAATGTCGGTGCCACTTTTCAAAGAGCTATGGACTTGGCTTTTGGAAGTTTGAAAGGGAAATGTATTGTTGTGTATCTAGATGACCTGACTGTGTTTTCTAAAACTAGAGCAGATCATTTTCATCATCTGGAAACAGTTCTCTTGAAATGCAGAGAACATGGGGTTTCTTTGAATCCCAAGAAATTTGTCTTTTGTGTTACGGAGGGAAAATTGTTGGGACATGTTGTCTCTAAATATGGAATCCAAATTGATCCTGAATGAGTTCAAGCTATTCAGTAGATTCCTCTTCCCACAAGTAAGAAGGGAGTGCATTCTTTTTTGGTAAGATCAACTTCCTAAGAAGATTCATTCCTGATTTTACAGAGCTAACTTTGAATATCTCTCAAATGATGAAAGGAAAACAAATGTTTGGCTGGTCCTCTGAAGGGAAAGAAGCCTTTGAAGGTATTAAAAGGCTATTGCTAAAACTCATATCTTAGCATGTCCAGATTTTAGCAAGGATTTTATTATTTATTGCTATGCCACGAAAAAGCACCATGTTTGTTGTCTTGATTCGAAAGATTCTAATGATAATGAACTCCTAATTGCATTCATGATCTACACTCTTAAAAATCATGAGTTGAAATACACGATGATGGAGAAACATGCTTTTGCAGTGGTTAAAGTTGTCAAGCAATTTTGTTTTTATATTCTTAACTCTCACTCTGTGGTGCTTGTGCCTGATACAACCATCAAGTCTATTCTTACGCAGCAAGAATTTGGAACTAAGAGAGGAAATCTGGGTAGTAAAGGTTCAAGAATATGATATTGACATCATACCAACCAAACTAGTTCAGGGTAAAGGCTTGTGTGAACTCATTGCTGAAGGAGCTAGTCATGAATTATCCAAGGAGGAAGTTGATATTCCTATTGTTCTATTTCTTAGCTCGACTAGATGAATGGTATGCTTGATATCATGCATTTTCTTACCTATGGTGAGTGTCCCCCTAACTTTACGCCAAGGAGAAGAGAGCTATCAAGCTAAGATCATCCCAATATGTGTTGTGGGAAAATGCTTTGTTCAAACATGGAATGGATGGAAAATTTCTGAAATGTGTTGACAAAGAACAAAAAAGCTTTTCTAAGCTTTTCATGATCAAGCATGTGGAGGCCATTACTTGTCTATTGTTACTGCCCACAAGATTCTTTGTGCTAGATACTATTGGCCTACCTTGTTTAAAGATGCATCAAAATGGGTTGATAAATGTGAAGCTGTCAAACCTTTATAGGCAGACCCAAGTTGGTTGCCTTGCCACTTAAACCAGTTGTGATTGAAGAGCCCTTTCAACAATGGGGTTTATATTTCATTGGAACACTCAACCCATCTTCAAGTGCAAGACATACTCATGTCTTGACTACCATGGATTACTTCACTAAGTGGGTGGAAGCCATTCCAGTAAAAAGTACTACTTCTGAAGTAGTATGTAATTTTATCAAAGAAAACATCTTGGTGAGGTTTGGTGTACCAAACAAGATTATGACTGATAACGCTTCAAATTTTTCTTCTACCGAGATGATGGATTTCTATTATGGATATGGAATTTCCCTAGCTCACTCTTCAAATTATTATCCTCAAGGGAATGGATAGGTAGAATCAACAAATAAAAATCTGGTGGCTATAGTAAGGAAACTGGTTAATGAATCTCCGAGGAACTAGCATAAGAAAAATTATGGCGTGCTTTGGGCGAGATAGAATTACACCTAAAAGAGCTATTGGAATGTCTCCTTTTCAAGTGGTGTATGGTGTGGAAGCTCAATTACAGATCCACAAGTGGAGCTACCAGCTTTGTATTTAATGAAGGCCATTGAAGACACTAGCTTCAATGATTCTTTAGATAAAAGGATCATGTATCTTCATAAATTGAATGAAGACAGGCTACAGGTTGTTGATAGAATATCTACCCACCAGCAGAAGGTAAAATATTTGTTTGATAAGAAGGCTAAGTCCAAGGATTTCAAAGTTGGAGACATTGTTTTGCTATGGGATAAAAGACATGAGCCTCGAGGAAGCCATGGTAAGTTTGATTCTCTTTGGCTCGGTCCTTTCAAAATCAGGAACTTTGTTGGTGAGAATTCTTTCTATCTTGATTACATGGATGGTTCCTCTCTCCCACTTCCTTATAGTGGGCAGTACCTAAAATTTTTCAAGTCCTAGGTGAATAGGAGGTCTCTTTGTATATTATGTATAGGGTGTGTGTCCTTTCCCTTGCTTTTGGTGTGTTTCTTTTCCCTGTTTGTGTTGTCTTCTGTATTGGTTTGCTTTTTTGACTCTATGGCCCAATGGATAAGGCATTGGTCTTCTTCCCCTAGCTTTCTAAGAGTTCTTTCCTTGTCTCATTCTTTTAATCTAGCCAAGTCATCCCCAGAAAGAGCCAGTTGTTGTCCTCTCAAAATTTCCCTCTTTTGAAAGTAAAAATTGAAAATTTTGAGTTAACACCCTTTTATGATGTTCTAGTGAAGTGAAAAGTTGAGGAGTTAGTGAAAATTCATGTTTTTGAGTCATTTTGGTGATTTACGGGTCTGTCGGACATTTTTGTCCCGTATGTCCCAAGTTCTACCGGACCTTCTGTTCCTCGATCGGCCGCTTTCCCCAAATCTTTTAACTTTCAGTTCTATCGAAACTTTTTGGTCCGTTTGTTCCAAGTTCGCTTGGGCTTTCTATTCCCTGATTGCCCACATTAGGTATATCACATACTTTTGTCCCATCTGTCCCAAAAGCACATGTCCTCTCTATCCCCACTTTGCTCGCATCACGCCTATCGGGCCGAATCACGTCTTCATGTCCCTCACATTTCTAAGTTTTTGAACTCTGTGCTCATTCATCCCGCATCGGCCACATCGGGTCTTCGCGTCCCCCATGTCCCAAATGTACCAAAGACCATCCAGGCCATTTTTTTCTGCTCTTCCCGATTCTTTCCTTTTTTGAGTCGGTGCATATGAATTTAATGTGCATTTATGACCTTCTCTCTCCTAAATGGCTATTTAATGGGACTACCCTCTACGCATTTGGCACACTGCTCACTTGTTATCATTCACTCGAATCCCTGCAATTAAGACCGTCTACTCATGCTCCCATTCCCTTTGCATTTTTCATTATGAATTTGATCTGTGAAGGTTGTTTCCCTGAATGTTGCAAATATGAAGATTAAATTCCAAGGTCAAGAACACGTTTCACCACTTGAGTCCTCTGTTCCCGATATCGGGGATAGTGAGGTTTGACACTTGGATTTTGGCAATTTCTGGAATAGATTGATTAGCCCTAATCCTTCCCCCATGGCACAAATGATCAATGATAGTGGCCTTTCGTATGTCTGAGATTTCCCAATATCGTATAATGTGTCAACACCTTTGTATTTTCCTACGGGCTTCATTTTAACCCTGACACCAAGGAATTGTCTAATGTGCACAAGGAGCTAATTGCTAAACTAGATGTTCTTGGCATTATTGTTGCGCTATAGATTCCAGTTGAGGGCTCCATTGTTATCACTTAGGCTCGAAGCTCGAGCTCTATTTGAGCAAGACAGTGATAAATATAAGGTGAGGATAGCAAAATCATGGTTAAGAACCCTAAGAAGGAGCATCCCAACTTTCCAAGACATTATTCAAAGCTGAATTCAATGAAGAGTTTTCGATTTCATTATCCTACTAGCTCATGTCATGGGACTTACCTCTACCAATGAATTTCACTTTTGGATGTGCCTACTCATCAACATCATCTGCGAAGGTAGTCAGAGTATAAATTGGGTGGAAATCATTTGCATGAATTTGACAGAGCAATTGTCCAATGTGCAATGATTAGGAAGTTCTATATGACTTCCTACCTCATTTATACCCTAGCAAAGATCCCGCAATGGTTTGGATTCACTTACATAGAGGTTCGGAAGGATGAACCCATTTATATATATATTTTCCTCAATTCACCCTTGAAAACTAGTAACCACAATTTCGGGAGGGTGAATGATGCCTTACCATGTATATTGTGAGGCTTTTAAAAGTGATATTTTGCCAGAGATTTTCTCGATGAAGTCATGAACCCGATAGCAAATATGGATCCTTCTTCATTCAGTTTAAGATTTTTCATATATCAAGTTGGTGGTATGAGAAAAACCTCTCAAGCTCCCCATGTTTTGTAATGACAAGATGGCTTTGATTGAAGTGTGCAGGAAATTGGATAAATTACATAGAACCTGCAGGGACAAGAAGATCTCTGGTCTACATTTCCCTATTTCCTTGGGTAACTATACATGTAAAACAACCTTGGATGCTCAAAATATAGAAAGGGCCCTCACTCCCATCACTTTTTCACTTTTTCAGGCCTAGGACCTATTTTGATTTGAAGAAGTTCATTGAGATAAATCTCAGAATTAATTATCATCATAGGTTAGATGCTGAGGACTACTGGGCCGATTGTGTAGATGACTTTGAAGCAAGGTGGAGGCACTATGGTAGGTTCTCTCTGCAGCTGATACAGGAGCTCAATCTTTACCAAATTCTGAAGGGTTCCAAGATGATAATGAAGACTTGTTATCTTATGAATATGAGACATTGATCAAGCATACTCCCTTGGAAGATTTGGACTGGTACAAGAAGGAGAAGGATGACTTGGTTGAGATTTTGGCTCTTGTCCTTGTAAGAACCAAGGTTTGGTTTGATAGAAAAATTTGAGAGCATAAGAAGAATCCAAGTGGATATTCCTCTTAGGATACTTCAACACCTTGGAAGGAGTCACAAAACCCCTCCTCCTTCCTCAAATAAAGAACCCAAATCATCTACTCCCTCTTCTTCTACTCAAGTGTACCAAAAGAAGGTAAAAGAGGTTAAACAAGAGCCAATTGAGGAAGACCCCCTTCTAAGGCATTCAGAACTACCTTCAGGGCCAGAGAATGTTATTGTTCTCAGTGAAAGTGATGATAGTGAAGCACCAGACCCTGTTGGAACTTCAAAGGCTACAATAGATAAAGAGAAGGAAGTGCCTAGCACTAAACCTCCAAGTGTCACTGGTTCCTCTACTCAAGAAGCTTCTGATACCTCACTCACATCTCTCTACGAAGCAACAGTGGTAAATACTTTGAGTACCATGAGTTCACTTGCTCTTGGATATCTTGCTCCTCCTTCTTCTTCCTCCACTTTTTCATGGGTGCAACCCTTGGTTAACAAAGGAAGAGAAAACCTTCTTCTCAATTGACATGGCCAAATTTTGATGTTGTGGCAACCTTGTTGGGCACTACTCCTCCTACTCCAACAGAGTGCTAAAATAACTTCAAGGATAGTTATAGATGCTCAGGGCCAACAATTTATAGAGGTTTCAAAACCTAAGTTTGATAAGGTAGAGCAAGATCTATTAGCCTCTGATCTAGATCTTTCTAGGATTCTAATGGGAGAATCTACCCCTGAGAGTGAGGTGCATAACCTCCAGGAAACAATAACCAAGGTTATTGAGAGAGTAGAAAGGGGTAAAAAACTATAGAACAACTGGAAGAAAAAAATCAAGTTCTTTCTAGCTTCATCAAGTCGTTATTGGCTAAGGACAAGGTTTTGGATCCTACTCCACTGGCTGCCCTTCCGCCCCTATGATTCTTAGTCAAGATGAAGTTCAAAGCATCAAGGATATACACAGGTATTCCACTTATGGGAGGGATATGGAAGCCATGGTTGATGACATGATCATTGCAGGCTTGAATTTCATTATAGAGGCCTTCAAACTCAATGAGAAGGTGGCCAACCTACAACAAAAACTCTCCTCCTCAATTGCAACTATGGACAAGGAGTTGAAGCTTTGGAGTAGTTGCATCGTGGATCTTCGCCTGATGGGACAGGATGATGAAAATATATTGATGGCCAATAAGGTTTTTGATGATGTTAAGGACAACTTGTCAAGGTCATGAGTTTTCAGTGTGGAATGGAAAATAAAAGTTCTAGAAGAAGCCTTGGGAGAGTTGAGGAACAGTTGGCAGAAGGGAGAAGCTTTCAAAACTTGTGTTGTGTCTGCCTTCAAAGATATTCACTGTCATCTTCACGATGAAACTTCAGGTGTTCCTTTCTCTCTCAAGAAATTAAAACTCAGTTCGGGAATTTGTTAAGGAAAAATTGCTCAAGATGTAAATGGTTACCAAAGAGAAGATAAAGGAGATTTTCTCTCTTGATCTCGCTATTGAAGAGGCTAATAAAGAATATCATGCACATACTGAGTTTGATAAGGACATGGAGAAATATCTAGGTACTTGGTCTCAAGCCACTACCAACACATCAGTCCCACAAGGCAGAGAGATAGTGAAGCATTGAAAAGATTCAAGCAACGGATCCTCAAGTCGGTGGGCCCTCCTCAGCAATAAGCGGATGTTTTCCCTTCTAGCTTCTCCTCTCCTCCTTCTTTTTCTCAAATCAGGCTCATTATAATTAATTAAGGATCTTGTGTTAAGCACTTCCTTAATTAACATTTTAGTTAGAAGAAACAGTTACCAAGTGTAACTAATTTGTAATTTATATAATGGGCTCTCTTTGCCATTTTCAAGGGCTGGAACTCTATTTATTTTTGAAAGTGTAAAGGAGTAAAGAGTTATCAATACAAAAGGATCTCTCTCTCTATTTCCACCTACTCTTGTTCTTTCATTGTTATCCATTTAAAATTATTGAATCATTAAGTCTGTTTTAATTCAAGAAGCTTTGTATTCTTATGGATGTCATCTCTAGAACTTTGTGTCCATGAAATAACATCTATGGTCCTAAATGCAAATGATTCTACTCTATATGATTCCCTTCTGGCATGCGTAAAGAATTATTTTGTTATCTATATTTCTTGAGAGTGCTTTTTTGGCCCCTCCCATTCCTTTATTATTTTATCCTTTATATTGATGATTTGTTATATTATAACATTTTCATGATATTAGAGTTCCTCATTAAAACTACACATTGTGCATTTGTAAATAATTTTTTTCCTTTAATAAGGGAACCTCTCCCATTAAAGAGGAGGGAATTTTCGTCCCACATTTATTGCTTTCAATAAAGTCCTTATTTGAAAACCAACACACTTCTAGCCGAGGGAGAAGTAGTCACCGATGAAGCTCTCATTCCCATTGTTGTGAGATCTCTCCCTTCTTTTCACCGCATTTTTATAAGAACACTAAACATGTCAAATACAACAGTTAGTTTTGACAAGTGGCAAACCTACTAGAACAAGAGGAAGCCATGTATAATAAGGATGAAGAAGAAGAGCAAACACTTTCTTCTCATCAAAAGTGGAAAGGAAAAGGAAAGGCAAACCTAATTCCTATTAAAAACCCCAATATCAAAATCAAAATCAACAAGGGGATAAGCAATAGAAGAAGAAATGTCCAATCTACAAAAGAGGACATGAGTTGAAATATTTTGGTATAATACATACAAGAAAGGTTCATCAAGTAATTCTAGACCTCAACACCAACAATCTCACAAGGGACATACAAACTACAATCAAGGGTAGAAAAAGGGGAATTGGAAAAGAAGACCCCATCAAAGAAGGAAATATTGTTGAGCAAGAAGAACATTTAGATAATGAATACTACTTGTACACTGCTCAATCAAGTGAACCTTCCACATCATCTAGTGATGTTTGGTATGTTGATTTAGGAGCCACTCGACACATGACCAGCCACAGAGATTGGTTTACTTCAATGAGGGACATGCCTTCAAAAAACCATGTTTTGTTGGGTGATGATTCTTCATATATAGTTCAGGGGATTGGGAACATTTCTCTACCCCTTGGTTCACACAACTGTAGACTATCAAATGTCTTATATGTCCCTGGTTGACTAAAATTGCTTTCATTCACTCAACTCCTAGATCACAACTTGAAAATTGACTTTGATAGTCATTCCAAAGAAGAAAATGTGTTTAATTCGAGACAAATCATGAGGCTCAAAAATAGTTGCAAAAGCCTCCAATGTGGGATGCATGTTCCAGCTTGATTTTGTTCACAGAGATGATCAAGAACTTATGGCTAAGAACTCTACCTCTGCACAGTTTTGGCATCGGAGACTTGGTCATATTAGTTTAAAGTATCTCAAGACACTTCACTGGCACAATATGGTACATGGTTTACTGTCTCTTCAGAAGGATACAAACAAGTGTCCTCATTGTCCAGCAGGAAAAAAACACAAACCTTCATTCCAGAAGATTACTTTTCAAGCTCATGGTAAGCTTGATTTGGTTCATACCGATATTTGTGGTTTGATGCAACCGAGTCATTCTAGATATCAGTACTTCATGTTTTGTGTTGATGACTATTCAAAAAAATTGGATTTTTTGTCTTCACAAGAAAAGTGAATCTTTTGAAACCTTCAAGAAATTCAAAGTAGCTATTGAGAATGAAATTGTTCATCACATCATAACTCTCTTCTCGAGATCGAGGGGATAATTCAACAATGATGAGTTCAAATAATACCTACAAGCTCACAATATTTGTCAACAAATGCCTCCTCCACACACACAAATGAGAAAAATGGTGTTGTTGACCAACAAATCATACTATCATGGAAATGGTGTGATGTATGATCAATGACTCTGGACTAGCGAATAAATTATGGGCATAAGCAACAAAGAAAGTAGTGTATTTTTGAATAGACCAGTGTTTCTCTTGATGGAGTAATGCCACATGAAGCATGATAAAATCAGAAACCATCTATTGCACACCTAAAAGTATTCGGGTGCAAAGAGAGTATGCACATACCCAAGTAGAATAGAGAGAAACTGGATATGAAATCAAAAAAAACTCATCTTCATTAGGTACATTGAAGAGACTCTTGGGTACATATTGATGGATTTGAAGACCGGGAGATTCTACATCAATAGAGATGTGTTGAGTTCTTTGAGAAGAAGGAAGTGGAGTCTCCTCCTTCGAGTCACCCGATGTAGATTCTTCACTAGTTATTAAAATTGAATATGATTTTCCCACATATGATGAAAGTGATTATGGGGATAATGGTGATGATCCGATAGAACCACGAACCATAAGAACTGCTCGGTGTATGCCCAAGTGGTATACTAGCACGTTACGAGATGCGAGAATGGATGCTCTATCGATACATCCACCCCTAGACCACGGACTCGCAATAAATAAAGAGAAGAAGTGAACTTTGTTTTGATGAGTAGAGTTATTAAATTTAATGAGCCCTCTACAATCTAGGAATCCATAAATTCAAAAGCTTGGAAAGATGTCATGGATATTGAATATAACTCAAAGTGATGAAAAACAACACTTGGCAATTTTTCGATCTTCCACCGGGAAGAAAGCCATTGGATACGAGATAGATATTCAAAACAAAGTACAAAGAAAATGGGACAATAGACAAGTATAAAGTGAGACTTGTAGCAAAGGGGTATGCACAAAAAGAAGGCATTGACTATGAGGAGACATTTTCTCCCATAACTAAGATCAAAATGATCAGGATGATCTTTGCTCTAGTTGCACTGTTTGGTTAAAGTCCATCAGATGGACCTAAAAAGTGCCTTCCTGAACAGATATCTACAAGAAGAAGTCTACATGACTCAACCTGAGGGATATGTTGTACCTGGTCAAGAAGAAAAGGTATGCAGACTCAGGAAATATTTGTATGGCCTCAAACAGGCACCCCGGGCATGGTACATCAAAATTGATGAGCATCTCATACAACATGGATTTGTAAGAAATCCATATGATCCCAATCTCTACCTCAAAAAGAAAGGGGAGATTGTGATTGTTGTTGTCTATGTCGATGATCTAGTCATCATTGGAAGTTTAGTGAGGATGATCGATGCAACAAAGAAAGATCTTAATCGATCGTTTGACATGACAGATCTCGAGCTAATGCATTATTGTCTTGGATTAGAAGTATGGAAAAAGAGAATCACATATTTGTTTCTCAAATGAAATATACCAAGAAAATGCTCAATAAATTCAAGATGATGGATTACACACTCGATTGCTACACCTATGGAGAATAGATTGTAGTTATCTCATTCAGATCCATCTCCTACGGTAAATGCCACTCTCTATCGGCAGTTGATTGGGAGTCTCATTTACCTGACCTACACTAGACTAGATATCAGCTTTGCAGTGAGCTATCTATCCAGGTTCACACAAAAATCCAAAAATTTTCATTAAAAGGTAGTAAGGCACATTTTTAGATATCTCAAAGGATCAATGGATCTTGGTCTAGAATACAAGAAGAACGAAAACTTCTTCTTTTCAGATATTCAGATTCAAATCAAGCAGGAAACATTGATGACAAAAATCCACTTCAAGATTTTTGTTCTTTATGGGATCTAGACCAATATCATGGGGAAGCAAGAAACAAAACTTTATTTCTCCTTCTTCCATAGAAGACGAGTATCATTCTGCAGGAGAAGCTATCTATGAAGTGATATGGCTACGTCGCATACTCGAAGGACTTGGAATACCGCAAGATAAACCAACCACCATGTATGTAGACAATGAAGGTGTTCTCAAACTTGTTCGCAATTCAAGTTTTCATGAAAGAACAAAGGACATTGAGGTAAAATTACATTTCATACGTGAGCATGTCTTAAAGCACAATATACACCTTCAATTTTTTCCAATAGCTAAACAACAAGAAGATATCTTCACAAATTCACTTTCACATGAAAAGTTGGAGTTGTTCAGAGATTTCCTCTCCTCATCTCTTAAAAAATGCAAAATTAAGGGGGAATGTTAAGTAAATTAATTATGCATTGTATTAGGTAATTTATTATTTGGCTATGTATTTAATAACCAAATTATTTTCATATTTTTATATGTTGCATTGATTTTGCAACTATATTTATTTTTATGTAGTTGGTTATTGCTTCCTAGAAGGTTTTTTGGAAGCTTGTGTATTAAGGAATATTGTTTGACTTGGCAACATCTTGCTTTGTTTGTATCTGATTGTCCATACGATTGTCACACACACATACATACATATATATATACACCTATGTAAATGATTTATTAATTATTAATAAAATATTGAAGGCTTATGTCCTTGTTTTACAAAATTACATTACGCAAGAATAATACCTTCTTGCGTAAATACTTTAGATGATGATGACTTTGATACATCGTGGATGACATTTTTGGCCCGCTCCAAACAAATTTGAAGAAGAAGACATATATTATTTTGTAAAATAAGAGATAGAATAAATTCTAATAAAAAGATTATATAGAATGAGTCGTGGAGTGTCCCACCATACTTTACTAAAATATTCATGGTTTGGAGACTTAGAAGGGCACCTCTAGAAAATGGGGCAAATATTTCCAAATGAAAAATCTAGACTGGAATCCTTAGATGATACCCCGATGATCAATGTCGCAAGATGGTGGGAAACTCACAAAACTAATATATCTCATTGGAATTATCTCACCACATTACTCAAAACAATATTTTTAGAGAGTGAAGGTTATTACATGATTATACCTAAATACACTAGTGGAAGTGATCCACAAAGGCACTTCTAAATCTTTGAAAGACATTGGTGAATCTGCGAAGAACATTCTCCTTTGGTATGGACACAACTATTCATATGGACACTAGGATCCATACCACGGTCTTGGTACATGCATCAAGAACTCAGATGAGAAACTAGAAATCGGGACCAAGTCGTATAATATTTTTGCCATGCATTCAATTTCTGGATGCGAGACCTTAACACCCTTTGGGCATTGTATAATATTAGGACCTTTCTATTCCTAACCCTAGAAGATGCCACAAAACAATGCTCACAGAAGACACCAAAAACTAAAGAACCACTAAGGCAAGAAAATCTAAACAAAAATCTAGAAATGGCATATTGCTTTTGCAGTAGAAAAGTAAGAGAGAGATGAAAGGCTTGAGAATATAAGATATAAAACAATTGAAGGAGAAAGGGAAGTAGTGGAGACCAAGGTAGAAGAAGAAAAATATTATTACCAACCTTTAAAGATAAGAACTGAAAATATTGGCACCAATGGAGATGAGAAGCTTGCAAGATAGGAGACTATTGGTCAAAAGAAGAAGTGGCCAAAGTAGTAGAACTTCTTCAAGAATTCCAAGACATATTTCCCAAGGATTTTAAGGATTTGAGGGGTATAAAATAAGAAGTTGGCACCATGAAGATACAAATCAAGGAAGGGTTCAAACCCTTGAAAAAGAGGCCATATAGGTTAAATCCTAACCTAAAAGTTAAAGTGAAGACCGAAATAGATAAAATGTTGAATGTTGGAATCATAAAACATGTTGAAGATTCAGATTGGATAAGTCCAATGGTTATTCAAAACAAGAAGACTAGGAAATAAGAATATGCGTGGACTATAGAGAGCTTAATAAAGCCTATGTACATGACCCATTCCCAACGTCATTTATAGAAGAAGTGTTGGAAAATGTTACAGGTAGAGAAGTCTATTCTTTCACTGATGGTTTCTCTGGTTACCATCAGGTCAAAATTTCCCTAGAATACCAAGCAAAGACCACATTTACTATGGAATGGGGTTCATTCATGTACAATGTTATGCCATTTGGACTAAAGAATGCACCAGTAGTTTTTAGTAGAATAATTATTAATGCATTCAAGGAATTTATCCACAACTTCTTGGAGGTTTATCATGATGATTAGATGGTATATGGACTACTAAAAAACCATATTCAAGTGTTAATATTGACATTTCAAAGATGTAGAGCATTGTAAATATCTCTTAATTTGAAGAAATGTATATTTCTAACCCCATTTGGCACACTATTGGGGCATATAATTTGTAAAGAGGGGTTATTAATTGATCCAGTAAAGACTTTAATGATTGTCAATTTTCCTCCTCCTAAAACAAAAAAGATGTTAGAAAAATTCTTGGGTATACTAGATATCACAAAAAATTCATAAGAAATTATGTGGAGATAAGTGCACCTTTGGAGGAGTTGTTAAAGAAAAGAACAAACAAGCAAATACAATGGACCAAATAATGTGCGGATGCCTTTGAAGTTCTAAAGGATAAAATTTTACATGCACCTATCTTGATATTTCTAGACTGGAAAATTCCATTCCATGTCCATGTAGACACATCTATTTCCATTGGGGCAGTCTTGACACAACCTAGAGAAAAAATGGATCATCCAGTAGCATTTGCAAGTAAGAAGTTAGCCAAAGCTGAAAGGAACTACTCAACTATGGAGAGAGAAGCATTGAGCATGGTTTATGCCTTACAAAAATATAGACAATATTTATTGGCTACATTTTTGTTTTCTACACAGATCATGAGCCATTGAAATATTTTTTGAATAGACCAGGTGTTGCGAGGTAGAATATGTCGTTGGCTAATGCTTTTCCAAGAATTTTACTTTACTATTACAGTCAAACCAGGAAGATTGAACAATGGACCAGACTATTTATCAAGAATAGAGACAAGAGAAGATGAGGGACCAATAGATGATGATTTTCCCGAGTGCACGCCTATTTAGAGTCAAGGCTATTCTAAGAGAATTTTATGATATAGCCCATTCTCGACTACGAAGAATTTCCCAGTGAATATACAAAACAACGAAGAATAACTTACTAAGTAGGGCGTTCCCTTTTACTTTTCTCCAAAGACAACTATATAAGAAAGGAAAAGATGATGTCCTTAGAAGGGTGGCCTTAGAACATGAAAGAAAGAATATATTAGCAGAGGCTCATGAAGGGATAGCTAGAGGACATAATGGAGGATATCAGATAGCCAGAAAAGTGATGATGGTCGGATTGTGGTGGCCTACGCTCTTTAAAGATGCACACAACAAACATATGAGGGCTTGTGATATTTTTCAGTAGGTGGGAAAACCTAATGCTAGAAATGAAATTTCATTGAAACTAGTTTTAGCATCATCTCCATTTGAAAAGTGGGCTATAGACTTCATTGGACCAATTAAACCCACCGCAAGACACTCTCAGGAAAGGTTCATAATTACAGGGATAGAGTATTTAACAAGATGGTCGAAGTTATCCTAACTAAATATTGTACTGTTAAAACTACCACAAGATTCATTTATGAACACATAATTACCATATTTATCTCTCCTCTAAGTATTACTAGTGATCAAAGGAAGTAATTTGTAAATAACACTATGAGAGAAATTTTTGATTAACCATAATAGAATTATTCCTTACCATCCACAAGTAAATGGGATAGTAGAAGCTTTTAACAAGGTATTGGAGAAGGTTCTTACGAAAATATGTTCACTACAACAAGCGGATTGGGATTTGAAGATACATGTAGCCTTATGGGCTTACTTGTACCACATATAAAGGTTATCAAAATATTCTCCTTTTAGATTCGTCTATGGACTTGAAGTCGCGGTCCCTATAGAGTTTGTACTTCTAAGCATAATCGTGGCGATAACATTTAGGATGAATGAAGATTCTTCACTGCATGAGATATTGATTGAATTAGAAAAATTGGATGAAAAAAGGTTCCTAACAGCATACAACCAAACCCAAGAAAAGAGAAGATAGAAAGCTTGGCATGACCGCCACATCAAAAGAAAAAAGTTTGACATTGGAGATCAGGTGTTTCTCTATGACAATAAATGGAAACATCTATTAAAACTAAAGGTGAGATGGGTAGGACCTTATATTATTAAAGACGTATTGCCTTGAAGAGTAATAAAGCTTCAAACGCTACAACTTAATGAATTACTAGGCTATGTGAATGAAGCAAGATTAAAAATATAGTATACTTAAACAAAAAATAATAAAGAGAAAAAAAAGATAATAAAAATAAAAATCCGGCCTATTTGGAACTCGACATTCGGTGAGTACAACGATGGGTAGGATGAAAACCCGCAAGGGAATCCTCACTCTAATAAACATAATAAAATAAGAAATATAGAAAAATAAAATAAGAAGAGAAGAACCGTGGAGGGAGAATAACCACGATACAAAAGGAAAAGACAAGAAGGGAAAATTGTGGTACAAAAAGGAAAGCCACTAGGAAACATACCCACGGAACAAAGGGAAGAAAATCTACATAACGAATGGATGAAGGAAAGCCACGGAATGGAGGAAGGATATCCTTGAGATGAAGAAAAAAGATGTAAAATAAGAAAAGCCGCCAAATGAAGGAAAAAATGTGCGACAAAGGAGAAGCTGCGAACATGGAAAATACATGGAATGAAGAATAAAAGTCATGGAAGAAACAAAAGGTATCCCACCAAAATCACAATAAATGTGATAGGTATACATAAAGGGGTATAAAGGGCATTGACTTATAAGGATTAAGGCACCAAAATCTAAAACAGAGAAATAAGAATTCACTAATCAAGTGCAATAAGAAGAAGAGCTAGGACAAATTAGGGAAAATCCAGGAGATGGACAATCCAATCAAGCTTACACAAGTCGAGATCCCAAAACTATTTTTTCCACAAGCGGACCCTTGAATCAAAAAAGCATGA
Source organism: Taxus wallichiana var. yunnanensis (assembly GCA_018340775.1). NCBI lineage: Eukaryota > Viridiplantae > Streptophyta > Pinopsida > Cupressales > Taxaceae > Taxus > Taxus wallichiana. The sequence goes on from CM031236.1 coordinate 143,244,306, forward strand.
TCCCAAGGGAGGTTTCTTGCATATCCCTTTCAAAGTCACCCATACACAAATTTGTAGAAATATATTCATTCTCAAATTTCTGAATACGACCACACACGGCTCGAAGCCAATAGGCGATTGTTTCTAGAAGAAAATTCCAACACTAAAGCACTTGAATACAAGAAGAATTCAAAATTCATCAATGAATTGAAGATTGATGCATGGATTCAAATTCTATACTTTACTAGGGTAGATCATGCGATTCGATTTCTCTTGAGTCGGTTACATGATCAGATGTTATATTTGGATCAACCGTACCCTATTAACACAGATGTCATGGCTAGGGTTATGGGATTATGGGCATAAGGGCAATCGGTAATCACAAAGAAGAAAATATCTATGAAAGATACCACATGGGTGATGGGAGTGACAAAAAAAAGCACGGGGTACACATTATGGATATATCAAATCATGCACTCAGGTATGACGCTAAGGCCATATGCTTAAAAATTTATCATACTAATTAGGAAGATGGTGCTCACAAGCTTAATGCACAAATTTCCCTTGAGATGGTGAATTATCATTCAGAGCATAAATTAGTAGAATTACAAGCTTCAGAATTCAATGAAAACAATAGGAAAATAAAATAAGGAAAACATACCTTTTGTTATGGGTCCATATTAATATGCCTAGTTATGTATTTCACAAAAACCCTACCCCACAAATCAAAATTGGTAGAATGGCGGTCAGATACACCTATGGCTGAAAAATTTGGGAACACATGAACAAATTGGATGCAATCACCCAAATTACATCTTTATTGGGGTGGACAAATAAAATAAGACAAATAATTGGAAATAGGGCATGAATTTTAGAATGGATTATGGAGCGATATGAGAAGGAATTAATTTTATTGCTGACATTGATTACACCTTCATTTGACCTATAGCTCCACACACATCACACATACCCCCATTACCATATGAGGCCTCTAATGAATTAGTAGCTACCTTATTTGAAGCAATCAGAAATCTTCCCATGGATCCCAGAAAACCAACACTTCCAAATTTTGATTAAGTCATTAAAGAAACATGGGAAGAATATAGGGAAATTATTCAACACAATATGGAAAAACTTATCAAGTAAAATAGGTCCAAAGACATATAGACGAAGAACAAAAAAGGTCCTAGTGCTTTGGAACCCTGCAATTGAATGCCAAAAGGCCATCGCATTGAAATAAAAACGAAAGAAGCTCGGGTTAGTGAAGAAGAAGAAGAAGATTCCCAAGAGATAGAAGAAATATTTGAGTCATAAGAGGAAAAAAATCCATCTCTCCCACCAAAGCACCAATAGCATCACAAGAACAATTAGGACCTCAATTTTCAAAAGAGGCAGAACCATGGGTGGAAACAAAGTTAACCAAGTTATCTTATGGATATTACAAGAAATGTTTATCTCAAGGCAGCATTTCTAGGTAGCCCAAGAATATGAGGCTAGTACATGGAGAGAAAATGGCTATATAGCAAGCCATAGTGCATTACATGGATAAATTTTTCCTATTAATCGGAGACATTGTTCACTTATCTCTATAAGAATTGGTAAAAGAAATTCAGGAACAAGTAGAGATGGAAGAGACAAACCGCCTTCAAGCCCTCCAAAAATAAAGAAAAACATTGAAACAAAATAACAAGAAGATGTGGGATCAAAACCGCATAAAGTAAGTGGAGGAACTAATTGGGTTGCTTACTAAAGCAAGGAAAGAAAGAGAAGAGGAAGCCACAAAGGCCAAAACTCAAAAATAAGAAGACACAAAGATAGAGGTGGAGGAAAATAAGAGGAAAAGGATAGAAGATGAGCAGAAAAAGCCATAGAAGTGGATAAACAAAAGAAGATAAAAGAAGAAAAATAGAAACAACAAGAAGAAAAATAGAAGCGGGGTTGAGGAAGTACGAAGGATAGCTCGGGAGGAGAAAAAAAAATACATGGAAACTACGGTAAAAATACAAAAGGAGAAGCAGTAGAAGGAATAAAAGAACAAGAAACAAGAAATAGATAAAGAGAAAAAGGAACAAGAAAAGAAAGAGAGACAACAGAGAAGTAGAAGAAAAACGGGAAGAAATAGAAAAGAAAGAGAAGAAACAAAAAGAACAAGAAAAATAGAAAAATATGGAAGAAGAAATAAAAGAGAAAGAAAAAGAGAATGAAGAGTAAGAAAAGAAGGATAAGGAAGAGAGAAAAAAGGAGAAGGAAGAGAAAGAAAATAAGGATAAGGAAGAAAAAGAAGAAGTAGAAGAAAGGAAAGAAAAAGAGATAAGGGACCAGAAAAGAAATAAAAGGAGGAAGAAGAAAAGAAAAGGAAGGATAAGGAATTGAAGGAGAAAGAACAAAAAGAAGAACATGAGAAGAAAGAAAAAGAAGAGGAGGATAATTAAAAAGGTGAATAAATCAAGAAACAAAGAAAGTAGATGAACAAAATAATAGCACAAATAAGCAAGATCCCACATAGGAGACACCATCAACATCTTCAATGACACTTCGCAAGTATGGTACTGTGTAAACAACATGAGATTCATTAGCCAAAATTAAACAGGAACTATAAAAAGGAAAAATATCAAACTATCCAACTGCAAAGAAGGGGTGGTAGAACAAACAATAGAAGGATATAAGGTACACTTGAACAAAATCCCCCCTTCAAAAAATTACTTACATGCAAGTGTTGGATCAAAGTGTAAAACAATATTAGATGCATTAGTGCATTGATTTGGAGGAAACAATGCATAAAATCTTATCCTATATTCAGGTAGCAAAGCCACACATCACTACTGAGACTCCAATCTTCGAGTAGAATTGGCAACAAAAAGGATGTGAACAAAATATTGAAAGAAGGTAAGATTATCCTAGAAGCAAAGAAGAAGAAAATCCGTGAGGAAGCTATGAAGGAATATAAGTAACAAATCCTATAGCCATAGATATTGGAACCAAAAACATAGGAAGGAAATGCAAGCCGCGGTGAGTAAAGTGGAGACAAAACTTAAAAATGTTGCAGCTTATTATACCTATACAATAGGGTGGTACAACGAGACACAACAAGAAAAGGTAGATCTTGACAAATTAGAACAGAAAATACATGTTAAATCTACATAATATGACATCAGCAAAGACAAAGATGGAGCTTAGCAAAGCAATCTTGTTAAACTTACAAAGAAATATCAAACCCAAAGCAAAGGAGGTGGATAGAGAAAATCATAGAAATGCAGGAAAGCAACACTATGATGGAAAAAGCACTCATCATAATGCAACAAGAGTTAATTTTTCTCAACAAAGGTTGGGACAAATACAAATAAACAACCACCATCTGAGATTCTTTCTTTGATCCAAGAAAATTCACAACTTCAAGAATGGGTGAAATAAATTGACATTCATTTAGAGTTATGGTACATTTTTGAGAAGAATATAACCCCATAGATTACAAAGTACATCCCCCAAGCTCCACCATAAAGAAGAGTAAGAGGCATGGCATCCCATAAACCCATTTAGGTGAGTCAAGTGAAGGAACTCTTCCTTATGCCGGACGTCTAATTTTATGAGGCGTTGATGCCTTTACCCTCCCCAGTTGGTGTCCCATAATTCCAGTTGGGTGAGTCGAGCGAGGGAACCTTTCCTTACGCAGGACATTCTTTCTATTCACAATTTAGAGTAGTTTACTTTTCCCACGTACATCACTAACAATAGGTTGAACTTCTTAAATCTCACATTGTTTCCAAGGTTTAAGGTCAACAAATACCACTAACAAGATGCGGTAGATCTTATATTTCCTCGAGTGTTGGGCAAGGCACTGATACCTTTGCCACCAAATATCATGGGGCACATCTCTTAGATGTTAAGAGCACCAAGACCTCAGCACTGACGTTGAGACCCACACTTTGAGAGAGGTTATGCTTACACGTTTGGGTAGAAATGGAGCCTCCTTGAGTAGGAGGGCCCGCATGAAAATGATGCTTGACACGTTAAGCAAGTGAGTCATGATGTAGGATCAAGTCGAGGATCATTTACCATTACACAATAGGGTCACAAAGGTGGAGCACCAAGATTCCTTCACATCATTCATTTTGAGGATTACATTAGTGACCTTATTTGTACAAAACATTCTAATGTATATTGTACATAGAGGCACTAATATGCCCCAATTTTTGTATATTTTGATTTTTGAGCCCAAGCTTGCCCATTTAGTGTAGATGTGATGACTAATTGTAAAAATTTGGTCAAAACACACACACACACACACACACACACACACACATAGAATTTTATTACATGATGCTTTATGAGATTCCTTTAATTATACATGTTTTGGATTTTTATGTTTATAGATGTATGCAACCTAGCAATAACAAAATGGATGTGTAGTATTATAGCTTTTAAACTCATATATGATAATGTAATGGATGAGACATAGATACATTTATATGTTGACTGGTTATTTTTAGGTGAGATAGAGACATATAATTCCACAAATGATTCTTACAAAATGAAAGAATAAAGTGGCAGATGGCCAAAATTATATGTAGGCATGCCAATCATGGCAAGAGTAGAGGAAACAATGTTGGTAAACAATGCAAACTTAAACATTTGAATAAATAGTAATCACGATTAGGATTAGGAAATTACTTAGGGATCAAAGGATGATGTTTCAATATAGATATCTAGTTTGAACCCTTTTGATATCCAGTTTTGACACAACAAGAAATAAGGATTACCATTCTCTTCTTGATTACAAATAATTAGGTTTTCTCTGGGATTTAGGAACTCTCGTTACTTCATTTTTTTGCCTTTTTAGTATATAACTTCTCTTTTTGTTTAATAAGACATCCCATGCCTAACCTCATACAAATTTGGAAGATGCATGGGCTCATCGCCAAAGGCTATATGTGGGAAATTAAGGTCATTGCTCCCAAATTTCAACCTCACATGACTAGGAAGACACATGGCTCATCACTAAAGACCTCCATACAAGGAGAGCAATGTGGTGGACCTATTGAAAAAATGTTCTTCTTGTTTTTGCAATATTTATGTTGTTTTTCTTGTGATTTTTCTCATTTCTTTCTTGTTTCATTTTCTTTTTATTTTGATATTTAAGTGAAAAAAATTCCCATTCCCCATCCCCATGTAATCAATAAGGTAAAAGGGATCACCACCGAAGGCCGAGATAGGCGAGAAATATCTCGGGGGATGAGATACGTTAATGTTTCGTACTTGAAGAGGTATAGATAGAGGTAAAGAAGTGTGTCATGAATAAGCTTCTAGAGACCTACACAAACCAATATCCTTATGTCCACCTAATGTTTGTTAGGGAACAGGGAATCGTAACACTAAGAAATCAATAACTAAAGTTATGGTAAAGAGATGATTGGAGAGACGATCTTGACACAATAGAATGATAAATGATAAATTTGATAACATATGAAGAGTGAAGAAATGTCATATAGTGAAGATAGACTAAATCTCAACTTTAAGCAACATCCTTAGGTATAAACATGGTGAGGTGAGACAATAGAAAATGTAAACAAGAAATGTAAAGGGCAATGTAAAACATGACACTAAACATAATACATCTTGAGGTGAAATGAGTTGACTGAATTTCCAAATTCTTAACGTTTGAGTGTACAAAGGTAAAAACCCTCACTATTAAATGACTAAGCAAGGTCCTAACCAATTCAATTGAAATGACAATCTTGTTCCAGTGTTCTTGTCTATACGAATATATTGTCGAAGCAAAAGATTATTTATTTGAATAGGGTGATCATGAATGTACTTGTTATATCTTCAAGACATCCGAGTGGTGTATACCTCGTGATGTTGTATAGATTTGAGATGATTCTCATCTAAACTTTCAAAGGTAGATAGGTGTGTTTCCCTATACTCATCCTCATCTAGGAGCCCTTAGAGAGAGACTTATAAGCTAGGAAGATGAACTTCTAATAGAAGGATAACCTCATATCTAAAGACCGATGAATATGGGGTAGCACTTGTATATGTTTCTATACTAGCAATCGCACATGAAATGTACAATGGAAACGTTGAAGGGGATCTTTTGAAGGAGTCAAATTGGAGAGAGAGAAACAATGAGAGAGGAAGAGGGGTGGAGAAGAAGGGATTAGAGGGTGAAGAAGTGTGAGATCATTAACATTAACCACTTGCATTACCCACACCTTTTCCACAACCGAGATTATTCCTCCCCAAGAAATATCCAGTGTATGAGCTCAACTTTATAGTTGAGATCTCAGTTGGACTAATCACATGAATTGGAAGGGTCAAAAATTTTAAAATGGGAGAATTCGAAAAGGTTGTTGGTTCAAAACCCAACCATGATATTTGCTTATTGTAGCACCTTTTTCATAACATATGTTTAAATTTTATGGTGGATTACACGATATTCATTTTCTATATAAATCTATATGCAAATTTATATTGATAATTGCAAGCATATATATAGTGTTAAAATAAAATTAAAAATCAAACATCAACATACCTTCCTTACCATTCCTAAAATAGCAAAATTTGAATTCATTAGTGGCAACACCAAAATCCACAAAAGGAAATAGAAGTAGTGAAATGGGATCAAAAGATGTAGTCGAAGATGTAGTCGATTAGAAACCATTAGGTACCTTGGCCTTTGAAATGTAACCCATTAAAAGGAATATAAAAATCGGAAGATCCCCAAGTTTTATTTTCTTCCTCGAAATCGCTTCCCAATGCTTTGCTTTACTACATATTGTATGTCATTCCACGCATTGGATATAGAATGATTGTTGAGAAATGGATTCATAAGAAATTTACATGTACATTTAAACAAAAACGCTAATAATTTGACTATTTTTATAGTTAAAAATGAAAAAACGTCTAAATGGGCATCAAATTTAGCCTTTGCTTCAAGGTAATTATTTTTAGCCATCGAATTCAAAAGCACATTGGCCATCCAATTTTATGAAAAATGTGGTTGTACGGTCATGTCAAACCCAAGTGATAGCTCTCCCTTTATATAAAATTGAATACATCGTTGGCATAACTAGTCGATAAGCCCGTAACACGGGATATACTTGTAAATGTCAATCCCTTTCAAAAAAATTAACCATTTTAAGTAGAATGGACTTTAAATTCTTGTTTTCGCATGGTTTTTCTGTTTTCCTAATGGTAATAGAGAGATGCATTGTGGTGTGAGATAGAGAACTTACAAATTTCATGCATCTCTAGGTTCTTGAAGGATCTCCCATTGTCAAATATTATGACTTGATGGACTCCAAACCTACATATCATTTAATTTAAGATGAATTTTACTATAACTAAACTAGAGACATGGATTCTTCCCATCTTGTGAAATACTCGGTTGTAGTGATGATGAAATTGTGTCCATCTCAGTAGAGGTAGGGGTCAATTTACCAATTAGGTTGAGGCCCCATGTAGAAACGAGCCATGGTGTAATGATAGAATGAATATATTATGCCAAAATGTGTATAATATGTGTGAATTATTGAAATTTGGCACGCTTTCAAATATACTCAATTGCATCATTTTTAGAGCGGGAAAAAATAGCCCATTCTATGAATTTTTCAAGTCGTCGGGTGGCCACCAAAGTGACCACTACAAACCCCATCATGACACTAGACTAAGACACACTTAGAATCTTCTTTATTAACACAACAAAGGAACATGCCATTGAAGGATCTCTTATACAAGACCATATCTAAAATTACATATTTCACGACAAGGACACAAAGGCATCACCTCATGTTGAGAATTGGTATTTTCTTTATAGGTGTTCTTGATGACATAAGTAACTATATCTATGTACTAAGGAGATGAATGGATGTCGGGATTATCTATGTAGAAAACTAACTCATTAGGAAGTTTTACGTCCGCTAAATCTCTTGAGTTTAAGGGGTATTCACTGACCAATTAGCAACTATTTTCCGAGTTGATATAATTCAACTCAAATTTTCCTAGGAGTGTGATCATATGTCTAATTGTTTGGAGAGAGTTGGTTACATTAAAAAGATGTGAAGTCCTTGAGATTTGAAAATTACCCTAGTATCTTGATTTAGCATATAATGTCTAAGGTTCTTATTAGAAAACACTATAAATACATTCTTTTTCAGCCTAAGAGTAGCGTGTTTCATAGTCCATTAGAACATAACGATAAAATACACTTGCTCGTTCTCTTTCATCATCATCTTCTTGAGCAAGCATGCAAGCTAGTAAAATGTCAATTACACATAGGTAAAGAATAAATAGTCTATTAGATCATGGAGCCATGAGAGTGGGTGGAGATAACAAGAAGTACTTGTCATATTTGAAGTCTTCCTAACATTCTCGGTCCATTCGATGGTGTTCTCTTTCTTTGACAAGTTGTCAATCGGGTTAACCGCATAGGTGATGTTTAGAATGAATCTTCATATGGCCCATAATTTCCAAAGGAATGATTATATCCTTGACTCGGTGGTTGGCGGGACCATCTCTAGGATAACATGAATCTTGGAAGGATCAAAATCGATGCCCCATTAGGATATGATGTATCATGGGAGATTTCCACTTTGGTTACTCCGAACACACACTTTTTTGGGTTCAAGGTAACATTGTAGTTGATAAGTTATGTGATGATGATTCTCAAAACCCTATATGGTCTTATCTCTTTTTAGCTTTAGCTAAAATTTTATCAATGTAAGACTAGACAATTTTGTGAATTAAGTCATGGAATATGTGGGTCATTGCTTGTCGATAGGTTTCCTCTGTGTTCTTGAGGCCAAAGGGCATGAAATTGTAGCAAAAGTTTCCCCCGAGGGTAGTGAATTAAGTGTTATTAATTTCTTCTAAAATACAAATTTGACTATAGCCAAAGAACCCTTTCGTGAGTGAGAGGAGTTCATATCCATCCATTTCGCAAGAATAATCACGTCAATAGAGGGCAACAAAAATCATCTTTGGGACACACCTTGTTAATATCATGGAATTCAATGCAAATTTGGATCTTGTTGTTCTTTTTCAAACACTAGCATAATGTAGGATAACCACTTCATATAATCTGCTGGTCTAATGAAACTCACTTGTGGGAGTTTGATAACCTCCTCTTTCACCATTAGTGTTATCTTGGGTTTCATTGGTCATAACTTGTATTTGAGTGATTTGGCGTCGGTTTTGTAACTAGGATGTGTAAAATAAAACCTATACAAATATTGGTCATATCAAAGATAGGAGAAGGTAAATTTTTAGACAATTTAGTGAGAAAGGCCTTATGGTCTTCGAATTCTTACGGTGAGAGTGAAGACCCAAGTTTTAGGATCATTGGTTCATCCTCCATCCCTATATTTATATCGATGGTATCTTCAATCAAAGAAGCTTTACCTTTTTCGAACTCGAGACAACGCTAGTGAGAGATCTCGGCTTTTATATTTTCACAAACATTAAGATCTTTAGTGGCCACATCATAGTCTTGAATATTACAATACAAATTTTAGTATTATCTCCCTACGGAAGATGAAGGGTGTATACACTCAAATTTGAAAATTTGCACTTTGAAGACACTTGATTTGACAATGCACTCCTACTATGATAAATACCATCTCTCCATTCCCACGTAGCACTTTTTAAGGTCCATTGTTTAGATTTTTTATCTTTACACACTGACATGTCAACAAAATATAAGAATACAATTCACAAAGCCATAGAAAAACATCATTTGAAAATTTTCAAACTTCATTTTGTATGTTTTATGTCCCCATTCAAGCTCATACAATTTGGTTAGGAATTTGTATCCGGTCTTGACTGACTTATATGGTCCTTGGTGACATGTTCTCCAACTTTGTTTTTAAATTGATGTCTTTTATTAGGTATTATAATTCATCTAGGTTGGCCTTTCTTGGATAAATAACCTATGTGACCATATATAAGTAAGTAAACACTACCTCATTTGCTAACCTAAAACTCCTAAGGCAATACATGATGCTCGGCATCATTATATTCTTCATCTCCTCTTCACTTCAATTTAATTAAATTCGGGTACTTCATTTATTTTCTTACTCATTTGATTATTTGATCTCAAAAATGTGATCATCAACAACTCATCTTATAAAGACTCATCTACACCATCACTACACATTCGAAAACATGGTTGAACGGAAATATTGAAAAATGTGTTTCTCTTAAATTTAATCTAGATTTTCCTAAAAATCTGGACAACTTTTTTATGAAATATAATGCTAAAAACCCATTAAATTTCAGAGTAACCAGATCGTAATTATAAAGATACGACCTGTTCTTCATAGGGGTTTAGCTAAATTTTCACAATTTCTCATAAATTGTTTATTTGCCAACTATAACTTCTATTAATCTTCACAAACAAGAAATGAGACTCATACAACATTTATGACTTAACAGTTAAGAAGAAACTTCAATAATATCTCCAAATATTATATAAACACTCCACTCAAGTCTATTTGACTTTCTTTCTTAACAGTCTATCTGCCCATCATGAGAAAGAAACAATGAAATCTGAACTTTCATTCTGATGAAGGTGAGTAGATTCATCAAACTATAATTTGATAGTTATAATAAAGTTCATGGACACAAAACCCTCAACTTACAGAACTTTTTTGGGGAAATCCTTACTCAATTCGGTGGAACTTCTTAAGCAACACATTCTCATATTCAAATCAGGCCACGTATTCTTTATTTAACAACATGGTATGACCAATCACATACAAGATGCAACTCATGAAAAATAACTTAATTGGAACTGCCTCTTAATTCAACCTAGAGTCATCAAATTCCATGCATTGAAATCATACACTCACAGTATTTTCTTGTACTGTTAAGCATGCATTTCATAGCCTTTTTTTCTACCAGTCATCACAGTTTACTTGCATGGATAATTTAAATTCAATCACGATAAATCTTACCTTTGCACCACCATTGATGACTTATGCTCTATCAAACAATTATTTCCCATAATGCCATTACTTGAAAACTTAGTCTTTTATTGGAATAACGCAGTAACAGATGTAAATTCATAGTAATATGATCAAAGTACTCACCATATTAAGATTCCGTCTATGTTGTGTTGGACGTATTGGTTATTTACAATTTTCAATAGCTGCATTCAACACTACAATACAAATCTAGTATCGCCTTATCAATATAAATTACTAGCAGTGCCAAAATAAAATTCTTTATCCCCCAATCAGCATGTGTGTCTTTTATTTTGGCATAATAAAATTGCACTTTGCACTCATCATTTAAGTTACAAGGTATACAAACAAGTGGAGTAGTAATTTTTAAGTCATGAGGTTGCTGAGTTTATTGGAAAAATGGCTCCTGAAATTGCTTTCACTAACCCTATTCTCCTTCGTGATGGCTCTGTTGTGGAGGAGGCGAGTGATTGGTGGCAGACTTATACAGGGATCCAGAATGCAAACAGTGGCAGCAATGGTGGCGGATTTTTGGTGTTGGTAACTCCTCTAGCATCGGTTTTTTTGGCCACAAATGCAAAAACTTTTCCCTGGCTGAACATTTACCTGGCCACTACTGATCTCCCAGCTTTGCAGAATGGTCGAGACCACTTTATGGAGGGCATACTTGATCACAAAGAAATGCTCGATATTGGCTATGAATTCGTAGGTGCTCCATCTGTTGAATATGATTTCCTGGCTCACGTTGCCCTCCAGCCGCTCGTGGGCAATACAGAGCATCTCCATATTTTTGTCTGCACATTTGTTGGTAATACTCTGACCCTTCAAATTCATCAACTAGCTAATGGATTGGATTTAAAACGCACTCTTGCACACAAATTAGGCAACTCTTTTGGCCTCATTTTTCAGAAAACTGCTTGTGGATGATTTTCCTCTCTTCTCCTACGGGATAGCCAGGGATTCCTTGATTTTTGTGACTAGTTTTATTTTGGGAGGGACCAAGAATCGTAGCTCTGTCTCTTTCAAGGAGGCACTATTTAAAAATGCCTCTTCCTCGAAATCCCCATCAGCTCCCCCTCCCCTCCCCAACTTACATTGTTGAGCAAGCCTCTGAAACCCCGGTCTTGGAGATCAAGGATGAAGAATATTTGAATCTGTTACAAGACATTAAAGCAAAAGCCCTGATATGTAGATTTAATGGTGTCTAGCATCGTCAAATGCAGTTATCGAGTGGATTCACACCTCTTGGATAGAAAATTGTAAATATTTCCTCTGTGCTTGAGGTTTCTTCATTGTCTTTTTCAATGAACAACATGATTACCAGAGAGCCATGGACGAGGGCCCTTAGTTCTGGGGTTCGGCAAGACTTTTCACTACCCCATGGTTTCTATATTTTGACCCGAATACCTTCTCCATCATGCAGGTCCCAATTTGGGTGAGATTACCAAATCTACCCCTTCATTTTACTTCCTCTCTGAAGGACATTGGTAACCTCCTAGGGTGTTTCATCAAGGTGGACAACCAAAGGTTACAGAGTGGCCCGTATACTTTTTTCAGAATTTGCGTTGAAATTGATCTCAATGAACGGATTGTTGGCCAGGATGACCCTTAAAATGGGTGACACTAGCTATTCCCATATTTTAGACTATGAAAATACTACTTTTAGATGTCAAAATTGTAGAGTGTCGAGTCATCTCCATGTTGCCTACCCTTAGAAGAAAACTCAGGCTCCTGAAAAAAGGAGTGACTCCCAAGCATTGGAGAGCACCAAATTTAGAAGAAGAGGAATTTTTAGAGGAAGAAGACAATTCTGACTTGGAAGATCAAAGAGGTACAACTACAGTTCCTTTAGTTCCAACTACTGCTCCCTCAGTTGCAGCTACAATCCCTTCATTGTAGTTGTTATCCCTACAATTACAGGCCCTTCCTCGATCTCGCTACTTTTACTGCAGTTGGGCAGATATTGGTTATTACTCCCTCCTCAGAAGGACCATCTTTGGCACCGAAGTTGCCTTATGAATCGATCATTTGGACTCATATAAGGATTGTGGCCTCCCCCTTGTGGGTTCCTTGGCCTTGGACTTAACGGATTATAATCCTCTTATTTCAGAGATGATTATGCGGATAAATGGCAATTAGTGTGTTCAAAGAAGGGAAAGAAGGGAAGGCATTGATTTCCCTTTTTCTCTTCCCCTTTCTATCTTGTTGTTCTCTTTCTCGGTCTTGTAGCCCCTTGGGCTGCATCTTCCCTTCTTCCTATATCCTTTTTCTACTACTACTAGGTGCAACCTGCTTTACGGAAATGCTTCTTCTCATTTTGGTCTCTGCTGCAACTTGCTCCCTCTTTTGGACAGTTTTTTCCCCTTTCTTTCCTTTATGGTGTTCCTTTTCCTCTATGTGTTTTGTTAGGGCTTGTTTCTTCCTTTACTTCTTTTTCTTTCGGGCATCTTATTTTACGTGCTTAACTGATTTTTTTGGCCTCTAGGGCTTCTTGTACAAGGATGTGGGTCCTTTCAACACCCTCAACTTTTACTATTTCCTAAATAAAAAATTACAAGGTATACAGATCCAATGTTTCCCATTTTAACAATTCCAATTCACAAGGCTCACATCAATACCCAGATAATCGATTATTTAAATCAAAGTTATTTAATTAATTCATGGTGCCTAATATAGTAGTGTTCACACTCAATGTCAATACGTTGTTGATCCCACACACCATGATATTAAAAGGATTCATTAGTAACTAAACCAAAGGTGTAATGCTACAAAGGACAATAATTAGATTTACTTGGTTCATAGCACACTCCCGTAGATTGGCCAAATCTCTAAAAAAATTGATGCATTATTAAACTTACCCAATTTGAGAATAAAATCAAATATTGCATACCATTCACATTTGTAATTCTTGATTTCCAGCACTTTTTGTGAATACCAGAACATTCTAACATATATTTTAATAAATTGTATTTACATCATGACTTCTCTCTCATTTCACACACCTTGGAATTGCATTCTCTCTCTAACATATTCCTGGCTTTATGAGTTCCACTCAACCCAATCTCTACGAAATAGTAAGACATTTAGTCTTGGTCTTGAAATAGACCCAATAATTTCTCCACTAACATTTATCCCTAATTAACATGTTTTCTTTGTCCATAGAAAATTTTCTAGATTTTATAACGATAAATATTTTAAACATTTATTAAAGTCATGTTTTATTAATAACTCCTAAACCTCCCAATAACTAGACCAAGTACATTTTTTTGTCATTTAGATAATAGAAGTAAATTGTTTTTCCGATGCTCCCGCATCAATACAATGGAGGACTCACTTCATATACTTGTAGAAGGCATCTAAAGATCCCTAAATCTCGCAATAGTATATCTAAAGTCATTAGAGTAACACCTACATCAGTCCAAGCTCCAAACCAGTGAATACAATCATCTCTCCCTTCCACAAGCACTCAAACATCCTCTCTCCAATTATTTTAACAAGAGCTAAAGCCAAAGCAAGAATTTTAAAAGAAGTTACCAAATCTAATTAATCTATCTAGATATCATATGCCACGCGGAGAATGATGTGTGGTTCAAGGCCTCTTTATATTAGTGTCATCCTCGGTGATGCACAAGGGTGCCCACAACCCTTCTAGTATTTTTACAATACTCTTCATATATGGATAGGCTTTCGAGACAAAGATCACCCATTCGAGAGAGCTTTTTGTACATGCGACAACTAGTGTTTGACAAATCCAGGAAGGCAAGTATCACAAAAAGTTACAAAAGTAGAAGTAGAGCAAGTATAAGACCATACAAAAGGGTCTAGATTATACGGTACAGTCTTGACCTATGGTGGTTTACAGTCATAGTTCTAGTTTTTAGGGTCATTCAAAATCAAACCACCTAGTTTAAGTAGTGCACAATCCCAAAACTTCCCAAAATCATCTATAGCAAGCTAATTGCACTCATTCCTTTCTGTTTTCAAGTTCATATCTTGTATTGCATGCTTTAGAACACTATTTTTATATTATATGATTAATGTTGGAAGTTAATTAATCAAAATAACCACTTGTATCTAACCTACATCCATTTAGTGTAAATTTGACCTCACTAAATCAAATTTAGATTAAAACAACACATTGTTCTTGATCTAAAATGGGTGTAAACAAGGGTGCATAGTCATAAAAAAACCTTTCTTGTGATGTGAAGGAGGTAGGTGTTCGTAAGGATGTAAATACTCTAGAATAGCTTCATTGTTCTTTACTATGTCAAAATTTAACAAAGTGAGGTTATTTATCTCGATTATAGCCTCCATGAGTGGGGACCCTTTTTGACAAGAGAACCTCCCTCAACGAGACAACAAAATCAACTTCAGGAATATTTTTGAAAGGAAAATACCATGATAAACCAAAGTAGCAATGGCATCGGCTAAGCTAGTCTTGACTCCTTGGGATGGATTCAATAGATATGAAATCAAAGTCTTGAACCAACCTTTAAGCTACATTCTTAAGTAGCTACAAGTGTTTGTCCTTTATCTAATAGACTTCTACTACCTAATTGGTAATTAGTTGTGAATTTTCAAGGATATGAAGTTTTTGAATATGAGTCTGTAAGCTAAGATAAGGCCAATCAACAAGGTATCATACTTTTCCGTTTTATTGGTATATTTAAAGTCTAAAAGAAAACCAAAAGGAAAAAAATCTCTTAGGAGAAATCAAAACAACGCCTACCCCTGCCCCTACGACACATATGGATCTATCATAGCACATGGTATATAAATTGATCTCGGGGAGAGGGTCATAAGATAAGATGGATGAAGAGACTTGACTATCACCGATTTTGACCATATTCACATCTCTTTACCATGGCCGAGAGAAGATTGGTCTTTTTGTTCTCAAGTAAGCAAAAATAGTACATAAAAAGGCCCTTTTGTGTCAAATGAAAGCAAAAAAGGTGAGTATTTTTAGGATGTTAATAATTTACATTGTGTTCTTTAAGGATACATTCTCAATTTTCGATTTAGGACTATCTATTAGCATATATATTTCCTTTCATGCTTCGGGACCTTCTTTTGTATTCTTTTTGTAAAGAGTAGGGTCAAGAACCAAGAGAGTGGGTTTAGGTTTAACATTAGCCTTTATAATCTAGTTATTATTCTTTTCGAGGGTGTGGGTGTTTTTAAGTCATTGGTATGTAACTCATGATGAACATGGATTTCCGAAATATCTTAGTATTGGCTTGGACTATATAAATGGGTTCGGGTTTGCTTTAGCAACGAAAAACATTTCCTAGGTGCGAAAAGTGGATTTCTTAAAAGAGTGTTGAAGGGATAGCCTTTATTCAATGGATACATGGCCTTCCTAAGATCTTGTTATAATTGGTTTCTTGGTCTATGATGTAAAATTTAATAAGGATCATTTTTGGGCTAAGATTTATAGGGATGATGATGGTGTTTATTGATGTGTCTCTAAGACTCTCATACCCACGAAGAGTGTTTTAAATCGATGAGTAGTTAGTATTGTCATACCCAAGCTTCTACGAAAGGGAAAAGGAGACAATATTAATAGATGCCCATCATCCACCATAGCTTATTTTACCAAGTTTTCATATATCCAATTCTGTAAATGGAGAATAAGGTTTCCTCTTCTATTGATTTATGAGTCCACGATTTATTGGCTCAAGTCAAAAAAGTAGCCAAGATCTCTCATCATGGCCCCCGGAGGGAACATATCTATGTCAATGTGTTTGACATGTGTTTCTCGTACATGTGTGATGTAAGCTAAGTTCTCGAGTCCCATGGCATATAAGAGTGCAATTTGATGGGCTGAAGAGTTCTTCAAAAGGTCTAAAAATGAAATATGAGAAAACATCTTAGCGAGATCAAGATAACAATATCATAATTCCCTAACTCTTTGGGGATTGTGTTGTTTTACACTTCAAAAGGTTCCTGCAAAAGAGAATTAGGAGTTTGATATTCTTTTGTTCTAGTAATTATATTGGCCTCTCCATCAATTTCTAACTCGATGACACCAATCATGCATGGTTGTCTTGGAGTACCTAGACATAGGGCTATAATAGGATCAACCATGTTGGAAGTTGAGGACTTGACATTGTGGTTTCCGACTGGGGTTATTGTTTGTTGTTGTGGCGGTTACTATTGTTATTACATGTTATTTGGAAGGGAATTTTTAGACGGTTTGGTACAGGATTTTTATAGATACCTAAGTGGGCATTCTAGGGTATAATAAGACCTAAATGAGCCACCAACTAATTGTCAAGGTTTGTTTCCCCTATTAATTATTTGTTAAAGACTTTTCTATGGTTTTTAGAGAGGCATTAGATAAGCATGTTATATTCCACTGTAATTTTTGGTATCATGACCTCTAACCCCACAGAGAAAACCGAATAATTTGGGGTCATAGTTTTGAGATGATGGTTTTACTAGTTTACAACTTGTTGGAAGTTTCCAAAGTTCTTTGGGATAGCCACAATTAGGACCAACATTGTTTTCATATTGACCCTCTCATTGGAAAAATAATTTTTCATAAGGACAAATTAGGGATTTTCACCAACACTCTAAGACTAATTCCCTCATCTTGTTAATGGGGAGGATCCCATTTATTAAATGCAGAAAAATAAATCGGTAGTTGTTCGTGAAGTTGGGTATCACACAAGGATACTCTACTAAACCTACGGTAAATTTCTTGTACTTAGTACAAGAAAAATTTCTTAGAAAAGGAGGTAGAGGGGAGTAAGAATATTGTGAAGGGAGTTTAATTTTTTGAATAGGAACTTACTGATTTTTACAACATTAACTGGAGTAGATCCACACTCAATTAGAATAATTCAACCATGCAAACAACAATGAGATTAACAAACTAGACACAAATTTCCTTTAATGTGTTCCTCAAATGTAAAAATCCCTTTCTTGATTGTTCAAGATCACCATGTTTACAAAGTTGAGTATGTAAGAAGTAGAGGAAACATAGACAAGAAGGAATGGAAGAAAGTAATATTTTTCTTGTATTTAGTAGAGAAAATCTATCCACTAACAACTCACAATTGAAAACCCCTTGAAATGGAGAATCCATTTCAATTTATAGATTTACAATATGACTTTTCATCTCCCCCACATGACCTTTCATATTCCTAGGAATAAAAGTAATCCTTTTTCTTATTAATGAAAAAGAACTCTTACAATGTATAATTAAAGGTCACTTAAGTGAATAAGACAAAATAGTGAAAAATTACATTTCCCAATGAAGAATTAGAACATGGAGAGAGAAGGAAGGAGAGGGAGAAGTGGAAGATGATCATTCTGAAGATGAAGATGAAGCTTCTACCGATGAAAATCCAGCTTATGGAGAACATGGAGAGAAAACTCCTAAAAATATTTCCTTGCCTTTGAATTCCTTACTGAAATGGGTTGTCGTAGGTGCCATTTTCTCATGTGCATGTGAATACAAACAAAACTCAAAACATTGATCCAAGTCTCAAGAACACTACCAAGGGTCTTGCATTGGTTGAACTAGACTTGATGATCTCTTGCAATATTAGAGATTGAACCTCTAATTTTCACGAGAGATTCCAAATTATCTTCATTGAATGAGAAGGGATCTCTTGCCTCTTTCTTGACCAAATCTTGGAAAGACTTAAGGATCTCTTCCACATCGAATGTTCATTAAGCAGTGGTGACCCAAGCTTCTACACAATGTTAGTGACACTTTCCAAGATCTCATATGCATGCTCTCCACAGTAATTAATCTTAGAGATAATATCGTTTATCACGTCATATCCAACACTTATTATTTAAGGCCCAATGGGAGATAAGTTGCCAGCAATGGAGGTGAATACATTTTTTCTCACTAGGGAGTGAGAATCAAGATTGCTCATTTCAAATACCAATGGAAACACACTATCCTAGTGGGATTTTTATTTCTTAATCTCCTCCTTGATCACTTTGAATTTAGAAGTAGTGGCAAAGGTAAATTCAAAAAATTAGAGAACCTCGTGTAACAACAGACTTTCCCTTTTCTAGAATCTTCTCCACCCACTTGTCATTAGCTCTCCCTTGCATTTTGTATCATTGGGCTCTCTTGATCACTTCAAGGTCAAAACTACTAATGGGAGAGATGGCCTCTACGAAGGGGGTGGAACTGCATTGGTATCTAAGAAATATTGAACATACGCAATGAGATTTCTCACATGTTCCTCCAATTTCTCCTTATTTTATTTATACTATTTGTTCCTAGAAAGCATGCAGGTCGTAGACTCCTTGAGCAGTGTTCATCTCCTTCATGCATGGCTTACCCTAAGGAGATTTAGCTAAACTCATAGTCATCTTGAGTCATCTCTTCCATATGTTTTGCAACTTTTGGTTGGGAAAACTCCACATATTGGGATCCGGAGAGGCTCTATAGAAGAAATGGGAGGTTACTTGTGCTTTCTTGATTCACTTAGTTTTCATGAATTTTGAGATTTCCCCAAAATTAGGTTATGGCTTGTTGCACCTTTCTTGACTCACTTCTAAGAAACTCTTGAATCCATGGGAATGTTTCCACTTGAGTGGACATGAAGTTAGGCATAGGGGCACTTTCAGTGCTTAATAACAAACCACAATTTGCTCATGATAGGAAGATTTTTCTCTTGACAAAGACACACTTGGATGTCGATGAAGAATAGGAGACTGTGATGGATCAATCTCACTGGATCAAGAGGGTTAATGGGGCCATTAATGATTTTTCCTTCTTTTGAATCCTCCTAGGAGGAGATTCTTTAGTTTGTTTCTCTTCCATCCTTTTCCTCTTAGAATATTGTTTTGAATGAGTGTAGCTTGTTGCTTTCTAAAATGCCTTGAAGGAGGAAGTATGAGAAAATTTCCTTTGTGGAGAGAACATACCACCCGACTCGATGAAGGAACATATATTCCACTTGATCCAGGTCTTTAAATATTTGGATCACTATCATGGTCCTCTCTTTGATGTCACCCGATTCCTTGGTGTTCCATAGAGTGGGAGGAAGAGGGAAGATTGTGTTGCTTGATATTCCTGATCAAACAAATTTGACCCATGATTTTTATTCCATTCACAAACCAATCAAACTTGAAAAATATCATTTGGTCCAATTGTAGTCACAAATTCACACACTTTAGACATTATTTAGTCTCGATCTCATACTACTTGTTCATATGGTTTTGGGTGAAGAAAGTACTAATTAACCCCCATATTTTGACCATTTTACTTTAATTCATGTCATCACTACCAACTTCCCATACACACTTGCCCAGTCTGTTTTCATCATTTTCTATCATTTTATCCTTGACTGTGGCACCCATGCTTCTACCGGGCTTCCCGCATGCACCCTAGTCCCAGTTGGGCACCACGATCCTTTTCTCACAACTTTTTGGGCACTTTCTAGCCATTTGAGCATTTCATATTTCTTACGTTCAGCCTCTTCGGGGTTAATTACAAAATTATATCAAGGGAACCATATAAATATAAAGTTATGAAACCATAATGAGGTACCAAGCACTAAGCACTACTATCATCATCTAGGTTTGCATCCATCAAAGTTTACACTTGCATCCATCTAGTTGTATCACAAAGGAACAAGGTTGATTCATCTGCATCACACGCATATGAGGGAATTTCATTCTAGTCCGTCCACCATTCTATTACATTTTCTACACATAGTTAATGCTTGTTACTTTCACAAAAGTGCAAGCGCACAAGAGAAACTAGGGCATGATTGAACACACTTGTACATAGAACTACATCGGGTCTGAGATGTAGTGCGGTGCTCGATTAGTAAGTTCACCATTGGGGCGAGTTGAGGTCGATCGACCCCTTCATATGCATTTTCCTTTTTAGGGTTTGATGTTTGTCTTGGGGTTTTGCAAGTCTCCTCTTCATTATTGATTACCAACGACATACAACGTAGTGCAACGAAGTTATTCGGACGGTGTGGCAAAGGCTTCGAGATCATCTAGTGACCCTAAAAATCTGGTTTTTGGACCTCCACACAAACTAGGGCACCCATAATGCAAACTAGGCCCCCACAAGCACCCTGATCCTCTCCCAGGCGCCCCAATCCACTTAGATTTCCTAGATCTGCAAGTTTCTAGACCTCAACATAGTCATTTCCTCCTCTTATTTCTCTAGTCATCTCTACGACATAGTCCAACAAGTTCACCAAATAATCTTAGCTCCTTCCAACCCTTCTTTGCATATTAGGGTCTCTATTTTCATTAGCATATTTGTTTGGGTCACTTTTTTATATTTATTTACTTGTTATTTATTGTTGTTCCTAGTTAGATTAACTACCATTTTACCACATTTTAGTTAATCATTTTGGTGAACCCATACTCCATCTTCACACCTATAGGATCCCCACTCTTTATCATCCTAGAGCCTAGTCATCATGAACATCTCAATCATTGATTATTTGCTTGTGCATCCTGATGTAAGGTATAGAGTCCAACATCTTCTAGCTACTACCCACATTCATGCTGACATGCATCCTGAATCAGTGTATCAAACTTTTATAGATGCATTTTCTCAACACTTATCATTCAAATCTAATCTTCCCACTGATTTCAACACTTTTGATAATGACCCACCCTTGCATATTATGATTCACATTCTCAATATGGGTATTAAGCGCACTTTAATTGATAACAATCCTAAAATCAACCTATGTCCCATGTCATTCCTTCAACACCTCGGTCTTTCAGATCATGACATGAGTCTATCTTATCTTTGATTGTGTGCTTATGATGGTTTTGTTCGTCCATGTGTTGGTCACATTACACTACCTATCATGTAGGGCCCAAAACTATCCCCACTATGTGTTTTTGTCATTGATTTCCCAGTCTCCTATAACTTTTTACTAGGTAGGCCATGGCTTCATGCCATCCAAGTTGTCACATCTATTATGCATCATTGTGTTAAATTCCTCCATGAAGGCATTGAATATACTATTCTCCGTGACCATGACCCATTCCAATATTGTGTGCATGATCCTAATACTAGTCTTCATATTCCACATATTGATACTACAAATGATCCTCAACCTATGGACAATCCACCTCACTTTCCACCACTTGAAGGTGCCATTTTTGTGATAGATGTGATTTCTTCTATGCCACCTACTACTACTACTGCTATGATTCCTTATCAAAGGCATGTCCAGTCTATAGGCATCACTCTATCACTTACACCTCACATGTCATGCCTCCTTTAGCATGCTCATCATTTACTTGCACGATTTTTATGAATGACTCATATTGGGAACATATTCCATTTGATCCTACTTTTGATGACACCATTTACTCACACAATGGTCTAGTTCAACTTTATTTTTGTTTTGAGGAAATCTATCCTCCTACTCATGCTCCTCATCTATACTATGGCTTTATCACTATTACTTTGTTGCTTATGGCTTGTGTGTCTTCCATCTTACAATCTATCTATCATGCATTCCTTGCTCTTCTCCACTCACATTAGGGAAATCATGGCTTGATTACATCTGGGGCACTTTTGATCCTGATCATACAGACATATCTTTTCCCATGCCCTTTGGTCGTGTCTTTATTTGTAATAGTTCTTTTCTTGGATATTCGCAAAATCTCACTCGTTGGTATGCACACGGTTTCCCACTTCCTCCATTCACCAATGAGGAATATGCCATGGGTATGTATAATTTATTCCTTAATGGTTTATTACATGATCAACCAAACACTATTGCTTATCAGGTCTCTAATGCTTATCCACATGACTTTGACCAAACTGATGATCTCTTAGATGAAATTATATGATCCATCCTTCATCATCCACACTTGGGGGCATAGCATCCAACATACCCCCAACCTAGTAGCATCGTCCATCACAACATAGCATACTTATAGCATACACATTGTGCATCCTCATCACACTTATACCAAAGCATCATCATTACCCGATGACACATTCTTGTGCTTCGGTTCACACTTGAGTGTTGAGGTCATACCACACATAAACCCCACACTACACAATAATTACTAAACATTGTGTCTATTCACACATCGTGCATATTACATCACACATTTTATAGTTAGTTTACATCATTTTGACATTTACACATCTACACGTCATACATCGTACTAGTCCTCATCATACATGTGTCACACTTACATCTAGCATTACATACTACTCATCATACACATCACATAATGTGCATTTCACACTATTAGTCTATCTATAAATTTTTGCATTACATCCTATACATTGCATATCACACATCCTACACATCATATGGTCGTCTATTATCATCACACATACTACATTGTCTTTTACGTGTTGCACTCATTACCCTATAACACACTCTAGCCCCTCGATCCCTACTCAATTGCCAAGGGTTTTCCAATAAAATTGACATTATCATACACACATGTTCATCACTTAACCTTCTATCATGTGACATTACTAGGTTAGTGACATACAGTAAAGGCTAAATGGTCACCTATCCCTTCAACTTGTAGTGGTACACGTTTTAGGCTACATCACCACTCCCTCTATTCATCTAGTAGTGATATACACTACATCATCACTCTTTTGATCAACTTGTTGTGATATATGCTTTGGCTATAAGGGTCACGCACACATCATTTATAGGTCACATCTCATCAACACACACATACACATTCATCACAACATGTTAGACACAAGTACACACTTTGACCATTTCCCGATGACGCACTCTCATTTATGGTTCATTCTTGAATGCTAAGGGGGAAACTAAATGAACCTCACTACATACATTTCCATTCACTTAGGGGGCATGTGGCTCATATCATTCCATATTGCATTCCATTCCATCCATCCACAGCATATTGTAAATCTTGGTTGCTTTTAATCTTGCTTCCATTTTATTGTATATGGTCACTTTATTAGACATGATAGTTAGATCTCTTGTATGTAATTTATATATACCATACACGCATGCGCATTCTTTATTTATTTGTGATCGTAAATACGAGATATTTTACATGTAACATATTTTCTCGCCTCTACCCATTCTACATTGGTCACTGGGGGCATCCACTTTCATATCTCACAGGTGTTATTGTTTCATTTTGTACTTAGCACTCTATATTATATGGTTATACACACTTTTGACATATTATTTATCTTGCTCACATGCTAACAAGTGCTTCATGTGCAACATTTTTTCACGGGATTACTTGCTCTTATGGGTACATGTTTGTTTTGTTTGCTATTATGTGTGGCCTTGCCCTTTGTTTAGTGTGCACACTTGTTTGTTATATGCGTCCATGATGGCATTGTGTGTCTTGTGACATCATGAGTGATGTCCCATGTTTGCAGCCCACTTTGTGCAGCTTACTTTGTCTTCTTGCATTTTTATATTACTATATTGCACAGTAACTTATACATTGTTTACGTAGCTTCCATTGCATGTTTGTTCATACTAACACTTGTCTTTGGCTAGCATCTTGTTTATGTGTGCCTTGGTTTCTACCAAGTGCTTTCCTTTCCCCCTACGGAGACAGAGTCATAGATTTGATGTGGTTGGTCCTCTTTTGGGGTCACATTCTTCTATTGTCAATGTCACATGCACGCTCAAAGAGGGGGCATCATTTGGGGTTTTACATAATATACGGTGCTTCTACACAGTTCGGTTCAATCAATTTCTACCCTTTTCATTACGGGTTATACATCGAGTGGGTTCGGACCGGTATATGAACCCCATACACAATGGATTTTACAGGACATGGTTGTCCTTAGCATTACGGGAGAGCGATTCACGGGTTATAGGATACAACATAATTCCTCTCCACACTACTTCAACCAAAGTGGCATCGAGATCATCAAAAACCAGGCGACAAAGATCTCTTCACACATATTCGGGAAGAAGCGATTCTGACAAGTTAGAGAATAATATAGCTTTCTCCCTACACTTCTTCGGCCTATGGCGTTGGATCACCCAAAAAACCCGGGATAGTATGTCCTCTTTCTACACCCTTTTTCTCATCATGGATCAAGTACACATGTTCCATTTTTCATTTACATCTACATACTTTTACATACATATATAACAATGGGGACAACAACAACAACAACATTTTGCGGCAGACACACCACACTAACCATGAAAGTACATTACACACATTGGTAAATACACATGTGTTTCCACCCTAGCTTCACTCTCATCACTTTTTGGCACTTTTTTCATCTTTAGTTTCCATGCTCCATCATCTTTTTATCACTCCACACTTTGTTTAGTCCTTCAAAGGCATTTCCACATCACTCTACATGGATTATTAGGTACACATCTCTATCTACTTTATGTTACCGAGATTTCCACTCACCAACATAAAGTGGGGGCAAATTTAGTCACAAAATCATACACTTTAGAAATTATTTAGTCTCGGTCTCATACTACTATTCATATGGTTTTTGAGTGAAGAAAGTACTAATTAACCCTCATCTTTTGGCCATTTTACTTTGATTTTTGTCATCACTGCCAACCTCCCATACACACTTTCCCAGTCTATTTTCATCATTTTCCATCATTTTAGCCTTGACTGGGGCACCCATGCTTATACTGGGGTGCCCACAGCGCTATGCTCCCGAGTCGGGCTGCCTTGATCCTTTTCCCACTTTCCTGCCAATTTTTGGGCACTTTCTAGTTGTTTGAGCATTTCATACTTCTTGTGGTTGGTGATGAGGTTCGTCAATCCTTTCCATTAATAATTTCAATCTAGGTTGGTGTCCAAAGGTTGTATGCATTAAGAGAAGAAGATCTTGGAAAGCAGCTCCTTTAAACACAATCAAAACTTGCATAAAATAAATCACACATGCAGAAATTTAAAGGCACACTTGCAGAAATGTAAACACACTTACAGGAATATAAAGGCATGCTTGCATAAAGGAAATCACACTTGCATAAATTAAAATTGTTGAATTGGAAATAACTGAAAGATAAAAAGACACCTACAGGTTCACAACAAAAATTGTACTGAAGAAGGATCACATAACATGAAATCAGAAGTTTACAACAAAAGAAAAACTGTAGAAATAAAGAAACAAACATTAACACATTGATCCATCTTCCTTGGAATGAGTGGCCAGCTCATTCCTTGGAAGAGGACTTAATTCATACTTTTAATTCAGAACTTGCAGAATAACTTTACTTTAAAAGATTGGAAAGAAAGAACAGATCTTTATTTCTTGGGAGAAGAAATTACATATCTAAGTGTGGAAGGTTGCATTTATAATTCATGCATCCAACCAACTCCTTATTTTAGGAAATACAATCTGATCTTATCTTTATTCCAATCCTAACAACTAAGATCTCCATCTCCACAAAATATGGAGAGAGATATATTATTGGAGTCAAAGTCTTATCTCACTTATTTTAGGAAGATTTACTCCCAAATCTTCTCCTTGCTTTTCGATAATAAGAATCATAATGATTTTATTCTCCTACATTATTGGAAGGAGGGTTTTCTAGAAATATGATTTTGACCAAATACCTTTCTTGGATTTTCCATTTTACTTTATTGTTTTTATTGTGGAACTTTTGACACTTGTCCGATACGTTTTTTTCCTTGGTTGCGCAGTTCATTAAAAGTTAGATTTCTCTTCATTGGTAAAAGTTGTAGCAAATTTGAATGAATTTTTTTTAAACACATTGTTATGAACAAAAACCTCTCTCAAATTTTCTGTTTTACTTTTTTATTTCTGGTTATGGAACTTTTAGTGCTCATCTGATACACTTTTCCTCGGACAACAGATCACTAAAAGTTAGATTTCTCCTCATTGGCAAAACTTGTAGCAAATATGAATGAGGTTTTTGTTAAACACATTGCTATGAACAAAAACCTCTCTCATATTTTCTGTTTTACTTTTATGTTTCATTTATGGAACTTTTAGTGCTCGTTTGATACACTTTTCCTCGGACTGTAATGCACTAAAAGTTATATTTATCTTTATTGGTAATAACTGTAGCAAATCTGAATGAGTTTTTGTTAATCACATTTCTATGAACAAAAACCTCTCTCATATTTTCCATTGGATTCTCTAATATTTCACAATTCCTCAAAAACTGACAAAATCTATGAGTTTCGGAACTAAACCTGCGAGTTCCGAAACTAACTCTGCGAGTTCCGGAACTAACTTAAAATAGCTAGATCTCATATTGAGATGATTCTTTTTGAACTTGCATAATTTTTTAAGAGGAATCTGAATATGAAATCATATTTGAGTTTAGATATACCATCCATGATCAATTCCACTTTTCCCAATACTAACATTATCTTTCCTTTATGGCTTGCATACATAAGACTTTGCATCTTTTCTCAAATAATCAATAGGATTACTCAAAAAAATAGATAAAAAAATATTTCTAAAGAATGAACAAGATATGTATCCTATATTCTATCTTATGTAAACTATAAGTTCCTAGATTACATTTAAATCCACTTTCAAAGTTAACTTGGAAGGACAAAATAATGGTAATTTATGGCCAATTTATGGCCTCATTAGTTGACCTCTTAAGGGTTAATTATGAAATTAGACCAAGAGAATCATATAAATATAAATTTATGAAACCATAATGAGGGACCAAGCACTAAACACTACTATCGGCATCTAGGGTTACATTCATCAAAGGCTACACTTGCATCCATCTAGCTCCATCACAAAGGCCCAAGGTTGGTTCATCTACATCACACTGCATAGGAGGGAAGTTTATTCTTTTCCATCCACCATTCTATTATATTTTCTACACATATTTATTGTTCCCTACTTTCATAGAGTGTGACTAGCACAAAATAACCTAGGGCATGATTGCACACACTTACACAAAGAACTACATCGGGTTTGAGATGTAGCGCACCGCTCGATTAGTAATTCCACCATAGTATCAATTGAGGTCAGTCTAACCCCTTCATATGCATATTTATTTTTAGGGTTTGATGTTTGTCTTGGGGTTTTATAGGTCTCCTCTTCATTATTGATTGTCAAAGAACATACAACGCAAAGATAGTGAAGTTAGTGCGACATGTGGCAAAGGCTTTAGATCATATAATGCGACCCTAAAAATCTAATTTTGGACCTCCCACACAAACCGAGGTGCCCGAACGTAGACTTGGGTACCCATAGGCTCCCGATCCTCTCCCAAGCACTCCAATCCACTCAGATTTCTCATATCTACAAGTTTCTATACCTCAATGTAGTCGTTTCCTCCCTTGTTTCTCTATCAGCTCTACAACATAGTCCAAATAAGTTTTTGAATCGGTTAAGCTCCTTTCAAGCCTTCTTTGCATATTAGGGTTTCGAAAAAAAAATCGAAAATTTCTCTGAATTTTTTTTCGAAACTTTTTCCAAAAATTTTAATTTTGGAGTTTCAGGGTTTTGGGGTTTGGAATTTTCAACTCGCTCGACATTTTTAATCCCAAAAATCTCTAAAATTTTGAAACAGAAATGTCTGAAAAGAATCCCCAAAATTAAACTCCGAAAACTTGATTCAACTCGGCCTACCTCATTCCCGAGCTCTGTCTCCCACTTTGAGCACTTGATCCCTATTAAAAAAAATTTATCATTTTTATTATTTAACCAAGAGGTGAGCCCATTAGGGCTGATTTCCCATTTTAAGACCAACTCAAACCTTCAAGATACGGAAAGAAGGAACAATCCTAGAAGATCCCGAAACAACATAAAAGGCTCTCAAGGCTTGTAACCTCATTGTCCATTTTTGCTTAAGGGGGAAAAATTGACAACATTTTTGGCGACCTCTCGGGGATGCTTTCCTGCTAAGCATGATTCCAGTAGCCTTGTATATCCATTGGGCATGGAGTCTATATTGGAATCCTGAAGCAATTTGATCCTCTGTGATACATCCTAAAATCCCCTTAAGCATTGTTGATCTTGGACCTCCCTGGAATGCTAAGCATGAAGTATACCGAAGCTGATTAAGTCATGGCATCTATTGAACACTACATAATTTTGACTGAAGTAGATCATGAAACTCTTATGGAATCCTTGAACCTTCCTTCTCCTTGACACCTTCCAATGATGTTACAATGTGCAAGAGTAACAACAACGCACAACAGAAAACAAAAACACATGAAACAATTGAAAACCATACATGCCCCAAGTGGAACATGTAGGGTGTGCATTACACTTATTCTACTGAAAGAAAACCTATACTACCCTACACTAACCAAGAGCATAGGTGAGCTAAACAAAACCTACAACTGGTTGTGCAAAATAGCTCCCTTTCCTCACAATGGATTGTCATGCAAATGATGTGACAATGGACATAGCTGAGAATGTGAGTAAAAAACTAAAACAGAGCCCAATTCTCCACTTGGTCTACTGAGACATCAACTAGAAAGAGAAATAATTCCTCTTTTAGTTGCTCTGCATTTGTCCTGTAGAAGCATTGCAACTGATCCTCGTAACTTTGAAACTCATCCTCACATTTTGAAGTGAATGTGACTGGTTTTGGCTTCTCCTTTGGCTTCAATGAAGCTAGGTACTGATAGGACATGGTCTAACCCATTGAATATTCCTTCTTGTCTGAACTTCAATTTTGACAAGAAATTCTACCGGGAGACTTCCTTGAAAAGAATGATGATCCATGAGCTGACTCTTCTCCTGTTTCCCATTTACAAACAAATCTTCTCCCATATAAATGAATGGTACTAAATTGATGTCTCCTCCATTTCCTTTTCCTTTCTTGACAATGAGGAGTTCCTCCATG
This sequence comes from Taxus wallichiana var. yunnanensis, assembly GCA_018340775.1. Classification (NCBI taxonomy): domain Eukaryota; kingdom Viridiplantae; phylum Streptophyta; class Pinopsida; order Cupressales; family Taxaceae; genus Taxus; species Taxus wallichiana. The sequence continues at coordinate 143,274,007 of CM031236.1, forward strand.
ACATGCGGCTTCTTTGGACCACTTACAACCTTAAATGAAATTGTTGGAAAGATAATGCAAGTGTTTGAAGCATATTGATCATATAGGAGTTCCACTTTCATCTGAAGCAGTTGTTTAGCAATTCTAACCTCTTCATCCCACATGAAACCTAAAAGATCAAATCCTTTCACCTGTTGTTTTTGGGAAAATTAAGGGAAGCACAACTTCCTTGGTTTTCTTCCACCATCACTTGTTCATCAAACAAATCTGGCCCCACAATTGAGAGTAAGAAACTCTCAATAATTTCATCTTCACCCAAAACCTTCAAAGTTGACTTAGTTTCTTCCACACACTCCTCTCTTTCTTCATCTAATGAATATTGCAAATGATCCAAGTCTCCCCATTTAAGGAGATAACTTAAAACTACAGGTGTTCTAGAAGTGGGTATTTCTATAGGCTCTTCTGTATCCAAAGACTCCTCCAAATCGATTAAAATATGCTTCTTTGTTCCCCAAATGTGCAAAGGGTTCCACTTCCCTTATGGTGTTTCCTAAATTAACAACTGATTCCCCATGACCTTCCTCGTCTTCAAACATAAAATTTGCAAGATCAAATTCATCTAAGAAAATATAGTTTTGAAAAGATAAAGAAGGGGAAGAATCTAAAACTTCCTGCATGGTATAATCTATACTTGAAACTTCTGAGTCCATCATGGAAAGAATCCCACTATGATCAGTTGTTGTATTTGATGATGATGTTGGAAAGTCACTACAATGCTCCAAAAGTGATGTAATTTCTTGACATGCTTGACAGGTAAGATCATTACACTCATAACAATCAGCTTGTACGCTTGAAATTCTTTCTTCTTCAGCTTACACATTCTCTTCTCCAATGACTCGCCACCTTTGGTGATTCAAACTCCTCTGATGGAATTGAACCAATATGAATACCGCATTTTGAATAACTAAACTACTGGTCCTCCTCGTTCAACTCTAGATTTGTTTCTGGTACAAAACTAGTTTGTTCCACTTGTTCTTAAGTCTCAACTTCTGCAGAAGGCTTACTCAAGAACAAATTTTGCTTGATTTTAAGTTTTGCAGGCCTTTTCTCCCTATTCTCTTCAACCAACTCCTCTTGATTTGGGACTACAAGAGGAGGGGTGGTTGGGATTCAACCAATTCCCTCACTATTTAAGGAAGAGATTCATTCTCTTGTATTAATGGCTCTTGTAGAAAAGAGGGAATTTTAGAAGGACGAGGCATGGAAGATTCATGATGGAAAGGAGAGATATGAGAGGAAGGAATGGAATTCTTAACATGTGTAGATGATGAAAATCTTGGAACTTGAGGTTTGGACTGAAATGACATTGAGTGAGAAATGGAAAGAGAACTTTGAGGTGGTGGTGGTGTAGAATCAACCCATTGACAAGATTGCATTACATCAAACTCATAGGCCTCTATTTCTTCAATCCAACCTTCAAGTTGAGGCAAGATTTCAGTCATAAAAGCAATTTTTTCCTACAGGTTATCAAACTTTGGCATAGGGCCAACCCACGGACAAGGTATCCTGAAGCCAATTTTGAATGCCTTCATTTGTGATGTGGCTCTAGATTGTACCATGCCTGCCTCCAATTTTTGCATCTTAAGTTGCAACTTTACATCTTCATCTGTAGGATAGCCTCCATCATATGCATGTTCCTGCCCTTGAAAATTTGCATAGTTAGGTGAAAAACCAAACTGATCATGACTTTGCTCAGAGGGATATGCATATTGTTGATTCTCATTATAGAATGAAGTTGGAGGTGGATTAAAATAGCTTGAAGATGGAAAGTGTTGCTGTTGGAAGTGGGAATCCCATTGTGGAAATGAAGCCATGATTGCACAACTTCATGAATGGGAGAAAAATGGAAAGATATGGAAGAAAACTAGATGGAAAATGGACAAAATGAAAGTCTGCAACATAGAGAGTAGGGTACTTAGACCAATGGAGTCGCCATTTTTGGTTGGGTGTACCTCCTAAGGCTGAAATTTCACTAAGAGCACAACAACTTAATGAAATGAAATAAACACAATACACACACCTATGAAAGATGTGCCTCTGTCCCACCAGTGTGTGCAAAAAACTGTTGTCACCAAATCACTACACCCCCCAAATGGCCTAAAAATGAATCATGACATTTGGTGTGATTGGGACACATGAAATCACCTCTCAAGCTGTGGGACTTGGGCTTGAGGTGAACCTCTGGAGAAGGTGGCTTCCTCTTCCTAAACTTAGTGTTGTATTACTCCTAGTGTAATAAAATGACTATCTAATCCTAGACTAACATTTTCATGAGTTTTAGGGAAAGAGATTTGCAGAAAAGAAACTACACTAGTCATGGTGATGCACCAAATAGAGGGGTGTTTACACTCTGGAAGGTTTAATGTGGGTAGGATGCTTGCATCATTAACCGCCCTCACCTATTGCAACTTGAAAGGGTACCAAATACCACAAACCAGAGCATACGTTCCTTTGTTAAACTATAAGATTACAGCAGATAGGTTACACTTAGTCAAAACACAATCACTTTATCATGAGGATATAACACATGCACTTACAAGGAATTCATTCATCTGATAGAAAATGATATCATAGCTTTAAATAACAGAAGGAAAGCTGAAATTTTCACAACCGATATCAATACTATTCATACAATTTACTCACAAAGACGAAATAAAATAATCAAAATAAAGGTAGATCAATCATTCACATTAAGGAATTATGCATTAATAAAACATACATGATTAACCATTCACATAATGAATCAGAACTCTCAAGGCAACATGTTACTCTTGAAATATAATTGAAAGGTTTAAAATATTTTGAGTACTCTTCCAAGCTTGAAGAGTAACCTCCCCAAAATAATATGTATATATCATTCTCCCTATTCACTCAACTATTTATAAGCCTTTTAGGCTAAGCCATGACAGTTGGGCCCTTAACTAACACTTAACTAAAAATAGAAATGTCATTAATATTAAGGGAACATGCTCCCATGAAAATAACAGATTTGTTGTAAAAGTCTTGACCAAGTCAACCCTACAAATTTGACTGATTCGGAGCTCGAATCTGTCCTCTTATGGCTGCTCAACTTGATCTCGGGTTCAAACTCAAGTTGTTACTATCTTCAGAAAATGCCTCATCCACTTTAGAAATGGTCGTTTCACACCCTGTAACTCACTTGTATATCTCAATGGCCTACTTCATCTTCTCTTTTTCCATTGATGTGGAAGTAGACATTAAGCTCTGTGTTTCGGAAGCCAAAGATGGAGAAATTCTGAAAATCAAGTCTTCAAAAACGCGAAAGAAAAATCTCCAAAATTCTACAAAGGAAAGTTCCGAAAGAAATCTCCAAAGTCAAAAGTTCTGAAATTCTAAACTGGAAAGTTCTGAAAATTTCTCCGAAAATTTTTCCAAAAAAAAAAATTGAAAATTTCTCTGAAAATATTTCAAAAATTTTGTCTCAAAGATTCTCTGAAAACTTTTTCGAAAAATTTTCTGAAAATTTTTAATTTCGGAGTTTCGGGGTTATGAATTTTCAACTCACTCGACATTTTTAATCCCAAAAATCTCCAAAATTTTGAAACGGAATTGTTCGAAAATAATCCCCGAAATTAAACTCCAAAACTTGATTCAACTCATCCTGCCTCGTTCTCGAGCTCTGTCTCCCAATTTGAGCACTCGATCCCTGTTAAAAATAATTTATCATTTTTATTATTTAACCAAGAGGTGAGCCCATTAGGGTTGATTTCCCATTCCAAGACCAACTCGAACCTTCAAGATACGGAAAGAAGGAATAATCCCATAAGATCCCAAAACAACATAACAAGCTCTCAAGGCTTGTAACCTCATTGTCCATTTTTGCTTAAGGGGGAAAATTTTGACAACAGTTTCCTTTAGTATCCAAGAGTATGAACTAAGTCATCTAATCTTGGAATTATTTCATTATTTCTTCCCCCATCACTCTACTTAGTAGAATAATGGCTTCGAAATTGGCCTCATGAAAGTCATTCCTTAACGTGTTCTTGGTAATATGGAAAGGCTTTTTTCCTTGTTTGAGCCATGAACCGAGTGTTAGGACTTACGAGATATGAATTAATTCTCACCCACTCATGTGAATTACATTACTTAGTTATAGTGACCATGTTTCTACTGGTTGGAATTTCCATACACCGAGAAATTCCTTTTGATGTGAAAACTACAAGGATTGAGTTGTCATTTGCCTAAATATTTTGGAATCAACATCGTAATGTTGTACACATGTCAGGACTAGTTCAATGCTCTGAACAAATAGTGGGTGACCTCCTGCTCTAAATAGTCTACTTGAGAATATTTTATCCTCCATTAGTTCATGAGGTCCACCAAGCATTCTATTTTTCAATTCTTCTAGGTCCATGTGGGTGACATCACTATCTCCCACACTAGGGTATTTAGTGATTAGAGTGGAAATGGGCTCCAAACCTGAATACTTGAACTTCATGGTGTCAAAAAGTAGTGAGATAGGAAGAATGTGAGTTGACACAAGTGACTTGAGCTCAATTATAAGACTTTATATTTTTAACAGGTCCTATCTAGGACAACTATTTTTAGTAAGTTTTCAAAATTTTCACCTTCTAATAGTTTTTGCTTATTTGGAGTATCGCGGGTGCTGAGAATTTTTATTTTGGAAACTCACTATATTTGGATGTGTGAAGCCTTGCATGCTTACTATTTTTATATGGAGGTCTTCTGGGTGTTTGATTGAATCAAAATTGGTCTCAAAAGTTTAGGTTTTTCTTCAGGACCTTCTACTCCAATTTTTGATGTTTTTCATTTGTCAGAACTTCATAGATCTAAAAAGGAAACTTCCCAAGGTGAAAATTTTAGATGGTTGCTGCAGATTATACCAAGCATAAATGGAAATGCTCTTTTAGTCATCTTAAAGGTTTTTTTGGAAGGAGTGCACTAGTAAAATTTGATGGAAATCGGGTGCACAGTTAGTGAGTTATGAGCATTTTTCAATTTTGGAGCATGGATGTCTGGTAAAAATTCAACAACATGTCTGGTGAAAATGGAGGTTTTGGGATGGAAATAAAATATTTCTTTGAATGATTAAAAATTACCAAGTGTTGAGAGGAGAGAGTTTGTTATTCCATCTTGCAAATTTGAACTCATCTTTAACCATGGAGCTAAACCGGGGGTAGGAATATAGTTAACATGGAGTCACACCGATGTAAGAGATACAAGGGGGGAAAAGGACATAGAAGTTCACTTTGCACCAAATGGTGACAAGTGGAAACTTTTGGTTCCTTGTGAATGAGATGTAGGGAGCTGAAATTGGTCACCAAGATCTAAAAAGGAGGTTTTGATGTGACCAGGACTAAGTGGTTGGATGGGGGAACACTTTTTTTTCCCCATTTTCCCTTTACACATAATTAAATCCAAGGGGATAGAAAGGTATTTAAAATTCACCATGGGTCCAAGTACATGAGAGGGGGACAAGTTAAAATGCAAGTTTGTGAAACATAGGTGCGAAAGGTGAGCCTCAAGTTGTGAAAAGTTTACCAACATGGTGGAGAGAAATTTGGTTTCCCACTTATACCCCTTACACCTTGGGGACAATCTAAGAGGACAGATCATGCTTGAAAATGTGCCAAGGGGTTAGGTTATCATGAAAAGTGGACTTGGCAACTTAACTCATTCATACACTCCTCCTAACACCTTAAGTCATGTTTTAAGTGACGAAACTTCTTGAAAAGGTGGGAGACCATACTTTTTCTCCCCTTTGTCCCATTTTCACCTTGGGGACAATCCTTGGGTAAAATTCATGCTCATAAATCATCTAATTTTGTTTTAGAATGTTGATGTCACCCGCCAAGTGCAAATTAAGACATCAAGAGTGTTTTTTTTGCCTCGAGAGCATGGAAGGGTGTTTTGGGGTCAAACCTTATATTATTTTGACTCTAAATAACCTATTGAGATTATTCTATACATTACCAAGAGCCGAGTTATTCCTAAAATTTTATTTTAGGGCCTATTCCATTCTTGACTCAAAGGGGAAGTTGTAGTGTCCTAAATTATCACAGAAGATTATTAGAACCTGGAACAAAAGTGATGTATTAATCATGTAGAGGGTTTCAAGATATTTTAGTTGATTTTTTTTTACCTTCCAACTCCTTCCATTACTCCCTAAATCATCCATACAAGTTAGCTTTCACCATTGGAGTCTTCCTTCCCTATGCCCAAAATAACCCGATCTTGCTTGTTTGATCCCGACATCAATTTATTCAACAAATTTTCCCTAAAATGCCTTGTATCACTTCATTTTTAGCCGATAAAACTCCAAAATTGTTTGAACCTTCCTTATTATCTTCTAAAGGTTGTTTACCAGTTATAAAAAGGCCAAAAATGGTCCTTTTTAGGCCTCCGGAGGAAGTTATTTTCCATTTAATCTCGGTGACTTCTTCAATCACCTTAGGGATAAACCCATGTAGATGAAACACACTTTAAAATATTGTTAGAACATTCCTATGAGCTAGAATGAGGGTCAAACTAGGGATATACTAGCTAGAGGAAGAGTTCACAATGATCGGGAGAGGAAATTTTCAAGTGGGGGCTTAGTTGTCATGGCCAAAAAAATTAATTTTACATGTTAGACATTTAGCATGACAACACCCTCTCGGTTCCTATTCTAAAATGGTGGTCAATTTTGATTTGGGTTATAATTCAAATTGGTATTTGCATCCTAATTAAAGTCCACCACATTCATGGTAGGTTGATTGTTCTTGGTGAAGATGTTTCCATTATAATTGTTATTATTTTCATTGTTGGGTTGGTTGACCATATTTTTAAGGAAATTCTACTTTTTACTAGTCTATAACACTATTTGTAGTGGCATTATGGTTACGGTTAAGCACTTTCGAACCTTGTGCATTTTGGGAGGCTTTTGTATCATTTTTGTTGTTGTTTTGGTATCCTCTAGAGTTCTAGTTAGGGATAACAAGTCTCGATTTAAACCATAGCTCCTATAACCACTATCTATTATTTCCTAGTTAATTCTTAATGTTCTCTCTAAATATTCTTCATATGAATTATACGAGAACTTATGTACATCTTCCTAGCTTCCTGTTAAGGGCATGAAGGAAAAGATCACATAGTTCCCTTTCATCCATGTTTGAGGTGTTGACAGAGAGGAGTAAGCACTTACCACCATCCCATGATGAAATGTGTGGTGGATTTGTTGCACTCTTTTTTAATATGAAGAAACTCCCTATTACTAATCTTTACAAGTTTTTTCGTATCGAAACCCTTGACAAATTCAGCTATAAGTTTCTTGAATGAGTGTATGGAGCCTTCAAGTAAGCGGTGATATTAATCGAATGTTATGCCTTCAAGGGTTTTGGGGAATATTTTTGTGACAACTTTGTCCCATGGGATAAATTCATGAATCATAGTAGTGTATACCTTTATGTGGGCATTAGGGTCTCCTTTTCCTTTGTATTTTGGTAACTTGAGAAGAGGGTCAAGAAGGAGTGTCAAACAGATGTTGGAATCAAGATGTTCTTTTAGATAGTTTACATATGTTCCCAATGTGCCAAAATTAGTAGCAAGAATGCTTGTTTTGTCTACAACTGGTTACAAGTTTTGGAAATTTCTAGTAAAGGGGGATTTAGAAAAAGCGTAGGTAAAGGAATTTGATGTGTGGAAAATGGGGAAGAATTCATCAAGTTAAGTGGATTTTGAGTAAAATTGCATGTAAGGTGGTCTAGTACCCATTGAAGAGGAACCGAAAAACTATTGAGTGGGTTGGGGAAAGGTTTGTAATGACTAAGGAAAATTCTACGGGGTTGGGCATAAACCTAGAGTTGTTGAATATAGGGTAGCATGGGCATGCAAAGTGTGAACATAGATTAAATAAGGGATTTTGCATCGTTCACTATGTTAAGTGGCACAAAATAAGAATATGTGTTATTATTGTTAGGAAATTATAATATTAGTGCTCCATTAAGTTTATTTGTGACAGGTGGAAAATAATATATGGAGAATATTATTGTTGTGAGTTGTTTTAACAACTCACGTACATAGTAGTTTGTAGAGAGATTTGTGGGAGTGTTGTTGAACAACCTCCTTGTTTTTAGGAATACATATTCCTATATATGTGTAACCTGCTCCGCATGAAATGAAGAAGAGAAAGGTTGTTGTGTTCTGTATTTTGTGAATATGTACCAAAATTATTATTTGGTATCAGAGCGAGCAGTCTATTAGAATTTCTGTGAAAAATAATGGTTTAAGTGTGATGGATGTTTATTAGATTTGTGAGGAGAAGTCACAATGATTTTCTTTCTGCCCTCATGGATGCAAGAAACGTGGTGTGTTCTGGCATAGAAACAGGCTTCATCGATTGCTTGAGTTCCTTCTCATACTGGAGTTTCGAAGTAACTGGATCCGCAGACCCAAGTTGACAGCAATACCCATGCACTATTGGACACGTCCCATAAGTTCGGCATCAAATATTTCTATGTATTTTTTATTTTATCGAGATCATGAGCAGGTGCAAAGCAAGTACAAAGGCAGGTTTTCCCCATGTTCGCACTAAGGGTGGGAATGTTAGGAAATTATAATATTAGTGCTCCATTAAGTTTATTTGTGACAGGTGGAAAATAATATATGGAGAATATTATTGTTGTGAGTTGTTTTAACAACTCACGTACATAGTAGTTTGTAGAGAGATTTGTGGGAGTGTTGTTGAACAACCTCCTTGTTTTTAGGAATACATATTCCTATATATGTGTAACTCGCTCATATGAAATGAAGAAGAGAAAGGTTGTTGTGTTCTCAGTATTTTGTGAATATGTACCAAAATTATTAATTATATGGTGTGTACATTGAAAATGTATATGACAAGGGCCCACTCATACCTAATGTGTCAGTACTCGTAGGGATGCCTCTTGGGTTTGGTTACATAATTTAGGTTGCAAGAGGGTTTTTGTGACCATTATCGTGCATCGGTTAGACATGGCCTTGTTTGTTTAGGCTTTGCATTGTATCCTAGATCATTTGTTCTATATTTCAAGAAGGTAAGGCATTTTCTAGTTCTTGAATTCATCTCAATGGGGTAAAAATGAGGTTGCTAGTGGGACTGATTGATCTTGTTGAATACTATACTTTGTATTTGGTCATGTGAAAGAAAAATGATGATACCCCGTAGTAAATTGTTATATTATTACTTATCCTTTTCATATGTACTTATAGGTCTTGGTGGAGTAAAAGTCATATTATATTATAATTGGGTAGTAGTGTATGCTTTTAACCTATCTAGTGACTCGTCTATAGTTTTGATTCAGTCGGTGTTTTGGTCAAACCATGTTAGGAACTCCTCATTAGGTTGCAAGTAAGATGGAAAGGAATCAAATTGCATGTTAATTTGCGATCTAGTCAAAACTCATGGGTAAAGCTCTCATTTCCCAATAAATTTCATGTTATTAGAGTTGTAGGGTTCGTAGAAGAGCCTTAATAGGTCGATGGTTGATCAATATCTTCAATCCTTACATTGGAAGGGAATCTTGGAATTTGGGTAGGAGAGACACATAGTAGTAGCAAGCTCTTTGAATATTTATCAACCAAGTAGACAAAGAAGGTGATTGTTGAGCATTCATGTGAGCATAATAACCCTCAAGACCTAATATGGGACTATTCAATTCTGGCCCAATATATTTGGGGGTGTATAAATGCCCTTAGAATAATGGGAGAGGGAGAATGTGAGATGACAGAAATAGAATAGATGGAAATGAGAAGAAACTAGTCCTTCACGTCAAGTTCACCAAATTTATAAATGTCAAAAAGAGTAGGGGGCTTTTATGTGCACTCTACTCCTCATGATTCTATGCCAAGGTAGTCAATGTAGAGGATGATGGGATAGTGTTGGATGAGGGATATGAATAGTGTAAGGATGACGTGAATTGGGATGAAGGAATGCAAGCAAGACAGAAGGATGTCCATCAACATATGTTCTCAAGAGAGCAAGACCTCCTCGTTGAGGGAAACAAAACTCCTTTGGACTTGATCACAATGGATGGTGCGCTCAAGGATAATGATGACATAGATTCCTAGATCTATGTCTTGATTAGTGAAGGGATGAATATTAGATTATATTACTCACGTAAAGTGGTTGTTTGAAGAAGGTCAGGCCTCATTTGGCAAGGTCATATGGAAATGAGGGTGAAGGATACTAGATGGTCTAAACGCACTCAAATCCTTATTGGGATAAGATATTTAATTATATGTTGAATGTTTTTGTTTTCTTGCAGGATTTACCATTAAGAACAACTAGTTATAGAATAATGTGTGCAGGGGATGATGAGGAGTGAAATACCTCTCATCTAAGTTCGATACAAGATGTCATCATGGATATGTTGTTGTTCTAGTGGAGAGGGAATGTAAGGAAAGTGTCCGACTATTCCTAGGATTTATTTGGATATTCATAGTCATCCATGGTGAAAGGGAAATTATTTTTACATGTGCTTGATATGATCTAGAGTAAAAAATGATGGGAGCCCATAATGAAGGTCGTCTTAAGGTGATCTCAAGCTAGAGTCAAATCCTTAGGGATTTCTTGTGGTATTGTTTGTTCAAAAGTATTTTTGTTGTCCTATGGATCGAAAAACATCCTTGTCTTATTTTTATCCTCTTGCTCTTGAAATAGTGTGGCTATGCATTGTGTTTGTTGCAATATTGTTTTTAGATGTTTCTAGACTTTTTGGGTCTATAAATTGTGTTTAAAACAATTTTTGGACTTTTATCTACATTTGTTTTTGTTTGGTTATTGAATAAGTTTTTTTAAACATAAATGATTGCAATGCAATGAATTCAAATGCTTACTGGAAAAATAAGTTTAAGATGCTAAGTTTCATATGGAATGCAAATGAATTCTAACAACTAGTTATCTTCTTTTACCACTTAAATTAATGGGAATGCAAACAACAATGTTTTAGGTATTTTATGAGTTTATTTAATGCAATAAATGTGTAAAATAAAATCAATCTATAACATCTAGGTAAAATGTTTCTACTAAGATGAAAATGTATTGCAATACAAAGGAATGATAACAATAGCTATCCCTAGACAACTATTGTTCTCAAATGTACTGACCTTTTTGCCTTATTTGAATACGGTTTACTAAACTAGATATTGTTTTGAAAAAGGAAAGTAATGTGAATCAATATCTACAATATAAACCAAGATTAATCTATCCTAAAATTGAATTTTGATTCAATCTAAAAATGAACTCAAAGGTAAATCTAATAACTAAATTTGTGTTTTTGGGTTTTTGTGTTTCCTAAAAAATAAGCTCGGTGATTTAATAAAAATAAAATTTTTGGAAAACCCTAATTGCAGAGTAACAAATGTAAACTATGATAAATAGTTGTTAGGTAAAAGAGGACACAAGAAAATAAGCTAACAAATGTGCGATAGAGAGAGCTAAGGACTTAGGTGATTTATGTTGGGTGTCTGGATTGTGCGACTAGAGAAATTGAGAAATAGGAAGGGTAGACTGTCACAAATATACTCAATAAATTCTATAACTTTCATATGAGCTTGGAATAGAGCACCTAGACTAGGTCGGGGGCTCCTAGGTGCTTAAGACCTCTCAAGGGCGCTTGTGACTATGTAGGAGATCAGAACCTAAATTTTTCTAGTGTCGTGAGGTTGTCGCAATCATTGTTGGTCACATATGTGTCGTTGGATGATCATAGAATTCACCTGTAACCTGCAAATAGAAGATGACCTACAAAATCCTCAAACTACATCAAATCCCAAAAAATAAAATATGCAATATGGGGAGTCGACTACACCCGAGGTCACCTAGCCGAGTGAACTTGCGATCAAGCATTGCACTACATCTCGACTTCATGTAGTTCTTTGTGTGTGCGATAGAATCGTGCCTAGGAAGCCATTGTGCAAGTGCACGTGATAACAGGTGATAGTTAGATGTACCAATGTAAATAGATGTGTGGATGGAAAAATGAACTTATCTTCCTATGTGTCTCAAAAAAACCAGCCCCTTGTCCCTTGAGTGAGTACTAGATGGATGCCTTTGATACTCTTAGAATGCCTTTGGATGCAACCTTAGGTGGTGATAATAGATGCTTAGAGCTTTATCCTTTACTATAGTCATATAGCTTTTTATTTATATGATTCCCTTGGTTGAATTTCATAATTGACAACTAGAAGGCCGACCCATAAGAAAATAAGGTACCCAAAAGATAAAATAAACCCAAAAAAAGTGAGTAAGCTAAAAGAGGTTGAGGGTGCCCAAATGGACGAGGGCGCCTGGATGTTGGTGTCCTGCTCGGGTGCTAGTGTCTAGAGTCATGAAAGATAAAGCAATAAAGTTCATACTATGTCAGAGGGCATGAAGGCCGTAAAGAAGATAAAAACACCGATAAAAGCCCAAAATAGTTATCAATTGTTATTTTTCTCACTTAGGAATCATATGAATGCAAGTATATTTTTAGGACCTAGAAATGTACCCAAGTGCATGATTTTGTGTCTACATTTGCCCCCACTTTATGTTGTTGAGTGAATACTTGATAACATAAAGTAGATAAGAGATGTGTACCTGATAACCATGTAGAATGTGATGGTGATAGCATGTCAAGGAGACAAGTGAAAGCGTGAAGTGATAAAAATAAAGCATGGAAGCTAAGAAAGAGGAAGTGACCCTAGGGGTGAAGTGTGTTGTATTATACCATATTGTACTTGTTGTTGTGCTTGATGTAAGGTTTCCTCTTGTTACATATTAAGGATAGGCCAGTAAAAGAAGAGTGAAAGAGTAGTCAAAGTCATGTATTATGAAAACTCTTGTAAAAGCATGTAAAAAGTATGTAAATGTGTGTAAAAAGTAGTAAAAGGAAAGTGTGCACCTGATCCATGAAGAGTGAAAGGGATAGAAAATTTCCTAAACTGATGTAGAAAAGAGATTTTTTTGGTGATCTTACTCCAAGAGTGATTTTTTGGGCGATCTCATGCCAAGAACAAGTTTTTTGGGTGATCTCGTAGCAAGTGTGAGTTTTTTGGGTGATCTCATGCCAAGTACAAGTATTTTGGATGATCTCATGCCATGGTAGAAGAGTGTTGGGAGAGAGGTATGGTTTTACTCTCCTTCCATGACTACTTCCTGAAGAAGCACCATTGTAGATGGTACATCTCGTGTTTAGTTCCATATTGTTCCATGTAGAATATGGAGATATTAGGAGATTATATGCACTTTGTATTATAAGGCCAACACCTCATCCTCTCAAACCGCTCTGAAACTTCTAAAAATTGTGATAATCTAAAAAAGTAACTGTAAGTACCTCTAGTTATAGGCACCCAGGAAAGGTCAGGAGCACCCAAGCGCTGGTGTCTATATCTCAGGTGCTAGTGGTTGTGTTGACTGAGGACCCAAGTAAGATTCTAGGTCATTTATGTAACTTTAGCATGTTCTATTCCTGTGTTAAACTGTGTTATACTATTGTATGGGGTGACTAATTCACCCAATATATGTCCCCCTCGTTTAGGTTGCATGTGATGTCGCTAGGAGAATACGGCCCAAAAAGAGGACCTGATGCTGATCTAAAATTATATCCTTGAATGGGGAGGGAATGTGCATGGTAGAAACCAAGGCACATGCAAACAAAATGACTAAATACATGTGCTAGTAGAAAAGGGAGCAAGTATGACATAGAAAAATAGTGTAACAAACAAGTGTGCATACAAAAGAGATACCTTGAAAAGTGGGTTTCATACATGGGAAACCACTCATAATGTCACAAGACAATCAAAAATGGCAAGTGGCCAAAATCATATAGTGTGCATACAAGACAAAGGGCATAGCCCACAAATAATAGCATACAATGGAAAACAATGGACAATAGTAGTAATTAAAGTATCAGACAACCATGGTGGCAAATAGTTCCTGCAAGACAAATATTGCACATGAAGCACCTGTTAGCATGTTAGAAAGATAAAGAGTATGTCAAAGCATGTATAGATCAATGGAAAATAGTGTGCTAGTAAGAATATGAAGTAGTAAATAATGAAACAATAGTACCTGTGATGTGTAAGATTAGGAATGTAGATGCCCCTAGGAGCCTCGGTGGGACAGGTAATAGGTACAGTGCCAAGCATCATTGTTGCGTGCAAAGATATTTAGAAAGTATGCATTCACAACTAGAGAAAAAATGAATGCGCATGTGTATGTAGAAAATATAATGACATACTGGATATTTGTATAACATAGTAAGCAAAGTGTAACATGTGAGTATAATCAAACAAGAATAATTACAACCAATATATGCAACATGTTGTGAGTGTGAATGGAATGGAATGTAAAGTGAATGTGATAGGAGCAGCGTGCCCCCGAGTGAATGTGAATGAGTATGAGATGAGGTTCATTTATAAAAGACCCCTTAACAATCAAGAATGAACCATAGAACAAGACATCTTCATTGGGAAATGGTTTGAATTGTGTGTGCTAGAAAGATAGATCAATGAAGTATAGAGCATAGAGTATAGAAGAGGATAGTAGGATGTGTGAGAATAGAATGCTAGAAATATGTACCATGAAGTGTGGAGTGTGAAATTTCTAGTGAGTGAGGTTCATTTTAGATTGAGACCCTCATCAATCAAGTATGAACCATAGAACTAGAGTGTGTCATAGAGAAGTGATGATATAAATTGTATCAAGTAGTACACGGAGTGTTTAAGTAGAAATCGTGGAAAACAAGTGATTCTAGGGAGGAAATAAAAGTAAGCATAATGCCCCCAAGTGTATAATGATGAGAAGGATCAAGTAACATCGTCTAAGAGGTCATCATTATCATGGTCAAAGTCAAATAGAGAAGCGTCAAAGACCTGGTAAGCAATAGTATGGGGTTGATCATGTAAAGATCCATTGTGGCGCAAATTGTACATGCCCATTGCGTATTCTTCATCAGTGAAAGGTGGTAGTGGAAAACCATGTGCATACCAATGAGTAAGATTTTGTGAATAGCCGAGAAATGAATCATTGCAAATAGAAACACGGTCGAAAGGCATGGGAAATGTGATATCAATATGATCAGGATCCAAAGTGCCACCAATGTAGTCAAGCCAAGACTGCCCAAGTGTAAGTGGAGAAGTGTGAGAAGTGCATATAACAAAGATTGATGAATGAAAAAGTGGAGGCCATAAACAACAGGTGATGCAAACATATCCATGATAGAGGTGAGGAGAATGAGGTGGAGGGAGGAGATCATCGAGTGTGAATCCCACCAAGCTAAACCATCATACGTACAAAAAATATCGAACTAGTAGGATCGAATGGAATGTGGTGCCAATAAGAGTTATTTATGAAAAGAGTGCATGTGAAAGGAGGTGATATCCAGATAGAGTGAGATGATTCTGGTGATATGACATCCAATGTATGGAAAGACCCCGAAAATTATCATAGTATTAGTAGAAGGAGGGGTTTCTTGAATTGATATTCACCAGGGCCAATAGCAACAAAAGTATCATTGAAATAGGACTCATCTATCTCTAAAGGAGTAAAGTTAATATTGTGTAATGTATCATCATTAAGTTCCATGACATCAACCTCATCATCATAATCATCAATGTTGGCATTGTCATGTTGGATATAAGCATCAAGGATATTAGTAGGAGTAAAGCTAGATGTAGGGGGAATAGTGGTAACTATGGGAGTAGACAAGGTGGGTGAAATGATATCATTAGTATGAGTGGGAATGGATGGTACACTTGTAATGGTGGAAGAAGATTGTGGAGCACTAGATTGTCCAACATCATAAGTACCAATATTGCTATATGGAATGGGTTGTGATGGAGGAATGGGCATAGCGGTAACAAACTCTATGCGGAAAAACTTGAATGGATTTGGGTCAACAACAATGGTATGTTCATAGCCATCATATAAGAATTTAACACATCGATGAACTGTAGAAGGGATAATGTGCATTGCGTGAATCCATGGTCTACCTAACAAGAGATTAAACTGAAATGATGCATCAATAACAAAGAATACCGTAGGAACGATCTTAGGCCCAACTTGTATAGGTAAAGTAATAGTACCAAGACATGTGTGAGTGGTGGAATCATAGCCATGAATGAGAGTATAATTTTTTGTAATTAGATTATCAGTAATACCATTTTTCCCAAGAAGGGATTGAGAACATTGATTTATAAGAGGTACATTGTCAATGAGTACACACTTGATACAAATAGTACCAATGGTAGTGGTGATAAGCAGAGGAGTAAATGGATTGTCAATAGCAGATGGCAGATATCCTCATCATTAAATGATATAGTGTGTAGTATATTTTTGAGAGACTAAATGAGATGTGTGAAGGCCACCTCAAAATTATTGCTTTTAATGTGAATAAAGCAAAGGGAGTCTTCTAATGTTTGACAAAAAGCAAGTGCATTGCGCAATAAATCATAACGAGATATTTTTCTAGTGTATTCTTAAGTTGTTTCATGATGTCATAACCATTATAAGTGGTGTGAGGAGTTGTAGAAGTGATAGGTGGTGGAATAGAAATGGGTTGATTCGTATGAGGACAAGTGCGGTGAGTAATGAATACATTGATAGTTGGATCAGCCATAGGATTAATGAAGCGAGGAGGATGTTGAGTACAAACTTGCATAAAATTAGTAGCAATAGTAATTGTTGATGCATAATCACAAAGCACCCAGTCTGCAACTTGATGGGTTGAGACTCACAGTGTGATTGCATAACATGGAGCATCTCTCAAAGTGTGGGACTTTGTGAATTGAGAGAGCTCTCTGGATGAAGGTTGGTTCCTATTCCTTTATTCAGGTGCACACGTTCATATTGCAGAGGATCTACTTTAAAACCTACTCTAACTTTCCAAGGAGATAAGGTTAAGGAGATGCAAGAAATAAAACCTAGACTAACAAGGGTGATGCACCAAAGGAATGTTGAAACACCTGCTTTGCAATAAACACAAACCATAAAAATGCAATACAATCACCATGCACAAATAACTAGGACTACAATGAGAGATCAGAAAGGAGACAATGAACGCAAGAGAGGGTTGAAAATTATCCACATACATGCATTATCACTCCAAAAGTTGATACAGTGCATTACAATGGCCAAGAGGCACAAACTTGCATTATAATTTAAATGGGAGGCTTGGACTCCACAAATCCACTTACGGGAAAGAGAAGAAGGGAGGGTGCAGAGAAGAAATGTCCAACCTTTTGAAAAATGCACCTCCTTACAATATATAGGAAGAATGAGAGAAAGAGGTAGAAGAAATTTGGACTCCTGTTCAACCACCCCAGAGATGCATTAAATCCACCTACAAAATTAATGGGTCTCATGACACAACCCACGCCTCCATATGGCGATGGGTGAGAAGTGTGACACCTCAAGAATGGCGGCCTATATTTACTCCAGTCGTAGTTGAGGTCATCTAAAGGTCAGGGTTGGGTGCTCAACGCGGCTCTCACAATATTTTCAAGATCCAAGCATTTAAAAATCTTGGTGGGCTACATGATTCACCAAATATTTTCCAAACTACTTTGGGTTTGGAGTTTACCCGTGCGAGATCTTCATGGAGCCCCATGTGTTCTTAATATTTTGCTGCCCCTTTTTCACTCCTGAAGTTGCGATGGTTAGACACTTGGTCTCGCCCATGGGCCTGATTTGTTTCTTTATGTTTTGGCTAAGTCCCCCTAATCGGCGAGCAGCAACTATGTCTGACCCTAGACACATGGAGGGCTTACACTTTTTTGGGACCTACCTCTAGATTTGATCTTTGAATTTGCGTCAAGTCGACATGTGGCACCTTCCGTTGGCTCTACCATGTTTAGACTTTTCAACGACCGGTTCAACTTTTGGGGTTCAGACCACATGGAGGCCTCACACTCATTTGGGACCTGCCCTTTTGATTCTACCTTTGAAGTTGCGCAGACGAGGCACATGGAGGCCTCCATAGGCTTTTGGAATTTTCAATGGTCAATGTCCCCTTTTTGGACTCGGGACATGTGGAGGGATAGTGCTAGTTCGGTTCTCTCTTTGGGCCGTGCCTTTGAAATTGCACCGATGAGGCACATAGAAGCTTCCACTTGACCCTTTGTACTTAGCTGATTTAGGCTGCTCCTTTTCGGTCCCCTGACTATGTGGCGGGATGGCACTCATTTGGGGACTCCTCCTTTGTCACACCTTTGATGTTACGTCATTGGGACACGTAGCTCCTCCCGCGGCTCTGTGACTTTTTCAATGGCCGATGAGACCATTTTCTTACTTTAATCATGTGGTGGGTGGCACATGTTTGAGATCTGCCCAACTTTTCATTTTGAAGGAGCGTCGATTAGACACATGGAGACTTCCGCAGCTCTGCATTCTATTTGGCCAATTCAAGCTTCGAGTGAACGTTGTCTTTCTCCATTTTTCTCCTAATGAGCTTCTGATCCCCTTTAACATTGTTTGGCCTCATTTTTGACCTTTCTCCTCCATTTTCGAGTCCGCCTGCCCCTTTGATTTGGGATTAAATATGAGCTCACGAGGATTAAACTAACCCTTTGATTTTCTCCTGTGCAGGGTCGTGTTTGATTAATTTTTCCTAAGGGAAAAAATTGGTTAATAGTAACCATTCCAGAAACCTTAGTTGGGGAAAGGGAAGGATAAGAAGATTGATCCATGAATTAAGAATAATAAGATATATTTTGATACATGCTCGGAAGGTAGTGTTTGAATGGACGTTTACCAAATGATCTAACAATGATAATAAACTTTTTATAAAACCCTCATTACATAGTAACATATGTAAATTATGATAAACTGTTGTTAGATACAAGAGGAAACAAGCAAATAAGATAAAAATGTGAAACCCTAGGTGCGAAAGAGAGTAAAGGACTTAGTTGATTTATATCGGGTGTTGGGACTATGCAGATTAGAGAAACCGAGAAACAGAAGGGTGTACGGTCACAAATATACTCAATAAATTTTGTAACTGCTTCGGATGAACCCGGACTAGGGTGCTTGGACTAGGTCATGGATACCTAGGTGCCGGAAACCTCTGTTGGCTACATGTGACTGCACAAGAGCTCAAAACCTGATTTTTTTGGTTTCTCGAGGTTGACGCTAATAGTCATTGTTGGTCACCTATGTGTCATTGGATGATCACGAGAATTCACTTGTAACCTACATATAGAATATAACCTACAAAAGCCTCAAACTACATCAAATACCAAAAATAAAAATATGCAATATGGGGAGTCAGACTAACCCAGCAGTCTCTCAATTGAGTGAACTTACAATCGAATGTTGCATTACATCTTAGACTCCATATAGTTCTTGTGAGTGTGTGATAGAATTGTGCCCTAGGAATCCCTTGTGTAAATGCACGTGATAGCGGGTGATAGCTAGATGTACCAATGTAAATAGATGTGTGGATGGAAAAATGAACTTCTCTTCATATGTGTGCATGTAGAAAATGCATTCCCTTGTCCCTTTAGTGGGTGCTAGATGGATTCCTTAGAAACTCTTAGAATGTCTTTGGATCTAACCTTAGGTGATGATAATAGATGTTTAGAACTTAGTCTTTTATTATGGTCACATAGCTTTGTATTTATATGATTCCCTTAGTTGAATTTCACAATTGACGGCTAGAAGTCGACCCATAAGAAAATAAGACTCCCAATAGATAAAAGAATCCCAAAAAGATTGAGTAAGCTAGAAAGAGGTCGGGGTTCCCGGAAGGACGATCACACCTAGGCAATCCGGTGTCCTATCCGGGAATTAGTGTCCAAAGTCATGAAAGATAAAACAATAAATTTCAAGCTGGGTTGTAGGGTGTAAAAGGCTATAAAGAAGACAAGAAGCACAGACAAAAGGCCAAAGATAGCTAGCAATTGCTAGTTTTCTCGCTTAGGGATCATATGAATGCAAGTATGTTTTAGGACCTAGAAATGTACCCAAGTGCGTGATTTTGTGTCTACACTCAAAAATTAAATTGTTCTAGATTTAACCAAAAAAGTATGTTCCTATTCTAAATTCTAGAGTATGCTCCCAGAGATGGGAGAAGCGCATTGAAAGAGAGTTCTAAGATTTTATTCTACAAATCATGAAATCAATCAAAACATATCTAATTTAATATTTTTATTGCCTTTTTCATGGTTTTTTGATTAATACTAAAGAGAGAAAATTAAATCTATTTTAATGATGCAAATAAACAAACTTGATTTAAATCCAAATTATTTTTGTAATTAGAATTGGGCTGATATGAACCTTGTGTGCTTATACCCTTAGAAAACTACTCCATTTGAGATCATTAAAATCAGATTTGTAGTCAATGTATTCAATCATGGAGAAGAAGAGGCTTGATGCACTTTAGAAGAAGAACAAATAGTGGATCTATGGATTGTTGAAGGGGAAGCAAAAGGATATTCTATAGGCCCTTGGGTTCTATTTTGTGTAGCAGCAATAATAAAAAATCCTCATAGTGCTTAGCATCGAAGCAAAGATCCTTTGGGATTGGTTTCTCTCTCTAGATCAACAATACAACAGTAGCAAGTACTTTATGGAAAAGATAGCCTCAAAAATCTAGGGGTTAACAAATGAGTGCTTAATTTTTCTTAATAACAAGCCTCTTGGGGATCTCAATCCTACCTAGAGATCAAAATTCAAATTTAAGGTCTAGATTAATTCACTAAAGATTGGAATCAAGTGTTAGGGTGAGGAGTAGTGAATTGGGCATCAAAAATAAGGTGAAATGTGTGCTTGGGCTAAAAAAGATGACAAATCACAACTAGCAAGTGTGAGTTGTATTGAATTTGTTAAGGTGACGAACTATTGGTTCCTGCAGTGATGTATGGAACTAATAGCGGGGCATGTCGCAATGGTTAAAGAATCATTGTAATGGGAGACAAAACCATTGTAGTGATACCATCTCGTGCAAGCTAAAGTGGGAAAGAGGAGGGGAAAGAAAGAAAACAGGGCTCTAAGATGGTTCAAAAGTGCCAAAAAAGGTGCGAGAGGGGTCTATAGGGTCTTGAGAATTTTGAAACACCTCGTCATGTTTTCAGAGATCCTCATCATCATTAGGTATTTTTACTTTAGCACCATGAAAATTAGGGTGCATACAGAGACTTTACTAGACCAAAACAATAGACCACTTTTTAGCATAATATAAAACCTAACAATAAGTACAATAAAACAAATTGCTAAGGTGAATTACTTTGGAAAAAGCATTCAAAATAATGGTGTACCAAGTGGTAATAAATATATGAAAAGATAAAATGATAACCACAATAAATATGATGATATCATGTCACCTTAACTTACCCGAAGGTGGGAATAAGGTGTGAAATTTTTTAGCCAATTACAAACTAGATAAATATATTTTTAATTTTTGTGGATTAAAAATTTTTATGTCCAAAATTTAAGACATTTGAAAATCAACATAAAAAATAATATTAACTTTTTATTCATTGAAATCATGGAGTAAAAAGGTTACGTAATGGCTAGTCCTTGCCAATTTAATTATTATTTGTATATTGATAAAAAATTTACAATGGTAAAATTGGTGAGGAAAAAACATGATGGCTTCGTCCTCTCCTCATTCTTCCCCGACTTCTTTCTCTAACCCTAGTTCCATCAGCTTTAGACCTCATTGGTTGTTCACACATGATGTGAGTGCTATGGCTCTGGCTCCTAGTGGCGTAATTCATTATGGCGGTGACATTGTTGGCATCTGTGATCTTCGAAATGTGGCTCGAGATTGGAATATGTTGCTTCAGGTTTCAAAGACACAATTGGTTGTGGGTATGGGGAATTTACTACGGGAGCTTGAGCTTTATGGGTGGTAAGGAGGGCCTTAGGGGGTTATTCCTCTACCACCCCTTTTGAAAAATTCTCCTCTGTGCAAGTTGTGGTGTGGATTCATCAATATCTAAACCACTTCAGGTTGCCACACTCACCCCTTCGGTTTCCTTCGAGGATTTTGTGTTATAAGAATAATATTTTTCTCCGGCCTTGGGTTGATCTATCACTTTAATGGCCTCTCGGCTTGGGCTGCTTCCTCATTATTGGATATCCTCAAACTAGGGACCTCTTATAGCCAAGAAAGTTGACATTTACCCCTGTGCTAAGGGGTTTTTATTGTGGTTTTTTATGTTGTTGAAGATAGAGATGTTATCATGTCCAGGCTTTGGGAACCACGAATCATCGATTCATCGATGAAACCATGGTTCCCTTTTTTCAATCTACTCACTATAACTTTCAATGTCAAACCTGTTTGGGTTCATTTACCTCATCTTTTGTTTGATTTTTAGGGAGGAGAGTTTGATTTCTATTGGCAATGCTTTGGGAAGATTCTTGTCCATTGATTCTAAAATTTAACTTTACACACATACTACCTATGCTCGCATTTGGTGGATCTAGATACCTCTCTTGATTTACCCACTTCCATTGAACTCATAATTTTAGATAGAATATGGACTTAACTTCTTGACTATAAAGTCTTTCCCTTGAGATGCAATAATTTTTTTCCGGGGACACCTCGCCTCGAGTGTTAGAAAGTGAAACCAAGGTGAATGAAAAAATCTCTTAGTGGAAGGATTCCCAACCCATCTTGTTGGTTGTTGAGAATGATTCAGATTCCTCATTGGATGATTTAGAGGAGGATATTTTGGAGGATGTTCGGGATGATCCCCCTTGGTCATATTGTGTAGGTGTCTACGCTCCCTTTGGTATCGGAAACTAGTTGCACTAAAAATATAATCTTGAAGGAGGACTCAAATGTTGAAGAAAAGGATATCTTAGAAACTCATCCTCTTATCGATCCGAAAACTTGGATCCTAATAAGAGTGATGTTTGGATAGTTTTTAATATAAAAATAAAGGAAATACTTTTCCTAAAATGAAATTACAGATCCCATGATTAACGCCCTTGCACATTCCTTGAGGGTTGTCAAATGTGTTTATGCTACTGATGGATGCTTGACTTTTCTTTGTGCTCTCACTTTTTGTATTTTGTTCTCCTCATTTGGCGCCTTAGTGGTCTCTTGTCTTTCTATCTACGGGCTTTCTTTTTGTCTTGTTTAATTTCTATATATAGTCGTAAGGACCTTTTTTATAAGGATGTGGGTCCTTTCAAAATCCCCAATTTTACCCTTTTTCAAAAAAAAAAAAGTTTTGCAATGGTAGATAGAGATGGAGGGTGAGATTGAATGGGAAGTTCATGATTATAATCTCTAACCGAGTTGTTAATAATTAATTTATGACTTTAAATTTGTTGTCTACTTGACCGTCTCAATCGAAAAATTGTAATATGTTGACCATATGATGGATTTTAGTGCCGATTTTTTCCAAGTTATATTTTTTGACTTTGACACAAGAGTGCAACTAGATTGACACCATTTTTCATTGGTCAAACAAAATTTTGAAAAAGAGTAATGTAATTTTTAGTTAAATTATATGCCAAAAATTCAATATAAAATCTTTTAAATTGATATATCTCGATGTATTTTAGATAAATATATTTAAGATATCTACATTGGTATAATATGTAGCATTTGTCACCATCTGTAAAGGATTTGTCCCTTTTATATAATGTTAGGGGGTGAGTGGATGACTCTGCATGCAACAATGTATATTGTGGTCACCAAGTATCCTGCTAGAGTTCGGGGTTAGATTTGACTAATATGTTGCAAAATGATGTTACCTCGTCATGCTCCTTCTTAAGCTTGTGCAAAACAAAAGATTCACATCTCATTTTTTCTTTCACATCGGACTATTAGTGAGGGATCCATTATATATTTTAGAAAGAAGCTCTCAAGCAACTAGGAGTGGAGCTCTCTGTTCTTGTGTAAATATGTGTGAATTATGGATTGTGCCTATGTATTTTGTGAATAATGGTGGGTTGAAAGAGATTTTTTAGTTCACCCTTGGTCTCGGGATGTTGTAAAGGAAGTTAAAACCCCTTCAAATTACTCATGGATGTATTCTTGATAAGTATCTTGAAAATGAGCTTAATGTTATTTTGTTTGGCGATATGGATGATTTGTGTATTTGCTTTGATTTCTATGGGAATCTGGGAATAACAATAAAAATGAGAAGAAAAGTGATTTGAGCATACGATCTATGATAAACCAAATCAAAATCCTTTCCAAAAATCAC
This sequence comes from Taxus wallichiana var. yunnanensis, assembly GCA_018340775.1. Lineage (NCBI taxonomy): Eukaryota > Viridiplantae > Streptophyta > Pinopsida > Cupressales > Taxaceae > Taxus > Taxus wallichiana. The sequence continues at coordinate 143,298,190 of CM031236.1, forward strand.
ATAAAACAATACTCGTTTGACCTCATTTTTAGTTATCAAGTGTGAGAATAAGGCCTTTGGTTAACAAAGACTAAACACCAATAGGTGATGTGTATATGAGAGAGAGAGAGAGAGAGAGATTTTTCATTAGATTTTATCTACTCAATCTAATGGACACATACATACTCAAATAATACCAATATTTATGCTCTACTTAATCAAAATTATCACCCACAAATTATATTCCTCATAATACCAAACTCAATCAAAATGAGAATGAATTATAGAAAAATACTCTACAAATAAATATCATACTATATAATTCAATTTTAAGAAGATCAAACCCTAACCTACAATTTAATATCACGGTTGCAAAAATTAATTTAGGCGATTTTCCCTTAATATAGTGGTGGGGCTAGATTTGATTTTGGGTGTTGAGAGGGCTACATCAAAGATGATATTATGGAGCTCAACATTATGAATAATGACTATGAGAGAGATCAAAGGGAGAGCAATAGGGAGCTTGATTTTATAAACTTGACAGATGGTGAGTTTGATGATATATATTGAAAGGTTTGATAAGTTGTGATTTTCCTAATAAGGGCCATAAGCTTTACCTCTCTCCCGCAAGTATTTGGAAGGTTGTGCCCATATAGCAATGGAGGTGGTGAAAGGGTCAAATTATAGTAAATATATGTGATCTGCGGTGGGGAAACAAACACCCCCAATTGTAAAAGAAATTTTTTTGATGGTGCACATTTACCACTATGACGATGGTCCTATGGATAGAGTGAGTCACGATCATGAGTGATGTTTTCTCTTATGCTCTAGCCTTTCTATCCGACTACTTTCCATACCTACACCAACATTATCATATTCATATGTCTCATACATGATAGGTATGTTGTTTTCCATGAAATCAAATGAAGTGAAGCCCACAATAAGATCTCAAACATTTGTAACCAATCAATGCTAGGTAAAAACATTTTCAATATTTAATTTGTAAATTAAAGTGAAATTTTGGAACTTATAACATTTTAAAATTGAAAAGGTAAAAAAATAGTATATTTTTTATTGGTATCAAGGTACATAGATCAATCACTAGATAAGTGAAAGAAAGTAAAATTATTACATTAGTACATGTTGGATAAGGACTAATAATAAGTAGTTAAAGTGCAACTGAAATGTATAGTAACCTTGTTGAGGAAGGGACTGCTATTTATTCAAATTTTAATAAACACCATATGTACAAAGCTAAAACTTAATAACTAAAAACCACTTTATAAGGGCAATGTTGAACAATCATTAAAAATTACATCTTAACTTTTATACAACTATGTGATGGTGTGCACATGAAGGATGAATGATTTAAGTACATGTATTACATATTCAATCTTCTTAAAACCATTGATAACATCTATCACTTTCCTTGTACCTTATTCCTCATAATGATCTTGAGCTATATCTTCTCTCTTCTTGAAAGAAAACTCTACAAAGTCCATTTTTTTCCGGCCATCGATGATTCCTCTCCCAAATTATAGTCATTCTAGTTTTTTTCTATATTCCTCCTTTAAAATATGTGTTGCCAAATGTTGCATAGCTCCTCCATTTGAATCGAATGTATCAATTAATCATACGCACCATAGATGATGCCTTTTTAGCACCATTTGTTTCTATCTTCACAGATTGTGTCAAAACTACGGTTTTTTTAATCAGTAAAAATAACTTACGCTTAAAAAGAAAATTAGGAAAACCAACATTCATTACAAAAATGGTGAAAGTGTTTTCATGTCTTAATGTAGAAGTAATTAACATAACAATGCACATTTACGTATTTTTATTTTTATTCTTATTATTTTCTAATGCACAATTCTCCTTATTTTACATCGTCTTGTTGTAACTTTGATATAGGTTTAGGTAATGGTTTAATACTTATAATTTTATATATTTATTTCAATATTTTTAAACGATGTATTTTTATTTTGACAATTGTTTTTGTTGGGAATATTATAGTGTAAACATTATGAGTTGTTGAGATACTATTACCTGGAATTATATGTGAAGTTGTTGTAAACAACTTCATGTATTTAGCTTATTGTTTGCAACCACTCCTAAATTATAGGAGGTTGTTTTTACTATTTGTTTGGCTATTTATTAGCCATGTATTGTGTATGTTAATGGCAGAAGATCAATATATTATTTGATTATTCTGATCCTATCCTGTCATATGCTATCAGAGCCAGGTTGATCTATACGAGGTTTGAAGGGGCAGTCGATGATATTGCCCCATGTGATGGCAGTGCCGTGTCCACGCAGGTGGAGAACGTAGTTATTATTCTCCATTTCTCCTGCGGATGTGCATCAAAATGGAAGCATAATTGTTTGATACTTGAATGACGTGAAAAGTTATAAGAAAATTGAGATCAGTTTTGGCATTGATCCAACGTGTATTAGAGCAGTCCATGCATTGCAGCAGTCTGAACGTTTTGAGCAGTCCACGCATTGCAAGCCATTTTGGCAGTCCACGCATTGCAGTTTGAATGTGCAACCTTTATTAAGCGTGCAGCCTGTATTGGAGTGCAGTTGGAGCAGTCCACTCAGTTTGGAAAGCCGTGAAGATAAACATCTAGCCTGCCGCCAATGCAAGATAAGGAATTTGGAAATTGATTTACATAGTCCTATTAAGTTTATTTGTATTCACGGCCCCATCAATATTTTGTCAGGGTTATCTACGTTTTCTTGGTTTATTTCCTGCAAGTTTGATCCTCCACTCAGCACAAAAACGTCCCAGACCAATTAACAGTGCATTGGATTCCGAGCTGGTCTTTCCTCTATCGGCCGAAGCCAGATCCTAGTAAGGGCGTGAAGAAGGGATCCTTCACACAAACGGTTGTATACAGCAAATTGAATTTTTTAAGATTGATTAAATTGTTTAGAGTATTTAAAAAGTAATTTCTCTTTATTACTTTTTAAATAGTGATTTATTGATATAGTCTTCTTGTAAAACGTATTATATCCATCAACTGGAGTCGTTTTGTTTACAAATACAATAGTTGTGAAAATGGAGAAATTGAGTCTCGTTGAGAAGTTCGAAGGACGTGATTTTCACACTTGGCGAATCCAAATGCAGCTGACTTTGATTGAAAAAGATTTATGGGATGTGGTCAAACCAAATGTGACAACACCAACAAATCCAATAGATCTTACAAAGTGGAATATCAAGGATCAAAAGGCCTTGGGAACTATTGGTCTCGGTTTGTCTAAAGCGTACCTGCACCACGTAGACTTCACAAAGTCTGCAAAGGAAATCTGGGAGACATTAAATAAACTGTTTGGATCTGAAGCAGAAAGTGCAAAGACAACACTGAAGCAAAAATTATACGGGTTAAAAATGGATGAAAGTATAAAAATGGCAGAACACATCAGCAAGTTCCGCTCTCTTCTCAATCAGCTTGCAGGTATTAACGAGAAGGTAAAAGATGATGATGCCAAAGCAATTCTTTTGAATAGTTTTCCTAAAAAAATGTCTCATATGGTTTTTACTTTGAGCAAGATTAAAATTGGTTTAGAAGGAGTAGTTTCTACTCTTCTTGATCAGAATGAACCTTCAGAACCAGAAGAAGAGGTCTTATATGTACACAATAAAGCTAGTACATCATCAAAGAAGGGTAAGTACAATTCAAAGCACATTCCTACAAAGGGACAAATCAAATGTTACTATTGTAAAGAAGTGGGGCATGTCATTTTAAATTGTAAAAAGCGGGCACAAGATCTACTGGATGATAAGATTGATCAAAAGGCTTATATTGTTGAAGAAGAAACTGACTGGGAAGATTATGCAACTGATGAAGAACTTTCTTGCCCTAGCGATGAAGATTATCTCTTCTGAAAATAACCAAACTGGAGGTAGGAGGAAATGGAGGATGGAGGCTACTCAGCACCTCTCATCAGTCGCCAACGATGAGGTCGTATTTTGTGGTGGTGACATATTTATTTCCAGTTGTGTGTTTATTTTATCTAGTGTGCAGAATAAAGAGCAACAGTTTGTGTATGTTTGCTTGGTACATGCGAGTATTCCTATATGTTCTCTTGAAGTGTTGTGATGTGGCATGGAAGGTGTCAGTCAGTGAAACAGTTGTATAGGAGGGCAGCTGGTGTCCAGAGGAGAGGAGTAGTATGCAGACCTAAAAATATGCGTAGGCATATGATTCTGGTTTCAACTACACTTCACCCCATGTTCACACTAAGGGGGTGTATGTTGGGAATATTATAGTGTAAACATTATGAGTTGTTGAGATACTATTACCTGGAATTATATGTGAAGTTGTTGTAAACAACTTCACGTATTTAGCTTATTGTTTGCAACCACTCCTAAATTATAGGAGGTTGTTTTTACTATTTGTTTGGCTATTTATTAGCCATGTATTGTGTATGTTAATGGCAGAAGATCAATATATTATTTGATTATTCTGATCCTATCCTGTCAGTTTTATTATAAAAATATTCTTGTTTTTGTTGATGGATTTTTCGAAGAAAAATGTAATGAACCCCATAAGAGAACCTACGTTGAATCATCTAAAATATTTATATTTCTCCATCTCGACTACCATGCTCATTGTTTCAAGTTCATTTGAAAATAAAACACTATATGTCTCATGAAGCACCAATTTTGACTTTGTAATTTAACATGATTTTATTTTGGAGTGAGGAAATCCTTTCCATTTGCGGTGACATGGTCATATATAACACTTTCAACCATCTTAATTTGGAACATAAACGTAGGTAATACATGTATTAGTAAAATGTGGGTGTCAAGTTTTAGAGGTTGTTGTACAATATTAAGAGAGCCCTTTGCATTCTTATTAGCTTGAAATATTGGAGTATCATTAGCCTTAGCTTTGAAAGTTAATATTCCTTGAAGTTTTTCTCCATTAGTTATATTGGTGGTGTTCTTATATTTAAGCATGTTTGCAACAATGAGATTGGAATCAAAATTCTTAAGCTGTGTGGAAAAGTTCATTAAATAATTTGTATGTTTCAAACATCACTTTGTCATGGATATCTTGTAAAAGACTTTAAATGAAAAATATATATAAAACATGACCTTTTGGCTAATGTTGATGGGAAAATGAGTTAATTATTTTTCGGATAAAGAGTGAAAGTTATAGATAAATCCCTTTAATAGAGCGTAAAACCAATCTAAAGCACAATCTTTGTGATTTTCACAACAATATTGGCCAACAATTTGTTTTTATGTGAAAACTATAGACATGAAACATAAAACATGTTGTTATGTTGTCACTTTTTCCCATTAAATAATTCAAAATGAGGTGTAATGAACCCAATTAAAAATTGGGAACTTCAGACCTCAAGAGACAATGGGTTGTGTAATACACCTTGAAATGTAATTATATGACTGACCTTGGTGATATTTTTGACTTTATCATACATGTTTATATTAAAGTTGTTGGTTATTCTCTATAATCATTGTATATACCGTGGGACATACACCCACATACATGCGTAGTATAAATCAATGAAAGATTAAATTTTAAACATTATACAATTTTAGATCAAGGTAGCATGACTAGATTTTGACATTAAAATCTTTGACTTAAATTCACCAATATAACAATAACTCTCTTCTATAATGATACTTCAACAACCATATTTCTAAGCTCTTATATAGATAATGAAGAGGCTAGGGTTAGGGTTTGGAGAGTAGTTAACTTGTAGAGAAAGTATACTTAAGATACTAATATATTAGTAATAGCATAAATTAATAAAGTCAATAACTTGATTGATACTCTCCTCTAAAAATAACACATGGATAAGTGTGCACCAATAAGTGTATTGTCCACAAATTTAATTATAATTAATATTAAAATAGGAAACTAATGCCATACATTAGTGTTGTATTCTTCTCAACAATGAAATTTCTTAACTATCCTAATTCCCCTTTTGAGATCAACCTCAATGTAGAATTATATATCGTGGAAAGGCATAAAAGTGAATAAACACTCTCATTTTACAAACTTGGAAAAAGATTCAATCATCTAGCTCCTACTCGAAATAACAAGGAACGTGTTATCTTCATCTCCAAATCTATAGCAAAGCTTCCTAAACTTTCCAAAATTAAGATAAAACATGATAAGAAATACCTAAGCGGGTTTGAAGCACTCTAATCTCTTCTAAGATCATCCCAATCTAAGTAAAAACACTCCAAAGGCTTATCAAGTTTTACCAATAACCTATACACCAAAGGGAACTTAAAGGGTTTCTATTTACAAGAAATCTTCCTACGTAATTTACTTTAACACTTTATTGTAACAATCTATATATCATAAAGGGTACATTTTATTTATAATTACACCTATTATTTTTGTTGAGGCATGAAGAAAAACATAGGGGTGGTTTTCTAGATTACATTCACACTCGCACAAACAATAAGAGAACTACATGGAGTTTGAGCCCCTCGTTTGGGTAATGTATCATAGTTCTTAGTTAGAATAAATAAAGGGGTTGACCACCAAGGGTATTATAAATCTACCACACACAAAACCCTTTTTTAATTTGATCATGTGTTTAAAGTGTCGGTGCGGGAGAATAATGTTTTTATCATTATAGGTATATGTGTGAAGATTATGAAGAGATGTAAGTGCAAGAGGGATTTATAGTCGGTGAAGAATCAACCTAGTTTGACCAAAATTTTAAAAGTAACATCATACGCTAGCACCAAATAGGACAGTAACATCAAGTGCTAATGTTCAAGCCTAGTGTTAGTGATCAATAAGGTTTTAGGATCTAAAATCAAAGACACAGTAAATTAAGTCTAGTTCTGATCTCTTTTCCCTAATTCTAGATCCAAAACATATGTGAGACATCTAAATACTTAACTCAATCTATCTTATTATATATTATTATATTTTGGTATGTTTTAATTAAATAATCTTTATTTATTTCATTTACATCTTCCGACATATCCGAATGTCACCGTATTTATCCACAAAATCAAATTGATCATTAGTCTCTAAATTTCTAGCCTAATTAATATATTACCCAATTTTTATATTCTAATTTGGGTTAAAGTATTTCAAATCATGAACCTACTTTATAGAATCTCATGTGATGTTAAGTTGTTGACAAAGAAGAATAAAATCAATAATTTCCCACATTTTCTTAGAGTCGATTTGTAGGGTCAAAGTGATTCTATATAGAACTATAATTGATTAGAAACATGTTGATCTTTTCATACCAAGCTTGAGGATCCTACTTCAATATGTATAAGAAATTTCTCAATCTATACATGTAGTTGTAGTTCTTACTATTGTGAACTAAGAGGTTAGTAAATGTAGATTTATTTATGAAAGTATCAATGCAAGAAATAACTTTTCATAGCCAGACTTATGGACTTACTATCCATGAGTTGTAGCGAAGGATATTACTAAATGGATGGAATTCATCTTGGCTTTTGGAGCAAAAGTTTCATGGTAATAAACACCTTTAACCCGTTAAAAACATTTTTCTACATGTCATTTTGTACCTATCAATGGACCCACTACTTCATATTTAGTCTAGTACACCCACTTGTACCTAAATATTTTTCTTCCTTTCAGAAGTGGAACCAATTCCCATGTAATTTTATTCTTCAAAAATAATTTCTTCTACCATGATTTCTTGTCATTCTCGATTCTTAGAAGCTTGATGATAAGTCAATGTATTACATGTTAATATAAAATGTGTTAAATATCCAACACCATATGAATGTTGTTAACTCATCTTGATTATATCTATTGAATCCCCTACCAATGCACCATCCTTAATGCAAACTGTAAGGACCTATTTTAGTAGAGTTTTTGTTAGTTGTGTAGGTGCATTATAAAGGTATTCTAGCACTAGCAATAGAGGTGTTGATTATGCCCCATGGCTCATTGTCTAAATTGTAGTAACTATTACAATGGGAATCATCTAAACTATATTATTATTCATAAGAAACATAAAATTATGTTGAGAACAACAAAAATCCTTTAGGATTATTCATCAAATAATATATCCCACTAATAAAGTATTTTAGTAATGCCTAGAACAAGAAGACAATACACCTTCACATCTTCATAGTAGCCAACAAAGAAAACAAGTGTGGACCTTCCTTTCCATTTCTTTTCACTTATCATCTAGGATATGTGCCCATGTATTACATCCAAAATATCAATGTTTGATATATCGGGACTAACACCGAGACCATTTTTCTTTAGAAGTTATATCTTGCACTCTTTGAGTGGGAGTTTGATTTTGAATGTAGTTTGCACACGAAATTTATATCGCCCAAAAATTATGAGGTAAGTCTTTAGAATGTTCCATGTAATTTTCCATTTTCTTTAGTGTAATATTTTTGTGCTCAAATTACACCATTCTATTAAGGGTGTTAGGCACAATATGTTAGATTTGAATTCCTTCTCGTTGATAGATTGTTATCATTTGGTTATTGATAAAGTTTCCTCCGTTATTTCTTTTGAGACGCTACACATTTCTCCCTAAAAATTTTCAACAAGGGACTTGAAATTTTTTGAAGTGATTAAATATTTTTCTTTTATTTTTCAAAAACTATATTGATTTAAACAAGAAAAACCATTAATAAATGTAAGCACAAATTTTATGTATCTAAATAGAAATAGATCAAGTGACATGAGCTCATTGTGAACCAACTATAATTTTCACCTTCCCTCCATGTCTTTCTTTTTGAAAATGGATGCTTGCGTTGTTTTCGAGTGTGCAACCAAGAAAAACTCCATATGTGAAAGGAACTAACCTAAGAATCATGTTGTGTTTATAAATATTTTTCAATGAGTAATGATTTAGGTGACCAAAACATGCATACCAAGGTTTACCTGTTATTTACATATGCAATAATGACTTGTAAAGTTTGATCAAACACATATTTATCAAACTTGTACAATTTGGCTTCATGGTCAACCTTGCAAGTGGTTACAATGGAGAACTGGTCTTTTTCATGTCTAACAATAACAACAATAGAGGTGAACTGAATAGTTTTTCCTTCACCATAATGAGTGATTTGATAGATGGATAATAAGCTCCTAAATATATATGGAATGTGGAGAAATTTATTGAAAATGTCATTTTCCATCTCAAAGGAACCTTCACCTTCAAAAACAAGAGGAGTATTATTTCCCTAAAAAATAGTTTTGTGAGTGTTGATGAGAGTTTGAAACATTAAACCTTGATTCGCCATATGGTTGGAGGCTACTTAAGAAAAAATTCATGCATTCACTCATGATTCAATGATTATTGTATAGAGGGTTGCTCCTATCTTAGAGGGAGGAAGTTACACTTTTCTCCCTTCTTCTTCCAAATTATACATTCATTTGAAACACTGATGTTTAACATGGCCTAATTTACCACAAAATTATAACCTTCTTTATCAATTTTTGCATTAATTTTCCCTTTTCCTTTAGCTTCACGAGGGAAGAGTCTTGATAAGATGATTTGTTTCCCTTAAGCCTAGGATTTTATTTACCTTTTTCCTTATTAAGACCTTTGCCTTTGAAAGATTTAGGTAATGACATCACATTATAATAATTTCCTATTGATGCCTACTAATTAGTACCTTCCGTTTGAATGTCACTAATAAAAAGATTTTTATTATTCTATCTAAAGTTTCTCACAAAAAAATGAAAATTTAAGGACACGTATATAGTGCCCAAAGAATCCATTTACGTACAATAGTTTGAGACAAAATTTGAGTAGGGATGACCTAGGTTAGAAAAAATAGTCGTAATGATTTTGTCATCGAGAATTTGTTCCCCAATCTCAACAAGTAGTATATATGAGTGCTTGACTTGAGTGATGAAGTCCTCAATTCAAGGATGATTGTTTGGAATAAGAGTAAAAATCTCATTTTCTAGTTGGCATCCCCACATCTTAGTATGTTTTTCAAAATGGATCTCCAAGGTAGGCTAAAATTTATAAATATTCATGTTAACCTGAAAATGAAACTTCAATTTAGGGGATATTGAATGACCTATAATACTTATATCTTCATCACAATAGTTTTTCCATTTTTATCATTTGATAAGGTCAAAAGGTACATATTCTTCATTCATCACAATGTGACAAAAACCCTTACTAAGGAACACGTCAATAATATATTCTTTCTAGCTAAATTAATTAGTACCCATAGGAATTAATCATTTTGAGATTACTATAGCACAATTTTTTTGTGGTTTAAAAAGGAGCCCCAAAAAATTGTATGCATTTTTTAAAAAGTGTTTCCACAAATAAATGTCAAAATGATCATATTGATGAGAAAATCACAACAATGCGATTACCCTATGGCTAATTTTTCCCTAAAAACATGTTGGTGGAAATACACATAAAAATAATTTTCTAGACGAGGGAATCATAATGGTATAGTTTTCTCATGGTAAAAAAACCATCGTAATTTTTTTCAATTCATATGGAAAGGTCATTTCCTCATCATATTGGTCCTAACACAAAAGTTATTTCAATTCAAAAAAGATCCCTAAAAAATGTATGTACAAGAAAATTGAAAATTTGTTTTAAAAATAAGTGTTAAAATGATCATCTTGATGAAAAAATCACAACAATGCATCTGCCCTAAGGACAATTTTTCCCAAAAATGTGTTGTTGGAAACACAAGTAGAAGGATTGTCTTGATGAGGGAATTGCAATGGTGCGAGTTTTCTCATGGAGAATAGGCATGACTTAGTGGACTCGGGGTATGAGATAGAGTGGGGAGCTTTAAGTTGGTCAATTAAATAGGTAAATGGAATAATGTCTTAATATATTCCAAATTTATATTACCAAGTGCACATGACCAAATTTTGGGTACCACACATGTGTAAAAAAATATAGAAAGATAAACCATATAAATCATGTATAATAAAAATGGTTGGATAAGTCTCATGTAAATATGATATGATGATTATGGAAAAAGCATAAAGTGTTATCCAAGGAATATGTTTATATGAATATTTTTTAAAATACAAGTAAATTATCTGCTAAATCACATCAATGAAACTCATATAAGTTATCTAGAAACATCACTTGATGCAAAGGGTCCTTCAACATATACAACATGACATGAGAGGGCTTGTCATAAAACATTTGACCAACATGAAAACTCAACCAACATGAGAATTTTATGACATGACAACTCGATCAACATTGATATTAGTGAAAACCACACAAAAAAAAAAAAACATAAAGCAAATAATAGTCATAACTTACATAATAATCATATGGTAAATATATAAGCATAGAGTAAACGAGAATCTCATAATCATACAATAAAATAAAGCATAATATCACGTAAGAATACATGCGATCAATCACCATAATATAAAAACATGCCATAATCAACAAATAGCAAATGTGGAGAAACTAATGGGAATACATATAAGAAAGCAATGTTATCATCAAGTAAAATACATTATAATATCCATAGTAAAGCAAAAGTCATAAAGTATAAGCTAGTACAAGACATCTTATAAGTAGATTGATATCACCAATGGACTAGAGTGAAAAAATATATAACATGAAATCTCTGTAATAGTGTAGGCATTCCCCTAATGTGGAAAAGGTTTCCCATAAATGTAGGACTAAAAAGTTATGAATTATGTGTGTGTTTATGGAAGTGTCTAGTTTGTATGTCTCACAACTAATTCATGTATGTCGTTAAAAAAATTTGAACAAATACATAGATATGTAGTGTGTTAAAAGCATGATAAACAATAGTGTAAGAATACATGTAACAATATGGTGAGTCACAAGTAGATCTTGGTTTCATATTTTTTACAATATTAGAATGTTTTTGAATTTTATAGTATTTAATTTTTAACATTTTAAATAATGTGCCACATGTGATAAAGCCTGAATCAAACATGTAAGAGGCTATGATTAATAAACTACACAAACAAAATCATGGGGGTGGTTATAAGTAAATTATGATTTCCTAGATAATCACATTGACCCCATGTATGTGATGCATTTTTGGGAAGTAGGATCGTCAATTCAAATTGACAATGAGATGCTAGAAGAATGATCAATGTGAAGAAAATTGAAAAATATTGATGCAAAAATAGATGAAAAATCTTTACGAGAAGGTGATAAAATAAGAAAAATGTGACAAAGAAACTAAGTACAATAATTTTCATAGTTGAGCCATAGTAAGAAGGATAATATGAGTGTTATCATGTGATCTTGTTAATGGGATGATACGAAGGTCTTGCATGATTCCAATTTCACACAATACATGAGAGGAGTAACAGTTGAATCTCTATCATAATCAAATAAATGACCCGGTTTTTGTAGAGGAATCTAAATTATCCATGATAGTAGTATGCTAATGGATAAGCCACTAGTTACTAGTAGTTATATTAACGTATTTCCTATGTTGTGCATCGAGGATAATGCATTGGTGTACCTTGGGTGACACGCTCACAATGTTATTATAAGACTATCATGTGTCATGAATGACTAGATGAAAAGGGTTGAACTTGAGCAATAGATGATGAAAAAGGTTGATCTCAAGTATTCAATATCAATGAATGTTGTGGAATAAATCTAGGGAGAGACTGTCTAAACAAGCTACAAAGTTTACATCTATGGGATTGGTAATATAGGGTGCAAAGTTTTGATAGGTGATGTGACCAATCAAATAAGATACTCATAAAGAACACTTTGATGTATATCCAATACGTTGTCATGTGTATACTTCAAGAATCTATGTAAAGTTGAGGGAATCAAAGAATCATGTTGATTACATTGTTGGAAGGTAACATTGAAAACCATATAGCTATCTTCTTAGGTATTATTTATCAAGGTAACACAATTCCCTAAGTGGGTTCTAAAATTTTCCATCAATTCTTTTTACCATAGCTATTATACTAAATAAATCATGAATAATGTATTTGGAGCTAGTAAAAAGTATCATAGTGCAAATTTTTTTGTAATATCCATTATTGACCAAAGCATAATGTATCACATGTGCATCAATATGAAAAGGGATGAATCATCACCATCGATAATATCTAAATTATCAATTATAATCATAGTTTGAGGTGGATATATACTTGGAATTGTGCCAATAATGCCATCTATAAGGTGAGAGTCAATATCTTAATACTAAAGAGGAGGTATTACATGGTAAGTCCGTGTGTACTTCATCACTCTTTTTAGTGTCGTTATGATTAGGTAAAATGTGGGTAAACATATTGAGATGAGAATTTGGTTGAGAAACCACATTAATTATAAGTGCATTAAGATATTCCACTAAAATAATATTGTCATCAATAAGGTATGGAATCTTGTGCCTTAATTTTAAACATTTTTTTATCAATAAACACCTTAAGTTGTGAATTTGGTTGAGGTGCCACATTACGTGTGTAGCTACATGATTTGGTAAGGATTTAATAATGTGTGTTGCATGAACTCGTCTAAAATTACAGTTCAACATCAAATGTATGATTATTTTTCTTTTGACAATGTAAATCACACATGGGCAATAATAAGGTTTGGATAAGAACCTTATAATAATAATAATAAACAAATTTAGATATGAAATTCTAAGTGCAAAGAATGAAAAACCCTATGTTGTGTAATTCAATAAAGTAGTGGGCTTGCTGATTTTTAAAATTAAAGTACACTTTTACACATAATATAATTGAAATAAAAAATCATAAATGAAAAATGATATTATTATGTCTTCAACCTTGGAAGCAAGAAAGGAAGTATTGGAGCAATTTGCGGGGTTGGGGGAAGAATTATTTTAAAGAATATTTAATTATTATTCCAAGAGTAGGATGATATTATATAATAGGTTAGAGATGAGAGATCTTAAATCCCTATCATTCTATTAAGTTCTATGGATAGAGTGATATTCTATGTCCACATGATCATCCATCCATTTAAAGAATGGATTGGGCTCAAGTTTCAATTCTTTTCCATATGGATCCCAATTATGCTACACCCTAAACCTATAACATGTATCAAGTTGTGTTTAGTCGAGTTATGGCTAACATAATCTCTTTCTTGGTCATATATTCATTTCTAATGCTTCATATTGTTATCATGGTTGGTCTAGGTGGTTTTTATAACATAAGCAAGGTATATATAGGAGGTAGTAGTGAGTACTTGATCATCATATTAAGTATTTGAGTCTTATTATAAGGTTTTGGAGGTTTCCCCCTCAAAATGGCTCGAGTCATTTATACTTGAATATTCTAATGTTGTCTCTATCATTTACTATTTTATTTTTGTTATTATTCTGATCTCTCTAAGTAATTGTATTACAAGTGGTATTAAAGCATTGATTTAGACCAAATTAGATCAAAATCCTAATTTTGAGGAATCACCTGTATCTCGCAAAACCATTGTGAAATCTTCTTAATTTTTTTCAATTTGTGACATAATTATAGGAAGTTACCGTTCAAAACTCAGCTTGTTATGATCTATTTTGTGAAATTTAGTTCCATTTTGGTTTTTTTTACAAATTTGCTCCATAGGCCACAAATTGTGGAATTTTTCTTACTTATTTACAATTTTGGAAATCTCTGCGAGTTTTAAGGGGTTTTTTTCTTTGTTTTTTTTTCTATAAGGTTGAAATTATCCCAAAAACATATACCCTAATATCCGTGTTAGGGATATGAAATAGATTCTGATAAAAGTATATAACACTCTAAGGAAAACTCATAACAAAGAGAGGAATGAATCATATTGGAAATTGGGTGGAATTTTTATGTTATTTACTTTTGGTGAATGAAAAGTGACACCCCTCATAGAGAGTGTGTAAAGTATGCAACTAAACTAAGAGAATCTTCCCAAGAACATAAAATGAGATGTAGGTCCATGATGTGTCATAACATGGAAGGAGAGGTAAAGGCAATAAAAGGAGATGCGGATAAGATTTCCAAAAACATTGTGTTGTTGTTAGCATCTCAAATGACTCAATGGGGATCTAATAGATATCTTAATATTTAAATAATGTATGTCATTCCTTTGGGGTTAGCATTAGTTTTGGACCATAATACCTACTCACAAAGGTGGAAATGTATAAGTTTAATAGAAAGGACCCACTAAATTGTATCAACCAAGTGGAGGACTTATTTGATCTACATTAGATCCCATGTGTGTAGAAGGATAGTATGGCATGATTATATTTGGAACATGAAAAATTCACTTGATATTGATGGTTGTATGCTTAAAATAAGAAGAAGGGTCTCAATGTCACATGGTCAACTTTTATAGAGCTAAAAATGATTTATAGTAGTAATAGAGAACTACTTGACCAATTGGAAAAAGTAACGAAAAATGGGGCTAGTCAAGGATTATATTCGTCAGTTCTAAAACTTGTATTTACGCATGGAGATAATATGGATAAGAATATGAATTTCCTATTCCTTGGTGGTTTTAAGTATAATGTCCAACATGAGGTATGAATGTTTGATCCAATTAATATTTATGATTCGATTATCCTACCACTTTTCAATGAGAGGAACACATTCACTAACATTAGAGATCATATCATCTCTACACTTTCATTCCCTCAACCTACTAGGCTGACTCCTAGACAAATATTAAAAAATAAAATAAAAAGGGTTATATTTTAATTGTTTTGGCGAGCATGGTCATGGACATAAATGTGGAGAAAATAAGTTATTCTACAATGAAGGTATCCTGAAGAAGAAGATAATATATATAAATAAGTAGAGGTTATTATAAATCTTGATTTAGAGATTCCCAACTAAGTATATCTTTTCCTGTATTTTTAGGTGTTAAATCCCATAAAATCTCAAGGTGGCGAGTTAATTGAAAAATAAGAAGGTGACTATATTGATTGACTCGTGATATACTCGTTGTGATGTGTTTATTTTCCATATCTTTAATTAATATTTATACATAAATAAATATATTGGATTAAATGGATTAAAATAGAAATAAATAGTATAAACAATAAATTTGATAATATGTGTCATTAAAATAACACATAGCAATAATGTAACTTATCATTATTGGTTTCAATTTTATAAAACATATATTTGAGGCACCTTCAGGATGACAACCCAATTCTCATGGTGGAAGTAATAGAGTACGGTCACATCTTACACAATGAGGAATATGTATCATGAACACAAGTACACACAAATGACTAACCTCGAGACAGGGGACATCTAGAGTATACATTGTACCCCTAGTCGGATGCACCCTATTCACCTCATCTTAGGCAGTAAGGTATTTGCCTCCAACTTCCCACTTGATGTTGTCCTTTGATAAATCCTTTATCAAATTATATATCCAATTCATATATTTCATAACCACATATTTCATTCATCATATGTTCTCATATCTTCATGCCATCCACCAAGGGTCCCTTTACTTATTTATTACATGTGAAAGGGTCCCACCCTTTTGACACATCCTTTCATTACATAATTACATTAATTTCATATCCATGTTATCAGGTTTCTACATTTATTTATCACCCATACTATGGGATTTCTTTACACATTCTTTTTACTATCATTCTTTGTACAAAGATTTATTCCTTTACCCATTTATTTTCACAAGGGTAACATAGTATTTAATATTTTCCCCTTTCACTATTTCTTGTAAATATTTAGGGATTTAGTCACGTAACACTCTCCCCTTGTTAATTTAGTTGTCATCCTCAGTAGCACATGTTTTATTTGACACACAAAACACAAAAACCTGATTAGTTAACCAAGATAGATATTGATCTCAAATATTTCCATCTTTCTTTCCAAGTTACATTGTTAATATTAAAATAAATTATTTCAATATTACTCTTAATTCTCAAATTATTATGTAGTATCTTAGTTCATTTATTTAGTTTTCCTCTATTCCATTAAACATATCTAAAGGATCAAGAAAACATCACACCATAAATCACAAACTAACCAACACATCAGCTTATAGAAAAGGTACTACTATCAACTTAAAGATAGTATTAAATATATCACATTATTCAACACCTACGTAAGATTTACCATTTCACATTGGATCAAATCAAAAATAAGGTATTTCTATTAAGAACTAATTTAAGTAATGTAAATTAACGTGGATTGAATTCATTCAAAAAAACAAATTACTATATGAAAAACTTTTATTATGTTAATGAAAAGGGCAAGGAATACTACAACTTTTTTTACCGATATAAAAATGATAATTCAAAAATAATAAAGAGATTTTAACACAATCTTAAATTATGATACTTATCAATTCTCTAATATGTTATGCTACTTAGAATTTGATAAAGAGTGATTAGGGATAGTGAATGGAGTGAACTCACCAAAATATGATGATAAAGAGTAAAAAAATGTTTTTAGATGATATGGAGAGGTAGAAAATATGATCGTCAAGATGTTCAAGAAAATTTAGGATCTACAATTGTGTTATGGATATGTCCGTAGCAATAAAACATTATCGTTGTCAAATGTGTTTGAGTAGGATATGTATGAATCCAATAGCGTTTAGGAGAACTTATCTTCTACGAACCATCTTCCATTTTTATTTTTGTGTGTAAGTTTCCCTATGTCTATAAAAAAATTAAGTTTGGAATCTTGCAATGACTACAAAAAAATAATATATGCCTTTCTTTTTCTCAAACAACTGGCTTATGTGCCTTGATCTAAAAAAGGTATTTGCGTATGAGTGGATTGGACAACCTCACCACACCACTCCAGTGTGATGAGCATTTCCTACATATATCAATACTTTGAAGAGGATCAAGCCACGAGTAATTATCCTAAGACTACAATGAGATGCAAGAGAATATACAATAAATAATAAGGCTTTGATTCATCCCGACACTTGGAAACATGCACTTTGGACCTTGTACTTCATAATTAAGCTTGATGAGTTATATAGAACTCGTAGTTAAATGGTTATCAATGCATATTTTTATCATGTGCCTAATTTTAGAATTATTTTATTTACACATCATAATTTTATTATTGATTAAATATATTTGACTAGATTATTTAAATGTTACTTATTAACCAATAAATGCATAAATTGATAGGAATTGTAAAGTAAAACATCAAAACAAAATTGTAATATTTTAGTAATAACTCCAAATGAAAGACATATCGAAGGACTTATTCAAAGGCAATATTTCCAAGGTAAGTCAGCACTGTGGCCACACTCAACAATGAGGTTCAAACATGAACTCGTGTCACACACTAGTCCTGGTCAAGAAACTAAGGGGTGTTCTTTATGCCTACCCTTAGATCCATGTTATGGACTCTGTATCGTTGTTCTTTAGAGTGTTATGGGTCTCCTATGCTTTACCTTGTTTCCATATAATTATTAACCCTTATTTTTCTTCTCATAAAAATTAAACATGGCTTTTCAAATATTTTAACCCTTTATATCGGGTTTACCAAGTAATTACATGATGGGTGTAACCTCTTATAGCATGCATTAGGTACAATTTAATAGTTTTTAAAAATAAACTTGTGCTTTAATAATATATAGCCTCTGCATAATTATTTAACCATCTCTTTTCACATATAATTAAGGTGATTTAACATTCTTTCTAACTAACATATTTTTTCTTTTCACATGTAGGTAACTTCTAATGTTCCTCTTTTCTTAACTAACATATATTTATGGGATTTAGTCACATAACACGTTTTTTCCTCGATAATGTGATCCAAGAAGTGGAATATATTAAAAATTATTCCTAAATGATCCATATATACCTATTAGGTTAGGGTGTGTTTGTATTTATATAAAACCTTTGTTAGTTTTACCTCTCAATTGACCTAAAATTTCACCTAGGTGACTAAACCAAATTACCCCTTTGAAATTGTTATTGTTGGAGTATAGAAGAATGAGTTTTGTGGACATATTTGGGACTAAACTTTTCCAAGGCCCATGAACCTATCAAAATGATGATAGAAATTATAATTGAGACATGGAGGGGTTTGGACAAATACTTAGTGGAAAAACTCTAAGTGATTCTAATAAACTAAGCTAGAGAAGGGTTGTACTTATGTTTAATTGGACCATACACTAAAATAAGTACAAAGTGTGACATTGTTAGGTGATCGGACCAAATGTAAGGTACTATGATATGCTACTTGATATGAAATTTATTTCTTTACCTCCTATAAGACATCAACCTATAAATTGTTAGTTAAAAATACAAATAAGAAATTTTTGTGATTATAATAGGATCAAGAAACATGATTCAAATGATTGTGTTGCATTATAACAAAAGATATTGATGAAACCATCAAAGGTGGGTTACTCACAACTAAGTAAACTAGTATAAAGTGGGGACACCCTACTTTACAAGTAAACTACTAACAACACACCTAACATTGCTAAGTTGCCACAATCACAACTTACAAGTGAACCAATAACCATAATGAAAATTGTAGAAGGAAATATACACAAAAATCCTCCTAGACAAGATAATGAACATTAATACATGTAGTATGGACCCCTTTCAAAAGTAGGATGCACCTTGCATGCATGTGATAAAATCCCATATTTAGAAAGATTATTAAGATACATCAAAGTGAATGTCATGTTTATCCCAAAAATAAATAAAACTATGAACATGTGTTATGACTAGCCTTATACAATATAAGGTAGTATTTGGGGAACCATGACTACACATGATATAGAAGAAATACTCAATAACGTTGATAGGACACCGACATTCCAAGTCTTTGAACAATAAATAAATATATATCGAGATGGAAGTTATAGGATACCTAGAGTGCTTACTTCACATGCTAAGAAGTGTTGGATACCTAAGAAAATACTAATAATGACACTACAAAAGTATAATTATCTACAATACATACTAGCTACAAGAGCTTTGATCCAACGGATGAAGATGAAACATATATACCTCTATTGACCCCAATCCATTACATGAGCATCGCATTGATGGGATCATCGGTTAGCACTTGTAATCGAGATTTTATGATAGCTCGGATGTGACTTTATTACACGAGCTTCATATCATATACAACTTGTCCATGTACATTACTTCTTAATTTCTTACATTTTGGTTTGTGATATTAATGTCCATTAGGATTGAATGATACTTATTTTGTTCATTTACTACAAATTTTTATATATGGCATTACAATTAACTATTCTTCTAGCCCTTAACTTTGATTTGAATGTGGCATCGACCTTTTCGTGCTTGATTATTTGTTTCATCTTGGATGTGTACAATGGCTATCGTAATGATGACATACATGTACACATATTTGACAAGTAGCTAGAATTGTGATGTGAAATAATAAGTGAAACTCAATAATCTTCTTAATTTAGACTACTCTAAAAATGTAAGAAGTGATGTAGATAATAAGAAATAATAGAAACATAATATTTCCAATAAATCAGCTAAATTCATTTGATATAAACAAGCTGACAATTTTCAAATAAAAGTCGTATATATTTTTTAAAAAGCAAGATTTATAGTCCAAATTTTATTTTGACTATATGATATACATTTGTAACAACATCCACATGAATAGGCACACATGAGACAAGTGGTCATGCTATAATCTAATCCTGGGAAGTGTGCAAAGTAGAATAAGTCAACAAATATTAAATAAAGATAAATAAACTAAGTAAAATTATAGTAAAATGTGCATGTATATAAATATTACACAAACAACCTCCCTTAAGTTATACTTAGGGAAGTCAAAAGTAAAAATAAATGGGTCCCAACAAAGTGAGGTCTAATCAAGTACGCATGTACAAATAGATCTCCCATAAAGTAAAGACAGTAGAAAAACCATAGGAAAAAAACTCCTCCCTAAAAGAGAGATAAAAATATGAATAATAAAGGAAGAACTCAATAAATCCCCCAAGTACAATTTCCTTCACCCCAAGTGTCAATCTCGCTTAAAGATAACAAAGCAATGCCAAAGGTTTCGTGTAAATATCAGCAACCTAATCCTCTAGAGGTAAAAACTCTAAGCTAAGAACACTATCACGGATGAGCTGTCGAAAGAAGTGCATGCAGATCTCAATGTGTTTGGTGATGCTCCACAAGATCACACAAAAAATTAGTGTGCTCAATATACATAAATATAAATGTTGTCAAGAGCTGATGAAGCCATAAAATCTTCTGGCTAGCAAGAACTGCACCTCGATACTCAACCATGATGGATTATATTGCAATAGAAGTTTGCCTCTTATAGGACTAAGCAATGGGATAAGAACTAAGGTGATAAGTAAATTCATAAGTGGACTTCTAAGAATCAACATTCCCAACTCAATTTGAATCAATGTATCCCACTATGAGAGAGAGTGACCAACAGAATATGTGTACATCAAGGTTTTTGCACTCAAATGGAAAAATGAAAATGCTCCAAGTAATCAACAAGCAAATCAACCATAAAAGAATTGATCGTGTAAAAATAGAAAGGGTATACTCATTCACATAAACCAAAATAATGGTACATATAGGTAGTGTTGTGTAACTCTCATGTCCGGACAATCATACCTCTATAAGGTAGAAAGGAGTTACAAATCACAAATAGAATGTAACTCTTGTATGACACCTATGACAACTATGATGCATATGACAATGACAGATTCTATGATGGAATCTGTCATATGTCATATAACTCCTAAAAACCTATGACTCACTTAAGTGAGAGAAGCTCACCATGTGTGAGGTAGAAAATTCCCAATAAACTAATAAAAGGAAAAAATATATCCTCGCATCAACACCCACCCTTCATCAAATCTTAGGTAGAGGCATGACAAGCCATAAAGAGAATGAGAACTCCCTTAGACAACTAAGAAAGATGCATCAAATGGGTTCCGGCAACTAAAGGCATGATGAGGTACCCATGTACAAACTTCAATCTCTCTAGAAGAAGAAGAAGGGGAGAAGAGGACTCAAAATCCCAAAGAAGATAAGCAATTGCATTGGACCTCACCCTAAAAATAGAGTGCAAGTGAAGAAACTTGGCTTCAATGAAGGGTTTGGTAAAGATATATACAACTTGATATAAAGTTTAACAATACTACAAACCAATGATGTCTCCATGGATCAACTCTCAAATGAAGTGTATGTGTATCTCAATGTGCTTTGTATGTTGATGATGAATAGGATTTTGGAAAATTGAGATTGTATTCAGGTTGTCACAATAGATGATGGTAGGCGCTGAAAGTGAATGCAAAACTCTATCAGAATCCCATGTAACCAAATAGCTTTTATGACAGTGTTGATGGCTCCCATGTATTCTTCCTTTATAGAAGATATAACAATTGTGTTTTGCTTCTTGCTTGACTAACTGATAGGGCTCAAAAAATAGAATAGTTATATCTAGAGGTAGACTTTCGATGATCAAGATCACTAGCCCAATCAAAATTTTGGAATCCAACTAAATCAATCTTTTTACCTACCAAGTAATGATTTCCATCGAATAAGTGTCATAAACATAGCTATTTTATAGTGCAACTCATGAGGCTCCTACATCAAAGTGTACATGATGTCAATAGCGAATGAAAGCTCGGCTCGATATGAGTTAGGTAGATCAAGCTCCATGCTAACGGCGATAAATGGTACCATTGATCAAGGGAGTGGAGCAATCAACTACTAACTTAACTCCAAAAAGTAAAGGAGTGGGAGATGGCTTATAAAAAATCATGTTAAACCTAATTAGCAAATCAGAGGTATACTTGGGTTGAGTAATCATAATCCCCAAGTCATATTGGGTAATTTGAATTCCAAGTAAGCGAAGTGAAGCAAACCCAAGTTGGTCATGGAGAACTTATTGGCTAAGGCAGTCTTCATGGAATCAATGATCGAGGAATATCTAACCATAATCAACAAGCCATATACATACAAAACAAATATAAACATGGACTCATCTTAACATAAAATTTAAATATTTGGGTCGAGTGACATTTAACGAACCCGATGTAAGAAGAAAGGAGTCCATCTTGGCATACCAAGCCCAAGAGGCTTGTTTAAGGCCATAGAAATACTTCTTAAGTCTACAAACAATGGATGAATCTTGAAAATAACTCAAAGGTTGTTCCATATAGATTTCTTCCTCTAGGTCCTCATGAAAGAAGGCACTCTTAGCATTTATTTGATGGAATTCTCATATATTAGCAAAAACTATGGCTAGGGTCAGTCAAATAGAATTAATCTTCATAATGGGAGAAAAGGTCTCTGAATAGTCAACCCCAACAACCTAGGAGAAACCCTTAGCTATGAGTCATGCTTTATACTTTTTGATGTTCCCATCAGCACCATACTTGGTTCGATATACCCACTTACACCAAACCATTTTTCTTCCCTTAGGAAGAGGGTGAGATCCCAAGTATCATTCTTCATGAGAGAGGAATACTCCTCCTCCATGGCATAATCCCACTCAGGAATCGCAATAGCCTCTCGAAAATACCGAGGTCGGAAGTGGAGGTGAAGAAGGCATGGAGTCCAACAAAATCTGAATGAGTTTATCTCTAATCAAGGATCCTCTATCTAATTTTCATCACTTTGTAAGGTTTTCCTAGCCTAGTGAGGACCAAGAGGAGATTCATGCTCATAATATGTCAAATATTCACTTGAGTGAGAAGGGACATAGTCCTCATCATCACTACTATCATATTCATTAGATGTTGAGGTGGGAGGAGATCAGGAGAGCAAGAGGCTCAAAGAAAATCATCATTAGAATATTCTAGATCGAGTTAGAGAGGGCCAAAAGGACCTCAATGGGTAGAGAAGTAGAAGTAGAAGATGACTCATCAAACTTCACACTTCTCTCGATATAAATTTGATGAGTGGTGGGGTTCAAAATTCTATATCCCTTCACACCTTTGGGATACCCAACAAAGATACAAGGTTTGGATTGTGGTTCCAAGGCCTTATGTTTCTTTTTAGGTATTTGATCCATGAAAGTTGAACCGAAGATGTGAAAGTGCTCAACATTGGGTTTGCATCCATACCAAACCTCAAAGGGTTTCTTATGTGTTACTTACTTTGTGTGGAATGCGGTTCTGAATGTAATAAGCACAATTCATGGCTTCAGCCCAATAAAGTGGAGGAAGGGATTAGAATGAACCATGCAAGTGGCCATCTCCTTAAGAGTTATTTTCTTTCTTTCGACAACTCCATTTTGCAAAGGGATGTAAACAATTGTATGTTGTAAATAAATCCCTTCGAGATGTGCAAAAATCATCGAATGTATTACTCACATACTTGCCTCCATTGTTAGTTCTAAGAACCTTGATAGACCTTTTAGTTTGTTTCTCAACGAGATCCTTAAAGTCTCGAAAGTGATCAAAAACTTCATATTTCTGTTTGAGAAAGTAAACCCACGTATAACATGAAAATTCATCAATGAAGGTAAGTATATAAAGATCCATAATGAATGAAGGATATGGAATGGCATCAGAAGTGTCATTATGAACAAGATCTAAGGGATGAGAATCTCTCCAGGATTTTCCTTTGCCAATTTTTTCTTCAAGGTGCTTCCCAAGGGCACAACCCTCACAAATACCCTTTGAAAATTTGACCCGAGGTAACCCATTGACCATCTCATGTTGGCTCAATTGTTCAAGGTAAAGATAATTTAAATGGCCAAAATGCTCATGCCATATCTTACTAACCTCATCTGCGTGAGTAAGCAAGGCAGTGGGAGAAGAGTCAGAAGTAAAGTGGGAAAATGTGTATAACCAAGACTGGTGATCCACCTTTCCCCCAAGAACTGTAGTCTCAGTGTGAAGCTCTCTAATGATCACCAAGATAATGTTAAATTTCACTCACATTCCCTCACCAATATGAGTGATTTGATAAACTCGACGAATGTTTGTAGAGATATTGGGAACACTTAGAACATTGTTAAAGGTTTCACCATCTACTTCTACCGATCCACTACCAAGGACCGACACAAATGTATCATGACCCAAAGTGATTTGGGACATACCACACAGGTTCAATGCCAAAAACTTCAACATGTAAATAATCCATGTGGTGCAAGGCACCAAAATCTATAACCCGTGTTGATGAAGGAGCAACTATTGCTACAAGGGATTTACCTTTTTCCTTCTCAAATTTGGATTCCTTTGCTTTAGAAGACTCGATTTTACAAACATTTTGCTTAATACATTCGGAACACCTATACTATGTTTCTCAAGTAAACAAGTTAGGTGGTAAAAATTCTCATGCATTGATGCTCTTCATATACTAACTTCTTATAATAGGAACACTTACACTTTTCCTTCTTCGGTTTAGGCTCAGAAGTATAAGTGTTTGTGTCGATTTTAGTTTAGGTGGTCTTAGCTTATTTCTTAGGCTATTCATTTATTTTTATCTTTTCTTCTCCTATTTCTTATCCTTTCCTTTACCATTTCTTGCTACTAGGGCATGTGACTCGGACTTGATTGTTCCCATTTTATCAACTTGTCTTGTTCTTGAATGAGTTAGGATGAAAATTTGTCAAATGAGGGCATCTTCCAAGTAGTCCTTAAAGCTTCTTTCATGGTGTGAAAGGTAGAAATGAAGATAGAGTATTCGGGGCCAAGCTTAGAGAGAATGGATAAGATCAGTTGGGCATCCTTCTTGTTAACTCCACATTCTTTCAACAACAATCTAATGTGAAAAATTCGAGAATAAATCCTATAGGTTATCAAAGTTACTAGGAGTCAAACCTAGGAGTTCATTCTCTAACTCATGATATCTCATATCATCTTATTTTCCAAACATTTCATCAAGAGTTTTCCAAGCTCACAAGTGTTGTGGAAGACTTGATATGAAAGAGAAGGTTGGGAGAAACAGACATAAAAATAAGACCTAAGGATTCATCACATTATTTGGACCACTTAGATTTCTCAGGTTTGGATTTTGGTTTTCTCTCCACTCCCATAATGATGTGGAACAACCCTTTACCCCGTAGTGTTATTATCATTTTGGATCTCCATTTAAATAAATTAAACAACATGAGTAAAGGAACGTTGCTAGCATCCATCGTGAGGAGAGAGAAAGAAAGGAAATTCACACACACCCCAAAACAATATTTTAACCCATGTTTGTGACACTTTATAGTTTAATGTGTTGATTACAATTAGATTTTTTTATGCAACATGAAAATGTGCAAGTGTGGAGACCACAATAAGTTTCAAACATTCGCGATGAAACGTCACTATAACAAGCACAGAAAATAAGGTCAAAAATAAGTAAAAAGGGGGAAAACAATTCCCGTGAGAAAAAGTGTCTCACATTACTATTGGAGTTCCCTTACTACAAGGTTGTGGTGGATGTGGCCACTAACTCACAAGTAATAATAAGAGATCGAAAAGATACAATACAACTCTTTAAAGAGCTAATAACCTCCTGAAATGAGAAAAAAACCTCCAAAAAAAGCCTAAAACCTTCACAATAACCACGTTAGAAAAAATTCCCAATCATGCTTAATTTAAGAGTTTTCCCAATTACTTTTAATTAATCTAGATGATTAAAAAAATAAAAGGTTTCTAAATTACACTACCTCCTTGTAATAATAAAGACCTAATTAAATTTTAAAAAATCCCTACTTAATTAATTTTAACACGAATTTTGAAAAGAAATTTAAAAATTATGTTTTAAATTATAAAACAAAGCTTTATAAATTTAAAATTGCTTATTTTTTAAGAGAAGAGGGAATCCTTTTGAAGTTTAAGGAAAAGGTCAAGGGATCGACAAGTGACACAAGGGATAAGGTAGAGGTAGGGCGCTTTTCACAACACATGCGAGGTGGAATGTAGGGTAGAGGCGTTGGAGGAAGTGAGCGGGGTCCAAGGTGGATACCATCCATTGTAGGAAGGTTAAGCAAGTTAAGCTTGTAAAGAATAACACAATGGTTCAAGCGGGGTCAAGCCCAATGAAAAGCCTACAAACAATCTCAAACAGAGAGGCCGAGCAAGGATATCACGTAGGTGGGTCGTGGATCCAAGATCAATGGGAAGGGTTTTGGTGAGAAACAGAGATCAAGGGCACGACAATAAGGAGCCCCACACAGAGCACAAAAAGCTCAAGTAAGGCAACAACATGGGGCCGAGCCCAAAGAAACTTGAGGAGATGGTAGGAGAGATGCAGCGTTATGGTGAGCTTGTTATTCAAAAGTTGAGTGGAGAGATCTGAATGGAGATCGGGTTAGGAAAATAGTGAGGATGGTGAGAGAGCAAACAACATAGCCAACCAAGTAGGAGAGAGCTCAATGAGGTGCACGGGGGAGCTCGGGCTTGAGAGATACGTGAGAGGGTGAGACAGATCGAGCACCGAGGTGGCTCGACCAAGTTAGAAAAAGAGCTTGAGGATATCGAGAGGAGATAGCACGATCCAATCCCGAGGTGGTTCGACCAAGCTAGCAAGGGAGAACTCGAGGATCTAGGTAGGAAAAAAATTAGGGTAAGTAGCGGTAGGGTAGGCGGGAGGGAGAGATGGAGGAGCGGTGAGGCACAACAAACTGTAATGCATGAGAACATACAAACTTGAATATACACTATTTTTAGCTATAACTATCTATAATTTGTTGTAAAATACCTATCTACACATACACCAATACAAATACTCAAAACAACAAACTTCTAAAAATGATATTAGCCTAGATCAATAACAAAATGCATAAAATAATTATAGATTAAAGATCTTGCACAAAGAGCTACTAAAACATGAAACCTGGAGTAATTAAAAATGGACCAATACGAGTAACATGTTTACTAAAATTTTGTGCTCGATACCATATGATAGAGAGTGAACATGAGGAACTATCATCACCAATCCGGCACTATGATAATTCTTCACGGGAACTCCTCGTCTATGATTATTTACTAATGCACAGCCTTTAGTTTGGTGGATGTAATCTGGAAACAAAACAACAAACATAACACAAGAATACCATCGAATATGATAAGAAGGAATGATGACAAATCTGAAATATCAAAGTAAATTATAATATTAACATGAAATTGTTACAATCTCACCCATGAGGTACTTCAAGTGTTATTGACTTCACTTGCCTTCCACCAATACTATGGAAGAAACTTTACAATTACACCTCTTAATGGCTTCTTCAACACACCTTTAAACTAATGGCTTCCTTTACACACTTCATACAATATTTCTCACTACTTCCTTCTATACTAAATGAGGGGGGTGGCCTCTTTATTTATAGAACTTCTAGGCTTATCCATCTTATCTCTAAGATAGGATAAGAAATCAATTCTGACAAATCATATTCCATAGCTTAACTCTTATCTGTACATGTAAGATTGTCTTTTAAGATAAGATAAACCTTATCGATTCACATGGGTTCCACATTTTTAGACTTTTTACAAATAAAATACACAAAATATTTATGACCTCACTCCTTGTCCTTATTACCAATATAATATTTCTAATTCCTAATCATGTAGACCCTACTTCTCTACTTACCCAAACTTTGACATTTTAACATTACTGGACCACTTACGACAAATATTTACTTTTTACCACAACATTCCTATTGTACTTTTGACTATTACCGTACTTATACATTATTGGCGCGGCGTCTTTGGCAACACTTTGTTATCTTCTATCAGACGCTACTACTAATTATACTTAACAACATTCTATTCCTAATACATACATTAATGAAATAGAAATTACGGAGGAAAATTTTAGTGTCGACATCTTCCCCCCTTCCTAGCTTCTATTCCGTCCTCGGAGTAGACTGCTTACGGTGCTTGGAAAATATTCAACTTGTCGTGGTTGACCCATTTCGTAATGGGAGTGCCATCCAATTCCTCCATTTGGTAAGTACCACTTTCATGCACAGCTGTTATTTTGTAGGGCCCCATCCATTTTGGAAGAAATTTTCTGTCTTCTTTTTTTGTATCTGGAATCATATACTAAAACCAAGTCATTCACACGAAATGGAGGCCAACGGATCTTTTGATCAAAGTATTCCTTCTGCTTCATTTTCTTCTTATAGCTTGTATCCTTAGCTATTTCCCTCATTTCCTCTAGCAAATGAAGATGTACCAACCTTTCTTTTACTGAATCACTTTCATCCATCCTTTTATTTTCCATAACTCTGACCGTGGGAATATCAAACTCAATAGGAAGAACTGGATCAATGCCATAAGCCAACTGAAATGGGGAGTATCCTGTTGCTGACTTTGATGTTTCCCTCTATGCTTCCTCTATGCCCACAATGTTGCATGAATCCTCTTATCCCATTTATGTACCTGCAAGGCTGCATCTTTTGCTAGAATTTGACACAACACAAAATTTGTTCATTCCACCTGTCCATTTGTGCTTGGCTTGTATGTTGTTGCCTTCCTGTGCTTAATAGAAAACTTATTGACTAGGGCTTCTACCACCTCATTAATGAAGTGGCTTCCTTGATCTATTACAATTTCTAATGGACAACCAAATCTAGTGATAATGTGTTCATATATGAACTTTGCCACTTCATCCATGGAAGTTGTTTTCAATGGCCTAGCTTCAACCCACTTGGTTAAATAATGCAGGCAACTACAATATACTTATTTTGGCGTGAGGTAGTTGGAAGTGGACCTACAATGTCTATTCCCCACTTTTCAAAGGGACCAAGTGGAAGAATAGGGCATAATGGAGCTGATGAAGTCTTACGGTTACCATGTGTTTGACAAATATCACATGTCTTACAATAATTATAACAATCTTTAAAAAGAGTGGGCCAGTGATAACCTTGTATCCAAGATCCTTCTTGTTGTAAGTTGTCCAGAGAAGTGCCCTCCACATGTACCATTGTGGAATTCTTCTAGCAGTTCCTTCCCTTGATCACATCCAACTGCCCTCTTGTACTGTCCATCAGGTCCTATTCGAAATAATACTCCATGTAGAATAGAATATGGACGACTGGCTTGAGTAATCTTTCTCTTAGTCTTTGCATTGGCACCATCAGGAAACTTGAATTCATTCAAATAATTCAAAATATCTATGTATTCACTAGGGATTGTGTCAATGGTGAACAATGTTGCATCGGGAAAATCATCATCATCACAAGATGATCCTAAACCATCATAGGCTCTAGAGAGTGCATCTGCGCATTGACATGCTTCTTTCTGGCCTATCTATAATATCAAATTCAAATTCTTGTAGCAAAATTATCCATCTTGCTATCCTCCCGATGGGTTAGGCTTATTGACAATATATTTTAGAGCACGATGATGCATTACAACTATAAATTTCTACCTAGTAAGTAATTTATAAACTTCTTTCAACAAAAATGATAGCTAGAGCCTCTTTTTCGATTCTGATATAATTTACCTCAAAGACTTTGCTCATTTGTCTACTCCCAAAGTAAAATGGATGTTCATTCCCATTTTCATCCTTTTGGCTCAAAGTACTTCCTAGTGCTACATCGAGGCATCGGTGTACACAATGAATGGCTTGCTCTAATCTGGATTCTTTAAAACAGGTGAAGACACCAGGGCTTCCTTGATTATCCAAAAGCTTCATGCGCCTTATTTCCTGGTTCATAAGTAACATCCTTCTTCAAGAACTAGGTTAGTGGCTATGCAATCTTTGAGAAATTCTTGATGAACCTTCTATAGTAACCCACATGGCCTAAAAATGATCTCAACTTACTTCTATTCATAGGAAATAGTAAATCTTTGATTTTGAAACTTTATCGGGATCGCATGCCAATACCATCTCTGGATAAACATGCCCTAACAAAACACCTTTAGAACATCCAAAGACACACTTTGTAGGGTTTAGTGAGGCTTGTGCTTCATCTAACCTTTGAAATGTTGTCTCCATCTGGTGCAGGTGGTCCATCTTGCTCCCATAGATGTAAAAATCATCCAGAAATACTCTGATGAAGTTCCCAATGTAGGGTTCGAACACCCTATTCATCAAACGCTGGAACGTTGTTGGAGCATTACACAACCCAAAAGGCATAACTCTATAAGCAAACATTCCCCAAGGAGTGGTGAACGTGGTCTTCAGCTGATCTTTCTCCGCTATACGGACTTGGTTGTATCCGCTATATCCATCAACAAAACTATAACACTCCTGGCTAGCTACTTCATCCAAGATCTGATCTGAGAATGGAAGAGGGTAATGATCATTCTTTGTTGCCTTATTGAGCTTCCTGTAATCAACACAAATGCGTAGCTTCCCATTCTTTTTTATTGAGATCACAATGGGAGAAACCCATTCTCGAATTCTCCACAAAGAAATATGAATCCCGCATCAAACAACTTATCTATTTCTTCTTTTACGGTCTTGGAAAAATTAGGATTCAATCTATATGGCATTTGCTTTATAGGCTTAGCACCATCTACCACTCAATAGAATGTTCTACCCAACTTACTTGACGGAGTTCCTTGTAATCAAAAGTGAATATGTGTATGTACCTTCGAAAGAGCTGGTAGGATTCCTTCTCACTCTCCATCACAAAGATCACCGATCTTTATTTGTTGGAGACGATCATCAACTTCTTCTTGAGATAATTTTATGGGGTCATGAGTTGGTGTGGCTGGAAGGATATCCATGATCTGAAACATCAACCTCACTTTCTTCATCTTCAATGTCCACTTCACTTTGGTACTAGAGTAATCGAGGATGTCCAATCATCGGTTTCATCACTTGAATCCACGAGTTACGCCTTATGATGCCAGGATCACGTTTATCTTCACCCTCTCTCTACCACGTCCAGTTTCATGAAGCCTTCATTCCAATAGTTTTTGCATGAACTCTCTTTAGCCATGGTCTTCCCAAAGAACATTGGAGTACGCAATAAAGTACCATTTTTCATCACTGAAAGTCTACCACACATACAACACCCATAACATGAGATATTGCCACATTTGAAACTACACCTTCTGGTTTAGTTTTTCCTTATTTAATGACCTTAACGAAGTGTTGAAGGGCGATTAATTTTAAACCCAACATATTCATTACGGACTCGGTCATTACATTAAGCTGCAGACACCTCCATCAACTAAGACATCATGAATTGAAATACCATTACATAATACCTCGGCTTGTGGAGCATAGGGATCCGCCTCTGCCTCCAAAACAGGGGACCTCAACCTCCTTCCTTCTTCGAGCATTGAGTCCACTTCAAACTCTTGCCTCTTCTCGAAGACATAGCCAAGAGTTGACCATATGTAATATTTGCGAGGCCTTTTGGACAGATCTTCCAAGATGGAGTATGGTCCTTGCCCTGTGAGATCAAAAATCCTGCACACCCAACTTTCTTCTCCTATGTTTCTTACTAGCTTCTCCTTTCATCTTCTTAGGATTATTTCCATCTTGATTATCTTTTTCTTTCTTTCTTTTTGTTATAAACACATCTACTTCATTATTTATGCTCTTATCTACTACATCAAAAGAATTCACAGTGCTTTTCCTTTATCATTATCTCCTTTACCAAATGTAGAAGCTCTATCTGGACAATTATACTTATAATGACCCTTTTATAACAACCATAACATACACTTCGAAATATTTCTTTTTGGACCTCTATCTCCTCCTTGAGAACTAAATTCTTTTCCTTGAAGAAGATTAATAGTTAACTGACCCATCTTCTTGAGCAGATCTTCATACTCAGTAGATGTACTAGGAGAAAGATTTGTGCTCACTGAGAGTGGTTGTGGATTATGGACCAAAGGTGCTGGTGTAGGCTCTACTTTAGCAACAATTTCTTTGGGCTCCTCTTCCATGCTTTCTTCTTGCCTTCTTGCAATCTCCTTTGCTTGTTCAATGGTAGCTGGGTGGTCATACTTCACTCGTCTGATCTCTGGCTTCATCCCAAGAATGAAGTGCTTACAGAGGAGATTATCCACGCCATTCATTAACCCATCCGCTAATCCTTCCTTCCGAATCGGGCATCGAGCTTCCTCCTTAGCTCTAGAACACAAGCATGATAATCCCTTATCTTCTCCTTTTCTCCTTGGGATGGCTTTGTGATACCGATCATGAGATCTACATATCTCTTTGTTCACCAAATTCCTCAAGAAAACTTTCGATTAATAAATCCCATGAGTTTTTCGCATTATCACCTAGTGTTTCAAACCACCTAAGGGTTGAACCATCAAAAAAGGAAGGAAAAATTCAGTCCATTGTTCCCTTCTTATAAGGCCATTACAAATACAAGATCGTTTAAACTCTTGAATGAAAGAGGAAGCATCTTCATTAGATTGGGCTGAAAAAACAAGAATCTTCCCCATTTCAAAAGTAACCACGGTGAAATATCAACCCACAAGTCTGAATCAACAAGGACTTATGTGTGCAAATAATTGAAATCACTATAATAGAAAATAGAAATGACCACGGTAAACTATGGTAAAACTTAACTTCTGCTTTGTAAAAATTGACTTTCTTGTGGTAAACACTATTCACAAAGTAAAAAGTGAAGTTCTTTGCGATAAATACTATTCACGGTAAAAAGTGACTTTCTTGTGGTAAATACTATTCACGGTAAAAAGTGACTTTACTACGGTAAATACTATTCACGGCAAAAATGACTTTACCATGGTAACTACTATGCATAGTAAAAACAAGGTTACCCTCTAATTGATTTTTGACTAAGTGGGAATATCTCTCCAGAAAATCCACCAACGAGGAATGGTCCCTAAGAAGCGGAACCAAAATGTCATCACCAATCCAAAGCACTATGATAATTCTTTACCTAAACTCCTCGTCTTGATTATTTACTAATGCACAGCCTTTAGTTTGGTGGATGTAATCTGGAAACAAAATAACAAACATAACACAAGAATACCATCGACTATGATAAGAAGGAATGATGACAAATCTGAAATATCAAAGTAAATTATAATATTAACATGAAATTGTTACAATCTCACCCATGAGGTACTTCAAATGTTATTGACTTCACTTGCCGTCGACCAATACTATGGGAGAAACTTTACAATTACAACTCTTAATGGCTTCTTGACACACCTTTAAAATGATGGCTTCCTTTACACACTTCATACAATATTTCTCACTACTTCCTTCTATGCTAAATGAGGGGGGTGGCCTCTTTATTTATAGAACTTCCAGGCTTATCCATCTTATCTCTAAGATAGGATAAGAAATCCACTCTGACGAATCATATTTCATACCTTAACTCTTATCTGTACATGTAAGCTTATCTTTTAAGATAAGATACACCTTATCGATTCACATGGGTTCCACATTTTTAGACTTTTTACAAATAAAATACACAAAATATTTATGACCTCACTCCTTGTCCTTATTACCAATATAATATTTCTAATTCCTAATCATGTATACCCTACTTCTCTACTTACCCAAACTTTGACATTTTAACATTACCGGACCACTTACGACAAATATTTACTTTTTACCACAACATTCCTATTGTACTTTTGACTATTACCATACTATACATTATTGGCGTGTACTGGCAGCGTCGTTATCTTCTATCGGACACTACTACTAATTATACTTAACAACATCCTATTCCTAATACATACATTAATGTAATAGAAATTACGGAGGAAAATTTTAGTGTCAACAAAACAACATAATGTGTGCACATTAAGTTTGTTACACTCAAACGGAAACACGAGAATGATCCAAGCAATTAGTAAACAAATTAACCACAAAAGAATTGATCATGCAAAAAGAGAAAGGGTCTACTCATTCTCGTAGATAAAAAGAAGGGTACATATGGGGAGTGTTGTGTAGCTCCCATGCATGGACAATCATACCTCCATGAGGGAGAAAGGAGTTACAAACCACAAATAGAGTGTAACTCTTGTATGACAACTATGATGTATATGACAATGAGAAATTCTATGACGGAATATAGCATATGTCATATAAATCCTATAACTCACCTAAGTGATATGATTCGCAGCATGTGAGGTGGAAAGTGCCCAATAAACCAATAAAAGACAAAAATATATCCTCACACCAACACCCACAATCTATGAAGAAGACCTCATATGTACTTAATGCCAAAGTTTGACGTGCTCCGAATATACCTCAAGATACACTTGGTTGTTTGCTAGTAACTCTCATGTGGATCTTGGTAATCGTGGGAGACAAGGTTAATTGCAAAGGAAATACTAGGATGATTGTGTTTCAGGTATAAAAGACTACCTACCATATGTTGATAAAAGTTACATCAACTCGGGATGAAGTGAAAAATAGTAGACAATGTAACTCCAAACTAAAAATTTGTTTGGGTAGGTTTATAATCAAGCATGGAAAAGAAATGAAGTAACTCATGGGAATACTTTTGTTGATA
This sequence comes from Taxus wallichiana var. yunnanensis, assembly GCA_018340775.1. Taxonomy (NCBI): domain Eukaryota; kingdom Viridiplantae; phylum Streptophyta; class Pinopsida; order Cupressales; family Taxaceae; genus Taxus; species Taxus wallichiana. Next base: position 143,333,460 of record CM031236.1, read on the forward strand.
AATAGAGATCCCATCCAAATATTGAATGATTTGTAACCAAAGAAAGCAATGCAAAAGTCCCAAGTCTGACATATCAAGTTGTTCCATCAAATTGTGTTGTATATCCAATATCATAGAATGGGAACTACCTATAAGGATCAAATCATCAACATAAAAAATATATCAAAATAGTATCCCCATACCTCTAAATATATATTGTATGATCAAGATAACAATGAGTGAAACCAGAAGTAAGTGACAATTTGTTCATCTTTTCATACCAAGATCTAGGAGCTTATTTGAGACTATAGAGTGAACGATGAATCTTGCATACAGTGAAGAATCATGTATAAATCCCTATGAATGATCCATATAAATATCCTCATGAATAAATAAAAATTCACATCCATCTCGATGCATTTACCATCCTTACGATATAGCTAGATAAAGCACAATGCCCACATAATCCATCTTGGAAATAGGGAAAAGGTTTGAGTAGTCAATCCCATTACCTTATGAGAAACCCTTTGCTTCTGAAGATATTCCTTGTACTTATTAATAGAACCATTGGCCACATATTTGGTTGTGTATACCCACCTACAACAAACTAAATTTCTTCCCTTTAGAAGAGGAACCAAATGCAAAGTATGATTATTCATCAATGAAGAATACTCTTATGTCATATCTACATCCCACTCTGGTATGTGTATTGCATCGAAAAAAATTGGATCATATAAAATAATATAGGCCATAAGGGCAACCTCAAGTGTCTATGAGCAAGTATGACAAGTGTCAGTAAGATCCCCTATAAAATAACTAACATCCTATCAAGTATTGTAGACCCATTTAGGCATATCATGTGTAATAAGAATTGGTGGTGTCAAGTCTAGTTGTGCAAGATAAACAATATCATCGTCATCAAAGAGGAAAGAGTCCTCAAGATGTGAAGAAGAAGTGAGGATGAAGAATATGGAGGTGAAGGCTCTATCGAGGTGAGATGTTCACTAAATTGGACATCCTGATGAAATAGAAGATCGTAAAAAACTGGATCAAATAAGTGATAAGTTTTCACATCCTCGTAATAGCCAAAAATGAGTGGTTGAATTTTATTCTCCATAGCTTTATACTTTTCATAAGGAATAAACACAAAATCCTCACTACCAAATACTTTGAATGAAGACACATCTGGTTTATCATGATACCAATCCTCCTTAGGGGCCATGTTTTGCACTACATTGTGGGGTATACGGTTTTGTATATAATTGGCATAATTGATTTCCTGATCCTAATATAACTATGATACATGTTCTTTGAATAAATCATACAATTTTCCATTTCTCTCAAAGTCTTGTTCTTCCTTTCCACGACGCCATTTTATTGAGGAGTGTAAAGGACTATGTATTGATGTTGAATACCATGTTATGTACATAAGTGTTGAAATTCCTTATTGACGTATTCCCCCTCATTATTTATGCATATTAGAAGTGAACATTACTTCTCAACAAATGCCTTGAATTCTATAAAATGAGAAAATACTTCACTCTTATACTTTAGAAAGTAAACCCATCCGCATCACAGAAATTCATCTATAAAAGTGAGCACATACTTGGCCTCTGAAAATGAAAGATTTGAAAATGTCATGAAGTTACTATGTCTCGACTCAAAGGGATCCTTATCTCATTTGGCCTTTCCCTTTGGAAAAGGGTCTTGATGTTTTTTACTAAGTACACAACCTTGACAAACACCATCGATGCAAGACACCCTAGGAAGACCAAGTACCAATATATTTTAACTCAAGTCCTACAAATATATATTCTTTATGTTCCTATAATGTCCATGCCATAGGTTTTTCAAATAATCAACATGAGCAAAAAGGGATGAACCTAAAGACTTAAAACCATCAAAACTATAAAATACTTCACTATTATACTTTAAAAAGTAAACCCATGTGCATCACGAGAAATTCGTCTATAAAATTGAGCACATACTTGGCCTCACGAAAATGAAAGAGTTGAAAATGGCACGATGTTACTATGTACGACTCAAAGGGAGCCTTATCTCATTTGGCCTTTCCCTTTGGAAAAGGGTCTTGATGTTGTTTACTAAGTACACAACATTAACAAACATCATCAGTGCAAGACACCCTAGGAAGACCAAGTACCAATATATTTTAACTCAATTCCTACAAATATATATACTTTATGTTCTGTAATGTCCATGTCATAGTTTTTTCAAATAATCAACATGAGCAAAAAGGGATGAACCAAAATACTTAAAACCATCAAAAATATACAAGTGTGAACTATGATCTACAAATCTTGAATTAATCACTATCTCTAGATAATGGAATTATGTGATCTCAACATCGTGAGGAGAGAGCTACATAGTATTTTTAAACTAACAAATCTAATATGATGACTTATTATTAGCAAGCTATCAACAATATTGGGAATAAGAATAACATTGTTAAGGCATCCATCTTGCAGCTTGATTGTTCTTGAACCTAGAACATATGTATGTGAAGAATTCCCAACTCCAATCATGAAACATTTCTAGTAGTAGGATATGTGATAAGATTGTGTGATTATTTCATGTAGTGAGAAGCACCTAAACCCAATATACGAGTTATTCGGAGAGGCAATCAACTCTCTAGTTGAAAGTGCCTTCTCGTTGCCTTTGGGAGAAGAAGTGGAAGAGGAAGAAGAAGAGATAGTAAGATTTTGTTTCTTCATTTCTTCTTCCAAGGCTTCCATTCATTTCCAACACCTATTTTTCTAGATGAACACGTTTACTACAAAAGGGACATGGATCAATAAACTTATTCTTATTTTTAGAGGTAGATTCATTGGATTTATAGGGAGTAAGCTCAATGGATTTATATTAGAAGAGTATTGAGTGGAATCTATCTTAAGAGTAGGTTTTGAATTGGTCTTTGTATTACCTTTTCCTTTGGTTAACAATTAATTCTTTGGAGCTAGGGTGACTTTAAGTTGGACAAGCTTGGATTGCTCCCTAGTGACACGTTCACAAAAAAATTCAAGTGAAGGCATTTTGAAAGAAGTACTTATTTAACCCTTGATTAAAATTTAGGTCAATTTAATTAGGTGTATATTATATTAGAGTTAACTACATATCATACACATATGCAATAATAAAAATACTTAACTTAGATTTACAAATCGGATCAAATAGAAATAATTAGCATACACCGATCAACCTAACATGCAATTGAAAGCTCAAAAAGATGTATGAAGGAACTTAGTTAATTTCATATGACTTTTGAAGTGATCTAGGGTTGTATAATAATAAAATTGGAAGTTTTGAACCTAAATAACCTTTTGATAGAGGCTAGAACTAAGAATTAACCTAGGGTGAAACCATACCAAACTTCCAGGACCATACCATACAATCCCGACCTTGTTGTATGGTCTTGAACCTCTTTGAATCATCTTCTACAAATTTTTGGGTCGAGTTGTCTCACTATATTTTTTTCACTTTGTCAAACCCTAGTTACGGCACATGTAGTGAGGATATCTAAATGGACTGATTATTATCTCAAGCCCTATCCATGGATGAAGAGTCCTACAAAACAAACATTAAAAGGGTTGTGGGCACCCATGCATGCACAAATCAATGTTGGCACTACTCCAAAAAGCTTCAAACTGCATGTGTTCTCCACCTAGCATGTGATATTTAGGTAGATCAATCATATTTGAAATTTGTTTTGACCATACTTGCTTTGAATTGGCTCTTACTAAAATACTTAGAGAGATAATGTTTGAGTGCTTGTAGATGAGAGATATGGCTACCTTGACCTAGTTTTTAGTTGCATACCTTATGTGGTTTTTACCCTAATGACTTTAGATGTGTTATTGCAAGATTTAAGGAGCTTGGGATTCTATTGCATTACCTTAGAAGTTCTGAGTTAGCAAATTAGGTAGTGTTTACTTGCTTATATAGGGTTCCACAAATGATTTATCGAAGAAAGATTGACTTGAATGAAGTATAAGACCCAAAAAAATGTCAATTTGTAAGATCGGTTGGAAGACGTGTCAATACAAGACTATACAAGTAGGTTAGGTTTGGACGTATTCTTTTGACTAATTTTTACACGATCTGAATGAGAGTAAGAAATGTGTCAAATGAAGTTTGGAGTTGATAAAATGATGTCTCTCTATTGATTTTGTGCATTGTATTCTCAGGATGTCTCGACATGTCAGTGTGGAAGGATAAACAAGATAAACAATAGAGATCAAAAATTTCTAAGTGGGAATGGAGAAGTTATATTTATCATAATAAGAGTACATAGTCAAATTAGGGGTTACCAAAAAGTAAATTATGAAATTTGAGCGTCTACATTTGCCCCACCTTTAAGTATGAAATGTAAAATTACATGCTTAAAGGAAATTGTGCCTAAGTGTGTAAACACACTTTTCCTTTATTTGAATGTTTGTTTTGTATGTGTTATTTTCCTTGGTGTTTCCATGCTCCACAATGAAACTTGCAACACAAAGGGTAGCAATGTTCGTGATAGATAATTTACCATAACTCAAATAAAACATGTAACAAAAAAAGATTTGCATTTGCATATATGTGAAGTGAAAATATGTAAACAAGGAAATAATGCACTGTTTGTTCATACTTTACCATTTTTGGAGTTTTTATCTTTCAAACTTTGCTAAAGGATTGGGGTGACTAGATCACAATTGGGGTCAAGGATAAACTGGAGTGTTAGGTGCATGCAACCCAACATAGAAATGTGTAAAAGAGAGAAGAAGAAAGATGTACAAATGTACCCTTATGAAGGAAGAAGACCATGTACCAAAGTTATTCAAAAACTATGATGTCTTCCCCTATATTGTAATAAGGAGGAAATCCTACCCATGAAACCATTATTTGCTTCACTCCTTCCATAACCCCACAGATCACATTGTTGCAGATGGATCTAGACCCAATTTTGTAAATAAGGACATACAATAAAAAAGAATAGGTGCCCCAAAATCTCCCCATATGCCAAAAAATTGAGTATGAACTAAAATAAATGGTGAAATACGCTGAAATGTGTTAATAATGCTAAACTAGGAAGGATATCCATACCCCCAAGATTCCTGAAACTGGGCTTGAAATTGAGTGTTAATGTGAAGAAGGAATGAAAACTTTCATGCCCCATCTACTTGATATAAACCGAGTGTTATGGATGTGAATATTTGCATAAAACCTATATACATAGGCGTAAATCTTAAAATGCTACAAAACTTGCTAAAATTGACCCTTGGTCGAAGATATGTGGGGGTCGGGACCGTACCATGCAGTTTTGACCAAAGTGTATAGTTTTGAGATTGTGTTGTTTTTTACAAAATTCTATGTATGCTTACATTTTTGGTGCTTCTACCTTTTCTATACTTACATCTGCACCATATTTCTATTTGTATTTTCTGAAACCTAGATAGATGCCTTCTCTTTTGAGGCATGTGCAAAAACCATGTTGAGCATGTAGCTCAAAATAAATAGGTGTGTACTTGTTAAAGGAGGTGTACGAGAAGTTGTGTAAATTGTTGAGCAATGGCCACCTTGGGAACTTTTACCTATAAAAAGAAAGGTGTTTTTGCATGGTGGCAATCCACAAAGACACAAAAAAACAATGCTAGTAATAGATAACCATAATAGAAACTAAAGCAACTGAAAGTAACAACACATGCATGAGAAAACAATAATAACATTAATGCATCTAATTACAAACAATGACATACAAAAGCATGCAAAAGGCTTAAGGCACAAATATGGGATACCCAAAACGTTGCAAGAAAATCAAGGCCCATAGGCCTGTAAGTAAGAACAGTAATTGCAAACAAGATAGGCATGATGTTACAAACATTGGACACCCAAGGTGTCACAAGATGAACAAGGCACATAGGCCACAAGAAAGGAAAACAAGAAAGTAGTAACACACACACACAAGCATGTATGTAGGAAATAAAAGTGTTAAAACATGACAATATTATGTAGTAACCAACATGAGTGAAATATATGAAACAATATATGTCAATGTTACACAAGACATGTGTTAGTCTTGTTAATCTGAAAATCAACAAGTACAAAATGTATATAATTGAACGTAAATGAGGAAGTGCAACTATACTATAATAGAAACAAGAACACTGTAGGTTGTGAAGGGATTGCCCCCAATGATGAGAATGTAAGGAAACATGAGTGCTCTTATAAGCATGTACCAATTTGTGTATCATGCATCCAACTCAATATACCAAGTGAACACATGTGTGTAAAGAGATAAAACATATTATCTATCAAACCAAAGTGATAAACAATGCATGTAATGTAAAGTACTAACAATGCAAATAAGATGCACATGTCCTCAACTATTTGAATATTTTTATATTATCATAATGCATAGAAAATCTAAGTAGAAAAATATATAACCAATGAGAAACTTGTGAGGAGGTAAAGGAGCTACCATAAAATTGGAGATTCGGACCTCGGCGAGGATGCAAATACTAGTGGGATTGTTGCATAGACATGTTCGAAGAAGGCTTAGTATATGTAGTATTAATATGCACTAATATGCACTTAGTATATGGGATTAGGAGGGTATCGAGAAGCTATGGGGGTAACATGTGCACTAGAGGACTAACATAAAACTCCATCGAAGTGATAATGGTGAGGAACAATGCAGGATGGAAATCCTGAGGAGGCCTAGATTCATGAGATGTAGAGTGTGCAACCAAATGCCTATTGGGAAACTTAAGTAGATCGACACTAGTAGAGGAAGTGTGTGCAAAAAGGGTGTAGGAGAATCCACATAATTAGAACTATAGTACAAGAGTATTGGCCTATGGAGTGACATAAAAGTGTTAGGGCTATGAGAGACATTATGCACAAACCAGAAATATATATGTAGGAGGAATATGAGGAGGAATTGTAGAAGGATAACTAGGCACACTAGGAGGGGTAACCTCAAAAGTAATGCCTCTAATTGTGACAACTTTGTTGATTGTGGATGAAATTAACACATTAATGTATAAATGAAGGAATAACACTAAGGGTACATAGCCAAAGGAGACCTAATCACAATGCACGGGCGAGAGTAGATGCAACCAAGAATGAAATTGATGTAGTAATAGGACCAAAGTGATGGGTAGAGTAATGCGGAAGTAGAAAGGATTTGTATCAAGTGTAATATTGTGTGTAGAAATTCCCAAAGATTAAAGTAGCATGAGAGAACAAACATTATCCTTATTGTGTGGATCAACCAAAACACCTCGTATGGGTTTGTGATTAATAGAAATAGGAATAGACAATGTATCTAAAATAAGCATAGTATCGATATCAGAGTCATCAAAAGTGATGATTGGAGCGAGAAGATGATGTATGATTAATTTTATTAATCATTACATCCAAGGGGTGATCATAAGAGGGCGTTGAAGGCACCACACAATAAGCATTATGGACATCAAAGGAAGACTTCATAGTTTCATTCTTAGGAAGTGGATCTTTGAAAAAAATCAGCTTATATTTATCATTGATTGGCTTTGAGTGTTGGAATAATTGTCATTGATGTCAAAGGAAGATGAAGGATATAACAGATTGACTAGAGTCATTGATGTCAAAGGATGTTGTAGGTTTTATCTGAAAAAGTAGTTCATTGAAAGAGTGTTTTCTGTCACTTTGGATTCTCGTATTGTTGCTTCTAAGTCTCATATTGTTGCTTTGGAGTCTCATCTTGTCACTTTGGAGAACCTCATACTAAATACTTCGGAGACTGTTCAAATGCTTTGGATTTTTAAAGTTTGTGGTTTGTCTTGGTATGGGACCAACATTTTTGGATGACTGATGTAATACATCCTTCAAAGTTTGTTTGATCACTTGTCTCTGTCTAAAGTCTATTCTATTTGCTTCGGAGTTTGAACTGAATGCTTTTGAGTTTTTCCAAAGTATGTGGTTTGTTTTGTTAAGGACCAACAGGTTTATGCCGATAATTGCAATGCATTTCTGAGTTTTTGGATCATTTTTATGATCATGTTTGGCCGACCTTCCAAGGATTTAGAAATAAATGTGTGATCTTTTTGTTGTTGGTTGACTATCTCTGTTTTTGGCACTAAAATGTTTCATATGTTCAATTTTTAGGATGACTCAAATTTATTGGTTTACTCTTATATCTTAGCATTCATCTTCTTTGTGTAACTATGGCTGACCTTCATCTTTTTTGGATAGCAATGATAAGAATGTGCATAGGTAGAAAAGGAGTTGTAGACTCATCATTTGAAGTGTGTTTGAGAAGAGAAAGCAACGAATTATCAAGTTTGAGTTGTGGAGAAAAAGGAATATGTGAAGAATGAATCTGTGAAGGAAGCATGTTTGCATGAAGAACATGAAGAAGAAGAGTAGAAGGTCATGAAGCAAGTGAGTAATATGTGTGCAACAAGAAGATGTTCCTTTGTGTTTCAAATAGAATTCTGAGTATGAAGTAATGACGACATGATGAAGAAGAGGAAGAGAAAACTCAAGCGATTTGAAGATGACATCTTGTTGAAGGAAGAGCAAAACAGAGCATGAAGATTTGAGAAGAGGTGAAGCTACATTCTGAGAGGGAGAACAAGTTCAAGCAGAGCAAGTAGATGAAAGTATGAAGAGAGTGATTGAATAATATAAATTGATCTAATTTCATTAATTAGACTGATGCCCATGTTGGAAGAAGGATTTGATCTGTGTGAATGAAGAGAATGATTGAAGAGTATAAAGTAACTTGATTTCATTAATTAGACCAACATCCATGTTGGAAGAAGGATATATCTGTGAGAATGAAGACAGTGATTGATGTACCATCATTAGGTTGAGAAAAACAACTACATACGGTGGATATGTGTATTGTTGGGGTTGGTGCCTCATAATTTGAGGATTGGTGTCTCCAACAGGTTAGTGCCTATGAATTAGCTAAGTTGGTGCTTGACATTGGGGATTGGTGTCTTCAGTGAGTTGGTGCTCATGAACTAGCTGAGTTGGTGCTCAACATTGGGGATTAGTGTCTCCAGTAGGTTGGTGCCTACAAATATGTATTGAGATGTTTTAGGTTGGATTTAGACAATATATCCAAGCAGTCTTTTCTCTTTGGTTTTCTCCGAAAGGGTTTCCACATATATCTCGTGTTTTATGGTGGTGCAATTATTATATCTTATGGGATTGTTGTTGTTGTGGATGATAATGCATAAATAAGTAAAAATTTGTATAATATTGATTCACCCCCTAGTATTAGTTTGTGTTTAATAAGCGATCTCATCCCATTCAATAACTCAAGAATCAATAAGATCTTGGATAACATGACAAAGCTTTAAGTAGCTATATCAGTAGAGTTCCCAACACACTGATGATAATCACAATGGGTATTGGAATCAAACTTCTATCCTCAAGGTGTACTTATATCAACCTCAAATGGTAGAGGGAGAGATATGAGATTGCAATCAAGCAATTATTTCAAGACAATGTGAGGAGGATTTGGAAAGTGAGTAAATTGACACAAACGGGATGTGATTGTAGATTACATGTTGTGAGATGGCATTAATGGTGTCATTAGAATCATATTTGACATCATTAGGCTTGCTTTTGAATTTAGGTTTGCTTGAAAACTTAGTAGAGGATGTGATAGGAGAGCTAGCAAGGTACTTGATTTTATTCATGTGTAATAATTTAGCCTCACACTCTTTCAAGGTATGACATAGATGGTCGAAAGATCTAAACTTGTCGAACATGATCAAATCTTGCAAAGGGGCTAATAAGCTTTATGTGAATAGATCTTGTAATTCATTATCAACTAAGATATTGTTCATCTTGGTGAGTAGGGTCTTATAACGCAACACATAGGCATTAAGAGGCTCAATAGGCCCTTGTCGTATTTGAGCTAATTGTGTATAAGAATTTTGTTCCTTCAATATTGATAGATAATTATGTTAAACAAAAATTTGATAAAGAAGTAAATGTGCACACATAGTGGGTGGGGAGAGCGTAAAACCATTGTATTGTGAAGTCCTTCAAACTTAGGGGGAAAAATTGGTAAGCAAGATGTCATTAGAAGCATAATCAAAACAAACAACATGGAATGAGTGGAGAAGCTCTACGAGATCCCCTTGCCATCATATATATGAAATTTAGGAGCAAAAAAACCAACATGTATAAACATAGTACAAGCACCCAAAAATGTAATCATACACAATTTTTTTTCAAAATCAGCACATGGTCAAAACCATACACTTTGGTTAGAACCGTATGGTATGGTCCCGACCCACACAATTTTGACTAGGGGTGATTTCAGTTGTTTTTGTAGTATTTTGAGATTTTCACCTATGTATACAGGTTTTATGCAAATCTTCACATCCATAACACTTAATTCAAATAAGTACATGAGGCATGAAAAATTTCATTCCTTCTTTGCATCAACACTCAGTTTAAGTATCTTAGGGGCATGTATCTTCTTCCTAGTTCAGCGATGTTAGTATATTTCAACAATTATTTCAATTCTAACTCAATTGTTCAACATATGGGGAGAGTTTGGGGGTAACTATTATATTTTTATTGTATATCCTTGTTTGCAAAACCAGGTTTAGATCTTTTTGGAACAATGTGATCTCATGGAGTTATAGAAGGTAGTGAAATAACTAAGGTCTTCATGGTAATATTTATTCCCCTATTACACTTAAAGGGAAGATATCAAAGTTGCTAAATAAATTTGGTACATTGTATTCTTCTTTTATAGGGGCTCATTGGTATCTCTTTCTTATTCTCTTTTTTACATTTTTCCATGTTAGGTTTCATGCACCTAACACTTCGGTTTCTCATCGGAAATGATTGGGAACTAGTTGCCTCAATCCTTCAATGAAGTTTAGAAGATACAAATCTCCAAGTAAAAGTAAATCATGAGCAAATGAGTGTATTCTTTCCTTGTTTACATCTTTTCACTTCACATATATATAAATGCAAATCTTTTCCATTACATGTTTTATCTGAGCTACGGTCAATTATCTATCACGAACATTGACTACACTTTGTTTTGCATGTTTCATCATGGAGCATGCCAATACCGAGCATAATAATTCAATTACAAAACAAACATTCAAGCAAAGGAAAAGTGTGTTTACACACTCAAGTACATTTTCCTTTAAGCATGCAATTTTCAATTTCATATTTAAATGGGGGACAAATGTAGACACTCAAATTTGGTAATTTGCACTTTGATAACCCTTGATTTGATTATGCACTCTTGTTATGATAAATACAACTTCTCCTTTCCCACTTAGCACTTTTTGAGGTCTATTGTTTAGCTTGTTTATCCTTGTACACCGAGATGTCGGCACATCCCGAGAATATAGTGCACAAAATCAATAGAGAAACATTGGTTTATCAACCCCAAAATTCACTTGGCACATTTCCTACTCCCGATCGAGGAACGTACAAATTTTTAGGACCGTATATATGGTTTTGACCTACTTATATGGTATCATCTTGACACATCTTCTAACCGCAATTTAAAATTGACATTTTTCGTTGGGTTTTATGCTTCATTTGGGTTAGTGTTTCTTACATAAATCATCTAAGAAACCCTATATAAATAATTAAACACTACCTCATTTTCTAACCTAGAAATTCTAAGGCAATACACTAGAGCACTCATTTCATATACTTGCAAAAGGTATCCAAAGCTCCTTATATCTCACAATAGTACATCTAAAGTCATTAGTACAACACCCACAACAAGTTTGAAGCTACAAACTGGGTCAAGAAACCATATCTCTCATTTATAAGCACTTAAACATCCTCTCTCCAAGTATTTTAGTAAGAGGCAAGTCAAAACAAGCATGGTCAAAGTAAATGTATCGATTGATTTATCTCGATATCACATGCTAGGTGAAGAAGGGCATGTAGTTTGAGGCCTCTTTAGAGTAATTCCAGCATCGATGGTGCCCACACCCTTCTAAAATTTATTTTGTAGGAATCTTCATCTATGGTTAGGATTTGAGATGACGATCGAGTCCACTCGAGAGAGCCTCATTACATGTGAGACAACTAGGGTTTGATAGTGACAGATGTAAATCTAGGAAGCCAACCAAACCAAAAAGTTGTAGAAGTTATTTGAGTAGGTCCAAGACTAACCTTGTAACTAGAACTCGTAAATCAAATCCACTTGGGGCGAGACCAAACCGTGCAATACCGACCATGTTGTATGGCCTTGGACCTACTCAATCAACTTCTATAACTTTTTGGGTTAGTTGCCTTCCTGGATTTTTTTGTCATTGTCAAACCCTATTTGTCGTACATGTAATGAGGCTCTATGAGTAGACTAATTATCATCTCAAACCTTATCCATAGATGAAGAGTCTTGTAAAATAAACATTATAAGGGTTGTGAGCACCCTCGTGCATTCTAACATTGGCACGACTCGAAGAGGCCCTAAATCCTAGATCGTTCTCTACCTAACATGTGATATCTAGATAAATAAATCAAATTTGGCATTTTATTTGACCATGTTTGATTTGAAAATGCTCTTACTAAAAGACTTGGAGAGAGAATGTTTGAGTGCTTAAGATGAGAGATATGGATGCCTTCACCTAGTTTGTAGCTTCAACTCGATGTGGGTGTTGCCCTATGATGATTTTTTGAACTCCTTTGTAAACAACTCATATTCTGTAAATTGTTGAGTCATTTGTAGCCTTGTACTTGCATTCCCTATTATACTTTGCTAAGACATTTCATTATAACCTGAACTTATGGCATGAATATTAATTAATATAGTTATTACTAGTTGACTTTATTTTGTGGTATTATGAGTATGTATTTATTCTCTTGATCACAATAAGGTGTTTAAATGATGTTTTGTATGATTTCAACCTTGTTTGTAAGAAACTTGTTATATGCAAAAACTCACATGTAGCCAAAGGATCCATACATAACAACCCATCCGCAGCCATAGGAATCATCTATAGCTAAGGGATCATCTGCAAAGTGTCTATAGCGAAAAGAGGTCACACACATGAAGAAGTCATGATCCTAAGGAGCTCATGGAACATGGACATCACACTTGATTTTGCGTGTCGATGGAAGAATCAATTATAATTAAAACATGAGAACTAGGATATGACTCAACTCCAACATTTGATTATATTACAACTTAACAAGGAACTAACTGATTAAATTCATGATTTAGGAACTAATTGATCAAACTAATTGGTTACTTAAGTTATGTGATTGACATGTAAACACATGTTGATTAATTTTGTTGCATGCATCTAGTCTCGAATTATTTGGTTGAGATCTTTTACTTGATCTGATTGGAACTCTTAGTCGAACTCTGTTTCTTTATGCTTCTACTTGTAATAAGATGTATAAAAGGAAAAGGTTAATGTTAAATAAGGGATGAATAGAGAGAAATAGATAGATCTGATAGAAGCATAAAGATTAGAAAACACACGAGATATAGTATTTTTGTATTCCCAATTGTAAACTTCATTACAATGCAATAAAATTTTGAGTTTTGTTCATTAGTTATAGTCACAGGCTTTAGGAGGGATTAACACCCAAATTAGGGCCCACTTGCAGTTTTATAACCCCCTCCATTGTTTTTTATTTGAATTATTACATGATTAGATTAACAAAGAACTCATTTCTTTATCTACATTATGAGTTTACATGTTTTTCCTTAGCCATGGTATTTACTTCCAGATGAATTTAGTTTGTTTCCAAGCATTTTTATTTCTACCTCTTGAATATTTGTAAATCTGTGTATACAACATGAGCATTATTGAAAGTCTACATCCCTTAGATTGATAATTAAATGATTGTAAAGTAATGAATAACATATTAATTGTTGCAAGTTAATTTGCACCACCATTTTTGGTTTCATTGTCGAAGATATTGTCAAGTTATAAGGTTTTTGAGAGGTTTTTCATTTCTTAGAAGCATTTTAGGTTTTAGGAAATTCACCTCCAACAACCACCCCCACTATTTTTGTTGATTAAGTTGAGCTAGTTGATGCATGCACCATCCAAGAGATGCCCATGGTAGATTTTTACCTAATCCACAAGTAGCACGATCTCTTCATATAATTATAAGGATTCTGAAGAAGATATACTTTCCTCTATATAAGGTTTGTTGTTTGAAGATCCCTTTCCAAGTGAAATTTCATAAGTTGCTCTGAGCAATCGAAATGGCAGAAGAAGTAGACCAAAATGTTGAAAATGGGGCAACTACCTTTGAGTTTCCCATTACCAACAATGATGAAGTTTCTGCTATGAAGAATATTTCTCCCTCAGCCTTGCCTAACTTTCATGGATCCATGACTAAAGGCCCAGAAACCTTTCTGTTTGAGTTTGACGTTCTATGCAAGAGTTATGATTATACCACTGATGCACATAAACTAAAGTTATTTCCTGCTACACTCAAGGATGCAACCTTGAGATGGTTCATGGGTTTGGGAAGAAATACAATTACTACTTAGGCACAGATGAAGAAGAAATTACTCACAAAGTACCAGGACTATTGTAAACTAAGTAACAAAGGAGGTGATGAAATCTACAAAATGGCACAAAAGGAGGATGAACCATTGGAAGACTATCTAGAAAGATTCTTGTTTTGCATTCAGAAGACAAGGCACACAAGAATACCTCCTGAATCTTTCAAATTACTCTTTTTCAAGGGACTCGATGAGGAATACATGGATGCTCTGGATCTGATAGGAGCTCGAGACATTTCAAAAGCTACCTTTGAAGATATATGTGAATCCTATAGGAATTACTCAAGAGCTACTATGAAGAGGATAAGAAATGTAAGATCAAGAGGTGGATCAGCTACCAAAACAATTGGGGACATATCTAAGTCAAAGATTTTTAACACGTTCAAGAACATAAAGCAGGATATTGTCAATGACATGGCCAATGCATTAGATGTTTTGCATGCTAAGAAAAAAATGGGAGATGTAGAGGCAACACTCACAAATTTCTTCCATGCATGCAGAAGAAAGAAATTTGATTACAGATGCAGAGGATTGGCTAGCATTGCACAAGAAAGGGAGGTTTCACCTAAATTCAAGATGTTGGAGATAGAGGATGGGCAAGTCTTCTATGTTGCTCAAAGAAAACCGTGGCTGCTAAGACAAGGAGGTATGTCACAAGACCTTATGCCAGCATTTCAAAATTGGTCTAATAATCCATATATGCAACCCCCACCTTGGGCTAACCCACGAAAGGTTGGGCTCCATACCCTAGCAAATATCGCAATAGGGGAAACCTCAATTTATAGGCCATGTAATGAAATTACTTGTATAATTCAGATTCGAGAGCAACAATAGAACACCAAATAACACAATATTTCAGAATAATGATCTCAATATGCAATTAGAATAGCTTCGCCACTTTGAGGGGTAACCTCCAAACCATATAATAAGACTCAAATGCTCAAATGATAATGAAATACCTACTATAATCCCCTATATATACTATTCATATGCTATGGCCATCGCCAAGGCCGACCTATTAAGCATGTGAAAGTATAAATGATATAATAAAATGATATTGTAAGCCACAAGTCGGCTACTCATATCCTAATACAAGCAATAGGTTAATGGCGTAGCATGCCCTTCCCCTTCAAACCAACATTCTCCTCAATGCTTTGAATAATCCTAGATGTTTACGCAAAAAACCTTCATCCTCCCGGTGGCGTCTTCTATGCTCAGATTCTTCTACTTGATCAGATATTCCTTAATGTCTCTAGTTCTCAGCCTCTTAGTACGTGTTTGCAGAATCTTCTCTAGCTCCAAAATGATTCTTCCTTCCTCGTCAAGTTCTGGTAACTTTGTCTGGGCTTCAAATTTCTATCCAATAACCTTCTTCAGGCATGAAACATGGAATACTGGGTGTATGTGTGAAGATGGAGGCAACTCTAGTTTATAAGCAACACTACCAATTTTCTGTAGAACCTGATAAGGGCCATAATATTTAGGAGCAAGTTTGTTTTCCTTTTTCTGTTGCTTTAGGGACATCTGTTTGTAAGGTTGGAGACGTACAAAAACCCAGTCACCAATTTCAAAATGTCTTTCACTACGGTGTTGATCTGCTTGTTGTTTCATCCTGTTTTGTGCTAATGCTAAATTCTCCTTCAAACTAGCCAAAACCTATTGTTGATGTTGAATGTGTTCCTCAACATCTCTAACCTTAGTTTACACCCTCAAGGAGGAAGTGATAGAAGGTGGATGGTAACCATATAATGCTAAAAATGGGGTCATTTGAGAAGAGGTATGAAAATATGTGTTATACCACCATTCTGCCAGTGGTAGCCATTTAATCCACCTTTCCTGCTTATCTGATACAAAACAACGTAAATACCCCTTTAAGAATTTGTTGACCACTTATGTTTGCCCATCAGTTTGAGGATGATAAGATGAACTATGAACTAGCTCAATACCCAAACATGAAAATAATTATGTCCAAAAATTACTTGTGAAAATAGGATCACGATCACTTACAATTATCTTTGGGGTTCCATGTAGCCTTTGAACTGTCTCCAAAAAAATAGTTGTGACTGTAGTGGCTGCAAATGGATGTGATAGGGCAAAAAAATGGCCATATTTTGTGAGCCTATCCATAATCACGAAAATAACATTCTTACCCTCTAAACAAGGCAATCCAGTGATGAAATCCATGGAGACCTCCTCCCATCTTTAGCTAGGAATTGGTAGGGTTGTAATGACCTAGTGTCTTAATTGTTTCCCCTTTGTTACATGGCACACTAAACACTCTAATACAAACTTTTGTACATCCCCTTGAGTCCTTCCCAAAATAATTCACTTTTTATTCTATGATATGTCTTCAAAAACCCAGAGTGTCCTCCAACAGGTGAGGCATGTAGCTCTGCAAGAATATCATGCTTCAACTCAGAATCTTTACTCAAGTATAACCTATCCTTGTACCATAGGGCATTACCTTTCCACTCAAATTTGTTAGATGTCATAGATCCTTGTTTGATATTTTGTATTAGAGATTGTGTATCCTTATCTTGATTCCATTCCAATCTTGCTTCATCTACCCAATCGGCCATCAACATGGACATTCCACATAGTAAGACATTTGCGAATGTATCCCTTCTGGACAACGCATCAACTACTACATTTTCTTTACCCTTTTTGTATATGATCTCAAAATCATAACCCAACATTTTTGTTACCCACTTTTGTTGTTCCTCAGATGATAACCTTTGCTCCAAAAAGTATTTGAGACTATCATGATCAGTTTTTACCTTGAAGTGTCTACCCGTGAGATAGGGCCTCCATTGCTTGACCGCATGAAGAATAGCCATCATTTTTTTCTCATAGACAAGTTTTAGCAGATCTTTTCCTTTGAATTGGTGACTCTCAAATGCAATTGGTCTTCTTTCCTGCATTAGAACTGCTCCCAATCCTGATCCTGAAGCGTCACATTCAACAATGAAGGTTTTTGAGAAGTTAGGAGTAGCCAAAACTGGGGTGCTACACATGGCTTCCTTCAACTGCTCAAAGGATTTAGTGGCTATGTCTATCCAATGGAAGGCATCCTTCTTTAGCAATGCAGTGAGTGGGGTTGCTATTCTACCATATCCCCACAAATCTTCTATAGTACCCTGTTAGTCTTAGGAACCCACAAATATTTTTGAGATTTTGGGCCTTGGCCATTCCACCATAGCTTTGATCTTCTAAGGATCAACTTTGACACCTTCATGGGATACAATATGACCCAAGTACTCTACCTCTTGTACACCAAAAGAACATTTGGATGGCTTTGCATATAGAGTATGTTTCTCCAAAACTTCCAACATGTTATTTACATGTTGTAAGTGTTCTTCCCATGTCTTACTATAAATCAATATGTCATCAAAGAAAACTAATACAAATTTCCTTAAAAACGGCCTAAAAATAGTGTTCATCAAGCTTTGAAAGGTTGAGGCGCATTTGTAAGACCAAAAGGCATTACCAAAAACTCATAATGGCCCTCATGAGTCTTGAAATCCGTTTTATGAACATCTTCCTCTTTTATCCTAATTTGATGGTACCCCGAACAAAGATCTAATTTTGTGAAATAAACAACACCATGCAATTCATCAAGTAAATCATCAATTACTAGAATAGGAAACTTATCTTTGATGGTGTACTTGTTGAGTTCTTGGTAATTTGGACACATCCTCCATGTTTCATCCTTCTTACGTACCATGACCACTGGTGAAGAATATGTACTCCTGAACCTATGCTTGATGATATATGCTTTCAACATTTCCTCCACCATTTTCTCGATCTAACTTTTCTCGGAAATATGAGTATCAAGTGTATGGTCCGATGTTAGGTGTTTGGCTCCTTTAGAATTGCATCAAAAACATATGAGTGAGCATCCACAATCTTCTCAAGATCGGTGGCATTGAAGACTATGTATTTTGTACTTCTATAGAAAATAGCTTTCTTTATATAAAGCCATCCACTCCTTTTCTAAGAACCTTCTACATCCGATGAGAGCTAATAATCTGTGGAGACTTAGCTACCATCCCAATGAAATCGCATGAACAATTCTTGGAAATTCATCTCTATAGTACCTAAGGTTGTGAGTCATTGGACCCCCAAAACAATAAATGCTGCCCCTCCCATAGAAATAGCAAACATAGGTGAGTCTAACATGTAGTCTCCCATGGAAAGCTTGATACTATGGCACTTTCCTGTGCACTTGACTATCCCACCATCCGCAATCATAACTTGCATTTATGGAGTTGGGTAAATAAAACAATTGAGGCGGGAAGCTAACTTACTATTTATGAAGTTATGAGTACTCCCCAAGTCAATCAACACTGTCACCTTCTATTTTTTGAGATATCCAATAACCTCGAGTGTTTGAGGATTACTAATACCTGATAATGCATGACAAGAAATTATAGGTTAGTGATCCTCTACTTCATCTTCTACCGGTTCCTCAGCCTCTCCTATAATTTCAGCTTCCTCATCATCCTCATTACCTCCGTCAATATAGAACAACTTCTTCTTAGCACATTTATGTCCTGGTCCATATTTGCTATCACAGTTAAAACATAATCCTTTTGCTCTCTTTTCTTCCATTTGTTGAGGAGTCAGTCTAATTGGCCTAGCAAATGAAGGGGAAGAGATACTACGGTCTCTAGTGTTAATGAAAGGTGGCCTCCTACTACAAATAACTTTTTCCTCTACACGACGTGCCATGATAATAGAATCAGAAAGCTTGATTGGATTAAACATACGTACCTCATGCTTGATGTGGTCCTTAAGACCCCCAAGAAATAGGTCATTTAGATTCTCTTCTGGAATATTCTCCACCCTTAAGGATAGGTTTTGGAATTGATGCACATAATCTTTGACTGATCCTGTTTTCCGTAACTTTGCTAATTGACTAAAGTAGTTCTCTGAAACACTGGAACTATAGTGCAATTGCAACTCCTCGGTAAAAACTGTCCAAGTGACACCTAGACCATTCTTCTGCCTCTGAGCACATAACCAACGATACCAAACAAATTGGTCGGGTTCAAGATATAGGGATGCCAATGTCACCTTTTGTCCTAATGGTGTTTGATGTAACTCAAAGAATTTCTCCATTTGATTTATCCAATTCAGGGGATCCTTACCATCAAATTTGCGCATATCCACTTTCGGCATCATGTTTCATGGTTGCGAATAAGTTTGATTTTGATGGGACTGGAAAAGTGATCTAATATGGTTAGTTTGTCCATGATTTTGAATTGAAGGTCCTCCTTGGTTGATATGGGCCAGATTTTGGCCATACTGGTTACCCTTTACATGTTGCATGATATCATCCAACCGATGATTGATTTGGGCTATGTCTCCTTTAGAGGCCATCTCAGATTGTACATTTCGCAACTCATACTCAAGTTGGCTCACCTTATGATCAACTGAGGTAAACCCTAGTGCTGAGGAATCTATATTTACCCCTTTTGACTCCATCTCTTCAATCACTACCCCATCTTTATCTGGGGTTTTACCCGAGTAACCGGATTCTTTTTTGCTCTTATGGAAGGCCCCGCCATGATGTCAAACCTTAGGGTTTAGGGTTTCGATATAATTTCACCGAAAGGAAAAAACACAGAGAAGATACTAATACTATTTTTTTGAGAGCTTTCCGAAAATGTAAAGAACTTGAAAATTTTCCACAATTTGCACCCTAGGGAGCGATTTTATGAAAAACCCTAAATTTGTAATAAATTTTGCAAAATAAATCAAAAAAGTCTAAAATTTTTAGGGAACCTTACTCTAGTAAAAATATCTCCCACCAATTCACTCTGGTTTGCAATATGTGGTGGAAACAAAAAATTAGGGTTTTTGCCCTAATTTCGGCCTAGATCGCAGCTCTGATACCACTTGTAATGAAATTACTTGTATAATTCAGATTAAGAGCAACAATAGAACACCAAATAACACAATATTTCAGAATAATGATCTCAATATGCAATTAGAATAGCTTCGCCACTTTGAGGGGTAACCTCCAAACCATATAATAAGACTCAAATGCTCAAATGATAATGAAATACTACCTATAATCCCCTATATATACTATTCATATGCTTATGGCCATCGCCAAGGCCGACCTATTAAGCATGTGAAAGTATAAATGATATAATAAAATGATATGGTAAGCCACAAGTCGGCTAC
Organism: Taxus wallichiana var. yunnanensis; assembly: GCA_018340775.1. Lineage (NCBI taxonomy): Eukaryota > Viridiplantae > Streptophyta > Pinopsida > Cupressales > Taxaceae > Taxus > Taxus wallichiana. Next base: position 143,354,143 of record CM031236.1, read on the forward strand.
TCATATCCTAATACAAGCAATAGGTTAAGGGCGTAACACCAACAAAAATGGCAACAACCCCTCAATCATGGTAGCAACCTTGGAGAGGAGGGAAGACATGGAACAACCCACCTCTTAATTACCAACAATCTTACCAATAACCTCCTTATCCGCAATAGCAAGCTCTAATACCAAATTCCCAACCTTTGCTCTCACTAAAATCAACTCATCTACCAACTCAACCAATGCCTAACCCCAACAATAAAGTTTCTCATCCAACCTATTCCACTGAACTAGCTCAATACCCTACATATTTTGTTGATGTTAACAATATCCATCTCCGCTCAGGAAGAGCACTTCCTCCACCAATTAGACCTACCATTATAGAGATTACGGATGAACCATTGTTGCAGACCAATCCGTAACAAATCTAGAAGACGATGCGAAGTTGATCATGTAGAAGAACTCGAGACAAATTCCAGCAAGGGTAAAACACAAGCTAATGAGCCACCATTTCCTGAAATATTACAAGAAAAGAAGACTAACCTCAAATCAAAATCTGATTCTGATTTTTTCAACCAATTGAGGGATATTTGTGTCAAAATTCTATTGATTCAAGCCATCAAGGATGTGCCCATCTACAACAAGTTGGTTAAGTATATATGCATTAAAAAACTAGGCAAAAAGAGAAAGGATCTATCCATTGTATAAGTTATTGGACAACTAGCTGATATTATGCTTGGAAATTCAATTTTCCCAAGTACATAGATCTAGGCAGTCCTTTAGTAAATGTTACAATTAATGGCACAATAATAAGAACACTCTGATTGAATTAGGGGAAGCCATTAACGTCATGACAAAGCAAATCATGGATGATTTGAAATTAGAAGGACTAAGGCCAACAACTACAATCTTACAACTTGCAAATAGATCAACAATGAAACCTGAAGGAGTCCTTGAGGACATAGTGGTAGTGGTAGAATCTTGGGAGTACCCTACTAACTTTATTGTTCTTCAACCAAAAGCAATCTTAGGAGGATATCCTATCATCCTAGGAAGGCCATGGTTGGCCATTGTTGATGCATTCACAGAGTTTGCAAGTCCGAAAATATGATTAATGGAAGTGATACTAAAAATCTTTTGCTTTATCATCCTGCAAAACCGTTAAACAAAGAATATTGAACAATTTGGGTTGAGGAACCATAAGAAGATCATAACTTTGTGCAGTGGCTCATGATGTTGGAAAAGTCGTGTATAATTGAGGGACAAGAAGAAGATGTTGTTCTTTCCAACGTCCTGTAGAACAACTATGGAAGGGGTGAAGAAGTAGATGGCAGATTACAGTGTTTAAGTTGTCATCTCGAACCAAGTTCTACCACAAAAAGCACTATGGATGTTCTAATTAAGAATTGCATCATTCATCAACTTCTTCCCCAGGATTTCATATTGAATTCTCTAAGCAACATTATATATTCAATTATTGATCTCTCCAAGTAAGTGGAAATAACTCCAGGAAGGCCACTTAATGTAAACAAAATGCTAAGCATGCAACAAGAGAAATTGTTGATTTCTCTTCTACAAAAACACAAAGTAGCATTTGCATGGGATTATGGTGACATGCATGGTATTCATCCAAAGTTGTGCACTCATAAGATTTATATCAAAGACAATTATAAACCAATCAGGCAACCAAAAAGAATAATGAACCCAACAATGAGAGACATAGTGAAAGGAGAGTTAAAAATTATTAGATGTTAGATTCATATATCTAATTTCAGATAGTCAATGGGTGTCACCCCTTTTCATTGTGCTAAAGAAGAATGGAAAATGGAGGATCTACGTAGATTATAGAGAGTTGAATGCAACAACAAAGAAGGATCATTTTCCACTCCCTTTCATTGATTAGGTACTTGACACTTTGTCTAGTAAAACGTATTCCTCTTTTCTTGATGGGTATAGTGGCTATAATCAAATTCAAATTGCACCAGAGGATCAAGACAAGACTACCTTCACATGCCCATGGGGAATGTTTGCATATTTTGTTCTTCCATTTGGCTTGTATAATGCACTGCTATATCCCGAGGGCGATCTTGAGCATCTTTCTAGATCTAAGAAATGACTACATGGATGATTTTACAATACATGGAAACACTTTTGAAGAAGCCATAAAAAATTTGGACAAAGTTTTAAAGAGATGCAAGGAGCATAATTTGTCCTTAAGTAATGAAAAATGCTACATGATGATGTCTGAAGGTATAGTCTTGGGGTACTATCTCTGTTATGATGGAATTTAAGTTGATCCAAAGAAAGATATTTTTCATCATAAATCTTCCAACACCAAGAGAAACAAAAGGATGTTAGGAGCTTCCTAGGCCACATTGGTTATTATAGAAGATTAATACAAGATTTCAGCAAGATTGCAACGCCATTATTTATACTACTAGGAAAGGATGTTACCTTTGAGTGGACTGAAAAATGTGAGACTGAATTCCAAACTTTGAAGCAAATGTTAACTACTTTTGCCTCTATATTAAGAGGACCTAATTGGAACCTGTCATTCCACATCCATATTGATGCATCAGACCATGTCATTGGAGTTGTTTTAGGACAGAAGAATGGAGTTCTCATTAATCAAGGTACACACTTTATCGATGATGTTATTTTTTATCTAGATAAGGAGTATGAAATTAGACATAGGAATTATACACATTACCATCCCCAATCAAATGACCAAGTTGAAGTGACAAACAAGGAGATAGAAGCTATCTTGACAAAAACCATTGCACTCCATAGGAAATATTGGTCAGAAAGACTTCCAGAGGTAGTATGGGCATTCAACACAACATGGAAGACAATAAATGACTTCACACCATTCAAGCTTTTGTATGGTAAGATTGTTGTTCTCCCTATTGAATTTGAGCATAAGACATTAAGGACTGCACTAGAGCTAGGCATAGACTTATCTAAAGCTCAGAGACAGAGGATTCTCTAACTCAATGAGTTGGATGAAATGAGAAGATAGACTATGCATAATATAGAGGTAGTACAGAAGCAAAGGATTAAATGGCATGACAAGTTCATCAAAATAAGGTAATTTCAAGAAGGTGATTGGGCCCTCTTATTTGACTCAAAGTACAAATACCACATGGGAAAACTCAAGAAAAGGTGGATAGGTCCATATGAGATTGAGAAAATCTTTTCCAATGGAGTTGTAAAACTCACAACCATATATCTTGTGACGTTCAAGATACTAGTCAATGGCCATAGGTTGAGATTGTACAAGAAGCCAACTGATAGAAGCACCTTCATGCAGTAGTTCAGAGGAGGAAAAATTAAGATGGAAATGAGAACAACAAAGTTAATATCAAAAATTGATATTGTTTGTTCATCTTCGACATTTTAGGAAATTAAAGTATTTCAAAGTGGCCTTGGTATATTGAGCTTGTTGAATATTCCAAGGGTGAATAACATGTTGTGATCAGCCCTTTTGGTGATCAGCAGCACTCTGATAAAAAATTTATTTTTCTTAGCATTTATGTTTTGGTGGATTTGATGTATATGTTTGCAAGAGTGCATAGTCTCTGACACAGGGAGATAATGCAAAGACTAAATGTTCCACTTGCAGCATCATGCAACAAAGCTTTGTTTTGTTTTCATGTTTTACAGAACTCATGAATGCATGAAGGAAATAAGGGATATCTGTACATGTGTGTGATGATCAAGAAAACTGGTACCCAACAGTCAAGCATTCCCTCTCCGGAGTTATCTGATCTAAGAAAGGAGCCTCCAATACAAATGTCACACACACTTGCAACATCACAACAATATTTGGAGCATCATAACAAATCAGCATGTAGCAGTGGTATAATTACCATAATGCATATGCAATCATCATTCTAAATATACCTTGAGATAAGTATACTCATACCACTTTATTTAAGTATGATTAATATGATTTATTTTTAATTAGTATTTATGTCACACTATCATGTCTTTAATTGCATTTAAAAACCATCACTCTTTTATGTTGTGAGGTGTCATTACACGTCACCCCACTCCGTAGCACCACTTTACCTCACACGCTTGCACGTAATCAAATAAATTGAATGCATTTCTCTTTGTCATGTTGTGTGTCAGGTTGGTCTCAAAATTCAATAACAAATATTCAAAATAATCCCCCATAGTTAAATTTTTGCATCATTCCTCCAAAACTATGTAATTGCATTGCACGAAGTTGAAAAAGCTTCATAATTGAAAATGGGGGACTTAATCCACCATGAACCAACAGAGCACTCCTAAATTCACAACCAACCATAAATTTTGCAATATTTCCAAAATAGTGGATGGTTGGATTACATTAACAAGTTCCATGCTTTTAATGAGTCTATGGTTGAAGAATTTTCTACTACACTCAAAGATGGTGAAGCTACGATCAAGGGCTTATCAATGAAAGTGAATGATGACATCTTGGCTACAGTGACTAGACTTCCTGTAGAGGGTGAACCCTTTCCTAAGAAATCCAATCCAGAGGCCACCAAATGGAACTTCGCTAATGAGGATGATGTCTTCATCATGTAATTTCACAAACAGGGATGGAAGCCTGTATATTTTATTAATTTGAAATTAATCAACCATTACAATGGAGTACTGCAATATTTATACATATTGGACAACAATATACAAACAAATAAATGGGTTACAGTGTGAACCAAAATCACAACAGCTTCCAAAATACATCCGGAAGCAACAATAATTAAATACAAACAAATAATAATTGTTACAACTACGTAACAATATAACCTATGCAATAATATGACAAATATTGTTATAAAGTTTTATAACAATATATAAACTAATTACCTTATTAAATAATTAAATATTTAAGGTAATATAATGCATAAATTAACCTAACACTCCCCCTTAATTTTGCATTGCCTCAAGGGATGAGGAGAGGAACTCTCTGAACAACTTGAACTTGTCACGTGCAAGTGACTTCATGAAAATATATGCTTTTTATTCATCTGTTGGAAAAAATTGAAGTTGTATATTGTGCTTCAACACATGTTCATGTATGAAATGAACATGTACTTCAATATGTTTTGTTCTTTCATGAAACACTGGATTGCGAACAAGTTTGAGAACACCTTCATTGTCAACATACATGGTGGTCGAGTTTTTCCTGTGGTATTCCAAGTCCTTCTAGTATGTGACGTAGTAAATCACTGAAATATCCCTAATGGGATACCACTTTAAAATGCACAAAATATTGGAAACTTGCAGCCACATAAAATACTGATTTTACCAGATTTTTACAGTTGGGGCAGCAAACTAAAGAAACTTAATATTTGCCAAAATGTCCACCCAAAATACTTGAAAATTTAAATAGAGCTTGATATTATTATAAAGGACATAAGGAAACTATTTTTGGACTTTTACAGAGATTAAACTACTTCGAAAAAGCACAGCGTGCCCTAGACAGCGGGAAAACTACCGAGGTTCGTAACCCTCTAAATACAAGAGCAGTAATAAGGGTCTTTGGAAATAACATTAACGAGATATATGCGAATAGCAGTTCCACCTTCGAGATCTGAAAACATCCAAATGGAAAACCCCCAAATAAAGGTTGCAATTCACCTCGCTTGGAATGGGGTCAGAAAATGATGGAGGTGCCTTCAATGAGCTGTCACGACCAACCCAAATGTCTGTCATGAATCTGATCTGGAGCCCCTCTGCTTATCTTCCCCAAATGCCCCCAAGACCCTCGAGATCCTTCCTCTTAAACCTCTGATTAATGTCTCTTTGCACGGCCCCGAAAGTGGCTCAAAAATGACAGACTAGGGTAGATCTCTCACTACTCAAGAATGCCTGCTAGCTAGTAAGGAACAAGTCTCTCACCACCGAAGCTAGGGTCCATGTGCGATTTGACTCCATAAGTTGTAGATGCGCAACAGCAACAGTTGCATGAGAAGGGGTCAATAAAATGTATATCAAAAGTGCCTTTTCTTTCTCCCTTGGCTCCTTATATACTTCTCCTTGGCAAACAAGCCCCATAACCCTAGGTGCATTTCATTCCATGGAGGGGCCAATAAAATAAGAGTAACTATAGTTACTTTTTTCCTTTTTGAGTCACCATGTCCAAAAGTGACCCCCAAACGCAAAATCTGGATATTAGAACCACGGGGTCTCTTCCCAAAACTTCTAGCATCCACGGCCCCCGGTCGACCAAGGTTTGACGCGACATGGCCCTTAGGCCATTTAGCGTAGGAAAAAGGGGACATTATAGAATGGGGACATTACAGTCCTCCTTTCCCAAATTTTCTTGTCCTCAAGCAAATGTAAATTAGGATGTTACAAAATCTATTCTCCCTCCCAAGTAGCATTCTCAAGTGGCAATCCCTTCCATCGCACCAAATACTCGATGATTACTCTGCTCCTTAGCCCCCTCTCTCTCATTTCAATAATAGATTTCAGTTCCAACACTAACTTCCCTTCCTCATCTAGTGGCGGTAACTCTGTAGATGGTACAATATGCAGTCCAAGCACCTTCTTAAGGCATGAAACATGGAAGACATTATGTATCTTATTGTGCTCCGGTAGCTCTAGCTCATATGCCACTGCCCCAACTTGACAAACTACTCGGTACGGACCATAAAATCATGGTTTCAATTTCTCTACACCCTTCTGCTTTAGTGAGGACTGCCTATATGGCTATAAACATAGGAACACTAGATCCCCAACCTCAAAAGACCTCTTTATCATGTGTCGATCTGCATATACCTTTTGTTGATTATGTGCCTTCTGAAGATTCTCTAAGAGCCTTCAAAATATCCTGGTTCTCCTGTAACCAATCTCAAGCTTTGGGAGCTCGGCTATCTGGTAATACCAAATCTACAAATGTCCTGGTGTCGTACCCATACAAGGCTCGAAAAGGGGTCATACCTATGCTCATCTGGTAGGTGGTATTGTAGCAATACTCACCCATGTGTAACCATTTAATCCATGCCCGTTGGTGTCCTATTACATAACTCCGCAAGTAGCCTTCTATCCACTTATTGACTATCTTCGTCTGCCCATCTAGTCTATGGGTGGTAGCTAGTGTTAGGAGTCAACTTTGTACCTGCTAGTCTGAAGATATCCTACCAAAAGGTGCTCATGAAGATCTTTTCCTGTCACTGACAATGTTTTTAGGTCACCCATGCAGCCTAAAAATACTATTATAAAAGATCCAGGCCACATCCACTACCTCGTGCCCCTTGGGTAGGGATAAGAAATGAGCATACTTAGTTAACCAATCAACTACATCATAAATGCAGCTATGCCCATGCACTAAGGGAAGCCCAGTGATAAAGTCCATAGATATGCTTTCCCATTTCTGTTTAGGAATGGGGAGAGGCTGAAGTAATCCTACTGGGAAAGAACGCTCGGATTTGGTTTGCTGGAAAACCATACACTCTCTGACATGATTAAGGACATCATCCTTCATTCCCTTCCATGCAAATATTTCCTTAATGAACCTGTATGTTTTGAAATACCCAGGATGTCCAGCTAGTGGTGTATCATGTACTGCACGAAGGATCTTATCCTTCATTTTGGATCCTAGTACAAGGAAAATCCTATCCTTGTAGAAAATGAGATCATCCACTACTCTGTATCGGTCATCTTGTATAATACCATCCATGATCTCACAGAAAACTAGTTTTTGGAGTACTCAACAAGTATATGAGCCTTCCAATCCACTTTGAAATCTCGGACATAGGACTAAGCATAGTAGTGAGGTAAGGCCTCCTAGATAAAGAGTCAGCAACAATATTATTCTTACCTCTTGTGTACTCTATGTCAAATTCATAGGTTTGCACCTTGTTCACCCATCTTTGATGGCGATCATTGAGCTCTTTTTGTCCCAGGAAGAACCTCAAATTGTTGTGATCTGTCTAACCACAAATTTTTTACCCACAAGGTACTGTCTGAACTTGGCCAAGGCATGCATGATGGCCAACATCTCCTTGTCATAAATTGAATACCCTCTCTCCACGGGTTTCAATTTCTAACTCTCATGGGTGATGGGATGCCTATCCTGTATGAGAACTACCCCAACACCCTCTCCTGATGCATCACACTCTAGAATGAATGGGCGGAAGAAGTCTGGTAATGCGAGGAAGGGACACGAACTAATAACCTCCTTGAGGTGATCAAAAACCTGTTATGCTACGTCTGACCAAGCAAAAGCCCCCTTCTTGGTCAAATTGGTTAATGGAGCAGTTAACCAAGAGAAATTCTTCACGAACCTCCAGTAGTATGTGCACAACCCCACAAATCCTCTTAATTGTGTCCTAGGTGGCGGCCAATCCAGATTGCACGTATCTTCCCTCTATCCACCTTCACCGTACCCCCCACCAATTACATATCCCAAGTACAGAAGTTCGGTCATGCCAAACTCACACTTAGAGGCTTTCACATAAAATGAATTAGCTTCTAATATCCCCAATATCTCACCCAGGTGCCTGATATGGTCCTCCTAAGTCCTGTTGTAGACTAAAATATCATCAAAGAAAACCAATACAAACTTCTACAAGTGGCGGTTAAACACATGATTCATGCAAGAATGGAATATAGCTAGATCATTAGACAATCCGAAAGGCATCACCAAGAATTCAAAGTGACCGTAATGGCATCTGAATGTTGTCTTATGCACATCCTGCTCCCTGACTTTGATCTGATGATATCTAGAATGCAAATCTATTTTTGAAAAATAGATTGCACCATGTAGCTCGTCTAATAACTCATCAATGTGTGGTACGGGATACTTGTTCTTTATTGTCTTCTTATTCAAGGCCCGATAGTCCATACACATCCACAGGGTCCCATCCTTCTTCTTCACCAAAACCACCAAGAAGCAAAAGGGCTGGAACTCGGTCTAATATGCCCCATATCCATGAGCTCCTGTATAGTCTTCTCGATCTCATCCTTAAACCGTTTGGGGTGATGGTAAGGAGAAGTGACCACTGGTCTAGCATCCTTGAGCTCAATCACATGCTCAAATCCCCTATCTGGAGGTATGCCTGGAGGTATGTCACCAAACATGGCACTGTGTCTATCTAATAGGCCTTGTATATCCACATGGTACTGTTCTTGTCCATCCTCTTATTTCTAAGTTGAAACCAAACAATGTACTACCCAATCCACCTTGTTGTGCCTATAGATCCTCTCGATCCTCTTAGTCGTAACAACTCGAGGTGCCCCAGAAGATAATCCCCTCAAGATCACATTCCTCCCTTCAGAATTAAACTTCACTCCATTGTCTGGAAGTTATTCTCAAACTCACCAAGGAAAGGAGCCACTATACCCCAAAGACGTGTTGGTCTCTCCAATACCAACAATATATAAATCATTGGTAACTATATAGTTACTCATCATGATGCTCAATTGGGGAACCCGTTGTGTGCATCTCATAGAATCTCCATTGGCTACAACCACGTTGAAGCCCTCAAATTCCTCTATCTGTAACCCCCACCTCTCAACCAATGAGGCATCAATAAAGTTGTGGGTTGCCCCACTATTAATGAGTACCACCACTCGTTGTCCCTGTAAAACTCCCCTAACTCTGAATGCCTTGTACCTCGGGTACTAGACAAGGTGGCGATAGTCTCCTGGGGAAATTCTCACTATCCTACTCCACACCCACACTATCTAATGCCTCATCATCATCATCCTCTAATGGTTGTGTCTAACTCCTCGTCACCATCACTCTCCTCGAAGACCTCTATGTATTGGGCCCTCCCTCTACCCTTGCAATCGTGTCCTAGAACCCAAGGTGCGCGACAATCAAAACATAGTTTCTTTCACCTCAATTCCTCCTTGTCCTCTCTAGATCCGAATGGTCTCCAGTTGTATCTTTCCTAGGTGGAGGTACCTTCGGCTACGAACCCTCGGTTCTAGAAGGGAAACCCTTAGGCTACACTCGAGGTGGAAACCTTGACTTAGGAGTGGATAACTCCAGGTCACGAGCTCTCCTAATAGCCTCATGCAACGAAGAAGGCTCAAATGCCCTCACAAATCTAGCAAGAGCATCTATCAAACCTACTGTGAATAGGGAAATCAACCTCATCTCTGTAACATCAGGTACCATGACCGATAGTCTCTAAAAATCGGTGATATACTGATCCATGGAACCGGTCTACCTCAGATGAGTCAACTCTCTAAAATACCTGTTGGGGTCCCTCTTATCAAATATGCTCACTAGCCTCTTTGTGAACTCTGCATAAGTCGTGATGTATATGTGTCCTTGTGTAATCAACCCATGATGCCACCAATCATGAGCGTCTCCCTCTAGATGTAAGATTGCAAACTTAATTGCATCTTCCTCATGCATAGGATTCAAGTCAAAGTATGTCTTCAACTTTTGCACCTAAGACTATGTAGTACACTTCTTAGAACCGTCAAAATGTGGAACATAAATCTATCCCAACCTCCTTTGCATCTTTGGTACCTGTGCTTAGTAATCTCTCTTAGGCCTTCTCAATCTTCATTTTGTAATATTCTTGGAATGGCATGTTGTCACAAAAGCCATCACTTAAGTTTTGGTACCTTTCCCAACAAGACTCCTCATCTACAATATCCCCTGGCTGTCGTACATGTGAAACTTCCGGATCCTTCAAGAAAGAAGGTTCGTGAAACCCCAGAGGCCTAGTAGAAGAATGGGTGGACCATTGTCCTAAATGTCCACCCTCACCTCTTTGACCATATTGTCCCCTGTTGCTATTTTCTCCTCTTTCCACATGAGTATCAAACCTATCCTATGTTAATCTCTTAGTGAGCTGGCTCAAATAGAGATTGGTAGTCTCCTGTTGCTTTACCATGTTGGTGAACAATTGTTTCATCAGCTCTACCCCTATATCCTCACTATCTTTGTCCCCCATCTTTCAATCCCAATAGGCTAGAGAAACAACTACTCTGATACCACTGAAATATCCCTAATGGGATACCACTTAAAAATGCACAAAATATTGAAAACTTACACCACATAAAATATTGATTTTACTGATTTTTTACAAATAGGCAACGAACTAAAGAAACTTAATATTCACCAAAATGTCCACCAAATACTTAAAAATTTAATTAGAGCTTGATATTATTATAAAGGACATAAGGAAACTATTTTTAGATTTTTACAGAGATTAAACTGCTGCAAAAAAGCACAAGCAGTGCCCAGAAAACTACCAAGGTTCGTAACCCTCTAAATACAAGAGCAGTAATAAGGGTCTTTAGAAATAACATTAACAGATATAGGCAATAATAGTTCCACCTTCAGATCTGAAAATGGACGACTGGAAAACCCCCAAATAAAGGTTGCAAGTTGCCTCGCTTGGAATGGGGTAGGAAAATGATGAAGGCACCTTCAACAAGCTACCACGCCCAGCCCAAATGGTTGTTGTGAATCTGATCTAGAGCCCCTCTACTTATCTTCCCCAAATGCCCCCAAGACCCTCGAGATCCTTCCTCTGAAACCTTTGTTAATGTCTCTATCGCACGGCCCTGAAGCGGCTCAAAAATGACAGACTAGGGTAGATCTCTCACTACCGAAGAATGCCCTGCTAGCTAGGGACGGGTCTCTCACCACCGAAGCTAGGGTCCATGTGGGATTTGACTCCATAAGTTATAGATGCACAATAAGCAAAGAGCTGCACGAGAAGGGGTCAATAAAATGTATATCAAAAGTGTCTTTTCTTCCTCCCTCGGCTTCTTATATACGTCTCCTCAGCAAACAAGCCCCCATAACCCTAGGCGCATTTCATTCCATGGAGGGGCCAATAAAATAAGAGTAACTATAGTTACTTTTTTCCTTTTTGAGTCGCCATGTCCAAAAGTGACCCCCAAACACAAAACTAGGATATTAAAACCACGGGGCCCTTCCCAAAAACTTCTAGCGTCCACGGCCCCTAGGTCTAACCAAGGTTTGGACTCAACATGGTCCTTGGTCCATTTAGCATAGTAAAAGGGGACATTACAATCGCCATGACAACTTCTCTTGTAGAACGATACTCAGCTTCTATGGAAGAACGAGAAACAAAGTGTTGTTTCTTGCTTCCCCATGATATTGGTCCAAATCCCATAAAGAAAACAAATCCTAAAGTATATTTTCTGTCATCAATGTTACCTACATTATCTGAATCCAAATATCCTGACAAGAAGAAGTTTTCATTCTTCTTGTATTCTAGACCAAGATCCACTGATCCTTTGAGATACCTCAAGATGCGTCTTCTTTACTACTTTCCAATGACAAACTTTGGGTTCCTACATGAACCTAGATAGATAGCGTACTGTAAAGATGATATCTAGTCTAGTGTAGATTAGGTAAATGAGACTCCCAATCAACTTCCGATAGAGAGTGGCATTTACCTCAGGAGATGGATCTGAAAAGAGATAACTACAATCTGTTCTCCATAGGTATAGTAATTGGTGTGCAATCCATCATCCTGAATTTCTCAAGTGTTGTCTTGGTATATTTCATCTGAGAAACAAAGATGTGATTCTCTTTCTACCATACTTCCAATCCAAGACAATAATGCATCACCCAAGATATGTCATGTCAAACGATCGATTAAGATCTTTCTTCGTTGCATCAATCATCCTCACTAAACTTCTAGTGATAACTAGATCATCGACATAGACAACGAAAATCACAATCTCCCCCTTGCTTTTTTAGGTAGAGATTGGGGTCATATTGATTTCTAACAAATCCATGTTGTACAAGATGCTCATCAATTTTGATGTACCATGCTCGGGGTGCCTGTTTGAGGCCATACAAAGATTTCCTGAGTCTGCATACCTTTGCTTCTTGACTAGGTACTACATATCCCTCAGGTTGAGTCATGTAGACTTCTTCTTGTAAATATTTGTTCAGGAAGGCACTTTTTACGTCCATCTAATGGAATTTCCAACCAAACTATGCAGCTAGAGCAAAGATCATCCTAATCGTCTTGATCTTAGTTGTGGGAGAAAATTTCTCCTTGTAGTCAATGCCTTCTTTTTGTGCATACCCCTTTGCTACAAGTCTTGTTTTATACTTGTCCACTGTCCCATCTGCTTTGTACTTAATTTTTAATATCCATCTGCATCCAATGGGTTTCTTCCCTGGTGGAAGATCGACAAGTTGTCAAGTGTTATTTTTCATTACTTGATCGATATTCGTAGTCCATGGCTTCTTTCCAAGATTTTGACTTTAGGGCTTCCCGGATCAGAGGGCTCATCAAACTTAATAACTCTACTCATCAAAATAAAGTTAACTTCTTCTCTTGCTTTACTTGAGTCCTTGGTCCAGGGGTGGATGTATCTGGTAGAGCATCCATTCTTGCATCTCGTAATGTGTTAGTACACCACTTGGGCATACGTTGAATTGTTCTTGTGGGTCGTGGTTCTATCAGATCATCCCCATCATCACTTTCCTTATCTGTGGGAACATTAGGTGAGTCTAGAGGAGGAGACTCTGCTTCCTTCTTCTCAAAAAAAATCAACATCTCTACTAGTGTAGAATTTTCTGGTCTTTGGATCCATCAATCTATACCCAAGAGTTTCTTCACTATACCCAATGAAGATGAGTTTATGTGACTTCATGTCCAATTTCTTTCTGTTCTGCTTGGGTATGTGCATACTTGTTTTGCACCCGAATACTCTAAGGTGTGCAATAAATGGTTTCTGTTTTGACCATGCTTCTTGTGGTGTTACTCCTTCAAGAGCAACTATGGGCACTCTGTTTAACAAATACACTGCTATCTTTGTTTTTTTTTCCTAGAATGTCTTTACAAGTCCAGAGTCATCGATCATGCATCACACCATTTCCATGATAAAACAATTTCTTCTCTCACTAACACCATTATGTTCCGGTGTGTGTGGAGGAGGCATTTGTCGATGAATCCCATGAGTTTGTAGGTAGTCTTTGAACTCATTATTGGTGAATTCCCCCTTGATATGAGTGGAGAGTTATGATGTGACGATCAATTTCATTCTCAACTACTACTTTGAACTTCTTGAAAGTTTCAAAATCTTCACTTGTCTTACGAAGACAAAAAATCCACATTTTCCTTGAATAGTCATCAACACATAGCATGAAGTACTAAAATCCAGAATGACTTGGTTACATCAGACCGTAAAGATCGGTATGAACTAGATCAAGCTGACCATGAGCTCGATATGTACTCTTCTGGAACAAAGCTCTGTGTTGTTTTCCTACTAGACAGTGAGGACACTTGTTTGTATCCTTCTGAAGAGATGGTAGCCCATGTACCATATTGTGCCGTGAAGTGTCTCGAGATACTTGAAACTAACATGACCAAGTCTCTGATGCCACAACTGTGCTTTGAGGTAGAGTTCTTAACCACAAGTTCTGATCATCTCTATGGACAAAATCAAGTTGGAACATGCGTCCCACATTGGAGGATTTTGCAACTATTTTCGAGCCTCGTGATTTATCTTGAATCAAACATGTTTTCTTGTCGAATGAGTATCAAAATCAATTTTTAGGTTGTGATCTAGGAGTTGACTGACTGAAATCAAATTCTTTGTTAACCCAGGGACATATAAGACATCTGATAGTCTGCAGTTGCGTGAACCAAGGGGTAGAGAAATGTTCCCAATCCCCTGAACTATATATGAAGAATCATCACCCAATGAAACATGGTTTTTTGAAGGCATGTCCCTCATTGAGGTAAACCACTCTGTGGTTGGTCATGTGTTGAGTGGCTCTGAATCAACATACCAGACATCACTAGATGACGTGGATGGTTCACTTGATCGAGTAGTGTACAAGAAGTCTTCATCATCTAAATGTTCTTCTTGCTCAACAATATTTCCTTGCTTGATGGGGTCTTCTTTTCCAATTCCCCTTTTTCTACCCTTGATTGTAGTTAGAATGTCCCTTGTAAGATTTTGTTGTTGAGGTCTAGAGTTACTTGGATGAACCTTTCTTGTAAGTATTATACCAATAATCTTATAAGTCATGTCCTCTTTTGCATATTAGACATTGTTTCTTCTATTGTTTGTCCCCGTGATACTGATTCTGATGTTGGGGCTTTTGATAGGAATTAGGTTTCCTTTACCTTTTTCTTTCCATTTTCGATGTGAAGAAAGTGTCTACTCCTCTTCGCCATCCTTATTATGCATGGCTTCCTCTTGTTACAGTAGGTTTACTAGCTTGTCAAAACTAACTATCGTATCTGACACGTTTAGTGTTGTGAAAAAAATGTGGTAAGAAGAGGGGAGTGCTCTCAGAATAATGGGAACGAGAGCATCATCGTGACCGCTTCTCCTAGGGCCGTAAGTGAAGCCCTCACTCTACAACTTTTTTAAGAAAGCTTCAATTTTCTCATTCTACTTGAACTTCAGTGTGTGTAACTGACTCTGCAAATTTAGTATGACATTCTTGTTTTTGGCCTCATATACTATGCACAATTTATCCCATGCTTCTTTTGCTATTTTAGCATCTCGAATGTGGGGTTGCACATCATTAGACACTCCAAACAAGATGATGAGTTTGGCCTTCTGATCTGCCTTATCAAACTATCATTGTTGTGTTGTATCAATAGTTGATCTGGTCAGAGTACCATTCACAGCAGTCCAGATCTCTTCAAACTCAAGTTGTTTCTTAATTTAGTCTTCCATGTAGCATAGTTGTTTCCTCTGAGTAGTTGTGAATCTGAAAGAAATAATTTGGGGGCATTAGTGCCCATTTTACAGAAATCACTGATAGGGTTTGGCTCTTATCACTCTAGGTATAAGGTCTCCCAATCTATACATCATCGGTCCTAATATACTTGAACATTTCTATATGCGCACCCTTCCGATATACCTGGTGGTACGTGGAAGAAGCTCGCCCTTTCTATATACCCGACGCAGACGTGAAACAGTGTTAACGTCGTGAAAGAATTCAATACATGGTACCAAGACAAGATCTTGAAAGGGGTCTCATGTAATTATTGACACCGGCTCAAAGAAATATCCTCATACGCGCGCGTAACTTCACTATATACTTGGATAATTTCTTAGTCAAGATTTATGTCGTGCAATCGTTCACAAACGGATGGGATGGCTCATAGTGTGTGCATTGTGACCTTATTACTCCCTCGATTTAAAGGGTCGATGCCTAGACAACGTTGTTGTAGCTATATTAGGCGTTAAGTGCAGTAGTAGTCGTGACGGCTTTACCCGTAAGTGCTTCCCAGAGGCACTATATATACCAAATGCTGCGAATGAGATCTAGGATCTCATGAGTGTTACATAACCAAATTTACTATATTTGATTACAATTTTCTGCTAGTTTCTAAGCGATTCTGATATTTGCATTGATTGACTATGGCAGCCAACAAATTAGTACAATATGATGAAGCATGTAATTACGTTCAAAAAATTAGAAAAAAATTGAATGGTAGACAAAAACAAATTGTTTTGCCGGCCCTAGTGGCATCCGGAGCCCAAAATGACCCGCTACGCCAAACAATTACAAAATATAGCTGAAAATGCAATTTCTAGATAGGCCTCCTTTTGCAAAAAGTTCTCAGAATGTAAAAATATGCAGAGTGGAGGAAAAAAATTGCCCTAAAATAGGGTTTTTCTCACTAAATTTAGTTAGTTATAACTAAATTTGAATTTGTCAATAAAATTAGCAGTTCCACTAAATTTCCCGCCAAATTTGGTACTGGGTGAGGGAGGGGGAATTGACCCCTTGACCTCTCTTGATGGGAAGTATCTTACAAAAGCTATGCTAGCCACTTGGGCGGCTAAGCTAAACAAGTATACATAAAGAGCAAATTGTAATTAAACACTTCCAAACTGTAAAACCATACCTCTTTAAAAAACCATGGTTTGGGAAAGGTGGTTTTGAGCAAAAATTCCAGCAAAGAGAAAAAATGACAGGCGGTTTTGAGTGTGTATGGCACCTTAGATCAATTTTTTTCCTTCCTTTAAGCTTGTAATCTCTTCCTTGGTGTATTCAATCCTCATCAACCTTAATTGCAATGAATAAAGGTGGTTTTGATGAATTTGATGGCGGTTTTGAGGAATTTGATGATGGTATTACATGGGATGGGGCTAGGAAGTTATAGAGGTAACTCTGGCTCTCTTTTTCTTGCATAAGCTTCTCCAATGCTCCTCAAACTCTGCTACAATCCTCCAATATCCTTCAACCTGCTCTGACACCAAATGTAATTTCACAAATAGGACGGAACCCTCGTATATTTTATTAATGTGAAATTAATCAACCATTATAATGGAATGTTGCAATATTTATACATATTGGACAACAATATACAAACAAATAAATGGGTTGCACAGGTATAACCAAAATCACAACAACTTCCAAAATGCATCCGAGAAACAACAATAATTAAATACAAACAAATAATAATTGTTACAACTACGTAACAATATAGCCTATGCAATAATATGACAAATATTGTTATAAAGTTTTATAACAATATATAAACTAATTACCTTATTAAATAATTAAATATTTAAGGTAATATAATGCATAAATTAACCTAACACATCAATGACCAACAAGGTGCATACAAAACCTCTCCCAAACCCTCTCACGGGCTGAAATTGTAAACTACATTATTAAGTATTTTATCTGTGAAGGTAGGTATTCTAGACTAAACACAATCCACTTCAAATTACTCAATCATATAAAGAATAATAGGCATGTCAATGTGCTTAATTTCTTAAATGAGATCTTGAAAAAGATGAGTAAGGAAGCACAAAGGGGAAGGTCAAGCACTTTCACACCACCGTCTTGTTACTTCGGTAATAAAAAACACCTTGCAAAGAGAACATTCTGAGCTAAATGGGAAGATTTTGCAAAGGTCGAGCATATTGATGAATTGTTGGGACATAAAAGGAAGAAGAGAAGTACTTGAAAGTTCTTCCACCCATGCATTTGAACCCACAAATTTAACTTCTCCATCCATAAAACCCCTATTTCTGATAACTTACCTTCTTTTGAACCAAATCCTGAGCCAATATCACCTAAGAGGATATTTATTGATGAAACTCTCCTTGAATTTTCCACTCATGAATCATCCACCTCAAAGGGAAAGAGAAAATCTTCCAAGCCAACTCTTACACCCCCAGCACTATCATAGGCTCTAACTAGAAGGCCAAAACCTCCAAGCTCAAGAAAAATCACACCATATCACTTGACAAAGAATGTGGAAGTTGTTGAGGAAAATATTGAGAATAAACCAATGGATATTGAGTAGGGAGGCAATAATGTTGCATATAGGAGCAATAATGTCTTGAGGAGACCATGGAGGATCCGAAGAGAAAAAGGGAGAAGGAGGTGGTGGTGGAAAACTTTACATGAATGTCATGTTGAGTACATGGAGGAACATGCAGAGGTAGTTCATGCTAGGGTAAGTCATGAAGAGCATAAAGGAGAAGAAGTTGAAAAGGGAACTGAGGAAATAGTTCCCGTAGCCAAAGGTGATGAGGAGAGGATGGAAGAGGAAAAGAAACAAGATAGAGAAGAA
Organism: Taxus wallichiana var. yunnanensis; assembly: GCA_018340775.1. Lineage (NCBI taxonomy): Eukaryota > Viridiplantae > Streptophyta > Pinopsida > Cupressales > Taxaceae > Taxus > Taxus wallichiana. Next base: position 143,372,640 of record CM031236.1, read on the forward strand.
ACTAGACAAGAACATCATGAAGAGCTTGAAGGAGTATGCGAAGTGGAGCATACTCATGAAACATTTTGAAATGTAAAATTTTAAGGAACTAATGGAAGAAGAACTAGACGAGGAAGTTGGCCAAACAACTCATGCATGAGGGAACATAGGAAGGCCGAGAAACAGAAATCGGTTAACAAATTGAACTTGACCACATACCCCAATATGTTGAGGAGGTGATTTAGCAAGTTTTCCATGGAATTGAGGAAGAACATATTTTTGAGGAAGTTAAATTAGTACAAGAGAATATTCTTGTAGTTACCCATGTAGTAATTGAGAAAGTGTTGGAGAAGACACCACCATTTTTACCACATGCTAACCTACAATACCTTGTATAGCCCCATTACTGATCACAAATTATCATTCAAGAAGTTATAAAAGAGCCCGTCAAACCAGTTTACGAAACATGGCAACACGAGACATATGTTGTTGGATTACCGGGTCTATCGACTTGAAACTTATGTTAAAAGTTAAAAGGAAAATGGGAGAGAAAAAGAAGAACTCATCTTCTAAAGAACAACAAGACATGGAGGGAAAAGACCAGGAAATTAAGGCAAAAGATAAAGAGATTGAAAGGCTAAAGAAAAAGTAGGAAGAGACACTTAAAGTGGCCTATGAGATATTTAGACACATGCCTCCTTCCAATGTCTATGCCATTTTCTTAAAAGAAAAGATGTTACAACTCAAGCTTACCTGTATCAATTATGATATTCCATTTGACATTACTTTGCAGCTAGGAGCTTTTTTAGATTATATCTAAAAATGCCTCATGAAATTTAGCTCATGTTGTGTGAATTATACATGTACAATTATGCCCTTGAGTATGATATGGATTAGATCCCGAGATTTCTACATTAGATATGTTCCCATTAGAGCACTTTTCTCTTATTTTAACAATGAATTGGACAGGAGAACCGGATGTAAGAGTACGGGCACTTGGAAAAGGTACAACCACTGATGATCAGGACAGAAGCTAATAACACAAAGGTAATTATTGAAGAACGTGGAAAATATATGGAGAAAAGGGAAATCGATGATGGGTATGGAAGATGTGGATAGTTCATGAGGAAGTTAGGGACAAAATTAAGTACAATGCAAGAGAGATAGTATATGCCTACAGGATGCGGTGGCAAGAGATGTCCCCTGAGATGCAAAGGAAAGAAATTTACTCTTATCATAATATCATTCCAACTTTAAGAAGGGTGAATGCATACATTGAAGTTTCTATTGCATGTGCCAAAACTTGGTTTCCAATTGGTTATCACCCACCAATATTCCACTTTCATATACCACATTGGTCTGGTGATAAGCCATTGAATGAAGAAATGCAGGACATAATCATGAATGGTTACAAAATGAATAGAGGTTACTTCTTCACATAGCCTGAAGGAACAACTACCCCAGTGGATTTCAGACACTTATACAGCACAAATCTTACAAAGATGAAACAATAAAAATCATTTCTACAACTCATTCATATAAAATTAGCATACACCGATCAACCTAACATGTAATTAAAATCTCAAAAGAGATGTATGAAGGCACTTAACTAATTTTAGATGAATTCTTGAGATATTTGGGAGTGTGCAACAGTGAAACTAGAAGGTTTAAACCTGAATAACCTTTGCAATAGAGGCTTAAACTATGAATCAACCTGGGAAAAACCATACCAAACTTCCAAGACTATATTGTACAATCCTAACCCTATTATACAGACTTTGACCTACTTTGAATCAACTTTTGCAACTTTTTGGGTTGGTTGTCTCTCGAGATATGTCTATCACTATCAAACCCTAGTTGTCGCATATGCAACAAGGCTCTCTAAATGGACTGATCATCATCTCAAACCCTAGTCATGGATGAAGAGTCCTGCAAAACAAACATTAGAAGGGTTATGGTCACCCTCATGCATTTTCAACATTGACATTACTCTAAAGAGGCCTCAAACTGCACGTCATTCTCCACCTAACATGTGATATTTAGATAGATCAATCGGTTTGGCATTTTGTTTTACCAAACTTGATTTGACTTGAGTTTTGCTAAAATACTTAAAGAGGATGTTTGAGTGCTTGTAGATGAGAGATATGGCTTCCTTGACTTGGGATGTAGTTTTAGACCTTATGTGGGTACTTTGTAGACACAAAATCATGCACTTGGGTACATTTTCATGTCCCAAAAGCATACTTGCATTCATATGATTCCTAAGTAAGAAAACTAGTAATTGACAGTTATCTTTGGCATCTTTGCTTTGTTTCTTGTCTTCTTTCTGGTCTTTCACACCTTACAATTAAGTCGGTATTTCACTTGCTTATCTTTTATGACTCTGGACACCAACACCCAGCCAGGATGCCAATGCACAGGTGCCCCATCCCCTCTAGGTGACCCTAACCTATTTCCACCTTACTCACTCTTTTTGGGCCTCTTTTATCTTTTGGGTATCTTATTTTATTATGGGTCGGCCTTCCAGTTGTCAATTACGTAATTCAACCAAGGGAATCATATAAATACAAAGCTATGTAACCAAAATAAAGGAACAAGATCTAAGCATCTATTATCATTACCTAAGGTAGCATACAAAGGCATCTAAGAGCATCAAAGGCATCCATCTAGAATTCACACAAGGGATAAGGGATTGTATTTTTGCATACACTTCATAGGAAGGTAAATTTCATTTTGCCATCCATACATCTATTTACATTGGTACATCTAGCTATCATTCGTTATCAAGTGCACTTGCACAAGGGCTTCCTAGGGCATGATTCTATAACACACTCACAAGAACTAAATGGAGTTTGAGATGTAGTGCAACACTCGGTCTTGAGTTCACTCAGTTGAGTGACCGCTGTGGTCGATTCGACTCCCCGTATTTCATATCTTATTTTTGGGATTTGATGTAGTTTAAGGGTTTTATAGGTGAACATATTTTTACAGTTACATGTGTAGTTGGCAATCATCCAACAACATACATGCGACCAACAGTGACTACCAGTGACACTTGCGTGACACCAGAAAAATCAGTTCCAAGCTCCTGCGCTAGCATCACGAGACACCTAAAAATAGACTCTAAAACCTAGGTGCCCTTGACCTAGTCTAGGCTTATCCGACAATTCCGAACTTATCGTACATAGTTACGATGGTCTACCTTTCTTGTTCATTAGTATTCCAATATAGATCAGTCCCAGGAAAAGTGTGAAATCAGATAAGTCCTCTACTCTCCCTCTCTTGCACTTAGGGTTTCATATTTATTAGCTTATTTTCTTGTGTCAAATATGTACTTTAGCATTTATTTATCATACGTGACTCTGCAATTAGGGTTTAACACTTATTCTATTTTTGTTAAATCATTTGGTGAACCCAACATTTGAACACTCTCATATCTTTTCTTCTTCTCATTGCTTCAATATCCTAAGTTTCTTCCCCATGGATGTCTCCATCCATGCCTTTTTCTGAGGATAATCCTAATTGTGTAAATAAAATTAGATCTTATTTGGCTAATACTTATATTCCTCCTCATACTTCACCTAAATATGTGTATCATAAGTTTACTTCAGCTCTATCTCTCAATGAAGACCACATTACTTTCACATCAGATGAGTTGCCTTCTCAAGCCATGTTAGAGCATGATCCCCCTTTATATTCATGTTTGCATCAATAATGTTGGGGTTAAACGTGCCTTAGTTGATAATGGATTGGGGATTAATATTTTTAATATAGCATTTCTCCACTAACTTGGCCTCTCTGAGGCCTCTTTGGCTCCCTCATATATTTCTATTTGTGGATTTGATAATATTCCCAAGCGTGTCTTAGGTACTATCACACTCCCCATTCTTTGTCGGGCCATGTACACTACCTATTCCATGTCACGTGATGCCCAATAATCTTAATTATAACATTCTTCTTGGGCGGCCTTGGATCCATGCCATGCATGCAGTTCCTTCCACTCTTCATACATGACTTAAATTCCTTTATCAAGGAGTTATCTACGATGTTCTAGTAGATCCATCCCCTTTCGCATATTATAATTCTATTGAGCATTCCACATAAACCCTTATCTCTTATGTATCTAATCAACATTTCTCCAAATATGGTCTTGGTTATAAGTACCTGCTTTGTTATGGTTTTTCTAGTAATGGTTTAGGCCAACATGGTCAAGGAGTCACATAACCATTGGCTCTCCCCACTCAATCTAACAAACTTGGCCTTGGATATCATCTTCCCTCCACATCTTCTTTGGAGGCTTATGTTGTTCTACATACTTCTTCACTTCCTCTCTTATATCTAAACTCATCAGTGACTCTACTTTTGTTGCTTGGCCTTGATTTGGACACTTTTTCTACTAATGATTCTCTTTTAGAATACACATGTGACTTACGATCACCTCCCCTCTTTCCATCATAAGAAATGCTCTCCATCATTTCTTAATGTTACTACCTACTTTGGTGAATCAGATACACCTAATGAAAGTATGGATGCTTGTGACACCATTCCTACCAACCCATACATAGAGGATCGGTCGATTCTTCTAAATAAAGACACCATTCAATATAACCTTGGCATTGCTACCAACCCGCGAATGGTTTTGCTAGTTATTTCTCTTACGCCTACTTGAGAAACATGATATTAAACAAGTTCTTCATGAATTCTCTGATATATTTTCATGGGACTATAACGATATGCCTGATATTGATCCTTCTGTAGCCATGCACAATATCGTCCTTCACCCCAGTGCAAAACCTGTTCAACAAAAAATTACAAAATGCATCCAAAGGTCACATTGCTAGTCAAGGAAGAAATACAACACCTATTATATGCTAGATTTATTCGTATTGTGGATTTTCCTGAGTGGGTGTCTAACATCGTGATATTTATGAAGCCGAATGACAGGGCTGTTGTTACTTAGATTTTGGTGATCTCAATAAGGCTTGTCCTAAGGATAGTTTCCCATTTCCACACATTGACGCCATCGTTGATTCCACTGCTAGATATGATATCCTTTCTTTCATGGATGGCTTTGCTGGTTACAGATCAAATAAAAAACAACCCAATGAAGTCGAGAAGAAAATTCATTTACTATGCCATGGGGAACATTTTGTTATACTGTCATGCCTTTCAGCCTTAAAAATGTTGGGGCCACTTACCAATGAGCAATGATGCATATCTTCCATGACTATATTCATAAAATCCTTGAAGATTATGTTGATGATATACTTTCCAAATCACGACATCGTTCCACACATGCTCAAGATCTCCGCACACTCTTTGAACATTTACAACAATATAAAGTATGCCTAAATCCAAAGAAGTGTGTTTTTAGAGTTATAACTGGTAAGCTCCTTGGGTACATTATTTCCCAACGTGGAATTGAAATAGATCCCAATAAAATTTGTGTCATTATTGGCATGCCTCCACCTCGTAATTTTCATTAGTTACGCTCACTGCAAGGTAAAATTTAGGCCATCCGTCATTTTATCACACAACTTGCTGATAAAACCTAGCCATTTACATGTTTGATGAAAAAGGACACTAAATTTGTCTTAGAAGACCATAGCTAAAGGTCATTCAAAGCTCTTAAAGCATATCTCTTAAATCCTCTTGTCTTAGTACCTCCCACAGTTGATTGGCCTTTCTTATTATATATTTCTGCTACATTCCATGCATTAGGGGCCCTTCTAGTGCAACACAATGATTCTCAACATGAGAGAGTTGTCTATTACATTAGTTATACTTTGATATCTTATGAATGTAACTATATTTACATTGAGAAATTATGTACATTGCCCTTGTCTTTGTGCCAAACAAGTTATGACACTACCTTCTTAATAATGAGGTTCATATCATTACCAAGGTAGATCCTCTACGATACCTCTTATCTCACACACATCTCTTGGATGTCTTGCATGATGGGTCATGCTACTTATAGAGTTTGACTTCAAATTCATTCCACAAAAAGCAATCAAAGGCCAAGTTATCGCCGATCAACTAGTGGCGCACCTCTTTCAGATGCATCACCTGTTTGTGATTCTTTCAAGATGATTTCACTGCTTATACCATTGATACTGACACTTGGACTATGTACTTTGATGGGTCTCGTTGCCTCTCAGGGGTGGGGGCTAGAATTGTGTTCATCACTCCACATGGTGATCATCTCCCCTTCGCATATCACTTAGGGTTCTCATGTACAAATAACATTTTTGAGTATGAGGCCCTCATTTTCAGCCTCATCGTCACATGTAAACTTCTTATTTGCAATATCCACATACATGGTGATTCACAACTTATTATAAATCAAGTTAATGATACATATCAAACAAAAGAGGAGCATCTTGTCCCATATAATAACTTGGTAAAAACAATCCTAACTACATTTGAGTCCTACTCTCTTTTCTGTCATTCCACACAAAGACAATTGACATGCGGATGTTATGGCTAGTGTGACATCACTCATTCCTCAAGATATCATTGATGAGCAGCCACATTTATCATTCACCACTTACGACGGCCATCTACTAGATAGTCCACGTTTTAAAGCACATGTTATCACACGTAGTAATGACCATCCTAAATGGTTTACTCAAATTTATAACTTTCTATATCAACAAGCCATTCTGGATGGATTTCAACCTCATGAAGCTCATCATTTGTGACGTGAGGCCACATGATATGTAATCATTGGTGCTTCATTATTTAAAAGATCATTTGATGGTCATTTTTGTGATGTTTAGGATTCGATAACATCCCCATAGTTGTTTCTCACATTCATGATAGTCTGTGTGGTGGTCACTTCTCAGGAAAATCCATGTCACACAAACTTCTATGTCAAGGCTACTATTGGCCTACTATGGAACAAGATTGTTTAGAATATGCCAAACATTGTGATAAGTGTCAAAAACATGGCAATCTCCACATATGACCTCTAGCCTATTGCTCCATCATGGCCCTTTTCCTTATGGGGTTTCGATCTCGTCGGAAAAATTAACCCCGAATCGACAAATGGTCATAAATAAATCATTATTGCTATGGAATACTTTACTAAATGGATCGAATCCACACCCCTCGTAGACATAAAATCATGCACTTTAAACATTATTTTATCCTGGTCTCATACTACTATTTAGAGGGTTTTTGAGTGAATAAAGTACTAATTAACCCCGTCTCTTGGCCATTTTAATTTGATTTCTATCATTCCCGACCTCCACCACACACACGATTAGTCAGTTTCCATCATCTTTCGTCATTTTAGCCCTAATTGGGGTGCCCATGGGTGCTCTTGTCCCACCATGGGTGTCATGATCCTTCTTTGAACTTTCCTGCCACTTTTTGGGCTCTTTCTAGCTGTTTAAGATCTTTATCTTTTTGGTGGTCATCCATTTCGGGTTAATTAAAAAATTAGATCAAGAGAACCCTATAAATATAAAGTTATGAGACCATAATGAGGGACCAAGCGCTAGTCACCACTATCATCCATCTAGGGTTGCATCTATATATTGCATTGGAGATCACTTGCATCCACATAACTCCATTACAAAGCACAAGGCTAGGTCATCTGCATCACACACAACATAGGGGAGGATTCTATTCTATTCCATCAACACATTCTATTACATTTTCTACATATATTTATTATTTGATACTTCACAAAATGCGGTGGCACAAGAGCACCTAATTCACACACTCACCGGAACTACATTTGGGTGCAAATGTAGTGTAACGTATAGTTAGTAAGCCTATGTTTTGGCGCATTGAGATCATTTGACCCATTCATTTGCATTCTTCTTTTTTTTAGGTTTTGATACTCCTTGGTCTTTTACATGTCTTTTCATCATCTAGGAATATCGGTGATACGTGAAGCGGTGCAGCGAATTTGATGCGACACACAACGAGGTTCCAACCCATATGTCAAACTGTAAAGATCAGTTTTAGAGCTTTTACATAGACCAAGGCACCTAGTTTGCGAGACTCGAGCACTGTGGGCACCCCGAGTCCCTTTCCAAGCACTCCAATACAACCATATTACTTAGATCCATCCTTTTCGGGGCTCCTACATAGTCGTTCCTTCTTCTAGATTCTCTAGTCATCTCTACGACACAGTCTTGTGAGCATCTTCTATTCAGCTAAGTTCTTTCCTCTTCTCTCTTGCACATTAGGGTTAACATTTCCCTTTTTATAGTTGCTTGGATCATCTTTATATTTGTTTATAACATCTATTTACTTTATTTACAGATTGTTCATGGCTTAAATTAACCATAGTACATATATCTACATTTTTAGTTAATCACCCTCCAAACTATCATTGGCCCTGACATTTGTCGTTTTATTACTACCCACATCATTACACACTTTGGCATTCCCTCCACCATTATCACCGATAATGGCTCTCCTTTCAAAAATAAGGATGTTAAGCACCTCTATGCCAAATTCAAGATCAAGAAAACATTCTCCACTCCTTATTATCCACATGGCAATGGCCAATCCAAAGCCAAAAATAAGACAATTGTTAAAATATTACGCAAGACCGTTGATACTAGTGGTGACGATTGACACAATTAAATTTTATACGCTATTTGGGCTTATTGCACTATTGTGCGTACCCCCTTAAATGTTATGCCCTTTTCACTTGTGTAACACATGAAGTAGTAATCCCCTTAGGGATGGAAATTTCCTCCTTACGGGTGTCCTTTAAAGGCATTCTCAAAGACAAAAAATATCATTAACATCGTCTCCATGAGCTTGATATGGTTGACTTTCGTCACGTGCAAGCTCTTGAACACCTTTGAGTATATTAGGCTTGTATTGCACAAGCTTACAATAACAAGATTCGCCCATGAGAGTTCAATATCGGTGACCTTGTATTAAAGGAAAATCATATTAACACAATAGTTGAAGCCCATGTCAAAGGTAAATTCAAACCTAATTGACTCAAACCTTATGTCATCACACACGGAGCTAAGGAGGCGTCTATCACCTAGCTACTCTCCTCAACAAGCCACTCAAAACCCCGCTAAATGTAATGCATCTCAAACGCTACTACATGTAAAAAAATCATTACCCTATTACACACTCTTGTGCTCGAGTTCACACTTGATTGTTGAGGGCATACTACATACATGAACCTCACACACTACACATTTCACACTCCGAGTTTCATGACACATCTTTCTAACATTCTATTCTCACACGTCATACTACCTTATGATGCAATCTAGTTCCACAATTTTTACTTGACTGTTGAGGGTCTAATTCTAAAATGAACCTCATATCCATTACACTTCACACTTCATTCTTCATAATACATCTTCCTAGGATCTACTCTCACACAACACATTACCCGATGACACACTCTTGTTTTATGGTTCATTCTTGGTAATCGAGGGATGTTTTATAAATGAACCTCATCTCATACTCATCCACATCATTGGGGGCATGCTGCTCTATCACATTCATATTGTGTACCATTCCATCTCACTCATACATTGCATCTTTGCATATCTTGGTTGCACATATTATTGTTTGCTTATGCTCATATGTTAGACTTTATTTACTATGTTAGCCAGATATCTAGTATGTCATTATCTTTATCATATACACATGCACGTTCACTTTCTTTATGGTTGTGATTGTGAACTTCCTACAATTCTTTACATGCAATAATGATGTTTGGGCTGCACCTCTTACCAGATCCCACGAGGCTCTGGGGGCATCTACATTTACTACTCTTCCACATCACAGGTGTTATTGTTTCATTATTTACTACTTCCCAACACTACTTTACATTGATTTATACATGCTTTGACACAATCTTTATATTTCTAACATGCTAACAGGTGCTTCATGTGTAGCATTTTCTTTACTGAAAAATTGTTTTCCACCATGGTTGTGTGTTACATCCTAATTGACATTTTTGGCTCTTGTATGCTAGTGTTTATGGGCTATGCCCCTTGTCTTGTATGTAAAATGTATGCATTTGGCCACTTCGGCCCTAATTGTCTTGTGACATTGTGAGCGATGTCCCATGTCTAAAACCCACTTTTTGTAGTCTTTTTTCTATGCACATGTGCTTGTTACATTGCTTTTATATGACATGTTTGCTTCTTTCTCTACTAACACATGTTATTAGCTAGCTTGTTTGCATGTGCCTTGGTTTCCACCATGCACATTCTCTATCTATTGTAGGGTATATACTTTAGATCAGTTTGTGGTCCTCTCCTTTGGACCACATGGTTCTATCGTCGTCACATGCACCCCAAATGAGGGGGCATACATTGGGTGAATCGGTCACCCCACACAATAACTTAGAACTATAGATAAGATATGTATAGTACATGATCAACACAGGCTATAGTTTCGAAATGGCCCGAAATCGACTTGGGTCCTCGGTTTAGTATAGACTCTAATGCCCGAGAAATAGACACTCAAGAATGGCGCTCCTAACCTCTCTGGGCACCTATTTCTGTGGGAGATATATAACTACTTTCTCGTATCAACACAATTTTCAATAGTTCACGGAAGCGGTTTCACGGTACAAGTATATTCCTCCACAAATCAAAATGCATTCTTTCTCCATTTCTACATGAAACTAATATAGTATAACTCGAAACTAAACATAGATCACACCATCTATAGTGGTGTATAAATTCAGGAAGTAGTAAAGAAAGGAGAGTAACACTAGACCTTTCTCCCCAACACTCTTTTTCCATTGCGTGAGATTGCCCAAAAAACTTACTCTTTTACAACATTCTCATAACATCTCTCTATCCATTTTACACTCATGATCATTAGGTGCACACTTTCCTTTTACTACTTTTACACACATTTACATGCTTTTGCATACTTTTACAGAGTTTTCATAATACATGACTTTGATTACTCTTTTGCTCTTCTTTTGCAGGTTTGTTCTTAATACACAACAAGAAGCGACCCACATCAAGCACAACAACAGTACAAATGGTACACAATACGCTTCACCCTACTAGGTCATTTCCTCTTTCTTAGCTTCCACGCTTTATTTTTATCACTTCATGCTTTCATTTGTCTCTTCAGCATGTTATCGCCATCACATTCTACATGGTTATTAGGTATGTATCTCTTATCTACTTTATGTTATCAAGTATTCACTCAACAACATAAATTGGGGGCAAATGTAGACACAAAATCATGCACTTGGGTACATTTCTAGGTCCTAAAAGCATACTTACATTCATATGATTCCTAAGCAAGAAAAATAGTAATTGATAACTATCTTTGGCCTCTTTGCTTTGTTTCTTGTCTTCTTTTTGGTCTTTCACACCCTACATGACCAGTCGATATTTCACTTGTTTATCTTTTATGACTTTGGACACCAAAGACCCGACCACAATGATATCGGCACTCAGGGGCCCCCGTCCCATCCTGGGTACCGCCCTGACCTCTTTCCACCTTACTCACTCTTTTTGGGCCTCTTTTATCTTTTGGGCATCTTATTTTCTTATGGGTCGGCCTTCCAGTTGTCAATTACGAAATTCAACCAAGGGAATCATATAAATACAAAGCTATGTGACCAAAATAAAGGACCAATATTTAAGCATCTATTATCATCACCTAAGGTTATATCTAAAGGCATCTAAGAGCATCAAAGGCATCCATCTAACATTCATACAAGGGATAAGGGACTTTGCATTTTCTGCATACACTTCATAAGAAGGGGAAGTTCATTTTTCCATCCACACATCTATTTTCATTGGTACATCTAGTTATTTTTCGTTATCAAGTACACTTACACAAGAGATTCATAGGGCACGATTCTATCACATACTCACAAGAACTATATGGAGTTTGAGATGTAGGGCAACATTCGATCATAAGTTCACTCAGTCGGGTGACTTTCGGGGTTAGTCTGACTCCCCATATTATATCTTTTCTTTTTGGGATTTGATGTAGTTTTAGGGTTTTGCATGTGAACATCTCTTTGTAGGTTACTGTGTAATCAATGATCATTTAGTGACATACATGAGACTAACAATGAATACCAGTGATACTTGTGAAACACCGGAAAAATCAAGTTCGAGCTCTTGCATAGTCACATTTACCCAGTAGACTCTAGCGTCCCCGACCCGGTCTAGGCACCCCGGTCTAGGCTTATCCGACAAGACCATAATTTATTGTGCACAGTTGCAACAATATGTCCTTCTATTCATCAATCTTCCAATCAAGATTAGTGCGAGGAAAAGTGTGAAATCAGCTAAGTCCTTTACTCTCTCTCTCTTACACTTAGGGTTTCATATTTATTAGCTTATTTACTTCTATCAAATATTTACTCAATTGTTTATTTATCATACATAACTCTATAATTAGGGTTTAACACTTATCTTATTTTTGTTAAATCATGTACTACCCTAATGACTTCAAATGTGTTATTATGAGATTTATGAAGCTTGGAATGCCTTTTACAAGTGTATGAAGTGAGTGATTTATTGCATTGCCTTAAGAGTTCCCACTTAACAAATGAGGTAGTGTTTACTTGCTTATATAAGGTCTCGTAGATGATTTATCTACGAAAGGCCAACCCAAATGAAGTAAAATACTCGACGAAAGATGACAATTTGAAAGGGTAGTTGAAAGACATTTCGGTTTAAGACCGTCTGAAGTAGGTCAAGACTAGATGTATGGTCTGGATAATTTGTATAGTCCCGACTAGGAGCAAGAAATGTGTAAAATGATCTTTAGGGCTGATAAATTGATGTTTCTCTATTGATTTTTACATTGTATTCTTGGGATGTGTTTGTAGACATCTAAAATATCGACATGATTAATTGCGATTAACTTTGTCCATTGCAACAACATCTAAATCCATATAATAATTAATCACAAGATTAATTTTTATTAATCCATTTATCATTTTCCCCTTTATCATTTATCTAATATTCTATCATTTCATTATTAATACTTTTAATACATCATCATATCCCATTTCATCCTTAATCACTTTTATTTCATTATTATATCATATTATCCTATAAAAATCCCTATTAACATTTTCTAGGAATTTAATATTCTTATATCTACCTACCCACCTACCCTACACATCCCTACACCTAGCCTTTCCATGTAATCTCACATCTAATTATCTTTATTAACCTAATCTAATTCTAATCCTAATCATATCCTCACCTCTAAATCTAGAGGCTTCTATTTCTAGAAGCCTCTCTAAAATTCCCTCCATATTTTAAAATTCAAATATAATGGAGGCTTCTTCTAAATTCTAGAATTATCCAATTCTAGATCTTTCTATCCTCACATGCATCCTCCACCCTTGATCTAAATCCAACTTGGCTTCATCCTAGCCATTGAATCCTCCACCCACAAACTATAGATTGAACTCTCATCCTCCATGAGAGAATAACTTGGAAATCCATAACAAAGTTCTGCCACTTTTATCTTGATCATCCAATAAATCTATCTTCAATCCAATCTAATCATCCATCCATTAATCTTCATCAAACAATCTTCATTAAAGAAAGGGGAGGTGTTGCCCAAGTTTATCCACACAAATTTGAAGCAATCCAAGAGCAACCAACATCAATCAAGATTATCCATAACAAAGTTCGCCACTTTTATCAAAATTCAAATATATCTCCCTCTATTCATGGAGGATTCTTCCAAATTCTAGAATTATACAATTCTATATTTTTCTATCCTCACATGCATCCTCTACCCTTGATCTAAATCCAACTTGGCTTCATCCTAGCCATTGAATCCTCCACCCACAAACTATAAATTGAATTCTCATCCTCCATGAGATCACAACTTGGAAATCCATAACAAAGTTCTACCACTTTTATCTTGATCATCCAATCAATCCATCTTGATCCAATCCAATCATCCATCCATTGATCTTCATCAAACAATCTCCATCAAAGCAAGGGGAGGTGTTGCCCAAGTTTATCCACAAAAATATGAAGCAATCCAAGAGCAACCAACATGAATCAAGTTTATCCATAACAAAGTTCTATCGCTTTTATCAAAATTCAAACATATCTCTCTCCCTCCATTGAAATTTTAATTCAATGGAGGCTTCTTCCAAATTCTAGAATTATCCAATTCTAGATCTTTCTTCCTCGCATGCATCCTCTACTCTTGGCCTAAATCCAACTTGGCTTCATCCTAGCCATTGAATCCTCCACCCACAAACTATGAATTGAACTCTCATCCTCCATGAGAGCACAACTTGGAAATCCATAACAAAGTTCTACCACTCTAAAATTCCATCCTTCATATTTAAAAATTCAAATATATCTCCCTCCCTCCATTGAATTTTTAATTCAATGGAGGTCTCTTCCAAATTATAGAATTATCCAATTCTATATTTTCTATCCTCGCATGCATCCTTTACCCTTGATCTAAATCTAACTTGGCTTCATCCTAGCCATTGAATCCTCCACCCACGAACTATAAATTGAACTCTCATCCTCCATGAGAGAACAACTTGGAAATCCACAACAAAGTTCGCCACTTTGTGGATGGGTTTGGTTAGGAGGTGATTGTTTAGGACATGATTAGTTGATTGAAGATTTAAGATTAGATATTTGTTGATTGAATGTTGAATGATTTCTAGGATATTAGGATCAACGTGGTATGGCTGATTTGGATGAGGAGAGGATTGGTTAAGGTAGGATGTGAGATTTGATATTTGTTTATTAAGATGTTGGATGGTGTGTGGGATTTTATGATCAAAGTGAGATGGTTGAATTTGATGGGTGGGGGATGATGGGATAACTTGGTTGATGGGTTTAGAAAAGAGGCATGAGTTTGAATGTTTGTTTGGAGAGGATTGGGATTGAGGGTTAAAGACCATGGTCGAATAGGATGTGTGGGGGATTAGATTTGAATTATGATTGTTGATTAAGGATGGTGATGGGATTAGGATTAGGGTCATGTGAATATGATGATGTTTAATTGATTAAAATTTTAATTTGATAAAATGGTTAAGGGTGTTCACAGGCACACAATAAACATGTAACACACACCCTAACTAGTCAAGTAGGATTGCAATCAAGTTATAGCCCGCTTTGATACCACATACCAACGATGGTGCCACAATGATGGCTCTCCACCTATGTGTCGATGTGGGGTCGACTAGCAAGTAATCTTAGAGAGTGTGGCCTCCTTGCACTATAGCTTAATGTGCAACCAAAATGTTGCCTAGTTTAGGATGCATGAGCACACTAAGGGAGTCCCTGATATACCTTGCGGTATGTGGGGTCCAAGTCTGTCTTAGTAAGGATATTGTTTGAGGCCTGGGTATTGGGACTTATAATCCCCTCACTTCACGCCGCTTTTAAAACAAACAAGAGCTTAGCCAATAACCACAATTGTCCTTGAATTTGTATACCCCACTAGAAAATGGGGTGTGTCACGTTCGTGGAGATAAACCCCACGGTCCACAAGACTCCTAAGACTATAGCAAGTGCGTGGATATCACTTCGACATCACATTTCCCCTATAAAATAAAAATGGGAAGGCTAGCCGCTTTTGATCCTCAAGATTGTCCTAGGATGCAAGAGGAGAGCATACACAATTTTGCCTTTGAGATGAACAAACAACAAAGGAAAACACACAAAAAGGATGATAAATGCAAGAAAATTAATGCAAGATAAAATGATTAAAAATTATGTAATGGGGTCTTTAAGAGGAGGCCCTGCAAAATAAAAGGATTAGTAGTTTGTTTTATACCCCAATGTCTTGGACTAAACGAGCTACAAAATAAAAAAGGATTAGTAGTTTTCAATGCTACAATCACAAAAAGGGGTTAGATAAATATCAAAATGGACAGAATCTCCCCTTGTTTCTGCAATAAACCTGCAAAAACAAAGTGTTAGACCTATAAGACACCACTAAAACACTAGAAAGTGTGATTATATTGGTTAGTATCAACGTAAAATTATTCCAGAACAAAAGCGCTAATTGACATAACAAAGGTGTTGTTTTAGGTCAAATGCGCCAAAACAAAAAAAATGTTATTTTAGAACAAAAGTGCCAATCTACTCAAAAGCAATGAAACAAGAATAAAGCACTAATTTCTTGACAAAAGTGCCAATATATGCTCAAATGCACCAAAACATAAATAGACAAGGTTAGTAGAAATCAAATTTTAAAGTATATACAAAGGCGATATACAGACAAAAGTGCCACTATATCTGCAAATGCGCTACTATATTTGCAAACGATCCAATATACAAATGCATTACTTTATCTTAAAAGCTCCACTTTATCTCGTATACACACTACTTTATCTCGTAAACATGTTGCTTTATTTGCAAAAGCTCCACTTTATCTGCAAACACACTACTTTATCTGCAAAAGCTCCACTATACAAATGTGTTACTTTATCTACAAAAGCTCCATTTTATCTATAAACACGCTACTTTATCTACAAAATCTCCACTATATAAATGCGTTACTTTATCTCGCAAAAGCTCCACTTTATCTCGCAAACGCATTATTTTATCTGCAAAAGCTCTACTATACAAATCCGTTACTTTATCTGCAAAAGCTCTATTATACAAATGCACTACTTTATCTCGTAAAAGCTCCACTTTATCTACAAACGCACTACTTTATCTCCAAAATCTTCACTTTATCCGAAAACACACTACTTTGTTGAAAAAGACCAAAACAGATAAAAATTACGGTTTGGGGTTTTAAAGGTTAAACAAAAGTGCTAAAGTATTTACAAAAGTGCCACGAGTTTTACAAAAGCGCTAAAATAGATCCTCTTGCAACCACGAAGTTATTTTTTCATCCCAAAAGCATTGTTTCAGGTCAAAAGTGTTGTTTCTTCTGCATAAGCACTAAATGACAAGTCAAAAGCACTAAAACGAAAGACTGTCACAAAATTTTGAATTTTAAGGTGCAAATCTGAGATTTTTTTTTCAAATTTGGACAGATTTTCTTTTAAGTTTAAAATGTTATTAAAAACAACAAAAAAATTGGGGGTAAGCCCCACGGTGGGCACAAAAATGTAATGCAAGAAAAGATTAGCTTATGAATGCAAGAAAAAAAAACAAATTGTTCTCCTAATCTAATCTTCTCAAACAAAACCTCAGATAGAGAAATGGATGGAAAGAAAGGAGAGATTCAATACCTACACTTACCTACAAGTTGCACAACTCCTTCTTTGATGTGTTGTTGATTGATGTTGGTTGCTCTTGGATTGCTTCATATTTGTGGATAGACTTGAGCAACACCTCCTTGCTTTGATGAAGATTGCTTGATGAAGATCAATGGATGGATGATTGGATTGGATTAAAGATGGATTGATTAGATGATTGAAGATAAAAGTGACAGAACTTTGTTATGGATTTCCAAGTTTAGCTCTCATGAAGGATGAAAGCTCAATTTATAGTTTGTGGGTGGAGAATTCAATGGCTAGGATGAAGCCAATTTGGATTTAGATCAAGGATAGAGGATACGTGTGAATATAGAAAGATATAAAATTGGATAATTATAGAATTTGGATAAATTTTAATTTAATGGGAAACCATGAAAAATAGGTGTGATGTAGGAGCATCACTCTATTCTCCGTAAATATGGTTAGCAGTCAGGTAATTTTGGTTTTAAAATGTGTCATTAGGTCTAGTAATCCCTTGTGAGTCCTTTAGGTGTGTTAACTTGTGCTTGGACTTTTCAAATTTTGAATCTTGTACTTTTCCCTCCAAAAGACATAATCAAATTTGAGAACCATTTTTGTTTGGTTAGAAGTTTATAAGCATTTTAGTGATCATTCCTAGTGTGTTAAAGTTGTAAAAAGGAGGCTTAGGAGTCAAAACAAGTGTGTTAGGGGTTAAAGTCTTAGAGGTTAGAAAATTTCAATGTTGTGCACAAAGTAACTATATGACCATGTGGTCCCAAATACCCCTATTCGAGTGAACAACTGATTGGAGAAGGTATAAAAGACATGATGTAACTATTTTTCATCATCATTCGAATGATATAGGTTTGTGAGAGTTGAGGCTCCAAGATTTGAAGGACTTTCTAGTTTGTAAACTAGGTGTTACAATGAAATATGTGTTTGAGTATGTGTTAATACATCTTACGATAAATTGTGTAATTGATTAGTGTTAAGAAATAAGCAATCTATGTTAATAGCATTCTATACTTTGGAGGAGGATAAATATATTAGTTTATTGGTTCTAATGTCTTTGGGAAAGTTTCATACTTTGTGTAAGATTTTCTCGAGTAGGGTATACTCTTGATCGAGCATCTAGATTAGGCTTTGTCATGAGAAGAACTTACAAAAACTTGAAGCTTGAATATTTGGGGTGGTCATCAGATTAGCGAAGCCTTAGAGGAACCTGAGAAAATCTTGCATAGGTAAAAGAATTCCTTTTAGTTTAAAATCATCTCGGTGGCTTTTATAACCTTGTCTCTTTGTGTCACAGTCAAGCTTGGATAGATATTAAAGAATCTTTAACTAGTTAAAGTGGGTGACTTCGAAGGAACTAAGTGAATGTGAGCTTGAGGGCCTGGGGGAAAGGTGTATAACATGTTACACAAGAAAGAAGTCATTGGAACATCTACGGTCTTATTTACATGCCTGGAAACCCTACATGCATAGGTTGGGTGAGAATGAAACCACGAGGAAGGAGAGATTTACATTACCTTCATGTATACTAGTAAGGAAATCCCTAAGAGGGTGTTGAGATAGAGTCAAGTATAAATTCTAGCCTTTGATTCAAAATTTTGTGCAAGTTATAGTCAATTCTTCCTTCTCGGGAGCAAAAAAAGCTATGATCAACATTTTACCTAGGGTTTGTGATTCGAATACTCAAACAAAAGAATAAAAGCCTAAAATTTGGTAGAAATGGTGGTTAGGAGGTCTTAAAGGATTTACAAGAAAAATTGTTGGTTCATTGGTAGGAAATTGAGTTATAACTAACGATCTACTATCTCAAGGTATAAAACACAAATCGAACCTAATAATAAGGGCACAATAACAAAGGAACCACCGTTTTGCTTGAGTGTTGATCATGAAAATTTAGCCACAATCGAACAATCTAATGGGTAGATAGAAGAGTCTTGAATGCACAATGAAGTTTGGAAGAGGACAATTTTTGATAAGAAGTGTGAGGAAACAAACCTAATAAAGAGCCAAAGTGAGACTAAGGGAGAAGGAAGGTGGTTAAGAGACATTCAAAAGGATTTTGCTACACAATTTGCTACGCCCTTAACCTATTGCTTGTATTAGGATATGAGTAGCCGACTTGTGGCTTACCATATCATTTTATTATATCATTTATACTTTCTCATGCTTAATAGGTCGGCCTTGGTGATGGCCATAGCATATGAATAGTATATATAGGGGATTATAGGTAGTATTTCATTATCATTTGAGCATTTGAGTCTTATTATATGGTTTGGAGGTTGCCCCCTCGAAGTGGTGAAGCTATTCTAATTGCATATTGAGATCATTATTCTGAAATATTGTGTTATTTGGTGTTCTATTGCCCTTAATTTGAATTATACAAGTAATTTCATTACAAGTGGTATCAGAGTTGCAATCTGGGCCGAAATTAGGGCAAAAACCCTAATTTTTTGTTTCCGCCACATATTGTGAACCAGAGCGAATTGGTGAGATATATTTTTACCAGAGTTGTGAAGAATTTCAAGTAAGGTTCCCTGAAAATTTCATACTTTTTTGATTTATTTTGCAAAAGTTATTACAAATTTAGGGTTTTTCATAAAATCACTCCCTAGGGTGCAAATTGTGGAAAATTTTCAAGTTCTTTACATTTTCGGAAAGCTCTCAAAAAAATAGTATTAGTATCTTCTCTGTGTTTTTCTGTTCGGCTGAAATTGTATCGAAACCCTAAACCCTAAGGTTTGACATCATGGTGGGGCCTTCCACAAGAGCAAAAAAGAATCCGGTTACTCTGGGTAAAACCCCAGATAAAGATGGGGTAGTGATTGAAGAGATGGAGTCGAAGGGTAAATACAGATTCCTCAGCACTAGGGTTTACCTCAGTTGATCATAAGGTGAACGAACTTGAGTATGAGTTGCGAAATGTACAATCTGAGATGGCCTCTAAAGGAGACATAGCCCAAATCAATCATTGGTTGGATGATATCATGCAACATGTAAAGGGTAACCAGTATGGCCCAAATCTAGCCCATATCAACCAAGGAGGACCTTCAGTTCAAAATCATGGACAAACTAACCATATTGGATCACTTTTCCAGTCTATCAGAATCAAACTTATTCGCAACCACGGAACATGATGCCGAAAGTGGATATGCACAAAATTTGATGGTAAGGATCCCCTGAATTGGATAAATCAAATGGAGAAATTCTTTGAGTTACATCAAACACCATCAGGACAAAAGGTGACATTAGCATCCCTATATCTTGAACCTGACCAATTTGTTTGGTATCGTTGGTTATGTGCTTAGAGGCAGAAGAATGGTCTAGGTGTCACTTGGACAGTTTTTACTGAGGAGTTGCAATTGCACTATAGTTCTAGTGTTTCAAATAACTACTTTTGTCAATTAGCAAAGTTACGGCAAATAGGATCGGTCAAAGATTATGTGCATCAATTCCAAAACCTATCCTTAAGGGTGGAGACTATTCCAAAAGAGAATCGAATGACTGTTTCTTGGGGTCTTAAGGACCACATCGAGCATGAGGTACGTATGTTTAATCCAATCAAGCTTTCTGATTCTATTAGCATGGCACGTCGTGTAGAGGAAAAAATTCTTTATAGTAGGAGGCCACCTTTCATTAACACTAGAGACCGTAGTATCTCTTCCCCTTCATTTGCTTAGGCCAATTAGACTCCTCCTCAATGAAATGGAAGAAAAGAGAGCAAAAGGATTATGTTTTAAGCTGCGATATCAAATATGGACCGGACATAAATGTGCTGAGAAGAAGTTGTTCTATATTGAGAGGTAATGAGGATGATGAGGAAGCTGAAATTATAGGAGAGGTTGAGGAACCAGTAGAAGATGAAGTAGAGGATCACCAACCTACAATTTCTTGCCATGCATTGTCAGGTATTAGTACTCCTCAAACACTCAAGGTTATTGGCTATCTCAAAAATAGAAGGTGATGGTGTTGATTGACTCGGGAGTACTCATAACTTCATAAATAGTAAGTTAGCTACCCGCCTCAATTGTTTTATTTACCCAACTCCAGAAATGCAAGTTATGATTGCGGATGGTGGGACAGTCAAGTGCACAGGAAAGTGCCATAGTATCAAGCTCTCCATGGGAGACTACATGTTAGACTACGCCTATGTTTGCTATTTCTATGGGAGGGTAGATATTTTTGGGGTCCAATGGCTCACAACCTTAGGTACTATAGAGATGAATTTCCAAGAATTGTTCATGTGATTTCATTCGGATGGAAGGACAATACAATTGAATGGGATAGTAGCTAAGTCTCCACAGTTATTAGGTCTCATCGAGATGCGAAGGTTCTCGAAAAAAGGAGTGGATGGCTTTATAGCAAAGTTATTTTCCATAGAAGTACAAAATATAGAGTCTTGATACCACCGATCTTGAAAGATTGTGGATGCTCACTCATCTATTTTTGATGCAATTCCAAACGGACTACCACCGATTAGGGATCATGATCATGCCATTCGATTGATTCCGAGGGAGCCAAACACCTAACATCAAACCATACGAGATACCCATATTCCCGAAAAGTGAGATCGAGAAAATGGTGGAGGAAATGTTGAAGGCAAGTATCATCGAGCATAGCAGTGCATATTCTTCACCGGTGGTCATGAGTACGTAAGAAGGATGAAACATGGAGGATGTGTCCAGTTACATTGAGAACTCAAAAGTACACCATCAAAGATAAGTTTCCTATTCCAGAATTGATGATTTACTTGATGAATTGCATGGTGCTATTTATTTCACAAAATTAGATCTTCGTTCGGGTACCATCAAATTAGGATAAAGAGGAAGATGTTCATAAAACAGCTTTTAGGACTCATGAGGGCCATTACATTTTTTTGGTAATGCCTTTTGGTCTTACAAATGCACCTCAACCTTTCAAAGCTTGATGAACACTATTTTAGGCCGTTTTTAAGGAAATTTGTATTAGTTTTCTTTGATGACATATTGATTTACAATAAGACATGGGAAGAACATTTATAACATGTAAATAACGTGTTGGAAGTTTTAGAGAAACATACTCTGTATGCAAAGCCATCCAAATGTTCTTTTGGTGTCTACAGAGGTAGAGTACTTGGGTCATATTGTATCCCATGAATGTGTCAAAGTTGATCCTTAGAAGATCAAAGCTATGGTGGGATGGCCAGGCCCAAAATCTCAAAAATATTCGTGGGTTCCTAAGACTAACAGTACTATATAGAAGATTTGTGCGGGGATATGGTAGAATAGCAACCCCACTCACTACATTGCTAAAGAAGGATACCTTCCATTGACACGTAGCCACTAAATCCTTTGAGCAAATAAAGGAATCCATGTGCAACCCCGCTTTGGCTACTCCCAACTTTTCAAAACCTTCATTGTTGAATGTGACACTTCAGATCGGGATTGGGAGCGAGTTCTAATGCGGGAAGGAAGACCAATTGCATTTGAGAGTCATCAATTCAAAGGAAAAGATCTGCTCAAACACATGTCTGAAAGAAATGATGGCTATTCTTCATGCGGTCAAGAATGGAGGCCCTATCTCATGGGTAGACACTTCAAGGTAAAAGCTGATCAGTCATGATAGTCTCAAATACTTGTTTGAGCAAAGGTTATCATCCAAGGAACAACAAAAGTGGGTAACAAAATGTTGGGTTATGATTTTGAAATCATATACAAAAAGGGTAAAGAAAATGTAGTAGGCGATGATTTTTCTAGAAGGGACACATCCGCAGATGCCTTACTATGTGGAATGTCCATGTTGACGGCCGATTAGGTGGATGAAGCAAGATTGGAATGGAATCAAGATAAGGATACACAATCTCTAATACTGAGATATTAAGCAAGGATCTATTACATCTAACAAATTTGAGTTGAAAGGTGATGCCCTATGGTACGAGGATAGGTTATACTTGAGTAAAGATTCTGAGTTGAAGCATGAGATTCTTGCAGAGCTACATGCCTCACCTGTTGGAGGACACTTTGGGTTTTTGAAGACATATCATAGAATAAAAAGTGAATTATTTTGGGAAGGACTCAAGGGGGATGTACAAAAGTTTGTATCAGAGTGTTTAGTGTGCCAACAGAACAAAGGGAAAACAATTAAGACACCAGGTTTGTTGCAACCCTTACCAATTCCTAGCCAGAGATGGGAGGAGGTCTCCATGGATTTCATCACCGGATTGCCTTGTTCAGAGGGTAAGAATGTTATTTTCGTGATTGTGGATAGGATCACAAAATATGGCCATTTTTATGCCCTATCACATCCATTTGCAGCCAATACAAATCAGCATAGCTATTTTTTTGGAGACAGTTCAAAGGCTACATGGAACCTCAAAGATAATTGTAAGTGATCGTGATCCTATTTTCACAAGTAATTTTTGGACGAGTTATTTTCATGTTCGGGTATTCGGCTAGCTCACGCTTCATCTTATCATCCTCAAACCGATGGGCAAATAGAAGTGGTCAACAAATTCTTAAAGGGGTATTTATGTTGTTTTGTATCGATAAGCGGGAAGGTGGATTAAATGGCTACCACCGCGAATGGTGGTATAACACATCTTTTCATACCTCTTCTCAAATGACCCCATTTTTAGCATTATATGGTTACCATCCACCTTCTATCACTTCCTCCCGAGGATGCAAACTAAGGTCGGAGATGTTGAGGAACACATTCAACATCAACAACAGTTTTGGCTAGTTTGAAGGAGAATTTAGCATTAGGACAAAACAGGATGAAACAACAAGCAGATCAACACCGTAGTGAAAGACATTTTGAAATCGGTGGATCTGGGTTTTGTATGTCTCTAGCCTTACAAAGCAGATTTCCCTAAAGCAATAGAAAAAGGAAAACAAACTTGCTCCTAAATATTATGGCCCTTATCGGGTTTTACATAAAATTGGTAGTGTTGCTTATAAACTAGAGTTGCTCCATCTTCACACATACACCCAGTATTCCATGTTTCATGCTGAAGAAGGTTATTGTTATGTTTGTGGAGCCTATTTTCATGTTAGAGTGTGGTACACCTTCTATGTGTTACACTCGGGTATTTTTACGGTGGTCCCTCGCCGGTGAGCGGGTTAGGGGGGTTCGGGGCGAAGCCCCCGAAGTAAATTTTCATGGGTGGTTTATTAACCCATGGGTAATGGGTAACCGTTATGGGTTGTTTTTGGGCCCATGGTTTTTCGGTACCCATTGTTTTGATACCCACGGTTTTTCCCATGGTTTTGTATCAAATTGCTTAAGCAATTGTCTATTTATATGGTCTTATGCATATGATAGATAGACAAGCAAATGTATTGCAGATGTGCTTTGAATTCGAGTGTGAATTCTTAGAGAGTTTGTTGAGCATAGCTCAAACGGATCTGGTATTGTATTGAGAGAGTGGAGGCTTGTAATAAAATCGAAAGCAAGTGATTCTTGGTGGGCGTAGCCCATATTGGGTGAACCACGTTAAATATTATCTCTCCGTGTTGTGTTATTTATTCTACACTTTTATTTGAGATCCGTAATATTTTCTCGCATATTAGTTTCTCTGTTGCGATTCTGTAAGGGATTATTCCATATATTTTGTCTCTTATTTCCTAACAATCGGTATTAGAGCATGGTTTGGTTTGCTGAAGTGTTGAATCGTAGGGAAAGTTTTTAGCTTGAGTGGGAGCTATGGCAGATGATGGAAGATCTAGGGTTGATAAATTCAATGGGCGAGAATTTGAGTCTTTGGAAGATACAGATGGAAGATTACCTTTATCGAAGGATCTTTATACTCCATTGTTTGAGAAGGTGAACAAACCTACCCTCAAGTATGACAGAGATGCGGAATGGGATTTGTTGGATCGGAAGGCACTTGGAATGATTTGGCTATGTCTTGCATCTTCGGTATTATTTAATGTTTCAAAGAAAAAGATGACAAAAGATCTAATGGATGAATTAGGAAGTTGTATGAAAAACCCTCTGCCTCTAACAAGATATTTTTAATGAAAAGGTGGTTTAATATGAAGATGTCGAGAATAGTTCAATAGCAGATCATTTAAATGATTTCAATACTGTTGTGAATATGCTAGCTTCGATTCATGATAGAATTTGATGAAGAAGTTAAGGCTTTATTAATTCTCGTGCTCTTTACCCGAAAGTTAGAATATCCCGGTAATGGTGGTAAGCAACTCGGTTCCAAATAACTCGAAGTTGAAGTTTGAGGATATTGTAGGGGTGATTCTAAGCGAGGAAATGCGAAGAAAAAGCTCCAGGGAATCTTCTACTTGAGGAATGCTTTGACAAAGGAAACTAGAGGGAGACAAAAGAATAGAGGAAACCGTGGAAAATCGAAAGATCGAGTGCAAGGTCAAAATCCAAGAGCAAGATTATATGTTGGAACCGCTGTGGAAAGTCTCGGGCATGCGAAGAAGGACTGCTGGGAGCTTCGAGACAAGAAGAAACAACGGGAAGAAAACAAAGAGGCAAATGTGGCATCGGGTAATGTATGTCGGATGCTTTGATTATTTGTTTGCATAAAATTATTGAATCTTGGGTTTTAGATTCAGGGGGCTTCTTTTCATGCTACTCCACATAGGCATTATTTTGTTGATTGTGTTAAAGGGGATTTTGGGCATGTTTTTCTTGGTGATGACGAGCCTTACAAATATAGTTGGAATAGGTTTTGTTCAGTTAAGATGCGGAATGAGAATACATGGCTATTGAAGGATGTCAGACATGTGCCTACATTAAGGAGAAATTTGATATCGGTAGGGCAATTGGGAAGTGATGGTTATACTGTGATATTTACAACTGACTCTTGGAAGGTTACCAAGGGTGCTCTTGTGGTGGCAAGAGGTAAGAAGGTTGGAACCTTGTATTTATCCACTGATAGTACTAATGATTGTAATCTTGTGGCTTCAGATGCAGATACAACATTATGGCACTATAGGCTCGGTCATATGAGCCATAAGGGCATGGACATCATAAAGAAGAATTTGCTTGGATATATAGAAACATGTTTGGATTTTTGTGAGAACTGCATATATGGGAAACAGAAGCGAGTAAGGTTTCTCAAGGTTGGACCTACGAAGAAAGAGAGTAAGTTAGAGTTGGTACATTCTGATGTGTGGGGGCTAGCTCAGGTATCATCTCTTGGGGTTCAAGTTATTATGTTACTTTTATTGATGATGTAACAAGGAAAGTTTGGGTTTATTGTATTAGAAATAAATATGATGTATTTGATACTTTTGTTAAATGGAAAGCCTTGGTAGAGAATGAAACATGTCTTAAGTTAAAATGTCTCAGGTTAGATAATGGAGGGGAGTATTGCAGCAATGAATTTGATGATTATTGTTCTAAGAATGGAATCCATAGCAAAAGACGGTTCCAGAACTCCGCACAGAATGGGGTATCAGAAAGGATGAACAGAACAATAATGGAACATCATGCTAGAGCATGAAGATACATGCAAGACTCGCCTCTTTCTTTTTGGGTAGAAGCGGTGAGCACAACTGTTGTGTACTTGATAAACAAAGGACCCTCAAGTGCCTTGGATGGAGGCATACCTGAGGAGGCTTGGTATGGTAAGAAAGTTGATTATTCATTTCTTAGAGTCTTTGGATGTGAGGTGTTTGTTCATATAGATAAGGATGATAGGACCAAGCTAGAGGCTAAATCAGAAAAATGTACTTTCATTGGTTATGGTGGTGATGACTTTGGATATAAATGTTGGAGTATTAAGGACAAGAAAATCATTCGATCTAGGGATGTGGTCTTTAATGAGAAAGTCATTTATAAGTAGCAATTGCAGGAAAACATGGAAGAATCCAAGAAAGAATATGCAATGGTAGAGGATCTTCTAGATGGAAAAGTGACACATGAATCAGTTCAGGAACCTCCTCAATAGGAACCCCAAACTCCTATATTGAGGAGGTCTTCTAGGGTAAGAAGAGAACCCGAACGCGTTTTTCTCCTTCTTTTATTATTTATTAATCACCGATAGTGGAGAGCTAGAGAGCTTTGATGAAGCAATGCAGGGTAAATGCTAGGAAGTAGTGGGAGGAAGCCATGGATGAGGAGCATAAGTCTCTCATGGAGAACCAAACTTGGGATTTGGTGAAGCTACCGGAAGGTAAAAGAGCATTGCGAACAAGTGGGTGTATAGAGTTAAAGATGAAGGAGGAAATAAAAGATATAAAGCCCTTGGTGGTCAAGGGGTTTGCATGAAACAAGGTATAGATTTTAATAAGATTTTTTTCTCCTGTAGTAAAAATGACTTCTATCGAAGCTGTTCTTAGAATAGTGGTAGCGAGAAGATTTGCACTTAGAGCAGTTAGATGTAAAGACCGCATTTCTCCATGGTGATTTGGAGGAGGAGCTATATATGCAAAGCAGCCTAAGGATATGAATTCAAAGGTAAAGAGGAGATGGTGTGCAAACTGAATAAGAGCTTGTATGGCACAAACAAGTCGCACACGTCAATGGTATAAGAAGTTTGATAGCTTCATGATGGAGCAAGGTTATATTATATGTCATTCTAACCATTGCGTGTATACAAAGAAATTTGAGGATGGAAGTTATATTATCTTGTGTTTGTATGTTGATGACATGTTGGTTGCAGGTAAAAACATGTAGGAAATAAAAGTACTCAAGAAACAACTAAATGAATCCTTTGATATGAAGGATTTGGGGTAGCCAGAAAATTCCTTGGTAGTAGTATGAGGATAACTTGGGATAGGAAGGAACAGTGACTTTATCTCAAGAAGAGTACATTAAGAAGGTATTAGATATGTTTAACATGCAGGATGCTAAACCGGTTGGGACTCCTTTGGCGAGCCATTTTAAGTTATCAAAGGAGCAAAGTGTCCCAAGACAGAAGCGGGAAAGAAACCGGATGTCCATAGTACCTTACTCATCGGTGGTTGGTAGTTTGATGTATGCTATGGTGTGCACTAGGCCTAATATTTCCCATGCGGTGAGAGCCGTGAGTAGATTTATGAGTGATCCAGTAAAGAGCATTGATGGCAAGGTAAAGTGGATCCTTCGGTATTTGAGAGGACCATGGGGACAGCTTTTGTCTACAAAGGATCGAGACACCACTTTATGTGGTTATGTAGATCTCGACATGGTTGGAGATGTTGACAGTAGGAGGAGCACAACAAAGTTATATTTACACTATAGGTAGGACAACAAAGAGTGGATTTCACGACTACAAACCGGTGGCTTTATCAACCACGAGGTTGAGTATGTTCTACCACAAAGGCAAGCAAAGAGATGATTTGGTTACAACAATTGCTTGAGGAGTTGGGGCATAAGCAAAGGAATGTAAGCTGCATAGTGATAGTCGAGTGTTATACACCTAACTAAGAACTCGCTTTCCACTCCGTGATGAAGCATATACAAATGAGATATCACTTCATCGGGACAACTTTAGAAGAAGATAAGTTGATGTTGGAGAAGATTCATACAAGTCAGAATCCTACAAACATGATGACCAAGGTGGTCACAAGGGATAAATTAAAGCTATGTTCAACTTTGGTTGGCCTTCACGGATGACAGTGAAGGGTTAAGAAGCTTGCTCGGTGGAAATCGGTCTCAAATGGGAGATTGTTATGTTTGTGGAGCCTGTTTTCATGTTAGAGTGTGGTACACCATCTATGTGTTACACTCGGGTATTTTACGGTGGTCCCGCTCACCGGTGAGCGGGATCAGAGGAGTTCGAGGGCGAAGCCCCAAGCAAATTTTCATGGGTGGTTTATTAACCCATGGGTAATGGGTAATCTTGTTATGGGTTGTTTTTGGGCCCATGGTTTTTCGATACCCATTGTTTTGATACCTGACAGCTTTTTTCCATGGTTTTGATACCTACGGTTTTGTATCAAACCGCTTAAGCAATTCTCTATTTATATGGTCTTATGCATAAGATAGATAGACAAGAAAATGTATTGCAGATGTGCTTTGAATTCGGTGTGAATTCTGTAGAGTTTGTTGAGCATAGCTCCAAATGGATCTGGGTATTGTATTGAGAGAGTGGAGGCTTGTAATAAAATATGAGCAAGTGATTCTTGGTGGATGTAGCCCATATTGGGTGAACCACGTTAAATATTGTCTCTCTGTGTTGTGTTATTTATTCTACACTTTTATTTGAGATCTGTAATATTTTCTGCATATTAGTTTCTACTATTACGATTATGTAAGGGATTATTCCGCATATTTTATCTCTTATTTCCTAACATATTGGATAGAAATTTGAAGCCCGTGACAGAGTTACCAAAACTTGACGAGGAAGGAAGAATCATTTTGGAGCCGAGAAGATTCTGTAAACACGTACTAAGAGGTGAGAACCAGAGACATTAAGGAATATTTGATCAAGTGGAAGAATTTGAGCATAGAAGATGCAACCTGGAAGGATGAAGGTTTTCTGCAGCAACATCCAGGATTATTCGGTTTTGAGGACAATGTTGGTTTGAAGGGGAAGGGCATGCTACACCTTTAACCTATTACTTGTATTAGGATATGAGTAGCTGACTTGTGGCTTACCATATCATTTTATTATATCATTTATACTTTCTCATGCTTAATAGGTCAGCCTTGGTGATGGCCATAGCATATGAATAGTATATATAGGGGATTATAGGTAGTATTTCATTATCATTTGAGCATTTGAGTCTTATTATATGGTTTGGAGGTTGCCCCCTCAAAGTGGCGAAGCTATTCTAATTGCATATTGAGATCATTATTCTGAAATATTGTGTTATTTGGTGTTCTATTGTTGCTCTTAAACTGAATTGTACAAGTAATTTCATTACATAATTACACACTCACCTTACTTGTTAAAGAAGGTATTTGAATATGTCACCCATTTTTGTAGGCCTAACTAGTTTCTTTCAACCATGAAAGTTTCAACTTCTTGTTCTTGAGAAGCCTTTGAATTAGTTGGGAGCAACCATTGTGGACAATATTAAATTTCTTGATTCTAAGATATTTAATGAGTGGTATTATGTGGAGTGGACATGTGAGATAGGGTATAGGGAGGTGATGGGATCTTGAAGCTACAAAATCAAGAATTGACTACTATGGAGCTAGGACCAAGGTGAGCTAGTGGAAGTGGATTTGAGGGAATTAAGAACAATTGAGAGTTTTATTGAAAAGAGTTAGTCTAAATTATAAGAGTTGGCATGTTCTGAGGTAGGTGGAACAAAATATGATATTTGGGGAAGAATAATTTGCTTGAAGATCTTAAAATTTGTAAATTTAGCCTTTTTTCAGTCTTTAGAATATGCCCTCTGGCATAGTGTAGTAGAACAAATGACTAGGCTGATTATTTTGGAGTGATGAATGAAGAAATTTTTATTACACCTTAAGAAAATAGTTGCGTTTTAATCATTTATAACTTAGTGAATTGTTTGGGATTGTATTGCACTACATCAATTGGTATCGGAAGCGGGCATATGAGTTGAAGAAATTAAGAAGAGGTTTGATCTAGTGCAAAGGAAGAAAGAGAAAATATTAATAAGGAGATGAGTGAAGAGAGGAATGTGAAATCGAGTCGTGACTCATGGTTCTGAGAATGCCACAAAGGATGAAGAATTCAATAGCATAAAGAGAAGAGGCTAGGATAAAGCGGTGCAAGAGATGATAATGGGACAAGAGCATATGAGAGGAATAACAAAGATGATGGAAACAAGGAAAACATGCAGAGAAAAAGAATCGAAGGCTATTAATCCTCGTGAATCGACTTGACCGGTGAGGAAGAGGAACAAGAACCAACAACATAGGTGATTCAAGGTTCGATATAGCTAATGAGGTACAAGAAGAGAGAACAAGAGGATATAGAGAAAAATGAAAGAAGAAAAGGGAAATGTGGTTTCAGCAAGAGATCACAACATTAAAACAAGATTTAGCACAATTGATGGTGCTCATAGAAAGAGAAAAATAAGAACAAATACATGAGACATGCATAGTGATGAAGAAGAGATCCAAGTGGCCATTCAAACAAATTGTAGAGAAAGGCAAAGAAAACAACTAAGCATGGTGATAAAGCAAGAGGAAAGAAGACAAAAGAAGATGAAAAAGAGGATGGCTAAGAAAGAAAGAGAGGTGGTTAAAGAAATGGTGCTGATAAAGAACAAGAGTGAAGGTGAAGAGATAATAAAATCATTTTGGCTTCTCTTGAGGTGGATGATTCTGATGGAAGCAATTGGTATGCAAATATGGAAGAAACAAAGTTTAATAGAGAACAAAATGAAGTGATGTCAAGAAAAGAGGAACTTGAAGAGGTAGTCAAGCCTCCCATTTTTGAATCTAACAATGTGTGTAGATGTGTGTTTGTAGGTATAAAGGATGAGCTTGATATAGAAGATGAAAGAAAGAAGAAAAAAACCAAGAACAAGCAGAGATAAGTGAACAAGAGAATGCATTTGTCAATGAAATCTTAGAACATTTACACGTAGAGATAGTAGATTTGGAGCATGCTATAAACAAAGTGAAATCATGTGAAAAAGAGATGGACATTAGTTCCAAGATAGAGAGTGTAGCGAGAAGAGATAGAAGTGTATGATGAAGAGGAAGAAGTTAAATATGAACAAGTGAGAATTAAGCAACAACAACAAAAGCAAGAAGAAGATGTGATGAATGGAGAAGAAGAAGAAACCTATGAAGTACCAGACCTCATTCATGAAGATAAAGAGAACATGGAAGACTAGGCTAAGCACATGATAGAAACAATGCGAAAGAGCAAATTGAAGATGAAGATCATATCAAAACAATGATGAAGGTTTACAAAAATGGAAAAGGAAGAAGAAAAGCGAATAATGGAGTTCAAATTCTTCTTACCCCTAGAGTATGATGCATGAGCATCACTCCATTATGTAAATATGGTTAGTAGTTAGGAAATTTTGGTTTTAAAATGTGTCATTAGGTCTAGTAAGCCCTTGTGAGTCCTTTAGGTGTGCTAATTTGTGCTTGGAATTTTCAAATTTTGAATCTTGTACTTTTCCCTCCAAAAAAAAATTCAAATTTGAGAACCATTTTTGGTTTGCTTAGGAGTTTAGAAGCATTTTAGTGGTCATTCCTAGTGTGTCAAAGTTGTAAAAGGAGGCTTAGGAGTCAAAACAAGTGTGTTAGGGGGTTAAAGCCTTGGAGGTTAGCAAATTTCAATGTTGTGCACAAAGTAACTATATGACCTTGTGGGCGAAATAGCCCTATTCAAGTGAACAACTGATTGATTGGAGAAGGTATAAAAGACATGATGGAACTATTTTTCATTATCATTCGAATGATCGAGGTTTGTGAGAGTTGAGGATCCAAGATTTGAAGGATTTTCTAGTTTGCAAACTAAGTGTTACGATGAAATATATGTTTGAGTATGTGTTAATGCATCTTAGAGTAAACTGTGTAATTGATTAGTGACAAGAAATAAGCAATCTATGTTAATAGCATTCCATGCTTTGGAGGAGGATAAATATATTAGTTTATAGGTTCTAACATCTTTGGTGAGGTTTCATACTTTGTGTAAGATTTTCTTGAGCGAGTGTATTCTCTTGAGTCGATAAATATATTAGTTTACTAGTTCTAACATCTTTGGTGAGGTTGCATACTTTGTGTAAGATTTGCTTGAGCAGTGTATTCTCTTGATCAGAGCATTTAGATCAAACTATCACGAGAAGAACTTACAAAAACTTGAAGCTTGAATATTTGGGGTGGTCACCAAATTGACAAGCCTTAGAGAAACTTGAGAAACTCTTGTAGAGGTAAATAAATTCCTTTTAGTTTGAAATCATCTTGGTGGCTTTATGACTCTATCTCTTTGTGTCACTTGAAGCTTGGATAGAGATTAAGGAATCTTTAACTAGTTAAAGTGGGTGGCTTCGAAGAAAATAAGTGAATGTGAGCTTGAGAGCCCGAGAGAAAGGTGGATAAAGTGTTGCACAAGAAATAATTCATTATAACATCTACAGCTTTATTTACATGCGTGGAAACCCTACATACACAGTTTGGGCGAGAATGAAATCACAAGGAAGGAGAGATTTACATTACCTTCATGTATCTTGGTAAGGAAATCCTCAAGAGGGCGTTGATACATATCTAAGGTATAAATTATAGCCTTTGATTCGAAATTTTTTCCAAGTTATACTTATTTCTTCCTTCTCGGGTGCAAAAGAAGCTACGGTCGAGGTTCTACCTAGGGTTTGTGATTGAAAGACACAAACAAAGGAATAAAAGTTTGAAATTTGGTAGAAATGGTAGTTAGAAGGTCTTCAAAAGGATTTACAAAGAAATTTGTTGGTTCATTGGTAGGAAATTGAGTTCTGACTAACGATCTACTATCTCGGGTATAAAACACAGATCAAACCTAATAAGAAGGGCACAATAACAAAGGAACCATTGTTTTTGCTTGAGTGTTGATCATGAAACTTTGGCCACAGATCGAGAACAATATAATGGCTGCCTGAGAAGAGTCTTGAATACACCATAAAGTTTGGAAGAGGATAAGTTTTGATAAGAAGTGTGAGGAAACAAACCTAATAAAGAGCCAGTGAGACTAAGGGAGAAGGAAGGTGGTTGAGAGGGATTGAAAAGGATTTGTGCTACACAATTGCACACTCACCTTACTTGCTAAAGAAGGTATTTGAATATCTCACCCATTTTTTGTAGGTCTAACTAATTTCTTTCAACCATGAAAGTCTCAACTTCTTGTTCTTGAGAAGCCTTCGAGTTAGTTGGGAGTAACCATTGCGAAACAATATTAAATTTCTTGATTCTAAGCTATTTAATGAGTGGTATTATATGGTGTGGACATATGAGACATGACACGAGAGGCGAGGGATCTTGAAGCTACAAAATCAAGAATCGAGTGTTATGGAGCTAGGACCAAGGTGAGCTAGTGGAGGTGGATTTGAGGGAATTAAGAACAATTGAGAATTTTATTAAAAGAGTCGGTCTAAATTGGAAGAGTTGGTATGTTACAAGGTAGGTGGAACAAAGTATGATATTTGGGAACAATAACTTGCTCGAAGATCTCAATTTTTGTAAATTTAGCCTTTTTTAGGCTTTAGAATATGCCCTTTGGAATAGTGTAGTAGAACAAATGATTGAGATTGATTGATTTGTAGTGATGAATGAAGGAATTTTTAATACACCTTAAGAAACATAGTTGAGTTTTAATCATTTCTAACTCGATGAATTGTTTGACATTGTATTGCACCGCGTCAAGGTGAAACCCAAGAACCTCCTCAATTTAGAATCACTCTAGAAATGCTAGAAGCTACTGCAAATAATAAACAATAATAGAAGCATCGTATTGCCCGATAAATCAACCAAATAAATTTGATATCAACAAGCTTACAATTTATAAATAGAAGTGGTCTATATATAAAAAAAGTAAGAGTTGTAGTCTAACTTTACTTTTGACTATACGATAGACATGTGTGCAACAACCTCCACTTGAATAGGCACACATGAGGCAAGTGGTCAAGCTATGAGTGCCACTTATCTTAATATAAGCCTAAGAGGTGTGAAAAGTAGACTAAGTCAACAAAGTGAAATAAACCAAGTAAACTTAAAATAAAAGGTGCATATATATAAATATTGCATCAACATGACACATTTGTTCACGATACGCAACTCCTCATCGCGATATATCGTTTTTCCATCTCTCCATGTTTGATTATTCAACCTTGCTTTGTCATTGCACATACCAAGCGTACATGATTATATCTGCCTATGCCTGTATGCATTAGGACACTTGCATATACATTGACTTTTGCCCATTGGGGATGTGTACCTAGCTTGAGTTTTTACACACCTTCTATGAGATACAATATTATAACAGGGGACACATCACTTGCCTTTCCCCATTTGTCCTTCCTCGTCATCCCACTTTTTACAAGACATTAAATTACATTGGGGATGTATCACTTGCCCTCACTTTTTATGAGATACGATGTTACAATAGGGGTATACTACTTAACCTAACTATCTATAAGATATGTCATTCTGATAGGGAGCATATAACTTGCCCTCGATCCCCTTAAGATGGCTTTATTGTTACACTTTGATGCATACAAATGCTATTGACTATCCAAGACCTCTCCCTTCCTTCTATTTTACTCCCCATTGCCTTTCCCTAATGACAAAATACTTGTAAATATATGCAAGATAGGGTAAAAACATTCAAATAATTTAAAATCATTCAAAAGATTTGAAAATACAAAATTCAGGGACCTACTTATGCCTTGCCTCGTCGATACATAATTTCTTACATTTTTCTTATCATATTCTCTAGATTTACATATGTATTTTACGCACATGCTCTTCATGATTGGTGCAAGTTTAGACACACACCATGCACATCGACACTATCGTGGACATGCACATACTTTTAGGCTCTACCTAGCCATCCATTGAGGGTAGTTATTTTATAGTTGGATGTGCATACTCTATGACACCTATCATGATATTTTCGGGCTATCTTTCTACACTAGTCCATTGATATTATAGAAATACCTACATTGATTATATACATGTTTTGCTCTTGCTTATGCATTACACATGCATTTTGTTATGGATATTGTATTATGCTCTTAGTCAATGATGCCATTGTTTGTTTTTATAATTACATCGAGGCGTTCTGATGGTAGGCAAGAAGGTACAGTAATGGAGTGCGTTGCTTAATTTTATTCTCGACATTAAATTTGACGTTCATTTGACCATGTCATGTGACAATTCATTCATAAATTTGACTTCTATTAGATTGTCACTTAAATAATTTTGTTTCTTTTTTCTTGGAGAAGTCAATAAAAATAGTAATATCTTGGCCATGTAGTAATATTTGGGTCTTTTTTTCTTGAATAGATATTTTGAGGGTGACACAATTGTGTAGCTAAATGATTCCAGTTGCCACAAATCAACGGGAAATTGATAGAAAAATTAATAAGGTTGATTAAAGAGGTATGTAAAAATCAAACCTA
The DNA here is from genome assembly GCA_018340775.1 of Taxus wallichiana var. yunnanensis. NCBI lineage: Eukaryota > Viridiplantae > Streptophyta > Pinopsida > Cupressales > Taxaceae > Taxus > Taxus wallichiana. Next base: position 143,408,754 of record CM031236.1, read on the forward strand.
AAAACCTTGAAATTGATATCTATTAGTGTATTTCATATAGATACATTTATTACAATATACTTATTATATTTATTTTTAATTGTTACTTTTTTGGTATACTTATATTACCCTTACATAGTTAGATAAGTGCCTTGTGATTGATATCTCTCGGCGTATTTTATATATATTTATTTAAGATATCTATACTAGTACTAATATTGCTTTACATATAATGATTACTGATTATGACATACTTCTTATTGATTGATCATATGATTTATTGAATACAAAGACAAATTTACAATAAAACATAAATGATATAGAAGCCTTCCATTTACTCTACTTTTTATAGATTTAATTACTATAATTATATGTATTTTACATGCATTACAAATGCTTAGTCAAAGGTAATTCGAGTTATTGTGCCGATAAGCACAAACCTATCCGACAACCAAAGCGGGTGGAAGGAGTGAGTGAAATAATGTGAGATGCCAATACCAATGGCTGAACTTAGATATGATGTCCATTTGACCGTCATAGGGCAATTTTCTTTCTTGCTTGAGAAAGCGATATAAAAATCACAATATCTTGGGCATACGACAAAGTTTGTAGCCCATTTCTATTACCGATATTTTTGTGAGCATAATGCAATGATGCATCTAGATTAAGGCCATCCATCACCAATCAATTATAAATTGGTTGAGAAGTTGATGGGGTTGTTAATCATCGTGGAACTCTTAAATGGGTGAAGCTATGCGACAAATCCAATATAAACCCCTTGAGATTGATACACATCAACATTTTTTTGATAGATGTATTTAAGATAACTATACCCGAGATATTATAACTATAACATTGATCAATCACTTTGATGAAAGTGAACCCCCTTATCCACAAGATGTTGTCGATTAGTAAAACATGCTATAGGCCTCAAATACGAGTCCCAACAATGACTTATGTTATTTTTTGGTAGTTGAGAGGAATTAAGGAATACAAAAACATGGAGTTATGAAGCTCTAACTCAAGGCAAACGCCATTGATCAACCTCTGGAGCAAAGTGCAAATGGTCCACTCCACATATCACATGTAAATCAAGAATCGAACCCATGAATTAGCACTCACCAATGCAACAATTTACTATTGTGGCATACAAGACCTCTTTATTCATTATAAAGGGGCCACCAATTACTAAAATTGTATTCTCATACACATATATTTATGCTATAAAACTTAACCTAATCAAGAGATAGCGTGAAACGTAATTGTTTGAGATGTCAATAAAAACAAGAGCCGCAAAGCGGCCAGTTCCTGCCTTTAAATTGTAGTTGTAGATTGTAATAATCGAAGATGTAAAGATGAGCGGATTGTAATAGGCAAGAATGTGGTTTGTCTAAAACACCGAGGAAAATTTTGTATAGTCCAAACATAACTAAGCATATGCCTACATATCCCTTAAACATAACTGTCTCTGAAAATAACATGTTGCTTTATGTGCTCCTATTAGGAAACATGAAGAGAAGCACATACAATGTACAATAAGCAGCTTTGTTCGAAAATGACACCAAAAGGTACTCGGATGCCTTCTTTCATGTTGTGTCAAGTTCAATAGATAGATATACATTTCCAACTAGTTAGGTACAAAACTTAAGCCAGATTCACATTATGTAGTAGTGTCATTCCCTGTTCACTGCAGTGTTTTAGGTCTATATTACTGGATTGGATTTAAGTAAATGCCTTGTCCAACGTACTGAAAATATCGAAGCAAGTACAAATATAGTTTTCGCAAAAAATTCTACAGAAAATTCATTTTACTGGAACTGATGGAAAAATAGTGTTATCAGACCATTTGGTGTATGTGGGAGTTGAGGTACGAAACAAATGAATGGTGTCAAGTGCAAACAACATTACCAAATCTAGTTTATGGAGTGGCAGTAAATAGCATTGGGTGGACATTAGCTGCTGGTTAGGAGAGAATGGTAATATACGATGGTAATATTTAAATAATTTTTTAGAAATGATGTGAAAGGGATGCCTTGGTCATGTGTGAACAGGGAAATGTTGAATAAGATTTAAAATTAGAGGTATTTTGCATTGTCCAATCAAACTTATTTTTTAAATTATGCAGGTAGTTTGACTAGTATCAAAACATAATATTAAAAAAGAGAAGATGTGCTGAAATAAAATATGATATTTAAAAATTCGGAGACATACTATCCATAGTGACAATAGTTGACAATATTATCTATTTCTATTCATCTCGTGATTTATCATTCCGTTAATAAATATTATCTGTTGTCTCTAATTTTTACATTAAATTCTTATAGAGATATAATTTATGTTCAATGATATTGATATATGCCTCACGGAAATTTTGATATTTACTATGGGAATGATAAATCTATACATATATTATGCAAAGTACAATAATAAATTTGTTTAATAGAGATAAGTATAGGTATGTTTCACTTTTATAAATTTTATAAATATATAATAAATTTACATAATGTGTGTTATTTTTTAATAAGAAAATATATAATATGATAGGTTAACTAATATAAATAAATTTATAAATGGTAATAGTTAATTAAACTTTCACTTTATTTAGATTCACCTTCTCTATATAATGTTGTCATATTGTAATTGGTGATAGTTGGCATTGTCAAGTATTCAATCAAATCAGTTTTAATGTAAGTTATCTACAATCAAATAGATGAATTGATAGATTGACAGGGGTTAATAAATGCTAGGCCACTTGGCCATTTATAATATTTTGGCTTTAAAAAAGAAAAATGTGTACTTCAATAAGAAGAAAAAATTGTCAAATCACCCTTTCCAACCAATCAAAATTTCAATAAATTTATTTATGTGAAATTGTATTTATGTAAATATGTCAATTCAAAAATTATACATTAGAAAACTTGAGATGGGTAGAAAAATTCTTGTTTATGATTGGTTCACAGTAACATTATTAATTAGATGACATGAAATGTATATTATCCTGCCTTGGCAGGAACTAATAACCAACCAAAATTCGACCGTCGCCACCTTGGGAAAGGTTGTTGAAAGCTGTATGAGAAAAAGGTCGGCAAAACGACGGGTTTTCCACACATAAACCATCAAAGGTATACACGTAAATGGCTTTAAATAATTTCCCGTGAGCGACACAATTGCAGATTATTTTTGGAAGCCCTAAAAAAGCAAATGATTTATGATCCACAATTAATTGATAGGTTAATTAATTTTTGCCCTTTATAATCTGGACAAGCATCACCATCATCAATACCCACTTTTCCCTTTTCCAGAAATTTCAGTCTGGAATGCTTCGCAAGGAGCAGCACCTGTGAGCGAGGAAGCATTCATTATTATTTGGTTTGCTTAGTTTTGTAATCGGGCGAGATCTGATCAGAAGATGGGAAGGGGCAAATTTAAGGGCAAGCCCACCGGGCGCAGGCACTTCTCAACGCCCGAAGAAATGAGTAAGTTTCAGTTATTGATTATGTCTGCTCCATAACTTGTTCTCTGGCACCGTGCCAAAGGCTTTTTGAAATTTAGAAAACAATAGTAGAATAGTATAGTTTTTTGTTTTAAGCATGGCTTCTTCAAAGTGTAATAGACATAATAATATTCTGGATTCATCTGCTTAAGTAGAGCAATTTTCCTTATTCTTTTCCAGACATTTTCAATCAAATGTTTAAGTGCGACACAGTGGTCTTTTATTGAATGTTTTGGTCTAAAACCTGCTGGCCCATTTGCTCTCTTTCCTTGTTCCTCTACCCAACTACTGATTCTCTGTTCTACCATGGTCCCAATAAATATAGAGGATTTCCCACAAGTGGTTTGGTAGTTTGAATGACTGCTAACATCCTTATCAGTAAATAAATGTATAGCTACACTGGTTGTCCAGTCAGCCGGGAAGCCATTTTGACTGATCCCATTGAATATTTCTAATCCTCATTTTAGATTTTCTGTTTGTAATCCATTGACGCCCCAAGCTGTACATGTTGTTAGCTTTTTTATATCATTTGCTGTGGCCCAAGGGCTGTGGCTCAGCGGTGCGTAAAAAGGTTTACTAAATCTGGGTTACAGGTTCCAGTCATAAAGTTGGCTCCCTAATCAATCTGGCACATATGGGATGGCGGTATCCATTTATTAATCAACCAAAAATTAAAATTAGAATCATCTGCGGCGAAAGAGTGTTAATTTGTGTTGATTGCAGGGGAGTTGTTATATTATTTTACTGTTTGCATTTGATCACTATTTATCTTCTTCCAGGATCATTTAGGCTCATGTTTTCCAACGGATATCAGCTCTTCCTGCCTTGTACTCATGTAGTCTTTGTTTTTGGCTTCACTACTTGTACATATGCCCTTATTCTGTTTGCCTCTTCAATACCTAGCTCCTTCATGGTTGATTATATAGGCATCGATTGGTGATAGTAAGCACCTTTGATGCTCTCTATTCTGTTTCTTAACTTTCTTAACGTATATTTTTTTTGTACCTATATATATATATTTTTGATTTGTCAGGGTGCTGCAGTAAAACTGTGGGCTGTCTTGCTACTTTAATATTGGCGTAGAGGTGAAAGTGCAAGTTGCCTTGTTGCGTGTCCACATTTTCCTCAAGTTATAGGTTGTTTTTATAGTCTTGCAAAACATATTTCTCATGTGTGAAGTTTCATTGATAAAAGAGCATGCTGTTGTCGATGCATTTTCAGGACCAAGACATCCAATGAGTCCCCTAAACAGTGATGTGACTCTTATCACTCGTTGTTGATCCTAAACATGTTTCCGAGCAGTCACTGCCCCCACAGGTCCGCACAGTTATTTGTGGTGTTTCACTCTCTTGGCAGTTTGAGTCTTCTACCATGCTTTGTTTGAGGACATGTACAGGCCCCTGGATGGTTGCTCTGGTGGGTTTGTTAATTGTTTGAACCACCTAGAGGTGACAATTATAAGTTTGAGAGAGTCATTGTGTCACTAGGCTGTCCTGGTTGAAGTCTTGTTGAGTTTGGGAGAGGCTTTTGGTGGCTGGCCCCAAGTTCATGTTGTACTCCACATATTTCTCTTAATATAATTTTGTTCTTTTTGTTTTTGTTTTGCTCCATATTTTTGATTAAAATAACAAATAAGATCAAAGCAGGTACTTCATTTGGGGCCTCTTGGGAAGTTTTTAAAGTCTTGCTAAACACATTTTCATTTGCCAAGTTTTGTTGAAAAAGACTATGCTGTTGTCAGTGAGTTTTCAGGACCAAGGCATCCTATGAGTCCCCTAAACAATGATGGGACCCTTATCATGTGTTGTGGATTCTAAACATGTTTTTGGAGCAGTCAGTAGCCCCACAGGTCCTGAAACTTATATGCTATGTCAAAAGGTTCTCCACGAAAAGTTCGAATTTTGCCAAACTTTATTCTCGTTGAACATGAACTCGAATTTTATCCATTATTTTACATGGGAAGTTTTTGACACGATTTTGCATTATTTTACAAATGTATGTATATATACATATACCAACTGAAAGTAGTGGATAGAAAGCTCTCTCCACTCTATCCCTCTGACATATTTATGCATTTTTTCAAAAATAAAAATGATAGAAAAAGATTGTTCGAACTTAATGACATTTTTCTTCTCGAACTTTATCCCGTGACGAACTTGAGCCAAACTTTATCCTCATTGAACATTAATGTGAACTCGAACCTTGTGACTTAGCTTATAAGTAGTGGTTCACTCACTTGGTAGTTTGAATCCTCTTTCATGCTTTGCTTGAGGACATGTCAGGCCTCCGTGTGGTTGTTCTGGTGGGTATTCCGACCTTTTCAGTGGGTGGCCTGACCTGACGTGACCTGACCTTGCGGTTAGACTTAGTATGCGACATCTCTGTGACAGGAGATAATATGGGAGTCTGGACTGTTCTCAACCATCCCAAGCAGTTCACAACTCTCAGAGCCAAATTCCTGATCTCCCAAAGGAGATGTTTTGATGATGCCTTAGATTTGAGACATAACAGATGTCTGATTTGCAAAAGACGAGCGAGGTTGCAACAAATTCCAAAGTTCCAAGACATGTAGTAGTCACTCAACCCATACTTTAACAGAACTACTTATTAAACAAGAAATGTTTGTGGAGGCCATGTTACTTGTTCAATTTTACATACGGTTTGAAGAAGAAAGGGATTTTGAGTTCTTGCAACAAAGATCACGTAGAAAACAAATCTGATGGTTTCCCAACATTTCAATAATTCCTGAATGTTCTTGAAACTTTGAAACATCAGGAACAGAGAAAATTTTAGAAGTGAAAATCTTATGGGAGACAAGTCAGGAATTACATTTTTGCAACTTTATTTGGTGGTACAGTGTCTCTATTTATGTAACATGCTTAGCATTTTCCATTTTCAAGACTTGTACTTGGCTTGCTCGGAGTCAAAAGAAAGGAGGCATTGCAAACATCTTGTATTACACCCAAAAATATTAAAATTTATCATCTTTTTCGTGTGGATGAAGTGTTTTTGGTCTCACAGGGGTGGTGGTGATGATTTACATTTTTATGGTCATTGGAGTGTTGATTTTTCCACTTTTTGGTGTTTTTGCTTGCAATTAGTGGAAACTCTTTGCATTCATGGAATTTCTACCAAATCATGAGGGTGATTACTGTGTTATTCCAGATTATATGAAAATTAGCAGGTTTGTATGATGATTAGTCTTGCCACTCTATGCATAATGTTTTGTTTATCGCTCAATTATGGTTGTTATATTTTCCCATTGAGACTTAGACTCATGTTATGGTTATGTCTTTATGATTTATGATACCGAATATTCATATTTTCATTTTGTCATGGATTAATAGGAGTGATTCAAAACAAAATAATAAAATAGCTCATTCCTATTAATCCATCACAAAATGAAAATATGAATATTCGGTATCATAAATCCTACGTTGCCGGGATACGGGTACGAGTATCGAATGGGTACGGGTACGATACGCGGATAAGTCAATTTTAAAAAACCCTTGGGTACGATACGTCTTGGATATGTCCGTATATATATATTAAAAATCTATATATACATCTACTCATTTTACTCATTTTTTAGTCCATAAATAACTGAAATAGTAATATGAAACTTGAATCAATGTTCAAAACATTCAATATACTTAAGACTTAGCATTTTTATTGATCATGTGGCTGCCATACGTATCCTTGGCGTATCAGTATCCGTATCCGTACGTATCCGTATCGGATACGTATCAGACAGGAAACGTGGGGGGTCAGGGCGTATCCTGGCAACATGCATAAATCATAATGACATAACTATATATGTATGTGTATATATTGAGTCATTATTAGCAGTTAGAGTGTTAAACCGCCATAACCACATGTGATGCTATAAATATGTAACATTGCAATGATATGACAAGAGGTTTTGGCAAACACGGCAGCCTACCATTGGATGGTAATATATTGAAAATTTTCTGTCGTATTTGATATGATATTATTTTCTTTCATAGTCTCCTATTTTCACTAGTACAAGAGCACCTTACAAAGTCCTAAGAGTATACACTTCTGTGTTCCTTATTACATCTGGTTGTTGAACATTGATTGGGTTCACTAGTGATGAGAATGATAGGTAGCTGGATTCTTGAATTAGGCAACATAGCTCCTTTAAGGAGGAGAGGAAGCCTGTAATTTTTAAAAATGTCTATTCTTTGTTGCTAACTTTGCTCTTGATAGTTTTGTGCTAGATGAATTTCCTATAAATTTCAGTACATGAAGTGTTTGGTTTGTTGCTAGTCATGGAGTGGGTAAGTTCTTGTGCATTATCATGTGCCTGACAAGAGGAATATTATACTTTCCTTAACACAGAAATATTAACAGGGCGCAATGTAATTAAATTTCTTCTTCTTTTGATTGTTCAAAGAACCTTTTATAATGGATGATTACTTCCAGGTTTGTATCATTGATTAGATTATGAGAATCTGATTTGTTATTGTATAATCCTGCACAACATTTCAGGTGGATTGTATTGAGATCCATTTGCTGTTTGTTCACATGTGCAGGTGCTGGTACCTCCTCAAAACCCCGGAGTTTTAGACGGGTAATATGTCATTCTTTTTGATTTGGAATTCATGTGCTGTAATACAGTTTCCTCTCATTTCAAAGACATAATTTGGGGTCTGGTTATTACATTTTCTGAACATGGTGACCTATTGGACTGTATGTTTATATTTAATATTTTATATAGATAAATGCGCACACACATACATCCCATGATAGTTGTTATAGTAAGAAGAAATTTGTTCTTATGGTTTTATGTTGTCATGACGGGTAATATGTTATTCTTTTTGATTTGCAATTCATGTGCAGAAATAAACATTCCTCCCATTTCCAAGAGGTAATTTGTTAGTTTGGTGAATGCCTTTTTCTGAGCATGGTTACTTATTGGAGTGTTTATATTTAATATTATGCAGAGACTAACACACACACACTCACATGCCCGAGAATAGGTGCTAAAGTAAAATGAATTTTGTTTCTTGTTTTTGAAATATCCTTTCTCAGAAGAACAAGCAAGATTTCCACAGGAGGTGCCAACTTTGCTTGTGTTCTATGTCCTGCTCGATTTGTGTTTTCTGTTTCATATTTGTCATGTGTTATATCTTATGTGATAGGTTTGATTCCATGCATCGTAAACTTTGTTATAACTTATTTCTTGGTTTAATGAATCATCCATCATGTTAGAAGATCGAAACCGAATTTGATAACTAAATGAATAATTATTTAGTTTCTCATATTTTCATTCTCATTATCTTGGACTGTCAACCACCACAGCCTGCCTGAAATTGATAACTAAATGCATCCCTTTACCTTGTGAAGATTTGCCTTGGTTGAACCTTATCCTTAAAAATATTTGTCTAAATTCAAGACATACATGGATGGGATAAATTTGGGCCTTTGTGTTGCTGAAATTTCCATTTGACAATGCTGGTGACAAAGTAAATTGCTTTCTTTCTTTCTTTTTTAGTGGGATTCTAAAGATTTTAGATTTAGGCTGGCTAGGACTAATACTTAAGGTTTAGATATTGAGTAATTCTTGCAAGTTGGTTATGTTGGAGTTTGACATTAGTGAAAAATTTAATTTGCAAAAGAACCTATCATGCAACTCATGTAACGTGCAAGTCTAATAAACTCATATTATTTTTACCCCAAAGAGACGCAGAGATGTTTATTTGTTTTGCCTTCTGAATGTTTGTGATTACGGATATTTATTTTGATGATAATAGGATGAAGAAGAAAAAGAAGAGGAGGAGGAGGAAGAATCATCAGAGGAAGAATCTGAAGAATCGGCATCAGAGGTAAATTATTAAATCTTCAAATGTATGGCATTTTCTAGCATGCAAAACTTAAGATGTTTGAATGCAATGTGCATTTCAATGTGTATTTTGTGATGCATGGTAAGAAATGGCAGTGGAATTATGAACTTCATTCTCCAGGATACTGAGTATACTAGAGTGTTCGGGACTGTATTCAAATCTCACACATTTAATATGCTTGTTTGCTTTGAGACGACAGAAAAAGAAGGGAACTCAGGGTCTTATTCAGATTGAGAATCCTAATATCACCAAGTCAAAGAACACCAAAGCCAGAGATGCGGATGTAAGTACCCATGTTCTTGTTTTATGATATTTTATAGCTTGTTTCCCATGTTTGTGCCCAGATCTTATTCTGACTATTTTGTATTACTGATTGGCAATCACATCTATGTCTAGCAAATGTAGGCACATTTCTTGTGTTGTGTTGTAATGCATTAGCTGTAGTTTGTCACTGTTATAAAATCTTTGTATTTATTAATCTGCAACTACAGTACACATTTTGCTTTATTTGAATTAACTGTGGCGTGTCATCCTTATTGAAGGCACATAATTTACATGTATGCAAAATAGCTAGAGTGGCTGTAAATTCTTATTTTGTGTAGTTCTCTCTTTTCTTCCCTTAAATTTGGGGTGTCTTAAGACAGGCAGTTGTTGGTTGGAGCTAGCAAATAGATGGCACTATGTGCAGATAAACCAATCTAAAGGTTTGTTGAAGCAGTGGTATATATGCATAATGTAGCATAGATTTTCACATCCAAACTGAAAACAATTCTGCCTTGTGGAGAATATACTCGTGGGAGTGTTTACACATGGATATTATCTGTCTTAGCTTGGACTATATAACACTTAAATTTCTGGTCATAATGTAACTAGTATTATTATCTAGAGACAATAGGCGTTTGTCCATAAAATCCCCTTGCTTAAGATGACAATACAATGGAGTTCCTGTTACCTAATAACTACATTTTCAACTACCATTTTATCATGAATCTTTTGTTTTTAAATTTTTTATATTCATGCTTGCTAGCTTCTAGAGTTCAACAATTCTGTATCTTTTGTTTTTAAATTTTTGTATCCATGCTCGCCAGCTTCTAGAGTTCAACGATTTATTAAAAATGGCAGCTTCATGAATCTGTTGCGACCGTGCAAGAAGAAGAAACATCTGATTTGGTCATTATAATAGCTATGTCATTTACCAAACTGCTAATCTGTTAACAATTGAAGTTTTTCTAATATTCTATTTTTTCTGATCCTTAATCAATATCTTCCCAAATTTTGCATTTTATGCTAGTTGATCTATAGGTGTTTCATGAACCACTTCAGAGTACAAACTTTAAAGCAAACAATTTATTATGCATGGTGGACTGTATGCAGATGGAGAAAACAACAGAGCTTTCAAGGCGAGAGAGGTTTGTTTCATTTTGTCTATCCCACTTTGCATTTTATTGTCACGTCAGTCAATTCTTTTTGTTAAGATAATGTTGTGTATAATCTTTTGAAATAAGCCATTATTTCTTAATCAAACATGCCATTTTCCTTGCATGCCGAGTTTGTGTTTAAAACAATTTGGGTTTCAATCCTGTTCAAAATTTTGTGGATTAGAAATTTGTAGGAGAGTTTTGTTATTTGGTTCTGCTGAATGATTCATACACTATCCAGATTTCCTCTATTTTGCTCTTTTAGGATTGATGCAGAAGGCTAATGTTGTGATCATTTTATTTGTTATTTTTGTACCCATCGATGTTTATTACAGTCACAGGGCATCTCTGAACACCCAGTAGAAGTATGGCAAAGGCTATTGGTGTCCACTTGCCTTTATTGTTATTTTGCAATTGCTTATTATCTTGATATGTTAGGTGGTTTGCCTATTTCCATCAAGTTTATTATTGTTTTTTTAAGTCTTAAGCCCGTGATTCACCTAATAGCTTGAGGGTTATTAACAAGAATCCCCAAGTCCTTTTTAGGGAATAACTGAGGTATTGGATTAAAGATACTTAGGTGGAGTGTGTAAGAGATGATGAATAAAACAAACATTGACATTTGAAAATATCAACAATATCCCAATCTTTTTGGAGAACCGATGTATTATGGGTTGAAAAATATTGATTTATCTTCTCCAGAATATAAATTTATAAATCAGGTTTTGAAGGAAAGACATGCTTCTCCAACTTTTGGACTTGTTGGTTTAAAAAAAATAATCCATCACAATGTCTGTCAGTTATTTTAGGTACGAGAAAAGCTATACAAAAATGTGTCACTGAATGAGATATTTATCAGAGAATTTAAAATTGTGTTTGTACCATACCCAGGCCTGCTTTTCACCATTGCATGTTCTTGACCATAAATGGGAAGAAATTTCAGTGAATTTTATTGATAGTATACTTTTTTTTAAGAAGGTTATCATATTTTCTGTGTTGGTAGGCCATCTAATGAAATATGCTCTGTTTAGAGTGATGCAAGAAAGCATGCGCAACAAAGCAAATCACAGAATCATATGTAAACAATGTTTATAATGTACATGGTTTTTCTCAAGTGGTCATCAACGATCAAGATCTGCTGTTTATAAATAATTTTGAAAAGAGTAATGTTTGCAGACAAGGATATCTCTTACTAGCGTCTTCAAATTGATGGACATTGAGATTTTAAACTTGTATTTGGAAGGGTATGTCAGATGTTTTGTATAGACAAACGAAATCAATGGTTTAATTAGTTGCACTTGGCAAAATGGTAGTGCAATACCACACATATCACATATCAGCCAAAATGATTGCATTTATCTACATAGTTATGAAACCTCAATATTTAACTAAGTCACCAGGTTCGTGTTTGTGTTCGTGTTCGGCGAGGATAAAATTCGGATCAAGTTTGACAATGGTAAAATTCGGGAAAAAATTCGTGATTAAATTTGTTGTTATAATTTTCCTTTAAAAAAAAAGCAGGATATAAATGGACAATTTTTTAAAAATAGCTAAAACATTACTATTTAAACTTAAAATCTATATACAAAGATGTCTCTGTACATTTATAAACCATGCTTGTCAAAGTTAAACTATGAGGAACATATGAAATTGTCAAAAGTTACAATTAAAAAAATATTCACGATGAGAATTCTATGTTTAATTACTTTATTAAAATTAAAACATTAATAAAATAAAAAACAATTAGAAATATATAAATCGAAACGTATAAATATAAATTATAAACCTAATCCTATAAATATATAAACCTAAAGTTTTAACTATAAATAAAAATAAAAAATATATAAACCGAATAGAAAAAAATTGTAAATTATAAACCTAAACTATTGTAAATTCCTCCTAATCTCCAAGAGGGTTTTCGTTCTCTAGAGGCAATATACTAAGGGTTTTCGTTCTCTAGAGGCAATATACTAAGGGTTTTCGTCCTTAGAATATTTTAATACAAAAGCACCAGGCTTAAGATCAAATTCAGAATTGATAAAAATGATTTATGGTGTCCTACCCAAGCCGCCCCCTCTCCTTTTATAGGAAAAATATTACAAAATAACCTTTTCATCTTCCAATAAGAAAAGAGGGCCAAAATACCCTAAAAACATGCCCAAACCAGGTCGCACTTTTCTAGGGATGACTTCTAATGTTTATTTTGGCTTCTCATGCCAAGTCGCACTTTCCTTGGGAGGTGTAATAACTTTTATCCTTTCTAAACTCTATTTCCCTCTTTTGTCCAAGGCGCATTCTTACCTAGGGATGACACAAAAATGGCATGGGTCTTTTTTCTACTTTTCCTAGAAAGGATACAACATAATATTAGACCCAATGCACCCCTTTAGAGATTACAAATTTATTATTAAGTCAAATAAATTAATACAAGTGCTTTATTAATATTTTTTTGCACTTTGTAATAACTCATTGTGACTTAAGTCACCCTTATGTTTTTCCTTTGGCCATCGGGTCGACAAAAATGGGCCAAAGGTCTTCGATTTGGAAAAGGGGACATTACGAGATCATAGGAGATTTGAGACATTCCAATATCTTGTGACACCACAATGTTGCTTTGTGTCATGATCTGATTTCACCAATGGATTCAGTTTCACACCACGTGCACATGTGCATTTCGTGAGGTCCTAACTCTACGCCATTCCTAGTCTGTAACTTTGCAATGTTAGCATTGCACAACATAGTTATGCAATAATGCCAAGTGAAGATGATGATTAGTTATGAAGTAGTTGTACCGGTTTAGGCAACACTTCATCTTCCTTCATTTAAGGCATCATTCTAATCTTGTAAGATAGATTGGGGTTATCCCAACGACTAAGGATTACATACACATCCTACTTTCATTCTTCTCTCGTTGTATAAGCACTTTGATATATCTTTCGCCCCTTGTCATTTCTTAATATGTTTTTACACATAACACATCTAGATTCACGTTTATATTGTTGTCCATTGGGTCTCCTTTTGGGTCTCAGACTAGTGGTACTAGAGCATACTTCTTATATCCTAGTGGTATTGAGATTTCATTTGAACCTTCCCTCTTTGTTTGTATGCCCACTCACCCGAGGTTTGAATGCAAGAAGTTGGGACTTGAAACCTATGATCCTTATTCATAGCTTCATTTACCTATTTAGATGGTAGACCAAACTTTAGAGGTTAAAACTTAGGATATGTTCAAACAAATAATAGATGATGCTTTGCAGAAGTTATGATCGAATTGGAAGAATGGCATTCCCAAGAAAGAGAGGGGATCGTTAATCACTTCTCTCAATTGCTTAAAGCGTGTACACGCAACTCCCGATCTAAATCCACAACAACATTTGGGTGGTCACACCTAATATAAAATACAGGTCAATCTAGACACTCCTATGTTTGAAGGAAAATAGATGTAGATGCCTAGATAACTTGCTTAAGCTTGTTTATATTACACGGTAAATCACATTTCTAACACTAAAAAGATTACATTTGCCCTTCTAAAAGTTTCTTTGATTATAAATAAATGATGGGATATAACTATTGCATTGCGTGACACATGGAATGTTTTCTTGGAAGCACTAAAAATACCATCTAATTGGAAACTATGGTGACTCGTACATCGAGTTTTCCCAATTGCACCAAGGTCATGATCAAATCTAGTTAAGAATACATTAACATCTTTGAATATTTATGAATTTGAGCAATATCTTACCTTAAAATTTAGGTCAAGCTTGAGACCATACATTCAATCTAACACGAACTTCTTGCAGATCTTTCTCTTTGGGGAGGCCTATTGTTTTGCTTGCAATTTCAAAGCAAAAGCCAAGCTAAAGTCTAAGCTAGTGGAATCCAAGTCTCAAGACAAGCAACAAGCATATCAATCCAAGCTTGGAACAAAGCAAAATTGTAACCAAGGGAATGGCCCTTTGCGTCGACATCAAAAGAAGGCAACACCTTCAAATGACCAAACTAACCAATCCAAGATTGTTAAGTGGTGCACAATCCATAAATCTAGCGTGCACTTCATGAGCGAGTGTCATGTTAAGAATTCTCTACTTACGTAGCTTGAAGCATACAATACTACCTCCGCGACACCTGAAAAGGGTAAACAAGTCATGGACCCTGAGCCCAATGCCATGGTTGGTATTGAAAACATTGTTTTTTCAGGAAATAGTTAGGATCATTCATATTTGACAAATAACCATTTTGACAAGGAACAATAATAAGGTATAGAAAACACATTACACTAGATTTACTTGGGGAAAACCCCTTTCGGTAAAAAAAAACCCCACATCAAAACTGTCATTGTCCAATATTTTATTAATAAGAAAGAATCTTTTAGAGTGTCGACCATTACAAACTACACGAACCTGGTATGTATCTCTTCTCTCACAAAAATGACCTCGTAATGGATCTTGCAGATCTTTACAATATTTTCCCTCTCACAAATATTTCTCACACCTCTTTGCAACTTCTGCCTCGCAAAACAATTGCATACACAAATGAATGTTGTTGTAGTGTTCACACCTTTTTATCCTCCTTACTTTATTTAGGATTCCATCTAAATAGGAATATGGTTGAATCTCAACCATCCAATCGGTAGGTATGAATGATCATGACCATTCAATATTATATAGCTTTGTATTAGTTGAGTAGATAATAATTACATATTATAAATAATATCTGATTATTATTTATTTAACACTCACCTTAGGATAAAATATAACATGTCTATATTTTATTATATTATATATTATAAGTCTTTACCATATAATAAAAGCCTTATATATTTCGGAGCCACTTATGTTAAGTGTTGATGCCATAATATTATGATCCAACACTCCCCCATAATATTTAATGGGGATACGTGCCATCACTTTCTTTGTGCATAAGAAACAATTAAAGATCCACAACTTAGGACTTCTTTGACTAGCATGCCTATGTGATCATCTATATAATAATGGTTCCTTCTTTTTTGTTTTCTTTGGATGATGCAAAAAGAAGTGTTACATGTGTTTTTGGAGCTTTTAATAACACTAGAAATCTCCATAAAACACAATGCTTTGCTAGGTTCTTGTTACAATATCATATACAATGATTTTTACAATAGAGAAGTATTAAGTATGTAGAGAACAAAGATACAAGTTGACCACTAGTTGTCATTGTCATGCACACTTCACTTATGGCAACTCCTTGAGGCCTACCATTGATTTGAATTTACAAAACTTGGCAACATAGAGGATTTGTGAATATATATGTAATTTGATCACCTATTAGGTAGAATTTGAAAGTAATCTCGTCATTGAGGACGTTTTCTCTTCTGAAGCACATATGAACTTCAATGTGCTTTGTTCGTTGATGTTGAATTAGATCTTTAACAATGGTGATACAACTTTGGTTGTCACATGACAATGTGGCACTCTCAGCAGTACCCATATGAAGCTCCTTCAACAATCTTTTAAGCCACATTGCTTTTTTTTGCAGCTTCCATTGCACTTTTATATTCAGCCTTTATTGACGAGATGGCAACCATTGGTTATTTCTTGTTACTCCAGGGGATAACTCTTGTACCAAATTTAAAGATATCTACAAAAGTAGGTTTTCTATCTATAACATCACCATGGCCAAAATTACAATAACCAAATAAGTTAACATTTTTGGTGTAAGAATAATAGATACCATAATTAAATATATCTTTAATGTAACTTAGAATTCTTTTTGCTATGCCTTTAATGTTTTATGCAAAATGGCTAAAAAGATTAAACTTCCTACTAGTTGTCTATACAAAATAGGACGATTTTTTTCACATAGAGGTTTGGTATCAAGTTTGATTCCAACTTCAACAGGTATAGCAGCCGGTTTATAATGAAGTAAGTCATGTGCATATCATGTTTGAGATACCACAATTGAGTTTCAATTCTGGAATATAGTCATGCCAAGGAAATGATGAAGAGGCCAAGATCAAATATCTCAAATGTTTGATTAAACTTAGTTTTGTATTTGTGGATTAGGGAATTTAAGCTCTTGTTAAGCACATGCTTATATTGAGAGGGGGTGATTAGTATAAGATAAACTTTTACTTATTAAAACTTATATCCACAAATAAAACATTCAAAGGCATTCAAATAACATAACACAGTGCAACACCAAATTTACGTGGAAAACCCTCTCTTCGAAAAAAACCACAAAATAAGACTGCTTGGATCTACCGTCCAAATCCAGCCCAAAATTCAATGTTTTACAAATGTTCGTAGGCACCAACCTACTGGAGACACCAATCCCTCAAGCCAAGCACCAACTCAGCCAATTCGTGAGCACCAACCCACTAGAGACACCAATCCCCAATTTTGTGAGGCACCGACCTCAACAATATAAACTTCCACCTTCTGTAGTTGCTTCTTCAATTGGATGATGGCTATTCCACTTCTCTTCTTCTTCTCTCAATGATATCTGTCCTTCATAAAAATTTGTCCTTCATAAAAATCTGCTCTTCACTCACGCTTCTTATTCTTTAATGATGTATCAAATTCATTTCACTTGCTTGCTTTTCTCCATCCTCTCATCTATCTTTTATAGCCCCTTGATACCTTTTCCCAAAGGAGACGACCTTTCCAAAAGACACCCATAAACCAAAAGAGACGTCCATTCATTTAATTATTATTTTACTCATTAAACACAAGCGTCCCATTAATGAGGGTCGGCCTGATTAAACAAATAAGAGAGTCAACTGTCTTTTAATGCTTGTTTATTTCATTAAATCAAATTGCTGTCATCCCATTAACAGATCGCTGTTACTTGTATCAAATCAAGTAATTACTTGGCCTTTCATCTTTCAATCAGATCACTGCTATTTGCTGTCCCTTTGAATGTTGTATACAATATGAATGCTGTTTATTACATTCACTGTCATTACATTAAATCTGATCACTGTAATTGTTTTGCACTCCTTCGATATCAATGACTCCTTTGACATCTATGACTCCTATTCCATGCATTCTCTTGTGACATCAACTACTCCTTCGACATCAATGACAATATTTCCAACAACTCTAGTTCAGCCAAGAGAAAATAGGAGGTTCTCCCTGTTCCTGTGGAATTCTTATGTATATGAATGTGAATCCTTTTTAGTTTCGCTTCTGAAACAATTTTATCATTCACGATCGTTGTTGTATGGATCTTTTCCCGATCGAACTCATTTTGATAAAAAGATCAAACATATTGTCATATTTCCGGTCAAAATTTCAACGAAAAGGATCTGGTTGTTGAAGTATCCTTTCATATACTATGTTAGATATGGAGAAAGATCCCTTATAGCTCTAAAAGGTACTCACCTTCAAGTGAAAAGATGTAGATATCATCTGTTTAATTTTTGGCAATATTATTTCCATCTTTGGTCTCAACCGTATAGGGTATGTATTCTTGAACTATCCAAGAATGATAGTATTTGTGGGCGAATGAATTTTAGCCTACTAGTTAGATGTAAATCCACATATCATACAATTACAATTATTTGGCCATTTTCCCCGTTTACAAAAAGGATCATATTTAGAATAACAATTAGTAAATTTAAGAAATCTAAAATAACTATTAATCTTAGAATACCAAAGCTCTAAGAGTTTGTTTTAGACCACAAAGAGATTTTTTGAAGTCTATATAAATAATGGTCGATATTAGGTTATTTGAAACCTTTAGATTGATAGATATACAAATCTCCTCTTCAAGATCACCATTTAGAAAAGTGTTCTTAACGTCCATTTGGTGAATCCCCCAACCATGTTGAGCTGTGAGTAGAAGGAGCATCCTAAGTGTGCTCATTTTCACAAAGTGTATAAAAGGTTTCTTCATAATCGATATTGTTTCATTGAGTAAAGCCTTGACTGTCCTAACGCTATGCGTTATACTTATCAATTTCACCAATGGAGTTATAATTTACTTTATATAGCCAATGCCACCTCTGAATGTTCCTTTTAGAAGGTGGATGAACAAGATCCCATGTTTTATTCTTAATTTGAGTGTCATACTCAACTTCAAGACATCTCTCATTCTTTCATCTTGGCTGGCTTCTTCAAAGATTTGTGGTTCACTCTCACAAGAAGTCATTAAGGTGTGATAAATATGTCGACTCCTAGTCATTTTAGTTGAAGAAATATTTTATAAGTTAGTGTTCTTGAATTGGGGATTGAGCCCACCTTGGTATTTTAGTTTAGGAATCATTATGCGATTCCTCCCCCTTATCCTTATCAACCAAAGTTTCAATACTTTGTTCATCTTCCCCTAGGATAGATAATTCTTCATGGAGCTCAATTTGAGTGGGTTGAATGGAAGGCACAATGAAGGGATTTTCCATAACTTTGTACAAAATCTACTTAGAATAATCACCCTTTTGGAAAGATCATAAAGCCTTAGTCATTTAGTTCTTCCTACATAGCCTACAAAATGCAAATGAAGGAGGTGGGATCAAGTTTCTTCCTCTTCACTTTGGGGATCTATAGTGAAGTAGGACTACCAAAGATTTTTAAGTGAGAAACACTTAGTTTCTTTTTGTCCCACATTTCTAAGAGTGTTATTAAGTTTGAAGGTTTTGAAACTACCCTATTGAGAATGTGTATGTAGTGTTCATTGCTTCAGTCCATAGGAGTTTTGGTACATATGCGGAGTGCATCATGGACCTTATGATTTCAATGCCCTATTTTTCCTTTCTGCAATTTTATTTTGTTGAAGAGAATATGGAGTTGTTGATTCTCTTTGAATTCCGCATGAAGCACAAAATTCTTCACATTATTTGTTGACATATTCCTTCCCATTGTTTGTCCTCAAATTGTTAGGTTTAAAGTTAGTCTGATTTTCTACGAAAACTTTAAAGTCTTTGAATTTAAGAGAACCTCACTTTTCTTATTTAGATAATAAGCCCAAGTCATTCTAGTATGATCATCAATAAAAGTTAGTGCATATAGGTAGCCATTAAGAGAAGCAACTTGAAGTGGTCCCATTAGATAACTTTGCACAAGTTCCAAGGGAGTGTAGGTATTAGCAACATACTTCTTGTTGAAAAGTAACATGTGTTGCTTACCAAGCATGCAATCTTCACATGTTTTAAAATTAACATTTATGTTGGGTAATCCAACCACAAGTTCATGTCGAATCATGTCATTGATACTCATCATTTTAATTGACCGAGTCTCTTGTGCCAAAGACGTTTGTCATTTTAAACTTGGGTGGAGAAACATGACTCATTAGCAAAACCATCAAAAATGTAAAGGCCATTCTTTTGAATGCTTTGTGTGAGAATAGTCATTTTCATCTTTAATAAACCAATCATCTTTAAGAAAAATTACCTTAAAGTTCTTTTGAGTATGTTGTGAACAAGAGAGAGGACATCTCCAATGAACCCATTTGAGATATTTGTTTTTCCTCAACTTTTAGTTTCAATTAAGGAGTTATCTCCACGATGGAATTTTTCATTGCATTCTTTGATATTTGTTAGAAAATTGCTCTTATATGACATGTGCCGTAAGGCACCACTATCTAAGATCCATTCTTTATCATCTGATGCAGAAAGTGCAGGGTAAAGTGTGATGGTCTTATCTTGACTTTGATGATTATCATTTTGGTTTTGATTGTTTTTGGCAATTTTATTTCTTTTGTTGTTTTTATAGTTTTTGTTGTTGGACCCTTTTTGTCTTTTTTTGCTAAAATAACAATTCATTTCCTTGTGACTGAATTTGCCACATTTACTTTCCATTGAATTTAATGTTGTAATTTTGGTCTAAGTTCTTGTTCCCATTTTTATTGTTGTTGGTAGATTTGTACTTTGAATTATAGTTTTGAGTTCCACCGTTCTTGGGAACATAGTTACCCCATTTTTTTTGAGCAAGAGCTCTACTCACATTCTCTTTGGAATCAAAGTTTGATATTACTTGTTCTTCTTGAATAAGAAGTGCAAAGAGTGTTGATAAGTCAAGAATATCTTGTTCATTATGATATTTTAAATTGAGAATGGAAATAAAATTTCTGAATTTCTCGTTTATGTTCATTTGAATGATAAAGCAGAGAAGTCAGTCTTGAATAAGATGACAATTGCAACCATCATGTTGAGATTTTATGTTTGTAATTTTTCAAGATAATTTACAATCTTTTCATCTCCCTTCATGGGTGTAATCATGAGTTCAAGAGTAAGCTTGATAATTTTTTAGAGTCTTGTATCCTTGTGTATGGACTCCAAGAGTTTACATGCTTCACTTGGTGAGTAATAATTTCTAATGTGAAGGAGAAATTCATCTTTGACAGTTCTAAGAATGATAAACATGGCTTCTTGAATTTTTTGATGATGGGCATTTACATTTTCAGATGTTGCTTGCCTTCCGGTGTGCAATTTCTTGGACCCATTCATAATGTTTGATTTTTTTATGTCATAAATTCGACTTTTTAAGTCTAATTTTCCACATGGTATAGTTCAATCCATTAAGTATATGATTTTTGTCAGTAGTAAAATTTCCATGAGAAGCCATAATTTAATTCAATTTCTTTCAAAAAGATATGAATTAAAAAAGTGAAAGAAACTCAAATTTCTTTAAGCTTATATCTTTGAAAATTAAAGAAACATAATACGAGTTAGATCTCTTTGTCAAAAAAATAATTTAACATTTACAATAATTTAATGAAAGTGTATAATGCCTTTTTTTTCAGATTTCAGCAAAAAATGGACTTTTTATTTTTTCATATATATACATGTATATATACTTTCATATATTTTTAGATTACTAAATTTCCAGACAATATTTTTGCTATGGCGAAGTCAAAGTGTTATATAACTGCATTGACCATTAAACTCTACATTGGCTATGCTAGTTTTTTTAAAACATACTACATCGGCTATATATGAAATTTCAATTTTTTTAAAACACCACATTGGCTATTTCAAAAATATATTGCATTGATCACTTTGTGATATTAAAAAATTGTGTTTCTAGAACATAGATTTTTGGAAAAATCCTTATTTTTTAAAACAAGTTTGCACAGAGACTTTATATAAGCTTATATGTACATGGATGATTTTCTCAAGGAATCATACCCATTGTTGCTCTCTTAGAGTGCAATATGGAATCTATTCTCCATTTTGCACACTCTATGTGGAGCATTGGTTTACTCTCCATAAACTAGGGAAAGAGATATACAGAGAAGGAAAAATCCCATTTTATTTCAAAACCCCATAGGGTAATAGAGATACCTGTAATTGCGTTTTCTTCCTTTATAGCTAGGGTTTTCTTGTTTCCTGCAAAATGATTAATTAGCCAAACAAAAGCCTTGGTACCATGTTAGAAAATAGTCAAGATCATTCATATTTGATAGATAACCATTTTGACAAGGAAGAAATATTAATGTAGAAAAGAAATAACTGAAAAGTAAAGTACGAAGAACACATTACACAGTATTTATGTGGGAAAATTCCTTTCAGGTAAAAAACCCCACACAAAAAGCATCATCCAATGTTTTATTAATAATAGCTTAATAAGCAAACAAAGTGTTTTACCATTACTGGCCACAAGAACCTGGATGTATCCTCTTTTCCTTCTCTCTAACATTGTTAGGAGAGAAGGAGAAGGAGATACATACGAGCTTCTTCTGGCTTGTAATGGTTAGACAAATTCTCTATAAGTTTGCTTATTGTTGCTAAAACATTGGATGGTGCTTTTGGTGTGGGATTTTTACCTGAAAGGAATTTTCCGCATAAATCTTGTGTAATGTGTTCTTTGTACTTTACTATTCAGTTATTTCTTTTCTACCATATTATTTTTAACTTTTCAAAATGGTTATTTGTCAAATATATTTCCTTTAACAAATCTTCCTCACACCTCCCTACAACTTTTGCCTCACACACAACCACATATGCAAATGCATGCTATTATTGTGTTCACAACGTTTTCTCCTCATTACCATATTTATGGATCCAATCTAAATAAGGGGATGGTTGAAACTCAGCCATCAAATAGGTAGGTATAATTGGTCACAACCATCCAATATAGTTACATAACAATTATGTATTCGTTGAGTAGATAAATGATATTTAATTATTATTTATTCAACACTACCTTAGGATATAATCTAACATAGCTATATTTTATTATAATGTATATTATAGGTCTCCACCATATAATAAGAGCCTTAGTTCTATATTTAGGGGCCACTTATGTTAAGTGTGGATATCCATAAATATTATGCTCCAATAGCTTTTTCATCCAACCTAGATTTGGAGGAAACAAAATGTTTGTTCCATCCTCAAATGTAAGTAAATGGACAAACAATACATTTCATAGTGTTGACAATGGAAGCCGAAGAACTTGATTTCCCTAGAAGTAGTTCACAGACTGAGCTTGCCACTAACTCCTCACTCACTGACATACTTGGATGGTATAACTCAATTTTGAGAAATGTGTTAGTCAACAGAGTCATCTAGTGTACAAATCAAGCCTTTTCAAGATGCAGCACTTTGCGATGTTGCGCCATTAGAGGTATGCGATATTTTACTTGATTAACGATATCTTTACAATTGACATGGAATTTATGAGGCAAATCCAAGAAATGTTATCATAGATGTTGGTGATATGAGATATTGCATAATTGAAGTAGTCCTTAAGCTCTCACTCATTAGCGCCAAGTAGTGCTAGAAGCTAGTCAACTCTAGCAAAAAGTTCATGCTACTAATGGTTAGACCTAGATAGAAACACATCTTTGCAGCTCGTGTTCATATCATAGTTCTTTTAGTAAACTTGCAACAACTACACAACCTGTTGGAAGAATACAAGGATACTTTTCAGTCACCTAAGGAAGTGTCTATGCATTATGCGGTAAAGCATACTATTGATTTGATTCTAGGACTACCTCTTCCTATGCATCTTCATACCACATCATTTTCGGAGAATGAAGAGATCAAGTGGCAGATTTACGAACTTGTGGACAAAGGACACATTTGGCCCAACTCAACACCTTGCATCAACCTATTGTGCTCATGCCAAGGAAAGACGACACATGAATGCTGTGCATTGACCATTGAGCTCTCAACAAAATCACAACGAAGAACTGCAATCTTCTTCCTAGGATCAAGGATCTACTGGACTAGTTTCGTAGAGGCAAGTTCTTCGCCAAAATCGATCTTAAGTTTGGGTGCCACTAGATTCTGGTTGAACCTACAAATGTTTGGAAGACAACCTTCAAAGCAAGGAAGACATTTCTTTGTTGTTGTTTGCGGTGATGACGTCCTAATCTTCAACAAAACATGGGATGAACACTTGTGCCATAGTCAACAAGTGCTCCACACTTTGTGGTAGTAGAAACTATATGCTGGCATGAAACGTTCATTTGCTATGTGGGAGATACAATATTTGGGATACATAGTAGAAACATAAGGGGTTCATGTGAACCCGATTGAGATCCGCGTCATCGAGGAATGGTCTACACCAAAGAATCTCACAGAGGTCTGCAACTTTTTGGGTTTAGCAAATTTCTATAGGAGGCTTGTACTTGGTTTCTTCCACATTGCTTGGTCATTGAATCAGGTTACTAAAGGTGGAGTAAAAGCAACTTTCGTTTGGTCAGCCCCACAACAAAAGCATTTGAAGAATTGAAGTGTCTTTGTTTCGCGCCAGTACTTGTGTTACCTGATATTTAACAACCATTTGAGATAGAGATTGATGCACATGATCATGCAATTGAAGTCATCCTAACTCAACATGGTCACTTCTGGTAAGAAACCACCCAACATATAATTGCGAGCTTTATGCTATTGTCTAGGCATGCAAGTATTAGAAGCATTATATCTTGGGGAAGAAGACTATGATCCACACCAATCACAAGTTGCATCAATTTTTGTGGATACACAAGTTGCAGCAAGAGCAGCATCAAAAATGGTCTTAATTCCTTCAATAGTTCCACCTCAACATCAAGCATAAGAAGGGAAGTGCCAATCTAGTAGTTGGTTGTTTTTGATTCGACCTCCGATTCAAGCTCCCCTCAGAGTGCTTAAAGCTTGTGTACATGAAGTAATCACTTGGTCAGAGTTGTATCCTTTGGGTCCGCGCTTCGTAGAAATACATCATCTTCTTTCATTGTATATTAAGGTATTATTCTGTTCTTGTTAAGATGGATTGGATATAGAATAAAGACTAAACATTTACATAGGCATCCTATATCCGACCTCTCAGATCTTGTATAGGACTTTCCATAATATAACTTTGCACTATAGTTCTGCATCTGGTGTCTTCCAGTCCTTTGCTTTCTTCTCTGCTGTATAAGCACTCTGATATATCTTTCGGCCTCTGTCATTTCATAATATGTTTCCACACATAACACATCTAAATTCACATTTAGTCCGCCAGGTCTCCTCTTGAACCCCAGACCAGTAATATGCATTTCAATATTTTTATTGTATTTAATAGAATAAATACGTACATGATGATGATACAACAATACATTGGGCATCCTTATTTAGATGCTGGAGAAGTAAGCGTGCTTTTCAGTAGTAGTTAAGATATTTAGTTGAAAAGTAAAATGGTTCCATCACATAGACAGTGTTTGAGTCAACACTGCAAGTTTTTTGTTATTGTTAAATTTCAACCAAGATAAGCTCTAGATGCATCACACAATTTTTGATGGTTTCTCAAATCTCTTGGGAAAATAAGGTGATAATAAGCTGATGGAGACGCGACATGTGAAGAAAACATTTTTTTGAATTATGTATTTAACTAAAGCAATGACTGTTATAGTTGCATAAGTGGCGGCTGTTTTTGTGACTAGGTTCACTGTTATCTTCATGATTGGCATGCATGTGGTGTTAACTATTAAAATCTATTTTATTTGTTTGTTGTAGAATTGTGAATTGATTTCTTGTTACTAGTTTCTCTGAAGCTTATTTATGAGTTCTGGATTGACTGTGTGGTTTCTTTTAGGGAAGAATTAGAGAAGCAAAAGGCTCATGAACGGTATATGAGGTTGCAAGAACAAGGAAAAACAGAACAAGCTAAGAAGGATTTGGGTAAGTTGTTGCTGCGTTTCCTTCATAATATTTTTAAACTGTAATTGCATGCCTGAGGTAGATCTAAAGTTAAAATTCTCGAAATATAGCTGTAATCATAATTACTAATTAGTCTTAATGTAAGATAGTTTTACAAATGGAACAAGAAAGCATATGTGTTTTAAACAAAGATGATCTTAGCATTGAGCAAGATATATTTAAGGAGCTTTTATCAATATCGGAAAAGTACTTATGAAGTCTGGGAGCTTAACAAATTCTTTAAAGCCTGCTTGCCTCTTTGGTTGCGGCATGCATTTTCTTGATTGCTGAAAGGCCCTCTTTCCCTGAAGCTTCCCTATCACTCTTTGTTGTTTGCAATTCCTCATACAGCTCCTATATTTTTTCAATGGTTCGAACTGAACTTCACCTTGCTGTCAGGCCAGGAATTGGAATGATAAATTAACAATATTGGTACCAGCCAAAAATTATATTCACGTTACTTATAAATGAAGAAGATTACAATAGATAGAGCCAAGATTTGGCTGTTCATTTCACCTTGTAAGTTGACTCTTCATAGTCCTACGGGAGCGATTCTTCATCTGTATCAAATAAGGCAAAATCTTATGACACCTAAGATTAACATGTATTACAATAATGTTACGCCCCCTCCCCCTCCCCTGCCCTCTCCCACCCCCACCTCTTAATATTCAGGGGCGATAGTGAGACCAAATATTCCTATTAACTTGTCAATTTTTTCTTGTCCAAGCACTTTTGTCAAGAATCGATGTTCGCTTGTTGCTTTGTACTAGGGTAATGTTGCAACTTTACATTGCCATCTTTCACATAGTGCCATATCATATGAAATTTAGTATTGATATGCTTGGTTTGGTTGTGAAACTAGATTCTTTGTCATTGAAATTGCAGATGTGTTGTTAACCATTAATGGTATCGACGAAACATGTTGTACCTGAAAGCTAATAAGTCACCACATTCGAATTCGTTGAGTATAAAATTTGTAAGAAATTCATTGTTAAAAAAAATGAGATAAAATTCGTGATTAAGTTCGACGAAGAGCAATACACTTGTTTTTTTTTTAAATTGAAAAAGAAATACACTTGTTACATCACTAAACAATTATAAAATGATATAATTATAAACGACACTAATGATTCATTGTAAAGTGATATAATTAATATTTTTAAAACTAAACATTATAAATTATAAATTCATATTGTATTACTATAATATATGGGATTTATGTATTACTATAAAGTATAAACTATAAACTAAACAACATTTGCATGATTTTTCATTGGGAAAACAGTATGTATACTCAAGTCCCGACTAGACCACCATTCTTAAGTGACATATTCTACTGTGAATTAATTTGAACTTTCCAGCAGGCTCAATCCTGGGACGATAAAAACTGGTGTCATGCTCATGGACGTTGTGAATGGGATACGTCACACACATAATAGTTGTTGGGAACTTGGGAGATGCATAATGTGCAAACAAAGTCACACGACTCACTGCCACGTTTTAACTGTCTGCTGTGTCTCATGGCTGCACAAAATCATGGAGCTTTGGGGCACACACTGCAAAGTCAAACTGAAACAGGAAACTGAATTTGTGAGTGGAAAAAGGCAAAATCATGAGTGAAAAAGGCACATTCGTGAGTGATACAATGAACTGAAAAACAACGCTTTAATTTTGACGGGATGACTTATGAAAAACCCTAAAATGAAAGTAAATAAATTTTAAATATTATTTTTTTATTATATTTGCCCTTGACATTCATGATTTGCACTGTACGCAAATTTTTTGATCGATTAGAAATTCGGCGAATTTCAAAATTTCAGGTTGAAATTCGCCGAATGCGGTGATTTAACTTGCAAGTTTGAAAGAACCCTTTTGAGTAACAAATTCTCTCTGGTTGCCTCTGAAGCTGCCATAGAATCTACTTTTGTTGAAGATATCGCCGGCATTGATTGCTTCTTGGACTTCCAACTGATCACTGCTGTTCCTAGATTCATTAGAAAATCCGAAGTGGATTTCCTATCTTCAAAATCACTAGCATTGTTAGAATCTGAATATCTAACCAGTTTGAAATTTGCTGCCCTGGAGTATTTTAGCCCAAAATACTGTGTTCCTTCAAGATATCAGATGACTCTCTTTGCTGCTACCCAATGACTATCTCTAGGTTGTTGCATGCCCAGATTCATTAGAAAATCCGAAGTGGATTTCTCAGCTTCAAAATCACTAGCATTGTCAGAATCTGAAATGTAATCAGTTTGAAGTTTGCTGCCCTAGAGTATTTTAGCCCAAAATGCTGTGTTCCTTTGAGATATTAAAGGACTCTCTTTGCTGCTACCCAATGACTTTCTCTATGTTTTTGCATGAATAAAAATGAACACCAACAACAAAAGAAATATCTGGTCTAATTTTTGTCACATAGATTAGACTTCCAATGAGTTGTCTCTTTAGTAGCACTTAAAAAATCTGTGGTATCTTTTTTGGTCAGTTTCATATTTTGTTCCATGGGCGTACTAAGGCTTACAATTTGTCATTCCAAATTCGCTTAGAATTTCACCAATATACTTCTGTTGAGTGATGAAGATGTACTTTGGTTTCTCCAAATAGTAATGAAGATAACCCAAATCTGTCATTTCAAACCCTTTCATCAACTCTGCTTTGATTTTTCAGTATATTTCTCATTATTCCCTGTTATGAGTAGATCATCCACATACACCACCAAAAACACAACTGTTTTGTCAATTGTTTTGACAAAAAGAGTTGCATCTTCAAACTCAAATCGCTTGAAATTCATGTTCAAGAGGTGCTCAATAAACTTTTCATACCATGCACATGGGGTTTGTTTCAACCCATATAGTGATTTTTCTAGTTTGCACACTTCGTGCCCTTCGCTGTCAACTGCAAAATCTTCAGGCTGAGTCATGTACACAATTTCTTAAAGACCACCATTCAGAAAAGCAATTTTCATGTCCATATGATGAACTGTCCACCTGTTTTTTGCTACCAAAGCCAACAAATTCTGAATGGTTGTCCACTCCACTATTGGTGCAAAGGTTTCATTATAGTCTATGCTTTCTTCTAGGAATAACCCTTCGTGACAAGCCTTGCTTTATGTTTGTTAAGCGAGCCATCAACCTTGTATTTGTTGTGGAAGACCCACTTGCAACCAATTGGTTTACAACCAAGTGGAGGATCAACCAACTTCCAAGTCCCATTTTTCACCAATGCATCATACTCATCTCTCGTGGCTTCATTCTAGGACTCGTCCTTTTTAGCTTGTTTGAAAGAGGTTGGTTTTGAATCCAACACAACATTGAGTTCTTTTGGAGAATCATTCAGAATGAGCTGTTCAATCTCGCTTTGAATTTCTTTTAAGACATTTTCTGATGGTTGTGTGGCTGCATGTACACTTCGTTTGTTGGTTTTTTCAACTTCATCAGGACAAACATATTTCAAAGAAAACTAGAGAGCAATGTAGAGCATATAGGAGAGGAAATACCCAATCAACAATAGATGACAGGGAAGACATGGATGGAGATGAACGGTGGAGATTCTATGGAGTAGATAGTCGTGAACTACAACCTTTTGCAGTTCGAGTCTTAAGTCAAGGAGTAAGTGCATTAACATTTGAGAGAAATTGGAGCATCTTTGATCATGCTCGATGAAAGAAAAGGAATATAGTGTTAGCTCGAAAGTTGAGAGACCTTGTTTATGTTCCAGAGCAATTTGTGATTGACTATGAGAAAAATAACAAAAGATGCATACACTTCAAAGGACAAGAAAACATAGTCATTACAAGGTACAAACTCCGTTCTACAGATGCAAGACCAACCTTTTCTCTGGATACAACCTCACATAATGGAACGGATTCCTTTCCAAATGAGATAATTGAATTGCAACTAGGGAAACAGGGCCAGTCTGCAGAAGAACAAGTTCTTGTCCATATACCTCGCCGGAAAGAAAAAAATGTAGCATGCCCTTCTAGAACTGTAAAAACATGAAAAAGAAAGGAAATCATTGAGCAATTTTGCAAGTGATTGCTAGAAGAGTTCAGCAAGTACTGCCCAAGATCATTTTCCCCAACCACATTTGCAGTCCAAATTAGTGGAGAGACTCGCTAGGTATTCATGTCCTCCTTAGTTCTTCTATAGGGGATCCCCTTCTGCCACACTTTATCATCACATGCAAAGGATTTAATTACATATCGACAGATGCGATCTCTAACAACAGGGCATTCAGGCTTCCTCTCCCCCAAATGGTGAATGCTTCTCCATTTCCCAATTTGATGATGACACACTGCTTTTATCTCCTCCTATTGTGAGGGCAGTCAAAGCTTTAAACAAGTTACTCAGTGGCTTTTAGGAACAACGAGGCCAAGAAGAGTATAGCGACAAGTGGAAATATCTTTAGAAGAAGCCATTACGGAGAAGCTTATATATGATAAGAATACTAGGATTTAAAGAGGATCAGATCTGACCTAAGTCACGGGGTTTACCGAATTTTTGGCTTTAGATTCAAAATTCACTGTATTAAATAGCCAGTCATAAAGTTTAGTCTAAAATCATGATTTTCTATGTAAAAATTGTGTGAGCATTGGTCTGAGCTGCGGTGGATTCGAGTGCTTTAGGGCAAACCTAGGCTGCGGCATAGAATCCTTCATTTTCTGCTCGTGTTTTTGCTTCAACTGTGTGAGGAGTTGCTTATGTGTTTTCCGCCTTAAGAGCTGTGACTGTGGTTTTTACCTTGCAAGCTTCTGGTGGTGGGGATCTTCAACAATGTTTTCTACCTTGTGAGCTTTTAGTGATGGAGAAGGCTTGGAGGGTGCCACTGCACAGCGGAGAAAGCATTTGGATGTGGCATTTGATTTAGGTTTTAGGTTTTTAAGATTTTAACATGTTCGCTTTTCTTTTTTTTTTGTTTCTTCTTTGAGTATTAAAATTTATGTTTTAAATTATTTTAATAATCTTTAATTTGTTTTGAATTATTTAAATAAATAAATATATGTTCTACGTTTTGATTAATATTTAATAAATATATGTTCTATGTTTTGATTAATATTTATTTATATTTGTTTCTACGTTTTGATAAATATTTATTTATATATATTTTTAATTTAATTTAAAATTAAAATATAAAAATTAAATTATCAACTTAATAATAATTAATTTAAAATCAAAATATAATAGTTTCATATGTTTCTTATAGTTGATAAATTTATCATGGTTTATAAATGTGGCATCTTTTTATATAGATTTCAAATTTATGTAGTAATGTTTGCTTATTTTGACAATATTGTGGATTTATTTCTTATATTCAATTTACCAAAGACTCGGGATGACAATTTTTTTGTAAATTTTGGGGACGGTAGGGGGATGGCGGGGACGACTAATTAAAAATATAGTGAATAAACTATATAAATAAGCTGAAATAAAACCATTTATTTAATAAATATATGTTCTATGTTTTGATTAATATTTATTTATATTTGTTTCTACGTTTTGATAAATATTTATTTATATATATTTTTAATTTAATTTAAAATTAAAATATAAAAATTAAATTATCAACTTAATAATATTTAATTTAAAATTAAAATATAATAATTTCATATGTTTCTTATAGTTGATAAATTTATCATGGTTTATAAATGTGGCATCTTTTTATATAGATTTCAAATTTATGTAGTAATGTTTGCTTATTTTGACAATATTGTGGATTTATTTCTTATATTCAATTTACCAAAGACTCAGGATGACAAATTTTTTCTAAATTTTGGGGACGGTAGGGGGGGATGGCGAGGGACGACTAATTAAAAATATAGTGACTAAACTATATAAATAAGCTGAAATAAAACCATTTGAGATTTAAATAAGTTGAAACTTGAAATCATAAATATCAAATACATTTAAATTTTAAATTATTAGTTAGACTTAGAAGTTAGAACTTAGAAAGTAAACTGAAATACATAGTAAGTTAGTAACATATGTCATATAGTGAATGCTTAACTTTTTCATGATAATTACACATTCCTAAATATCAAAATTCAAATACATATAGTTATACATAATTTAATAAAAGAAAAACCATTTGAATTTGAGACTTAAAATTAAATAAGCTGAAATAAATTATAAAACCATTCTGATTGATCAAGTGACAATAGTTGATATTCATATCATTAATCTCATATTCAAATACACCAACAATTGTCTATTGTCAATATTACAAAAAGAAGAGGACAAGTATATTAGAATCAATATCCAACATCCATGAACTCCTCCTCGCTGGAATTATCATCTTCGTCCTCAGAGGAAAGCCTAATCAATCCCCGTTGCATAGTATTGTCCTCTTCACCCTGCCTTAGCTCCTCAGGATTTACATCCCATTGTAATGCTGTGGTCTCCTTGTACTGAGTTGTCTTGCGATCCATAAGACGCAAAGTATTGTGTACACTACACTGCCGCAAGCTTCTATGCTCCTATTCCTCTTAATTGAGTGGATCCAACCATATGTAGACCGATTCCTCTCGGAGGCAGAGGAGCTAAGAACCTGGGAAAGGAGGCGAATTGCAAGTGTTCGCAGCAGCAGTCTTGGGAAGCCCATACGCTTGCCACCAACTCACTAGTTTCTCATGTGCCAATGTTACCCTGTCCGCCATTGCTGAAGTTTTATACCCATCAAGTAAAGTGAAGTTGAGCCACTCCAACTTGATCTCGTGAAGCCTCTTGTGGACTATACTTTTTTTAAAGGCCTTCGTAATGCCCTTCTTCATCTCGTGATTATCCAAAGGGATAACTCTACACCGCCTCTCCACATACCATTTGGGATTCAGTGCATACGCAACCATATGAAGAGGGGTGTTCAACTTTTCCCATCAATGTTGAATAATGGGCTGAATATGTTCATTGCGAGAACTCCAAAGTGGGGTTTCTCACCCGAATAATCGCTTTCATTTGCCCAAGCATGTTGTCAATGCACTCATAGATCTCATCAAGATTGGGGTTTGTTAGAATCCCCATATTTGATGACACTAAAAGCGGAGTTATAATTGATATGATGTATTTCATATCAACTCAAAATGTTTCCCTCGAGAGTCAACACCACTTCCTTCACTCTTTTCCCTTGCTTTGTCTTGGACTCACACCACCTAGTCCAATCTTGTGTCATAATCATCATTTGCAGGTGCTCCTGTAACTCAAACATCCTCTTCAAAAATAAAATAGGATGCAAAGCGGATGTCAATGGTTTCAAAAATTCCTTATTTGAATTTTTTTGAAAGAGTGTCAATGATGTGTGGTGATTGCATATGAACTTCTGCACGTCCCTGGCCTCATTCACTATTTGGTTGACCCACTGAATCTTCCCTATGTCTTTCAGTGCATTGTTCATGGCATGCACACAACACGGGGTCTAATAAATATGATTATACTTCCGCTCCACTAGCTTGCCTGCTGCTCTGCACACATAAGTTGCATCCGTGATGACCTGTACAACATTTGAAGGTCCAACCTCCTCAATGACATCCTTCAAAATTTGAAACTGAACACATCTTTTCGCTTTCCGAACAATCAAATACTCTCAAGAAGTACGGTCCATTTTTGTAAGAGACAATGATATTGATGAGAGGACGTTGTCTAATATCCGTCCACCCATCCGTGTGACACCCATGTGACCATCTCCTCCATCAACCAATTAACCTTGGAATACTTTCTATCCAAGATTGTTGTCCTCAGTTTAGCGTCTCCAAGAGGCACATAACTTGTAATTGCTTTTGCTACCTTAGCCATAGCCTCCTTATAATAAGGAGAGCAAGCGACATGAAATGAGGTCCCAACAACATAGAATTTTTTTTTGATAGCATCATCTGCCTCTTCCTTTGCCTTTGAATCAAACATGTCTACAACTGGATTGGGGACTGCCCCCACGACCTTTCTCTTCCCTTTGCTTTCCACTTCTAACATTCCAAAACTAGAACTAGCTAAAGTATTCTTGTCAGTCCTATGAGAGCTCAAAGGAGTGTTAGCCGCACTGCTAGTACCACGAACTTCTGGAACATTGTTTGTGGTATTTCCATTGAAAATTCTCACCATCTCTGCTCTCTGCTCTAGTGAAAGGGCCTTACAAAGACCAACCCCCTTCCTGTAAGGTGCAACAAGTGTGCATTGGTCTTGGTGATGCTGCCATGCCAAGTCAGTGCACATATGTTGCACTTCCATAGTTTACTCCCCCTCTAGACTTGGGGTTCTCAAGTATCTCAACAAATTGTTGCAATGGCTTCTTCTTATCAAATGGTCCAATGGCAAATTTGGACAACATTTGAGAGGGGCAATTCAACCCTCTCCTCTAATTCATACTCAGAAGAAGAACTCATGCTGATGATTGTTGGGGCTGCAATGAATTTAAAAAAACAACCATAACTATATGTAATGAATTAATTTAAAAAAAGATAACTATAAGTATAGGCAATGATTATAATTTAATTTATAAACAAGAAAAACAACCATAAGTTATAACTATATTTATTATTCAATGAATAAAAAAACAATAAGGTATAAGTTATAACTATATTTATTATTCAATGAATAAAAAACAATAAGGTATAAGTTATAACTATATGTATTATTCAATGAATTAAAAAACAATAAGGTATAAGTTATAACTATATGCAATGATTAAGAAAAAGTAAAACATTCATAACTATATGCATTGTATAATGAATATTTAAAAAAACAGCCATAAGTTATAATTAGTAATGTTCATAGTATTAAACTTCATAGTCCACGTTACCATAAAAAGCCATATGCTATTAGGCCCATAACTAGTTACCATATGCAAAAATATTAAAAAACAAAAACGTAAAAAGTAAAACTAAAAACTAAAACATCTAACATTGTTGGAGTATTAAGTTTTTCATTTTTGTATCTAGATTCTACATTCATGTGTATCTATTATCAAAGTTTTTGTATTCGAATTCCTAATGTTATTGTTTCTACTTTCTAGGAATGTGTATCATACTATCATGGAAAAGTTAAACCTAACCAAACCTATTCAGTGAATCATTGAATCAACAATCAAGAGCTTTATGTTTTATTTTTAACTTTTAAAATGTAATTAAAAAAAAACCTAACCAGTTACAACCAAACCCTATGCAATATGCATTTTGTAAAATCCTACAAACTATAAACATGATTACATTGTGAATGTAGATACAAAAACTAAAAACAACCCCTAAAAAATGCAAATAGAATCTAAATTTTAAAAACCTAGAGACTATTATCAAGCATTGTAAGCAAATAAAATTATAAATACCTCTTGCTTGCACTTCTCTTGCTCTTGCTTTCACTCTTGCTCTTTCTTCTTCTCTTTGCTCACTTTGCTCAAGTGTGAATATTGAATGTGATATGGAATGAGCCCATAGAGTCATTTTATAACATAGAATGACACTTTTAGGGTTAGGGTTAGGTTAGTATGTTAGTTTTATGTTATTATTACTTTCCAATTAAAAAAAAGTATTAAGAGTCATTAAAATATATATATATACATATTTTAAAGAAAAGTGTGAAATAGACGTGGGGGACGGTTGGGCGACGCCTAGGACGCCTCGATCGTCCCCCAAACGCCCCCAACATCCCCGGGATGTTTCCCCTTCTCCCCAAACGTCCCGGGACGTTTCTATCTTTTTTTGTTTAGCCGGAAACGTGGGTGAAACGCGTTCCCCCCCGTCCTGTCGTCCCCAAGACGTCTGAGATGTCCCAGACTCCTAGATTTTGGGGGGGATGCGTCCCCGCATAACACTGCTTATATTTGAAAAAAATGCAATTATATCGGTCCAATTTAATTATGATTTTCTCCCAAATTTTATCGTTGCTGAACTCGAACAGGAACACGAACCTTGTGTGACATAGGTTTTGATTGTTAACACAGGATTCCCTACCACCTTAAACTGCTGTTAGTTGCACTTTGGACCAATCTGCTTTACAAAGTTTGGAGCATTATAATCCATTTGTCCACTGCACTTTGGACCAATCTGCTTTACAAAATTTGGAGCATTATAATCCATTTGTCCACTGTACTTTGGACCAATCTGCTTTACAAAATTTGGAGCATTATAACCCATTTGTCCACTAGGTGGCTCACCCTGCCAGGGAAGGGTTGAATTTTTTAATCTGTCCTCCTAGTAATGCTAGTTTATTTATTATCCCTTCTTCCTATCTCTAGAATTTCTGAGGAAGAGCTCATAGGCATTTAGAGGGACTTCCTCTTGGAAGGGGTAATACCGGACTTCAAATTTCCAGTGATTGCATTGCACAATATTACTCAAACCAAGAAGTTTGGTGGACTGAACCTTAAGGATGTGCAACTTTTTCAATGAGACCTTGTCCATGAAGCTAATTTGGAGGTTAGATGTTGAGCTACTGCAATCATGGTTTGGAGTAGTGCCAACAAAACACATCAAGATGAACAATGCTTTTTGTTTTGATGCATGCATTTGGGTTGAAAATAGATTGATCTTGTGGAAGAATATTAGGATCAGTTTGCAGCTTTTAAACCGGGACTCCTGGCTAATAAACAGTGCTAAAATTGTATCCATTTGGGATGACTTGGGATGGGCCCCATCAACTGGACGCTTCTCTGCTGTTGAGCATACTCCAACAGACTATTTTAAGTAGGAACTTAATAAAGGTAAAGGATTATCCCTGTATTGGTCAACGGACCGCGAATTGAATATGAACTTATTCCAGACATCCTGACATTCGGTCAAATCTTCTATTAACGTATCAGCGTTCCTACCAATAAGTATGCAGAAGCTTGGGCCTTGCACAAAGGGTTTCGAATAGCAAAAGACACGAGGCTCATCCGGCTTCACATTGAGGGGGACTCCAAGTTAATTCTTTCCTTGGCTAGCAGTTGTTATACTTGTAATCATTCTTTGGACCATGACAGCACTTCAGGCCCATGATGCCATTTCTCTCTCCAGCACAGTAGTTTTCTCAACACCTCCCATCTTTCTTTATTTTTTCTCACTTTTTTCCTAGCAGTTAACTATCCGTACACTAACCACCCTTGCACTACAGCTAGACCCACTCAGATAACTGACATACTCCTTAGTTGGTCCTTTTGAAAGATCAAACAGAGGCTCTTTATCACACATACCTCATACCAATATAACTCCCTCATGTAGCAATACCTGACTTACGGAGTAACTTGCTGTTTATGCCCACTATGGTGAGAAACGTTTGAGCTTTCCCGAGTGATAATGCTCCATAGTCCCACTTTAGTAAAACACCATAAGCACCAACCATATGGTGAGAGGAGGTATCATTCTCTTTTTCTTATAATTGCCCAAAATTTCCTTGTTACGTTTGCATACTCATGTTATTTCCTTGTTACATCAACATGTACAAATGCATGTTATAGTTCATGTTAATCATGTTACATGTTTTCCTTTTTTCAAAATCACCATGGAAACAGACAGATAAAATGCTTTTCATATCAAGATACTTCACTTTCCCTCCGCTTTTGTCTAAGTGACATTATGTTTGTCTTTCACACAAAATATGATGTGAAATCCCATCATGGTTATAACACTTCCAAAACATATCTCCTGTATTTTCATTTAATACTCCAGCACAATTTCAAGATCACCACCCATTCCCTTTAACCCCCATGTTTAACAGCCAACACAAATACACAAATCTCCTTGCAGAACCAAAATTTTATTTTGACTTATGGCCCCTCTTCATACAATGGTCTTTTTCTAGACTGTTTCAGATGCGTTGAAATGGCAAATTTTGAAAACCTCGGCATGAGACACTTTTGGGTATGTTTTATATATATATATACATATATATAAATATGTATATAAATTATAAATTTAAAGAAGCATTTGCATACTTATTGAAATTTAATACTCATACAACTTAAAATCATTCATAGAACATGAAAACAAATTTGAAATTTCCAATACTTTGAGAATTGAGACTTGAGTTTGTATTGATTCATAATGTTCAAAACATAATAGTTAATAACATAATACATTCAAGTTCTCAACTTCTAGTTCTAGAGCATATCATAATCATCTAGATGATCATCAAAACCATCTTCATGGATGGCACTTGTAGCTCCACTCCAACTAGCTCCACTTTCGAACCCTTGTGAAGGGCTCCCTAGAAGTAAGTTATCAATGCCAAGAAGTGAAACATTGGACAAACAAGCAAAGCAAAAGCTTCAAAGTCCGTGGTTTCAGGTTGGAGGTCCCAAAGTATACTCTTCCGTCTTGTGCGTTAAGAGGCACACATTGGAATGAACGTATAATAGATCCTCAACCTTCTTTGATTCCAACATGGTGCATTTGGCTGAGTGGATGAAGCCATAAGTACCCCAATTGCACTCTGCAGAAGAATTACTAGCCACTTGTCACAAAAACAAAGGATTATTAATATACAAAAAAGAATGATATCATTTTAAATTTTAATTTATTAATTGATAATTAAAATATCAACTAACAAGTTACAAACTTAATACCGTGAGAGCAATTTGATCGCATTTTCGTCGTAGTACTTGGCATCATGGCCATGTACGAGTCCACCACATGATTGGATCCAAGGTGGCTTTGTCACAAAGAGCCTCTATCTCTCCCATGCTACCTTGTCCATTCAAACATCGCCATCTCATGACGGATTGCACTAGACATATCTGGATTAGGAAACAACTTTGTGAATGCTTCCATCGTCCCATTTACGAACCTCTTGGTCATCATATGGTCATCTTGCTACTAGGTAACCCAACTATTTCATTCTCACTTGTAATATTGGGATTTAAGGCATAAGCAAGGAGATGCAATGAGGTGGTCATTTTGTTTCACTTTTTCATGATCATTTTTTGATGTCATTGTAAAAGTTTTTCTTAGGGTCTTGCTTTTTGGCTTCTATGATATCTTTGATTTTTTCAAGCATGGAGTCGATACCATCATATATTTCTCCAATGCAAGCATTATCTTTGTCTACAAATCGTATCAATAGGCTTCGTGAAACTCAACAAATATTCAACTTTTCCCCACCAATCATCATCAAGGATCCATGACTTTATCCTTTGGGCTCTCTCTGTGTTAGCTTGCCTCCAGATGGTCCAAACATTATCAATCACCATGCCACCCAAAGCACGTCTCACCTTCACAAGTCGTCTCAAGACGAGTGTGTGAGAGGCAAACCTAGTCTCAACAACCTATTAAAAAGAATGGAAACAATTCAATAACAACACAAATTGAAATTGATTTAAAATCAAATATTAAATTTAAAATGAAAAATTTAAAAACTTTAAAATTTAAACTTATAAGTTATGGCTCATGAGTAGTTCCTTTACCTTCAACAACACCAACTTTGAGAATCTTCTCTCTCTCTCCAATATGGCTTGAGACGTGATGGTTGGCGACAAACATTTGAATTTTGTTTGCCTCCATGTAGATTTGTTTGAATCCATGCAATTTTCCCAATCTTTTGCAAAGACATTAGATTCGGGGAGTGTGTATTGCACATGGTGTCCAAAATATGTGCTTAGTGTGTGAGAGGCAAACCTAGTCTCAACAACCTATTAAAAAGAATGGAAACAATTCAATAACAACACAAATTGAAATTGATTTAAAATCAAATATTAAATTTAAAAACTTAAAAAGTAAAACTTATAAGTTATGGCTCATGAGTTGTTCCTTTACCTTCAACAACTCCAACTTTGAGAATCTTTTGAATATGGCTTGAGACATGTGATGGTTGGTGACAAACATCTGAATCTCGTTTGCCTCTGTGTAGATTTGCTCAATCCATGCAATTTTCCCAATCTTCTGCAGCATTAGATTTAGGGAGTGTATTGCACATGGTGTCCAAAATATGTGCTCATACCTACCGTCTACTATCAACTCTGCTTTGCCTTGCAATTTTTGGCATTGTCTGTGATGATTTGGACAACATTCTGCGGGCCCACTAACTCAATAGCCTCAATGAGAATATTTGCAATGAATTGAGCATATTTTACTTTCCCCTCACAATCAATAGCCTTTAGAAACATTGGCCCTTTAGGGCATACTGCAATAATGTTGATGAGAGGTCTTTTGAGTCTTTCCATCCATTTGAGATAATAGAGACTCTTGATTCAGTCCAAGAATCTCTAATTGGTTGTAGAGATGTTTGTATGTGTTGCACTTCTTTTGCCAAAAGAGAAGTGCAAACCTTATTATAGCTGGGGCTTGTATACCCTTGTGGTGCCTCACTAATGCCTCTCACCATCTGACTGCCAATAAGGTGACCTCAAGACATTGAATGGTAGCCCACATGCAAATATACACCGAGCCACCAATTCATCTGTAATTTCTCTCTTCTCAATGTTAAATGCTTTTTCTAATGGCCCTTTTGTTCTCTTGCTTGATGGGCTATCTTCATCAAAAGGGGAATCAACTAAAACAAGTTCAACGTTAGTCTCAATGAAAGGATGAAATGATGTTGTTGGTGTTGATAGTTTTCCCATAGTCCTCTGCTGTAAAGAAATGGTTCTAGAGCGAGCTCTTGTTATTTCAAAGTTTGCATCCTCTTGCTCTTTTAGGTACATGGCTATTGTTTTCTTTTCCACCTTACATGCTCTAATGCCTGTCCTCGATACCCCAGTTAGATGATCTCTCAAACGGGCATATGAGGATTTAAATGTGGTGTCACAATGGAGGCACGTCCAAACACAGACACCACCATCGGCAACGAGCTCTAACACTTCCACATGCCTCCATAAAAGAGAATGAGGATCTATTTTCACTTCCAGGCCACTCAAAACATTTCCTCCCTCTTGCCCCACTGAAATTGAACTAGATGCCATGATTCTAGGTTTAATTTGTTTTAACCTACAATAAGAGATGTTTTTTAAAACATGGCTAAATAATTTAATTAAAAACAATAAATACAAATTAGAAAATTAATTTGTTAACCCATACACGTCAGTCTCTGATGCCGATCACCAAGTTCGCCATAAATGGTGTGAGGTGAGAGCATACACAAAGGGTTGACGTTTAATTAAATAGAACTTCAATATTAAACTTTAAATACGAAAAAATTAATTAATATATTATATTTAAAAACTGTAAAATAAATAAAAATTAAAAACAAATTTAGATCATGATCAATAATCATGAAACACATCATTCATGATATTGATCATTGATCATATACAAAACATTGCTCAAAAGATTTAAAAAAATGCCTGAATGCATGAAAAATACCTGGAAAAATCCTCCTTGTTTGTAGACTTGCTTCTCCTTCTCTCTTTCTCCTTCAAGCTCTATCCCTCTTTCCTTCAAGCTCTCTCTCTCCTCCAAGCTCTCTCTTTCTCCTTCAACCTCTCTTTCTCTCCTTCAAGCTCAATATTAGCAAAATAGCAAACAATGAGTGTGTGAATAAAGTAGAGGGATTGGGTGTATAAATAGGTGTTTGGGGGTCTTTTAGGGTTAGGGTAGAATTAGGTTGCTTTATTTTAAAGAAAAAATGTTTATTTTTTTATTTTTTGAGTTACATAAAAATGTTTTTAACAAGGGTACATACTGCGTACGTACCCACAATGCCTGGGTACGTACACAGTACGTACCCACTACGTTTCCGTACCCGTACCAGTACCTGAAACATTTCTAGGCTGGTACGAGGCAGGGGGACATTTCTGTGCAGTCTAGGTCTTTTTAACTGCTTTAAATCTAAGGTTTAGGACCTCCAAATAGCCCTTGTGGCCTGTTGGAATTTTTACAAACCTCGCCATTATAGTACTGTGTAAAAGGGCCTGTTGGAATTTTTCACTATGGCCCCCTCTAATGATGGAGATGGCAGTGGCCTTGAATGGCCTTGATAAGCATCTTATCAGGCTCAATCTGGAGCAGACTATCTACAAACACTGAAGCAACCTCCGAATTGACCGTCTCCCATAGAGAGCGATATAGTTACTACCCAAGATATCCTTTTTGGCTATCATAATCTGGCCTGTCTGAATAACGAAGATTATCATCAAACGGTTATCTGAAATGGGAGTGTTGAAAGCCTTCTCCTGATGCAGACCCTTCAAGAAAAACCTTGGAAGCAAGAATTGATCCATGACAAGACAGGTGGAAGAGTGGACTGAAATAAGTAAAGATAAATGGAAGCGAGGCTGGTAGAGTTTTATAAAAGGGATAGCTTACATGTGAGCCATAAAAGTGGCTGTGTGCCAAACACTGCCACCTCTCAACGCCAATTAAGGATATGATTAATTCCGAAGGGAATGAGGAAAGGCATGAAGCCAAATAAATAATTTGGGGATAGGGTGGTGAGATAAATCTCACGTGTGGGTGAGAAATCAACCATCCAAAACTCAGAGATCCGTGGCCAATGATTGATCTCCTTGTTACTTTCAATTGGATTTAGTTGATCAATCCCCGAAATTGAAAGAAAACTGGCCACTTTGTTTGCTTCCCGAAACAATGCTGGATATTCCATTTCGAGAGACCATCCAGGTGATGTCTGGCTTGGCTTAAAATATTGTCCAGCTTCCAAGACAAAGCTCGATCTCTATTCATTGCTTGCACAATGACCATAGAGTTGCCTTCTATGGTGAGGCGATTGATTCCTCATGACATTGCTAATTGGACCCCTTTTACCAATGCCATGGCCACAACTTCATTGTTTGTTCCATCCTTAAACCTATAGGAGGCTGCCTGAATCAGAGATTGTGAACAGTCCCTAATTATGCAACCTGTGCCAGAGATTCCAGGATTGCCCTGGGAAGCCCTGTCAAAATTCAGTTTAAAGAAGCCAGGTTTGGGTGGCTGCCAATGGGAATTGGCCCTCCAAAATTGAATCCGCAAAGGAAGAGCTACACTTTATCCGTTGATGGGGATCATTAAGAAGTGTTGTTAGTCTAATACATGTCCTCTATATAGCATGGTAGTTACTTCAGACCGATACTAAATAAGTATCCAGCAGTTAGCATGTCAAGCTCAATATTTGTTTTGTACATATGTGCAGACGCTATCATCAGAAACAAACAAAATATGTTTGGCAGCTAGAAAAGGGGCACTTAGCAACATAAGATGTTTCTTATGACGATCTCCTGTCAAAAAATTAGGGAAAGTGCTTCTCAGGATGCTGTTTGTCAGAACTCAGTATGTGGATACATTCACCTGAAACTTGGGGCATATTGACAGCATACAAGTATTTAGCTTTTGGCGTGTGAGGATTGATGAAATTATGCACCAAAGAGAATGTAATTTGTGTTTATTGAACTGATAATTATAAACTTTTACCCGGTTATTGTCTCTAGATACAGTTATACATCTATCAAAAGCATTCAGTCGTCTGTTTATATATGTACAGACGCTATCATCAGAAACAAGCAGAATATGTATGTATCTAGGAGAGGCACACTTAACAGCATAAGATGGCTTTTATGAAATCTCCTGTCAAAAAATTAGGTGAAATGCTTGTCCGGGATTTGTTTGTCAGACCTCAGCATTAACATGCATTTACCTGAAACTTGGGGCACGCGGATCGCGTAGAAGTATTTAGCTATTGGTGTCTGATGATTGATGAAATTATGCACAAAAATGAAGTATGTTGTGTTCATTGAACCAATAATGATAAACTTTTACTCAACTGTTGTCTAAGGCACATTCTTACATCTATTAAATAAACACAGCTATCTGTTTGGAAGGGAATGTTTGTGGGGAGACTATCATGATAAATTAACTATTTTAATATGTATTGTGCCTAAAGAACCATTCATTGTCGAGCTATTGAGCTCCTGTTTTTAAGGATTTGGTGTTTCTGCAAAGCATCATTATATAATATCATATTTGGGAATTAGCTGCATGTTAATATCGACTCAATCCTTTTTACATTGAACAACATATAAGGTAAATACAAGGTAAATGGAAAAAAAATCAATTACAGGAGGGGGGTCGCATACACCAAATTGGTTTCTTGCTTGGTGGTGACCTAAAATACTACCTTTACATTTACCTTTCGTGTAATCTCATTATGCTAATTCAACATTTCATCTGGACTAGGCAGAAGTTAGTGTGAGAGGGCTCTGACTTCTGTGTTGCACTGACTGGTTCTTTATCATCGTTAATGTTTGTGTAAGCTGTTAGGCTTGTCATTGATTATGGCTGGTTTAGTACCACTTACAATTTGAAAGTCTTTGTGATAGCCTCTTAGACATTAGAGTTGAATTCACTATTTCTTTATAACGAGTTTCTGTATTTTCTGTTCGGAAAATATGCAGAACGCTTGTCTTTAATCAGACAGCAAAGAGCTGATGCTGCAAAGAAGCGTGAAGAAGAGAAGGCTGGTATGACATATTTTTCATCTTTTTTGAACACATGGACCAAAATACACTCTTGCCTATTAGCAGATTCTGTTTTAGTATATTTAGTTGGTTAATGGTATAGCATAAACATTATGAAATACTTCCTTTTTATTTTTAAGTATTACTGATATGGTGATTCTGTTATTGTGTCTCAGCTAAAGAAATGAAAAAGTCTGAGGCTCGTAAATGAGATTTCTTGCTTTGGAGCTTAGTAACTGTAACCTTTGTCTGATACTGACAG
Source organism: Taxus wallichiana var. yunnanensis (assembly GCA_018340775.1). Classification (NCBI taxonomy): domain Eukaryota; kingdom Viridiplantae; phylum Streptophyta; class Pinopsida; order Cupressales; family Taxaceae; genus Taxus; species Taxus wallichiana. The sequence continues at coordinate 143,453,182 of CM031236.1, forward strand.
TAATCTGCAAGCAGCCTTGTTGGCTTGGAACTTAGTTCATTCATCCAGATCTTTCAAGTTAGCTAATGAAATGCTTACTCATGATGCCATAACTTGCTCACCTTGTTTTCAATTGGTGTTGCATTAAACTTAAAACTGTATGCATAATATCTGTTTTGGGTTTTACGGTTTTACCAATGCTAGTACATATTATATTTTTACTGTTTTACATACGAATAATTGGTAAAATGAGTACATTTGAAATTTAGTGGGGTTCTCATGTAGTTAAGATTGATGTTCATTTCTTTTATGCAACATTACTAGGACCAGGGGTCTGGGAGTGGGTGTAGCAGCCATGTGACGTGCATTTTGGGGCACATCCCGTGGGGACTTGACAAATCAGGAAACATTCCATCTTAGATTTTGGCAACTACCGTTTCCAGTTTTGGAACATTAGGGGACATTCTAGGTATCATTCTCTCTACAAGAGGAAAAGGAAAATGCGTTTAATCTACATCTTTGGCAAATGTCTGATACCGACAATACTTTGAACAATTAATTGTTGTATAAGCATGTGAAAGGACATTTTTAAAGACACGGTCATGGAAATATATTTTACTTGAAGAGACATCCAAGCAAAATATTCTATTCTGAAGTAGAAAAAAATTGAATAAACTTATCAAGATTGAGAATTTAATGCATGGGCCATTAAGGTAGAAAAGTAGCATAATTTTTGAAGAAAACTTTTCATGGATTTGATGTGAAGCATTTTATTATATTTGTTATGCAATTCTAAATTTGTAACTAAGATGTAATATGCTGTATCCTGGCTGAAAGAAACTGCATATTAAATTATGTGGTTTTTTCCTCCAAAGTGCTTGACATGTTTATTTAGTGCATTTGTCAGATGTATTATACGTATTCATTAATTAACAAGTATATAGTCAGACATTTGAGATTCATTTCACAGGTAGTAAATAGGATTTGATATCTGCATTAAGATTTTTAACTCTGACCCATCATAATGGAGAAGCCGCCTATGTTGGATGATATACTGAAAGATAGGCTGCTTCCCCTCGAAACATTGGAATTAAAAATTGTTATAAAACTAAATTCTTTAATAATTCAGATTGTTTTTATTTTTGAACTTTGCTAGGGGCATGCACTCGCTGCTCCCAAAACCTTCCACCATTGTACCACATCTTAAGGGTAAATAAATAAGGGTACATCCATGCACAAATTTCGAAATGGAAAATTTCCATAATCCAAAGTCAAGGTGTATACTTGTATGTAAATGTATTTTCCAAAGACACTGGCTAGTCAGATAATGAAATAAAAATCCTTAGATCCAATTTACTTTAATCATTTGGTTTTTACATTCTTATGAAAGGTAATCCACTTTTTTCTAGATTTTTCCCATTCTTAAAGAGTAAACAACTAAATTTTCCATCGTTAGAATGGTCCCAAGATTTTAGCTGCAATCTCTTGTTCCTCTTTTAGATTCCTTCCGCTAATGTGGTGTAACACATTTTTCAAATATACCCCTAAAATGCCATATCCTTCAATTGGACCCATAAAATTTAGGGGCTCTCTCTTGTCGCTCTTCAAATTCTCACAATTTTACCAAACCATGGGGTGAGTAACGGTTTGTGCTTTCTCAAGTATAATTGGAAATTTCCTTTAGGGCCAAATCCAACATGCCCCATTCTTGTCTTTCAATTGTCATTGGGGGTAGGTGTTATATTTGCTCTTCAAACACCCACCATTTGTAACGAACGATGTGGTAGCTAAGGAATTGTGCACATTCAATTTAAATTGTAAACTTCCAATTTTTTTAATAGGCAACATGCATGTTTGTAGTGTGTTGTATCCTTTCCAACCTCTTCATCCCATACTTACGAAGTCACCATTTTAATTTTTATGTTGATAGGTGTAATCCATAATGTCAAGTAGTCAAAGGGGTGGTGGTGGAATATAATAGCGTGAAATAATTAAAATAGCAATTTCTCTATTATTCAAACAAGGCTATTGGAAAATTAGGATAGCTTTGGCATGTGGTGGAGTTTGGAGTTTGTTTTATTCGAGGAAAGTGTTTATTTCGTGTTAAAGAAAGTTTACCTAGATGCCCATCTATGATTTGGTTAGTAGAACATTTGTGAAAAATGTGACAGGTTTGTTAATCAATGGAACTTTGAAACAGTAAAATATGTGAGAAATTCAAACTAGATACTTGAGATTGGCATATGTCGACATGTTTTAGATAATAATATTTATGATATTTGTACACGGTTTAAACTCCATAAATTCTAATAAGATTCATTCTTTTGTTTGCTTTTCAAACTCTCAACTTTTTTATCAAATTCAACAGGCGTACGGTTCATAAATGTTAGTCATGTACATGTGTTTTTGTATGGTCCGGCTATTAATGAAATAGGAAAGACCTCTCAAAACTGATCTTTTAATTGCATTAGAAACTTATAATGCCCACATGACAAGGGGAACCTCTATATGAAACACAATCTAAGTTATTGTCCTAAATATATTTATGGAAATATTAAGCCTTAACGTAGCTCTTTACTATTTGGAGTCATTAGACCCTTAGGCAATTCCATTTTAAGAAACACCAATAATCTATTTTATGTCTCATTGAATAGGAGTCATTATTTTAAAGTTTTTGCATTTTTAAATTAGTAAAAACTATAATATAGACAAATTTAAAAAAGTATGAAGAATAGAAGTAGATTAATTGACAGAGGAGAATCACTCTTTGAGATATAAATAATGTCGATTGCTCGTAGATACCACTTTTCTTTTTATGGTCATTATGGACTTAGTAGTTTGTTTTGTTATGTTCCTTTACTTTCTATTTTTATATATTACAAATTAAGATGACATTTGCTTTCTCTTGTCAATATTATGTGTCCCAAATGTATTTTACCACAAATCTAGAGGAGGCTTGAATTTGGGTATAGAGATTTTTTTTTCAAAAAAGAATGAAAAAGAGGATGATGTATTTCTATTGTAGGTGAGAGCACATTGGAAAGATAAACATCTCATAACTATGTATCAGATTTTGACTACTGTCTTTAAAAAATGGTGAAATACAATGTAAATAGATTATTAATTTTGTAGATTTTTATCCATGTTTAAGTTATTTCAAGATGATCTCTACGAGTAGTCATTATTTTAGTGATATTTTCTCTTAATTTTTTTTTTTGTAATAATCACAAGACAAGGGGACCTACTTTAACACACAAGCATTGTGAGTATTTGTTAGTGGGAGAGAAATGAGAAATTTAATCCACCACTTTGAGATTCTCAACCTCTAGCCTCTTTCCCCATTGGAAAAGTTTTAAAAACATTTAGTGCTTTATATATAACCATTGTCACATAATTAACAATGTATGATTAACCCAATTAAAATCTAATCACACATTTATGTAAAGTTGAATGTTTCCACTAGTAATTTAATCGGATTATTAATTTTTGTGGAATTATTTCATCTCAAGATTTTTAATAATCACCAAGGGGAACCACTTTGTCACACTTTTTTTTTAGTAGGAAGACCAATGGATGCAATCCACCACTTTAGGCTTCTCACCCTCCAATCTCTTTCCTCGTTGGAAAAGCTTTGAGAGCATCTAGTGTCTTACAACATGATCATGCATTTATATTAGGTTGAAGGTTTTGAAGAACATTTAAATTAGATTATTAATTTGTGGGATTTACTCGTAAACAATCTCAAGATGATCTTTACGAGTTGTCATCACCCTAATATTTTTATTTTTCTTCCGTAAATATAATCTACATAGATATGATACAAATAGTTCATTTATTATAGTCAAGATCTCATTATTAATGGGATAAGAATGAATTAAAAGAAAAGATAAAAGACCAATGGAGAGCTCGAATGTGATAAATTTGAGATATAGTATTTCCCTAAGCCATGTTGGTGTAATGATACTAGCTTTTGGAATAAATTGTGTAAGTGATTTTCAAATCAACGTTTCAAATCACACTTTGTAATCCATAATCAAGATGAGAATACAATGAATAAAGATGGCATACTTAAGTTTCTCTCTAAAAATGAGACTGTGAAGAGTTATAAAGTGAAGTAGCTGAACATCGAAGCAAATTAAATTTATACACAACCTTAAAGTGTATTATTAAGGTGCTTGTGTGCTAAGTAGGTCTTCTTATCTAAACCATGTACTTTGCTAGTTATGCTTATGGTAATTGTGTGTTAAGTAGGTCCTCATACCTTGAGATTATTACCAAAATTATATGTAGAAACAATGAGACTATGCTAGTGACTACTCATGGTTGTCATCTTGAAATAACTTAAAAACACGAATAAAAATCCCACAAAAATTAATATAACTTATTCTAAAGTAATTTGACACGTCGATTTACCTACTAAAAATTACTAACAAGTAATTTGTGAATGATATTTTGATGTTTGAGATATCTCTAACACCTCCATTGATTATCCAATGAGTACACTTGTCTATTACAAAGAGTCCACTTTTCAAATTTTCAATTTGATGCTTGACAAAGCCTTCTTTGAATGTGTGGAACAATATTAGAGATCTTCTTGTCATTTTGAACTCTTTATTTGATGAAGTGGCAATGATCCTTTATGTTTGGACCTCTTGTGCATCAATAGACCCTTAACCATCTATAAGACATTTCCCAATAGAATATTTCAAAATGCCACTTGCTAATCAAAGAGTATCTTCTACACTAATATTTATTCATCACTCGCCTATGACTCATTGTGATGCCTTGTACTCTACCGTAGTGGATTGATTAAGGATATTACACTTAGAGTTGGAAAACATACCCAAATGTTAATACATGATCATCAACAAAGCTTATCCAATATACATCCATACATCTTGTTGAGTACAAAATGTCATTCTTCATGTATTCTACTCCAAAGTTTAGAGTACCTTGCACACATGTTGATGCTTGCTTAATAACTTTTCAATGAGAGGATTTAGGTGTTATGAACTTTGACAATTTACACAATACCCTTTGTTACATAAATGAGACTCACAATCAATTCTTTAATAAAAGTTCCATTTACCTTATCTAACTTATCTAATATGGAAAATTTCAACCCTGATTCATTGGGAGTTGTCACTCGTTTACACTCATTTGCCTTGAATATTTGAAGTAATTCCTTGGTATTTGAAAAAAAAGCCACGAATAGTTTTCTAGCATACCTACATGTCAAGGCAATAATGCAAATAAGCTCTTCATCTATGCATAAACTGTTAGCGTTGCTTGTAGTGCCCACTTTCCTTTAACACCTTTTGATGCTTATGCTGATAATGTTGATTATATTATAGACATTATTATGTTTTGATTTAGTATGATGTTAGACATTGATCATGGATTATTATTGATCTTGATTTGATTTTGATGGATGATGATTATTAGAGACACCTTATATGTGGATGATGATATATTATTGACATGGATGTTATTTAGACATGTGATTTGGATATTATGAGTTGATCTAGAAAATGAATATTATTTTGATGATGATATAGTTGTTGATTAAAAATGTAAATGATGTAGTTGTTACTTCGATATTGTTGTGATTCACTTACTTAGAGGATTTTGTGATTTTAGTTGCAACATATTAGATGTTCTGATATGGCCACGAGGCCAAAGGAGGTATTGTATTTTGCAGGTTAAAAATATCACAACAAAGCATCAGGGGATCGGAGACCAACCATAATGGAATTCTAGGTGAATTCAACAAGGTCACCATGACAACTTGTTTTATTATGTTGTGTGTTGTGTTTTGTTAAGGATTCCCATGGCGTGGATTATCTTAACATGTGACCATGGGTATTTTGTATTTTATTTATGTGTTCTTTTATTATTGTTGTATGTATTTTATTAGTAATGTGTTCCTTTCTTTTAATTAATTAAATCGTGATATAATTAATGTGAGAATCATATGATTAAAATTTTAATAAATTAAATTGGGATGTGGGAAAGTAATTATAAGAGTTGGTTGATTGCATTTAATTTGTAAGGGATGTGTAAGTTGTGTAAGAGCTTGTGTAAGTCAGTTTTGGAGTATCAAATACTCCGCCTCCATGACAAATTCGAATTTGTCCTTGGGGGCTGTTTTCGAGGCTTGTGGGACAAGTAAAACTTGTCCCATGCCTCTAAATTTAATCTACCAACCATACTTATGGATGGAGATGTGATTTGTGACTTTTATAATGAATTTTAATAGTCATGTTGCTTGTTTTGGAATGCACTCTCTTACATTTATTTTAATTTGTCCCTTGAGGTGTGGGCTTTTAGAGTGTGCAAGTAACTTGTTATATTTTTCACCCACCTCTTTATTGTGCTTGGGAGAATGGAGTTGTCTTTTGTGTTGAATTGAAGGATGTGTGATGTGGCATCCTACATGGATCCACATCATCCTTTTCTCTCCCTCTTCTATTTAATTCAAACTCTTGCCTTGTTTTTGGGTTGTTGAACCTTTTTGCAATCTTCCTTGGGGCGCATTTTTTTCTTGTGTGGAGCTCTTGTTTTTGGAGGAAGTTGGAGAAAGCTTTGCATGCTTGGAGTTTGTTGTTTTGGACGTGTTTTGGCATTTGAAGTTTGCTATTGGGAGACAAAAGTAACCATGGAGATGTAGGAATTAACTCTCTTTTTATATGCTGTCATTTGCTTGTTGTGTTGTGTGGATAATACATGCTTTATTTTATTTGTTGGTGGTTGGGTAGATTGCCATAGGTATGGTGTAGGAGAAGGCTTTGGGAATCCATGTGGGGGCATAAGGAATGCCATTGGCATCGAGAATTTTGTGGAGGGAGTTTGAGTTTGGGATCCACCGTGGAAAAGAAATAGCTTGCATTTCTTACTTTGTGGGGGCATAAAGAAATCTGTGTGGGGCATAAGGAAGGATTTGTGGGGGGCATAAGGAGGGATTTGTGGGGGCATAAGGAAATGTGTGTGATGAATTAATTTAGTGGTTTGTTATTGGTGGATGCCCAAATTTCAATTGGGAGGCATAAGTAGCTTCCCCCATAGACCTTGCTCCTTTGGCTTACATGATCAAGCTTGAGTTCTGTTTTGAAATGATTTTCTTATGCAATTGTGAACTGCTATTTTTGTGTTGAATTGTGCTTTAAAAAAAAGAAATGTGTATGTGAAAGAATGTTGTGTTGTGGAAGCCAGTTGTTGCCATGGTTGAATTACACCTTTTATTGGATTTTGGTTGGGGCTCGGGGGCCAATGATGAAGGAAGGCTTCTCCTTTCATTGGATGCCTTGGTTGGGTGGAGAGCGTTGCCTTTCCCCCTCTTTTTTTGTGATCAATTGGGGAAAAGAGAAAATGAGCATGTTGTTGTCATAGAGTAAAGGAAACAAATGCAGTTTGACAGTTCCTTGAGAAAATATATTTAATTATAATCCTTTCCCACATGTTGTGGATGAAGTTGTAATCTGTATTTTGCGAAGAAAGACGTATGTAATTGATTATGAAAATGAATATTCAAATTGTAAAAGACATTTAAATTTTGACTTTGTTTATTGGAAAGAAATGAAAATTTTATTAATTGCATTCAAGGAATGAAAGAATGTAAAGATGTTTCCTTTGATTGAAGTCAATAAATAATTGCAAGTTTATCTCTTATTTGCATTGTTGTGATGAAATGGGAATATCAAATTGTGATTTGAAGCTCATTTATTTGCAAAAGAAAGAAAATGCGTATGAAGGAAGGATGTTGCTTGTTTCTTTTGGGAAAAATATGAAATTGAAATCAGAATTGCTTTGAGTATAGAATAATTGATTTAAGTCATTTAAAGGTATTGGATTGGGTTAGAAATGAAGTGCCACACTTAAATGATAAAATTGATATACATATTTAAAAGAAATAGATCTCTGTTATAAAATTTATACTGGCAATTAATTTTAATAAAAATGTACAGTTCGGATCTGCACACATTAATCAACTTGGAGATGTTAAAATTTAGTATATTGTATCTTAAATGAACTCAATTCGACAAAGAAAACTTAAGAAAACAATCTAACCATTGCAAAATCGAATCAAATCCCTTCCTTAGTTGTTTTTGTCTATTGTTAGAAAAATACAATTTTGAATCAATTAAACAAATCAACTTCTCTACAACACTTTAAACCCTCCCTAGATCAATTCTCCATGCCTGTTTGGCATGTTGAGTGAAGGAGGAGACCCAATTTAAACAAAATGAAAAGTTGGAAATTGTCAGTTTGTTAATTAAAAGCCTGCATATCATTTTTACAAAATTGACCCTTCAAGCCTTACCAAGATATAAATTTTATGTTTCCTGTGCAAGGAGGGCATCGAGAGTTTTTCAAAAAGTCCTCGTTTTCCCAAAACCGAGCTTCCTAGCTCAAGTTATGGCACTTTGAAGTTTTTGTGCCTAGGCAGGAAATTTTTCCACGACGGCCTGCAACCCAAAAATTTCTGTCAATTTGCACTTAGAAATTTTTTGAACAATTTTGGTTCGGAAAATTTTTAACTTTTCCTCCGCTTATTGCCTGACTAATTAGAGGTTGCCACGTGTCCTCACGGGGTAGTGGCGGAGGCGCGACATTTTCTTTGCCCTTAGACTTTTTGAAAATTTTGGAAAATTTTTCCTCTTCCTCTGTCGGCCCGCGGCCAATCGCAGTGCGCCACGTGGCAGCTTTGGGTGGTAGTGGAGGGGGCGAACCTTTTGTTTCTTTTAGTTTTTTCTTGCCTTGGGAAAATTTTGGACAAATTTCTTCTGCGGCCTCGTACTTCCGCCCTTGCCTTGGGATTTTCTCTTTCACGGGCGCGCGGACCCATGCGCGCCTTTCACCCCAATTTCTCCTTTGGCGAAATTCACCGATATTCTCTGCCGCCCGCCTCTCCCTCTCTCTTCTCCCTGCGGCATTTTGTGTAGCGCCACGTGTCCTCGGCGGACCCGCGGGTGCGTGGGCGTTGTTTGAATTTTCTTCCCTTTGGGCGGAATGCCCCAAATTCTTCCGCCGCTCCGCCCTTCCTTGTTTTCCCGACATTGTCTCAAAGCGACCGCCATGTTTTTGGAGGACTGTGGAGGCACATATGCAATTTGGAAATTTCTCCCACGCAAGGAAAATTTCCTTAAGCTGCCCGTGACCCGCCAACTCGTCGAGAAGTTTTTCTCCTCCTCTTGACACGTGTCCCCTTGGCGAAAATTTGACTCCAAAACTCTGCCTGGCCATAACTAGAGTTCTACTAGGAGTTAGGATGACTTAATTATATCACCGGAAAGGTGAGAAAATTTCCTATCAAATGGGAATGATTTAGGAAAATTTTGAATATGTTAAGCATGAGAAAAATCAAGTTGAAACTCTGACCCTGTTAGAGAGTGGGTATGGGGGTAAATTACTCCCTGAACCTAACTGAAACTTCTAACCCTAAAATGGAACCATGTGAACTTGATAATTGATTAATAATTGTAAAGTTTGTTCTTGTAATTTTAGATTTGTTCCGAAACCTGTTGGGGTAACTGTTGCACTCCAACTTGGTTGTAGACTCTTCTAATAAAAATAATAATAATTCCATAATTTTCTAACTAGTCCTAGGTTGTTCTTGGGTCTCAAGTGGGTTGTTTTAACGTGCATTACATTGCTCATGGATGTCACAAGGTCACCCTTATGTACAATCAAGATAACAAACTCTCCATTTAACCTTTAGATATACAAGTTTTAATATGATAGTCTAACAAAATTTGTGTGGGCATAATTTTTTTAATATGTACCCAGGACATGAGGGGTTTGCTTCAACACATACAAGGATTTGCTCTTTACTTTGAACTAGAAACACTTTCAGTTGAAGTAACATTTATATTAATATATGACATCTTGATTGCGAGGTTCTATACCGCATAGATCATCCATGCACAAATATAGTAAATTTAATATTATAATTGGATAAAGCTATTGTAGTCATTAGATATATCACCAAAATAAAAACACACAATTTTAAACGAGTGGCTAATAAAGCAATTATGGAGATTTATTTTGCCACTTTGCTTTGCATCTTTAATTGACCCATTATATATCACATGACACACATTATTTAATACATAATATAAAACATGAATCAAAACAAAAATTATAATACATACCTTATAAGGAACAATATTATCGTAATTAAATGCATATGAGACGAGTTTACAAAGAACGAAAAAAATAAAAAATTCAAAGGTTTGATTGAATTGATTACATTATTAATTTGTGAAAACACTTAGAGAGATAACCTCAAATGTCTTGTGAAAAATATGAGATTTTGAGGAAAATTATTCTTTGCTAACATATAATCTTAGTGAGGATTGTTGCTATTTAATACTTAAATATAATTTTAATAACATTTTAAAAATGAATAATGTACTTGTAAGAGGTGATTCATGTGAAAACAATTGAATTATGCTTAGAAAACGACAACATTTATGTAAACAAAAATATTACAATATGCAAATATATACTATTACACGCAAATAAGTTATGTAAAAAATTAAAACATTGAGAATGAGGCTAGGAGAATCGATCAATAACTACTTAAATATATAAACACACCAATTCAAAAATAAAAGGCTTATTTTAGTATTGAATATAATTAGTCATTGAAAAATTAAAATATTTACAATACGATAAAAGAATATATCAATAATTTTTTTTTGATGAGTTAACGCTTTTGACCGAGCTATGAACTAGAGGGGTAAGGGCCCCTACCCAACAACAATGCAGAAGAAGGAGAAGGACGAGAAATGGAAGAAAGCAGTAAAATATATGCAAATGGAAGAAGGGAAGGAAGAAGAAGGAACAAAGAGTGACGGAAGGCAAAGAAGCCGAAAGTGAAGACAACATCAAAAGGGCTCCGAGAAACTCGAGACCGGAATGAAGAAGTCACCATGGATGTACCGGTGCATTCGTTGGCAGCTCTGAGCAAAAGTGAGAAGGCAACACCAACGATGATCTTTCAACTCGTTGAGGTGGTCGATAGCAGAATGAACCGGGAATAAAGTTGCATCAATGTCGACGGAGGAAGGAAATGGTGATCCAGCGAAGGATGCATGTTTTGTGCAAAGGTGACCAGATCCCGGTATTGGCCGCAAAGCCATTGAATACCGCGACCAGAGCCCAGGGCCAACTCGTCAACCTCTTCGACCCACAACAAAGGATCCGGAAGGGAAAAATCAACCAACTGGTCATGTAAACCCACCCTGTGAACTGGATAAATTTCATCTTCCGTAACGAATTCGATGACAACAAGGTCGGGATGAAGGAGGAGGCAGAAAGAGATGAAGGCCGAAGCGATGTCCGAATCAGTCCTGGGACGCCGAGATCGAAAGTGGTAGGACTCCCCCGGATGGTTTCTATCGCTTCAACTCCCTCGACGAGGAAAATGGAAGATGACTAAGAGCTAGTTGCGGTCGATCTCAGAATTTTTGGCTAGTTCCCGAAACTATCCGCAAAGAGCTACAAATGGAAACCCAACGAAAGCCATGGAGACAGAAAATAGAAAGCTCAACAAGCCGAAGACGAGCAGAGAGGAAGAAACACCAAGTGATACTTAAGGATCAGCTTGGCGTGAAGCACAAGGAGCTACATTTCAAAAGAGATGATTGACGTGAGTCCTTCCCAGGCCGAAGCGTCACAAGAAATAGTTGTAGCATGTGGGAAGTCAATCACAAAATTTTCTAATAGATCTGCCACCGAGTTGGACTCACGAAAAATATGACAAATGCTCCGAAATTTAGTTTTTCGAGCCAAAAGAGGACAGACTGAATGAAAGGATTGATGCGCCAGGAAGGGGTAGAACCCTTCGAGATGGCGAAGGTAATAATTTGAGAATCCCCCTCAATAAGAAGAGATTCCCCTCCCATTTTGATGGCCAGTTTGACACCCTCTAAGAGGGCCTGGACTTCCGCCATGTTGCAAGAACAATTGCGTAACGAAAAAGATCCCGCTGCAATGAGGATACCAACATCATCGCGGAGAATGCACCCAGCCCTCGAAGAACCCGGATTACCTCTAGAAGTGCCATCGAAATTTAATTTCCATACACCTTTGGGGGAGGTCTCCAAATAGCCTGTTTCCTGCGAATGAGCTTCTCCACTTGGGATAGGCCGTGCTTGACAATGGAGCCAGGTTTTGGAATTTTGATGAGAGGCCAAGCCTTGATGATTCGAGCATCCATTGAGGAGAACGAAGGATTATTCAAGCTGTTCTTAGACACAATTTCAGAGATGACAACTTCTAATTTGATCAGGAAGGTGGGAAGAGCACACAATTGATTACGAAAAAGATGTAGATTTCTCTCCCACCAAATGTGCCAAAGGAGAAGAAAAGGGGCCACCTGCCAAATAGAACTCAAGGAACTATTGGAACCCAAAGAGGGCCAAGAGAGAAGGGAGTATTTGATATTGTTGCAATGGACCCAGGAGAGATTAAGTTTACCCAACAACCAATACCATCCTTGACTAGCAAAGGGGCAAAAAAGAAGAGATGATCGAGATCTTCTTCCACATTTCCACAAAGGACGCATTTGGAAGGACCAGTAAAAACCCAAGGATCTTCTACGCATCTGGGTGAGAAATTTGTTTTTGAGAATGAGCCAACCGAAGATCGCCACTTTGGGAAGGAGAGAGGAGTGCCAACATCCAAGCTTGGGAAGGGCTTCAAAACCGGACTGCGAAAGAAGCAGTCGGTAACCTTCTTTACCTGAGTAAGCGCCCAAGATGGAGCCGAGCCAGAGTAGATGGTCCTCACACTCATTAAAGGTAACTCTTCTTGCAAGGATCTCATCCAAAAGAGAATAGCACTCCGTATCAGGGACATTCAGCTGAGAAAGATCTTTCCATTGCCACGAAGGAGAACCATCCGGATGACGGGAACCATAATTAGCAACATGATTACCCCAAGAAAATTTGGTAATGTTCATAACTTTGTTGAGGGAAGAGACCAAATTAAGAGGAGGGCACCCGTTCCATCCATCCTCCCAAAAGTTGACCCGAGTACCATTATTAACATACCAAGATACCGATTCCGTAATTAAAGATTTACATTTGTGCATGAAATTCCAAATATGGGAACCTTTAGGATATCCTCAAGAAAGAAGAAGCTCCGACCTACCAGCCTCCAAATATTTATGAGAGAGTACCTGATGGGCCAACCTGTGAGGGAAAGTGATGAAGTTCTAGACCAATTTAGCGCCCAGTGCAATATTATGGAGAGCTAAATCCACTATCCCCAGGCCGCCCGAAGAGATGGGCGATTTAACCACTTCCCATTTGACCAAATGAAATTTGTGATCTTCATTGTTCCCCTGCCAAAGGAAGGTTCTGACCACCTTTTCAAATTTCAACAAAACCGAATTAGGAAGAGCCAGAATAGATAACATATAAACCGGAGAGCACAAAGAACCGACTTAATCAGAAGCAACCGACCCGCCATTGAAAGCCATTTCCCTTTCCAGGCTTGCAATCTAGCTGAAAGGGACTGAAGAAGATCATTCCAAAGGCATGCTTTGCCTACTCCAGAGAATAAAGGGATACCCAAATATTTGTGAGGAAGAGAACCAGAAACGAAGCCGAGGATCGCCAGAATCCTACGCTGCAGCCGAGGAGAAACATTAAAAAAGAAGATAACGAATTTATGGAAATTAATTACCTGGCCCGCAACATTGGAATAGGAATTAAGGATATTGGATAGAGCATAGGCTTCTAGAATGGTGGCAAAACCAAATAGGAATGTATCGTCGCAAGAAACTGTTGATGAGTAAGAGAGGGCAAGCTGGAGGAAATTGAAAGGCCCACAAGAGATCTGGAGACGATGACTGACTTGATACAACGACTCAGAGCTTCTACAACCAAAATAAAGAGGAAGGAAGATAAAGGATCTCCTTGCCTAAGACCCCTGCTACTCCAGAAGAAACCTTCAGCAGAGCCGTTCACCAAAACCGAGAAGCGAGGAGAAGAGATGCAATTGAAAATCCAATCACAAAATAGCTTGCTGAAGCCCAAAGCCTGCAGAGATTTAAGAAGGAATCTCCAATTAATGTGATCATAAGCTTTACTGTAATCCAACTTGATCATCATCCCAGGACGCGAGGAGAGCTGCAAGGTATGAATTATTAGGAAATAAGGGATAAAATATGCGGAATAATCCCTTACAATCGCAAAAGTAGAAACTAATATGCGAAAATATTACGATCTGAAATAAAAGTGTAGAATAAATAACACAAAGACAGAGAGACAAGATTTAACGTGGTTCACCCAATTTGGGCTACGCCCACCAAGAATCACTTGCTCAGATTTTATTACAAGCCTCCACTGTCTCAATACAATACCTGAGATCCGTTTGGAGCTATGCTCAACAAACTCTACTGAGAATTCACACTCAATTCAAAACACATCTGTAATACATTTGCTTATGTATCTATCATATGCATAACACCATATAAATAGACAACAGCTTAAGCAGTTTTACAAAATCGTGGATATCAAAACAATGGGGAAAAACAAAATTGTCCCATAAACCTATGGGTAACCGAAGAGGCGGTTTTACAAAACAATGGGTACCGAAAAAACATGGGCCGTAAAAATACCCGAGTGTAACACATAGAAGGTGTACCACACTCTAACATGAAAATAGGATCCACAAACATAACAATCTCCCACTTGAGACTAATTTCCACCGAGCAAGCTTCTCAACCTTTCACCGTCATCCGCATGAAGGCCAACCAAAGTGAACATAGCTTTAGTTTATCCTCAGACCACCTTGGTCATCATGTCTGCAGGATTTTGACTGGTATGAATCTTCTCCAACTTCAACTTATCTTCCTCCAAAGATGTCCTGATGAAGTGATATCTCAATTGTATATGCTTCGTCCTGGAGTGGAAAGCAGAGTTCTTAGTTAGGTGTATAACACTCTGACTATCACTATGCAGCTTACATTCCTCCTCTTATTCCCCAATTCCTCAAGTAATTGTTGTAACCAAATCATCTCTTTGCTTGCCTCTATGGCAGCAACATACTCAGCCTCTGTGGTTGACAAAGCCACTAGCTTCTGTAGTCGTGAAATCTAGCTCACTGCTGTCTCACCTACAGTGTAAATATAACTTGTCATGCTCCTCGCTGTCTACATCTCCACCATGTCTAAATCTACATAACCACGTAAAGTGGTGTCTCGATCCACTCAGTAGCACAAAACTGTCCCCATGGTCCTCTCAAATACCGAAGGATCCACTTTACACTTGCCAATGCTCTTTACCTAGATCACTCATAAATCTACTCACAGCTCCCACTGCATGGGCAATATCAAGCCTAGTGCACACCATAGCATACATCAAATTGCCAACTGCTGATGAGTAAGGTACCTTGGACATCTGGTTTCTTTCTTGCTCTGTCATGGGACACTGCTCCTTTGATAACTTGAAATGGCCTGCCAAAGGAGTCCCAACCGGTTTAGCATCCTGCATGTTAAACCTGTCTAATACCTTCTTAATGTACTCTTCCTGAGATAAAGTCAACTTCCGTTCCTTCCTATCCCGAGTTATCCTCATACCAAGGATTTGTCTGGCTGCCCCCAAATCCTTCATATCAAAGGATTCACCTAGTCAAGCTTCTTGAGTACTTTTATTTCTTGCATGTTTTTACCTGCAACCAACATGTCATCAACATACAAACATAGGATAATATAACTTCCATCCTCAAATTTCTTTGTATACACGCAATGGTCAGAGTGACATCTAATATAACCTTGCTCCATCATGAAACTATCAAACTTCTTATACCATTGACGTGGAGCTTGTTTCAAGCCATACAAGCTCTTCTTCAGTTTACACACCATCTCTTCTTTTCCTTTGACCTCATAGCCCTCTCAGTTGCTGCATATATAGTTCCTTCTCCAAATCACCATGGAGAAATGCGGTCTTTACATCTAATGTTCTAAGTGCAAGTCTTCTCGCTGCCACTATTCCAAGAACAGCTTCGATAGAAGTCATTTTTACTACGGAGAAAAAATCTCATCAAAATCTATACCTTTTTTCTGCAAAAACCCTTAACCACCAACCAAGCCTTGTACCTTTTCTTGCCTCCTTCTTCCTCTTTGACTCTAAACACCCACTTATTCTGTAATGCTCTTTTCCTTCTGTAGCTTTACCAAATCCCATGTCCGGGTTCTCCATGAGAGCCGATGCTCCTCATCCATGGCTTGGTCCCACTTCTTCCTGGCATCTACATGCATTGCTTCATCAAAGCTCTCTGGTTCTCCACTATCAGTGAGTAATAAATAATAAAGAGAAGGAGAAAAACGTTCAGGTTCTCTTCTTACCCTAGAAGACCTCCTCAATATAGGAGTTTGGGGTTCCTGTTGAGGGGGTTCCTGAACTAATTCATGTGTCACTTTCCCATCTGGAAGATCCTCTACCGCTGCATATTCTTTCTTGGATTCTTCCTGTTTTCCTGCAACTGTTGCTTATACATGACTTTCTCATTAAAGACCACATCCCTAGATCGAATGATTTTCTTGTCCTTAATACTCCAACATTTATATCCAAAGTCATCACCACCATAACCAATGAAAGTACATTTTTCTGATTTAGCCTCTAGCTTGGTCCTATCATCCTTGTCTATATGAACAAACACTTCACATCCAAAGACTCTAAGAAATGAATAATCAACTTTCTTACCATACCATGCCTCCTCAGGTATGCCTCCATCCAAGGCACTTGAGGGTCCTCTGTTTATCAAGTACACACTGTGCTCACCACTTCTACCCAAAAAGAAAGAGGTAGTCCTGCATGTAACCTCATGCTCCTAAAGACGCTCCATTATTGTTCTGTTCATCCTTTCGATACCCCATTCTCGCTGCGGAGTTCCCGAACCGCCTTTTGCTCGCGGATTCCATTCTTAGAACAAGAATCATTAAATTCATTGCTGCAATACTCCCTCCATTATCTCGACTGAGAAATTTTAGCTTAAGACCTATTTCATTCTCTACCAAGGCTTTCCATTTAACAAAAGTGTCAAATACATCGATTTGTGTCTAATACAATAAACCCAAACTTTTCTTGTTGCATCATCAATAAAAGTAACATAATAACTTGAACCCCCAAGAGATGATACCTGAGCCGGCCCCCACACATCAGAATGTACCATCTCTAACTTACTCTCTTTCTTCATAGGTCCAACCTTGAGAAACGTTACTCGCTTCTCGTTTCCCATATATGCAGCTTTCACAAATCCAAACCTATTTCTCGTATATCCAGAAAATTCTTCTTTATGATGTTCATGCCCTTATGGCTCATATGACCGAGCCTATAGTGCCATAATGTTGTATCTGCATCTGAAGCCACAAAATTACAATCATTAGTACTATCAGTGGTTAAATACAAGGTTCCAACCTTCTTACCTCTTGCCACCACAAGAGCACCCTTGTAACCTTCCAAGAGTCTCGCGTAAATATCACAAAGACAACCATCACTTCCCAACCGCCTTGCCGATATCAAATTTCATCTTAATGTAGGCACATGTATGACATCCTTCAATAGCCAAGTATTCCCATTCTGCATCTTAGCCTGAACAGAACCTTTTCCAACTATGCTGCAAGGCTCATCATCACCAAGAAAAACATGCCCAAAATCTCCTCAACATAATCAACAAAATAATGCCTATGCGTAGAAGCATGGAAAGAAGCCCCCGAATCTAAAACCCAAGATTCGGTAATATTGTGCAAAGAAAGAATCAAAGCATCCTGACATACATTACCCGTTGCCACATTTGCCTCCTTGTTTTCTTCTTGTTGTTTCTTCTTATCCCGAAGCTCCCAAAAATCCTTCTTTGCATGCCTAGGCTTTCCACAATTCCAACATACAATCTTGTTCTTGGATTTTGACCTTGCCCGATCTTTTGATTTTCCACGGTTTCCTCTATTCTTCTGTCTCCCTCTAGTTTCCACTGTCAAAGCATTCCCTGAAGTAGAAGATTCCCTAGAGCTTTTTCTTCGCATTTCCTCGCTTAGAATCACCCCTACAACATCCTCAAACTTCAACTTCGAGTTAGTTGGAACCGAGTTACTTACCGCCATTACCAGGCTATTCCAACTCTCAGGTAAAGAGCACATAATTAATAAAGCCCTAACTTCTTCATCAAATTCTATTGTAACCGAAGCTAGCATATTCACTACCGTATTGAAATCATTTAAATGATCTCGACATCGAACTATTCTCAGACATCTTCATATTAAACAACTTTTTCATTAAAAATATCTTATTAGAGGCAGAGGGTTTTTTATACAACTTCCCTAATGCATCCATTAGATCTTTTGTAGTCTTTTCCTTTGAAACATTAAATAATACCGAAGATGCAAGACTCAGCTGGATCGTTCCAAGTGCCTTCCGATCTAACAAATCCCATTCCACATCTGTCATACTCGAGGGTTTGTTCACCTTCTCAGACAACAGAGTATAAAGATCCTTTTGATAAAGGTAATCTTCCATCTCGCATCTTCCAAAGACTAGAATTCGCCCTGTTGAATTTATCAACCCTAGATTTTCCATCATCTGCCATAGCTCCCACTCAAGATAAAACTTTCCCTGTGATTCAACACTTCAACAAACCAAACCAGGCTCTGATACCAATTGTTAGGAAATAAGGGATAAAATATGCGGAATAATCCCTTACAGAATCGCAAAAGTAGAAACTAATATGTAGAAAATATTACAGATCTGAAATAAAAGTGCGGAATAAATAACACAACACAGAGAGACAAGATTTAACGTGGTTCACCCAATTTGGGTGACGTCCACCAAGAATCACTTGCTCAAATTTTATTACAAGCCTCCAATCTCTCAATACAATACCTAGATCCGTTTGGAGCTATGCTCAACAAACTCTACAAAATTCACACTCGAATTCAAAACACATCTCGTAATACATTTGCTTATGTATCTATCATATGCATAACACCATATAAATAGACAACAGCTTAAGCGCTTTTACAAAACCGTGGGTATCAAAACAATGGGGAAAAAAATCGTCCCATAAACCTATGGGTAACCGAAGAGGCGGTTTTACAAAACAATGGGTACCGAAAAAACATGGGCCCAAAAACAGCCCATAACGGTTACCCATTACCCATGGGTTAATAAACCACCCATGAAAATTTTCTTTCAGGCTTCGCCCAGCCCCTTTCCATCGGGGCTTCACCCCGAACCCCCGACTCGCTCACCGGCGAGTGGGACCGCCGTAAAAATACCCGAGTGTAACACATAGAAGGTGTACCACACTCTAACATGAAAATAGGCTCCACAAACATAACATGAATAAGTTCATGAGAAATGATCACCCCATCGGAGATGGATCTTCCAGGAAGAAATCCACTTTTCTCTTGTGAGACTATTGTACTAAGAAGGGGGCTGATGCGAGAGGCGATGGCTTTGGAGATGATCTTATACGAAGTATTGCAAAGGGAGATGGGATGAAAATCATCAAACTTGTCAGCTGGGAGATTTTTTGGGAACATACAGATGAAAGTGTGATTAAGAGAACCAAGGATTTTACCAGAAGAACGAGATTCTTCCACTGCTTGCCAAACAAAGGTTACCAATAACGTCCCAAAAATCTTGGAAAAAGGTAGCAGGGAATCCATCCGGATCGGGGCTTTGTCTCGAGCCATAGAGAAAACAATTTTACTGGACATCCTCTAAAGAGAAAGGGGAAGATAACCGTTCGTTATCAACCTCTGTTATCAGCTTGGGAATTTGATCAAGCAAAGGAGATTGATCGCCAAAGAAGAATGTGTTTCTTCGGTTAAGAGCTTGTGGAAAAAGGAAACAACCTCCATTTTAATCAAAGGTTGAGTCGAAAGCAAGCGTGTCATCGAACTTCTTGATGGAGGAAATATAGTTTGAGTTTCTCCTGGCTTTGACCGAAGCATGAAATAATTTTGTATTCTTATCACCATCTTTTAACCAAATTTCCCTTGATTTTTGACGCCAAAAAGATTCTTCCTTCAATAAGAGATCCCCAATTCGCTGAGAAGGAGCTTCTCTAGATGAAAATCTTCTTGCCGCATACCAAATCTAAGAACCCGGTCATTGAGAGAACGAAGGGCTTTCTCAACTCTAAGATTTTCCTGAAAGATGTTTTTAAAGGAGGACGAATTCCAAGCTAATAATTTATCTTTAAGCTGGGAGAGCTTTTTTGAGAGAATGAACATTTTGGTGCCATTCACTGCGAAGGAGTCCCACCATAATTTGATCAATGATTTGAGAGAGGGGTCTTGCATCCACATGCTTTCAAACTTAAAAGGTGAACGCCGAGGGGGAGATCAAAATTTATGGTCAGAGAAATTGGGAAATGATCAGAACCAGAAAGGGGGTGACAGAGCTTTGAAGGAGGAAGTTCTGATGAAGCCAAGATTCTGAAATCAGGAATCTATCGAGCCTAACCACCAAGTTCCCAAAACTTAGGCGACGATTATTCCATGTGAACCACCCAGAGTGTGGTTCCAAATCCACAAGCTTGGAGGAATGAACAAAGGAAATGAAATCAGATTGGGAACGTGGTTGCCAACAGATGCCACCACGTTTATCATGGTCAGAGAGGGTAGCATTAAAATCCCCTGCAACAATAATTTTAAGATCCGGAAGGGAGCTCAAAGAATCCTGAATTTTATGCCAAGTTTCCCGTTTTTTAATGGGATTATTCGGCCATAAACATTGCAAAGGAAAAAGGCCTCATCGAATGCTTTAAACTGACCTGGCACCATTGGAAATTGGCTTGAGAAGAAAGGAGAACCATACCGCAGGAGCTGGATTTCCAAAGAAGACCCAACCCATCGAGGCTCCTTCCGAGTTAATGAAGAAACCTTCCCAGCCACGCCAACTCCGAAACCATCCTTCTAAGCAGGCCACACTGGACATCTTGGTCTCTTGGAGCAAACAAATGGAAATGTTCATATCGGTGACATAACACCTAAGAGAGACGTTGTTTGTTAGGGGCGTTGAGGCCTCTAACATTCCAAGAAAGGATATTCATCTTTTATTCAGAGAGGACTCGCCTCTCTTACTTGAAATAGAGAAAAAAGAGCCTAGCTGAGATTGATTACCAGAAGCCACCTCTTTTAAAGAAGAACGAGATTTGGAGGGCCAACCGACAGGAGCTTTTGGACCAAGATTCAAGTTATGAATAGGGGGAGTAGGAAGAATACCACGACTAGATTTCAGAATCTCACCTTCTTCTTCCGATTGACAGGACTCCTCCACAACAACCTCCTTGGAAGCATTGAGAAACTCTTCTTTATGACCCACCCAATTTTCTAGGGAGGCCACATCCGAGCCCAGACCCAGAGCAATACCTTCTTGGAATAAGGAGAGGATTCATGTTGAGTCCTGGACCACCAAGGCCGTCTCTTTGACCAGGGAGATAGTGCTGGGATCCAGATTTAAAGGATCCAGAAAGAGACTTTTCCTTGACAGATGGAAGGGGATAGAAAGACTCGGGAGGAGGAAGAGGATTTGTAACTCGTAGGGGCTTGAGATGGTGAAGGCTTCTTCTGCCAAACATCCTACTACGAGGAGGGAGGAGCTTTGCATGCTTTTTGAAAGTGACCAAGTTGTTTACATCGGAAGTAAATAGTTTGAAATGGTCTCATAATCGACCTTCTGGACCCATTTACCACTGGGGGAAAGAATCACAATCCTATCTTGTAATTTTTTAGATATGTCAACAGAAATACAAACCCCGTAAAAGAAGAAAGGGTTCCTTCGAGTGTCACAGGGTCAATACGGATGACACACCCCAAACTGGAACAAATTTGTGAGAGAGAAGAAGGGGACCAATACTCACTAGGAAGGGAATAAAGGTGAATCCAAACATGAAAACCTTCCATAATGGCGAGATCTGGATTGAAATGAGCCGTCCACCTACAAAGAAGAAGCCCTGAATCGAGAAGCAGAAACTCTTTCCTCTCAAGGGAATCGTCCCTTTGAGCTTGGCTACGAAAAATGACAAGGAAGAATCCTTTGTCCAAGAATCTGACTCGGAGACCGCTCCCCATTGGGTATCACACCAAGGGATTTTGTCAGCCGAAAGACACCGACCCACAAACTTAGCTATGATGGCCCATTGACTAAGAAGGTGCAGTTGGGAATCGAGGTCGACAAAATTTTCCAGAGAGACTGTCACGAAATCTGCGGCCTCTGAGTCTTCGAGTTCAGGAGCACTCCCTAAACAATCACTTGAAGAAAAAAATGAAGGGACCGTGAGTGGGACCCGATCCGAGAGGTCTATCGTGGCCCACCCAACCACCAAGTGCTCCATCCAAACCAGGGGAGTGAAGAAGACCGTTGCTAGCTGGATAATTTGAAAAAAATGACTGTTTCATGTCCTTTCCTGTGGAGTTCCGGATGATTTTTTCGCCTCATTTTTCCGCCACTTTATTTTCCTTAGAATATATCAATAATTATTTATAGTATGCAAACCTATTAATTGAAAAATAAAAGGCTTATTCTCATATCAATGCGCTTAGTTATTGATCATTTTCCTTATTTGTGATTAGATATATAAACACCTAAAAATGCCTCCTTGGAATTTATTTAGTGCTATTTTGTAAATGTTTGGCACATTTGTTGATGTATGGGTGATTGATATAAATGTGGTGTGTTATTTTATTGATATATTGATTTGCATGCTATAAAAACTTACTTTGCTTATCCTTATGCTATCCTCCATAACTTACCATTTTATGCTTTCTTTGTCACGCATTGGGATTATCCATACACTATTGAAACTTGTAAGAACAATTCATATGGTCCTTACCATGTTGCTTGTGCCTCCAAGTTTTATTGATGGGTTCATTTGCCCCCCGTCCACCTTTCCTATTTCTAGTCATTGGAAGTTAGAATGCACTTGAAATTAACCAAAGAATTCAATTCAAATTTGATATAAATAGAAAATGATTAGGTTCATTTTAAGAAATCAAACATTATCAAGTACACTCAAGCATTTATTAATTTTGAGCTACCATTCTATCAGGAGCAATTTTGGCACACAAACTCAAGCTATTTATTTTGAGTGATTTCTATTCACCAACATATATGTTCCAATTTGAATGGTTTGATAAATTAGTTGATTTACCTCGCATAAATCCCCAAATAAACCCTTAACATTTTATTTTTAGATTCAACTCAAGACAAGAGGATAAGAATCATGATAGACATCTAGGGAAAAAGGTGGTAAAAGAGGAAGTAGATTTGGAGTTTTTTGTCACATTACACAACCATGTTAAGATTGTACAAGTTTCACAAGGGCTATAAACCCCCGACCAAGACTCTATAAACGACTTGGTAGCATGCTTTGTTCAATGCTAGGTTTTGAAGTGAAATTTCCGACAATATTGGATTCATATTTGAAAGTCCATATTGTGGCAATATATTTACGAGTTGACATGTAAACAATCTAAGAGCCTTTTATCCATCTCGATGCAATTACATGTTTGATTGAGAAGTTAATTATCCATTTTATAGTTTGTTTTACATGTTTGTGATTCTTAATTTGAGGTGGCATATTTGTTTGCATTTGTGCATTTATTTTGGTGAATTCCAATTGTCTTATACCTCATAATGTTTTATTTTGTAGACCTGCCTTTTATTTTTTTGTGGTCTACAAGAGTGAATGTTTCTAATTTGATTGTGCATGATCCCAAAACCTAGGTCTTTCTACTTTATACCCTTTCTTAAAATCTATTGTGTATGTTGTTATGTGGCATATTTATTTTCATGTTTAGTATTATGTATGCCATCAAAATTGGAAAAGATCAAAGTTGTATTTAGAAGTGGTGCTAAGATTACTAAAAAAGAAATAAATGTTGTTAGAAAACTATTGGCTAAGTTCAAGGAAAAATATAAAATGGAATATGACACCATGATTTATGTTTGCAAGATGATAATAAGCTTCATCATGTGAAATTAGCTGCACATGTGCAAGATGTTATTGCTTCTTATTTTAATATGGATGATAATAATCTTAATTTTAAAATAGTGACGTAAATTTTGATGTGGATGATGGATATTTGTGAACTTGAGTTGATGTTAGTTTTAACAATAGCTAAAACCAACTTTGAATATTACAAACCATGTTAGACAATTAAATAACCCCTTGGTATTTGGTTTAAAAATTTCTTCTTAGATAATTCACAAGAAAATTTCAATATAATGAATATACTAAAAGAAGTTACATGTGATCCCCCATAATATTTTCATTTCCAAATCCTCTTCAATTCCTCCCATTTCTCATTATTTTCTACACCTCCTATTTCTCAATCATCTTCTACTCCTTCCATTTCACATTAATCACATCTTAATACTCCCATCCCATAAATAGATTTTAATCCTTTAATTTCTCAAAAATAATTGCAAGCTTAAATATATCCCATATCTATTGTGACTTATATAACCCCTCCACTTAAAAATACCATGGTAACTCGTACATGAATATTTCCACATTCCACTTCTTACCAAAAGAAAATCTCTTATTTACAATAAATTCAAAAAATTCCATATTCTTGCACTAATAGTTCGCTTTCGAGCACCACCTATTAAAAATCTCAAAATGATCACCATGATGCACACTTTTTTAATATGCAAAACAAATTAAAAACTCTCTCATTGTTACTTTATGAAAGATATATTTTAATTTCACTATTGCATTGTTTTGCTTTTTGATGTTTTATGTCCAACTTCTAGACAACTCTTTAAGGACAATCAAAACAAAGTTCTGAAGCTGCAATGCTAATTAATGAATATAAATATAAATATAAATATAAGAGGTTATAATAAAACCAAATACCAAAGGTGGATTCAAAATTAAATTACCGCTAATTAGTTTGAATCATTAACTTACTAATTATTTAACTTAGTTTTTGGTCTTATTATAACCTCTTAGATTTATATTTATAGTCATTAATCAACATTCCAAATTCATATATTTATTCCAATTAGATTTGAAATTGACGGATTATTTCTCGGGATTCATTGTGTTGAATTTTTGATTAAAAATCAACACAATGAATGAGGAAATTATCCTTCGAGTCTCATAGACTATGGAAAAATTGTAACTCTTAGATTTAAAATGTCTGAAAGTAAAAACATGTAACACAATGAAATCAAGATATATCTTTCATAATGTCTACATGTAGATATCCCAAAGAATTAAGAGGGTTACTTCTAATGATGTTCACATTAATCCTTCGCTCCCAAATTAATTTTAACCCTTTTCCTCTCAAAGTTTGTTGATTTAAAATTTAAAATTTTAATGGAAAAATAAATCCATCACATGATATTAGAGTATTTTGTGCTTCTTTCATAATTTTTACATATTGTAATAAATTATCGACAAAGCTCTTTCCTAGAAACATAAAAGATTATGCACTTTATTAGGTTTATACTCTTTAATTTGCATATGTTCATTGTTTCATAACACTTCATGGATTATTTCTTTTGACTAATTTCAAATTAACATAGATATGAAGGTAAATTTTTCCACAATAATGTTTTTGGCCAAATTAACTTGAATTAAACAAGGAATAAATTATCATATTATCTATTAAGTTCGTAAATTCAAAATAATGATTACCAAAATGAATTATGCACTGCCATCAAATAGTGAGCTCTAAAGATTTTTTTATTGAAAGAATACTTCCAAGTATTAAAGAGAAAGTGGGTTTCAATCATTTTCCTCTTTTGATGAGACTCACTATGTTGTTAGAGAATTAAAAATTTGAACATCTGAAAAGGCCCCAGGGAATTTATTAGTCATTAATGTCTTTTTAGTGATTTTTCAATCGTCCAAATCAGGCTTATTGACTTGTTTTTGTTCTTCGATGACCCCCTTTCTTCTCACAACCCTTAACTCCCTCTTTCTTTCTCTATTTCTCTTTCTTTTTCAAGATCTACGTTGTAGCACTCTCAAAACTCATAATCATATTTGAGCTCTCCTAGTGCTCATGAATTTTCATTTGTCATTAACAAATTTAGAGTGCACTCACCCCACACTTTTGTTTATTTTAGTTTTACTCACCGGATGCTAGTTCATGTGTCATTAGATTCCTAATTCAAATTTTAGTTTATAAATACTCAAGCATTTATAAAGTTCATTCCACACAACATGTCTACCTATAATTCCTTAAAAGTATATTGAGCGCTTGTGATTGTTAAAAATAATCAAGAAAATTAGTGTGTTATCATTAACATAAGCTAATACTTCATATGGAACATTTTTGGTAAATGAACTAGGGTTTTATCTATATCTAAACTTATTTTCCTTTACTAATTTACAATTTTTGGCATTAGTATACCGAATTTCCCACTCTTTAGGGTCTTCAAAAATATTAGGATGGTTTTCCTATTTCATCGGTTTAATGCAAACCCCTAATGTAATTTTGTTTCCTTATACTCCTAAAATGTTGTAGGTGCATTGCCATTTTTGGGCCTAGGAAGGAAAGTCTTTTTGTAGTTATACATGTATCGAAACAAAAATCAAATAAAATAAGCATGAGATTAAATACTAGGTGAACCCACTTGTCAACTTATTTCAGATCTCATTGGTCACCTATTTAAAGTGATCCCAAGGTTCAACTTATTTTAGATCCCATTTATCACCTATCTAAAGTGATCCCAATGCTTTTAACATATTTGAAGTGCTCACAATGCTTCGTAAGTCCATCTTTCATCGCCTTCCCAATTCATGAGTAAGGTTATTGGCACTTCTAAGTGTGAATTTACATATTTATATTTAGAAGACCGTCACAAGATCACAATTTATTCAAAATAAGTACGTAAACCATATGTGCTTCCCTAGTGATTGATTTAGAAATAATAGTGTTAGTGTATTGACATATGGTGTGATTCTTAATTAAGTTGTATTTAATTTATCTCGCATTAAATTTAGTTGTAATCCATTTATTTTTACTACATTTTGGTGAACCCACATTATCTTACATCTTCCATGATTTTTTTGGATTAGGGTAAATTGAGGGTGTTGAAAGGATCCACATCCTTGTACATTTGAGGATTTTTTGAGAGGATCCAAAACTTGGTTATAATGAAGGGGACCACCATTAGGAACCCAATCGAAGCAACCATGAAACCATATTGAAGATGCAACGATCAATGACATCGACCGCAACGAGTGAAACAACAACCAATGACGACAACGAGTGAAGCAACAACCAACGACATTAGCGAGAGAAGCAATGACCAGTGAGTGAAGTAGCAACCAGCAACAACAACGAAAAAAATGACCAAAGGACAACAATGAGTGAAGCAACAACCGTGAGTGAGCTTAACTGAAATACTACCAATCAGTAGCAAATGAAGGAGACAACATGTTGCAAAACAAGGGCAGAGATGCCGCATCTAATGACAAGACCACCTCGTAGAGGGATTGTGCCTCAGGGGGATTTGAACACGGGTGGGCAAGCACACAACCATGTGACTTGACCGCATCATTCCCACCCCATCGACACATCCCCCATGATTAGAGTGAGTTGAATAGTGTGATAAATATTAAATTCTTAAAATTTCCTTAGGGTTATTTTTATCAGTATGCTCCTATATCTTAAAATATTAGCTTGATTCCACTTAGTTTATTTATTTTTACATTTTTATTTTATTTTGAAATTTGAATTGATAATCCATCCCACATCCATTCCCACACATATCATTTTTCCCGATAAATATGAATCCCCCACCCATCCCCCATCCCCACGTCCCTCATGCTTATGCTTGTCCTCACATTGCACTTCCATCTCTATCATCTGCTCCATAATGTCTTAAAAACTATCACCTACCACTTTCCTTGCTCACTTTGTGTGCTTATGTCACCTCTCTTGTGTGGATGCTTGATATAACTCCCTCAAAATATCTTCAATTGCTTACATTTTCCTCCCCTAAGCTCTAGTTGTGAACCCACCTCCATCTATGTTCCATTTCCTCTGCCTAACACACACCCCCAACCTATGAACCCTTAGATATTTCTTCATAGGTAACTCACTATATTTCCTATGCACTTCTCCATTGGTCACAACCCTTCAAAACTTTAGCTCATGATGTACTTTCTTATCCTTTTCCAATCGATTTATTTCTCTCAAATTTGCGTTGTATAATGGAAAAGGAGATCCTTTTCAGAATATTTGATCATTTTACTCCTCTTGATAATAGATTGTTTATGATGATAAATTTTTAACTAAATTACTTCCAAGAATGTTGAGGGACATGCTCTTATTTAGCTATATAATGTTACTAGTGGATCCATACATTATTTAACGCCTCTAATTGAAAATTTTTGGGATCATTTTCAAATCATTATTGCTCAAAAGATTACATTTATGGAATTACATAAAATTACAAAAAACATCTAGTGTATACATTAGTGAGTATGTCCTTAGGTTCAAGACTATGGTGACATAGGTTATCAACCACCAAATAGTGAACTTCAAAGTATTTATATCAACAAAGTACTATCAATTATCAAAGACAAAGAATCTTTCAACACTTAATCTATGTTTTAGTAAACTTTTTCTTGTAGTTAAGACCTTTGAAGTCAAGAATTTTGATGAAAATGTGCTTAAAAATGAGGAAAATGCTATAAATAATGCTAAGTTCCAAAGTATACCAAGTTAATTTCAAGGCTAATAATAATGACCATCAATATAAACTTAAGAATGAACCAAGATAATGGTTATTACAATATATAAACCGTATACTAAACTAACACTATGGATTGTATATAACATTTTAGTCTTGGATTATTTATTCTAATCATTTAGTATTGCCATATTATCTTGAAAAGCCAATCTCTTCATCAAAATTCTACTTCATTCCAGGCAGGAATTCTTTTATTGTGGCTTATCCCGAGACTTAGATTCCACTAGCTTAGACATTAACTTGGATTTTGTTTCGAACTAATAAGGTACTCATTTAAGGCATATTAAGTCTAAAATGACTATAGGTTTTCATAAATGTTTTTAGGGGGCTTGATATGACATAATTGAGATCCCCATGCAAATAATTGAGTGATCGATTATATGGAGCACTCAATTAAGTATATCAAGCCTAAAATGACATTACATGGTCAAAATTAGGCATAAGGGGGCTCAATATGCTTATATTTGTGTGCTCTTAGTGACCAATTGAATAATTGGTTGCACATGATAATCAAATACAACATATAAAGTTTGGAACGAAACTAGGTAGTCATGATTAAGTTCGGGGCTCAATATTCCCTAATTATGTTCTCAACATAACTAATCGAGTGATTGGTTACATGGGGCACTCAAACAAGAAGTATCAAGTCTAAAATTAAATTAATTTATCTCAATTTTGTTTATGGGGTGTATATGCCCCGATTGTGTGTCCTATGTAACTAATTAATCTATTGTTTACACAAGGTACTCAAATAAGTCATATCAAGTCTAAAATGGCATTAAAGGGATCTATACTCCCTAATTAAGTGTCATATGCAACCAATGATTGATTAATTGGATGGATCACTAAAATAAGGCATAATGAGCCACAAAGGCATTTGGTTGTCATAATTTTGTTTAAGGGGATCAATATGTCCTAATTGGTGCCCCATGCAATGAATTATTGAATATTTCAATCAATATTTCTCACATAATGAAATTTATTCGTGATGAAATGATAAGTGGTGCTATTAAGTACTAAATCCAGTTAATCAAATCGCTTAAACTAAAGTTATACTTTGAAATACTATATAGACACCCAATTTGTACTTATGATGCATCAATTAGTGTGTATATAAATTTGAGTGTCAATATCCACGTAATTCTCATTATATATGAGATGCCAAATTTTTCAAATTCATTTTTGCACACCCATAACTCCTACAAACATCAATAATCAATCCGAAGGCCCAAAACCTCCAAAATGACAATTGGTTTACTGAAAATAAACAATAGGTACAAATTTTACACCCAAAGAATGTGATGTTCAATCCTTAGATCCTAAAAATGACTAAGAATTGGCCAAATTGTATTCTCAAAAATGTCTCCTAAAGGGTAAATCCTAGAACTATGATTTTTAAAAGAAAATACAAATGAGCCTAATTTCTTGATAGAGATGGATGTTAATATCCTATCCCACCGATGTGGAAATTGAGTGATTTCTCTTTCCTTTAGACTTTCTATTTACTATTATTTTGATACTCGATTTCGTGAACTCTCAACAGTTTCTAGATAATCGAGGAAAATTGTCATATCCATTTGTCTATATTAATTTATTATGTATACACACACATTGAAATGGGGTATTATGTAGACACGTAATTTTGGTATGAGACTAGTTATTTGTTATAATTTAATATTATTCTAATGCATTTGTGTGTTTATTAATTATTGGTCCATATTAGGCTCTCTCATGCTATGTGATTTGGTTGATTTAAGAAACATTATACTATGGATCCTCTTGTTTCCTCCTCTTTCCCTCATATTTTCTATCTCCTCCATAGTTTCTCTTTGTTTCCCCATTTTTACTACATGTCTCTATCCTTTTTCCAAAAACATAGCACAATTTTATTTCATAACACCATTTTGGGCCCCATTGTTGTGTGGGCCCTTTGACCTTGCTTTGAGTCCCCTGGGTTTTCTAGCCCATATATTTTAATTATTTTCCACTTATTGTGTGTAGTCATGTGTGCTAATAAGTTCATAATTTGAATTCAAGAAGTTTGTAATTAGGACACGAAACCACCAAATATAAGGGAATCATACATGTTATGAAATCAAGGTATCCATTTATTTAAAGAGCATCCCCATGCTAAAATGAAATTACATGCATTTAAAGGAAATCATCTAGTATTTACATGTTTCATTGATCGTGTCATTGAAATTGATAAGGGTTGGTACACTTATATTAGATTGGGCTTCTTGCTAAACTACATTATATTTGGAGTGTTCTCTTCAAAGAGTAATTTCATTCAAAGTTCCCGATAGTAATGGAGGGCTTCAAACATCCCCATTTTTTTCTATTTTTCAAGATGTTGAATTCACATTAGGGCTTCTAGCACAAAGAGCAAAGTGTCCCAAAGATCTAAAAAAAATCCAGGAAAAGAGAGCAAGGTTTTTGAAATTGAAGAGGAGATGAACATGGTCATCAAATCATATTTCAAATTTTATCATAACTCGCTTTAAATGTGCTAGAGTTAAGTCAAAAGGGCATTATTTTGGAAAATAGTGTAGTTCTTGCAAGATTGCTCCTTTCACACTTATTTTGGGTCTTCTTTGTCTTGCCGTTTAGACCTTCATTGATATGTTTGTTTCTAATAATTATATATAGAATTGTAACAAACTAGATATCACTCTAAAACTTGCTCTTTCAATTATTTATAATTTTCCTATGTTCATGTAGTATAAGAATATTCCCTTCATGTAACTAGGTCCAATTTATTGCTTATTTTTATTTAGATTTGAATTGCAATGTATGTGGTTAGTTGTGGTGTATTGTTAATGTAAAACCACTTTCCACATCTAAAATTACTAACTAAAATTTATCAATTTGATACCGACTTAAAACTAAAAATTAGATAACTATGAGTGATAACCTTTACATATTAAGACAATGAAATCAAACTATAAAATTTTACTACTAAAACATATCCATCTTTACAAACATACGATAGTTATTGAGAATTATCCAAAATATTAATAGAGAGAGTCCCACATCAAAATTGTAAGAGCACGAAAATGGTCATCTCAATTCTTTTGGACACATCTCATTATATCCATACAAAAATTGATGTATATATGGGAAATATTATTTAAGGTATCTTCTTTTTATAGTTTTTAATAGATTTTTAATTAAATCGAAGTTGTTTCCCCTATGAGAATCATATGTTACATGGAATTCATGTTTGATATGATGGCTAAAGCAATGTGTACATTGCACACATTATTCTTTGGTCTATGGATATAATCGTGTTATGTCACATCTAATATTCTTTAGTCCATATATCGAATAAAATAATGACACTTCTCTTTATATATTTTAATAATATAAAAAAGTGTTGATTTGAGATGTTAAATTATACATCCATTTGACTATTGATTGGGTGTTTTCCTACTTGCTTAGAGAAGTCTATCAAAAATTGTAATATCTTGGTCATATAGTGTAATTTGACGACTCTTTTTTCCTGAAAATATTAATAGATTGAGGTTGTATGTCTCAAGTCGATGGGAAATTGGAGAAGAAGGTAATGGAGTTATTAATCAATTTGGTATGTAAAAATCAAAAATAGACATCTTGAGATGATATCTCTAAGTGTTTTTCAAGTATATGCATTTAAGATATTTTCATGTTTTCAAGGTTTTGAAGTTAAGGGATTTTAGGTTTTGGGATATTTGGGTTTCAAATTTTTGGTTCTCATTACATTTAGGTTTTAAGGGAACTATATATCAATCAAATTTTTGTCTTTGTTAGGATCTTCAAGTTCAATGTTTATAAGCTTTGACTTTTAGGTTTCAAAGTTTTCAAGGTTTTAATATTTGGGGATTTTAAGTTTTGGGTTTTAGATTTTTTTATTCTCCATAATTTCAAGGTTTTGAGTTTAAGGATTTCAATTTTGGGTTTCGGTGTTTCATGTTTTTGGGGTGTTTTATATCAATGCATTTTTATGTTTTGAGGGTTTCCTTGTTATAATTTTTTAGGGCCAAGGAAAATTTTAAGGAACCCCTTGAAAAAAACTTATAGAAATCATGGCGAATGTCCTTGTAATTAGTTTCGTAGTTCTCGTGAATGTTCCTAGAACCGCTTTGTAGTTTCAAAAAAGGTAAAAATATAAAAATAGTTACTAGATCGAATGTCGAAAGTCCTAAAACTAGTTTTGTGAATACCCTCTGTCGAATTTTCTCTCTAGTGAAAGTTATAAATTATCTTTGTTTCACTGACACTCACTTAATGTTCCAACACTAAGAATACTAATGAACTTTGCCAAATATTGATAAGAAAAAATAGTAGTTTTAGTGTTTTTTAAAAATTGAGAATGCTTCTATTAATAATAAAATGTTACGACAGTCACAAAACTAAACAATAACAACAAGAAAGGCCCCAACAAAGACCGAGCTATGAACCAAGTTATTGTTTCAGTGTTTCACATGTTATTGTTTTTTTTTGCATAATAGAAGAGGGATCTATTGGGGCCTTCAATATAAATGTACTACTTGAAGTTATAAAATATATCATGTAGGAGGAAACAACAATCTTGACATAAAACTTACAAATCGACAAAATAGATATACACTATGCGGCTATACAAGACTATTCTTGCTCATAGTTCCATACCGGAAAGAAAACTCGAGACTAGTGCAGAGCCGAGAGTTGTCTCTCCTTCATATCATGAAATTTATTTTAATCATCAATGGTTTGAAATCCGTAAAATTTTTTACTGATGCAGAAGTAGACATCCCCTTTTCAATCAAACTTCTCTCGGGACGGAGGAGGGCCAATTAAAATGTTTAGAATATTAGCCTTCCGTTCGGGCATGGCCAGCCCGGTGGTGCATCATTTTTCCACCATAGGGGAAGGGTTGTCTTCCCCTTCCCGCCAACAATGGTGACTCAGAGTTCTCCCTCGAGCACAATGCCATAGTCACAGTTCTCTGTTTGATGACCTTACACACCTTTCACTCTAATATTC
Source organism: Taxus wallichiana var. yunnanensis (assembly GCA_018340775.1). Lineage (NCBI taxonomy): Eukaryota > Viridiplantae > Streptophyta > Pinopsida > Cupressales > Taxaceae > Taxus > Taxus wallichiana. The sequence continues at coordinate 143,486,901 of CM031236.1, forward strand.
CTACTTTCTTCGACAACTCGGAAACAACTTTTTTCAGAGATTCTACATTAGGGCTTGCACCTCTTACCCCCATCAAATTTGGGTGGAAGTTGTTCCAGATAGGTTGCAGGCCATCCTTAGATGTAAAATATCCTTTGACAAAAATATCCTGAACAAGGAATTGATACATTTGAAAGATAGGGATAATAGAAGCTAGCCTTGCAAGAAAAGCAAAACAGACACTGTCAACAAAATAAAAATCCTCCACTGACTCCATGGGATTAGGAAAGGTTAAGACATGATTGAAAAATTCTAATTCAACATCACTGACATAAAATATTGTGTATAATAAGCTCCTTGGAATGTCATCCATAGTGGGTAAACAGAAATAACATATTTTAATGGGAAACTATAAAGCTTAAGCAACACATGATGAGAGAGAGAGAGAGAGAGAGAGAGAGAGAGAGAGAGAGAGAGAGAGAGAGAGAGAGAGAGAGATTGGCATGCTTATACAACTTGCAAATTATATCGAGCTTCTAACCCGCCCTCACATACAGCTTCATCGCGACTAGAAGATCAAAACATTTGTCACTTATAAATTTAATTAAAACTCGTGCAAAGTACGACGATCGACAAAATAGAAAAGGGTATTTTGAGAAATGGATATTGTTATAATTAGATCTAGAATGCATCATACAGCTTATCCATTTCCTTCAAAGTTCTATTCTTTTGCTCTGCTAAGCCATTCTATTATGGAGAATGAGGAACAAAATGTTGGTGAATAATGCCTTGAGTTGCCTAAAAATCAAAAACTCATTGTTGAAGTATTCACCCCCATTATCGCAGAAGGTTCTTTATATAACTTGAAGATTGTTTCTCAACCAAATCCTTGAAGAATTTAAAATGTAAAAACATGACTTTTGAACTTGAGAAAATAAACCCAAGTGCGCCTTGAGAAATTATTAATAAAAGTAAATGCATACTTAGCTCCATTGAAAGAGGTGGTTGGAAAGACCATCAAGTCACTATGCACAAACTCAAGTGGTGAATAATCTCTCTTAGAAAAATTCTTAGGAAATGGATCTTGGTGTTGTTTCCCTAATGCACATCCAGAGAAAAATCCCTCAAGACAAGAAACTCTAGGAAGACCATCTACCATACCATGAGTGCTCAACTCCTTCAAATATATGTAATTAAGATGTCTAAATCTTTCATGCCAAATCTTACTCTCTGAATTTGCATGAGAAACCAATCTTATCCCTATAGAAGAAGTGTCATCAAAACCCTCAAAGTGATATAGTCTAGAACTATGATCAACAATACCCTAAGAAACAAGTGAATAAGGCTCCAACAAAGTTCTTACTTCTGCCCCATGTGGTGTAAAATTCATTGTTTTCCCTTGACCAGAATGACAAATTTGATATACAGAAAGAAAATTTGTAGTGATGTTAGAAACATATAATGCATCTTGAATACTTCTACCATTAAGTTGTATATCACCTTTTCCCTCAACAAAAGGAAGGAAGAATCTCCAACCTCAATTTTGGAAGTAGAAATCAAACCTAGAGAAATAAAAGACTCTTTGGAAGAATTCATGTGATGAGAAGCACTAGAATCTATAACCCAACCGTCTCGCATGTGGTGACCGAGATCTCACAACAACATTAAGTGCTTTGCCATGCTAATTAGAAGGAGGTGGAATGGAGATAGAAATTTTGTGTTTCTTTACCGCATCCTCTAAGGCTTGCATTTGCTTATAATACCTATGTTCTTCATGACCACTACCCCTACAAAAAGAGCATTAAAGGCTAGATTTATTCTTGGATTTAGAAGACTCCTTTGGTTTATATTTGTTTTCTTTAGGTTTAGGAACATTTTGAGATGGAGAAGGGGTGGATTTGGTTTTACTTTTTGGTTTTCCCTTGCCCTTAGTATTAAATGTAACTAATGCCTTTTGAGAGGTGGAAGACTCAAAGTGAAACACTTTTGATTACTCCCTAGTAAGTCTTTCACAAAATGTTTCTAATTCAGGCATTTTAAATTTTTCACCTAAGGCATCCATGCTAGAGAAAAAGGTAGAAGAAAATATTTAAAATGGTCCTCTCAACTTGGATATAATCAAGTAAAAACACTCTCTTCCACTCCCTTCAACTATGCCAACAAATTCTTGAACTTGGTAAGATAGTCTATAATTGTTGGAAAATATTTAGGACTAAGAGAGGTGATCTCAATTTCAAGTTGCATGACTGTCATATAATCCACCTTACTAAATAAATCCTCCAATGTCTCCCATATTTTGAAAGGAGAGTCATATTTTTCCAAATGAAACAAAATCCTATCACTTACATAAGTTCCTATCACACCCATACACTCATCAAATTTGCACTGGTACTAAAATTTCTCATATTCTCTAGTGAACATTGGTTAATCTGAAGAAGTTAAAGCCCATAATCCTTTCTACTTAATTATTGTTTCCATTCTTGGTTTCCATGTGTGGTAATTATGTGTTGTTAATGGATCAACATGATCTAATACATGGTTATATCTAGATTTTGATCTTTTGTGGTCTTGTTAATGCTGTTTTTTTGCGGTCTTGGTCTTGACGCAAATGCCCCTTTTTCCTTCTTTTTTTGTAACCCGGTCTTGGTTACTTGTGGAAACATGGTTATATCTGGATTTTGATCTTTTGTTGTTATCTTCATTGTTATATCCTACTGGTGAGCCCTCCTTGTTCTAGGGTATAGTCCCTTCAAAACTATTTACCAATAATAAAAAAACATGATCTAATACATAAGTAGACACCATCCTAGGAAAATAACCAAAATAAATGCAAGAACCAAGCAATGCAACAACAGCCCCAAACAATGCAATAAGAGCCCCCGATTTTGGCACTTTATAATGAGTGTGTGTTACAATATGAAACTTTATCATTATAGTGTGATTCTATAAATAAATATTTCCAATGGAAAGAGTACAAAAAATCAAGCACTTTTGCAAAAATGACACCCAAAACTCGAGTTACCAATCAAAAGATACATGTTTTTCAATATTATGCTCTACTATTTATTTTAATCGCCACTAAAACAAAATAAAATACTCTTGCCTTCACCACACAATTAAAATGAAAGGAGGCTGAGTTAAACACCTAATATTAGGTATCAAAATCCCTCATACGACCATACCATATGCCAAAGGCCTACGATTTTTAATGGGTTATGTTCCAATTACTATTCGGGGTGTGCCATTGGTTTTCGAGAAAGTCACATCTAATTGCTTCTTCCGGTAAAACCTGCTATTTCTAGACTATGTCAAACATGACCTTCGCCGCCCAAAATAGTAGTCTTCGGGTTTTCCTAAAATAACAAATCGCGTATAGCCTCCCATGGACCCTTACCAAAAAGGAAAGAAACACCTTTTTAGAAACCGCCTGTTGATGCCACCCGAGAATGAGACGGATGCCAACAACAATCTCACACTCTAATACCATAAAAGGAATGATAATCAGATCGTACCAAGCCAAGAACATAGATGCTAATCAAACACCATGATTAATAAGATTAAATTAGTTGACCGAAATAAATTAACATAAACCTTTGCAAACAAATGAGTAATAATATCATATATTATTATGGAACTCAATGAAATATAATGAAAATGAGCCTTGCTTATATAGGCAAGGAATAACAATCTAAGAACCAATCAAGGTCATAGATCAAGCCATAAATCAAGGAAAGAACTAGTCATCAAAGAACTAGTCAAGACCATAGATTTATGAGTGAACTAGACATCAAGGATCTAGTCAATACCATAGATCAAGGAAAGAACTATACCCGACAACCGGATAATATCCCCTAATATCTAAATAAAAATAAATAAATATCCACACATATAAGCGGATGAGGATAAATACAATAAAGGTAAATAAAGTACTTAAGTGAACATGAGCTAAGGTAAATACCTACTCTACCATGATCTTTGCAATCGACGGTGACTCATCTAGGTCATCGTCGACCCTATAAATACACCCATACCCCTCCTCTCCTCAAGAGGTAATTTTTGGGAGCTTCATTCTTCTTGCGCGTTTGATGTGTTTATTTCTCATTTACTTCCCTGATCATCGTCAAACTAGTCCAATCGGCGTTGACCCACCCAATCGCATAAATCCGCACTCCAATCAACGTCGACCCGAGTCCATTCGAGAGTAAAAAAACCAAATTGATGTCAACCTAACCCATTCATCATCGAACCTATCTCGTAATTATCAAATCCTCCTCTAATTTCCTTCCATCCTTTTTGTTAGATCTTGTTTTAGATATCTTAAATGTTTTCATCGACATCATAGTGCTTGCATTAGTTCCGGATCTGCATTCGTGAGCATTCAGATATGCATTTGACGTCACTATTTTGGTTCACCTACCCCTATTCTCCATCGACTTGCCTTTTGTAGTATGGTTCGTCATCGACCTAGCCAGCTTATAAGTTGTTTTATATCAAATTAGAACACATCCACTTTTATCATCTTATGTTCATATTTTCAGTTTCTTCTATCTTAGATTCTACATTTATATCAGATCCATATTCCATTTAATTTGTCCATATTTATCAAACACGAGGGTTGACATCCATCCAAGGAAGTTCACGCTTCATATAATTGACTTCATAGGCCAACGATCCATCTACCATCTAATCCATTTTTCTTCTAGTCATTTTTTTGTCACAAATCATTAATCTCACATCGAGGAGGAGATTACTTTGCACCCATTCAAATGATCATCCCATCTCAAGGTACCATAAACCCTTCCATGTTTTGAGTTGCTTTATTTTCTGTAGTACTAGTTCACTAATCTGAGTAGGAAACAATAAATTTTGTTCAACATGTTGTGTTTGATCCTTGTGTTACATCATGATGTCATGTTTTATTGGTCACCCATGAAAATAATTCAATAGAAATCCTTAATAATGAAATTTTATGAGCTTTAGGAATATGAAATACAGTAAAGGAAAATACTAACTAATTAATAATGTAAAAATGGAACAACGAATCTTCACAGAACATTAAGAAATTGTCAAAATTACCTTCTACCTTAGGGTCACATTTTAGCGACATAGATATCATCCCTATACAGAATTTTCGTTATTGAATTTAAAGCTTAATTATCCTTATAGCCTCTTTGTTAATTCGTATCAAAGACAATGCTCTTATAAAGTGAGGGAAATGCAATGTCCTTTCATTTTGGGTTGACCTTCTCATCGGTGAAGCGATCTCGAGTCAATGAAGTTGTATGGACCCTTCTCAAAAGAGAAAGGGGTCTCCAAACTTTAAAAACACGTTTATTGTGTTAAGTTATGGGTTTTAAGAATAATAATTGTTAAATTTAAAATAATAAAATGAAATGAAAATAGATAAATGAGTAAAAGAAAATAAAATGAAATAAATTTAAAATATATTAAAAATGTGTGTGTGTGTGTGTGAGAGAGAGAGAGAAAGTGAAGTGGCGATGGGATGTGGAGTAAAGGATGTTGGTGGAGAAATTATGAGGCAAATGGGGTGTGACATGGTTTTTCAGGGGTGGAAGGGTATGGGAACCTTCACAAGGCATTACACCATCCTCCAATAGAAACCAATACATCTCCAATATAAGCATTGCACCCTTACCATCATATCCTTCTAGCCAATTAAAAAAACTATAGGAGATTGGGATGGGTTTAGTGTTGAAGAAGTAACTTGGAGGAATTTTTTTGTTTTTTAAAAAGGTGTTGTTATTTAAGTGCCCTGAAGACATGGATAAAAATGTGGAAGTAAACTTAAGGAATATGAACTGTTTGAACAAATGCATCTTGCAGGTGTGAAACCAGATTCATTTACCTTTGTTGGCGTGCTTCAAGCATGCACCAGCTTTGGAGCAGGGAAAGGAAGTCCATGGAGCCATAGTTAGAAGTGGTTTTGATTCTAATATCTTTGTGGGGAACACACTTCTTGATATGTATGTGAAGTGTGGAAGCATTGGGGATGCACAGAAAGTGTTTGACAAGATACCCATGAAGAATGTGATCTCTTAGACCTCTATGGTTGTGGGATATACACAAATTGGCTGTGTTAACGAGGCCTTGAATCTATTCAATAAATTCCTAGATGGAAAGTTGTCTCTTGGACTGCTATGATTATAGGGTACACAAAAATGGTAAGTTTCATGAGGCACTAAATTTATTTAGAGAAATGTGATTGACATGTGGAAGGCTGATTTCAACAACCTTTTTCAGCACCCCCTCATGCTCATGCCAAAATGGGATCTATTGTGTCTCATAGCTCATCCGAGCCAAGACAAGAGCTTTGGAAATGTATTCAAAGCCAAAAATAATTATGGAGAGGATTTTAACAATGATTGGTGTGTGTGGTAATCAGAATGCGTAACACCTATTTTGAATCACCCTCTCTACAGCATGCCATGAGATTCTGATTGATATTGGTAGTAGAGTCTGCAAGAAAGTGAAAACTAGATAATGAACAAGAAATTATGTCTCATGAGTTCCACGATTGTTGGGCAGGAACAAAATGGTTTTTTTGTTGAAACGACTTCAAGGAATTTCAAGAAAATGAAAAGAGCACGGTAAATCCAAACTCCACAACAGTCGTCAGCTCCTTGCGCCAACTAAGAGATTTAAAGTGCATGAAAGGACGTCGAGGGAAAGAACTGTGGGCAGAAAAATTATGTGAGAATTATAGTTGCAAGTGCGCTGGTGGACATGTATGAAATATAATCTTCCCTTTTGTTTTTAACCCTTTTACTGGCCACTTTTGCTGAGTTATGGTTGAGGTGGGCATATGCATTGTTCTTGTCAAGTTTTTGAAAAAATGTTAGACAACGTTGTGGTGTAATGGAATGCCTTGATTTTAGAGTATGTTTATATGGGTATTATGGCACACCTTAGAAAATAGTTTAGAGATTGCAAGAAGTCGGAGGGAAAATGGATGGTGTGACTATTGTGTGTTAATTCATACCTTGCATGCGATTTGTGGAAAGGAAAATTATAAGTCACGTTATTGGAAATGCTTTTGAGACAAATGTCTCTTTGGGGATTTTCCCCTTGCCAATACAGATCAATGGAAAATTCCTATGGGATAATTGATAATTCCATATGGAAGATTGTATCCAAATGTCAATATGTAGATTTGGCACTGTCATACTCTCAGCATTTGTTAAAATGGTAGCTTTAGAACATCCTATGGAAAACCATCAACAAGGATTGCAAAATTATATATTTTCTAAATGTTAAAATACGAGACTTAGAGAAGGCATGAGTTTTATTTGATGAAATGTCGCAATGAATTGTGATCTTTCTAGTCGTGAATACGGAACACTTGGATCCTTCACTTACCCTCGATTCATTTACTCACATGCATGGTTTTATCACCCTTGAATTGGATAATTTTTGTATTTGTAGTCACAAAATCATGCACTTTAGACATTATTTATTCTAGTCTCATACTACTATTTAGAAGGTTCTTGAGTGAAGAAAGTACTAATTAACCCCAAATTTTGGCCATCTTGTTTTATTTTATTTCATCATTACTGCCCTCTTGCATCCATATGCCTAGTTAGTTTCTATCATCCACATTATTTTAGGCTCGACTATGGCACCTAGATTAGTACGGGGGTGTCCGCGTTGGCACCTGGTCCCACCAGTGCGTCCCGGTCCCTTTTACACTTTTCCGCCAATTTTGGGCTCTTTCTATCCGTTTTACATCTTTATCTTTCTTGTGGTCGGCCTTTTCATGGTTAATTACTAAATTACATTAGGGTAACCCTATAAATATAAATTTATGAGACCACAATGAGGGACCTAACATCACTTACTACTATCCTCCATCTAGAGTTGCATCCATCTATCAGCATTGGATATCACGTGCATCCACATAACTCCATCATTAAGGCACAAGGATAAGACATTTGTATCACACTTCAAGGGGGAGGGATTCTATTATATTCCATGCACACATTCTATTAAATTTTATAATCATATTTATTGCTCGTTATTTCACAAAGTGTGACTGACACAAGAGTAACCTAGGGCATGTTCACACACACTTGCACATAGAACTACATCGAGTTTGAGATGTAGTGCAGTGCTCAATTAGTAAGTCCACCATTGTGGTAGATGAGGTCAGTCCAACCCCTTCATATGCATTATTTTTTTAGGGTTTGATGCTTGCTTTGGGGTCTTGCAGGTCTTTCTTTCATCTCATCTTATTGGCGACATTTGAAGGAGCACGACGTATTTGATACGATCCACATCGAAGGTTCAAGATCATTTACTAGCTCTACAGAGAGATCAATTTTAGATATTTTACATAGACCGGGTGCTCAGATTGGCACTGAGTGCCCGAAGGTGCCCAGATCCTCCTCTGGCACTCCACCTAGCTAGATCCTCCAAATCCACCCTTTTTGGGACTCCTGCACGCCATTCTTGCTTCGTATTTTTCACCATCACTATGACATTGTCCTACTTGGCATCTATTATTGAGCCAAGTTATTTATTCTTATCTTTTATAAAATAGAGTTAGTATTTCCTTTTGCCTTTTTGTTTAGCTTGCTTACATACTTATTTACTACATTTATTTACTTTATTTACAGTTGTTCATATTTTAGATTAACTATCCTCTTACTACATAGTTATTCCATTTTTAGTTCATCATTTTGGTGAATCCCACTCAATCTTCCTTTCTTCTAGGTCCTTCATATATAGATTTCTTTCATCTTTATTTCATCCATTATCCTAGCTTTCTCTCATCATGAACATTTCTATTCATGCTTATCTATAAAATCACCCTGATTATGTCAATAATCTTAAGGAGTATTTGTCTAACACTTATACCCCCTCATACTTAACCCGACTATGTATACCATAAGTTAACTTCGACTCTCTTCCTTTATGAGGGTCAAATAACTTTCATAATAGATGATCTACCTCCTCATGAGATACTACAACATGAACCTCCCTTGTATATCTAGTGGACAATGGATTTGGCCTTAACATTTGTAACATCACTTTCCTTCAACATATAGGCATGTTAGAAGCATATTTATCCCCTTTGTCCATCTCTATTTGTGGCTTTGATAACATCCCCAAGTGTGTTTTAGGTACTGTTAATTTACCAGTCACTATTGGTCCATGTATAATTGATATTTTGTGTCATGTCATGCCTAATGACCTTAATTATAATATTCTCCTTGGGAGACCTTGGATCCATGCTATGCATGCGGTCCCCTCTACACTACATGCATAGCTTAAATTATGGTATAAAGGTACTATGTACGATGTGTCACCTTATCCCTCACCTTTTGAGTATTGCAATTCTGTTTAACAACCTAGTGATATCCCCACTTCCTCCAATATTACTCACGACTTTTCTAAGTATGGCTTAGGGTATGAATATCTCTATCACCTTGACTTCTATGATACACAGCTAGACCAACAAGAGCATACAATTATAGAGCTTTGGGACCTCCCCACACAGTCACACAATTTTGGGTTAGGATATCAACCTCCTCCCCCCTCCCTTGGATGCTTATACCTCCTTTCATGTTCCTTCACTTCCCTTTTTGCACCTGGAACTCATTAGTGATGATACATCTACTCTTTGGGATACCTTTGATACTTTTTCTACCGATAGTGCATTACTTGATTACATGGGTGCTTATGATCATCTCCTTCTTTTCACCACAACTGCATCACCCTTTGTCCCTCACTAGTATAGTTTACCTCAGGGAATATGATATCACCATTGATAATGTTGATCTACCCGATACTATTCCTACTGACCCGTATATCGAGGATCGTTCAACCCTTCTAAATGAAGAAACAATATAATACAACTTAGATACATTTAAACATCCACACATAGATTTTCTAGCCACCTCTCTTACCCCTGCCGCACAAAAGGATATCAAACAAGTACTTCATGATTTCTCAAATATTTTTGCACGGGATTACAGTGATATGCCCAGTATTAATACATCCGTGGCAATGCATAATATTGTCCTTAACTTGGTTGCTAAACCTGTACAATAGAAAATTCATAAAATTCACCTTGAGGTAGCCCTTTTAGTTAAATAAAAATTCAAAAGATTCTAGATGTAGGTTTTATTCGCGCTATTATTTATCCCAAATGGGTATCTAATATTGTACCAGTGATAAAACCCGATGGTCGGGTTCATTTTTGCACTGAATTTCATGAGCTAAATAAATATTTCCCTAAGGATAGTTTTCCTTTACCAAAAATCAATAGTATTGTTGAGTCTAGATTTGGATATGATATCCTTTCTTACATGGATGGATTTGTGGGTTAGAATAAAATCAAGATCAATCAAAGTTGACCAAAAAAAAAATTCCTTCTCCATGGCGTAAATTTTGTCACAAAGTGAGGCCATTCGGCCTTTAAAACATCAGTAGCTACTTACTAATGGGAAACGTCGCATATATTCCATGATTACATTCATAAGATCATTGAAGATTATGTAGATGACATTGTTATCCATTTTTACACCGTGGTAAAAATAGATTATTTGTGAAAAATGGACTTGGGAAGTTGATGGAGCTTCAGTGATGAATTTGGAAGAAAGCAGGTAAATTTCATGGTTTTTTAGCACTTTCAATCATTTGATGGCATTCCCCTCTCTATGGGCTTCAAAAGTCCATACTCAGCCAAAGAATTGCAAAAATGGTTAAAAATGGTAAAATTGGCTTGGGGGCACTTTACTACAATTTTTCTAACTCCCTAGATCTAAAAAAATGAAAAAGGTTTCAAAAATGAGACAAAGTTGAAAAACAACTTGACAAGCTCGTGGGTGGGTCAGATGGTAAATTGAAGTAATGCACTCCAAAATTTGCGTAAAACAAATGGAAAAGTAAAGTAAGTGGTGAATACAAATTACTTTACTTCCTAAAAAGAAGTTAAGTAAAGCAATGTGAAAAGGTCGCAAAACTAAGGGGGAGAAAAAAAGTAAAGTAATGCGGTGAATTAGAATTAATTTACTTCCATAAAAAGATGCTAAGTAAAAAGTGTGAAAATGTTGCGAACTAAGGGGGAGAAAAAGCAAATTAATGGTGTAATTAGAATTACTTTACTTCCTTAAAAAGAAGATAAGTAAAGTAGTGTGAAAAAGCCATAGAACTAAAGGGAAAATAAAAAATTAAAGTAATGCGGTGAATTAGAATTACTTTACTTCCTAAAAATAAGTTAAGTAAAGTAGTGTGAAAAAGCCATAGAACTAAAGGGAAAATGGAAAAGTAAAGTAATCAAGTTAAATAAAATTACTTTACTTTCCTAAATATAAGCCAAGTAAAACAAGTGTGAAAAAGATGCATAATTAAGGGGAGAAAAAGTAAAGTAATCGGTGAAATAGAATTACTTTACTTCCCTAAAGTTAAGTGTAGTAAAGTAGTGTGAAAAATCCGCAGGTAAGGGGAAGCAAAAAGTAAAGTAATCGGTGAAATATAATTACTTTACTTCCCTAAAGTTAAGTGTAGTAAAGCAATGTGAAAAAGTTGTAGGTAAGGGGAAGCAAAAAGTAAAGTAATCGGTGAAATAGAATTACTTTACTTCCCTAAAGTTAAGTGTATTAAACTAGTGTAAAAATACATAGGTAAGGGGAAGCAAACAATAAATTAATTAGTGAAATAGAATTACTTTACTTCCCTAAAGTTAAGTGCAATAAAGTTGTGTGAAAAAGCCGCAGGTAAGGGGAAAATGATAAAATAAAGTAATGTGGAGAATGAAACTATTTTACTTCACGTAATACGTGAAGTAAAGTAGATGGAGAAGTCTGATGACTAGGGTAGTAATTGGGGGTCGATTCCTACAGGTAAGGAGAAGTTGCGAATGGCCCCCGGTTTTCCCGTAGAACCGCAAAACGTCAAACAACCATAAATTTAAGCCGGAGATCTGTTTTGCGTGTTCTTAGAATTTATGGAGATTTATTGGATACCTCTATGCAATAGAAACATCAGATATCAAATTTGGAAAGTATAAAAATATCAAAAATTTCATTACTTCACACACGCCGAGGCACAGTAATAGCTACCTACCACCATTAATGAGGTATGGAGGAAAATTCCTTCACAAAGTAAGAGTTAGCGAGAGATGGGATTTGAAGGTGTCTCATGATGATTTCACATTAGTTGTTGCAAATTTTAGGAAAATGGAAGCATGCATTCGGGTTTCTCAAATTCTCTCTCTTCTCACAAAATTTCTATAAATTGTAAAGGAGGGCACAATTTGGAGAAGTTGGACATTTTTTGTGCTGCCCTCCCTTCTTCTTCTCTGCAAGAATGTTGTGGAGCTTCTAGCCTCCATGTTTGGGCTTTGTAATGCAAAATATTTCCTCTCTCTACTATAATGTTGTATTGTGCATACTTTGGAGCAATAAAAATATGTGTTTGTGACTACTTCTCTATCCTTGCATTGTTTTTGTTGTCTTTTCTTTCCTTTATTCATGTTTACAAGTGACCGTGCATCTATTTTTATCATTTCATGTTTCAATGTGTTTGTGCTAACTTTAAAATGGTGTACTGTGTGTATTATTTTGTTGTGTAATGCATGTGCATCCTCTCCATGCTCAACTCTCTCTATTTTTAGACAATAAACATGTCCAACACCCTTTTTTTAGTGATATCACCACCCCTTCGTGTAGGATTTCCCTTTTCATTCTCTCTCTCTCTCTCCCCTGTCTCCTTAGAATTGTTATACTAGGTGTAGTTAGGTATTTTCTTGCATTAGGAGTAGTTGTAGAAGTAGGATCGAGAAGGGGAATCTGAAATTCTTCCGAAGGTCCACCTCAAGCATGCAAGTCCCACAGCTTGAGAGGTGGTACCCATGTTAGCAAAAAGTAGAGATCTACATAGCCAAATCTCAGGGTGCTAATTTTTTGTGATAATAGTTTTGGCATGGCCGGTGGGACCACACAAGATTCATATATTTAGCTGGAGTGTAGTTGATGAATTTTCATTTTTGGTGAGTTGATGTGTTCTTAGGAAAACGTTGCGAGTTTTGGAGCCTTGCAAAGAAAGAGCAATTGAATTAAAGACGTCCTAGAATACCATAGAGAATAGGAAGTAATTGCTGTTCTCATATTGCATTACTGCTTAGTAATCAACAATCAAAATAATGCAAAAAGAGGAGTAAGTAATTGCACTTCAAAACACCAATAAGAGAAGAGAAGGAAGTAAGTTGATTGCTTCAAAAGAGAAGACTTAATTAATTAGAATTGAAAGTATGATTACTTCAAGTAAGTTAACTACTTTAAGTCATCCCATTACTTCAAATAAAAAAATTAAGTAGTTGCACCTCTAAGTTTCACTACTTCAAGTTGTTGCATTACTTCAAAGTGAAAGACTTAAGTAATTGCATTCCCAAGTCACACTACTTCAAGTAATCCAATTACTTCAAGTTTACAAGATTAAGTAACTTCCTCTCAATGTTTGATAATAAGAATTTTTGCATCTCTAAAGACCGATGATAAGGGAAGTAATGTAGTTTCTAAATAGCGTAGAAAGGAGGAAGTAATACAGTCCTAAACACCGATGAAATAAGAAGAAGGAAGTTGAAGTAATCAACCCTAAGAAATTTGATTAACAAAGGGAAGTAATGAAAATTAAGAAATATGATAAGAACAAAAAGGATAAGTAAGTTGTTTTACTTTAAGCTAGTTGATTACTTCAAGTAAGTTGAATACTTCAAGTCATGGAAATTGAAAATTTTAAGCAATCAAGGATCCAAAACCAAACACATCTGGTGACTCCATTGATCCAAATAACCCACTCTCTGAGTTGCATACCTTCTTTCCATCCATTTTTCTTTCCATATCTTTCATTCTTCTTTCATTCCATGAAGTTGTGTAATCATGACTTCATTCCCTACATGGAATTCACACTTGCAGCAACAACCATATCAATTCAATCCACCTCCAAGCTTACAAGATTCATTCTTAGGTTATCATCAACCACCTAAAGGCCTATATTATGAGGAGAATCAATAGTATACATATCCCCAGGAGAAAGAAACAAATAATTTTGGTTACCTTCCATACTATGCAGTTGTTCAAGAGCAAGTAATATGTGGATCTTGGAAGTTATCATACACCTGGAGATGTTTATTTGTAGAAAAAGGTTTAAGATTTGGAGCTCAACATGGTACTAATCAGGACTAAGGAGATAAAGAGGGTAGCCTAGATTATTTTCAATGTCCCATATCCATGGAATGGTTCCCTACCAAGTAATTTTAGTCCCCAATAAAAGCTTCAATTCATAATTAAAACATTGACCCAAGTTGGGGAATGGATAAAAAAGAGGGAGGCTTATGAGTCCATTGTTAATCAATCATGTTAATGGGAAACCATTGCATTACAATTACATGGCCTTCCTATACCTCCATCCATACAATCTCAACTTGATCCCCATTGTCCTAACTTTCTAGCTATTGCCCCATTTTGGAATCCCCTTCTCCATCTTCTAGTCTCCCATCTCATCTTGAATTTTCTTCCCTTTTCCCTTCCAAGAAACCATCCCCTCCAAAGAAACAAGAAGTTTTACCTCTTCTACCACCTCAAGAAAAAGCAAAACCGGTTGAATCCCTACCCACCCCTACTCTTGTGGTCCTAAACCGATCTTGTGTAGATGAAAATCGATAACTATCCAAGTGCAACAAGAGGAAGAGACCAATAGAGAAGAGATGATAAGGAATTTAAGAAATTAGGCTTTACGATTCAGAATTGACAGAATTCCCTTGATGGTCAAGCCTTCAAGAGGAGGTAAAATTTAAGAACCAGTGGTGGCTAAGACTGAGATTGCAACAAAACAAGATCAAGAAGAAGAAATTGAAGATCAACAATAAATTTTCTCAGAGTGCAGTGTGCATGATGGCACCATCTTTGCACATGTTTTTGATCATCTAGTAGCTATAGAATCAACAAAGGAAGAGGGTAAATCAGCTCCGGCTAGCACAAAGAGAATCTTGTGAAAGTAAATGAAGACAAGCTTCCAAATGTGCAAGGTGTTTCAGTGTGAATGTAATGATCCTCATTGCCTTGCATGTCAAGATCTTGCAACACTTCTAGAAGGTTACAATAATCCACCAAAGTCATCATCAAACATTCCAACCAATCATAAGGAGATTCATGCCATGGAGGAGAACCAAATATATTCAGGGGTCCCAAGAAATTAACAGGTTGAACAAGATATTTCAGATCTCTCTCCCACTTCATGTCTCTAAGAATCATATTTTTGGATGATTTTGAGCTCACAAGCTTCATGTTTGATGATGAAGCTACTCATGATGAACAATTTATAGATTTTAAGGTCATCATGCAAGAGGGATAACCATTGGAATAACAGGACAACGAAGAGATTGATTTCTCATTTGATTTGGAGGAGTACTTTGATCAGCGAATCGATGGAGTTCACAACCTTTGTTTCTCTATCATTCATCCTTCTAGAACAAGATCTTGATACCATGGAAGAGAGGATTCAAGAACAATGTGCATCTCATAACAACCATCTTGAATCAAGATTGGAGGAATTGAATCTTACAAGTTCCACACTAGACGAGGAGGAAGGAAAAAACAATGAGGACAATCATTTCATACTAGTCATGAAATTAGAAGAATTTTTTTCTATAGATGAACAATAAGAAGAAGATCAATCACCTTTTCTAGTAAGGCTTGCAAGAAGACTTCCCAATTGGAGTTGAAGCGTAGAGCAAGAGGAAAATCTCGTGGATTAGACCTTGCCCCATCAAGTACTTGGCTTCATTGGAGCCAAAGGATGAGCTGAAAGCCGGTCATGCTTTCTTCTAAGCATGAGGATAAGCCATAGAGTGACATTGATCAGCTACAATGGCTCTCGAAATGAAATGAAGAACATATAGAGGTGGTATTTGTCTTGTTCTTAGTTGATACCTTGATTATTGGAGTGGAAAATCAACTTGTAGTCGGGTTTTTAAATCTTAACCGAGAGATGTGTTTAATGTCAAATCATCTACACGACTAAAAACTATGAAAAATGGTAGCTACTTTGCCTTGTCGGTGTTAGGTTTTGTTTGAGGTTGTTCATTTCTCCCGTTAGTGTAGTGTAGGAGTAGGTTTTCTTTCAACAAAATAAGTATTGGTTTACACTGTACATGCTTCACTTGAGGCATGTATGATTTTTATCTTTTATATAGATTTTATTTGTTGTTTCTCCAAGCATAGTGTATCATGCCTCTTAGAAGTAGTTACAACAAGAAGCTCATGGTTGCAAAAAAACAATTGCTATCTTAAATAATTCCAAATCCAGAGAAAATAAATTTAGATAAGGGAAATGTTTTCAAAGTTTTCATTCTTTTGTCTCTTCAAATCAAGACCTAAGTTCTAACGCCTTTGTAGGAAATAAAAATCAATAGTTCTAAGGAAACCTTCCCAATATCATTTTAGTAGAGTTCCTAAGTTGCCTCCCAAATCAACACATGCTTGTAAGTTCTCGCAATGTTGTTACTTGTCATGAAATCGGTTGGTGTGTGCTTCATGTTGACAAGAATCAGATGTTGACGTAGTAGTTACAGGTGTTCATCATTTAGCCTCACGATCATTGGTGTAGGATAAGGTGGAAATTAAGTTTTAATATAATTTTCCAAAGTGTCATAAAATCAATTTTAAGAATTTATTTAAAAGACTGGAAAATACAAGCAGAAGTGGTAGTCATAGCAGTTGTTTCAAGCAAGTTCGAGGTACAAGTTTTTCATGTTCATATCAGTTTCGAGTAGCTTCAGGGACTCCATGAACAATGGATGCTCCAAGGAAGCTGGTTAACTCCATCTAGCAGGAAGATGTCCCCATGAGTCACCAAATTGCTATCCATTTTTATCCCGTGATAACAATGGACAACTTGTGAAAAATGGACTTGGGAAGTAGATGGAGCTTAAGTGATGAATATGCAAGAAAGAAAATAGATTTCATGGTTTTTTAAAATTTGTAGTAATTTGATGGAATTCCATCTCTATGGGCTTCAGAAGTTCATACTTAGCCAAAGAATTGCAAAAATGGTAAAATTGGCTTAGGGGCACTTTACTGCAATTTTTCTAAGTCCCTAGATCTAAAAATGAAAAAGGTTTTAAAAATAAGATAGAGTTGAAAAATAGCTCAACAAACTTGAGGGCGGGTTAGAATCCGAGTTGAATTAATGCACTCCCAAATATGTGCAAAATAAATGGAAAAGTAAAGTAAGCGGGGAATACAAACTACTTTACTTCCCTAAATAAAGTTAAGTAAAGCAATGTGAAAAAGCCACATAACTAAGGGGAGAAAAATTAAATTAATGCGGTGAATTAGAATTACTTTACTTCCCTAAAAATAAGTTAAGTAAAGTAGTGTGAAAAATCCGCAGAACTAAGGGGGAGAAAAAAGTAAAGTAATGTGGTGAATTAGAATTACTTTACTTCCCTAAAAAGAAGTTAAGTAAAGTAGTGTGAAAAAGTTACGAACTAAAGGGCAAATGAAAAAGTAAAGTAATGTTGTGAATTAGAATTAATTTAATTCCCTAAAAAGAAGTTAAGTAAAGTAGTGTGAAAAAAGCTGCATAACTAAAGGGAAAATGGAAAAGTAAATTAATCGGTGAAATAGAATTATTTTACTTCCTAAATATAAGCCAAGTAAAGTAGTGTGAAAAATCTATAGAACTAAAGGGGAGAAAAAGTTGAGTAATCAATGAAATAGAATTACTTTACTTCCCTAAAGTTAAGTATAGTAAAGCATTGTGAAAAAGCCACAGGTAAGGGGAAGCAAAAAGAAAAGGTAATTGGTGAAATAGAAGTACTTTACTTCCCTAAAAATAAGTGTAGTATAGCAGCATGAAAAATATGCATGTAAGGGGAAGCAAAAAGTAAAGTAATCAAGTGAAATACAATAACTTTAATTACCTATAGTTAAGTTCAAGAAAGCGGTGTGAAAATCCCACATATAAGGGGAAGCAAAAAGTAAAGTAATCGGTGAAATAGAATTATTTTACTTTCCTAAAGTTAAGTACAATAAAGCGAAGTGAAAAATCAGCGGTAAGGGGAAAATGATAAAGTAAAGTAATGCGGAGAATGAAACTAATTTACTTTAAAAAATAAGTGAATTAAAGTAGATGGAGAATTCTCGCTAATTGGGGTAATAGTTCGGGTTAGATTCCTGCAGGTAAGGAGAAATTGCAGTAATGGCCCTCGGTTTTCCCGCATAATTGTAAAACTTAAAATGACCATAAGTTTCATCCGAGAGCTCTGTTTCATGCATTGTTGGAATTTTTGGAAAGATCTCGAGCCCTCTATGCATCGGGATCATCAAATTTTAAAATTTGAAAAGTGTAAAGGGGTAAAACTGTGCATTACGTATGCTGCACGCTCAGGCATAGTAACAACTACCTACCACTATTAATGAGGTATGGAGGCCAAATCCTTCTATTGCAAGCAATAGTATGTGAGAGATGGGATTTTCAGTGTCCCATGTTGCTTTCACCTCGCTTGTTGAAAATTTTGGGAAAATAGAAGCATGCATTCAAATTTCTCAAATTCTCTCTCTTCTCAAAAAAATTCTATAAATTATAAAGGAGGGCACAATTGTAAGTTGTTGGACATTTTTGGTGATGCCCTCCTCCTTAATCTCTGGAAGAATGTTGTGGAGCTTCTAGCCTTCATGTTTGTGATTTTTAATGAAAAATATTGCCTCTCCTGCTATATAATGTTGTATTGTGCATACTTTAGAGCAATAAAAATCCATGTTTGTGACTACTTCTCTCCCTTGCATTGTTTTTGTTGTCTTTTCTTTCATTTATTCATGATTGCAGGTGACTATGCATATTTTCTTCTCATTGCATGTTTCAATGTGTTTGTGATAACTTGGCAATGGTGTACTGTGTATTATCTTGGTCTGTGTTGCATGTACATCCTCTCCATTCTCACCTCTCTCTGTTTTCGATATCAAGCTTGTCCAACAACCCCTTTTATTGGTGCTATCACCACCCCTTGGTGTAGGATTTATATTTTCATGAAATATCTCTTTCCATGTCTCCTTAGAATTGTTAGACTAGCTCGTAGTTAGGTGTTTTCTTGTATTAGGAGTAGTTTTAATAGTTGGATTAGGAAGGTGAAGTCGACCTTATATGGAGGTCCACCTCAAGCACGCAAGTCCCACAGCTTAAGAGGTGGTACCCATGTTAGAAAAAAATAGAAATCTGCATAGCCAAATATCGGGTGATACTTTTTTTGACAAATGACATCTTAGCAAAATCACGGAAAAGGTCTTCCCATGTGAAATATATTCGAATACTATTTGAACTATTACGACAATATCGTGTTCACTTGAATACTAATAAATGTGTTTTTAGGGTTACAACAAGTAAAATTCTTGGATATATTATCTCCCAATGTGGCATTGAGATTGATCCTAACAAAATTAAATTCATTATCGATATGCCTCCACCAAAGAACCTCCATCAATTACGCTCTTTGCAAGGTAAAATTCAAGCTATTCAATGCATTTCATTGCACAACTTGCTGATAAGACTCAACCATTCACACAACTCATGAAGAAAGATACTAAGTTTGTTTGGGATGAGAAATGTCAACAAGAATTCAATCATATCAAAGCTTACTTGTTAAATCCACTTGTTCTTCTCCCTCCGTAGGTGATTGACCTTTTGTTGTTATATATCTCTCAACATTTCATGCCTTGGGCAATTTATTGGGAAAACATGATGAATCTTAATGCGAAAGAGACATATATTATATCATTCATACTCTACTCTCTTATGAATGTAATTATAACTAAATTGAAAAATTGTGCCTTGGTATTGTATTTGTTGCCAAAAATTGGCACATTATCTCCTTAACAATGAGGTACATATTAACACAAAAGTCAACCCATTGCATTACATCCTATCCCACACACATTTATCACGAAGTTTGACACTTTGGGCCATGTTCCTTACCGAATTTGATTTTAAGTTTATACCACAAAAAGAAATAAAATGACAAGTTATTGTTGATCAACTATCCATGGCACCTCTCTCGGATGCATCACCCATTTCCGACCCCTTTCGTGATGACTTCACTGCCTATACCATTGAGTTGCATACATGGAAAATGTACTTTGATGGCTCTCATTGTCAATCTAGCACTAGAGCTGGGACAATATTCATTACTCCACATGGTGACCCACTAACCTTCGCATATTGGTTAGGGTTTTCTTACACAAGCAACATTTATAAGTACAATGCTCTTATATTAGGATTTCTTACCACTCAAAAGCTCCTCATTCACAACTTATGCATACATGATGACTCTCAATTAGTCATCAATCAAGTTAATGATACATATAATACAAAGGAAGAGCATCTCATTCCTTACAATACCCTTGTAAAGGATATTTTAGCTACTTTTGAGTCTTACTCCATTACTAAAATTCCTTGCAAGGATAATCATCATGAATACACTATGGCTAGTGCCATGTCGCTCATCCCACAAGACATCGGTGATGGAAAAGCTACCTTCATCATTACACACTTACGATATCCCTCTATCTTTGTATTACCTCTTACATCTTGCGCCATCATGCACATTCAAGACAACATTAAATGGTTCACACCTATTTATAATTACTTATATAATAAAACTATCCTTGACACCCTACAGCCTCACAAAGCTCACCGGTTATGACGTGAGGCTATTCATTATGTTATCATTGGGACCAAATTATTCAAACGTGCTTATTGACGGTTTTGTTCTCCATGTCCTATCACTTGTAGATATTCCCACAGCCATCTCGCAAATTCATGATAGCATATGTGGTGGTCACTTCTCGGGTAAAGATATGACACAAAATTTTTTATGCCAAGGGTACTATTGGCACATAATGGAACAAGATTTCTTTGAATATGCTACTCATTGTGAAAAATTCCAAAAACATGGTGATCTCCATAATGCACCTGCAAATGACCCTCAACCCATTGCACCAACATGACATTTCTCCCTTTGGGGTCTTGACCTAATTGGTATGATAATTCTTGAATTGGCTAACGGACAAAAATTCATCATTACAACTACCAAATACTTTACCAAGTGGGTCGAGAGGCTCCTCAAAGACGGCCACCGACATAGATATTTGTAACTTTCTCACCATGCATATTATCATATGTTTTGGTGTTCCTTCTGCTATATAATAACTGATAATGGAACTTCATTCAAAAATAAAGATGTCAAGAAGTTTTGTGCTAAATTCAAAATCAAACAATCCTTCTCTACACCTTATTATCCACAAGGTAATGGTCAAGCTGAGGCCACTAAAAAAATATTGTCAAAATTTTACGCAAGACCATTGAATCCAAGTGGTACCGATTGGCATAACCAACTATTTTACACATTATGGGCTTATCGTACTAGCGTTCATACACCTACTAACACTACCCCTTTTTCCTTAGTTTATGGTGTTGAGGTTGTTATCCCACTTGAACTCGAGATACCATCCTTGCGGATCTCTCTCAAAGGAATCCTCAAAGAAAATGAATATTGTGAAAACTGATTACATGAACTAGAAATGTTGGACTCGCATTATGTCCAAGAAATCAACCATCTCTGTGCATTTTAATCTCACATTGCTCATACCTACAATCGAAAAACTCGCTCTCAAGAGTTCAACATTGGTGACCTCATCTTGAAAGAGAATCAAAATAATACAAATGTTGAGGCACCTCTCAAGGGAAAATTCAAGCCCAACTAGCTTGGTCCATACATTATCACTAATAAACTTGGTGGTGGAGTATATCGCCTCACCACCCTTTTAGGTAAACCACTTAAAAATCCACTCAACATAATGTGTCTTTATAAATAATATACTTAGACTACCATAATGTGATTATTACCCTATGACACACTATTGTGCTTTGGTTCACACTTGAATATCAAGGATTAATACCACACTCGAACCCCACACACTACATTATAGGCATTATAAATTGAGTTTCATCACACGAGCACGTCATACACCATACATTCTATATTTCATCTACAACATTTTGACATTTGTGTATTTACACATCTTACATTGTACTTGTCGTCCTTATACATACTTGCATCTAGCATTCCATACTACTCCTCATACATATTACTTTTAGTCTACACTATACATTACATCTTATACATCATACATTACACATTCTACTCATCACATGGTCATCTTTCATCATTACATATACTACATTATCTTTTATGTGCTGCACTCACTACCCTATGATGCACTTTTCCTCGGTCCATACTCAACCGCTGAAGGTATACAAATCAAATGGACCTTACACCCATCACATATTTATTATTTGACCTTTCACCATGTGAAATTTCCATCTCAATGACATACACTTTAGGAAAAAAATTCACCTATTATTTTGTAGTGGTATATACCTTAGGTTCCATCACCACTCCCTCCTTTCATCTCATAGTGATATACACTTAGGGATAAATCATCACTCATCCATTCATATTATAGTGATATAGGATTAGGCTAATTCATCACTTATACTTTCATCTAGTTGTGATATATGCTTCAACTATAGGGTTCACGCACACATCATCAATAGGTCTCATCTCATCACTACACCTACACATTCATCACAACGCATTAGACACAACACACTACTCGACCATTTCCCGATGATGCACTCTCATTTACAGTTCATTCCTTACTACTGAGGAGCTAAAAAACATGAACCTCATTGCATGCATTTCCATTCACTCGGGAGGCATGCAACTCCTATCATTCATTCTTGCATTTTATTCCATCCATCCACAACATATTGCATTGTCTTGGGGGCATTTACTCTTGTTTACTAGTGTTTTACATGATCACTTTATTACACACATTAGATTGATTTTTAATATGTCATTATATATATCATCCACACATGTGTGTTCACATCTTTGTCTAGTTGTGATTGCAGATATAGATCTTTTACATGCAACATGGATGTTCGCCTTCTACCTTTCCTACACTAGTCTTTGGGGGCATCCACATCCGTCTCTTTTCGGTACTATTGTTTCATTTTGTACTTAGAAATTTAAATTACTTGGTTATTCACACTTCGATATCTTGGTTATTTCTATAACATGCTAATGGGTGTTCCATGCGAAGCACTTTTTTTTTTAGGATTACATGTTTCCATGACCACTTATTTTGCTAGTTTGTACTTGTATGTCATTATTTGTTTCTTTTATGCGGGCCTTGCCCTATTTTTAGGTGCACGCTTATTTGTTGTATGTAGTCATGATGGCCTTGCTTGTTTTGCGACATCGTGATTGATGTCCCATGTTTGCAACCCACATTGTGTGGATTAATTGTATTCTTGTGTGTTTACACTACTTTGCTTGTAGTTTTACATTTTTGCATAGATTACATATTATCTTGTTACATAGATGCATTTATATACTAACACATGTTTTGGCTAGCCATCATTGTTTGTGCGCTCCTTAGTTTCTACCAAGCACATTCCATTCCCCATATAGGGTAGAGTTACGAGTACATGCAGTTGGTCCTCTGTTAGCGCCACATTCTCCTATCGGCAATGTCGCATGCGCCCCAAAGAGGGGGCATCATTTGGGTTTTTACATGCTAGCAATAGATTCTACACTAGTTTGGTTCAGTTATATATAGTGAGTGGGTTCGGAGCCGGTTTGCGAACCCCATACATAGTAGATTTTACAGGACATGGTGTCTTTAGCATTCTGGGAAATAGTTACAGATTGGAGGTTATAGTGGGTGTGCCTCCCTACACTACTTCAGCCAGTGGCGTCGGATTGTCCAAAAACCAAGCCCTAAAGAGATCTCTTGACACACATTCAGGGGAAGCAAGCTTAAAGGAAGGAGAATAATGCAACTTTCTCCCTACACTTCTTCGGCTAGGATGGCGTGAGATCACCCAAAAACTCGCATGTGATATCCTTCTACACTCTTTTTCTTGAAAGGGATCAGGTGCACATGTTCCATTTACATTTATGTATTTTACATTTACATGCCTTCATATATATATATATATATATATATATATATATATATATATATATGCGCGTCTTTACATTGCATTTTTACACATATATACATACATATTTGACTACTTGAGCATTTTCTCCTTCTAAGTTTGGTCAGTATGAGAAACAATCAGTCAAATGGGGAAACAACAACAACACTTCATGATAACACACACTTTTGCCAACCACACAAGTACACCACACACCACAACAAGTACACACACATTTTTCCCTAGGTTCACTGTCATCAATTTTTATTTGTGCATTTTTCATCTTTAGTTTCCACACTCCATTTTTTTCACTCCACACTTTTTCTAGTCCTTCGATGTGTTTCTAATACACTCTTCATGGACATAAAGTACGCATCTCTATATATTTTATGTTACCGAGCTTTCCACTCACCAATATAAAGTGGGGGCAAAATGTAGTCACAAAATCATGTACTTTAGACATTATTTATCCTGTATCATACTACTATATTAGAAGGTTCTTGAGTGAAGAAAATACTAATTAACCGCCATATTTTGGTCATATTATTTTATCTTATTTCGTCATTATTGACATCTTGTACCCATATGCCAAATAAGCTTCTGTCATCCCACATTATTTTAGCCTCAATCGGGTGCTGTGGGTGCCACTGTTCCACTAGGGGCATCCCAATCCCTTTTACACTTTACCACCACTTTTTGGGATCTTTCTAGCTATTTTACATCTTTATCTTTCTGGTGGTTGACCTTTTTGGGATTAATTACAAAATTAGATCAAGAGAACCCTATAAATATAAAGTTATGAGACCATAATGAGGGACCTAGCATTACTTGCAACTATCCTCCATCTAGATTTGCATCCATTTATTTCATTAGAGATCACTTGCATCCAAATAGCTCCATCATCAAGGCACAAGGCTAGGACATATGCATCACACTTCATAGGGGAGGGATTCTATTTTATTCCATGCACACATTCTATTGCATTTTCTACTCATAGTTATTGGTCGCTACTTCATAAAGTGCGAGTGGCACAAGAGAACCCAAGGGCATGTTCACACATACTTGCACATAGAACTACATTGGGTCTGAGATGTAGTGTAGTGCTCATTTAGTAAGTCCACCAATGTGGCAATTGAGGTCATCCGACCCCTTCATATGCATTATTCCTTTTTAGGGTTTGATGGGGTTTTGGGGTCTTATAGGTCTTTATTTCATCTCGTATTATTGGCGACATATGAAGGAGCAAGGAAAATCTGATACGATACACAACGAAGGTTGTAGATCATTTTCCATCCTTGAAGAGATCAGTTTTTGATATTTTACACATATTAGGGTGCCAAAATTGCAGACTAGAGTGCTGCGCAGCACCCGAGTCCTCCTCTAGGCACCCGAGTCCTCCTCTGGCACTCGAGTCCAACTAGATCCTCCATATCCACCCTTTTCGGAATCTCGTGTAATTGTTCTTACTTATGTATTTTTC
The DNA here is from genome assembly GCA_018340775.1 of Taxus wallichiana var. yunnanensis. Classification (NCBI taxonomy): domain Eukaryota; kingdom Viridiplantae; phylum Streptophyta; class Pinopsida; order Cupressales; family Taxaceae; genus Taxus; species Taxus wallichiana. The sequence goes on from CM031236.1 coordinate 143,512,429, forward strand.
AATCATCAATGCGACAATTGTCTTGCATGAGCATATGTTATTAAACTAAGTTCTTTCCTCTTCTCTTTTGCATACTAAGGTTAACATTTCCTTTTGCATAGTTGTTTAGCTTGCTTTGCACACTTATTTACTACATTTATTTACTTTATTTATAGTTTTTCATACCTTAGATTAACTATCCTCTTACAACATAGTTAGTCCATTTTTAGTTAATTAGTATTGATAGTTTTCCTTTTTCTATGGAATTGTATTTTCTAATAAAACTAGGATTAGTTTAAAGTTTAACTAAATAATCATAGTTTCAAATGAGTAAAAGGGGAATTTTCTGTGTAACATAATTAAGAGTTTTGACCATCAATAAGCACTAGCGAAAAATGACTCATTTCATTCGTAGAAACAATGTATCAAAACAAGATGTCTGTGTCCACTTGAATTGGCGAGATGGAGATGATTTTTCAACTAAACTATCCTTTTGTTTACCTTGTAAAATTAATAAAATGTGATTATTGGTTACTTACAAAATACGCCTCCGAAACACGAAATGAGAAATTCAAGATTCGAATGTGTTTCTTGTCATGTGGGATAGTGTATAAAACATTATAACGCCCTCGAATGACCATGTGTGTAATTTTCGTGACCCCTCTAGGAGCTCTCTTAACCCTTTTTGTAGTTTTGGGAAGTTATTGAAATTGAAAAGTTAGGTTTGGTATAACGGCCTCCATATAGTCGAGTATTTTTACATGAAAATTTATTGTAACCCTTAGTTCGGAGAAAAAGACATCGCTAGTTGATTTTGAAAGGGGTTTTGAAGGCCTCGGTCGCATTGACAAGGTCAAACTAGTTTGGTTATGACTCATGGCTCCAAAAATGTAGTCATCATTTGTACCATGTTTTTTAGTTATAAATTTTGTAAACTCCTGTGACTTCCCTATATATAGGAGTGTATGTAATATTATCCTCATAGTGTGTTTTCCTATTGGTAATCATTTTTCTAACGTGGTTTCTTAGTCATCGAGTTAAAATTGGATGTTTTCACACACAAGTAGAAAAATGTGAAAGAATGTTGTAGGACCCTCTTCAAGTCAATTAACTGACGAGTAAACTTGTAGACACTTATAAATGAATGTGTGGAACTCTCTTTTGTGGTTTTTGTGAGAAATTTGGATATTGGGAAAATGGTGGTCTCTCTCTCTCTCTTTCTCTCTCCTCCTCTAGTTAGGAAATGAAATGAAATGTATGAATGTATCTTTAACTCTCTCTAACCGCACACTAAGTAATATAATCGTGTGAATGGAAAACTATGAGTTTATGAATTATGTTGGATATACGGTATGTGTCATGCCAATAGTTGTGTTGACCATACGATGGTTGTAGAAATGCAGGAAAGGAGAAAGTGAAGTGTTACTAGTGATGTCATAATAACATGTTATTTTGGAACAATGTAATTGTATATGATATATCAATTAATACTCTTATATATATAGAAATTTTAATTATTGATTTTTTTGTTGACTATGAAATTATTACCATTTTGGGGTGTTTAGAAAATGGGCATTTGGTCATGGGTGTTAACTTGATTCAATATTATGTATTGTTAAGAGGGTGGATGTATGTACTAACTAGAAATGAATTTGGTCTTTCATAGTGTGCCCTGGTGTGAAATTAATAAATGCACCTCTTGTGTGTTGTATTAATTACTTAGGAATTGTAAGAAAGAAACCTAAACTAAAGGCCAACCTTAGAGTAAAACTATTGTGCATGATTTACCCTTCTTGTGTGACCACCTTCATGACGTAGAAAAATGAGATTTTAGGATGATTCTAGTCCCTTATACTCGATGTAAACTTCTAGCTTAAGGGAAATAAGAGTCCAAATTTAGGTTTCCATGATATCATGTACGCATATCAAGATTTTCACAAAACCCCTTGTAGGAATGAAAATGGTTAAACATTATCTTTAGTAAGTGTGTTTCCTCTTAGAAACTATATTGTGCATCTAGATAGTATTAAAATGATAATGATGCATGTCATTTAATTTTCAGTGAGATATCAGACCTAGAAAATCCTTATCGTGCTAAGAAAAGACTTAAGACTTTTACCAGTCGTTTCCTTGTTTATACTTGGGAAAATCCTCGCAACACCATGTCCATACATTTGGTACATTACAGTTGGTGTGTATTATTTTCCACATCATTAGGTGAGTCATCTCACTTAGGTGAGATCGTAGGTCCATGTGTCATTTAGGGGTCATTATGAGATTCTCTTACGCGTCAGTGCGTCATATGCGTCATTGGGAGTTACACTTATATTCTAGGAATGTAACTCCCCCTCTCTACTCGAGTTGTCATGATTGCAGCATTGGGGGTTACTCAACACCTCCTATATGTACACCCCATTTGATCTATGAGATAGAGGAGAGTTTTGTGGCTTATCGAGGTTTTGCCCGTTTGTCAAATCTTTGCATGCACATTCGGTTGATGCTTGCTCCTCCCGAGATCTCTTCACGCTACCATTCACACATCCATTGATGTGCACGTCATCCCTTGTGATCCTCGCTTGCGGTTTTCGTACCCTCTTACATGGTATCAGAGCGGATCTTGTGGATCCGTGCACTCCTTGGCATTTCTGTGTGTGTTTTCTGGCTTCTAGCGTGATATTCAGATTCTCGTGCATGTGTCATAATGGAAATTCTGACCATGCTCTACTTGCATTGATTCGGTGTTTATACCTCCGTTAGGGTTGTTCGTGGTTCGTTTTTGGAGGTGTTCGTGATTTTTTTTGCATTGCATGTTTTGAGGTGTAAGTTTTGGTGGTTGAAAGGTTTGAGAGCTATTTTTATAGGAAACTCGCTTTGACTCACCGAGCCGAAACCGAAGCTCTCCTCGGCTCGCTTAACAACTCGCTAACCACTTACCACCTTGTCTCTTCGACTTTCTGGGGCTTTCACTGTTCACTATTTTTCATGTGCATTGCACCCTCGCCACTAGTTTCCACCTCTCTAGCTTGCCTTGCATTATCACGGCTATTCATTGTTGGTTCAGTGTTACTTGCTCTTGCATTAGTGGAATGGGCTCGACCCATTTTAAACATGGATGCCTTGGCTACCTTGTTCATTTTTGGGCTCTTGCACCACTCGTGCCTTGTGCTCGGGGTTTTGGTTCTCTGGTCTATATCTTCACTAGACCCCGTATGCGTGTGCACTCAGCTTGAACTCACCTGTGAAGGATCCCAAACTCGGCGTGAGACTTCCTCTCAGCTCGAACCATTGTTACCTCTGTGCTTGAACCGTTCTTGCCTCTCGGATCGAACTCAAGTAGTGCATGTGCTTGTTTGTGACTTACATCGTTGGTTTTTCCATTGAGTGGCCGTTCAAACGTATTTTTCCTACATCAGCTCCAATACAGCCATTTCTGGTCTCCTCGGCATTTGTGTAGTCTCTGTGGTCCCAATCTGGCGAGTTACACATGTGCACGTGGCCTCACTCTGTATTTGGAATCTCACTTGTAGACCAACTCAACACATTCTTAGCTCCACACGCATTCCACTCAGGCATGTAGCTCTGCATGCGGTGGTTTCATCGACCTTGGACGTTACTCTAACACCTGTAACTCTCGTGTCTTGCAACGTTTTAACATGGATTCTACCTTAGGAAACTAGCTTAGCTTGGCATTCCATAGTTCGGTCAACAACCACTTAGTTCCATGCCCTGCTTGACACGTGGGCTTCACTTGGCTCTCAATAGTGCGCTGCCACCATGACCTTCTAACTTGGGACCCATCCTCATCCCTTTTAGACATTGTTTGGAGGTTAAAAAAATCCATTTTTTGATGTTTTGATGATAAAAACACTCTTTATGGCATTGTAATATTCTTAGGGCCTTTATTTGCTTGTTATTATGTCCTTCATTCGCATGTCGAAGATGGAGGGTGAGGTCCGGGGTTGGCAGGAGGCTAATCCCCCCTCACAAGAAAAACAAACCATTCCTAAAATTTGATGCCATTTCCAATGAGTAGTCACACAATACCCTTTGCACTCGTTTTTAGCACTTTTTTAATGCATTTTGCAGGGCCTATTGGCTTTTTCCATCAGTTGCGGGAATCATAATAATGCCATAACTTTTGACTCGCAACTCATTTTTGAGCGCTTCCTTGGTCAAAGTTGCATGATTTCTCACACTTTACATGATGGCATTGTCATTTTTGTAAACACACTACTTTATAAAGTGCTGCATTCTGGGGGTTGACTAGTACTCTTGGGTTTTCACACGCAGACGCATTATCGGCCGAGTCCGATGTCTTACTTTTGTGCACCTTGCACTTTTGATTCCACATCATGGAGAGTGATCTTTCCAGACTTGAGCGTCATAGGATCACCTTACAGCCTCCGCCACTTCTCACTAGGAGAGGGAACTATTCAGCTTGGCGTGCTTCCATGGAACGTTACTTCACCCACGAGGGTCTTTTACCCTTCTTGCTTGGGCCAGTTCCTGCACCCACTGATCATCGTCATCTGAGGACTTCTTTGACACTTGTGACCATGTATTTGGTCACATGATGATGCATGTCTCTCGATCTCTCTGGTTTCATGTGGCAGACTCAGATCCACCTCACCGTGTCTGGAGCATTCTTCAGTCCCTCTATGGAGACCCTTCACATATTGTCACCTTTATTGCTATTGTTGATTCAATTATCTCCTCTATTTCTTCGTGTGATGACAGCCCACCGACACATGCTTGCTTGGTTCTACTTCTGATGACGAGGATTGTGCATCTAGTTACGATGTCGAGAGTACTATAGAGGAATTCTCTCCTCCTTCTCTCACTATTCCAGAGAGTGTTGACACTTCCCACATCTCATCGGATATTAAGAAGTCTCCTTCTCGGTCTCATATACTCATCACACTGCCTCCTTTCCACTTCCAGTGTCCAGGCCACTTTCACTCCTCTACCTTCATTGGATGACTCATACCTATCTGACATCGCTCTTGTTTGTTGAGCCCCCTCATTAGGACGTGTATCTTCCTGACCTTAGTCATCTTTTCACAAAGTCTACTTGTGATGCACTATACGTTTATCATCCATCTATAGGTATTTCAGAGGAGTTAATCATCTCCATTGTTGGGAGTGCCCCTTCTGGGACTTTTACCACTTCCACTTTTCCGGAGACCTTCATTGATCCACCCTTGCTTGTGGATCCATTTTCTGTTGTGGGGGATGTTTTGTTGCCTTCACATCACGTGGACATCCTTTCTATAGGTGTTCACTCTTCACACTCTGACAGTTCTGCACATGTGGCATTACCTTCGGTTCCTTGCGCTCATTTACTAAACCTATGTCACACTTTTGTGGACCAGACTCAGAGTTCTTTGTGCTACTACCTTCGGTTTCCTTTGCAGAGTGGGTGAACTTTCAACATGTCATTTCTATCCTTCCTAAGGGCAGGCACATAGTTCGGTGCGGGTGGCTCTTCTTTAGTCCAAAGGTAGAGGATCTTGTCATCGACATTATTTTGGGAGACCTCCTAGAGCTACAAAGTTCAGATCCATCCATGGCATCTTCTGCATTCCTCTCATCTCCCTCTTCTTCTCTCTTCTTCTTCTTTCCAAGAGATTGCCTCTTTGTACATGGGTACCTTTTCAGGCTCGTCTAGAGATGGGACCCATATTTGGCATCTTTCTTAGATTAGAGAGTGTTTTGTTCTCTTGTGGTGGATGTTTTTCCCACTGGGTTTTCCTTCATTGCTTGGGACCTTTTTCTTATGCATGGGTACCTCATCAAGCTTTGTGCTGGGACCCATTTCTCGTTTCTGACTTTCCGCCTCATCCTAAGTTACGATGAAGGGGGTGTTGGTGTGTATTATTTTCCACATCATTAGGTGAGTCATCTCACTTAGGTGAGATTGTAGGTCCATGTGTCATTTAGGGGTCATTATGAGATTCTCTTACACGTCAGTGTGTCAGTGCGTCATTGGGAGTTACACTTCTATTATGGGAATGTAACTCCCCCTCTCTACTCGAGTTGTCATGATTGCAGACACTGGGGGTTACTCAACACCTCCTATATGTACACCCCATTTGATCTATGAGATAGAGGAGATTTTTGTGGCTTATCGAGGTTCTGCCTGTTTGTCATATCTTTACATGCACATTCGGTTGATGCTTGCTCCTCCCGAGATCTCTTCACGTTGTCGTTCACACGTCCGTTGATGTGCACGTCATCCCTCGTGATCCTCGCTTGCAGGTTTTGTACCCTCTTACATGTTCGTGTTAGGTAAGGGTCAAACTATGTGTACCCTATCACATTGGGTGTGAATACGAATCGTTTTCCCTAATTGGTTTCATAATTCTAATATTCTCTTAAACAAGCTGTCTTTGATGTGTGTAGTTGTCCTTGGTGCTCTAGTAGATAACCAAAGCCTTATGAATATTATTGGGGTGTTTTTACCTTCAAATGATCTCATTAAAGAGAGTTATATGACACGAGTGAAACCATTGAGTTGAATCTCTTATATTCCTCATAAATTATAGAAGTGTTACCTTCGCAAAAGTACCTTTGGTTTTGCAAAGGTTGTGAGATAAGGATATTTGGTTTTCCTAAGTTTTTCCTATTAGTTTGGTGTGGCCCCCTTTTGGGTGTTAATGAAATTTGTCAATCATAGACCTCTCATGAGAATTAGGGTGAAATACACTTTAATGTATGTTTTCTCAAAATAAGGGTAGTGGCTTAGAATGTAATAGGATGTATAAAATTGTAATTGAATTTCTCCTTGTAACATGCATCTAATACTTAAATTGCCCAGAATAATATAAACTTTTTAGTGTGAGATCATACTCCTTAGAATCTTGATGTCTAAGTGAAGAACAAGTATTATATGAACCTTAGTTGTTCTAAATGAAGTCAATGTAATGACATAAAGGTTATAAGAACATGAGTAAATGAGAGGAGATTTTGGAACAATTGTTAATTGTCGCATACACCTTTAATGATGCCAACATGACTAAAATGACTAAGATGACTATTATAACAAATAAAAATAAAATAGTGCCTCATTATCGATCATGGTTAAAAAATAATGTTATATGATTAAGATTATAAAAGGGCAATTTGAGACTTGACCCTTTTGACTCGATGAAAACCCTCTTTTGCGTATCATGAACGATGCAAACTAAGTATTTAAGTTAAGTAGTTAGAATACATAGTTAGTTGTAATAACTTAAAAATGAAAAAGTGTAACCTTAGTGTTTAAATGCTATTATGAAAAGAACACGAAATCTGTCCACTCTTGACCTAATAAACTTCCTTTTATTTCATGTGAATCTCCCTTGTTGCAACAAAGGTAAATTACAAAACCAAGTAAACATGCTCCTTTGTAACGAATCCTTAGAACAAGTACTAGCCTCATGTGTGTTTAAATGCTCCTATTAACAATCATGGTATATAAATTAAATGTGATAACATAAATGAATAAAATTAAATGGAATCATTATATGTAAATGTTAAACGAAATAAAGAAAATGCAAGCTAGTTTAAAGAAGAATGAAGATCTACATGTTAAGTGTTTTTTTAAATAATTAAGGTCAATAATGAAAACAAGATTGTAATAAATAAGTAACTAAGGAAGTGTTGTGTCGTGGAAAGTATCTATACATGAGTTTATATTGTAGTTGAATCATTATTTTGAGTTTTGTTAGTTGGGGAGAATGTGGCTTGATGTGTAGTGTGTTTTCATATTATATATGGGGTTCATGTTTGTGGAAATGTCTTATGTGATGTTGAGTTATTCTAAGTGATCCCGTGTGGTGTCGTGTATTAAGTAATGTAAGTGAAAAAAAAACTACTCTGATCTTTTTTATTGTTGTATATGTGTGTCAAAATTGTGAACATCACACTTTGTAAAGTTTTGTTTGAGCAAAGGGGATGAAAGTTTTGTTTGTCTATCAAATTTTTTTTTTTTTTAAATGTACTTTTAGAAAAAATATATGTAATTTAACTAACTATTTTTATAAAAATAATAGTGATCTCATTCTCTTCTCATTCTCATTCTCATTCTCAAACATATTTTATCGTTTTAGGTAGAATACGGTCAACAAACCTTACAAGAATAGGACCGGCCCGCCCAACTAAGTATAGGTCCGTTTAGTTAAAAAATAATAATCATATAAATTATAGTCGATGAGAAATATTTAGGAACGAAGAACACGCCGACGTGCCGGCCAGTTACGTTCAGCGCTTTTGTACAAGAGCGTTGAATCAATGGACAAGTGAATTTATTTTGCAGTGGCCGGTATGTCAATAGCAATATACTCTCTTATAACTATTTCCACTTCGATCTTGCTACTCTCGTCACCATTGGCCACGTGCAGGTTAGAATTAGTTTGCTCCGCTGGAACAGATGAAGCTGCATTAATACTACTAGTGCCCATCAATGCCCTCTCATTTGCTTCTGCTTCTCTTTCCGTTTCTCTAACTGAAACCACTTCTCTGCAAAGAGGGCACGTCGAATGCGAACAAAACCACATATCAATACAATCAACATGAAAACTATGATTGCAGCCGGGCAGCAGCCTGCCCTTGTCGTTCTCCTCGAATTCGCACAGGCAAACGGAACAGCTTAAACCATCTTCGAAATTCTCAGGTTTGTACACAAACACTGGGAGGGCGTCGACCGCCGCTATGCGCAGCCCGTTTGTTGGCAATGTGAAAAAGTGGTCGTGTGGCGCTCTCCAAGAAAACCGACGAGCTCGCGAAATCCCGAGACTCTGGCGAGTGTGCCGCGGTACGAGTTGCGGCCTGTTCGAACACAGTCGGAAGTAGACATAGTAAAAAATAGCAGTAATGGCAATGACGATGCAGAGAGACGCTACAGCCCCCATAACAATATAACTGTTCCATTTGTAATCCTTAGGACCGTCAAAATGTAGCGGGCCGTGGAAATAAATCGTATCATCATCATTTTCGCCATGTAAACCGAACATTTCTGTAAACTCCCAGAATTATGCAGAGACCGTAATTGGTGTTATTTGGGGGAGTGGGAGGAAGTCTTGTAATATATAAATGTTGCAATGTTGTTGTTTAAGGGATGTTTGTCGAGTTTATAAGGCAAGCGGAATTCGTAAGGGGTGTGAAGTTACTGCGAATAATCGACGGGATTCTTAGCCGCGTGAGCAGACTCCGGAGAGAAAATTTTGCATTCTAACACGGTCTCTCTCTTTCCAATGACACCGACTGGTGCGACCAGAGAAATTTCCTTGTTTCCTCCAAAAAGTTTCCCTTCAATATGTGAATATATACATGTTCCTACGCGTTTGATCTTTTATTTTCTCCGTACTTTTACCACTTTATTATTATAATAATTATTAATATTATATTACTATTGTTAGTAATTGCACATGGGTTGTAACTTTCGCACAGAGGATAACATTGTTAAGTTTGTTGAAGTTATATTTTGTGGTAAAATGTATGTCATCTAAAACTGTTCTTCCTTAAAGAGGATAAAAAAATTGAGTCATATATAGTGACATAAAACAAAATCCTTAACTTGGAAAAAAAAAGTGTTATAGCTAATAAAATTATAAAATAATATAGCTAGCATGGCGAAGAAGATCAACCATACACACACAATGATCTATTGGAGCCATAATGCATTAGGCATTCATGGTTGCATGGAATAAAACACAAACAAAACTTCCATGATGAAAATTGAATCCATAAGAATCATTAAATCAAAAAGTTTGAAGGCATGCTTACTAGACGCAAACATTGCATATCTGCAAGTATTAATATCTGCAAGAATGAATTTACATTATGCACTTTGTCAAACAAATTGCAAGGCTTCTATAATTTTCAACATATTGTGTAGATGTCTATTAGAGCATTTCAACTACAACATCTGACAAAAATCTTCATTTGAATATTTGTGGGGATCTCTACGCCCAATTCCACAACTCCAAATTTGGCACTTTGTTTAGGCATTTTGTTGATGCATTTAATCTTCCCTACTTTCCACACATGGTTATGAAGGATTTAAAAAAATAATGTTTGACAAATAATCCACTTTCGCAATCATGTATAGTGTAAAGTTTCCAAAGAATTTTCAACAAACCCATTTTTTGCATACCATGTAATCATTGCCGTCCATGAAACCACATATATATTTCAAGCATTTTTTCGAATAGTTCACATGCTTTCACATTTTGCGCATATATCCACTCGGACACTTGCAACTACAACTTTCGCGTAAAGTCCTTTCTTCATTATGTTTTAGTGGATGTCCATGCCCTAGTTCAAAATTCCATTTTTGCAAAACCTTTCCATTATACTTTGTTATATGTTTATATCGTACTCAAACCTTCCATTTTGGAACAAGTTGGGAGTATGTTGTAAAGGTTGTGGAGTCTGGCTTTACACCTTCCAATTACATTTGATTCAAAATTTCGAAGATCTTTTAAACAAATCCATTTTTGCATACCATGCCATGAAAGCAATCCATGAAACCACACATGGTTAGATTATAGTCTAAAGTACTCTATTTGTTCAAAGAGGTTGAAAGTATCTCACAGAAACCATTTTGTTCATGCTCACAATCTATGGGGTCAATTATTTCTGAAGCAGTTTTTTAAACAGTAGTTGTGCATTTTGCATACATATCTACAAGGGCATTTGTAATGACAACATCTAGAAATCTCCTTTCCATTATGTTTTGATGGATATCTATACTTTGATGTAAGGCTACCAATTTGGTATAGGTTGGGTGGATTGTGGAAAACGTTATGGAGTGTGGCTTTACACTTGCAAATTGCACATGCTTACAAGTTTCCTCGGCCTTTCAACAAACCTATTTGATGCATATCTGCCATCATAGGTATATATGAGACCACATTTCTTAGAGGTATTTTGTCAAATAAAATTTTCTCATACCTTATGTGTGTTTCCTCATCTTCAGAGAGAGACATTCCATGTAGAGTAGGAAGATTCATGAAAAAAGAAGAATCAACACTTTCAAATATTCAACAACTGATATATGTTGTTTGTTTGAGGTATGGTACATATTTTAACCTTCCATTCTTTTTTGTACACGGTTAAAGGGGTTCAACCACTCAATTGCTCAGTTATCCCCTTTCATCCTTTTTAACTACCTCTGATTTTGAGTAATAATATTTTCATAAAATATCGTCTTCTTGTAACGGAAATCAAAGCCACGGTCCTCCATTAAGGTTTCCTCCTGTTCTCCCTTCGAAGCCTAAGAAAGCAGTAGACAGCCAGACACATTGGGGAAGACTGGCCTGCATGACATAAAATTTGTTCTTATGCAGGAAATAATTAGTCCTTTACAACATTTAGATGGAGGGAATTGAAAAAATAACCAACTGATAATTGAAAATCCATGCCAGAAATCATTACAATCTAGGATACAACATTTCTATCACACATTTTGTCAAACACCTAACGTGCATCCTCCACATACCAACATTTCACATACATGTTCACAAACACATTCCCTACAAAAAAATTCATCAAAATCTTTAATCTCAAACATATCTCTTTCTCAACGGAACCATGTTTCATGAATTCGTTCTCATTTGGGGGAATAAGTGCTCCCCCGACATGCGTAGATAGAACCATCCTCCCGCGGTTTCCAAAAAAGGGTTGTTTGTCAAGTTGGGTGTTGCTGCGGTGTTTTCTTGGGAAACACTCATATTTCCAATTGTGGCTGAACCATGCATCTGGGGAGAGACATGTAATTATATACCGTCTTTGTGGATTTCGTTGCCCTGTTTCACATCCCCCAATGTTTGCAAAGGCCGGTAGAATACTTGAAAAAGTGAAGTCATTGGGTTTGATTCCATCTGCTCCATTTGATAAAACAAATTCAATAATTTCTCATAATATCCATGCTTGCAAGAGGTTGAAATCATGGAAGTCCACGAGACCACATTTTGTTTTGGCATTTCTTGCATAACTATGTGAGCATCTTTTAATATCCAAGTGTTATGTTTTTATGCATGCAGTGGTAGCATGGATCTGGTGTGCCGTAACCATGGGTTGAACTAAAAATATGGTGCAAGAGGACGGAATTTGCCAAAGCCTAGCCAAAACCTACAAAATTCCAGAGAAAATGTTAATGGAACCCGTGTCAAAAATACAACATTTTCCAAAGTGGGCTTCTTGACGACACCTTTGGCACAATTATTATTACGCCGAAAGGTGTTGTTAGAGTTGGGAAGGGACGGTAGGTTTTGACGTTGAATACACTACGATAGGGAGCCTTAGATTTATGGAAAACCCTAAAAGGATGAGCGTAACATATTGATGGAGAAGCCCTTAAACCAAAACATTTGGCAAAAAGATGTGGGCAATGGTCATTGTAGATTTCATTTTGCCCATTTGTAGATTTCATGGTGGATGTAATACCCAAAACCCTAAAATTTGAATAAACCTTAAAAACAAAACACTCGTCAAAGCAAATGTGGGCAACACTCCCTATGTGTTTTTTGCAAGTTGCTTGGTGGATAAGGATGTTGTCCATGATGAAATCTTGTTGAGGTTTGTTATTGATGTTGGTGGTCGGATCCATGGAGACGAAGAGGCGGAACACGATAAAAAGCCAAATTGTTACCCACTAGCATTGGCTACAATTTTATGACTTGTATAACACACACCCGAGGCATTCACAATTTCGCTTTCTTTGTTGTTTTGTTGTTGTGTGGAGGATGCCAAAATGAAAGACATAAACTAACTAGAATATGCGTGTTAATAACTTTGAAGACAACCTTCGTGAGAAAGATGTGCAGTAATCATATTTAAGAAACTTTTAATAGTTTTGAAGACACTCCTGGGATTTTCAATTGTCCGCCACCTAGGGTTTGATGATGGTTTAGACACAAAATGGGTCACACTCCCCTCGGTCCTTCATCAAATAACTAGCTCAAACACACCCACCTAACCGTGGTCCCTTACACCCCTCACTAATATTAATTTAATTAAATTAATCCATGTCCTCACAATATTTATTATTTAATTATCCTAATTAAGATAATTCCCACACCACCACCTCACCTATACACCTCACCTAGACACCTCACCCCAAATCTATTCTTAGTATGTTGCCATAACTAACTAAGACCTAACTAAATCCTAAAAATCAAAGCCTACATTCCCTCTACCCACACTCCCACCGTTAGAAAAGAAGCTTTTGTTCTTTAATCCACAAGGGGAAACTAACTGGATCCAAGAAATCAAGCAGATCTGCCCATTTTTGTAAACCTAGGAAATCCCGCCCTAACCAACACTGGTCAACCCAAAACCATCGTTATTTACCTTTCATTCCCTCAAATAACCTTATTTTGAGGTTGACACATTTTTCGGAGCGGGGAGAATAATCACATCTCGCATGTAATCGAGTGAGCATATGTTCATACCCTGACATCCACAGCCATCCAAGCCAAGAGTTGATTCAATCAAGCAAGGAAAAAAGCCTTGGCAACTCAAGCAAGAGTCTCCTATCAACCGGTGGTCCTTCAAAAAATAAATCTCTCACCACCATCTCCACTCTTTACCCATAGTTGATCAGTAGCAGATTCCAAGTAAGTACACTGCTCTATTCAATCCATTTTGTTTAGATACTCTCAGTATTTACATCTTTTTGTGGGTTATTTTCCTTTCCATCCACTCACTACACTCCCTTGATAAATATCCCCTAATACTACTTCCAAAACCCCTCAAAACCCTATCCTAGAAATCCAACACTCCCTTCCGACCTACCCAACTCTTTGTGCAATCACAAAGAAGATCCAAATTCCATTCTCGCAACATCTCCCATCTTCCCACATCCGATGTCGGTCTCCTAAACTACCGTCAAATCAATCCTATACCAACATCGGTTTACCTACCCGATATTTTCCCTTTACTACCATTCACCAACTTGATCTATAACTCCTCCCACCTTCACCAAAACCCCACCAAACTCCGCTCATTGATATGCATACCTACCCACACCTCCTCAAACCTCACCCGCTTCCCCATCAACTCCGAAAATAGACCTGACCCCATTCTTGACTCCCTGTCATTTCTTCAATGACCGACAGTGGTCACAACTAACTGGCATCGATCAAGACTAGACCGACATCGGTCTCGTGGTTCTGTCAACATAGTATAGACCAGAAACCTACCTACTTACTCTCAAGATACCTATAATCACCTGTGACCTTCATCAATCTCTCACAAACTTACGCAAACCTAGAACCATTCGCCGAACTGTGGATCTGATCCTAACCTAGCATGTTAGATTAGATTTTGCTTATTGTGTTTATATGAGATGCGTAAATCATATTGACTACAGTAGGACAATATTTACCTTATTTCTCACATTAATTTGTTTACAACAGTGGATTGACATCCATCTAGGGAGTATCACACTTCCGGATCTAGCATACGCTAGGCAGTCCACTACATATACTATTTAACTTTCATTTGGTGGTCTTGTTGTCTATTTTAGGTAGTTTCTCCTAGCCAAAAGGAAGCTCTCACGATCAGTTATGGATCAAGAAGTCATATGCGCGCAACAACCTTCAACCAACTTCAATAGGTATTCCTCCTATCCCTTTTACCCTTATCTATTTCGTCACATTCCAAGAAACACTCTAAGAATCAGGTGAAACATTTTGGCACTCCTGGTAGGACCCATTCGGGGTTCCTTGCATTTTTTCATTTCTAGGTGAAAGTTGTATGTTTTTCCTTTCCAAAGGTTCTCACATTAATTTTTCCCTGGAATCTTCTCTTCTTTCTATTGTCTCAGAGAAATCATGTTTTGGTGCTATAAAAAGAACTCTTCTTCTCTTTCATTTGTACTGCATTAGTGAAAGATCATATTCTCTCCTATTCATCTTTTGTGTCATCTAATTCAATATTTCGATTCGGGCTTAAAATCAACTGCATTTCATTTTGCTTTGCTGTATTAACTCACATTAAATGAGGGCAACCTATATGCTAGAAGTCATGCCTAGTTGATGGTTGACAAACAAATCATAGAAAAGCACTTTCTTTCTCTTTCTCTTTCTCCGAGTCTTACCAAACGTCACAAAATTGAAAAATACACACATTCTTAAACAACATCTCGCCGGAAGAAGTTGTAGGTGATCACATGATCGCGGTACAGTGGGCACCCTACTCGTTACTTCTATCGAGTCATTATCTCAGTGAGACGACCTACCCCCACCATAACATAACCTGAAACCTCTCTTTGTAGATCTCCTTCTTCGTAGGAAGCCTTCCTCACCAAAAAATCTATTCTAAATTTCATGAGTCAATCTTCTAAATACCATAAGCTGAACAAACATAAAAGAAAAATCACTTTTAGGATCATATTTTTCTTAGTGTTTATGTTTGGCTTGTGTTTTGAGGTGAGAGGACATGTTCTTCATCTTTTTATTTCTCCTTGCACGCTCCTCATCATAGTTGGTGTATTCCAACTTCGTTTGAGTGTGCCTGGACCCCATTTTTATCATTCTCAAATTTTGGGTTTGATTCCACACTTGATTTTAAATCACAACCACCTTTTTCTTCATCTCTGTTTAAATTTCACAAGAATCGGCAATGGTGCCGGTCCAATGACCGCCGTCCATTACCCTCGACCATCACCGGTTTATCCAACCAAGTGTCTATTTTGTTATTTTCGTTAACTTACCCAAAAGGATACATGTTTCATATTCTTTGTTGTTCAGCCTCGATAACTCTCAGCATCTTCTCTGTCCTAATAAAATCCATCTATAGCTTCTCTACTTGGTATATTATTAGTCTTTTTCCTTATTTGGTAAACTATTCTTTTTCCATAGTGACCAACCACGGTTACCTCTAAACGACATCGTTTTACCCTAACTAGACATCGGTTAGTCTGTGTAATTTTCCAGCTGACATTTTTACCCAATCCACCTGCCACTACCTATTTTTCCCATTTTCTGTTGTATTTCTGTGTCATTTACAGAAAGCAGTCCTACCAAATCAACACCTATTCACATGGTGCTGATTCGTAGCCAAGCAAAACGCCCTCATATTCCATGTGAGTTGTCAACCACTCCCACCTAGTCCTTCACCACCTTCCATTCTATCACCCATGGATCCTACCCAACCTATCACCATCGCCACAGGTAACGAGGAGTTCACATGACTCCTTGACCAAAACCCTGTCACCTTACAGTTCTATCTGTCCCACTCATCCTCTCGATATGCCTCGGGTTAGTTGATATACAACATGCCCGTATCTATCCCCCGACACTCGTTCCTACTTCTGTGTCAGCGCCTGCTAGCTCTATGTTGCCCGCACCTACCTTACCCCTCGGTCGTTTTGCAGCTTAGGCCCTATACCTGCGATGAGTGCCACATCTGCCACACCTATTGTACACTGTAACATCCACTATACCTTTATCAACCACCCAGAGCATAACCTCATCTGTGCCTATTGTATCACATATACTCATAGTAACACAACCACCCCTGATGTTGATGACCCCTACCCCATTTCAAAACATTGTCCTTTTTATTCCATAGTCCTTATCCCCCATCACTACTAGAGTCACCTCTACCCTTCCACCTCCATATACATACTATCAGAAGCCTCCCATTTCATCTATCATTCATTCCCTCATTCTCTCATTCCCTATCTCATTCCCACTATCTCATTACCTCATTCTCAACCTACCTATTCGGCATCGCCATATACTGGGATGCCACCTCCATCATATGCCTAACACCAACCCTCTTATGCTACAGGAGGTACCCATCCATCACCGCCTACTAATGACCTCATCAAGTTAATGATGGACAAGATGTAGACACTGGAGGCATTGGTTTCCGGCTCACGTAACTCTCTCACCTACGATGAAATTTACAATGAGCCCATACACCCATCCATTCCTATTCATCCATATCCCGTACATTGGGAGATGCCTAAATTTAACCGCTTCAATAACAAAGAGGACCCGCAACAAAATTTTTGGTCTTTCAAACATGGGTGTTATCTGATCGCCCATGATGATGCTTTGCTTCTGAGGACCTTTCCCATGTCTCTGACCGGGCCCGCATTAGATTGGTATAGTGGATTACCTAGACATTCTATCTACTCATTTAATCAGGTAGCCCAAGCCTTCTTGGATCACTTCTCCATCAACGTTGTTAAGAAGGTTACCATGACTGACCTCTACTCTACGCATCAATATGACAATGAGTCTATCGCATATTTTGTCACTCGTTCGCGTAGCTTGATCAATCAACTCACATTCCAATTACCACAAACCAAACTCATATAGCTCTTCACGCGGGCTTGTGCTAGACATATTTCACCGACCCTACGTAGGTTTAGACTATCCAAACCTTTGATGAGGCATTCACCATGGCATGAAAACTAGAAATTTGGGCCATCGAAGAAAAGAAAATACAATTACAAAATAAGAACATGGATTTTAAGTCAAATGATACTTCTTCTTCTTCTAAACCAATAATTATTCAAAATCCAAGGGAACCACTAATGCAGTGGTACTCAAGGCTGACCCAACTCATCCATCAAATTAGGCTAAGCCCTCATCTAATCTTTCCCCTGTCTAGACTTTTCAATTCAGATGAGAATAATGGAAATACACCCCAATTGGGGAGCCTTATTCTTCTGTTTTAGAAAATCTCATTAAAGTTGGGGCCATCACCCTTCCTCCTATAAAACCACACACTAGTTTTGATCCTGCTCGCCCCACACCTGTGTGGTACAAAGAGCATGAATTTTACAACTATCATCGGGTAAAAGGTCATAATGACAGCAATTACATCACTTTCAAGAACATTTTCCAGGAAATGCTCGAGAATGGCGAGTTAGTCTTGGATAATTTGAACACACCTGCCAACCAAAACCTACACATTTTCAAGAAACCATTTCCTAATCACACCCCTTCTTCTGACCAAACTGGGGAGACCTTAACTAATGATAGCAATACCCACAAAGTCCATGCTATTTTCAATGACACACCAGTTGCTTCCCAATTACCTCATATTCCTTCCATAAAATAAATCCTAGCCCGAAGTCCTCCATCTACGCATGAACACACTCACCTATTCCTCCACCCACAAGGAACACCCTTCATGTCCTCCCTCACTTGTGAAGGAGCCTTTTGTTAACATCAATAACACTTCGCCTTTGGCTTCTCCACCTAGAGATCTGTCACCAGCAACACCTCTCCGACCCATGGGAGACATTTATTCATCTCTCCACCTACAAAGGAGCGCCCATCATCTCCCCCACTTATCAAAGATCTAGTAGAAATGTCATTGCCTCTAGGTGACCATTCTCCATCAACCACCCAAAATCATGTTGACTTACTTTCGGCTCTCTTACCCACAGAGGCTGAAGCTAGCGATTTCCCTATTTCTAAAACACATTTTATGGGAATCGCCATTGGATCCACATCGACCTCACCTACAACAGTGTTGTTTCTCATGCTTAGCCGATCACTTGGATTATGTTGATAGAGCCTTACTTTGGGGGCGTCTTCTACTTCCTGTCTCAACACAAATGCATATGTCACTTGCTAACACCTCCACTATCTATCCAAAAGTGTTTCGGCCAACCGAACCAAACACAACCACAATTATCACAAATTCTCCCACGACATCACCCATAACCCAACATGCATCTACACCCAAACCCACACCTACATCATCTTCCTTTCCTAAACCTATTACTACTTTAGGGAACAACTAGCCTTACTCATCCACCCATCAAATTAGATTTAGCTACGTCTTCCAAAACTAACACCAAATTTAACCCAACCCCTAAATAGAAGAACCAATCTCCTAGATCTCATACCCCAACCTTGCCAATCACACCTTTATCACCTTCACCTCTTCCATCCATCCTAGGACCTCACCCTCGACCCTGGCTAAGAAACCCCATCCATTGGTAAACCAAGAACACAACAACCCATTTCCCCATCGCAGACCTCTAATATACCGAAGCGCCCCACACAACCTCCGCCCTCACCTGTAACCTTTTACCACCCATACCTCTAATACCATCGATAACTTCTTCACTACCCACAACACTTCCTTCCCTTTCCCTCACACCTCCTACCTAACCTATGCCATCTACCTCCATAACACCTCTGATTACCCCCATGGGTAACCCGCCCTCTTCCACCATCCACTTTTCCCTCTACATCTTGTGCGCATGTATCACCTTTACCCAAGAAGGTGTAACCTAAAGGAAAAAATCCACTACCCTCCAATAAGGTAGTTAAACTAACCACACACTCTATTGCTAGTTCATCTACCATGCCCCTACCCAAGTAGACATGACCAACACCTAAGACCACACCACACACCAAGTTAGTAGCCCAACCCGCTCCCCCTCTTGCAAAGACTCTTCCCATATAGTTAGCCACACCTACACCCCAAACCCACATTCACTTCCCATTGTGATCCACTAGTGGGATCCTATGCCAAAATCTTAACCAATCTCCTCGAAACTTCCGTCATCACATTACCACCTCTTAGACCTTATGACCCACTCAAACCCAAACCAAAAGGGTTTGAAAAAACCAAAATTTACACCTACCATCGTGTGCTAGGGCATGATGTAGAGGACTGTAAGATTTGAAAACCACTCTTGTCTAGTTGTGCCCTCTTGAAGAAAAATTTGATGATGTTGATCTTCTCGATGAGGACCCCATTTCACCAACAGCAATTTCCACGGTTCTTCCCTCATTGCCTACTCAATGACCAAAATCTCCACCCCCATAACTCTCGTAGATCCATCCCCAGATTCGAGATTAACATGGTTTGTATCATAGAGCTCGCCCAACCTCCACCCAAATTTCGGTGTGCCCAACTCATTTCAAAAGGATCCTTCCCACCTTTTGGCTTTTGCCTTTCCTGTCATTACACCTTTCATGGCTCACCTACTTCATCTACCTCCTCACCTCAAATCAACATGATCCATGTTGCTATCCACGCTTAGAAGGAAAAAGGAAAGGAAAAGGAAACCAACCACCAACTCTAGACCCAACATACCATTTGTACCCACACCTAAAGTCACTATCCACGGCCCCACATATCCTATTTCTAATGGGGTTACACATCACATGATCCTCAAACAACTACACCAATCCTCCCTCAAAATGTCTCTATATGACCTCATCTAAACCTCTGAATCCTATCGTCAAGATCTCATGGAGGTTCTTTAGTCTATTGAGGTTTTACCCAATGACCCTACACTCGTAGCATCCATTATTACACCTCATCATGTAGCCTCTCTCACCAAATTACCACCTTATTTTACACCTCCACCTACTCACCAAGTAGCCACCCTCAGCTTCTCAAATGAGGAAATCACACCACACCAAACGGATGACTCATGATCCAGCCCTTTTCATCTCCGTCCATATTGATAATATACGTGTATGACATGTTATGATCGATGGGGGTGCTAGCATTAACATCATCTCTTCCCATTTATTCACCAAATGCGCATACCGATAATTACATGCATAAACATCCTATCATGTTGCATTCATTTAATGACACTATCACTTCTACACTTGGCACCATCATCCTCCATGTTCACGTGGGCCCCTGTACTATTCCAAAGTTATTTTACGTCTTAGAGGGGAATTTCAATATAACTTGTTGTTTGGTAGACCCTGTATTTGTGTTATGGGTTGCATTCCTTCCACTTTGCATTATTGTGTGAAGTTTGAGCATGAAGGACACACCTATACCATTCAGATGACTCATCATCTTTCAAAACCTACAACATGCTTTATCGACCCAATGACATGCTTGTACCCATTAAGGTGTCTACCTCCATGACCACTTCCTCTTCACCCACACCTCCACTCACTAGTGCCGCCGCTACCTCAACCGCACCTAAATCCTCCATTCCTACCACTGCCACAACCTCCAAGGCCAGCCCGTTAGCTTCCCAATCAGCTAGCTCCACCTCTGATCCAACCTCTAACACATCGTCTATCCCAACTACCCGCATATCGACCATCGATCCTTGGAAGGTGTTTTTATACGCCTCACTCTGGGAGAGTATCGCCTATATAATGTCAACACATTCCTTACTCCACAAGAGTATGGAAGCCTTCACCAACACCCTCACTATGATCATTGCATAGGAGAGCATCTCCTTTATAGTCCTCCCCACCTTTGCACCAATCTCACCTATGGGGGACTTGATACTTCCACTTAAACACCTGAACCACCATCACAAACCCACCCCTTTTCTACGAACCTTTAGTCACTCACCAATCGCTTCGCCCACACCTTCATGCACCGATGTGCGTGGAAAGGTTTTTGTTTTGGCTTTTACGAGCAAGGCCATCACACTTTTATTTCATGTACTACCCACAAACATAATGACCGTAGTAGTGGTATCAACTTTGCTGAAATACCTACCAAGAAGGCCTGCATTGAACTCATTGAGGATATCGACCCTTCTTTGCCTTTTTCACCCGCTCCACATTCTTCACCACCTTCACCGATAAAGTCGATGGATCTAGAATCCATTCCTCCTATTTTTTTTTTCCATAAACATCATTTCCTTGGGGCCTCTAACTTATCAATGTGAGGGCAAGGCCCCCTTTTCTTCTCCCTTCCTATATCCTGAAATGATCGATGATGATACACCTTCTATTAATGTCGTTCAATGTCAAGATGATGAATTTATACTCACCTACCTTGGTGCAAAAGAATCTTATATTCATCGGTCATTACCATCTCAGACGCAAACCATGTTAAATGAATCAATTATCAAAATCAACATCCATACTCGGAGCGACCCGCACATTCTAAAGATCGCCAATCTTTAGATACTCACAATATGAATCCATCACTTCTTTTCTCAAAAATCATAACCATGCTTTTGCTTGGTCTTACGTTGACATGCCTGGTATTGACCCCACCATAGTGGTCCACAATATCGTAACCATTCCCGATGCCAAACCCATAAAACAAAAGCTGAGGAAAATGCACCCTCACATTGCTCTTTTGGTCAAAGAAGAACTTCAACACCTTCTTTCCATTTCCTTCATCTTACCCATTAATTATCCCCATGGATTTCTAACATTATCCTTGTCACTAAGGCGATAGGGGGACTTCACATTTACATAGATTTCCATGACCTCAACCTAGCTTGCCCGAAAGATGACTTTCCTCTACCCGGTATTGACTAATTGGTTGACCTTACTGCTGGTCATGAGATGCTATCACTCATGGATGGTTTCTCGAGTTATAATCAAATCTTGCTTGCCCCAAAGGATCAACAAAAACCACATTCATCACCCCTTGGGGACCTTCTACTATCGAGTCATGCCTTTTGGCCTTAAAAACACTGGTGCCACATATTTGCGGTTATGACTTACATCTTCCATGACATCATTCACCGTACATTGAAGATTACGTAGATGATCTCCTTACCAAATCTAAATGCCGCTCAGAGCACCTCACTATCCTAAAGACCATCTTTGACCACCTTATTAAGTATTGTGTTCGCCTTCAGCCCAAGAAGTGTATCTTTATGGTTCTCTTAGGAAAGCTCCTGGGATTTATTGTTTCCTTACGTGGTATAGAGGTTGACCCTGCTAAAGTCAAGGCCATTCTTGAAATTCCTCCACCCACTAACCTATGGCAACTATGTAGCCTGCAAGGTAAGTTGCAGTCTATTCACCGTTTCATTTCGTAACTTTCCGATTGATGTTAGCCATTTCATCATCTTCTCAAAAAGGATGTCTCCTTTAAATGGGATGATGACTACCACAAATCTTTTGAGGCCTTAAAAAATACCTTCTCCAACCACCCATACTCATTCCACCTAAAGATGATCAACCCTTTTACCTATACATCTCTACTACCAATCACTCCTTAGGGGCCATGCTCACTCATCGTGATGAACAACATAAGGAGCAGGTGGTTTATTACATAATCCGTACTCTTCTAGACTATGAAACCCGATACACCCATGCTAAAAAATATTTTGATTAGCCTTAGTTTTTGTTGCCACCAAAATCCATCATTACCTACTCAACCATAAAACCTATGTAGTGACCAACACCGACCCCTTACACTTCATGTATGCCAAACCTTATCATAACCAAAGGCTTGCACACTGGCACATGCTTTTGGCTGAACTCGACCTCGAATTCATCCATCAAATGTCCATCAAGGGCCAATATATCACCAAAAATTGGCCGATGCACCTATTTCCGGGATCAACCCTCTAACTTTGACTTTCCGTATGAGTTAATTACTACTCTTTCCTTGGGCAAACCTACTTACCAAATGACACTCTTCTTCGATGGTTCCAAGTGTTAGCATGGGGATGGAGCTGGTGTTATCCTCATCCCACTTGATGGTGAACCCATGCCTTTTTCTTTCAAACTTGATTTTTATTGTACAAACAATATTGTTGAATACAAAGCACTCATATTGGGTCTCTAGGTGCTTATGCCTTACATGTCAAGTCAATCAACATCTTTGCTGATTCTTAATAGGTCATAAACCAAGTCAATGGTATATAATAGTGTCGTAATGAGATACTTCAAAAGTATAAGCATCATGTGGACATAATTTTGACCACTTTCGACCATTACGCCCTTCAAACCATCCCATATTCTACCAACAAATTTGTAGATACCATGGCCTGCTTGGCTTCTCAGATACCCGCTTCACCCGCCGACTCTAAAATATTTGTCACCATATAAAGAATCCAATCACCTTCTTATTTACCTCATGAAGTTTACTCTATCAAAACCACCGCTCCCGACCCGAGTGACCTTTGGTATAAGCAATACACATACTATCTTTCCCTCTCCATCTTACCTCCCGAACTCACTTGTAATGGACAATGCACCTTTATCAAAAGAGCCTCTCATTACATCATCATGGGTGGCCTCCTCTTTAAGCATGGCTTTGATGGTATTCTCTTACGGTGCCTTATGAGTTCTGAAATTCCGTATACCATTGAGGAAGTTCATGATGACATATGTGGAGGTCACTTCGAGTGGTCTCATGATTGCTAAACATATTCTTCGCCTAGGCTATTATTTGGAAAACTCTTAATCATGATTGTTGTAACTATGTTAAGTGTTGTGTAAAATTCCAACAACATGCCAATCTTCATCATACACCCAGTCATGCCTTACAGGTCACCCGTGACCTTTGGCCCTTCTCTCAATGGGGTTTGGATCTTATCGAAGAGATCAATCCCCATTCTTCCTAGAGACATCAATGGATAATCACCGCTACCAAATATTACACCAAATGGGTTGAAGCCATACCTCTCATCTCCACGAAAGCCAAGAAAATATGTGAATTCATCAATCATCACATTATCTATCACTTTGGCATTCCACATCGCCTCATCACTAATAACGGAAAACAATTCAAAAATAAAACCTTGCGAAAACTTTGTGATGCCTTCGGCATTCAACTAAGTTTCTCATCACCTTATTACCCACAAACCAACGGCCAAGCTGAATCCACTAATAAAACCCAAACAAAATTCTCATGAAAGTGGTTAATGATACTGGGAAGGACTGACATACACACATTCCTTTCACCTTGTGGGCATACCATACTAGTATTCGCACTTCCATTGCTGCCACTCCTTTTTCTCTGGTCTACGGTATAGAGGTTGTGTTAGTGCAAATATACAGCACCCCAAAATCAACCTTTAAATCTGCTATTGGGAAATGGTCAATTTGGTGTGAATGCACAACATGGAGTTTTCCCTAAGTGTGGGACCTTGCAAATTGGGAAAACTCTCTAGATTGTGGTGGTTCCTAAACCTTTGTTTAGGTGTATGCATGCAATTTTGTAGAGGTTCTGATTCAAAATTCCTACTCTAAAACTACCAAGGAGACAGGGTTGAGAGAAAACATGGAAATGGAAACAAAACTAAGAAAATAGAATGGTGATACACCAAAGGAGTGCTGGACTTCTTGCTTTGCAAATTTGACACAGATCATGGAGATTCAACACCAAAACATGCACAGATTACCAAAATGCAATGAAAGATCAAAAGACAATAATAAATGCATGAGAGGATTGAAAATTGATCACAAAACATACATTATCATTTCCAAGTTTGATACAATACGTTCCATTGGCAAAGAGGAAAAAATGAGTTACAATCTCCATGGGAGGTCTGAAATTCTACAAATCTACCTGCTAAGGAAGAAAAGAGAGCTTGCAAGAGCAAGGACGTCCAACCATTACAAAATGAGCCAAAATAGCTTATATTGATCAAACAGAACGAAGAAAGGTGAAAAACATGGGAAAATTGATTCAACATCTCCAACCACTGACAAGATTCATTAAAACAACAAGGGGATGCCGTACTTCATCAATTTTAGTGGTTGGGGGTCGGTTCGCATTTTTTCTTGCGCTAGAGACGCATTTCTTCAATTTTCTCCCTCCAAATTTGCCCAAAACTCAAAATTGAAGCTTCTATGGCATATAGGGCATTGATAGCTTTCTAATGGTACCAAATTTGATGAATTTTGACCATTGGATCGAAAGATATGACCTTTTAAAATTATGTGGCCAAATTAGGGCAAAAAAATGGGTTCGCAGGGCAAAATCCTGATTTTTTCCTCTTTTTCAAATTGGGAAAATTTCCCAAAAATATCTACGCCCCACTCCTTTGATGATACATGGTGCCCTTTGGTTGATCCGGGCCTCAGGAGAAAATTCTGCCCAATTTTCCGCATGGGAAAATTTTCCAAAAGTCCTCGTTGACCCAACCTCCACTGCTGATGTGGACACATGGCACCATCTGATTCAATGCGGGGCCATAATCAATTTTTCTCCACTCTCCTTTGCAGGCTCACGGGTGAAATTTTGACCTTGATTTTTTAGCCAAAAAGGCTAAGTGTCGCAAATTCTTCCCTAGCCCCATGCGAGTCCATTCCCTTCCTTCATCGGGCCCGTGGGCCAAAATTTTCCTTTGTACCTTTTTTCCCCAAAAGGGCTAAGTGCCAAATTTATCTCCACACCTCCGCCAAGCCACCAATTTCCTTGGAAAATTTCCTTCTCCACTCCGCCGGCCCAAGATTCCCTAGCAAATTTTCCTCCTTACCTCCTGGGCCCGCCTAGGGCAAATTTTCACTGTTAACTCCACCGAGCCATAACTCAAAAAATACAAGGAGTTAGAATGACTTCTTTACCTTTCTAGAAAGGTGAAAAAATTATCTATCTAATGAAGCCATACCTAGAAAATTTTGAGTTCCTGAAGCATGCGAAAAATCCATTTTAAGTACTAGCAAAGGAAAATGAGGAGTTAACCAAAATAAGCATGGGCTCATTTTGGATAACAATTCAGCAACTCAGAGGGGTCATCTACCTACTAGATGAAAATACCAGCTACCTTGAAGCATCCATTGGGCATGGAGTCATGATAGATAGCTTGCAAACTGATCTTCACTTGAAAACTTTCCCTTTTAAGCCTCTTGAAAACCACTGAAACTAAAACCGGTTGTGACCAAATGCCAAGACAATGCATTGTGCAAGAGAAGAATCATACATACCCCAAGTGGGATATGCAGAGTGTGAACAAGCACTTATTTTTCAAAAATAAAATACCTACTCTACTCTAACTGGAGGCAAAGGTGAGCTAAACAAACCTCGCAATCAAGTTGTGCAAAATAACTTCCTTCCTTAAAATTATCACCATGCAAATGATTTGGAGCTAACATGGCTGTTATTAGGAGTGTAAGGCTGATCTAAAATTGTTTCTCCACTCCCTCCATCAATTTATTAACATTAATGGAAAATACCTCTTTAAGCTAACTTGCATCGGACTTCTGGAGGTGTTGATGATGACCCTTGGTACTTTAATGCTCATCCCCATGCCCTAAAGTAGGCATGGCTGGTTTTGGCATCTCCTTTGGCTCTAATAAAGCTAAGTACCTGATTGGGCATGGTCTAATCCTTTGGATTTGCCCATTTCTCTGAAATCTAACTCCAAGAATGGAGTCTTCTTGTGGACCTTCTTGAGTGGATGGTGTGAGATGGATGATGACATCCTCCTGCCTTTTCTCTTCCTCCTCCTTTGAAGAACATGGAAGATAAAGATCTTCCAACCTTGGTTCTAGAGGGCTATTATGAAGTGCAAGCTGGTGAAAATGAATGATATCCTTCATGGCAGCAATTTCTTGTGTTTGGAAGATGGATGATGAAGGATAAAACAATGTGATTTCAACTGGTTCCTCTCCATCAAAACAATCCTCCAAATTTGACAGATAAACTGCCTCCTTGCATGTCTTCTGCACGCAGTGTGCTCAACCTCCTCCATGGTGTCCTTCGAATCTACAATTTTCTCACCATGGTTCCCCTCATCTTCAAACATGAAGTTTGAAAGATCAAACTCTTCCTCAACATCAGAGCTTGAAGGGGATGAAGTGGGAGGAAGAATTGAAGGTTTTTCGTGGCCTGCTCCGCACTTGGAGCCTCTGAAACTGTATGGTCCTCCTCCATAGCTGGAATGTACTCCTCTTCTTTTGGATTAGGAGTAGCTCCTTCTTCCCCTACTTGTGTTGTAGCTGGAGCTTCCACCACTTGTGGCTTGACCTCAGCCTCCTCCATAGGCTTAACCAATAAGGGAACCTTTGAAAACTCAAATTTAGCAGCCCAACTCTTTAGATTTTCTATCATTTCTTCTCTGTTGGGTTCCTCTGTTTGATGTTCTCCTTGGCTGGTTTTTTTATTGTTTTCTTCCCAACATGGACTTGGGAAGGAAAGAAGAGTGGTGGGTGGGGAAGGCATTTCTTTTTGCTCTTTTAGAGGGGAATTAGATTTAGAAGGGAAAAGGGTAGAGGGACTAAATGGGATGGAAGACTAGGAGATGGAGAAATGGAATTATCTTTTGGGACAACAGATGGGAAACTCGAAAATTGACACTGCTGAGATAAAATAGATTGGGAAAGAGGAAAAGAAAAAGCATGAGATGGTGTGCTTACCCATTGACAAGGTTGCTGAATACTCCTCTCATACACCCCTATTCCTTTAGTCCACTTTGCAAGCAATGACAATGTTGCAACAATGAAGTCAAGTTTCTCTTGTGGGCTATAATGCCTTGGAAAAGGTCCCACCCATGGAAAAGGTGCCCTACAACCGATTCTAAATGCTTTCATTTGTGCTTGAGCCCTGGATTGCACCATGTTTTCCTCCATCTTTTGGATCTTCTCCAACAAATCTACATTTTCTTCTTGACTTCCCTCACAATCTGTGTACCCTTGTGCTTGACATGCTTCATAGCCAAACTGACTTTGGCATTGCTCAGATGGGTATGCATATTGGTTTTGAATTTGACCAAAATGCTGATCTGGAGGATTTGAAAAATATGTTGGAGGTGGGAAACATTGCTATTGTTGTAACAAATGTAAATTCCATGGGGAAAATGAAGTCATGATTACACAACTTCATGGGATGAAATAAGAATGAAGAGATGGAAGGGAAATGGATGGAAAATGAATGAAAATGAATGGAAAGAAGGTCTGCAACTTCAGAGATGGGTTACTGATCAGATGGAGTCGCTAGATGTGTTTGCAAGTGCCTCCAAAGGCTGAAATCTTCACAGGATCACACCAACCTACAAAAATGAAATGGGATACCTCTTGGTCCCACAGGCGTGCCAAAACTGTTAGTGCAAATTCTAAACACCCCCAAATTGACCTTCAGATCTGCTTTGTTGGGAAATGGTCAATTTGGTGTGAATGCACAACATGGAGTTTTCCCTAAGTGTGGGACCTTACAAATTGGGAAAAATCTCTAGATTGAGGCTGGTTCCTACTCCTCTGTTTAGGTGTATGCATGTAATTTTTGTAGAGGTTCTGATTCAAAATTCCTACTCTAAAACTACCAAGGAGACAGGGTTGAGAGAAAACATGGAAATGGAAAAAAACTAATCAAAACGAATGGTGATACACCAAAGGAGTGTTGGACTTCTTGCTTTGAAAATTTGACACAGATCATGGAGATTTAACACCAAAACATGCACAGATTACCAAAATGTAATGAAAGATCAGAAGACAATAATAAATGCATGAGAGGATTGAAAATCGATCACAAAACATACATTATCATTTCCAAGTTTGATAAATTACGTTCCATTGTTGAAGAGGCAAAAATGAGTTCCATCTCCATGGGAGGTCTGAAATTATACAAATCTACCTACTAAGGAAGGAAAGAGAACTTGCAAGAGCAAAGACGTCTAACCATTACAAAATGAGCCAAAACTGGCTTATATCGATCAAACAGAACAAAGAAAGGTGAAAAAATGTGGCCAAATTGATTCGACATCTCCAACCATCAACAAGATTCATTAAAATAGCAAGGGAACCCTCAAAATCCATTTTTCGATGCATTCGGCCATGCTTTGGAGAAGAAACAAACACCATACTTCATTAATTTTGGTGGTTTGGGCATCCTACATTTTTTCCCATGCTTGGAGACGTTTCTTTAATTTTATCCCTCCAATTTTTCCAAAACTCAAAATTTAAGCTTTCATGGCATAGAGGGCATTGATATCTTTCCAATGGTACCAAATTTGATGAATTTTGACCATTGGATCGAAAGATATGACCTTTTGAAATTCTGCTGACCAAATTAGGGCAAATTAGGGCAAAAAACAGGTTCGCGGGGCAAAATCCTGATTTTTTCCCTCTTTTTTCAAATTGGGAAAATTTCCTAAAAAATCTCTACGCCCTGCTCCTCTGATGACACATGGTGCCCTTTGGTATATCCATGAGCCTCGGGAAAATTTACGCCCATTTTTCCCGCTTGGGAAAATTTTCCAAAAGTCCCCGCCGACCCGACCTCCACTGCTGATGTGGACACGTGGCACCATCTGATTTGATGCGGGGCCTTAATAAATTTTTCTCCATTCTCCTTTGTGGGCTCGTGGGAGAAATTTTGACCTTGATTTTTTAGCCAAAAAAGGCTAAGTGTCACAAATTCTTCCTTGGCCCCGCGAGTCCGTTCCCTTCCTTCATTGGGCCCGCGGGCCAAAATTTTCCTTTGTGCCTTTTTTCCCCAAAAAGGGCTAAGTGCCAAATTTATCTTTGCACCTCCACCAACCCACCAATTTCCTTGGAAAAATTTCCTTCTCCACTCCACTGGCCCGAGACTCCTGGAAAATTTCCTCCTTACCTCCACGGGCCCGCCCAGGGCAAATTTTCACTATTAACTCTGCGAGCCATAACTAAAAAAATACAAGGAATTAGAATGAATTATTTACCTTTACGGAAAGGTGAAGAAATTATCTATCTAATGAAGCCATGCCTGTGAAAATTTTGATTGCATGAAGCATGCAAAAAATCTGTTTTAAGCACTAGCAAATGAAAAGGAGGAGGAGTTAACCAAAATAAGCATGCGCTCAATTTGGATAACAAGTTGTTCGCCTCTTGAATTCTAGATTCCATCCCTTTGTATTTCTCTCCATAACATGCTCAATGATGATGAATTTCACTAGGACCATTTAGCACAACTTGAGTTCTTAGACGAACGTTGTCTTAATGCTCTTGACCATCTCCAAGTTTACCAAAACGTATCAAACGTGCCTATGACAAACGTGTTCATGAACGAACCTTCCAAGTTGGTGATCTTGTCCTGAAGGAAAACCAACATGTAACCAAAGCAGAAAAAAGTAAACGGGAAAATTTTCTCCTAATTGGCTTGGACCATACATCGTGATTCATGCCTATGGATCAGGTGCTTATTGTTTATCTTCACTCGATTGTAAACCCGAACCTGAGCCCCTTAATGCCTTGCATTTTTGACCATTCTATTATTGACTTTCAGTCCTACCTCACCTTCTTCCTCTTTTCATACTCATCCCTTGAGTGTCATTCACTTCCCTTCTTTCACTATGCCATCCCCAACGACTAAACAAGAATCATGTGCGTACCCGTCACTCTTTTACCCTCTCTTAAATATGTGTACCACGAATTTGCACATGGCATGATTCTCATGGATACTTTTCATATTCTTTCATATGAGATCCCATGGTCATTTCACCTTGATTTCTGAACAAGAATATGATTCTTCACCTAAGTCTTATCCATGACTTAAAATCCCTCACATAATTTCCACATGGGATTCAACTCCTTGAGTCAAACTTCCAATAAAAAGAAACCGAAGCTTCCCGCATTGATCGCTTCAAGACCTCAAGGAGTTAATTTCCTCATCCCATATAGACTTCCTACATTAATCAATCTATCTCAAATACAAGTCAAACAAAAAAAAACTTCATTATGGACTTGCTCATTGTGACCTTGGATCTCTTGCCAAAAGGCATGCTACCTAATACCATATAACCTAACCATTTTTCACCTTCTCACCCTTTGCACCTTCATTTCCCTACGCCTCAAGGTACTGCTGAAACTACAACATTTGATGATCAAGTGACTATTCTTCACCTCTAGAATAATCAATCATGCAATGTCTTTAGGGTCTTACGTTCATCGATCTATCTAGGTTATGGTCCACCCGTTATGATCCTCACCAATCGATGGATCTCTTGCTTCCTCTTATCTTTTAATTTCTTCATTACGTATTGATAGTCCTATACAAGACTAGACCCTCGACACTTATCTCTAGGAAATTTTCCTCTTTCACCACAATCAACTTAAAATCACCCATACCTATTTGCCCACAATTCAACCACGCCTAACCAAAACCTAGACTCAATCATGCCTATAACCTACCGACCCATTCTCCTACCTTCTCACAGTTTCCCCTAGCTTAGGGAGAACTACATCGGCCTAAGGTCCCTGTTCGCCGGGACTATGTAGGTAGCACTCCAAGGGCATGGGGCCCTTGGAGGTTAGCTCAGCCACTCTCTACCCTAACCAATTCCCTCTCCCCTTTCCTAGTCACATTCTACCCTAGTTAGTTTCCTTTTTATATCAATAATTGGAAATTAAACCAAACAAACAATAATTGCTTCACATCTTTACCATCATCACTCATACATTCATTATGTCTACCATTTCTTTACCGTTATCATGCATTTTACTACAAAACATCTTAACATGACCCATATCATCATTAATTGCACAAATTAATGAATTAAAAACTCAACCAATCTCAACTCAACCATACCTAAACCAACCTAAACTTCATCATACCTAAGTCAACTTGACTCAATCCATGCCTAAACCAACAACCTGACTCAATCCATGCCTATAACCCGACTTCATCCATGCGTAACCCGACTCCATCCATGCCTAAACCAAAAACTTGACTCAATTCATGCTTAACATGACTCCATCCATGCCTAAACCAACAACCTAACTCAATCCATGCTTATGACCTGACTCGATCCATGCCTATGTCACGGATCTATCATGCATATACTACTTGGTTTCCATCACATATACAAATCAAAATAGAAAGCTACACACAACCATATATACATCATGCAATAATCACCATCATCTCTATAAATAAATCATCCAAACATGTGTATCCATATACATGACTCTCAAATATCTTTGGCACGCAGTACGATGTATATAACAAAATCTCAAAAACTCTCATATACATCCTCACTATCTTTGGCACGCAGGCTGGTTTCTATGTCAAAAATATGATGTCAAAAATAAACTAATCCTACATGGAGCTCAATCATCTCCCCATATGATATCCAAGCCTATCTCATCTGTCTCCTCCCCCACTCCTCTAGCCCGGTGTCTGGCTGCCCTCTCTCCACCTCACTGCAGTGCGGCTCCTGATGGTCTTGCCCCTGGAGCTGGCCTCCATGCACTAATGGCCTCATCCTGGCCCGGCCCTTGGGCCCTCTAGCCCCATGTACTCTCCACACTACATGTGCAGGATTTGATCCTCTCACTCGAGGCCTACTGTGCTATGTGCTCGGCATATGGTAAGACATATATCCCCGTTTCCATCAAGTGATCTTGGTAGTATCTCACCTCACCCATGGCATCTCTCAATCTAGCTACAACTACTATCTGTGGTGGTTCCATTAGCCTCTGACCCTACCCTACTCCTACCTGAATAACGGGACCACTCCCTACCCTCTGGTGGTGCCATCATCCCTGAAACCTACACCTATACTTGGGTCTCGAAGGGCTGCTATCTACGCCTATGCAAAGGTGGCCAATTGGCCCTTCAAACCTGTAACCCATCCTTGCGCCACGGCCAAATGGCCCTCAAACCTATCACCTACACTCGTAGGGAGGCTACCTTCACCCCATCTCCATCTCCACCCTCTCCCTCTCCCCGGTGTGGGTACTGGTCCCTATACTCCATGTTCCTGAAAAGCACCCACTTATTCTGTAGAGTCACAACTTGTGACTCGGCCTCTGATAGATGTCCCTATAATATGCCCAACTGGGTCACTAGGGTAGCTACCTTCCCCTATAGGGTGTCTCTCTGTACTATGATAGTAGCTAAATTTGGATGCCCTGACCTCAATGGCACTACTCGTAGCTATGCAACCCACCACCCTTTGTCTATACACTGCATCACCTCGACATCATCTATCCAATCGATTGGTGGCTCCTCATCTGCCCTATTAGCATTGTAGGTTGTGTAAGAGACATAGGTCTCTCCACATCATATCTACTATATTGTGGGAAGGGTGGAGGTATATCTGCGGTAACCTAAACTACCATCGACCCGGTCCTATGGATATCATGTCATGCTCCCATGCTCGCTGCCCCTCTATCCACCTATAGATTTGTAACCCATCCTGCTCCACCGCCATATGCCGGTATGAAGGGAAGCCCACATATGGCCTCCAAATGATATCCACACCAGATAACCCCTCCAGTAATTACCTATAATAGGTTACATCATGTGTATCTCTCACCACTCGGTGCTCTCCCATAACCGCACCTATCGCCTGTAGCCCACTCAAACAAAACCTGGCTCGAATGCATCGGATCGAGGCATACCAACTAGGTGCACACACACAATGTGCTCATAGGCCCAACAATGTAATAAGAATGTGCAGCATAAGCTAAATCGTTGTAGTCACCCATAAGCCCATAGCTCTCACCGTATGGTTGTACCAAGAACACGAGGCACCCATGCAAGCCGATTCTAGCACTCCACCATGTCGTGTAGGATCCCCATCAATGACCATGGGAATCTCCCACCCTCTACATCTGGCAATGAAAAATAGTAGACTACCTCCATCAAAAGCACTACCAACCTCATCTCCTTGGGGTAGGCTCAAGACATTACCCATGTAGCTCATACTGCACTTTGTGGAATCCTAACAATGTCATCCCCTCTCTAAACACTGGTAATAGTAACTCCTCGGATGCCTATGAGGAGATCGAGTAAACCTATGTACCTACTATAGGTAGTCACAAGATCCTATAAACATCCTCTAGGGTGATTGTGATCTCACCCGTCGGTAAATGGAATGTATTGGTTGCTAATCCCATCTATCAATGAGGGAAACCATCAAACTTGCCTCCCAAACTACGTTTGGTAGCATCTGACCCCAATCAAGCCCACATCTGTAACATGGCTCCACTCCTTGCGTGTCATGCTTCCTCATATCTCCATGAGAAAGGGAGGTACCCTATCCCTCATCCGTAGCTGGTCCTTGGCCTACATACAACCAATCATATTATTAAGCACTTGACCATACCTGTATACAACCTTGCCACCCCCACTATACCACTCACCCTAACTAAATCAACCTTTCACCTATATCTAGGCCCTAAATCAACACTACCTATCTACCCACACCTCAGACCCTCACCTATTTTCATTTTATATATCTACCCACACCTCGGACCCTTACCTATTTTCATTTTTCCCCTCTCACCTATCTTCCTTATTCACTCCCTACCCATACCCATAACTCTTCCCCCTACCTAACTCTCCCTACCCCTACCTATCTGTCTATAACCCATCTATTTTAGCTCCTTGTGGGCCTACCTCTCTAGCCTATTGACCGGCATTGGTCATCATCAACCGACCATGGTCCAACAATAACTAGCATCGATCACCATCTATGTGACCGATCATCGGTCCTCACCACCGAGGCCAGTATAAGCAAACCGACGTCGATCATCGCATTGCGGTAAAAACCCATGATGCCTTGCCCTATTTCTACCCACACTTCTCCTTTCTACCCATTTCCCCCACCAATGTCTACCCAATACCTATTCCCACCCCTCATTTACCTAAATCTACCCTCCCTTGTTCCCCTTTTCTCATTACATTCCCCGCATTCAAATTTTAATATCCCCCAAAACCCACTTTTCTCCTATCCGATTTCTATCCTCCACCTACTCACAATAAAAAACAATCGGAATGGGCTCTTACCTCATCATGCTGCCATCTATGTGGTGGTACCTCGGCCGCTTTGCAGGTCCACCCGATCCCTCTCCTACCTCTATCATCACCGATTTCCCACCGCTCAATCGAATCAAATCAATCACCCAATCAAATCACCACACTCATAGACCCACCTATTGACCAATGATCACTCACTCTATGGCTCACCAACTCAACTCTCCATGTCATTTGGTCACTTTCCACCTCTTTATCTCTCTCTTGTCATTTTCTCCTATGTGGCAAATGACAAATGATTTTCAAAAATGCGGCACCTTTTCTTTTTTAGCCTTCTTGACTTAACCAGTGATGGTTTCACCTTGACTAACATTGGTCTTGTGCCTAGCCTACCAGGGTTAGTTCATGGTGACTGACATCGGTTATTTATGACTCATTGTTGGTTATCCTAATTAGTCTTATTATTACCCATTCCCTTAATTTGCTATCCTGAATCCTTTCTACCTTACCCACACATGACTTGGACATTTCCCTTTACCCTCCTAACCTCATCATTTACCACCTAACCTCTTCATCATTTGGGGACTTGTTATTTTACCCATACCTCAGCCCTACCTGTGCCATGACCTAGCTACTTAGACTTAAAACATTGTTAGTGACCTGTGAACTCATGTGCTTGCTATACCTTGCGACACTGTTACCCATGTTATTTGACCTAATGACCTTACCTTGCCTCTTACCATGACCATTTATCCTAACCCAACCTTTGGTGTACCGGAACATACCTAAACATTCCTGCACTTGACCTGCGTTGTGTTTCGACCATATCCTATACCTTGGATACCGGAATCACCTCAACCTTGTTTGGATAAACCTATCGACCTTAGAAAATGTAGATTTTGCATGCTCTTCAACCTGGTACCATGTTGTAGTTTATACGTGTGCATGTGTTTGAATGTTACTACCTTTGACCCTGACCCATTACCTGGATTAACCAATTGGATCTTTACCCCTTTACCCCCGTTGCCCACCTTCCTCTTCATCACATTCACCTTTTATCAAACCACTCACCGATTCTGGCCTACGCCTCATTAGTTCTGGTTTGAGGGGGATCACCTTCACCCACACATGGAGCAACCACATCTTATTTTTTTCAGCGTCGCTTACCAATACAAGCTAAGTAAAAAAAGGGGCAAAATGTAGACACCAAAATTGGGTCACACTCCCCTCGGTCCCTCATCAAATAACTAGCTTGAACACACCCACCTAACCATGGTCCCTTACACCCCGCACTAATATTAATTAAATTAAATTAATCTATGTCCTCACAATATTTATTATTTACTTATCCTAATTAAGATAATTCCCACACCACCACCTCACATATACACCTCACCTAGACGGCTCACCCCAAATCTATTCTTAATATGTTTCCATAACTAACTAAGACCTAACTAAATCGTAAAAAGAAAAGCCTACATTCCCTCTAACCACACTCCCGCCCGTTAAAAATAAGCTTCCATTCTAATATGTGAGGGGAAACTAACTAGATCCAAATAATCAAGCAAATCTACCCATTTTAGTAAACTTAGGAAATCCCACCCTAACCGATGCCGGTCAACTGGAACTTTTGTTGGTTACATTTTATTCCCTCTATTATCCTTATTTCAAGGTTGGCACATTTTCTAAGAGTAGGAGAATAATCACATCTGCATGCAATCAGAGTGAGCATCCATTCATACACAAACATCCACAACCATCCAATCCAAGAGTTGATTCGGCCAAGCAAGGAGAAAATCCCCAGGCATGCTCAAGGAAGAGTCTCCTATTAACCAGTTGTCTTTCACAAAATAAATCTCTCACCACCATCTCCACTCTTCACCGATAGTCGGTAGTAGATTCCAAGTAAGTACACTTTGGTCTATTTAATACATTTTTCTTAGATACTCTCGGTACACTAGTCTATGCCTGAATGTCTCTCCTTCTCAAACGAGAAGTGCTACTGATATATAGAAAGAAAAGAGAGAGAAGAGGGAAAATTTGAATCTGTTCAAACCACCATGAGATATGCATCGAATCCTACTTTGAAAGTTCAACCACCGAATATCAATGCCTTCTACAAATCCTCCCATAATATGTAAATTCTGGTTCTAGCGGATCGAATCGAATCGGATTTGGTAGTTGAAGAGGTTGGATTCTACATTAATGGCCCGGAAGACTCTTCTTCATTTTTCACCTACTAGTTCCACGCAATAGCACGGCACTCGTTTGGGCTTCCCTTTTGATATGGGACACGTGGCAGCTAGATTAGAGTAAAAATCAGGTTTACGGGTCCATAATTTACCTTTTTCCCTTTTCCCTTTGCCTTTTGAATTTACTTGACCATTTTCCCCTTTGCCTTCGTTTCGTCTTGAGACACATGGAGATGTGGTGCTTGTTTGAGCTTCTCTTTTTTGGATTCACCTTTGGAGGAGTGCCGTTAGGACACGTGGCTCTCTCTGTTGGCTCTTCCATACTTAGTCAATTCTTGATTCTTTCTGAACGGTTTTGAGCACAAGACCTTGAAACTTCACCGCTTCTTTTTGTTCTTGCTCCTAGCTTCTCCGTGACACTGCTCCTTCATTTCGAGCCCACATGTAACTTGTTTGTCATCCTGGAATGTGAGCTCGTGGGTCTGAGTCATTTCCTTCATAATTTCCTTATGTGCAGGAGTTTTCTTGACCAAATTACGGGGGGTGAATTTGGGATAACAATTTGGTGACTCACGGGGACATCTACCTACTAGATGAAGAGACCAGTGGCCTTGAAGCATCCATTGGGCATGGAGTCAAGAATGATGGCCTGACACTGATCCTTCTTATAAAATGGACTCCTCGACTCTCTACACTTCGCTGACCTCTTCCTAACTCTGAATCTGCCCACACGTCGGCACTCTCAATTTTCATAAGAAAATCTTAAAATGGAGTTTTTGAGAGTAGAAAATTGTATTGACTTAGGCTTTCACCTGTCCCTTAAATGGACTATTTCAAACAACTTAAGTTGCTTTGGATTTGTTCCCTTTTAGAGCTAGCAACTATTATAGACTGCTATGAGTATTCTTGCCATGAATATTGAAGAGCCTAGCCCTATGCAACCACAAAGAAAAATTGACAAAACTTATATACAAGGACCAAAGCATACATGCCTCAAATGAGACATGCAGAGTGTGCATAAGCACTTCTTCTGATGAAAGAAAATCTACTCCTAATCCTAAACTAACTAGAAAGAAGAATGCTACATAAAGCCTACAACAAGCAAGGAGAAGTAGCTTCCTTTTCTCGAGAGAGGCATCCATGTAAATGATTGACACTAAATATTGTTGCCAGTATGAGTGAAAAACTGACAATAAGCCGAGTCCTCCACCAAAATCATCAAGGTATCAGCATTAATGTAAAATACCTCCTCAAGATGACTTGCATTGGACTCTTTGAGGTATTGATGGTGATCCTTGGTACTTTAATGCTCATCCTCATGCCTTGAAGTAGGCATGACTAGTTTTAGTTTCTCCTTTGGCTCGAATGAAGCCAAGTACCTGATTGGGCATGGTCTAATCCTTTGGATGTGCCCATTTCTCTAAAATTCAACTCCAAAAATGGAGTCTTCTTGTGGACCTTCTTGAGTGGATGGTGTGGGAGAGATGGGGTCTTCACTATTTCCTTCCTCCTCCTGAGAAGAACATGGAAGATTAAGATCCTCCAACCTTGGTTCCTGAGGGCCGTTGTGAGATGTAGGTTGTTGTCCTTGGATGTTCTCCTCTGTGGTAGCAGACTCATGTTCTTGGAAGGCGGATGATGGAGGAGAAAATGATGTGATCTCCTCGGGCTCCTCTCCATTAAGACAATCCTCCAAGTCAGACAGATAATCTACCTCCTTGGGCTCCTACTGCATGTGTTCGACCTCCTCCATGGTGTCCTTCGAATTTGTAATTTTCTCACCATGGTTCCCATCATCTTCAAACATGAAGTTTGAAATATCAAACTCTTATTTGACATTAGAGTTTGAAGGGGATGAAGTGGGAGGAAGAATTGAAGGTTCTTCTGTGGCTTGCTCTGCACTTGTTGCCTCTGAAACTATATGGTCCTCCTCCACAATTGGAATGTACTCCTCTTATTTTGGATTAGGAGTAGCCCCTTCTTCCCTTTCTTATGATGTAGCTGGAGTTTCCACCACTTGCACTTGACCTTAGCCTCCTCTATAGTTTTAACCAAGCAAATTTTTGAAAACTCAAATTTAGCAGCCCAAATTTTCTAACATTTATTCTTTTTTGGGTTCCTCTGTTTGACGTTCTCCTTGGCTGGTTTTTGGAGTCTCTTACCAACATGAACTTGGGAAGGCAAGAGGAGTGGTGGGTGGGATCTCCACCAGTTGTTCCTTTGTTTGTGGAAGAGGGGAAGGCATTTCTTTTGGCTCTTGTGGGGGGGACATATATTTAGAAGGGAAAAGGGAAGAGGAAAGGAAATGAGATGGAAGACTAGAAGATGGAGAAATGAAATCAACACTTGGGGCAGCAAGTGAGGAGCTTTGAAATTGGAGGTTGGGTTGAGATGGTGCCTCTTGAGAAAGAGAAAAATAAAAGCTATGAGATGTTGGACTTACCCATTGACAAGGTTGTCTTGACTCCAACTCATAAGCCCCGATCTCCTCAGTCCATTGTGCAAGTTGGGGCAACATTTCAACCATGAAGTCTAGCTTCTCTTGAGGGCTGTAATGTCTTGGAAAATGGCCTTCCCATGGACAAGGTGCCCTATAACCAATCTTGAATGCCTTCATTCGTGCTATGCCCCTTGATTGAACCATGCCAGCCTCCATTTTTTGAATCTTCTCTAGTAGACCAACATCCTCTGCATAACTATCGCCATCATATACGTCCCCTTGTCCTTGATAAGCTTCATAGTCAAACTGGTTTTGACACTGCTCATATGGGTAAGCATAATGGTCCTGGATCTAATTATAATGTTGATATGGAGGAGTTGGGAAATACATTGGAGGTGGACTGTATTGCTTTAAGTGTGAGTTCCATGAAGGGAATGAAGTCATGATTACACAACCTCATGGAATGGGAGAAAATGAAAGAGATGGAAGAAGAAAATGGATGAAATGAGTGGAAATGGATGGAAAAGGTCTGTAACTCAGAGAATGGGTTTTTGACCAGATGGAGTCACCAGATGTGCTTGAAAGTGCCTCCAAAGGCTGAAATATTCACCAAGAGCACATCGAACCTGATGAAGTGAAGTGGTAAGGTGCTTCAGACCTATCCCACCAGTGTGCCAAAATTGTTAGTGCAAAATCACAACACCCCCAAATGATCTCTAAAAATTTGTTTTTCTAAGGTAGACTCATTTGGTGTGATTTGCATAACATGGGACCATCTCTCAAGCTGTGGGACTTACGGACTTGAGATGGCCCTCCAGAGAAATCTAGATTCTTCTTCCTGATCCTAATGCTAAACTAATCCTAATGCAGAAATGACATCTAACTATACCTATCCTAACAATGCCAAGGAGATAGGGAGAGAGAAAGTGCATAAAGAGGGAAATCCTACACTAATGAGGTGATAACACCAAGAAAAGGGAAGTGAGATATTATGTTGAGGGAGAAAGAAATAGAGAAAATGGAGATGAGGAGATTAGACAGAAGTGACACTGGACCAGATCTCAGTAAATCATCCATTAAATTCCATAAAACACAACATTCTACATCTGCGAAATGTGAAATAAATGCACGAAAAACAAATGCGGAAGGGAGAGGCACAGAGAAACAACAAAATGATGCAAAGGGTTGAAGAACACCACAAAAACATGTTTTTATTTCTCTAGAAGGTGCACAAACCATTACATTTTTGGAATAGAGGAACAAATACATTTTCCAGGCATAGGAG
Organism: Taxus wallichiana var. yunnanensis; assembly: GCA_018340775.1. Lineage (NCBI taxonomy): Eukaryota > Viridiplantae > Streptophyta > Pinopsida > Cupressales > Taxaceae > Taxus > Taxus wallichiana. The sequence goes on from CM031236.1 coordinate 143,553,656, forward strand.
AAGGTTCACTACTCAAAAATGGCGTCGAGAAACAAATTTGACAGAGTTTCTCTATGCCCAGAATGTCTCTCCTTCTCAAATGAGAAGTGTTATAGTATATATAGAAAGAAAAGAGAGAGAAGAGGGAAAATTTGAATCCTACTCCAACCACCATGAGATACGCATCGAATCCTACTTTGAAAGTTCAACCACTGAATATCAATGCCTTCTACAAATCCACCCACAATATGTCACTTCTGGTTCCCAGTGGATCGAATCGAATCGGATCTGGTAGTTGAAGAGATTGGATTCTACATTAATGGCCTGGAAGACTCTTCTTCATTTTTCACCTACTAGGGCCACGTGGCAGCTTGGTGCTCGTTTGGGCTTCCCTTTTGATATGGGACACGTGGCAGCTAGATTAGAGCAAAAATCGGGTTTATGGGTCCGTAATTTACCTTTTTCCCTTTTTGTGAAACGTAAAACTCAGAAAAATCCTGGAGCCCCGAAGCTCCACCTTTTGAATCTGCTTGACCATTTTCCCCTACCTCCGTTTCATCATGAGACATGTGGAGATGTGGCACTTATTTGAACTTATCTTTTTTTTGGATTCACCTTTGGAGGAGTGCCGTTAGGACACGTGGCTCTCTTTGCTGGCTCTTCCATACTTGGTCAATTCTGGATTCTTTCATGAATGGTTTTGAGCTCGAAGACCTTGAAACTTCACCACTTCTTTTCCTTCTTGCTCCTGGCTTCTCTGCGACACTGCTCCTTCATTTCCAAGCCCACATGTAACCTATTTGTCATCTTGGAATGTGAGCTCATAGGTTTAGTCGTTTCCTTCCTAATTTCCTTATGTGCGGGAGTTATCTTGACCAAATTTTCCAGGGGAGAGTTTGGGATAACAATATTTACATCTTTTTGTGGGTTATTTGCCTTTTCACCACTCACTACACTCCCCGATAACTATCCCCTTATACCGCTTCCAAAACCCCTCAAAACCCTATCCTAGCAATCTAACACTCCCTTTCGACCTACCCAACCCTTTGTGTAATCACAAAGAAGATCCAAATTCCATTCTCGCAACATCTCCTATATTCCCACATCAATATCGACGTTAGTCTCCTAAACCACCATTGGTCAAGCTTATACTTGGCATTGGTTTACCTACCCGATATTGTCCCTTTACTACCATTCACCAACTTGATCTATAACTCCTCCCAGCTTCACCAAAACCCCACCATACCTACTCATTGACCTGCATCCCTACCCACACCTCCTAGACACCTCACCTAGTTCCCCATAAACCTAGAAAATAGACCCAGACCCCTGTTCTTGACTCTCTATCATTTCTTCAATGACCGACAACAAAGGGTCACAACTAACCGACATCGATCAGGACTAGACCGACATTGGTCTCTATGTCTGTCAACATAGTATAGACTAGCAACCTACCTACTTACTCCCAAGATACCTATAATCACCTGTGACCTTCATCGATCTTTCTCGGACCTACATAAACCCGTAACCATTCTCTTGACCTCCGGATCTGATCCTAACCTAGCCTCGTTAGATTATGATTTTTTTATTGTGTTTATATGTGATGCCAAAATCATATTGACTACAATAGGACAATATTTAACTTATTTCTCGCATTAATTTTTGTACAACGGTGGATTGACAACTATCTAGGGAGTATCACACTTCTCGGATCTAGCATATCTTTGGCAAGCACCATCCATTGCATATATTGTTTAACTTTCATTTGGTGGTCTTGTTGTCTATTTTAGGTAGTTCCTCCTAGCCAAAAGGAATCTCTCACGATTAGTGTGGATCAAGAAGTCATACGCACGTAACAACCTTCATCTAGCTTCAACAGGTATTCCTCCTATCCCTTTTACCCTTATCTATTTCATCACATTCTAAGAAACACTCTAAGAATCGGGTGAAACATACGGCCTACACAAACTTGTTCTCGCATGCCGCTTTGAATTGTATGTCTATTTTTAGTTTATGGAGGTCTAATGTTTCCACAACATGGATATGCCTATGTGTTATTTTTTCCTTTATCCACTTGAGTGGTTTGATGCATATATTATTGTGTGTTGAATTTATTTCTCTATTTTATGCGTTTAACTCATTTTCTAGGAGGCCATGCCTATCACTTGCTACATGGTCAAATCTATGTCCCTAAAGTTTGTATCGATTAACACAACAAATTTCCAAACATGTGCATTGATGGTTGTGTGATGCTTATGTCTCTTCCATATAGTGTCTACCATCAAACCCGCTAACTGTTTCCCCTCATCTAATGGAATAATTTTTATATTGAGGAATTTGTTAAACCTCCAAACATTTTTTCTATTTTTCCTTGTCTAATTTTTTTGGGCTGAATTTTTGTTATGATGATATTGTTGTTGGATTGATACTTAGACATTCTGATTATTATATCTCGATCAGTAGATGATAGACTATGCAAATATTTAGACTATTGACATGTTGTGATTTACATTTTGATTATGATGCACTAGATGACGATGATGGATAATTATATATGTTGATTTGCGTATTCTAATTTATACTAACATTTCATATTATGGATGCATCACCTATGTTGGATGTTTTGAGTAGAATTATGATTTTATGAATGGTAAAACTGAATTAATTAATATGATGATAGGTGATAGAATTGTTAATTTTGGATGACGATTATTGATTTTTATATGTATATTATTCTCGATGTTGTTGATGCGGCCATAGGGCTAGAGAGGTATTTTGTTTATGTTGTAGGGATATTTTATCACATACATTGAAAGGGGATAGGGGACCAACCACGGAAGGATGTTGGGTGTTGTGCAACATGGCCAAAATTTGACAACTTATGTATAATGTTATGTTGTGTTGTTGCATGCTTTATTAGGAGGTTCCCATGGGGAAACCTCATTTATTTGGCCATATGTGTGTTTAACCCGATTCTTAGAGTTTTCCTTTGAATATTGACAAAATAGATAAGGATAAAAGGGTTAAGCAGGAATACATGTTAAAGCTAGTTGAAGGTTGTTGCGCGCGTATGACTTATTGATCCACAATTGATCGTGAGAGGTACATTTTGGCTAGAGGAACTACCTCGAAATGAAAAACAAGACCACCAAATAGAAATTATATAGTATATTCATGACTTCCGAGCGTATGCTAGTTCCGAAAGTGTGATACTCCCTAAAAGGTCATAATCCACTTGTTAAAATAATTCAATATTAACAATAAATGAAATCCTATTGTAGTTAAAATGATTTAGGTATATCATTCGACTACAATAAGAAAATTCGTTCACAATAGGATAAGCTATGATTGAATCTGAAGGGCTAGGTATCTATCAGAGTACTAGTACTGGTCAGGGTTTGGTTTTGGGTGTTTTGGGTATTTGGTGGGGATTTTAGGCTCTATTCTTGATCTGAGGGTAAAACATAGAGACCAACGTCGGTCCAGTGTAACCAATGATGGTTTATGATGGACTGACGATGGTCATGGGTAACCTAGTGTCGGTACATTTGGGTGGTGACAGAAACTTATTAAAATCTTGGTGTAAGGATAGATCTGAGGCTAAATGGAAATGAAGAGGGAAATGGAAAGGTCTATGGAGATCTTAGGTGTACTCAGAGGTGTTTTACAATCAGGTATGATAAATTTAATGGTGTGGGTGAAGGAATGATCAAACTTGCATGAAGGTAAATGGTGGGAGAATGAGAGTGCAAGTAGAAACTAATAATAGAGGTAACAGAGCCTACTAAAATGAAATTAGATGAATGTTGGTTAACAAAATACTTACTATTGTATGAGCTTGATGGCTAGATGGAAATGGTAGTTGATCAGATGGATGGAATTTGGTGTGGTGATGGCACTTCCCAAGATTCTCCCATGAATGCAAATGGCTCTATGATCACTTTTGATGTTGGTGTGGATGTTCGGATGCGTGTGCTAATTTTTGTTCTACTTACATGCGTTCTGGTTTCATATCTTGTGCTAAGAAATGTGCTAACCTCGAAATAAGGTTGTTTTGGGGACTAAATGGTAACCGATGATGGTTCAGGTTGACCGGTGACGGTTTAGGGTGACCGACGTCGGTTAGGGTAGGATTTCCTAGGTTTACTAAAAATGGGTAGATTTGCTTGATTTTTTGGATCTTGCTCATTTATTTATGTGGATTAGAACATAAAATTCCTTTCTAACTGGTTGGAATGTGGTTAGAGAGAATGTAGGATTTGATTTTTAGGGTTTAGGTAGGTCGTAGTAAGTTATGGCAACATACTTGGAGAATAGATTTGGGGTGTGGCGGCTAGGTGAGGTGGTGGTGTGAGAATTATCTCAATTAGGATATTTAAATAATAAATATTGTGAGGACATGGATTAATTTAATTTAATTAATTAAATTAATATTAGAGTGGGGTGAAAGGGGCCATGGTTAGGTGAGTGTGTTTGAGGTGATTATTTGACGTGGAACCAAGGGGAGTGTGACCCAATTTTGGTGTCTACATTTTTCCCATTTTTGTTTCCTAGCTTATATTGGTAAGCGACGCTGATAAAAATAAGATGTGGTTGCCCCATGTGTGGGTCAAGGTGATCCCCCTCAAACCGAGGAACTAACGAGGCGAAGGCATAATTAGTGAGTGGTTTGATAAAAGGTGAGTGTGATAAAGAGGAGGTGGGCAACAGGGGTAAAGGGGTAAAGGTCCAATTGGTGAATCCAGGTAATGAGTCGTGGTCAAAGGTAGTAACGATCAAATGCATGCACACGTATAAACCAGCAATGGTACCGGAGTTGAAGAGCACGTAAACTCTACATTGTCTAAGGTCGATAGGTTTATCCAAATAAGGTTGAGGTGATTCTGGTATCCAAGGTATAGGATATGGTTAGGAAACACATTGCGGGTTAGGTGCGAGGAACGTGTAGGTATGTTACGTACACCAAAGGTTGGGTCAGGATAAATGGTCATGGAAGGAGGTAAGGTAAAGTCATTAGGTCAAACAACATGGGTAATAGTGTTGCAAGTTATAGCAAGCACATGAGGTCACGAGTCACTAGAATGGTCCAGTCCAAGTAGTTAGGTCACCATGAGTAGGGTTGAGGTATGGGTAAAATAACGAGTCCCCAAATGATGAAGAGGGTAGGTGGTAAATGATGAGGTTGGGAGGGTAAAGGGAAATGTCCCAGTTAGGTGTGGGTGAGGTAAAAAGAATTCAGGTCAAAAATTAGGGGTAATGGGTAGTAATAAGACTGAGTAGGATAACCAACGATGGTCATAGGGAATCAATGCTAGTCATCATGAATTGACCTCGGTTGGCTAGGGAACAGGATGATGTCGGTCAAGGTAAAACCGTTACCGGTCAAGTCGGGTAGGCTATAAAAAGAAAAAAGTGTCACGTTTTGAAAATCATTTGTCATTTACCAAATTGGAGAAAATGACAAGAGAGAGATAAAGAGGTGGAAAGTGACCAAACGACACGGAGAGCTGAGTTGGTGAGCCGTAGAGTGAGTGATCATTGGTCGATAGGTGGGTCTATGAGCGTGGTGATTAGATTGGGTGAGTGATTGGATTGGAGTGAGCCAACGCATGATTGATGATGAGAGAGGCGGAGAGAGGGATCGGGTGGACTTGCGCGTGGCTTGGGTGCCGCCAAATGAGGCGATAACGTGATGAGGTAAGATCTCATTCCTATTATTGCTTTTCTTGAGTAGGTGGAGGGTAGGAGGGAAAATGGGGTTTTTTTTGGGGGAAACTATTAAAATTTGAATGTGGGGGTTTAATGAGAAAAGGGGAACAAGGGAGTGTAGATTTAGGGAAATGAGGAGTGGGAATAGGAATTGAGTAGGTATTGGTGGGGAAGTGGGTAGAAAGGAGGAGTGTGGGAGAAAAGGGGCAGGGCATCGTGGGTTTGTCACCGTGATAGTGACCAACGTCGGTTTTCTCTTAGTCGGCGTCGGTGGGTAAGGACTGTATTAGTTACATATGTGATAACCGATGTCATTTATCATTGGACCATGGTCGGTTTAGGTTGATGATGCTAGTTAGCAAGCTAAAGAGGTAAGCCCTCAAGGAGTGAAAATGGATGGGTTACGAGATAGATAGGTAGGGGTAGGGAGAGTTAGGTAGGGGGAAATTTATGGGTATGGGTAGGTGGGTGAATAAGGAAAATCGGTGAGAGGGGAAAAATGAAAATAGGTGAGGGACCAAGGCATGGGTAGATAGGTAAAATGAAAATAGGTGAGGGTTTGAGGTGTGGGTAGATAGGTGGTGTTGATTGAGGGCATAGAAATAGGTGAAAGGTTGAGTTAGAGAGGGAGTATTTTGTAAGTAGTATAGTGGGGGTGGCAAGGTGGTATTAAGGTATGGTCAAGTTTGATTGATATGATTGGTTGTATGTAGGCCAGGGACCAAATATGAATGAGGGATAGACTACCTCCCTTACTTGTGGAAATACGGGGGGAGATGGAATGCGAGGAGTGGATCCATGTTGTAGATGTGGGTCTCATTGGTGTCAGATGCTACCAACATGTAGTCTGGGAGGTGAGTTTGATAGTTTCCCTCATCGATAGATGGGATTGGAAACCAATACATTCCATTTGCCAACGGTGAGATCACGATCACCCTAGAGGATGTTTACAGGATCCTGTGACTACCTATAACAGGTAGACAAGTTTAATCGATCTCCTCGAGGCATCCAAGGAGTTACTACTACCAATGTTTGGAGAGGGGCTGGTAGTGTTAGGTTTCCACATGCCAATATGAGCTACAAGGTGATGTACCAAGCCTACCTCGAGGAGATGAGGCTAGTAGTGCTTCTGATGGAGGTAGTCTGCTATTATTTACTACCGAGATGAAGAGGGTGGGAGATTCCCATGGTTACCTTGATGGGTGTAATTCATGACATGGTGAAGAGCAAGACCTAGTTTGCATGGGGGCCTGTATTCTTGGTAAAGCTATACAGGGAGCTATGGGCTTACGGGTGACTACAAAATTCTGCTTGTGTTGCACATTCGTGTTACATTATTGGGCCTATGATCACATTGTGTGTGTGCACCCAATTGGTATGCCCAGTGACGCATTCGAGCCATGTTTTTTTCAAGTGGGCTATAGGCGATGGGTTCTAGTTATGGGAGAGTGCTAAGCGGCTAGAGTGACACATGATGTAGCCTATTACAAGTGATTATTGGAGGGTTTGTCTAGTGTGGACATTATTTGGAGGCCATATGTAGGCTATCCTTCATATAGGAAGATGGTGGTGGAGCTGGATGGGCTACAAATTTATAGGTGGATAGAGGGGTGGCGGGTCGGGAGCATGAGATGATACATTAGATCGGGTCAGACGACAATTTAGGTTGCCTTAGGATATACCCCCACCCTTCCCTTAGTATAGGAGAGATGATGTGGAGAGGCCTATGTCTCCACCATGACCTATAGTGCCAACCGGGTAGGAGGAGCAGCGGTCGACCGACAGATAGATGATGTCGGGGTGACAGATAGTGCATGAATGTGGTGGACTCCACAACTACGAGTAGTACCGCTAAGGCCGGGTAGCCAAATTTGGCTACTATCATAGTTCAAAGAGATGCCCTATAGGGGTAGGTGGCTACCTTGGTGACCTAGTTAGGCATAGTATAGGGACATCCGAGGGAGGCCGAGCGCATAGGTGGCCACTTTTTAGGCACAGGAGAGTATAAGGACTAGCACGTGATCGGGGGAAAGGAAAAGGGTGGAGATGGAGATGGGGTGTAGTTAGCTTGCTCTACAGTGCAAGTGACAGTTTACATGGCCTATTGGCCACAACACGTGGATAGGTTACGAGTTTGCGAGCTAGTTGGCTCTTGCACAGAATGATAGTGACCCTTGAATCCCGTATAGGCACATGCTCTGGGGCCGATGGCACCACCACAAGGGTAGGGACACGGTCTAATTATTCAAGTAAAGTAGTAGGGCGGTCGTTGAGCCCATGGCACCACCGCAAATAGTACCCACTACTAGATTGAGAGATGCCATGGGTGAGGTGAGATACTACCAGGATCATTTAATGGCAGCGGGGATATATGTGTTATCATATGCCAAGTACAGAGAACAACTAGCCTCGAGTGAGAGGATCAGATCTCACACACATAGTGTGGAGAGTATAGGGGGCCAATGAGCCTAGGGGCCAATTTAGGGTGAGGCCACTAGTGCACGAGAGTCCAGCTCTAGAGGCAAGACCATCAGGAGCTAGACCAGGGCGAGGCGGAGGGAGGTCAGCCAGACGCCAGGCTAGAGGAGTAGAGGAGGAGACAGATGAGATAGGTTTGGACATCATATGGGGAGATGATTGAGCTCCATGCATGATTATTTTATTTTGATATCATATTTTTGACATATATATCGGCTTGCGTGCCGAAGATAGTGAGGATGTACATGAGAGGTTTTGAGATTTTTTTATATACACCAGCCTGCGTGCCAAAGATATTTGAGAGTCATGTATATGGATACACATGTTTAGATGATTGATTTATAGAGATGATGGTGATTATGGCATGATGTGTATATGGTTGTGTTTAACTTGCTATTTTGATTTGTATATGTGATGAAAACTAAGTAGTGTAGGCATGATAGAGTCAGGTCATAGGCATGGATTGAGTCAAGTTGTTGGTTTAGGCATGGATGGAGTCATGTTTTAGGCATGGATTGAGTCAGGTTTGTGGTTTAGGCATGGATTGAGTCAAGTTGACTTAGGTATGATGAATTTTAGGGTTGTTTTAGGTATGGTTGAGTTGAGATTGGTTGAGTTTGTAATTCATTAATTTGTGTAATTAATGATGATATGGGTCTCATTGAGATGTTTTGTAGTAAAATGCATGATAATGGTAAAGAAATGGTAGATATAATGAATGTATGAATGATGATGATAAAGATGTGAAGCAATTGTTGTTGGTTTGGTTTAATTTCCATTTATTGTTATAAAAAGGAAACTAACTAGGGTAGAATGTGATTAGGAAAGGGTAAAGGGGAATTGGTTAGGGTAGATAGTGGCCGAGCTAACCTCTAAGGGCCCCATGCCCTTGGAGTGCTTCCTACATAGTCCCGGTGAATAGGGACCTCAGGCCGATGTAGTTCTCCCATAATCTAGGGAAAATGTAAGGAGGTATGAGAATGGGTAGGTACTTTATAGGTATGGTTGAGTGGTATGGTTTGAATTGTGGGGAAAAGAGGCATGTGTGATTGTAAGTTGATTATGGTGAAAGAGGAAAATTTCCTAGAGATAAGCATCGAGGATCTAGTCTGTATAAGATGCTCAACACGTAATGAAGAAGGTAAAAGATAAGAGGAGGCAAGAAATCCACAGGTTGGTAATGATCATAACGGGTGGCTCATACCTTAGACAGGATGATGAACGTAAGACCCTAAAGACATTACTTTATTGATTATTCTAAAGGTGAATAATAGTCACATGCTCACCAAATGTCACGGTTTTAGAAAGTCCCTTGAGGCGGTTGGAAATTAAGATGCGAATGGTGAGAAGGTGAAAAATGGTTAGTTTATATGGTATGCGGTAGCTTGCCTTTTTGGCAAGAGATCAAACATCACAATGAGAAAGTCCATGACAAATTTTGTTTTCTATTTGACTTGTATTTGAGATAGACTGATTGATGCAGGAAGTCTATATGGGATGAAGAAATTAACTCCTTGAGGTCTTCGCGAAGCTGATCGATGTGGGAAGCTTTGGATTATTTTTTTTTAAAGAAGGCTTTACATAGTTGTGCTTCGAGGGCGTAGTCTATTTATATCAGCAATGTAGAGAGAAAGATCTCCTTTTTGAGGGAGTCATCTTTTTATTTGAATTTTGACTCAAGGAGTTGGATCCCATGTGAGGGATTTTATGTCATGGACAAGACTAAGGTGCAGAATCAGATTATTGTTCCGAAAGCAAGGGGAAACAACAATAGGATCTCATCTGAAAGTAGACGAAAAGTATCCATAAGAATCATGCCATGTGTAGAGCTGTGGTACACATATTTAAGAGATGTTAAAAGAGTGATGGGTACGCACATGATTCTTGTTTAATCGTTGGGGATGGCATAGTGAAAGGAGGGAAGTGAATAACACTCAAGGGACAAGCATGAAAATAGGTAGAAGGTGAGGTAGGACTAAAATTCAACAATAGAATGGTCGAAGATGTAAGGCATTAAGGGGCTCAAGTTCGGGTTTACCATCTAGTGAAGATAAACGATAAGCACCTGATCCATAAGCATGAGTCACGATGTATGGTCCAAGCCAATTAGGAGAAAATTTTCCTCGTTTACTTTTTTCTACTTTGGTCACATGTTGATTTTCCTTCAGACAAGGTCACCAACTTGGAAGGCTCCCTCATGGACATGTTTGTCATAGGCGTGTTTGATACGTTTTTAGTAAACTTGAAGATGGTCAATAGCATTAAGATGACGTTCATCTAATAACACAAGTTGTGTTAACCAGTCCCGGTGAAAGTAATCATCATTGAGAATATCATGGAGAGAAATGCGAAGTGATGGAATCTAGACTTCGAGAGGCAGAATAGCCTCTGTACGTAGACCAGAGAAAAATGTGTGGCAGCAATGGAAGTGTGAATACTAGTATGGTATGCCCACAAAGTGAAAGGAATATGTGCTAACCATTCCTTCCCGAGATCGTTAACCACTTTCATGAGAATTTTGTTCAGGGTTTTATTAGTGGATTCAGCTTGGCTGTTGGTTTGTGGGTAATATGGTGACGAGAAAATTAATTGAATACCGAAGGCGTCACAAATTTTTTACAAGGTTTTATTTTGAATTGTTTTCCATTATCAGTGATGAGGTGATGTGGGACACCAAAGCGACAAATAATGTGATTATTGATGAACTCACATATTTTCTCGGCTTTTGTGGAGATGATCTATTGATGTCACTAGGAAGAATGGCAATTGATTTCTCGATAAGATCTAAACCCCATTGAGAGAAGGGCCAAAGGTCATGGGTGACCTGTAAGGCATGACTGGGTGTATGATGAAGGTTGACATGTTGTTTGCATTTTACACAACACTTAACATAGTCGCAACAATCATGGTTAAGGGTCAGCCAGTAATAGCCTAGGTGAAGAATACGCTTAGAACCACGAGACCACCAAGTGACCTCCGCACATGCCATCATGAACTTCCTTAATGGTATAGGGAATTTTAGAACTTGTAAGGCATCGTAAGAGAATACCATCAAATCCATGCTTATAGAGGAGGCCACCCATGATGACGTAATAAGAGACCCTTTTAAGAAAGGCACGTTGTCCATTACGAGTGAGGTTAGGAGGCAAGATGGAGAGGGAAAGATAGTTTGAGTATTGTTTATACCAAAGGTCACTCGAGTCGGGAGAAGCGGTTCCGATAGAGTAAAATTCATGAGGTAAATAAGAGGGTGATTGGAGTCTTTGTATGGTGACAAATATTTTAGAGTCGACGGGCGAAGCGGGTATCTGAGAAGCCAAGTAGGCCATGGTATCTACAAATTTGTTGGTAGAACATGGGACGGTTTGAAGGGCGTAACAGTCAAAGGTGGTCAAAAGTATGTCCACATGATGCTTATACTTTTGAAGTATCTCATTATGACATTGGTATATACCATTGACTTGGTTTATGACCAACTGAGAATCACAAAAGATGTTGATTGACTTAACATCTAAGGCATAAGTAGCCTGGAGACCCAATACGAGTGCTTCGTATTCAGAAATATTGTTTATACAATCAAAATTGAGTTTGAAAGAAAAATGCATGGGTTCACCATCAAGCGGAATGAGGATAACACCAGCCCCACCCCATGCTGAAACTTAGAACCATCGAAGAAGAGTGTCATTTGGTAAATGAGTTCATCCAAGGAAAGGGTAGCAATAGACTCATCTGGAAATTCAAAGTTAGAGGGTTGATCCCCAAAAATAGGTGCGTCGGCCAATTAGTCGGTGATAGCTTGGCCCTTGATGGAATTTTGATGGATGAATTCAAGGTCAAGGTCGGCCAGAAGCATGAGCCAGTGTGCAACCCATTGGTTTTGGTAAGGTTTGGCATACATGAAGTGTAATGGGTTGGTGTTGGTCACAACATAGGTTTTGTGGTTGAGTAGGTAATGGCGGAGTTTGGTGGCAACAAAAACTAAGGCTAGGCAAAAAATTTTGGCATGGGTGTATCGGGTTTTGTAGTCTAAAAGAGTACGGTTTATGTAAGAAACCACCTACTCCCTATGTTGTTCATCATGATGAGTGAGCATGGCTCCTAAGGAGTGATCGTTAGCAGAGATGTATAGGTAGAAGGGATGATCATCTGTGGGTGGAATGAGTACGTGTGGTTGGAGAAGGTATTTTTTCAAGTCCTCAAAAGCTTTGTGGTAGTCATCATCCCATTTAAAGGATACATCCTTTTTGAGAAGATGATGAAATGGCTGACATGGATTGAAAAGCTACGAAATGAAATGGTGAATAGATTACAACTTACCTTGCTAGCTACGGAGTTTCCGTAGGTTAGTGGGCAGAGGAATTTTGAGAATGGCCTTGAATTTAGTAGGTTCAACCTCAATACCACATAAGGAAATGATAAATCCTTGGATCTTTCTGAGAGAACCACGAAGACACACTTCTTGGGCTGAAGGAGAACATAATACTTAATGAGGTGGTCAAAGTGGAATTTAGATTTGGCAAGGAGATCATCTATGTAATCTTCCAATATACGGTGCATGATGTCATGGAAGATGTAAGTCATAGCTCGTTGATATGTGGCACTAGCATTTTTAAGGCCAAAAGGCATGACTCGATAGTAGAAGGTCCCCCAAGGGGTGATGAATGTGGTTTTTGTTGATCCTCTAGGGAAAGAAAGATTTGGTTATAACCGAGAAACCATCCATGAGTGATAGCATCTCGTGACCAGTAGTAAGGTCAACCAACTGGTCAATACCGGGTAGAGGAAAGTCATCTTTGGGGCAAAGCTAGGTTGAGGTCACAGAAATCTTTGCAAATGTGAAGTCCCCTGTCACCTTAGTGACAAGGACAATGTTAGAAATCCATCGGGGATAATCAATGGGTAAGATGAAGGAAATAGAGAGAAGGCGTTGAAGTTATTCTTTGACCAGAAGAGAAATGCGAGGGTGCATTTTCCTCAGCTTTTTTTTACGGGTTTGGCATCGGGAATGGTTACGATATTGTGGACCACTATGGTGGGGTCAATATTGGGCATGTTAGTGTAAGACCAAGTGAAAGCATGGTTATGATTTTTGAGAAAAGAAGTGATGGCTTCCTATTTAGTAGTATCTAAAGATTGGCCGATCTTTAGAATGTGCGGGTCATCCTAAGTATGGATGTTGATTTCAATAGTCGATTCATTCAACATGGTTTACGTCTCAGATGGTAACGACCGATGAATGTAAGATTCTTCTACACCAAGATAGGTGAGTATAGATTCATCATCTTGACATTGAATGACATTAATAGAAGGTGTATCGTCATCGATCATTTTAGGATATAGGAAGGGAAGATAAGAGGGGCCTCACCCTCGTGATGATAAGTCAGAGGCCCCAAGGAAATTGTGTTTATGAAAAAAAAGTTAGGAGGAATGGATTCTAGATCCATCGAATTTGTTGGTGAAGGTGGTGAAGAAGGTGGACAAGGGTCAATATCCTCGATGAGTTCAACATGGGCCTTCTTGGTAGGTAGTTCAGCAAAGTCGATACCACTATGGTTGTTATGTTTGTGGGTAGTACATGTAATAACAGTGTGATGACCTTTCTTGTAAAATCAAAAACCAAAACCTTTCCATGCACATCGGTGCAGGAAGGTGTGGGAGAAGTGGCGATTGGTGAGTGACTAGGGGTTAGTAGAAAAGGGGTGGGTTTGTGATGGTGGTTTAGGTGTATAAGTGGTAGTATCATGTCCCTCATATGTGAGATTGGTGCAAAGGTGGGGAGGACCGTAAAGAATATGTTCTCTTATGTAGTGATCATAGTGAGTGTGTTGGTGAAGGCTTCCTTACTCTTGTGGAGTAAGTAATGTGTTGACATTATATAGGCAATACTCCCCTAGAGTGAGGCATTGAAAAATTCTTTCCAAGGGATTGGTGGTCAATATGTGGGTAGCTGGGATAGACTATGTGTTAGAGGTTGGATTGGAGGTGGAGCCATCTAATTGGGAGGCTGACGGGTCAGCCGTGGAGGTTGTGGTAGTGGTAGGAATGGAGGATTTAGGTGCGGTTGAGGTAGCAACAACACTGGTGAGTGGAGGTGTAGGTGAAGAGGAATTGGTCATGGATGTAGACGCTTTAATGGGTATAAGCACGTCATTGGGTCGGTAAAGCATGTTGCAGGTTTTGAAAGGTGATGGGTCATCCGAAATGGTATAGGTGTGTCCTTCATGCTCAAACTTTACACAACAATGTAAAGTGGAAGGAACACAACCCATGACACGAATCCGGGTCTACCAAACAACAGGTTAAATTCTAATTCCCCCTCCAAGATGTAAAATAACTTTGGAACAATACGGGGCCCACGTGAACATGGAGGATGATAGTGCCAAGTGTAGAAGTGATAGTGTCATTAAATGAATGCAACATGATGGGATTTTTATGCATGTAATTGTCAAGTATGCGCATTTGAGTGAATGCATGGGAGGAGATGATGTTAATGCTAGCGCTCTCATTGATCATAACACGTCGTAGAAATATATTATTAATATGGATGGAAATGAAAAGGGTTGGATCAGGGTCATCAGTTTGGTGTGGTGCGATCTCTTCATCTGAGAAGATGAGGGTGGATATTTGGTGAGTAGGTGGAGGTGTAGAAGAAGGTGATAATTTGGTGAGAGAGGCTACGGGTGTAGGGTCATTGGCTAAAACCTCAATACACTGAAGAACCTCCATGAGAGCTTGACGATGGGATTTAGAGGTTTGGATGAGGTCATATAAGGACATTTTGAGGGAGGATTGGTGTAATTGTTTGAGCATCACACGATGTGTAACTCCATTAGAAATAGGACATGTGGGGTAATGTGGATAGTGACTTTAGGTGCGGGTGTAGATGTTATGTTGGATATGGGGTTGGTTGGTTAGTCGGTTGCCTTTTCATTGCCTTTATCCTTCGAGTGCGGGTAGAAATGTGGATCATGTTGATTTGAGGCAGGAGGTTGGTGAAGTAGGTGAGCCATGAAAGGTATAGTGATAGGAAGGGCAGAAGCCAAGAGGTGGGAAGGAACCTTGTGAAATGAGTTGGGCACACCGACATTTGGGTGGATGTTGGGCAAGTTCTCTCGATACAAACTATGTTAATTTTGAATCTCGGGGTGCCTATAAGAGTTGTGGGGTTGAAGGTCTTAGTTGTTGAGCGAGCTGAATAAGGGAAGAACTATGGAAACTGGTGTTGGCGAAATGGGGTCCTCATCAAGAATGTCATTATCATCAAAGTTTTCTTCAGGAGGACACAACTAGACAAGAGCAACTTTCACAGCCTTATAGTCCTTTACATCGTGCCCTGGCACACGATGGTAGGCACAAATTTTGTTTCACCAAACCCTTTTGGTTTGGGTTTGAGTGGGTTATAAGGTCTAAGAGGTGGTAATGTGATGACAGAAGTTTCGAGGAGGTTGGTTAAGATTTTGGCATAGGATCCTGCTAGTGGATCACAATGGGAAGTGAATGTGGGTTTGGGTGCAGGTGCGGTTAACTATATAAGAAGGGTCTTTACAAGAGGGGGAGTGGGTTGAGCTATGGTCTTAGGTGTTGGTCGTGTCTACTTGGGTAGGGGCATGGTAGATGAACTGGAAATAGAGTGTGTGGTTGGTTTAACTACCTTATTGGGAGGTAGTGGATTTTTTCCTTTAGGTTGCACCTTCTTGGGTAAAGGTGATATGGGCGCATGAGATTTAGAGGGGAAAGTGGATGGTGGAAGAGGGCGGGTTACCCATGGGGATAACTGAGGTGCTGTGGAGGTAGATGACGCGGGTTGTGTAGGAGGTGTAAGGGAAAGGGAAGGAAGTGTCATGGGTAATGAAGAAGTTATCGATGGTATTGGAGGTATGGGTGGTAAAATGTTACAGGTGTGGGTGGAGGTTATGTCGGGCACTTGGGTATATTAGAGGTCTGCGAGGGAGAAATGGGCTACTGCATTTTTGGTTTACCAGTGGATGGGGGTTTCTTAGCCAGGGTCGAGGGGTGAGGTCCTAGGATGGATGAAAGAGGTGAAGGTGATGAGGGTGTGATTAGTGAGGTTGGGGTATGAGATCTAGGAGATTGGTTCTTTTTTAGGGCCAGGTTAAATTTGGTGTTAGTTTTGGAGGATGTAGCTAGATCTAATTTGATGGGTGGATGAGTAAGGCTAGCCATTGGGATGACCCCTAAAGTAGTGATAGGTTTAGGCAAGGAAGATGATGTAGGTGTGGGTTTGGATGTGGATGCATGTTGGGTTATGGGTAGAGGTGTAAGTTGAGCCATGAGTGGTATCATGGGAGAAGTTGTGATAGTTGTAGTTGTGTTCGTTTCATTTGGTTGAAACACTTTTGGATAGATAGTGGAGGTGTCAGTGAGTGACATCTGCATTTGTGTTGAGACAAGAAGTAGAAGATGCCCCCAAAGTAAGGCTCTATCCACATAATCCAGGTGATCGGCTAAGCATGAGAATGACACTGCTGTAGGTGAGGTTGATGTGGATCCAATGGTGATTCTCATAAAATGTGTTTTAGAAACAGGGAAATTGCTAGCTTCAGCCTCTGTGGGTAAGAGAGCCAAAAGTAAGTCTATAGGATCTTGGGTGGCTAATGGAGAATGGTCACCTAGAGGTAACGACATTTCTACTAGATCTTTGATAAGTGGAGGAGATGATGGGTGCTCCTCTGTGGGTAGAAGAGATGAACAAGCATCTCCCATGGGCCAGAGAGGTACTGTTGGTGATGGTTCTCTAAGTGGAGAAGCCAAAGGTGAAGTGGTCTTGATGTTAATAGAAGGCTCCTTCACAGGTGAGGGAGGAGATGAAGGGTGTTCCTCTAGTGGGTGGAGGAATGGGTGAAGTGGGTTCATGTGTAGGTGGAGGACTTCAGGCTAGTATTTCCTCTATGGAAGGAATATGAGGTAATTGGGAAGCAACTGGTGCATCATTGAATATAACATGGACCTTGTGGGTATGGATATCATTAGTTAAGGTCTCTCTAGTTTAATCAGAAGAAGGGGCGTGATTAGGAAATGGTTTCTTGAAGATGTGTAGGTTTTGATTGCAGGTGCGTTAGGATTATCCAAGACTAACTTGCCGTTCTCGAGCATTTCCTGGACAATGTTCTTGAAAGTGATCCAATTTCCATCATTATGACCTTTTACCCGATGATATTTATAAAATTAGTGCTCTTTGTACCACGCATGCGTGGGGCGAGTAGGATCAAAATCAAAGTGTGGTTATATAGAAGGGAGGGTAATGGCCCCAACTTTAATGATATTTTCAAAAACAGAAGAATAAGGCTCCCCAATTGGGGTGTATTTCATTGTTCTCATCCGAATTGAAAATTCGGATAGGGAAAGATTAGATGAGGGCTTATCTTGATTTGATGGGTGAGCTGGGATGACCTTGAATACCATTGCATTAGCGGTTCCTTTGGCTTTTGAGTAATTATTCTGTGGTTTCAAAGAAGAAGAGGTATCATTTGAATTAAAATACAAGTTCTTATTTCGTAGTTGGATTTTCTTTTCTTCGATGGTGCGAATCTCTAGTTTTCGTGCCATGGTGAATGCCTCATCGAAGGTTCGGAAAGTCTGCACCTACAAGGTCGGTGAAATATGTCTAGCACAAGCCCAGTGAAGATCTCTATGAGTTTGGTTTGTGGTAATTAGAATGTGAGTTGATTGATTAGGCTATGCCAATGAGTGACAAAGTCCGTGATAAACTCGTCGTCATATTGACGTATAGAGTAGAGGTCAGTGATGGTAACCTTCTTAACAACATTGATAGATAAGTGATCCAAGAAGGCTTGGGTTACTTGATTAAATGAGTAGATACAATTTCTAGGTAACCCACTATACTAGTCCAACGCAGTCTAGTCGAGACATGGGAAATGTCTTCAAAATAAAAGGGTCATCATGGGCGATCGATAACACTCGTGTTTGAAAGACAAGTAAATGTTGTTGTGGGTCCTCTTTGCTATTAAAGCGGTTAAATTTAAGCATTTCTCAATGTACAGGATATGGATGAATAGGAATGGATGGGTGTATGGGTTCATTGCAAATTTCATCGTAGGTGAGAGAGTTGCATGAGTCAAAAATCGATGCCTCCAAAGGTGTCTACATCTTGTCCATAATTAACTTGATGACGTCATTGGTAGGTGGTGATGGATGGGTACCTTCTGTAGCATAAGAGGGTTGGTTTTGGACATATGATGGAGGTGGCATTCTAGTAAATGGCGATGCCGCATAGGTAGTTTGAGAATGAGGGAGTGAGATAACAGGTATGTACCCAAAATTAATGATAGTTGAAATGGGAGGCTCTTAATAAGTACGTATATGGAGGTGGAAGGGTTGAGGTAACCCTAGTAGCAATGGGGGCTAAGGAATGTGGAATAGAAAGGACAATGTTTTGAAATGGGGTAGGGGTCATCAACACCGGGGGTGGTTGTGTTGCTATGGGTATGTGTGAGACAATAGGCGTGGATGAGGTTATGTTCTGGGTGGTCACAGAAGGTATAGTGGACGCTACGGGTGTGATAGATGTGGTAGATGTGATGGTCATAGCGGTATTGGGCCTAGTTGCAAAATTACGTGGCAAGGCATGTGCGGGTAGCACAGAACTAGAAGGGATTGATGCTTTGAAGTAGGAACGAGTGTCGAGGGGATAGATATGGGCATGTCATATATCAACTGACCCGAGGCATCTCGAGTAGATGAGTGGGAAAGATAGAACTGCAATGCGACAGGTTCGGTCAAGGAGTCGTGCGAACTCCTCATCACCTATGGTGATAATGATAGGTTGGATAGGCTCCATAGGTGACAAAATGGAATGTGGTGAAGGACTAGGTGTTAGTGGTTAAAAACTAGCATGGAATAAGAGAGCATTTGATTGGCAACGAGTCAAGACCATGTGAACAAGGGCTAATCTGGTAGAACTGATTTTGGTAAATGACACAAAAATATGAAAACAAGTAGTGGAAAGTAGATTGGGTAAAAATGTCAGCTAGAAAATTAAACAGGGATAAGCGATGCGAGTCAGGGTAAATCGATTTCGGTCACGGTAACCGTGATCGGTCACTGTGGAAAAAGAACAGTTTTCCAAAATAAGGCAAAAGGCTAATAATTTGCTAGGTAGATAAGCTGCAGATGGATTTTATCAGGACAAAGAAGATGATGAGAGTTACAGAGACTCTAAACAACAAATAATATGAAATAGGTGTCCTTTTGGGTAGGTTAACCAAAAGAACAATAAACCGATGCTACCGTCGTGTAAAACTAGTGACAATCGAGGGTAACCGATGACGGTTGTTGGAATGACACCTTGTTCTCATGAAATTGAGACAAAGATGAAGAAAATGTGGAATCAAACCCAAAATTTTGAGAATGATGAAAATGGGGTCCAGAACACTCAGTCAAGTTGGAATACACCAACTATGATGAAGAGTGTGCAAGGAGAAATAAAAAGATGAAGAACATGTCCTCTCACCTCAAAACACAAGTCAAGTAGAAACACTAAGAAATACGATCCTAAGAGTGCTCTTTCCTTTATGTTTTTTCAACTTATGCTATTTAGAAGACTGACTCATGAACTTTAGAATAGAGTTTTTAGTGAGGAAGGCTTCCTACGAAGAAGGAGATCTACAAGGAGAGGTTTCAGTTATGTTATGGTGGGGGTGGGCTGTCCTCTAAGATAATGAATCGATAAGAAGTAATGAGTTGGGTGCCCACTGTGCCGTGATCATGTGATCACCTACAACTTCTTTTGGGTGAGATGTTGTTTAAGAATGTGTGTATTTTTCAATTTTGTGATGTTTGGTAAGACTTAGAGAGAGAGAGAGAGAAAGAAAGTGATTTTCTATGATTCATTTTTCAACCATCAGCTGGGCATGACTTCTAGCATATAGGTTGCCCTCATTTAATGTGAGCTAATGCAGAAAACAAAATGAAATGCAATTGATTTTAAGCCCAAATTGAAATATTGAATTCGATCATACAAAAAGATGAACATGAGAGACTATGATCTTTCACTAATGCAATGATCTGATAAAAGAAAATAAGAATTCTTTTATAGCACCAAAACATGATTGCTTTGAGACAATAGAAAGAAGAGAAGATTCTAGGGAGAATTTTAATGTGAGAACCTTTCAGAAAGGAAACAAACATACAAATTTTCACCTAGAAATGAAGAAATGCAAGGAACCCCGAATGGGTCCCACCAGGCATGCCAAAATGTTTCACCTGATTCTTAGAGCGTTTCTTTGAATATTGACAAAACAGATAAGGGTAAAAGGGCTAGGAGGAATACCTATTAAAGCTAGTTGAAGGTTGTTGTGCGCATATGATTTATTGATCCACATCTGATCGTGAGAGTTTCATTTTGGCTAGGAGGAACTACCTGAAATGAACAACAAGACCACCAAATAGAAATTAAATAGTATATGCACAGTGGACTACCTAGCGTATGCTAGTTCCAAGAAGTGTGATACTCCCTAGAAGGATGTCAATCCACTTTGTTTAAAATAATTCAATATTAACAATAAATGAAATCATATTGTAGTTAAAATGATTTAGGTATCTCATTTGACTACAATAAACAAATTCGTTCACAATAGGCTAAGCTATGATTGAATATGAAGGGCCGAGGTCTGCACGAGTATTGGTACTAGTAAAGGTCTAGTTTTGGGCTGTTTTGGGTATTTGGTGGGGATTTTAGGCTCTGTTCTTGGTATGAGGGTAAAACACAGAGACCGACATCGGTCTTGTGTAACGATTTACGATCTGTGATGGACCGATTTAGACGATCATGGGTAATCGGCATCGAGTACTGGTCGGGTGTGTAAACTTATTAAAATCTTGGTGTAAGGACAGATCTGAGGCTAAATGGAAATGAAGAGGCAAATGGAAAGGTCTATGGATATCTTAGGTGTACTTAGAGGTGTTTTACAGTTGGGTACATGAAATCTAATGGTGTGGATGAAGGAATGATCAAACTTGCATGAAGGTAAATGGTGGGGAATGGGAGTGCAAGTAGAAACTGATAATAGAGGTAACAGAGCCTACTAAAACAAAAGTAGATGAATGTTGGTTAACAAAATACTTACTGTTGTATGAGCTTGATGGCTGGATGGAAATGACAGTTGATTAGATGGATGGAATTTGGTGTGTGATGGTGCTTCCCCGGATGCTCCCGTGAATGCAAATGGCTCTATGATCACTTTTGATGCTGGGTGTGGATGTTCAAATGTGTGTGCAAATGTAGGTTCTGCTTGCATCTAGCTCTGGTTTTGTCTCTTACTCTCAGAAATGTGCCAACCTCAAAATAAGGTTGTTTTGGGGAATAAATGGTAACCGACGATGGTTCTGAGTTAACCGACGATGGTTTAGGGTGACTGATGTCGGTTAGGGTAGGATTTCCTATCTTTATTAAAAATTACCAGATCTCGCTTGATTTTTTTTGATCTTGTTCATTTCTTTCGTGGATTAGAATGGAAGCTTCCTTTCTAATGGGCGGGAATGTGGTTAGAGGGAATGTAGGCTTTGATTTTTAGGGTTTAGGTAGGTCTTAGTTAGTTATGGAAACATACTAAGAATAGATTTGGGGTGAGGTGGCTAGGTGAGGTGGTGGTGTGAGAATTATCTTAATTAGGATATTTAAATAATAAATATTGTGAGGACATGGATTAATTTAATTAAATTAATTAAATTAATATTAGAGTGGGGTGAAAGGGGCCATGGTTAGGTGAGTGTGTTTGAGGTGATTATTTGATGAGGGACCAAGGGGAGTGTGACCCAATTTTTGTGTCTATAGGGTGTAATGTGTTCCTTTCCTTTAATTTTGGTTGTTTTAATTTGTTGTGCATGTGTTTAATTATTTGGGAAATATTGTCACTTTATTAACACTTGCTAATGTGTCTTAATTAACTAGTTTAGCTTAAATTTGAATTAAAAGGGAAGATATGACATGTGGGCAATAAATTGGGTAGATGGTCCTTGAAATATTGTGGATGTAAATTAGATTTGTGTTGGGTTTTGTGTTGTGTACTCTTTCCCAACTTCAAAATTCGGATTTTGACTTGGGAGACTTTTTTTGGAGGCTTGTGGGACAAGCTAAGCTTGTCCCATGCCTCTTAAATTCATCCAAAACCATACCTATGGTATGGGGAGTTAATTTTAGGCTTAATTATGCATTTTGGAGTGTAAAAAGGTAAATAATTGCACTTGTTACTTACCACATTTAATTTTGTCCTTGTTAAGCATGGTGTGCAAGTTAGAGTGTCATGTGGGCATGTCATAAGTCTTACATGTGCATTTAATTACTTTGGGCTTGGTGTTTGACTTGTGTGTTTGAATGGAGGGATGATAAAGTGACATCCTACATAGAGCCACCTCATCATCCTCACATCCCTTTTCTATTTATTGGATGATTTTGATGGATTTTGGGTTACTTTCCTTATTTGTTTCTCTTGCACTTTTGAAATTTGGTCTTGGCTTTCATACTTGGATTTTTATTTTGGAGTTGCATCTTGGATTGAGTTTGGGTGAAGGATTCAAAGGCTTTTTGAGAAAAAGAATTAGAATCTTGATGGAGAGGTAGGATCTCCTTTTTTTGCATCTTTGTATTATTGTATTTGATGTAGAAATGGTGTTTGTTTGTATATTGTATGAGTGTTGTGGTTATGTTGTTTGTAAATGGGTAGCTTGCCTTAAGTTGTGTGTGGGAGATGGATTTATGGGACCATTGGGGAGGGAAAAGGGAGATGTGAGGCATGAATTTTGGAGGGAGTGTGAGTTTGAGTTCCACCTATGGGGAGTGAAAATGATAACATGGTTATATTTTACATTTTACAAGTGTAGAAATAAGGATTGATTTATGTTTTGAGTTGTGCACATGGAGGCTTTTGGGTGGAACTCCTACTTCACTTGGGAGACAAAAGGAGGTGGTGCCCATATTCCATTTCTCCTTGTTGGCTTGTTGTATTCAAGCCTTTGTGCTTGTTGGGGAAATTGTTATTTTGTTTGAATGTGTTATTATGGAATGCTTATTATGGAAGCCTCTTGTAATAGTTGTCAAATTTCATAATTGTTATCCTGTAAAATTGACAGGGAAATTTTGTGGGTAACCATACCAAAAATTTATTTTGGTCCCCTGAGAAGGTCTACTAACGTTCAAAATGGCTTAAAATTCCCTTCCGGAAATCAAGTTTTAAAGAACTTAGCCATTTTCAGCCTTTTTGAACTGGGCGCAAGAATTGACATGTCAACAGTACAAAACATGCGCCCCTTTGAAAAACCTTTGGCACAAAAAATAACATGTCAACATCTATAAAGTTGCGCCCTTTAGGTGCTAAGAGTTACATGTCAACATCCTCGAACCTGTGCCAAAGAAATGCACTAAAGGCACGGAAATTAACATGTTGTCATGTCCAAATGTGTGCTTTAGGTGCTGAAGCTTTAGTGTCGACAAAAACATAGTTACGCCCCATGGCACATGATGGGTCATTGTATTCATCCAATCATTTAACTGACATAATCTTTGTCAGTGTCATTATAAACCAGTGTCCTAGGCAATATGCAATGGAGTCTAGGAGAACCAGTTATGTGTTGAGTTTGTTGGGGGGTTGTTTAGCTTTAGTGGCTATTCTACGGAAGTGCAGTTAAAATCTACGGAAATTAAATACAAGTCTACAAAATTCAACTGTTTGCAATGAAATGGATTTCAACAACTAATCTTCTACTATAAAGTAAAATACGCACACACTTATTCTTAACAATTTAAACCATAACTGAATAACTGGAATTTTCAATAGAAAGCAAGACTGTTCATGAACTAAATTTGCATAACAAAAGCATCTACTTTAAGCAAAAGTAGTAATGGAGAAAACAGGGACAATTAATCAAAGCATGCATGCAAAAACTCATCAAATGATAATTGTAGTAAAACTAATTGAAGGGCTGTATGCATGAAAAACTCAAAGTAACCTCGTATCTCCTCGGTCGAGTGGGCCCTTGCTCTTCCTCAAGATAGAGTGATCAACAAATTCTGATTCTCAAAATACCGTAGCTTTCATTAACTTCGAAATGAGTTCATAACATATCAAAAACAAATCCATAACAATATGTAGAAAATCTCTTCAATAATCAAAAGTTGTACTCAAGTTCTGAAGACAAAGTCTTCATATAGATAATGTTGGTTACAAGATCCGCCATATCAGGCGGCATAAAACACTGTCCATCAAATATCAATTAAAAACTCATAGATTCCTATAGGCCGTTAGAGTCAAGCCCAGAGACCACACACCTTACCACAAGTGGTAAGGACTTCTTATAAATTTCCTTCCATAACAACAATCGTATCTACTACTTCAGAAGGAACATGAACTCCTCATGTTGGGAAAAAATAAATGGCTTATGTAATGGCACAACTTGAAGACCCAAAGTTGCAATTCAAGTATGATACTCCCAAAATAATCCTCAAGAGGGTCATAAAGAATAATTTTTCCCAAGGAGATACTCCTATCTACATGGAAACAAAGAAGGACATTTTGAGGATTTCCAAGAAAGCACACACGGGGAAGAAGTCATGGATGTAGACCCTAGTTAGTTATTGATGCCACTCAACAGATGACAATTGATTTAGTTAAGAGAATGCATGCTCGACTTGATGATTTGCATGCTCAAAAGAAATTCAATGTGCCAAAGAACACTTTACCCAATGTGTAAATGTCCTTGAGAACTTTATATGAGATATTAGTTTCTATACAAAGTCATCAAGATGTAGCAGAGAAAGGGTTACAGTGACCAACACAAACATATGACCAAGATAAATTCCATGATGGACAAGATACTAGCTGTCATAAACATGGGTCTTTGTCTCAATGTATTACGAATCAAAATCTAGGACTTGAATATAACAAAGATCTACATGGCTAACATTTTGAAATAATTAGGTGATTGGATGGCCATAGTGGAAGGATTACTAATAGAGATATGGGGTATAGTAGAGAAGATATATGAATTATTAACTAAAGCTCATATTACTTTATGCATCATCCACAAGGCAAAGTTAATTCACAATTCCATCTTTGAGCAATAATTACAAGGCATTCATTGCTACTCTAAGTGCTAGCTTTTCCCAAGAAGATATGGCTGGGAAGACATAATATATTATGGCATTGGTGACTTCTAAATGGAAAAGTGGAGAAAGCTTCACTTCTAGTGAAAATGCTAAACCTATCTATAATAGAGTTCCAATACTCATACAAGAAGTGCCTAATTTGATGAGGCCACCTATTTTGGACTTGGGTTATATTGAGAATGAGTTCAAAGCATGTGTGACTAAACTTTAGTGTAGTCAAATGTAGTCTACGATGCAACTTCTAGTGGAACCTAAGTAGAGCTTGAACAAGGCACAATCAGTAGCTTTCCTATTATTAGGATTTAATATTGTTACATATGTAATCTTAAAAATAGGAAGTATCAACTTTATTGCATGGAATCTATATTTTATCCTTTAATTAGCCACTCACAAACATTTTGATTATTTGAGTTATTTTTAACTAGAATAGCCTATTTTCAAGCCCCACGATGGTTGTAATTTTTTGTAACTATACCAGTGGTTTACCCTCTAAGGAGGAGCTTTGTTTATAAAGAAAGAGCTTGATAGTCTAAGGATTGTTCAGTGATTTTTTTTTAATTTCTATGTATTTCCTTCTCAATTACGTTGCAAAGTTTCTTATATCTATTTTGATTGATTAATCACTGTATAATTTTCTTTGTCATGAAATTTGTAGATATGCAAAAGCTATTTGCATAGTCATAAATTTGATTAGTTTTACTACTTATAGAGACCTACTGGCACTATTAAGGTTATAATGTGAACAAACTTGAATACTTAGCACTATAATGACCAAAAAATATACTTAGCACTATAAGACATTATTAAGACTTAGTGATGCAATATTATCTACACCATGTCAAAAAATCATTTGAAACATATTTAAAAATCTCCCAAGCATTCCATTGAGAATAGCTATGTTTTGATCTACTTTAATTTCATTTTTTATTTTGTCTTTTCATTTTATCTTCCTATGGTATGCCTTATCAAAATATTTTACCTATAGAAGGCTATATAAGAGAGTAAATATCACTTTATAACAAGTGAAACACACAAGAAGTTTCAGATCCATATTGTCAAAGGTTAAGGTTTGAAGGATTGAAGTCAAGAATGTAGAAATTAGTTCATGACCATATAATAGTTATAACTTATATAGTCTTGTCCCTTAATAGTTCTAAGATTGGTAGTGGTACCAAATAATTTGTAGTCTTTGATCTACATGTTTATCTATGTTGCACATTTGGATCATTCCTTCTCTTTCCTCTATAGTTATGTTTCTCTCCGCTCTTGTGTATTTTCAAGAAATTACTTCATGTTTATCAAATGTTACAAGTTTGAACACATAATTCTAATTATGAATGGTTAATTTAGAAGGTAATTGATTAGAAGTTAATATTTGTTTGCAAAGGAAACAAGCATTTTTGGTCTATGACAATTTATAGAATGTCATCACAGTGTTAGCTAACCCATCAATGTTTACTCTAATTATGAAACTATGTGGAGCTTGTTAATTCATTATCTATTCAAAATTGATAGGACAAGTACTTCGTGAATCTTACAAACCCTAAATTCTCCAATGAAAGGACACTACGCAGAAGGCTAGTCATTCACATGCTATTACATCTTCAAAAACTTACTTTGAAACATTATAAGCATGAAGCTTTCTTGTTGGTTTACGCTTCAAGGTGACTAATAGAGGATATGTAGAGTCCGAAACTACGAAATCCATATGTACATGGTGTTTTTTTTAATAGATCGCACTTCGCAGTGAAACATACATGAAAAAAGTTAATTTAATAGAAAACGGTCCATTAAAATCATACATACATGGAACCTTCTTACTGGAATCTCCTTTCACACTCTAACATGGTTCTTACAAAGGAAAAAACATGCAAAAGAATGTGGAGATGTATTATTGGCCCGCTTTTGAACTATTTATGAAAAGTCTTAGCATATATTGGTTATGAAAAAAGTAAAGTAGCATGGAATATTCTTATTAGTTAATAACCGAAAAAAGGAATTTATGTGAAGTAACTTGGAGATTTTCTATTGGTTCACGCTTTGCATTGTGCAATGACTGACATGACCTACCAAGTTGGAAAGAAACCAAAGTATGACATTGTGAAATTATTATAAACATGGAGCTTTCTTATTGGTTTGTGCTTCGGGTGACTAATAGAGGATATGTAGAGTCTGACACTACAAAATTCATACGTATGTGGTGTTTTGTTATTGGTTCACACTTCGCAGTGAAACATACATGATAGAAAGATCATTTAATAGAAAATGGTATGTTAAAACCATACATATGTGGAGCCTTCTTATTGGCTCACCTTTCACACTCTGACATGGTTATTATAAAGGAAAAAACATGTGAAAGAATGTGGAGATGTATTATTGGCTCACTTAACTATTTTTTACAAAAATCTTAGCAAATATGTTATGCAAAAAATAAAGTAGCGTGAAATATTCTTATTGGTTAACAAGTTGATATTTGGCTATAAAATTTTGACCGATTCACAAATGTGAAGTAACTTGGAGCTTTTCCATTGGCTCGTGCTTTGCAATAATAAAGAACTACCAAGTTTTTTTAACAACAAGTCATCACATTGTAAAACATTAAAAGTGTGGAGCTTTCTTGTTGGTTTGCACTTCAAGGTGAATAATAGAGGATATGTAAAGTCTAACACTAAAATCCACACATATGTGGTTTTTTTGTTATTGGTTCACATTTCACATTGAAACATACATGACAAAATATCATTTAATAGAAAATGCTCCATTAAAACCTTACATACATACACATGGAGCCTTCTTATTGGCTCGACTTTCACACTCGACATGGTTCTTACAAAGGAAAACACCATGCGAAAGAATGTGAAGATGTCTTATTAGATCGCTTCTAATTATTTTTGTTCAAGAGGCTAAAAGTCTTAAAGTAGATATTGTTATGCTAAAAGTAAAGTAGCATGGAATATTTTTATTGGTCAACAACTTGTTAATGGTTATCAAAGGACTAACATTGCAAAATGTGAAGTAACTTGGGATTTTCTATTGGCTCGCTCTTTCATAATGACTAACAATACCTACCAAGTTTCCAAGAAATCTCTAACATTGTGAAAATATTATAAGCGTGGAGATTTATTGTTAGTTTGTGCTTTAGGGTGACTAATAGAGGATATGTAGAGTCTTTCTCTACAAAATCTGTATTTTAGGTATGTGGTGTTTGGGTAGTTTCACACTTCGTAATGAAACATACATGATAGAAAGATCATTTAATAGAAAATAATATGTTAAAACCATACATATGTGGAGCCTTCTTACTAGCTCACCTTTCACACTCTGACATGGTTCTTACAAAGGAAAACAACATGCAAACTTACATAGAGATGTATTATTGGCTCGCGACGATTTTTGACAAAGTCTTAGCGAGAAGATTGGCAATATGCAAAAAAGTAAATTAGCATGGAACATTTTTATTGGTTAACAACCAACAAGGTTATCAAAGGACTGAAATTGTGAAATGCAAAGTAACTTGGAAATTTTCCATTGGCTCGCACTTTGCAATGACTGACAAGACCTTCACCAAGTTGGCAAAAAAATGAAGTCCTTCACATTGTGAAAACATTAAAAGCGTGGAGATTTCTTGTTGGTTTGTGCTTCGAGGTGAATAATAGAGGATATAGAGTCTAACATTATGAAATCCATACGTACATGGTGTTTTATTATTGGTCCGCATTTCTCATTTAAAACACATGAAAAATATCATTTAATAGCAAATGGTCTCGTTAAAACCG
This sequence comes from Taxus wallichiana var. yunnanensis, assembly GCA_018340775.1. Lineage (NCBI taxonomy): Eukaryota > Viridiplantae > Streptophyta > Pinopsida > Cupressales > Taxaceae > Taxus > Taxus wallichiana. The sequence continues at coordinate 143,582,738 of CM031236.1, forward strand.
TACATACATGGAGTCGTCTTCCTCGACTTTCACACTTTCACACTGACATGGTTCTTACAAAAGAAAACAACATGTGAAAGAACATGGAGATGTCTTATTGGATTGCTTATGACTTTTGTGCCCTCCCTCTTAGCAGCGATTAGTTATGCAAAAAGTAAAGTAGCATAAAATATTATTATTGGTCAACAACCAAAAAGGTTATCAAAGAAATGACATTGCAAAATGTGAAGTAACTTGGGGCTTTTCTATTGGCTTGTGCTTTGCAATGACTGACAAGACCTACCAAGTTGGCAAAGCAACTGAAGTCTGACATTGTGAAAACATTATAAGTGTGGAGATTTCTTGTTAGTTTGCGCTTTGTGGTGACTAATAGAGGATATATAAAGTCAACACTATGAAATCCATACATATGTGGTGTTTTGTTATTGGTTTGCACTTCATAGTGAAACATACATGATAGAAAGATCATATATTAGAAACTGGCATGTTAAAATTGTACATATGTGGAGCCTTCTTATTGGCTCACCTTTTGCACTCTGACATGGTTCCTACAAAGGAAAACGACATGTGAAAGTTGGAAATGTCTTATTGGCTTGCTTCTGACTATTTTTGACAAATTATTAGCAGAGATTGGTTATGTAAAACGTAAAGTAGCATGGAACATTCTTATTGTGAGTGGCAAGTCGACAAGGTTATCAAAGGACCGAGAGATTAAGAGAATGTGAAGTAACTTGGAGCTTTTCCATTACCACCATTGCGCTTTGCAATGACTTCAAGTAACTGCAAACAAGGTTTTCGACATTGTGAAAAAAGGTATAAGCATGGATCTTTCTTGTTGGTTTGTGCTCCAAAGTGACTAATAGAAGATATGTAGAGTTTGACATTACTGAACCCATACCTACGTGGTGTTTTGTTATTGGTCCGCACTTGTGTTCTTAGTGAAACATATGCCTCTTTTAGGCTTGTTGTTGAAGCACATTTAATAGAAAACATTCATTAAAAACCATACATACGTGGAGCTTTTCTTATTGGCTTTTAAGCCTTTTTTCTACTAACATGTTTATTACAATTGAAAACAACATCCGAAGCTATCAATAAAACGTGGAATTAACAGATTTAATTTTAAAGGTGAAAAGATTAAAATTGTATAATACAAGATTCAAATAAGCTGAATTTTTTTCATACTCAAGCACCTAATATTTGAGCTATTACAGAGATTTTGGATTCCAAATTCAAGAAATTATGAAGCAAAAGAGAGTATTGCTATTTTCAGAGATTAAGAAGTTAATAACTTTGTATATCTACAATTGCTCAAGTTTTTTGAAGTTTATCATCATTGATCAAGTATAAATAAGGAAAAAGATATTTTCGAAAAATGTACTAATTATTTAAATATATTATATGAACATCTATATCACATATCTACGAATGGAAGATGAAAATTTTTCATACTCAATCACCTGATATTTGAGCTATTACAAAGATTTTGGATTCCAAATTCAAGAAATTACCAAGCAAAAGAGAGTATTGCTATTTTAGAAATTAAGAAGTTAAGAACTTTGCATATCTACAATTGCTCAAGATTTTGAAGTTTATCATCATTGATCAAGTATAAATAAGGAAAAATATATTATTAGAACAATGTATTGATTATTTGAATATATTATATGAACATCTATATCACATATCTACGAATGAAAGCTTCCAATGTATTAATGGTGGATCATCTCTATCATTTGCTTGACTAGTTCTCTGACTTGGATTACAATGAATTGGTGAAATAGATCCATCCCCATCTTTAATAGGGTCTATTGTCATTTTGTGGCATTGTTATCAACCCCTCTCATTTCATTAATCGAATTCCATATTGCCAAAGCCTTGCCATGAAGAAAGTCATCCACTTTGTATCGTGATGTGTAAATTCTCAAACAATTTTCCAAATTTTTGTCAAGCTTGTTTCACAATTTTGACTTTATAAAGGTCAAGGAATTGAAAATTATCTCATCTTCAACTAAACCCAAAATCATTGTTTGACATAGCTCAACCAATGAGAAAAACTTGGACATGCTTTGCTTATAGAATAGTACTTAACCCAATTTTTTTCCATAGCCGGTTATTGCTCCACACTCTAAGGGATTATCCAAACATTTGAATTGCTCAATCATTGTAGAGGAGAATTCATGGGATTGATCAATCAAACTTTCCTTGCTTAAAATACCTATAATATTCATTCCATTGATATTAATAGGCTTACAAAATGTTGAATCAATGTATTCAATCTCTTGTGGTAGTCTTCCTGCAAAAATATTTCATTTTGGAAACTATTCCAATAAGTGGGATTTACTAAAGTCATTGCTTTAAGTAAAACATCCCTACTAAAATGTTCCCTTACTACTTGTAGAAAAATGTAATTTCTCTTAACCTTACCCTTGTTGATGATACAATGTTATCAAAGAATGTCCCTATGAAATTTACCTTCTCAACCTTACCAACTACTACTTGACATTGATTTAATTTAATTTGAATCAAATCTAAATATTACGAGATACATTACTGAAATAAATGGTGTATAAATTCTAAAATATAGAAATGACGCAAGTAAACTAAGATGTAAATAAGAAACCCTAAGAAAGAGATGAGATAAGAAGACTTAGCTGATTTATGCTTGATCGAACCCAAAAAGTGTTGAATAGGCTAGGAAGAGTGTCGTTATTGCTCACTATAAAATCTAAAATGCCGAATGAGGCCGGACATAGGTTCCTGGGATAGGTCAAGGGCGCCTAGGTGCTTAGACTACTTACAGGGCGTTAGATACCACTTCTAGGTGCTGAAGACCGCTTCTGGGTGCTAATGACTGTCAAGAGCTCAAGATATTCTTCTTGGTGTGTCGTAAGGCATTTGTTTTTGTTCTTTGTTAATCACCCGATAATCGCACAATGATTGTTGAGGGTACTGTAACCTACAAAAGAGAGTTTACCTGCACAAGCCCACAAACCACATCAAACCTAAAAAGAAAATGCTAGAATGGGGAGTCAGAATGACCCCAACAAATCCGAGAGTGAAATTATGACCGAGCACTACACTATATCTCAGACTCCATGTAGTTCTTGTGAGTGTGTGTAAAAATTGTGCCTTAGGATCCCCTTGAGTAATTTGCACTTGATGAAGGGGCTATAACTAGCATGTAGAAATGTATATCACGTGTGGATGTAATAGAATGAACTTCCCCTTCCTATGTTGCGTATATAGTCCCTTGTCCCTTGAATGGATGCTAGATGGATGTCTTTGAGTGCTTTAGGTGCCTTTTGAATGCAAGCTTAGGTGATGATAGTAATGTTTAGTGCTTGGTATTTTATTTTGAACACATAACTATGTATTTATATGATTCCCTTGTTTAAATTTCATAATTGACAATTGGAAGGTCGACCCATAAGTGAAAAAGATGCCCAAAAGATAAAATAGACCCAAAAAGAGTGAGAAAAGTAGAAAAGGTTTAGGGGACACCCATAGGGGACAAGAGCACTGAGCGTTGCTTTGTCCTAGCTGGGCGTTAGTGTCTAAAGCCATGAAAGATAAATAAGTAAAATTCCATCTGGGCTGTATGGTGTGTAAGACCAAATAGAAAACAAGAAACACGGAAAAAGGCCAAAGATAGTTGTCAACCACTAGTTTTTTTGCTTAGGAATCATATGAATGCTAGTATGATTTTAGGACCTAGAAATGTACCCAAGTGCATGATTTTGTGTCTACATTTTCCCCACTTTATGTTGTTGAGTGAATACTCGATAACATAAAGTAGATAAGAGATGTATACCTTATGATCCTGTAGAGTGTGTGTGCGAAATAATGTGAGTGGACGAGTGGACAAGTGAAACGTGAAAGTGTGGAGATTAGGAAAGGAAAGTGACCCTAGGGGTAAAGTGTATGCATTGTTTATACATTTTGTTGTGCTTGTGGTTATTTCTTCTTGTAAGGATGAACCTACAAAAGAAGAGCAAAAGAGTAGTCAAAGTCCTGTATATGAAAAATATGAGAAAATTATGCTAAAGTGTGTAAAAGTAGTAGTAAAGGAAAGTCTGCACACATGATGTAAAAAAATGTGTAAAGGGATAGAAAAATGTCTTGAATCTGCTCATGAAGAGTGAGTGTTTTGGGCAATCTCATGCCAAGTGCGAGCTTTTTGGGAAATCTCATGCCAATGGTAATTTTTTTTGGGCGATCTCACACCAAAGAGCAAGTGTTGGGGATAGAGGTCTAGTGTTACTCTCCATCCATGAATCTACTTGATAAGCACCACTACAGATGGTGCATCCATGTTATCCTGAATTAGTTCCGATTATTCCGATTGAAATTGATTGTAGGAGATTGCATGCATTGTAAATTAGAGGGTTGTGCCTATGAATCGTGAAACTGATTTGAAGGCTTCTGTGAACTGTGATGATCTGATAAGATGAATGTATGTGCCCCCAGGACATTAGGCTAAGGGGAGGACACAGTGCCTAGGCTCTACTATTTGATGTTGGGCACCGGTGTATGGTTGTGTCTTTGAGGATCCAAGCTAGATTCTAGGGCATTTTGTGATTGTGTTCCTATTTTGTTCCTATATTGTGCAAATCATGTCTGTAGTTACGAGCTATTGTAGGGGTGATTTTTTCACCCAATGTATACCCCCTCATTTGGGGTGCATGCAACAATTGTAGGAGTGTGTGGCCCAAAAGAGAGGACCTAATGCTGATCTAAAATACCTACATGGGGTAGGATATGTGCATGGTAGAAACCAAGGCACATGTAAACAAAGTGGCTAGTAACATGTGTTAGTAGAAAAAGTAACAAACATGTAATATAAGACAATGTAATCAAACAAGTGTGCAAACAAAGTGGACCGCAAAAAGTAAGTTTCATATATGGGACATTGCTCACAATGTCCCAAGACAATTAGGGCCAAAGCGGCCAAAAGTATACAATGATCATACAAGATAAGGGCATATCTTGTAAAAATAGCATATAATAGAAAATAATGGAAAGTGAAGTGTATCAGATAACCATGGTGGCATATAGTCTTGCAAGGAAAATGTTGCACATGAAGCATCTCATCAACATGTTAAAAAGATAAAAAAGTATGTCAAGGCATATATGTATCAATGGAAAGTAATGTGCTAGAAAGTAGAAGTAGTAAATACTAAAATAATAACACCTGTGATGCGTGAGAGTAATAATGGTAGATGCCCCGGGAGCCTCGGTGGACTGAAAAGGATACAATGTCGAGCATCGTTTCAACATGTGAAAATTTGTAAGAGATCTGCATTCACTCCAAAATATCAAGTGAATGCGCATATGTGTATATAGAAAAATAATAACATACTGAGTATCTGACTATCATATTAAGCAAAGTGCATCATGTAAGTAGTATAAGCAAGCAAGAGTAAGTGCAACCAAGATATGCAAATGTAGTATATGAATGTGATGGAATGGTATGTAATGTGTGAATATGGAAGGAGCATCATGCCACCTAATGGATGTGTATGAGACGAGGTTCATTTATAAAAAAATTCATCTACAATCAAGAATGAACCATAGAAAAAAGTGTGTAATTGGGAAATGGTTTGAAAATGTGTGCTAGAAAGATAGATCATGAAGCATAGAGTGAAAAGTGAATGCGAGGTTCATTTTAGAACTTTAGACCCTCAATAGTTGAGTATAAACCATGGAAATAGAGTGCGTCATATGGTAGTGATGATACAATGCGTGTATCAAAAAGTTTGAAAGTGTGTAGAAATATGAGTCATGAAGCACAGAGCATTAAGTGTGATAGTAGATGCTAAAGACAACTTGCATGAATGGAAGGGGGAAGAAAGCATGATGCCCCCAAGTGTGCCAATGATGGAGAGATATGTGACGATGTGAGAAGGACCATGTCATGGTGGTGGAGCTTGAAATGTGTCTTGGCCATCAATGTAAGGATTAGCTTGTTTGACAAAGAGAATTGGACACAAAAGTGGAGTAGGATGAGGAGGGATCTTGAATGGTGGTAGCTTATGTGGGATTGATAACACTGTAGATGAATTAGTAGGAGGAGATAATGGGGTGAATATTTTTAAAGGTGTTTTCTTATTTGGAATCGAGTAATGTTGTAGAGGAATTGAGAGGAGGAGGGGATGGACTGATTTTTAGAGGAGGTTGCTTAGTTGGAGTTGGTAATGCAGTAGAAGACTTGAGAGGAGGAGGGGATGGACTGATTTTGAGAGGAGGTTTCTTAGGCGGCTCTTGACTTACCATAGAAGGAACATTAGTAATGATGGCATGATGCTCATTAGACATAGAGGAAGTGGATTTGGGAGCCCATTGGGATTTAATAATTTAAGATGAGCATGAAGTAGAATTTTGTGTAGTGTAATGAGATAAAACCTTGATGATCGAGGTGCTTAATTTCTCATTTTAAAACATAACAATCATTATCATTATGTCCATTAATTTTGTGATAATAATTACAAAATGGAAGACCTATATACTCAAAAGCCGATAAGGAGGATAACAATGAATAGTTGGCAAGTTGATTAATTGATGAATGAGGAGCTGAAAAATAATATCATTTTGTTTAGCATTGAAATCAAACTTGAGAGGTGTGGGTAGTGGTAAGACTTGAGGTTCATTGATATGAGCACATGTAGAAGTCATAAAAGTAGAATGAGAATCATCCTTGAGATGTTGGATTTTAGCTTTAAGATATGTAATCGTTGTTTCCATAGCTTGGATTTTGTCTTGAAATAAACAATGTAAAGCTTGAATTGACTCTAAGATGGTTTGATTTGATGGAGGATTAGGAGCAATAGAGTCATCAGATAGACGATAAAAATGGCACTTACTTGAGCGGGTGGCGTATTGTAAGGGAGATACATAGTGTCTAGGGTTTTTTGGAGAACAACCTTGCAAGGTGGATGCATTTGAAGTAGGTCATGCAAAGATATTTGAGGAATTTAAGGAGCCATGAAAGAAGATTAGATAAAATAAGAAAAATGAGGATCCAAGTGTATGATCATGAGTGGGGTTCACTAAATGATTTAATTTAATTTGAATTAAATCTAAATATTAGAGTCACTACTGAAATAAATGATGTATAAATTCTAAAATATAGAAATGACACAAGAAAACTAAGATGTAAATATGAAACCATAAGAAAGAGATGAGATAAGAAGACTTAGTTGATTTACACTCTATCTAGAACCTGCTTGGACTAGGAAAAGTGTTGAACAAGTTGGGAAGAGTGTCACTATTGCTCACTATAAATTCTAAAATGAAGGAATGAGGAAGGACATGGGTTCCTAGGATAGGTCAAGGGCACTGTTAACCATTTAACCTACCTTGAAGAAAAATATGTCAGATAAAATTTTCCAAGGCCGAAATCTGAAATTTTCAATCTTCGGACTTCGAGATTTTTCTCTTTCGGAGTTTTCTTTGCTTGGATTCAAGATTGCTCTTTTAGCTCTCTGAAGTCTAAAAACCCGAAAGTCTGAAATTTTAGACTTTCGGGCTTTCGAGTTTTGGGACTTTTGGCCCCATTTTATTTAAATCCCTCTCGGACTTCCAAAGTTTGAAATTCTGAAAGTCTGGAATTTCAGGATTTTGGGTTTTAAGAATTCTCCAAGTCGTTTTCAGGATTTTTACTTTAAAACTTCCGAAGTCCAAATGAATGAAAGTTTGAATTTTCAGACTTTCGGGTTCTCGGGTTTCAAAATTTTCCATTGCTATTCGTATTTTGTTTTGTCTCCCAATCTCCGAAGTCCGAAACCCCAAAATTCTAAATTTCGGCTTTCGGGTTTCAAACTTTCGAAGGTCCTCTGTGCAATTAATTTTTCACCTACCTCCATATGGATCAGATTTCGCCATTAATATCGGGTTTTCTATTTAAACTCGATTTTTACTCGTCATTTTTACCTGACACATTTTCTCTGACATTCTGTTTCTTGTACTTTGCGATGTCTTTTTCAAGGTATGGTAATTTGTTTATTTTCTTTTGGTTTTAGGTATTTTCTTTGTTTCCTTCTCATTTTGGTTTTCTCTTTGGTCTCCCTCTGTGTTTTTTCGAAATGTCATCTCCTTTGATCATCATGTTTCACATTTTGAGTTTTCTCCAGTATTCAGAGTTGTTCGAAGGATCTTCTCGAGTCTCCCATACTTCTTCTCAATTCTCGTTTTTTAGAATTTGGGAGTTAGTGTTGTTTGGCAAAGCCCTTTTCCCTTTCTTTCGAAAAAATTGTTTGGGAAAATTCCTTCGGAGATTCTTTCGGATTTTTTTCAAAACTCTTTTTGGAGATATTGTTTGGGAGGTTTTTTCCTTTGGGTTTTCGAAACTTTCGACTTTGGAGAAACTCTTTCAAAAACTTATTTTTGGAGATTTCTTTGGAAAATTATTTGGGGAGATTCTTTCATAAATTTATTTTTGGAACTCTTTTGGAGATTTCCTTCAAAACTTCAGTTTGAGATTCCGGTTTGGAGAAGGTTTTCGAGAGATTTCAATTGGGAAACTTTTTGGAGAAAATTCTTTCAGAGATTTCAGTTCGGTGATTCCTTTCAGAACTTTTTAGTTCGGAATTTTAGAAGTTTTTCTTTCGAGTTTTGGAAATTCTATAACTTCAATTTTTGAAACACACAAATTGATTTTGCTTCCACTTCAAAGGGAAAGAGAAGATGAAATACTCATTTCTTGGGGTTGCTCCTCACTCCTTCCTATCTTCCGACTTAGGGAATATAGGAGACACTGACCTAGGACAAATTGATTTTCCAGATTTCAGGAAAGATTAAAGGCTCCAAACAAGAAACCATGGATGCATGCCATCTATGACAATGGGCTTGCCATTACGCGATTTTCCCACATCCATACATTTCCCGAGTTTGTTTTAGTTATGGATACCCACTTTGTGCGATACTTCATGTCAATCAAAGATAGTGATGATAAGGTGGTAATCCATTTGGACCTAGACTTCTTCAAAGATCTACTTAAACTTCCCGATGTTCAAGATTACGCCATAATTTTTCCAGAGTTAGCAGTGGAGCATTGGGACAAGAAAGAGGAAGTATGCTCAAAGATCATGATGAAAACTTATCTGGCCAAGAACTTCACCAAATTACCCAAAACTATGCATTGGTCAAATTTTATTCAGGAAGTCAATGATCTTATTGTGTTATTAAGCAGAGTTTCAGGTCTTCCTTCTGTAAAGGAATTCCAAGAATGGATGTTTTTGTACATTGCGACCATTAAGAAGAATGATGAGTTTATCCGATGGGGGAGCATATTAGTAGCTCCATTTGCTATCAATTGGGTAGAGTGTCAGATATGAAGACTTTCTACATGACATCCTTCCTGGTGTATGTGGCTGCTACTATGGGAGATTTTGTTGGTTTGAATACCAAGGGTGTTCTGGCACCTCCCAAATATATGACTTTTATCCCCAACTCACTCTAGATGAGGGAAGCAGGAATTTCCATAGAGTCAACAATGCTTTCTTTGCTATCATCCTCTATCGTTTTGAAAAATAACTATACAATTAGAGGATTTCTGATGAAGCTTTCAAAGAAGTGTGAGAATGGGGAGCAATCTACTTTTAGTTTCCTACATTCACCTATATCTAGATTCTGGGTTTCATAGGTGCCCCACCGACAAATGGATTCTATTGGAATTAGTTCAACAGTTGTTGGATTTTCATCAAATCCAAAATAAGCATCACAAAGCAGGAATGCATTTCCCTGTTTCGATTGGTAGGTACTCTTGCCCAAATATTCACAAGGTGAAAAATGTCGATGCAAAAATGGCCAAGGTAACCCTGCAGACATTTCATGTGTAGACTAATTTTGATTATTGGGGTAAATTTGGGAAACAGGCCGGTCTAGTGCCCACGTGCCCCAATTGGAAGATATCTAGATTCATTGTTAGGATGAATACATCGTGCGACAAAGGGATTATGAAATATTAACCCTTGACGAGATTCGACAATTTGGTTTGGCCGATGTGCCAAAGGACATGCAAGACAATGATGAGGTTTTGGATTCATCATACAAGGATGATAATGTTGCCAATCAACCACTGCCATGGATTGATTGGTATGTGGAAGAATGTAGTAATACAAAGGAGAGGGTGGGACCCATTTTAAAGAGGACTTTCAGTTGGTTGGCTACCTTGGGAATCTCAGCCAAAGGGGAAAATCAACCTACAAATACAAGAGATATACCAGCAATAATCCAACCAACACCCACTAAGGGAAAAAGGTTGACTCAAAAGGATCCTACAATCCCAAAGAAGATTTCATTTGTTGTTGGTGGCTCATCTCTCTCTAAGGATTCTACTCCTAAGATCACATCTCCTGATGCCTGTGACAGAAGTGGTTGAAGTTAGTGACTCTCCTAGTATCTTCCAAGGTCCATCACCTCTTCTTCCTCCTCCATTGTCACTTCCAATATCAGTTCCTTCCATTTCCACAATCATTTCTTCCTTCCCATCCCCTTATATGGCCCAAGTATTCTCATCACTTCCAGTTCTATCAGCTGGGGAAAATATTGGGTCACCCATTTCCTCTTTGCTTCCTTTAACACTTCCATTTTCTTCAATCACAACCCCCAACATTGTTTTGTCAATTCCTATGGCTGTTCCTACATCCACGCCTTCCATCATTGCTACCTCTGCTCAAATATCAACTAGTATTTCTAGTGATCTTGCTTTAACCAATGTTTCAGGTATTAGATCTGCTTGCTCCATCTTCATCAGCTTTAGCCATCCCGGAATGGTTGTTTAGGAAAACTCCCAAGAAAAAGAAGAAGGTTCCTCTAGGAGATGTTATAGATCTTAGCATATTGGAGCATATGCCCAAGAGACAAGCCAAGAGACCGAGAACCATGTCAAGTCTGATGGTTAACCCATCCGGAGAACGGGTGATAGAAGTTTCCACCTGTTGAGGGGAAAACTAAATAAACAATCATAGCTACAGATTACCGGATTTCAAAATTCTCATTGGGAAGGCTACTCATGAAGGAGCTAAGCAATATGTGCACACTTGCTCTTGGGGCCCTTTTGGAGAAATATGACAAAGATAAGGCCACCAAGGATTAGCTCAAAGCCAAGGTCAAACAACTCACCCATCGCTTTCATGCAAAGTAACCCGACCCACTCCATCCACTTTGGAAGTATCAAATACTACGGCTATGAAAATTCCATCTACAATTGATGATATTTCTTATCACGAACTCGAGAAGCTAGGATAGAAAAGTAGATTGGTGAGTGGATGGATGGAGTGAATTCTGCAGAAGCGAATTCTTTAATCAAGGAAGCAATTGAAATATGTAATGATCTATACGTTGGAAATGTGTGCATGTGTTGTTTTCAAAATAATGCTAATATGAGTAAAGACTAACACCTAAATAGCCTTAACTTAGCAAGAATTGAACAACAAACTAAACACCATCAAGATAAGAATTAAACAAGGGTTAGATGCTAGCATTCATAAGTACAAACTTTGAAACTAACAATGCTAAATATCTAAACTCCTCTATTCTCTAACAACAAATAAATGAATGGACCTAAGTAAGCTCCATGGCTATCAAAATAGTTGTCCTTAGTATGCCAAGTAACCTAGGAATGAGGGCCTATCAAAGTTGGGCTACAAGACCCCTTTGACACCTCCCATATGACCTAAGCACTTAAGAAAGAGGCTTAACTCTTCAAGATGATGAACTCTCAAAAGGGCAAGGTGCAAGCTCTTAGTCTCTTTGCTATATGCTTTGCATTTTCTCTCTAAGGAGTTTAGGTGTAAGTAAAAAGATAGGTGGAGGGCTCTTTATATAGCCCAAAGGATAAAGGATTCAACACATTCTCATGAATGTGGGATAAAGGTAAAACATGATTAGGAGTGGATAAGGTTGTTTTATTAAAGGTAACCTTACTTTAGAAGGGTTTAATACATGTTTAGCAAGTCATGGGAGTTGGGGGGTGCTTTAATTAATCAAAGGTGATTAATTAATAGGTAGGTGTAAGCTTATAGAAGCCAATTAGAAGAATATTAGTACGATTTAGGCTATTAGAAGGGGATTAAATCAATTAAATATTGATTTATTGGTTAAATGGAAGGGAAAGCTAATTAATTAATAATAATTAATTAGTCTAGGTAGAAGGGGTGATTAAATCAATTAAATATTGATTTATTGGTTAAATGGAAGGGAAAGCTAATTAATTAATAATAATTAATTAGTCTAGGTAGAAGGGGTGATTTATTAACGGAAGGTCGTTAATTAGGGTATTTGTTGGATAGGCAACTTAATTAATTAGCTTAGTGTAATTAATTAATGATGATATGAGGGAAAATGAGTGCTTTTGACGATATGTCATCGATTTGCAAGAAAGATGATAATTAACGCAATTTAAGTATTTGAATTACTTGGGTGTAATTATGGGTGTCTACATTTGCCCCTCTTTGGGGTGGCGTAAGTGACGCCACTTCAAAGATAGTAGACAGGTGGAATTTTGAAGGGATAGAAGAAAAATTAGTAGGAGGGAGAGATGCCCCCTCGAGTGTCGATGGGGTGATGGAAGAAGCCGATCGACGATCGAAAAAGGTGAGATATAGGCAGAAGAAGGGGGACGAGGTAGGATGCCTCAATGAGAGGGAGAATTAGGGGTGAAAGGGAAGTGGCGTAGAAGAAATATGGACAGGGGGTGAAAAAGTTTAGCCTCTAGTCGCGTATTTGTTTGAAATAATTTGGATGTCATCATATTACCATAGGAACTATGTCATCAGTCCTTATGAAAAATATAAGCATACGACAAAGGTAGAATGACATGAAAAGCCATAATACGAACAATTTCCATTGCTGAAAATACCAACTCCACGCAACATACAAAAATGCAATGCAATATGAGAAGGAAACAATCACATCTAACAGGGAAAACAAGTACGAACACACATATCCAACCCAACGATGGTCAAGACAGTTGCACAAATGTTTTGTTATCAATGTTGAAGAGATCCACAAGTTCATGATTGACGACAAGGGTTAAAAATTATGCCCCAAGCAAGGATACATGCAAGGTGAAATGAAAATAGACACGGGGTCCATAAAAAGCGTTTGTCAGGCGCAAAAAAAGCACCAGCAACCAAAAGTGCCCCAGTACGAGATGAAGCAAGCAAGCAACTAGCTTTTGTGAATGGTTGTGAATCTAGTGATCATGAGTCATATTAATCGGGAAGATGTGAGACAAACCAACAGATATGGAGAAAATACCATGTGCAAGACACAAGTTTCAGCCATAAGAAGCAAGTTACCATTTTGTAGGGTGTTTTAGTTTTTAGGAATTTTTTGAAAATTTTTGGCTTTTTTTGGATTTTTTGATATAGTAAATGTTTGTATTGTTTTGGCTTTCTGAACCATGATAAACAATATAATAAAGGAGAAGAAGAAAAAGAAGGGCCTAGGGGCAACAGAAAGTGCCCTAGGTGGAAGAAAAGAGAAACAAATGACAAATAATGTCCTTGTTTAGTGGAAAAATTAAGAAAAAATAATTATTTGAAAAATAATTATTTATGAGGGTGTGAAGAAGAATAAAAATCGCCAGGGAGCAATAAAATTGTCCGAGGAGAAGAAAGGGGTATTAGACAAAAAATGCCCCAATATGGTGAAAAATAAGCGAAAAATAATTATTCCACAGCGAACAAAGGAGAAAACGGTGAGCTAAACAGGTGTCCCAGCTGTCTGATCGATGAAAAACAAGTTAATATACCCCAGGGAGGTAAAAACATCGCAATCAGTTCATTTTAACTTTCGATTTAGAAAATTTACTTGTGAGGCTCGACACTTAGGAGAGATGGTGATCGCATGTGACCGTTTGAGGCATGCTGTAGATTGTAGATGATAGATCTGTAGACAATATCAAATGTTGTTTTCAAGTGTTATTTTGATGTATATGGACGGGATGATATGATGATATTGGTGCGGGGGGATAGATTTTTGATTATGCGCAACCCCTCTTTCCCCCATTGATGATATGATATGTGATGATAGTGATGGTAATGTGATGTGAATGATAAAAAAATAGAGCACATGCAAGAAACACAGCCAAATGCTACAAAGAACACCAGGAATTAATGCAATACACCATGAATCACCATGCCTTATTAACAAGTAACAAAACACAACCAAATGCATTAAGAAAGAAATAAAGAATTAACACACTAGCATGTCGAAACCCACTACAATATGCACAAGCAAGAATGAATCTATTCTAAGCAAGAAAAGATAAACTATGACAAAGTACACCCAAGCAACAAACAACTCAAAAGTAAGCACGCAAAACACTATACAAGCAACAAGCAAAGCAAGAAAACAAGACAATGCAAGTAAATATTTTTGTAAGATATGTTTTCATAAACTGATTTTCTATTGTTTAGGTTTTTGTGAAACAATTTTATATTGTTTTTGTGTTTTGTGAAACAATTTTCTATTGTTTTTGTGTTTTTGCAAAACAATGTTCTATTGTTTTTGTGTTTTCTCGAAACAATGTTCTATTGTTTTTGTGTTTTCTCAAAACGATGTTCTATTGTTTTTGTTTTTTCCTCGAAACAATTTTCTATTGTTTTTGTGTTTTCTCAAAACAATGTTCTATTGTTTTTTGTTTTCTGAAACAATTTTCTATTGTTTTTGTGTTTTCCTCGAAATAATTTTCTATTGTTTTTGTGTTTTTAACAGTTTTCCAAAGCTATGTGCAGGTAACCAAGAAAGCATGGATGCCCCTAGCGTTAGATGGGGAATATACAAGGGCAGAAGCCACATGCTTATGAACAAGAAGGTGAAGTCGTTGAGTTTCCCCTAGCGTAAGATGGGAAATAACGAAAGACCACGTCCCTTACAGATGAATAGAAGAAGGCAAATCTGGATCAAGGCTAGACTAGATGGTGTGCACAAGGAAACTCGAAGGTAGAACCAGGTCCAGGAAAAAGACAACTACCCTTCTAATACAGAATGCTTGTGAACAACGAATCCTCTCGAGGTGCCGAAAACCTGGTTTTCACCAAGGACTTGTCCAAAGTGCCACAATTGCGTGGTTTTCACTAGTGGACGACCTGTTTTCTCTTTTTCTTTTTCTGATTTTTTTTTTTGATGTTTTTGTATTTTTTTAATTTTTGTGCCATGTTCAAGCATAGAACTTCTTAAGATGCATGGTGTTCATTGGCTCTCGGAGCTCATCACCATTGGGGTGAGCCAGTTTGTATGCCCTGGTGTTGTACTTGGCAACTATGACATAGGGTCCTAACCAATGTGGTTCAAACTTCCCTTTCTTTTCTCACTCTGCTTTGGTGTTGAACTGGTTCTCCTTCATAACTAAATCACCCACCTCAAACTGGCGAGGGATGATTCTCTTGTTGTAGTTGTGGGAGATTCTGTGTTGATATACCTTCAGGTGATTAAGAGTGCGAATGCACCTCTCATCCAAGAGCTCTAACTCAGCCAATCTTGCCACTCGATAATCTTCATCCTTATCCAAATAGTCCCGAAGAGAAATTTGCAGGGATGGGAGTTCAATCTCTAAAGGGATGATAGATTTTTTCCCGAACACTAGGGAATATGGTGTTGCACCCGTAAGAGTGCGAATTGATGTTTGGTAGGCCCAGAGGGCTGGGTGGATTTGTAGGTGCCAATTTCGACCGGTTTTGCTAACCATCTTCTCCATTATCCTTACCAAAGTCTTGTTTGTTGCCTCAGCTTGTCCATTACCCTGAGGGTAATATGGTGTGGACCATTTCAATCTGATTTGGAACTGTTGGCAAAGACCTTTCACAGTTTTGTTCTTAAATGACTTCCCATTATCTGTGACAATGGTTGCAGGGATACCATATCGGTAAATAATGTGATTCATGATGAATTTAGAAATCTATGCTCCTGTGACATAGGTTAAAGGGATAGCCTCCACCCATTTTGTAAAGTATTTTGTAGATGTGATGATATGTGTATGACCATCAGATGAAGTAGGAGTAAGCTTCCCTAGTAGATCAAGTCCCCACTTGGAGAATGGCCACGGGGTAGTGATTGGTTGCAATGGTTGCGATGGAGCATGGATGAAATTTCTATACTTTTGGCAAAGCACACATTTTCTAACATAATTACAACAATCAGTTTCCATGGTGGGCCAATAGTAACCTACTCTTAATAGTTTCTTAGCCAAGACCATTCCGTTTGTATGTGTTCCGCATACTCCTTTGTGTACTTCTTTAATTGCCTGGATTGACTCCATCACATCCAGACAACGTAATGCATTCCCATCATAGCCACAATGATAAAGTGTACCTCCTAAAAAGGTGTAATGGGCTATCTAGTGAATCGGATTTTCTTTTCGAATGGAAGATATTGGGAGGAAAATACTGTCCTTTAGATAGGTGAAAATGGGTTCATACCACGGGAATAGGGACCAACAACCTCACAAGCCGTGCAAGATTCCGCACGTCATACGCGGGCTGGTGTAGATTTTCTATGAAAATGACATATCATTGTTCCCTGTGGAATCACGAAGCATATATCCCACCGTTGCCATAGCATCTGCCGATCTATTTTGTGTTCTTGGGATCTGCTCAAAGGTAATGTGCACAAAATACTCCTTCAGAGTTTCCACCAACTTCTTGTAAGGTATGAGCTTGTCATCCTTAACTTTATACTCATCATTAACCTGTTTGATGATTAGCTGCGAATCACCTACAACCTTAACATGTTGAATATTCCACTTGATGGCTAGCTTCATCCCTACAATGAGTGCTTCATATTCCGCAATGTTGTTCATGTAAGGGAAGGCCAGGCGGAAAGCCTGCGGTATAGGATCACCCGAAGGAGTAATAAGGACCACTCCTGCACCTGAACCATGAAACGTAAAAGATCCATCAAAATGTATCTGTCATACGATAGATTCTTCAATGTAGAGAAAAGATGCATTTGGCAGATCCAGACTCAAAGGTTATGTGCTTTGCAAAGGTGCTTCTGCTAGCTGGTTGGCAAGTACTTGTCCTTTAACTGATTTTTGATGGACAAATTCTATATCAAAATCACTAAGTAGAATGATCCAATTAGCCATTCTACCTGTGAGGGTGGGTTTGGACAACAAATAATTGAGTGGGTTGACCTTGGATATGAGCTTGGTCTTAGTATTTAGCAGGTAATGGTGAAGTTTCTGAAAGGTAAAAACAACGGCCAAGCAAGCCTTTTCAATCTGAGGATAATTACGTTCATAGGCGATGAGGGTGCGACTCAGATAGTACACTACTTTCTCTTTATGGCTAAGGTCATATTGGGTGAGAAGTGCACCAATAGCGTATTGCGTAGCAGAAATATAGAGCAAAAGTGGTTCTCCCGGAGTGGGAGGCATGAGGACAGGTGGATTAGCCAGGTATTGTTTAAGCAAAGCAAAGGCTTGTTGTTGCTCGGGTCCCCAGATGAAAGTGACGTCCTTCTTAAGAAAATGAGTGAATGAGTGACATTTATCTGCAAGCTAGGAGATAAAGCGGCAAATGGCTTGAATTTTCCCCTGCAAGCTACAGTTCCTTGATATTCTCAGGTGGAGGCATTTCTATGATGGCAGACACTTTAGCAGGGTCTACCTCAATACCTCGTCTTGACACGATGAAGCCTAATAGTTTCCCAGATAGCACACCGAAGACACACTTCTTTGGATTTATCCTGACTTTGTATTCACACAGGCGTTCAAAGATACGCCGTAAAATGATAGGATGATCCTCTCTTATTTTGGACTTTCCTAGGATGTTGTCTACGTAGTCTTCCATGATGTCATGAATCATATCGTGAAATATTACTATCATGGCCCGCTGATAAGTTGCTCCCACATTCTTAAGGCCAAATGGCATCACCTGATAATAGAAGGTGCCCCAAGGAGTTGTGAAAGTTGTTTTGTGTTGGTCTTCCTCAACGATCTTAATTTGATTATAACCCGAAAAGCCATCCATAAGTGATAGCATTTCGTACCCTGCGGTTGAGTCAACAATCATGTCAATATTTGGCAACGGAAAGTCATCTTTAGGGAAAGCTTTATTGATGTCCCTAAAATCCATGCAGATTCGGATACCGATAGGTTTCTTCTGGACATGAACAATGTTCAATATCCATTCAGAATAATCAATTGGCCTGATGAATCCTGTTGCAAGCAACCTTTTCAACTCTTCTTTAACTAACAAGGCCACTCTTGGGTGCATCTTTCGAGCTTCTGTTTGATAGGCTTAGTGTCTTGTGCACAACCAGGTTGTGCACGACCAAAGTTGGATCTAAGTCGGGCATGTCTTTGTAAGACCATGCGAACACATCAATAAAATCTCACAATAGCATAGTGAACGTCTTTTGTTCTCTGGCCAAGAGTGATGCTCCCAATTTTACTATCTTGGGATCTTCTTCAGTACTAATATTAACATCAATGGTTTCTTCAACTAACAATTTTGATAAATCCTCCATATGCCTAGGATCGGGAGGTAGGTTGAGATCTTCATCCAAGGATGTCTCTACGAGATTTTCATCCTTGGCGTGGTCACTTTGTTTGTCCTTTGATTTTCTTATTTGTTTGTGTTGTCACCAAAGGCCTCAAAGAGGTTTTCACCATGTGTGACTTGGACTTCGATTTTTCCGAGGCTTTTCTTTAGAACTCTTGCCCTCGCTTTTCTTTAAATTTTGTTGACCACGAAGTTCAACCTCCTCGCCAAAGTAGGCGCAGGTGTCTAAGTCAATAAAGAAACCCTTCTTGTGATCTCCAATGGGAATTGTATCCCTTATACCCATGAACTCTACAATAGCCTAGTCATTCTTGAATAAATATAGTGGCACGTGACGTTGTTGGTCCCATTCAACAAGGGAAGGGTACACAAGGTCAAGGATTGGTTCAGTGGGGGTTATGGTTAGGATAGCGTTATTCATGAAAAGGTTCGTGGAGGCCAGATCCTCATATTGGCTACAACAGGAATCCGTATCGTTGTCTAGATAATCGAGCCATCCTCACGCTCTGAACAAGTCGCATCTTGATCGTTAGGGTGTGCCCCATAAGGGTGAATCCCGATGCCATATCTTTCAGTTTTGAAATGGGGGAGAGGGACTGGTTCCCTTTGTCCTTGTTCATTCTTACCACATCCTAGGCCTTTGTAGCCCATGGAGTACATCATTCTGCTAGATTTTTCATATTCCGGGGTTTGATAACAAGATGGCTGAGTGTCCTCAGGGACCCAAGTAGTAGGTGGATCAAGTAATTTTTCCTCAGCTAACAAGCCTCCAGGTAGGAATGACCCAATAGTGTGTTCCTCTCTAGGTCTCTTGAAGCGGTAGTTGGGTCGACCTCTAGTCTTGGGTGACAAGGAGAGGTCAGAAACCAAGAGTGCTTGTTGTACATTATACTCCCCACAGCCATATTCCAGAATTTTCATCTCCCATGAATCAAATGGAGATGTGGAAGTGGATGCCCCATGAGCGTAAGAACTAAGAGAATTTGAATCTACTCGAGATTCCATGGCCTCAGAATGAAGAGGGACAACTATATCTGTGGAGGGACATGTGTATGTACCCTTTCGTGTAAAGCTATTAAGAGCTCTACAATGAGCAAAGGGCTCTGAATCTCCTAGTATTGTAACCGTATGTCCCTCATGCTTCAGCTTGATGCATTGATGAAATGTTGATGGCACGGCCTGCATGGCATGAATCCATGGTCGGCCTAGAAGCATATTATATGGAAGTTCCAAGTCTAGGATGTGAAACTTCGTCTGATGGAAAGTGGGGCCCACCTCCATGGGCAGCGTAATGGTGCCTGCTGACTCTCTTTCCGTGTTGTCGTATGCGGTGATAGTGATGATATGGGACTCAAGATCTACCTCCGTATGTCCCAATTGTTTGACTAATTTAAGTGTGTAGATGTTCAATCCAGATCCGTTATCCACAAGCACCCGTTTGATTTTCCTGCGGGTGACAACTACCTCAATGTATAAGGGAAGATTATGTTTAGGATTCTCGGTAGGGACCTCCCTATGGTTGAAAGTGAGATGCTCACTTGGGTGTAATATTTGCCACCGTGGCTTGAAGGTACGCAGGATCGACTTCTAAAGGCACTCCCGACCCCTAAAGAGTTTGATACAAAATGTCCTTATGCACATTGGATATCTTGAGAAGATCTAAGATCGAGATCTTAGTAGGTGTCCTCTCAATTTGTTCTAAAAGGTTATATTTACCAGTTTGTGGGGTCAACAGAGAGGGTTATGGAATCGTGAGGCGGGCATGCCTTGTTACCACAATGCAGTCCTTTTCCTTAATCTGGTGGGTATTGACATGGTCAGCAGGGGAGTGAATACATCCAATAAGCGAATCATAATGATTGTTATCTCTTTTGGTATACAAGTAATTCACAGCTTTATAGGTTTGGGATGAGTCTCCCCGATCCAGCTTTGTCTTTTCCGACTTATCATGCTTAGGGAATGGTTCCTTATAAATCCCCATTTTCTCGTTAGGTGTTTGCATTTTGCCAGGGTTATCCACCTCTATCTCCCCATTATCAATGAGGTCCTAAATATAGTGGCGAAGCCGCATGAGACATTTTTCTGTCTTATGACCTTTAATGCGATGCATTTTATAGTATTCATGCTCCTTATACCATGAAGGTTTAGGACCGTTGTCATCAAATGGTTGCGTTGTAGGATAGGTCATCATGTGGGCCGCATCCAACTATTTTAGTATGACGGACAATGGTTCATTGAGGGAGGTGAATGTTCGTTGCTTTGGTGGTGGTTGAATTGGGCCCTTGGTTAGTTTAAAAGGTTGACTGGTTTGGACCGTTTGAACACATTTGGAATCAGTGATTCCATCTCCCACCATGTTTTTGTTTTTGTTAAAGATCTTTGGCTTTTCAGCGGGTTTGACACTTTGGTTGTCTTTAGATTGGGTTTTGAGGGTGCCTTTGGCAATGAGAGCCTTTTCTATTTGAATCCCTTTCTCGATAACCTCCTCAAAGGTGCGGACACAATGCATTTGGAGGTGAAAAGCTATATCTGGGTTGAGATTAGGGACGAAAATATTAACCAGCTGCTTCTCAGGGAAAGCGCAAGGGAAGCGACTAGCTATCCCTCTCCATCGTTGGAGGAAGCTAGCGAAGGTCTCATTTGGGCGTTGTTTTGTGCCACACAAGTCTGCCATGGTGACGTCACTCTCTATGTTATACAAGAAATGACGCATGAATCTTTCCACCAATTCTGGCTAGGTGAAAATTGATCCTCGTGGTAAGTGCGTAAACCATTCCAATGCTTGACCTCTAAGACTCTTAGGAAAAAGTCTGATGAGGTAATTATCACTATAAGACACCTCTTGACATGCCATGTAGAAATCTTTAACATGATCCCTTGGGTCTCCCTTTCCTTTGTATTTGTCGAACTTTGGCATATCAAATTTCTTTGGAAAGGGTTGAAGGGTCATTGTCTTGTCAAAAGGATAGGGGCATAGTTCTTTGTATTGGTATTTCCTAATACTCCCTATATTGCTTTCTTGTATGCTCGCAAGCGTTGCTTTCATAGATTGCACTTCTTGTGTGAGAAATTGTTCTCTAGTGGGAGAAGCGGGGACGTGTACACGATGATACCCCGTGTCTTCTTCTCCTTGGTTTTCTCGATGGAGTTTGTGGATCCTAAACTTAGGCCTTGACTTTTGAACGTTCTTGTTTGTGTCTTTCTGTACCTGGAAAGTAAGCAAAGCTAGTTGTCGGCTTAGGTTACTGAGTTGTTGTTGGATTGTGACTTGGTTTGTGTCTTCTTCTTCTAAAGGTTCTTCCTCTTTGTATTGTGGAGGTTCTTCCCCTATCTCATGTTCTATCTTATTTCTTCGTGGCACTTTGATGAGGGGTATTCTATGCCCTACCACTTTATCATTTTCTGTGTAAGAAGTGGAAGCATGCCCGCCTGTTAAAATATCTTCCATATTGATAAGGGGGTGTTCTTCCTTAGTAGTGTCATTTGTAGGTAATATTGGTTCATTCTCGGTGGGCAATTTGGCCCCTAATTCCACGACCCGTGCCAAAACTCTATCTTTGTTTCTAAGGAGAAACTCATCTAGTAGAGCAGGGTCAAAATCAAAGTCCACATGTGGTGACTCTAATTCGTTTCCACTATGGTCGACCATTTCTTTTATTTCCTTTTCTACAGAAAATAGTGGTCCTAGATCATGTCCGATAAATGGGTTTGACCCTTGTCTGTTAGAGGTTTCCCAAGCTTGCGCCTGTTGTTCCTCATATGTTTGTTTCTTTAAACCTAGACACGTCTTGGGAGCCATGTTTTCGTGATAAGTTTCACTAAGGTAAGTTGTAGATTTGTTCAAAATTCAATGACTACCCCTAAGTGAAACACAAGATGTACGTGTTAAGAGTAAATTAACAAGTGTGAGAATACGAAAGTGATAGAATGATAAAGTCACCAATGAAACAATCGTTTGGTACCAAAACTTAATCAAATGAATTACTTTTTGAGACTACGTTTCAAAGTAATTTGTGACGCTAGATGATTAACAAGATGTCTCCACTCATGCCAAGTTCAAAGGAATGAACAAGACGTAAGTAAATATACGAAGTTAAATGCGATCTCCCAATCAAGATATACAACGAGCAAGCTCAAGTCTGATTAAGACCTATATCTCAAAAAGTGCCAATTACGATTTGCGAATGACACAACAATATCACCAAGATATGTTAACCCACTTTGCAAGAAAGTGAAGTATTGATATCGAGGTGTTATTGATATAACACGCACAAATGGTAGTGCCTAGCACCTTTTGAAATCGAGGTAATAATAAAACCGAACAAAAAAATCTCAAATTATAGCTAGGAATAGTTAAGAATGTGTTCAGCGTAACCATACAATATAGGTATTTATGTTGAGTTTACAAGAAACAACACGTTAATATCAAAATTGTAACGATACGAGACAAACAAGTTAAATCCTCTATGGAATTCTGTGGTGATGAACCATGCCTAACTACAATGACGATCTTGACGTGGGTATCAAGATCACAATGGCTACCAAATGACGTGAAAATGCCTCCACTCACTTTAGACGTTTAACTAACTCAGCCACAAACATGGATGGGTGTAAACGGACATAAAAGTGAGAGAAACAGTCAAATGGAAACACAAAGGTAATCACACCTCTTTTGATCGACAAAGTGTCAAAAGAATATGAAGGAAATAAATTATAAAAAAATGAAAAATGCTAGCCTCACTTCGGCAGAGTTTCGCCTCGCCCTAAGGCAAGTAAAAACTAGGTGAAAGTAATACGTCACACATTTATCAAAAAGAAGGTTCACAACTCAACACTGTTTTAAAATGGTCAAAGTGGGCTCCTGGCCAAAGTATATTCTCCTAGGTGGTTCTCTCGCCCTAGGTGTTATAAAGTTGCCACGAGTGAGCGTGACTTACCCAAAAAGTTCAATGACTAGTTTGGGAGTATCTCGGCTTTATTTTACCCCCTTCAAGAACAAAGATGCAACTAGTGCGTCTACGTGTACTATCAATGGGGTCGCCACAACGGACAACCTATAACGCTATCTCACAAAGGAATCACTAGTCAAGTAGGTAGTGTAGAGCACTTCCCGTTTCGTCCACAAGGTTCCCTCTTGCGTGGACTACTTTGGGGTTCCTAGAACCACCCCCATTGTTGTAGCTTAAGGCGTTATGCCAAAGGGGTTATGTTCCAGTTGAGCAGAGAGGGACGTACCCTTTTCTAAAACCTGTAATATAGTGTTTTGAATATGTTGTTCTTTTTATCTTGTTTAATTAGGCGTCGTTTGCTTGAACACCTTTTGGCAACATGTATAACAACCGTATTAGTAGTTTTTTTATTTCGGTTTGATTCGGCCTTTCTTTGACAAGCGTTTTTAGGTCCCGCACTCAAGCGTTATTAATTATCCAAGAAAATCACATTATTTAAAAGAGGATTAAGAGTTGATTTTGATTCTCAAGTTCATCCAAGGATGCAAGAGAAGAGCATACACAACAAATAATCCAACTAAAAAGTAAAGAAAATCTTTTAAATCAATGAACCATACAAAAATCTTGATAATTGTTCATTCCCCTTAAACCAAAAGTGAAAGATGAAGCTTCCAATTTACCAAATGTTATAAAATGAAGAATAAAGTTGTTTTTGATTCTCAAGATCACCCTAAGGTGCAAGAGAAGAGCATACACAAACTTTATCCCAACTATATAGAAATGGAAAACTTCAAATCAAAGGACCATTGAAAAATGCTTTGTAAAAGGTTCATTCCCTTAAACCAAAAGTGAAAAACGAAGTTTCCAATTTACCAAATGTTATAAAATAAAGATTAAAATTACTTTTGATTCTCAAGATCACCCTAAGGTGCAAGATATAAGTATACACAAACTTTATCCCAATTATATAGAAATGGAAAACTTCAAATCAAAGGACCATTCAAAAATGCTTTGTAAAAGGTTCATTCCCTTAAGCAAAATGAATAATCAAATTTCCAAGTTTAATCCCAATGTTAAAAAGATATATATCAAAGTTGTTTTTGATTCTCAAGATCACAAAAAGGTGTAAGAGAAGAGCATACACATGCTTTGGTCTAAATCGAGGAAGCATGGAAATACAACATTCATCAAAACATTAGACATGTTAGAAAATGACCAATTTTACAATAATAGAAAAACCTATGATTTCTATAAGTATAAATCTCAAATTTATATTTTCATTGCATAGTTAACTTCAATACCTTTCCAACGCAAAAAAAAGGAGTCATTTCGAGTTTGGGAGCAAAAGTTATGGCCTTCGGAAGATGGGTTACGCATATGCTCTTATGCTCACGGGTATGCACTTGACATGCACTCAAAAAATGTAAAAAAAAAACGTCCCTTAATCTGCAAAATGGGCAAATTTTTCCAACCAAGATTCAATTTTGACAACAACCCATCACATTAATATATGAATAGAAGAATCAACGCTATCAAACATTAACATACATGCTCAAGAATTTAAGATTTTCAAGAAATTGACAAAACTAACATGTAAAATGATGAAAAAGTAAGCTCTAAAAATGAAAACATGATGAAATCTTGAAATTTTCTCATCAAGATTAATTTTGACAGCAACCCACCACATTAATATGTAAATAGAAGACTCAACACTATCAAATACTAACCTACATGCTCAAGAATTTAAAATTTTCAAGAAATTGACAAAACTAGCATGTAGAATGTTGAAAAAGTAAGCTCTAAAAATGAAAACATGGAGAAATCTTGAAATTTTCCCATTAATTCTAATTTTGACAGCACTTCACCTCCTTCATACCTACAAGGAAGACCCAACACATGCAAACTCAACAAAACAAGTTAAAAAAACAAGTTAGATCAACATGTGTAAAAGAGGGTTAGTAACCAAAAATGAAACTTAACTACAAAAACTTGAAATTAAGTGCAAAGGACAATGGAGTATGTCCCACCGGGCGTGCCAAATGTGTGCATGTGTTTGTTTTCAAAATAATGCTAATATGAGTAAAGACTAACACCTAAATAGCCTTAACTTAGCAAGAATTGAACAACAAACTAAACACCATCAAGATAAGAATTAAACAAGGGTTAGATGCTAGCATTCATCAATACAAACTTTGAAACTAACAATGCTAAATATCTAAACTCCTCTATTCTCTAACAACAAATAAATGAATGGACCTAAGTAAGCTCCATGGCTATCAAAATAGTTGTCCTTAGTATGCCAAGTAACCTAGGAATGAGGGCCTATCAAAGTTGGGCTACAAGACCCCTTTGACACCTCCCATATGACCTAAGCACTTAAGAAAGAGGCTTAACTCTTCAAGATGATGAACTCTCAAAAGGGCAAGGTGCAATCTCTTAGTCTCTTTGCTATATGCTTTGCATTTTCTCTCTAAGGAGTTTAGGTGTAAGTAAAAAGATAGGTGGAGGGCTCTTTATATAGCCCAAAGGATAAAGGTTTCAACACATTCTCATGAATGTGGGATAAAGGTAAAACATGATTAGGAGTGGATAATGTTGCTTTATTAAAGGTAACCTTACTTTAGAAGGGTTTAATACATGTTTAGCAAGTCATGGGAGTTGGGGGGTGCTTTAATTAATCAAAGGTGATTAATTAATAGGTAGGTGTAAGCTTATAGAAGTCAATCAGAAGAATATTAGTACGATTTAGGCTATTAGAAGGGGATTAAATCAATTAAATATTGATTTATTGGTTAAATGGAAGGGAAAACTAATTAATTAGTCTAGGTAGAAGGGGTGATTAAATCAATTAAATATTAATTTATTGGTTAAATGGAAGGAAAGCTAATTAATTAATAATAATTAATTAGTCGAGGTAGAAGGGTGATTTGTTAATGTAAGGTCGTTAATTAGGATATTTATTGGATATGAAACTTAATTAATTAGCTTAATGTAATTAATTAATGATGATATGAGGGAAAATGAGTGCTTTTGACGATATGTCATCGATTTGCGAGAAAGACGATAATGAATGCAATTTAAGTATTTGAATTGCTGGCGTAATTATGGGTGTCTACGGAAAAAATGGCCATTTCTAAGATGGACAAGGTCTTTTCTAAGATAGTAATAATCTAAATTTAAATTTGGCAACATGGAGTGAGATCATAAAAGAGGATCTTGACTTGCTTCTTCAGGAAGAGGTGATCGATGATGTCTCCAAATTATTTGAATATCAAAAGGCCATGGAATTCGGTGTCAAGTATTGCAGGATCTGATTAAGAAATTGGAGGAGAAATGAGTGGAGATCACGGATGCCCTGAATGACATCTCAGAGGAGTTTGATATTGCCAATTGCAAATTCTTCAATGAAAATATCGATGCTCTTCCTGAGGATCAGATTAAGGGAAATTTCAAGGATTTGGTGAAGCGTGACGATGAGGTCACCAAAACTTTCAATAGTGACTCTATTGACTGATTGGTCTTGTGCCAAAATTTCATAGGGAGACTAAAGAAAGTTACAAATAAACTTCAAGATTTCCAACCAAGATCACAAAGGAGATCGAGACAACAGATGTAGTGAATCACTATGCATGTGGGCCTGGAGATGAAGAAATTTAGGGGATTATCAAGTGCTTCATTGATTACAAGCCTTTGAATGGTTGTGTGGGAAGAAGGACAACAAAAAATTATAGGTGAGAAAGGTGTAGTTGAACCAGGCCAAAGCTGAGCGGCCATGAAAGGACAAATCCAAGCTCTAGATCGGTCAAAGTTACAGGGTTGACTGAGTCAAACCCTTGCAAAAAATTTTCTATTTTCATGGGAGCATGTTCCCTTAATATTAATGACATTTCTATTTTTAGTTAAATGTTAGTTAAGGGCCCAACTGTAATGGCTTAGCCTAAGAACTTATAAATAGTAAAATACTTCAAGTTAGTAGATATAGATTATTTTTTAGAGGAGTTTCTCTTTAAGATTGGAAGAGTGCTTCGAGATATTCTAAGATACCTTTTAATTATATTCAGAGTTACACCTTGCCGTTGAAAATCTAATTTATTGTGTTGAATGGTTAATCAATGTTTGCTTTGTGAATTTACAATTCCTTAGTGAGATGGATTATCTTACCTTTATTTCTGGTTATCTATTTCATGTTGTGAAGGAATAATACTGCTATCTTTTATGTCAGTTGTGAAAATCTTATTTTCCTTCTGTATTAAATTTATGTCATTATTATCCCTAGTTGCAGAAATAGATGTTTGGTATATGCATGTGTGGTTTCCTCATGATAGATTAATTGTGTGTCGAATCTGATTTGATCTACCCTTATGTACACTCAAGTTTAACAGAGGAACGTCTGCCCCTGGTTTGTGGTATTTTGTACCCTTTCTAGTTGCGATAGGTGAAGGTGGTCAGTGATGCAAGCATACCCCCACATTAACCCTTTCAGATGTTAAACATCCCTTAATTTGGTGCATCACCACTTCTAGTTTAGGTTTTATTTCTTGCAAATCTCTTTCCCTAATCCCATGAAATGTTAGCATAGGACTATACAACCCTTTTATCTTGCATTAGAAGTAGTGTTGTGTTTAGTTTAGGGAAAGGAATCTAGCATTCTCTGGAGGTTCACTTGAGCCCAAGTCCCTCAACTTGAGAGGTGATCCTACGTGTCCCAATCACACCGAACGTCATGTTCACATTTCGACCATTCGGAGGGTGCAATGATTTGGTCACAACAGCACTTGGGCACTTTGGAGACATCTTACGGCACTAGTGGTTGCACAGAGCTCAAGATCTACTTCCTTGTGTCTCGCATGGTCTTCATTTTGTTCTTTGTTAATTTCTTGATAGTCACACAATGATCACCGAGGGTACTTGTAACCTGTAAAAAAGAGTTCACTTGCACAAGCCCACAAACCACATTCCACATAAAAAGGAAAATGTAGAATGGGGATTCGGAGTGACCCTTGTGGTCACCCCGAGAGTGAACTTACGATTGAGCGTTGCACTAAATCTCAGACTTCATGTAGTTCTTGTGAGTGTGTGTAGAAATTGTGGCTTAGGATGCCCTTTTGTAAGTTGCACTGATAGTGAGATGTAGCTAGAATGTAGAAATGTATAACACGCATGGATGGAATAGAATGAACTTCCCCTTCCTATGTTGTGTATTTAGAGTATGCATCCCTTTTCCCTTGAATGGATGCTAGATGGATGCCTTTGAGTACTTTAGGTGTCTTTTGAATGCAATATTAGGTGATGATAGTAATGCTTAGTGTTTGGTCCTTTATTTTGAACACATAACTATGTATTTATATGATTCCCTTGTTTGAATTTCGTAATTGAAAACTAGAAGACCAACCCATAAGTGAAAAATATGCCCAAAAGATAAAAGAGACCCAAAAAGAGTGAGTAAGGTAAAAGGGTTAGGGGCACCTAAAGGGGACAAGGGTGCACAGGCGTTGCTTTCTGGTTGGGCGCTAGTGTCCGAAGCCATGAAAGACAAATAAATAAAAGCATGACTGTAGTGTGCAAGACCAAATAGAAAACAAGAGACACATAAAAGAGGCCAAAGATATTTTTCAACCATTAGTTGTATTGCTTAGGAATCATATGAATGCTAGTATGCTTTTAGGACCTAGAAATGCACCCAAGTGCATGATTTTGTGTCTACAGAAACAAGTGCATTGGTATCTCATATCCATGTATAGAAGCACATACTTCCCAAAACAAGTTGAACTTCAGAAAGCTACTTTTATTTTCAATCTTTATCAAATTATTCCCCATCAAAATTTGGTCCTGAAAAAAGCAAAGTGTCATTGATAAACAAATATTCTATTTTTAGACAAACACTTTTCCTCAAACTAGAAACATCAACAATAGAGATAGTTCTTTCTTGGGATTGTTTAATTAAATGATGCATTTCATCCAACATGGGAAGGAGACCACACAACATCAACAATGTCTCTATATCAGTCAAACAATGTATCAAATCTTGAGCCTTGTCCACTTCCATGTGATTTTGCCACATTACTCCCAATAAGGATTGATACTCGTCATACACCCTACGAACCGGTTGATACAAGGAGATCCACCTACTGTCAACATATTTTAATAGTTTATGCTCATTTGTCACTCCTATAAATATTTGGAATTCCACGAACCTTTTAAGACTACAAAAAATAAGCATGCACCTCTTGAACAAGTTCTTCAACTTTTGCTACAAGTTTAAATTTGTTGACTATTTTATATACTAGATTCATTCTATGAGCCATACATTGAATGCAAATCATATATATGTGATGATATTTTTGGAGTCTTACACACAGACCATTACAATAACCTTGCATTACAGATGCCCTATTTACCCCAAAACATACTAGCTTATATGCATTTGTAGCATCATCCATGCCACCGATCTCCTTCAAACTTCTTATCACCAATTCACAAAAAGTTTTCAGCATTGATGTTCTCTCTCATCTTATGAATAACAAGTAAGTGAGGATGTCTCACACGATTCTCAACAGTAGAAACATGCATACATACCCACACAGTATTATTTACTATTGTAACCTCGTCAATAAACAAAGACATGTATCATGTAGACTTAAGTTTCTCTTTCAAGTCTTCTTTCCCAACCATAGCTATGCATTTTACCCAATCCCACCACTAATTTTAGATCAATGGGAGTGAGGAAAGTGTGGGAAACCAAGAAAAGACGACATCTTCTTTTGTTCAGGATAATCTGTATAAGATGACCTCTTTTCAAAATGTGAAAAACAATAACTAGCTGAATTGTTTTACCTAAAAGTCTATTTTGAATGACCTTGTTGAATTGAGAGGTAATTGTCCCTCCATTCCCAACTATTCTTTCAGTTCTCTTGTGCTCCTCAAATTATTTTTCATACCTATTATGCAAACAATCATCCGTACTTTTCCATTTGGAAACATTCTTCAGAACACCATCTACAGTTTGCTTTTCATATATCTTTCCTACATGCTTCTCAATAATATCCAATTTAAGTTATATCGTCTTGTCCCTGCCCAATTTCTAGCTACAAATTGTACATTTGCATTCTTTGGGAGGTTCAACTTTATTTTCATTTTTAACAGGTTCGATAATCGAATACTTAGAAACCCACTCTAACCTAAAACTCCTTCCCAAGTCCCATTTTTTTCTTTTCTCTTTCTACCATAAATAGGCATTCCCGAGTATTTGCCATGGTGGAATTTAAATTTTGTTTATCTTGTGTGAAGCTTCACCTCCACATTCAATTGGGCAAGTGATGTAGTGTCAAACTTAGCTTCATTCAATGGAATGTCTTCAAGGAGAGGCATTTCATTGTCGTCGTCATTGACATCATTAGTCATCAAATCATAAATGAACTCATTTTGTGTTTGAATTTGAATGCAATCATTATCTCTTGATTGTCTTTGTCCTTGGAGAAGGATGGAATTCTTTAGATGGTTTCTCAAAATTAGATGTTATTTTTCAAATGCCAAGTACTTTAGGAGGGGTTGGAATTGCTTTCTTTCCCAAAGTTCCCTTTTTATTTATCATTTTCCCCCGAATCTTGTAAGAACAATGTTTGAGTTGGCGGTGATGGGATGAAAATTGTTTAAGGCATTGCGGTGTCGTGACATTCACGATACTATAAAATTAAAAATGACATAAATAACTTACAAAAGGATAAAGCAATGCAACATGATAGATCATAGAAAAAAGTTTGAAATATACTTACCCGCACTAAGTGCTTATATGATGTAAACTGTACCACATGGTTGTCGAGACCTTGATTTATTTGTTTTTGTAAGCAAATCGCAATAAGTGATTCACCGAATCCTTTTCTACTACTTCTCAAATTCGCAAATCGGAAAAGATTAAGAAAACCTAATGCTTAGTGATTCTACAATCTACCTCTATGTATGTATATATGGTGAATTTAATCAAATTCCTAAAAAAACTCCCATACATGTCGGCAAATGAGACCAAAGGACCAAAAAGGTTCCATAGATTTCTTGGCGATCCAAGAATGTTTTACTGGCCCATCGATCACGCGGCGATTCAATAAAAATATACATTGGGATTGGAGATTCATTGGCTATTTACATGGGACATATTATTGTTTGTGGAATTTTTAGGCGAAACACAGGCAATCGCATGGTAAAAATAACCAAATTCAAATTCTTGAATTCTTACTATTCACCAAATTACGAATATTCACCGTTAAAATTTTCCTTGTTTAGGGCATTTAGGTTTGAATCTTTCATGGTTTAGGTCAAGCATTTTTTGGTTTTCATGTTTAGGGATTTTGAAATTTCAAATTTTAGGTTTTTTATGTTTGGGGTGCTTTATACAATCATTTTATTGTATTTTTGGGCTTTGTGGATATGATATTTTAGAGTTTCAATTTTTTGAACGTATCAAGATTTGAGGCTTCTACGTTTTGGGGCTTTTGAGTTTCATATTTTTGAGTTTTCTATTTTTCACACTTTCGGGTTTAAAACTTTCAATTTTTGTGAATAGGGTTTTAAGTTTCAAATTTTAGATTTTAGGTTTTTCGGCATTCTTAATCAATGCAATTTTCATGTTTTGGATGTTTCCTCAACAAAGGATCTTGATTTTTGAAATTTGAGATTCAATGGTGCTTTATATCAATCAATTTTTATTTTTTTGGATTTTTTTGTAGGGTTTTGGGGTTTCTAGGTTTCAAGATTTTTTTGGGTTTTCAAGTTGGGGTATTTCAAATTTTAGGTTTTGAAGTTTTCGATTTTTCGTGTTTTTAGGATTTTTAGGTTTGAATCTTTCAAATTTGAGGTATCAAGATTTAATTTTCAGATTTTGGAGTGTTTTCTATCAAGGTAATTTTCATGTTTTAGGGTTTCTTCATTGGGGTTTTGGGTTTTGGAGTTTTTAGGATACACGTTTCAAGTATAAGAGTTTTTAAGGTTTTCAAATTTAGAATTTTTGAGATTTATGTTTTGGGGGTTTCAAGTTTCGTTTTTTAGGTTTTTAGTTTCTAGTTTCACATTTTGGATTTTAGGGTTTTTAGGTTTGGGGTTTTGAGCTTGAACAACGTTTCTAGGTTTTAGGTTGTCATATTTATATCAATCTACTTTTGTGTTTATGATATTTGTAAGTTCAAGATTTTGAGTTTCTAGATTAGGGGTTTCTAGGTTTCGATTTCAAGGTTTACAGGTGGTTTTTAGGGTTGGGAATTTAGCTTTCGGGTTTCTGGGGTTTTGGTGTGCGGGTTTTTGGGTTTTCAAGTTTGGGGCTTTTGAGTTTTAGGTTTTAAGGTTTTTTGGGGTTTTAGTTTAGGAGTGTTTTATATCAATCTAATTTCCATGGTTTATGGGTTTGCTAGTTTAGTATTTTTGGGTTTGAGTTTTCCAAGTTATGGGTTTTGAATTTCATTTTTAAGGAGTTTTTGTTCAAACATTTTAAGACTCGGGGTTTTAAAGTTTATATGTTTTCTAGTTTCGATTTCATTTTTGGTGGTTATGAAAATTTTGAGTTTAACTGTTCTTAAGTTTTAGTTTTTGAGATTTGAATATAATAGTCACATTTAATATCAATCTACTTTTCAATTTTTCGATTTTTATTTTTGGAGATTGTGGTATTGGAACCAATGATGTGTCTCTTTGGAGACATGTTAAAATTGGAATGATACGAGAGAAAATTAGCATGGCCCCTGCCGAACGATGACACACAAAAATCAAGAAATAAAACCGATGATGTATATTTCAATTTCGTTTAGTGCTCCAATAAAAACTTTTCAAGATATAAGTTTCATAACCATATTTTACATCACACTACCTTTTGTGTTCTTCAGGTTTTCAATTTTGAAATTTTTTGACTTTAATTTTTCTAGATTCTCATACTTTTGTTTTCAAGTTTCATATAAAATATATATGGTTTCAAATTTGAAATCTCGAAACTTAGGAGACAACATTTTTAATAGAATGTATAGAAAAGTCCTAACACAAAGGGGCTTGTCGCTAGCCATGTATGACACAAAATAGGCCCAAAAAGAATGTACCCCATCACATGTTTTTCATTAATTATTGGTGTAGAGGAGGCCAAACCTGCAAGCAAGCACACAAATTCTAGACCCAAAGCAATTAATTGACTAAGACCCGTAACCCTACTTTAACAATGTATTTCAAGTTTGTTCTACAAAAATGTATAATCTAATGAGATTAATATCTAGATGGGACAAAAACCCACAAACACATTATAATATACAGCAGAACAACTAATTGATTAGGACCCTAAACCCCACTTAACCATATACCATTCTAGTGCCCTCTAAAAGCTCTCCATCACCTCAAACGTTGAAGATGAAAATACACTTGTACCATTCCACAACAACAGACAATAGCCTCCTGACCAAATACAAAAATGCATCATATTTATCTTGAACAAATTTTTCTTAACTCATATTTATCTTTAACAAATTTTATCTTAAGTCAAACATCAAGGTGGTTATTTTTTTAGTTTTGTAGGTGTTGGTGCTCCTCAAACATAAACATCAATGCCAATGGAAGGCAGTCCAGGCTCCACTCAAAAATTAATCACCAACAAACATAACTAACCTAATCATATCTTAATCCGTTGATTAGCAATAAATAACAGACTTACTCACCATGGGAATGCAGTAGTTTTCTTGTAACATGCCATCCAAATAGCCGTTGGGCGTCATTTATAGTTATCAAAATTCCGCCAGAAATTGTCCTCCAAATCCCAACTGATTTTTCCTGCATTTGGGCAGGGATTTGGGCCGATTTCGTTATCTGGGTCTGGGACAAATTCAAATTTTGAAGAGTTTTTGAAGGCTAAATCTTGTGTCTATATTTAAATCCGGCAGCATATTCTCTCGGAGAGGTGATTCAGAGAGGATAAAACCATGCATCCATGGATTCTGAGAATTTGGATCCCAACGTTGTAGGTGAAAAGGGCAAGGTCAAGAATTTGATCAAAGTTTTTGAGAACATGAAGATGCCTGCAGAGACCCAGAGGGGATTTTCTGCCCCTACAGCATTGGCATTTCCTTTGAATAGGAGGAGATTTCCCAGTAAAGGAAAGGCTGGTGCTACTCCTGATGTTAATGGAGGAGGGGAGCAGGAGAATTGTCATAAAAACGGCGAGAAATGGGCAATGACAATGGCGGTTGCTGATCACAGGCCTTTGACTGAGAGGCGGCCTAACACTAACATTGTTGTGTCTTTCTTTGCTTCTGCTTCTTCTTCTTCTTCTGGTGGTGCTGATTTTGATTCAGAGCAGTCCAATCACAATGTCAGTGATGATCAAAGTGAGGACAATCAGAGCTTTCCATCAACAGAGCACAGTGAATACAGGTCAGAAATGCATCCTCACTTCTTTTTCTATTTTTATTGGGGAGTGGATTGTACTCTTTAGGTACTGTGAATAAATCAGATGACTGTTAGTAGTCGACATCAAAATTTGTTAACAGCCGACCATTTTGGGTTTTTAATAATTGAAAAAACAGATACAACCTGTCAATTTCCAAGCTGAATTAGCCATTGGTTTTGTAGGCAGGCCTGGAAATTGACAGACTGTGGGCCGTTTTTGGTGATTTTAACTGTATTTTATGGGGTAGTAGTTGAGAATGATAGGCTGAATTTTTAGAAAATCCTACCATTTTTAAATAATCCTCTACAAATATATATATAATATGTGAAAATATACAACTTATTTGTATTTTTATTAAGAAAACATTAAAATACATATAATTTCTAATTTTTTTACAATATCTTGAGAGACCTATACAGTCAACAAATTTTGATTTGACAGGCACATATAATTTGAAATTCCAGGTCTGGTTATGAATTGTGGGTTCAAATTTTCTTGATCACATTATTATAATGGGTGATAGATAGAATGTTCCATTAACTAGTTAATATTTTTAATTGGTAATTTTTTGAAAGAGCACAATTTTTTTTTGTTATCAATTCATAGTTTTATTAAGGAGCGGTCCCATGCAGCGTGCAAGGCGTAATTTTTTAATTTTTAACAAGTACTGTAGAGAATTTATAGGAGAAATTAGCAGTTATGCGGTCCCATGTTCTCCCAGTTTTTCTGCAAAGACTTTGGAGAATACTCTATATATTTATATTATAATTTAAAATCATCATATTTATATTGTTCTCTAGTCAGTTATCTGTTGACATGTGGTTGAAAATAATGGCTCCACTTTTTCTAGGGAAGATTTAAATTAGTTGCTGTTGCTCCCCTCTCCCCTCCCCCACACCATAAATGCCTTATTAATAGATTTACATTGAACACAATTAAATTGAAAGATTTGTTTTCTTGAATCTAGCTTATATTTTAATTTATATTGAATCTATACATTCTATAACAAAAAAATTGGTAAAAATCTGTCAGATTCAATCATGATAAAATTGATATTTCTATACCACATTTGTCTTCAATCTCAAGACATTTGGTCTATCTAGTGCAAGATTAGATTTTCAAATAAATGACCAAGACAGACTCTACCAAGTCCTTTGAATCTTTATAACCAGCAAGCATTTGATTAGAAATTTGTCTCTGCCAGCCACAATCCATCTTTTGGATTTTGATTTATTAACAATCTTCCAACAATTATGAATGCTCAATTTCGTCTTCTAACAATATATATATTAATGTAGTTTTTCTTTTTTTTTGGGTTCTCTTTGCAGTTTTGGAGGCAGAAGAAGATCCAAGAAAGTATGTTTGTAGTTTCCCTTTCACACTGTTATTTTTCCCTTTTGAAAACTTAAGGTATATTTATTTACTTTTGAACATTTGGAGTTGATTTTCAGAATTCTAATTTGGAAAGAGGATCTCAATCTCCACCGTGGAATTGGAAATGGAAGAAGTCAATCAGAGCCACCCCTGCACAACCTTTTAGACTGAGAACAGAGGTGGGGCTTATTACATCATATGCAATATTTAAGGTTCATATTATGTTCTTATTTTGAATTCTCTTTGTATGTTTTGGATAGGCCTTTTTTTTGTTGATACCATCTTTATTTATATAGCTTAGAATTCAATTTATTCCACATAAGCTTTTGGCAGGCCATTAGACTGCTCTCTATGAGGAAAGGGGAAGGAATTTGGACATTTTCCTTATATAATTGTTTCTAGAGCTTTCAATGTTCTAAAGAATTGTTTTGTATTCAAGATAAAACAGTAATAATGTTTAATTAGAGATATGGGTATTTATGCTATGCCCCTTTATATAGATATATAGGAGATAGGGGCCTGATGCCCCCTCGAGAAAGAGGCTCTCTTCCCACTTTTTAAGTTTAGAATTAATGTATTCATACAATTTTAGTATTTAGTTTGTGTATGTTGTAATTTAAAAATTAATGTTGAGATTTGAACTTGGAAAATCAAACGGGGTAGTATTTTATTTAATCTATTTTTTTCGCTCTTTCACTTTATACATGTGAAACCGGGACGCCCTTACAATATCTAAACACCATTTAATTATTAGGTCCGTGGATGGTGGAAACTACTCAATAGAAAGTATGTCCAACAAAATAAATTGTATTAATACATAATTCTATTGATAGACAACAATTCGGGTCATTTGTCTAGAGGAAATACTAAAGTTAGAAAATGATAAATATTTCAATGATTGCTTGATCTCTTTAAAAGGCGTATGAACCATACACGTCCATATCTTTATGAAAATAATTAGAAATGTTAAGACATAACTAATACAAATTTGAGACAAGAAAGAAGAGAGAGTGAAAAGAGTTGAAAGATAAAAAAATAACCCGAGATCATTGTAAAAAAATAAATGTACTAATAAAATTTCATTTGAACTTATACTTGATAAATAAGAAAAAACCTTAAAATCCTAATAGTTAGATCTAAATCCCAACACTAAATGGCTACAAAACTAAAAATCTTTATCTGTTAAGAGTTTTAGAGATATAAAATATTTATATTAAATATTTTAACATCTTAATTTTTTATTATTTAAGCATTATCTAGATACACCACCCCAAATTATTTTTAACTCTCAAATTTCCTAGAAATATGAGTAGGATATGTCTACATATCTACTTTACAAATGAATTGGAACATTAACCCACAACAATTACCAATTACCAATTAATAAATAATTGATTTAAAATATTTAATTGTATAAAAATAAAATATTTAATTTTAAAATTAAAAGTTATAATTATTAAATTAATAGATTATTTTTTAGCCCTCTGATTTCTATGATGGAATTTATATCCATAGTTTGAAGCATCCGTTTGAAAGATAATGATTTGAATAGGAAAAATAGGTTGAGACATTTTTTCAAATCAATCACTTTTGCATGAATTATAGATCGATATACTTATATTTCATTGTTTTGGAAGGAATTTATGGAATGTTCATTCCAATACTTATTTTTTGGGAAGGAATTTATAGACTTTTTCATTTCATTATTTTTTGAAATTTATTATTATTTACATTTTATGTGTAGTGAAATATGTTCTTTTTAAACATATTGTTATATAGAAATTCACATGAGATAGTGTTGAGTTTGAGTAAATTTCATAAAAGAAAATTATGTATTATAATGTAAATTTGATTTGGTATTCAGAAAGAGGCCAAATAAAAGAACAACAATTTATGAAGAAGATACAAGAGATGATAAATGAGGAGGAAAAACATCGTATACCTCATGCACAAGGGTTGCCATGGACAACGGATGAGCCACAAGTAAGTTAGGGGTTAAACTCAATTAAATTAGGTTTCATTTATGATAGTCTTTTTATTTCAATTGTCTGTTTATTATTACTATTTTAGAGAATAACATATATAATATTTATAAATTGACAGGTTTTGCCAAAGCGCCATGTGAAAGAACAAACTAAGCCATTAAATTTGAAACTTCATACTACTACTAGAGCAATGGAACGCGCTTAATTTGACCATTTAGTAAGAATCTTAATTTCAAATGATTTTTTTTCTTGATTAAATTCTGAATTGAACCTACTTCATTACACAACATCACAAGTTTATTTTATATTGAAGTGACATTCAATTTCAATGTTTTCATATTTGTTTGTTGTCACTTTAAACAGATGGAACGAAAAATCAATTTTCTCAAAGAACAAAAGCTAAAAAAGGAAAGACTTCTAAAGGTATAACATTTTTATAAGGATTGTTAACATCTATATTACACTAGATTGTTATTATATAATTTAATATTTACAATTGTTTAACAATAAACCTCTAACTTTAAACTAAAAGTGGCTGAACGTGTTATTATCATTAATAGTTAATCCAGGAGGAAGAAATTAAGAGGCTGAGAAAAGAAATGATTCCTCATGCTCAACTCATGCCTTTTTGATCGCCCATTTGTACCAAAAAAGTATGTTAACTAAACTCAAAATTTTAATTTTCTTGGTAATGAATGAAAGTTTTAAAAGTTGTTTTTATAAGTTTACTTATAAATTGGTGTTTTTCACAGGTGTACAAAATCTCCAACAGTTCCAAAGGAGCCCAAATTTCACAATGTTAATAATTCAAAATGCTTATTTCAAGATGGTCTACATGCTTGAAACATGAATGAGAGTTGTTAAAGAAATTATATCTTAGTTGTTGTGAGAAGCAACTTGTATGAATGAGATCCATAGAGAATTATATTAGTTGATTATGTCAACTAGCCTTGAGATCCATGGAGAGTTATATTGATTGATTGTATCAATTAGTTTTAATATCCATGGAGAGTTATATTAGTTGATTGTATCAAACAGTTTATTCTAATATATACTAGTGCGTTTGTCTCAAATAGTCTATTTTAATTATATATATATATATATATGAAAATGTGTTATCAATATTAATTGAGAGAGTAAATTAATTTCTAAACTAATTACAATAAACGATGTTATACCATATTATAAATAATTACATTAGATAATAATTTATCATTTCCATACTTAATTTAATTAACTTTATTATAAGATTTAAATGGTGTATTAAAACTAATTATTTCACTTGCGTGCTATATAGATGTATCCACAAACATTTAAGAAAGGCTAAGTCGATATTACAAGTTTGTTTTAAAAAAATGAAATATAAATAAATTAACTTTAATTCAATGCAACTTTGATTTTCATAAAATTATAAACATATAAATAAATTATGAGCATATGTAGTTCTAATTAAAGAGTGTTTGAAAAATTCACTAAGATGTGAATGCAATACCGTATTCATATTCATATTTCTATGTTATGGATAAATGTATTACACTTATATGCAATATAATTATCTAATCACTTTTCACTATACATAAAATATATGTATAAAAATAATAATGTTTACTTGATATTTTCTAAATCCAAAAATAAGTGATTTACATAGGGTTTAGAGATATAACTTCAATCATATGATCTAAGGTACATTTAACATTTGTATATATAAATGATTGAAGATGCAACACTCTACACACACATATATTCGTGGGCTATATCATCAATTCCTTCTCTCCATCTTTGTATTATAATACTTGTAACTTACAAAATAAATTTCTTCCTCTTTCCTAAATTGAAAATAATATATAAAACTTATGGAAAATAATGAATGTTTAAGGGCATGTGCTATGGGTCATATGCACTCTCTAATCATCATGTCCCTAATAAATAAATAATAATATATCTAAAAATAAACTACATAATCAAAAATAATTCTAATAATATACAAAAACATAGGTCATGTACTAAAAGTGTTCCATGGTAAATACTACTTTAGACAACGATAAGTGCTTAAATGATTCCTTGATATTTCACAATTCCTATGAGTGATCTATAGATTCTTTATGAAATTGACAACTAGATACCTTGTATCAAATAGAGTACAATGTCTACATTTTAATAAACATATTCAATTTCAATTAGGGCCTTGTTGGTGCTAGATCGACATTGAAATGAAAATAAGTGAATAAGGCAAGAGAAAGGAGATGGGTGCATTATAAATTGGGAGGATCCAATATGCAGGCCACGATTAAAAAGGGGAGACGATGAAGCCCAAAAACTCGCCAATAATGCCTAATTTAGACCAATTGTTGATAAAAATACTAACACACTAAAATCTTGTTTGTAAGACCATTCGTTAGATGTCTACATTTTTCCCTCTTTGTGTGCTAGCATACATTTGATAGTAGAAAAAGAATACAAAGGTGGATAAAAAAATATTAATTAAATTTATAAGTTATAAACATCTACAATTTATTAGAATTTGTGTCAATGCATATATGTTCTAAAACTCAAAAAACAAGTACAACCTACCAATTTCCAAGTCCGATTCTTTGTTGGTCTTGTAGGTTATGAATTGTGGGTTCAAATTTTCTTGACCATGTGTGTGAGTGATAAATTCTTCCATTAATTGGTTAATATTTTTTTGATTCGTAATTTTTTAAAGGGCACATTTTTTTGGTTATTAATTTATAAATTTGTTATTAATAGATTTACATTCACAAGATTTGTTTTCTTGGATTTAACTTATATTTTAATGTATATTGAATCTACACACTTTATCTTTTGATAACAAAAGTTTGGTCATATTTTTTTGGATTCAATCATAACTAAAATTGATATTTCTAAGGACCATATATGCCCTCAATCTTAAGACATCCGGTCTATCTAGTGCGGGCTAGATTTTCAAATAAAATCACCAAAACAAACTCCACCAAGTCCTTTAAATATTTAAAACCAAAAAGCATTTGATTAGAAATTTGTCTCTGTAGCCACAATCCATCTTATCGACTTTGTTATCTATATTTGAATAGATATGAGGACTCCTCCACCCCCTCTATTCTATATAGAGAGGGCTTCCCTCTCTAGATATGTTGGTCACCATATAGAGTATATATAACGACCCTCCAAATAGATATATAGTCAAGTGCCCTCCATCGCATAGTTGATTTAGATTAGAGAGAGGGCCCTCATATAGATGGGAAAGGGGGTTGAGGGTGGTCATCACACAACCGCTATATAAAAATATCGATTGAGATGAGAAATTTCTCAAATCGAGGTGGAGGGGAGGTTGGGATGAGGAGGGCTCCTATATATATGACATTTATGTTATGCTCTTTATGTTCAATGGTGTAGCCCACAAAGGTCCAGTCCTATAGGCATATACCACGGTGGGGTCTTCGACTGGGGTGAAGTCATAACAAGGTTAGCTACGTACCAATGGGGAACCCATTGAGCCCAAATAGGTAGTTGGAGGAGGCCCCTATCTATATATGATTGATCCCTGAAAGTAAAATTCTAGGGATAGTTTCACTGGTTGACCTTCATCCCTTTAACTTTATAGGGATCTCAAGGCGGGGTCCTGGGTAGATAGGGCACGATAGTGAAATTTATGAATTGACTGGAACTATTTGGCATGACCGCCATATATCTATATCCTTTCATTCCTGATTTGGATGCTAAGCGCTAACGCAAAAGTGATTCGCTTGATTTGACGGTTTAAAAACACTTGTTGGAGCTCCTATCTTGAATTTTCCCCTATATATCTCATTTGGCGAGTCATATCGTCATCTATCACCACATATACATATACACATACATATACATAAGCATGATGCATATACATAAGCATATGCATATGCATAGGCATATACATATACATATACATATACATATATAAATACACACACATACGCACATGCACACGCACACGCACACACACACGCACACGCACATGCACACGCATACGCACGCGCGCACACGCGCACGCGCACACACACATGTTCGAGGATAAATCCCATAAAATCTATAGGGTCCCTCGGATAATAGTTCAAGGCCAACCCAACGATTGGATCCTCTTGATTTGTCTTTGCCAACCACAATCCATCTTATGGATTTTGATTTATTCACAATCTTCCAACAATATGAATGCTCAATTTCATCCTCTAGCCAAATATATTAATGTAGTTTTTCTTTTTTGGGGGGTTCTCTTTGTAGTTTTGGAGGTAGAAGAAGATCCAAGAAATTATGTTTGTAATTTCCCTTTCACACTGTTATTTTTTCCCTTTTGAGCACTTGAGGTATATGGGTTTGTACCATATCATGTATTTTTTTGAACATTTGGAGTTGATTTTTAGGATTCTAATTCGAAAGAGGATCTTAATCTCCACTGTGGAATTAGAAATGGAAGAAATTAGTCGAGCCATTCTTGTGCAACCTTTTAAGATGAGAACAAAGGCGGGGCTTATTACATCATATACAATATTTAAGGTTCATATTAAATTCTTATATTTAATTTTCTTTGTATATTTCGATAAAATTATTTGTTGATACCATCTTTATTTATATAGCTTAGAATTCAATTTATTCCACATACCAATCAAGCTTTTGGCGGGGGCATTAGAGTGCTCTCTAGGAGAAAGGGGAAGGAATTTGGACATTTTCCTTAAATATAATTGTTTCTAGAGATTTCAATGTTCTAAATAATTGTTTTGTATTTAGAATAAATTTGATTACATATAAAAGCAACACAATTTAATAATATTTATAGAAAACAATAATAAAGTTTAATCTATATTTTTAAAATTAGAATTAAGTTATTCATACAATGTTTCGTATTTAGTTTGCGTTAGTTGCTGATTTGAAGACACATATAGAGTTTTAAAATTGGAAAATAAAACTGGACA
This sequence comes from Taxus wallichiana var. yunnanensis, assembly GCA_018340775.1. NCBI lineage: Eukaryota > Viridiplantae > Streptophyta > Pinopsida > Cupressales > Taxaceae > Taxus > Taxus wallichiana. Next base: position 143,625,911 of record CM031236.1, read on the forward strand.
ATATTTCACTTGGTCTAATTTTTTCTCTTTCGCTTTGATACACGTGCAACTCAAGTGCCCTTGCGATAGCTAATTTTTTTCAAGGAAAATAGAGTGAGTTTAGGGGCTTGCACTTAGGGTTAACAAGATTTTAAAAACCATCTAATTATTAGGTTCCTTAATGGTGGAAACCACTCAATAAAAAGTTGTCAAAAAAATAAATTATATTTTTACAAATAATTATGTTGATAGACAACAACTTGGGTCATGTGCCTAACAGGGGGCCTAGAGGAAATTTACCCGAGTTAGAAAATGTTTTCTTGATCTCGCATGCATTTTAATGAGTGCTTGATCTCTTTAAAAGGTGTGTGAGTGCTAAATGATGTGGTAAAAATAACCAATGTGCTAGTTTATTAGTGTCAAATGAACTACGATACTTTTTTCTTTATATATAGATGTTGAACTCGAATTAGGACTCTATTGACAAGTAAAAGTTGACATCAAACTATAAAAAAATGAAAAAGACAAGAAAAAGGATATGAATGCATTCTCAAATGGGAACCAAAAACATCCATACATTTCTAAGAAGAGTTAGAAATTTTGGGACATTTCAATATAGGACATGATATAAGAGAGAACAAAGAGGGGGAAGAGTTGAGGGGTCAAAGGAAACATTTTAAAATCATTGAAAAAAATATCAATGAACCAATAAAATATAATTTAGACCCATACTTGACAAATAAATAAACACTCTAAAATCTTGATAATGGAAAGAAAAGGAGAAAGAGTTGAAGGTCAAAGGAAAAATTGAGGTCATTGAAAAAGATAAATGCACTAATAAAATCTCATTTGGACTCATACTTTACAAATAAATAAACACCCCAAAAGTAAGGGTCCAAATGAGATTTTGAGGTGTTTACATATTTGTTAAGCATGAATCCAAATGAGATTTTATTGGCGTATTTATCTTTTCTCGGTGATCTCAATTTTCCTTTGGCCCTTCAACTCTTTCTCCTTATCCATTATCAATATTTTAAGCCGCTTATTTATTTGTCGAGTATGGGTCTAAATTAGTTTTTTGGTTCATTTATCTTTTTTCTAATTACAAAACTATATTGGAGTCCATTTTCCAATTCGCTGAATTCTCAATAAATTTACACTTGATATTTTCTATCCCAAAATTTGAATTTCATGATAATTTTGGGACAACCTATCAAATTTTTATCTTTGGGATTATTTAGAGTTAGCCATTTTTCCAAAAAATATAAGCTTTTTTCCCAAGTTGTAAATTTCCTTTGTTTTTCAGGTTTTCAGGCCTTCCATACATATAAACATGTCAAGTGCAATATGCTTCCAAAACCTTGAAATACAACACACTAATATTTGTCAATATTTCGGGCCTTCGGGACATTTGGGCATACGAACATTTCAACGTGCTAAGTGCTCCATGAACCCCAAACATGATACACTATAGTTTGTTAGGATTTCAAAACATTAGAGCATAAAGGCACAAAGTCATGCATATGTAAGATGTTTCCCGAACCTCGACACACCTTATTGTTTTAGGTTTTCGAGGGTCCGAAACATCGGTGCATTACAAACACAAAAGCATGTTTTTGTAGTGCAAGCCTTGAACCATAAAAACATATAGGCATAATATGTCATGTCTTTGGGACCTAAACACATAGAAGCATGTCTTGTTGAATGGGGTCAAATCCACGATCTCATGTTAACACAATAAGTGCCAAGTGGGATTTGACCCCACACATATCGTCGACATGTAATGAATGTTTAGGCTATTATAAAACCCAAATTTCCAAGTCATTTTTATCTTATACAATTCAATTTTTTACCAAGATTTAACTTGTTTTCACCCTCAAAGTCCCGATCACATTTTCCTCATCTTTTAGTCACCATTTTGAGAAAATATTTCCTACCCATTTGTGAATATGGTGAGTTCTTTTTCCTCATTGGCTTTTTAAAATATTTTTAATACATCTTGCTTGTTTTTCAACCTTTTTCTTCAGCTAGGTAAAAACATTATTTTTATTTCTCTCTTCCAACTTTTGCTCTTTATCACTTGATGTTTTTTTAATATTTCATGGGCGAAGTGGATTTGGATTAAAAATTTTGGTTCAACACTAGTTGGAATTTTTATCTTGAATAGACAAGTCAAAAATCCCATCAAAGTTCATGTTAGAATTTTTGACTTGTTAAACCCCACGTTAGTGTTTCGGTTTTTCAAATTGAAAACCATATAAGAATCCTGAAAAGAGTCTTTTTGGATTTTAGAGATGTAAAACATGTCTCAAACCCCACTTTGCCTTTGTTAGGATTCACAAGTTGATAAACAAGGAACAAACTTCGACAAGTGTGTCTAGCTTTTAAGAGTGTTCAACAAGTCCAAATTTTTGACTAGTGTGTCAGGATTCAGAAGGTGCTAAGCATGTTTGTATTTCTCACAAATGTGTGTCGATTTTTTCAAGGTGCAGAACAAGGATTAAATCCCACCAAGAATATTTTTAGATTTTTAAGGTTGTTGAGTAGGTGGGGATTTTCATTTGAATTCAGAGGTTATCAAGATGATCTCTTGGAAAAATTTCAATGCCTTATCTTACTCCAATGTCAAAATCAACAAAAGGGAAGGAAAATTTTGAGCCATCTAAGGGTAAAGATAAAGAAATGAATTATATTTATAGAGGGGTGGTGCCCCATTCAAATATTGATTCCAATATTGACCAAATCAAAGATACAAAGTTAGGTCACATTGACATGATTGATTTTTGGAGAAGAGTGAAAAAACCATCCAAGTCACCATAGATAATGTATCTATAATAGTGGATTATCACTTCCAGAATATTTTCCAACCTCAACAAAATTCAACAATTCATGCATGTAGCTATGAATCACTATGATGGTGACACAAGGGCAGTAAAGAATCAAGATGGGGAAGTAGTGATCTAGATTAGATAAAAATTATTTTGAATATTTTCTCAAAATCCTTGATCTCAATGAGAATGCTGACACCAAACTAGAACAAAATCAAAAGGATTGGAATGATAAATCCTCATATTGTATCAAACACTTGAATAAAAACTACCTAAAGAAGCCAAAGACCTGTAGTTAGCCGGGTTTTAAAGACCCTACCTCAGAGTGACTTCATTCAAGAAGTCAATGACATCATTATTTTACTTAGTCAAGTGGTAAGTCTCCCTATGGCCAAATATGTTCAAGAGTGGATGCATCAATTCATCTACATCATAATGAAGAATAAAAAATACATTATACGGGAAGAGATTATCAGTGATTCCCTACATAAGCAACTCAAGGAAGTTCATGCAACAAGAAAATTCAATATGATGTATTATATGGTCTATGATGTAGTAGGGATGAAAATATTTCCTGGTTTGACTACCAAAGGGTTAGAAAAATCATCTCGAGTTTATGAATTCTATCCCTAACTGACTTTGGTCAAAAGTCTTAAACATTTTAGGAGTGTAAATGATGAATTCTTCTACAACATCATAATGCAGGTTAGGCAAAGAACTATCCAAATGTAGATGCACCAACGTGGCATGAAATGCAATATTTCAATGAGGATGCATTTTATTATAATCCCCAACGTTTACTTACATTCGAGTAGGAGGATTTCAAGTATCTCTCAGTATCCGCTTCCAAGGTATCCAAGTAACAAATGGATCTTGGTGGAGTTGGCAAGGAAATTGATGGATATGCACAAATTACATCATAAAGAAACACAAGGCGAGAATTCATGTCCCTATCTCAATTGGCCACTATATGTGCTCATCCGATATCATGGCCAAAAGTGTTGCTTCTGAAATGTAGAGGATGTCCTTAAGCTCTTCCATTCAAGGATAAATTTTGAATACAAAGGGGTAATGAAATTTTTGGAACTTTGCACTTACCTTTACCCAAGCTTGAGGACATATGGATTGATTGCATGGATGAGGTTTCCATAAGGAGAAATTAATATAGTAGGTTAACTCTGAAGGAGGTCATAAAGTATAAAATTGAAAATGTCCCATAGGGTAAACAAGATGATGGAGATGTCTTGGATTACATCTACAATCAAATGAATGTTGAATCTTTAGGATTTCTTCCCATCAATTGGTCTATCGAGGAATGTGTTTCCATCAAATAACATGCAACCATGAAATCCTCTATCAAACTAATCATTGGCTTATTTCCTTGGGAATCACACCCAAACAAATGGGTATTCAACCCTCATGATAGGAAGATGTGACAACTTCAACAGAGTAAAGTGGACCTCCATAGACCCTAAAGATAAAAGTAAAGCACTCATGAATCTTGTCTTATTCAAGTTTGTGGTTAAAGGAGAGAAGTATACTACCTCTTCTTCTCCAAAAATAGTGGTGATTGTGGAATCTCCTTTACCCCATTAAATCCAAGAGATTCCAACCAGCACCCTGGTCATGAAACCCTCACCTATCTCCTCGCATCTAATCGCTAATTTCATTTATCGCATAACCTTGGTTCCTTATGTTTCTCCACCTCACTTCTCTCCTCCTCATGTTTCCTCTCCCCCTCATTCATATCCTCCTCATATTTCATCTCCCCATCCACATCATTGGTGTAAACCTCTATTGTTCCCACATCCCCGATCCTCACATATTCCATTCTTATTTCCTCTCCTCCAAATTCCTCCACACCTATTTTCCTCATGGCACATGTCTTCTCTTCTATTTCGTCACTTTCCTTGGGGATCATTCTTTTCATGGCTTCTCCTTAAAAGATTATTTATTCCCAATCTTCCACTTCCACTCACAGTTATGATCTCTCCTCTTAGTTCCTTTGTTGTTTCGCCATCTACCTTTCCCATGGCTATTATGTCAACTCCTTATATTTTAGTTTTCACATTCACTTCCTCTCTTGGTGCTACTCCCATGATCTCATATCCACAATAACAATTTTCATTCTTCCACTCCATCTTAGTTGGTAAGTCAAACCCCTAAGAAGAGGAAGAACGTAGTGCTACTCGAAGCATTGGAATTTAGCTCATTAAATCCAACCCCTCTCCTAACGACAAAGAAACCCAAAATTATTTCTCACATCATGATTGATAATTTGGGAGAAAGATATGATGAGATCATTGTGTCTACTATAGATAAAATCAATGATGAAATAACAATGTTTGATTACTAGATAACCAAAGTTTCTCTGGGAAAGCTACCATGGAGGGAGTATGCAATGAGAATATCTAGGTGGCATTAGAAAATTTATTTGGAAAACTCAAAAATAATAAGGACACCAAGAAAAAGTTGAAGGGGAATGTATAACAGTTTACAACCTTGTTATTCAAAATAACCTAGCCTACTCAGCACCACTTCTCTTGCAACAATGAGATTTGATGTATCATTCATCATAGTGGATGAAAAGATAGGGCTATAAGGAAGGGTTGTCAGCGAATGGACTAAAAGGTTGTTCAGGGGATGTATAAAGACTCATTGATGAGGCATTCGGGGTCTATAATGACATTAAAAGTGAGAAATTGGCCATTGGGAGAATGGGCAATGAATTTGAGGAGGATTAAAATAATTGGGAACTCAATTTAGAGGTCCTAAATGAGTTGAAAAGAGTAGATGCAATACCTTGGTAAAAGATAAATTAACTCAAGAAAAGGGGAGGCGCTATGAATTCTATGAGGCCATTGAGTTTCGAGTGAGAATATTGTAGGAGGCCAATGAAAAATTTAAGAAGGCAAGAGGAGAAGGAATAGACACCATCAATGGAATTGGTGGTGAGGTTTCTAAGATTCCTTGCTAATTACTTGATGAGGATATGAGTGTGTTACCAAAGCTAACAAAATATTCATCAAGTTTAAAGGCTTGATTGAAAAGAATTTAAAATTAGAGAAAATATTCAATTTGTAATCAATCGATAAGCTAGTTTTAAATCAAAATGTTTTAGACTATTTAGGAAAAATTCTCAAAAGCTTCAAAGACTTCCAGGGAAGATGATCAATGTTATTGATATATGCGATGTACTTAATATATATTCATGTGGGCTTGATGAAAAATAATTTTGGAAAATGATACAAGATTGCCATGAATATCAAGAAATAAAAGGAGCCATAGACATTGTTGACATGTCAACTAATCAAGAAGCGAAAAGAAAATTTTGATGGAGGAGCTAGTTGAAACTTTTTGTATTTTCAATTTTTTCTCAAACATGTAATTTTCCATGATGTTTAGACATCTTTCAAATCAATATGTAAATTGAATTGATAATTTTGCATAAGAACTAGTCAATGGACTTTTAATATGTAAATTTAATATTTACTAGTTTTAGGACTATGAATTAGTCAAGGAATGTAACCGATCCTATTTTCTCTCCTCCTTTCTATAAATGTAACAATGCAAACAACATTGAGGATGTTTTTAGCTCTAATATTTTTGAGGGACTGTTGTTAAATGTAAGCAAGGGATTTTTACATCTTGTGAGTAAGAAGTATTTTCTAGAATTTTGGAGAGAAAAGGAAAAACTTTGTATTTTGCTTTTCTAGCTACAAAGGAATAAAGAGACATAATTTTCAAACTTTGTGTTGAGATTATTCTTGAGATTAATGTTATTGTTCTTATGTCCAATGCATTTTTATTCCTCATGATTCTAGATTTTTGTAATTAAGCATTAATCCCATTTATTGTTATTTCTACTTCGTTTGTGTAAGTAAATTAGGACTTGTTTTTCCAATTGAAAGCAAAAGTTCTTCATTTATACCTCTGTCTATATTTCCACTCCAAACAACCTCTTAAATCTACTTTCCTAATCTTCTCATTCCTATCTTGAAAAGAAACAACATCTATCGGGATGAGATCCCAACCCCAAGGTTAAGATAGTGTAGATATTGTAAATATGTTTCTTGTTCCGTAGATTAGCAATATCCCCTTATTCGAGGAGAGACTTTTACCGCATGTTGTAGTTAAACACCACATTTTTCTTTGACAAAATATCCAACCAACAATATTGTATATTAAAATTCCTAGGGATATTAGATCTCCATATTATATATCATAACATCTCAATTTTTAAATATTTAAATATTATCTATATACACCATCCCTAAGAAGATGTAATTTTGAGTTTCTTAGAAGTATTAGTAGGATATGTCATAATTGGATCGGGACACTAACCCACCGTAATAACATTAAAATAAAGTCATAATTGTTAATAAATAAACATGTTTTAAAGGAAATGATGTGCATGGGAAAAATTGATCGAGACAATGAATTAATGATGGACATGTTTATATTTCATTATTTTGTAAGGGATTTATGGAATTTTTCAATCGATACTTATTTTTGGGAAGGGATTTATAGGCTTTTTCATTCCATCACTTTTTGGAATTAATTGTTATTTAAATTTTATGTGTAGTGAAATATGTTCTTTTCAAACATATTTTCATATAGAAAATGATAAAGAAGAGTGTTGAGTTTAAATTTCGAGGTTTCCAATAAATTTTATGAAAAAATCAATCAAATGTTAAATTTAATTTTGACTTGGTATTCAAAAAAGAGTTCAAATAAAAGAACAATTTATGAAGAAGATACAAGATATGATGAATGAGGAGGAAAAATAGCATATACCTCTTGACAAGGGTTGTCATGGACAACAAATGAGCCACAAGTAAGGTAGGGGTTAAACTCAATTAAATTAGGTTTCATTTATGGTGGTATTCTTATTTATGGTGAAATATTTATAAATTGTCAAGTTTTACCAAAGTGCCACGTGAAAGAACGAACTACGCCATTAAAATTTAAAATTCATATTACAACTAGAGATATAGAATGTTCCAAAGTCGACCATTTAGTAAGAATCTTAATGTCGAATGATCTTTTTATTGATTAACGTCTAAATTATCTTATTTCATTACACACCATTTTACAACATCACAAGTTTATTTTATAGTGAAGTGATGTTTAATTCCAATGATTTCGTCTTTGTTTCTTGACACTTTAAGTAGATGTAATCAAAACTCAATTTCCTCGAAGAACAAAAGCTATAAAAATAAAGGCTTCTAAAGGTATAACGTTTTTTTATAATATCTACAATTGTTTACAAATATACCTATAATTTTACACCGAAAGTGACTTAACACACTGATATCATTCATAGCTAATCCAAGAGGAAGAAATTAAGAGGACGAGAAAAGAAACGATTCCTCGTGCTTAACTCATGCCTTTTTTGATCTTCTATTTGTACCAAAAAAGCACTTATCTAAACCGATAATTTTAATTTTCCGGTAATGATTTTACGAAAGTTTTAAAATTTATTTCTATTAGTTTACTTATAAATTGGTGTTTTTCACAGTGTGTGCAAAATCTCCAACAATTCGAAGGATCCTAACTTTCATAATGTTAATAATTCAAAATGCTTATTTCAATATGGCTTACATGCTTGAAACATGAATAAGAGTTGTTAAAGAAATTATATCAAGTTGTTGTGAGAAACAACTTGTACAAATGAGATCCATAGAGAATTATATTAGTTGATTATATCAACTAGTATTTAAATCCATAGAGAGCTATATTAGATGATTGTATCAACTAGTCTATTATAATACATACGAGTGTGTTTGTCTCCAATAGTCTATTTAATAAGATTCTTCTAAATATTTATAATTTTTTTTTTTCGAAAATGTGTTATCAATATTAATTGAAAGAGTAAATTCATTTAAAAATCGATTGCAATAAATCATGTTATACTTTGTTATAAATAAATGTATTACACAATAACTTATCACTTTCCATAATTAATTTATGTAAGATTGAGATATTGTATTAAAACTAATTGTTTCACTTGCGTATGTTATACAAATGTCAAGCTAGATACACAAACATTTAAGAGAATGTAGATATAATAAATCTCGAAGGTTACGTCAATATTACAAGTATATTTTTCAAAAAATTGTAAATATATAAATAAGTCATGAGTATATTTAGTTATAATATTTAGAAATGTATATATAAGTAATTGAAGCTAGTGGCACAAAGTGTCACATGCACTTTGGATATATATAAAGTACCAAGTATGTTGTAGAAAGGCTCGGAAAATAAACTAACCAAGTATTTGTGAGTTGGATCATCGATTCCTTCTCTCCAATCTTTGCATTACAATACTTGTAGCCTACAAAATAGTTTTTCTTCCTCTTTCCCTAAATTGAAAATAATATATGAAATTCATGGAAAATAATGAATGTTTAAGGGCAGGTGTTAAGGGTTATATGCACTCTCTAATTATCATGTCCCTAATAAATAAATAATATATCTTAAAAATAAACTACCTAATAAAAAATAATTCCAATAATATACAAAACCCTAGGTCCTACACTAAAATTGATCGATGGTAAATACTAGTTTAGACAATGATAAGTGCTTAAATGATTCCTTGATATCCTGGGAATTTCTATGAGTGATAAGTAGATTCTATATGAAATTGGTCAAACTAGATACTTTGTGTTATATCGACACCTTTGAAATGAAAAAAACAAGAGAAAGGGGATGGTCACGTCATAACCTAGGAGGCTTCAATAGGTGGGCCACGACAAAAGGGGGAGACAATGAAGCCAAAAATTGTCAATAATTCCTAATTTAGACCAATTATTGATAAATAGACTAACATGTTATTTGAAATCTTACCACAAGACCATTTTTAGATGTCTACATTTTCCACTCTTTGAAGTGTGTGCATTCATACATTTCATATTATAGAAAGAATACAAGATCATAGTAGAGAAATAATACAAAAATATACAATATTTGAAACATAAGCCAATGCACCTAAGTATCATCCAAGAATATGTAAAAACACACTTCATTTTCTACACAAATATGGCTCTATTGTAAGGACAAAATTTAGTAACATTTTAAAGTAAAGATAAAGTATTAGTGTATTTAATTAACCATACACTATTTTATGTGATTAAATTGAACATGTAATATTTAATTATAACATAATATGTGGATAATTCACCTATTGGTGAACATTTATTCACATCTATTACTAGAGAATCTAGTACCAATCAAACAATTGACTTGATTGACTTCTACTATTAATAGATTAAAAAAATTCTCTATTAAGCTAACTACTCTCTAACAATAAGAGTCTATACTTGTTTTTATAAAAGTATAGAGATAGTGTTAGAGGTAGTTCATCAGAAAGAGAGTTAGCAGTTTACTAGCGAATTCAAGCCATTTTTTTGAAATAAAAAGGTAGTAATGCTGTCTAAATTTATAAATACATGTTATGTCTTTATTTTAAGCTTTCATTGAGGTATTGTATATGCATGTATGTGAGTGAATGTCTTATTGTTGTTACAACAATTATAGAGAATATTTAGAAATCTAATATGGTATCGTAGCATTAGAAGCTTCACCTCATTTTGCATTAGGGTTAAAGATCGATATGTATTTTTTCAAAAAAATTGCAGGTATTCAAATTAGTTTTAGTTTTTAGTTTAAGCTACAATTTATATTTAAGTCTAGTAGCTTTGTTGCAAATAACAAACCTTATGCTCTCACCTTACCCTTCGTGGGATATTTTTTCATTATAAATTTATTAGTAAAAGTAGTGGGGTACTAGGGGTTTATATCTTTCTTGTTTTAGAACTCCCTAGGATGTCACCATGTTTTGAAAATTAAAAACCTTAAGATTTGTTGTTATGGGTAGATTGGTTATCAATTTTTCCCTAGTAGTATTATGACAGTACTACCATAATACTCAAGTCATTAGACAACATTGTGTATAGATTTTAACTTCCAAATACCTCACGACATATAGGAAGTGCCTATATTTTTAATTTTTCAATAAGAATCCATCCATTCATTTGATCTTGTGGTGTGGTAGTAAGTGGTTAGCCACCGGAAACATACCTCCATATTTAATGGCTTGAAATATTGGACTAGTTCATTATTTATAAATAGAATAAGTATATCCGAGATCCTACAAATCAAACACACCTTATCCTAGTAATTCCAAATCAGATTTGGGTCCTTTGGAAATCTCATTACACTTTTTGTTCCAGTTCAAAAAAATTGGGTCACCTTAAGAATCACAAATTTCTCTGTTGGAGATGAAAAATTTTCAGGAAAATTTATCTCATCTTGTATGATTAAATTTTCTTTGTGACATATGTTAAATCAACCTCTAAACAATACTTTTGGGCCACTTTGGAAATCGAGAAAAACTAAAAGTTCTTAGATTGAGATAAAATTTTACAAGAAGGTAGGTCTTGATATGGAAAACAAACTTTCCTTCTCGTATATGTGCTAATTTGACCAAAATATGGCACTTTTGGGCCACCTTGAAATTCATGTAAAAATAAATGTGCTCGGTTTGACTCGAATTTCTACCGGATTCGAGATCTCATTTGTAAATAATTTATTTTCCTTGTGTTTAAGTAGTGGTTTGAACCATAAGTGGTTCATGTTTTGACCTCAATTTTTGGTGCAATTTTTTTTAAAAAGGACTAAAAACAAGTGTGGGCCATTTTTAGACTTATTGCAAGATTTTGTACTATACAATGGCAAAATATAATCCTAATGATCTCTTATATGGAAATAGAAGATGCAATAATTATTGTAATCTAATGGTTTGTGGTATATGTTGAAAGAAACACATGTCACCTTTCAAAAGGAATATAAACAATTTGTCTATAAGAATTAAATGGATGAAGCCATAGGGCTCATTGGTAATCATGTCTTTGATGGTCTATTATTTCATATTGCGACTTACAAGACTCAAAAATCCATGTGGATAAATTTACACTTTGTTTGGGAAAATATCTTTCACCCGCATACTTTCCATATGTTGAGGACTTTCTATCCAAGTTTAAGTTTTTCTCTCATAGTTAACAACTTGTGGTAAGGACAAGAAGGATGACGAGTGATTTTTCTCATTTATGAATATTCCATACTAAGTATTTTCTTAAACCTTTTGTTCCACTCTGGATGCCTTGGGTGGTACATTCAAGATGCCCTCTTTTGAGACTTTTTATGAATGACTCACTAGAAAAAATTAAATCATAGTATCATAGATCAATCAATTTTAGTATCAAAAGCACAAGCATTTGGCAATCATTGTCAAAGAAAATTATTAGAAACAAAAACCAACAATATAAGAACATATGAACAAGAAGTCGCTTATCATGTATATAGTGAGTTAGATTATCCATATAAGGATATAAGGGATCACTTTAAATGTTATATGTGAGGGAAATACATGCATAGGCAATCCAAGTTGCTCAATAAATTAAAAGGACTACCATTGAAAATATTGATCCTAAAATACTTGCAAGATGCGCCAAGCATAGGCATTACCCCGATATAAAGGCTACCCCAGGTGTGAGCATACAAAGAATCTAAGTATCCATGTCTAGATGTAACCTATATGTACCGCATCCAACTACAATTATACCTTGAAAATAATGTGCATAAAGAATGTATATGTAATATGATAAGCAACACTACATGTAAACATTTTTCAATAAGGAAAGCAATGTTATTGTCTCAATTTATTTTTTTAAAAATAATTTAGTAAAAGAAAAATGTTAATCAGGAATGATATGAGGGTCAATAAAATAATCACGAAGCCAAGGGGAAATAAAGCATAATATAAGGGTCAACCAAACAATAAATAGGCCAAGGGGAAATCAAACATAGGACAAGTGTAAATCAAACATGAGGTCAAGGGGTAGTCAAACATAGGACACGGGGTTGTCAAACATAAGTTAAGGCTCAATTAAGTAAATGGATGCCAAAAGGAATAGGAAACAAAAATAAAAGTATAAGGAAGGCTTTGAATGATATAGTCTTCCCTCATAATTTAATGTACAATAGAGTTAGGATTCTTATAAAAATATGTATATACATGTCATCATTAGGTAGCTAGTGTAAATATTTGAAAGATGGTAAGTGATAAAGGACTAATGAAATATATAAAATCAAGTCCAAACCAAGGATCTATAAGAATGATCTAACTAAGTCAAATGTTAATGTCGAGTAAAAGTAGAATAATGAAGGAAGTCAAAATTAACTCAAGGAAGGACAATCAATTAATAACAAATAAAAAAATGATCAACTATGTAAAATTTAATTTGTGGTTGAGTTGACATAGGGATATTCTAGGAATGTTAACATGCAATCCCATCAATGGGATGATCATGTGAAGGTTTAGTATCAATAAATGTAAATGTCATACTCTATAGGTGGGAAGGAGTAGGTACGCTACTATTAGAATATAAGAAATGTTAATGAGACATATATAGTAACTTGAATGATCTGCAATAAAGTTATGATCATGAATACAATATGTTGCTCTAGTAGCTATAATAAAATAATGTATAATGACCCATGGTGTCTATTGTATTACTTGAGATGGAAGCGACATTGTTCATTGGATGCACTCATAAATTTATTGTAAGAATATATGATGTGGATGACTGGGTGTTATAGGGTAAAATAGAACATGTTATTGAGATTGGCCATTGGGATTGTATTTACACTTAAGTTGGTGTTCTTGTATATGTATATGTTTATGAGGTTGTAGTCCTGGGCATGGAGGTGCAATATGTAATGTATTATTTTAATCAACTACTCATAAGGAATACTGTAAATAATAACTACATTTTTATACAAGTATTTTAAGAAATGATGTAACATAGAAGGAATAAATCACATCTTATGTATCCACAGATGTCCAAGTAACATGTCAAATGAATCATCATAAGGTAACTCTCACAATAATTTACAAATTATCTTAGGTCTAGCCATAAATGGTAACATAATGCATTGAAAAGGATAATGTATTTTTCATCAAATCATTTGACCATATCCATTGAAACCATCAAATTAATATAAGTGTACCCAAGATTAGTAAGAAATGTCATATAGTGCAAACATTTCGCTTAATCCATTGTCTATCAAAAATTATTTTTCGAGTGTGAATATATAAAAATAGATATGAAAAAGGATTTTCAAGAGATTCATCACTAGAGGGATATCATGGTCATAGAAAATAATCATAGGATGTTGGTTCCTTGTAATTAGGTAATTTTTTAACTAAAATGGTGAAAATATCCTATGGTTAATCTAATCTAGGAGGACATGTTAAGAAATTATAGAAATGACCCAAGCGACTAATATAATAAAATTAGAAACCCTAATGTGCAACAGAGAAGAGGAAAGAACTCAAATGAATAGAAGATGATCGTGGGACCGTGTCGCAAAGGTGACTGGAGAAACAAAAAGTAGGAATGACTGTGTAGAAGTCCCGAAAAGGATGGATCTAGATTGATTCTCTAGACCGGAGCGCATGGAGTGGGACCGTGGTGCCCACGGGCACTCGGTATGTAAAATGGGCACCACAGTCTCTGTCTAAAGTCTCCGGCTCGAGTTTCACACGTTTGGCGAGATAGTGTGAAACCCTCATTGTTTGTCACGTTAGATGTTGTTGTTGATCCAAGATGAAAGAAATACCTGTAAAACCCTAAACAAGCATCAATCCCTAAAAATAAAAATTCATATGATAGGGTCGGTCGACATTAGTTGCCATAATAGTGAACTTACTAACCGAGTGTTTCACTATATTTCGGACCCAAATGTAATGATGTGTGTGTGTGTGAAACATGCCCTAGGTTCCTCTTGTACCAATCACACTTTGTGATGTAACGAGCTAACTATGTGTAGAAAAATGTAGTATATGGTGGATGGAATAAAATAGAATCATCCCCCTATACTTGTGTGATGCAGATATCCTAGCCTTATCCTAAGTGATGGATCTATGTGGAGGTAAATGATATCCCAATGCAATAGATGGATGTAACTCTAGGTGGATGATAACAGTGACTAGTTCTTGGTCCTTCATTAAGGTATCATAACTTTATATTTATAGGGTTCTCTTGATCTAATTTCGTAATTAACCCCGAAATGCCTGACCACCAAAAAGATAAATATCTCAAACAATTAGGAAGTGCCCAAAAAGTGGTAGGGAAGTTAAAAAAGGATCGGGGCACCCATAGTGGGACTAGGGCGCCCATGGGTGCCCCAGTACCAGCGTGGGTGCCTCGGTCAAGGATAAATGATAGAGGATGCTAAAAATAGATGAGAAATATTTGTGGTGGAGGTCGGAAATGACGATATAAATCAAATAAAAATAGCCAAGAGACGGGGTTAATTAGTACTTTCTTCTCTGAAAACCCTCTAAATAGTAGTATGAGATCGGGACTAAATATAACCCAAAGTGCATGATTTTGTGACTACATTTACACCCACTTTATGTTGGCAAGCGGAAATCTCAGAACATAAAGTAGATAGATATACATACACGATAACCATGTAGATCGATGAAGAAGGCGTGTTGAAGGACTAGACAAAGCATGAAATGACAAAAAGATGATGGAGCGTGGAAACTAAAGATGAAAATGCACAAAAAAGTGGTGAGAGTGAACCTAGGGTGGAAACACATGTGTATCTGCTGATGCGATGTACTGCATGGTTAGTATGTAAAGTGTGTTGCAGGAAGTGTTGTTATTGACGACTTTGTTTTTGTTGTTGTTGCCCCCAATTTGACAGCTTGTTTCTCATATAGTCCGACCTGCAAGGAGAAAATGATCAAGTAGTCAAATATATGTGTATGTATGTGTAAACAAATGCTATGTAAAATATGCATGTGTATGTATGTAAAAAGCATGTAAAATACACAAATGAAAAAAATGTAAATGGAACATGTGCACCTGATCCATGTTGTGAAAGAGAGTATATAAGGATATCTTGTACTTACGGGGTTTTTTTGACGATTCGACGCCATAAGCCGAAGAAGTATAGGGAGGAATTTCTCTGTATCCTCCAACCTTTAACTGCTTCCTTGAATGTGTGTGAAGAGATATTTGTACCATCCTAGTTTTTTGGGTGATCCGACACCGGTGGTAGAAGAAGTATTGGGAGGAATTCCGATGTATCCTCCAACCGTTAATTGCTCCTCTGAATGCTAAGGACAACTATGTCCTGTAAAGATGCTATGTATGGAGTTCGTAGACTGGTCTGAACTCACTCATTGTATGTAACCCACAATGCCAAGGGCGGAAAGTGCACTGAATTGAACCGGTGTAAACATGCTGTGTAGATTGTAAAAACCCCAAATGATGCCCCCCTCTTTGGGGGTGCATACGACGTCATTGATAGGAGAATGCAGCCCCAAAAGAGGACCAACTACATGAACTCTATGCCCTACATGGGGAAGGGAATGCGCTTGGTAGAAACCAAGGTGTGCAAAAACAAGATGGCTAGCTAAAGACAAGTGTTAGTACAAATAAGCATGCTTGTAAAAATACAAGTGTATGCTACACGATAACAGGGGTAAGATACCAAGAAAAGTAATGTAAACACGTAAGAAGACAAGTAAGCCACATAAATAAGGTTTTAAACAAGGGGCACAAATTGTGATGTCGCACGACACGCAAAGCAATCATGGCCGCAAACAAAAACAAGTGTGCACACCAAACATAGGGCAAAGCCCACATATAAGAAGCAAACAAAGCGAAAACTACGATACAAATAAATAAGTAGTCATGGTAACATGTAATCTTGCAAAACAAGTGCTGCACATGAAACACGCATTAACATGTTAGAGAAATAACCAATATGTCAAAGGTGTGTATAACCAAGTAAATGTAAAGTGCTAAGTAAAAAATGAAACAATAGCACCTGTGAGAGACAAATGTGGATACCCCTAGCGACCAGTGTAGGAAGGGTAGAAGACGAGCAACCGTGCTACATGTAAAGGATTTGTATCTGTGATCAAAACTAAATAAAGATGTGAACGAGCATGTATGGAATGTATAGATAATGACATATAAGAAATCAATCTAACATGTGTAGTAAAGTGATCATGTAAAACACTAGTAAGCAAAATTAAATTCCCCAAGACAATGCAATATGTTGTGGATGGATGGAATGGAATGCAAGATGGAATGATAGGAGTCATGTGCCCCCGAGTGAATGGAAATGTATGCAATGAGGTTCATTTGGTTTTCCCCCTCAACAGTCAAGAATGAACCGTAAATGAGAGTGCATCATCGAGAAATGGTCAAAAATATGTGTTGTATCTAACACACTTTGTGATGAGTGTGTAAGTGTAGTGATGATATGCAACATGTAGAAGAGATGTACGTGAACCTTATAACCTATGCATAAATATGACATGATAATGAATGAGTGATGATTTAGCCCTAAGTGTATATCTCTACAAGATGAATAGTAGGAATGATGATTTGTCCCTAAGTGTATATCACTATAAGATGAATAGAAGAAGTGACGAGTTTTCCTATAGCGTGTGTCATTACAAGATGAATAGTAGGGAGTGGTGATGTAGCCTAAAGCATATACCACTACAAGATGATAGATTAAGTGACGATGTAGCCTATAACGCGTGTCACTATCCTAGAAATGTCGCATGATGATAGGTCAAATAATAAACGTTTGATGAGTGTAAGGTCCATTTGATTTGTAAACCCTCAGCAGTGAGTATGGACCGAGGAACTAGAGTATGTCATAGGGTAGTGAGTGCAGCATGTAGAAGACAATGTAGTATATGTGATAAATAGATGACAATATGATGCGTAGAATTGCAATGTATAATGTATAAGATGTAATGTATGTAGACTAAAAATAGTTATGTATGATAAGTAATGTGGAATGCTAGATGCAAGTATGGATAATGATGAGTAGTATGATGTATGGCGTGTAAATATGTAAATGTCGCAATGCTAAAAAAACTAGCTATAGAATGTGTGATGTAAGATGCACGAGCATTGTCATAATGTAGACTAAATGTAGTATGTATGATATAAGATGTAAGGCATATGACACGATGTGTAATGTGTAATGTGAAATGCGTATATAACCTAATAATGTAGTATGTGCAATGAGTAATGTATGATGCTAGACATGCATAGTATGTTGAAGACTAATATGATGTATGAATGTGCAAATGTCGTAATGTTATAAATTGGATGTAGAATGTAGGATGTATGCCGCGTAATGTGTGAATAAATGCAATGTGTAAGTTCTATAGTGCAAAGGTGTGTGGGGTTCATGTGTAGTAATCCCTCAACAATCAAGTGTGAACCAAAGCACAAAATTGTGTCATCAGAAATGATGATGCTAAAGTAGGAAGGAATATGCGTATGCAAGGAGATTGATGTATGAGATTGTAAAGATGACAAATACGTAGATGATAAGGTGAGTAGGGGGAATTAGATGTGATGCCCCAAGTATATATGAATAAATAAACTAACTAATGATAGTGAAGGACAAAGGTCTATCATGCCATGTATGTGGCGATGAAAGCATGTGATTATGAGATGTATGTATAACATTGTCAAGATGCGGTATGTGCAAATAATAGTAGTGCAATGTAGTATTATGTAAGGAGATGAATGAATGATAATGTAAATATGAGAGGTATACCTATTCTAATATGATGGTGGGGAGGGGATGTGTAAGCGATGTACCCCTCCCAAAGAATGTGCAAGAATATCATGTAAATTCATGGAGAAGATCATCCACCTAAGGGTCATAATCAAATGGATATCACCAAAATGATTAACTAAAGTGGTGAAAATATCATATGGTTAATCTAATCTAGGAGGGACATGTAAATGCAAAGAAAGAAAGTATAGAAATAAACCAAATGAATAATATAATAAAAGTGGAAACCTTAATGTGTAAGAGAGAAGGGGAAAGAACTCAATCGAATAGAAGACGCTCACGAGAATATGTCGCAGGGTGACTAGAGAAATAAAAAGAAAGAAAAACTATGCGAAGTCTCGAAAATGATGGATCTTGACTGATTCTCTAGAATGGAGTGCCTAGAGTGGGACTAGGGCACCTACGGGAGCTCCGGTCCGAAAAATGGGAAACTTGTTGTGCAAAAGCTCTAGAATTGAGTTTCACATGTTCGATAGATAGTATGAAACCCTCATTGTTTTCCACATCGAGTCACTATGTTGTGCCGTATGTCATTGTTGATCTAAGATGAAAGAGAGACCTGTAAAACCCTAAAAATCATCAATCCCTAAAAATAAAAATGCATATGATAGGGTTGGAATGACTTCAACTGCCATAATAATGAACTTACTAATTGTGTGTGTGTGTGTGAAACATGCCCTAGGTTACTCTTATGTCAATCGCACTTTGTGATGTAACGAGCTAACTATGTATAGAAAAATGTAATAAATGGTGGATGGAATAGAATAAAATCCCCCTATGCTTGTGTGATGTAGATATCCCATCCTTGTCCTAAGTGATGGAGCTATGTGGATGCAAATGATATCCCAATGTAATAAATGGATGCAACTCTAGGTGGATGATAATAGTGACTAGTGCTTGGTCCTTCATTATGGTCTCATAACTTTATATTTATAGGATTCTCTTTATCTAATTTCGTAATTAACCCCGAATGGCCGACCACAAAAAAAAGATAAAGATCTCAAATGGCTAGAAAGTGCCCAAAAAGTGGCGGGAAGTTAAAAAAGGATTGGGCGCCTGGTGGGACCAAGATGCCCATGGGCACCCCAAAGATCGCTTTAGGTGCCCCATTAAGGCTAAAATTATAGAAAATGCTAAAAACGGACTAGGCATATATGCGGTGGAGGTTGGGAATGACGATAGAAATCAAATTAAAATAGCCAAGAGACGGGGGTTAATTAGTACTTTCTTCATTGAAAAACCCTCTAAATAGTAGCATGAGACTGGGACTAAATATAACCCAAAGTGCATAATTTTGTGTCTACAATAAGGTATCGATGAGCATAGCAATGGGGTGAGTAAAATTAACTTTATAATTTAGGATACATGAGGATTTATTGGATCATAAGTCATATGTAGTTCACATCTCTTATTGGTTTCTTATGTACCATGGTCGGAGACGATATATAAACATAGTAGTATGTCACATATATTGTGTAACTATTTTTTTTATTAATGTAAGGGAACTATCTATACCAATGGTGTTGTTTTCAATGATATTTTGGTTCTTATGTTTTAGCTAAAGCATCACTTGGTTTTATGTCATGACAATTTATGATAGCCATAATATAAATTTAACATCTTTGTTTTTAGGTAGTGGCTGGATGCATCAATCTCTATAGGAGGAGGAAAAAATATGAGATTGTACTTAATTATTTTTTGAAGAGTCTTACAAGGGGGTTGGGATAGATGTGTAAATTTCCTTTGTTGAGAAAAAGGACAAACTTGCTAGTTGTGATATTGCATTGAAAGTTATTTTAACATCCATAACATATGTCATCATTAGTATTAGCCTTGAAGGGTTATTAGCATAATGAAGAACCTAAAAATGCTCTGGTGGGAAATATGTTTGGCGGAAGACCGAACATTAATGATATCCGACGCGTTGGATGAAGCAAAAGTGGAATCCAAAGGGACATTTGGAGGCAAGTGCTTTGCCTAATGGCTTCTTCCTTTTCAACTTTATTTTTCATGAGGATATGCTTAGATTTCTGGAAGATAGACCTTGGTTTTGGGGAAAATCATGGTGGTATTTGAGGAAATGGGAACCAAATTTTAATCTTGAAAAGGATAATCTGATTCAGTTTCCAGTATGGGTTTGTTTACCAAGCCTATCCTTATAATTCTGGCATGTGTATATCATAAGAGTAATTGCTAAATATCTAGGATCACTTTTCCTTTTTGACAACTCCATGCTTAATATGACAAGGGTGGTCTCACAAGGTTCTCGTATCTACACTATAACAGGCACAAATATTCATAAAAATATTAAATTAAAATCTAGAATGGGAATATGGGAACAAAAAATTGAACTAGAAAGTAGCCTGACCAAGTGCAATGGTTAGGGAAATTCGATTCTAAATTGTAAATTAAAAATCACTTAGAGCTATACAACTGTTAGATCAAATGAAGGGAAGGATGACAAAGGAAAAGGAATTATGGAACCCATAATGGAGAAGAAGAGTGTAGTCTTCAAAAATCAAACTGAAGGGTATAAATCACTTCGCATTACAAAGAGGCAGGAGAACATGAACACCCCTCCTTTGGTTTGATAGAATAAGAAGGATGATGGTTTCATCATGGTGGTTAGCAAGAAAATAAATAAAAATCTATCAATGTCGAGACTCCACGATTCAAGATGTGAATAATGATAACCCTATAACAATATCCTTTACTATGAGGAAATTAGACACCTCCCCTAAAAGGTAGAGCTAAAATTGTTGGATAAGATGGAAGAGGGTTTAAAGGGAACCCAAAGTTCTAGAAGAAAAAAATGAAAACAATAGAAAAAGGAAAATTGGATGGAAGAGACAATGTGTGAGATGATTCATCCTTTGGTTTCAAATGGAAAGAATAACACAAAGAACTTAGAAAGTATATAAACACATTAAATAGTAGGGGAGATGATCAATTTGACGGTGGAAGAAATTTTGAATGTGAAAGAAATAATTCAAATGGAAACAAAAAAACGAGTCCGGAAGGCAAACACACAGATATAGATTCTCCTTTGCTTAAGGGAGAATCGTCAAAATGAACACCCTCTAAAACCAACACGAGAAAAATATGAAGGAATAGGAGGAGGTAATCCAATAAACATAGTCTCATTAAGCAAGGTAAAAGTGGAAGATTAAGCAGACAAGAATATAGAAAAAGAAATACTCGAAGAGAAATAGACTCAAGTATGTAGACATGCTTGGATCGGAAGGGTTTTAGAAAAAGCAAGGCAAATCCTAAGAAATGAATTATATTTCATGGAATGTGAGAGGGCTTAACAATCCCTCTAAATGGAAGATTCTAAAATACCTTGTGGAAAGATAGAATTTAGATGTTCTTGCTATTCAGGAAACAAAAATGAGTGAAGATAGTTTCCACAACATTCGAGACAAATTTTGGTAAAACTCAGAAGATTTTGTTGTTAGCTCCATTGGAGCATCCGAAGGCACTAATTTAGTTTGGAACCCAAAACATCTAAGAGGATATCTTCTATTAAAAGAGGAAATCACTTAGTTGTGATGATGAAAAACATTGAAAATGGTAAAATGTGGGTCATCTCGAACATTTATGCACCCACCCTGTATAAAGAAAGGAAAAACTATGACAAAATTCTTGGCCTTCAAGAACATTATTTCTAAATCTGATTGGTTGGTTTTAGGGGATTTCAACACCCCTATCTCGCCTTTGGAGAAAATGGGTGGTTCCATGGATTATACGGTAAGCATGGAGGATCTTAATGAATTTTTGGTGAAATCCAACTTAATTGATATTGATTTAAAAGGGAGTAAATTCACCTGGTCAAATAGGAGAGAAGGATCCCAGCTTATTCAAGTCAGATTGGACAGGGTTCTTGCATCGGAAGAATGGTTTAAAAGGAACTTTTCCTCTTTTCTCTTCCTAGGATTGGGTCAGACCATAATCCCATTTTATTGACAGTTAAGGATTCTACTAGAAGGAAAAATCCTTTCCGCTTTGAGAAAATGTGGCTCAAAGTGATGAATTACCAAATCTAATCAAAGAATGGTGGAGATTTAATGTGTAAGGGACAAATTTATATAGACTGTCTAAAAACTTATACATGTTAAAATGAACCTTAAGAAGTGGAATAAATATTGCTTTGGAAATATTTTCCAGAAGAAAAATGATTTGAAAAAAGAAATTTTGGACCTCCAAAACAAGTTTGAAGAAATGGACTTGGGTATGGACCCTATGGAAACATAAAAGAAAAGTTCCTACTTTCGAATACCATATCATCTTAGCTAAGGAGGAAAATTCTAGTGAAAAAAATACTAAGTAACATGGCTTAAAGAGGGTGACAAGAACACAAAATTCTTCCATCTTACAACTCTTAAAAGAAGAAGTTTCAATAGAATTGGAAAAATCAGATGTGATAATGGAACCCTCTTGGAAGAAAATGAAGAAATAAAAGAAGAAGCCATTTATTTCTTCAGAAATCTGTGATAGATCAGAGAATGGAGAATTTGGAAAAGGAAGAAGACTTCCTAATATGTATCCCATCCCTTATCTCTTTAGAGGATAACCTTATTCTCTCTAAGAACCCTTCTCTTGAAGAGGTGGAGTTTGTTGTTAAGGCTCTTAGTCCAAACAAGGCTCTGGACTGAACAACTTACCAACGTTTTTCTCCAACACTTTTGAGACATTATTAAAAATTATGTTTATAAATCAGTTTATGAATTTTTCAATCACAAAAAGATGTTGAAGGAAGTTAATTGCACCTTTTTTCTCTTATTCCTAAGGTTAGTAATGTGGTGGAGTTCAAATATTTTCATCCAATAAGCCTTTGTAATACCTTATATAAAATATGCACCAAGATATTAGCTCTTCATCATCAGTTGTTCCTTCCTTACATAATCTCGGAACAACAAGGAGGTTTCATCATGGGAAAAAAATCTAGGATGGAATAATAACTATTCAAGAAACTATTCATTCTATCAAACTGAGCAAGAAACCAAGCTATGATCATCAAGTTGGATATGGAAAAATCCTATGACAGGGTTTCATGGACCTTTTTGGACAAGGTGTTGGGGAGATTTGGGTTTGACTCTCTTTCGATGCATGGTCACTACTTGCTTATCAATATCTCACTTTTTGGTTCTTATCAATAGGGTGCCTTTCTTGTTTTTTTCCCATCTCCATTGGTTTAAGGAAAGGTGACCCGATGTCCCCTTTCCTTTTCATTCTAATGGATGAAGCCCTGAGTAGAAAACTAAATGAAGCCACTTGTGTTGGAAATGTTAAAGGAATATCCCCTGCTTTGGATGTTGAAAATGTATCCCACCAACACTTTTGGATGATACAATCTTCATGGGAGAAGCATTTGTGTTGGAATCCCATTCCTTCAAAAAGTTGTTAGATGACTACAAGGAATTTTATGGGCAGCTTTCCAATTACCGAAAGAGTTTGGTTTTTTTCCTCAATGTACTAGAAATCGGGAAAGGAAAATAGCTAGAGTTATGGACTATGATATTAAATCCTTCCCCTCCTTTTATCTTGGCATGCCATTGGGAGATAGAAACCCCAAAGCAATGAATGGAACTTCCTTATAGAAAGGTTTGAAAGAAAACTTGCGGGGTGGAAAGCTAACCTCCTCTCTCAAGATGGAAAAGTTACACTTTTGAAAAGTTCATTACAAATCCTTCTAGTTTATGTAATGTCACTTTATCAACTCCCAACAAAGGTGGCGAGACAAACTAGAAAACATACAAAATCATTTCCTATGGAGTGGCACTGAAAGCAAGGACCGCATACCACTTGTGGCTTGGAAGAAGGTATGTAGACCCAAAAGACTAGGTGGCTTGGGATTAAGGGACTAGGTGAAAATGAATAAAGCTCTTATAGCTAAAATTTGGTGGAGACTGATTACTGAAGAAAGTGTGTGGACCAAGATCCTACAAAATAAGTACTCAGCTTGATGCTCAAGATGAAAGGTGGGTTTTTAAACCTCCAAATTTTAATGGATCAGGCATATGGAAGGCGATTAACTAGTCTAAGGATCTTCTAGGAAAGGGATGTAAATGGAAAATAGGAAGTGGAACCAAGACCGTGTTTTGGAAAGACAAATGGAAAGGATAATTTTCTATGGGGGAAAAATTTCCAGCACTCTTTCAGATTTTAGAAAGGAAATATGACACTCTGGTTAGAAATTATCTAGCTAAAGAAGGAAATTTCAAAAATTGGAAAAATATTTGGGTGGAAAGACAAGACTTAAACCAATAGATGAAGATGCTTAATGTTTTTAAGCAATCAACTCATCTACAATCATGGTGAACAAGATAGAATAATTTGGGATAAAGAGGAGACGAGCATCTTTTCAATCATTTTTCTTACTCTCGGTTTTTGAAGAGGAAGATCCTTCAGAAGGTATTCTATGGGGGAAGGTATGGAATAAAAACATCATCCCTAAAGTAAATGTTTTCAGTTGGTTAACTTTGCTTAATAAGATCCTGACTGTTGACAATCTAACTAAACGAGGGTACCATATGGTCATATGTGAAAAAGACCTTGAGATAACTAATCATCTCTTTGTGGGATGCCCTTATTCCTCATTGATTATTAGATCTATCATATCCTTATTTATGGTAGTTTGGGTTAGCCCACAAGATGTGAAGAATTCATGGGTACAATGGCAATGCCCTTTCAGAAGTCAAGGCCTAAAAAAATGTGGATCCTTAGCCTTGGCCATTTATGGTGGGAAGTGTGGAAAGAGAGAAATAGAAGGATTTTAAGGGGAAAAGGAAACTTCTCAACAAATTACTAAAATGTGTGTCCAAGCTATTAGGAAAAACTTATCAATTCTACAAAACAAGGAAGCTAAGATATCAAATGTGGAAATTGATATCTCAAGAAGATGGGGTCTATTGAACAAAAGGATGACTCAAAAAAGGAATCCTAGAGAAGGGGTGAGATGGACTTAACCTATGGAAGGA
Organism: Taxus wallichiana var. yunnanensis; assembly: GCA_018340775.1. Taxonomy (NCBI): domain Eukaryota; kingdom Viridiplantae; phylum Streptophyta; class Pinopsida; order Cupressales; family Taxaceae; genus Taxus; species Taxus wallichiana. Next base: position 143,651,394 of record CM031236.1, read on the forward strand.
TTCATTAAACTAAATTTTGATGGTGCAGTGAAAGGTAACCTCGGTAAAGCTGGAGGTGGAGGGGTGTTTCAGGATTCTAACATAAATTTTGTACTTGATTATTTCTTCAACCTTGGGATCCAAACCAATCACGTAGCGGAAGCGATTGTAATGTATTGGGGAGTTAAGATTGCCATGAAAAGAGAGTTGAGGACCTTAATAGTGGAAAGTGACTTACAAAACATAATTTCCAGCATGAATGGTAGAAATGGCATTTCAGTAACAATAGACGATTTCATTAAAGGAACAAAGCAATATATCCCCTTCTTTAACTCTATCACTTTCCAACATGTTTATCGGGAAGGTAATATGATTGCAGATAAATTTGCAAATAAGGGAGTGATGACCACAAAACTTAATATTGTTGAAAATATAAGGAGAGTGGATGAACAAACCAAATCTTTACTTGATGTGGATATTAGCTAACCTTATTTCCTTTTTGTATTTTAATGAAGTTTAATAATGACTCTGATAGGAGGAAGGATGTCTTTTCCAAAAGGATTTTAAATGATAATGAGGAGAGGATTTTTATAATGATAGATAGAAATGAGGTGAAGGAAAATGTGTAATACCATGTTGTTAATTACTTCCTTGATTTGGAGCATGCAAATGAGATTGCAAAACCACATGCTAAAATTATAGTGGGGGATAAATGTGTTTGTTGGACCGTGGAAACTACGAGAAGCCTAGGTTTTAAACACATGTTATTATTGTCCCAAACACATAGAGTTGGAAAGATTTATTATCTAATTTTAAGAATGGGAGGGGATCTGGTGAGGGTCGAGCCCAAAACCAAGATGAAAATAAGTAATGAAGTGAAGGAGATTATAGAGAAAGCTGGAATGGCGATTTTTTTCAAAACTTTCAAAGGTCACAACAAGCGCTTTATTATAGAGATAACAAAAACTTAGAATGGGAGGTCAAAGTTTTCACGAAGGGTTTCTATTTATCAATCATGTCTAAGCTCATCTAAGGTAACAAGGCTTCCTTTGGAGAGAAGGATGATCTTCAAGCCCAAAATGGATTGCAACATGGAAGTCGACAACTTTCTACAAGGTAAGGAATCCTTAAAACAACACTTTAATGGATATGAAAGAGAGTATTTTCCCTCTCCTTTTGAAGAAATTACATTAATCTTGATGCAATATGTGACTTTAGAAGGTATATTTAAAGTGGTGTATGCTTACCACTTTCCGATGTTAAATCATTTTAGACATGGGAAGCAATATTTCTTTCGTAGCTTATTGTTTAGATCACTATAAAATCTTATAGAGCAGGTGAAGAAAGGGACCTTCAAGGTCCCTTTACACCAAGGTCTTATAAAATCCTTGATTCCCACAAGGACTCCAACGGTGTCTCGAGCAGAAAATTAGCCTTAGAGAGGTGAACCCTGTTTCTAAAGAAGAGGGGAAGGTTATGAGAAAGAGGCCTAGGTCTCGTGCGACTCGAGAGCAAACCCGGAAGGACAAAGGGAAGGAAGTTACATGTACAAAACAAAGGAAAATAGATAGAGGCCCAAATTGTGAGGAGAAGGATAATGTGGAAGGAAAAAGGGAAGGAACATTGATAGAGGCAACAAAACCCGGATGAGAATATGAACCCAAATCTAGAAGATATGGAAGCAAAAGTGAGATTTGTCCCATTGGCCAAGAAAAGGAAGATGAATCGAAAACCCAAACTCAGAATATAGAGGAGGCTATTTCTAACCTTAAATTGTTGAAAGTTTCTCAAAAGGACTTATTTGCAGCCCAAGATGCAATGGTAAAAGCTAGTGCCTTTAGAAAAGAATTTGAACATTGTAGGCTAGATACGGATGTCAATAGACATAGGATAAGCATGGTCTCTATAGAACTGAAGGAGGTGTAGGAAAGGGTGGAAAAAATCACCTCCATATTGGTCAATGAAAAACTAGAAATTGCTAACAAAAGATGTGAAACCATAGAAAAGGAATTTCTTGGTATGAAGGAAACTTTGCTTCACATCAAAGGCCTGCATATTTTGAATATGAAAAGCATCGTGGAGCACTTGAAAATGATGACAGAGTTGGTAAATGCTATATAAAAGGGAAAACAAATGGAGAAGGGTGGTGTTACTCCCAAGAAGGAAATGATAGAGCCTGACTATGATGAGAGTGCGATTGATTATAACAAAGATTAGTTAAAGAATGGACAAAATACATGTAAACACTAGATGATATTGTAAAATATTAACTTCTGGTTTATGTGTTTTAATATGTTGTTAGTTTCTGGTTTTGTGTTATAGTTGGTTGTTAGTTTGGCTCTTTGTTTTTATTTTTGTTTACAGGACTATCCGATTGTTATTTCGGTTGTTTGTTGTTACTTGGTACTTATTGTTGGTTGGTGGGATTTAATGGGTGTACCCTTGGCCTTAGTTTCCTAGCTTTTGATCTAACGCTTTGTTATGCGGGGTAGGGTCTCCTTAACCCTTCTTTACCGTTAATCCAAAAATATATAGATAATGTGGGCCATTTTTTTCTCGATTTTAATTTATTTGTAGAAAGTAATTTTTCTCATGTTGCTTAACCATGTGACAGTAGATTGTTGAATTATTGATGAGTTTTAAACCTGATGTTATCAATGACAAAGTTACATAAAACTTTGATTGTAAATTTATTGTAATTGACCATCATCAACATGGAAATAAATTTGAGAAATAATTTTATTGAATCTAAGTACATAGTCACCAAAAGGCTAATTGGGGATTTGTCTACAATTATATGATTTTTGAAAAGGATACCTTTTGACTAATATTGATGAAAAATGAGTTAAAACAATATCAAATAAAGGATTGAAAACATATACATAACCTATAGGAAGGGAACAAAACTAATTTAATTAATATTCCTTGATTCCTCTTGTAAATATATTGGTTAGAAATCTATCGTTACCCATGTAATCTAGACATGTACCAAAGAAAGTATTGAGATGTGTTTGAAATCACCTATTAAATAAAAGCTGTAAAGTTAGGTAAAAAAATATTGTTATAGGTGATAAGTAAGGATCTATAGGGCGATGTATTATTAATATCAATAGATATCACCATATGTATCTCTTTATTGGAGCCTTATTGTAGTTGGGAAAGTTGTGCTTGGATATCCATGAGTTGTTTCAAAAATACATATTGAATATGAAAATTAGTGTGCAAAAATTATTGTTCAATAAAGTGTGTAATAATGGTTTCATAATATGTTTAGGCCTGTAAGGCATAAATGATGTTGTGTGTTGTGTAGGATTACCCATGTAAATATAAGGAGTGGTTGATAATGTTAATATTATCGTTATACTAGGTCAAGCAACACTTGTGAAGTCATACGTGTAGACACAAGTATGAACAATAATAACATTATTATGAGTACCAAATGTAGGAAGTAAGCCTCTAAAAGGAATATTGATATCAATCAAGGCCTCATTATGTCTCTCCTCAAGTTTGGTTTCCTTATCTATCTTTGTATCATGTGTGGTTAGTTACATGCCTAATTTAGCATTAATATCTTTAAAGGAGATTTTTGATTTCTGCATGAAATCTAAAAATTCTACCTATATGGTCCAGATATATATATATATATATATAAGGCCATTATGACCTATCTTATCATAGCAATAAATATTATTCCAAACATGTTTATCATTTTTTTAGTGATAAAACACCTCTTTATAAATAATAGTACCTTCATTCACATTTTCATCTATTTGTACTGCTTACATTTGCCTCAACAAAAGAAAACATTGCATGGAATTAATGTTCACCATTTTATTTTTCAATAAATTACAAGATAAATTCAAAGGAAGATGATAATTATGAACAATACACCATTCAACCTAGTATCATTTCTAACATGTGGAAGAGATCTAGCTCTTTTAGGTGGCATACGATATAAACATGTAAACACTAAGAAATACTAGACTAACGATGAACCTAATCACACAAAAGAGGAATATAGTTTTGGGAAAAATTTGAAATCATCCAAAACTAGACTCTAAAAGGGTAATAAATGAAACCCTAAAGGAGAAAGGAAACCATAAAGGGTAGTGTTCATTCAACATATGAGATCACCGTTATTTTAATTAATTTACACCTATGCATAAAACAATTAATCCCATCGTGAGATTTTAGGAATTAATGTATTTCATTGTAATTAGACTTGAATTATTTTAAATATATAAATATGGATAATCTAAAAATAGTAAATGACACAAAATGATGAGTAATATAAGAATTTGACCTAATTATTCCAATAGGGTGAAAACATAGTGAACTCGGAAGCTAGAGATGGACTCGAGAGACATTTAAAGGTAGGAACTGCAAATCTACTCTTCTAGGAATCTTCTTGGACTAGGTTTATGGTTATCTTATTGGTTTCAATGGAAAAAAGGATATAGTATTCTTTTTATGGCTAAAAGTGTCATTCTTGGTTAACTTCATAAATGAAACTATCTTAGGGCTACGAAACTATCCAAGAAAGATCCTGGATAACCTAAAATTTTGGTGTAGATTTACCTAGATATCTAAGCTTCTATATTATAGGTTTGTGTTTTTAGTGTGATGTTCGATGACATAGAACTAGTTTTTCTTCATCCAAACCTTAGTAAAAATTCAAACAATAAACATGATAAAATACTCTAGCCTATCGTTCTAGAATAACCTATCGCATTCTGAGATGTGATAGGGTTCCACTATATATATATATATATATATATATATATATATATATATATATATATATATATATATATATATATATATATATATATATATATATATATATATATATATATATATATATAATGTTGTTGAATCCAATTTTCCTATATGATATGCAACTACAAAAATAGATATGCAACTTGAAGAATGAAAGATAATTGAATTCAAATTTAAAAATAAAAGAACAAAACATCAACGATTTGCAAACATGCCCTTTTCACTCCTTTTTTAAAAATATTTGATCTCCTTTCTTCCCTTGTTGCCTGCTTGATGAGCTCAGTGCTTTACTTTCGACCTCGACTCGCTCCTCCCTCTCATGGGAGATTCTCATGGCATTCTCCCGGAGGGTGGAGAGTGTTCCTATCATCAACATCAAGATGATCGATGCCATGCATCCCATGGTTTATGTCACTTTCAATAGTTATTCGGTCGGGGACGATGCCTTCCCCTCCGGCCCATGGTTTATGGGGAGGGAAGGCCTTTTTATGAAACCATGGGTTGAAAATTTTAAACCTAGTCTTGAAAACATGAATAAAGTTCCATTTGGACAAGACTCTATGGGCTCCCTACGGAGCTCTAGGAATGAAAACACTTTCATCCAAGTTGGAAATGCCCTTGACAATTATATTTGTATAGCTAAACCAACTGAATTTGGGATCCTAGTTGTCTATGCTAGATATGCATAAGTCTTGACATCTCTCAGCCTCTCCCAAGCTCCATATGTTTCAAATCTGAAACCAGGAATGGTCTCGGACCTATACTATGAAAATGTTCCTTTTTGATGCTGAAAATGTCACAAACATGGACATTTTGTTCAACAATGCCTGAGATGAAGAAACTTGAAAATTAGGATAATGAGGGCTTTGCCAAACCCAAAAAAAAAAGAACCAATTGCAAAGAAAATTTGGAATAAGAATGTGTAAAAATAAAAATCAGTGGACCAAAATATTCCTCTGCAAAATGGATTTGAAGCCCTTGAAAACGAAGAAGAAAACCCTAGTGAACAAGATCATATACCTGAACACAATAATCAAAATTGTGAAGATGGTCATGAAGATGGAGACATTCAGGAATCTAAACCAAAAATTGAGTAAAAACTCCAAATAGATGATGTCTCCTTGATAATCTCAAATCCCTACTGGATAATCAAGATCAAGGTAAAATAGAGGAATCAGAAAATGCAATAAAATCGATAAGAATTGGCAAAAACAAACCCGTGGCCCCTTTCTCCAACTCTAGAAACCTTTAAGCTCAAATTAATATCGGTAAGGGTAGCCAGAAACAAATACCTAAAATTCTCCATACGTAATTTGAAGTAGAAAAAGAAAACCAATCCCCTTTGGAAGTAGATAATGCAGAAAAAAGAAAAAGAAAGAGGGAATTCCATTGAAAAAACAATAAGAAATCACCAATAAGGCCAAGTACCCAAATAGCAACAATGGGCTAAAACATAATTGATTATTACATCTTGGAACTTACGTGGGGATAAATGCCCCACATAAACAAAGGTTGTTAAAGCTATGTATTGAAAAGGAAAAACTTCGATATCCTTCTTCTTCAGGAGACTAAAATGGATTCAAACTTCTTTCTCTAGTTTTCAAACAAGTTTGGAGAAATAGTAAATATGTAATTAAAAATGCTTTAGGGGCTTCAGGTGGACTTTCCATCATCTAGAATCCTAAAATTTTATGGTTTTCCTATTGATGATTACACTAACTGGAAAATTATGGAATTATAGAATATTGATACCAACAAATCCTTCTTATGCCAATGTCTATGGCCCAAGAACCAGTAATGGGAGAGAAATTTGTTGGTTGTCCCTTAAAACAATAAAATCTTCATTCCTAGAAGATAAATGGATATTTAGAGGTGACTTCAATACTATCACATCACCTATTGAAAAATCTGGGGGTTTTGGGCACATCTCCAACTCTTCTCTAAAATTTGCTAAATTCATTGAAGATTCTAACCTTGTTGAATCCCCTTAAAATGTTTAGTACACTTGGACAAATAAAAGGCTTGGGAAAATTTTTTTGGTTCAAAGACTAGACAAGTTTATAATCAACGAATATTGGATTCAAAATCAGGACCTCATTGAATCTAAAATCATTTGGGATGTTGGCTTAGATCATTGGCCCATCCGGCTCTCAATCTCTCTTTCCTCTCCTCCTATCAAAATAACCTTTAAGTTTGAACTGATGTGGATCAAGGATCCTAATCTATTTGACAATATCAAAATTTGGTGGGATATAAACATCAATGGGTCTAAAATGTTTCAATTGGCGGAAAAACTTAAGAAGTTAAACAACACCTAAAATAATGGAACAAGAAATCTTTTGGTAATATTTTTGAGCTAGAAAGCTTCCCTAAGACAAGATTCTTCAAATTGAAAAGGAAATTCAGGAAAAGGGTCTTTCAGTAAATCTAAAAGAAGAAGAGGGCCTTCTGACTGATGATCTCAATCTTTTCCTTTTACAAGAGGAAATTTATTGGAAGAAACAATCTAAAAACAAATGGCTTTGTGAAGGGGACAGAAATACTGGCTTCTTCCACAAGACTGCTATTATAAGAGGAAACTACAATAGAATCTTGAGGATTATGCTTCCTTCTGGGGAGATAACTAATGACAATAATCTCATTGGCAGGGAAGCTGAAAGATACTTTAAAGACCTTCTCACTGACTCTGGAGAAAACAAAGATAATGCTAGAAATCAAATCCTTAGTCAAATCCATTCCTTGGTTTCTCATGATGATAATATGGAGCTCAATAAAGCCATATCAGAAGAGGAAATTAAATATGTTTTTCTTCAAGCCTGATAAAGCCTCTAGGGTCCTGATGGTTTTCCTGTTGGGTTCTACCAACACTTTTGGGAGATTGTGGGAAAGATGTTGTTAAAGTCCAAGAATCTGGATCCACTAAAGACATTCTTAAGTAGTTTAATTCTACTCTCATTTTTCTTATTCCCAAAAATGAGAATGTAGAAACATTTGATTCATACAGGCTATCTCTCTTTGTAATGTTACTTATAAGATTATTTCTAAGGTCATTGCCAACATGCTCAAAACCTTATTACCTAAGATCATTTCCCCTGAGAAAGGGGGTTTTGTGGTTGGAAGACAAATTTTGGATGGAATATTATAACTCATGAACTCATTCACTCTGTTAAACATCAATAGTATGGGAATATGTTCATAAAATTGGATATGACCAAAGCCTTTGATAGAGTCAATTGAGACTTTTTCATGTAAGTCTTAAATTTTTTGGGTTCAATCAAGATTAGAGAAAATGGATCTTTAGTTGCATTAGTATAGCCATATTTTCTATCCTCATAAATTGTGAGCATGCAGGTTTTTTCATCTCCTCCAGAGGCCTCAGGAAAGGTGACCCTCTTTCACCTTTTTGTTTTATTATTATGGCTGAATCCCTCAGCCACTGTTGATTATCTTTCCTCAATTCAAGCAGATGTTGAATGGTATTCTTATTGCTAATGATGCTCCCATAGTTACTCACCTACAATTTGTTGATGATACGAGCCTTGTTGGGTAAACCACTATCAATGAGGCAAAGGCCTTTAAAAATGCTCTTGATATTTATGAAGAAGCCATTGATCAACAAGTTAATAAAAGTAAAATCCAAAATTTTATTTTCAATACAAATAGAGCATCTCAAACTATGATTTGTAGGATCCTTGATATCAATCTTGGCTCACTTCCTTGTTCTTATCTTGGAATTCCTCTTTTTAAGGTATAAAATTCAATGGACATGTGGAAAAAACCATTGACAAGATTCTAAAGAAACCTCGAAAAGGTAAGTGGCTCTCCTTTGTTGGTAGAATTAAATTGATTTCATCATGTGTTCAGGTTGTTCCTATTTACATGATGTTAGTTCTTCCTATCCCATCTAATGTGAGTAAATTAATTAAGTCCATTCAAGAAAAGTTCCTTTAGGGTGGCACATTTGATGAAAAGAAGATTCCTCTTGTGAAATGGGAAAACACTTGTCTGCCTAAAGAGATGGGTAGATTGGGATTTAGGCTCAACAAAAATATGAATTTGGCCCTTGGTGCCAAACTATCCTAGAGGCTTTATTATGAACCTCATACCCTTTGGAGCATTATTCTTAGGAAGAAATATTTGGATAACATGCACCCTTAAAGGATTTTCACTGTCCAGAATCATCTGTTGGGTCTCAAATTTGGAATCTTATGATCAAATCTCTGGTCATTCTCAAGCCTCTTCTGAGATGGTCCATGGGCAAAGGAACAAAAAATTAAATTCTGGAATGATATTTGGATTCTTATTTCCCCTTTGAACTCCCACAATTTAATCAATCTTCAAGCTTAGTGTGAAGAAAGATATGGTTCATTGGTTAACCATTATATCAATCAAGAGTATAATGGTTGGATTGAGTGCAGGTTCCTCATAACTTGAATGAGGAGAATATGTTTTTAATGAAGATTATTCAACCTTTTCATTTCTCTAGATACAATGATCAACTAATATGGACAGGATCCAAATCCAGAAAATACAATGTCAAAGATGGATACAACATCATCTCTTCACAAGACAGGGAGATCTCATCATTTCCTCCCTAGAAAATTTGGTTCAAACATGGTTTACCCAAAGCTAATGCTTTTCTTTAACAACATATTGGGACAAAATTCTCACCCAATCCAATCTTTGCAAACAAGGCTTCTTTGGTCCCTCATAATGTCCCTTATGTCTTAAAGATGAAAAGAAAACCAATCATTTACTCATCCATTGTGAGTATGATAACATAATTTGGAACTCCTTGCTTAATTTGTTTAATTTTTCTATAGCTCTTCCTACATCTATCAATATTCTTATCAAAAGATGGGAATTCAAACTTTGCTCAGTGCCTCTTCTTCAAATTTGGAATTCCATTCCTGCCATTATCTGCTAGAATATCTGGCTTGAAAGAAACAAGAGAATTTTCAGAAGTGAATCTAGGAACTTTGATTTTACCCTCTCACAAGTCTTGAGATCAATCAAGGAATTAATCATGACTTGGCATCCATATGATGGAAAGATATTTCCTGAAGAAAGAAATACTTACAATAACTAGAAAGGCATTCTCTTGGGGATCCTTGATAAAGGGTTTGGGAAGAAAAGTAAATCTAAATCTCAAGAAAATGGATCACTCCACCTCACAACTTCATCAAATTCAACTTTGATGGAACTGCCAAAGGTAACCTTGGGTAGAGTTGGAATTGGTGGTATCTTCCAAAACTCATTGGGAAACCTCTCCTAGGCTTCACATAAGCTATAAGAAACTGCTCCAACAACTTTACTGAAGCTAAAGCTCTTTGGCATGGCCTCAAAATTTCCATTGAAAAGGGCTGGATTAACCTCATTATGGAAGGTGATTCACAAATGGTCATCAATGCAATAAAAAAGGAAAATAGATCATTATAACTTACATCATATCATGGAAGAATGCATTTTAATGCTTAATAACATGCACATCAATCATATTCTTAGAAATGCTAATAAGGTCGTTGATAAAATTGCTAATTTAGGGGTTGAGAATGATGATAATGAAAGGCTTATCATTATCTATCCTAAGGATTTAATTACTAAGTTGGGAGATTTATTACAAATTGAGGGGGTGTCTACATCTGCACACATGGTATGCGTGTTTCATTTCCACTTCCCCCAAAGAATACTTATGTAGATCTCCTTGATATTCTTCTAACACATGATATTTATGGTCATATCTGACTATGGTGTGTTGGAAGATTTACCTCGCATGCATATTGGGGTATTAATACCTTCCTCCGCCAAGAATTTGGAACAAAGGCTTGAAGTTACATCAATATTATGGAAAAGGAGAAAATCAATGTTGAGAAGGAGATGAGGACCAGGGTTGGGAAAGGAAAGGCCACTTCGAGTAACACGGTTAAAGAGATGTAGGATTCCCTTGTGCATAATTACTCCATTGATGAAGTTCACTATTCCTTCCTAGGTTTAGTTAATGATCTTAAGCTCCAATATCTGCTTAATAACATGGGTGCCCCTATTAAATTAGAGTTGTTAAAAATAGGCTCAATTTCCTTTTTGGAGATACAAATACCTTCGTACATCACACAATCTCACACTTGTGCAAGTGTGTAGTTGTGTCCTCAATCCCATGATACTTGAATAACTTATACATTTCATATATAACATGTTGATGTAGGACCTTGGTAATCTTCACATGTGCAACAATATTAGTCTTCCATCCTAATTTACTTGCTACAACTACTCCATTCAATGTCATCATCCTCGTACCTCTTGGTCCACCAAATCCTTGTATAGTAATATATGTACTCATTGATGCTCCAACCATTGCTCTTATGATAGTCTAGTTTGGTGTTACACCAAGAATCATGACAACCTTAAAAATAAACCACACAAAAAAAAAATCATCGGATCCATTTCTCCTCCTTCCTACCCTTCTCCTATTTTTCTCTTTTTTATAACTTGGTTAAAGTAGGACTAAATCTTGAAATTAGTTTTTATTAACTAATGTTTGATGGTTGCAAGTGATACTCATTGTGTGTAATCTTCTACACTCGCACTTCCCCACATGTGAAATGAACGGATGACTCACCAACCTCCCACACACTCTCGCTTATCCTTGTCGGGTTGTTTCCCATAGTTTACCCATTGCACACTCTTACACACACTCCCAATGGAACCTACGAAGAAACCAACAAAATCCCTCGCATAAATCATAAATGATCATCATCCCATCTTGGAGCTATTCCTATCAGAACCTTACACCACTAATACCTAGAATACCCAAACCTTCGGAGGGGAACACCCATGCCCATGATGAACTTCCCATTATGCCTTCTTGTGCACACACTCCTTTCAAGAGAGACATCGACCCGCCTATTTTCACGGGGCCCCGCCTATTATTTCTTGTCTTTGCGTGACCTCTGTCTTTCAAACCTCGGGATTGACATCTATAGCACTAGGAGGAAATGTGCAACAAGGATTGAACAACAAGAGTCGAAATAATTACTACAAGGTTTTCTTGTATCAACCTTGATAGGAAGAGGGAAAGATAGAAGGTTACACTATAAAAATTTGAATGTGCATTTAAGGTGAAAAGGGTGATTGTGTGTCCCGATTTTACAAAGGAGTTTATAATCTATTGCTATTCTTCGTTGCACACAATCTCTTCCATTTGACTCAACAAAATCAAGAGGGAATCGAATCTCCTATTGCATTCATGAGTTCTGGACTCAAGAAACATGAACTCAATTACACTCCCCTTGAGAGGCATGTGTATGTAATGGTGAGAGCTTTGAAACATTTTAGGTACTATGTATTGAATTCTCACACTAAAGTCTTAGTACCAGACACCACAGTTAAATCGATGTTGACACAACAAGAACCAAGATCTAAAAGAGGTAATTGGGTCTCCAAGATCCAAGAATATGATTTGGATATCAAGCCTACCAAGTTGGTTTGAGGAAGAGGACTCTGCCAACTCATTGCAGAGAATGAACCACGAGATGACTCTGAAGAAGAACTAGTTGAGGAAAATTTACCACTGGTGGTTTTTGTCAGTACCACAGACGAATGGTATTCTGATATAGCCTACTTTCTCACATATGGCGAGTGTCCAGAGAATCTGACAGCTAAGGAAAAATGAGCTATCAAACTAAGAGCTGCTAGGTACGTCATTTGGGACAACACTTTGTTCAAGAAAGGAATTGACGGCATGTTCCTCAGATGTGTTGATAAAGAACAACAACCTAGGTTGTTGGAAGCCTTTCATAATCATGCTTACGGTGGTCATTTCTCTGCCCTGATGATAGCTCATAAAATTTTGTGAGCACATTATTACTTTCCCACTATGTTTTCCAATTCCTAGAAATGGGTGACAAAATGCGAAGCTTGCCAACAGATTTATTGGAAGACCAAAATTGGAAGCTTTGCCTTTGAATCCAATTGTCATTAATAACCCTTTCAACAATGGGGTTTAGATTTCATCGAGTTCGAATCCAAACTCTAGTCTTGATCATACTCATGTGCTCACTCTGACTACTTTACGAAATTGGTAGAAGCTATTCCGGTGAAACAAACATCTACCGTTGTAATCTATGACTTCATCAAAGAGAATATATTGGTTCATTACGAAATTCCACACAAGATTGTGACATGATAACACCTCTAATTTTTCTTCTATAGAGATGATATATTTTTGTTATGGGTATGGTATATCTCTGTCTCATTCATTAGATTATTACCCGTAGGGAAATGGTCAGGCAGAATCCAGTAACAAAAACATCATTACTATTGTGTGCAAGTTAGTAGAAGAAAATCAAAGAACTTGGCACAAAAAGTTATATGATGCATTGTGGGCTGACCACATAACACCAAAAAGGGCAATCATGATGTTTCCATTTCAACTCTTGTATGGAACCAATGCTCAAATTCCCATCACATTGGAGTTACCAAAGCATTACAATTAGCTCAAGCGAGTTGATCATGAATATTTCACCAATGCATTTGATAAAAGGTCATGTTCCTAAGTAAGCTTGAAGAACAAAGAAGACAAGTGGAAAACAAGATCGAGGAACATCGGACCTAAGTGAAGAGGTTGGTCGACAGAAAACTAAGGAGAGGCAATTCCAAATCAATGACTTAGGTCTTCTCTGGGGATAAGAGACGTGAACCGAAAGGAAAACATGGGAATTTTGATTCACTATGGCTAGCTTCTTTCAAGATCGACATTTCGTGGGGATAACACCTATTACTTAGCGTATCCTCAAGGAACTCATGTTCCTTTTCCCTACAATGCAAATATCTCAAACATTATCAAAATTGAAAACGGGTTATCCCCCCGTATGTACATAGGTGATTAGGATTTTGGTTTGTTTGTATTCCCGTCTTTCGCCTCCTCTCTTGTATCATCCCATTTTTTTGCCCCATCGTTTTGGGATCATGTTCATTAATATTTCGATCCGAGTCCGTTCTTGCATCCATGAAGTCCTTGTCCCCAATTAGAGCCAACTGTTATCAGCTAATTTTGATTGTGTAAAATTAATAAAAATGGAAATTTTGAAATTTTCAAAAGTGTTACTTTGTGTGATTTATCACTCTCATCGCGATCGTCTCATTTTTTTGATCGTTCTGGTCTTCATTTCGTCCATTTCAGGCAAGAACTCCTCCCACCAGGTCTTAAACTGTGTTAAATATTAATTAATTAATTACTCTTTGTTTGATAAAATCAATTTTTAATAACTTTGGGGTTTTTAATTAAATAAATATTAATTAAAATTCATTCGACAAGATTTATTTTAATTTCGGGGAAAATAAGCTTCCGCTTCCCATTGTCGGGGATGCCAAATTGGCTTCCCGGACCCGGATTTCCCTTTCCTAGAAAATTTATTTTAATTCCCCACTTGTGGGATTTCTTCCACCGATTGCCAAATCAATGAATTGGAAAACGGGAAAAAATCTCCCCGATTTCCCACATGGGAAATAAAATGGGGATTGCCAGCCCGCCTTGCCATTTCTTTGGCAAATGGTTGTTTATTTCCCCACTTCCCCTAAAATTAATGCCACTACCCGAGAAAGAGGGAAGTTGTTTTAATGGGATGAATAAGAAACGGTTGTGAGGAAGCTTCCTAAATCCTCATAAAATCCTTCCATCAAACTTGTTGGAAGAAGTCATGCGAAGCTTTCCAATTTCTTCTTATTTCTTCTGAAGGAACGTCTCAGAGTAATATTTTATCACATCCCTCAACAAATCACCATGCTACTCAAGATAAAGAAGAATTTTCACGTTAAAACAAAGAAGAAAACCAACGTGAGAAGGGAGATAGAAAATCAACAAGCATTAGGGAAGAATATAGCATTGTGTAGGAAAGTATATCCACGCATTGGTTTATGCATAAAAGAAACTCCCAAAATAGGTTTCAACGCACTTAGGGAGCAGAGCAAAGAAAGCACATAACAGTCCAAAGTTTTCACACCCAAGGAATAAGCTGAAGATCATCATGCATTCACACAAAACAATTAAAATCACTCCTCCACATGCCAAGGAAATATTTTTAGCTGGGTAAAGAAATTACATTCATCATGCATGGGAGAAAGGCAAATGCAAGCCAAGGGACAATTGTTCATTGCATAAAATAAAGAAACAATCCAAAAGCATGCATAAAACAACAACAATTGAATTTCCAAATCGCACATGCCAAGGATAAGAAAGAAAAAAAAATTAAAGAAACGGTCTAAAAGAGAAGATCCCACATTTTTTTAGGCATGCTTCCACGCATGCATGAGAAAAAACACTAGTTTCAACGCATTTTGTCATAAAAAAAGTTTTCCACGCATATTTTAGTGGAGTAAGAAAATTTTCAATAAACAAGTATTTATGCAACCACTGGGGAAGACCAAATCCTCGCCAAAAATAATCAGAGGCCGCAAGGAAGAAGTAAAGCTCAAAGTACGCATTCATTTCATTCAGGTAAATTTTCCCGCAAAAGAGAAATGATGGTTCATGCATGCATTAAATTTTTTTTTCTCAATACCAAGTAGTAATAAAAATAACAATAAATTAAATTGATCCATTTAAATATTAAAATAAGGAGATTTTAATTATTTTTCATTGTCACCAAATTCAAAATTTTGAGCCTAGTCTCGGTGTGATGTATTAAAAAAAAATTTTGTAACGGATTAGTTATTATTATTATTTTTAAAATAATAATAATATTAAAATGAATCATATTTTTCTTGCATTGATGGGGTTTTGGAGACTGAGACCCGGCCCCATTTGCATTGTTTTGCGTGCATGAGTCATTTTTCTAAAATTCATAATGGCCAAAAAATCTAATAAATCTGTAGGAAGATCAAGAAGCCAATGGAGAAATCGAATAAGTCTACACTCAAGTATGAATTCCAAGGAATCATCCCTCCCAGTTCCATCAAGTCGGCATATGACAATATCACTGATACAAATCTGGGTCACATCAATGTGCAAAAATTTTGCGATCGGTGAAAGCTGAAGGCAAAACCATATTCTCGGATAGGCTTTACCATAGTGGTCTACCCCAAGCAATAGCATTTCATGTCTTAGTGTAGTTTCCAGAGCTGGTTATCAGCTTGCATGGAGCATTATGATCTTGAGAGATGAGGAATTTTTAAAGATAATCGCAAGCCTTTCCTCTTAATCACACCAAGCACATTGAGGAATTGCTCAACATACTTGACTTCCCTGAGAATGCGGATATCACTCGACAGTCAAGCACAAGAATTTTGGGATGAAGAACCCCTCAGGTGGAGCAAGATGGTTAATAACAACTGGTTAGTGACCAAGAGGCCTCGAATTGACCGGCTTCCTAAAGAACTATACCACGTTGAGTTCGTGGAAGAAATCGGGGACATGATTACTCTCCTAAGTCAAGTTTTCGGTTTACCCTCTACCAGGATTTTCCACCCATGGATGTATCAGTTTATCTGTATCATCCTTTCCAAGAGAGAGTTTGTGGATTGGGCCACCATCATCAGTGATACCCTTCACAAACAATTGATCAAAGTAAAGATGATTGGATGCTTCTACATGACATCGTATTTGACTTACGCAGTGGCAAGAAGAAAGTTGTTTTCAGGACTCAAAACAAGAGGAGTCATGGGTCCATCAAATAGTGTCTTCCATTACTATCTGCAACTAAGTTTCAAAAATAGCTCTCACCATTTTAGAAGAGTCAATGATGCATTCACCTTCCACGTGATTTGGAACCTGAATCGGAATATAGAGGAAAGATTTTCTAAAGAAGCCATGAATGTCATTTCCCAATGGGGAACATGGTTTATTCAATTTTCATCCTTTTCCTACATTCATGTAAGTGGCTTTATGGGTACTCCATGGAAACTTCCTAAGTACGTCAGTGAAAAATGGGCATTGATGGAGCTTGCGTGACAACTATTCCAAGTTCACTGTCTTCTCAATGACAAGCATCGCTCAGAATTCATTTCCCAATCCAAATCGGGAATACCAATGTCCAAATCTCTTCAGTGCACAACTCATGGAAAAAGAGTTTTCCCTCATCACAATTCATCCATATGTGAAGAGATCCTAGTTTGATATCAATGGATATATGCAGAAGATTCTTGGAGCAAAGTATCAACATAACCCTACCATGGAAGATTTCTGGGTTTCCTGTTTAGATGAGCATGAAGTAAGAAGATGAGAGTTTTCTCACCTAACCCTTGCTCAGATCAAGGCCTTTCACATCAAGAACCCTCCAGATTCATTCGTAAATGATGATGAAGATGTTATTGATCCTTCATATGATGCAGTTGCTTTTACCTCGTTGCCCTAAATTGATTGGACCAAAAGAGATGAATTTTCTCTTGATAGCAAGAATCAACCGATCCTTGAAAGAAGCATATCTTGGTACGAAAGAGAACTTGCCAAGTTACAATCAATTCAAGATCATACTTCAAGATCACAAAAATTGCCAACTCGAGGAGGTCTCCATTCAACCAAAGCCCCTTCTCAATCAACCTCTGTGCCATCCAATCATACGCAACAAGCAAGAAAGGAGTGGTTGCCAAAATCCACTTCACCGAATAATGTGTCACGAGGAGAAAAATCTAAAGGTCCTAGCCCCAATGAAGGAAGAGAGCGTGTATCGGGATTTTCTACTTCAAGTAGAGATTCTTCTACTCACATTGTTATAGTTCTCATAAGTCTTGTGACAAACAATCCTCAGCCATGCCTTGCACAAGTGTCCACTCAGGTGTAGGTAGTCCAAATATCAAACACTTCGAACCTACAGTTCATGAAGAGATTTCCCAAAATCTCCCAAATGATCAGGAGGTGGATATCGAGGTTATTTCTCCTAAATTGAGGTCGTGGAAAGGATTCTTGTAGTATCTCATGATGTCGAGAACAATGAGAATGTTGCTTTGAGCTCCGAGGATTTTGTATGCAAAATAGTGAATGATACTCCTTTTTGGGTTGATTGTGAAGTCAAGAAAAGGAAGAGGGTTGTCAAGGCAATTGACATTGATTTTGATGCCCTTTTCAAACTTTCAAATGATGTCATTCCTAAGAATCCTAAAGTGCTTTCTCGAATAATGGTGGATAGTGACGGAAACAAATTTGCGGATCTTTCCATCCCACAAGTTGACAAGGAGCGTGATACCATGACATCTACTGATTATGAAGTTTCCAGACTTGGACTTGGGAGGTCCACATTGAAAGTGACATGGCGATGGCTCGAGATTCAATTGATATCATGCTAAAGAGACTTGAGAAATATAAGTCTCAGAACTCTCAGCTCAAGGCTGAAAAGAATCAATTGGTGGAATATGTTCAACATCTAATAAATCCCATATCATCCACTTTCCCAGTACCTGATGCAGTGGCTTCCCCTGATGAAGAAACTCTCAATTTATCAAAAGAAATAAACACATTGGGCCATGTCACTAAAACTTGGCTTTCAGAGATTCTTGTTTTAGGCCAAGAGATAATCAAAACAACAGTTAAGCTCCATGAAGATGTTAGTGTGTATCTTGATCCAATTCTTTCTTTCAAGGAAAATTTTGTTTCTAACATATCAAATTTGGATGAGATATTGCCCAAGTCTATAAGAGATGATGAGTATGGAATCCTCAGTTTTAGCCATTGAAGGAATTCTCAAATTTGAACATCGAGGGACATGTTTTCTTTGGTGTCTAGCATCTCAAATCAAGGAAGACGCTTCTCGAGGATTCTATGATCCATTATGAGAGCGTATGCAATGAATCCTTCACTTCACTCACCTTGATTCAAGAATTCATAGCTGAGATCCCTTACAACCTCGTAAATGAGCATAATCAAAGGTGTTCATCGGAACATGTGGAAGAGCAATTTTCACAATTGTTTAAGGACATGTATACTCCCGACCAATAATTTCTCTTCAGCTTCAATGGAGCGTTGCATCAAATTAAAGAACTTGTTTGAGAATGCTCAATCAAAGATGGTTAATCTAAATGATATGTCAAGTAGGATTTTGGAATTACAGGTATTTTGTGAGGCTATTCTTTGACCAAATGAACCTCCAGAAGAAGAAAAGATGTTCAAAACATTGGGAAGGTTCAGATCCTTTCAATTGGCGAAAGCGGCAGATCCTAATTTCACCGATGGTTCAAGGAGATAGTTTTCTTGGTATCTAACAAAGTGGGAGAGTCCATTTCTCATACGTTTGAGATAGGTGGACCCCATTTCAATGGATAAGGCATTGGTTATTATTGTATGTTTTAAAAATGGGATTTTAAGAAAAGGATGTTGTTATTTAGTTTTCTTTCAAAAAATGTGGATGACTTAAGTGATTTCTATTTTTAGTTGCTTTTAATAAAGTTGGTTGAAAAAGTCAAAGGTCACTTAAGTGCCCTATTTAATGTTCATGTAAAACCCTAACTACTTTGTAACCAAATTTTGGGTTATAAAAGGAAGTGAGGGGCTCATTTGTAAAGGGTGACTTTGAGAGAGGAGAAGAAAATACTTTTGTGTGCAAGCTTTGTTTCAGGAAGAAACTTTGTGTTCTTTTGTGAAAACATTTTGAGTTAATGAAATACGAACTTTGTGTCTCATTCATTGTCTCTTGTAACATTTGATGTTCTTATGTTCATTAGATGTTAGATGTTTAAATCTTGCATGCAAAATATTGTCTTTGATCTTATTGTCAATGTTATTAAGTTGTTGTTCTTGTTCACAGTGATCAAGCTCTGCTATTTACTTGCTCATGTGTGTTCCCTTTACTCATTCTTGTTTAGCTGATGCAAACTCTGTTTTATTTGTGTTAGTTATTGTTTGTTCTTCTCCATGAAATATTAGGCTCTTCTTTTACCTAACTCTTGCATGTTCCTTCCATTCATTCCTTTCCTTCATTACATTCCATCTCCCTCATTCACTTTTCTTTCCATTGATGTTCCAAAACACCCCCCACATACAATTTTGAATGTATAGGTGTAAATACAGCTTTGGTTTTCAATAAAGGCAGCCTCACCTTCAGTGAGGAGGGACTTCGTTCCCACACTGTTGCATGTCATTTTCATGTGTGCAAATCCATATGCTAACATACCCTTAACCATAACAACTTGATTTTCATAGAGGAATTTAACACATTGATCTATCATATAAGGTATAACCTTAAGATGACAAATCCAAGGGCATCCTAAAATCATGTCACATGAACTAAGGGATGCGATAATCGTGAAAGGTGTAACAATAATAGCATATCCCCAAGAAGAAGAAAAATAGTGTTTCCTAAAGATGTTTTAGTATCAAAAATCACATGTTGTTAACTAAATCCTAGAGGTGCAAGTAATTTAAATGTACACATATTGCGTTTGGAGCTGTTATCAATCAAGACATTGTGAATGGTAATTAGACCAAAAATATATTGAATGTGCGGTGCATGAAAAATATAGTTGGAAATAACATCGGTATCATGAAAGGTAATAACATGTCTAGGAGGCATAATAGAAATAATGGTACCAATCAAATAATCAAGTGGATGATCATATATGTAGACACTAAAATTTAATAACTTGTCCTTTTGTAATGCAAAGTTTGGAAATGCTCCTTTGCGGTCACATTGAAAATTTAATCAATATATCTAATAGGTGATGTAGTCTATTGGGTACTCCCAAAGCCTTCCTTTTCCGAGTTCAATAAAGTGGAATAATATTGTTTATGTTTCACTAGTTTAGAAAATTCATACGACATCTACAATCTTACCCATGAGGGTATTTTACAATTGTTGGCGCATTACGGATAAACTAGACTCATCTCTCACTCTCTTGGATCAATGACTGATCTTAGAATTGGTCTTTCATCCCATTTCTATCCCTTTGGTTGGCTTCACAACCTTCGTCCCTATTACGGCTCTCAATTTTCCATAACTCAACAACCTCTCTTTAAAAGAACTACAACCCGACCATGTCCTCCATTACTTATAGTCATGCACTCGTATATTTCCCACTTCTCTCTCCTATGAGATGGTTCTTCCACTTTTCCTGCTCAAACTTCAAATTCAAATTTTGCCTCTTTAATACACATATCTGCATAATCTTCTTCTAGCCAATCTCCTCACAACATGTCATTGGGTAGTTGAACTCATATGATCAAGCTTCTCATCATCTGGTCACCATCAACCACGTGACCATGGAAGATCATCCTTTTCCTTCTCCCCGCTAGTTTTCGCTCTGAATTTTCTCCTCGTGCTCCATCTCCTCATGCTTTACAAATTTAATATCTTTCTCCAAAACTTTTGTGCATCCCCTTTATTTTGCACTCATGTGTTAGTGCCTCCTTGCACATTTCTACCCCTTCGACTCTTGGGCATATGCTCTTCCTATACATCTTTTTCCTCCTCATACTTGGTTATCACCATAGATAACTATTCTTTGTACACCATGTCCTTGCACACCCCACTTACCCTTTGTACACTTCTTTTCATTTCTTTTTTTCCTCATGCCTTCGAGTTGTCAACTTCTTGTCGCGCATCTTCATTCTTCTGCACCTCTTTCTACTATACCGCTCTCCTCATGGCCTTATTTCCTTCTTATGGACATTTCTATCATGTGTCATTCTTTTCTCATGTGCAAGTCTTCAACACATACCTCTATGCTTTAGTATTGATCCACTTCTTCCTTGTCATTTTCTCATGCGATCTTCCTTGGTTTCTAATGGCCTCATGTTTCTTTTGACTATTATCCTCACGATCGGTATTCTACCAATATTCCTTCTTCCCTCTCATCGCTTTTCTCTGTGACTATTTCTATTCCTTTTGGCATCTCTTCAACTTATCGTGCATCTCTTATTTCTTTCTCCCAACTAGTTGCCTCGGGATCGGTGTTCTACCAATCTCCCTTCTTGGTAGTGCCTTCTAGACTTCTATCGTGCATGCATCCTTCATAAGCTATCTTTTTCTCTTCTCCTACATGTTTCCCAATTCTCACATGCTTCTCCCATTAGGGTAGGTTTTCTTAAGTTTTGGATGCCCCGGGATCAAACATCTAGGGTGTTTTAAACTTGAATTCCTCCTCAAGAAAATGTGTGTGATAAAGTCACCCTTCGGAAAACTAGTCCCAGGTTCATGTATCCAACAAGTTGTTCTCTCCATGTGCTTCTTCTAGTGCCTCTTCCAATCCTTGTCCACTTCTTGTAACTATGGTGTACCCTCTTTCACTTCATTATGAGTGTCTCTACCTACAAACTCCCCTTCTCTAGGTAAATACTTCTTCTTGATCCTTAACGAAATTGTTCTCGCTCTTCTTCTACTTGTTTTGTCTCTTCTTCCTCCTTATGGCCTTTCTATCATTTTCTCCTCTACTCTCGGTCACCCTTTCAACATGACTTCCTTCGTTCATGCTTCCTTTATCTATGTGTTACTTCTCATTTTCACCCTTCCTTCTTCGTTCCTTCTAGTTTATCTTAACTCAATGTTCTTCCTCCACTTCTTCATGCATACATCTTCTCACGCACCTTCCCTAATGTAACTCCTTTGTACTTCCACATAATTTTTTTCTGCATATTTCTTGAGGGATTCTTCTCTCCCTTGTCTCTGGGATCTGTTATACCACACTCCCTTGATGACCTTTATTTTCTCCTCCTTGATGTGGCAATTTTGTTGTGCCACCTATTTCTTCTGTCTCTTCTTTTCTTCCTACGCCAACTTCACTCTATAATACTTCTAGATCCTCTCCATTGGACTCTTTCTTGATATATTTACGATATCTTCTCCTCCTTATGTACCTCTCTCCATGGAGACTTCAATAATTATCCTTAGTTGTTTTTCATTTGTTACCTTTAGGGAAACTTCCTTTGGGGTCAAACCATTCCCAACTTCTTTCGATCCTAGCTCCTTCCTATGCATTTTCCTATAGTTTCTTTGAATTTTCATCGCACTCCTTCCGGGTTGCGTGCTCTTCTCCATTTACACACTTCTTCGATGCCTTCTTTTGAGATCACCCTAGATCTCCTTATCGTACGCCCTTTTTCATGTGTAGTCTCATAATCATCCTGGATTGCTCATCTTTTCCGACAATGGTGCTCCCATTATTGGGTGTTTCCTCATCTTTGTGCTCCTCTTGGATTCTTCTCCTCTATTAACCTATTTAATATCTTCTTTTTATTTAGGTCTCCTCCTTTATGCTTTAAGAACACTTGACAAAAATCACATAAGAATTCCGCGTGGAGAAGTGAGTCATATTCAAAGGTGTGAATGGATAGGGAGAACGTGCGCACCGGACAGAAGTTGAGTTCGAGACTTGGCTGTTTTCACTCATTAAGGTCTATTTTTAGAGATGACATGCAAAGCACACAAACTAGGTAGAGACGTGCGCACCACACACTGCGGCTATTTTTGAGGATTGGATATGAAGCACTTTGCGCATGGACACAAACCAGAAATAGATCTCGCTACTTATTAGCTAGCGTAGTCTATTGTTAGTGCACTTGCATGTGTGACTAGTTTTGTAAAGGCGTGTGGCTAAGAATAAGCATACGACATATTTTTGGAAGGGATAAGCGGTGAAGGGAAATTCCCCACCCTTATATATGTAGTAAATTGTGTAATAGATATACACACATAGGGGATCAAGATATACAGAGATATGTTGTTAAAACTGCTATGCGCATACTACTGATATTGTAATGAGGCTTCTGTAAACTTATTGCATTGAATATAATGAAGGACATTGGTTGAATCTAAGTGTTAGTACTATGTGTATCTGAATCTAGTATGTTTTTGATCTCATCATGGTTAGTACTTAATTCTGCTCTTCCTTAGATATAGATCTAGTTTGCTCTGTAGAATTATGAGCTAGTAATAGAACTATATATGTTAAATTCTCCATCATGCTAACATCATACTACTGTGACCCTAAAGAGGGACCTGGTATCTTTGTGTGCTTCGGGTGAGTGCTGAGTTTAGGTTGAGTGATGTGCCACCGCGTCTAGGGTTTCATAGGGTTTGTGTCACTGAATTCTAGGCTGCATCAATGGTTCGTTGCTGGACCTTTTTTCAGATTGTTTTTAGGATGTTTCGCGATGAAGACATACCGGTTGACCTTAGCAAGTGTTGAAGAGTGGATACGTCATCTAGAGGAAGAATACGCACAACGGTTCACCACTAGATCTCGAGTTTAACGCACGTGTATGGGTGGAACATAACCTCGTTTTCTAGTTTGATATTTCTAAGCATCCAAAGATTGCACAACATTGAATCCTCTTCCCAAGTGTGGGACTTGCAAAATGGAAGAGGAATCTCCGGATTAGAGGTGGTTCCTCAACTCCTCCGATCAGCTATTTTACTTGCATAATTGCAGAGGTTTAAACTCCTAATCCTACCCTAAATTCCAAAGGAGACAGAGATAGAGAATGCAGATAAACTAAAACTAATGCTAATAGGTGATGCACCAAAGGAGTTGTAGACACCTGATGCTGCATGAAATACACAATCCACAAGGAAACACAGCACAAAACATGCACAAATGCTCAAAATGTAATGAAAGATCAAGAAAGCAATGATAGATATATGAAAGGATTGAGGGATTTTAATCACGTAACATATATCAACATCTCGCATCCAATACAAGTATATTACAAAGTGATCCAGAGGCAAGAAAAGGTGTTGCATTACATGGAAAGGTAAAATTTCTTCACAAATTCTGCCAAGGAGGAAGAAAAAGGAAGTTGCAGAGCTGAAAAGTGTCTCTCCTTTTGCAAAATGAACTCATTCTGGCTTTTACAGTGCAAACCACGACCCCAAGAGAGAGAAACACGGGAAAAAGTGCAAGGGGTTCAACCATTGACCAAAATGCCATCAAAACAGCATGGGCACCCTGATAGACCCATTCCCTGACATTTTTAACCATGCTGGGAGAGAATGCGAGCCATTCTTCATTAAAAACGGTGGTTGAAACGTCATTTCTGTCCATGACCACGTGCTAGAGGTGTTTTTTATTTTATCTCTCCAAAATCCATCAAAATGCAAAAATGACCTTGAATCTTGTAGAGAATTTCACCAGCTTTCCATTGATATAAAGAACGCGAAAAACCGAGCTCTGGATCGAAAGATATGGCGATTTGAAGTTTTAGGGCAAAACAGGGCCAAATCGGGTCGGTGGGAAAAAAATTCAAATTTTTGCACCTTTTTGGTCATTTGGAAAATTTTCCAAAATTTCCCGCACTCCACCACTCTAGGTGCCACGTGGCAGCATCTCATTGGCCGCGGGCCTTTTAGGGGAAACTTTTCCCAAAAACTCCATCGAGCCATAACTTCAAAAATACATGGAGTTAGGAGGAAAACTTTACCTTTCTGGAAAGCTGAGAAAGAGCTCTATCCAATGGTGCCATTTCCAGAAGGTTTTGAGTGCCTGAAAAGAAAAATTTTGTGACTGAGGCACAAGAGAGGGAAGAATGGGAGGAGTTAGCCACAAAATGAGCAGGGGGCACATTTTGGATAACAATTTTGGCGACTCAGAGGGGTCATCTGCCTGCTGGATGAAGTTACCAGTTGCCTGAAGCATCCATTGGGCATGGAGTCATGAGTTGTAGCCTGCAAACTGATCTGAACTTTGAAAACCTCCTCTCTGAGCCACTTGGAAACCCACTGAAATGGACTGTGCAAGAGCAAAACCAGCACCACAAAAACTATGTACAAAACTAAAGTCATACATGCTCCAAAATGGAACATGCAGAGTGTGCACAAGCACTTCTTTTACTGAAAGAAAAACTACCTATCCTACTCTAACTGGAAGCAAAAGTGGGCTAAACAAACCCTGCAACTAGTTGGGAGAAATAGCTTCCCTTTCTCAAAAGTTGCAACCATGCAACTGATTTGGCACTGAACATGGCTGATTGATGAGTGGAAAATCAACAAGAAGTTGGTCTTCTACCCAAATCATCAAGGTGTCAACTGAAAACAAATCCAATACCTCTTTTAGTTGCTCTGCATTTGGATTGAAGAGGTATGACAACTGATCCTTGGTACTTTGTAGCTCACCCTCATGCTTAGAAGCAAGCATGATTGGTTGTGACTTCTCCTTTGACTCCAATGAAGTCAAATACCTTATTGGGCAAGGTATGATCCATTTGATATGCCCATAGCTCTGATTTTCAATTCCAAAAATGGAGTCTTCTTGTAGACCTTCTTGGGTGGGTGATGTGGAAGCAATGGTAGGACTTTTCTGCCCTTTCTCTTCCTTCATGGCAACATGGAACTCTTCAATAGTGTGCAACTCCTCGTTATTGATTGCAACATCCAATGAAGTTGCTTTTGCATTGTTGTTACCTGCTGCAATACATTGTTGGCTTTGGGGCTCCTCCATTGTAGCTTTTGGAAGATCAAATTCTTCCAGCTTTGATTCAAGAGGCATGTTGCAAACTGTAGGCTGTTGTCCTTGAACTCTTTTGTCCATGGCAGCAAGTTCTTGTTGTTGGAGAACGAATGGTGAAGAAGGAAACATGGTAATTTCAGCTAGCTCTTCATCTAAACATTCTTCTAAGTCTGATGGCAAATCAAACTCTTGAATGTCTTGCTGCAGCAAAGTCTCTCCCTCTTGTATGGTGGCCTCCAAATCTGCATTTTCTTCACCCTGTATAACTTCATTTTCAAACATGAAACTTGTCAATCCAAACTCATCCCAAAAATCAGATTGTTGGAGAGATGAAGTGGGAGAGAAGCATGAAATTTCTTGTGCCTTTTGCTCACAATTTGGACCTGTTTTGTTCACCTCCATAATGGCTTCATCAATCAAATCAGCCCCTTCAAATGAAAGCAAAAACGTATCAATAATGCTTCCTTCTTCTACTGTTGTAAAAACTGACTTGACCTCATCCATTTGCTCCTCAAAGATGGGGTTTTGAGATGGTTTTCCTTCCTTCTCGATGGCTGATTTTGCAGTGCAAACTGGATCAGCATTTTCTTTGGGCAAAGTGCCAACATGGACACCCAACTCATCACCAACAAACTATTGTTTTTCTCACTTCACTGCTGTTATAAAATCAGCCTTGTTTTCCACTTGTTCTCCAACTTCAACATCCTCTATTGGTTTCACCATCAAGGGGATTTTTGTAATCCCGAATTTAAGAGCCCAACTCTTCAGACTTTGAATTTCTTCATCCTTGTTTGGCTCTTCTTTCTGCTGTTGTTTTCCTTGATTGGCATTCTGATTTTTATCCTCCCAACATGGATTTGGGAATGCAAGAGGAGAAGTGGATTGTAACTCAATTGATTTTGCAATTTTTTGTGGTGGTGGAGGAGGTAGGAACTCTTGTTTCTTTGGAGGGAATGGCTGTTTGGAAGGGAAAAGGACAGAAGAATTGAGATGGGGTGGAAGACTAGGGAATGGAGAAATGGATTCAACACTTGGGACAGCAGATGGAGAGTTTAAAACTTGACACTGCTGAGATAAAACAGATTGGGAAAGAGGGAGAGAAAAGGCATGAGATGGTGTGCTTACCTATTGACAAGGTTGTTGAATACTCCTCTCATACACCTTTATTCCTTCAGTCCACTTTGCAAGCAATGGTAGTGTTGTAATCATGAAGTCTAGCTTCTCTTGAGGGCTGTAATGCCTTGGAAAAGGTCCCACCCATGGACAAGGTGCTCTACAACCGATTCTAAATGCTTTCATTTGTGCTTGAGCCCTGGATTGCACCATGTTTACCTCCATCTTTTGGATTTGTTCCAGCAGATCTGCATTTTCTTCTTGACTACCCTCACAACCAGCATACCCTTGTGCTTGACATGCTTCATATCCAAACTGACTTTGGCACTGCTGCTCATATGGGTAGACATGCTGATTTTGAATTTGATCAAAATGCTGATTTGGAGGATTTGTAAAACATGTTGGAGGTGTGATATACTGCTGTTGTAAATGTGAATTCCATGATGGAAATGAAGTCATGATTGCACAACTTCATGGAATGGAAAAGAATGAAAATGATGGAAAGAAGAATGGATGGAAATGAATGGAAAACAGTCTCAGAACTTAGAGAATGAGTTGTTTACCAGATGGAGTCGCCAGATGTGCTTTTGAAAGTGCCTCCAAAAGGCTAAATCTTTAACAGGAACACACCAACCTATCAAAGATAAAGTGGAAGACCTCTAAGGTCCCACCGGCATGCCAAAACTATTGTTGCAAAATCAGCAAGACACCCACGGATGTTGATCAGATTTCTAGTTTGATCATTCTAAGCATCCAGTGTGATTGCACAACATTGAATCCTCTTCCCAAGTGTGGGACTTGCAAAAATGGAAGAGGAATCTCCAGATTAGAGGCTGGTTCCTCAACTCCTCTGATCAGCTATTTTACTTGCACAATTGCAGAGGTTTAAACTCCTAATCCTACCCTAAATTCCAAAGGAGACAGAGATAGAGAATGCAGATAAACTAAAACTAATGCTAATAGGTGATGCACCAAAGGAGTTGTAGACACCTGATGCTGCATGAAATACACAATCCACAAGGAAACACAACACAAAACATGCACAAATGCTCAAAATGTAATGAAAGATCAAGAAAGCAATGATAGATATATGAAAGGATTGAGGGATTTTAATCACAGAACATATATCAACATCTCAGATCCAATACAAGACATTACAAAGATCCGCAGGCAAGAAAAGGTGCTGCATTACATGGAAAGGTAAAATTTCTTCACAAATTTTGCCAAGGAGGAAGAAAAAGGAAGTTGCAGAGCTGAAAAGTGTCTCTCCTTTTGCAAAATGAACTCATTCTGGCTTTTACAGTGCAAACCACGACCCTAGGAGAGAGAAACGTGGGAAAAAGTGCAAGGGGTTCAACCATTGACCAAAATGCCATCAAAACAGCATGGGCAACCTGACCCATTCCTAACATTTTTAACCATGCTGGGAGAGAATGCGAGCCATTCTTCATTAAAAACGGTGGTTGAAACGTCATTTCTGTCCATGACCACGTGCCAGAGGTGTTTTTCAATTTTATCTCTCCAAACTCCATCAAAATGAAAAAATGACCTCAAAATCTTGTAGATAATTTCACCAGCTTTCCATTGATATAAAGAACGCAAAAACCGAGCTCTGGATCGAAAGATATGGCGATTTGAAGTTTTAGGGCAAAACAGGGCCAAATCGGGTCGGTGGGAAAAATTCAAATTTTTGCACCTTTTTGGTCATTTGGAAAATTTTCCAAAATTTCCCCGCGCTCTCGCCACTCTAGGTGCCACATGGCAGCATCTCATTGGCCGCGGGCCTTTCAGGGAAACTTTTCCCAAAAACTCCGCCGAGCCATAACTTCAAAAATACATGGAGTTAGGAGGAAAACTTTACCTTTCTGGAAAGTTGAGAAAGAGCTCTATCCAATGGTGCCATTTCCAGAAGGTTTTGAGTGCCCGAAAAGCAAAATTTTGTGACTGAAGCACAAGAGAGGGAAGAATGGGAGGAGTTAGCCACAAAATGAGCAGGCTTAATCCACACAGTAACCTAGCCCTTGTGCTTGGTTTTCTAGTATCTAGTACGAAAAGTAATCAATAAGAAAGTTTGGGAAGTAAGAGAGCAAGCACATCAATGGTAGGGCAGATGACTTCATTGTTATTTGGAGGTATGTTTTTTGGGCACATCGTCCACATAGAACATGAGCGAATCAAATGTTGGATTCACCTCTGGAAGTGGAACTACTTCACAGACCGTAGGGGTTTAGTATAGTATTGTTATCAAAGCACAGGGGAGTACGTCTACATGACCTATTCTAGCTATAGGTTCGGGATTAGGAGGCATAAGTAGCTTTGGTTCAGGTGGATCTGGTGGTTCTAGAGGTAGCGGAAACACTAGAGGTTATGGATCAGGTGGGAAAGTCCACACCATACCCATAATATTTATATGGAAATGTCTCTATGTCTTCCAAAGTATAGGGGAATAGAAGATGTTGTTGAACATGTGCATATGTGTGAAATATTGTGGCGCGCAAAAGGAATCATAGCTTCTGAGCGTAGGGCAAGCCAATTTGCTACTACGTTACAAGGGCATGCACACAGCTGGTACAAAAAGTTTGACCCTGATCAGACTTGCGTGGATTATGCAACATTGAAGGATGTGTTCTTAAAAGATTTTCATATCCCTAAATTTGAGCAGAAGAGTATAAGTGCACTCAAGGATATTAAGCAAGGCACTACTAAAAGTGTGCGCGAGTATGATGCCCATTTTAAAATGCTTCATCTAAACTTTCTTATGATATTCACGCAAGCCAAAGATACCAATGGTTTTTAGGGGATTGATTGCACCATTTAGGAGGGCACTATCACATAAGACATATATTGATCCATGTGAGGCATTGGAAGCAGCCCTATGTGCTGAGGTAGTTGGGAGTATTGACACTAGCGTTAGCCCATTCTTAGAGGCACAGATTACAGCTATGGCAAAACAACTAGAGAAATTATCAACGAATTCAGCCCATGAAACACGCTTAGGAATTTGGTGTACAGATTGTGAAGTAGAGGGACACACAAAGGATAGTTGTCCTCATGAGAACAGTACACTCATTGTTGATGGATTGTGAGATATGCCACTTAAACCATGATGCTCTTTGTTACCCATTATTACAATGTGCGATAAGGAAGAACATTTCAAGCTACTATAAAATTTGTAAGTCCACAACTCATGACACGGAGGACTACCGATTGATTGGACAGATCCATGATGCTATAGATATTGGTGTATGGCAGACATGAGTTTTAAATAACTCTAAAGGAAAGAATGAGCATCAGGACCGGGAGCACAATCAAGCACGCTATGATCGAAATGAGGATATTTTTGAAGGCAGCCATGGCAGAGGGCGAGGATACCATGGTGGATTCGTAGGACGAGGTCGTGGTGGTGGAAGAAGTAAGTTTCCTCACAGAATATGTTATACTTGTGTATCTCCTGACCACTATAGGTGTGAATGTCCTCAAAATATTACATGTTCTTTCTACGGAAAGAACCACAGCTATGAAGAGTGCCCAGACTTATATGAGCATCTCAGTAAGCAACATAAGCAAAAAAAAGGTGTCAGGATGGTTAGGATACAATGCACTATGGAAAATCAATGAATGCCCAAAATGGAAGCAGATTCTAAGGCACTACAAGTGAGGATCACGACCCACGCTGAGGTAGCACGTGCCAGGGAGGTATTATAGCAGAAACCTATCATCACTAAAGATGAGGTTCTTCATACACGGTACCTAGATCCTGCCTATCGAGAAAAGCCATAGAAGTGATAAGGAATCTTCGGGTGAGATACATATTTAAAGGAGCAGAAAAGAGTCGAGAGACGGTCCAAACTGATATAGATGACTTAAGAGAAGTGTGCAAAATGTTACGCCAAGAGAACATCATTCCACTATTGGGAAGTTGGTTAAGAGAGAACACTCTGCAGCAAGTATTGAGACCGGATGACAAATCTTGCATGAAAATCTCCCTCCTCATAGTTTGGATTATGACAAGGAAATCACTCTGAATGATCTTGTGGATGGGTGGTCCTTGAGTAATATCTTGATTGATACTGAGCACGAAGTCAATGTTCTTACCTTGGATGCATGGGTACAAATGGGAAGACCCCATTGCAAACCATCCTCTAATATATTATTCATGGCTAATCGGACTAAGGCCACTCTCATAGGAGTTTTAAAAGACGCATACATTCTGATACACGGAGCCAAGTTCACTAGAGAATTTGAAGTTTTAGCGTGGCGAGAATCGGATAGCTTCCCGGCTCTACTAGGGCATCCTTGGTGCTATGCAAAAATAATGATATTCGGCTCAACAAGGGTTATATTAGTTTTGAAAATAAAGAGGAAAGGGTCATTATCCCTTTGACAGATGGAAATTTTGTGCCTTATGTTGAGCCTTTAAGTGAAGAAGATATGAATAGGATTTATGTACGTGCCATCCGAGATCCAGAGATGATTGAACCAACCAAAGAAGGACTAATTCAGTGGGAGGATGCACAATCTATTAGTGATACTACAAGTGTTTCTTGTGATAATTGGGCTCACAACACTTATGAGTTGGTAGGGCATGAAGTAAAGAGCATATTCCCTTGAGGCACAAAACCACGTTATGTCAGGAGGATAGGTAACAACTTGGTACCTTATTACATAGGAGAAGGGAATCCCATGGTATTCCTGCGCACCATGGAAGAAAAATGGATAGACCCACTAGAGAGGAGAAATATGCTAGTATATACACTACGTGGGACAACAGCACATTGGTGGGTGGTCCACAGGGATAATCTAGTCGAATGGGATGAAATTGGGGTTGCTCTTACTACTAGGTTCTTTAGGAGTAATGCACCTACACAAATCTGTAATTATCACGGTGATCAACCTATTCAACACCATGTTTAGAAGTGTGAGAGACTTTGGACAGAAGGGTAGGAAGCTTTACCACCTTCACTATGGGTGCACCAGTTTTATTCCACTTTACAAGGTTACGCGCGTGTGCTTGGTATGTATATGCAGAACTCCATAGAGAAATTGGAAATTGGCAGAATTTAATTACAGGAATGGCCCAGACATTTGAATTCTTCTCTACAAAACCTCTGGTAGAAGAAGCATTGAAAGTTATCAAGTGCTTAACTATGGGGGATAGTGCCAAGGATGAAGAACTCCTCCAGGAATTATTAGATAAAGAGGACTCAAGAGCGCGTCTTGATAAAGAACCAGGGGCCGATGCAACATTACTTCAACGTGCTTGCCTTGCGAAAGAGAGGAAAAATGGTCTACCTAGTGGATGATGAAGAAGTAGATAATCTAGATGTAAACCATTCATAGGAAGGCGTGAGGTATTGGACAGTGTGGATAGGACCATGCACATGTATCATGAACCTATGAAGACAAAGCGGGTGAATATTGGAACAGAGACTGAGCCTAAGGAAGCCATAATTGGAGACTATTGGTTAGACTCTGAAGTGGCAAAATCATAGAGTTACTAAGGGACTACCATGACCTATTTCCTAGGGGGTACCATGAACTCAAAGGTGTGCATGAATCGTTAGGGGAGATGAAGATAAAGCTTAAAGAGGGTGTGCGCCCAGTTAGAAAGAGGCCTTACAGAATGAACCCCAATTTGTGCGAAAATTTCAAAGAAGAGATTGATAACATGTTGAAGTCTGGAATTATCAAGCCCCTTGATGAGTCATAATGGGTTAGTCCAATGGTCATCAGTATCAAGAAAGATGGATGGATTAGAATATGTGTGGACTATAGGGAGCTGAATGTTACAAGTGTGAGATCCATTCCTACGCCATTTACTTGAGGAAATGCTAGAAGGAGTTGCAAGGCGTGAAATATATTCATTTACGAGATGAGTTCTCTGGTATCATCAGTTAGGATTACCCGAGGATCGGGATAAGACTACGTTTACTACTGAATGGGGTAGCTTCACCTATCTTGTAATGCCTTTTGGTCTAAAAAATGTGCTGTTATTATATTTTCACGCATAATTGTCTAAGCATTAAAGGAGTTTATTCATAACTTCTTACAGGTATATTTAGATGATTAGACAATGTATGGATTAGTTAAGGACCACTGTGACAATATGCACTTAATGTTTGAATAGTGTAGGCAGTTGAGTATCTCTTTAAACATCAAGAAGTGCATATTTTCTACACCATTTGGGATACTTTTAGGACACATAATTTGTAAGGAGGGTTTGTTAGTTGACCCAGCGAAGGTTGCAGTCATTATAGGCCTAGGGGAGCCTACTAGTCAAAGTGAGGTGTGTGGATTTTTGGGACATACAGGATATTACAAATTTTTATCAAAGGCTATGCCAAAGTTTCCGCAACTAGAAGAGTTACTGAAAGGGAAAGGTACGTTCTACTGGGGAGAATAACAACAGGCAACGCTCATTCGAAACATTAAAGGAGAAACTTACTACCATGCCTATTCTACATTTTCCTTCATGGGACAAACCATTTCATGTACATGTCGATGCCTCTGGCATGACCATTGTACGGTGTTGGCTCAACTTGGAGAAGGTATTGTAGATCATCCTATTTGTTTTGCTAGTAGAAAGCTGACTCCTGTAGAACATAATTACATAACTACAAAGTGTGAAGCTTTGTCAATGATCTATGTGTTGCATAAATTTCACTAGTACCTACTAGCTACACCATTCGTCTTTTATACAGATCACATGGCATTGAATTATTTGGTCAATAAGCTTGTTTTACAAGGGTGCATATGTCGATGGGTGCTCTTATTTCAAGAGTTTGATTTCACAGTTGTGGTAAAACCAGGAAAAAGTAATTATGGACCAGACCATTTATCAAGAATACAGTCAGGAGAAGAAGCACAAGCAATTGAGGATACCATGCCAGATGCACAATTATATAGGTTACAACACACGCCATCAAAACTAGAGGACATTGTTGTATTTTTACACACAAGGATGGCACTAAAAGGAATGAAATCATTGGAGAAGAAACAACTTGCTATATGCGTTGCACCTTATATATTAATTAGTGGTGACTTGTACAAAATGGGTCGGGATGAAATATTGTGCCGTTGTGTATTGGAACATGAGTGCACGAGCATTATGGAAGAAGCTCATGGTGGAATTGTAGGAGGCCACTATGCAGGTGATGCCACAACGTGCAAGATTCTACTCATTAGATTATGGTGGGAGACCCTCTATAAATATTGTAAGGAATTTTGTAAGGCATGTGATCATTATCAACGTCTTGGAAGACCAGTCAGCAGATGAAATTCCTCTGAGACCTATTGCTAGCACAAAACCGTTTGAGAAATGGGCTATAGATTTTGTGGGTCTTATTTCACCAGTTTGCGTACGCAAACTGATCACGCTACATTATCACTTGCATAGACTATCTAACACGGTGGGTAGAAGCATCACCTACCAAGGACTATACAGCGGCTACAACAGCTCGGTTTCTATGGGAACATATTATTACAAGGTATGGATGTCCTTTGAGTTTGACCAATGATAGGGGTAGACATTTTCTTAATGAGACAATCAAAATTTTATTGGATGAGTTCATGATTGTACACCATAAGGCAACACCCTATCATCCTCAGGCAAATGGAACTACTGAGGCTTTCAACAAAATTTTGAGCCACACATTGAAAAAAATCTATGATGTTGGAAGAAAGGATTGGGATGATAAAGTATCTGCAGTACTTTGGGCATATAGAACAACATATAAAAGGTTGAACAAAGCCACACCATTTCAGTTAGTGTTTGGCGTAGAAGTTATTCTTCCTATGGAGTTTATGTTACCTTCTTTGCGTATTGTGTGCGTTGGAGGTCTAGTCTGATAAGCAAGCTTTAGAATAACGGATTGAAAATATAATTCAGCTGGATGAGCGACAAGCCATAGCACGTTGGAGTCAGAAGCAAGAAAAGGCCAGGTAGAAAGCATGGCATGATAGAAACATAAGGGATAAGAAGTTTGAGATTGGACAAATGGTACTTCTCTATGACTCTAAGTTCTTGCGCCATCCAGAAAACTTAAGGTACATTGGATAGGGCCATATGTTATCACTTACATCCTTGAAATAGGCACTTGTCAGTTAGAAGCACTTGATGGAACACAGCTACCCGAGTTACTTCAATAGAAGTAGGCTAAAGCCCTACTAGAAATAAGTCTTCTTGGTGTTTGTAATAAGGTAATATTTCCATTTAGATTAGGTTTTTAATTCTGTATTTCCTTAATGTGTTTCCTTCTTTGTCGCTATGCTTTTTCAATTTAGTTGGTGTTTGTAAAATAAACGCGCTTGCGCGCATGAAACTAATTACTATATGTAGCATGTTTATGCTCGAGAGGAATGCACATACGTTTAGTGTGGGGTGGTTGTCGATATATAGGTACAAGATTGTTGGAATGAAAGGTGAAAGGAATAATTTGCTACGGGTGCTCTTGAATTCAAAGGATTTCCTCTAAAAGTGACCAAAGATGAAATGAATGAAGGAACATTATAACGTGAGGTAAGCGAGAGGCCATAACAACTACCAGTAGAAGGTGCAATGATGACGAGGTACTAGGGTGCAAGGAGTGCGCTTGAAGAGAAGTATATGACCGGAGGGTAGGAAGGTGTGATAGAAGGTTATAGCTGAGGCATGAAGATGTAATGCATGGAAAGGATTGAATTGGTCAATTAATGAGAGGATATTCGGTAGGTGAAGGAGCAATGAATGCATCAAAAATTTGAAAATATATATAAGGATGGGATGTGAATTCATTTTTACCATTGCGATTAAGAGTATTTGAAAAGAGAAAGTGCGAAGAGAGTGAGTGATCGAGTTGAGGTGCGAGAGGTGTGTAACCAGTTGTGATGAAGAGATTTGTGCACAGAAAGAGCTTGTGTCCCTGTGGTGAAGGGTTTGAGCGAAGCAAGGTGATAGAGAGGAGCTAGGGCACGTGATTTCACCTAGGGCACATTGAATCGAGCTAGGGTTTGATTTGCACATTACAGAATTCAAGAGGCAAGGATCTACAAAGGATTGCAAGGTAGAAATGGCACCCAAGAAAGTAGTTACAACAGGAGTGAAGGGAAAGAAGAAGGTGGTAGAAGAAGAAGAGAGATAGCTCCCAAAGCAATTTTTCAGAAATACAATATCCAGAGGGTTTTATCGTCGGCCAAGTGGGATTCTCACATAGGTAAAAGTAAGGTGAGTGAGTACAATCACCGCACCACAGAGAATAAGGAGCTTGATGCATTGTTGAACACAAAGACAAATAAACGCACGGCGGAAGACATGTCAGTGTATGTCAATGCGAGATAGAAGCTCTTGAAGAAGATTGGATTTTACCAACTATACGAACTCCCTTACTTTGGGAAATATGAGCCCTTGTACCAGTGGCTCATGAGAAGAGTGCATGAATATTTTTCTACTTTGCAAGATGTCGAGCCAGAATTTCATCCGCGCTAATCTTCACAAGAGGGTTGAAAGGCACAGGAGAAGATTTGAAAGATGATTTAACAGATAAGGCCACAATATTGGAGACTAGAAAGGAGTTGGGGTACACAAAGGGTCCTCGCGGCATGGAAATTGATAAACTGAAGAAGTATCCAGTGGTGTAAGCAATTGTGCATCTTTTTACAAAGCTAAATGACTAGGAAAGGTGATCACAAGTGAACACCATGTGGCTACACATTGCCAAAAATATGTCTGAAGGGGTAGTCTACAACATTTTGTGTTATATTATAGAAACAATCGTTGAGGAAGCACACACAGGAGGAAAGATCAGCTTTGGAGTTATTCTGTTATCATTGGTGTTCATGGAGATCGGAGTACCTGATGGACCGAAGGAGAAGATATGGGAGTATCCCATGAACACAAGTCACCTATAGAATGCTTCAAGAATTACTTGTGTGAGGGATCCATGATGACGAGGTAATCAATCAAATGGCTAAGAAGTGGTATGATAGGCTCCGCGTGGATTTTGAGGAAGAATGGCACATCCCCAAGGACTTGCCTTCGGTGGTTGGAAAGGTAATTCAGTTCGTTGTATACTAGCATTTATGTATAGCATGGTTCACCATGAAAGATGGAGCATGGAGCCCTTGGTGTAAGTTTCCATATGCCTTCATAGCAAGGTACTTCCATGTGTCAATACACAGGTTCACAGACGCATGCATGGCGACTGGCATTCAATGCGTGGATAAGGTAGATTGTGACTACCACACACTAAGGAAGAAATATGTGTATCTAGGGTGGGGTGCATATATTGAAAGGATCATTTCAGATGTATTAAGCATTAAACCAATAAGTCTGGTTGTGGGAGATATTGGAGCAGCATTGGTGTATCTTCAACTGAATCCCAAGATGGAGAATAACAAGTATGTGGAAGATGAGTTCGCACTTCCAGCACCACCAAAGGGAAAGCATACAATGGAGAACATCCCAGTACCTAAGCCCACAGATCCAATAGAAGTGGAGGATGAGGAGGATGAGCGCGAGGATAGTGGTGGTTTGGAGCATAGAGGTAGAAGACATCCTACAAACAAGGATGAAGCTAAGCACGCCACTACACCACCTCAGCCACAAGAGGGGGATGAGGAGGACTTGGATGCAAAAGAGAGCACAAATTCAAGAGAGTATTCAAGAGGACAAGGAATCAAGGTGCTACTCCATGCAAATGATGCGCAAATCACCTAGAATCTCCCCATAGAAGGAAACAACGGTATGAAAGAAGAAGGAATCGAAGTTGAATGAGGAGGCGAAAGAGTCAGAGGAAAGCACGCCTAATTCTCCTACACCTATAGAGAATGTGGAAGAACATAAAGATGAAGAAATGAAGCAAGGAGAAGAGGAGGAAAAGGGAACATATGAGATAGCTACAGAGACTACTCAGACATGGAGACACAAGTCCCAAATTTGGAAGCTCAAGTTCCTAAGCAACCTCGGTCTAGAAGAATAAGTGGAGAGCACATTCCACCAACCATGGGTTATGCAGAGGATGCAGGTAAAATTTTCCGCACTCGTTTCCGAAGAACTTTTCACAAAAGGAATTATATGGTTGGGAACTAATGGATGAAGATATGGCCACAATGTGCACGAGGAAGCAATATCATGGTCCATGCACACACACATGGATGAGCCATATTTTGATGTGTGTGAGGAGTCGTGCATATCAAGGAGGTTGAAGAAAACACCTTAGGCTAGACACATGACAATAAAGCCTACTATCATGTTAGATGAACAAGTGAGTAATGCATTGGTCAAAGTCTCAATAGAGGTGGTGAGGCGGAATATGGAAAAGGCTGCCACAATTAGGGTGCTCAGGGAAGAGATCAAAATTAAGGATGGGGAAATAGCACACCTAACACATGAAAGAGACTTGGCGCAGAAGAAAAACATTGTATTTATCAGCCTCGCAGAGGAAATTGGTGATAATGTTATGAAGGCTAGGCCACACCTTAAACCAAAGGTACCAAAGACATTTCCTTTGGCAATACATTGTGTAAGTACCTTAGTGGACCTAGTCCTTGAAGATGAGCCTCTGCGCATGTTGGTGCGAAAGGATCCAACACAAGAGGCAGAATGAGAGAAGGCTTCAATGATGCAAAAGATTGCATCCTATGAAGGATTGTTGTAGGTGCTGCAAGAAGAATTGAAGAAAGCAAACCAAGCCTTGAACATCTGCACAGCTCTAGAGGCACTCATCAACATAAAAAACCTAGAGGAAAATAATGAGTTCCAGAAAGTAATGAAGGACGAAACATTGGGCCGCACAGAAAGATTATCAATGGTTAAGTAGAAGGGCGGGGCCATGGCAGAGCCCAAGAACCACAAAAGACTCAATTGGAAGATCTTGGGAAGCTCATTGCGTAGAAGATGGATTTACTAGAGGGAAGGATGACCGCAATGTCCAACATTGTGTTGGTCCTACAAAATGAAAAAGGGGAAATTACAAGGGATGAATTGGAGTCCATTGCTATGGACATCCCAAAAAACGCAGAGGAAGCACTCGTTAAATGGTAGACCTTGGAGGCTGAAATAAAATAGGAATATCCTGAATTAGTTGTTCAGGCTGAAGAAGAGACTACGGAGTAAAAATATTCTTTCATACATTCTTTCATTCTTTCCATTCTTCTATTATTTACTTCAATTTTTGAAATGACCATTGTTGGGGCGAAAATGAAATTAGTGTGGGGTAATGTTGATCAAAGAACACTTGACAAAAATCACATAAGAAGTCCATGTAGGGAAGTGAGTCATATTTAAAGGCGCGAATGGATAGGAGAACACGTGCACAAACAAAAGTTCAGTTTCGGGACTTAGCCATTTTCACTCATTAAGGTCTATTTTTAGAGATGACGTGCAGAGCACACAAATGCGAGGTAGAGACATGCACGCCATGCATTGGCTATTTTTGGAGGATTGGATACGAAGCACTTTGCATGGACACAAGCCGGAAATAGATTTGCTACTATTAGTTAGCTAGTAGTAGTCTATTGTTAGCGCACTTGCATGTGTGGCTAGTTTTGTAAAGGTGCGTGGCTAAGAATAAGCATGTGACCTATTTTTGGAATGGATAAGCGGTGAAGGGAAAGTCCCCACCCTTATATATATGTAGTAAATTGTGTAATAGATATACACACATAGGGGATCGAGATATACAGATATATGTTGTTAAAATTGTTATGTGCATACTATTGATATTGTAATGAGGCTTCTGTAAACTTATTGCATTGAATATAATGAAGGACATTGGCTGAATCTAAGTGTTAGTACTATGTGTATCTAAATCTAGTATGCTTTTGATCTCATCATGGTTAGTACTTAATTCTGCTCTTCCTTAGATATAGATTTGGTTTGCTCTGTAGAATGATGAGCTAGTAATAGAACTATATATGTTAAAGTCTCCATCATGCTAACATCCTACTACAACAACCCTAAAGAGGGACCTGGTACCTTTGCGCGCTTCGGGTGAGCGCTCAGTTTAGGCTGAGTGATGTGCCAACACGTCTAGGGTTTCATAGGGTTCGTATCACTTTGAATTCTAGGATGTATCAATGTGTAGTCTCATAATCATCTTGGATTGTCATATTTTCAACAATGGTGCTCCCATTATTTGGTGCTTCCTCATCTTCGCGCTCCACTTGGATTCATCTCCTCTATTAACTGTTTAATCTCTTCTTTTTATTCGGGTCTCCTCCTTTGTACTTTTTTGCAAGTACACCCCACTCCTTGTCCCTCCAAGATGCTCTCCCATGCATCTCCTGTGTATTCTGCATGCCTTTCCTCTTCTTGTGTACTTTTTGCCTCTCACTCCAAGGTGTCTTCTCCCGATTCTGAGCCTTTTCTTACGCATTCATGGTCTACATTGACCATCTCTCTTTCTTCTTGAGAATCCTCCTTTTTAGCGTGATACTCTCACACGTTTTCATCGATACACTTCCACTAGAACATATTTTTGTGTTACTCCCACAATTGAACCCTCTTCTCTTGGCGGTTGCTCCCACCTGCCGGGTTCTTCTTTTCTATTGTGTTTTTCCTATGTAACCTATGATTGTGCCTCCATGCACGCATTCTCCTCCCGGTGCTCTCTTAGCACTCTTTGCATATTCTTTTCATCGTGCTCTCAAATCTCTGCTAATTCTTTCACTTTCTCCACTTCCTCGCCACCCCTAGTCGTTATAATTTTCTTCTTTACGTAGTTTCCTTCTATCCGCTCTAGTTAGGTCTACACATCTCGAAGTCCTGAGCTCCTCCATCATTTCCTTGAGCTTCTTCATGATTGTTGCATCTGACACATCTCCTTTTCTTGATGTCATATCGCCAATCATCATGTTTTTTATTCACTTACATTCTCTACCCACTTATCACAGTGGATAACACAATCTCTCTATTCTAGTTGCTTCACATTCGGTGATCTGCCAACTATTATGCTTCCTCACTTTCCCAGGAAAGAATCGGATATTATACTAATTGATAGGCAAGGCATTTACCGGGTACTCCATGAGCCTGCCTTTTCCAGATTTCAACATTGTGGAGTGAAACTGTTTATGTTTCATTAGTTTATAAAATTCATGCAACATCTACAATCTTTACCCACGAGGGAATTTTACAACTGTTGTTTTCTCAAGGATAGACCGGACTCATCTCACTCTCTCGGCTCGATGACCAATCACATCCTTAGTCTCTCGACCCCTCTCTATCCCTTTGGCTAGATTCATAGCCTTCGTCCTCATTACAGATCTTAATTTTGTTGTAACTCATAACCTCTCCTTAAAAAAACCCTACAACTTGAGCAACTCCTCGGCTATTTATATTCGTGCACTCATATCTTTCCCACTTCTCTCTCCTCTAAGTTCACTCCTCCACTTTTCCCCTGGCCAAACTTTAAATTCAAATCGGCCTCTTTAATATGCTTATCCATGTAATCTTCTTCCATCCAATCTCTTTGCACCATGCCATCGGGAGTTGAACTCTCCCGATCATCCTTCTCATCATTTGGTCACCATCAACCATGTGACCATGCGGACTCGTCCTTTGT
Source organism: Taxus wallichiana var. yunnanensis (assembly GCA_018340775.1). Lineage (NCBI taxonomy): Eukaryota > Viridiplantae > Streptophyta > Pinopsida > Cupressales > Taxaceae > Taxus > Taxus wallichiana. The sequence goes on from CM031236.1 coordinate 143,693,162, forward strand.
CCTTCTCCCCGCCAGATGTCACCATGTATTTTCTTCTCGGCTCGAGTCTCCTTGTGCTTTACAAATTTTCTCTATTTTTCCAAAACTTTCGTGCATCCTCTTAATTTTACATTCTTCTACATTAGTGCCTCCTTGAACATTTATGCCCCTTCGGCTCTTAGGAACTTTCTCTTCCCACACATCCTTTTGCCTCCTCATATTTTGTTATTGTCACAGATAACTATTCTTTGTGTGCGCAATCCTTGCACACATCACTTCTCCTTCACGCCCTTCCAATCGTGTTTCTTTTCATTTCTCCAAGCCCTGTTCCTTCGGTTTATCCACTTCCATCCGTGTGTCATCATTCTTCTACCCCTTTCTACTAGCCTCTCTCCTCATGGCCTTCTTTCCTTCTTATGCACATTTCTATCATGTTTCGTTTTTATCTTGTGCATAACTCTTCCACACATACCTTTGTGCTTGAATTGAGCCACTTCTCCTTCCATTTTTTTCACTTTCTTTGGTGATCCTCCTTGGTTACGCTTACCTTTCATGGCTTGTTGTTTATTTTGATTAGTTGCATAATTGTCGGTATCCTACCGGTCTTCCTTTTTCCCTCTCGTCGCTTGTCTCCATGACTATTTGTCTTCCTCTTAGCAGCTCTTCATCCTACCACACATCTCTTTCTTCTTTCTCCCAACTAGTTGCCTTACGGTTGGAATTCTCTTTGTATTCCTTCTTGGCGGTGCTTTCTAAACTTCCATCATGTGCTTATCCTTCATGCACTTTCCTTTTCTCTTCTCTTGTGTGATTCCAAATTCTCACGCGCTTATCTCATTAGTGCATGTTTTCTTAAGTTCGAGATTCCCCTGCATCAAACATTTGTGGTATTTTGAACTTGAGGTCCTCCTCAAGTGGATGTGAGTGATAGAATCACCCTTCGAAAACTAGTCTCAACTCATGTTTCCAACAATTCATTCTCTCCCTACACTTCTTCCGATGGCTCTTCCAATCCTTAGTCACTTCTTGGTGAATTTTTTGTGACGTCTCACACTTCCTTGTGAGTGCATTCTATTTGCAAACTCCCCTTCTCTAGGTCAATCCTCCTTCCTAATCCTTAGCGAATTTATGCTCACTCTTCTTCCATTTGTTTTGTCTCTTCTTCCTCCTTATGGCCTTTCTGCTATTTTCTCTCTGCTCTCATTCTCCCTTCCATCATGAATTCCTTATTCTTTGCTTCATGTATATGTGTGTTTCTTCCCCTTTCCCCTTCCTTCTTTGGGTCCTTTCAAAGTGTATCTTAACTCGTTGTTCTTCATCCACTTCTTCACGCATCCATCTTCTCATGCACCTTCCCAACGCAACTCCTTTGCACTTCTACATCTCTATTTTCTAGGGACTTCTTAAGGGATTATTCTCTCCCTCTCCTCTTGGCTCTGTGAGACCGCACTCCTATCGACGACCTTTATTTTCTCCTCCTTGATGTGGAAATTTTTCACACCACATCTTTCCTTTGTCTCTTCTTTTCTTCCCTACGTCATCTACTCATGTAAGACTCTTGGATCCTCTCCATTTGGAATCCTTCTTGAGATATTTTTGATCTCTTCTCCTTGTGTGCCTCTCTCCATGCACACTTCAAAAACTATCCTTAGTTACTCTACATGTGTTTCCTTCTGTGGTAACTTCCTTTGGGTCGACTATTCTGTCCTCTTTCGATCCCAACTTCCTCCTCTGAATTCTCTTGTAATTTCTTTGAATTTTTGGTGTAATCCCCCTAGCTTGTGCACTCTTCTCCATTTTCATTCTTCTTGGTTCACCTTTTTCAAGATCACCCTAGATCTCCTTATTGAGTACACCCTTTTTCATGTGTACTCTCACAATCACCCTAGAGAGCTCGAATTTTGCTACAATGGTGCTCCCATTGTTGCGTGTGTCCTCATCTTCGCGTTCCTCTACTCCTCTTGGAGTCTTCTCCTCTATGCAACGTGTTGTGCCTCTTCTTTTTGTTAAGGTCTCCTCCTTTGCACTTTCTACAAGCAAGCCCCACTCCTTTTCCCTCCAAAATGCTCTCTGTGAAAGCACAAATGATAAGCAATGTTACATCAAGGAAAAGGATCATGTACTAAGGCAAAATGGAAACCCTAGCAAAATTAGGGTTTGAAGAAGGCTACATATTAGATTAGCAAACGGGTTGAATGATTCGACCCTAAAATAAATAAAGAAGGTGTTGGTTTTACATTTTCTTATGTATTCATAAGATTGATGGTTAACAATAGGTAGCAATTCATATTATTATTTATAAATAAATACATAGATTTTAATATACTATTATTAGAAATTTGCAAGATAGAACATCGTAAATGATTTTTAAGAAGGTGAAAACAAAAACAAGAGGGTGCACTTAGCATATTACAGGACTCAAAAGGTTGATCTAGCAAGCATATATATATGACTATATAAACTAGAAATGATCTACAAATGCTTTATGTGTGAAACTGGGATGCAAAATGAGTAGGGACGAGACCATTGGGATGTATGGAAGTGTCATATGGTCTTGTACCTATTGAATAGTTACATACAACAATGCACCAGTGTTCTAAAATTTTCTATGTAAAACCCTTTATGTGATGAAAAATAGCTTCAAACTGAGACCCCGCACAAAGGTTACTGATTAGATTGAAGTGAAATCTATACACTACTTATGTTAGCAATACTTTTAAAGGCATCAAACCTTACATAGTTCTCCACTTAGCATGTGATATCTATATGGATGCAACTAGCTTTGGAAATTTGATCACTTAATACATGCAACAATGGCTTAGTGTGTTTAGTTTGACTTGGCTTGGATGCTCTCTAGCTTACAAAGTCGACTCTATAACCTAGTTAAGTGTTATTTAGACCTATGTATGGAATGATCCTAGAGTGTGCTAACATTTTTAGTAATTTAGATCTTGGAGTGTTTTAGGAATCACATTTATAATAGATGCTCTTAAAAGTGCCAAATAAATTAATGAGTCCATTAGAATTTCTTTTATAGGGGTTCATCGGTATAATTTTTCATTAAGGATGGCCCATGAGGAAATTAATGACCCATAGAAAGATATCAAATTGATAAAGTGACTATTGGGTGGTTGGGGATGAAACTCGTCCACGTTGGACTAAAGCTGTTGGATGGCTCGGTCCCAATGAAACGGTCCCACACAGGGTGTGTTGAGATTTTGTAAAGTTATAGGAAATATGCCTAGGGAGAATATATTGCTTTAGAATAATGAAAAAATGCATGTGAGTGATTGAGCAATGGGATTAAGGTTGTAATTCATGTTATAGGGATAAAGATATGCAATTATGCTTGGAAAGTGTGTGTAGGTTATGTTTTAGGTGTAAAGCCAACGTTGTCATTGGAAAATTTAAGTTTCTACCTTTACAAGAATGTTATGATAAAAATCAAAGGCATGATTTAAATTATGTGTCATACACAATACAAGGTAATATAAAATACTTAAAACCCTATCACACATGGAACTATTACATTGCTTGCTAACTTATCCAAAATGTCCCAATAAACTTTATCTCAAATGAAGATATCATGTAGCGATTTATGATTTCTTATGGACGCCTATGTTTTCCTTTTGGAGCATGGTTTTACGCCATGTTTATCCTTCTCGGAAGATTCTTAATTTGTGTCGAGTTATTTTTCATCTAGGACCCTATTGACCTCCCCCATATGCATTTTTTTCCTATGTGATCCCTAATCAACCATAGGTCTCTACTCCGTGTATGTGACATGTCATAACCTCATTCCTTCTACGTGAATCTTTCAAAATGATATGCTTGTCTCAATCATGTGTTCACTATAGAATTTACTTGGTTGTATGATTATTTCTAGAGGTAAACATGATTTCATAGGGGCACACAAATTTGGAGATGCATGGGTTGAGTTTTTAGTTGGTTACACATAGTGAGGAGAAAATTAGGCCATGAGCCATAAGGAGCATAAGTTCATGCGATTAGGATCTTGGTATAAGGTTGAAGCATGTGGATAAGCAAAGATATGTTTGGGGCACACATATAAGTATGGCTTAGTGGATATCTAGTACAAGTTAGTTACAAACCGAACAACAAAGGGAACAAGTAGATCAAATGGTCCTTCGGGAAACAAGGCCTCAATTGGCCAAGTAGGCTTGCAAACTTGAAACAAATAAAATTCTACTTTGTACGGTCATATTGCATGTGCTTTATTTTTATTTTCCTTTTTTAGATTATTACTATAATGATTCAAATCTAAAAATTGTGTTAAAAAGAAAAATTTGCATGTAAAATGGCCTCTTTCAAACTTCCATAGAATTAGTGTCAAGATTTAGTTTCTTGTGAAAAAATAAGTTATTTATTAAGATGTTATAGATACATTAGATACATACAAATTTCTCCACTAGGATTTGAATGTTGTGATTAGAAAAAGAACCTTCGAGACAACATTGGGATGAAATCTCCAAAAATATATAAAAAAAATTGTTATTCTAAGTGCAAAAAATAAAAAGGACAACTAAAATGATGCTTCGAAAAAGCCATGATGTTGGGTAATTATTAGGACACTTTCCTAAAATCTGCATAAAGGAAACTTAAGTTAATCGCCCAATTTGCATGTAAAGATTAATAAACAAAAATACTAATGGAAAACCCATATTAGCAACTTGATAGAAAAGTATACCACTTTTGAATAACTATCACAAGAATAAGTCATTGATTATAAAGTGTTGTGCGAGAGGGCCATTGGCCCTCTTCACTAAAGTACATGAAGTATGCATTCACCCATACCCTCTTGTACTTATAAAGATAAGGAGATTTGTAAAGGGGAGAGAATCTCTATAATTAGTGTAGTGGAATATTCAAATTAGACAATGGTATAATTGAGGATCCCTCTAACTATAACGTTGTTATTATTAATGACAAGTGTCAAGTTTGTAATAATATATGGATAATGTGTGCACATAATCCAAATAGCAATTGTATCTTAGACCATACAAAAGTGTATAAGTATAAATATACACTAACATTTCTAGGTTTAAATTTCAGCAAGAGGCTTGTACAACATTCTACATAAGAAACGGCAATACCTTTGTATTTTATGTAATGTTGATCCATTTATTAATTAGTATTGTTTATATATCTATGATGACTAATTAAGTTTGGTTCATTTATTTGCATTACATTATTAATTTTAGTAACCGAAAATAGCCCCATGTCCTTTATTTTGTGTCAATTTATATATGTTTTGCACATTTATCTATGTATAAATATTCTAATTCAACTCAAATGATAGCGACTCTCATTTCAACCTCTTAATCCCGACCCTTTTCTCTACCCCTCGGGATAGCCTTCATTTGACCTTTTTCCTTTCGAAAATTCACAACTTCTCATCCACTTGTGTAGGGAGGCATATTGTCTTTCTACCTTGGAAAACAAGCATTTTGACAAGCCTAGCCAACATTATGCTTCAAGAGTTTTCTTGCATGATCCTTGCATTGTTTCATGTTCCCATGAAATGTCACACTTTTCTAGGGGTAACACATTGAAATAAACACGTTTTTATGTAGGTTATTCCTTTCTTTATCTCGTATGCATCGTGTTTTAATTATTAACATTTTAGTTATGGTGCACAGCTTACAACATTAAGAATATTTTCTATTCCTAATGTTATTTATAATACATGATTTCTATACAAGTTTGCTATGATCCGTTGTTTAAATATGATGTTCTAACTTGATTTATATACAACATAATTCACATGTCATACCCATTTTTATATGTTTGTCACTACTTGCTAAGATCCTTATCATTTTCATTATACTAAGGTGTTGGCCACATTTCCATATTACTTATCATAATAATTATGTTTATGTGTTTGCCATGTTACCATGCTTCATGTCATGTTCGGTGTGCTTATATGCTTGATGTGTTTATATGTTTGATGTGTTTATATTTCTAAAGTGCTTACGTGCATGATTTGTTTATGTACTTGATATGCTTATGTGTTTGTTATATTTATATGCCTCTTGAGTTACTTTCCATAATCCAAGCATGCAAATCTTGTGCTTTGTTATGTTGTCATGATGCGTGTATTATGGAAAAAACCTTTGCCTTGTAGATCAATATTACTTCATTTGAAACAAAAGTAATGATACATAAGTAAATGTGAAAAACATACATGAGTTGACTCAAAATAAAGATCGTGGGACCACTTTAATTACTACAAAGGTGATGGTATTAATTTGTTAATAAAATTCACAATCATAAAATTGTTATATAATAGCCGATGAGATGTAGGATGGTTGGTAAAGTCGGTTGTTTGTGTCCATCCCCACCGTTTTGACTCTCGTTGGGCACTTAAGGCCGGTTGTGGCCTTTTGTGTTGTTTTTGTGGCCAATAGTGCTTGTTTGTGTTGGTTATGTAGCTCTTGGAAATGGGACCCTCATTGTGTCCCAGATAATTATGGTTTATAGATCCAATAAAAGCATTTACCAATTAAAAAAGTGTTATATAGTAGTGTTGTGAAGTTGTTATTTCTTTGTCAACTACGCTTGCACATATGTTGTTTTGATATTTTTAAGGTTTGGAAAATTGTTGTTTCTTCAATCATTCTTATAATGTCATTCTTTCCACATGGATACAACTAAATTGTTTGTAAGTAAAAATAATTTTTAATGGTATACTAATTGTGTGTACAATAATTACTCCATATATTGAATATATAATTCATAACTAAAATGTGTGCGCATGCGCGCGCAGCGCGTGTGTGTTGTGTGTGTGTGTGTGCGTGCGTGCAGCGCGTGCGCGCGCGCTGCGCGTGCGTGTGAGTGTGCGTGTTGACTACATCTAAAATAGGTTCATGCATGTATCTTAACATATAAATGTAAGATACATATTTACAATATCTAAAGTAGTCATGTAATTTTTTTCGTTAAATGGGGAATTGACATCTCCATCATTAAATACAACCGCATTTTAAGCAAGGAAATCTATTACTATACCCCCACCTTATTTTGTAAATTTGTTTTGAGGTGAAGGAGATGTGTAGGTGGAGGTGTTGAACCACAAACCCCTAGTTGGGAAGCACTTAACAGACATCGATCAGGTCCATCGACCACAACCAAAGAAATTATGCATTCGATACATATGTGTGAGAAGCTTCTTTAGATGCACAACATTTTAAGGTATATTAAATCTTATTATTTCGCACACACGTAGTTTGGTGCATGTGTAATATTAACCAATATTTGAAATTTATTCCTTATAAATGGAAAAGATATTTCCTCAATTAAAAATGGATTATTTGTTTCACCATCTTTCTTTGAAATATTATCTTTTATTAATTGCTAAGTTAAAAGAAATGCATACAATGAAATAGAGACTATCACGATAATCTTAGTGGACCATGTTAGTGTTTTTGTATAATTGTTTTTAAGAATTATTCTTCAAATCTCTAAATCAGGTTTATGAAAATGAAAGAACATTACTTATAATATTTCAAAGTTGGTTTGTACTTTTTAAAATTATATAAATTAATTATATTTGTGTATTCAACCACATAGAAATAATGTTGAAAACACACAATCTGATATTTCAACAATACCACAATTATAGGACAACTTTATATAAGTTTGAAAGACATTTTTTTCCTTTGAAACACAAGCTTCTTAAATGTTGTCAAATCTCTTGGAATATAAATTTACATTTAAAAACATTTTTTGTCAACATCAGCACGTTGATTGTCACCAATACACTCAAATTTGCAGCCAGTCCCTCTTTATATGCTTAAAATGATAATGGAATTAATGATAGGGTTACTTTTGTTGTATTGTATCAGTTTTTAAATTTCATTAAATTCCTCACATTTCTCTTTGTTTTTCCTTTGTTACCCGTTCTTTGTTTCAAAGCCTAATGGATTTGTGCTTTCAATATATTGACATGATTTTATTATTTGAGTTCTTCATTCTTTAAATCCCATAAGTTGTTTCTCAAGGAAGGATTTGGTGAGGAAAATAAGTTATATCCAATTTAGTTAGTGTTTCTCAAAGTAAATATTGTGGGGAATCAACAATTTGAGTCACTTCATAGAGACAATCAAGTTATACTTTCAAGTCTAAAGCTTCATTTGTCTAGTCTAATTATGGTATCAAACGAGTGACTAGAAACTACTAATAATTTGGAAAGTACATGCTTTTCTGCAAACCTTGAGATTCATTATTGTCTTTCTTGACAGAAATATCAACATTTCCAGTGGTTGAGAACTAAGTTCATATTACAAAGGAAATTTAAAATTTATATCTTTGCTCACATCGACCTCTTGTAGCCTTTTCAGCCTCCTTATTATGAATGCTATGGCGATCCTTTGAATGACACATAAGAAATGGAAAGGAATCTTAACAAGGAAAGTAGAATGTGTATCCACCTCGTTCCCTGGCCCAAATAAAGAACCACAACCACTTTTTATCATGCATATTCTGAGATACTTTGTATATGCAAAAAAATCCTCAAAACTTTGCTTTTGAATTTCTCCAAGCTTATGCAAAGAGTGGTGTGAGTCGACGTGTTCCACCAACATTTAATCAATAAGCTCCTAAATGTAGAAAAAGGGCCATGCAATCAAGTTCCTTTTAGACCAACATTACTAGTGGAAGGACACATCAGATTGGTTACACGCCTAGTACTGCAAAGGAAGGAGCATTGGCTTCAAGCTTTTGATGCAAATGAAGGAGCACATCGAATGTGCTTCAAGGTTGTTGATGTGTGATTGTGGATGGATCATAATGCTTGTGATATTAGTTTTGTGGGGAATGGGCCAATTCCTTTAATGACATTTTTCTCTATAGCCTTCAAGTGTTGTGCATGTTTCTTAATAAGGCTTTGAAAAGTCAAAAAAATAAAAATTGTCCGATTTAGAAAATTTAGTGGCCGTAGGGGAAAGTAGGTGATGCTTTTGTCTCGGGAGCGAGTGTATAAGTTTTTGAGGTCTATCTATAAATGGATAGTAGGTTTTAAAAAAAAGTTTTCAAATTGTGACGAACCGTTACACCAAAACCTCGAGGCGTTGGTGAAATCCGCACATGAGGATCATAACATCCCACCACACTTCCATAGCCCGAACCCCGGGCTAGATTTGTGTCCATATAGCGGGACCCCGCCTCGCCCTATATGAGTCCTGGGCCAACAACTGCCCAACGCCGGCGTAGCTACCCGTGCAGGACTCGAACTCAGGTGGTCGCTCCGATACCAAATGTAATGAACCGTTACACCAAAACCTCGAGGCGTTAGTAAAATCCGCACATGAGGATCATAACACAAATGTAGCTTTATTTGGGCGGATAATGTATATAGTGATAAGGATGGTTTGGGTGGGTTAGAGGCTGAGATCAGCTCTTCCCCCCATTTTTGTAAGTATGACACATGATCAGGTGCTTTACACTTTTTTGAGAGCCCATTGATGAATGTTACGATCATGGACTAACACTTCATGTATTTTTTTGGAGGTTGGGGCCTTATCCCTAGGTATCAATAGTTAAAAAAGAAACGATTAGAGAATTTGGGTGAGAAACATACATGCGTTAAAATTGATGGATCTTCATATACTCGTCAACAATAGTCTTTTGGTTGCTAACATATAAATGAGTGTGTTTTGTTGTCGTGTAGACGCCAACAATGGTATCATTAAGTCATGAAATAGAAATGCATTGTCTCGTTGTTTTGGATTCTAAGCGAGTGCTTTTATCGCTTTCATACATTCATATAATGCAATCTCTACAAATAAACTAGAGCTGATCAAGTGAATCACTTTTTTGTTTGTTTGTTTTACCATGCAATGTTATAATATGTTAGCATTTGTACCATGAAGAATGCACTATGTTTCAATATCTTTTTACATACGCTTTGGGAAGCCTTAAAACAAAGGCCGAGTGATTCATGGATCGGCTTCCTACAGAACAAACAAAATTGGCATATGGCACGCCAAGAATTGAGGAAAGAAATACATGGGAGAAGCTCATGCAAGCCAAGATAAAATAAGTCCATTAGCCACTACAAAACCTCAACCACTATCCTCACTTAAGGAACTAGTCCATGGAATTCAAAAGGGTCTCCATAAAAATGATCCTTGATTGTAAGAGATTTTCCAATCCCATATGGAAGGGTTGCTTCAAATCCATCACACATATATCTTCCCCTCAAAGTCTTCCTTGAAGAGATGGTCAACAAAAAAACATGCACGAGTCTTAGGATGAAGAACTAAAAAAAGTACCTAAATAAGAGCCTAAAGAAGAGGCTCCAAATGTTTGATGCATGTGTATGAAAGTGGTTGCAATCGACACTATTTTGTGATATCCATGTGCATATATAAATAAAGTGTAGCTTGTGAGACTATTTTCTTTTCTTTTTTCAAGTACAAAGTGTTGGTGTTAAATAAATAATGTGATTTTCTTCAAACATATGAACTTCAAAATGCACCTTTTTATGCTGCACAAAATCTTTGTTTGTTCACCCCACCCTTGGTGAACGGACTGGAAATGGTTCGTGGATACTACATTTCGGAATTATTCTACCAATAAAGGTTATCGTTGGTATTCCCCACACTTACCTATGGTGGAGAAACTCAATGCCCAGTGGGGACTACATTCTTCTTCCTCCTATTGGAGAAAGAGATTTGACATTGTTTGGTTTGCATGCATGGAGCCTAAAATCGCACATTTTATGTGGTGTATTATGCATCAAGGTCTCCCTGTAGGCTCCCGCTTGGTTCAAATTGGCATCCAGACCCCCAAATGCCCCTTCTGTGGCCATTTGAAGACTTTAATGCACTTGTTTCGGTTTGCCCCAAGGCCCAACGGGCTTGGAATTGGATTCACTCCTTTTTCAAACCTCTTAGGCCGGAGTGCTTCACATGGCACCATGTTCTCCTAGGAGATAATCCCATTCCCGATAATGTTCTCCCAAATTTGGCATGTTTTCAGAGGGGAAATTTTATTTTGGCTATGGAAAGAAATGAATGCTTTTATCTTTGCTAATTTTAAAGTTGATCAACAATTCTCGAGTTTATAACAAATCGATGGTTCTCTCCAATGTGCTTTTGTAGATCCAAGTGCAGGCCAACAAAGTGGCCCTGGAAGTGGAGCACTTACGGTCTCTGCTTTGCATCACCGGGGATGCCCTTTGTAATGTTGCACATGAGCCATTGTCGCCTCCCAGGCAATCTCCACCCCATGGCAGCCATCCTCGTGGAGGACATCGATCTTTGCTCTCTCTCGACGCTCTTTCGGTCGTGTGCTGCTTCCCCGTGCAATCTACCACGGAGGAGTGTCACTTCACTGCTCGTTGTCAAGGATGCCCCCCCACCTCGTCGGCCCAAGCGGTTTGTCGGTGGCTGTGGGCCACACACAAGAAGGGTGGAATTTGCCACCTCCACCCCGCCACCTTTTGATAAGTTCCCACGGGTTCCGCTTGCCATCTCTCCCACATGAGCAAAGAATCAAGTTGAAGAGGAGGCCCCCTATCATTCAAGTTGGGATATTCTGATACGAGCAAGGACGTCCCTAGTGGCGATTGGCTAGATGATCATGACCCTCCCTCGATTGGAATGTTTGCAAAGCAACGACTTGATCTCAACTCTTTCTTTTTGTTCTCCTAGGCGTTTCCTAGTGTTTCATTGTTCTCCTAGGCTCAGCCTAGTTTGTTGGTATTTTTGGGGCGTGCTCTCGTTCAACCCGCTTTTTATTGATAATTTATCTCGTATCATGTTGCATTTAATATAATATAAGATCCTTTTTCATCAAAAATGCACCTTTTTATGTCAAGAAGCGCTTGGCATTTTAGTTGACTATTCTTTGGCTTATATAGTTTTGTATCAAATTTACCCCATTATTTGTATGTCAAGAATTATTTGGTGTTTTAGTTGACTATCCTTGGGCTTATATAGATTCATATCAATTTTAGTTTAATTATATTCGTTTAAATTTTCCATTTCATGTTTCCTACCTTTGATTTTAAATCTATCCTCAACCATACACTTGCATATGTTGACTCCTCAAAACATAGTTCATGTGTGTGCTTGTATTACGAACATATAAGAGATCATAAAGTCTACTACTCCCGAAAACTACATTTCATAACAATGTATTCTCCCAATTACGTACTCTCTAGCTTGCATTTGCTTTACATGCCATTCGTCACGTTTTATTATCATCCACCCCTTTCGTTCCCCATGCATCATTATTTGTTAACTCCATCCCATCCCCATCGCCGTGTCCGTTGTGACTTTGGTTGCAAGTGCTAGTTTAAAATTCTCTCAAATATGAAAGAACTATTACATGGCACTTCATTTATGATTATGGAACAACTTACCATCCATCAAAAATAATCACAGAAGTATTGGGGCCTTCATAGAGGAGGTACAGGTTCAAACCACTACTTGCTATCATTGTTGGTGACTGAAAATTTGACCATGTTCGAAATGTTTTGAGGTCCATATTTTTGGATGGCCGTGTCGTATCAAATGGGTGTCTAGCTGTCAATCTTTTCCTTAGTTGGCTTTCCCCCAAATTCCAATCCTTCAAATGCATCCTTTTCTCTACTGATAATCATGGCAATTGTTGGATTTTTGTATTGCTTATAACAATGGTTGCAAATGTTGTGGATGGTAACACTGAATCTTGCAAATTTTGCAACATAGGATCGTAGGCCTGAACAACAGAACAATGCCATCAGTGATGCTACTCTCAAATTTGCTTTGGTACATATCGTGATAGTGAATATTGTTCTCATTAAAATTTGATGTGCTCCTCATTGCATATAGCACACCATACCCAGGTAGTCTGAATTATTTACCTCTTCTTCAGAATGGCACCATTAATTATGCTGATGTTGATGCCTTTACTGAGCCCCAATGACTCCAATTTTCCTTGTACTCTATTTAGCTCTTTAGTGCCTTCAATTCTCCCTGTACCATGTTTGGCTCATTCTTGACTGTTACTTGATGTAATTAGTGTAATTGTAGTTCATATGGGATTTGTAGAATATTTTTGCATGCTCACACATCTAATTCTGTGTAATGGATGTATGGGGCAATTAATTGCTGTATCTCACATCTATATTTTAGCCTTGTATGTAAGATTTCGGTAACTATTCATTGAATCAATGACATAATTCATCCCATGATTCATATGGGTTTGTAGAATATTTTTGCATGCTCACGCATCCTAATTCTGCATAATGGGTGTATGGGGCAGCTAATTGTTGTATCTCACATTTATATTTCAGTCTTGCATGTTAGATTTCAGCAACTATTCATTGAATCAACAACATAGTTAATCTCGTGAATTTGAAGTGGTAAAGTCTACGAAAACTTTACAAATCAAATCTTGTCATATTATATGAATGTTTCTCCCTTTGTCTGCAACATTTACCTCATTTTACTTACACTCCCAGTGGGGTGGACAGTACAAGTAATACAGCATAATATAAGTAACATCATGGATCAGGATAGATCATATAGTGGAAAATCAAATGCCATGATGCAGTGGAGTCTTAATTCTTCAAGCTAAGGGCATAATCCTAGTGGCTATATCCAAAAACCAAAGCAAGCCTCCTACTTTGCCAATTTAATCTACTGCCCATGAACTTTTTAACTATGGGTTTTTATGCGACTATGTCTCATACATTTTTACAAGTGAACATGTGAGTACCTAAAACGATGCAAAATTTAAATAGCACACAATATATTCATGTTGTTATGTATATAAGACATGAATATGTTGGTTGAAAAGGTATCTAAACTAAACCGTGTCATTCAATAAATTGTTAATCCCAAGTTTACCACTTCCTACTAATGCCTCTTAACGTTTTCTCTATGATTTCACATATTCTCTCAACAGTGGTGAAAATTGTGAACTTCTACTATCTTATGTCCCTCCTTTACACTCAAAAGTCCTTTTACACATTTTTTATAAATACAACTCTCCAAAGGTCGCCTAATTATTAGTTTTATGGACTTGATTATAATCACTTGTCATACTATACATTTTCGAGTTTCAGCTTTCACCACACACTAACATGATAGAGACTCGCAAAAATAAATGAACTGTTACCCTGTAGACCGTAATGGTTTGTACAACACATCATGGACCTAAAGGCTGAAACACATCATATTTCCAACCTTCAGAGTCATTAAGACCAGAGATGCACTGTAGACATGAAGTAAACATGCAGGAAATGAGGAAACACGTCATACTTCTAACATTTAGAGTTATCAAGACCAGAAATGTACTGTAGTCTGTAGATATGAAGTAAACACACGGGAAATGAGGTAATCTTTGAATTTGAAAAGAAGAGTTTATGGCGTAATTATGATATTTAACTTGATTAGTATTTGGAGTAAAAACTTAAAACTAGAAGAAAAACGAAAAATAGTATGATAGTTATCATAAACGTGAATGATAAAGCCAAAAGTTCCCCAATAGTTCCATCTTAAACCAGCAAATCATTTATAGAGGAAGATAATGTGAGCAGAAAATTTGCTTTGTAAAACACAAGCATTTGCCATGTTTTTGTAACGAACTTCTTTGGCCTAAGATATACCAAATGATGAGAATATCATCAAAATTACCATACGGCAAACCAAACCCTATGAAAAACTGTGGTGAATGTGTCTACTTTTCAACACAAAACATAATTATAGCAGTCTTAAACAGGGTTATCGTCTGAGGGAAGTCTCACAGACTGATGGTGGTTTACATTTACCCTTTCACACATACAGGAATATGCACTGTGACATCGACATTCAAAGCTTAGACAAATCCAGGAACTTCTCAGAAAAAGGATTGGAATCAGCTATGAAACATTCCCACTCAGCCCAAAACATCCACATTTCTTTGGTTGGTTAAACATGGACAAGTCCTGACTATGGACAATCTTAAAAAAGAGGTTGGATTGGACCTAATGTTTGTTCCAACCGTCTACAAACTTCAGAATCTATTGAAAGTATCTTCTTTCAATGCCACAATGCCAGAGAATTCCGGGAGGCTATTACAAACTCATTAGGGGTCTATGAACAAATTGGGCCACTCTCCAAACACATATTTTTAAATGGAAAGCTTTGACACTCGTATTCCAATTTCTCAGTGTCATTTCAAAAATTGATCCATGATTTGTTATATGGCATATATGGAAAGAATGAAAGTTTCGGATATTTGAGAATAAAAATAGTTAGGTGACCCAATTGGTGTCTGTGATAAGATCTCAAATTCATTTCACTTCCCTGGCCACCTTCAAATGCTACAAGGGGTTTTTACCTATTTCGATATGTTAGATTGTCAAAAAACCAGAATGTAGAATATTCCATTTCACTATAGTTATCCCTTTTTCTCTATACCCCAAAACTCATTGCAAATTGAATTAACCAAGAGATCATCACAAATTAAACTTTGATGATGCTTCAAAAGAAAAAAATCCCAGAATAGCCAGTATAGGGGGATAATTTGTGATTCTCAAGGAGAAGCTATCATCAGTTTCAAGCAACGGATTGGTGTTCAGACAAATAATTTTCCCAAGGCCATGGCACTCCACACATATCTTACTCTGGCAAGAAGTATTGGGATCACCAGACACCAAGTTAGTTGCTGAAAGAGATTCAAGAGTGAGTATTTAAACAATTAAAAAAAATTGGTCTGCAGAACTGGCTCTTGCCAATAAGAGGATCAACAAAGGGAATCGACATTGGAGGTCCTCAAATACGGTTGAGCAAATTATCTCCAACATGCACACCTTTGAAATGGTCACTCTTCAACATCAAAAACGTTGAAACAATGCGATGATGGACGGGCTCGCTAATCATGCCTTAGAACTTCCAGTGGATTGTACATGTCACATCCTTTGTGGACCCCCATCCTTTACCTCAACACGTTCAGTGACTAGTAGAAACCACTTCTTGTTTTTTTCCACAGGTAAAAGCCTTTGGTTTGTCTTCTTTTTACATAATTTTTAACTCCTTTCTATGGACTTCTTTCTCCCACATCACTTCATTTCACCTTGGTACTTCTCTAGTGGCCAGCCTTCTTAAATCTTCTTTATTTCATCCCTTCTTGTCTCCCATATCATCTACTTCAATAATGTGTTAATAATATGGTACACATCACATTTATCTTGGGCTTTTTGTTCGTTGTATATCCTAACCATACGTATTATTTTATAGTCGATATTGTAGCTCATTTAAATGATCATCCCCTCTTTTGTTAAACTCCCATGACTCTGCCTCCTTCACGTCTCCCACCAGGTCTCCCCGCGCCACCATGAAGGATTGCATCAGCCAAACCCTATACAGCAACAACCAGCGGCAGCCACATCGTCAATATTAGCTAAAAAGACATCTCAGAATCTTTTTCAGTATGGCACTCCTTTTGCATGGCTGGAGCCTGGTACAGTTTGTATCTTCAAGGGAAAGTTAAATCTCAAAAAAGTAAGTCAAGAGAATGGATTTTGTTTTTCATTTCTCAACCAGACACCTGAAGCATTAATGAATGTTGCACCTACCATCTTCAACCACTTCCATGCAGAACGGACTCAAGTCAGTGCAAATAATGAAGATGTTTTTCTTTTGTTGTTCGACTCGCTGAAAAATACATTTTTGCAAACTCACAAGGCCCTCAAAAGCTGCACATTAACTGTGAGGAGATCTAAAGCTACTGCATCATCTAGGATTTTTGGCATTACTGGTAAAAGGAGAGCTTTGACAAGCAAGATCTCTCATTCATCTGATAATATTTGTGTTACTTCCTAGGCTCTCTTCCATCACATCAGAATGTAATAAGGATCCTCATGAAGCATCACACTTCTATGGGTTTTAGGAAAAGAAAAAGATTGGAAAATAAGGTTATAAATAGTAGAATTGATCTCTCCAAATGCATCTGTTATCTAACCAAAAATCAGAAGCTGAAAGTCTATAGGAGAAAGAAAATGCAGCAAGGGAAAATTCAACTCAAAGTGATCGCATAAATCTCAGTTCAAAAACTGGAAAGGCAAGAGCAAGTTGGTGCAGGAGTTCAACCTCATGCATATTAATGAGGTTGAAAATGTCCATAGCCAATTTCAAATTCCCCTTCCTCACTTCCATGGGTGTATTCAAGTATGTCATACTGGTCTGACTATGAATAACAAAATTATGTTCAATGCTCACGCTAGTAGTAGTCTTGTACCCCATACTCCAAAACAACACCAGCACATTTATTCCATGTTAGATTTTCAGGTCTCCACTGCCACGTGTTCATGCCTAACCCCAAATTTGGGGCTGACAACACTCCCTGAACCATTATGAATTTTGCTCCCTCTAGAATGAATAACATTCCATTTTTTCTACTGCAACTACCCTGGCTCGGCTCATTCTGCTCCTCTCTATCCTTGTCACAAAAAGAAAATCTTAAGAACTACCCACTGTTGCAAACCAATCAAGGCATAGTTCCTTCCTCAAACCCCCAACCAGATTTTGTGGTGAAGACATCCCTGAAGAAGTGGTTAAAATTCATGTCGACTTAGTCAAAGCTAATCTTGATGATGGCCTTGCCCCTCTTGGTCATAATTTTGGGGATATTGCAAAGCCATTCAAGAATTGAAAATTTGTATTTCCCAAATCCCTACTTGCCATGTTCACTACTCCATCTGCATTGATAAATTCACCTCCTCCTCAATCTAGCAAGCTAAGTACATTCATATCCTCAGGAAAATGTGGGTGCGCTAAAGATCCAAACACTATCTCTTGAAGAATTTAGAAAGAAAGAAAGAAATTATATTAATGTCCACAGATGACCAAAAGTAGGTCAATGGGACTCAAGGATACAACAATTAGCAATAGAAAGTTCTAGGAAGAATCCTAGAAGCAAACTAAAGAAATAAAGTACAATAGACAAAATAGAGCCGCGTGCCACTAACACAAGTGGCAAAGAAACCAATACAAATAACTATAACAGGTGAACAAGAGCCCCAAAAGCATGTGCCAAAAAGATTAGAGGCAAATCTAATCGAATGCCTTTGTTTGTGCCTGGAGTGGAGTCATCTGAGCCATTATTGATCACTATGAAAGATTTGATAATGCTCATTGGGGAGTATATCGGGCAGAGGAGTTAGGTTGAGGGATCCTAGGAGGAAGTAAGATACTTCCTCTAAAATCACCCCTAACATCCAAGGCCGGTGTAACTCCCATCGTAGAAAAGAAACTCATAATATGTGTTTGCCCCTATGGTCTGGGGGGCAGCTGGCAAGTAGTAGATCCATTTTGCCGGAGGGGGGCCAAACCACACCAATGGGAAGGAGCGGAGCCACGATGTCGAGAGATAGTAGGCTTGGAGATTTGAGTAGCCTGAGAAGTAATGATGTGTTGAGAGAAGCACCGCCTAACTAATCTATCAATTATGATGTGTGTGTTGCACTAGTGTCCAAAGGATGCTTAGTGTTGTCAATCACCTGGATGGGCTGGAAGAAAGAGGTGATCAACATAGGGGCTCTAGGGCCTTTAGGCTCCTATAGGAATTTGCATCGGAGGGTGTTAACTTCAAGAAGGTAAAGAGCTAGGCATTGTCGGTCCATATATTTGAAGAAGGTAGCTAGAGTGTTGTTAGAGTCCTTGTAGAGGCAGTGATATCTTCTTCGATCTCATAATAAATGGGGCATCTGAAAATGAAGTGGTCCTCGATCTCCACCTTCCGAGGGAGCAGAGACAAAAGATCTAGTCCTAATGGAGTATGTGATGATCAGTTTCAACCCATAATTGATGGGAACATACTCTCATCTAGCTAAGGGGAAACCTTAGGTCATGAGACCAATAGCGCTAGAGATAGTGAGGACAAAAAATAATACCATCCCCCACCACTAAGACATGCTCAGTGTAAAAAGCAAGTTTGGGGTTGAGCGGCTCACTGGGGGAGATCTAGGGGGTCTGGATATATTGTCTATAGATGTACTCTCTGACAGCTCTAGTGATGACATCCTTTGTGAGAAGGAGCCCGAGGGGGTGTCTAGGGAGTACATGAAAGGGGATAGCTTAACAATAGATATGTCAATAGAAAGGAGCAGCCTAATCTCAAAGTACCAACAATGTCGATGTCTCGGTGGGGACTAGTAACGCAATCCTCTCCAAAGAGTAGAGTACTAAGTAGGGATATCTCTCATGAGCGTAAGTTGAGTCCGCCAGGATTTGATTATGTGAATGTTGAAAGTAAGCTTCAAGATAATCTCCAAGCGTAGCGGTGGGCAACAAATTCAGCTCGGAGGATGGATCGAGAAATTGTCCACTTGCAATGGATCATGCAATGTAACATGAGTCTAGACCCTCTCCATACAGCCCTAGTTCAACAACCCCAAGTTAGGTCCCCAAACCTCTAAACCATAAAAATTGTAGGTTTGACGATAGTATCAAATAGTTGCAATTTGGAAGGGATGTCCTAGAAGTGGATCTGGAAACACTGACATTCCAAAACAGAAAGAGAAGCATACCCCTTGCAAAGGCGTGGTTGAGCGACAAACTTCATGTTAAAGCATGGACCAATAAATTGGACCCCCAAATATGTGTAGGTTGATGTGATCTCAAGAAGTTCCCCTTTGTAGAAAAACTAGAATCTGGAGAGAGAGTGCTTGGAGATATTGAAGATCGTGACCTTAGTCTTACTAAGGTTGACCGCAAGCCGCTTGGAGTTTGTAGATATGAACAAGGGCATCAAGTTGTCGTTGTAAGCCCTGTGTAGAGTGTGAGAGGACAACATCGTTGGCAAAAAGAAGGATAGCTATAAGCACATCATGCAAAAGACAACCATCATCCATATGGGTATGTTGCCAAAGAAACTCCTCTCACTCATAAATGTAAATGCTAAAAAGAGTTGGTGAGAGAGGACATCCTTGCTTGACCTCAATGGTGCTCTTCGAGAAAGTTAGATAAACCACGAAAGGTACAAAGCTGCCCAATTATTGTCTCATATAGCCTCCAAGTTGTTGTAATCAAAGAATTTGGGATGCCGAAATCTTTCAACTTCTAGAAAAGTAGGTGTCTCGAGATCTAAGTCGAAGGCTTTCTTGAAGTCAACAAAACAACAAAGGACTTTGGAAGACTTGTGACCTACCTCGGGACACCCCTGGACAGACCTATGTCTACACAAGAAAGATGCAAACTAAAAGGGGAACTAACACTACTTAGGCTCAAAACGTGGATTTGCAAGTCATCATCTACAATCCGAAGAGTAGTTAATCAACTCCTAATACTTGGGGTACAAATCGCCTAATACAGAATGTGCGTAAGGTGCTTCTAAAGACAAATGACAAAAGAAAGTGCAGCACAAACTAGATCTTTTGTTGTGCAAAAGGCGCTTCTAAAGACAAATGACAAAAGAAAGTGCATCACATTCTAGATCTTTTGTTGGACATGTCTCTTCATGTTGATAACGCACGTGCACATGCACACACAAGCATGCACACGTGCATGCGCACGCACGCACGCCGCACGCCCACACATGCATGCGCGCGACGCACACACGCATGCATATTTGAGTCGGGATTTCTTGAAGTCAACAAAACAACAAAGGACTTTGGAAGACTTGTGACCTACCTCAAGACACCCTGGGATGCACCTATGTCTACACAAGAATGATGCGAACTAAAAGGGAAACTAACACTACTTAGGCTCAACATGTGGATTGACAAGTCCTCATCTACAATCCTAACAAAGAGTCAATCAACTCCTAATACTTGGGGTACAAATCGCCTGATGCAGGAATGTGCAGAAGGTGCTTCTAAAGACAAATGACAAAAGAAAGTGCATCACAGACTAGATCTTTTGTTGTGCAGAAGGCACTTTTAAAGACAAATGACAAAAGAAAGTGCATCACAAACTAGATCTTTTGTTGGACATGTCTCTTCATGTTGATACTCTTGAGACACACACGCACGCACAAGCACGCACACGCATGCGGACGCACACACACGCACAAGCACATGCACACGCACACCCACGCACGAGCACACGCATGCACGCATGCACGTGCACACACACACAATTCTTGTCTATGCTTATGTTATATTGTTCTTGTCTATGCTTCTTCGGATTTATCCATTCTCGATTGTTTCTTTTGTTATTCGATTATGTTAGTGATGGCTTACTTCCTTTCCTACTAGTTTTTTGTCCTTCTGTAACAGCTCATGTTCCCCGGTTTACGGAGATTTTTGTAAATATTGGCTATAGCTTTCATTCTATCCTTTTTCCTCGACTTAGTAGGACCATATAAATTCCTTCCATTTTGATTTTCTCTTAGAAAGCAACATTTATTGAGTGCACCCAAATCTCTAATATTCCAAAAGATTGTGTGCGTTAAACAACTTGGGTGGAAAGGGTGCCCTACCCTTGTTTTCCGTCACTAGCGGGAGGAGTGAGTCATTTTCTCCTTAAATAGATCTTTCAAGTCCATTTGTGTAGCTTCATAACCTTTCTCTATTGTTGTTATGTACCTAGGGATATGATATTATAATGTATATGGGTTGATATAGATGCCGACATGTGGCACACATCAACTTTAGTTATATTGGTCTAATTAATCGGGACAAATAGGTAAGTTGTGAAATTAATAATATTGGGTAATGAGTCAGCCTACATTTGGATTAAAGTTTATCCAATCATTAATTAGTTTCACAAGAGGGACAAGGGGACGCATTTCCAGGACAGATTTTTTGGGAGGCCATTTTTAGGGAACCGCTATTAAACAAAACAGATATAATTATATTATATAAAATTATAACGAATGACCGAAGGCTGCATGTTTAAACTACAAAATGACAAAAACATAGATATTATGCAATGTAAGAATGACGATAGTTCCAATTTACCAGCCAGTATATTATGCAATGTAAGAATTCAGGGGTATGGTAATGTGTAGCTATTAAATGACAAAAGTTAATATTTTTATTAGATGAGGATGATTAGTCGTTTGGATACAAAGTGGCTGTTGCTCATCCAACAATTTGCTTTCTTTTGGGGACGACCAAGTAAAATTTAGGGGACAAGTGAAGGACAGCTCATGGCACCAAAGATAGTGATGAATCCATTTCACAATTATAGTAAATATTTTTCTTTATGGGATGAATAATTGGGTACCTTTTACACTAGAAAAACTTAAATAACCATCTTTCTTGCTTACCTTATTGATCATTTAAGACAGTAGTGGAAAAAATTAAGTTTTGAAGTGAAGGTAGTTGCATTTTTCCAACAGAAGCATACCCTTTTCTATAATTAGAACTTTTTGTGGTATCAAAACCTTAAATTTACTCAATACACATTTCTTGACAGCAAACATCAGACTGAAACAATAGAAGAATGCATGCTGAAGCTTAGTTAAATAAAAACACAGGTAAGCTGTAGTCACTTTCTCAGTTTTACAGCAACAGATTGCTATCTACAATAGGCCAGGTTATAGAGTAATGCATAACTTTGAAATATTGAGAACTTGTGGGCAGAACCGTATGACCATACCATATTACTTTTGCGAGGAGGCTGAGCTACATTGATGTCTTAGTATGACAACGATGAAGGATACAACATCGAGAAGGAGGCTGACACTTTTGCAGAAGGTTACAGTGTCATTCTTTAGAATTATAAGTTGAAACTAGAGCTGGAACTGTATTATTGTCTTGTGACGGCTTCTCTAACTTTCCTTTTATTGACTGGTTATTGAACCCCTAACTATAACGTAGTAATTTTAAATAAAACTCTTAAGGCTTTGAAAGTGTGATCTGGTTGGAAGATTTTAATAAGATTATATGATGTTAATAAGAATATACTCTTGTATTGGAGCAAAATGCTCAGCTTTTAGAATTGAAATGCAATTCTGCAGCTTTATGGATTGAGGCTCTGGTTACACTTGTAAGGATGATTTCTTTCAATAAAATAAGTACATCTGATTGAAGAGAGAAAACTTCGTAATAGCAGAACCGAAAACAAAAGGAAATGAGAGACTGTGGGTGTAAAGGGGTGTGGGAGACCATGTGGGCCCCCATCACTTTTTGTTTTCATTTTTGAGTTTTTTTGCTAGGATGTAGGGGATGGCTAGCCAAGGGCAGTCAAGGGACATCTAGACATCCCCTAGCCATCCTGAGGACAGCTAGTAATCCTCTATAGTCCCCCACCATTTCCTGCAATTTTTGCCCATCCCAGGAATGTTTCCCCCAACATCCCCCTGGCTGTCCCAGAGACAGCTAGCTGTCCCTTGTCATCCTCTTCCGTTTCCTGCAATTTTCTGCCTGTCCTAGGGACGTTTCCATCAAAAACACAAGTTTGGGGCCAGCTGGGGACGTTTCCTACCCGTCCTCATGTCCCCAAACATTCCCTATAGGGTACGACCCTAAAAAGGCAGGGGACATGTTCCCGGGTACACTATTAATTAGTAATAGAGTTCTATATATAAGAGATGAATATCATTGTGAAGGATGCCAAGTTAATGTCGAGTATTCTACTCAGTAGAAACAAAGTGGAGGTTGTCCCCCTCAAAGTGGCATTCCCATATTGCGGGATATTGTTCCACTACCTTAAAGGTAATTTTTCTATTTCTGGGTATATCGCATATTATGGCATCTTGGCCCACAAATATCTCATGTTGTGCGATCTTTATTATCTTATCATTTATGTATATTGTTGTGATTATTTGGCATATTCTATTATTATATGTGGACATCTTTGTTCATACTTCATAGTGAACTTCAAATCTTCAAAAACTTGAATATTCTCACCGTCTATTGAGATCCTTTGATATACTTTGCTTGAACTCGTAGATGTTGAGCTAAGCCTCGATTGATGAAGTTACACGTGTTGCTAGGGTTTATGGATACAATGACCTTCTTTTGAATGCATCCATGAAACTGAAATATTGAAGTTGTCATCTTTGGAGCTAAAATGCTTGAACCCTTATCATCCAACTCTCCTACCTCATCCTTATCTTCCTCATCATTGTTGCCAACAACCTTATTTTCTTTTTCTTCTTCATCATCTGCATCCTCCTTCCTATCATCCCTACCATCATCATCTTTATTTTCTTCATCTTCTTTTAACTGATCCTCCATTCTACATCTTCATGCCCGATATTGTTTTCTTCCTCGTCTTTATCCTCATTATTATTTTCTTTCTCTTCTACATCATCCTCATTTTCTACATCCCCACCCTCATCATCATTTTCTTCCTCTTCTTTTTCTTTTGTATCCCAACTAGCTACATGTTCCACTTCTTCCCAAGACCAATCAAACATGCCATTTTCCAACTAATCAAACCAACTCAATGTTGGACCTCCAAGACGAAGTAACAAACTTAATTGTCACTCTCTTGATTAATACATCTTAAATTTGAGCCATCATTCTCTAGCATCAATACCACCCTCTCCAAAGTAATTTGGTAACCCTATATAATCCACAACACACATAAATTCTAGAGTTTCAAGAACACTTGTATCCAATGGATCTCCTTTCTTACCCCAGATTTGCGGATAAAAACATGTAGATGCGTAGATCTGAATCTTTCCTTTGAATTGCAAAGAATAATACTTGATTCACTTACCCGAAATGAGAGATATGAATATTTTTCAAGGGTCGCACCTTGAAAAACTGAAAATATACAATTCTGAAGGCCAACTTTGGAAGAATACAACTTCCTCGATATTGCTCAGAATTTTTAGTATGACCACTTTTCCTAAAGCTCTTGAAAACGCTCTTTTTGATGGATGTTGAATTCATCTCACTCAAAAAAATATGATAGGAAAAACAAAGCCTCTGAAAATGGCTGTTTTCCCCTTATTCCATGCCGAAAAAAAATTCACCAAAAATCACATTCACATGATCAAATTTACATCACCATTTTGCTCTCGAAATTGCTCAAAATATTTAGTGTGGCCACTTTTTGAAAAGATCTTGAAACTCTTGTCCTAAGGGTATAAGATTTGTCCCAATCAAAAAATTTGGTCGGAAGAATAAAGTCTCAGAAGTTGACAGTGTTTTCCCTAATCTCACATCGAAAAAATTCAACAGGAATCATAATAGCGGGGTCAACTTTGCATGACCATATCTCCCTTGATATTGCTCATAATCCTTAGTATTACCACTTTTCGGGAGCTCACAGAAAGCTCTTTCTAGCCACACAAAAATCGCCTCAATCAGATGCTTGTATAAGGAGAATGGCCCTATGTAAGATGTATTGCTTCTTGAAAAAAACTGCAATATGACACAAGCTGCCCAAAAAGAATTCCCACTTTACCCAAAACTTTGATACCAATTGGTAGGATCCTTATATATAATAATAGAATATGCAAAATAATAACAACGATATGTAGAATATAATAGAGATCACACAACATGAGATTCTGGGTCAAGCTGCCATAATATGCAATACACTTTTAAATGGAACAGTTACCCTTAAGGTAGGGCAACACCATACAATACTCCTTAAGGAAGGAATCATTTCACAAGATCTCCCAATATGGGAATGCCACTTTGAGGGGGGCAACCTCCAATATGCTTCTACCAAATAGAATACTCTCCACTTGCTTGACATCCTTCACAATGATATTCATCTCTTTTATATAGACCTTTGTTACTAATTTTGAATGGGTAAACCCCTAATCACAATGTAGGCCAACTCATTACACAATATAACTAGTTCCACAAGTTACCTATTCGACCAATATAACTAACGGAGGGTATGCCACAGGTCAACATCTCCATCAACACATGCATCATAATATCGTATCCCTAGGTACATAACAACCATCTTAGATGATGGTTTTCTCTTTTTTGTAGGGTGTTAGCCTTCTTGGATGACACAGTGATCCGCATACAGCTGCGCACACTCCTTTGTGCAATTGCACAGCTCACGCACTTTCACTTCAGAGTTACACTCTTATGCGATGCACCATGTAGCGAGCACAAGAACACAAGTTTCATGACCTTCTTACACTTGCTAGCAGTACCACGTAGAACTTGCACATGCATAAGTCTTGCCTTCTTGTGCTTGCTTGCAGTAGAGCATAGACGTTACTTCCTACTCAAACCCTCCAACAACTCACAGAACCCATCATGGAGCACACTCTTGTGTGATTCCCGCATTGTTCGCAGCAGCACCTTGAAACATCCATGTGGAGACTCCAATTTTTGTGCAGCTTGCCAAGTTGCAATTCCTAGTTCCGTGTCACATCAAGGAATCTCAATGCGTTAACTGTCGGCTCTGGACATTCAACCATCACGCATATCTGGAGGAAGTACAACAATCACACAATTGGAAGATGTAACAACTTGTAATCGTTTCCCTTCCTAACCGGGTTCAGTTGTAACTTCTTATTGCATTTTTGTATACATATGGAACATACACAACTGCCCAAGGGTCAACATCCTTGAAAGCCCGAATGAGATAGTAGGAATACCTATACACTTTGCGTATCTTGTAATTCCCAGACTACTCTGTATTTCATTCTGGTCGAAGGTAAATTAATCAGGAAGTATTCCCTGCTACTCACAAGCGCTTGCTCTCTTAGCCTTATAATGACATTGTACACCTCTATACTTATTCCTTATTCTCCATTATTGAATAGAAGTTACATTTCCTACAAATAAGACTTCCGCAACATCATTGTGGGTTTGGTTCATTGTTTTAATAACCTGCATGCACTCTTTATAATCCCTGCAGCAAACTCTGGCATAGGATTTCCCGTACATGGTCTTGGACCCCATGGTGCAGATCACACAGATTAATATTGGTTGGCACCTATGTTACCAGGAAACGCCCTGCCCCCACCCCCGAAACCTGTCAGAAACGCGTTTCCAAAATGGAAACTGGTACGAAACGTGCCAGAAATGCCCCAAAAAGGTCCAAGACGTTTCCAGAAACGTCTTGGAAGTTTCCAGCACATTTCCGCCGGATTTTCAATTTTAAAGGCTAAATTTTTTTTAAAAAAAACTAATTTTCAACATTTATTGCTCCTAAACCTAATCTACCCACCCAAACTTCCTAAAGACACTTCCTAAAAGCTATATAATGACATCTTTGGTCCATTCTAAATCACATATCTTTTTTCTCTTGCTAAATTCAGTTTTCATTAAACTAACATTTAGCATTGGGAGTGGAGCTGTCAGTGGTATTCATGGAGATGATTATGAGGAAAATCTAGATGATATATTCTAGAATCTAGATTATAATCATGTATATATGAAACATTGAAATTGTAACCATGTTGAATGATGAATCTTTAGAACTTCAATGAATACAAAATATTTTGAGTGCTTTATCAGTTATCTCTTATGGTCCATGGACTAAAATTTTGAAAATGAGTAATATATATATATATATATAAAATCTTTTATAATATATTGTACGGACGTTTCCGTAACGTTTCATACCCAGGTTTTTTTGAAAATCGGTGTTTCCACGTTTGGACCCGCACCGTACCCATACCCATTTCCTGGCAACATAGGTTGGCACCACGCCACATTTATGAGATGAGGGTCTTCAGCAATATGAGTACTATTTTTTTGTATTTCTCATGGAAATTTTGGATTCATTTTTTTAGTAGGCAATGGGGCAAGAAGAGTTACCTTTAGCTTTTGATTGTGTGTTTTTGTTTGTTGATTTGCAAGAATCTTACGGAGGAATGAAACTTCTGGAGAGCTTTGTACTTGATCTAGATCCTCTGTGAGCAGATCCATCAATACCTCATTGGGGTTGGGGCGGGAATGTTGAACCTGTGGAAAGTGATCGTTTTTTCTAATAAGCTTTCTGTGATTTCCTTGCTTCTACTTGTTCTACAACGTATTCCTAGTGATATTTAGGTGATGTGTGTCAGTTTTGCCACTAGTGTGTTCTTTACTCTCTGTTTGTGCTTTCAAAGAGCACATCCTGCCTAGATGACCATGCTCATGACAATATCTGCAACGGAAGGGTATATTTTCGTAGTCAATGGGTTGTTCCCATTCTATGACCCTTGCATCCAAGATCAGGCAGCCTTGTAAAGGTTTGTCACGTTTTAGGTTCACACATATACCTGCATAGCTGATAATCCCGGGATTTCTGGTGAAACCTGATGCTGTAATGTATTCTCAAACGCCGTATCCAATTTTCTATAGAATTTATTCTTGCCAATATTTGCTGGGAAAGAGATGTAGGAAAACCCAGACTGAAACAATAATGGGATTTCAGTTGGGTTAAAAGCAAGTGAGCAGCGTTTCATGAAAAGACCTGATTTGTTCATGAACAATTGGCCCCCTTGAAAAGCTTGATTTTGTTCTTGCTTGGATGCAAATACTGTCATGAAATGCCCCTTTGACATAATGAGAATATCTGCAGATGCAGAAGGCTTCCAGTTGTTCTGAACCCATGATCTGAAAAAATTGGGTTGGAGATAGCTCCCACAAATCTACATATTAAAGTTTTTTCTTTTAGTAACAAGAGAGACCCTC
The DNA here is from genome assembly GCA_018340775.1 of Taxus wallichiana var. yunnanensis. Taxonomy (NCBI): domain Eukaryota; kingdom Viridiplantae; phylum Streptophyta; class Pinopsida; order Cupressales; family Taxaceae; genus Taxus; species Taxus wallichiana. Next base: position 143,721,633 of record CM031236.1, read on the forward strand.
GGGGGGGTTTCCAGCTTGAGATGATAACTATTTTCCTTCGTGATTGGAAACTTTGATCTGGTAATCAAAGAAGCCTCTGAAGGTTCTCTTTGCAGATGTTGGTAGCATGATTGGAGACAATATCCATAAAATTGGTGCTCTGGGAGGAGGTTATGGCTTCCACCCGAGGGTGGATTGAAGGCTTGATTGGATGTGATATATGTCATTAAGATCTGGAGGGAATTGTGTGAGGAGCTTGATGGGTTGGTTGGAAGGAGGGCATAAGAAGGAGACACAGCTACTCAAAGAGTTGTCCTGAAACGCTAGAACCTGCACTATCAATGGTCATGGTTATGAGATTTGTTTCATCCAACTTTTGAGAGTTTCATAAACTATATTAAGTAAATGCAGGCAATGATGGTGCTTATTATTCATCATCGGAATGGTCTATTCACAACTAAATAATTGTGTGTTAATAGGGTATTTAAGTCTAATAATTACATTTTAAATCAAAATGTGTTCCATCTTTACCATAATATGATTAGCTCTTCAAAATTATTTCATCTAGCTCAACAGTAAGATTTGGTTTCTTTTCTCCACAAAATTTCAAGGAGCCTTCTTGCATAGTTATTTGCTGATGAAAGAGATCATTTCACTGCAATGAGGAAAATTCTGTGGTCTCTAAACTGTTGATGGTACACAAATAATAAATCAACTTCATCATAATATAGATGTTAAAAATGCTGAACCAGAATCATCAAAATCTGAAGTTCTCAGTGATAAAAACAATGTTGCATATCGGCAAGTTCAGTTGTGCTTGCAACAGCAATTGTGACCAATGTGGCTGTTAAAGTGAATTAATAGGATAAAATACTCATAGGAACTGTGCAAAGCCTTGCACCTATAGAAGGTGAAATTGATCATGTAGCTGCTGCTTGAGTTTGCCTTTTCTCTTCAGTTCCCACAGGGTTCTGAGGGGTCAAGATACCAGCAATCCCACGCCACTTGATGTGCTTTTCAAAGTTATCAAATCTTTGTTTCAAAAGCACCAATTCACGTGCTAAATCATCGTCTCTCTGCCTCAATGCCTGGTAATAAGATGGACCATATGTCAGAATTCATAATAAATAGATACCACCATGGGATGCCTTTATAACAAACAGAAGGTACAATTCAATGTAATGAAAAACAATGATTTGTGTTTATTTCAAGAAAAGCTGACAGACAATCCTGTATCATATTAGATTCAAACTGATGATGATAAAGTGAGCATGCAAGGGAATAGACTAGAATGTTACAGAAACTAATAATAATACAGACTGGCTATATCACTCCAGGGGGCTAGAAATGTTAGCTTCCAAGCATTAATCAACGGGTTAAAACTAATGTAAATGCCCATTCAAGGCTCGGCTTTGGCTCCTCTCCCATTTGAAATGTTTCATCCCCATGCATAACATCAAATCTAAGATAGATGAACATCTTAGGCTCAGTCCTAGTTCAATTTCCCAGAGGCACAGCTTAATGTGTATGTGTGCTTGTAAACATTCAGTGCAGGTGATCGTAGCTAAACATAATTGATAGTAGGTAAACCTGAAAGGGAATCCATGGAAACTGATTCCCAAAGTATGTTCAGTACAGAAAAATTAGTATGCATTCCTTGCTTTTTGTTAGCCAGTTTGGCTATAACATGTGGGATAAGGTCTGGTGTCTTTTACAACATCTGACCTGAGATATGGAGAAAAGAAATACTTCAATACCATGAGGGTCTTTTCAACTCCAAAATGACCAGCAAGCTTAAATGAGCCTCCTGTATATATTTTTGGCACTCTGCTTCATGTCGTACAGACAGGTGTCCCAAATGACACAACAGTCCATCCTGCAAGCAATAATCTAGAATTGATTTACCGCAATGCAATGCATGATAACCTTTTGCAAGATCTGAATCTATCTCTTATAATTCTGGTTAGGTGTTAACCTCGTGTCCACATGTGTCAAGCACAGAGAGAGAAGCACTTGAATCAAGGGTCAACTTCAACAATCTACTACTGTAGTGGCACTTCCTTTTTATGTCTGATGTTCAAGTGGAACCACTAAAGATAAGATGACCATTTTTATGCCACTATTAACGCAAGTTGTTCTGCATTTGCAAGAACTACAATAGTTTACGACTAGCAATTGCACATGAGTTGCAAACTACGCCGCAAGGGATGCCCACCCATAATCTTGTATGTGTAATTCAATCCCATACAACCATCAAGAGATGCTCTCTCCATCATCTCTAAGCATTAGATTGATTGTAAGCTCTTTTGTCACATTTCCTTTCGGCAAAGCATCTTTCCATCTCCTTCAGGGCACCACTCCGTTTTCTTTTTCCTTTCTCCACCTCCCCCAACTTAGCATCCTAGATATGTAGAATTTCGCTACAGCAGTTAAATGTCAACAAGATGGTCTAGATTTGCAAACTTTTTTTTTAGAAACTATAAATAAAACTTGGTCCCTTCTATATCACTGCAGGTCTGACATGGTGCACCTTGTTGCTTTTGCCACAGTTCATTAGACATTTGAACGATGAGTGAAATAGAAAGAGCACCTTGTGTAGCTGCATAATGTGAACTGACTCCAAACCATAAAACTACTTCCTCAAAAACCTCTACCTTATCCTCCTCCAAGATAACTTTCTTTTGTTTCCTTGCAACAATAGTTAAAATGTCGAAAGAAAGCGCGTGGCATGAAACAATGAATAAATAATTACCATGAAACGCAGTACAAATCAATAGAAGATGGAAATAATGACGTCATTGCAGGTGGTTGTCCAAAACAACTAGTAGATTCACAGTTTGAGTTGAGTGGGGTGAAATACGAGTCAAATTAGCAAATTGACTTCACATTGTTTGTTTGCTCTCGGTTTCTCCAGCCTAGAAGTTCTCAATACTTCCTTCCACTGCAACTCCTCTCTATAATAAGTGGCCTAATGCAGTTTCATATTCTATTTGGTGAGAGTATCAAATGCTATATTAAAGTTAAGTATAAGTTGTAAGCATTTTGTGGAGCAATTTTAAATAGTTGTAAATAAAAAAATTATAATTAAATAGAATATTAATATTATATTTTAACGAGGGATAAGCATTTTGATCCGGGTAGCATGGAGTGTACAATAATCAACCTTCTTCCACTTAATGTTAAGATATGAAGGATATCCATTCTACCAAATTTTGAATAAAATATATATGTTAACATTTTATAGATATTTCTGCAAGTCATAATTGACGGGAAGATGTTTTTAACAAACATAGAATAATAATACATATAACAAACCTTGAAATGCGAGTGAGACGGGCATCAAATATCAGCTCTTGTTAGATTTTAATTTATACTTGACAAATTTCTTACAAAAGTGTTCGCTTTGCTAACAAGTAATAATATCCAAATTTAGCAGGAGTTGGGATGGTGTAAAGGAAGCTTCCCATGTCCCCATTTCATTGTTGGCATTCACCACCCTCTCCTTTTGTGAACCTCCCTAATGCCATCAATGCATACTTATTTACGAGCTCATACAATGTTGGCAGCCATCAAAGGTTTGTCAATGGCACACACGAGAGCTCTGACACCAGCATACAACATTTGATTAATCAACACTTCCTCATTGGTCTGATAGCTTTGCTAAAGGTGTTTGAAGTTCCAACCGAGCAAAAGAAAGTTGATGTAAAAACTGTATAAATTAATGTGAATATAAGCAAAATAAAGTTCCAGATATATATGTTGAAATAATAATTAAATAATGTCTAATCTAGAGGAAACGCCAATACATATACAATAGAAACAATGCCAAAGTACACTGAAGGGACTTATTTAGCTTGAAATAATGAAATATGTATTTAGCGCTACTTAAACATTACATAAATTCCAAAGTAGCCCTTTTTGAGATCTCTATAAGAAATAACAAGTCTTTAAATCAACATTATTGAGATGAATCGTGGGTGATGAGGGGGACGTCTTGATTTTAAATGAAAAGGCTTAGACCAAAGACACCTACAACGTCTTTATTATTCTTTTATATTTGGGGTTTGTTGGAAATTGGTTTTTATTGGGTAGACAATACTGGAGCCCATAAAGAAAGAGAAGGACTTGGACCTGGGGATCATTTATTTATTTATGAGAAGAAAAGGTGTATTTAAGCCCCAAATGCCGACTCTATTTTTTAATTTATATATTAGAGCTTAAATATCTTGTAAATGAAGAGGAAGCTATTTACAACGAAGTGTGTGCTCCTCTTCATTATGTGCAATTAACATTTTTTGTGTGCCTCATTCTTGCATAATGCCAAAAGTAAAAAACAGGTGAAATATGCAAGTCACCCACTGAGTTAACTCTTGAGATTGCAATAAATGTCATCCATTGGCAATCAACTTTGTCAATGTCTATTGCTGCCCTATTAAGTGCCATGCCATATGTACATTGTGTATGCCTCCACATTTTCAATACATGTCTACCAGGGTACCTGCCAAAACATTTTTAGAAAATAGCTTTCCATTAAGCTTTGATGGTTGTCCACAGGCTTATCTAAATCTCTCATTTTGGCACAGGCTGGGAAGATAGCAACAAAGGTTGTGGAGTGTGGCTTCAAACTTGCCAACTATATTTGCTTGAAAGGTTCCAAGACATTTTCAACAAAACCATTTTGTGCATATCCCACAATCATTGCAGTCCATGAGACCACATTCTTCCAGGCATTTAGTCGAACAATTCACATACCCTTCCACATTTTGCATACACATCTCCAGGGCACCTGCAACTACAACATTTGACAAAAGTCCCTTCTCCATTATGTGTTGGTGGATGTTCACACCTTGTTTCAAACCTCTTATTTTGGCACGGGTAGGGAGTATGCTAGTAGAGGTGAACTAATTAGGTTGGACACTTGTTGGTTGCATTTAGTGAAAGAACAACAATGCTTCATGAGGACCCACATATCTTCTGTAAGCTACAATTATGATGTTCCATGAGAATAGGTAACAATTTGTGAACCATGAAAATTATTTTAAAATACTACCCTTTGTCTTTCACGCGAACAAGAATGTTTTAATACCTGAAAGTCCAAATCAACAATGCAAAAACACCCATTTTAACTACCCAATATCATATCTATGGAAAGCGCTGGAATATTTCTCTTAAATTCACACAATTTTAATTGAAGCGAATATATTTGGATGAATGGGTGAGTGAAGGAAAACTAAATCATAGTACGAATCCAAATACGAATAGAAGTTAATCATACAAACCTAGATAAATGTGCTATTTCAAAGAAGAACTTCAAATAAAACCAAATCCCCAAAAGCCCTATATCCAGTCTGTGAAGGTCATCATTGGGTTAACTAGGGTCCCTGCCTCGAAAGCACTTCAAAGGGCTTCATTTCGCAAAAGAAAAAACAATTGGATTCTCTACTGATGCAAATCCGACGATGTCTTCAATTCTCTGCAAAAATTCCTATCAAATCTTTCAAGCAGCAGCAAACCTACCCTGGACTACGGCTGCAAGGGTACAAAGATCATCGTGGCCTTGTATCTAGTAAGCTTTGTCCAAAGTTCAAAGGAAAAAAACAGGGGATGTTGGATCTTGGATCTCACACAAGGCCGGATGTTGGATCTTACGCAGGGCCTTTCATCTGGTGGTTGACTTCTTTACACCTCAAAACTCTATGGAAAACCATTTCAGCAATTCTTAATAAGGCACAACAAGAGGATCCAAAAATATATATGAGCATGCAGAACTTCACTGACAACTCTAATTAAGTCTTTGGTGAGCTCAGTGGCTGGTCTTCCACGCAACCGATTTGTGGAAAAAACGGCTGGAATACAATACTGAGAAATCTCATCGGAAAATCGCTCCGAGAAAACAGCCACCAGAAAAATGACGGTTCCTGGCCATTGCGTGCCCCAATGTAAGTTGTCTCCGATGTAATTAGTATGAATTTTGCATGCCTAGAAATGGTATAAAGCAATCGATAGGATACTTTCTTACCACGACAATGAATGTCTCATTGCAGTACACAGCTAAGTGACCAATTCGAGTGAGCAGTGCTGCAAGAGCATGTTCATGGACCAATCTATATCTCGAATGGTTGTTGAAGATCTAGTAGAATGAGCATTAGCCTACATTTCCATTCCTTAAATTTTTTTCTGTTGTACGGCTGTCCAGTTGAATTTAATCTTTCTGTCTCTAGTGACTTGGTTCTAGGGCAAAGTGATGTTATGAGAACCAAATACACCTTTCCTGTAGAAATTTTCAACCCCAAAGAAACTCTTTAAGGGCCTTTGGTGTGAACGATTCTTGAATGACCCGAATCTTTGGTAGGATCTCCATGTACTCAATGCACATCAACAATATACCAAATGATTGTATCGCTTTCATGCCAAAAGAACATTTCTCCATATTTGCACCTAATTTATGCCACCGCAAATAGTGATCACGTGTTCGTCCTTGTTTTTGTGAAGACAAGTATGTCATCAAGATAGACAACAACAAAAGATATTGCAAAGGGCCGCAGAATGTCATTCATCGTCTGCACAAATGTCAATGGAGCATTGGTCAAGCAAAAAGGACATGCAAACAAACCTTCCTTTTATTTAAATGTAATTTTCCCAACAACAGAAGGTTCAAAAGGGATCTCATGGTATCCATATTTTGAACCTATCTTAGAAAATACTTTTGTACTGTGGAGCTGGTCTATTAAGTCTTCTATCCTTGGAAGTGGAAAGGAGTTCTTCGCTGTAATTTTTTTCAAGGCTTTGTAGTCGATGCAAAACCTCCGTCTGCCATGCTTCTTTGGGACAAGCACAATTAGGCTTCTGCAAGACAGAGAATTGGACCTGATGTGTTTGTTATTCACAAGTTCCTGAATTTGTCGCTTGATCTCGACTCGCCGAGAATGAACGATTGGTAGAGTGAAGTAGTCCTTCTATCAGGTCAACAGAATGCTTTACTGAACACTGTTTAGAAAATCTACTTAGGACTGGAAAAGTTCATGTATTCCTCTAGTACTTGGTTCGGCTGTCATTTTTCTGCTGAAGCAGCTGCGGAATCAGCGTGTACTGTAAGAATGTTCTCTTCTATACAGGTCTCGCCATCAAGAGCAAGAACTTCTAAGTTTCTAACTACAACTAACAAATTTCTTGCATAGCTCGGAACTGATGATTGAAAACTTAGGACTATTTCAGTATGCGATATCTATTTTCACCAAAATCTATGACAATATTTATGGGATTTGCTTCATATATAGATTGATGTTGTTATTATGTGACGTTGAATTCATCTTGTAAAAGCTTCATTTTGCCCACCAAGTAACACTAATGAGCAATGTATTTCCTGATCACTAAGCTGAACTATCCAATGGTGTATAGTTGAGGGAAGGCATCAATGGCAGTTTCATTCACCAAACCACTTCATGCTACAACTTTAGCCTATAGAGTGTATTGGGATATGTGTGGCCGACTTGTGGGTAGCATAACCTCTAATTATGTCATATAATTTGTTTCTAATGCTTCATATTAGTAGTAGGGCTGGCCTAGATGGTTTCCATAGCATAAGTAGGGTATATATAGGAGGTAGTAGTTAGTAATTAATCATCATATTGTGCATTTGGTTCTTATTGTAAGATAATGGAGGTTGCCCCCTCAAAGTGGTTCATATATACTTGAATAGTATGCTCTAATTTCCATCATTTGGTGTTCTATTGATGTTACTCTACTTATCTATTCAGGTAATTTCATTAAAGTGGGTATCCAAGCTTTGATTTGGGAAAAAATTGCATTGAAACCCTGATTTTGAAGATTTACGCCTATATCTCACAAACCATTGCAAATTTTTTAATAAAGTTGAAGAATTATTCAAGGAAACTACTGTCAAATGTCATCCTTTTGTGACCTGATTTGCGAGAGTTATTTCAATTTTTGGGCTTTTTGTAAACTCGCTCCACAGGTTTTTTGAATTTGTCTGATTTCTTTACATTATCAAAAGCTCAAACAAATTTAGTTGGTGTCTGTTCTCTGTGTTTTTGTCTTTAAAGCCGACATCATCCTGAAATAATGCAGTCAAGGCAGAGGCAAGGGAACCGTAACCCAAAGAAAAATTCCTCACAAAAAGATATGGAGTCCAAAAGAAGACTCAAGTGATCTTTGGTTCTAGATTTTCTTCGACATATCACAAAGCAAGGCAGCTTAAGTACATTGTGCAAAAGATCCAGTCTGATATGGCCCATGAGGGAGATGTGGAGAAGATGATGACACCATGTGCACAGAAGGTGGTCATGGCATGCTTGTACTTGGAACCTTAGCAATTTATTTGGTACAATTGGTTGTGTGCTGAAAAAAGAAGGGCCTTACTGTTACTTGCTCAATATTTAAGAAGTAATTACAGATGCACTATCGCAGCAGTGTAACAAAGAATTTATATAGCCAGTTAGCCAAACTACAACAAACAGGTACTATCGCAGATTATAATCAGCAATTCCATAACCTGTCTTTGTCAGTGGAGAACATCATAAAGCAAACTGATTAACTTGTTTTTGAGTGGGCTCACGGATCACATCTACATTGATGTGCAAATGTTTAATCCAAGTTCTATATCACAGACCATTGTCTTCGTACATAAAGCAGAGGAAGAGACTTGGTCGACAAAAAGGGGAATTCACAAACATCAAAGATTAGAATTCCCCAGCACAATCAGTCTGTCCCCTACCAGGTTGAATCCTCAAAAATTGAAAAGAAATGGGCAAAAAGGCTATGTTTCAACTATAACAATAAATATTGTTGAGGACATAAATGTGTTGAAAAGAAAGTGTTCTACATTGAAGGTGGCAACGAAGAAGAAGCAGTACAGGCTATGTGGAATCAAGGGAGGAATCAGAAGAGACCCAACCGGATATTTCTTGCTCTGCACTTTTGATGTAGTCACGGTTAGGGGTCCCAATGACGAGTTGCCTTATACCATGCAGTTCATATTAGAGTTAGATCTCACCAAAGCAAGATCTCGGGCAGAGCTACGTCAAGAAACAATAAAGACTTCTTCTATTAATATGAGGAAAAGAATTGCAAACTTAGGCACAGTGGTATTACACTCCAACAATAGTCTTATGATGAGTTCTACAAGAGTTCTCTAAGAATTCCAGTCCTGTGACCTATCCTAAGTTTGCAGACTCTGCAAAGCTTGTACAGAACCTCACATGGCTCAATTTGTCAATTCCTCACAAGATGCCCTTCCAATTTTGATCCTAGATCAGCTGATAGGTGTCTTGCATGCTTGCAGCTCCCTTCTATTGATAGAATTCATAGTGGTCTCAGCGGGAGAACAAAAGTTTCTTTTGCAAGTAAAGATACCTTACAAATGTTTCTCAAAATGCCTCAGATCACCATTGATCATCCCAGCGGGTTTGCAGGTAACTCTCATGAAATATCCTCCATCAAATTGGGTTCTACCAAGTCATTTAGTTCATCCTTGGGCATGAAAAACAGATCAAGGCCCAAGAATGCCCCCTAACTATATCGATGTTGACAATAAATCTTGTCAAGCGCAGATCCAATCATTGTAGCAAATGGAAGTGGTCCCACACATATGCGGGATTCATGGCATCAGCAATGTTCAGCGGCATCCTAGAATGTTTGTGGTATCAACAAGGCTTAGGCAGTGTGCGTAAGACTTTGTGGCTTTTGCACACAAAAAACAGTGTTTCACAGCAAAAGTCCAGGCACAAAGGTTTGCATGGCTTAGGCAGGCGGACATGGCAGAGAAGGTTTTTTTCGCGACTAAATATAGCTTTGTGTAGTCAAGATAGTGTTGTGCAATGTTCATGGTTTTGCATGGCCGAGATAATGTTGCACGATTATTACAATGTTATGCAGGGGTCAAGTCTTCGTGGCTCGAATAGGCTTTCCTGGCTTCCACAAGAAAAGACTACGGCATAAAGTTACCGCAGCATGCTTACGAGTGTCGCAGTATTGCACAAGAATTTATTCAACTAACTCTAAATATTTTTGGGTGATACAGGATTGCTTGTGAACCCGAATGCTCCTACATCATACAAGTTAGGTAAGAAGAAAATTGAGCCCATACTCAATAGTGGCTCTAAAAGTCTTTAATGGAGTGACCAAATCTAGCAATCTCTACTTCATTAAGCCAAGATGCATCTTCGACTTTTGTGCCTCTCCATTTCACTAGATAATCTTTGTGTTCCTTTTTGCACGTTGTTTTTTCAAAGAGGTCATCCAAAATGCATTCAATTTCCTTGCACCTCTACTATGGTAGTTGGTGTCACTAATCTACTTCTATGCAGTCTACTTCTCCACTTGTCTTCCGCTCGTGATATGGGTCTAGATCCGCTATATCAAAGACATGCAACAGTCTATCCCATCAACAGCACAATCTTGTATGCATTCTCCACAAACTTCCTCAAGACTTTGCCCAATCCAATCTACTTCCACTTGAGCTTGTCATATAACCTCTCTTTGTGCAAGCACACGAGAACCAAATCTCCAATCTGAAACCTCAAGTGTCTCTTCCTCAAATTTGTGCGCTACTTGTAGTGTGCATTGCTTTGCTCTAGATGTTTGCTATGTTGCCGGAAACAGAAACGGAAACGGTACGAAACGCGAAACGGCAATTTTCAAAAACCTTGGATACGAACGCGTTACGGGAAACGTCAGACAATATATTATTAATATATATATATATATATATATATATATATGCATAGTACTCATTTTAAAATTGTACTCCATACACCATAAGAGATAAGTATAACTCGATAAAACACTCAAAATATTTTGTATTCATTGAAATAATACATTATTATCATGTATACTTATCTCTGGGGAGAGTAGGACGTTTCAAGGAGTTTCCGTTTGAAACGCTTTGAAACGCAACGGGGGCCCTAAGCGTTTCCCCAGTAACAAAGGTTTACACACATGCCCATGCACTTCCCTCATGTATTGCACAAAGTCTTTGGATTTCACACTTCTCCCTTCTCCTCACAACTCTGCAACTCCTCGAGGATTCGTCCCATGCACAATCTAGAAAGGTGACTTCCTAGTGCTCTTGTTGACAAAGTTGTTATATCCAAACTTTGTCTCGCACAAGAACAAAATCCCATGTCCGTGCCTACTCTCCTACCAAGCATCTCAGCAACTTGTCAAGGATCCTATCGACAACTTCGTTTTGTCTATCCGTTTGCATGGGTAGTATGCAGAACTAAAATGCAACCTTGGTGCCTTACATCAACTCCCTTCTATTTATAAAATTCATATTGGTTCTAGAAGAGAACAAAATATGCTTTTGCAAGTAATATACCTTGCAAATATTCCTCAAAACGCCTCGAATTGCCATTGATCTTCCCAACCAATTTGTAGGTATCTCCCATGAAATTTCCTTTGTCGGATCGAGCTTTACCAGGTCATCCTTAGGCATGAAAAAGGATCAAGGCCCCTGTGTGCCTCCCTCTAATGATATCAATGTTGACGAGAGACCCCGCTGCAAGCACGGATTCAATCATGGTGGCAAAATGGAAGTGGTCCCACGTAATGCAGGGATTCTCAACATCAACAACATTCGACGACATCCCAAAATGTTGCGTAGTATCGACAAGGCTTAGGCAGCATGCGTAAGGATTCATAGCTTTCGCGCACAAGAAATAGTGTTTCACGGAAAAAGATGACGCACAAAGATTTGTGTCGCTTAGCTAGGCACAAGCGGCATAAAAGGCTTTGTCGCGATTAAGTATAGCTTTGCGTGGTCAAGATAGTGTTGCGTTGTATTTGTGGTTTTGCACAGCCAAGCTAATGTTGCACGGCTAGTACAAGTCTATGTGGCAAGTCAAGCCTCCTCAACTTGGATAGGCTTCCGCAAGAAAAGACTAAGGCATAAAGTTAGTGTGGCATGCTTAGGAGTGGCGCAGCATTGTGCAAGTCTTTATTCAACTAACTTTGGATATTTATTGGGCTATGTAGGATTGCTTGTGAACCCACATGCTCTTGCGTCAACTTTCGTGTATTAGCACTCTACAAACCCTCAAGGTGGTGGGTTTTCTAAAGAAATAGAAGGTGCTAATATTGAATGATTTGGAAAATACCAATAACTTCATTAACAACAAATTTGTGGCACAATTGAACTATTTTCTTTATCTCGCTATTGAATTTCAGGGGATGATTGCAGATGGTGGCATAGTTAGTTGTTCAGGGAAATGCCATGGTATTAAAATAGTCATGAGTAATTACCAACTCAATTCCCTTGTGTTTACTATTCCCATGGGTGGAGCAGACATTGTTTTAGGAGTCTAATGGCTCACAACCTTGGGAATTATTATGACAAATTTCCAAAAATTGTTCCTGCATTTTCTTTCAAATAGCAACACATTTGAACTGCGTGGGTTGTGAGCAAAATCCTCACAGCTAGTTAGTTCTCATCAAATGTAGAAAATTCTAAAAAGGGAGAATAGGGGTTTGTGGCACAATTATTTTCATTATAAACACAACCAACATAGTTGTCTAAGCCACCAAAGTTACAAGAAAGTATTGATAAACACTCAATATATTTTGGGGAGATGCCCAAAGGACTAGTGCCCAAAAGAGATTATGATCATGCCATTCACTTGGTACTAGGGAGCCAACCACCCAACATCAAACCTTATAGGTGCCCATATGTACAAAAGAGTGGAATAAAGAAAATGGTACAGGATATGTTGGAGGCCAGTACTATCAAATATAGCCAAAGTTCATATTCCTCTCCGTGAGATGCACAAGAAGGATGATCCCCGGCATGTGTCCAGACTATAGAGAACTCAACAAGTACACCATAAAAGATAAGTTCTTGATTCTGGTAATTGATGATTTATTAGATGAGTTACATGGTGTTATATACTTTACCAAATTCAATCTTCATTGGTAGCTGAATCAAAGAGGAGGATATACATAAGATTGCTTTCATAACCCATATCGGCCACTGTGGGTTTCTTGTGATGTCTTTTTGCCTCACAAATGCACCTTCTACATTTCAAAGTTTTACGAACATTGTCTTTTAACCATTTACGAGGAAAGTTGTCTTGGTATGTTTTGATGACATTTTAATATACAGCAACACATGAGAATAACACTTGCAACATGTGAATCAGGTTTTGATAACTCTGGGACAGCACCAGCTTTGTGTCAAGTCGTCCAAGTGTGCTTTTGGAGTCAAAGGTGAAGTACTTGGGTCACACTGCTTTTTTTACATGAAAGCGTAAAAGTGGATCCTCATAAGATTGAGGCCATAATAGAATGGAAAATGCCAAAAACCTTTTAAAACCTATGGAGCTTCTTAGGACTAACAGAGCATTATCAAAGCTTTATAAAAAATGATGACAGCATAGCAACACCGTTCATAGTCTTGTTGAAGGACTCCTTCCAATGGAATGAGGCAACTACCAAAGCATTTGAGAAGCTGAAGGACGTGATGTGCGCCACTCCAATTCTAGTTATCCCAGATTTTCAAAAACTTCATTGTTCAATGTGATGCATTGCAGATAGAATAGGGACAATACTCATACAAGAAGGACGACCCGTTGCATTTATGAGTCGCCAACTCAAAGGTATGAATTGTTGAAGCCCATTTATGAGAACAAAATGATGGCTATCCTCCATGCAGTCAAACAATGGAGAGGATATCTGACCAGTAGACACTTTAAGGTGAAGACAGATCATGATGGTCTAAAATACTTCTTGAGCAAGCGTTGTCATCCAAAGAACAACAAAAATGGGTCACAAAGATGTTCGGATATGATTTTGACATCATCTATAAGAAAGGAAAGGATAATGTAGTGGTCGATGCACTATCCAAGAAGAATGAATCCATAGAGGCTATGTTGTGTGTCGTGTCCATACTACAAGTAAATTGGGTGGTGGCAAGATTAAAATCGGAGAATGACATGGATACATAGGTGCTCATCCAAAGGCTCAAACAAGATTTGATTGTGACAAACAAATTTGCATGGAATGAGAATGCATTATGGTGCGAAGGATTGATTATACACTAGGTAGCCATCACGATGGGTACAATTCCGGTACAAGTACGGGGATCTGGTTTTCTGTTTAGCAATTTTTAGGTGCTCGGTACAGCACTTGTGTATGGTCGTACAATATGTATGTATGTATGTATGTATGTAATATTAAAAATATAGCCAAATAAGTGAAATAGCCACAAAACATATTGATAATTCAATGCATTTTGTCATGATATTCATTGATCGAACTTAGAACAAGTACATTGTTCAAATGTTACAATGTATACACAAAAATCAAGATAAATCAGCATACTAATAGTCTAATTATAATCATAATCAAATGGCTCTCCTCCAATGTCTTCAACGAGAGCATCATCACCATCATGTGGTTCATTAGAACCACAAGCATCAACAATGCCACTCTGCTAGCTCCACCATGCAGGTCATGCAAAGTACGCTCTAGGTCCGGGTTCAAGCAATGAAAGTTGGCCAATGGAAGCATCCAAGTCTGGAGTCTCTAGGTCTATATCCCAACACTTTGTTAGCCCTTGCTTGTACTCATCCTTCTTGTGTGATAGAAAGCGCAAGTTAGACTGCATGAAGACCAAATTCTTTCTCGCTTTTGCTACCAACTTATTATAGTTAATTGAGTGGATAGAGGAGTATGTACCCTAGTTCTTCTCAACTGAAGACGAACTCGCAACCTATTAAAGCAAGCCGCAAAATTGAAATTTTTAATTTTTTAAAAGAAAAAACTAAAAGAAAGAGTTAAAGAAATTCAGAAAATTAAAATCTTTACTTGTGATAAAACTTTTATCAGTAAGTGGCATGAGGTAGGTGTATGCTTGCTTGTGGAGGTACCACCACGAATAAGTATCCATCTTGTATTTGTCACAAAGAGTGCTAATGGAGTGATCCCTAGAGGATATGAAATTCACAAACTCTTCTCTAACCAAGTCTTCTAGTTCTGAATCCAGAAGAGTCTAGCAAATGCCACCTTATACCCCGAACTAACCTCAACATCCCTATAAGGTGGGACCCTCATGGGCAAAAAAGGATCTTCGTGTTGTAGTATTTTCGATTCAAGGCAAAAGCAAAGAAGATGCAATGGGGTCGTCATCTTGTTCCACCTTTGAATGAGATGCGACAACACTTCCTCAAGAAAGTCTTTGTAGGATCTTACTCTTTGGCATTTATGATGGTCTTAATCGGCTCAATCATTGAGTCGATTTTGTCATAAATCTCACCCATACATGGATACTCCATATCAACAAATGTCAGCATACTCACAATGGGCTCGATAAAATTGAACAAGTACTCACGCACGATCCCACCATGTGTCATCGAGGATCAACATTTCACATTTCGGCCTTCTCACTATTTATTTACCTCCATACACCACAAAGGTCGTTGATAACCATGCCACTCAATGTCACTCACACCTTCACATGTCGTCTCAAGACGAGCATGTGCAAGGCAAATCGAGTCTCAACAACCTAATAAGAAATTAAAACAAATAAAATTAAGACAAGTAAAACATTCAAAAATCAAAATTCTACAAATTACAAACTTATAGATTAATTTAATAAATTATTAAAAAAATGTTACCTTTAATAGTTGCAACATCAAGAATCTCCGGAAAATGGATTGGGACATGTGGTGGTTCTTTGTGAACATCTATATCTCACTCGCCTCCCCATAGACTTGTTTGATCCAAACAATTTTTGTGCCCAATTTTTGTAACATTAAGTTGAGGGAATGAACAGTGTAAGGTGCCTAGAATATGTGTCTATACCTTGCCTCAACCAATAACCCCGCAGCTCTACAATTTTTGCATTGTCCGTTACAACTTGGATAACGTTTTGAGGCCCCGTCACCTCAATACACTCTATAAGGATGTCGGCAATGAATTGGGCATCCTTCACCTACCCCTCACAACAAATAGGGCACATTGCAACCACGTTGATCAATGGCCTATTTGTTGTATTTTTCCATACGCCAGAAACGATGGACACCCCTATTTCAATCCATTGATTCTTGATGGGCAGCAATGTCTCTTCAATTTTTTTTCTTACTTTTGACGATAAGCTGGTGTGCACCTTTTCATACACTGGGCTAGTGTACCCTTTGAGGGCTTCAATAATAAATCTCACCATATCCCGCCAATATGGTGATCTAACATTAAAAGGGACACCACATGCGTAAATAAAAGGCCCAATACCTTGGTCGACTTTGTCGTTGCTTTCATTTTGGAAGACCCTTTCCAATGGGCATGCATATTTTGTTCTTTTGTGAGAAATGAATCCTTTTCCCCTTCGGCTACAACGGGTGTAAACAAAAACATGTGATCTGAGGCCACGACATCAACAGATGGAGAAACAAGTGGCTTGCTACTCAATCTTCCTATTTTGCCATAAGATGCTTGGATTTTAGGGCAGTTGCTACATCTGCATCCTCTTGCTCTTTGATGTATGAAAGGGTCTTTGCATGTGGCAACCCCTTTCCATCCAACCCTCCACATGGTCTGATTTTGTGGCCAACAACCCCACACAAATGGGCTTTCACCCGACTATAGGAGCTCTTAAATTGTATTTTACATTTTGAGCAAATCCAAACAATGCCCCCTCCACTTGATAGTTGTTCTATTTGTGTGACATGCCTCCAAAGGGGGAAGTATGGATCGAATTTGAAGGGGATACCTTGGCCCAAAAACTAGAACTTGCAGCCATTTTAACTACATAATGCATTTAAAAAAACAATTAAGTGTTGAGAGAATGTTTAAAATCAAAAGTTGAAAGTTAAAGCTTAAAACAATATTACAATAACAAAAATACTCCTTTCACCGAGACCTTTGTTGCAAAGCTCCTTAAACTCCTTGGCCCCTATGCAAGCTCCTTGAACTATATGGCACTTGTAATCAGCCCTAAGCAATTGAAAATTAGAGAAAATATGAAGGTGAGAGTCTAAATGTGCAATGAGAGGCAAGTATGCAAATGTGAGGTTAATGTGGTGTTGTTGAAATAGAGTTTGGGAGCATGTTTTAGGGTTTCAAGACTTTAATGTTAAAAATTTCAGTTTTGACCTTTGTTGAACCACCAAAAATTGAAAAAACCGCGGCTTTTATTGGGGTTCACCATTGGTACGGCCGGTATGTCCGAGAGTACCCTAGGCATACCTCCTATAAACCCTACCTATATTACGTCTTTGAGTACGATACATACACGTACCTAGGGCCTGTATTAGCATACCCGGTAACATAGGTTATACAAGTGCAAGAACTTTTCCCTTAAGACTAAGGTTCTCAGAAAGTTCCATGCATCTCTAGTAGAGGGGCACTTTGGAGTCTTAAAGACTTATCATAGAATCAAGCAAGATTTCTCTAGAAAGGACTAAACAGAGAATTCCAGAAATTTATGGCTGAATGCATAGTGTGTCAACAAAACAAAGGTGAGACAATTAAGACTTCGGGTCTTTTGCAACCCCTATCTATTCCTAGCAAAAGGTAGGAGGAAGTTTCAATGCATTTCAATATAGGGTTGTCCGGGTATGAAGCTAAAAATGTCATCATGGTGGTTGTGGATAGGCTCGCCAAATATGCCAAATTTTGTGCCTTGTCAAATCCATTTGTAGCAAATACAGTAACATCAGTTTTTATGGATATAGTTCAAAAGTTACGTGGGACCTCAAAGATCATAGTAAGTGATTGTGATCCTATCTTTACTACTAATTTTTGGACTGTTTTATTCTCTTGCCTAGATACTCAATGACTCATAGCTTGTTATATCATCCCCATTTTGATGGGCAGACATATGCTGTCAAAGTCATCATGGTGGCCGTGAATAGGTCCACCCAATATGCCCATTTTTGTGCCTTGTCACATTCATTTGTAGCAAGTATAATAGCATCAACTTTTATGGATACAATTCAAAAGCTACATGGGACCCCAAAGATCATAGCAAGCGATTGTGATCCTATCTTTACCGATAATTTTTGGACTGATTTATTTTCTTGTCTAGGTACTTAGTTGGCTCGTAGCTCATCATATCATCCCCAATACGATGGGCAAACAAATGTGGTCAATAAATGCCTCAAAGGTTATCTCCATTGTTTTGCCTCGAGAAAAACAAACACAATGGGTTCAATGGTTGCCACTAGCAAAATGGTGGTATAACACTTCCTTCCATATCTCTTCCAAGATGTCTCCATTTTTGGCATTGTATGGATATCATCCACCATACATCACGTCATTTTTGAAGGTTCGCGAAAGGTTCATGCGGTTGAAGAACACATTCAACACCAAAGAAGGGGTACTAGCTAGTATCAAAGAGAACTTGGCAATGGCATAGAATCAAATGAAGCAACAAGCTGATCAGCAAGCAAAGTAAGGCATTTTGATGTTGGAGATTGGGTTTTTTTGCACTTATAACCATATAAGCAAATGTCTTTGAAACAACAAAAGAAGCATAAAAAGTTTTCTCCTAAGTATTGTGGTCCCTATCAAATCATGTAATGAATTAGCAGTGTAGCGTACAAGATAGATTTACCTCAATCTACACAAACGCATTCAATTCCGGTAAATCCCGAGGAAAGACTTGAATAGTATGATCCCTCTGTCACCCTATAAAAAAGAAAAAAAAGGGTGACCTCGTAGTTCTTGGTCTCATGTATCCTTCTCAAAGTAAGTCATTGTGTAGAGAGTGTCGGCACGAGATATAGTTACTAAAGTTGAATGAAAAGGGTAGAATCATTTTAGAACCTAAGGAAATCCTCTAGATACGCACAAAAAAGAGCGATTACAAAGTATCTAATCAAGTGGAAAAAAATTGGCCAGTGAGGATGCAACATGGGAGGATGAAATGTTCCTATAGAAGCATCCAAAGGTAGTCAACGTTGAGGACAACATTGGTTTGAAGGAAAGGGCATGTGCCCTTAGCCTATAGCATGTATTGGGATATGTGTGGCCAACTTGTGGCTAGCATAACCTCTAATTAAGTCATATAATCATTTCTAATGATTCATATTGGTAGTAGGGTCAGCCCAAATGGTATCCATAGTAGGGTATATAGGAGGCGAGTAGTGAAATGTCCCTCTTTCTAAAATAACATTACGGAAAACCACTGGTTTAATTTGTCTACCCGATAGCTAAGGGCCATAAGGGTGACTTAAGTCATTTTTAAATTATTATAAAGTGTTATTAAAAGAGGAAAAAAATATATAAAGCACTTATAATAATTTTATGACTTAATAATATAATAAATCTAGGATAGAAAAAGGTCCAAATGTATTTTGTATTCATCTTAGGAGAAATTGTGACTTGCCTTAGAAGGGAAATGGGAATTTAGAAAAGATAAAAGAGCATTATATTTTTGTATCCCCTCTAGGGAAAAATGCGACTTGGCTTAGGAAGGGATATGGGTGAAAAATGCATTAAAATTTCCTTGTTTGCTGATTGGTTGCTTAGGAGGTTATCTTTGGGTCTCTTCTTTCCTTTTAGGGAGAAGTTGACTTGTTTAGCTTTCATTCTATCATCTCATACTTTCTAAATTTGGCTTGAGAGCTAAGCAGCTACTGCTGTAATTTTCAGAAAAGTGAGGAAGAACGAAAACTCTTCCTTGGATTCATCTTTTGGTGTGTTGAAGACTCAAGATTAAATCTGATTGTTGAATCATATTTTTATACCAGCTGGAGCGACCCAGTTTGGAATGTTTTCGCAGTGTTTAAGGAGATAGAAAAATCAGTTTTTACATCTACTGTTGGGAGCTCATCTTCAGATATTTATTCCGATATTTTCATAACATTTTTGTGGGGTTCCAAGCCCTTTTTCCACAGCTGTAATCACAGGTCAGATCTGCAGCTTTCTATCAATAAAAATCAGAAATTGGAGCCCAATTATTGGGATCTTTCCTTTGCATTATTTTCTAAAAATTCAGTTCTTTCATAAAAATCAGAAAAAGAGAATTGTTTGGTACTTTGTATGGTGTTTTTCTTTCATAATACTAGTCGCATTTTCTAGAGAAAATCAGATCTGCAGTGTATATTTTCAGTTTGGTGTTCTATCCCTTCGGGTTCTTGAGAAAATTCATTCTGCAACTAATTTGGTCCTTTAGGGGACATTACAGTGGTATCAGAGCTGGAAATCCTCCCAGCCTATGAGAAACAACGGGCAGAAATCAGATATGTATGCAACCTGAAAAAACTCCCTTAGTTTACCAAAGAAGGGGTACTCCAAAGAAAGGAACTATGGAAGAACATGATCAAAGGGCTCCTCCCAATGATACTCTCAGCTATATGAATGAAGTTATCACCAAAAGTCAGAGAGAGTTGCAACAAACTATGAGGGAGAATCAAAGAGAAATGCGTGATGCATTTACTAGCACCATTAGAGACTTGGCCAGGGTTTTGCAAGGAAATAATGCTTCTAATAATCAAGGAGCAAACAACAATGGAGAAGGAAGTTCTACAGGACCAACCAGAATCCTTCCAATGCTACACATCCAACTTTTAAAGCTAAGTTCCTACAAAGAGAAGAACCAGTGGAAGAGGAAGCCCAAAATGATGTGGATGATGTGGAAGCATGGGGTGATGAGTATGCACAACTTAGTTTTAGAGTAAGAGAAATGCTTTCTTTTAGAGACTATTGTCAGATGAAGAATAACAAAGGTTCAAGGAGGAATCGAAGAGTTCACCAAGAGACACCAAGGAGGGACATCCAAGCAAAGGTTGGGTAAGATAACTCTTCCTTCATTTGATGGGACTGAAAAGTGTTCTGCTAGAGCTTGGCTACAAAAGTTTGATACATATCTCTCTTTAAACCCAATGTATGAAGAAGAAGCCCTCAAATTTGCAACCTTGCATTTAGAGGGAGTGGCACATGAGTGGTGGTACCATGGGTTGATCACCCAAGGTCATGGTTCCATTACTACACTTGGAGAATTCAGTTCATGTTTGATTGAAAGATTTGATAGGATAGATCCGGATATGTACTTCAGGAGCTAGCACAACTTAAGCAAGAAGGGTCTTTAGAGAAGTATATTTTTGATTTTGAGAGACTTTCAGTTATGGTACCCAACATCAGCGAAAAAAGGTTAGTATTGTTATTTATGGAAGGGTTAGGAGAGCAACTAAAGGGTCTTGTTAAAGCATTCAGCCCCCATCTCTACAAGGTGCCATTAGAAGGCATTAGACTTGGAAAATGCGGTGCCAAAAGGTAGAAATTTGCAATATGGGCAGCAGCAAAAATCAGCACTTTTTGGGCAGCCAAAGGAGTGTTTGGACAGCCAAAGGCCTCTTCATCAAGTGGGCCAAAGACACCAAATTATGGGCAGCAAGGTAAGCCATTTCAAAACAAATCAGATGTGAAAGATTGGAGTAAAAACAACAAGGAAATAGAGACAGGAATGAGCTTAGAAGGAAAAATTATGTTTTACATGTAGAGATCCTTGGACTCCTAATCACCGTTGTCTCCCAAAAGGGGCAACGGATTATATTGAAGTTATTTCAGATGTAGAAAATCAAGAAGAAAATGCTCATCATGAAGAAGAAGAAGAGCAAACTAAAGAAGAAAATGAAGTCTCCACGGATGGAACATTGGCTACTTTATGCGGAGCACCAAGGTACTATGTTTTTCGTGTCAAAGGTGTTCTTCATGGACAAAGAATCATAACCTTGATTGATAGTGGAGCTACTCACAATTTTATTGATGAGAACTTAGTGACAAGAATGGGATTGAAAGTAGAAGACTTTCAAGGATTTAATGTAACCGTAGCAGATGGATATACTCTTGCATGCACAAAGAAGATTCCCCAACTTGAGCTCACCTTGGGAAGGCATAAGGTATGTGATGATTTTTATGTCATTGGTATTGGTGAAACAGATATTGTTTTGGGTGTACAATGGTTGCAATCTTTGGGTGAATTCACTCAAAATTATCAAACCATGGAACTGAAATTTAAGACTCAAGGCAAGGAAGTCACTTTGCAAGGTTTGAGGAATGGATCTCCACAAGTTGTGACCGCCAAAAGCATGGAGAGATCTTTCAAAAGAGGGCAGATTGCATGGGCTGCACATTGTTTGGTAAGGGATACTTCTTCTTTTTCATCTCAGCCATCATATCATGTTGATATTCAGTCTATTTTGGATAAGCATAGTAAAGTATTTTCAGATTTACCTCATGGATTTGCCCCCGGATAGAGGATTTCAGCATATTATTGAGTTGGAACCAGGTTCAACTCTGGTTATGTCTTCTCCTTACCATCACCCAAGGGATTTTAAGGAGAAATTGAAAAGGTGATTAAGAAATTGTTGGATATGGGCCACATAAGGCCAAGTTCTAGTCCTTTTGCTTCTTCAGTTGTTTTGGTGAAGAAGAAAGATGGGACTATGAGGATGTGTGTGGATTACCAGTTATCGAATAAGAAAACAATCAAGAACAGGTACCCAATACCAAGGATTGATGAGTTGCATGAGGCTACCTTTTTTTCAAAAATTGATCTAAGATCAGGCTACCATCAAATCAAGGTAAGAGATGAAGATGTCCATAAGACAACTTTTAGGTGTCACTTTGGTCATTTTGAATTTTTAGTGATGCCATTTGGGTTAACCAATGCTCTTGCTACTTTTCAGTCATGCATGAATCATATCTTTAGGGAGCATTTGAGAAAGTTTGTGTTGGTATTTTTGATGACATTTTGGTGTATAGCAAATCATGGGAAGAACATTTGATACACTTGGATATGGTCTTAAGCATTTTGGAGCAGCAATCTCTTTTTGCAAAGTTATCTAAATGTGAGTTTGGCATGGAAGAAATTTTGTATCTAGGACATGTCATCAATGCAAAAGGGGTGCACGTGACCACCAACAAAAGATTCAAGCTATCTTGGATTGGCCTACTCCCACCACATTGACTCAACTAAGGGGATTCTTGGGTCTTTGTAGCTATTATCGCAGATTTGTGAAAGGATTTTCACAACTTTCACCCTCTTAACAAATTTGACAAAGCAAGGAGCTTTCACATGGTCACCATCAGCCCAACAAGCATTTGATCACCTCAAAAAGGTAATGAGTTCATGCCTAGTACTCGCTGTCCCAGATTTTTCAGTACCTTTTGTTGTTGAGTGTGATGCATCAGGGGATGGAATTGGGGCTGTTTTGATGCAAAATAAACACCCCATAGCATTTGAAAGTAGAAGCTCAAAGATGTTGAAAAAGGATATTCCATTTATGACAAAGAAATGTTGGCAATCATGCATGCATTGGTGAAATTTAGACAATATCTTGTTTGTGGCAGGTTTGTTGTCAAAACAGATCATAATAGTTTGAGGTACTTTCTTAATCAAACTGATTTAAATGATAGGCAACAAAAATGGGTAAGCAAAGTACAATCTTTTGACTTTGAAATTGAGTTTGTAAAGGGAAAAATAACATAGTTGCAAATGCTTTATCAAGGAAACCATATTGTTGCTCCATGAGTGAAATTGCAGCAGATTGGAGGGCTGATATAACAGCAGAATACGCCAAAAATCAGTTTGCTTGTGATGTCTTTGATGGGAAAATTGATGATGACAGGTACCAAGTGATTGATGGCATCATACTCTATAAAAATAGAGTCTTTTTGGTCCCCGAATCTAAGGTAAAACGCAAAATTTTAGCAGCCATGCATGATTCACCCTTAGCTGGTCATCAAGGGTATTTTAAGACATACAAACAGGTAAGAGAAAAGTTTCTATGGAAGGATTGAAGAAGGAAGTGTTGCAATACATTAGGGAGTGCCTTACATGCCAACAAAGCAAGGCACAACATGAATTTCCAACGGTCTTTTGCAGCCCCTACCCATTCCAAATCAAAAATGGGAGAGCATTTCTATGGACTTCATCATTGGTCTTCCTACGGTCCAAGGTAAGAGCGTCATTTATGTAGTGGTGGATAGATTGACCAAATATGCTCATTTTTTCCTCTTCCCACTAAGTTTGATGGACCTTTAGTGGCTGGAGTATTTTTAAAGAAATTTTTAGACTTCATGGATTGCCAAAGAATATTGTAAGTGATAGGGACAACAGATTCTTAAGTTCTTTTTGGCAAGAGCTCTTCCATCTTGCAGGCACGAGTTAACTCCAAGCACAAGTTACCATCCACAAACGGATGGGCAAACAAATGGGTGGAAGGGTATTTAAGAAGCTTTGTTACAGGGCAGCAAACAACGTGGATTAAATGGCTTTATTTGGGAGAGTTTTGCTACAACACTTCCTATCACATGTCCATTGGTATGTCTCCATTTAAGGCACTATATGGTTATGATGCATTTTCCTTTGTTGATGTTGTTATTCCGGATAGTAGAGTGTCGGGTGCTAAAGATTTGGTGCAGCAGAGCCAAGATATCATGAAAGCACTCAAGGACAACCTTGCACATGCCCAAAACCAGCAGAAGTTATATGCAGATCAGCAAAGGATTGAGAGGTCTTTTGAGGTTGGGGATATGGTTTTTTTAAGACTACAACCTTATAGACAATCTTTCCTCAAAGGGAAAGGCTCAGAAAAGTTAAAACCAAGGTTTTATGGTCCCTAAAAGGTCACAACGAAGGTGGGTAAGGTTGCATACGAGCTTGAACTTCCAGCTCAAAGTAAGATTCACAATGTGTTTCATGTATCATGGTTAAAAAAGCATTGGGGCAGCATATTGTTCCCTCCATGGAGTTGTCTCCTCTTGATGATGAGGGCAAATTAGTCTTGGAACCGAAAGCTATCATAGAAGCACATGAAAAAGGTTGAGGAATAGAGTCATCGGGGAGTATTTAATTCAATGGAAGAGACCACCTCTTGAAAATGCAACATAGGAAGGTGCAGAAATTTTAGAGCATCCAAATCTACAATTGCTTGTGGGCAAGCAATTCGAGGAAGGGAGGACTGAAATGTCCCTCTTTCTAAAATAACATTACGGAAGACCCTTGGCCTATTTTGTCTACCCGACGGCTAAGGGGAAACATAAGAGTGACTTAAGTCATATAAAGTGCTATTAAAAGAGGAAAAAAATATATAAAGCACTCACAATAATTTTTATGACTTAATATAACAAATCTAGGATAGAAAAAGGTCCAAATGTATTTTGTATTCATCCTAGGAGAAATTGTAACTTGCCTTAGAAGGGAAATGGGAATTTAGAAAAGATAAAAGAACATTATACTTTTGTATCCCCTCTAGGAAAAATGCGACTTGGCTTAGGAAGGGATGTGGGTGAAAAATGCATTAAAAGTTCCTTGTTTGTTGATTGGTTGCTTAGGAGGTTATCTTTGGGTCTCTTCTTTCGTTTTAGGGAGAAGTCGACTTGTTTAGCCTTCATTCTATCATCTCATACTTTCTAAATTTGGCTTGAAAGGTAAGCAACTACTGCTGTAATTTTCTGAGGACAAAAACCCTCAGGAAAAATATACGGACAAAAACTCTTCCTTGGATTCATCTTTTTGGGGTGTAGAAGACTTAGGATAAAACCTGATTGTTGAATCATATTTTTATACCAGCTGGAGCAACCCAGTTTGGGATGTTTTTGCAGTGTTTAAGGAGATAGAAAAATCAGTTTTTACATCTGCTGTTGGGAGCTCATCTTCAGATATTTATTCCAATATTTTCAGAACATTTTTGTGGGGTTCCAAGCCCTTTTTCCACAGCTGTAATCACAGGTCAGATCTGCAGCTTTCTATCAATAAAAATCAGATTCTGGAGCCCAGTTATTGGTATCTTTCCTTTGCATTATTTTCTAAAAATTCAGTTCTTTCGTAAAAATCAGAAAAAGATAATTGTTTGGTACTTCGTATGGTGTTTTTCTTTCATAATACTAGTCACATTTTCTAGAGAAAATCAGATCTGCAGTGTATATTTTCAGTTTTGTGTTCTATCCCTTGTGGGTTCTTGAGAAAATTCATTGTGCAACTAATTTGGTGTTCTATTTTCGTTATTCTACTTATCTATCCAAGTAATTTCATCACACTTTTAAGTGAAACCATATTCTTTTATCGAATGGGTTGTGGTCCAACGGTGCGTATGATGGTGTAAAAGGTGTTGTCTAGCCATCCATCAAGGTTCCACTCCCAAGAGATACCAATAAATAAGGGATGAGGTCGGGATTATGCCCCAAATGAATTTGGCAGAATGGAAACCCCTCAGTCCTTGGCAGCTAAGCCTAAGAATTATGTGCAGCTAATCCCTACAATTTCGGATTCAATAAAAAAATCATATTCTTTTGACTACCATAGTCAACAATGAAGTGTGTCAATTGTCCATTGACTCGCATCTAAGATTGGAACAATCTTTCTGCACCATGGCACTAGACATAGATTCCATGGTTTGTTTACCTTTGTCTTGTACTGTTGTAGTAGAATTTGATGCTTAAATTCATGCAAGTAAGGCTTTCCAAGCACGACATTCCTCGTCGGAGTAACCACTAGAATTATGTACGCTACACCACTTGCCAATCTTAATCAGATTGCTTCTTTTGCTCTTCATTGAGCGTGTTCTTTTGAAAGTGACATGGTGATTTCTTTCCTTGTTGCTTAGGATTCAAATCCATTCTATATTTGGAGTTCTTGTTCTAAAACTTATCGAAAGCTTTGTTAGAGGATTCGAGGTCCTCATAGTTAACGTACGCTTGCCTCTTGCTTCACATTCGCATCCATACTTGTAGGCTTTTCTGAAGGGACTGAATATATGATCTTTGGCCTGACATATATGGATGTGTGGTATGTTATGTAATACGAATTCTAGAACTGCAAAAAAATAACCAAGAAGGTTGATGTCCTGTTACGTAGGTTCTTAACTACCCTTCTAGACGTTTATGAACAAAATCTCTGTTTGCCCATGGGTCCGGGAATAATAACTAGTACTTGGGGCTAGGATAGTGCCAACTATTTTAAACAATTTATTTCAAAGTTGTTTGGTAGACGTCATTTTCTGGTCATTGACAATGCTCTTTGGACCCCCATGTAGCTTATAGATATGCATAATGAACAGCCCAGCAATTTGTGAGGTCTTGGTGGCTTTGATGGAATAAAATGAGTATATACCTACCCAGTGGATCAACCCAACATAGATGAGTTCCTCCCTTCAATCTTAGGCAAACATATAATGAAATGAAAATCCATGTTTTATTAGGAACAAGCAAAGGTTGCAACAGACCTGGACTTTGCTCATTTGTCTATAAGAAAAGCAGAAAAATGTGTGTTTTGTCGAAGAAGAGAGTTGTTTTCCTCTCTTTTTAGTGGGTTTTTTTCTTTTAATTCTGTTCTCTTGAGCCTTTCTAAATTTATATATTTTTGTAGGATACACGCAGATTTCACATCGATCATATCTGATGTCCCAATTGCCTGCAAAAAGTATACATATAAGGATGTGGGTGTATATCTGCTCCGTATCAAGAGATTATCTAAGGAGTACCATATCCATATAAGTATTGGATACAGGGATGGTTTTATGTGGGATGGGAAGAGGCTGTACCCAGTGAGTAAAAAAATTCTGAATATATGATATTATATTAAATCTTCACTTCCTTTAGAAATTTTGACCACAAAGTTTAAGAGACAAAAGAAATGATCACAAAGTATCAAGGACCCTAATCAAGGTGGCAAACGGAAAAGGATTCATAAAGTCAATAAAAAATGGACACCTCACTACAGAGATTTGTAAAGCTAAGTTTTGATGGTGCCCCAAAGATAAACTAGTCAAAGTTGGGTTGTTGTTAGGAACTTACACAGTAAAGTTTTGTTCTCCTTATGCTACCAACCTTGGCAATAATTCAAATAATATTGCAGCAATCAGAGCTCTAGTAAAGAGTATCAAACTGTTTTAACATGTTATGGCCAGTGAACTTAAGTATTAAGGGTACAAGGGTATGAAATTGTATGTGAGTCCCAACTGGAAAATATCTCGATCTTGCTATTATTAGAGTGACCTTGAAACAGAAACTTTGGGAGAGATGTACTCCAAGAACAAGATTTTAACATATGCTTTATGGTTTAGAAACTCTAATTGATAAAGAGAAAATATTTTACTTGAGGATACAGAGATCAAAAGGTGTTTATCTACTAAGGAGGCAAAATAACACCATTATTAATTTATCCATTTATTATGGGAACTTATTCTATAGCAGGTGATGGGAAATGGAAATCATTAGATTTGATATGGTGTAGTTTATCTGTATCTGCAAATATAATCACATACAAAGCAAATTTCAGCTTAGATAAAGCTTCTATCTGCATCAGACGCCTTTGCTGTTCTTGCTCTTAGTCTGTAGTCCCCAAAAGCCTCAATTTTCCATGGAACTTCGAGGATCCCATTTCCATAGAGAGTCGTAGTAAACTCGGGGCACAGCTTATAAAGGAACAGCTACAGCATGAGACTAACCTGAGAAAAGGGAAGGAGCCCACACAGCCCATGGAGGAAGGCCAGATATAATATCCCTATAATCACTGTAAACATGGAAAGACAAAATAAAAGTACATCTCGAGATAGATTAACAGATGAATATAATTTACAGCTCAGGAAGAAAATTAAATCCTGATATTCTGTGCTGGGTGTTGAGTGCTGTGCCCTACTGGAATCAGCCTATATGAGCATTAGGAAGAGGCAAAGAGTTAAAATTTGATAAAATGGTCCCTGACCTGGGACACCCATTCTGGACAGAACATACACAAGATGATGAAAGGGGTTGCCATAGAAGTAATGGAGCTTGAAGGGGCATATCCTTCAAGCTGTACAGAGATCTTCAGGAAGCAAAGAATGGTTTCTGCTGAGCAAGAGCATCAATGTTTTCTTTGACAAAATGAAGACATTTCAGGATGATGTGGAGCAGGAAGTTCTGGCCACATGACACAATGTTCAGATCCTCACTCAAACTTTGAGTTTCAAGGAAACTTGGAATCCTGCAAGCAAGTTCTGAAGGCTTCTGGGAGACAAGAAAGCCAACTCAAGCCATGTTCTATTGAAGTTTAGCTCTGTTTAGCCCTGTATAGCTTAAGCTCGTTTGATATCTTTGTTGCTTCAGACATTCAGTGTCATATATAGTATAACAGAAATCAATGTTAACAAGATATACATTCAATTTTAGAACTTCAGGCTGCGGTATGCTGATGATTTGTTTAATCAGAAATAATTATCCAGCCCTGCAAATACTCTGGCCATGTTCTTCTTCTGATACGTTCCAAGAGATCAAGACAATATTTAGAAAGTTTCTACATCCATGCTTATACCAAAAAGGTAATTGCTTAATGATACTCTGTAATACAAATGGGATTGAACCTCAAGAAAATGTGATTTTTCTTTTTACCCATCAAAAATAACCTCCATAAAGTAATACAGACTTCACAACTGAAATTATATACTCACTTCTAGCTCTTGTCTGCGGGCTTCTTCCTTGCGAGCTTCTGATCTGACACTCCTCTGTACTTCAAAGATTACAGCAGCGCCCCTACCTTGTGAAGAGGAAAACCCAAATTAAATCACATGAAAGCATAAATACAAACAAATCTTAGAAAATCTATACACTGAAATCTGAGCTAGCATGGGCTATGCCATAAGTAAAAACTGGCCTTCTGTTTCCCATATTTTTGCTTTCATAAAGCATTTGGAAAGGAATGCTAAAATGCAATCTACATTGATAGCTACTGCAGGACCCCAAAACAGATCTGCTTGAACCCTCCCATCCACTTAAAGCTAACTAGTGTCATATGTATAAGCAAAATAAGCATTCATTTCATGAAATAAACATCAGTGAACAATCATCCAAGTGTCTAATTCAACATGTCTACAGCAAGAATACCGAACTCTTATTAAGTGAATATATTACCGAAAAGATAAAAAGCTCTCCAAGAAGATCTGTGGCAGCATGAACAGCTTTCTCCTCATCCAAGGGGCGAACTTCCGCATTAGTAGAATGTCCATAGATTCGCCTTTGCAAGTTTGTACTGAATTTATGATTTTTCTGCACAAGGGAGTGCACGTTAAGACAAGTCACAATACAAGAGCAAGATCATCAAGATATGATCACAAAGATCAAGTTATTGGGAAAGCATATAAAATTGATATGGAAACTGAACCATCGAATTATGATCCAGATAATTCCCTTGATCTATAACTCTTTCAACTAAAATGCATCTTGAAGACACTGCAGATAAGAAAAAGGCAGGGACAAGCATAAGGGGTTTGGTTTATACGTTCTTGGGCACATACATGGATCAATTTACTTGCAAATGTAAATCCGCACTAAAATACCAAATAGGAATTAAGCATATTGTAAAAGGGGCTGAAATGTAGAGAGAATATATTCTTTACTGTGAATACCATTTGATTTATGGCTGTCCTGTCCTTTCCAATCTAACCTCAAATGCATCAAAAGTTACTGTACAGGCCACAAGGCTGCCTCATCACTATAATTACAATTCTGAACAAAAGTCAACATCAATGTGAACAAATACATCTCAGCTCATTTCAGCCTACAACACCACGTCACAATATATAGCTAAATGTATAAAATTTATAAATAGAAATAGGCAGCAGAAAGACAAAACGAAGAGCAAACCTGCTTTTTAAATTCCATTTTGACATGTCCAATGGGTTTCAGTGTAATGTTAATGAGGGACACTCATAACAGGATGACCAAGACTGAAATCCCCAGCCACAATAAGGTGTCACATAACTCCAGAGAACATGTAGCAAGGTTATGGTAAAGTTATAGGGTGCATTTGTGCATAATCCATGTTCGCATTTCTTGATTTGATAAGGTCCATACTCCATAACATGTTAAACCCCAGAGAACATGTAGCAAGGTTATGGTAAAGTTAAAGGGTACATTTGAGCATAATCGATGTTCGCATTTCTTGATTTGATAAGGTCAATACCCCATAACCTGTTAAAGCCAGGTATAAACTCACTCAAGATTTACCCAAATCAGAAAAAAACAAGAGAGATTTTCACTTGAGAATTAGAAAATTCAATCCAATCCAACCTATGAAGCATTCATTGTTTCTTCAAAATTAGATTATCATGGAATCCAGTAGCAGCAGTCCAAAATTCAAATCCTCCACAATGACCAGATTCAAACTCAAACTGAGGAGTTAAGAGTTATAGATACTGCATTAAATCTATAATTAATATTTCAATTTGCAATTTGCCAGCACTTAGCCGGATGTTTTTTAATCAATAAATTGTAACACTCATCAAATATATAATTATTATTTCAATTTGCAATTTACCAATTCTCAGTCAGATGTTATCTTTTCAATTGGTAAATTGTAACATTCACCCACCATCATAGAACTACGGGGAGCACACCATCAAACACTGTCACATTAACACAGGGAGAATGATAGATTTAACATGGTGTCTAACTCTCAACTCCTGAGTGTTACACTTACAATTTACCAATATAAAATTACATCTGGCTGAGTACTGGCAAACTTTGCAAATTGAGGTAATAATTACAGATTTAATGTAATGTGTATAACTCTTAACTCCTGAGTTTAAGTTTGAGAGTGGTTACTGAGGCAGGGCTTGGGCTGCTGCTACTGGATCCCGTGGCATTCTAATTTTGAAGAAACAACGAATACATCATAAGGTTTGATTGGACTGTTTTTCCAAATCTCATGGGAAGATCTCTCGTGATTTATTTCAATCCAGGTAAATCTTGCACAAGGTTATGTCTGTCTATAACAGGGTATACATTATGCGGTATGCAAACAGAACTGCTCAGTGAGATATTATCCCACTTCTGACATTTATACTATGGCGTAAATCAATTGGAAAGTTCAAGTTTATTGCAGAATTCAGTTATAATATCAAAACACAGCAGTACAATATAAGATAAATGTAAAAAGTCCCCTTGTGGGCTTCTACACAGCTGTCTTATACACCAAATTGGTTTTCACTTGGGAGTGACCTTAAAACAAACACTATGATGTACTGTGTTCTTCCAAAAAAAAATTGGTTATTGTTGAAATACGACCTCGTTCCGTGAATTAGCATGCCAAAAGAAAATTGGTGTATAAAAACCTACCAATACCTTTTATTGTTATTATAGTTTGTATGCATTTCCTCTTTAAAATGTTTGTGGGTATTCTGTGAATCTAATTTGTTTCAACAAATCATCATGCCCAAAGGAAAGGGAAAAGAAAAAAGCATCCAAAGCATCTTTATCGATGCCCACAAGAGCAAAGTAGCTCCATGAAAACTGAACAAACTCTTAGAATATTTTTTTCCCAATTAAAAAACTGGACACAAAAATGATTGCAGCTAATTATTAAAAAAAAGAAATGTGGAAGTATAACATCGAATCGAAGTTACTAACCTGAGCAAAGTTGATGATGAGAGTGCGAAAGCGTGGATGGCGGGCAGCCTCTACTTTGAGCCGGGCGGCAATGGGCTTGCTCAGAGTTCTGATCAACAATGTCCCCAATTTCGTCAATGGAAGAATCATGATTATTATGAATGTACCCACTTCTCCTCCCCCAATATAAATATATAATCTACTCGATTCAATGTGCATTACAGAATTTTTCAGCTGATTTTAATGGGGTAATGACTTGTCAAACAAGCCATTTGCTTGCCCTTTCCACTCCACTGTAAACTCATCCCCC
This sequence comes from Taxus wallichiana var. yunnanensis, assembly GCA_018340775.1. NCBI lineage: Eukaryota > Viridiplantae > Streptophyta > Pinopsida > Cupressales > Taxaceae > Taxus > Taxus wallichiana. The sequence goes on from CM031236.1 coordinate 143,754,244, forward strand.
AATGAAACGTATAATTTAATCTTCCACTTTTTTAACAAAAATAAAGCAACCAGCTCTTGCTAGGTAAGGGGTTGCGTTTTGCTTGAGATAGGAAATTTTGATTGTTTCAAATAAATCCTTCTACTTGTACAATTTTGGTTTTGTGTTTTTGTGTGGATTTATGAGTCAACTAATTCGGTTTTGGTGTTTTATATGGATAAAACTAATTATAATTATATAGAGAGAGAGGGGGCTTGAAGTGCATGAAGGTTGGGTTATTCAAATATAAACTTACTAAATTTTGAATTAGAATTTCAAATGTCAAAATTTATTTATATAAAAATGGATTGTAGTTCAAATATCATGCTTGAACAAACTATAAGGTTTTTGCATAAGTGTATTATATATCTCCTTTCATGCTAGATATGATTAGGAATTACTTCCATTCCTTTTTGGGATTGTAACATAAATGTCACTTACAATAAGCTTTGAACCTATGTCTAGGGTTGGAGCCTACTTAGAGGAAAGTTGAGTTGATTGTGCTTTAAAATGAGTAGCCTTGTAGGAAATGTGTTGGTCCTACTTGAGTAAAAATGATTGTTTGCCTTGGATAAATAAGTTTTGAAGAAGTGTATTATATATCTCATGTCATGTTAGATATGGCTAGGAATTACTTACATCTTTACCCTGGGATTGTAACATAAATGTCGTTTCCAATAAGCTTTGAACCTATGTCTAAGGTTGGTGCCCACTTACATGAAAGCTAGGTTGAGTAAAGTAGAAGGATTATTTGCCTTGGATAAACAGGTTTTTGTGGAAGTGTATTAAATATCTCATATTATGTTAGATATGGCTAGGAATTATTTGCCTCCCTTTCTGGGTCAGAATAACATAAATGTCATCTACAATAAGCTTTGAACTTATGTATAGGGTTGGAGCTCACTTACATGAAAATTGGGTTGATTGTGCGTTAAAATGAGTAGCCCTATTGGAGACGTGTTAACCCTACTTGAGTAAAGTAGAAGGATTGTGCATGGCATGCAAGTCAATAGAGGTTGTGGGAAGATGTAATAGAGACAATGAGTAGAAGGAATGTGGATCAACTCAAGGGGGAAGAAGAGTGAATGAGTGTCACATTAACAAGAGGGATGTGCATTTTACATTTAAAAGAAGGGTGGTTGTGTAGGTGTGCACGAGAGACAAAAGTGGTGTGCTTAAGGAGTTTGTTGCTCACATGGGCACAAGGTCTATGCTAGACCAATGCATTGAACAAAAACAAAAGGAAATCAATAAAAGACTGGTATTATTACTTAAGGATGTGAGTACCTAACGAGAAAAGTGGATCTAATGATTATCAAGACATGATGATTATTGGTGCATGTGAATATCAACATTGTTGTAGTGTTTGTGTGCAAAGCACTCCTTGTCTGTGTAAGTGGGATTCGTGGATCTAGAGTTAGAATTAACTATAAATATGTGGGTCGGGTACCTATGTAAATTGTGCCTTATACTAAGAAATAACATAAGTTGATTGTCTAATGGAAACACATGAGTTGAGGTTATTTAACCATTGTTGATTCAAAATAAGCTTAAAGGAGTTGCAATGGCAAACCCTCATGCATGCAGAGTAACACATTATACTAGGGTTGTGATAATAATAGAATAATTAATGTTTTATAGTAATCATTGCTTGAGTTTTTGCTTAATGTGTGTTATGTTTTTATACGTGCATTCTAATCAAGGTAGGAGTTAATCTTATATATGTGTTTCAATAAGGTAGTGTGTAGAGGAGTAAGGATCTATGGTACAAGGCGGTATTGTTTAGAACATGAGTTACGTGAATTGTGTGAATCATTAGGCAAGATCTAGGTCTCACACACACTAGTAGGCTTGAATAGTAGAAAGTGTTCATATATTTGTTGCTATGAGTAGGTGGTGTTATGCGCAACATATGTAAAATGTATATCTTTTCCATGTTGGTTATTTCCTTAGTGTAATATTTATTACAAGTTATGGTAATCTATGTATGTTGGAGGAGTGAGAAATATTTTTGTAGAGTGTATGGCATGATATTACATACTTCTTATCATTTTGGGTATGGGTAATAATAACTTGTGTCATGTTACATGAGTTGTGGTATGAATGTCACTTATAAGCTTTGAACTTGTGTCTAGGGTTGGAACCCATTTACATAAAAGCTAAGTTGTAGCCTAAATGTCACTTACATCTTTGAATTTATTTCACTTAAAATAATATGTACGTCTATTAATTGCTTTAGTAGTCTTAGAAATAAAAAAGGTTTATGAATAGTGTATGGCATGACATTGCATGCCTCCTTTCATGTTTAGTATGATTAGGAATCAATTTGTATGTACTATATTAGCTATAGTCCAATAGTATCACATCAATTTAGTCTAGGTTGTAAAGCATCACTATTGTATGTTGAACTAGGTGTGCCACTACTTATTCTAGTATAGACTAGATTATGTATAGATTTATAATCTTATAGTATTGCATCATTCTAGAATTTTGGAGGATAGAGTATCACATGTTATGGTATTGTTGTCATGTTAAATGTCTAGCATGCAAAATTTAAAATTTTGGTCATGACAACCAAGCCCCCACTTGAAAACCTCCTCCCCATTCATTAAACCCTTCTTCCGGCCATCCTATCAACTGTTTCATCCTCATTTTGGCTAAGAGGAACATGCTAACATGATTTTCAAGTGTGTTTCGTGTGCGAAGAAGTATATGTAGTTTAACTCATGAAGTTTTTGAGATCCAAGGTGGAGTAGTTATTTCTGAGGCATAAAAGGGTTATTTTTAGCCATTTTACAACAAAGGAATACCCTCTGGAGGATGATTGCAAGGGATCAACCCATCTAGGGGTTGTGTAGAGGAGTATTGAAGATATCTAGGGCAGTTTCAAAGAATTTTTTGGGTCATATGGTGTCGGGAGTCATTCAAGAAAACAGGGTCATTGCGGGTACAAGGAATGATAGCTTCAATGGAGAAAGTGGACTTGTTCAAAGATATTGGGAGTTCTTGGAGAATTTGGAAACTAACTAAATAGGAAATGGAAATCTCTTGGAATTCACCACATGGTAGACACATCAGTTTTGGTCCAAGTCTTCATAATCTTATGTCATAATCTAAGTCACTGCAGCTTCCTCTCTGTGTCAAAAGGGTGACTAGGCCTGAAAATCAAATTACAAGCATAATTGGCTCTTAGAAATGGTTGTAATGATATCATCAAACATTTTAGAGTCAAAATCTTATATGATTTGACCTCCAAACTACATGTCTTGCTCTTGGGGCCGAAAGACACTCTTTGTGTTCTATTTTCACTTCAACATGATGACATCAACAAAGTTTATAAGCTTGAGCACACTTTTCACCCTCAATTGTCCCTTATCCTTGGTGCAGGGTATAGTGGGGACACTAAAGTGTTCCCCCTATATAGGTGTAGACATAAAATCATGTACTTGGGTACATTTCTAGGTCATAAAGCATATTAGTGTATACATGATTCCTAAGCAAGAAAACTAGTGGTTGACAACTATCTTTGACCTCTTTTCTTTGTCCCTTGCTTTCTCTTTGGTCTTACATACCTTATAGCCCTGATGAAACTTGATTGATTTATCTTTTATGGCCTCATACATTGATTCCTAGTGAGGACACCGGCACTCAAGTGCTCTTATCCATCTTGGGGCGCTCCCGACCCTTTCTAACCTTTACTCACTCTTTTTTAGTCTATTTTTAGCTTTTAGGCTTATTTTTCACTTATGGGTCGGACTTCCAGTTTTCAATTACGAAATTCAAACAAAGGAATCATATATATACTTAGTTACTTCTCAAAAATAAGGACCAAGTACTAAGCATTACATACCACCACTTAAGCTTGCATTCAAAGTCACAAAAACACATTAAAGGCGTCCATCTAGCACACTCACTCAAGGGACAAGGGTTGCATCACTTTTGCATACACAACATAGGAGGGGAAGTCTATTCTATTCCATCCCACACATTTTTATCTAGAGCATTCTAGATCTAGCCCACTATCTAGTGCAACTTACACAAGGGCATCCTAGGGCATCATTACACACACTTTCACACATAACTACATGGGGTCTGAGATGTAGTGCAACGCTCAAATAAGTTCATGTTCGGTGACCATCGGGGTCAGTTTGAATCCACATTCTACATCTTTTTATTATATTTGATGTGGTTTGTGGACATGTGCGGTAGATATTATGTTTTGCTGGTTACAGTTACCTTCAGCGATCAAGGAGCGAATATCAAGCGACATACAAGAATCAACAATGAACCTCTTATGACACAAAAGAAATCAATTCCCGATCACTTGCACGTCCACCAATGTCCAGATCCAACTATCAACGCCTGTGATCCCTCCCTCTTGTGGGCCCCCTGCCCTATGTCATTTTTTTGTTCTAGAATTTCTAGTGAGCATTAATGACATTGTCTACAACCTATTTCAATATTTTACCTACCCAAATCACCTCCAATCTACTCGAAAATCAACTAAGTCTTCCTATCTCACTATCTTTCTTAGGGTTTTACATTATTATACATGCTATTTTCTTTGTGTCTTTACTTGTATGTTACCATTTGTACACCATTATTTACATAGTTACTCTGTAATTAGATTTAATTCAATTTAAATTAAATCATTTGGTGAACCCACTCGCTCAAACCCTACCTTCCTTCTTTTTATGCCCATCACCCGTAGTGGTCATTTTAGTACCTTTGAGAACATTGAGCTTCCTCCATCTGGTCGTAAATCCTCTCAATCCATGGTTGAATCTTCCAACCCCTTTCTTAACTCCAACAATGTCCCTCTTGAGAACATTAAAGCTTCTGATAGTGAACACTCATATGATGAGGATACCAACATTGATCAAGAACAACTAGACAAGCTCACCAATTTATGTCAAGTGTTGCACACCAACCCTCTACATATTTTGCATGTTCTCAATGCTTTACTTGTTGTTAAACATTCTCGAGATGTTGCTTCGATCCCTCTTCCAGGTTCATCATCGGCTATCATGGCCTCCACACAACCCCCCTTAACATTCCTACTTCCATTCCTACCACTACCACTCCCCTCATTACTCCCAATACTTCTAACACACAACCTGGTTCCTCTTCGGCACTCATGACCTAGCTTCTTTATACCAGGATCTAAAAATTCAAATCCATTAGTTACAGCAAGCTACTTCATGATCCTCTCCATCTCTTGATTCCTCATTACTCCTTCATACCCCTTTTTCACCTACTATTTCTACTTATCCCCTTCCTCCCAACTTATTACAACCTAAGCTACCCACCTTCAATGGCCATGGTGACCCTCAAGAGCATCTTCGATCTTTCCATGTGGCATGTCTTGACTATGTGGATGACCATACATTACTAGCTAAGCTATTTCCTAGAAGTTTGCAAGATTACACCATGTGTTGGTTCTATGATCTACTTGTTCATTTGGTAACTTCTTTTACATACTTAGCCGATGCTTTCCTTGCACACTTTTCTATCAATATCGACACCAAGATCTCTTATGCACAACTTGCTCAAATCAAACAAGGATCTAATGAGTGTCTAACTGACTATGTTTTGCATTATAAGAACAACCTTACTAAGATGACTAATGTACTAGTTGATTAAAATTACAAGATCTTTTTATTCAAAGTCTCTTACCTCCACTTCAAGAGAGTGTTATCTTTGAGACCTCTCCCTCCTTTGATCAATTATGCCATACACTCAAAATGTGCGAAGGCAAAATCTTATCTATGGGAAAATTGAAATATTATGACAATGCTTCATCCTCATCCTCTAATTGGTTTCAAGCTAAATATACTTTCAAACCATCTCCTAAGCCCATTGAAGCAAAGGCCATTGTTAATGTTGTTTCTACACCTGAAAAGCTTCAATTACAACCTCTAAAGTGTAATTTTACCAAATTACCCTATGCACCTTGTTTCTATTGCCACAACTTATCGAAAGCAATCTTATTACTCTTCCACCACCACTCAATCTCGATCCCTCTCGCCCCGTGGCCAAAACTATGATGAAAATGCACGATGTGACTATCACCAATGTGTTGGGCACTCTACTAATTGTTTCTTTAAACTCAAACATCTTATTCAATATCTCATTGATAATAATGCAATCGAGCTCCCTGAGCCATCTACTTCTAAGCCGGTCAATGATAATAAAAAGCTAAAAATCTTTAATGACCCTTTTCCCAAGCATGACAAGCAAATTACTGATTCTTCTTGCCAACCATACATATCGCGTTGTGCCTCCTCCTTCATCGGGGCCTCTTGATTTCCTTGTTGCTTTTGTTGATGCACCATCATCGGTCATTACATTCTCGATCATTATTATCACACTACATTCTCTTCTAATTCCTTACATATCAATGCTTCTATTGGTTCATATACCATTCGTATGATCTATCCATCGGCTCCTACCAAATGTCCACCACTCCTAGCTATCAAATGTCACATTTCCAATGTCACATTTCCAGTCCCTCCATTCTTTTGGCTATGTCAAGCTTCCCATTATGTTAGGATCCTTACCATGCTTGTATCATTTGTCGTTACATCTTCAATCAAAGGCTATGACATGCTCTTAGGTCTCTCTTGGCTCCACGCTACCCAAGCCATCCCTTCCATGAATCATTTGTGTCTCAAGTTCATCCACAATAAATAAATTATTACTATCAAAGGCATTCCACCATGCACATCATTGCCTCAACCCACTCTTGTTGATATTTATACACCAATCATAACATCTAGGCTTCATATGCCTCTCAAGTCTAAAGCCACCTCTGCACCTAGCTCTCTTATTCATACAACCTACACCACGACCTTTTCATCCTCATCGGTCCATTAGCCCACCTCGTCGGCCTAAGTCCCCTACTCAGGAAGCCCCTTCACATAGGTCTCCTTCACATGTACATAATTACTCTCCTACACCACCAATCTTAGAGCATCATCACATGCCTTTGTCTCCTTAGATATCGGGTGGAGGGTCCTCTCCCTTCACTATCGTCAGATAACCTTCTATCCCTTACATAGCTTGGGGGCATCACACTTTCTCCTCCCCCTCCCATTGATATATATTCTCTCTAGTGTCTCTCTTACACTTCACGCTTCGTGCATCATGTCTAATCTTCCTAATTAGTCCTACACCTCTAGTACACATTGTCTTGTCATTTCCCTATGACGCACTCTCGTGCCATAGTTCACACTTGATTGTTGAGGGCATCCTTCATCAATGAACCTCACATCCTTTACTCTTTCTACACTTCATGTTATGTGCTTCATGATACATCTTTCTAGCATCTACTCTCACACAACACACTCATTCCCTATGACACACTCTAGTTCCACATTTCATACTCAACTATTGAGGGTCTAATTTTGAAATGAATCTCACATCATCTACACTTCATGCTCAATGCTTCATGATACATGTTTCTTGCATCTACTCTAGCATAACACACTCATTTCCCGATGACACACCTTGTTCTATGGTTCATTCTTGACTATTGTGGGGGGGGGAATTTAAAATGAACCTCATTTCATGCACATCCACCGGGGGCAACACGACTCCTTCCATCTTCATGTTTTGCATATCACACCATCCCACTCACATAACATTTACATATATTGGTTACATCTACTCTTGCTAGCTTATTCTATTTACATGTTACACTTCATTTTATATGCTAGATGGATTCTTAGTATGTCATTATCTTTCTATATATACACATGTGGTCATTATCGAAGTGAATGCAGATCTCTTACAACTTTTCACACAATGTAATGATGCTTGGCACTGTATCTTTTACCAGTCCCACCAGGCTCCTAAGGGCATCTACTTTTACTACTCTCACATTCTACACATTACAAGTTTTATTGCTACATTATTCACTACTTCTCATTACAGTTACTTTACTTTTTTCCTGATCTATACACGCTTTGACATACTATTTATCTTTCTAACATGCTAACGAGTGCTTCATGTGTAGCATTTGTCTTGCAGGATCTATACAACCATGGCTATCTCACTCATTTTTTTTTTTTACTTATTATTTGTTGGGCTATGCCTATGTATTGATTGATTATGTCTATTTTTTTTGGCCACTTTGGCCTTGATTGTCTTGTGACATTGTGAGCGATGTCCCATGTTTGAAACCCATGATTTTTATAGTCTATATTGTTTTCACACTTGTTTGTTACATTATTTTATATTACATGCTAGCTACTCTTACTACTAACACTTGTTACTAGCCTGTTTTGTTTTCATGTTCCTTGGTTTCTACCATGCACATCCCCTACCCCTACAGGTATCCACTTTCAATCAAATCAAGTCCTCTCATTTGGGTCACATTCTCCTATATATCGTCGCATGTACCCCAAATGAGGGGGCATATATTGGGTGGAAAAATCACCCCTACAACAACTTAGAGCTAGATCAACACAATACAGAAACAACATAGGAACACGATCACATAAGGGTCTAAAAATAGACTTGAACCTCACATACAGAGTAGACACTAGCGCCTAGACCCAGACACTAGTGCCTGGGAGCTCCTGTCCTTCCCTGAGCACAAATTTCTTGGGGGTAGAAACAAAAATTTTCTCAATACAACACATTTTACAATAGTTTTAATAGAGATTTCTATAGTACACGTGAACTGGTCAATCACAGAATGTATTCTATCTCCTACAATTGGTACAATCGAAACAATTTGGAACTAATAAAAAAATTGGGACAAACGGAACAAATCGGGATGTACCATTTACAGGTGGTGCTTATTAGGGTAGAGTCATGGAAGGAGAGTAAAACTAGACCTCTCTCCCCAACACTCGCCCTTGCTGTGAGATCACCCCAAAAAAAATCGTATTTGGCACGAGATCGCCCAAAAAAACTTGCTCTTGGTGCGAGATCACCCAAAAAACTCACTCTTGGCATGAGATCTCCCAAAACCTCACCTTCAACATTCAAATCAACAACTTCAAGCAACATGACACTTTTCTATCTTTTACTCTCTTACATATCAGGTGCACACTTTCCTTTTACACACTTTTACAATCTTTACATACTTATACACATGTTTCTATGATCTATCATATACAAAACTTTGACTAATTTCTTGCTCTTCTTTTGTAGGTTTGTCCTTATATGCAATAAGAAGCAGCACACATACACAAGCTAGAATAACACACTACAATGCATACACTTCACCCCTAGGGTTTACTTCCCTTTCCTAGTCTCCATGCTTCACTTTGTGATCACTCCATGCTTCACTTGTCCACTTGGCATGTTATCAACAACACTCTTTTCTACATGATCATAAGGTACACATCTTCTATCTACTTTATGTTATCGATTATTCACTCAACAACATAAAGTGGGGGCAAATGTAGACACAAAATCACACACTTGGGTACATTTCTAGGTCTTAAAGCATACTAATGTATACATGATTCCTAAGTAAGAAAACTAGTGGTTGATAACTATCTTTGGCCTCTTTTCTTTGTTTATTGTTTTCTCTTTGGTCTTACACACCCTACAACCCTGATAAAACCTGATTGATTTATCTTTTATGGCCTCAGACATTGGCACCCAGTTAGGACACCAATGTTAGGAGCTCCTATCCATATTGGGCGCTCTGAACCTTTCTTACCTTTACTCGCTCTTTTTGGGGATCTTTTATCTTTTGGGCATCTTTTTCACTTATAGGCCGGCCTTCCAATTTTCAATTACAAAATTCAAACAAGGGAATCATATATATGCTTAGTTACTTCTCAAAAATAAGGACCAAGCACTAAGCATTATATCTACCACCTAAGCTTGCATTCAAAGGCACAAGAGCACATCAAAGGCATCCATCTAGCACACTCACTCAAGGGACAAGGGTTGAATCACTTATGCATACACAAGATAGGAGGGGAAGTCTATTCTATTCCATCCCACACATTTGTGTCTGGACCATTCTAGATCTAGCTCACTATATAGTGCAACTTGCTCAAGGGAATCCTAGGGCATCACTGCACATACTTTCACACAGAACTAGATGGGGTCTGAGATGCAGTGCAACGTTTGACAATAAGTTCACTCTTCGGGTGACCATTGGGGTTAGTCAGACTTTGCATTCTACATCTTTTTTTATTAGACTTAATGTGGTTTGTGGACGTGTGCAGGTAGATATTTTTTTGTAGGTTACAAGTACCTTCGGCGATTAAGGAGTGAATATCAAGTGACAGACAGGAATCAACAACGAACCTCTTGCGACATAAAATAAATTAGTTCCTAAGCATTTTCACTACCTCCAATTCCTATATCCATTCGTTGGTGCCCCTACCCTCCTGTGGCGCCCTGTCTTGTGTTGTTTTTTAGTTCTAAAATTTCTAGTGAGCATCAATGACACCATCTACAGTTTGTTTCAATATTTTATCTCTCTAGATCACCTCCAGTCTATTCAGAAATTTTCCAAGTCTTCCTATCTCACTTTCTTGCTCAGGGTTTTACATTGTACATGCTAGTTGTCTTGTGTCTTTATTGTATGTTACCATTTGTACATCATTATTTATAGTATTTATTATGTAATTATATTTAATCCATTTTAAATTAAATCAATAAGATATGTGTTACGTCACTTAAGATTTCACAACTTGCTCCCTAAGTTGTTTCACACATGCAAAACATGATCCCATGGGCCATTGGCACATTTTTCACCCTTGATTGTCCCTTGTTCTTTAGCATAAGGGGACAATAGGGACACCAAATTGTTACCCCTTGTTGTGGTGTGCTTCTCGTCACTTAAAACTTGTCTAGTTGTGTCCTGGCAACTTATAAGCTAGTGTTAACTCAACCTTAGTCCCCCTCCTCATGATGAATTGACCCACGATGCATGTGTTTGAGCATATTTTGTTCCTTATCCCTTGTGCCTTGTCTTTGACATCCAGGGGGGACAACAAGGACACCAAAACGTGCACCCCTTCATGGAGCTAATTTCTAGTCACATGTAGAACCCAATTTCAGCCCCTAAAAGTTATTTTTAGCTCTTCAATCTTCCTCACATGAAACCACATGTTGCCACTTGTCATGATCTAGGAAAAGTGAACTTCGGTGTCCTTATTGTCCCCTTGCTTCATCTCTTCCCTATTTTCTAGGGTGTAACTCCACCTCCAACCCTTGATTGACCTATGTAAAGCCTAGATGGGTTAATGGTGAGTTAAGGTGTGCAAATGGAGTATAAAGGCTTTATATTTAACAATTAACCATTTTTTAATTTTCGAAGGCTTTATTCTTCCCCCAAAAACTCTATTTTTACACAGACATGTTGCTGAAATTTCTAGGAAGCCCCTAAGTTTTAAAACACACTTTTGTTCATAATCTGTAAATTCGTGCATGTGATTTCCTTAAAACTTCACCAATCTCCTCATCTTGAAAACGCCTTTGCATTAAGTATAAGTTCATCCCCATTGATGATCAAAATAATTATTTTGCAGCCAAATGAAGTTTTCATTCATTGTACTTTCCTTTTAGATCTACAGAGTTACGCAATTAAAAACCTCTAAAAGTTGAAGCAAAGCATCCTTATAAAAATCTAAATTTTTGAGACTATTTTCGTTCCATTCTGACATCCAAAGGTCCACCTTTGAAAGATATTAAGTTGTACGAGGTCCTCTTAGTCTAAAAATAGTAAGTTTCAAAAGAGAAAACTTTTAGTATCATCATCACTCCTTACAATTTAAAAACATTAAAAAAGTGACAAATTTGGAAACCGTAGACACAAAATCATGCACATACTACTATTTTAATATACCGCCAAGTATGTTATTATATGTATGGATCTTGAGTAAGAAAAGTATTCACTAGTGACACACTTCCTAGTCCATTTACTTGCTTTGATTGTTTCTATTGTTTTTATCTCTCACATATGTCACTTTTGCACCCAGTTCTAGTCAAGTCATAGGGATCCCTATCTGTCTGTCTTCTCACATTTGTCGTCAATTTTCCCGGACACCGGCTCCCAGTGTCTGGACACTAGTGCTCGGGAGCACTGTCCACCCCAGGGCACTCCTATCCTCTTTGTTCTTGATCACATTTTTGACATTTGTGGTCGGCCTTTTCGGTTTTATTACTCCTATCCCAAGGTCCTAGTCGGCATGTTGTGCCATTAGTGTTGAAATTAAAGCAAGAGATTTATAAAGGGAAAGCATATCTACATACTATCAAAGTGGACGCATTTTGGGCTAATTACTCGCATATACTACATAGGAAGGGGAAGTGTTGAATTCCACCCCACACATCTGCATTTTATCTAGCTTTAACCCGTTATCTTGGCGTCATTGTCGCAAGGGCAACCTAAGAGGACTATTACACACACAAGCACATAAAACTACATGGAGTCTGAGATGTAGTATAATGCTCGGTCATAAGCTCATCCTTTGGAGGACCACCGAGGTCGATCGACTTCACATGTTGCATTTTTTATTCCAATTTTATGTGTTCTTGAACTTGTGTATGTAGCTAGAGTTTTTATTGTAGATTATAGGTACCTCGGTGATCTAAGCGCAACATACATGTGATCAATAGTGAACACGTGCAAAACCACGATGACATAGAAAAAAATAGTTTATGAGATTTTTCATAGTCATGAGTGGTCATAAATGGTATCCAGAGTGTTCGGGCACCCTTGACCTAACTCCAGGCGCCCACCAAGTAGATCGATAGTTCCATAACCTATATCGAGCATTTTCGACATCCCGCTCATCCTTCATTTCGGGATAAGCAAAAAATCGATAATTGCCTTATCTCTCTCATTTGCTTACATAGTTGCATCTTTACATTGCTAAGCATTTGTATTTTTGTTGTATAAGTCTATAGTGACTATGTAATTAGATTTAATATTTAGATTTTATTAAATCATTTGGTGAACCCCTCTCTTAGAACCTCTTGCCCTACGATCCACAAAACCCTCATGGCTAAAAATAGATCCTCTTCTCCTAAGAAATTTATACATCATGTTAGTGTCAACCCTATCTTTGATGATGTTGTTGAGGCTAAACTTAGCACCCTTTATCACAATGCTCGATTTGATGACAATGTTCAAATATTGCTTCTTGCTAATGAACCCAAAGTTCCTACTAGTTTCTATAACTCTACTCTAAGCATTGTTTCATCGGACCAAAACTTTTCTAGATGCACTCCTTATTTTTCCATAGTCACCAAGACTACTCCACCTTCTTCTATTTCTGATACAACACTTGATGATACTATTATTGATTATATGTTTGGTCTTGATTGTGCCATTGTAGATAAAAATAATGTTATTTCCAATGATGAAAATGTACATGCGCATGATGATGTTTCTCATACTAGTCAAGATGAATGTATATATGTCTCTCATCTTACTTTGATTTCTGAAAATATTTCCAATGATTACACAAATATATCTTATGTTAGTTCTTATACTCCTCCTTCATATGTTGATAACCCTCTTGATGAAATACTTGCATGCAAAACTTTGTCTGATACTGATGCTGATTATATTTCTGATCATGACCATGTTAGTGAGGATGTTACTTCTCTTCAAGTGTTGAATGTGAATTTTCCACTCCTCTTTCTTCTACTTCTGAGGTTGTTTCCAATAGCATTCATGATGATTATCCCACTTCTATTAATTCCTCTCCCATCATTTCTTCCGATGCTACTCTTACTATTTCTGTCGATATTCCATGTTCCTCTCCTCCTCTTCCACCTCTTTCTTCTTCCTCTTTAACTATCATTCATTATGATTATACCAATCCTTCTAGTTCACTTACTATTGTTTCTAATGATGTTGTAGATACAAAATCACACACTTTAGGAAATTATCTAGTCCTTTGCATACTACTATTTATATGATTCCTAAGTAAGAAAAGTAATAATTAACCCATGTATTTGGCCACCTTTCTTTGCTTTTTGTTACCACTTTTGGTCTTGCACCCTTACTTGCTCAGTATGCCTTTTTATACATCTCGCATTTATCATCCTGGACACCAATGCCCAGCTAGAGGCGCCAACATTGGCACCCCATCCCCTCTGGGCACCCTTGACCCTTTTGTACTTTGTTCACATCTTTTGGGTCCTTTATAGCCATTTGAGCATCTTATCTTTTTGGTAGTCGGGCATTTCGGGGTTAATTACAGAATTCAAAAAGAAATCACATAAATATAAAGTTATGTGATCATAATAAGGGGAAAACACTAAGCATTATCTATCACCACCTAAGGTTGCATCCATTAAGCATCTAAGAGCTCCATTGCATCCATCTAACACCGTCCAAAGGACACAAGGGATGGTTATTCTACATACACACTTCAAAGGAGGGAAGTTCATTCTATTCCATGCACACATCTATTACATATCTTTACATCCAACTTATTTTCTCGCTATCAAGTGCGACACACACAAGAGCCACTTAGGGCATGATTCCGCACACACACACAAAACTACATTGGGTTTGAGATGTAGTGCAATGCTTAGTCGTAAGATCACCATTGTGACAATTGAGGACAATCTGAACCCTCATTTTGCGTCTCTATTTTTTTGGGATTTGATGTCTACTTGAGGGTTTTGTAGGTTCATATTTCATTGTAAGTTTCTAGCATTGAACGATCATTGTGTGACCTCGGAGGGACCAAAGACAAACCAAAGAAAACAACTAGAGACCACTTAGAGGAGGTTTCCTAAGATTTTCTACAAACCCAAGCACCCAAAAATAGATCTAGGGCGCCCATAGGAGCCCCCCGTCCCTCTCTAGGTGCCCCAGTCTAGGAAGATCATCGCTTAATGCACTTTTATGAGGTTGTGCATGACGATTCTCCTTCTTTGTTCATCCAGACATCTTTTCAAAGATAACCCAAATTTCACTTTGTGAATCAGCCAAGGCTTTTTACCCTTTCTTTCCACTTAGGGTTTTACATATTAGATTAGTTTTCTTGGGTCAATTTTTATATTTAATTGTTTATTCATTTCTTTATTCTTTATAGCATTTAGATTAAACATATAAATTTGCTTTTAACTTAGTTAGATGCTACTATCGGTGTTCCATGTTACGATCAACCTTTTTCCTTTCTACTCCTGTAAATCCTACTCATGTTGATTCTTCTATTCCTACTTGTACACCTCCTATTTCTTTTGCATCTACATCTAGTGTGCAAATAACATCTTCATCTTTCACTTCTTCTTCTCACGTTCCCATGATCACTCATAATGGAAAACTTCAACCTCTCAATGTGCCTCTCACATCTTCTATGATTCCTTCACATGATATTTTATCACTCATGCATGTTTTTGGCCATCTGCAATCTCAAGTTCAATCTCTTACTCTTGAAAGCAAATCCTACTATGCTTCTATTGATAATAACTCTCTTCATGGCAATCTTATTCCAAAGAAAATTCACAATTCAAATTTTCCTAAGGATTTTATCATGCCTACATTTTCATATTTTAATGGCTCTAGAAATCCTTACTTGCATCTTAAGCATTATCGTTTAGCTATGGCTTCTATTCCAATGATCGATTATTACTAAAAGCTTTTTGTCATAGTCTTGTTGATGATGCTCTTCAATGGTATACCCATTTTCCTTTTGGATTTATTAGTACATTTTATGAAATGGAAGATGTTTTTCTTAGATGCTTTATACTTAACAATGGTCCTAGAGTTACGCATGATCGCTTACCTAGCTTGCATCAAGGAAAAAAACCTATTTTAGATTACATTTTACGTTTCAATTCTTGCATGCATCAATTACTATTTCAGCCTATTGATCTAGAAAAGTAATTTATCTTTTTTCGTGGCTTGATTCTTGCATTAAAAGAAAGATTACAATATGATACATGTGAATTGTTTACACTTTTATGTTATAAGGTCATTGATCTAGAACATGATTTGATTGTTGCACATGTTATAGAACCCTCTTCTATTTTGTATATTGCTTCATCATCCTCTACTTCTTCTCCTCTTCCATTTTTGAAGCATCCTCCACGCTCTCCATCTCCCCCACCGCATCGGTCTCCACCTAAGTATCCTCCATCTCCTACTCAGGAGCCATTACATTTCTCACATGCTGCTAAGCCTCATGATGTGTTGCATGTTTTCCCCGATAAACGCTTGATTCACTTATCCTTTATTCAACATCCTCCTTTTCATTGCTTGCATCACCAACACAATCACACATATTGTAATTTCCACCACATCAATGGCCATTGTGATAATGATTATTGCACCCTTCATGAAAAATTACAACAATTATAAGATAGGGTGTCATTTCCTTTGGATCTCGCTCTCGTGAGCGGTATCTTTCTCCAATTCCACATAAGTGTGCTTCCACTTCGGTTCACTTATCTCCTCCACCCACTTCTAAGGTTTTCATTCATCCATCTCCTAAAATCATCATCCATTCACGTCCACCACCTCATGAATCCATTTCCGCATCATCTCATCTACCTCACAATGCTACTACTTCACATTGGCTTCCTAAGTCGTCGACATATGTGCTTCCTACCACTACATCTCCCATCATTGACACCATTTCATCCGACATTTAGTTTGGCTCTTACACTCATGTTGCTACCACTTCACATGCATCCACCTCTCCTCACAAGAATTTCCATCTTTGGTAGGTGATTTCCTTATGATCACCTTATTTCCCGATGACGCGCACTCATGTTCTTATGGTTCTTACATGACTATTGAGGGATCTGTTACAATAAGAACATCCTTCATTACTCATGCTTTGTGATTCACATTCTATCTTTCTAGCGATACAATGTCAAACCATTTCCTGATGACGCACTCTTATTCTATGGTTCATTCTTGATTGTTGAGGGGTCTTATATAAACAAACATCATATTTTTGACACATACACTGCTTTAAGCAATTGTTATTCCCCCTTTCACATACATCATGTATCATTTTATTATACCATGGCTCATTCATGTTACCTACCACACTACATCACATACATATATTACTATTCACTACCCTTCTTCATTTATACATATTGTCCAACTTTCAAGCGTTCCTCATCTATTTCCTATCTACATCATCATCTATTTTAAATCAACATAATCATTCACACAATTCAAATCAATCATCACAAGACCAACATATGAGCAACAATCATCGCATCACATATCAATAAAACATCAACACAACACAATAACACCAATCATCCATATATATATCATCAAAATCATCGTTACAAAAATACAATCACGGGGCAAACCCCCATGCATCGCTACATCAATATACATCATATCTCATCATCATTATCACTATATACAATTGTGGGAGCTCTAAAACTAGATGTTTCTTCGCTAAATCTACATTGTTGGTCGCGTTGCCCCTATATCTCTCCACTTGCCTATGTAATAATGTTACCTCGACCGATTGCTCCACAGTTGGCCTTGCAATTCTACATACTTTGCAAATACATCATGCCCTAAGGCTCATCCTCCTACGGCCTCTCGAGCTTGTCGAGTCTCTACACGAGCCTCGTTTCACTCACTCAATAGTATAGTACATGTGGATGTTGCTTTATAGCCACTAGCTCAAACAAATGGGCATGCTCACCCGTAATCGCATATACTTGCTCTAGCATGCCTCCCCCTATAAGTACATATGGAGGTATATTCCACGTCAACATGTAGATCGATGAATCAATGATCAAGGACCAATAAGCATCACCTATAACCATATAACACCACATTAGTTACTACCAAAATTTCTCAATACAAGACAATCAAACAAAAATCAATAAATAACAACAAACAACACTTACACTCACATAATGCGCATTTTGTTATACCATTGCCATCAGGGGTAGGTACTTTCCCCTTTGATCCTCCAACCAGTGGTGCACCCACCGCATCTACAACAACTAGAAACAATAGAACCCACCTATCGTTGCCCACCACTCGATATAAACATGGGTACATCCCGCATCATCCACATGTAATGACCCTATGGCCGCATCGAACTCATCTCGGACCAAGTGGCACTAGTGCTCATGCTCATGTAGGCCCTAGCCTCACTCTTGGTTGCCTCGATGCTCTGTGCAGCTCGCACCCATACATACGGCTCTGGGGCACATCATGAGCCATACCAGACTGTCACAACACTTACTCTTGCTGAACAACTCAATACCCCTAAGAATCTGTTCCTCTAGCCATATAGTACGTCGAACACATCATAGCTTTACTCCGTCTTTTATCCATCCACCATAGTCTCGATATGGCCTCCATATAAAGGCCCCTAGTCCCATGCGATGGAGCATAGATCTATAAGTATTAGTGTCCAACCTCCTGCTATGGGAACCTACCCATCTCACGCAACAAATATATTAGGCCTTGTCCACTCTACATGTGGCCCACCAAGTGGCCTTAATATAACAATATGCTCATAGGCCCATACATGTAGCAATGTGGTGGCTCCAATCCCACCACCATGGTCCTCCTGTGTAATCTATATAGGTCCTTGTACAAATGCACCAATACACATCGTGCCCATGCAAACATGTCCCATGCTCCTTGATATGCTAACAAATATCGTCCATCTTATACAAGATGCCCACTCTACCACCCTCTTACTGCTTGATGAAACAATAACAACAACAATGAATTCTGATCATGGAACGCCCGATGTCAATATGACATCTAGGCTAATATGGGTCTTTATTTATACCTGTGTGCTTATAAAGTATTGTCTATCTACCCTCATCTGCCTCTGAGCATCCATTATGGCCATCACTGTACTCTCTCACCCATAACTGGTAATCACAATATACGATATACATCCTCTAGGGTCACAGTCATCTCCCTAGTAGGAAACCAAAAAGTACAAGTATCTGCACACCACCACTCGCACAATGCAATAATCATAGGCATATTATGGGGTACCTCCCGAATCTCACTATGTATCATAGCCCGTCATAGTCTAGTATGTCCCACTCCATGTCAGATAAGCCCAAAGTCAACAATGTACTCAAATGTCGACCCCCGTGGAACTCCCTCGAATGAATATCCCTTTGCATAGCAAAAACACCAATAAAAACTCAACATTAGTGCATCATACATACTCAAAATCAACTAATCATAGCACAAAAATCCATCAAAATTTCAATCTTTCACGCTGCCCTCAAAAAGTCCTTTCACGGGTCACCAACGCCAAGAGAAGGATGCGGGTGCTTAGAATCAGGTCTCCAGCGCTTGGGCCCGGGTGTTTACATCTCGAAGGATG
Source organism: Taxus wallichiana var. yunnanensis (assembly GCA_018340775.1). NCBI lineage: Eukaryota > Viridiplantae > Streptophyta > Pinopsida > Cupressales > Taxaceae > Taxus > Taxus wallichiana. The sequence continues at coordinate 143,773,551 of CM031236.1, forward strand.
TTAACATCTTGGCCTTTCTCGCCTAGGTAATACACCCCAAGAAATTCAAATTTTGCCAAAAATTGACAAACTTGAACTAATTTTCTACATATTTTTGCAAAATACTTGTATTACTTACTCAAATCATCGTCATCTCGTGCATGACGCCACAACCACCACCACCATCTTGAACCTAGTTAACCTTGCCCCTAATTTGCAAAGATCCTCGCAAGCGAAGATCCGAGCTCAAATTCTCAATCAATCAAGGTTCAAATAAAGTTACTATTCACTTTTTACCATTACTATATATAGCACTTTTCAAATTTTTACTTTACTATAGTTACCATTTGCACTCATTCTTCCAATTAATACATGACACACGGTTTCACTCATATCTTGAGCTTCACTACTCCATTTCTTCCCCATTTGCACCATTTGGTTCAAAATTTCTTCTACCATCGTACTATACACATTCCATAAGTCTATATTCTATCGACACATTTTCAACTCGACATACACACAATCTTGTGACATCTACTATACTACATTTTGCTTACTATTACATCATTTCACATCTAATTTTGGCTCAGTGCTCGTTATGTTCACCCCTCCCCCTTTTGCTGAAAGGGGGCATACAATGGGGATCACCCTATAATCCCCCTAGGCTATTATACAATCATTCCATACTCTAATACACTATTATTGAAAATATCTCTCTCGACCTTTCAATCGTCAAGCGAAGGAACAAATCAAATCAATCTATTCAAATACTTTCTATCTATTCCCCCTAATGACCTAATCTAGGGGAAACAAGTGAAAATATCGCCACGAGTAATCTATCGCATACATTCAATTTCAAAACAATAATTTAATATTCAAATCAAGTCAATCGATCAGTACGACATTAACATCACTTCATTATCTTTCCCAAATGACCTAACATAAGAATCATTTTTACATCACTTCCAAATGACCTAACATGGAATCTATCTAACATTATAGAAATTGCATGACACCCGTAGATTGGGGGGAAATGAGACGTCATTGTGTTTCCTATCTTTTGCTCTTATATGGGTTATTCAATCATGGATTGAAATGGAACAACATTTGGTTTTTATCTGTTTGAATGGTTGGACCTTTTGAGGATGTAGTCATAGTTGGAGAGTAAAACTATACCTCTCTCCCTATCACTCTTCCTTTAGCGAGAGGATTGGGAATTGATTACTCTCCACCACTTTGAATCTTCATTCACAAATTAATTCAAAATCTCCAAATTCTCCAAATCAAATCGTTAATTTCTCCAATTGATCCTTACAATGATTCACTATCTCTATCTATGCCACATGGATTGACACGTTGATCTATGGTTCGCCATGCTATATGTTCTTATTTTGTGTGTACTTCTGTAACATGGCTTCTCTCGGACTTCTCACAGGTATGTTCCTTACTTCCTTTACACTACTTGAATTTCATTCAAATAGCATAAAGGGGGAAAATGTAGACACAAAATCATGCACATACTACTATTTTACTATACCACCAAGTATGTTGTTATATGTATGGATCTTAAGTAAGAAAAGTATTCACTAGTGACACACTTCCTAGTCCATTTACTTGCTTTGATTTGTTTCTATTATTTTTATCTCTCACATATGTCACTTTTGCACCTAGTTTTGGTCAGGTCACAGGGATCCCTATTTGTCAGTCTTCTCACATTTGTCATCAATTATCCCAGGACACCAACACCTTGGTCTGGACACGAGCGCCTACGAACTCCTGTGCTCTTTGTTCTTGATCACATTTTTGACATTTTGGTTGGCCTTTTCGATTTTTTACTCCTATCTTGAGGTCCTAGTTGGCATGTTGTGTCATTAGTGTCAAAATTCAAACAAAAGATCCCTATATATACACAACATACATACCATTATAAGGGCATACAATTCTAAAGGGGAAATCATATCTACATACTATCAAAGGGACTATATTTTAGACTAATTACTATACATACTCTGCATAGGATGGGGAAGTGATAAATTCCATCCCACACATTTATACTTTATATAACTTTAACTCCGCTATTTTGGCATCATTTGCGCGAGGACAACCTAAGAGCACTATTGCACACATAAGCACATAGAACTACATGGATTCTAAGATGTAGTGTAATGCTCGGTCATAAGCTCATCCTTTGGATGAACACTGAGGTTAGTCTGACTTCACATGTTGCATTTTTTATTCCAAATTGATGTGTTATTAAGCTTTTGCAAGTAGCTAGGGTTTGTGTTGTAGATTACAAGTACCTCGGCGATCCAAGTGTGACATACAAATGATCAATAGTGAACAAGTGTAAAACCCAGCGACACAGAAAAAGTAGTTTCTAAGGTTTTTCGTTGTCACGGGTGCCTGTAAGCGATCTCCGGTGCTTAGACGCCATCTCTAAGACCCATACACCCCTAACCTAACCCGAGGCACCCTAGTCCGGGCATATCTGATAGTTCCAACTTATATCGAGCATTTCCAACATCTTACCCAACTTTTCCATTAGTTGCTCTAGTCTTGATCTATTATGATAAGCAAAAAAATCGATAAGTGCCTTATCTCTCTCATTTGCTTACATATTTACATATTTACATTGCTAAAAATTTGTATTTTTGTTGTATATTGCTCTAGTGAGTCTACATTAGATTTAAATTTTTAATTTTATTAAATCATAATCTTACTAAAAAAAAAAGTTCAAAATAGGGCATGTTAAAAATAGAAAGTGTTGGGATTAGGGTTAAATCATTCATATCAATTCATACCTCGCTTGTTTCACTAGTTACCAATATCATGAAGGTCAAATACTCAGGTTCGGAGCCAATTTCCATCTTGGACACTGAATATCCCAATGTGGGTGACAATGATGTAACACACATGGACGTGGAAGATCTAAAAGTAAGGATGTTGAGTGAACCACATGAAATTGTGGAGGAAAGGGTCTTCTCGAGTGGGCTATTTAGATCACATGGTCACCCCCACTATTCAAAGCATTGAGCTAGTTTTGGCTTGTCTGTGCTTAACACTATGATCCAAATTCAAGGACAATCCTCGTAGATGACAATTCCATTCTTATAGTCCTCACACTAAGAGTTATTTTTCAACACCTATAAATTCCTACTTGTAATAACATGGCAATCATCACTCATGAGTTTACCTCACATGGATGGGAAAGAATAGACTCATACTTGGAGGGTTTGGTAGTTGGTTCGTGGCTTGAATGGGGGAGGAATCCTTCTCAAATCCCTAAGACTTGGCCTTAGAGTGAATTTCATGAAGCATACTTTGATGCAATTATCCTACTAAATAGGGTGATGGGGAAGAAACCACAAAATACTTCCAAGACTGGATGGCCCAATTCATTCTGGTGGTCACAAAAGGAGATCAAATGATTGATTAAGGAAAATCATAAATAATAACATTCATCAACAGTTATTACAGTTGCCTACCTCCAAAAAGTTCACCATGAATTCCTATTTGGTGTATGCCCTCACATATACAAGGCATTTTTGAGGTCTCTCCACTTTGCACCTAATGTGCCACATAAGTCACCAATTTATGAAAAATACCCACAAATCACATATTGGGAGAGTAATTATCACTACTCTAGGGTGAATGATGCATTCACCATGCATATCATAAGATTACTCGAAGGAAATCCCAAGTGAATAATTTCATCTCAAACAATTGGGTTGATCAAGAAATATGGAAGTTACTTCATTTATTTTCCCACCTTCACCTACGCCAGGGTTAGAGGGTTTAATCATGTACCTCGCAGGTTACCAAGGTATCAAAGTGATAAGATAATCATAATTGAGTTGTGTAGGTAGTTATCTCATGCTCACACCAGGTGAGAGAGTGCAACGAAGAATGGTGTATCTTTTCCTATATCCCTAGGAATCTACTCATGCAAAAGTATTGTTTATCGCAACAAACATTGGGACGTCCTTCAAAAATTTCAATTTGTATTTCTATGTATCTCGGGCTGAATTTGACAATAGGAAGAATCCACGAGACTTTCTTCTGCCAGTTTGCATAATATTCCACAAATTGAGCATTGTTGGGATAATTGCCTTTGATGACTTCGAGGTCAGGAAATAAAACTACATGAGAATGACAGTGGATCAGATGAGGGACTTCAAGTTTGACTGGTTTGTATAAGGAATGAAGGATGATGTATTATATCTATTTGATCCCGAATATCAAGCGGTCAATCTTCTCCTCTTCTCGCCCACCCCATGAACATTCAAGATTCTAGTGACATGCAAAGATTCAAAGGTCAAAAGATTGGTTCAAGTAGAAGAGTGCTTCTTTCATTGAATTTTTCAATCTCTTGTCTCCATCGAGGAAAGTGTCTCTCACTTATTATCTCAAGGTACATTTGGAGGAATCTTCCAAGATGAAGCTTGTGAAAAGTGAGTGTATTGAAGTTTCTCCCTCTAGGAGGCTTCATAAGAAGGTAAAGGTCATAAAAGATCTCGGTGAGCCACTTTAATTAAGGGAGCTTGATACATCACAATCTCCTAATCATCCTTGTAATCCAAGTGTTTCCTCCTTAGCAATCAAATCATCTCATCTCAAGCAAGCTCTAGTTCCTTATCATGTTCGTGAGAGTTCATCTATTCCTAACTTTGTGTCCACACCAGTTAAGACCTTCCCATGGGTACAAGATTTTCTTAGAGGAGAGTCAAGAATGGTGCAACAAGCCACACACCTAACTTTGAGGCCATCTCAAAGTACATCAAAACCAAGCATACCAAGAAAGCACAAACAACTTCTTGTTTCTTCACTAAGGCTTATAGATCTTAGTATGTGGAAGTTACACGTTCTAAGGTTATTAAGCCTATGGGAGAAATTACACATGATTTTTATGATCTGACTAGGATTTCCTTGGGACATGCCACTCATGAGGAAATGTGCACCTATTCAAAGAGTTTACAACCTGATTGCTTACAAGGAATGAAGAAAATAAGCAAATTATGGAGCAACTAGAAGATTGTTTAAGAACCCTCACTACCTATGTACAATCATTCTTGGAGCCTAATGTAACACCACTTCCTCTAGTAGAGGTTATCTCTCCCATCAATAGTTTTGATCCTGTTATCAACTAATTTTGACTTCGCAAAATTTAAAAAAAAATGGAAATTTTGAAATCTATCAAAAGTGTTACTTTGCATGGTTTATCACTCTCATCATGACCGTCTCATTTTTATGATCGTTCCGGTCTTCGTTTCATCCATTTCAGGTGAGAACTCCACCCGCCAGGACTTAAACTGCGTTAAATATTAATTAATTAATTAATTACTCTTTGTTTAATAAAATTGATTTTTAATAACTTTGGAGTATTTAATTAAATAAATATTAATTAAAATTAATTCAACAAGTTTTCTTTTAATTTATGGGAAAAATAAGCTTCCGCTTCCCATTACTGGGGATGCCAAATTGGCTTCCTGGGCCCAGATTTCCCCTTTCCTAGCAAAATTGTTTTGAATCCTTGCTTGTGGGATTTCTTCCCCCGATTGCCAAATTAATGAATTGGAAAATGGACAAAAATCTCCCGATTTCCCACATGGGGAAATAAAATGGAGATTGCCAGCCCTTGCCATTTCCGTTGGCAATTGGCCATTGCTTTCCATTTCCCCTTGTAATTAATTCCACTACCCGAAAGAAGGGAAGTTGGATTAATCCTCATAAATTCCTCCATCAAACTTGTTGGAAAGAGTCGTGCGAAGCTTTCCAAATTGCTTCTTATTTCTTCTAAAGGAACATAATAATATTTGTATCACATCCCTCAAACAATACTAGTTTATTGTGAATGCCATTTTGAAGGAGAAATACAAGGAGGACAATCCAAACAAAGGCCACACAGTTAGAGAAACCAGTCCATTTGTTCCTGACAACAAAGGTCATGCATTGCAAAGGAGGACAGTCAAAGTAAATCTCCACGCGGCAGAAGGAACAAGTTTCAATGCCAAATCCGTTTCTTGTGCATGTCTACACATCAGGAAGAGGAAGTTCACGTTGGAGGGAGAAAGAACTGCAGGTTTTGGAAGGAAGCCCACAGCTCCACACGTGCCAAATAAAACAAAACAACAGCTTCCTACGCATGCCCAAAAACAAGAGTCCACGTTGAAAGGAGAAATAGGAAGGAAATCCAACAATTTGCAAATTCCACGCATTTTGTTTTAATTTTTGTTTGCTTTTTGCAGCAGAGGCCACACGTGGGGATGAGAAAATTGCAGTCTATGTTGGTTTTGAGAGGAGTTACCCACGCATTTGCAAATATATACAAAAAAAAGTCCAAAATAAGCAAAGGATAATTTCCCAGACCTACGAACACACAAGGAGAAGAAATCAAAACTTGTGAGAACATAAATCAAGAAATTCATCCAATCCCGCAAATGAGACAAGAGGCTAGAGAATGCGTTGAAAACCTGCAACAAAAAAAGACAAACAGTTGGAAAAAGGTATGTTTTAAAAAAAACAAATTATATTTTCAGCCACATTGAAACGCCTAGGCAAGAAGACAAAAGTCAAAATTTGAAAAGACAAATCTGTAGAGGAAGAAATAAAAAGTCGAAGATTGAAACTCCACATTGAATGCCTTTCCAATGTAGAGGAAGAAACTAGAAGTCAGAAGATTTGTGAATAAATCTGAAGTTTTAGACATGTTGGGCACCCAAAGATAAAATTGAAGCTTCAAATCAGGAAAATGCATATGAAAATTCAAATAGTTTTCCAAAATTTGTATGAAAAGATATAACCAAAGAAAGGAAGATAAAAGCCGATGAAGATAAGAAATAACAACAAGTGTGGGAAAGAGGAGTTTTTACCAGCGTGAAGACCAATCAAGAATTGTAGTCTATCTTTGTACCAGTAAAAAGAGGAGCTCAAGACCACTGTCCACGCATGAAAGGAAATTGACACCCATGCAGGCCAAAGGAAGGTAAAAGATCCACACAAGAGTGCAAGGAGACAGTCCTCCATGCATGCACAAGTTGGGCACAACTCTCAACACTCCACTAACCATTCTCTTGTACAAGCAAACAAATGGAGATACAAGAGTTGTCCACACTACGCAGCAAAGGAGATTTTAATTATTAAAAACAGTCCATATGCATGCCTGAGAGAAAGAAACAAACTCCCACACATTTTCCAAGAAAATTTTCCACGCACTTGCAATGGGGAGCAACAGTTTAAATGCCCAACCATTCAAGAAAGAGAGTTCCCACGTTTGCCAAAGGAAAACCAGTTCACGTCTCAACGCAAAGGAGATCTATTTCCAACGCATTGGCTAAAAACATCAATTTCAAGCTATTTAATAAAAAGATTTCAATGCATAGCGTGAAATCACGTTCCAGCACTCAGACAAAAATATCACGCATTCAAACGCATTACCGATGTATATCAGCACAAAGAAAAATGAATTTAATGAAGAAAACAATAGATGCGGAAAGAACGTGCCATGGTAGTAGTAGCTGTCAAGTAATCAACTTTAGAGCTCGATATTGCAAAGACGGATGCTTGTTAGGAAGAAAGGTTTGGTTCCTTGAATTCTTCCCATCTTTGTATACTCATTTTCAAAATTTCAAATGTGCAGCACCTCATTTGATATTTTTCACGAACCCAAGAAAAACCCAATTTACTCGATTTTGCCGTGCGCGCAGTTTCAGCTTGGCGGAAGGCCTACTTTGAGAATCCATATCTCGAGCCCAGATGATTTTCAAGAGAAACAGTTTGGTTCATTGAATTATTCCCACATTCATGTACTTATTTGAAAAAATTCAAATGTACAACAGTTTGTTTGATATTTTTCACATAGTCAAATAAAATGCAGTTTGCATGATTTCGTTGTGTGCGCAATTTTCATCTTCAAGGTAACTCACTTTGAGAGTTTATATTTTAGACTCAGATGATCTTCAAGAGAAATGAATTATTTCGTTCAATTATCCTCACCTTCATATGCTCCCTTGCCAATTTTTAGATGCTCAAGGTGACGTTTGGTATTTTTACCAGGCTAATTTTACAGTGATTTGTGCAGTTTTGTAAGATGGAAGTAATAGCCTAAAATCACACTTATGTCACAATCATGTCATCTCCAAACAAAATGATTTTACGGTATAGGTTCCAGGGAATTCTACTCACCTCAACGCTTCATTCAGAGTATGAGAATATCGTTGATACTAACTTGGGACACATCGACAAAGATCGATTCTGCGATCGCATATCAACCGAAGGCGAGTCACAATTTTCTTGACGCTTATTCTGAATTGGTCATCACTTGCATAGATGCACCATGAAACTTGCATAGTGTGGTGGATCTATTCATTGACAAACCAAGACCAACGACAAGTGCAATTGTGTGGATCATCAAGTAAGACCACATCATTCTAGTGTGTCCATGTCAGCTCTTAGTTAGCAGTGGGTGCGATACTTCATCGGCCAGTCTTAAAGTTGGAGCATTCTTGAATTGGATGATCGTAAGCATATCATGATGGAAACACTTTGGGATGGTGACAAAGACAAAAGACATAAATCCAGGAAGTGAATTGCAATTTTGGCTCTTGGAAGATCTTCTCAATGGCGAAAGATCAAAAGTTGGATTCTGACAAGCCAAGGTGGCGTAATGACTACAGTCTCGCGACAAATGAATAATTCATCATGGAAGGCTATTCGGAGCATGTGGAGAATTATGCGTAATTGTGAATGTGAATACGAATGAAGATGAACTTGCTCACACCAGGATGTTGCTCAAACAGAGGGGTGGATGAATTGCTCAAGTTTCAAGATCAAATTTCTTATTACCTGGAGGATTGTGGAGCACGGTCAATGAGTTCATTCTCGTATGATCGGGATAGGTGGACTCTTGGCCCAATGGATAAGGCACTGACCCTAGGTGTTTTGATCTAGGTGGCACATTGTTGACTAGGATGTCTAGGTGTGCATCCAAGTCATTTAAGGTCCACATGTACCCATTACTTTTATTTATGTTTTTTTTTTTCCTTAAATGGCTTTTTAAATTAAGTGGTTTCTATTTTTGGTCACTTTTAATAAAGTTGGTTGAAAAATTCAAAATTCACTTAAGTGCCCTATTTAATGATCATGTAAACCCTAACTAATTTGTAACCAACTTTTGGGTTATAAAAGGAAGTCAGGGGCTCATTTGTAAGGGTGAATTTGAGAGAGGAGAAGAAAATAATTTTGTATGCAAGCTTTACTTCAAAGAAAGAAACTTTGTGTTCTTTTGAGAAGACATTTTGGAGTTAATGAAATATGAACTTTGTGTCTCATTCATTGTCTCTTATAGCATTTGATGTTCTTATGTTCATTAGATGTTAGTGTTTGAATCTTGCATGCAAATATTGTCTTTGATCTTATTGTCAACGTTATTAATTTGTTGTTCTAGTTCACAATGATCAAGCTCTGATTATCTACTTGCTCACGTGTGTTCCCTTTTACACATTCTTGTTTAGCTAACTCAAACTCCGTTTTATTTGTGTTAGTTATTCATCTTTCCTCTTTGTGCAATATTAGGCTCTATTTTTACCTAACTCTTGCATGTTCTTTCAATTCATTCCATTCCACTCCTTTCCTTCATTCCATTCCATCTCCCTCATTCATTTTTCTTTCCATTGATGTTCCAAAACACCCCCACATACAATTTTGAATGTACAAATGTAAATACAGTTTTGGTTTTCAATAAAGGCAGCCTCACCTTCATTGAGGAGGGACTTCATTCCCACACTATTGCATGTCATTTGAATGCGTGCAAATCCATATGCTAACAGATCCTCGAGTGATCAAGAGAACACAAGGGTACACCATGTAGGGAGATCCATGATAAAAGGGTGGAGAATATTTTAGAAAAAGGAAAGGTATTAGCGCCCGAGGTTCTCTCTTTATTCAAATTTACCATTGCCACTATTTATAAGGTAAAGATGACCAAAAAAGAGATTGAGAAAGAAAAGGTCCATTGGGATAGTGTGTTTTCGTTGGTGTTCGAGATGATTTGTCTTGATGCTCACTCCTTAGTGAGCTAGAATGCATTCACATGTATCTCGGATAATTTGTCTCATGTGTGGTCATGCACAATGAGTGCTAGGCTGTGATATGATAAATTATGTTATCTCTAAGCTTTAGTCTTGTGGGGAACAACATCTGAAATATTGGAAGATGTTAACAACAATGTGTAGAAGATCAAATCACCTCTGCTCAGTGAACAATCATCATTGGAAGATCTCCTAAAGTATTTCTAAGATTTGGTCTAGAAAGAGGTAGTAGATCCTTTCTATTTCAATTAAGAAACTTTGGAAACCCTTGCAGAAATTAGAGGCTCAATATCTAATATCCTAAGAGATCACCAAGTTTGGTTCACACAATGCAAGACCATTGGTGGCATTCTTGAGACTTGGATTAGTGCTTTGGGTTATGTTTTCATTCCACAAGCAGAGAAGGTGGCACTCACAACAACTTGTTTGAAAGGAAGTCAAAGGAAAGGAGTCCATTCTAGGAGCATTTCCTCAAAGTTCTCCAAGAGCTAGTTCTTCATCATTAGAAGCTTCCTCATCCTAAGATTAATCTCTCTTCTTCTCTCTCTCTTTTCCATTGTTCTATACATTTTAATTCTTCATTGGGAATGTACTTTTTGACTTTTTTTGTCTTATTCACTTAAGTGACGTTTAATTTGACAATGTAAAATTTCCTTTTCATTAATAAGAAAGAAGCTTATTTTTATTCCTATAGGAATGTGAAAGGTCATCAGTGGTAAGAATATGAAAAGTCATGTGGGGGAGATGAAGAGACATATTGTAAAGCTATATATTGGGATGGATTCTCCATTCCAAAGGGTCGATATATTTTGTTCTCCTACTTTCTTCCATTCCAAAGGGTTGATAACTTTTGTTCTCCTACTACAAGCTAGAAGCCATTTCTTCTACTTTCTTTCCTATGTTCTTCTACTTCTTACTTTCAAATTTGCAAGCATTGTAATCTTGAACAACCAAGAAGGAACTTTGTATCTTTGAGGAATAAATCAATTAAACTTTGTGTCTTTGATTTTTTAATCTTACTATTGATTATACATTTGTTTTCTTCCTATTGAATGAAGACATACTCTGGTTAATGTTGGTGAAATTTGTAAGTGCCTATTCGCTTACCTTAACCCTCTCTCTTTATATTATTATATCTCATTCAGCTCTCCCAAGTAGATTTTTCCCTTGTATTCATTACAAAAAAATTGTCACGAGTTTAATGGAGTATTCATGTGTGATCTTTGGCTTAGTGGCTACCACATATTTTACTTTTTGCATTGATAAATGGGATCCTCCCCATTCCCAAGAGGAGGGACCTAGTCTTGTGACCATTGGTGAAAAACACTAATTTGTGCTTGCATAAATTACTTCGCCAACATTTTTGGCACCCATCATGGGAGATTTAGTTGTCCAACACCCATAAATATCCACAAAATTATAAAAATTAGATATCGAAAACCATAAACATTCAAAAAATATAACATTCATGAATTCAAAAACTTCGTTGCTTAAAAATCCATTGCTAATTTTTGCAAGGAACATTTCATTTACCAAGATAGAAATTCCATATTCCTTTTTGAAAAATATTGTACAAGTTGGTGGAAAGAAGGTATACAAGAGCTAACCGAGAAAGTGGCCTAATTGACCCTACATTCGGAGAACAACAAGTTGATTTCAGACTTCCTATTATCTAGACAACAAGGCAGTTGCATGAGAATTATTTCATGAATTTAAATTTGAATTTCCTCTTAAATACCCCCACGAAGAACTAGTTGAACACCCTTAAATATCATTCATCTAGAAGAGGAAGAAGAAATGGGTGCACACATACCATGGGGATAGAATACAGGGCCGTTGGTTCTAGCTCTTCCACTTCACGAGTTATGTAGAAGATCGGGAAGAACTTCCCCAAGTTAAAAAGGGGTGGAATATAACACCTAGATGAGCACATTGCTACATTCACCAAAGATTGTGGTGTATAAGGAGTTGAACACAAAAATTTTGTAGTCTTGTTTGTTTATGGAGTCATTTCAGGAGCTATTGTAGATTGGTTTTACCACCTTCTAAGGAGATCCATCACAAATTAGAAGTAAATGAAAACCAAATTTGAGGCTAGATTCAAACCTATTGAAGACGTTCATGCATTACTTGCACAATGGTCTCAGTTATAAAAGGATCCAAATGAGGATATGAGGGATTTCATTGCTAAATTCAATAGGTTTCTCTATAAGATTCTTGAAGCTGCAAGGCCTATTAAAGACAACCAATTGAGGTTCTTCACAAATGCTCAATTTTCGGAGGTGGGATTCATCCTGAGAAGATCTCAACCCACTACCCTAGATGAGGCCCAATAACTTGCAGTTGATGTAGAAGATGACCTCATCATGTTTGGAAAAATTAGGAAAGGGTCACATAAAGATAAGGCTCAAGGTTCTAGTTCGAGCTATAGATCCCTTAGTACAAAAACTTACAAATGATGTTTTCTCTTAAAAAACATCTTGCTCAAAGCACTCCATATATAGATATTCCAAGGAATAACATCTAGAACAAACAAATAATTGTTGTTATGCCTCAAAAGTTTGCACTCGAAGCTCCACGCGTGAATGCCACTTGCGGGACATGTTCATATGAGGAAAACAAGGAAGAAGAGGAAGAAGGTGAATTACTCGTTGAAGAGATAGGCTCCATAGAAGTTGGTTTCTTTGAATATGCATCTTCTTCTAAAGATGAATATGAAGACTTCATAGCTGATATGAACAACCATTCTTGTGTTATTTTCACATGTTCCAAAACTGTTGAAAAATAAAAATCATCGAAGCATGTTGAAAAGGAGAAAGAGGACCTCCAACCGATGACTCTACAACCAAAAATAATAGTAACTAAGTGAGGTTATTTGCTTACTGGAATATTTTGAGTAAGCTAAGAAGAATCTCAAGTCTGCATGCATCCTCCAAACATCCTATATTTCGGGTAAGTCAAGAATTTCCACTCATTCTAAGAATAGTGTTTCTACTCTCGTATCTCAAAAGGGTAGTGAAAAATATGCCTCTAATGTTCCTCAAGTAAGTCAGCCTACTCCTAGTGTTTCTAATGTTCTTGAAAGTGTTTCTTCCACCTTTGATATCATAGATAATGTAAAGAAAGCTAAGGTTCATATTTTTGAATCAGAATATATACAAACTCATCCTGAACAATTTGATGCGTTGGTCAAATTTATCAAATGTAACAACTCCAAATCAAATGTGTCGAATAATTCTAAAGGTTTACTCCCCACTCTCATACAAAACAAAAGCCATAATCTCTTAACTTCTTCTCCTTCATCTATTGATAACAATGTGCCTTTCTATATTTCCCTTTTAATTAATGGATACCTATTAAATAATTGCATTATTGATTATGGTACATCTGCTAATGTCATGCCTGCTAAGGTTTCCCAATCTCTTGGCTTGAGTCTCTCCCAAGCATTCGGTCATTATTACTCCATGGAAACAAAGGAAGTTTCTCTTGTTGGTAGGATCGGGATGCCAACTTGCTTTCGTGGTTTTTCTAGAAAAGTGTTTCATGAAACAATGTTTGTGGTGACATGCCGAGACACCTACACTATGCTTCTTAAAAGAAGTTTATGTCAGGATATGGGAGGTGAAATATAAATGGGAAGGTATTTTACTTGATAATGGTCAAGAATGAAATGAAAAATATCCTCCTTGAACCAAAGATGAAATATACAGTTTAGAAATCAAATGACCCAAGAGAACAAATAATATTCCAAGATAGGGAGGTTGGAAAGATTTTGTTTGAGGATGAGGTAACATGAATTATTTCTGAGTTCCGAATAAGGCTAAGAGATGCACATCCTTGAAGAAATAAAAACAAAAATTGCTGATGAGGTTTGGAGTATGGAATTTGATAAAAAAATTCATCGACTAGATCGAGTGCGAGAATTGTCTTGTACTCTCCACAAGGAGATTTATTTCCTTTGTCATCTGAAGCTTTACTATTTTCTAATCCCAACAACACCTGCTGAATATGGGGCCCTTTTGCTTGGGCTCAAGAGATTGAGGCCTTTTTATCACTATCCTAAATCTACCCTAAGTGTCACTCCCTTATTTAGTTCATTCTTTGGTTCATGGATTAGTAGTTAGTTCTGTTAGTGACCAATTTCAATTTGAAACTAGATGTGTAAGCTCGCTAAAATTGGAGAAAACCATGACTATGCATCTACTAAAACTGCTCTGTAACTATTTTTTCCCTAGGACAAAAGCACCCAAGTAGGAAAATAACACCTAGGCATTCCTATCTGAACTAGGTGCTTGTGTCCATGTTGAATCTTGTGGCCAAGTCTATTTTTGACCATATTTTGTAGCTGATTTTTGTTATGTTCCTAGTGTCCATGTTTTTGTAACCATGTTCTATGACTACTAGGAGGGTGAAAAGGTTCACCCAATGTTTTCCCCACTCGTTTGGGGTGTGTGAGATGAACAAATGCAAACAGAGCCCAAATGAGGAAGAATGAAAATGATGTGCACATATGATATATGAATCTAGTAGGGGAATAAGGATTACACACAGAGTAGTTACCATGGCCTTGAAGAGAAACAAGGAAAATACTTGCATCAAGTGTTAACGACAAAAAAAGTAAAATGCACACTAAAATAGTAACTAGTAAAGACATATAGGAAAACACCAAACATGGGCGCTTTCTGGTAGCTAGTAGAATACACGGACACCACTCAGGATGTCACAAGACAATCAGAGCCATCAAGGCTTTTGTAAATAAGGAAATCAAGAAAACATAGGGCATAGCCTGCAAACAATGACAAATAAGGTACAAACAAATATGATAACCATGATTGGAAGGAATCCTGTAAGGAAAATACCACACATGAAGCAACTATTAACATGTTAGGGAAGATAAATAGTATGTGACAATGTGATATCTGAATATAGGAATAAAAATGTGAAATATAGTAATGATAAGACATGATAGGAAGTAGGAGAAATCTAGATGCCCCAGGACCCTCGGTGGACCGGTAATGGACAAGGCCAAACATCATACATTGTGTAAAAACCTGTAAGTGACTTGCATTCACCTCAAAATACCATGTGAACGCACATGTGTGTATGAAAAATGATAAAGCATACTATGAACCGTAATAACATGTTAAGCAAAGGTGCAACATATAATAGTATAAACAAGGAAGAATGCATCCAATCAAGATCTAAAGCTAATGTTTTTGGATTTTTAAATGTATATATGTGAAGGAAAATCATAAATAAGGGAGGAATAAGGATGTCCCCTAGTGTGGCGTGTGTAATGTAAGGTCCATATGAAGAAATCCTCAACAATCAAGCATGAACAAGGAACAAGAGTGCATCATCCGGTGGTGTGGGGAATTAAGAGGCCACTAAGTGTGAATGCCAAAATGATCTATGCAATGAGAGTACTAGGAAAGGGCCCATGATTAGCTGATGTAAAGGAACTATGTATCCGAACATGATTCGAGTCCGATGGGAAAGGGAGGGTGCATGAGGCCAAGTATATGAGATAGGTATAGATTGAGCATGTGGAGAAATAAAGTGTGAAATATGTCTAGATGGAGTATGTGACCAATGTGAAGAGCTTCCCCCATGAGGTGGGCTATGAGATCTATAGATACGACAAGGTCTATGAGTAGTAGCCATGTGTGAAGGAAACTAAGATGGATGTGCATAAGAAGGATTAGGATTATCAAGGATAAAGAACCATCATGAATAGGAGAATATACACTAGGAGTAGGAGCAAATGAATATGGGAGGCTTAGATGAGCCAAGGAAAGATGTGTTCGTGATCTGTAAATGTAAAAAAGGTAAACACATGTGAACACGAGGCAAGGACCTAGTGTTATGTGAAAGTTCTGTATGATATCATATAGGGTAGGATTGTGTCATGAATATGGATAAACTTGAATATGTATAACATTGGTAAACACAAGAGCTACCAGATAATAATGTCAACATGGCGAGGGAAAATCTTATAGAGTCCAAGATCCCAACTAGATGAGTAAGAAGTATACAAACAAGAAGAATGTGTCCATTAGGAGAAAATAAAATAGATGTAACATTGAATTTGTCAAGCATAATGGAAAAATTAATTGCAAACATAAGGATCAATATGTGAGGTAAAAGATGTGTAACATATGCATCGTGAGGAGGCTTGAAAATATCAACATCAAACAATGGAGGGAGGATCAAGACTCATCATAAGTAATATGTGTAATTTGGAAATATTGGAAGAATTAAAGTAGTATGAATTATCCCCTATGACCATAGACATAAATGTGGAAAGAGGGGAATGGATTTCCCCCATGAATGCAACAAGAGAATGTGCAACCATTCTAAATGAATCATGCATAGAATCTCAAAAATTGAAAGCATTAGGAATCATTTTCAAATCAACATACAATGCTCTAACTTGTGAGGAGGAAGGTGCGAGAGAGAGATGTAACATTGGAGGTACACGATTAACTAAAAATAAAATATATGGGAATAGTTAATCTGATCTAGAACAACATGTAAATGTAGTAAATAAATGTGGTAAAAAATATAGAAATGACCCAAGAAACTATAAAAATAGAAATTCTAAACCCTAAAGTGCGAGAGAGTTAGAGTGAACTCAACTAATTAGAGGAGCTCATTGAGGTGTGTCGCAGAGGTGGTTGGAGGAACAGAAAGCATGAATGATTGTGTAAAGACCACGAAAAGGTGGATCTCGAGGACTGTTTATTTGGACTGGAATGCTTAGAGAGGGACTGGGGAACCTGTGGGTGCTCTGGTAAAAATGGGTGCCATAGGTCATGCAAAAGATCTAGAACTAAGTTTCACAAGTCGACAGGGTGATCCAAAACCCTAGCTATTTGTCACATCAGTTATTCGCTACTTTGTGTCATGTGTCATTGATAATCCAAGATGATGGAAAGACCTACAAAAAGCCACAAGCACTATCAAAACCCTAAAAAAGAAGAATGCAGATGAATGGGTCGAACCGACCTTAGTTCTTCTGATAATAGTGGGTTTACTAACTGAGTGTTGCACTAAATTTCAAACCCAAATGTAGTTCTGGTGTGTGTGTGCATAATGTTCCCTAGGTTCTCTTGTGCTAGTCACACTTTGTGAAGTAACAAGCAATAACTATATGTAGAAAATGTAATAAAATGTGTGCATGGAATAAAATATAATCCCTCCCCTTATGCTTGTGTGATACAAATGAACCATCCTTGTCCTTGTGATGGAGCTAATGGATGTAAATGATCTCCAAATGGATGCAACTCTAGATGGATGATAGTAGTGACTAGTGCTTGGTCCCTCATTATGGTCTCATAACTTTATATTTATAGGGTTCTCTTGATCTAATTTCATAATTAACCCTAAAATGGCTAACCACAAAAAGATAAGAATCAAATGGTTAAAAAGTGCCCAAAAGTGGTAGGAAAGTTCAAAAAGGATCGGGGTGCCCCTGGTGGGACCAGGGAACCCATGAGTGCCCCAAGATACTATCATGGGCACCCATCGAGGCTAAAATAACACAAAGTGATGAAAGTTGACTGGGCATGTGGGTGTAAGAGGTTGGGAATGATGAAATAAAATAAAGAAAGATGGCCAAAATACGGGGTTAATTAGTACTTTCTTCACTCAAGAACCTTCTAAATAGTATTATGATACGGGATTAAATAATATCTAAAGTGCATGATTTTGTGACTACATTTTCCCCACTTTATGTTGGTGAGTGAAAAGATCGGTAACATAAAGTAGATAGAGATGCGTACTTGATTTCCATGAAGATTGTAGTAGAAAACACACCGATGGACTAGAAAAAGCGTGGAATGACAAAAAAAAGATGGTGGAGCGTGGAAACTAAAGATGAAAATGCACAAAAAAGTGATGAGAGTGAACCTAGGGTGGAGACACATGTGTAGTTGCTGATGTGTGTGATGTACCTGCATGGTTAGTATGGTGTGTGTTGTTGTGAAGTGTTGTTGTTTACATTTTTGTTTGTTGTTTCCCCATTTGACTACTTGTTTCTCATACGGCCGGAATGCAAGGAGAAAATGATCAAGTAGTCAAATATGTATGTATGTATGTGTAAAAATGCAATGTAAAAGATGCATGCATATGTATGTAAATGTAAATATACAAATGAAAAGTGTAAATGGAACATGTGCACCTGATCCATGTCGAGAAAGAGAGTGTAAAGGATATCTTGTACTGTCGGGGTTTTTGGGCGATCTGACGCCATAGGACAAAGAAGTGTAGGGAGGAATTCCATGTATCCTCCAAGATTTAATTGTTTCCTTGAATGTGTGTGAAGAGATCTTTATATGTCCTATGGGTTTTTTTGGGTGATTCGACGCCACTGGCCAAAGTAGTGTAGGGAGGCACACCCAATGTAACCTCCGAGCCTGTAACTGCTTCCCAGAATGCTAAGGACACCATGTCCTATAAAATCCGTGTGTACGGGGTTCGTAGACTGGTCTGAACCCACTCATTGTATGTAACCCATAATGCCAAGGGTGGAAAGTGCATTGAACTAAACCGGTGTAAATGCACTATGTTAGTATGTAAAACCCCAAATGATGTCCCCTCTCTTTGGGGGCATATGCATCATTAGATGATAGGAGAATGCAACCCCAAAAGAGGACCAACCACATGAACTTTGAAACTCTTCCTTGCAGGGGGAAGGGAAATGCACTTGGTAGAAACCAAGGTGTGTACAAA
Organism: Taxus wallichiana var. yunnanensis; assembly: GCA_018340775.1. Classification (NCBI taxonomy): domain Eukaryota; kingdom Viridiplantae; phylum Streptophyta; class Pinopsida; order Cupressales; family Taxaceae; genus Taxus; species Taxus wallichiana. The sequence continues at coordinate 143,792,348 of CM031236.1, forward strand.
AAAAGAAGGCTAGCCAAAGACAAGTGTTAGTACGAAAAACATGCATATAGAAAATAGTGTATAAGCTACACAAACAATGTAAAGCTACCAAGAAAAGTAATGTAAACATGTAAGAAGACAAGTAAGCCACACAAAGTGGGCTGCAAACATGGGACATCACTCATGATGTCGCAAGACACGCAAAGTCCATCATGGCCACATACAAAAAAAAAGTGTGCACACCAAACATAGGGTAAGGCCCGCATATAAAACAAACAATAGCAAAAAATGTAATAAACAAGTATGGAAGAAAATATCCTTGCATAACAAATGTTGCACATGAAGCACCCATTAGCATGTTAGAAAGATAACTAGTATGTCAAAAGCGTGTATAACCAAGTAATGTAAAGTGATAAGTACAAAATGAAACAATAACACTTGTGAGAGACAAATGTGGATGCCCCCAATGACCAAGTGTAGGAAGGGTAGAAGGTGAGCATCCATGTGCGTGTAAAATACCTGTATTTGTGATCACAACTAGAAAAATATGTGAACGCACATGTGTGTGGATGATATAGATAAATGACATACAAGTAATCTAACTAGCATGTGTAATAAAGTGACCATGAACAAGAAAAAGTAAGCAAGAGTAAAAGCAACCATAATATGTAGTATGTTGTGGATGGATGGAATGGAATGAAATGGGAGTGATAGGATCCGTGCCCCCAGTGAATGGAAATGTATGCAGTGAGGTTCATTTGGTTTTCCCCTCGTACTCAAGAATGAACCATAAACGAGAGTGTGTCATCGGGAAATGGTCAAATAGTGTGTGTTGTGTCTAGCGCTATTATGATGAGTATGTATGTGTAGTGATGATGATATGCACATATAGAAGAGATATGTGTCATGAACCCTATAGCATATATCACGAAATGTGTATATGATGACAAAAGATGATCAAAATGATGAATGAGTGATGATTTAGCCTAAAGCGTATATCACTATAAGATGAATAGTAGGGAGTGGTGATGTAGCCTAAAGCGTATACCACTACAAGATGATAGAATAAGTGACCATTTAGCCTAAAGTGTATGTCACTAACATAGAATGTTGTCATGATGAAAGGTGGAATGATAAACACGTGATGAATGTAAGGTCCATTTGATTTGTAAACCCTCGGTAGTCGAGTATGGACCGAGGAACTAAAGTGCGTCATAGGGTAGTGAGTGCAACACGTAGAAGATAATGCAATATGTGTGATGATAATAGATGACCATGTGATGAGTAGAAATATGTAATGTGTGATGTAATGTACAATGTATATGTGTAAGTGTAATGTAATGATGTAGTATGAATGGTATGTAGTATGCTAGATGTGTATATGATGATGTAAAATGTGTATGTGTATAGATGTATGTCAAAATGTTGAAAATGTATGAATAAATGTAGTATGTATGACACATGATGTATGAAATGTAATGTGTAGTGTCTATAGTGTAGTGTGTGTATGGTTCATGTGTAGTAGTAAGCCCTCAAATAGTCAAGTGTGAACCAAGCACAAGAGTGTGTCATCAGGTAATGATGACTCTAAAGTATGAATTAATATGAGTATGATAGGAGATTGATGTATGAGAATGCTAAAGATGATGATGTAGTAGATGTGGTGATGGGTGGGGGGATGTATTAAATGTTATGCCCCCCAAGTGTACATGAATGAATGAGCTAACCAATAACCATGAAGGATGAAGGTCCTCCATCGATGCATGTGATGATGAAAGTGTATGATCATGCTCTAAGAGTGGTGGTATAAAAGGATAAATAATGTTCGGTGAATGAAGTCTATGCATGTGAGGGATGAATGTATGATGAGAAGGTCATGGCATCACAAAATGTTGGTGATGGAGATCACATGATGCTGAATGCGAAGATGATGAAGACCCACATGGAAAACCGAGGTGGTGATCCTATGTTGAGATGGTGAATGTCGTAGTCCTAGGATATGGGCCTATATGTGTGTAGGACTAATGAAGTGGAATGATGTGGTCATGTAGATGGGGCTTAAGTAGGTGAGCTAGGAGTAGACTGTGCTTTGAGAAACATAGAATGTGATGTGCTAGAAGAAGTAGATGATGTGCTAACTACTGTGCGAGGAGATGATGACCATGGAGTAGATGGAGGGACACCATCAATAGAAATGACCTAATTTTTGTGAATAAATTTAAGTCAAATGATTCATAGAAATGATAGATTGAGAGTGACGAATCCAATTGAGACCAAGAAGCATGTCGCATCCGTCAACTATGTTTCCAACGAGGAAAGGTACAAAGCAGTGTAAGAGGACCAACCGTAACATGTAGCTTAACAACACCAAAGGGTTTGTTGAAAGGGTACTCAATTTGTGATGGAGGATAACCGATAGCCTTGAGAAGTGAAATAGAGCATGCACTAACGGGCCATGATGGGTCAACCTTAGTGTTATTAATGGAGGTCAACCAACAAATGCATTGATATGTAAATGATTAGATGTAAAATTTGCATGATAATCATGATCGAAAAAAGAAATGATTGGTGGTGAAGTGTCAATATTTGCAACTAAGAAATCAAGAGCCCCAATGCAGGAGAAGGCACTGTGTGATAGACATAATTAGTTGATGAATCGTTGTTTTGGTGTTATGTTTGGGTAAAGGGTTATTAAAGATCTTGAGTTTATGATTTTCATTAACAGGTGGAGATGTTATGGATTCCAGAAGTTCAATTTGACCATTGTCAAGAAAATATTGAATGAGATGTCGTAGCTGAAAAACAATGATCAATGGAATGTCCTTTGCATTGATGATAATCACAATAAGAATTGTCATCAAAATTACGTCCTTTTGGGTGAGATGGATCAAGTTGTAGAGGTGACAATAAGGTAATAAGATTACTATCGATGAGTTATGGTAGCAAAAAACACTTGGAGGTGTACTAATATTAGTAAAAGTATGTCTATATGGTTGTGGTTGAAGCTCCTTAGGAGTAGAAATTGTGTTTACCATAGTTTTTTTGTCATGGGTTTAGTGTAGAAGACTTGAATGTTGGCTTACTTTGAAAACATGTGGATGATGATGCTTGCTCTTGATATTTAAGTTTTCTTATTGCTAAGAGTTTATTCTCACAAAGTTTGAGAGTATGAAAAATTTGATCAAATGAAGGAGAAGTCTCAAAGAGAACACTCTCTTGTAGAGGTGGTAAGAGACTCTAAATAAATAAGTCTTGAAGCTCGGGATCTGCAAAGGACATTAGACATCTTGGCTAAATTATTTTTGTAACACAAGACATAATCAGATAAGTGTTCGTTAGACCCTTGTTTGAGTTATGCAAGTTGAGCATAGGAGATCTTAGAGCCAATATTGATAGAGAAATGTGTGAGAAAGGCATCGACCAGATGTGTGAAAGAGACTACTGAATGCATACGGGTAGGTCATAGAACCAACACATCACATAGTCTTGCAAACTACGAGGAAAAATTTATTAAGATAGTATGATCATCTGCATATAGTCAAGGCATGCTACATGAAATGCTCGAGATGCTCTTGTGGGTCACCATGGCCTTTAAATATAGGTAACTTAAGAGAGATGAAATTAGGCAGGAATGGATAGGATGATATAGCGGGCGCAAAAGGAGTATGCAACAATGTTGTAGAGTCTAAAGATAGTGGTGTGCATGAGGTAAAGTAAGATAAAAAATGGTGAATTTGGGTTTGTAAGTCTTGATATAAGGAGGTCATATCATGAGAATTGGAAGAAGAAGAACCAAGGCATATGAGGAGAGATTAGGGAATGGGTGGGAGAGGTAGTTGTAAATAAAGGGAGAAGAGACATAGGTGGGTGGAGTAGAGACCATATGGGCGAAGAAGCAACTACAAAAGTTGAAGCATCACGAGCCCTTTGAGTGGAAATTAGAGCATGTAAGACATGAGGGAGATGAGTAGGGTTTTCACGCAACGTTTGGCAAAAATCGGTAATAGTATTAAGTTGATCTTGGTCAACATTGGTATCTTCATCATAGGAATTCTCACTATCAGATGCCTCTATTTCATGAAGAGGCACATTATTTGAACTATCCAAAGGATTTTTAGCCATAGTAGAGACTAGAACTAGGGATATCAGCCATTTGTTTGGAAACCCTATGGGTGAATGAGGGTAGATCACAATATTGAAAAGTCCCAAAATGACCACTACGAGTGATGGGCATATAAAGAAGAAGCCTAAGGAGAGAGTGTATGCGAATATCGGGTTCACCAAAATGATTAACTAAAAATAAAATGTATGGTGATAGTTAATCTAATCTAGAATGACATGTAAATGCAATAAATAAATGCGGTAAACAAATATATAAATGACCTAAACAACTATAAAAATATAAATTATAAACTCTAAATTGCAAGGAGAGTTAGAATGAACTCATCTGATTAGAGGAGCTTGCTGGACTATGTCGCAGAGGTGGCTGGAGGAACAAAAAGTAGGAACGATTGTGCAAAGACCCCGAAAAGGATGGATCCAGACTATAGGCTAGATGGAGTGCACTGGAGAGGGACTGGGCACCTGTGGGTGCTCTAGTATGCAGAATGGGTGCCTTGGTATGTGCAAAATATTCGGAACTAAGTTTCACAGGTTCGGAAGGTGGTTCAAAACCCTAGCAGTTTGTCACATCAGATTTGTTGCATTGTGCCAAGTGTCATTGATAATCCAAGATGATGGAAAGACCTACAAGAAATCCACAAGAAGTATCAAAACCCTAAAAAGAAGAAGAATGCAAATGAATGGGTCAGACTAACCTTAGTTACCACAATAGTGAGCTTACTAACTAAGTATTGCACTACATTTTAGACCCAAATGTAGTTCTAGTGTGTGTGTGCATAATGTGCCCTAGGTGCTCTTGTGCCAGTCACTTTGTAAAGTAGCGAGAAATAACTATATGTAGAAAATGTAATAGAATGTGTGCATGGAATAAAATATAATCCCTCCCCCTATGCCTATGTGATTCAAATGAACTAGCCTTATCCTTGTGATGGAGCTAATGGATGAAAATGATCTCCAAATAAATGCAACTCTAGATGGATGATAGTAGTGACCAGTGCTTGGTCCCTCATTATAGTCTCATAACTTTATATTTATAGGGTTCTCTTGATCTAATTTTGAAAGTAACCTCGAAATGGTCGACCAACAAAAAGATAAGAAGTTAAAACGGCTATAAAGTGCCAAAAAGTTGAAAAAGTTAAAAAGGATCGGGCGCCCTTGGTGGGACCAAGGCATCCATAAATGCCCCAGATACTAGCACAGGTACCCTAGTTGAGGCTAAAATAATGCAAAGTGACGAAAGTTGACTGGGCATGTGGGTGTAAAAGGCCAGGAATGAAGAAATAAAATAAAATAAGATGGCCAAAATACGGGGTTAATTAGTACTTTATTCACTCAAAAACCTTCTAAATAGTAGTATGAGGCTCGAGGTTAAATAATATCTAAAGTGCATTAGAAGTGCATCAAGAGTGAGACATAATAGGAGTATCATGAGTTCCAATAGAAAATCAACCTTGGAAATTAGTAGCACTAGGGCACGTCCCAAGAGGAGAAGGATGTGCAATTTAGGTAATATCATGAGCATCATATATGAGATAAATATCAAAAGGAGTAGCAACATGAGGTGTGGAATCTATTGTAGTAGTATCCATGGAAGAAGGTGTAACAAGGGCACGTGTAGAAAAAACTGTATGCATAGTATGTAACCAAGGATGGCCTAGAAGAATATTATAAGGGACATCATGAGGCATAGCATAAAATAGAACTTTAAGAGTGTAAGGTCCTACAATAATGGGTAGAGTGATTTCTCCCAACACTTTCTTAGGGGTGTTATCAAAGCCACAAATATATAGGGTTGATGGAGTCAGATTAACAACAGAAAGGCCTATTTGATGGAGAAAGGAAAGATTGCATATATTAAGACCGAGCCCAGGATCAACTAGGACACACTTAATTATGAATTTGAACTTGAATATAGAATGGGGAAGAATTTTCATCAAGTATATGGTTAGCCATAAAATAATTTTGCATAAGCAATCCAATCAGACAAATAAATTTGTATGGAAAGTGATGTTGATAAAAAAGCAATTGTTGTCAAATTAATAAAACAACCATATCTCGAAATGGAATTTGAATTTTGTAAAACAAAAAAAGAATTTTTGAATGTTATAAGTTTAAAAAAACCTCCAAGGGATTTGGCCAAAAGTGTATATTTTCCGAATTATGTCGTAATTAGTAAAATTTACAATTCTAGATTTCAAAAATTGGGCTCAAAATTATGGAAAAAAAGGTTTTTGTTAGATATGGAAAAAGGAAAAATAACCTCAAAGGAATTTGAAAATAGAGTCATTATGATTGAGATATGAAACAAAAGGTGATTTGAAAATTGGGAGCCCTAGAAAGTGACCCAAATCGTATGATGAAGCATGAAACCTTAGGAAAAATTTTGTAGATCTGATTTGTGGTAGGTGATAGATGGAACTGAGGTTTAGATATAAAGATTAGATGCATATATGAACCCTAATGCAACTAGGGTTTGGGTTTGGAGAAGAATGGATCCATTAAAGAGCATGCAAGGGATCAAGTTCACCAAATGATTTAATAAAATTTAAATATAAGATAAGGACACTATTGATTAAATAGATATAACAGTAAACATGCAAGACCAAATAAAGGAAATACAAGCATAAGTGATAGACATGGTTTTGAGAATGAATCAACTTGTTTCTATAGGTTTGAACCAATTTTGGACTAGGGAACATGCTTTGAAAAGGTAGATTATGGACTATATAAGATCTAATTCTATAACTAGACTACTGAATGTCGGGACATGAGCTCTAGAATGGGACATGGCCTCCAGGTACTTGTGTCATTGCAGGCACTTGGTGTTTGTGAGAATGCTTGAGATCTAGTTCCTTTTGTGTTGCTTAGTGTTGCTCCTTTTTCACTATGTGTCACATTAGTTTCATTATATCGTCCATGTAACCTAAAAAATAAACCCTAGATAAGCGCACAATACTCAAGAATACATTAGATGAATAAAAATTCAAATGCTTGGTTGGGTGACCTCAACATCACCCCAATGTGATTGTCATGAGTATTGCACTACATTTCAAACTCTATGTAGTTCTTGTGTGTGTGTGTGATTGGAATAATTTCCCTTGAGCTAGGATGCCCTAGTGCCAATCGCATAAATATAATAACAGGATACAAATACTTTGTCCCAAATGCAAATGTGTGGTATGGAATTTAGAATAAACCCTCCTATGTAATGAAGTATGCAGTCCCAAAATGTAGTCCTTGGTGTAGTATATAGAAAATATTAGCTCCTTGTAATAGTATGTGCCTCTTGAATGCTTGCCCCTAATGAGGTTAAATAAGACATGTATATATATGATTCCCTTGCTTAAGTTTTGTCATTAACAAGTGAAAGGCCAACCAAGATTGATAAAAGAAAACAAGAAAGAAGTAACATTCAAAATTTCAGAAAAGAGGTAAAGAGGACATAGGCGTCCATAGGGGACAGTAGTGCCCGAGTGCTCATGTGCCTAATGGGCGGTCCTATACAGGGTGCTCAAAATGTCAGAAAATGAAATCATAGTTGAGTAGGATGTCGAATGGAATGCAAGACTATAAGTTGTCAATCAAAAGCAACAATCAATAAATATGGAAAGGATAAACACAATGTCAAAACAAAGTAAAAAGGGTTGTTAATGAGTAGTTCTCTTATTTAGGAATCATGCATATAAATGACATATTTAGAGGCTAGATTTACATAGTAAGTGCGTGATTTAGTGACTACAATAAGATCTACACCCTCTTAATGTATTATAGGTTTTGATTGTTGTCTCTCTTTTTTTTTTTTAAAAGGCCCTTGTTACTTGAGTTTGAAGCTAAACACCAACCAACCAAAAGCTCTCTTCATCAAGGCATTATGGAATTAGTACAAGGAATGAAATAAAGAATATGTCAATAAAAATATTTATATTGGAGGTAGTAAAATCATCCTAGGAGGTGATCATTAATTATGTTGATAAGCATTTTCCAAACTAGAACGAGGTCAATCTAATAATGACAAAGCTATGATGACATGGATTGACTTGGTTTTCGATATATGGGCAAATCACAACCCTCAATGTATGTGGCATTGTTTCGATAAGTAGTCTCAAATTTTTAGGTGAATCACATAATTATTCGACAACCATCAACATTCACACCACACCCATGAATCTTTATCCAATGCATTTTTTTGAGCTTGGAAGACATGCATAAGATTACTCTTGGAAGTGGATCTTCATGCACCTTTTGATTTATGGGGTTTGATTCTCCAAAAAAACCTCTATAATTTTGTTCACATTTTTTATCTTTGGAGAATTTTTTTCCGTGGTTTTCTCTTAGGCTTGATCAATTAATGTATGACTAAGGATCCCAAGCATTTGGATGAAAGAAATGATGTGGCCCTATGCCATAAATGGAAACAGAACCGTATGCCACTTATGGAAGGTCAACTGAATTTTTCCATTGAGGATAGATGGATGACGAGGACATGTTCTCTAGGTACAACACCACAATATTCTTTATTTTCACTCTATTTTTCTATTTTTATTGTTCTTGGTCAAGAATTTTTAGGAAATCTAGTGTTCACATTGGTATTGGGTATTTTCCGTAGAGTAAATATTACTTACAGTCCAATTAAATAATTAGTAAGTTAATAGAATATATTGTTCTAACAATATAATCTATATAGCATTGTTATACCCGAGATATTTTGTTATTTGGCCTTCCCAGGTTTGAGGAAGTCATTTACTTATCGAATTTGTCCAAATATCTACATTTTGTATCGAGTAGGGTTAAGATCAATGCGCGTCTTTGAAGTTTTTTTCCTAATCTCTATGTAATAGCAACATAACAAAGTTATTTTACAATTGTTTAGATTCCATTGTTGTGTTTCGAGTGAGAAGTTGAGATGTGATTGTCTTAGTGGGACGTGATTAATGGAAGTCTAAAATGTCATGTGCAACAATTCAAAATATTTTAGCATGCGATCGATTATGATATGCATTAGCACTTGATCATTTTCTACTAATCGATATCATTGTGGACATTACGAACAGGTTGCACTTTGAAAATACTACATCAACGAATCGGGTACTTCATCTTCACATGGTTTCAACAAATTTTGGACTTATGCTACCATAATATCCATCCACTCCTTGCACATACAATGCATCAAAAATATTAAGAAGAGCCCAATTAAATAACATGTACTTTGCATGCCTTTGTTATGTATATCTTTAGAAAATTCAAGTCCATGTTTATTAAAAGTCACCTAACGTTTACTTTTGTTTTCTGGTTTGTTTGAATATTTTTTTAGTTTTTGTTGAGGCATTTAGTTATAAGTTTTGATTTTGATTTTTACATCCATGTAAAAAGTGGAAATAAATTCATAAAGTATTAGTGATATTACGTAGTAAAAAAATCTTTAATACTTTTGTAACTATGTGTGGTAGTCATCATTAGTGGAAATATTGTTTTTGTATTGTATTGCTTTAGAGTCAATATTAAATTCTGAAAATCATTGGATTAGTATTGTAAGGGTCTCATTTCTTTTTGTTTGTGTTGTCATTTATTAATTTCAATTTTTAGTTGGAATTTACAAATTATCAATTTTTTTATTGTCAAAAATGTTGTCTTGACAATGTTATATGTCGTCATTATAGTGTAAAGAGTCAATTTGAGTCATCATCGTCATGTTGTCAAAGTTAAAAAATTTAAAAAATTGTTAGCATTTAAATTGTTGGATGCATTATTACTTGTATGCGAAGTCCTATGTATTGTTTCTACATTGAGGAGGGAATTTATGAAAATAAACCCAATGTAGAAACTAATAAGCTTCAAGTTCACATTTGTTGAATAAGCAATGTTATTCATCGGAGGAAAAAGGTACAAGAGGAAGGAGGTCGATTAATGACCTATCATCGGTCACCAATGACAGGCCACAAAGAAATTGTGGTGGCATTTTGTGGTGTGTATTTTGCTTTCTACTATTGTTTTAGAGTTCCAGTTTCAATTATGTGTTCTATGGTGTGCTTCTCTTTTAGAGTACTTGTATTTGTTCATGTTCAGTTGGCACTTTGTTCTTGTGTTCAAGATTGTAAACAGTGATCAGTATTTCCTACATAATTCCTTGATGTGAAAATATAGTGGAAAGATAAAAGCACAATGAAATGTAGCATCATGATACTTGAGAGGTTTAATAGTCAGATGTGTTCCTGTTCATACCTAGGTTAGCGGTAAATAGTTGTAGAACCATTGAAGGATGTGCAGATGGTTCCTGTTTGAGTTCCCACATTGAGTAGGTTAGATATGTTCCCTATAGTGATTGTTTGATAAGTAGATGGTTCATGTACATGTTCCCACACTAGTTTGGTCAGATGTGTTCTCGACAATGTATTGTTGATAAGAATTTGATGTGTTCCTTATTCTACCTTCAGTTCGAGTTGTGTGCCAAGATCATGAGTAAGAAGAGGCGATGAGTTACGAGAAGAAGTGTGACGATGTGTTTCTAGTGTTCACATTGGTATTGTGTATTTACTTGTAGAGTAAATATTACTTATAGTCTAACTAAATAATTAGTAAGTTAGTATAATGTATTGTTATAAAAATATATTCTATATAGCTTTGTTATACTCGTAAAACTATTAACGAGATATTTTGTTATTTGGTCTTCCTACTTTTAAGGAAGCTGGTTTGCTATCACCATGGCTATTTAATAGCCATTGTATTATGTTGAATAAAATATAGACGAGCATTATTATTGTTTTTGATCTGCAACTCTGTCCAAATATCTACACGAATTCATTCATATTGATGATTGTTTTAACTTTTAATGGTATGAATGTGTAAGACAAATTGAAGTGTTTAGTGGACAAGAGAGATGACTAAGGGATTCAAACATATGCAAGCTTCCCTATCTCCAGGAGGCGATAAAGGATATTCTACAAATACATCCAATTGATCGCAAATTTCCACCCAAGGCACTAACATGGCTAATGGAATGTTTTGTATTCATGTGACCACCACCACCATGCTCAATATATGGAATTTCCATTTCACGTTGTTCCACCTATAAGGTTTCCACTAAAAGACTCATTAGTGGTATCCTCTCTTTTGAGTTTTTATTTTTGTTAGGAATAGGGGAAAATATAAATGTATATCTATCTCTAAAATGTTTATCTAAAACAAGATTTATGTAACTTTGTGGGGCGGAGAATATGTACAGACATGATTTTCCATTTGAATCTTCGAGCAATGTTGAAGATTCAAAATTTTAAATATTTTCTATAAATTTTTACTTCTAATAGTTTTTTTTTGTGTTGGGAGTTAATGACCCTTACGATCTCACACATATCTTATTATTAATATTTAAATTTATCAATTTTTCGTAACTCTTACAATGTGTCAAAATTTAATCTTAGTATACCATGTTTTTTTGTGTAGTATTTTTTTGATGACAAGTGTTCCTTATATGGGATGAAGGTTGTTGTCAATGCAAATTCGATAGTTTGAAATTGATTGTCAAAATGTGTTGATGGATGGAAATTTTGATGGTGTGGATTCCCTCAATTTTATTATTATTCATTCAACGAATAATGAATGGTTAGTGATTTCCCATGGATTAGAGGAACATAGAATGGTGGCAATTTGTTTTCTAAATAACATTGATATGAGTTTGGTTACTAGTATTGTTGTGAACAATTAAAAATCAAGGGTTCCCATTTCTCGATGTAATAGATCAAGGCCCTTCGTTTATGTTGTCTAGGATATAAACTATAAGAAATGTGTTTACAATGTATAACTACAAATTGATGGTGACACTAGCATGTGAAAGTAGCTTTGTTGTATGAGAATGAGTGATACATGCTCAAACCTCAAGTTGCATTGATTAATACCTTTACTCAAAAGCACATTGGTCATGAAATAACCCTATATGATTCCCATTGAGTGCTCATCGGTGAGGATATAAATGTGTCACAAGCCTTGTTGTGTTTAAGTGTTACAACCATATAAATTGACTAAACATTCATGTTATCAAAATTTTAGGTTGTTATCACATAAAAATTAAACTATCCAAAAATTCTTGATTTGTGTTCTCTTGCGTCAAACTCACTTAAGAGACAAATTTATTAGTATAAACACTATATGGAAGAAATTTTGTCTTCTTTGATCTTGTTTTGGCCCCAACATGATAAATAACCCCCAAGTTGCCTTGCTCCCTTTGGTCGTCAAATTCCCAACAGTCTTCGTCAAGATGATATGTGTTCCATAAAATTTGTCCTTGACTTGTTCCACCTTGGCCTTCTAAATTTCAACTAGTCCAAGTCTAAAAATTACAAATAATAAATAATAATGTCGTAAACCCCATCATTTACCCCATAAAGGCATTTTGAATTTGTTCCAAATGTTCATATGTTTTATAATGGCTTGATTGATCCAATCTGGTAGAAGGTGTTTTAAAACTTATACATTTACATTTATCCTTGTGTCGCCCCATCGATCCTTTTGAAGATAGTTGGAACTCGAGATCAATTAACTTGTAAATATAAATCCACACCAAAACACCAATCCGAATGCTTGGCAAGGCACTTACAAAATTTGACTTATAATAACCTTTCTCGATAAGAGGTTTAACTCTGTTCATAGGGTTGGTTGAACAACAAGAGTTAGTAGGGAAGGTCGTGCCATAATAATCGTGATTAAATGTGACTACGATCTCTTGAAGGACATGGAAAAAGGGACGGTTTTAGGCTCATCAATAGGGTAGTTACAAAATAGTTCATTGCCAAGTGGTGTCAACATATTGAGGAAATGGAAGAGCATGTGGTGTGATCATTTGAGAAGAAGTGAAAAATAAGTTAAAGAAAGCATTCAAAAGCAAGTCATGATTGTGAGGTCAAGACTACAAAAGTGTTGTGAGAAATATTTTTAAGAGTGATGATGACCTCTAAGTCACATGTATGTCTATGAAATAAGGTCAACATGGAAAATTAAGTGTTATGAGCACCACTAGGCAATACTAGAGCTAACACCTTCTATATAAAAATGAATCTTATAGTAAAAAAATTAATTAACCATAACCAAATATTGGATTACTTGATATGTTATGCCTCTACCATCCAAGAAAAACTTGCTAATAAATTTAGTTGTAGTTTCCACTGCCTAAATTCCTTGGCTAATTCTCTAACATATAGTCTATCATAATCCTCCTTTATTGATATCTTTCCCAACTATTTTTCTCAATTTCCATACATATTCACCTGTTTTTATATCTCCTCCAAAAATAACTTGCAGAAGACTTTAAAACAATACAAATTATTGAAATACAAATGTATGAATTAAATTTAACAACGAAGGAACTTTCCTAGTTTGAAGGCTAGTTAAATATCATAATCTTAATATAATTATTTTAATTTCCAACGAAGATAATCAAATTGCTATGTAAGGGTGGTTACTAACTCTACTAGCATATGTGGTTGATAAATTGATCTAGATTTCATAAAAACCATGATAAACTAAAACACATTGACGCCCCTAAATGTTGGCACCCCTGGCGCTTACCTAGTCTGCACAGACCTTAATCCCCCCGACTATATATGTTCTAGAAAATATTTCCACTCATGCATTTTGTCAAACAATTTAAGTTCACCAGGTAGAAAAATTTTGGATTTGCAAAATATGCATAGAATAATGAATATGATGAGATCGATCAAACTCATAACGTCTCATCTCATGTCATGTTTGAGAGAAGCTAAGATGACTTTTGTGAAGTAGATATTGATAACTAGTGTAAGCGGGTTTTGAAGGTGATTACTTTGTGAAATCTAAGTCGATGGACTACAAGGAATCCAAAGAACTTATGATTCCTTGAACATTGCTTCTTAGCTACTTTCTTCTTGAACATCGAACGCTTCTTATTGGTAGAGGAGGAGGTGAATTAACCAACCAATGGGTTGTTTACCATTTTTGGGGGCATTTATCATTGATTGGTTGACTGGTTAAATATTTAATAATGATGGAAGGAGGGTTCGAGGCTAGTACTCAAAAGTTTGAGAATTCTCATGGTTTAATAAAAAGAAAGAATTTGAAACATGAGAGAATGCAAAAAGGTATTTAATGTAAGGAAAAGAAAGAGATTAATATTCACCCAATGATCCATGCTTTGAAGATGGACAAGGCAATTTTAGTTGAGTGAACTTGGAAAACAAGTGTAGTAAACATCAACTATAATGTGGACAATGGTAAAATGACAAATGAACATCACTGAATAGAACATGTTCATTACCATGACATCCAATCTCATGGGAAATTTTTTACTCGTAGGATTAACTGGACATACAATAATATCAAGTTTACTAGAATGCATGCGAAAGATGTAGTCGGAGTCTCATAAGAGAAAATTTCAAAAGTAAATTATTTTTTAGATTAATGTCAAAATATAATTAATTAATTAATTTATTAGATTAATTACATGTTTTAGTAAGTAATCCACGATGTGAACTCAATCCGAGTCAACTTAAAGTCGGGCCATAGGGCTAGGTTGAGTTGACATTACTTATATAGCTACTTTTGGGTACAAGTTCCTATATAGGGCTTCTAAACAATTATAGAGGGGAGGAACCTTTTCTCTCAATTCTAGAGAAAATTTGTTGTAATTTTCTTCGGTTTCATGAATAAAATAATGTAAGGAAGTGGGATGAGAATCACTCTTAATTTTTCATGCTATTTGCTTGTGAAACTGTGTTTCGTTGTTTATAATTTAATAATTTAATTAATACTCCTATTTTTCTATTTTGTATATGATGTTATGGCATTATAGACTTTGTATTGCATATCTTTGTAGGTGGAATTTTTTCCATACGCATACGATCTGGGTATAGTGAAGACTTTGTGCTTCTAAGTGGATTAAATCCTCTTTAAAATTGTTGTTTGTGTTTTGATATTCATGTGAGAGAGAAACTTCCACATTTTTGAATTCCTTGAATTATCCAGAAATCTCTCTATGTTATCCTACTGTGGGTTTCTCCCTTCCTCTTCCTTTCTCCCTTTTTTCCTCTCTCTTTCCCATTTTTGATTGCTTTTTGTGATTTTTGGATAAAAGCACAAAAAATACAAAATACATCATATGAAGGAGCTTACCTTCTCAAACCTAAAGGAAGATCACAATGTCAATAGGTGATCTCTTTAATGTTGCAGTTTTATGTCACTTCATTGGGTGAGTCACCGAAATAATCGAATAAAATACGACATAAATCCCTACCAACATAGGCAACATGTATTAGTCTCAGTAAAATCATATCAACCATTCTTTCGGAGAATTGGCTATGCTACCCTTATCATGACATATACTATATGTTGAAAAATATTATGACTCAATCTTGTGAAAAGATTTCTCATTTTGGGAATCTTTTTACAATCTCTATAACAAGGAACCCGACCCAACATAGATCTATTTCCAAGTAAAATCTTCTTAATATATATGAAATATAAGACCCTCATGTCTAAAACAATTCATTTTATTTCGAAGAATAAATAATGCATTTTCACTATTGCCCGCATGTGTTCACAACATGCGAATTGGTGGATCACCACAATAAGGGAATGTTAAAGCCATTGAATGTTCTGTGCCAAGGTGAAAAGAGGAATATAAAAGGTGAAGATCCTAGTATTAACATGAACATGATTGAATTCACCTAGAAATTATTCTTTCCCAGTGACACTAAGCTATGCATATTGCGAACATGTAGGTCAAAGTTAGTTGAGTCAATCTGTGGAAATTATAGAATTTCATATGAACCTTAGAATATGTTTCAAAACGTAGTCTTGATGTGCCATGTTTTTGTTGTGTTTATCTATTTTTTATGTATTAGTTCAACTCTTTTGTCATTAAAACAAAAAATAATGTGATCGAAATAATCCCAAGAAGTTAGAAATCCATTAAAATGTTGCGAGTTTTAGGTTGGTTGCTATTAGTACATATTTAATGCTCAACAAACATTAGATTAAACAAACGATACAAGATGGTAAAGGTTTAGGTTTTTAGACCTTTATGAGTTAATTATAATATCCAAATACTTGGAAAAAAACTACTAGTTTTTCCATGTTTTCTCAGTTATCAAATTCAAATAGTACATCAACTTGACATGGGATGCCAAGTCCCCTTGCATGTCCTTGTTTTTATAGTTCCCGTGGAAATGACAAGTAAATTCCCCTCTATTCTCTCTCACATTTCCCCGCCCATAGAATTTTCCTTCATCAATCCCCTTTTGCACCACCCCTCTTTCTCATGCAATGTTTTAGTCCTTTAAGTTTAAGTTCTCAACATATCCCTATCAATGTCTCAATTGCACCGTTCACATGCAATTGATTTTATGTGTTTGTGCCTTCATCTTTTCTACTTTTAAAATAAGTTTTTATTCTTAAATTTTGAAAGATTTTAAATTAAAAAAAATTAAGATTCTTTTTCTCACAAAATTTAAAGATTATTTTTAAATTATTAAGTGTACATATGCTTAGATAGTCTCATAAATTATGTTTATATCTTTACATGTTAATGTATTCTCTTGAGGATTACGTGTTTATGTGATCTCCAATAGATGGTGGAGGAGGGATTTGAGCTATTAGAGGATTTCAAATAGGATGATCTTCTCTAGCTTCCTCTATTGACCTCTTTCAAATCCACTCACATTGTGCATGCCTTGTGGCATGTGAGAGGATTCATTAGAAATATAATCCGAGATACAAATTCTCAAGCCTTGCATGAATTTTTTTATCCCCGTCTAATGTTGAATGATCTCAAATGTTTCATCTTCTTTCTTCATAGGATTTAGCAAAATTATGTGAGGCTAAAGATGAGTCTCATATCCCATTGTGTTCTTGCATAACCTAAGAATTTGACATAACATTCATGCGATCAAAATTCTAGGCCATTGGTATTAGTATGAAAAAAACCGCCATACAATTTGAGGTACCACATCAAAATCCCAATTCCATGCAATTTCAAGTCTCTTTTTGGAAACAAATATATATGATTTTAAGTCTCATATTTGAAAGACGAGTATCATGAATAACCACAACCCTTATGAAAAATGCAATCAATTCATAATATTTTGACTAGTATATTCACATTGGTTTCTTCATGGATATGTTATAAAACCTTATTACACTATAATGATTATATTAAATCATTAATGTATGTGTTGCTAAAATCAGTTGGTCTCCCTCTCATTAAATATATAATATTAGAAAATAACATTTAATGAATTGTCTATTAGTGCATTTAATTTTGATAAATATAGAAAATAGAAACCCTGACCACAACAACAACAAAGTCGGCTTAAATGTGATGACTATGGAAGACTAACAAGATATATAATTTTTTTAGCACCCATCTCCATATTTTCCATTAGTTAAACCCAATTTTAATCTGTTATCTATAAATTTGGCATAAGACCACTTGACCTCTCATGTTTTTTGGTTATCAAATTCAACAACTCCATTGGATTAACATGGGATGTTGGGTCCCCTCGACATGTATATGTGTTTACAGCTTTCCCGCACTCAAGCACAAGTGAATTCCCCACAAAATGGCATGGGCTATAACTATTTGCAAAAAGTAAGGGCTCTACTAACAAGGTTTTGACCCTTCGTAGGTCTTGTTTCGCCAAATGCTTCTCGACATTCATAATGTCTTTGAAGCCCATTTGACAAATTGGCAAGAATCCATGTCCCATATCTTGTTGGCTAGATTTTCGCATAGCATCAAACCTAGGCGGTCATGAGATAAATCTCCCTCATTTAACCGGTGAGGCTCCCGTGTCGATTTGTCAATATAAATGGGTTTTTATCTATCAGGGGTTTTACTTTAACAACTTAGTTCATGAACCATAACTAAGAAGTTTTGCAGCAAGTAAGCAGCTGTTTAAGAAAGGAAAATTATAGAAGAAGGAAGTAGAGGAATTACAGAGAAGAAATAAGGAAGATGTGCATCCCAATTAGTAGATAGCAGAGCTAATTGCATGCACATAGAAGAAACTTAATAGATTTGAACACACAGAATTCTAAAGCAAAGGCAGTTCTAGATCCAGATCTAAAATAACACAAAGTTTACTTTAAAGATCTAAGATTTAAAAACAAGAAACACAGTACGCCGTGACACAAAGTTCTCCGGAAACCTACTTCTTTGTATTCCTCTGCAACAAGTGGCTCTCAGGGGTTCAACACAAAGTCTAGAACACAATATTGCTTCTTACCAATTCTGATCGATGATTAACCCAGTAGGTTCTTCTCCTACTTATAGAATGTAGGAGGAAAGTACAAATAGAAGACTCAAACTCAACTAAAGTATGAACAACAAGTAAAGATGACATTTGGCAATCATCCTCAACTAACTTCTTCTTAAGTGACACATGTATCACTTAACTAATAGAAAGGTTCCACATGACTTCAAGTAATGCTTGCAAAACCAATAACTTAGAAGTTTACAATTTCATCCGGGAACATAGAAAGTAAAAGAAGAAAGAAATAGAAGAAGTCATGCCAGCTGTAACATCTACATCTTCTTCTTGTTCTGATATCTGATATACTTGTCGAACATATAGTTCAACGATCTTTCCATCTGTTTTAGCTCTTTGCTTCCTTTTACGTCCTAAATTGCAGCAATCCTTCATTCAACACTTTCTTTGCATGCTTCCACTTCTTCCAAACTTGGCTCAAATCTCGCAATGTCTGCCTGCAGTGTCACCAGCCTACTGATAGAGTTCACCGTGAAAGGCTTGGTGGCTTTATCAATCCTCTTTTGCACCATCAGAAGAGAACCCTCCAGGGAATCATGCACCTCGTTAGAAACAATCCGCACGTATGAAGTAATACCTCCATCCACTCTTTCCTCAGTGAAAGAAATAATACTCGCCCAACAAATCGATGTTCTACTCTCCGCATCCTCTTTCTCCGAGATCTCCAAACGGAAAGATACTGCAAACTCTAGCTGCTTCCCCTTCTCGACTGATCCATCCGGCACAATTTGTTCTGCAACCAATACATCTCCCAGCAGCTTGTTGATCTCAGCCAAAATACTCAGGTTACTCTCTGCAACTGTATTCATTCCTTCTATGCTTTCTATCAGTTGCTTTAGTTGATTTGCTGCATCGTTCATAACCTTTAGGCGGGCTGGCACTTCCCCAAGTTGCACAGAAGCTTGACGAATAATCAGATCCTTCCATTCGTCAATAGCCTTTACTTGATTGCTTGCATCTTCCATTTCCTGCATAAGATGATCACTCACCTGTGCTGAAATGGGCTGAACGGAAGGTTTAGCAACCTTGGCTATGATCTCACATAATTGAGATATTTGCTTCGTAGCTCTTCTTTCTCCGCCTTTTCACTGTCAAGCCTAAGGAACAAAGCATCCAGCAACGTCTGCGTGTCCTGCTTCAATCCTTCAGTGGTAGCTTGACCGAGTGGTATTTTGGTCACCGTCACATCTTCTGCCGTGAGTTCCTCTTCTACCTTTCCTTCCGCGGGATTGATATCTCAGCAAACTTCTCTCCCAAATCCTCGATGATCAACCTAGAAGTTACTTTAGCAACTTTAGGCCTTCTGTCTCTTCTGCTCAGATCCTGAAGTAGCTGCAAGTCATGTTCCTCTAAGTTCATCTCTACTCTTGCTTCCGGAACCAACTGCAAAGCTAACCATTCCGAGAAATTACTTCTCGGAGAGTGAGAAGTTGCTGAGTGCACTACCATTTCCCGCTCTGCATCCTCTCCATCAGAAAGTGCCACAGTATCATGGCTGCCATCCTCTGAAACATCCAAGGACAAAGCTCTTTCGAACTCCGTCATCTGCGCAGCTTCTTCAACATCTCCTCTGAAGCGGGTGCTTTGAAGTGGCTGCGGAGAGAAGATGAACGTTGCTGGTTTTAATGAAGGCATGGAAGCATCCTGCTGCTGTGGTGCAATAGTTGGTGATCCACTACGTACTGGAGAAGTCGGAGTCAAAGCTATGGTCGTAGAAGTGGTCTTCTCTTTCTCTTGAGATCTTCTGCGTACTTTCAACTTCTCGGACCTTCTGCTGCTCTCTCCTTCATGCTTTCGCTTGAGGGAATCTCCTGCGCCGGGTTACCCGTGATTTGATTTATCAATACTTCATCAAGGCAAAGATCCCTTCGTTAGCGACCCATTCAAGTACTCACCAACACACTCCGGATCTTTCTTCTATCAGTGCAGCGGCCGCCATTGCTATCTTGCAGTAGAGCTTTATCTCCTCCCATTTGATGGTAAGTGTCAAGTACCACGTTCCCATCATCTTTAAGATCCGCAGGTATCCGCGCTAGTCCAAAGTCAAATACTTGCTTTGCCGACAGCCTGCTGAAATCTTTCTTTCTGACCTCGTACTCACTTCTGCACTTCATCCAGAAATCTTCTAACGAAGGCACATGTGCATACTCCTGGGAGATTGTCTTCCTGGCTATTCCAAATGGATCGAAATTAAGCCGTGCAGGGAAGAACTCTTGCTCATACTCGGACAACATCTGTGCTTCCATTCCTCGAGCTCTGTGAATGCTGATGCAACTGTAATATCCCACAGTGAGTGGGAAGAAGCCCGTAGACTTGTGTCGCTTCGATCAAGGTCGTGTAACTCCACAAGTTGCTGCTCACTCCATGGCAATCAATCTCACTTTCGGTACCTTGGCATCTTTGTTGGTTCACCCGAAAAGCTCGTAACCACGATGTATGTGAAATCGCAAACCGGATGAATACACTTGCCAATCTTGATCTGCTTCCCATGCTTCCTCGCTTACCCCGTGAGTCTTCAAGTCCTTGTCTAACCTGCGCAGAGGAAATCATAGAAGAAACCATCGTTGATCACTTTGAAGTCCTTCTCGCGCAGTGCAGCGCATGAGTCGTGGGTAGCACTCGAAAATGGGATCCTTGGAAAGAATACCACATCTATCCAAATTTTGGAAAAGATACCTGTGAAGGCTGCGCAAAGATATACCAAGTATGAAGTCATCTTGAAGCTAAAGGTACGCTTCACGCTCGCAGATTGCTCACCGATGTTGCTTTAATAATTTCCGACCATTGATTATAGAATCAACCTTGTTGATTTCAATGGTCTGATGAAAGCATACATCCATGTCCTAGGAAAGTGTAGGCATTCGCTTCACCATTCAACCCGCATAGCAATATGACAATATCATCCGCCTCCCGCACCAAATTGGATCGTGGAAGAGTTCTCGGGAACTTGGAAGGGGATCTAGGCTTCTTCATGAACCGGCTATTCATGATGCTCACACAATCAGCTCTATGCTTTTCCCACCTACTGTCAGCATCCTGAATGCTAATAGAAGTCACCACCTTTCGTACTGGAATCTTCAAACAATAATCGAAGAATTCCGCATCCAAACGAATTATTGTCTTTCCCGCAACATCACGCACTGATCTGGATGAAGGATGATAAGATCTAGCACACTCCATCACAAACTCTGGCAATTGGGCTGTACACGGGAAAGCTGCAGCTCGAATAATTCCACTACTTTTGACCGCACGCATGAGTGAAGTCTTTCCAACTCGGATCTCACAATCAAATCGAGAAGAGGTTCTGGGCCTAGATCCGTGTCTCCTATGTCTGAAAGTTTAGAAGCAATGCATGAATCCATCGTGCTCTCTTTTTCATCTCCTTTTGCCATGGCTTTATCAATCTTTGTCTGAATAATTCTTTTTCTTCTAATTTGGCCGGATTTCTTCAATACTGTGCGAGATCCGACAATTCTTGATTCGGAGGATATTTGCAATGTATTGGACATTGATAAATACTCCTTTTCTTTTATAAAGCACCTGTAATGAGTTCCTGTAATTTATTCAGACAAAAATGGCCACCGGAGCATGAATAGTGAATTTTAATTATAAAAATCTGCACTTTTCAAGCTGCTTTGCCCCAAAAATTGGTGTTTAATTTACACATAAAGAGAGCATGAATCCTTTCAATCAACACCGAGCTCTGTTACACTGTGAAAACAACTATGCCGACGAAGATCAACCTTCTCCAAAGCATGCGCCAAATCTGGAAGCTTTTAGCCTTTGTTAGCACTTTGTCTCGTGCAAAATCCTTCCTCTAATGGGGCGCACTTTTTCTCCTCGCTGCATTCTTAACCCGTGAATTAAATAATTCATCCATATGGCTGCCCATGCTTATATAACCTTTATAATTCTATAATTAATAATTGCCCTAACAATTAAAGGCAATTAATTAATTAAAAATCATGATTTTCTCTTTTAAAAATAGCGAGGTTTAAGGACAAATGACCATCCAATAAATTAAATTAATCCAATTTAATCCTTCACACAACACTTCACTCAAGTCTCACAAAGGTGCTTTTTGACCATAGCCAATTGAAAATAGAAATTAATTTAATGATTTAATGCTTCAAAAATCATTAAATAATGCCCAAATGGGGCACACTTTTTGAGAGAAGGGGGCAGCCACTAAATAAATTAAATTTAATTAATTTAATTTATTTCTTTTATTCCTCCTTTGACTTCTTTGACTTCCTCAAGCTTGGGCGCACTTTTTGAAGGAAGAAAGATTATTTAAAATAATCAATTTTAATCACTTTAATCCATCACCAAAGGGGGCACTTTTTTGCACATGTAATTCTATTTTTAAGAATTTTTCCATAATGGGATTCTTTACCTGCAGAGTGTGCACCAAAATCCCATGATCCACTTAAGTGATTTGACTTTGACAATGGGATTCTTTACCCCCGCAAGGTAGGCACTAAAATCCCATGATTTCACTTAAGTCACTTTCCTTTTATTATATCATGGGAATTTTTACCTGCAAGGCAGTAATAAATTCCCACCCGCTGCAGACCTCTATTTTCCCACTCGCAGCTTAAGTGACTTTTATAACACGGGAAAAGTACCTCCCAGAGGCGTATACAATTCCCATCCCGCTCAAGGCTTATATTTTTCCCATCGCACTTAAATCCTTTGTTTTCCAAAATGCGCCCATCCCAGAGCAGGGGCTTTTCTGCACGACTTCACTTTTTCCCGGTGATCCGACCTCCGATGATGACTTCCTCCGGCAAAATGTGCGTGTATGTTTTCCAGTGCTTCAGCCAAAATCGGGCTTACCACTCGTGAAGGAGTTGTTCCAGAGAAATTTTACAGAAAACAGAACGGGACACCACAAAAACACGAAAAATTGCCAAAAGTTACAAATAAAGCCCAAAACTTAAAATAAGTTAAAATCCTTCTGGTATATAGGAATAATAACATATTCGCTTATAACAGAGTTGAAACGGAGCGCAAATAGCCTCATACGGGGCTCAAAATAATTAAATACAAATTTCCCGCAGACAAATCCCGACGACAGAATAAAACAATTTTGGGCATCTGGGTATTTGGCGAAAAGGGCTAATATGGCTCTTTGGGATTATCTTGACGCAATACAAGAACTTTCAGGCAATAAAAACAACAAATGACCCACTATTTTAAAAGTACGAATTTTTTTCGAATTGGGTAGTCACAGATTTCGGGGTGAAATCTGAGTGACACCACATACTTTCCTTTCCACTTCTTGTAGCACTTCCTTATTATCGCTACTATCCCTATCTGTGTCTCCATTGCACCCCTAGGTGCAATTCTTTAGTAAATACACAATCAATGAAATGCCCCTCTTTCTAAAATAACATAATCGAAGACCTTTAGCCTATTTTGTCTACCCGATGACCAAAGGGTGGACACAAGGGTGACTTAAGTCACAATAAATAATTATAAAGTGCTAAAATAAAATAAAATATGATAAATCACTTATATTAATTTATTTTACTTAATTATAAAGTGAAAGAAGAAAGGAGACAAGAGCACTTATAAAAAAATGTAATCCCTATGAAAAGTGCGACCAACCTTGGGGAAAATATTACTTTGTTTAAAAGGGTCTAAATATATTTTGTTTTCATCCTAAGGGAAATGACGACTTACCTTAAGGATGAAAAATGGGAACTTAGATAGAAAAAGACCATATTATTTTTGTATCTTCCCTAAGGAAAAATGTGACTAGGCCGAGAAAGGAGAAATGGAGGGAAAAAGCATTACAAAAGATGATTGGATGAAAAGAAGGTCACTTTGGGTCTCTTCTTCCCTTAAAAGGAGAAGTAGACTTGCTTAGGACTCATTCTATGATCAGTACATTTTTGAATTTGGCTTGTAAGGTTGAGCATTTTGCAAAATGTAATTTTTAGGACGAAAACCCTTAGGAAAAGTGATAGGAGGAACAAAAACTCTTTCTAGAACTCATCATTTTGTATTGAGATTCAAGAGGAAATATGATTTATGAATCACTATTTAATTCTAGTTGGAGCAACCTATTTGAAGACAGTTTTGGAATATTTGAAGGCTATAAAACAATTAGTTCTTGTTACCTGCTTTTGGGAGCTGGATTTTAGTCACCTTTCCTAGATTGTTGGTGTGTTTTTAGGGATCCAAACCTTCAGTCTCTTTTGTAATATCAAGTCTAGATCTGAAAACTTTATTTAAATAGAACCCAGTCTTGTTCGAGTCCAATCAGTACTTTTGATTCCTACATATTTAATAAATAATTTCAAATCTATTAGTATCAAATTTCTACATTTTTTACATATTTTGGGCTCTCCAAGTATAAGAAATCAGCGTGGGATAAGAAAAACATGATAGGAGGACAGTTGCAATGGTTAATGCATCATACCCAAGTCGTATTGTCCTCTAAAAATCAGAAAATCTGCATATTCAATCTGATTTGGGCTTATAAAATCAGTATGTTAGTTTTGAATGTGAAGATTTATGTGCAAAGGCTGTTTTGTTTGGGCTTTACTCATAACCCTAGTCGCAATTTCTAAGGAATGTCTCATATCTGCATAATAGTATTTGAAAATCTAATTTTCTTTTCAAGGCTTTGGTGTTGGATTTGCTAAAAATCCAAATAGGGGTCTAATTGTCCCATTTGGGGACATTACAGTGGTATCGAGCCAATTTTCCTCCCAACATGTGAGGGAAAGATCCATATTTCAGATTTGTATGGATAGAGATGGAGAACATTTTAGATATCATTATCAAAGGAGAACTCCAGGAAGAGGAAGGATGGGTGATGAAGAAAGACCTCCACCCAATGATGAATTGAGCTACATGAATGAAATATTTTCTAGGGGTAACATAGAGATGTAGAATAGATTTCTAGAGTCACAAAGAGATCTTAGAGACTCCTTCGTAGGAGCCATTGCTGATTTAGGCAAATCCTTATGGGGGATATTGTCTAATAATTAAGGGAATCAAGGCCATCATGGTGAGGGAAGATCTTCTAGCCATCATGTGGGAAGGGTTTCAAATAATACTCTTTCCAAGTTCTTTCATGCTAGTTTCCTTTAAAGGAATGAGCCATAAGAGGAGGAGGAGAAACCACCTACACACGGCTTCACACAAGAAGTCAATATTTTTGGAGATGAGTATGCATCCTTGAATCCCAACACAAGGAAATTTATTTCACTTCGAGATTTTTGCCAATTGATGAGGATTGAAGGGAAAAGAAAAAGAGTAAACCAACAACAAGAACCAAGGAGGGAAATACAACATAGGTTGGGTAATATCAATCTTCCTTCATTTGATGGTTCAAATAAGTATTCTTCTAGGGCTTGGCTACAAAATTTAGACACATATCTCTCTTTGAACCTTATGTATAAAGAAGAGGCACTTAAGTTTGCAACCTTGCATTTGGATGGAGTTGCACATGAGTGGTGGTACTATGACATCATCACTCAAGGACATGGTTCTATCACCTCCCTTGAAGACTTCGAATTTTTTTAACAAAATGGTTTGATAGGATGGATCCGAATTACATTTTAGGAGCTAGCCTAACTCAAACAATATGGAACTCTAGATAAGTATATTTCTGATTTTCAAAGAATTACAGTAATGGTACCTGATGTTAGTGAAAGAAGGCTTGTTTTATTGTTTGTTGAAGGATTAGGAGAACCATTAAAAGGCCTTGTTAAAGCTTTTAATCCTCCATCTCTTCAAGGTGCCATTAAGAAGTCATTAGACTTGGAGAGTTCAATGCCAAAAGGGAGAAATCTACAGTTTGGGCAGCAGCGAACAATGCCTTTGGGGCAGAAAAAGAACACATGTGAGCAGCCCATAACACCTCAAAATGAGAAGCAAGGAGCAACAGTTAGTGGGCAGCAAAATAGAGTACAAGAATGGGAAAGAAACAGGTTGGAAATTGAAGCAAAGAATGAGCTAAGGAGGAAGAAATTATGCTTTGATTATAAAGAACCATGGACACCAAATCATCGTCATAAAGGTAAGGGATATATTAATTATATCGAAGCTCTTTCGATAATGAATAAGATGAATGTAATGATGATCCAAAAGAGGAAGCAAAATAATATGAGGTGGTTGTCACCGGTGCTACCTTGACTACACTAACAATTTTTCCTAGTTTTTATGCGTTTCATGTGAAGGGTGATCTTCTTGGGAAAAATATCACCATTTTTATTGATGGGGGAGCAACACACAAATTCATTGATGAAGGTTTGGTTGCTTTAGATTTGGCTTACAAGAGGAAGAATTCCAAGGATTCAATGTGATTGTGGTGGATGGGCGTTCAATCACATGCACCAAGAGGATTCCCCAACTTCAATTCACCATGGGAGGACATGAGGTAAGTGATGAATTTTATGTTGTTTGCATTTGAGGGTTGAGTTTAGTTCTTGGTGTTCAATGGCTCTAATCTTTGGGTGATTTTCATCAAAACTATCAAACCATGGAGTGTTGGCATGCGGTCCTAATAGGTGTTATCATTGATGCAAAACCCCATTAATGAAAAAGTGAGTGTTGCATTGAGGTCATACGATGTTGTTCATGGTGATATCATGATGTTTCATATGTTTATCAATTGATACAATGGGATTCAGAGTGAGGCATGCTTTCTCTTGCAAGCCCATACAGTGCCTAGATGATGAGGTATAACAAAGTAGGAGCTTCTTAGATGATTGGGAAGCATGTTGACATGATGTATAGAATTTTTGATGGTGATTAAGCACTCAAAGTAGTGGCATGTTACAAGTACAGGTGGATCACTTGGTTACATGTGCTCACTTTGGGAGAGCAGGTATAATAGCTTGGAGGTGTGACAATGTGGATTGGAGCTATATGAGCTCATGGAAGCATGCATTAAGGTGTATCATGACATATCATGTATGTTTGGGTCATTTTAAAAGGTTTTATGATCAGTTATTACATTATTTCAGTTGACCCTAGCTTCTATAGTGAGGATCTAACATGTAAGCACATGTAAATCTTAGTGGCTGGAGAGATTGAGGTATAGAATAGAAATTATGATAATTGGAGATGCTAGAGGGATGAGTCATGATAAATTTAGAAAACTTTTAGGTTCCCATGATGTGTATTTTTCCATATATGACTGATTTTGTGAGACAGGGTGAAAATCAAGTCATTTTCCAACTCAAAGTTGAACTTCAAATGTTCGTTGTGAACAGTGTGATTTGCATTGGAAATTTTGGATTTCAAGGAAGCTTCTATGGTGAGTTTATAATTTTTCACAAAAATAATTAGGTCAGTTGATTGTCACATTTTTATGAACAGATGTTAAGAAGGTAAAGTGGTCTAAAACCCTAGTTAAACCCTAGCTAGGACCAGTTTGCAAAAGTGAATTATATTGACATGTTTTTTATTTTTCAATAAAAAATAAAAATTTTAAATTGTAGAGGGCTATGCTATCTTTCCATAAATGTATGGTTGTGGTCATGGTGATGAGTGGACCCCACCTAAAAAATGGTAGTTTCTGAAGATGAAGGTTTTAGGACAAGATGGTCCAAAGCAGTAGTATGAAAAATTGATGATGCATGATGTTTTGAGGTCCAAATAGGTTGGTGGCCAAAGGGCGCTTTGGGGTCTCAAATAGCGAGGGTCTCAAATAGGGTCGATAAAATGAGCATAACTTGAGCTAAAGGTGGGTTTTTGAGATAATTAAAATTGCGTTGGAAATAATATTCATATATATTTCCAGTGATAGGAGTTTTTTCTCATGATGATGTTATTTGATAGGGCTTCCAGGGCATTCTTTGGACATGTATGTTTTTGGCGATTCAAGACAACATGTGTTCTCGGGAAAGTTTTATGTTTTTTAAAGCATGAGATGGATTGGGTGATGCTTCATATCACATGGAATATGAAGAAGAATGAAATTTTCATCAAAAAATCCATTTTAGGTATTGAATGTACGTATAAATGTTTTTATGAGCTAATATTTGGAAACATATGTTTTGACAAGTTGTTTTGGTGAAGGAAAATGTAGTTGTGGTTTGAAGATCTAAATGTTTCATGATTTATAAATTTATTATAATTGTTCTAAAGGTTCTTAAATTTCCATAAAGTGGTCACATGGCAAGGTTTTATCTTGTTTAAATGATTTTGTGGCCTTATGAAGTTTCTAGGGTGATGAAGGGTGTAGAAACAACTATTTTGAGGATTGTAAAGAGAACTGGGCCCAGTAAATGAAATAATTTGATTGGTTGATATTAATTGAGACCATGTATGAATTTTTAATGATATTTTATTCATATTTAAGGGGTTTTGGGTCATGAAAATTATGGTACTAATGTTAGGGAAATTTTAAGATTGTGCCCATGGGGTTTTGAGCCATTTTGGCACATGAAATGCTTGTTTGAGCTAGACCGAATTAATTGGGTCACTTGTAATCTGTTGTATTTCAATTTTTAATTGTTACCTTGATGTATGGGTCAAACCAAAATGAGGATAAGCATATAAAAGCATGTTTTTGGTGCTTTTTGAAACTAGTTGTGTGTGTGCAAGTGCAACAACCTAGGTGAGAGTTGATTGCAGGTGTTTGAGCATGAATTGAGGCTGATTCAAGTGTTTTGCAGGTTGAGAAAAATAAGATAACATGATAGCAAGATTTTGATGATTTTTAGAGTGTTTGAAGAGCTTGTTTTGTGAAGTGTGATCACCTAGGGTTTGATTGAAGAAGTGCGAGTTAAATAAGAGGTCTCCATTAGTTGTGGTAGAAAAAAATCAGAGATATACACATCATAAGGTGGTTGAGTGGGTGCTTGATCATCTTGGGGGTTGTAGCCTCCTTGTGGAGTTGGTGCTTCAAAAATTAGGGGTTGGTACTCCTTGTAGGGTTGGTGCTATACTAAACTAGGGGTTGGTGCTCCTTTTGGGTTTTATGCCTCACTAAATTCAGAAACATATAAATATAAGATTGTGTTTCAATGGGTTTTCTTCCCCTTAAGGGTTTCCCACTTATATATTGTGTTCTTTTGGTATTTCTTTGCTTTCATGGTTACATGCTTCATTGATGGTTTATTGTGTGCACACATAAAGTATTGAATAAGTGGATATTGTGATTGAATGTGTATGATATTTTGAGTTTCAGATATGAAATATAATTTTAAGTTTTTATAAGGATTGATTCACCCCCCCTCTCAGTCCATTGTGCTTCTAACAATTGGTATTAGAGCTGGTCCTTTTGTAGAAGTTTGACAACTTGAAAGGAGATCCTTGAAGCACAAAATGGCTAGCAACACTACAACTGGAAAGCCACCATTGTTTGATGGAGTAAATTATATTTTTTGGAGCATGAGGATGAATAATTTCATCATGGCACAAGGGTTTGATGTTTGGGCTATTGTAGAAAAGGATTATGTTCCTCCTGCTAACTCTCCAAGTACTTGAGAAAGAAAAGAATTGATTATACCAATAACTCAAAGGATTTCAATGCAATCCTAAGTGGACTTGGAGAATCGAAATGGGAAAATTGATGCACTTTGTAAGAATGCAAAGGAGGCATGGGAAAAAATTCAAGTTCTTTATGAAGGTGATTCAAAGGTAAAAATTGCAAAACTTCAAACTTTTAGAAATCAGTTTGAAAGCCTTAAAATGAATGATAATGAGTCAATTGTTACATATCTTCTTAGAGTTGATAAATTTGTGAATAACATGAAGGGTTTAGGAGATGAAGTAAAAGAAGAAGTTGTGGTTCAAAAGGTTCTAAGGTCTTTGACTTCTAAGTTTGATTCTAAGGTTTCTACTATTGAAGAAGCAAAAGATCTAACCACTTTGAAATTGGATGAGTTGCATGGTACTTTGACTGCTTATGAAATGAGGATAGGAGACTCAAAACCAGCCAAGAAGGATATTGCATTCAAATCTAAAATGAAGACAAAAGACAAGAAGGTAAGGGAGGATGATGCCACTCTAGAGATTGAAGATGAAGAGCTCTTTGTTATGATGGCTAGAAGATTGAAGCAAGGTTCTGGTAAGTATAGAGGTAAACTTCCATTCAAATGTTTTAATTGTGGAGAAGTAGGACATTTTTCTAGCTAAGTGTCCTCATAGGCATGAGAAGGAGAATGATGATGTTGAAGATCATGAGGAAGAACCTAAGAATAAGAACTACAAGTTTGGAAAAGGTAAGAAGAACTTTAAGAGGCCTAATTATAAAAAGGATAAAAGAAGTTTTTATTCAAATCAAGATGATGATTTTTCATATGCAAGTAGTGGTGTATCGACTCTGAATCTAAAATTGAATATGAAAGCATAGGAAATGAGGCCTTATTCATGACTAAAGAAGCTATGAGGTCTTCAGGTGATGGATCTTCTTTATTAGGGATTTTATTTCTGGTTATGGTAACTATTCTGATAAGGAATGTGAAGATGACATAGATGATCTTGAGAGTGTCAAAAGGAACTTGAACAAGCTGAAAAAGAGAATCAAAAACTGAATTTTCAGATTAAGGAATATGAAAATTAGTTTCATAAGTTGGATGAGAAATATGTGGTTGAGTCTACAAAACTAATTGAAGCAAACAAGTTGCTAGAAGAAAAGGTGAAGTTTCTTGTCTCTAACTCTGCAGGATAAGGAGAATTTGTGCACCAAGTATGAACAAGATATAGAGTTTTTGAGGGCTGAGCTGTTAGAAATCAGTAAGAAGACTATGTCCTTGCAAAAATTTGAAAAGAGTGCTAAGGATCTAGATGACCTACTTGGAAAACAAAGAGTTACAGATGATAGGACTGGTTTGGGCTTCAAAGAAGAGTCTAAGGAAAAAGAACTAAAGCAAGATGTTGGTGTTTCAAGCAAGGAATCAGATAAGCCTATTGTGAAAGAAGAAAAAAGTAAAACTTATAAAAAATGAAAATCAAGACCCATTAGACAACCCAATGCTTCAAGGTATGAAAGAACTTTCAATGGTCATTGTTTTACTTGTAATGCTTTTGGTCATAGAGCTAATGAGTGTAGGAGATACTCTAGAGATGATCATCCTTGGAGAGACAATAGAAGTGAGTTTTCTAAAAGAATTGTATGCTATAATTGCAATGAACAAGGACACACTTAGGTATTGCTTACATGATAGACCTAGTCAAAATGAAGGACTCAAAAGGAAGAACTTAGTTGTTTGCTACTATTGTAATGAGATTGGTCATGTGGAAAGAGTGTGTTTTCATGCTTATTCAAGACAAAAACAGATGAATCAAAGGCCTAGAGTGTATGGGAACAACTTTCAAGGAGCTAGAATGCAAGGTAATGACTCTAGAAGAACATGGGAACCAAGGAAAGACAATGTTTTTCCATCAAGAGCAATTGATATTGAGAAGAGAACCATAACACAATGCTCGAGTAGAGAAGGGAAGATGAAGGAGTTTTGCAGGTGCCTAAGAAGGCTTGGGACCTCTTTAAGACCTTCTTTTAGGTCTCCATGGAACTTATATGCCTTCACTATGCTTCTTGAAGGCATATCATTGCATATGAAGCATCTAGGTGAGGGGAGTTGTCTAAGTCATTGTGTGACTCCTCCACAAGGTCAAGGCATGTGTGTGTATACTCCTTATAGTATTGTTTTGGATCATGTCATTGGTTATTGTGCAATAGTCTTGTTGATCGAGTCTTGTATCTCTTAGGTACACTTGTAAGAAGTGCATATGGTCTGCTCATGTGATCTCATGGTGTGTAGTCCATCGATGGTTGGTCATGTATGTTTTAGTGTCATCTTGATATGTCACAATGTATATTGTAAAGTTTTCAAAGCCTTGGATATCATGTTCATTGTATTTGTGTCCTAATATGGTCTATGTTACATCTATGAGTACTATGAAATTTGTAGTGTCTTCTCTATACTTTCATATTGCCATGAAGAGCTTTCATGGAGCATATGTGGTCTTGTCAAGTGTAACACATTATCATCTACTTGTGTGAAGTCACAAGTATGGTCAATGCATTGAAAAAGGGTGTCTTGCATTTATGTCATGTGTGTTGTCGATCCATGAGGTCTGTGAAGGTTATTTTTGTCTTGTCTAAGTTGTCATAAGTTTAGTAATGATGCACATCTACAGGGTCAAGCATGTCATGAAGTCCCCGATTGAGTAAGATTCTTTGAAAATGTATGGGAAGGTGTAAAATTATATTTTAAGTCCATATACGAAGTGGTATGAACTATCTAAGTGTCCGGCTTTGTCAAAAAGTTTCTTAAGGCATGTATCATGAAGTCTACAAGTATCCATATCTCTAAGATGATTAAAGAATCCTTGAAAAATATATTGGTGTGATCAAGTGTTAACTTGATCAGATAAAAGGTGATGTGAATGGTAGTTTGTGACCTAAATTAGCTCAATTTTAGGGTATCTTCAAACAAATGGTGATGGTAATAGGTATGATCTTGCATGATCTATGCTCCTCATTCATAAATTGAATTTCTCGTATGTTTATGGAATCCTTCTCAGCGTAGAAGAACTATGGTTGATGTTTTAAATTCTAAATTGGAGTGTTTAAGATGTTCTCTACCCCTGACTGGGTTTACACAATCCTCCTGAGTGGTAAGCATGGAAACTCAGTTATGAAAGGTCAAATGATGGAGTTATAAGCTCAAATGATGGCTTTTAGAATTTGTTGTAGGGCACCTTGTCCATGGGAAGGCCCTTTTCCAAGACATTATAGCCATCGAGAAGCTAAACTTCATGGTTGAAATGATGCCCCAACTCGCACAATGGACCGAGGAGACCGAGGCTTATGAGTTGGAGTCAAGAATACCTTATCAATGGGTAAGTCGAAAATCTCATAGCTTTTCTTTTTCTCTTTCTCAGCAGCACCATCTCAACCCAAGCTCCAATTTCCAAGCTCCTCACTTGCTGCCCCAAGTGTTGATTTCATTTCTCCATTCCCTAGTCTTCCACCCCATTTAATTTCTTCTCCCCTTTACTTTCCCAAACAAATATCCCATCCAAACAAACAAGAAGTTGCACCTCCCTTCCCACCAAAAACAATTGCAAAGATGGTTGAACCCCAACCTGCCACTCCTCTTGCTTTCCCAAGTCCATGTCGGGAAGAGACTCAAGAATCCAATCAAGGAGAACAACAAGAAGAGGAGCCCAACAAAAAGAAATGACAGACAATCTGAAGAGTTGGGCTACCAAATTTGGGTTTACAAAGATCCCCTTGATGGTCAAGCCAATAGAGGAGGTCAAGATTGAAGAACCAATGGTGGCTGAGGCCGAGTTTGCAGAAGAAGAGTAAGAACAAGAGGAGGAACAATCAGTCCCAAGTCCCATTGGGAAGGAGCAAATGAATGAGACCAAATCAGATTTTGTAACAATAGAAGAAGAAGGCATCATTGATAATTTTTTTCTTTCATTTCAAGGGCCTAATTTTATTGATGAACCCATGATGGAGGAGGAAGGCAAAAAGCAGGGAGGATGTCATCATCTCTCTCACACCATCCACCTAAGAAGGTCCACAAGAAGACTCCATTTTGGAGTTGAATTTAAGAGAAATGGGCACATCCAAAGGATCAGACTGTGCCCAATCAGGTACTTGGATTCATTGGAGCCAAAGGAGAAACCAAAACCACCATGCCTACTTCGAGCATGAGGATGAGCATCAAAGTACCAAGGGTCACCATCAATACCTCTAGGAGTCCAATGCAGGTTAGCTTGAGGAGGTATTTTCCATTAATGTTGATACCTTGATGATTTGGGTGGAGGACCAACTTATTGTCAGTTTTTCACTCATCCAACCAGCCATGTTCAATGCCAAATCAGTTACATGGCTGCTGTTTTTTTTGAGGAAGGGAAGCTATTTCTCCCTACCAGTTGCAGGTTTTGTTTGAGTTCCCTTTGCTCTTGGTTAGAGTAGAGTAGGTAGGTTTGTTTTCAGCAGAAGAAGTGCTTTTGCACACTCTGCATGTTCCATTTGGAGCATGTATGATTTTCAGTTTGTACATAGTTTTTGGTGCTATTGCTCTTACACAGTGCATTCAGTTGGCTTTTGGTGAAGTCCAACTTCAAGTTTCAGCTGGGTTTCCAAGAGGCTCGTGAGGCCGACTTTGTAGTTCGATCGGGAATCAGTTTATAAGGCTAGACTCCATGCCCAATGGATGTAAAAAGGCCACTGGTCTCTTCATCTAGCAGGTAGATGTCCCCGTGAGTCGCCAAATTGTTATCCCAAATTCACCCCCTCAGAAATTTTGTCAAGACAACCCCGCACATAGAGAAAATATGAAGGGAAAACGTTTCAGACCTACGAGCTCGCATTCCAGAACGAGGCAAAGGAAAAAGTTAGCATTTGGGCCCGAGTCAAAACCAAAGCGGGGAGTCAGAGGAAAAGGTGAAAATTTTCCTTTTGACAAAACGACACAAAGGAAAAGATTGGAGCGCACCTCCCCAGCCAAAAAAAGGGTGCCACATGTCCAAGCGAGCAATGGGCCACGGAGTTTTCTGGAATTTGTGATTCTCACAAAAAAAGGGGAAAAGATAAATTCTGAACCCACAAACCCGATTTTGCCCTAATCTGGCTACCACATGTCCCACATTATCAAAAGGGGACCCATTTTTCAAGATGTTTTCCGCCCTCCTGTACGGACCCGATACAAACTTTGAAGGGGCATATCTTTTGACTCAGGGCTCGAAATATTGCAAATCTGACACCATTGGAAAGATCTCGGCCTCACCTATACCATGGAGGTCTGAGACTTTAATTTTTGAGGAGGTTAGGTAAAGGAAAATGGAGAAAATATCTTCGGGCATTCAATGCAAGATCCATCTGTCTCAACAACCAGATTGTATTTGATTTGTTTCCACCGTTTCCTCTTCTTTCAAGGCACCAAATCAAGGAATCATGTAGTAAAGATGGATTTGGGGCATATTTTATCAGAAGCATTAATAGTAGTGGTTGAGCTTCAACCCACTTTTCCTGTTTCCCTCTCTCTTTCTTCTCTCCGATCAAATCTATAAATACAAGGGTAGGATTCATTGTAAAGGGTTGTTCATTCTTCTTCCCTACCCCCCTCTCTCTTTCTTCTCTAGGGTTGAATGTGGAGTTTAAGTCTCCTCCCTTGGCTTTGTAATGGCATTTTCTTTCCTCTTTCCCGTTAATGGTGTACTGTGTGAACTCCTGGAGCAATAAAATCTATTTTCGTGATGCGTTTTGTCCATCCTTTGCTCATTTTGTTGTCTCTTCTTGCCTCTCACCATTGCAGTAGGTATACCGTGCATATCTCCTCGATGTCCATTACAGGTTTTGGGAGTTGTGTTTAATGGGTTTTGAAGTGGTGTTCTCGTGTGAAATCTATCTCTGGTCTGTGGTGCATCTTGTCCACCCTCTCCTCTGCTCAACTCTCTCCACTTCAGGTAGCTGAGATTGTGACCAACACTTCCCTTTTCTTGGTGCTATCACCTCGTTAGTGTAGGATTTCCCTCTTTATGCACTTTCTCTCCCCTGTCTCCTTGGAATTGTTAGGATAGGTGTAGTTAGACGTCATTTCTGCATTAGGAGTAGTTTAGCATTAGGATCAAGAAGAAGAAGCTAGATTTCTCCAGAGGGCCATCTCAAGTCCACAAGTCCCACAGCTTGAGAGATGGTCCCATGTTATGCAATCACACCAGATGATTCTACCTTAGAAAAGTAGACTTGTAGAAATCATCTGGGGGTGCTGTGATTTCGCACTAATAGTTTTGGATTTTGGTGAAGTTCAACTCTAAGTTCAGTGGGTTTCCAAGTGGCTCAGGGATCAGATCTTCAAAAGTTTAGATCATAATCAGTTTATAAGGCTGGACTCCACGCCCAATGGATGCTTCTAGGCCACTAGTCTCTTCATCTAGTAGGTAGATGTCCCCATGAGTTGCCAAATTAATATCCCAAATTCACCCCCTAGAAAATTTGGTCAAGACAACCCCGTACATAGGGAAAATATGAAGGGAAAACGTTTCGAACCTACGAGCTCGCATTCCAGAATGAGGCAAAGGAAAAAGTTAGCATTTGGGCCTGAGTCAAAACCAAAGCGGGGAGTCGAAGGAAAAGGTGAAAATTTTCCTTTTGACAAAATGG
Source organism: Taxus wallichiana var. yunnanensis (assembly GCA_018340775.1). NCBI lineage: Eukaryota > Viridiplantae > Streptophyta > Pinopsida > Cupressales > Taxaceae > Taxus > Taxus wallichiana. Next base: position 143,828,837 of record CM031236.1, read on the forward strand.
TACACAGAAAAGATCGATCGCACCTCCCCAACCAACAAAAGGGTGCCATGTGTCCAAGCAGAGCAAAGCAACATGTGGAGTTTTCTGGATTTTGTGATTCTTGTGGAAAAAGGGGAAAAGATAAATTCTGAACCCGCAAACCTGATTTTTCCCTAATTTGGCTGCCACGTGTCCCACATTATCAAAAGGGGACCCATTTTTCAAGTTATTTTCCCGCCCTCCTGTACGGACCCAATACAAACTTCGAAGGGGCATATCTTTCGACTCAAGGCTCGAAATATTGCAAATCTAACACCATTGGAAAGATCTCGGCCTCACCTATGCCATGGAGGTCTGAGACTTTAATTTTGAGGAGGTTAGGTAAAGGAAAATGGAGGAAACGTCTTCGAGCCTTTAATGCAGGATCCATCTGTCTCAACAACCAGATCGGATTCGATCTATTTCTATCGTTTCCTCTTATTTCAAGGTTTCGAGTCAAGGAATCATGCAGTAAAGATGGATTTGGGGCATATTGTATCATAAGCATTATCAACAGTGGTTGAGCTTCAACCCACTCTTCCTATTTCCCTCTCTCTTTCTTCTCTTCGATCAAATCTATAAATACAGGGGAATGATTCATTGTAAAGGGTTGTTCATTCTTCTTCCCTGCCTCCCCTCTCTTTCTTCTCTAGGGTTGAATGTGAAGTCTAAGTCTCCTCCCTTGGCTTTGTAATGGCATTTTCTTGCCTCTTTCCCGTTAATGGTGTACTGTGTGAACTCCTGGAGCAATAAAATCTTTTTCGTGATGCGTTTTGTCCATCCTTTGCTCATTTTGTTGTCTCTTCTCACCTCTCACCATTGCAAGGTATACTATGCATATCTCTGATGTCCATTACATGTTTTGGGAGTTGTGTTTAAGGGGTTTGAAATGGTGTTCTATGCGAACTTTATCCTTGGTCTATGATGCATCTGTCCATCCTCTCCATTGCTCACCTCTCTCCATTTCAGGCAGTTGGGTTTGTGATCAACAGTTCCCTTTTCTCGGTGCTATCACCTCTATAGTGTAGGATTTCTTTATTTTCATGCTCTCTCTCCCTGGTCCCTTGGAATTGTTAGATTAGGAGTAGATAGTCACATTTCCTTCCTTAGAAGTAGTTTAGTGCTAGGATTAGGAAGAGGAACCAACCTTCTCTGGAGGATCATTCCCATTTGCAAGTCCCACAGCTTGGGGAATGATCCAATGTTATGCAAATCACACCAAATGACCCTGCCTTAGAAAAGCAGATCCATAACTCATTTGGGGGTGCTGTGATTTTGCACTAACAATTGTAGTTTTACTTCTCATGATAGGGGAGCTTGATATAGCTCACTATGCAAGAAGTTGTAAGTGTTTAAGAGCCATAAAAACAATTTATTTCCTTCTCAATGTAGATTTGATGTTGATATGTTATCAAGCCTCTAGCAGATTTGAAATGTTGTCATTGTAAGAAGAAATGTTGCTCAAGGTGTGTGTGAGCTCTCCAAGACAAGGGGAGTGCTTGGTTGATATTTCATGGGATTGAAATGATGTTCTCAAGGCCATTCAAGGTGAGAAAATGAGGTTTGATCCTTTATCCATGCTTGTGATAGTATGCATTGGCTTATCTTAGTCATTTATGACTGTTAGAACTGAGAAAGGTGCTTAGGATTGAGAAAAAGTTGCTCAAGGTGATTCCATGCCAAGAACTCAAGGTGAGTCTCTCATTTTGTGCTTATGGGATAGAGATAGTTGTACTCAGTCGAGGGGGAGTATTTGAAGGAAGTCTTTGCATGATTGGTGTGTTATATGGCTTGTCAAAATTGATAAGAAATGCACTAAAAATGACCGTTTAGGGCTATTAACATCATGATTGATATGAAAAGCAATATTATGCCTAGTATAGCTTGTTTTAGGCCTAGAGAAGATGAATTATTGTCAAGAGAGGTGATATAATACTTTGAGATGCATGGGACTGACATTTTGGCATGATGAAGATGTGAATGATTCAAATTTAGGGCTGCTACAATACTCAAGAAGCTCAAAATAGGGTTATAGGTGAAAATGTGCTTGTTGCATGTCTAGAAGATGAAGAATGATGTTTTTGTTCCCAATAAGGTATGATTTTTCTTCTTTCATGCCTTACTGATGTTTTTAGATGTTGGAAGTGCTTTTTCTAAGGGGAGCATGTTGCTTGCATGCTTAAAATGAAGGCAAGAATAAGATTTTGTGCAAAAATAAAGAATTTGAGCTAGTTTAAGACCTTTGGTTGATGTTTCTAACCAAATCATGATGGTATGAAGGTGAAGAAGGTGAATTATTGGTATTCCATTATCATTAATGTAAAAAGGGGGAGAAGTTCAGGGTGTTTTCCATCAATGACAAAGGGGGAGATTGTTGGCATGTGGTCCTAATAGGTGTTGTCATTGATGTAAAACCAAATTAATGAAAAAGTGAATGTTGCATTGAGGTCATATGATGTTTTCATGGTGCTAACATGATGTTTCAAATGTATATCGACCGATACAATGGGATTCATGCATGCACGCTTGCTTGCAAGCCCATATAGGTGCTGAGTGATCGGTATAGTAGTAGGAGATTCTTGGATGCTTGGGAAGCATGTTGACATGATGTATAACATGTTTTGAGGGTGCTTGAACACTCACAATAGTGGCATGGTACAGGTATAGGTGGATCGGGGGAAAATCAAATCATTTTCGAGCTCGAAGTTGAACTTCGATGCTTGTTGTGAACAATGTGATTCGCAAGGACCTTGTGGATTTCAAAGAAGATTCTATGGTGATTTTATAAGGTTTAAACAAAGAATCAAGTCAATTTATCGTCACATTTTTATGAACGAATGTTAAGAAGGTAAAGTGGTCTAAAACCCTAGTTAAACCCTAACTAGGAGTAGTTTGCAGAAAGTGAAGTATATTGACCCAATTTTGATTGGTTCATAAAAAGTGATGATTGGATGTTGTAGAGGACTCTGTTAGCTTTCCGAAATGTATGGTTGAGGTCATGGTGATGAGTGGGCCCTACCTAAAAATAATAGTTTTTAAAGAAGAAGGTTTTAGGACAAGATGGTCCAAAGGAGTAGCATAAAAAATTGATGGTGCATGATGTATGAGAGTTTATATTGATGTTCATGGATGTTTTAGAACAATTTCATGTAGGTACATGGTGTTTTGAGGTCCAAATAGGTTGATTGGTCAAAGGGCAATTTTGGGGTCTCAAATAATAAGGTCCAGTAAAATGAGCATAACTTGAGCTACAGGTGGAGTTTTGAAATGATTCAAGTTGTGTTGGAAAGATTATTATGATAAATTTCCAATTATATGAGGTTTTTATAATGAAGAGGTAGTTTTATAAGATTTCTAGTGCATTCTTTGGACATGAATATTTTTGGCAGTTCAAGAAAACATGTGTTTTGATGCAAGTTTGATGTTGTTTGAAACATGAGATGGATTGTGTGATGCTTCCTATCACCTGGAATATGAAGAGGGATTAATGTGCCATCCAATTAATACATTTGAAGGTCTTGAATTTATGTAGAATTTTTTTATGAGCTAACATTTGGAAACAATTTTTTTGGTAGGTTATTTTGGTGAAGGCAAAAGTAGTTGTGGTTTGAATATATGGATGTTTCATGACTTATACCTTGCTTAGAAGTGTTCTAAAGGTTCTTAAATTTCCATTAAGTGGTAACATGGCATTATTTTACCTTTTTGAAATGATTTGGTGGCCTTATGAAGTTTTCAGGGTGATGAAAGGTGCAGGAAACAATTGTTTTGAGGATTATAAAGGAAACTAGGCCCAGTAAATGAAATAATTTGATTGGTTGATATTAATTGTGACCATGTATGAGTTTTAATGATATTCATATGTAAAGGGTTTTATGATATGGAGTATTTTTGGGTGTTGGAATTTTCCTAAACCTCCCAAAATAATGACCACGTTATGAGAGCATTCTCGAGACCTTTCCGACGGTATGCATGTTGTCCACTCAAAATTTCCCTGCTTTTGAGAAGTTGAAAATTAAAAATTTTAAAGTTAAATGTCTTTTCTGTTGTCCTTGTAATGTGAAAAGTCAAGAAATTGGAAAAATCTGCTTTTTTTAGGTCATTTTGTGTGATTTTCGGGCCCGTCGAAACTTTTTGTCCCAAGTGTCCCAGGTTCATTTGGGCTTTCTGTTCCCTGATCAGCCAGTTTACCCAAAGTCCATTCTTTTCGGGCCCGTCAGAAATTTTTGTCCCAAGTGTCCCAAGTTCGCCTGACCCGTTGTTCCCTTTTCATCTGATTCGGCTCAATCACGTATTCCACGTACTTTCGTCTCGTATGTCCCAAAACATTTGTGCGTCTTTTCCCCGCGTCGCCCGAATCGGCCGAACCACGACTTCCAGCGCTTTCGGTCCCTCGTGTCCCAAATGAACTAAGTGCCATTCGTGCTAATTTTTCTCGCTCTACCCGAATATCTTGCTTTTCAATTTGGTAGATGTGTATTTAATACGCATTTATTATCTTTCTCTCTCCTAAACGGCTATATAATGAGCTGCCCCCTATGCATTTTTGCACACTGCTTTCATGCTATCTATTGCTCGTACCCTTGCGACCAAAATTTCTACGCGCATATCCATTCCCCCTGTAATTCCATCCCAAGTCCAACCTGCAGCTTTGCTCTCCAAGTTACTATCAACATGAAGATTAAATTCCAGGGGCAGGAACAAATTTCACCACTCGAGTCTGTTGTTCTCGATATCGGGACAAAGTGAGGTTCGCCACCTCGACTTTGGAGATTTTTGGGCAAGAATGATAGACGTGAACCCTTCACCTATGGCACAGATGATTCATGACAGTGGTCTGCTTTCACTGGTGGTTTCCCTATCTCAGTGCAATGCGCAGACACAGTGCTCTCCTGCGGGGCTCATTTCAACCTTGACTCGAGTGAGTTGACAAACGTGCATGGGGAGCTCATCGCCAAACTTGACGCTGCCGCCATTGGCACTGCACTAAGGATTCCAGAAATAGACAATGCTATAGTTATTTCTTAGAATCAGGCACAAGCCCTTTTCGATCAAGACAGCGAGAAATATAAGGCGCGGGGCGAAGTCCTGGCTGAAAAACCCTAAGAAGGGGGCATCTCGTCTGTTTAAGACTCTTTTCCATGCAGATTTCAATGAAGAATTGTCAGATTTTATAATCCTACTGGCTCGGGTCATGGGTTTACCCTCTACAAATGAATTCCATTTCTGGATGTGCCCGATTATCAATATGGTGTGCGAAGGAACTCAGAATATCAATTGGGTAGAGATCATTAGTATGAACCTAACAGAGCAATTGTCCAATGTGCAGCAGACCAAGAAATTCTATATGACTTCATACTTGATGTATACCCTAGCAGCATCGAGGCAGTGGTTTGGGTTCTCATACATTGATGCTCATAAGGGTGACCCTGTGTATGCCTACTGCCCTCAATTCACCTTGGAAACTAGCAATCACAATTTCAGGAGGGTGAATGATGCTTTCACCATGTACATTGTCAGGCTCCTAGAAAGCGACACGAAGAGGAGATTTTCTGATGAAGCTATGAATCTGATAGCGCATTATGGTGCCTACTTCATCCAATTTAGGAAATTTTCCTATATAAGGCTTGCAGGCTATGAGAGCACTCCTCTCAAGCTTCCTATGTTCTGCAATGAAAAAATGGCCTTAATAGAAGTATGCAGGCAGCTGGATAAGTTGCACAGAACCTACAGGGATAAGAAAATCACTGGCCTACACTTCCCTATCATCTTGGGAAACTACACCTGCAAAACAACCCTGGATGCACAAAATATAGAAAGAGCCCTAGCTCCCATTACTGTCCATTTCTTCAAGCCAAGAACTTGTTTTGACTTGAAGAAGTTTATTGAGCAGAACATCAAGATCACTTACCATCATAGGGCAGACACAAAGGACTATTGGGCTGACTGTGCTAATGATTTTGAAGCAAGGAGAAGACATTATGGCAGGTTTTCCCTTCAATTAATCCAAGAGCTTAACCTATACCAAGTTCCTGAAGGGCTCCAGGATGATAATTCTGACCTGTACTCATATGAGTATGATAATGTGGTCAAACACACTCCCTTGGAGGACTTGGATTGGTTCAAAAAGGAGAAGGATGATTTGGCTGAAATCCTAGCTCCGGTCTTAGTCAGGACCAAGATCTGGTTTGATAAGAAAGTCCGTGAATTTAGAAGGCATTCAGGGGAATCCTCCTCCAAGGATGCTTCAACACCAAGGAGGGAAGCATTAACACCCAGATCGGAAGCACCTGTGCAGACCCCTCCTGCCTCGTCAACTCAAGGACCTACAGTCTCCACTCCTTCCTCGTCCACCCAGGTATATCAAAAGAAAATCAGAGAAGTCAAGAAGGAGCCTGTGGAGGAAGATCTCCTAAGGAAGCATACTGAGTTGTCCTCAGGCCCAGAGAACATCATTGTTCTCAGTGAAAGCGAAGAGAGTGAAGTGCCTGTATCTACAAGCGCTCCAGAAGCCCCCATGGATAAAGAAAAGGAGGTCCAAAGCACTGAACTTCCGGGTGCCAGTGACCCCTCTGTATCAGAAGCCACAAGCGCCCCACTTATATCTCAATTAGAGGCAACAGCAGTACAAACCTTGGGTGCCATGAGTTCTCTGTCTCTTGGCCCTCTTGCCCCACCTTCTTCTTCCTCCTCCTCTTTTGCATGGGTGCAGCCTCTTGTTGACAGTAGGAAGAGAAAGTCTTCCTCCCGGATCTCAGGACCAAATTTTGATGTTGTGGCGGCCTTGTTAGGCACTACTCCTCCTACTCATGCCAAAAAAAGCTAGAACTACCTCCAGGATAGTGTCTGATGCTCAGGGCCAACAATTCCTGGAGATAGCCAAGCCTAAGGTAGACAAACCTGAGCAGGATTTGCAAGCATCCGACCTTGAACTCTCAAGAATTCCCATGGGAGAGTCTACCCCTGAAGGTGAGATCCACAATCTTTAGGAAACAGTCACTAGAGTCATTGGGAGGGTAGAGAAAGGGAAACAAACCATAGAGTAGTTGGAGGAGCAGGCCCAGATTCTCACAGGTTTTATTAAGTCACTGCTATCTAAAGATAAAGTTCTAGACCCTACCCCATTGACTACTCTTCCACCACCTGTAATTCTGAGCCAAGATGAAGTGCAGAGTATCAAGGATATGCACAAGTATTCCGTCTATGGAAGGGCTATGGAGGCCATGGTGGATGATATGCTTGTTGCAGGATTGAACTTCATTGATGAAGCCTTCAAACTCCACGGGAAGGTGAGCAACTTGCAACAGAAACTCTCCTCCACTATTGGGAGCATAGATAAAGAACTCAAACTTTGGAGCAGTTGCATAGTAGACCTTCGCCTCATGGGACAAACAGATGAAAATATTTTGATGGCAAGCAAGGTCTTCGAGGATGCAAAGGATAATTTGTCAAAGTCCTGGGTCTATAGCGTGGAATGGAAAATCAAGGTGCTGGAGGAGGCTTTGGGAGAGTTAAGAAATAGCTGGCAGAAGGGTGAGGCCTTCAAAACACTAGTTATATCTGCCTTCAAGGATATACATTGCCATCTTCATGATGAGACTTCTGGTGTGCCTCTCTCTTTACAAGAAATCAAAGCTCAATTCAGAGCTTTTGTCAAAGGTGATCTATTCAAGGAGAGTTCCATTTCCAAGGAAAAGATGAAGGAGATTTGCTCTCTTCAATCTGCTATAGAGGAAGCAAATAAAGATTATCATACTCATGTTGAATTCGACAAAGAGATGGAGAAATGCCTCGGATTTTGGACTCAGTCCACCGCCAACACGTCGCTTCCACATGGCGAGAGATATAGCAAGCTATGCTATGAAAAGATTCGCATAACGGATCCTTAAATCAAATGGGTCCCTCCCAATCTTGAACGCTTGTCTTCTTCTCCTGATTCTTCTCTCTTCTTCTCTTCTTCATCATGAATTTATTGTAATTAGTTGGGGTATTGCGATTAGCATCCCTTTAACTAAACATTAGTTAAAAGAAGTAGTTACCAAGAGTAACTAATTTGTAAACTATATAATGGCCTCTCCTTGCCATTTTTCTAGGGGGAGGAACTTGGCTTATTTTTGAAAGTGTAAATAAATCATAAAGAAATCAATACAGAAGGATTTTTCATTCTTTGTCTATCTGGTTTCCTTTATTCTCAAGCTATTCATTTAATCTTGTTAGATCATTTGTCTGTATTATGCTGAGAAGCTTTGTATTCTTACAGATGTTATTTATAGAACTTTGTGTCTTTTCAAATTTCATCTTATTAATGTGATACAAATGATCTTATTCCAATTCTTGTACCCTCGCATGCATAAGGAATTACTCATCATCTATAATTCGAATGTTGCCTTTCTGCTCGTTCTCACATTTTCATTCCTCACTCCTTTTGTGATTAATGACCTTTTAGGAAACACTTTCATAGTATCCAAGTTCCATAATAAAACCATGCTTTGTATATGTGTAAATAGGTTCGTTTCAATAAGGAACCTCTCCCATTAAAGAGGAGGGAATTCTTGTCCCCGATCACATTACTCTTCTTGAAGTTCCTTCGACGACCAACAATGTAGAAATCCAAGAACAAACTCTAGATGCATAAGATATCATAGGTAAAATATTTGGTTTGAAAATGGTCCAAAAGGGTCAATCGGGTGAGTTACACATTGACACGTGGTATTTGGCAAAAAGGTTAAATTTTGTGTTTAGATCACCTTCGGTCTTCGACGTACAAAAAATTGGTGGGTCCCACTATTTGCTAACCGGGGACCCTCAGCTAGGTTCGACACACTCTTTTATAGGAGGGGTGACTTTCCTGCCTTTATTTCATATTGCCATTATCATCTTTTCGATTATATATGCCATATATCTCTCTAACATTTCCCATGTGAGATTATTGTATTGGAGAGATGAATTGTGCATTACAGATTAAATCCAAATATGGTGAGCTATCTATTAGCTCGGTGGGATGATCAAATCCCCATCAAGTTGATCATATTGAGCTATATATCCACATTACTCGAGATTGTATATCCAATATGTTTAGGCTTATATCCATATGGTTCGAGATTGTTTTATCCCCTATTACCTTGGCGAGCACATTGGTTGATTTGCATATGACTCGGCCGAAGCCCTTTATCCAACCAATTGGAGGGTTGACATTTATATGATGTGGCACAATCAACAATTCATTTGGCTCCACATTTACCTTGGTGGATCAATACACATCCCAATGCTTTGGGCGTATCACCTTATAGATTGGCACCACACGAACAACGAAACCTTGCACAAACAAATCAAATCACAACAGAGGCCCATGACTTGGACTAAGGACCAATGCACATCGGTTGAGGGTCCATCACCAAAGCAGATCGTTGGGAGGCCTGGAAAAAGGGTGGATGTGGCTATGTGCAACGAGATCATTGCTCGGTTGTTGCCTTATTAAACAACGAAGCCTCCTACCATGAGATCAACGTGGATTTGCCAACGGATATGCAAAAACCAACCCCAACTAAAACGTGATATGGGTGAGCTCAAACATGTGACCTCCCAATGTAAACTGATCGCTCCTATCAACCTGTCTAAGAGCTCGAACAAGTCCGCTTTAATGAGCTCGCTATGCTTTTCTATAAGACACAATGCAGGACTATGTGTAGGTAGCCATGGAGCAGTTTTGAAGATCCTTAATTTTGGGGCACTTAGGGGCCGAACCAGGCCTTGGAGTAAAAATGAAAAGTTCTCAAAATTTCATGAGGATTCCAAATATGTAATTTTTTTCATATAATGCTTTAAATTCTCCATTTGTAGGTGATTTTCTAATACAGTTGCAGGGGGATCGCATTGCAAGACACTATAGGGGCCACATATGGACTTCGAACAATTTATGGTAAATTGTAGATTTCCATGAGGTCTGGTATCAGCCCATTTGTAGATTACAAAGGTTTATTATCATTATGGAAGGGTAATTGTACTTCTTTAGACTTAATAAATTGATTCACTTTCTGTGAATCCGGAGACGTAGCCTTCTGGGTGAACTCCATTATCAATTTCATTTTGTGGATGTTTTATTTCAGTTTGATGAAGCTTTTGATTAGATAAGTTCAACAATGAATTTTTATTAATTTGATTATGCAATCATTTTTAAACAGAAAATGGATTTTAAGTGAAAACGAAAATCCTTCATCCACAATAGAATAAGTGTGTGCACATTTCAACTTTGTGATTAAAAATCAGTTTGAGGTGCATAAATAAATTAGGAATTAATCAATTTTGGAGTAATTGAAATCTATAAAATTGATGTTGAGTTCCTAGATCCTTGTGAACGGTTAAAGTTTGAAAATTATAACTTGCATTTTCGGATCATTTTGGGTCATGAAAAAGTATGGTACTAATGTTAGGGCAATTTTAAGATTGTTCCTATGGGGTTTTGAGCCATTTTTGGCACATGAAATGATGGTTTGAGCTAGCAGACCTAATTGGGTCACTTGTGAATGTTGTATTTCAAATTTGAATTGTTTCCTTGATGTATGGGTCGAACCAAAAGGAGGGAAAATGATGCCTAAGTTTGAAATGTGGAGAAACATATAAAAACATGTTTTTGGGTGCTTTTTGGAACTAGTTGTGTGTGTGCAAGTGGAGCAACCTAGGTGAGAGTTGATTGTAGGTGTTTGAGCATGAATTGAGGTTGATTCAAGTGTGTTGCAAGTTGAGAAAAATTAGAGAACATGAGAGCAAGAGTTTGATGATTTTTAGAGGGTTTGAAGAGCTTGTTTTGTGAAGTGTGATCACCTAGGGTTTGATTGAAGAAGTGCAAGCTGAACAAGAGGTCTCCATTAGTTGTGGTAGCAACAAATTGGAGATATACACATCATAAGGTGGTTGAGAGGGTGATTGATAATCTTGGGGGTTATAGCCTCCTTGTGGAGTTGGTGCTCCTTGTAGGGTTAGTGCTTTACTAAACTAGGGGTTGGTGCTCCTTGTGGGGTTGGTGCCTCACTAAATTTAGAAACATATCAATATAAGATTGTGTTTCAGTGGGTTTTCTTCCCCTTGAGGGTTTCCCACTTATATCTTGTGTTCTTATGGTGTTTCTTTACTTTCATGGTTACATGCTTCATTGATGGTTTATTGTGTGCACACATAAAGTATTAAATAAGTGGATATTGTGATTGAATGTGTATGAGATTTTGACTTTCGATCTAAAATATAATTTGAATTTTTATAAGGACTGATTCACCCCCTCCCAGTCCATTGTGCTTTTAACATGGAGCTGAAATTTGAAGTGCAAGGCAAGGAAATTGTTCTACAAGGCATGAGGAAAGGAGTTCCTCCAAGAATGGAAGCCCATAGTATGATTGGAATACTTAAAGAGGAGCAGATTTTACAAGATGTGGTTGAAGAAGAAAATGACATAACATCGGTAGCTGAATTGTGAAAAAATCACTTTTGTGAACCATGGTGACCTCGTGAGGTATGATACTAGCAAAATAATGTCCTATATGCATTATATTCAAATTTATTTTGATAAGATTGATGATTTAGATAATGAAATCTATAATCTTTGTTATGTTTGTTGAACCTATTTTCATGTTAGAGTGTGGTACACCTTCTATGTGTTACACTCGGGTATTTTTACGTCGGTCTGCTCGCCGAGTGAGCGTGTCGGGGGTTCGGGGGTTGAAACCCTCGAAACAAATTTTCATGGGTGGTTTATTAACCCATGGGTAATGGGTAACCGTTATGGGTTGTTTTTGGGCCCATGGTTTTTCGGTACCCATTGTTTTGATACCCACAATTTTGCCCATGGTTTTGATACCCACGGTTTTGTATCAAATTGCTTAAGCAATTGTCTATTTATATGGTCTTATGCATATGATAGAAAGACAAGAAAATGTATTGCAGATGTGTTTTGAATTCGGGTGTGAATTATGTAGAGTTTGTTGAGCATAGCTCCAAACGGATCTGGGTATTGTATTGAGAGAGTGGAGGCTTGTAATAAAATCTGAGCAAGTGATTCTTGGTGGACGTAGCCCATATTGGGTGAACCACGTTAAATCTTGTCTCTCTGTGTTGTGTTATTTATTCTGCACTTTTATTTGAGATCTGTAATATTTTATGCATATTAGTTTCTACTGTTGCGATTCTGTAAGGGATTATTCCACATATTTTATCTCTTATTTCCTAACAATTGGTATCAGATCCTGGTTTGGTTTGCTAAAGTGTTGAATCGCAGGGAAAGTTTTATCTTGAGTGGGAGCTATGGCAAATGATGGAAGATCTAGGGTTGATAAATTCAACGGGTAAAATTTAAGTCTTTGGAAGATTACCTTTATCAGAAGGATCTTTATACTCCGTTGTTTGAGAAGGTGAACAAACCCTCGAGTATGACAGAGATGCACGGAATGGGATTTGTTGGATCGGAAGGCACTTGGAACGATCCGACTAGTCTTACATCTTCGAGTATATTTAATGTTTCAAAGGAAAAGACTACAAAAGATCTAATGGATGCATTAGGGAAATTATATGAAAACCCTCTCCTCTCTAACAAGATATTTTTAATGAAAAAGTTGTTTAATATGAAGATGTTTGAGAATAGTTCAATAAAGCATATCATTTAAATGATTTCAATACGGTTGTGAATATGCTAGCTTCAAGTTACAATAGAATTTGATAAAGAAGTTAGGGCTTTATTAATTCTCAGTGCTCTTTACCCGAAAGTCGAATAGCCTCGTAATGGCGGTAAGCAACTCGGTTCCACTAACTCAAGTTGAAGTTTGAGGATGTTGTAGGGGTGATTCTAAGCAAGGAAATGCGAAGAAAAAGCTTAAGGGAATCTTCTACTTAAGGAATGCTTTGATAGTGGAAATTAGAGGGAGACAAGAATAGAGAAAACCGTGGAAAATCAAAAGATCGGGCAAGGTCAAAATCTAAGAGCAAGATTGTATGTTGGAACTGTGGAAAGTCTGGGCATGCAAAGAAGGACTGTTGGGAGCTTCGAGACAAGAAGAAACAACAAGAATAAAACAAGGAGGCAAATGTGGCATCGGGTAATGTATGTCAGGATGATTTGATTCTTTCTTTGCATAATATTAATGAATCTTGGGTTTTAGATTCGGGGGCTTCTTTTCATGCTACTCCACAGGCATTATTTTGTTGATTATGTTCAAGGGGATTTTGGGCATGTTTTTCTTAGTGATGATGAGCCTTGCAGTATAGTTGGAAAAGGTTCTGTTCAGGTTAAGATGCAGAATGGGAATACACGGTCATTAAAGGATGTCGACATGTGCCTACATTAAGGAGAAATTTAATATCGGCGGGGCAATTGGGAAGTGATGGTTGTACTGTGATATTTACAGCTGACTCTTGGAAGGTCACCAAGGGTGCTCTTGTGGTGGCAAGAGGTAAGAAGGTTGGAACCTTGTATTTAACCACTGATAGTACTAATGATTGTAATCTTGTGGCTTCGATGCGAGATACAACATTATGGTACTATAGGCTCACCATATGAGCCATAAGGGCATGGACATCATAAAGAAGAATTTGCATGGATATACAGAAACAAGTTTGGATTTCTGTGAGAACTGCATATATGGGAAACAGTGAGTAAGGTTTCTCAAGGTTGGACCTATGAAGAAAGAGAGTAAGTTAGAGTTGGTACATTCGATGTGTGGGGCCGGCTCTGTATCATCTCTTGGGGTTCAAGTTATTATGTTACCTTTATTGATGATGCAACAAGGAAAGTTTGGGTTTATTGTATTAGAAACAAATCGATGTATTTGATACTTTTGTTAAATGGAAAGCCTTGGTAGAGAATGAAACAGCCTTAAGTTGAAATGTCTCAGTCGATAATGGAGGGGAGTATTGAGCAATGAATTTGATGATTATTGTTCTAAGAATGGAATCCGCAGCAAAAGACGATTCTAGGAACCCCGCATGTTAAATGGGGTGTCGAAAGGATGAAACAGAACAATAATGAAACGTGTTAGGAGCATGAGGATACATGCAGGATCTGCCTCTTTATTTTTGGGCGTATGGTGAGCACAACTGTGTACTTGATAAACAAAGGACCCTCAAGTGCCTTGGAAGGAGGTATACACGAGGAGGCTTGATACGGTAAGAAATTCGATTACTCATTTCTTAGAGTCTTTAGATGTGAGGTGTTTGTTCATATTGACAAGGATGACAGGACCAAGCTAGAGGATGAATCAAAAAATGTACATTTATTGGTTATGGTGGTGATGACTTTGGATTTAAATGTTGGAGTATTACAGACAAGAAAATCATTCGGTCTAGGGATGTGGTCTTTAATGAGAAAGTCATGTATAAGCAACATTGCGGAAAATAGGGAAAATCCAAGAAAGAATATGCAAAGTGGTAGAGGATCTTCCAGATGGGAAAGTGACCCATGAATCGCCTTCAGAACCTACTCAACAGAACCCCAAACTCCTACAAGTAGAGGAGGTCTTCTAGGGTAAGAAAAGAACCTGAACGTTTTTCTCCTTCTCTTTATTATTTATTACTCACTGATAGTGGAGATCCAGAGAGCTTTGATGAAGCAATGTAGGTAGATGCCAAGAAGAAGTGGGAGCAAGCCATGAATGAGGAGCATAAGTCTCTCATGGAGAACCAGACTTGGGATTTGGTGAAGCTACCGGAAGGCAAAAGAGCATTGCAGAACAAGTGGGTGTACAAAGTTAAAGATGAAGAAGGAGGAAAGAAAAGATATAAGGCCCGGTTGGTGGTCAAGGGGTTTGCATAGAAACAAGGTATAGATTTTGATGAGATTTTTTCTCCTGTAGTAAAAATGACTTCTATTAGAACTGTTCTTGGAATAGTGGTAGCAGAAGACTTGCACTTAGAACAATTAGATGTAAAGACTGCATTTCTCCATGGTGATTTGGAGGAGGAGCTATATATACAAAGAGCTGAAGGATATGAAGTCAAAGGTAAAGAGGATATGGTGTGCAAACTGAAGAAGAGCTTGTATGGCCTGAAACAAGCTCCACGTCAATGGTATAAGAAGTTTGATAGCTTCATGATGGAGCAAGGTTATATCAGATGTCATTCTGACCATTGCATGTATACAAAGAAATTTGAGGATGGAAGTTATATTATCCTGTGTTTGTATGTTGATGACATGCTGGTTGCAAGTAAAAACATGTAGGAAATAAAAGTACTCAAGAAACAACTAAGTGAATCCTTTAATATGAAGGATTTGGAGGTTGCTAGACAAATCCTTGGTATGAGGATAACTCGAGATAGGAAGGAACGGAAGTTGACTTTATCTCAGGAAGAGTACATTAAGAAGGTATTGGATAGGTTTAACATGTAGGATGCTAAACCGGTTGGGACTCCTTTGGCAAGCCATTTTAAGTTATCAAAGGAGCAGTGTCCCAAGACAGAGCAGGAAAGAAACCATATGTCCAAGGTACCTTACTCATCAGCGGTTGGCAGTTTGATGTATGCTATGGTATGCACTAGGCCTGATATTGCCCATGCAGTAGGAGCTGTGAGTAGATTTATGAGTGATCCAGGTAAAGAGCATTGGCAAGCAATAAAGTGGATCCTTCGGTATTTGAGAGGGACCATGCGAATGCAGCTTTATGCTACGATGGATCGACACCACTTTACGTGGTTATGTAGATTCAGACATGGCTGGAGATGTAGACAGCAGGAGGAGCATGACAAGTTATATTTACACTGTAGGTGGGACAACAAAGAAGTTGGATTTCACGACTCACGTAAGGCGGTGGCTTTGTCAACCACGAAGGCTGAGTATGTTGCTGCCATAGAGGCAAGCAAAGAGATGATTTGGTTACAACAATTACTTGAGGAGTTGGGGCATAAGCAAGAGGAATGTAAGCTGCATAGTGATAGTCAGAGTGCTATACACCTAGCTAAGAACTCTGCTTTCCACTCTAGGACAAAGCATATACAGTTGAGATATCACTTCATCAGGACAGCTTTGGAGGAAGATAAGTTGAAGTTGGAGAAGATTCATACCACTCGAATCCTACTGACATGATGACCAAGGTGGTAACAAGGGATAAACTAAAGCTATGTTCAGCTTTGGTTGGCCTTCATGGATGACAGTGAAGGGTTGAGAAACTTGCTTAGTGAAAATCAGTCTCCAAGTGGGAGATTGTTATGTTTGTGGAGCCTATTTTCATGTTAGAGTGTGGTACACCTTCTATGTGTTACACTCGGGTATTTTTACGGCGGTCCCGCTCGCCGGTGAGCGGGTTAGGGGGTTCGGGGGTGAAGCCCCAAGCAAATTTTCATGGGTGGTTTATTAACCCATGGGTAATGGGTAACCATTATGGGCTATTTTTGGGCCCATGGTTTTTCGGTACCCATTGTTTTGATACCCACGGTTTTTGCCCATGGTTTTGATACCCACGGTTTTGTATCAAACTGCTTAAGCAGTTGTCTATTTATATGGTCTTATGCATATGATAGAAAGACAAGCAAATGTATTGCAGAGATGTGTTTTGAATTCGGGTGTGAATTTCAGAGAGTTTGTTGAGCATAGCTCCAAACGGATCTGGGTACTTGTATTGAGAGAGTGGAGGCTTGTAATAAAATATGAGCAAGTGATTCTTGGTGGACGTAGCCCATATTGGGTGAACCACATTAAATCTTGTCTCTCTCGTGTCGTGTTATTTATTCTCCGCACTTTTATTTGAGATCTGTAATATTTTATGCATATTAGTTTCTCTTGTTGCGATTTTGTAAGGGATTATTCCGCATATTTTATATCTTATTTCCTAACATATACTTTGTATTATATAATGCCTTGGGAGCAACCATGTAAATATGAGCACCCTCTTAAGAGCAATTGGTGGCAATATTTATCTCATCTTATAGATACAGGTGCTAGGATCGTGAGACACTTCAACACATTTTGTCTATTGTGCATGGCACTTAGAAAAAAGAGTTCGGAATTGCTTGTGGGCACGTAATTTTGGAAAGGGAGGATTGAAATGTCCCTCTTTCTAGAATAACCTAATCGAATACCTTTGGCCTATTTTGTCTACTCGACAGCTAAAGGGTGGACACAAGGGTGACTTAAGTCATAATAAATTATTATAAAGTGCCAAAAGAAAAAAAGAAAAATGATAAAGCAATTATATTAATTTATTTGACTTAATTATAAAGTGAAAGAAGAAAGGAGTGAAAGAAGAAGGGAGAGAAAAACATTTATAAAAAAATTGTAATCCCTATAGAAAAGTGCGACCAACCTTGGGGAAAATATTAGTGTTTAAAAAGGGTCTAAATATATTTTGTTTTCATCCTAAGGGAAATGGTGATTTTCCTTAAGGATGGAAAATGGGAACTTAGATAGAAAAAGGTCATATTATTTTTGTATCTTCCCTAAGGAAAAATGCAACTAGGCCTAGAAAGGAGAAATGGAGGGAAAACACATTACAAAAGCTAATTGGATGAAAAGAAGGTCACTTTGGGTCTCTTATCCCCTTAAGAGGAGAAGTCAACTTGCTTAGGATTCATTCTATGATCATTACATTTCGGATTTGGCTTGTAAGATGAGCATTTTGTAGCTGTAATTTTCTCGAGGACGAAAACCCTCGGGAAAGTGATAGGAGGAATGAAAACTCTTCCTAGAACTTATCATTTTGCATTTGAGATTCAAGAGGAAATCTGATTTTGAATCACTATTTTATTCCAGTTGGAGAAACCTATTTGAATATAGTTTTGGAATATTTGAAGGCTATAAAAAAATCAATTCTTGTTACCTTATTTTTGGAGCTGGATTTCATCCAACTTTCCTATATTGTTGGTGTGTTTTTGGGGTTCCAAACTCTTAGTCTCTTCTATAATATCAGGTATGGATATGCAAACTTTATTTAAATAGAACTTAGTATTGTTGGAATTTCCTCTTAAAAAGTTTCCTTCTCAAGACCTCGCTTTTGGACACCAATTTTTATGCATTATTGACTTATGAAGATTTTACATGAATTCTTTGATAACTTGTATATATTAACTTTTTTTTTTCAAAAATATAGATATTCTAAATGAGGATGAGAAGGAGAGGGGAAGGCCAAGCAACAAAACATACTCATCCCACAACAAAAGAGGGCCACTTCCATTGTGGCATCACCCCTATTGACACAAGGATCATGATATATTGAGGTTTATATACTACTACAAAAATCCAACCAATTAATTTGGGTTTAATTTTTGATTGAGTGAGGATTTTCAAAGTTGTAGAAGTAATTCCAAGATACACTAAAGAGGCATATTCAACTTGAATAATAAGACATGTACTTAGAAACAATTTTACGTAGTTTTTAGAAATCATGGTAGAGAAAATTAACAAACAAGCATTCTCAACCCACAAACAATCAACCATTATATTAATAAGTGGACCACTAATATATTTTAACATGTCGAAACTATCCTACAGATTTGACATGGTGTTCACCAACTACTACTTGAATGGGAAAAATATACTCATCAATTAGAAGACATATATTCTAAAGCATTTTAAAAATAGAAATTCATACCATATGGCTTGAAAATAAATATATATTTTTATCTAAAGATAGTTTAAATAACATCACTAATATGGTAATTGTTTCCCAAAATGAGCTCACATTTCATTTTGGGAAATTGGTTACAAAAACAAAGACTTAGAGGCTTTGCTTGTGTTTAAATAGGTAATTTGATAGTTTAAAACTTGCCTAACCTTCTATAGGAGGCTCTGAGTCCAGTACTTTCCAAATCTTGAGGGACTTAGTGGATTTGGATTTTTTTACCCTTGTGATGAGAAAATGACATTCAAACCACCCGTTTCCTTAAGAATCTAAACCATCAAATTCAATCGAGCTAAAAGAAGGTCATCATTGGTCCACATGGAACAATGAAAGAAATCCATGGTCTCGAGAGTCTAAGGTGATCCTGTAAGTGATCGGGGTAACTCGTGAACCCAAGATCAATGAGAAGTGGACACATGACATAAAATTTTGGTGGGAATAACAATGTAAAAAGTGAGTATGAGGTTGAAATTGACGGTCTTGTGGCGCTTCAATCGATCATAACTTTTGCTTGAGATCACCAAATTAGACAAAACAATCTCGTTAGAAATATCTTGAGGAGAACTAATCGTTTGGAGTAGTTTCAGTCACCGTCAACCATTTTTAAGACAAAATTGTGATCATTAATGCCAACTTCCCTTTTTTGGATCCAAGCTTTGTGACATGAATTAGAGCCTAGTTTTTGGCTCATATCTTTTGATTCATAGATCACTTTCACTTGTACATGGCCTTGGAGGAAAAGTCTTGAACAAAGCTTCTCTTTGAGCACAATTTCACATAAAATGGTTGAGGGATTGAGGATAATTTCAAGACAAATTTTGGAAGTATATTTAATTTGTTTTCTCGAGACTTTTAATGCCCAAATTAGTTACAAATGATTTTGAGTGATTCTAATATTGTTGAAAAGTGTTTCTAACAGAAAGATTCTCATTTGGCACCACCAAAATGCGAGATAAGGGAATCAACTAGTTGGTTATTAAGAGTGAGCCGTTACATGTGGTCTTGGCATGATCTCATGGTAATTTTTACCATGTGGTAGCTTAATCTTCATTCTTTCTCCCTAATATCATGGGAACACATTGTTCTAGGATCAAGATTATTCTTGAAACAAACATTTGCTTGTTTTCTTGTTAATCAAGACACCTCCATGGTGATGAATCATCATGATTTTAAGATATCCTTTGGAATATGCTAAGGAGTGACTTTGGGGCAAATAATTTCTATTTAAAGCATTTTCAGACCTTCATGAACCTTCTAGAGTATCTCTCGAGTTTAACTAGATGGATGAAATGGATTAACATGAGGATAGGATATTTTGGAGCTTCTTGGCATACTCTTCTCTTCTTTGTTATTGTTATCTTAGTCATCTTCTCTCTTCTTTCTGCAATATATGTGCATTTAGGCACAATTGTAAAGGATCCTCTCCCTACAAGCAAAGTTACTTTGCTCTTTGAGTACTAAGTTTTCTTGAGTGTCTTAGATATCTGATTTGTTTATATGTAAATGAAATAAAACCTTAGAATGTGTTGATGTAAGAATATGGATATTTTAATGGTTAATACAATTATAGTTGCAACTCATATCTATCCTTTGTTTTTGTGTTAATTATCTCCTTACCTCTTTGGTTATTCATAATTTTTGTGTGTTGAATTTGCTTAGTTGTTTGATCATCATGACTAAAATACTTGGAATGATTGTTTGATTTGGATGTAGGCTCGGTTGTGGATAATATATTCTCTTTGGGATAACATTCAAATCCTTTCATTTGTTCATTCACATTGGGAGGGTGATCCAATTTCAATTTGGTGCAATCACCACCTTTCTTTTATGTTTTTTTGTCTCCCCTTTCCCCGAAAATCCGTAGGTTAGTGTTTATAGTAGTGGTTACCATTAGGTAGTAAGTGCAAGATCCAACTTTCTCTCGGAGGTCTACTTCAAGGATCCAAGGATCCCACACCTTGGACTTATTCCCATGTTTCTATCAAGATAGCCATGTTTTCCATAACTTAGTGAGCTATCAAGGGTACACATCATTAGTGACAACAAATTTTGGCATGCCTAGTGTGACAAGCGTGTATTATTTTTTAAAGATTTATAGTATTTTAAGGACAATGATGCATGTTTTTTTAAATTATTTATAGCTAATATTTGGTGTGTTCTTGTGTTATTTGGTTTGTGAAGTTAAACATCAAGTATTTGACTTCTCCACTAGTATGAATAAATCATTTCACCCACTCGTAGACCACTCCCATTTCCACTTCCATTAATCCTTCCTCGTTTCATGAAGTTATGTAGTCATGGTTCTTTCCTTCCCTACCTATAATTCTTATGAACAACCTTATTTTCACCCCCTCCTTCTCCATTTACCCAAAGTTTCTCAGATTATTAGAATTATGACCCTTATTTGATGGATGTATGTATGCACCAAATCAAATTGAACCATATGCATACTCCCCTAACTATGATGATTTACATGAACAAGAAGTGCCCACGGTGAATAAATTTCCATTCCTGATTTTGATATACAACCATGGGTTCAAGTCATAGAGAGGAGTATGCAAAAGCACACCAAATTTTGGAGAAAAATGGATCTAAGAAATATGGTATTGATAAATCTTTTCTATGGGATTACCGTTTGCCATGCTCTTTCATCCTTCAAGATAAGATTCAAATCATAGATTCATATCTTAAAAATCAAGAGTTGGAAGCAAGATTTTATACTATCTAGTATGACCTTAAGGATCCTTGTCCATGGGGAAACCCTTCATCATAGTCACCTAGACATCCTACTCAAGATTTTGAAGCCATGCAACCCCTCTCGAGTCTAAAACTTATGCCTCTTGTCATTTCTTAAACCATAA
The DNA here is from genome assembly GCA_018340775.1 of Taxus wallichiana var. yunnanensis. NCBI lineage: Eukaryota > Viridiplantae > Streptophyta > Pinopsida > Cupressales > Taxaceae > Taxus > Taxus wallichiana. Next base: position 143,850,303 of record CM031236.1, read on the forward strand.
TGAGAGTTATCTTCCTCCTAAGGAGAACCTTCCCCTTCCATTTTTGGGCCTCTACAAGAACAACCCAAGATACCATCCCTTCCCAATATCTTGGATTTTGATCTATATGGTTATACTAAAGACTCATCTAAACCTTCTCATTTTCAGCCATATATGCCCACCCCACCCTCACCCAAAGTGTTGCCCAATTCCATTGAGCTTCATGACAAAAATTCAACATATCATAATGAGAAGACATTTCATTTGAATGGCCAACCCATTGGCCAATAGTTACTAAGGTTGGAGCTGAACTTTTATTTACGAGTGGGGATGTTCTTAATACTTATGAGAAATAAATGTACAAGCACACTTAGAGAGGCATCCTGAGGGGGATTCAAGCAATGGAGAACAACTGCAAAGTCTCAAAGATGTGAGAAGAGAGTTTGGGATCAAGCAACTCCCTCAAAATCTATATAGCAATCCACTTTCTTCAAGTGAATCAAGGCCAACTGAGGTAAGTTCCATAGCTAAAAATAATAAGATGTTCATTTCACATTGGAATGAATCTGGATTTGATGATGATGAAACTTTAGCTGAATTCCTTAAAGAATCCCCTACTATTAATGTTGATAAATCTATAGTTGAGGATGCTTTTAATCATCATAGAAGTAAGGAGAAGGTGGTTTCTAATGCCAAGGATGATCAATCTAAGAAAAAGCTGGAGAAAACCTTGTTGATATCCTTGAAGGTTGTAGGTTTGATCATACGATATGTCATTTGATCTGAAAATTGAAAATAGGATTTGATTTCTAAGCTTGAAGTTGAAAAGGAAGGGGAAGAACAAAATGAGTTCATTGATCCTCAATATTAACCTGGTAGTAGCCTTCTTGCTGACCTAATTATCACACTCGAGCTTGAGAATGAGCAAGAAATGTATCTAAATGCCAACAAGATTCATGCATACTTGCAAAGGGATGACGAAGAGGCTGAAATTTCTTAATCGGTTTGTGGAAGAGATAACATTGAAACTTCATCTCATACTTGAGTATTTTGAAGCTTTCACGACATCCATTGAGCATGAGTATGATGTGCAAAATCTCTCCCTAATGGAAAAACTTCATGGGAGGAAATTATGGAGTAGATTATGGGCTTGATAGTATTCAAGGTCAAAGAAGAAGGGGTGATTGATATTTTTGCCTTGGAGATCACTGCTTTGTTAGACTTTGAAGAAAAGAAAGATGATGTGTTTATAAATTATTTCAATGGAGTTGAAATTGGAGTAAATAAGCAAATTAGAAGCAAGATTCCCTAGCCATTGGTTCTAAAATTGGGGTGTCCTATCGACATCTATTGATTAGAACCTCGCTTTGAGTTTCCACTTGTCATGTTCACCTCAAAATATGAAGAAGAGCTCCAAAATGACAATGGCTAGCTGATACACTTTCCCGTGCACAAAGCAAGAGGAGGTGCATTTTTATTTTGTGGTTGATCGTTTAAAGGAAGCTAAGTTACATATCTATTTTTCACTCTCCTCACTTTCCATCCTTGTTACAAAATTGATCTCGACGCGGCCCATTATTTTGAACACCGCTCCTCAACTCAGCCATAGATGTGAACTCGTCATTTTCTCCCTCATCAACTCGCAACTGATCTCAATGTTTGATTGGCTCAATCCAACTCTTGGCTTCTCGGATTCGCGACTCCTCTCATACAATGCAGTGGAGGATACAACTTGCTTCCGGAGGTGCGCAAATCAATGATCTTGATCCTAATCTCAATGTGTGCCTACTGAAAACCCGAAGTGATCGGTATTAATCGTTTAGATTTTTTTATCTTTCGTTAGGGGAGAGGACCCTATAACCGAGCGGGTACCAAAACATGTACATCTCTTTTCACCATAGGTTGTTGACAAAAGCACCAATAGTTGTTCACTTTTTGGTTAATTACACTTTTTAAGAGTTAATGAGAATGTGACACATAGGGCGCTCGGTCATTGGTCCCTCTTTCAAATGCTTTATATTGATTTTCTTCATATTAAATCAATTCAAAAACTACTTTTCCCTCCAAATTAACACGTGAAACGAAAATGTCAATATGGCACGATCATACGCTACACGATGATATAATTTTTTTACGCTACCGACATACCTACATATATTTGCGTGCCCCTAAAGTTAGGTGCACGGTTATAGGTTCTCTCCCTATTTATAGGTTCACAAATATAAGTATCGTCAAATAAAAGTTCCATTTCTCATCGATTTCGGTACCACTTAGTCTAGTCTTACGTTTGTTTTAGGTTATTGTGTGTTTGTGTGAATTACAAATCTAATTAAAAGAGTAATGTCAATTGTATTTAAAACTAAAGTTAAGTTGTTGTCTTATCACGTGGAGTTTAAAGTTTATAAAATCCTACATTATTTGTTAGTCACGTGTCGTTAAATAATTAAGTTATGGTGAAATTTGTAATGTCGTTGAAAGTATTGTTTTAGTCTTTAAGTGTCATTAATTTGTGTCAGTAATTTTGTTTTCAAAGATTCGAAAAATATAGTCATTGTAAAAGTCCAAAATAAAAAAAAATTGCCTCATGGACGCATTTTCGTGTTACGCAATGTTCGGAAATAAACTATTTCACATTGCGAGGGGAAGTTATAAAAATAAACCCAATGTGGAAACTGTTGAGCTTCATATCCAAATCAAGCTGAGCTAGCAACATGACACTGGAGGACGGAGGCATCGGAGGCTAGAGGTCAATCAACAAACTCTCGCCAGTAGCTAACGACGGGGCCACACTTCTAGTATGGTGACTTGTTTTTTCAGTTGTGTGGTGTGGATTTCAATTTTTTAGATTTTCAGTGTGGTGTGAGAAATAAGAACAGAGGTTCATTCCTGTTCACTGGCATATGTAACTATTCCTACATAATTCCCTGATGTAATAACATAGTGAAGAACAAGATAACATAGTGAAATGCAACATCATGATACTTGAAGAGGTTGAATAGTCAAATGTGTTCCTGTTCATACCTAGGTTTGTGGTGAACCTTTATAAAACCATGGAAGGTTGTGTAGATGGTTCCTACTTGATTTACCAAATTGAGTAGGTCAGATTTTTTCCCTATAGTGATTGGTTGATAAGTAGATGGTTCTTGTATGCATTCCCACACTAGTTCGGTTAGATGTGTTCCCAACAGTGCTTGGTCGATAAGAAGTTGGTGTGTTCCTTATTCTACCTTCAGCTCGAGTATGTTCTAAGAACATGAGCGAGCAAAGCCGGGTAAATTTGTAGAGGAAGTGCGAAAGTTCTTTTCTTACCATGTAAACACTAAAGGGGGAATGTTAGGAATCTTGCATTCACATGGTTATGGGTTATTTACTTGGTATAGTAAATATGATTGGGTATGTTAGTAATATGAATAATTACGTGAGTAATTATTCATTAGTAGAAAGTTGTTAGTTGTTGAATACGTGAATAATAGTGGTTGAAACTACTCACGTATTTAGCTTGGGTTGTTTATAGTTCTCCTATAATTTAGGAGAAAACAATCCTATATATTTGCAAATGTATTGTATTGAATTGGTGAAGAAATACAACCCACTATTTGTGTTTTTCCCGTGTAAAAATGATCCAAATTCATTAAACACTTTGCATTTTTCACTTGAGGCATGTATGATCTTCTAGTTTGTACATAGTTTTTGCGAGCTTCTCTTGGGCTTGTGCACAATCATATCGGTTAGCCTTCCAAGAAAATTCAGAGCCAAACTAGTCTAATTTTAAATAAGAAATCTAGTTTCAAAGCATTTCATCTAGATCCACAACTTCAAAGTGATAGCTCATGGTTTTGGGTAGGTTTTTAACGAGTTCAAAGGTTTTGAAAAAGCTCAAAGGTCAAATTTAGGGTAGAGTGCAAGCGAAACATTTTAGACAAGATTTAAGGTGAGTTTTTAAAGCTTTCAAGGTTAACATTCAAGTTATAAATTGAATCCATGCCCAGGGACATAAAAGACTATTGATCAATCCATCTAGTAGGCAGATGACCCTTGTGAGTCACCAAAAATGAGTTCACACTTCATTTTTGGGAAACTGTAACCAAAAAAAAGACTCAAAGTCTTTGATCACGTTCAAATAGGTATTTTGGGCACTCTTATGGTTTAAAACTTGCCTAAACAACTTCTAAAGGGTGGATTTGAGTCTACACTTTCCAAATCTTGAGGGACTTAGTCAATTTTGGCTTGTTTTATCCTTGTGACAAGAAGATGACGTTTAAACCACTTATTTCCTTAAGCCTCTAAATCATTAAATTCAATCGGGATAAAGAAAGGAGCAATTAATGACCACTTGATTGTTTATTTTCACTTGGGAATTAATCCCATATTCGTTATGGGAAATATTAACATCATTTTTATAAACAAAACAATTACCATTGTTAAGTAGAGCGAAGGCTCTGTGACTTAGACATTTTTCCCAAGATCCAAATCACTTAAGGCACGGAAGGGGGTAAAGTGAAGGTTCTCGAGGGGACATGTGATTGGTCCACGTGGAATAGTCTCAAATACTAACGAATCACTCGATCTCCCGGGAAGTTGAGATCCAAAGTAGCTAAGTTTAAGGGCCCGAGCCCCTTGAAATATCGAGAAAGCCCAAAGGTTGTGATTGGTCACCAACCCTAGAACATGGAAGACCATCATTGGTCCACGTGGATCACTAACGACAATTTGTGGTCTCCGGGTTTGGACTTTGGACTCCGGGACCAAATCAGCTAAGGCAAGGAAGTCTATTATCCCGAGGTCTCGAGAGTCTAATAAGGCAATCCCAAAAGTGATCGGGAGACCCATGAACTTGAGACCAATGAGAAGTGGACATGTGACATCAACTTTGGCCAGGGAAGAATGGAAAATATCATTAATGAGGATGAAACGTGTGGCAAAAGTGTCTCGATGTTAAAATTAACGGTCCCGTGGGTGTCAAATCTGTTTGTTAGTTTGGGGATCTTCAATCAATCATAACATTTGCTTGGGGTCACTAAATGAGACAAAATTAGTCTCGTTGAAAGGTCTTGAGGAGCAACAAACCATTTGGAGCAATTTTGGGTCACCATGGTCCATAATCCTTGTTTTGAGACAAATTGTGATCATTAGTTCCTAATTCTATTTTCTGGATCTAAGCTTTGTGACACGAACTAGAGCCCGATTTTGGTTCATATTTTTTGAGTCGGATATCGCTTTCACTTGCACGTGGTCTCGATGGAAAGGTCTTGAACAAATATTCACTTTGAGTGAAATTTTACAAAAAAATGGTCGGGATTGAGGATAATTTGATGATAGATTTTAGAAGTAGATTCAACTTGTTTTTCTCATACTTTCAACACCTAAATAGATTACAAATGCTTTTGAGAAATTATGATATTTTTGAAAGTGTTTCTAACTAAAATATGTTCATTTGGCCCCACCGGAATGCAAATAAGGGAATCAACTAGTTTTAATTAAGAATGAGCCGTTACAATGGTCTTGGCATGATGTCATGGTTGTTTTTCACATGTGGCAGCTTGATCTTCATTCTTTCTCCCTGATCTCATGGGAAAGCATTGATCTAGGCTCAAGCTTATTCTTGAAACAAATATATGCTTGTTTTCTTATCGATCAAGACACCTCCATGGTGATGAATCACCATGATTTTTAGATATCCTTTGGAATATGCCAAGGATTTTTCATTTAAAGAATTTCCAGACCTTCATGAAACTTTTAGAGCATCTCCTAGACTTCTATGAGCTGGATGAAATGGATAAACACGAGAATGGGATATTTTGGAGCTTCTTGGCATATTCTTGTCTCCTTCTCTCTTTTTTTCTCAGTCATCTTCTCTCTTCCTTCTACTATATATGTGCATCCAAAAACAATTGTAAAGATCCTCTCCTAGAAGAAAAGTTACTCTGCGCTTTTTGAGTACCGAGGATTCTCGAGTGTCTCGATATCTTATTTGGAGCTATGTAAATGAAATAACACCTTAGAATTTGTTGATACTGAATGTGTATCTTTTAATGGTAAATACAATTATAGTTATGAATCATATCTATCATATGTTTTTGTGTTAATTCTCTCCTTACCTCTCGGGTTCTTCATAGTTTTTGTGTCTAACATTTACTTAGTTGTTTGATCACTGTGTCTAAAATACTTGGAGTGATTGTCTGATTTAGATGTAGTCTCGGTTGTGGCTATTATCTGCCCTCTGTGCCTACATTTAGTCCTTTCACTTGCTCATTCACATTGGGAGGGTGATTCACTTTCAACTTGGTGCAATCATCACCTTTCCTTTTATGATTATTCTCTTCCCCTATCCTCTACAAATCACTAGGTTAGTGTTTAGAGTAGTGGTTAGCATTAGGTAGTTAGTGCACGAGTCAACTTTCTCTGGAGGTCTACTTCAAGGAGCCAAGAGTCCCACACCTTGGAAGTATTCTCATTTTTTTACGAGATAGCCAAGTTTTCCGTAACTTGGTGAGCTATCACGGTGCACATTGTCGAAGGACAACAATAAATTTATAATGAGATAGGTTCTTTGTAAAAAATAAATAGCATTATAATTATCTTTCAAGATTTCCTTCAAATTTTATGGATTATCATGTTATGATGTATAAATAAGATTTATGGTATAGATCAATGTTATATATACATGTAAGGTTTTATTATTTATCATGCTTATGAATGAAATGTTGTGTTTATTGAATTATGATGTGTTATAATATTATGATTGCTCATATGTATGGATTACCCGATAAAAAATATATAAATGGAGTATCATAATTGTGATGGATAGATATTATATAGGTGATTGGATAGTAAATGTGTAATTCTCATGTGCATGTGTTTGTGATGGGATGTTTGTGAGCCATGAGGCCTCTAAGTTGTGAGTGTCCCATGGTGGGACAATTATATCTTACTTTATATGTCATTGCACCATATTATATTGGTTATTTCAATTATATGTATAATCGTATAAGACATTTTGATGGGTGCAATGAGTGTGCAAGAAACAATTCCAACCAAAAGATATAAGGAATACAAAAGCCCTATGAACACAATTGTTAAATGTAGGCATTCTTGGTCCACCTTATCTTGTGGAAAGAATAGACCTTCTTGTTACACCTTATGTTGATTACCTTACACGAGTATTGAGCACCTAGAAGTAATGTGCTATTTTATGTGTGTTTTTCACTTATGATATTTTTGACATGTGATCTTGCCATTAAAGATATGCCATGGTATGTCTTTTAGATATTTTATGACCTCCAAAGGACTTACTAACACTAATTATTCATATTTGAAAAAAAAATTATATTTTTAAGAAGCCCTGGAGAGAGCTACTTAAGATCATATAAGAATTTGAGGTGGGAACCATGTGGGCACTTGTCTTATTTTTAGAGTATCTTTTAGAACTTAGAGAGCTTGGGAGATTCACAAAGGGGGTTAGGAGCTTTAGGAAGCATTGTGAAGCAAGCAAGAATATGGACCTAAGGGACAAGTGTCATTTGTGATTGGGTGGGGAATTAGGAGCGTGTTTATAAAATATTGTATTTAGTGGTGGTATTTTACCAAACTTAGAAAGGTGGTGAGGAGCTAGGATCTAGAAGTATTCTTCGTCTAATGTCCCCAAATGGACATTTTGACCCCACTTGGATTTTAGGAAAATTCAAATACCCAAATGCAATTTATAAAAATGATCTCAAAATATCTAATGCGAGATCCGAATTAAATCCAGAAATGAGGACTAGGGCATATTTTGAAACTTACAAAAATCAGCCCACCATAAATAGAGCTAAAACTTATAATATTTCACCCTCAATATCTTCTTGCAAATATCTGAATTTTTAGAGCCCATATACAACTGAAATGAATTTATTTTGAAACCCAAGTCTGCAAAAAATTACGACATCTTCAAAAATTCATAACTCGCTAAAAATGCTCTGATCCACACAAATAAACTATGCATGATTAAGAAAATAGAGAGAATGCAATGATGTTACCCATTCATGCAAATTACCACCACAAGTACCCTAAACAACCAAAACACCAATTCGCCCTTAAGGTTTTGGGCTGGAAAATTTTGAAAGTTGGCTAATTTAATCACTAAAAACCAGACTTGCAAATAACAATAGAAATCAGCTTCGAGACAACTCCAAAATCTCACAAACCAACTCCCTAGATAGGCCGCTCCACCTGAATACATTGGAAATGAAGAAGAGACAACAACAATTCCCTTCTTCAAACCCTTGAAGAAATATGGAAAATTACAACCTTCACACTTCTTTGGAAAAATGATATAAAACACACGCCTAACTCTTTGATGCCCAATGGAAACCCTTGTATGGAGAATCCTCTCAATTCTTGGAGGGTTTTCGTCCTCAAGAGGTATTTCTAAAGGTTTTCGTCCTTAGAAATAATATAAACAAAGATGAAAGCTTCAAACAAAATCGAAAATGGAGAAATATTCAAGTGTGTCCTCCTAAGGCAAGTCAACTTGCCTTTATAGCACTTAAGACCCAAATAGCCACCCTTGGTGACCAACCAAATTTTCCTCTCATTAAATGCTTTTTCCCACCAACTTTTCCTCTTTAGGAAAGTCATATTTTCCTTTGATTAATTCCTTTTACTTAATGTGTTTTTTCTTTTTTGCCTTTTTCTATTTTTAATTTATTATTAAGTTCATAATAATTTATTATAAGTGCTTTTATAATGTTTTATTTTTATTTTTGCACTTTATAATAAAATATCATAACTTAAGTCTCCCCTTTAATTTCTTCCTTAGCCATCGGGAAGACAAAATGGGCTAAGGGTCTTCGTCATGATTATCTTAGGAAGTGGGACATTTCATCGTCCATTGAAGTTTTTATTATATTTGATCCATTAATTTTTAAATTTATGTTTACATACTTTGGAGAATTTCTATACATGTTTTCCATATGGTTTTATATTTTAATAGCCTCTTTAGGCATGTTTAACTTGCTTAACTTTTGTGGGTTTTATTACATAGTTGCACATGGCTTTAATGTTTTGTTTTAGGTCTTTTCAACAGCGATTTGGATGTTTATACTCGTTGGTTTTTACTTTTTGTGTAAAAATGTGTACTATTATGATGGGGAAATTTGGCTAGCATTCAAGTATACCCGAGATTGAGGGATGCCAAAGCTCCATCATTTTCCCTTGTCTGCTAGGCAAATTGATGGGTTAGATGAATGAACTCATATGCACAAGACATACACATTCCTCCCCTCACTTTATGGCAACTTGTAGGTGGAGGTTACATTTTACCGCACCTATGGGAGGTGATGGCTTTTGGTTGTCATAAATATGGATGCAACCTCCTCATCCCATTGAAAATAACCATGGGTTACTTATGTGGTGCCTCATGTTGTGTAATCTTGTGAATAAGTTGTTCATCTCTTTTTCATAGATGAAGCTAACCCACCTCTAATTTTGACCCCATGTCAATCCTTGTGAGGTCTCATAGAAACACGTGTGAACGCTTATGTGACTATCCTAAATGGAAGATGTGTACTTTGTACCCCTTAACTTGGGGCTTGGCTAAAAGATCTTGTTAATCGAGTTAGTTGGGAGGAGAGGAATCCCATCTCTTAGTTGGTTTCTCGAAGGGTTCTTGCTAACTTTGAGGCCTATCTATATTTAGAAGAGATCTAAATGTGGAGCCTCCTTGGAGATTTGATGGAGCCCTCTTCTCCCATCTCTCTCCCACCCCCTTTTAATGACGAATTTTTCTATATAACAAAGGGCCAAATTGTATAATTCAAATCTTGGAGGATTATCATGCTTGCTAGAAGTGCATGAGGAAAGCCTTGTAATATTGCTTAAATTTTAGTATGTGGTATTGCATAGGTCTTTGTATTCAATGGGGATTAAATAAAGGAGAATAAAATAATATTTAATTTTTCTAAAATGGTGAAATAAATAAAGAAACGAAAAATGGGTTTTGTGGTTGTTTGGAATGTATGCAATAGAATTGTACTTTCAGATTTGGCCTCTCAAATGTATCATTACTTGAATCATCATCATATTTCCCTTGTGACCTACCACTAGTTTTATGTTCTTATGACCAATGGAGCTCAAGTTATATATAAGAAATTGAGGACTTCATGTCCTTTGAGCCCTTTTGAAGCAAATTGATCAATTTAGCATAAAGATGATTTGAGATTTATGGCATGAAAATGATTGTGAATTTGTGATTTGATTGCACCACTCTAAATTATAGGTTAGATGTGATAGAATCCAATTGTTAATTTTTTGAATGGGCTAAATTTGCACAACAAAGATGAAATCTTGATTTAATGTATGCAAAGAGTAGTTGCGGTAAAATGTAATTTGGGCGAAACCATTTGGAGTCAAGGTATGAAAACCTTTAGAAAATAATATTTTATTAAATAATTTTTTCATATTCTTTGTTAAAAACTCCAAGAGATTGTCTTAAGGTATGTCCTTTATTCATTTACAATTCTATCAAGTAGAACTTGTTCAGACAACATTTTGAAACACCTTTTTACCTTCAATTCAAAGTCTTTATTTCTAAAATTACATGAATTTGCTTAACTTTAGTAAAGACAATAACGATGTAAAATTTTCAAAGATTTGGATCAATAATTTGTTAGTTACACATTGATTTGAAATCTTGACATTAGCCATCTTTGGATGTTTTCCTATACTTGGTTATGTTTTTAGAATTGTGTTGGTAAATCTAGTTGTCTTTTTATAGAAGCATTAATGACTTAGTTCAAGGCCGTGGGGATCTTATGGTAGACTAGGATTTTGTGGAAGTATACGGTGATCGTTCTAAGGGCTGGTCAACGAGGTTTTATTCCTCCACTAAACTCTGCGTTTTAAAAAATGATAACTCATCAAACAACAATCATGGATAAGCCTTAAAGAACATAATCAAAACTTGTCAAGAAAAGAAATAAGGTAGACTTTTAATGCTTTTAAAATATTATTTGTGGCGGGGGGAAGGGTTCTAGTAATCAATAGAGGTAACAACTCTCATCTTGTTGGTTAGTGAAGGATTTTGAAGGGAGGCCATTGTGGCTACATCTCCCTCTCTTGTTGCCCTTCTCCATCAACTTGTTAGTGTGTTGATGATACCTTTAGGACTTGGGAGAATCTTTTATCATTTTTATTAGGATGTTAGGGCCTTGATCCTTTGAGTGGCTGTGATAAAAAGGATTGAATGGTTTAGATTAGACCCCACTTTTTTGGAAGGAAAGCTAGTTTTGAAATTTAGTTACCTTCCCTTTTACTCAATATTGACTAATGCACTTTTCCTCATGTACTTCTTGATACCGAATAAGTGAATTGGAAAACATAACACGCCTCAAGTGAATTTTCCTAGAGAACTCAATGTTAAAACTTAAAGAAACCCAACCTTCATGTTATGTGTTCATATGGACATCGTGATCCCTAAAATGAAAGTTAGTTCAAAATGTGTCTAGGCAATTTTGGCTAATCTTTAAAAGTGTTCATGTGAGACCTTGTACTTTGTGTTGTACCATCATGTTACGTAGATCTCACTCATGTGACTACGTGACCTTATTATTTGTGTCCGTGTCACCTTGCTATCATTGATCGATTGCAAATAACCTTTAAGGTTGAAGGGTAGCCATTAATGGAGGAGACTATAACTTGCTAAACTCTTGTCTCTCATCCTCCACCGTCGCCTCTTCTTTCCTAAAACATGTAGGTGAAAATGAGTTGTGGAAGCTACTTTAATGTCTTTCTAGAATTCATATGGAGAAGGCTATAACTTTGCTAAACTTGTCTCTCATCATCCGCCCTCACCTCTTCTTTCCTAAAACATGTACGCGAAAATGAGTTTTGGAGGCTAATTAAATGTCTTTTTAGAATTCATAAGGATCTTTAGGGCACATTTCCAAGCTCACGATGCCATATAAGGTTTTGTTTAGATAATAAGAAAAAGAATAAAACTCATCATAGATAAGGCGCCTTATATATTATGAAACATCGTGTGAATTTACTTTTATTTTATGATGCATTGGACATTTCTTCATTTCAATTTACTACATACACATAAGAAACTGCTGGACTCACGGTAACTACAAACTCAACATAGAATTTTTTTTTCCAGTTCTCACCCTCTCGCATTTCACTCAACTCATTTACCAACTCAAGACCACCTATATTCTCTCGAGTTCCAAGGTTTGATATCTAGCATCTAGAATAAAAACAAGGTTTGAAATTATCTAGACAAGTCACGGCGAGTATTTCGAATCATCTTAGAATTATATTTAAATTAAAGAGCAATGATCTTGCCAATCAAATAATATTATGGACCATTAATGTAGCTTGCTTTGCTCAACTACATTTAAAAAAAGTCTCTGACAATGCATTTTGCCATCTTCCCCCGTAAGGAATGTAATGATGTGAAAAGTATCTAATAACATACAAATAGCTCGAATTGTATATGCATTTTGCTTGGAAGACACTAATGTTTGCACGGTATGGAGAAACACAGATCCACTCCATATGTCAACATTGTCCTTAATCTCTTATCAATCCATCACTGATTAGGCACCCAAGAAGTGAATATACTCTGAACATGCTGTGTCATTGAATATAAAAATCTAACCGATTGATTGTAACAAACCAACATTACTGCATTGCTTAGGTGACATGGAGACCCATGTCTTGCTTTTTTACAAAAATATTCGAGAGCTAGAAGTTCCATCATGAATTTTGAGAAGATAAATTTAATACCATAATTTTCTGTGGATGAGCTAAAAGCCTAAAAGATTAGAAAAGAAAAACTAATAGACTATAATTTATAATGTGGGGAAGCCATAATGGCAAGCATTTTATTCATCAAATCTAAATGAATTATCAGCAACAAGAACATGGATGTCGTATCAGTCACAGGCTTTAAATGAACCTTGTCAAGAAAGAATGTCTAATAATTAAAAACTGGTTAGTCTGAAATATTGTAACCAACTCCTCTTGAGTTGATACCTAAGCACAGTAAATGGATAATATTGCAATTCACACTATCATTATTTAATGGTGAAAACAATGAACAGTAACTAAAAAAATCAAAACCCTGAAAGAAATCACCATTGAGCTCTATACATGCCCTGAGTTGGGATGATGCACTACTCTCAGTTGTACAAACTAGGAGAAAGAATGACCAAAAAGACGAAAAGACCTTGAAATCCTTACAGCCTACAATGTTGCAAGAAAATAGCAGATGGAGTGCTGATGCGAAACCATGAATTTCATAATGAATATTATATGCACATGGGCTTTATTGATGCATGTTGTTATCACTTCTCCATGTAGGTCAATCCTAAAGAAATCAAAGCTAGATTTAACTTCCTGGTACTCTTTTCTTTGGGCGTCTCTCATCAAGTTCGCTCATCCAGTCAGATAGCCAAAGGAGACCGTTATACCCATAATATATCGCTCCAACCAGCAGTAACAGAAACAAAGCCACTATAACCCACTTGCATATTTTAGTGAATATTTCCTGCAAGAAAGATAGAAACCGAGGGCAACATCATTAAACTCCTGACACACAGTACCATTACATTATACATATATGAATAGCTATCAAACACAACTGTAAGTACAGAACAATACAATCAAATCTAAATTACAATTACTATTTTGTCTTCATTGTTGAAAATTTTTACAAGAAGCAATAAACCAATCCGTTGAAAATGCTAGGCGGCTGGAGATATCCTATATTCTACTTGGATTCAATCACTTGGTCAAACTATCTTATATGAAATAGAAGAGAAAAGGTAAGTATGAACAACTAGAAGTATCTTATCTAACTATGACAATATGGCTCTCTTTAAGCATTACAGAAAATCTACACCTCGCCTGCCCCTCAGTTTCTGATTTGCTATCAAAGCCAGCAGAATTAAAACACTAGTTTCTGTCATTGATGAAATTTTAACACCCCCCTTTTTTCAAATAAGTCACAAATATTTCCCATTACTTCTCGCTTGCTATGCATTCATAATGAGTCAAGCAGGGGCCACTAGGTATTTAATGCATTATTTAATTTATCTAACACTAAGTGGTTTCGTGGCATTCTTTATTTGTTGGCTAGCTTCATGAGATTGATATATATTTGTCATTATGTTTACCAATATGGATAGTGAGTTGTCAATAATGGAGATTAAGTTCCGCTTCGTGATTGATATATATTTGTCATTATGTTTACCAATATGGATAGTGAGTTGTCAATAATGGAGATTAAGTTCCGCTTCGTGATATCTTTGTTTGGCTTCCAAGCTTGCATTTTGATATTCTTATTTTTCTCGTTCTGGAAATAATTTGTCGAAGGTGACAGTAGGCGAAGATGATAGTTTGAAAGTGATTTCAGTTTGCCCTAAAGATTGATCAAATGATTGTATCTCTCCACCTAGCTTTTCCATTTCGAATGTGTTGTTTACATATTGAATGCAGATATCAGAAGTAATAAGGTTAAAACCTTGCAATCAAAATGTTCTATTCTATCTTGGAGATTTCTATTGCCATGGGTTAAGTGCTTAAAAACATGGTATGTTTTGGCATAGCTCGAATGGCATTTTGGAAGGTGATGATATAAGGTAATCTCTGCGAAGTTAGCATATTGAATGTCTTTCATTTAAATCATAGTATAAATCACTACCCTGAACACCATTTTTCGAGGAAATGAGCTGGCAAATGGGTAATGGTGGCGCTGCTGGTGGTGAGTAAATGCGATATTTGTGTATTGAATTGTCCTGTATGGGCATTGAACTATGGGTGTTTTTGATTTTTGAGTCATTTGTTCAACATTTTGTATTGTGAAGTGATTCACCCCTGTATGTTCTGGTTTTGGGTGAATTGGTATTGTTGATTGTGAACTCAAATCTTCGGTGCAAGCAAGTACGTGGCAGAGTTCGACAGGTATGAACTATCTTTCAGACAATTGTTTTCCTTTTCCTAAGTTGGTTTTGCGTGCATGCAAAGGAAATGCGACAGTTCTTGCCCAGTTCATATTGGATATTTTATCTTTGGAATTTTAAATCTGCCTCGAGTAGTTATTTCTCATACCCATCTACCAAGCTTTAAAATTTTTATATATGGTGAAATAGATGTCATTTGCAAGACATAAAGATGATTTCTTTTGAATTCTTATTCGATTCTCCAAAGCATGCAGTCGTTTTATTTAAAGTATTGAGCTCTCGCTGTTCATAATAGATGAAATGTGCCCTTATAAAGCCCAGTTGCTTATTTGACTACGGCCAAGTTGGATAACTGTTATTGTGGAAGCTTGTCAAAAAGAATTTTGTGTTGTAATTTTCTTTCTGGGTCACAATAGAAATGCATGTTTCGATGAAAACAAGATAATCTTTCAGTTGCTTTTAAATTTCATTTGTCTATTGAATGGTTTTGAGGGATAAACACCGACTGTGTGTTTGAAGTTATTTTGGCACTTACAGTATTCGATCTGGTTATTCGACATAATCCTTGAGTTTTTGCGGTTTGTGATGAAAAGGAGATAATTTCGATTCATGCATTTGATAGGATATATCTAGTTCATTGTTTTTGGAAAGGAAACAATATGAGGATTTGGGTTTCAACTTCTGAAGGTAATATTCCTGTATTTGGGTTTTTAAGGCAGTAATAAAGTTTGGAACAAAATGGAACTAAGTTTGGACAAGTTTGTTGTCTGTGCATGTACATTTTGAAGGAATATTTTGCTCCAAATCTTCATAAATAAGTTCGAAATCAGACAGTCATTTGATTTTGTTTAAAAAAAACAATAACATCTTGGAGATGATTATTTCTTCTTGAAATGCATTGACTGTTAAAAATGAATAAGTGGAGATGAAACGTGGAGATTTTGAGGAAAATTGTCTTGGAGAGTACATGTATATTTTCTTTCAATTTTAGAGCTCAATGTTTTTCAATATAGTTGACTGCCATCTGTTGCTTTGATTGGGACTGAAATTACTCTATTTTGTAGAAAGATTAATGTTCACATGTGTTAAATTATTGGTATTTGTCTCTCCTTTTCAGTATTGCAAGCATGTCTGGATGGGATGGTTGGGGAGGTTCTAGGAGATCTGGGTCCATCATTCTTGGGGACATGATAGTTTTCAAGGTCAACCACATTGGCAGAGAGGCTCACCTAGGGGTGGCCGAAGGGGAGCTAGTACACTTCGAGGTAGGAGACCCTTTGCGAGACATGGTCCTACCCGAGTTTCCGTACACTTTGATGCAAACGAACCATGCCTACAAGAAGTATTACAAATTATTGAGTCGTACCCCCGTGCTCAGCCTTCCCGCAGTATCCATAACACCCCCTTGCATAATGTCAAACATGCCCAAGCTGATCATAATCCGTCTTCTTCAAACCGGTCTGCTCAATCTGCCCCATCTCATTTGCCTCCTCGCAATGTCTTACCTTCCACTACCTCACCATTATTACTTGGGCAAAATCAACCTTTGCATTTGCATGACTCACCCCTGCCCTCTAAGTGTGCTAGGTCCTCTTCTGCAATACTTAAGGTGACGAGTGCGTTGAAAAGAGTCAAGTTGGAGGCGGAAGAAGATACAAGAATCATTACTTGCACCATCTTACCGGTTGAGCCCTATGAGAATGTTGAGATGACTACAGATGCAGAACCCCTTTACCAACCTAATCGAGAAGATTGATTATGATACTTTAAACTGATGAATTTGATAGACATACATTAATCATTTGCGGATACTTAATATTTTGGATTGTGATTGGTAAACATATGATGATGGTTTATTATATTTTATATATGTGTGTTTGGATGACATTTGCTTTCTAAGTTTGATGGATGTTTGATTATAATGGTGAAGTTGTTTTAAAGGATCAGAATGCTTTATGGATGTGTTAATATTTATTTAGTGCATTGATATTTGGTGGGGCCCTATTTAGTGTCTCATGCCTCATTAAAATGTCATGTGTATTTAAAGTTGCCTATAGTCTTTTACTTAAGACAAAGTAATAACTTATTATTTGGAAATTCTCCAAATGAAATCAACCAATTGTAACTGATTTTGTACAAGAGATTATAAAAGGACTTGGAAGATACATTTTCAAAGGATGAGAAATTAGGTATTGCAGCTATTGTGAAGATTATTTCATTCTAAATTATTTCTATGGCAATGTTTTTATGAGACAAGTGATCTTACAGGTATTGTGATGACATTGTTTTGAGGTTTGAGTATGAAAATCGAATGCAACAGGTATATCCAATTTTAATATCATTTTTTGATTATCTGATTTATTATTCTGCATCTCATCTAAATTGATTGCAGATCTTTATTTGTCATATCCAGAGTAGGCCTTGATGACATCTTCATTTCGATCTCAAGATAAATGCAAATTTTGTAGCCATGTTGGCCTTGATTTGAATCATGACTCTTGTTAAGACGTTGTTTTAGCAATCATTGTACACTTTCGTAAATGCAAAATTTGTTTCTCTTCATCATGTCTATTTTTATTTTCGTCTTATCACTTGTGTAAATATGTTTATATGTGAATATTGTTTATGTTCTTTTCTTTAGTTCGTTGTCGTGTTTTCATCTTCAAGATCATTATATCATTTGACAAATAAATGACAAGAGATTATAAATATATCACTTATAAATTTCACCTTTTCAAGAGGTTACCTAATTAATAGGTTTCACTGTCGGATAAAGGTTGATAATAACTTTCATGTGAGAAATCAGTTTGGTTTATAAGTGATTATTATCTTTATACAATGTGGTAAGGTTTGCGGAGGATCTCATCATTAATCTGATTAAATTTTATGTGGTCTTGTTGTGTCTTTTTGGAGTGTTTCTTCATTTTTTTGTTTAATTATGTACATCCTCTTTGCTGCCAAGAAATAGAAGTCTCCCATATCTTAGGTTGACTCATTGATTAACCTATATTAAACTACCCATGCTTAAGCCAATTCTTAAGTACAATACGATTAAATTGGTTTGATTCCATCTTGAACTTTTACATTAGGCAAAAGGGTTGATTAGTTGTCGGTCTATTTTGTTATCACCTATTGATAGCCAAACAAGTTAATCACGACACTTATTTTGGATGAAACAAATATCTCTCTCACATTTGCATTTACCCCATATCTAATTATCGAAAAGCTCATATAAAAATCCATATACATCCATATGGTCAACAAAACTCTAACATATAAGTGGCCTTGATTACATGTTAGCAAATTTTGCCACACACTCCATTCCTATCCCAACTTTCACTATTTCCAACAAAGAAAATGTTAATCTAGCTATTAAGAAGGGTTTTGATTAAAGAAAGAATGCAAATCTTATCTCACGCAAAAAAAAAAAAAAAAAAGTACATCAAGGAAAGGGTGTTTGTATCAGGTCTTCTTTGTCTTGTGTGAATGGTATCGAGACTTACCTTTCATGAATACAAGCTGCTATTGTTTGGATGCTTTGCTCAGCCATGGTATGTTATGCAATTACTATGTTGTGTACGTTGTTATTGAAGGTCTAGTATCTTAGTAGACAACAATTACTCTACATTTTGGCATCTTTGCCTTAAAGAATATATTATATCGGGTCAAGTTAAAGTTGGTTCAGAGAGCTGCGTGATAGAGCACCCCATTATCTTCTAAGATTTATGTGCTGAACATAACTGAGAAACACAACGACAAAATATATTACAACGATACAAAGAGTTCACGAAGAAAAATACCACAATACATATGAGCAATAATTCACGCTAATGACTTCGAAATAAGGCGGAAGAGGGACCAAGTCATGTTGGGGACCAACACGAGAGAAGATAAAGACTGTGACCAATAGGTATTTTAAACCAAAAAAAAACATCAAGCAAGGCTGATGTGTACAAAGTCATAATCTAGAACCGGAGCGGAAACCACGAAAGGGTTCCTCCAAAACTAGTGGACCCTATGCCACTCATAGTAAGGGGTGGGTAGAGATTACCATAGCCCCTTTCGAAGGAAGATAGTGCGTGTGTGCTAACCAATTTGGGTCGGAGAGTGTTGCAAGAGAACTGTGTGAAAAGAAATGTGAAACTTACCAAGTAGTTTGGGTCAAAGGATGCTTCAAGCGAATCAAGTGTGAAGTTCAAACTGTTGGAGTGTAATATTAAGTGGGATCACCTTTGGTCAGCCACCGCATATTTACATCCATAACATAAGTTATGTTGTAACTTATAAATGGCGAGTCCACCGCAACATTAGTGTAGAGATTAAATCATTTCTTTATGACTTAATAAAGAGCGAAGCAAAGGCAAACCGCCATGGCGCAATCGCATCACCCACCCTATTTAATAGGATGATCTCATTTCAAAATTGGTAATAGATTTAAATAGGTTTTACTATATTTTGCACCTTTGGTGACATTAAAACATTTTATTACAAGTAAAAGCCTTGTGGGACCCGATCATGAGAAGAAGTGAAGATTTACTGAATACTAGGTAAAATTGTATTATTCCTCATTTAATAAAGGTGTATTTATTGCGGTGGGGTTTTTTACCTTTGGGTTTCCCCACGCCAAATCTTGTGTCAATGTGTTGTGTTATTTTCACTTTACGTAAATTGGTAATTAATGTTGACTAGTATATTTGCATATAGCTTACTATAATCTTGTGATTTATTGAAATCAAGTGTTTAATGTGTTTACTCTATTTCTCCCCGTTGTAATCTTAGACTAAGTAGGCTAGTGTATTGTGTTGAGATCTTAAGCATTATGAGGGGTAGGGATTCAAACCCTCAATTGTTTTCTTTGTATTTACAAAAAGAACATTTTTATTAGAAATTTTGTGAGAATTCTTTTTAATAATCCTATTTAAAAAATTATAATTGTGATAACAAAATTAGAAATTAGAAGTGATTATTTTTGTGTCGTAATTACGGTCATGACAAATTTTTGTTGTAAATATTAGTTTTTAAAATATACGATACTACTTTTATTTACGATTTAGAGTTTTTTTGGTAAGTTAAAATTGCTATTTCTTGAGAAAATATGATGTCTTTTGGAAAATTTTCAATGGAAAATTTGCAATTATTGAATGGCACCAATTGTAGCATTTGGAAAATCAGATTACCAACAAAATTTATGTCTAGGAAACTTTGGGATCTTATTAATTGCGTTGAAAAGAAACCCACCAGAGATTTGCACTCATTGAAAAATTGAGTGCATTCTAATAGAAATCACAGGAGGCCATGTCCAGTATACTTGGGAGCGTAAAGATGAATTTTTACTCCATATCGGACACAAAGACTCTCCTAGTGAAGCATGGAAACAACTCGAGTCAATGCATGAAGGCAATCGTCTTTCAAAAATAATCAAGCTGATCATGAAACTTTTCACCACTTCGATGAAAGGAGATGAAAAATTGTGAATTATCTTGCAAAAATTAAGAATATTAAAGCTCAACTAGATGGTTGTGGTTGTCAATTATTCCAAGATAAACTTCTTTATTTTATAATTCAAATGAATATACATGAAAAATATAGAAACTTTATTTCCATTCTGAATTATAAATATCAAAATGAAATGACTTGCATGATTTAGATACATTATCTACTCTCTTGATTCAGGAAGAACATGTGATGGAAAAATTTGATTCAAAAGAAAATACATCTCAAGCTTTGCTTTCTTATAATCTAGAAACAGTTCCAACCCAAAAATAGTGGAAATCCTAATTCCATGCCTAATTTCAAGTCAAAATTCAAATCAAACCCCAAGAGTAATAGGGATAATCAAAATTTCAAAGTTAAATTCAATGGAACCTGCCACAAATGTGGGAAATTTGGACATAAAGAAGATTGTCATCAAAATAATAAAAAGTTGAATAAAAATTTCAAAGGAAATAAATTTAACAATCAAGAAAAATCAAAACCAAAATCGTGGCAATAACACAAATAAAACTATCGCATTATATACTGCACTTTCAACATCAAATGACAATGAGTGGATCCCATATAGTGGTGCATCTAGACACATGACCTACATGAGTGATATCCTCACAAATATCGTAGAATGTCATAAAAACATATATCTAGGAGATAACTCCACCATTCACTCCGAAAGTTATGGTAATGTTAAACTTGTTAAAGGTATGCTTTAAAATGTTTTGCTACCTAAATTGAAAAAGAATCTCTTACCTTGCTCGCAATTAACTCAAGAAAACTCAGTAAAGTTGTGTTGTTACAAGATTAATTGCAATCGGTATTTAGAAATATGTATTGAATATTCTTAATGGTTTTGCTTCTGAATTTTGTTTTTCTACTAACACTAAACATGAATTGCAACTATGGCATGAAAGATTAGGACATTTAAATTTTAGAAGTATGTCTGATATGTCTTGTCTTAATCTTGTGATAGGCCTTCCTAAATTAAAATCCAATCATGAAACTTATGAAGGTTTCTTACGTGGTAAGCAACATGTTGAACCATTTCACAAACATCATGATCTTAACTCCTCTCATTTTTTAGAATCATGAAACTTGTGAAGGTTTCTTACATGGTAACCAATATGTTGAACCATTTCACAAACATTATGATACTAACTCCTCTCATTTTTTAGAGTTGATTCATAGTGATGTTAGAGGTCCACTTGAGGTTCCTTGTCCCAGGTTGTGCTCTATTTGCTGTTAATTTCATTGATGACTTCTCTAGGATCACTTGGTCATATTTCATTAAGAAAAAAATCTGATCTCCTATCTAAATTTTAAGAATTTAAAATTTTAGTTGAAAACTCTTCTAATAAGAAAAATAAAAGAAGATAATGGAGGTGAATGTGTAAGTAAAAAGTTGAATAATTTGTATCTTGTGGGATTCAGAGAGAGCTAACCATCCTTACTCCCACAATAAAATGGCATTGCAAAAAGGAAAAATAGGACTATCTTAGCAATGGGTAGAGCGACAATGCATGCTTCGAATGTTTCTAAATTCTTATGGGCACAAGCAATGAATATTTTGGTCTATATCCTAAATATAGTCGCTATTAAAGCTCTCCATCAAACTACACCTTTGGAAGTATGGTTGAACAAAAACTAGATATTTCTCATTTGAAAATATTTGGTAGTTTTGCCTCTATTTTCATTCCAAAGTTAAACGGAAAAAACTTGATCTTACCTCCTACTCATGTATATTAGTTGGTTATGGAGGTCGAACAAAAGAATTAGGATTATACGATCCATCTAAACATGAGATCGTAGAAAATAGAAATGTCCACGTCCTTGAAAACCATTTTGTGAAATGTCTACCGAACCCTCCTATGTTTCTCTTGAAGATAAAACAAAAATATCAAGGATGAAGATCCTTCTTTGACAATATAAATATGGAGAATAAGGGGAGCTCTCACAACATATGTTCCCATCTAAAAGACCTAAATGGGCTCAAAATTTAATGAAAGATTCTCAACCTAAAAATCTTAGAAAAATGACTCGTAGTCAATACAATTATCATGCCTTAATGACAATTTATGAATGTGAACCACAATCGTTCGAAGAGGCTAATCAAGATAAATGATGGAGAGATGCTATGAAATTTGAATACAATGCTCTCATAAAAAATAATACATGGGAACTAGTCCCTCCTAAGAGAAGCATTGAGGTTCTTGGTGGTACAAAATAAAATATTACTCTATAGGAGATATTTATAAGTTTAAGGCAAAATTAGTGGCTCGCAGTTTCACCTAGAAGCCCATAATCAACTATGTTAAAACCTTTTCCCCCATAGCAAAAATGAGGATAGTTAGGATTCTCCTAGCATTAATTGTTTAGTATAGTTGGGAGATTCATCAAATGGATGTGAAAAATGCACTCTTAAACAATGATTTGAAAGAAAAAAATTTATATGACTCAACCTAAAGTTTTTGAAGAACCTAGCAAAAACTATACGTTTGTTACTAATGAAATCTTTGTATGGCTTAAAACAAGCTCTTAGAGCTTAGTATGCTAAGATTACCAGTTTTTTTAAAGGCCTTGGTTTTAGTAATTGTTTTCTTGATAATGATTTGTTTGTTAAAACTGAAAATAATCATATTATACTAATTGTTTTACAAGTTGATGACCTTCTTATTACCAACAATAATACTACAATTTTCAATATTAAAACTAAGTTAAAACAATATTTTGAAATGTCTAATCTAGGTTTTCTACATCATTTCTTAGGCATAGCCATATTCCAGGATTAAAACTCTATTGTTGTGTCAATCTCAATATGTTAATAGTTTACTTAAAAGATTTAATATGATTGATTGTAAACTTGTGGCCATTCCTATAGAAGTTGGTATTAAACTTGATCCTAAACCTGTCTGCATTTGAAAGCAAATCCTACTTTATACAATTTTGTTGGCAGTCTGATCTATTTAACCATTCTAGACCAGATATTTCCTACGCAATAGGTGTTGCTTCTCAATTTATGCAAGATCCATGAGGACCATTGGAAAATGGCTAAAAAAATTCAAAACACATATTTTTGTTTTAATGATGTAAAATTATATGGTTATTGTGATTCTAATCATGCTGGTGATATTTTAGATAGAAAGTATACTTTTGGATATGTTTTTAAGTTTGGTGCAAGTGCCATCACTTGGAGCAACAGGAAGCAACTGACAAAGATATATCTCTTCTACCTCAAGTTGAGTATAGAAGTGCTATGAAAACAACTAAAGAAGTCATGTGACTAAAAAGAAGGTTGGAAGAACTTCATATGGGCATCAAAGGAAGTACACCTCTTCTATGTGATAGTCGAGTTGTATTGCTCTTGTGAACAATCTAGTTCAACATCAACAGACAAAGCATATCGAGATTCATATGCATTTTATTCGTGAAACAGTCTTCAATGGTGATGTTGATATTCAATTTTGTTCTACAAATAATCAAGTTGCAAATAATTTTCACAAAGTAACTTTGTGTCGTAAAATTCTACAAGTTTCGTGCAATGTTAGGCCTTTCAGTGCTGCCATTGAGAGGGAGTGTGCATGACAATGTCACCTCCTAATAGCCTTGTTGTAAATCTTCTATATTTCTATTGTAAAAAGCATTGTAAAAGTTCACTATAAGTGAGATTTATGTAAATGTTCATATTGCGTGAGTTTACTTGTAGTATCCAATGAAGCATTGGTTTTGGAAGATCCTTGTTTTACAAAAGAATCCATTAAATCATATAAGACTTCATGTATGCACCTAAATTTGAGGAAATTGAGATCTAAATTATGACAAGTTGTTTATCATGTAGTCCAGAATACATGATCTTCACCTTGGCATACATTTTTTATCCTTGTTGGCATGCTAGCCTAAATCATCGTAGATGATTTATGGATTATAAATCCTTTTGTATAAAAAAATAACTTTGGCATGCTTTCTCCACTTAAAATTAAGGGTAAGTGTTGGAGTGTAATAATAAGTGGAATCACCTTTGGTGGGCCACCACATATTTACATCCATAATACAAGTTATGTTATAACTTATAAATGTTGGGTCCACTCCAACATTAATGTGGAGGTTTAATTAATTCTTAACGAATTAATAAAGAGTGACGCAAAGGTAACTGTTGTCATGGTGCAATGCATCACCCACCCTATTTAATAGGGTGATCTCATTTCAAGATTGGTAATAGATGAAATAAGTTTTATTACATTTTGAACCTTTGGTGACATTAAAACATTTTATTACAAGTAAAAGCCTTGTTGGACCCAACTATGAGAAGTGAAGATTTACTCGAATGTTGGGAAAATTTGTATTATTCCTCATTTAATAAACGAAGGTGTATTTACTTGTGGAGGGTTTTTTTACCCTTGGGTTTCCCCACCTTAAACCCCGTACCAATGTGTTGTGTTATTTTCACTTTCGTAAATTGGTAATTAATGTTGACTAGTATATTTACATATAACTTACTATAATCCCGTGATTTATTGAAATCAAGTGTTTAATTTGTTTACTTGAATTTTTATTCTAATCTTAGATTAAGTAGGCTAGTGTATTGTGTTGAGATCTTAAGCATTATGAGGGGTAGGGGTTCAAACCCTCAATTGTTTTCTTTATATTTACAAAAAGAACACTTATATTAGAAAATTTGTGAAAATTATTTTTTAATAATTCTATTTAAAA
This sequence comes from Taxus wallichiana var. yunnanensis, assembly GCA_018340775.1. Lineage (NCBI taxonomy): Eukaryota > Viridiplantae > Streptophyta > Pinopsida > Cupressales > Taxaceae > Taxus > Taxus wallichiana. Next base: position 143,875,418 of record CM031236.1, read on the forward strand.
AATTATAATTGTGATAAGAAAATTAGAAATTAGAAGTGATTATTTTTATGTGTCGTAATTATAGTTATGACAAAACTTTCATCATAAACATTAGTTTTTAAAATATACGATACTACACTTTTTTACGATTTAGAGTTTTTTTCATAAGTTAAAATTGCTGTTTTTTGAGAAAAATGTGATGTCTTTTGGAAAATTTTCAATAGAAAAATCACAATTATTAGCTTGGGCAATCGATCAATCATGTTTGTTGCCTCACCAACCAAAACACCTATATATGCCCTAATGCAAATTTTAATTGCTCACAATTGATATAAAGGTTGTAAATTGGTGGGACACAACCTTTACAATGTAAAGGGTTATAAAGGATTCAAAGAAATTTTGTTGTCATGGTTTTTCATGGGTCATGCGAAGGGTCAAATAGTGATTGGCTTCGGGTGCCTGCCCTTAACCCTAATGAGGGTCACAACCCCATACCACCGCTTAAGAGTATAAAAGAAGAAAAAAAAATTGGTGGGGAATCTCGCCTGGAATTTTGGTTCAATGCATACTAAGCAAGCCTCCTTAAGACTCTCGCACATCCCTCCACTTCCATGCAACCATCCTACCCTAGCCTCTCATAAACTTGACCATTCAAGAGATTGTTGCTTCCTACCAAAGAATCCATCCTCATAATGCATCCCTTCAAGAGTTGGTTGTTCATCGTGGTAAGGAGTATGTTGTCGGGCGTGCTCAGATTCATTCCCGTCTTCAGTGGGTCCAGGAGGGTGATGAGGGCTCCAAGTTCTTTTTTGACTTCCTCGAGAGGAAGGTGGTTGTGGAGAAGGTTCTTGGCCTTCATCGACCTGATGGCTCCCCGGTCGAGGATCCCGTTGAAATCATAAATTTGTTGAGCCTCCATTTCAAGATTACTTTTTCTCCTTAATCTTGAACGGATAGGGTCAGGTGGCTGCGAAACTCTTGCTACGAGTTGTTCCTCGTAAGGTGTCTAGTGAGGATAGGGAGAGATTCGATAGAGACCTCTCAATGGAGGAGTTGCATGTTGCCTTATTTTCAATGCAATGGCAAGTCCTTGGGTATGGATGGCCTTCCTCACAATTCTTCAAGGCCATGTGGGATTCTATCGATGATTTCTTGTCTCTCGCTTCGAGGTTCTCTTTTCTCACTCTTTCTAAGCCTTTCAATCAAAGGTTGATCAAATTAATTCCTAAATATGTTCCTAGGACACTATTGGGGAATGACGACTTCTCACGTTTCTCACTATTGCTTATAAATTTGTTGCTTAAGGCTTTAGCTCGAGGATTTGCTTGGTTCCTAAATATGTGGTTTTTCAGAGCAGACTCGGGTTTGTTCAAGGAAGGTTTATTGTTGACACTATGGTCTCGATTTTTGAAACTTTGGATTGGGCCAGGGAGATTGGGCAACAATCCTTGTTTCTGAAAATTGATTTTGACAAAGCATATTATCAGATTGATTGATCCTTTATTTCAAAGATGCTAACCAGTTTGGCTTTTAGCCCTTGCTGCATTGCTATGGTGTCCACCCTTTTCACCAACGTCTTAGCCTTTGTTTTTGTCAACTATGCCTTATCCCCGTGGATCCTCCTTCACCGATCCATCCGCCAAGGATGCCCTTTAGCCCCTTATTTGTATGTTTTGACATTAGATGCACTTGGTTATTTGCTCAAGGTTGCACACATGGTTGGTCAGATTCATGGCATCTGACTTCTGAATGTTTAGAGATGATTACTAATCAATTTGTTGATGACTCCCTTCTTTCGGTGAAGACGGAATAGGAGTCGGTTGATGGGGCTCTTTCTTGTCTGAGCACTTTTTGCCCGTGTCAAGAGTTGTTGATAGTGACCATAAAACGGACTTTTGGCTTGTTGGTTTGCACACTCCCACCCACTGGATTCCTCGTTGCTTGGTCCTTTATTTGTCTTGGTGTCATTGTTTGTTATCTAGGTATTCCCTTTGGTGTTAACTGTCTATTGTCCATGTGGGATTGGTGTCTCTAAAGGCTTTAGAGCAAGCTTCACTTATCATTTGCTGGTAAGTTGACAATGGTGAGTCGTATTCTTCAAGCTTCTCACATCTACTATGTGTCTTGTTAGTTCCCCATTAGGACGCAATTCCAATGTCTTGAACAGATTTTGAGGGCCTATTTGTGGTCTATGCTTGGAGAGGGGAGGGGTCTCCCTTTAGTTCTTTGGAGTCTCTGCACCATCCCCAAAGATGGGGGGCTACTTAGGCTTTATTGATGTTGTCATCTAGGCAACATTCCCTATTAGAAAAGTTTGGGGAGTTTTTGGTTTGTGTGATATTCTTTACACACCTCATCTCTTCAAGATGTCTGGTTTGCTCATCTTCAAAGTATCTGATCTATGTGGAAATCAGTTTCTTGTTTGGTTCGTTGGCAATGGGGACGCAATAGAGCTAGTTGGGACCTTGCTTCTACCCTGATTTTGAGTTAGACGAAACAGGATTTGTGTATTACGGAGCTGCCTCGCTTTCAGGCCTGCAAATTGAGCAGAAAGGGCATCTTTGCTTGGGGGGATTATGGAACCTTGCTACTCCTTGGAAGGAGTGGCGCGCTCTTGCTCAGGAGTATGGTCTTCTGGATCCTAACCGCCTTGCCATCATGAAGCTGAGAGGTCTTATTCCTGATCCAGAGCTTTTTTAAATGAGCATTGGCATGGTTGGTCTAGTTTGGAGGGACTGGAGGTGGTGCTTTGGTTGCCCTTTACTTCATTATGACTCTTGTCGTATGTACTTAATGCTTCACCAAATGCACCCTTTGTCCTTGGTTCTTAATGCTTGTTGGCTCTCTACTAATCCAAATGACAAGTGAATCCGTCCTTTGCACAGTGTTTGGTCATATCGACTTTCCTACAAGCTCGGGGTTTTGCTTGGCTTGTTATTTATTAGGGGCTGCCTTCCAAGGCCATGTTGGCCAAGAGTGATTTTGCCAATGGATTTTCCCTGGTTTGTTAGCGTTCCTAGAGGGGGAAGCACATCTTTTTGGAGTGCTGGTTTGTTAGACAGTGTTGACGATTCTTTGAGGATCAATGCTCAACAATGCTTTAGAACAGGCTTCATTGGTGTTCTATTTTGCTTGGAGATGGGTGGCTCTTAGGTCTGCATGGTGTTTGTTGGGCTATGGTATTGCTTGAGAGTGTCGGTCTTGTTTGTTCTTAGGAAAATTAGATGCAAGAATGTTTGTACTCATGAAGGCAGCTCTTTGAATGCCTCTAGTACCATGTGGAGGGACAAAGTGCGTCAACTTCTTGCCAAAAATGGGTTGTTGATCATGGACGCTTGCTCCTTGGACCCTAAAATGTATTCTGATTTGAAATATGCTCTTGTTGCCTTAAGGATGGGACTTTGACATTGTACATATCCATCTTTGCTTTGTACAAATTTTTGTAAATATTTTTGGTACGGCATATCCTTCAAAATATACAAAAAGCAAGGCCTCCTTGAGAGCCCCCAGAAATGTTGCAAAATCTCTACATCAACGACACAAATGTGTCAATAACAATTGTGTCTTGTCTCTTCATTCTCATTTTTATCATGTTGAATATGAATTGTCAGAAGGGGTTTTGACTTGTTTAAAGGGGGAGAAAGGGGGGATAATCTAGACCGACATATTAGTATTCTCATGGTTCCTAACATAATTACATATTTAGTTTGCAATGACTCTTGTTGGTTATGTTCGGATGTTGATGGTTGTGCCAATGGACAACTATAAGCCATTTTTTGTATAAATAGAAGGATATACATTTGGGGAAAGGGTGCATGAATCAAGTCCTCCCTGTGCTGTGTGAATTGTATCAAGACTTGTCTTCTATGAATACAAGCTGCTATTGTTTGGATGCTTTGCTCGGCCATGGTATGTTATGCAATTACTATTTTGTGTACATTGTTATTGATGGTCTAGTATCTCAATAGACAATAATCACTCTACAAGAACACAATGAAATACTCTAAAGGGGGCTCCACTTTCATTAATGAAGCAATCTACATTACATTTTGCAGGCCTCCCTTGTGCCTAACGGGCAAGAAAACAACTATGGAAACACTCCAATATTTCTCTTTTCGCCTTACACACTGCCACAAAATCTTACCCTCCACAACAATGCTAGTGCTGCCCTAACATGAAAGCGTGAATGCTTTTCTATCTTCAAAACTTTTCAGCTGGCAGATGATCTTGAAGAACCATTGTCATTCATGCAAAACTTTTCAGCCGGTCGATGATCTTGAAGAACCACTGTCATTCATGCAAAGACCATGGATACCGGAATATGAAGAGGCAAGCAATTGCCATAACTACCAAAGAAGATCCTACAGGGGAATACCAAAGGAATAGGTAGAAGTCCAAGAAAAATCTTTCAGCCCCATTATCAAAGGACTCCTCCAACTATAAGCGTCCTGAGCCGCAACCTATTGAGCCACCTCACTCATTTCATATTAGTGAAAAATGGATGAAAAATAAATTTAATTTCCTGTTGCAAACGGAAGAATTGATAACATAATCTATTGTTCCAAATGGAATGACCCATTTGATGAGATAGAAGAAAATGATGAACAGGAAGAGCTTAAAGGATTTGACACTCAGTACAGAATGTGCCTAGGAGAAGAGATAGACTAGGTAGAAGAGAGACACCCAGCTAGAGACAGAAAATTGTAGCAGATCCAGATAAGAACCAACTAGCATGTTCAAGTATACTAGCTACTACATAACCCAAGCCTATTTATATTGCTCAGCTGATACATGGCAGGTATGCACAAATTTATCTCTGTTCAAGTAAATGGTACAAAGATTGATGCCCAGGTAGATATGGGTGCATCACTTTCAATTTGCAAAAAAACATAGATAATATATAGCTGGGATGAGATAGTAAATGGTACAAAGATTGATGCCTAGGTAGATATAGGGAAAATACAAAAGAAGACCCCATAGGAAAAATACCAAAGAATGAGGTAGAAGTCCAAGAAGAGGCTTTCAGCCCCATTATCAAAGGACTCCAACTATAAAGCATCATGAGTCCCTGCCTATTGAACTACCCCCCTCATTTCATCCTAATGAAATGTTGATGAAGAATAAATGTAATTTCCTGTTACCAACAAAAGAATTGATTACAGAATCTATTGTTGAAAACAAAACAGCCCATTTGATGAGATAGAAGAAAATGGGGAACAAGAAGAGATTGAAGGATTTGGCACTCATTATAGAATCTACCTAGGAGAACAGATAGAATGGGTAGAAGAGAGACACACAACTAGAGACAGAAACAGTAACGGATTGATATAATTGCCAACTTGTATGCTCCATAGTCCAATGTATCAGCTCCTATAGAACCCAAGTTTATTTATAATTTTTAAATTTTATATTGCTCAGTTGATACATGGCAGGTATACACAATTTATCTCTGTCAAAGTAAACGGTACAAAGAAGGAAATAAATGGCTTGCTAAAATGAAGTTGTGTGCTTTGTGTGATTTATTTCCTTCCATTTGTCTATTCCCTTGTGGAGGAACACATTCATTGATCCGAATGAGATAATGAGTGGCCATTGGATCTCCAAATGTCCTGCAAGATCTCTTAGGTTATCACAAGCTGCTCATGTTTTATTTCAGTCATAGATTTCTATTATTCTATAGGAAAGGGCTCTGATACCAATAAGTGGAAGTAAAGAAAATCAGTGGTAGAGGCGAGGACCAAATGGCTACGGCTTCAATATTATTTTCAAAATAAACTTATTACAATAGGATTTTGCAAAATAGAATGAAATTTTTGATATCCCAGTTCACTCATAGTACAAGGATAGAGCATACTCTTATCTTTCTCAGACTATAGACTCGGCCTTCAAAACACACTTCTCTAAAAAAATTGTACACCCGCTACTGCTTCCAAATGTTTTATTTATAGCAATCTTGGGTGGGGTCTTATCCAGTTCAATGTGAACAATGTACATTCCCACTAGTCTGATGAAGATGATGACACATGATTAGACCCTCGTCCTTCTTCAACGAATCTTTCTACTTCGTCAAAAAGATCATCATGAGATATGGGCCTCCAAAGACAATTTTGTCCATATATAAACTATAGTTCCCAAAAAGATCCATGTCGGAGGTCATGATGTACCGCATTGATATGACGTGAAATCCCATTTTAGTCTTCTTATTATTGTACATGTTACAGTTTCTTCACTAACACTTGGACTATGTTTATGAATTGCTCCTGGTCCCGTCTTGATAAGAAATTTGATGAGGCAAACATTTTGTTCAGCCCTTACCTTTTTCTCCAGAAATGTTCCAGTTCATGTAATAGTTCAATGAACCTTTCAACCAGTAAGTCACTATTCAGCCTGTATATCGTAATAGTTCCACTGGTACTTCAACCAAAAAAATTAACATGACATGCACCAGAGGCTTGAAGGTCCATAGAAGCTTGTCTTGAAGCCATCCTGTATCTCTCAAGAGTTTGTGCCTGAAAATATGTCCCTCTACAGCTAAAGGAAGATTAACAAATTCAACAGCTTTTAGCAATTTATCTATAGCTTTCAACATATCCTGATAATCATCATTCTTGATTGGGATTTTCTTCCCAACTTTCATTTGCTTTCCTTCTATAAGATTAATCTCCATCTCAGGCATCTTCTTTTCCCAAAAAATTAGAAGATTTTCAGAGCAGATTTCTTCTTTAATTTTCCCCAGTTTCTTGATTTCTTCTAAGGACGAGTTATTAAGACTTTGGTTCGTAGGACTAGGATAATGTTCTGTAGCATACATTCGCTTGGGATCTAATGATTTATAGCATACAAAGGTATTAGTCTGGAGATCTAATGATTTATAGGAGTGTTGTTCATCAAGCACATCCCAGTTATTTATTATCTGATTTTTGCAAAATGAAAGTGATGCACCTGTATATACTTGAGCATCAATCTTTTTACCATTTACTTTGACAAAGATAAATTGTACATACCTGCAATGTATCAACTAAGCAATATAAATAGGTTTGGGTTTTGTAGGAGCTCATACACTGGAGCGCACTAGTTGGCAATTATCTGGATCTGTTACTGTTTCTTTGTCTATGGCTAGGTGTCTCTCTTCTACCCATTCTATCTCTTCTCTTAGGCACATTCTATATGAGTGCCAAATCCTTCAATCTCTTGCTGTCCCTCATTTTCTTCTATCTCATCAAATGGGTCATCCCATTTTGTAACATTAGACTCTGTTATCAATTCTTTCATTGGTAACAGAAACATTTATCCTTCATTCATTTTTCATTAGGATGTAATGAGTGAGTTAGTTCAATGGGTTGTGGCTCAGGACACTTTATAGTTGGGGTCCTTCAATAATGGGGCTCAAAGCCTCTCCCTGGACTTCTACCTCTTCCTTTGGTATTTCCCCCATAGGGTCCTCTTTGGTAGCTATGGCTACTGCTTGCCTCTTCATATTCTAGTATCCACGGTCTTTACATGAATGACTCTGTCAAGAATCAAGATCATTGGGCAACTCATTGAGTTCTTCTCTATCATCTGAATCTTCATCTTCTTCACAATATTCAATTACTAGCTCATAGATCTCGTCTTGTTCGTAGATATGACATGTGGATTCTCACTCTAGCCATCTTCTTATTATTGTACATGCTACAGTTTCTTCACTAGCACTTGACCATGTGTATGGAGAGCTCTTAGTCCCATCTTGATAAGAAATTTTATGAGCTGAAAATTTTGTTCAGCACTTACCTTTATTCTCCAAGAATGTTTTGGTCGTTGTAATAGTTAAATGAACCTTTCAACCAGTAGGTCACTATCACCCTATATATTGTAATAGCTCCACTGGTACTTTGACATGACATGCACCAGAGGCTTGAAGGTCCAAAAAAGCTTGTCTTGATGCCATCATGTATCTCTTAAAAGTTCCATGCCTAATATCTGTCCCTACACAGCTAAAGGAATATTAGATAATCTAAAATTCAATTGAGCAGGTTCTCCCAGTGGGTACATCAAGGTCTTTACAAGATTCTTGCTAAGCCAATCTGCAACTGTATTTTCTTTTCCTACAATATCGATGACAGTAAAATTGAATTGGTTGAAATAATTTTGCCACCTCAGATATTTCCCTCAACAATCCTTCCTTCCATGATCCTTATCTTTGAGAGTCAAGAACTCTTGTGCTATGGTTTTTGATAATAAAATGTTTCAAATGCATGACCTTAAGAGAATTTTTAAAGGCACTTTTTCATAGCATAGATCTCTGTCAGAAGAGATCCATTTTCTCACATCATTGGCAAATGTTCCTGAGGCATATTCACAGACAAATTCTTTCCCATTTTCCATACAACAGAGAATACCTTCCTAAGCAAAGTCTGATGCATCTATATAAAGTAGGGATATTTTTCACCTTCTCTTTTATTTTCTTTATAGCCTCGGTGTAGAATCTATTCTATTCAAATTCTTTATTCTTCCTCTTGTAAACAAAACCTGTCACTACTATAATCTTCATAAAATTTATTTAAATAATTTAGCATTCCTAAAAATGCCTGCAACTGCTTCTTATCCATAACATCTAGAAATTCTAAAACCTTTTCCTTGACATGCTTTTGAACTTTTAACCTTGAATTATCTACTTCCATACCAAGAAATTTGCAGTTTGTCTGGCATAGATGGAATTTTGTTTCTAATAGTACTTACTATTCCTGCACTTTTAGCTGTGTTAAAAAAATTCTGTAAATGTATCAAATGATCTTGTAAAGAATTATTGAAAACCAAAATATCATGAATGTATATACAAAGGAAGTTGAAGGTTCCTCTAAAGATTTCATCCACGTATGCTTGGAAATAGGCTGAAACAATCATCAACCCAAAAGACATTACCTTCGACTGAATATGTCTTAAAGGAAAACTGAATGTTGTTCTGAATGTTGTTTTAGGCTTATCTGTTTGCTTGATCTGCATCCGATAGAAACCTGACTATAATCAAACTGTGAAAAATATTTACACTTGACCACATTCTGGAGGAGATAAGATTTATCAGGGACTTGATATGCATAAGGCCAAGTAATAGCATTCAAGGGTTTATACTTTATAATTAAGTACCATCGTTTTCTTACCCCTTTTCATTTTGAGTGTTTATTCACCATGAAAGCACAGCAGCAATATGTTAAAGTACCGGGTTCAATCAGCCCTGCTTTTAGCAATTCATCTATAGCTTTTTGCATATCCTAATAAACATCATTCTTGATTGGGATTTTCTTCTCAATTTTCATTTGCTTTCCTTCTATAAGATTAATCTCCATCTCAGGCATCTTCTTTTCACCAAAAAAAAACAGGTTTTTCAGAACAGATTCCTTCTTTAATTTGTCGTCCTAGTTTCTTGATTTCTTCTAAGACCAAGTTATTAGGCCTTTGGTTCATAGAACTGGAATACTTCTCTATAGCATACATTAACTTCGTAGCTCTTATCCTTTCTCCATTTAATGTAAACATGACACTCTTTGTGGCACTACCATAAGGTTAATACCTATCAATAAATGCACCACCAAGAAGCATATCTACAAATAACTGATTATGCTCAAAGAAGTCACATAAAAACTGTTCTCCCTGTATCTTAATTGGTTCTTGGTGTTTATACTTGTTGCAAACAAAGGTATAACCCTGGACTTTTAATGATTTATAATAGTGTTGTTCATCAAGCTCATCATAGTTATTTATTATCTGATTTTTGCAAAATGAAAGTGATGCACCTGTATCTACCTGGACATCAATCTTTTTACAATTTACTTAGACAAAGATAAATTGTGCATTCCTGCCATGTATCAGCTGAGCAATATAAAATTATAAATAAACTTGGGTTCAATAGGAGCTGGTACATTGGAGCATACAAGTTGGCAATTATATCGATCTGCTACTGTTTCTGTCTCTAGCTGGGTGTCTCTCTTCTATCCAGTCTATCTCTTCTCCTAGGCACATTCTATAATGAGTGCCAAATCCTTCAATCTCTTCTTGTTCTCCATTTTCTTCTATCTCATCAAATGGGTTGTCTTATTTTCAACAATAGATTCTGTAAAGGAAATTACATTTATTCTTCATCAACTTTTCATCAGGATGAAATGAGGGGGTAATTCAATAGGCGGGGGCTCATGATGCTTTATAGTTGGAGTCCTTTGATAATGGGGCTGAAAGCCTCTTCTTGGACTTCTATTTCATTCTTTGGTATTTCCCCTATAGGGTCTTCTTTGGTAGCTATGGCTACTGCTTGCCTCTTCATATTCTGGTATCCACAGTCTTTGCATAAATGACACAGGTTCTTCAAGATCTTCGGCCAGTTGATTGAGTTCTTCTCCATCATCTGTATCTTCATCTTCTTGTCCATCTTTTTCCTAATCATCAATTACCGGCTCATAGATCTTGTCTTGTTGGTAGAGATCTTCTCGTTCTTCAACTATATCCCACCACATTGTTGGGTTGGTAGAACATACCGCTTTAACAGCTTTGTTTTTGCATTTGCATTCAGGAGCTTTGTGGTCAGGTTTGTTACAGATATAACAAATGATTTGTTTGCACATTTGCATCCTAACTATATGGCTAAAAGCTGCGGCCAACATTTTTTGCCTTCCAATACACGTAGTTCCATAGCCTCAAGGAAAATACTTCATACCTTATCAATAGGAAACCCAGCAGAAGCCATCTACCACCAGAAAATTCCAGCAATATACATTAAAACTGTAGAGATTTTGTAGTTTTATGAGTACAGCTTTGGACAAGTTAATAAGTGATGATTTTTTGTTTCCACCGGTTCGTATCTCATCCCTTCTACCATACCAACAATTAAATGTATGGACGGAGATCCTGCTTGTGTATGCAAAAAAATTATCACATGTAAAACACAGAACGCAACTGTCTGAATCTCTACCATAAGAAGCATTTTGCTCTTGCTAGGAAAATTCTTGCCACTGAAATATAACCAATTAGTGAACAATGAAATCCAGGTTGCCATTTGTCTCTTCCTTTCAGCTATCTACTGTTCATCTTCATCATACCCAATCCTATAGCAGGAGCTTTTATAAACCACAGTTATAATGTATTTAATTGCGAAGTTGTACAACCATGAAGCACATAATGGCTTGTTATATACAACTAAGGTACAGCCAAAGGCACACAATGGCTTGTTGTATACAAATATGCTTTCCATATTGATATACCAATCACCACTAATAAATATTTATAATATTTTCCCAATGGCGGTCTTAACCCTAATCTAGATAAACTGGCAAAAACAACATAGAAATTTTTACCCAAAGTAGAGACCTAAATTTGGTCTTTGACACTTGGCAACATTAGTTTTTGCACTCTTGGGCACACTTGGACAATTGACATATATCTGACTCTTTGTCACATTTTCCTCACATATTTGACTCTTTATCACATTTTCCTCACATATCTGACACTTTATCACACTTTCCTCCTATCCAATTACCCACGCATCATCTTGGCCACCTTTACCCATCAATTATACTTATTACTAGGGATCAGCTCAGTCTATACTAGCCTACTAGGAACACCTTAGAAATCCTACAAAGACGTTCTCCATGTCACACATTCTTGCTATCTACATTCAGGCACTACTGTCCACCTCATACATTGTTGTCCACCAATGGTGTCATTTGATGGGGGTGTCTTTGAGTGGCCAACGACTATTTTTCAAACATGGGCACTTTCATTAGGTTGGCCTAGGATTGATTCATGGGTCAGCTATAGCCAGAAATTAACGAAGAGCCGCCTATATGTATGAATGACCCTATAGTTCATTATCATCTCTTGACATCTACATGCCTTGGAGATCATCTCAAATCTTCCAAAGAGCAGCCATAGAACAGTCCACTGAGCTAAAATCCAAAGTACAAAAGGTCAAAATTGCATGGTGCCAAGTACGGGTTAAATTTGACGGCCGTTTAGACGTTTTTTGTGATTTTAGCTGTAAAATACTTGCAAATTTTTTAAATAACTGTCACAAGCGACTTGCATATTTAAAATATGACCGTCATTTTTAATATATATTTATATGTAAATTATATTAATATATAATAAATATAGTTAAATAAATATAAAATAGTCTTGTATATATTTTATTAGTATTGTATAAATAACATATTTTTGAATTTTTGAAAGGTAATATTGGAAAATTACCATCACGGAAAAATTGTTTGACAGGCATAGGTGGCCGTCAAATTTAACCCTGGACTGCCAAGTGTCAAGGATCAAAAGACGGTTACTCTAGATTGCACATTCACATAGAAAGTGGGAGAACTACATTCGGCTTGATCCACATATGGGGTATTGGTACGTAGTGCGACATTCATCTACATTAGGGCAGTGACGAGGTTGGGCCAACCCACTAGCTCCTAGGGAAGTTCAATGTGAGTTGTTTGAGTGCATTGTTAGACTCGAACAAAGGAGAGATTAAATAGGGTTCATCACATCAGATTGCAAAGCCTAAGTATCATAAATCCATATTGCGAGACACAAGCAAACAAACCCAAAAAGTCTTGGAACCGTCGGACATCCTAGACACCGCCATTTACCTCGGACACTGTCACTCACTACATACATTGTTGTCCTACGGTAGTGTCCAGACACATTTCTAGACTACATCCTCTAAAAACACCTTAACGACACTTTCTTGAGCTAGTTCCGTGTCCTTATGCTCACTTTACATTCCTCCTTTAGGTAAAATCAGGTTGGATTTTTCCATTGTGCATAATCTATCTTTATCTCTCTATTTTCTCTATTTTTAAAGCATATAAGCGTGTCCCACTTGGTGGACAAAAATATTTTAAAATTTGAATAGTAAATAATTATTTAAAAATACTATAAAAACTTTAAACAATCAGGTAAATTTTGGATGCCATGCACCTTGGTATATTTAAGCTCTTAAAAATACACAGTTATGTTTTGACATTTTTGATCATGTCGACGTCGACGTGTGTTAACTCTAATTCAGGTTCAAATTACTATATTTATTGTATTTATTTAAATTTTTGAATTAGGACATAGTTCTTATTGTTTTATGTGGTTGTGCGAAAAATAATCAAAACACCGAGATAGATAAAGACAATCAAGTAGTAATAGTCAATTAGAAAAATTGGATGTGATAACATCTTAGGGTAAATCCATTCCTTTAGAAGAGGGAACATGACACTATGACATCCTTACAAGAGGCAACATAGACTGGTATTTATGGTAGATAGAAAAATTAGTTCATTTATTTATTTATTTAAAAAAAAACCTTATAAACTAGTATTTCATAAGAAAAATATTTATACAATGTCGACTATGCCAGGCATGGAAACTATTAGTCCAATCCCTAGCATTTTGAAACAAAATAAACTTAATGAACATCATGAAAGATTGTCAAGTTTGAGAATAACATTCATATCTTTCTGGATGCGTTTGAGGCCACCACAGAGGAGGATCTCCATAACATCCAATGTCATGATTATCTAAAGCCCAGTTAGCAAGAGCATCAGCCACCTGATTTTTCTGTCTAGAAATATGACTGATTTGCAGCGACTGAAAATTAGCTTGCAAGCCTTGAATTTTCCTTCTTTCACGTTCAATCTGCCAATTTGAACTCCTTAAAGTGGTTGAGGAATTTAGCAAGTTTGACAATAATCTTAGAATCTGACTCCACTTGCACCTGTGTCCAACCACACTTAATGGCCTCTTTTAATCCTCTATAGATGGCTCTGATCTCAGCAACATTATTGGAAGTAGTTCCTAGATTTTCAGCAAAGAAGAAAACGGCTCTCCCATCATGCAATCTTCCAATACCCCCCATGGCTGCCTTCCCCGGATTTCCCCTGGAAGCCCCATCCGTATTCAATTTACCTACCTGCAAAGGAGGAGGGACCCATTTTTGTTGTTTATCGTCTTTTTTTTTTATGAGTAGGAAGTTGGAAACTTGTAGGCTGAAAAGAAAGCATATTACATATTTTACTCCATTCCATAGTAAGAGAAGAAGGAAGGGATACTTTCTGCTTGATACTTTCAACCATATTGATTATTGTCTTCTGCCAAACATATTCCTTTTCTGTGATCTCTTGTTTGAATATTCTTTTATTTTGTTCCTTCCATATATTCCAGAGTAACAAAGATATACATATCCAAAAGGCAGGGAGTAAGTTTTGTCCTTTCGGAATACTTGCTTGCCATTCCTTTGTCAATTGCTCAAGAGAATGAAGTCCCTGGCAATGTATACCAAATATATTTGCCATATATTGCCATAAAGGAACTACCCACAGACAAAGGAAGAAGAGGTGTTGTCTAGTTTCCTCCTCATTCCAACATAGAGTACATCTAAAGGGACCATAAAATCCTCTCTTCATAAGTCTATCTCCCATGAGAACTCTACCATGTGCCAAGAGCCAAAGAAAAAAACTGACCTTAGGCCAAATAGCAGGCTGCCATATTTGTCTAAACAAAGCTTGGAGGGGATGCGGATTACCTCTAGTAAGAGCTTCATATCCCAAATGCACAATATATTCTCCGCCTAAAGAATTCCCCCATCCTATTTGATCAGAATCATTAGAAAAGGAGAGAATATCTTTGCAAAATTTGGTTAATCAAAGCTTGTTCTGTCTGTTGTAACAAAATAGGCCATTCATGAGGAGATTTCCAACATCTACCCCTTTCCAAATCTTGAGATATCTGTTTAGTATAATGCATAACCCTTGTCCATCCTTTTTGATGCATTGCTTCCATCACATTACTTAGATGAGGAAATTGATGGATTAAAGGAGGTTGGGCATCCCATGAATCCAGCCAAAAATATGCATAATTCCCTTTATTCACTATCCAGAATAACCTGGTTTTGATTATACTCTCTCCCATTTTAAGAACTGCCAAAATCGGAGAACCTTTAGATGGAAGGGAACATCTAATAATATGATTCGGTGGCTGATTTTCCAGGTATTTTCCTTTGAGATTAATAGCCCATAAATCATTTGGAGAAGTGATAAGCCTCCAATAAAGTTTACCAGCTAGGGCCTAAGCCTGTTTAGCAGCAGATCTGAAACCTAATCCACCATCCTTTCTAGAGCAACAAAGAGTTTCCCACTTTACTAATGACCATTTTTTTGGTTTTGTGTCCTACTCCATAAAAAGACCTGACAAATGGAATCAATCTTTTTCAAAATTGATTTAGGAATATTAAGTATAGATGAGGCATAAACAGAACCGCTTGAAGGACAACCTTAACCAAAGTCATCCTGCCTGCTGAAGATAGCCACTTATTTGTCCATTTTTGTATCTTACCTTTTATCTTCGCTATTAGCCATTCCCAGTCTTTACTCTACTTTGAATAAAGCGGAACTCCCAAATATTGGATAGGAAGAGAACCTTTTTTGAAATGGAAAATTTTAAGAATTCTCTCTTCCTATTGTAAAGAACAATGGAAAAAAATAATACTTGATTTGGCTTCATTTATCAATTGACCGTAGCAGAAGAAAAGACTTGAAGAATTTTAGCCAATTGTTTTGCTTCCATTATAGTAGCCTTCCCAACCAAGGTAGAGTCATCAACAAATTGAAGGTGAGAGAGAGGCTTTACAGAAGTAGCAAGTTGTACACCTTGTATTTGCTTATCCTGATAGGCTTTGTTCACTAATCTTCCCAAACATCCAACTAAAATAATAAAAAGAAATGGGGATAGCGGATCTCCCTGTCTAATACCCCTAGAAGCTCCAAAAAGGGTAGTAGGTTCTCCATTAATTAACACAGAGAAAGAGACTGAGGTTAAACAAGCCTCTAGCCATTTACTCCATTCCTCAGAAAAGCCAAATTTGACTAAAACCCGGATGAGAAACTTCCAATCAACACAATCATAAGCTTTGGATAGATCTAATCGAATAAACATAGCCAGTGACTTCTGGAGTTCCATAGAATGCAAGAGTTCCTGAGCCAAAACAATTTCATCATGAATTTGACGACTGAAACAAAACCCCCTTGTTATGGAGAAATAATCTTATACAAAAGAGGTTTAAGCCTTTCTGCCATGACTTTTGTAATAATTTTATACAAAACATTGCAAAGAGCTATAGGCCTAAAACCCAAAAATTTTCTCACATCCTCAAATTTCGGAATGAGAGAGATAAATGTTTTGTTTATTTCCTTGAGCATTGTTTTGGAAATTCATGCCCCTTCCACAACACCAAGTAAATCTTTCTTTAATATATCCCAAAAAGTCTGATAAAATTCTATTGGAAAACCATCTGGTCCAAGTGTTTTTCCTTTTCCCATACTAAAAACAGTAGTATATAACTCTTGCTCAGTAATTGGCTGAATAAGCTTATCATTTTCCTCTTTGGAAATGAGTCTACGCAGCACCTCTAAAATTGTTTGTTGATGTTGAAGATTAAGAGGTTGGGCTTTAAACAAGTATGTGAAAAACAAAACAGCCTCTTGTTTCATTCCTTCAAGGGAATAAGTTTGATGGCCCCCTGTTGTTCTCAAAGAATGAATATAATTATGCGTCCTCCTATGAAGTAAAGATTTATGAAAAAATGAAGAATTTTTATCCCCTTCATTTAACCATTGAATTCGAGATTTTTGCTTCCACATTATTTCCTCTCTGACTTCCCATTCAGTCAAATCTGATTTAAGCATCTGTTCTTTCTGAATGAGCTCACCTGTAATGCCTAAATGACACATTTCAGAATTAACCTCTTCCAACTATTGAAGAATACCTGTTTTCTTAGCCTTAATATCTCCAACTTCAGTCCAATTCCATTTTTTAGGTTTAGTTTTAAGATAGTCCAACCTCTTGACAAAAGAGTACATTTCAGTACCATGTTGTGGCTTGCCTTCCATCCACCACTGTTGAATGCATTGTCTAATATTATCATGATGCAGCCACATCAATTGAAATCTGAAGGGAACATTATGCCGAAAAGATTTCCCTATCTCTAAAGACACAGGCCAATGATTTGAGCCAATGTTGTTCAAAAGTGTTGCCTTAGGAACAAAATTTTTGAGCCACCATTCTTCAGAAACAAGAAATCTGTCAAGTCTTTCTAAAATACATTTTGACCTTGTCGTTTATTACTCCATGTCATAATCCCATTGTCAATTGGAACATCCAGAAGGTTTAATAAGCTTGTCTGTTGGGATAAACGAACAAAACTAACATCTAACTATTTATTGCCACCTTGTTTCTCTTGTAGATTGAGAATAACATTGAATTCTCCCCCTACTATAAGAGGACTCCCTGAAAACATGTTAGTCATACCTGAAATCTTATTCCATTGTTTCTATTTTGCTCCCACATCCAAAGGGGCATAAACATTTATAAGCACAAAATTTTGGTCATCCACTCTAGAGTACATATGATTTAAGAGTCCACCATGAATGGCACAAGAGTTTAGAACTACAATAGCCTTCGGGTCCCATAAAGTAATCATACCTCCAAAGGATCCTTGCGAACTCAAAGCTATATGGTGTGCTTTAGGCTATACTCTCTCCGAAATAGCAACCATAAGATTTATAGAATCTTTAGTCTCCTGAAGTAAAACCACCGATGGCTGATTTGTATGAATCATTCTTTTAATCTCTTGAACTTTAGAAGGGCTTCCTTTTAGCCCTCTTATATTCCAAGTGATGATCTTCATGATGGGGGAGTTTGGAAAAATTGGGATAAATCCCTCACCTTCCCAGTAGTACTCAACTTCTTACCCTCATTTTGAAGAGATATCTGATTTGATTTACGTCCTGGTTTAATGTTTATATCCATTTTAAGCTTCTTATTTTTATCTTGAGCCACTCCCAAAGTAGAGTCATCAATTTGCTTACCCTTATCTTGATCAAACAGAACAAGAGCTCTATCCATATTTTCAGGAACCGCTGCCTTTTGATCTGCATCCAAGAATTTGTCTTGATATTTGATTTTCCTCTGATAACTTTTTATATTCTTCCATGTAGAATCAAAAATAGCTTGATTTTGATAAACTACCAACTGATTCTGTTGTTCTTCTGCTTTCGGATCCATGTTTTGTTCAGGTTAAAGAAGTTGGTTAGGTTGTGTTTCCGGAACTTGGGATTCCATTAACTCCTCCACTCCTTCCTCCTCTTGCAGCTGCTGCAGGGCAGCATATCGATTATGGCTGCTCTCTTCCATTTTATTTGGAGGTGCCTCTCTCGCTACTTTTTTTCCGGCAGGTTTAATAAAGTCATCCTTTTTACGTTCTTCTTCAATAATATCTGGAATTTTGAGAGGGCAGTCTTGAACCAAATGTCCATACTCATGATAGTTGCGACATCGAAAAGGAATATTCTCATAGTCAAGAACCTGTTCCCATGTGTCATCTTCCACTGCCAAAGAAATTTTCTGTGGTAAGGGCTTGTTGAGATCCAAAAGAACACATATACGACCATAAAGCATTTGTTCCATTTTCATAGAGGCATCTGCCGTCATCATGTAAGTTCCCAAAGTATTTCCGATCTCCATAAATACATGATGGTTCCAATATTCAGCCGGAAGACCAAATAATCTGACCCAAACTGGTACCACCGATGGTAATTCCTCCTTTGCTTTAAACATTGTATGCCATGGCTTCATAAACAGTCCCGCTCTTCCAAAAAACCATGGGCCTCCTTGAAATATTAATTCACGATCTAAAGATGAGGCAAAAAAACGAGAAAATAACCATTAGGGTACACAGATATAGTATACTCACCTGGTGTCTTCCACATTTTATAAGCCCATTCTCTAAAAGCCTGCAACGATGGTCTAAATCCCATGAAACGAACTATTAATCCTCTGTTCTCCAGGTCATCTATGCCACCCTGGATATGTGCTTTTGTATCTGTATGATCGGTGTTCCATCAGAAGCTTTCATGCATCCCTTTTCATTATTCCGTGGATCAAGTTTAGGCATTCGAAGTGGCTGTTTCAGTGAATTCCTTCCTGGCATATTCTGTGTTGAATTCTTTCGCAGAACTTCTTTAAAGGAGAAAGCCTTCAGATTCGCTGGATTCGGATTCCCAATCCCCTTTCCATTTTGTTGTTGGCCAATCTTAATCGCCATAGCATTACCAGCAGGTTGAGTTTCCATTATCAATAAAATGGAGGACAGTTAGGGCTTTGCGAATAGGAAAAATCAGGTCGCAGGACTCCTCTAAACCTCCAAACGCAAGCAAAGAGACAAAACCTAGACATCCTTAACAAAAACAGAGACACGACTTTCCAAATCCCGGCCCCTAAGGGTCGAGAAATGGACAGAGATCCCAAAGACGAAAATAAAAACTTTGCCGAAAAGGAAGACGCTATTTCAAAAACGAAACAAACTTTGCCTCTGCAAATCGAAAATCTGTAGTTACAGTCATTCGCTCAACGTCCCAGCGAGCTCGATCATCCAACTATTTTCAAAATTAGTTCATTTATGATTAGATAGGAGATACCCCTTTTCCTTAATACACATAATTTCATTTTGTTCTAAGAGATTAAAATCTTTAGATTCATAGTACTCACCTTGAAAAGCATGCTAAATGTTGTAAATAGATATGCACAATTTCGAGTAAAACTCATCTTTGGACCTCTTTTCACTGGTCTTCCAAACAAAAAGATAGGTAAATTGCTGTTTATGGAAGAAGATTTTGTGTATGACTAATCTGCTATACCACTAGATATATTTAAAAAAAACACTTTCCTGAATGCTAATGAGCACATCATGTATTAATGTTTAAGAGTATATACTGCATGCTGGTTCAGGCATGTAGTGGACAAGGAAGACCAAAACAGAGAAGCTTCATTTTAATTCAGACACTTTAAAAAATTTCCTTTGTAGCCAATAAGTATTCTGACCATGGATGACAGAAGTGCGAGATTCCCTTAATATAAATGATGCAAGAAAATCATGAATATAATATAACAGTTTTCTTTAGCAATAAAGTGTACTTGAATAAAGCAGTTTTACAAATAAAGTTGGTACAAGGAGAAGGGATCCAACAGAAAGACAAATCTCAAGAATTCCATTAGAACTCAATATGGCAAACTAAATCAAAACTGCAGCAATTGAATACAAAACCATATAGGATAAACCTATGCTTTACATTCTACAAATCTAGTCAGTAATACAGATAATGAATCTTATGATTCCATCTGTGAAATTAGCAATCATATATTATAAGCCTGTGAATGACTGGGTCCTTTTGCAGATGAAGATGACATTTTTCGCTAAACCTGAAACCTGAATGGGCAATAGCAAAAGGGGAAGAAACAACCCACCTGCAACTTTGAGGGCTGATACTTTGCCTGCACTTGTCCACGCCGTTTTCTTCGCTTTGGTGCAGCATCACCGTGCTCTACCTTATCCTTTAGAAAGCAGATAATTGAACACAAACAAATATTGTTAGAAAGCTTATAATTAATTTCTTCAAAGGAAAATAGTACTAGTGCTCATATTGATGTTTGATAACAATGTCTTATTTTCTACAATAGGAATCTTCAAGACAAAGCAAGCACAGTTTGAGGTCTCCCAATGTCATAACTTGTATTTCAACTTGAGAAAAGTAAACATTGAACTTCTACACAGAAACTTTATTGAAGAAAACATGTAGAACATGTGTAAAGAGAATGACTGATTGGAGATTCTGTTATTAAAAAATAGGATGAAAATATCCAAACTAAAATTCAGGATGCAAAAGCTTCAAATATCCTAAGAAAAGTAAAAGAAGAAAGCACAAGAGCCAATATCAGACTATATCTGTGACGTCAGGTTCAGGCTGATCAGGCATATTCATTATTGGATTTGCCTGACAAAATAAAGAAATACAAGATTATAAACAAATGCAGTGCCATACATAATTTGTGCCAAGAGGCACATTTACACCCCACATCAACTTGGACTTTGGCATGTGTGGGGTGCATGAGTGGAGAACATTGATGGCCAATAATATTATAAGTATTTAATACTTATAAAAATATTAAATAAATAAATATAACTCATAAAGCCGACATCAGAGTAGCATGGATATGAATGGGGATGTGGATACGGATATGGCTAGTTTCTAAGGCCCCTAATATGGATAAGGTTGGATATATATTGCATGGAAACGGTATCAAGTATGGATACAACTAGATTTTAAGTCCCCTAATATGGATACAGTATATATATAATACTAATTGAAGCAATCTAGATTATACGTTAAAATATATAACAATAATACTCTACAATCTTAAATTATAAACAAATTTACACATTAGATTAAATGTACATGCAAACTACACACTCCCAGTCCATGGGAAAGGTAGAAAGTTGGGTATTCAGTGGATGATAAAAACATTTGCAGGATGTGTAGGCCACGAAAAATAGACAAAATGAAAGAAAAGAAGGAAAGTAGGACAAAGAAAACATATCAAAAAAAATTGCAGGCTCAGCAGAGCCAATGTGAAAGTTTGAAATAACAGAGCGAATCAACACTTTCACCTCCATGTCCTCAATTGTTGCTAAAATGCATTAAAGAAGGTCATTTGCATTTTTAGCATCCTTTTAGCCTTTTGAAGGGGTTTTTGTTAATTTTTATAACTTTTAAATTTGATAAGGCTATAGTTGGCCTATATACCATATCCGGTTGTATCTGATACGGCCCAATTATGGGTTTGTATCTAGATATGGCTGGGTATGGCATCTGAACCGTATCCGAGAAGCGCTGCACCCATATCCACACACCCTAGCAGCAGGGGTGTCATACCCTGCAACCCTGGCCGACATTGTCAGTCAAACCTTTCCAGGAAAGTAGCACATTGAAAAGTTTGATTTATAAACTCAGCTAATTGTGCACAGGAACACACAATTGTCCACAAGATGGATCGATCATAGTTCAAAAAATCATACTGGGACATTACTCGGCAGCCCAAATTTTAACTCGTTATGGAACTCAGTAGTTTCTCGGCATTACTTGGCAACTTTATTGCTTGTTTAAAAAACATATAAATCCATAAAATAAACTTGAAATAAATGAAAAACCTGTATGCTCTGAAATTTGATCTTTGTTTCAATTTCAAACTTGTTTTTGCCAAGTTACAAGTTTGATTGCTGTTATACACTGATGATTCCTTCAAACACTGAAAACCCTAGCTCCAATCAATCACATTCACTTGACAAGTTGACTGTATAATGCAAGGCAGACCCTGTAATTGTATAATGCTCAAATGCCAAAAACCATGGCTCTAGTCTATGTTTATAAAATCGCCAAATTGACGAAAACCCTAGCTACAATCAATGATTCAATCACATTCACTTGACTGTAGAATGTATTCACTGTATTTGCAAAGCAAAAATCAGACAAGCACAGTCTTTGGTGTGAAAAAGATGTTTTTAATTGGGCATTACGTTCATTCCCGCCAAAACAACAGGGAAAACTCAGCAAAATCCTCCAAGTAACAATGAAATTACTCGGTAAAACTTGCTGAGTTTTTGCTGCTGACTCAGCTCTGCGAGTTTCAGACGATTTCTCATCTATCTTTTGCCTCACGAGTACTCCCAATTTATAGGCAAGTTTTGCAGAGTTTTTAAACAGATGGATTAATATACACCTTTGTGTAAACAAGGACACACTCAACTGTCTACAACAAAGCACCATGTGTGAATAGGGATACACTCAACTATTCACCAAAAGCACTAGTGGGATTGGGCCTCACTACGCTTCCTTAGTGGGAAGTAGGCCTTACCAGTATCCTCTTCAATGGAAATTAGGTTTCAATGGACAACAACACTAATCTTATCTTTAGTGAGAGTTGGGCCTCATTGACGAAACACCTTTGATTGAATCTTTAGTGGGAAGTGGGCCTCACTGAACAACACCTTGTGGATTCTATTCACTTACAATTCAATTTAGTAAACATATTCTTCCTCACTATCCTTGTGGGAAGGGTTTTCATCATGCGCAATAGGAGCACAATCTTCATCTTTCTTCAACTTGTGTCCAAACAACTTCTACTTTAGAGTCTTCTTTGCACTAGTGACTTCCAAGATGTGGAAAGCTTGGGCATCATTTTTCTTGACAATAATTATATTCCCCGTGGACAAAAGTTCCCCCAATCAAAAGGGGTTGATAAGGGTGTCGAGTACCACGGATAATGCATCGCATTAGAAAACTCAAAGTGGGTTGAATAAGACAGATTTTTTTGCAGAAGAACAATTGAATCTCACTCTTTGTAAGATCTGAAGTGAGACCCATATACCAGATGTTTTATAATGATATTTTCTCATTCTAGCAAAATTTCATCAAAAACTTCAATCCAGATCATGAAATATAGAAGTAACTTGATTTGCCCCTACTATACAGAGATCTTTAATTAATTTTATTCTGTAATGTTTTTATTAAACTTCATAATCTATTATTCAGCCCAAAATATTTTTATAAAATTTTAAACTTTATAATAAACTAAATTTCATAAATTTAATAAAAATAAACATTCATTGTTGCACCAAGTTGCACTCCTTCACAATAAAATTCATCGCAGAAGTTGTGGTTTGTTGCGCTCCTTGTATAACATGCTTATCCTTTGCTACCTTTAATCCCTTTCATTGCACTCAACACATTCTCATGCTTCTCTACTACTAACATGCAACTCCAACAAATGTATAGTGCCTCTTTTAATGTTGTACTTTAATTGATAAATGAAATTTCCCTCTCTTTTATATTGAATTATATAAAGCACCTCTCATTCTTGAAATAAGCCTCGACCTCTCTCCTGCTCTGGAACGGATCCCCATTGATGAACCAGCAACCCACTCGCCCATCTCTCTTCTCCTTTCACTCCATAGCTACTAATCACACAGACTTGCTGACCTGATCTCTCCTTTCCACCTATGGAAGTAATGGTTTCTTTTGATCTACCACCCCCAAATGTCCCAAGTTTTAAATCAGTTCTTTCAGCTGAAAGCCTTGTAATAGGCAAACCAAATCTCCAGAAATTTCTGCAATATCATGATTCATGCATCATCACATGGTCTCCCTTTCCAGCCAAGAAAGCCAATGGTTGTTACCTCAATAAGATGTGCACCCTAAGGAATCTTTCTCCTTAAATGAGATGGAAAACCGTCTCTTTCTCCCCAAAGTCATTTGCAGATTCATGGGAGCTTTTCTAGAACCCAAAACTGTCGAGCTCTTGGTTCAAGCTAACTGGAAGCCATTGGGAGTTGTGGACATTCTTATGATGCTCAAGGGTTACTTCATGGCCACTTTAGTACCACACAAGAGTGAGATCGGACCTTTCAAGGAGGCGCTTGGTTTTACAACAAATCAACACTACTTATGAAACATTAATCCCCTGTTTTTAGTCCCACTGAAGATCCCCAGTGTGATCCTAGTATGAGTTAGACTGCCTTTGCTAACTAGTGAATACTGGTATGAATCTAGTCTATCCAAGATGGGATCTGCCCTGGGCAAATACATCACAGCGTCAGAGCTCACTTATACTACAGAAGTCCTGAACTATGCTCAGATTTCTATTAATCTTGATCTCGGACAACCTCTTTCTGATCAATTTATTCTGGATATGGAAGAAATTAAATGGGATTTAACCTCTAGATTATGAAAATATTCCCTTCCCCTGTGGGATTTGTCACGAACACAAGCATCTTACACGCTTCTACCCAAATAAGAGGCTTCAAGCCCCTGTACCCTCCAACAACCCAGAACACAAGACACCAACACCTTGGACAAATCAGCAAGCATCTTACTGTATTTCTCCTCTTGGTACGATCTCAGACACTACTCCCCACTCTTCCACACACCCAGTTTCAGATTGTATACACCTGCAAGGGAAAACCATAGTTCAGCACTGAAACCCCCTTCCCCTTGTATAACCCACTTGAGGCTTTGACAGACCACACATCTCAAGAGCTGCACACTCTCCCCATAGTTGAAACTACCTCTCCCCACAAAACCTCCACCAAAACCCACATCAAAAATCAGTCTCCAATATGAAATTTGCCTCAGCCACCCCTAGCATGGTTACCAGTAATGGGGGGAAGAAACAATAGCAATCACCAGAGGATTCCATCCCCATCAACCTTCAACTATGGGAACTAGAAAAAAAAAGCTCTAAGTTATTAAAGAAAAGAGGAAAGCCTCAAGGGAACAAATTGATACCGAGAAGGCTCATTGTATCATCATAACTCCTGAAATTATGTTACAAATCTGAACACCTACAACAATCATCCAAAAACCCAAGGGGAATGACAGACTCTTGATGTGGATCCTCTCATGGAATATTCATGGTTTGGGCATTGTAATGTCCCTTCTAGGGAATCAAATAGAAAACAAGGGTTTGGACTCAAACCCAAATCACAACTTCTGATTTTTATTACAGCCACATGTCAATCACTTCAAACCCTAGAGGAGCAAACTGAAAATGCCATTAGCAACCAAGAGCAATCTGAATATTTATGGCAGCAAAGGAATTCATATGACAGCCAACAATATCACCACTTAGCCCTAGCAATGATCCTGATTTTTATTTCCTAGGGTAGCGAACTGTATAGGAACTTCACATCAACATATAACCATACAAATAGAGCTGAAAATACTTCCAAATAATTAATTCAACTATGGCAATATTTATCAATCTCATATATATCAAAAATATGGAGAAACGAATGATAAATCACAACTATAATTAATTTTCAAGATAGCAGTAGTACAGCCAAAACCAAGGGCTGGAAATAGCTCATAAACCACTCCAAAAATCACCAAAATGTAGATTCCAGCCTTATAAAATATGAAGAACAAGAATATCAGCTCAAAATGTCCAAAAGTGCCCTAGATGATATCAAACCCTTCACCCAAGCAAGTCGCCTAGGGTTAGAAGGGAAGAAATAAACATGAAATCCTCCTTAAAGCTCACTTGTGACTTCTAGGTGAAGCCACCAATGCACACAAGAGGGTTTCCATCCCCAAGTGTGTTTGCACACAAGAGGGTTTCCGTCCCCAAGTGTGTTCCTATTGAAGGGTTTTGTCCTCAATAGGTGACCAAAGAAGGGTTTTCATCCTTTAATCGCAAGCAAAGAAGCTACTTGCTCCACCTCTAAAAGTAATCAATATCCAAAATAGCCAAATCCTCCTTTAGCAAGTCGAACCACCTTATATACCCTTTTTTGGCACCAAGGTTGAATTAGAAGGTCAATTCTCATGGCCGACCTCTTAACGAAGGGGAAAGTGCACTTTCTAATCTTTACTCAGCCTCCAAGAAGACCGACCTCCTATGGAAAAGATAGAAATCCTCCTTGCATTGTTTGGCAAGTCTTCCACCACCTAGTCGAACCACTCCAATGCCATCATTAGTAAACAAAATAATTAATGACTAAGTACAACACTTACAACCATGGCGAGTTCGTCTCCTTGCTCCTTGCTTGATGCCCATGGGAAGAGGAACGGGCATAAAGCCTCCCATAACACACTAACTTGGAAAAGGGGACATAACAGGCACTACCAATAACCATCATGTTCTCACAGATCTTATCCAACAAGAAATACAGATATGGTTCTTCTTCTAGAGTGTGCATGATCCAACATCAGAAAATGAGTCCATTTCCATGGAACTTGGGGTACCACACAAATGTTGTTCAGTCCAGTAAATCGGACACTTTTCCACTGGAATCCAACAATGTATGACTTCATCTCTGAACTAGCCCTCCCTTTACGACGGTTTGTTGTTTTTCGCTCACATGAATGGCATCAACTAGTTCATACACTCGATGTTTATATCCCTTGGAGCAGTAACCATCAGAGACAAATGTTGGTCATACTGATCTCATGGGTTACAAGCCTCAATGTGTCTCACTTGCTTGTGATCGGATTTCAATACCATATGCTCCTCCCATGAAAAGAAAGGTGGTACAGGATTCAACTCCCAAATAGAAATGGCTTTAGATAAACTGCAAAGTACTAACCTGCAGTAACTACCACATTCTCAAGTTTATTTTACCTAGACTAATAGGAGGAAGGGAAGAATATAGATTGCCAAAAATCTGGATAGAATATTTCTTTTTGACCAATGGAATGTGCCTATTCAGTGGATGGATGCATGGATGGAAGAAACCACTTTCTCAGACCATTGTCTTGTTCCACTACATATTACAGCCCCACCAAAAGGCCTCAGTTTCAATTTGAATCGAAATGGCTTCAAAATCCATCCTTTTCTGAATGGTGGACATTTGCCCCAGTCCCTCCTAGCCATCATATGTACAAATTTGTTACCAAGCTGAAATTCCTCAAGCACCAAATCAAACAATGGTACAAATCTGTCTCAAGGTTGATCAAATCCCAAAAATATTTTCTTCACAATAGGGTAGCTATTGTTCAGATCCAAAATTGAGAGCAAGGGCTTCAACAATCGAAAACAAAGAACGACAAGCCATTCATGCTCTCTTAGAGCTACACCAACAAGATGAACTTCAAATACCTCCATGCAACTGCTCAAAATCACAAGCAAATAGCTGCAGTCCAATAGTTGCAACAACCCAATGGGCAATAAATCACTAAACAAAGTGATATGTTGTCCGATGCCACCTCATACTATCAAGATTTGATACAAACACCACCTTTTGAAGATGAAACTGAGGCAGCTCAGACTCAAGTTCATGACATCCCCAAGTTCCTACAAAATGAAGATAATGACTTTCTCTTGCAACCTATTATTGAAAAGGAACTCTAAGTTGGTGTCTTCTCCTATGACCCGGGAAAAGCACTGGACTCGATGGATTCACAGATCCTTTCTATCAAATTTTTTGGGTATAGGAATCACATAAAAAATAAGCAAATGTTGAAACAGATGAATAGCACCAAGCTCATTCTAATTCCCAAAATCAGCATAGTACATCAACTAGCTTAGTACCGAACTATCGCCCTGTGCAACATGATTTGTAAGATCCTTTCTAAATTCGTCACTAATTGAATAAGGACCCTCCTTCCCCCCTTTATTATTTCCTCAATCAAATATAATATAAGGCTTATTTATTAGTGCTAAGATAATATTAGTTAAATATTAACTAATAAATGGTTGAAACTACTTCCAACCTCTTGTAACCATCTTTCACATAAAAAAATGGACACATAATGATAATGCGTGCATCCATTTTCTCTTCATTTCTTCCTTGCGCACATTTTCCAACATTGGTATCAAAGCAAATACTAATCAAAGGGGCTTAAAAAAATAAATGAAAAAACTGAAAAAGCTCTCGAGACGTAAAAGGAGAAGACTGAGAAAAATTGCCAGATCATGAGTTTAAGACAAAACGAGTTTGAAACAAACTCATAAATGCAAGTTTCAAGTTAAAGAGAAATTACAACATTGAAACTCAATTGTTGTAATGTCCCCAATTCCAAGCAAATGGCCTAGGAGTTTTTTTCATTCGTCTTAGCCTTGGACATACCCGAGGGGCTAACGACGCTGGAGGCTATTGGGTATAGATGACTTATTACCACATTACTTTTTTGTTATATTTTGTCGTTGACATTAAGTGGGCGACTTGGTGGTAATAATTGTTATATTTTGTTTATTTTATTTCTCATAGTACTTTATTATTCTATTTCTTCGTTGGGGTCACTTAAGTCACTTTTAGTCCCACATGGAGCTCCCAACTTGGAAAAAGGTAATGAAAAGTTATATAAGGAGATTTGGGGAGTGTTAGAGCGCATTCTTGCATGCACACTTATGATTTTCATTGAGCAACAGTTGATTGCTATCATCTAGATTGTGGAGTAAGATCCCACACGATCCCTAACTTCGGTGGTGAGAAATCCATTCCTAGCTAGGAGGGCATTCTTCGGTGGTGAAAGATCCACCCTAGTTTGTCATTTTGGAGCTGATTTTCAGAAATTAATTTCAGAATTTTTAGAGAAGGGTTTTGGAAGATTTTTGGGGTTTTTTTTTGGAGAAAAATCAAGGGTTTTCAGATCTAAAGTGGCAGCGATTAGAGCAGATTTTGGCGCCATATTTGGAGACACTTTTGAGGGTTTTGGGCCTCTTCCCAAGGGGACCGACCCACCTTGGGATTTTGCAGCAATTTTCGGAGGGTTTCAGGTGTGTCGGTTTCTAGATCTCGGAGGTTGGAATCTCTTCTATATCATTGGTAGATGTTATTTCCAAAAATTCATTTTTTTTATCTATTTTCTAGGGTTTTATCTACTCGTTTCAAATTTGCAGTAGTGTTTTTAGGGTTTCTAGGTGTCATTTTTCAGATCTGAGGTTGGGTTTTCATTCTAAATATTAATAAATGTTATTTCCCAAGTTTCATAATTTTTCCATGCATATTTGAGGAGATATAAATTTTTGAAGTTTCCTAGCTGTCTATGGCATTTTGTAATTTTCTGCAGCAATATATTATTCCAAAAATTCCAAAAATATTTTTCTAGTGTTTATTATTATTATTGCAAGCTTCCTCAAAATTTCATGCACTTTGGGCAAGTATTTCGTGAGATATCAATTAAATACCATTCGCTGCCCTAGCTGGTCATTTTCTGTAAAAATCAGAAATTTTACTTTGCTGCGATTTTCATATATTTTGTGCATTTTCAAGTGGTATCCCACAAGGGATATTTCAATCATGAGGGCCTGACAGAGGTCAACATTCCACTCCATGCCAAAAATGAGGCCAAAGTACTGCCTGAAAGAGGTAGAAATTCTGCTCTGCGCCAAGAACAAGGTCAAAATATTGTTCGCGAATATCACATTGCAAATCCTATCGAACCAAGGCATGAATACAGTCACAGTCGCAATTACTAGATATACACATTAAAATACATAATGTATCGACATTGACGAGGGCACAATTGTTGAAAGGGTTGCCGCCATTTAGTAATTCAATCATGATTCGTGTTAGGGTATTTGGTTCACAATGTTTGTAGTCGTGAATTCAAAACGAATTTCAATACAAGGAAAAAAAGACAAATTGTCACAAATTTTGGTTCGAAAGGGAACGAAAATTCCATGACAACAATTCCAATAATAAATCTCAACTATGACACAAATTTCAAGTAAATAAACTCTCTTATTTCTATGAAATTTTTTTCTGCAAGCAAAAACAAACCCTTTTTTTAAGAATGGAGTTTTGCATACCAATAGACAAATATTCTAATTTCACTTTCCACACTTGGAAAGTTAAAATCCAGATGCAATTAATGAACAAAAAAATGTGGATTATAGTTAGTGGAAATGAAAAACCACAAACTGATGCTGCTAAATTGTTAGAGTGGGAAAGTCGCGATGATAAAGCAAAAGCTATAATCGGGCTTGCTCTTTCGACTCTAAACTCCATTATATATATTTAGATAAATCGTCCAAAGAAATCTAGGATAACTTGAGTAGATTGTTTGGGGCAAAAGCAATGAACACCAATTTTTCTTTAAAGCTTTGATTGTTTCGATTCAAGATGGCCGATGGTGTTACTATGTTAAGTCATAGTCGCAAATATTGGATATACACATTTAAATACATAATGTATCAACATTGATGAGGGCACAGTCGTTGAAAGGGTTCCCGCCATTTACCAATTCAGTCGTGATTCGTGTTAGGGCATTTGATTCACAATTTTCTTCTTTGCAATCACAAATTCACAACGAATTTCAAGGACAAAAGAAGGAAAATAGACATCATCACAAATTCTGGTTCGAAAGGGGACAAAAATTCTAGTATAGGAATTTCAGTCATAAATCACAGCTAGGGCACAAATTTCAAGTAAATAAACTCTCTTATTTCTCTAATTTTTTTCTACTAGCAAAAGCAAACCCTTTTTTTAAAGAATGGAGTTTTGCTTACCAATAGACAAATATTCGGATTTCAATTTCCACATCTAGAAAGTTAAAATCCAAATGCAATTAATGAACAAAAATTTGCGGAGTAAAGTTAATGGAAAAGAAAAACCACTCATTGATGTTGCCAAATTGTTAGTGCTAAACTTGTGATGATAAAGCGAAAGCTATAATCGAACTTGATCTTTCGACTTTGACCTCGATCACATAGATTAAGATAGAATCGTCCAAAGAAATGTGGGATAACTTGAGTAGATTGTTCGGGCAAAAGCAATGAATGCCAATTTTTTTAAAGCTTGAATTGTTTCGATTCAAGATGGCCGATGATGTTACTATGTCCAGTCATATAAACAATCTGAGATCTCTTCTTAGATAGCCAAGGTTAAAGCTCTAATAAATGACGAAGATTCTAAAGCTATTTTGTTAAACAATTTGCCCTCTTCATATAGCAATGTTATTTTTATTCTCGGTCAAATGCCTTCGCAAATCCTGGAAGATATGATCTCCGCCCTCTTGGTGGAGAAAAGAGAACCGCGGACAATACAAAAGGTAATTCTTCACATGAAAATGCACTACACTCCCGCATGAGAAATAATCATAGAAAATCGGATAAAGACACCAGATAAGTTGAATGTTATTATTGTAAGAAAAGAGGTCATACAACCTAGAATTGTTGCATTCAAGGTAATGATGTTGTCAAAGGCAAACACAAAGATAATCCAAAAGAAGCAAATATGGCCTTTGTTGACAATCCACTAGATGCTGAAGATTTTATTGATGAAGTAGAAGATGAATATGTACTCTAAAAAGTTTGGGTTTTGAAGACGGTAAGGAATCCAATGTAGGTAAAACTCGGCATGAATGGTTGTCCAGATAGTTCAAGAGTCTAGGGATCTCGGGAATTCTCCTTTCTGAAGGGTCATGAGACAATGTGATGAAGCACTGTGGGAGTAGCTCGAATGGAAGGTTTTCCAACAATTCGGGAGATTTCGTAATTCAGAGTTTTAGAGTTGGAATCTAGGAACTCGGAATTAGCTCAGAACTAAACCTTTACGAGAGTTGAGCAGAGACAGCTTGATGGAGTTCTACCTGGTCCTAGAACTGTTGTTCAAAACAAAGATTTTAAAAATTATAATTTTATCTTCTTTTCAATGCAAGGCTTAAGAGGGGGTATTAAAATATAAGGCTTATTTATTAGTGTTAAGTTAACATTAGTTAAATATTAACTGATAAATGGTTAAAACTACTTCAACCATTTTCTAACAATCTTTCACATGATAAAATGATGGACACACAATGATAATGTGTGTGGATTTTGCTCTCTTTATTTCTTCCTTGTGTACATTTTCCAAAACAATCAACCTTTGCTCAAGGCGGGCAAATAGCGAGATAATATTATTGCAGCTCAAGAATACTTGCATTTCTTACTGTCTCAAAAAAGGCTAGAGGTAATGATAAAACTAGAAATTCCAAAGCCTTCACAGATGTACTGAGTCTCACTCAACACGCTTTCCCAATTCGGTTTCAACGATCACTTCGTACACTGGATAAGTAGTTGCATCTCGTACTCCAACCTTCACTATGGCTCTTAGTGGAGAAATTGGGAGGCCTTTTCACTCTATTAAAGGGCTAAGGTAAGGATATCCACCGAGTCCTTTGTAGTGTCCCCTTTCCTACGCCTAAGGCCTAAGGGCCAATTCGAGTCCAAGCCTTGGTCATACCCAAGGGGCTATGGACGCTGGGAGCTATTGGGTATGAATATCTAGTCCATTTTGTTATAATTCTTCGTTGACATGAGCGTAAAGTGTTTTGGAGGGACTAGATATTATGTTTTGTCGTTAGGAAGGGGCCACATGACACTTAATGTTTTAATTTTGCGTTGGGGGTCACTTATGGACCATGGCGACTTAAAAGGGGAAAAGTAACTTAAGTTACTTTTATTTTATTGGTCCTTCCTAAGGAAAAATGCGACTTGGGCTATTTGGGGCTCTTTTTGCCTTGGGGAAAATATATAAGGAGTTGGGAGGAAAAAGTGAAGGTCATTCTTGCATACATAATTATTTTCCTTCATGTGCAATCACATGCTGCTTGCAAATTTACAGCTTGTGGAGTGAAATCCCAAACCCTTCGGTGGTGAGAGATCCATCCCTAGCTAGCAGGGCAATCTTCGGTAGTGAGAGATCTACCCTAGCTTGTCATTTTGGAGTTGAAATCAGGGTTGTTTTTCAGAGGCATTTTCAGAGGGTTTCAGAGGAAGGGTTTTGAGGGTTTTGGTGACATTTTGTGGAGAAAATCAAAGGGTTTTCAGATCAGATTTATGGCAGCGATAAGAGCAGGTTTTGGCATCATTTCTAGAGACTTTTCAAAGGGTTTTGATCATTTTCCAAGGGGGTGACTTGTTTTGGAGATTGCAGCCATTATTTGGAGGGTTTCCAGTGGTACAAATTCAGATCTGAAGGTTGGAATATCATTCCCTATATTTATAAATATTATTTCCAAAGTTTCATAATTTTTGCACTTGTATTCGAAAGAAATAAATTTTTGAAGTTTTCCAACTGCCTAGGGCACGCTGTAATTTTCTGGCAGCAATTTATTATCTGAAAAATTCCAAAAATAATTTTCTACTATTTGTTATTGCATTAGCAAGCTCACTATAAATTTTCAAGTGATTCGGGCAAGTATTTTGTGAGTTATAGATTTATTTCTGTTTGCTGCCCTAGTTTTAATTTCTGCAAAAATCAGATTTTTGTTTGGCTGCAAATTGTCCGTATTTTGCATATTTTTTAAGGGGTATCCCACTAGGGATATTTCAGTGGTATCAGAGTAGTTGTTTCTCCAGCCTGTTGGGTTGAAAGATGGGAGACAAAGACAGTGAGGATATGGGTGTGGATCTGATGAAACAATTGTTCACCAACATGGTAAAGCAACAGAAACTACTAATCTCTATTTGAGCCAGCTCACTGAGAGATTAGCGCAGGGTAGAATTGAGACTCATACAGATAGAGGGGAAAATAACAATATGGGACAACAAGGTCAAAGAGGTGAGAGTGGACATTCAGGGCAGCGGTCTCCCCATTCTTCTACTAGGCCTTTGGGGCTTCACAAACCTTCTTTCTTGAAGGATCCGGAAGTTTCACAGGTACGGCAACCAAGATATTTTGGATGAGGAGTCTTGTTGGGAGAGGTACCAAACCTTGAGTGAGGGCTTTCGTGACAACATGCCATTCCAGAATATTGCAAAATAAAGATTGGCAGTAGGCCCAAGAGAGATCATCAGATACAGGTACCAGAGTTACAAAGGAGATTGGGATAGATTTCCATTCCACACTTTGATGGTTCTAAGAAGTGTATTGCATAGTCTTGGGTTTAGAAGTTGAAGACATACTTTGACTTGAATCCTATGCGTGAGGAAGATGCAATTAAGTTTGCAATCTTACATCTTGAGGGAGACGCTCATGATTAGTGGCATCATGGATTGATTACACAGGGACACATACACATTACTACTTATGCAGAGTTCACAAAGAGGCTAGTGAGTAGATTTGATAGAAGGACCCTGACAGGTATTTTAGGGAGTTGATTCATTTGAGACAGACTGGTTCCCTGATCAAGATATCGATTTTCATAGATTATCAATCATGGTACCTGATGTTACGAAGATGAGGTTGATTTCACTGTTCACAAGGTTTGACAGATGCTCTCGCTGGGTTTGTGAAGGCATTTGAGCCTTCTTCTTTGCATGAGGCTATTAGGAGAGCTCGTGATTTGGAGTTATCCACTCCTAAGTCGAGGTTTCCACCTCGAGTGCAGCCTAAGGTTTTTCCTTCTAGATCCGATGGTTCACAACCGAAGGTACCTCCACCTAGGCAAGATGCAACAGAGACCATTCATATCTAGGGAGGACAGAGATGAGTTGAGGCGAAAGAAACTATGTTTTGATTGCCACACACCTTGGGTTCCAGGACATGATTGCAGGGGTAGAGGGAAGGCCCAATTCATAGAGGTCTTTGAGGAGAGTGATGGTGACGAGGAGTTGGACACACAGGGATTGGAGGATGATGACGATGAGGCATTGGATAGTGCAGGTGTTGAGCAGGATAGCAAGACTTTCCCCAGAGACTATCGCCACTTTGTCTAGTACCCCAGGTACAAGGCATTCAGAGTTAGGGGAGTTTTACAGGGACAACGAGTAGTGGTACTCATTGATAGTGGGGCAACCCACAACTTTATTGATGCCTCATTGGTTGAGAGGCGGGGATTACAGATAGAGGATTTTGAGGGCTTCAACGTGGTTGTAGCCAATGGAGAGTCTATGAGGTGCAAACGACGGTTTACCCAATTGAGCATCACGATGGGTAACTATACAGTTACTGATGATTTCTATATTGTTGGTATTGGAGAGACCAACCTAGTGCTTGGAGTACAGTGGCTCCATTCCCTTGGTGAGTTTCAGACTAACTTTCAAACGATGGAGCTGAAGTTTAAGTCCGAAGGGAGGAATGTGACTTTGAGGGGCTTATCTTCAGAGGCACCCCGGGTTGTTATAACTAAGAGGATTGAGAGAATTTATAGGCACAATGGGGTGGATTGGGCAGTACATTGTTTGGTTTCGACCAAGAAATTAGAGGATGGACAACATGAGTATCATGTGGATATACAGGCTTATTGGATAGGCATAGTACAATTTTTGGTGACATACCTCCAAGCATACCTCCAGATAGGGGATTTGAGCATGTGATTGAGCTCGAGGATGCTAGACCTATGGTTACTTCTCCTTACCGTCACCCCAAATGGTTTAAGGATGAGATCGAGAAGACTATCCATGAGCTCATTGATATGGGGCATATTAGACCGAGTTCCAGTCCTTTTGCTTCTTCGAGGTATTGGTGAAGAAGAAGGATGGGACCATGCGGATGTGTATAGACTATCGTGCCTTGAATAAGAAGACAATAAAGAACAAGTATCCAGTACCACATATTGATGAGTTGCTTGATGAGCTACATGGTGCAATCTATTTTTCAAAAATAGATTTGCGATCTGGATATCACCAGATCAAAGTCAGGGAGCAGGATGTGCATAAGACAACTTTCAGATGCCATTACGGTCACTTTGAGTTCTTGGTGATGCCCTTCGGATTGTCTAATGCTCCAGCTACATTCCAGTCTTGCATGAACCATGTGTTCAACCGCCACCTATAGAAGTTTGTATTGGTTTTCTTTGATGATATTTTGGTCTACAACAGGACTTGGGAGGACCATATCAGGCACCTTGGTGAGATATTGGGGATATTAGAAGCTAATTCGCTATATGCGAAAGCTTCTAAGTGTGAGTTTGGCATGACAAAACTTTTATATTTGGGATATGTGATTGGTGGGGGAGTAGTGAAGGTGGATAGAGAGAAGATACGGCAATTTTGGATTGGCCACCACCTAGGACGTTGACACATTTGAGAGGATTCTTGGGGTTATGCACATACTACAGGAGGTTTGTGAAGAATTTCTCTTGGTTGACTGCTCCATTGACCGATTTGACCAAGAAGGGGCTTTTGCTTGGTCAAGCAACACAACAGGTTTTTGATCACCTCAAGGGGGTGATGAGTTCATGTCCCGTTCTCACATTGCCAGATTTCTCTCACCCATTCATTCTAGAGTGTGATGCATCAGGAGAGGGTGTTGGGGCAGTTCTCATGCAAGATAGGCATCCCATTGCCTATGAGAGTCGAAATTGAAACCGATGGAGAGAGGGTATTCAATTTACGACAAGGAGATGTTGGCCATTATGCATGCTTTGGCCAAATTCAGATAATACCTTGTGGGCAGCAAATTCGTGGTTCGTACGGATCACAACAGTTTGAGGTTCTTCTTGGGGTAGAAGGATCTCAACAACCACCAACAGAGATGGGTGAACAAGGTACAAACCTATGACTTTGACATAGAGTACACTAGAGGTAAGAATAATATTGTTGTTGATGCTTTATCTAGGAGGCCTTACCTTACTTCTATGCTTAGTTCTATGTCTGAGATTTCAGCGGATTGGAAGGCTCATATACTTGTTGAGTATTCCAAAAATCAGTTTGCATGTGAGATCATGGATGGTATTATACAGGATGACCGATACAGAGTAGTGGATGATCTCATTTTCTACAAGGATAGGATTTTCCTTGTACTAGGGTCCAAGATGAAGGAGAAGATCCTTCGAGCAGTACATGATACACCATTAGTTGGGCATCCTGGGTATTTCAAAACATACAGGTTTATCAGGGAGAGATTTGCATGGAAGGGGATGAAGGACGATGTCCTTAATCATGTCAGAGAGTGTATGGTTTGCCAACAAACCAAATCCGAGCATTCTTTTCCAGCAGGATTACTTCAGCCTCTTCCCATTCCCAAACAAAATGGGAAAGCATATCTATGGACTTTATCACAGGGCTTCCTTGGTGCATGGGCATAGCTACATTTATGTTGTAGTTGATCGGTTAACTAAGTATGCTCATTTCTTTTCCCTACCCAAGGGGCATGAGGCGGCAGATGTGGCTCAAATTTTCTATACAGGTGTTTTTAGGCTACATGGGTTGCCTAAAAATATTGTCAGTGACCGGGATAAGATCTTCATGAGCACCTTTTGGCAGGAGATCTTCAGACTAGCAGGTACGGAGTTGACTCCTAGTACTAGCTATCACCCACAGACGGATGGGCAGACAGAGATAGTCAATAAGTGGATAGAGGGCTACTTGCGGAGTTATGTGTCAGGTCATCAACGGGCATGGATTAGATGGTTACATATGGGTGAGTATTGCTACAATACCACCTATCAGATGAGCATAGGCATGACTCCTTTCCGAGCCTTGTATGGGTACGATGCTATGACATTTGTGGATTTGGTATTACCGGATAGCCGAGCTCCCAAAGCTCAAGATTGGTTATAGGAGAACCAGGATATTCTAAAGGCTCTCAGGGAGAACCTTCAGAAGGCACAGAATCAGCAGAAGGTATATGCAGATCGGCACAGGATAGAGAGGTCTTTTGAGGTTGGGGATCTGGTATTCCTACATGTTTGCAGCCATATAGCAGTCCTCACTGAAGCAGAAGGGTGCAGAGAAATTGAAACCACGGTTTTATGGTCCGTACAGGTAGTTCGACGAGTTGGGGCAGTTGCATATGAGCTAGAGCTACCAGAGCACAGTAAGATACATAATGTCTTCCATGTTTCGTGCCTTAAGAAGGCACTTGGGCAACGCATATTGTACCATCTACGGAGTTGTCCGCCACTGGATGAGGAGGGGAAGTTGGTGTTAGAACCAGAATCCATTATTGAGGTGAGACAGAGGAGGCTTAGGAGCAGAGTGATCACAAAGTATTTGGTGCGGTGGAAGGGATTGCCACTTGAGGATGCTACTTGGGAGGGAGAACAGATTTTGCAGCATCCTAGTTTGCATTTGCTTGGGGACAAGCAAAATTTGGGAAGGGAGGACTGTAATGTCCCCTTTCCTACGCCTAAGGCCTAAGGGCCAATTCGAGTCCAAGCCTTGGTCATACCCAAGGGGCTATGGACGTTGGGAGCTATTGGGTATGAATATCTAGTCCATTTTGTTATAGTTCTTCGTTGACATAGCGTAAAGTGTTTTGAGGGACTAGATATTATGTTTTTTCGTTAGGAAGGGGCCACATGACACTTAATGTTTTAATTTTGCGTTGGGGGTCACTTATGGACCATGACGACTTAAAAGGGGAAAAGTAACTTAAGTTACTTTTATTTTATTGGTCCTTCCTAAGGAAAAATGCAACTTGGGCTATTTGGGGCTCTTTTGCCTTGGGGAAAAATATATAAGGAGTTGGGAGGAAAAAGTGAAGGTCATTCTTGCATACATAATTATTTTCCTTCATGTGCAACTATTGCTTGCAAATTTACAACTTGTGGAGTGAAATCCCACAAGGACCCTAGCTTCGGTGGTGAGAGATCCATCCCTAGCTAGCAGGGAAATCTTTGGTAGTGAGAGATCTGCCCTAGCTTGTCATTTTGGAGCTGAAATCAGGGTTGTTTTAAAGAGGCATTTTCAGATCAGATTTACGGAAGCGATAAGAGCAGTTTTGGCATCATTTCTAGAGACTTTTCAAAGGGTTTTGATCATTTTCCAAGGGGGCGACTTGTTTTGGAGATTGCAGCCATTATTTGGAGGGTTTCCAGTGGTACAAATTCATATCTAAAGGTTGGAATATCATTCCCTATATTTATAAATATTATTTCCAAAGTTTCATGATTTTTGCACTTGTATTTGGAAAGAAATAAATTTTTGAAGTTTTCCAGCTACCTAAGGCACACTATAATTTTCTGGCAGCAATTTATTATCTGAAAAATTCCAAAAATAATTTTCTACGACTTGTTATTACATTAGCAAACTCACTATAAATTTTCAAGTGATTGGGGCAAGTATTTTGTGAGTTATAAATTTATTTTTAGTTGCTGCCCTAGTTTTAATTTCTGCAAAAATCATATTTTTGTTTGGATGCAAATTATCCGTATTTTGCATATTTTTTAAGGGGTATCCCACTAGGAATATTTCATCTTTGCCTCTTTATCCTTACGAGTAAAACCCTCAACCGCTCTCTTCAACACACAAAAAAGTTTAGTGAATACATGATATCGCCTCAATCAAGGGGGACCCTCAACCAGTGTTTTTAAAACCGGTCGAACCGGAACCAAGATAGGAACCGTCCGGTTCAATGTTTTAGGGGGCAAATTGGTAATAAAACTGGTCCAGTTCTGCTCCGAACCGGCCGAGCCAAAAAAAGCACTATAATACGATGCTAATTTTGCAAAAAACAATTTTTAAATTAAAAGTAGAGGTTTTTAGCTGATATAAACCCTAATTTATTGCCATTTTTCTATAAACACTTTTCTTACATTTTATATAATATATACATGAGCAAACTTTGAATATTTTGTGTGTAATTGTTGGATTCATGGTTACTAATCTATCAAATATATTGTTTTCATTAACAATGTAAATTTTTATGTGTTTTTAGTAAACCAGTTTACAACATTTGAACCAGTCTGGTCCAACCCTCAATTGGTTCCAATTTTTAAAATATTTCCCTTAACACTCCAACTTTCACTTTGTTGATGATACTTTTCTCTTTTCCATGTTGATACCCTCCACACTTTCCAAAATGCTACGGGTCAGCTGATTAACAATGATAAATCTAACATCTTTTTACTCAACATTTCAGCAAGTAAAAATAAGGAAATTCTACGAGTTCTCCCTTTACTTACAGGCAATTTCCCACCATTTATTTGGGCTTTCCCCTCCATCTCAAAAAACCACCAGTTTATGCGATCAAACACTCTCCAAAATCAGATACAAATTTTCTATCTAGACCAACAGATGACTTATAGCTTTGTTGGCAGGATTCAAATGATCAATACCATCCTCTAGGCGGTTCCAATCAATATGATATCCCTTCTTCCTCTTTGTACTTTTGTAGAATAGCAGCTCATACACATCTTCATAAATGTTTTTGGCAAGGACAACAAGCTGATTTCATGTACCCTCTGGTAGCATGGAGTCAGATTACGAAGAGAAAAAATGGAGGACACAATCTCAAAAATCCTTAACTGTTCAATCAGGCCTTTGCCATGAAATCTGCCAGGAGACTCCCTCAAACACAAGGAATTGCTTGGCAGCTGATACTAGCTGAAAGGTATCAGTATGGTTCACAACTGCAATCAGAACAATATCCACCACCTAAACAGATGTCTGCAACGTTATGCATATTCTAATAGGATTGTTAAATATAAGTCCTCGTTTGAATTGGCACATTGAAGATAGGAAAACTGCCTGTTCTGGATGTCAAGCTGGGTATAAAACTGCCTTTGTCCCTTCAATTTGATCCTTCCTTCCAAGCTCTTCTTCATAGCAGGGGCTTTGTTCATATTGCAGATTATTGCACCACAAATCAGCATAGTTATAGTGACTGGAAAATTCCTTCAGCCTTTGATCAGTGCCCTTCCAGTTGGCCCTAGACAGCACAACT
This sequence comes from Taxus wallichiana var. yunnanensis, assembly GCA_018340775.1. Classification (NCBI taxonomy): domain Eukaryota; kingdom Viridiplantae; phylum Streptophyta; class Pinopsida; order Cupressales; family Taxaceae; genus Taxus; species Taxus wallichiana. The sequence continues at coordinate 143,916,264 of CM031236.1, forward strand.
CGGAGATTACTCTCTCCTAGATATCCGACTCTCTAATATGGCCCTTTCCAGCCACAATGGCCTCAACATATGACATCCTAAACCAATATCTTTATACTCAAGGATCCAAGTGGAACCATCTATGGCATACTAATTGGCTTACAATCAAATCCTTTCTATGGCTGGTTATTCACAAGAGGATCCTTACAATGGATAATCTCCAACATAGAGGCTCTCTTGGCCCTTCCATCTGCCCAATTTGCCTTCAAGCAACGAAATCCATTATACACCTTTTTAACAGTCCCCTTGTAGGTGCATTATGGGACAGAGCCACCTTGTGGTTTTCTTCCAGAGCCAAACAAAGGCAACTGTGAATCAAGCTTTCCATGCCTGGCTAGTATTAGTACAGATATGCCCATGATCTGGCATATGGCCCATATAGCAACAGGACACGTCATTTGACATTTGTGGAATTAACACAATTCATGCATTTTTAACAATGAATTGCATTCTATTCCAACCATTCCACATCAGATGAAAGTAATTATTCGAAATACTGCTCTATGCCATTTACACACAAGGGGAGTTTGCATTCTTCTAGCATGACTGATCTCCGGATAGCTCAATAATGGAATATTCCTTTCCATCTTCATTAGAACTAGTTTACAGAGACTACCAAGAACCAATGGGACCCACCTCCCCTAGATTGGCATAAATTGAATTTTGATGAAGTAGCCAAATGCAACACATGCAAGGCCACGATTGGGGGCATTATTGGGACAATAAAGGGGAATATTGTCTCACCAATTCCCACAATGTAGGCTCACAAACCAACAAATTTGCAGAATTGATAGCCTGCCGATATGGAGTAGCACAGGCTCGTCAGCATACTACTCAAAGGCTCATTGTCAAAGGGGACTCCCAATTCATCATTCTATTGATCTCTCAGGAGGTCCATCTTCACACTTCGCCATCACATGCCCCCTCCAATTGGAAAATGGAGAATATCATTCAAAATTTCTTCTCCACACCATGGATTTCACTCAAATCCTCTTTCAGCACAAACCGTGTGAATGTAATATAATTGAAGATGTCTTGGCCATATTCTCCTTTCCACTTCACACGCAGTTTATGAACTGAAATGAAAGATTTTAATGATGTCCACGAGACTGAAGAGTCTATGGGACCAAATGAAACCGATACATTAAGCAGTTTTCGACTCTTCGCCATATCAACTCTCCTATTGTGAATCTTGAGCACTAAACCAACGATCTTTTGAAGTTTTGTTTCTACAAATAACTCATTTAAGTTGTCCACTTTATTCGCTTTAAATCGGATACGGATATCATCATATGCTTTGAACACTCCGTAATGAAATGCCATTCAGTTTTCAACAACCCCTTTGCTACAAAAAGACAAATTCTCCTTTCCCAATCCTCTTTGGGAATAGTCCATCTACCGATTTCACAACAAAGATGATGTGATCCAGTCCTCAACTCAGCCAATAAAATCCTTGACTTACCTTTTATAATCGCTCCCGTAGTAAGCTTTTTCATCATGCTCCCAAGTGGGGTTGAAATCTTTGATATAATGAGCTTTCTTACGACCCATCTGTTATGTCCACATGACAGTCCTAAACTTCTCCATCACATAATTTTTATTTCCCTGTTGCTATTAGGACACTCCTGAAAATTGATGCCCCATTTGTTCATCCATTTGTTGTTCTGATTCATCCAGGTTTTCTTTCTACGCTTTAGATTATCCTTTGTAACCATTTTGGGCCAGCGAAGATCGTCCATGCTTTCAATTTTTTCAAATAGCTTATCAGCCGAGCTATTGCCGATGCTTCCATCGGGAAGGTACCCGCTTCAGCTAACAAGATCTCATAAGGAATTGTTGATTTGACTTTAAGAGTGCTTGTGATTAGATGTTTCTGGATTCTTTCTAATTGCCGCCATCCATGCTTTGACACGCTACTTCCCCAAACCTCGCAACCGTAAAGAGCAACCGGAGTAACCAACAAACCAAAGAGGGTTTTCTTAGTTTTCTAGTCCCAGAGCTCAGCTTTCCTACATCTATTCTGAAGTAGGTAAGATGCTTTCCAACCTCCCTGTATCCTTTTTTCTCTGCAAGTCTCCCAGCTCATCTTGTTGTGGAAATCAATCCCAAGATATTTATATTCTGTAACAATTTCCAAAGTACTCCCCTCAAACAAAAAGTTAAATTGCCTCTCTTTTCTTTTCAGAGAAAAAATCATGATTTTTGTTTTGTTGGTGTTCACTTGCATCCTGACTTCCTGGCAAAAGAATTCTAAAGCTTTTAGATGCTCCCTCAAACCTTGAGTTGTTGTTGAAATTAAGATAAGATCATCGGCATATAAAAGTAACTTCACCACGTACTTAGCCAATTGAACACCTCCTCCTTCAGTTTTACGTAACCATTCTTCAAGCTTATCAATGTATAAACCAAACAAAGTGGGAGAAAGAGGGCAACCTTGTTTGACCCCAATGTCACTACCAAAGCATTCAGACATACCTTCTCTTGTTCTAATTTTAGCTCTGACCTGCTCATAAAGTCTATGCACTACTACTCTAAGCTCATCTGGAATCTTAAGTTCCTCCATCCTGTTCCAAAGTTTGTCTCTAGGAACCATGTCAAGGCTTTCTTAAAATCAACAAAACAGCAAAAGCTTCATCCCCTTGGGTATCCCATACCTTTTCAATCAAGTGCCTAAGAGTGATGCAATGATCAATGGTTGAATGTTTAGATCAGAAACCTGCTTGTCCTTTTGCCCTTTTGCCCTCTCTTTCTACCCAACTGCTGATTCTACGTTCTATCATGCCCCCAAATAGCTTACCAAAAAGAGGATTGATCATAATAGTGCGATAGTTAGAAGGATTATTGATATCTCCACTTTTAAAAAGAGGAATAACCACACTAGTTGTCCACTCTAGTGGGAACCCAACCTGTAACATTATTGAAGATTTTTTTGATATGCGGAGTGAGCACCTCAACCCCCCACTTTAAAAACTCAGCCTGCAACCCATCAACATCTTGAGCTTTACCATTTGCTAGATTCTTTATGCCATGTTTGATGTCTTCCTCCGAAAAAAAGTTCAATCGAAGTATGAATGATGGGAGGAATATCCTTCTGTTGAGACCGCTCGTAGAGAGCCTTCGCATATTCTAACCAATGAGCTTTTGTGATATTGTTTTCTATGAATGTTTTCTTTTGTTGCAACTCCTTCCAGAATCCCTTGGGATTGTGTTTTCCGAGAGAAATTAATTCAGACCTTCTCTTATTCACATAGCTTTCTTTTTTTTGTTGAACCAATCTCTCGTATTTCTTTTTATTTTCTTTTTTGTTCACGTCACTTTCCCTCATAGCTCTCTTGGCAGCCTTACAATCTTCGTCATACCACGGATTTGTTGGAAAAGTATTTGCAGCTCCCTTTCTAGGCTTAGATTTTTTGCAAGCACTTAATGCCTTGTGAATTAATGGTATCAACAACTTACTACAAACATAACCCCTTGCCCCCTTGTTTGTATTGCTCTCGATATCATTTCTTGCCATCTAAAATTGTTGTTCAAGGGCAGCCACAAAGATTTCTTGATTTTCTTTATTTAAAATGATTTTGCCTTGTTTTGGAGATGTCTCTTGCATGCGATGAACTTGTTTTCCTGTTGCTGATTTGAAATGGTACCAAGTTTGACCAAGAGAGGATTATGATCAGATTTGAGCTCAATAGGACAATCTCCAATTTCAAACTCGAGCAACCTACAAATAGCGCTCTGAGTGCATATTACATAGTCCACTACACTTTGTCCATTGTAAGTTTTGCAAGTGATATTGCTAGATCTGGGCCAAGCCTTCATGCCATTACAAATAACCATGTCGTATAAGCTACATAGACCTAGAAGCTCAACCCCAAAATGATTCACCCCTCCATTACCATCTTGAGATAGTCTTTCCCAAAACTTGTCCTCTGCTTCGTTAAGCCAAAGCGGATTGTCATCTCCACCTTTTTCGCTGCCCAACTGAAGAGATTGATTATTTGAAGTCCTTGCATTAAAGCACCCCATCAAAATAATTTCCCCAAATGCACTAAACACAGAGATGTCTTTTTTAAACAAAGCATATGGGTCTTCCATATCCAAATTTCTTTTCTTATATGTCTTTGAACCTTTCGTGCAAAGTAGCAAGCAGCCAATCTAATTGTTGCCTTGTTATCTGATATTTTCAGCCAAATGTATTGCTTATTTGCATCTTCCTTTTCCACTTTGATGATCCCTAACCACGCTTCTTTGATTAGCACTGTAATTCCCCCGTGACCTTTCCTGTTTCACTTCCTTCGTTCCAAACTGAAATTTTCTTGTACCCCTCGAAATCTGGGACTTTGCAACCATCGTGCTCATGAGTTTCTGTAAGAATAATAATATCTTTTCCCTCTGCTATGGGCCCCAACCCGGGTCCTCTTCTCCACGGATACCCCCGCAATTCCAACTTACTATGTGCATGGGATCCCGTGGGGCCCCAAATTCCTATTTCTTGTTTGACCAATGATCACTGATTTGGGCCTTTCCATTCCTTAATTGTGCCCATTTTCCTGCCTCTCTTGCTTTTTTCACTTTCTCCCATTCCTTCTTTTGGTCTTCTTGTTGAGCAAATGTTAAATCCTCGTCTAGATATATATATGTGTGTGTCTCGAAGAAGTCCCCTTTTAGGATAGCCTACTTGTCTTCTACGGTTCTCATGACAACTCGCACATGCCGATCCTTTCCTCCCTCTATTCTCCTACCAATCCTATTAGCTTGTTGTATATACCTGTCCATTTCAACTTGTCTCTAAGGAAGTCCTTGCCAATATGTCAGTTCTCTCTTTTTCACCAAAATCTCTTAGGCCTTTGATAATAAAATTTACCGCTTTGTCCTACTGGTCTTTTTCTTCTTTTATCTGAGTTTTGGTGTGCTTCTCTATGACTAACTTGTCTTTGTTCATTTGATGATCCGCTTACTTATGACCAAGTTTTGGCCTCTTCTATCCGATTTCTTAGCTGGTTTTCTTTTATTTCCATGTTTTTAATTGCTGATTGGATTTCATTTATCTAAAATGTTTCATTTCCTTTTATCGTTTCGATGTTTTTCTCTCCTACTACTTTCAAATGTCCTAAGTCGTGTTTTAGAACGACTAGCTCTTGCTGCCCTCTTTCCATGAGGTTTTGAAGATTTATCACCTGCTCTTTAAGAACTTTATTTTCCCTTTCCAACTTGTGTCTGTGCTGCACATTCTTTTCTCTCATTGTCTTCTTGCACCTTCCGATTTTCTAAAGTTTCAAGTCTCTCTTTCATGCTCATGAGCTCATTTACATACAATTTTGAAGACCACATCAAGGGGGTAGATGTAGGGCTATATAGTTGTTTAGGATCTTGCACTACTTCCTCTCTTTCATCCTTGTTTGTTGCAATTTTTTCTGTTTTGCTCAGTTTTGGATCCTCTCTATCCTCCTTACGTATTGATTGTTTTCCTTGTATTTGATAATCTTTGAAAACAAAATTCCCTTTGTTGTTCGTTGTTTTTGGTAGAATCAAAGTAAGATTTTTCTTTTGAGTTTGCCTTAGCTTTTTGGCATGCCTACGTCGTAAGATCCCCTTATACTTGCTTTGCATTCACAAAAACCAGCTTTTTCCCTGTTCCCAGTGCAAGAGTTTGAGAGTTTCCTGTATTTCCGTTTACCATTGGTAAATGTGCCTCTGAAGCAATGTACCTCTGTAACTCCAAGTTCGGATTGTCTTTGAAACCCTCATGCTTAACCATGATTTGTCTGTGTTTGTCAGCTTGTGCCCTAGAACACTCCACCACTTTAATAAATCTTGCCCTAGAAGCAATGTGCCTTTGAGAGTTTCCTGGATCCGCTGCCTCCTGCCCTGCAATCTTGATCCCCTCCTGAACGGCGCTGAGTCCTTCCCGGTTATCTGGTGCGTGCTCCGCTCGAATAACCCAAATGGTGGCTCAAAAAACTTCACTGTGCCTCCTTCCTGGTTTTCCAAACTCGCCGCTATCTCGTCCCCTGCATGTCCGGCTGTGTGTTTTTTGCACTAGCAAATGCACAAATGGATAAGCCTTGCCAGTGAATAGAGAGGCAGCGACAGTGAACAGTCTTTTTGTTTTCTTGCCCTCGAATGGTTGTATTTGCGACTGCTAAAAATGCGTCTAGGGTTTGCTTCCTCGAATGCCCTCACGACTTTGTCCTGTTGATTCTGCCGTCGTTTTCCCTCGTGACTGGCTCCGCCGTCGTTCGAAAACCCTCGTTTTCCTTCTTGGCGACTGTATTTGCCCTCGAAAAACAGTCTTCTCTACCCTCGCGAATCTTCTTTGCCCTCGCGAATCCTTCTCTGCCCGCTGCCCTCGAATCTTCTCTTCCCTCGCGAATCCTTCTCTGCCCTCGAAAGGAACTGGAAGACTCTTTCGAAAGAAACGACTGATCCCTGCAAAAACAGTTCGAAAACCCCTGCTATCAAAATGAGTATTCGTTGATCCCTGCGCAGAAAGCAAACTCTCCTGAGAAGAAATTGGAAAAACTTTTAATTATACTTCTCATGTTGTTGTTTATTTGGAACTTTTCCCAACCCATCTCCATCAACTAGGTAACCTTAGAAAAACTGTTGTTCACTCACCCCACCTCCCCCTCACCTTGACCTTAAACGCCTATACCAAAGTTGGGTGGCTGCTCATTCACATTTTTATGTCACAATCCAAAGTCTTTTAAGCCCACCACTACTAACTCTTGGAAGAGCATTCATCGACATGTTTTGGTTCCTAGTACTGCTAGTAAGCATGAGTTAGGGTGAGTCCGTGTTTGTAATGCTTCTGTTGGATAGTATTACTCGTAATAAGATTGTCAATAGATGAAGGGTTGTGAATGCTTGGAACCAGACTTCGAAAAGTGTTGGTTATGAATGCTTGCCACCACACCATTCCACAATAGCAAAAAGGTTTGTTTGATTTGTCTGCACTTGTCAGCATCCCCTCACACCACTCTGCATAGACAAAGAGACACCTTCTCAAGCCCAACAAAATCCAATTTTATTCATTCTACTATAGGAATGTTTTTTTAACTCTATCGATTATCCAAAATCTGACACAAATCTTTCTCTTAAATACACAGTCTTTCTTGGCAAAAAGGATGGAACATTGGGAACCCTATGAGGAGGGTAGTGATGACATCTTCATTCACATTCCTACATGCCCAGCCCCCCACCCCCAACTCCTGCTGGTTTGCATATCAGTACTCTGTCTCTTCGCCCACCCACTTACCTTCACCCTTCCATGGCAAAACAGCCTCTCCATAAAGATGTGCTAGCTGCTGCACGATATTCTAAATGCAGTGTTTATGAGATTTGTAACAATATCTATACCCTCCTGCAAGATCATTCTCCCATCAACCCACTTACCACCATTAATCTCTTTGCAGTATTGAGAATTGGCTCTAAACCAATGCTTCTCGCTGTCTTTATAAATAAAGTAAAGACTTGGTCTCAGTCTCTTTGGCATTCAAGAAACAAATAAAGAAGGGTTTATATAAGACAAAGGCCAAGGAAAAAAATTAATCACCAAGCTCTGCAATGCAGTAGGTCCAGAAGCAGTCTACCACCATGAAGAATACAAAGCAGCCTCCAATTCAAGTTGATGGCGATGAAGCCGCAACCATGACTGTGGATACACAAGTGCATGGCAACCCTCAGTAGTCAATTTCTTCTCATAGGCCTAGATTGCTAGAAAAGGACTTAACTAAGGTAATGGCCTCTCTACCTGCCTCAAGCCACTTCTTTAGATCTAACTTACTATCATGGTTTGTTTATCCCTCAAGTCTATTCCTGCAAGAAATTGCCTTCACCCATCATCCTTAAATCAATCCTTTAGGAAGTTGGGTCTTCATTCAGACAGTGCCCTTCATATTCCAATTTTTGGCTCTACACCTCAACTCACTTACAATGAATTGCCTCATTTTATCCATGGGGATTCGCTTTTGAAGCGTGTCCCTGTTACTTCTCCCAAAAATGTTCAGTATCTTCATTCCCCAACTCTCACTTCCCATCAATTCACTCAAATCAACCCCCACAAGGACACAGTTGTTCTTCCGGCTTTGCTGTAGATCTCTGATTGATTCAACAGATGGGATCCAGTATAGAGCAAAAAGGCATCCATAATCCAGGACTAGAGGAAGTCATCTTCACCATGAGTCAAAGTATGCTCCTACAACATGAATGCTTGGAGTCCATACAAACATGTATGGAAAATCTCAGTCACCTGGCCACTATACATGATGAGATGATGGACATAGTTACCACGTCCGAAATCCGGATCCATTCGGGAGGGCAAAAAATCCGAAAATCCGGAATTCTTGAAAAAGTTTGGAAAAATCTGGTCCGAAATATATTTGAGTTGAATTTTACAAATATGAAAATTTGACAAATACAATGAAAACTTTAATAATGTAATGTAAAATGTTATATTTTTAATATATAAGGTTGATAGTTGAATGTTTTTTCCAGAAAACTACAGAATTTTTTATTTTTTTAAAATCCCTAAATTAGGGTTTCCACCGGACCGAATTTATTCGGTCGGCTGAAAAATCCAGATCTGGCCGGATTTGGTAACTATGATGATGGATGTGATTATGGCATCATGCTGACAGAAATTGCTACATGCAGACTGGAAGCCACGATGTTGGAATCTGATATTCACAGTCCCCCTCCAAAACATCAGGATACTCATTCACGAGCCAACAAAGCAAACACCTCCAATCAAACTGCTTATTTCACAATCAAATCCTCCTCCTCAAGCCAAGCATGGGCCACCTGACCTATCCAGGAGGATCACTTTCCTTTCTGTTTGGCTCATGAAACTTGAAACTGTATAACACTCTGCTACTGTTCATATTATTCGCTGTCTCGATGCCCCAGGCTTCTAGTTTCCATCAATCTATTTGATCTGGTCCTCGATGATTTTGTAGTGTTCTTGAGATCTATCCTTGAAGAACTCTTTCTAATGTATAATTTTTTTCGATGTTCATATATTTTACCCTTTTGTCAAAAAATTATGAAGTGCCTCTCCTTTCTACACTTCTCTTCTACAAACGCCAAAATCTCCCAAGTGCCACTTCAAGGCTATGCTTCAGAAAATATGAAATGCCTTTAGCAATAATGCCACTCTTTAATCATGCATGCCTCCTTTCCTTGCTCTGTCACGCTTTCTTACTGTTATAACACTTCTGCAAGCTGCAAATTTGTTTTTGCATGCCTCCTTTCCTTGCTCTGTCACGCTTTCTTACTGTTATAACACTTCTGCAAGCTGCAAATTTGTTTTTGCATGCAGCACACACAAACACCAGATTTGGATGCCGCTTTCTTATTCACACCGGTGCTGTTTTTTAAAATTTTATACAGTTATTTATTGTTGGCGCTGCTCATTTCTGCCACAGGCACCAGTTTTGGCTTCTCTATTGAAGCACCAAACTGTCACTGCTCCAATCCACTTATTTGCAGAAATGCCTTTAATGGCAGATTAACAAAACAAAATGAAGCGGAAACTTTTTCTCAAAGAAAAAAATAATATCTTCATGATTTCCGTGTCGCTCAATCGGCTGTGATAATGCCCCAGGATCGCATATGATAGCAACAACAGGGCAATGCCAACTATGAGTTGAATAGGAACTTTGGAAGCATGCAGCCCCAAAAGAAATCAAAGACAAATGATCCTTGTCGCTCATTTCTTCAATTGAGTTCACAAAAATAAACTGGTCACCTGCAATCTATTCACCACAATCACAGCATTTTCACAACAACAAAAAATAATTCAAGAACTTGTATATTTATCTGTATCATTTATCTAGTTGACAGGCTCTCCTTGCTTTGATACCAAATGTTGGAAATATTTATCCGTCTCATTATTTTAGCGATACATCAAGGAAATATGTATACATTGCAACGTTTGTTAACATACAACAAACCTTCGGTATGATCTTATTATCTAGGATATATCCCCTCAACAAAGCTTATCACCTTAGCTAGCCCTATCTACATGGGTGTTACAAGAACCATTCTAAGGACCACTATTTTTAACCAAGAATATTATAAATAATATACTATGATGTAATATTAATCCTAACAATGGTTGTATTCTGACCACTACCTATTATGGGCATGCAGAAATACATGTATGAGTGTTATATCATGAAACACATCAAGTGTGTATCTATGTATCTAAATAAAAACCTAAATATAGTTTCCCCTTGTCTTCTTTGTTTCTTTAACCTTGTGTTCTACATTTTCTGTTTAGTGTAAGCAATTAGGTCCATGTGAGCATTTAGACCAGATGACCCAAAATTGCCAATTAATCTGAAAATCACAGAACATGAGTGATTTGGTGACAATGGCCATCCAACAGGCTTTCTGTAATGTCTTTTCACTGTTCAGTTTGTCACTTATGTGTGCCTGCATTTTCGTTTAACTAATTATTTCATAATGGTTTGTTGCAGCCAACTTTTTTCTTACAAGGTTCTGCTACAATATGCATACTACTTGTCAGTTGCTATATGTTCACTTTATATCACTCTAGATTTTGCAGTTGCTTTAAAGTTTCAAGTTGCAATATAATTATAAATTGGAAGCAAGTCTCCAACTATAAGCATACAGTTTCAATCTACGGGGTTTTATATCCCCGAGTAGACTCCTTTCATTGCATGATGCACTCTTGTTTTGGAAAAAAATCATGTTGTTTCTTATATATTAAAATACCAAATTCCTCTTTTTGTTCATGAAGGCACCTCCTCATTTTGTTCATGAAGGCACTCCTCATTTTGTTCATGAAGGTACGTTGTCCATAAGAGAAACTGCTCCTGAGTGTGTCATATCATCAAATAAAAATTAAACCTCCTTACTCTTCAATGATTCCAATATTGAGAATAGGTACATTAAAACTCTATACATTCTAGAAAAAAAAAAAAAGTGGAAGACTTGCATGGTGTGAAGTGGTGATAATAATAATTTCCTGTGATGCATAGGTTCGCTGCCCCCCTCCTGTACCCCCTGGACTCGTACCCGCACGGATACTTACCAAGTATGGTACTGATACATCCGGGTATGTTTTGATGTACCCAGGACATACCCGCAGGGTTGCGTGGTGGGGGGCTTTAAGAAAGTTTTTTTTTTTAAGTTTTGATATGGTCAATGACCAAAAAACAAACCCTTCCTCATAAATTAATAAAATAATAAACCCGAAACTCCTCAAAAAGCTATAAAAAGGCTACTAAGAGTGGAGCTAGCGCAAGTGGCATGCAAGAGTTTGATTTTGAGGAAAATCTAGATGATATATTCTAGATTTGTTTGTATTCATGTTGACATGATATTCATATATCATATGTATGGCAGCCACATGATCAATGAAAATGTAAAATCTTAAGTATATTGAATGTTTTGAACATTGATCCTACTATATTTTTCAAGAAAATGATTAAAATGAGTGTATATATATGTGTGTGTGTGTGTGTGTGTGTGTACAGACATATCCAAGACGTATCGTACCCAAGGGTTTTTTTAAAATCGATGTATCCGCGTATCAAACCCATACCCGTATCCCGGCAACATAGATAATCCCTAACCACGTACTCCTCCAAGCACAAACAGGTAAAAACCTCTGCTGGTCTTCTGCTTCTTATCCCCAAGCAAATATTTGTAAATAGGACAAATGAGTATACAGAGCAGCACTCTTTATATTTGATGTCAATAAAGGTGTGCCAATGAGGTTTTCATTGGTGTCTGGCTCAAATCTTGATTGCCCACATTATCAAACCTATCTATTTTTGTCATTACAGTGCAAGGCTCCTTACCATGTGGATAGTCTGACGCTCTGGAGGTAAGAAGTTGTAATATTGGAGCATTGGTTTTGAAGGATCTGGTGCAGAGAGTTTTCTGTCCAAACTCAGGCATGTCTAGTGGAAAACTGGTTCAACTTGGTCATAGGGATCAGCTTTGTGGTGAGAAAGATAAAAGTTATTGTTTTGAGATCCACTGTCATTGATCTGTCCCACACATATACCAGAGAATCTCCTCGTCATTCTAATGTTTTCAAATAGCTAGATCATATAGAAGATAGATAGATAGGATATTGATTGTAATCTTGTAATTCGAGACCATACAGAGAAGTAGAAAAAAAAAAATTATTGTGCATGATAAATTGATAAGTTAGTTAGGTGGCCACATTTCCTATTTCATTTGTGTTGTGCATTGTTTATGGCCTCCACTTAGGTCAGATATGCCATATTCACTCCCTTCGGATACTAAAAATGATATAACTGTCCCATTGATCACTCTTCGCCTCCATGAACATTTTCATTTTGAAATGCCGAAAACATGAAGCTGCTTTGAATCAATCTCTCACTGAGACAGTTCCGGCCTCCTTCAGATACCTCAGAATGGCACCATAAGTTGAAATTTTAATGTTTATACAAAAATTTGTAATGGTGAAGATCATTTCGTATGATACTGATTTCTGAACTCAATACACATGGCATGAAAATCAAGTGACTAATGTTTTGATTAAAATATATATCATAAATTAGTTATTAAATCCGTAATAAACATGCTCATTAATCATACAGTTTGATTTGATCTTTTATGGAAATGAACACAAACGAATTGACAGTCATATTCCAGTTCTCCTGAAGTGTATTACTCCAAATGGATAACATACTGTTCTAAAACAGCATCTGTTGGCTCTTTCAATTCATGAATACATATTAAACATACCTCACCAAGCACTTGCTTACGCTGCTGCAGCTCTGAATGAGCCTTCTTCTCTTCTAACAATCTCTTACACTCCTTATCACAAGGCAAAATTCCTAATCCAAATCCATTCTTTGTACCCTCTTTTAATGAATGATTGATTTTAAGATATGCAGCTTGAACATCCATACAAATCCATTCCTTTTTCAGACGTTGACAGGAACACCGAACCGTAACCTGGTCAAATAACACAAGCATGAATGTCCAAAAAAAGAAGGAAATTAGTTACTAGCTTTGAGAAATATACTAGGAATATCTCACCTTTCAAAACATTAAATGATTTACATTTTACAACAGTAAATCATTCTGGTTGAAACTCTGATGATTAGAATCAAATAAGCCAGTGCAAGGTTACACATGAAACTTGCATCGCAGCATTTTGTTAATAACTAAGAAGAGTAATGGTCACATTGACAGACCAATATGGTGCCATCTTAATTTTACATTCATTCACTATATTTTCATGTAAAGACTGTCACATAGCTAATACATATTATGTCGGGAGGAACGGCATTGAGATTATGATAAGCTTTAAAATTTGATTATTCAGTAAGAAGAGCTCACCTTTTTCTGGCATGTTTGAGCTGATGGACAAGGGCCTGGATGGCATATCTCAGGGCAGAGATGTGTGCAATTTGGCAGCTTCCTAGAAGACCAATAAAAACAAATAAGTCACATGGTACAGCACAGAAAGTTGTAAGGTAATGAAATTTCCCCTACGAAAACTTTCTACAATCCCACTCATGCAGAACCCATGAAACTAACAAATCACCATCCAAACATTCAAGCTGAAGAAAAACTATGCTAGCACTACACCTATCTTTTGTTGCTGGTCAGAAAATCATGACTCTCTAGTTTGTCTAGAGAATATCCTTGAGTTGTTCATTTTCCAAACTTCTTTTGAACGAGCTATTCCTAGGAGCATAGAAGAAGTAAGTGTGACCAATTATGCGTGGTAGTGCATTTAATATGTTCAGTGCTATAAAGGAAGCTCAAGGGTGAGTCATCAAATGACAGGTGTTAAATGCAAGCATAGAGATGAATCCTTGCAATCTGAAAGAGTCTCTTTATTCTATTACAACACTATTTTCAAGCAACAAACATAGAGTTGGCAATTAGCACCTGCCAACAACACTATATATATTAGTATCCTCACTAAGGTACTTAACGCATCTTCCAATATGACTTTATAATTAAGGTAAATAGCATAGAAACATTGAAAAGTCAATGAGGATAAGTGATTTCAATCATAAGTGATGCCACAAACGCACTAGGAAGAGAATATGAATTACGCAATTATTGTCCTTAACCCCTAACTGGTAAAACATAGTCATTTGCCCTCGACCTTACCACAGAAAAAAGGCGTAGCTATTTATCGTACATCTTTTCTATTAGATGTGAGCACAGAGATAATGAAGAAGAAGCAGATTGCACACTTCATAGTTTGTGTGTCCATCATTGTATTATGCAAGAAATAGTCACAATATGGTTGAGGTGGTTACAACTGAACATTAGTTAATACATAATAAACTATAAACGTTATCTTCTTATACCTCCTCTTAAGGGTTACACTATAGAAAACAAAAACATACTGACAAAAGATTAAAATAACCGAGCTAAACAAAGTCACTCATTCTTCTGAAGCTTCCTCTTTGAAAACCGTTCTTTGACTAGGTAAAACTCCATCATGCCTTGTAACCCTTGTAAAGGTGTAGTTCCCAAGTTCCTGAATTCCATCTCCACAAACTCCCAAACTATTGGACAACCATCCATATTGAGCGACATCCACAGTGCTCCATCAAGTTGTCTCATGACCCTCGTAAGGGTATAATTCTCAAGATCCACAAACTCTCGAACTAACTAGTCAACCATCCATGTTAAGCTTTATTTACACTAGACTCCTTCATGTCTTCAATGTGTGGGCTTTAAATACGTATTCTTCATCAGCAAATTCTTCACCCATTTGGTTTGTCTTTGAGCTTTCCCTTGAGAACATCATTTGTATATTTTACTAGTGTCGGCAACTGCAAAGTACCCTCCTTCCTGTGCAAGCAATCATAAAGACTCCCTCTAGACATATATCCTGTAATTATACATATATGAGGTGGTTTTGTACAAACATAAATGAATCAAACAACATTCTTGTGTCTAACATTCCATAAGATCATGATTTCCTGCACGCATTCCTACTTTAAAGCTTCATTACAACATTCAGGCTTAAGGACTTTAATTGCAACATCCTGACCAAGATATGTCCCACAATACAAATCTCCACAAGACCCGATGCCACTTTTTTATCCATCTTTAGTAATTTTCTATCAACTTCACAGTCATCAAATGGAGTTTTATCACTTGTTAGCAAAAATGATTGTAATTCTCCTTCAAATGGGATTGTAACTTCACTTGGGATTTCTCATCCTCCGACTGTTATGTCATGATTTTGATCTCGCATTCTTTTATGCATCAAGGGCGACTTGTTGAAACAATCTCACGACTAGCAATAAGTTCACAATTTTTGTGATGCTTTTGTGCCCTAAATCGAGCTCTTGGTTATCAATTCACGGTTTTTCCTTTTCACGACTGTATTCCCTCAATTTCTCCGTAATGGCTGTTGCATTCACAATTTTCCTTTTCCCAGTTGTATTGTCCCTTGATTTTTTCCCTAATGGATGTTCATCCTCTGTATTTCTCTATTTCTGCCCTCACGCAACTGGTTTTCAGTGCTTCTACCCTCACACGGCTGGTTTTTGATGTTATTGCTAACAATGGTGGTTTTGCATATTAACAGCAATTGCGTCTTCTTTGGCGTCGAATGTGATGTTCTCGCTTCTTGTGCCCTGCCTGACTGTCATGACTATCCTAGCATAAACAACAACAGTGCAGTTGTTATTTTCCTTTTCGAACAACCTCCATTGCTGTAGTGCCCTTGAATATGGTTTGATCAATCTCAAAAATACCTTGCAATGACATTTTCTGAGAGGTACAGTTTTTTGTTCAAGATTTGCAATCTTTTAACATTGGTATTAAAGCCATTGGTGCTCGATAGGGTTTGGAATTGAAACAATGGCGGTTTTGCATATTAACAGCAACTGCGTCTTCTTTGGCGTCAAATGTAATGTTCTTGTTCTTGTGCCTTGCCTGACTGTCATGACTTTCCTAGCATAAACAGCAACAGTGCAGATGTTATTTTCCTTTTCGAACAACCTCCATTGCTGTAGTGCCCTTGAATATGGTTTGATCAATCTCAAAAATACCTTGCAATGACATTTTCTGAGAGATACAGTTTTTTGTTCAAGATTTGCAATCTTCTATTCCAATTCCAAACCCTATCGAGCACCAATGGCTTTAATACCAATGTTAGAAGATGTGAATAGAGAGATAATGAAGAAGAAGCGGATCGCACACTTAGTAGTTTGTGTCCGTCATTTTACTATGCAAGAGAGTTACAAAATGGTTAAGGTGGTTACAACAGACATTAATTAATACATAATTAATAGTGACTAATAAGCCTTAAATTCTTATATTTTCATGCATTCTACATGAACATTAAAAATATTTCTTTTATGATTTTACAAAATGGTGGCACCTATTTCAAGAGAAATGGCCTTAATAACCAATGGAATATCAAAAGATCAATTATGGCATGAATACCTTGGTTATTTGAGGTATCCCTGTATCAAATTGCTGTTCAGATTGAATTTGGTGCAAGGTCATCCTAAGTTGGTTGCAGAAAAATATTTTTGTGAAAGTTTGCAGCATGGGGAAGCATTAAAGAAATTTGAGAAGGCATTGAAAGTGAACAAGTTAGAGATGGTGCACTAACATTTCAAGTGATGAATGTGAAATCCTGTTCGGGTAAAGAAAGAAAGTGGATAGAGAGTTGCCCAAGTCTCTATAAAGACGATGGTATCTCCCTTGAATCTCATAATAAATAGGGCATTTAAAATGAATTGCTCCTTGTCTACACCTCCTAGAGGTAGATTAAACGATAGATGTGGTTCCCACGTGGAATATGATGATCAGTCTCAACCCGCAACTAGTGTAAGCACGTCGTCAATCGCCAAGGGGAAACCTCAAGGCGTGAGACCAATGACACTTTGGAGATAGTCGAGTGGAAAATGACAACATCCACCGCCCGTAGAAAATGTTTAGCATTAAAGGCAAGCATGGGATTGAGCAACTAAGAAGAGGTTTGGGCGACTGGATGTACTATCTCGTAGATATCCTCGCTAAAAACTTCAATGATGACATCCATTAAGGTAACAAGTTGATGAGGGGCATCCAAAGAATACCTGAAAGGAGGTAACCTATCAACAAAGATGTCGATAAAGTGGAGGAGAAAACTAGTCTCAGAATAATAGTAACATTGATGTCTATTGCGGCCCAATGATGCAATCCTCTTTGAAGAACATGGGACTTTGTAAGGGTAACTCCCACGACCCGACACCGGATCCTCGATGGTTTTGAGTCTCGCGAATGTAGAAAGTAATCTTGAAGATAGTCTCAAGGTGCAAAGGCTGGGTGGAAAACTCAGCTTGGACGATACACTGAGGAATAGTCTCATTATGAATGAATCAAATGCCAAATCATGAGATTATGGACCAATGAAACCCAAATCATGGTTTGCATACACCTACTCAAAAGACCCAAAAAAAATTGACTCGCAATACTCGACAACTTAAACAATATTTAAATTTCTTAAGAAAACATAACTTTTATATAAAATAAAATATCCAATGAGTATTGGCAAGAACTCACCGCGAGTGTTGCCAAGTATTTCGAGTACTCTCGAAAAGTCGCCCAAACTCGAGAATACCGTGACTCTTGAGTTATAATGGAAAAAAGTCATGGGATTATTTGACGAGCACTTGCCAAGTATGTAAACAATACCCCAAACTAGGTCCTCAAAACTCAAACCCACACAAAACCATAGGTTTGATGGATGTATCAAAGAGGCACATCTTTAAAGGAATATCTTAGAAGTGAATCTAAAATGAATGGTGCTCCAAGATGGAAAGGGACACATATCCTCAGAAAGGCGTGACTAAGAGGGAGGCTTCATACTAAAAGATGGTCCAAAATCAGACCCCCAAGTAAGTGTAGGCCAACGTGATCTACAAAATGACAAAAAAATTGGAAGATTGACGGTGCTTTCCCAATAATAACCCGAAGGGTAAAGATGTGGTTGATGGTCTAGTATTATCTCCTGAAGCCAACTTCCCCCTGCTCTAAGATTACCTCTCTCCAAGTGCTCTGAAAGTTGCATGTCTAACATTAGAGTATAGTTTGGTAAATGTATGCCCCATCATAATGGTTTTGTAGTTCTTAGGTTGGAGCTATTCCCAAACTTATGTCCGGATAGATAATGTGTTGGGACCAAGAACAAGGAAAAACTCGAGCAAACAAACTCATTAAAAAGCTTTGCCAATAGGGAGACAAGGAAATCCACACCAATTTGAGGAACTCAACCTGAAGGCCCTCAGAATCTGTTGCTTTGCTAGTACATAACTTCTTAATAGACCTTTTGATTGTACTAGCACAAAAAATGGTAAAAGATGTTGATGGAATGGAAATAATGACAAGTTACTTGGGATGTTGTAGAGGGGAGCTAGCATGGGAAACCATGCCTAGGGGTCTATTTATGAAATGAGGGTTTTCTCAAGAGGAGTGTGCGCCAAAGGTCTTGGGGTAATGATGGAGGGTGACAAAGAGACCAATTCATCTAGACGTAAGAAAACTTACATTCCATTCATCGGCGAGCATCGATAATCTCTACAAATGGAGGGTATGGAGGAGGGTCGTGGTATAGGCAAAACAAAATTTCTAATATAAGGGCCGACACTCATCATCATACCAACCATTCATAGGTCAGTCCCATGGGGATGAGGTGAGCAATATTAGTGCACAAAGTGGGCGAAAAGAGTCGAGTGTCAGCATCACAAAATGCATGACGTAAAAAATCATATTTGGACTTTGTGGTGAGAACAGAAGGGAATAGTATTCGAACATAAGTTGAGAGAGTTGGATAGTATAGTCAATGGTATACTCATCATCAAATTGGATCGTGGTGTGGCGATTGTTAGGAGGCATGGTCGGAGGCAAAGTGGGGTAAAGGAGTGGGAAGCAACATAGAGGGTGAAAGTCAAGACAACATCGTCGACAAATGGGAGTTGATGGCAAATAAGAAAATCATGGATGTTGAGGATAAAGGCCCTACAAGTGAGAACATAATCCACTACACTTGCCCCTACCCTTCACCCCCAAGAGGGGAAACAAATGAATCTACTAGAATCGTGGAAACAAGGAAACACGCCGAGAATATGGAGATTGTGTGATACCGCTATCTGGAAAAGGTGCCTCACATAGGTTGTCATCAGAGTCTTTCTAACTGTTGATTCTCCCTATGAACCAAACTCTTCAAGATTTGGCTCCTGAAGGCATCACTTGTCTTGTGCAAGATCATGAATAGGTGTATGGTGAGTTCTTGTATGGGCATTGTAATTGCCCAAAAGAATAAAATTACCCTAAGGTATACTAGGAGATCTTTGGATAAAGGTCGAGGTATGATTCGTCATTAATGTGCACGACGAAGTGCGATGAGTCAAGGAGAACTAACATACTACAATGAAGACGTCGTGGAAAGGAGACGGGTCCTTCTAAACATGTAACCACGAGAAGATACCAACAATACTTTGGACCTAAGGTTGTCACGATGAGACAAATCACTCCACTTAAACCACAAACACCACCGCATCTACGAGTCTCATGCCAACAAATCCACGACCCAAACATAATTTGTGATCGGATGAAGAGCCTACTCAAAGTTCTCGTGGGTCTCAATAAGAAAGATGATATCTCTTGAAGCAACATCCTGTAGAGGGTACATCAACAAGACCATAAGGTACCATTGCAATTCCAACAAGCAATGGAGATGCCACCATTGCTTATTGAGACCCAAGGTTGCCATTGTCTTTGATAGTCCGAGCATGAGCATCCAAGAGGGGATAAATCGCAAATGATAGCCCTACAATCTTAGAAACTCATTAATACGAGTTGTCCAAAGCTCCTCCACTTGGAATCATGTGAGATTTTGATTTTTTGAGAAAGCGAGAAGAGTTTCTTTTTTAAGAGCGTGCAAACGCTTTTTGTAGTTTCGAATTGATGACAAGGGTGTCATACGACAATGTTCAAGCCTTGTTAAGGGAGATATCCTTTAAGTATAAAGATTCACACAAGAATACATGATTTCCCCCGCAAGGGATCAATTGCCTAGGGAGGCCACAAACACGAAGATTGAGTGCCTTGGTTTGTCATGCCTTCTCTTTTTCAAACTTCGCTTGGACAACCATCTCAAATATTGGAGGTGTCTTGTTCCCTTTAACTACTTGCACCCACAAATTTTGTTCACAACCTATTTTTAATAGATTGTTATCGGGCCATGGTTTCTTTTTTTTTTAAGGTGCTCGTGGCTAAATGATTCATCTCTGATTGCTTGTTCTTCATTTCTGAAACCACTTCACTAAGTTGTTGAAAGCATGGGGAATCGGTGGGGTGACTCGGGTCTACTCAATTTCAAAGTGATTATTCCCTGCGATTGTTGGTGTATATGACATGTCTCATCGTCATTCGGCATCTTGTCTCATCGTCATTTTGCGTCTTGTCCACCTCATATGGTTAGTCATCTCACTTAGTGAGATCATAGGTCATTAGGGTTAGTTAGGGTTTCATGTGTCCACGTGTCATGCATGGGAGTTACACAACACTCCTATATATGTACCTTCTTATTTTGATCTATGAGAATGCTAGACCCTATTTCTTTCATACTTGATTTTTCTTTTGTGATTCGATTCCTTGCTAATTACGTGGAGCATTCACGTCACCATTGGAAGTGCAACCTCTTCGATGTGCACGAGGTTCCGTATTGATCCTTGTAAAACAATTTGATATGGTATCAAAGCTATTGTTCGTAAACATGCACTCGATTATTTTGGTTGTTGATTACTTCTATTTTTGGTTTTCATGCTTCTCGTGCAAGTTTTCATTCATTTTTTGAATCTTGTTAACATGTTTAACAATCTTGTTTTTTGGAGTTTGTGTTGGTTTTCTGGTTGTGCATGTGTAAGTTTCAGGTGTTTCTCAGCCAAATCTAGCTAGTTGCAAGCTAAGTTTGGAGGGAATAGCTAAATTTGGAGGTAGGTTTTGCATTTCTAGTTTTATCAATTAATTTTTAATTAAAAGTGATTTTTTTAAATTTTTGTTTTCGTGACTTGTTTTAGCCTCCTCTCGCCCGGTTTGCATTTCTTAGTTTTTTGCGAGTTGACTTTGTCTCTGCGAGTTGGGCTCGTGTTTGGTTGTTTATCCCGAGTTGGGTCCCCGCGCTTTGAGTTGAGTATTTTTGGTGTTTGCAGTGCATATCTTACCAACGAATCGAGTTTGTTGGTGTGTGGCAAGTTTCTCTTGCTGAAACGCATCGAGTTGGTTTGGGTTCTGTGTTTCAGCATTGGCAGAGTCACACTTTCCTTGTTCGATGGGTTGCTTCATCACCCTCCCCGCATTGGTTTGGCTTTGATTCGTTTGGTCCTTTGCATGATCGAGCCAAGTTGATTGTCTACCCTCCCGAGTCGGAGTTCTACTTTGTTTGAAACTCGACCCGCTTTCGGTCATTCAACTCATTTCTAGCTGTTGGTGTTTGGCGTTTCAACCCCTCGCACATTGCACCGAGCTCTGCTCCGCGAAACTCATCCCCGCCTCTCTTCCTAGTCGTTCTCTCCCACTCCATCCCTGCGGCCCGCTCCCTCCGCTTGACTCGCCTTGCCGACTCACTCACCATCTCGAGTCTCATGCTCCTCGAGTTGCTCAACGATCCAGAGACCGAATCCATTTTTTAAAAATTCTTACCCGCTTTTCTTTTGTTTTTTAAACATAATTTTATTAAATAAAAAATGTGGTGTGTTTTGTTTTAAAGCGATGTTACTTGAAAAGGGGTCAGTTTTTTTAAAGGTTAGGTGGGCTTATTAATTTAATTAAGGTAGGTTTAATTTATAGTTAGGTCTTAATATTTAATTATTAGGATCTAATTAATTTAAAGGTGCTTTAATTAATTTAAGGTGCTTTAATTAATTTAAGGAGCTTTATTTACAAAATTAGCTATCTAATTTAAATTTTAAATTAGCTCTTTAATTTAAATCATCATTAGTAGTTAATATTATCGCTTTTTAACATTAATCGCCTTTTTTTTGCCTTTTTAATCTCTAAACTTAGACTAATTGGGCCTTTTGAAGTACGATTTTCTAGAGTTATTGACGATTTTTTGCTATTAATTTGTTGGAGTGTGTAGTGCCCCTCCTAGCATTTTTTTGCCTTCCAAGAGCGTTTTCAACGTCCTGGAGGTCCCCGGGACTTGTTTTGAGCCCGTTTTTGCATTGTAATTGCTCTTATTATTGCTTGCGGACTAATGAGTGCATCCACCACAGTCTTGCAACAAGGGGGTTTTTGCTGCAACGTGAGACGCTTTTTCTCACAACAAGACTTGCTTTCGCCACTTCTCTTGTTTTTTAGCTCATTGTGCTTGTTTACGTTGTCGACTTGCTGCGATCAACGAAACTTGATTGTGGTCTCCACTCTTGCATGTTATTACGTTGATTGCAAGGTGAGTGACCGACTGTTTCAAGATGCACATTCGCACTTGATTGCAACCAACGCACTAAACTATACAATGTCGAAATCAGAGGGGGTGATAATATCGTTTTGGGGTGGTTGTGTTTCTTTGTACCTTAGTTTTTTGTTCATCTTCCTGTTTCGTCCTTTATTGTGCTTGTTACGGTGTCACTTCGGTTTGCGAGTCAAACACATCAGTGGTCTCCACTTGTGCATTATTACGTTGATTGCAAGGTGAGTGACCGAACGCTTTCACCGCACGAATGCACTTGATTGAGCCTACGACCGCTTATAAAGTGTCGCAAATTGGGGGATTAAACTAGTGTTCCTTTAAGGCTTCTCTTGTCATGGACTTCGACTTTCATCATTTTGTGGTCCAACTAGATTTAGACAACTACCGCAATGGAAGAATGGGATACCCGATCATTGCACCATGCATGACTTGTTACCCCATCTTGAGATTGCACTCAACTCCGCTGACCGCATTCAACATAATGATTGGGTGAATAAGATAAGATAAATTTATTAAATGTCCAACAAATGACCACAAAAGTAGGTCAATGGATCACACAATACAAGAAAGCGAATAAGAACTCAAACAGAGAACCAAAAGGTCCTTGAATACAACCAGAGAAGAGAAGAACAGAAAAGAGAGAGAGGCTTGGAAAAGTCTCATGGAGACTAGTAGAACCCCGACATGCAAAAGAGGAGAAGGAAGAGAGGGAAGGAAGGAGAACTCCTTAACTAAAGATCCAACACCGAATGAAAGAAGCTAGTAATGTGTCAAGCCCACCCGCAGGCTCTGGAAGATCTGGGGTGCCGATGCCCGAAGGGGGAGGAACTCTCTGGGTATGTCTGGTGGATCTCAAAGGCCATCTATGAGAGGATGATCGTGACCTCGTATGTGTTGGGGCATCACCGATCCAGTGAAATAAGGCCTCGAGTCCGGACTGATCTCGTTTGGTAATTAGGGTTGGTATCACTCTGTCGCTTAGTGCCCCTCCCAGGGGAGAGCATTATAAAGAAGGATGTGATATGCCGAGTAGTCTTTACTTCAAGGAGGCCAAAGGGTCTCCTTCAGAAGCCTAAGAGCCTCATGCAGATAAAGAGCAAGGCACCTCTGATCATAGTATCTAAAGAAGTCGGTGAATGTCGACACTCTCTGAATAAGCAGTGAAATATCCATCTAATCTCGTAGTAAATGGGGCACTGAAAAATGAAATGCTCTTCCGTTTCGATCTCCTGGAGGGAGCAGAGCTGGAAAATCTGCTTGGAACGGTCAATCTGATGATCACTTTCAACCCGGAGTCTATGAGAACCAACCCTAAACTGACCTAGGGAAATGCAAAGGGCGTGCATCCAATGTCGGAAATATACTAGGGCTGAGAAATAATGCCATTATTGACCTCAAGAAAATGTGTGGCATAGAAGGCCATCTTTGGACATAGCCCACCAAGGGGGTTGGTCCAGGTGTGTGAATGAACTGCCTGTAGATATCATCTTTGATGATTTTGTTCAGATCTTGCTTGCCCGAAAGGAGATGGGCAGGAGCGTCCAAGGAAAAATTGTATGGAGGGAGGTGATATGTCTGAATACCAATAGACTCAAGAAATCATGACACTCCACATACCAACAGCGAGATCGGCAAGAACGATCAGCTAAAGCAATGGCCTCAGAGGAATAGTAAGCCAGGTAGGGATACATGTCCCTTCCCACAAAGGAATCAATAAGTTTCCAAATATGGCGTAGGAGGGAGACAAGGCCAAAAATTGCTTCCAACCTAAAGGGACGAGCTCCAAATTCTGCAAGATGATATTGTGGGGAACAATCTCCTTGCATCTGATGATACGTCTGAGAAGAAGGATCTGAACTCTCTCCACTACAACTCAGTCGGACTCTCAAGTAAGGAGGGTCCCCAAACCTCTCGAGCCATAAAGAACCGTGGGCCTAACAAGAGAATCTGAGAGGGATAACTTGGACGGGATGTCCTGGAAGTGATAATGAAGCACTGTCTCTCCAAGATCGCCAAGGAGCCATAGCCCTTATTAACCCGAGGTTGAAGTGTCGGTCGTAAACTAAGAGCTACTCCTAGGTAAGTGTAAGAGCTAGTGATCTCAAGCTCTTCCCCCTTGTAGAAGAAAAGAAAGTCAGATGTCTTCAGAGCATCGAAGATCATAATTTTGGTCTTACTCATGTTAACTGTCAACTGCCTACAGTCGCAGAAGAGGGCTAAAGCATTCAACTTTCTCTCAGTAAACTTTTCGCCAAGGAGGCAAGGACCACATCGTCTACAAAACGAAGAATATAGATCAGGACCTGGTGGAGAAGACAACCATCCCCCTCCCCGGATGTGATCCTCGAGAAAATCCTCCACCATCTGGCCATATAGATACTGAACAATGTAGGAGACAAAGGGCAACCCTGCTTGACCCCGATGGTGCTCCTGATGAAGTCAGAGAACCCAGTAGCAATACGAAGACGGCCCAGAACCTCCTCATAAAGGCACATGATAATAGCTAAAAGAGTCTCGAAATGCCAATCTCTCTGAGTCTCAGAAATGAGCTTCCCGTGGAACAGTCAAAGGCTTTCCAAAAGTCGACAAAGCAACAAAAAACCTTGGAAGAGCAATGGTGTGCTTCCTCAATGATGGCCCGAAGAGTGAGGATGTGGTCAATGGTCTAGTAGGTTGGTTGAAACCCCGCCTGTCCTCTAGCTTTGCAGTGACTTTGGTCCAGAAACTCTGAAAGTCGCATGTGGAGTACGGTAGCATAAAGTTTGGCGAATGTGTGACCCACCATGATCATTCTGTAGTTGTTGGGATTAGAGGTAGGACCTGATTTGTGGATGGGGTAAATAATGTGGTGGGACCAAGACCCCGGAAAGCCTGTACAAACCACTTGGTTGAAGAGATCCACTAAATAGTTGTTCAAGATGCCAAGTCCCTGCTTGAAAAGTTCTGCCTGTGAAGCCCTCCTCATCCGCTGCTTTGCTGCTATTCATGGCTGAGATGGCATTTTTAACATTTGTGTGGGTAAAGATGTGACAAGCGGAAGGTGGGGATACAACTTTGATCTGGGGCTGGCCAGGGACGTCGTAAAGAGTAGAGGTATGAGCATACATGGAGTTGGGATCTAAGTCAAGTGGAGGGGAACGCCGGGGGAGAATGGTACGCCAAAAGTGCTTGGGAGAGTGTAGAAGGGACTCACGGAGTTCCCGTCTCTGTCGAGAGATGAAAGCACATTTCTTGTGGCAGAGGAGGTGGCGATAAGCGGACTTGAGAGAGGGAAAGGATGGGGAGCATGAACCAAGGAAAACGAAGTTGTCGGTGAAGGGCTTTACAGTCCTCATCATACCATTGGTTCATGGGGCAAGTTTTTTTGCTATGATGGGTGAGGGTGATATGGGGTAAGATATCGGAGCCGCCTCAAGGATAATGGAAGAGAGGAGGTCGTATTGTATTTGTAGGGAGCGAGGTGAACTAAGCTCGGTGGGATGAAAAGGTTTTAGGGTCACCCTCTCTAAACTTCAGGATAGTGCGTGGAGGGCAAAGTGAAAGTGGGGCAGACCTGGGGATCAACCTACGAGAGAGAAGGAAAGGGTAGCATGATCAACAAGAGGGATGGGGAGACGGACATGTGACGGATGTGAGGAACGGTGGTTACAATGTAGTCCACTACGCTAGCCCCTCCGCCGTGAGGTGTACAAGTGAAGAAACTGGAGTCAAGAAAACACGAAAGACCATTCAGGATCAGCAGCTTGTGAGACTCACCCATCTATAAGAGATGTTGGTTGTCAGGACGTCAAGGGTATCAGAGTCCTCGACTCCCTCCGAAGACCAATCAAAAGCACAAAGCACATCGCTAGTCCTGTCATGAAGAGGGACTCGATAGATTTTGGTTCACGCATTGAAGTCCCCCAAGGTGAAGACTTCTCCAACAACTAAAAACTGTGAAATACCTGTGTAGAGATCGAAGAAAGGATTTCTGTCAGGGCCATTATGTATGGCGTAAAGGGAGGAAGTTGGGGAAAGTAGCAAACTGCTATATAGAAGTCTCTGAGGTGGGGTGAAGTCTGTCTGATCCTGACCCAAAGGAAGCGAGCAAACTCATTTACTGACCACCACTGAAATGTTGTTCTGGAAGATATCCCTGACCAAGCAAACAACCCCGCTAGAACCTCTGACACCACCAAAACTCCTAGTCTCATGTCTACAAATAGAATGCCAATGATATCCCCGAATCTCTAGGAGAGGATGAACAGGGATGTCATGAGTCTCTGTGACAAAAAAGAGGTCTGAGGAACCCAGAGCGTCATATAAAACACTTGGAGAAGACAAGGATAACCCATTACCATTCTAGCATGTGATGGAAAATCCCATGTTCCACGTCCTCTCAAATGAGACGATCATTTGGAACTCCGACCCGGAGCCCAACCAAGAGGGAAAGAGTCTCGGATAACAAGTTTGAGATTACGAATTACCCGTCCACTTGCCTATTTTCCTACTCATCATCACCGCTTCACGAGATTGCTTGAATTCGACAACTTGGGCTCTAGTGAGGTCTTCATCAAGGAAGACCTTATTGGGAAGGGAGAATAGCTTATTGTGGCTCTAAGTGCTCTAAGTCCTGTCTTCTGGCGACTTAAAACAGAGGAAAAGCTATGAGTCCACCCTGAAGCCATGCCCCCCAAGTTCGCACATCCGGAAGCTCCAATTTTTCGATGAGAAAGAGAGACCCAATGGTCAACAGGTCTGAAGAAGGGGAGGTGTGGGCAGCCCTCTCACCTTGAGGTTGAGTTCCCTAGCCCGCCTAGTTCGTTCCTCTATTAACTTTTCCTGCACCACTTCTACTGCTGCCAAAGGAGGGGGAACTGTGCCCTTTCCCTTCACCACTTGAGCCCAAGAGTCCATTTGTTGTTTGAGATTTTCATGTTGGGTTTTGAACTCTTCCTGTTTATTTTTAAGGTCCAAAATCTCAACTTGCAATTGGTCGTTGACAATGTTGGGGGTGGAGTGTGATGTGGTATCTAGCTGATCTTCGTAGAGAGATATTATCTCGCTTCCACCTTCTCCATCCGTGAAGTAAGTTCGAAGACTTCCGTCAAAAGAGTCATGTTGGAGGATTCAACGATTTCCGAGCTATGTAGTAGTTCCTCTATGAAGTGGGTAGACCCCTCAGAATTGTCCTTGTTCATTCCT
Organism: Taxus wallichiana var. yunnanensis; assembly: GCA_018340775.1. Classification (NCBI taxonomy): domain Eukaryota; kingdom Viridiplantae; phylum Streptophyta; class Pinopsida; order Cupressales; family Taxaceae; genus Taxus; species Taxus wallichiana. Next base: position 143,943,940 of record CM031236.1, read on the forward strand.
CCTTGTGTTATAACTTGCCTGCACGGCTAAGTTGGATGGAGACATTGTTGGATGGGTTGCTTGAATAAGAATGACATGACGTATGGACTTATTTGTCTTACTATACCAAAGAATCTTCAATGTCAAGTAGAGTTCACTAAGTCCGCGCACAGAGCTTGGACTTTCATTCAGACCTACATGGAGATTTTGACCCTCCTTCATCCAGTTATGGCTCTTCTCGATGATCTTACATCCATGGAGGATAGTGATTTTACCGATACTTTTTCTTACGAGGGGTCACCCATACATATTGCTCTTGATGCTCCTTTAGAATTTAGTATTCCTCCCGTCGAGTTCCCCGCACTCTCCTCCTCCATAGGACTCTTCAATTGGCTTTTCATCCACCTCTCATGTTGCTTCAGATCTTCGATTTTCGCCTTCACAAGTATCTGCAAATTCCTTTGGTTCTAGCCTAGAGATCCTTCCATCACTTGTTGCTTTTGCTTATTTCAGTGTCGCTTCTTCACAAGCTTCATACAATCCTCCGCAATAGAACATTGATTTCTTTGACTCAAACTTGGATGATATGCTCGAGGACACCGACATCACCATGCAACATCTTCAACCTCCTCCACTTCTACTTGGTAGGGAGAATTATGCATTGTGGCGTTCAAGCATGGAACATTTTCTCATTCAACAAGATCTCTATCCATACTTGTATGGACAAGTACTCCCCCGATGATTCATATCAGCTCAATGATTGGCTTAACACTTGTGACATGGTTCTTGGTCATTTGTTGATGCACATTTCCATGCCTCTTCACCATCATGTGGTGCACACAGAGTGTCCTCACACAGTTTGGAACATTCTTCAGTCCTTATTTGGAGACTCTTTAGAGATTTTCATTGTTGCTCCTTTTGATACATTTGTTTCCACACCTACTTCATGTGATGATAGTTCAGTGACACATATTTGTTTGTTCATATTTTTGATGATAAGGTTTGTTCTTCTAGTTCTGATGATGAGAGTATTGATGAGGATACATCCCTCCTCTCGGTCACCCTTCAAAGAATGTTGAACCCCCTCTTTATCCATCGGACACCAGCAATCATGTTCCCAACCTCATACTTTCATTGCACCCTTTACTCCTCATACTTCTTGTGTTGATGATTCATACGTATCGACGACATTGGTCTTTTATTTTTTGGGACAAGTATCTCGCTAAACTTTAGATGTCTCTTCGCAGAGCCTACTTGTGTTGCAGTACAGGGAGTTGCTCTTCCTTTTACAGAGCCTTCACACATTTGCACTTCGAGGAGTCCTTCATCTCATTTGATGGGAGTGCCCCTTCGGAATATCAGCACTTCTACTATTTTGGAGATCATCATTGATCCACCTCTTCTTGTGGATTCTCACTATACCGTTGAGAGGGTTGTTGTGCCTTCACTTCATATTGACATTCTTTCAGCAAATGTTCCATACCCATACTCTGACAGTTCTACTTCAATGGCATTACCTTCTTTTCTCGAGCACCTTCTTGCCGGACCTATTCCACGCTTCAGTTGTGGACCAGATTTAGAGTTCTTCGTATTGCTACCTTCGTGTTCCTTTGTGGAGTGGGCAAACTTTTAGTACACCATTTTTGTTCTTCCAAAGGGTAGAAACATTGTTCGATGCAGATGGACCTTCTTCAGTCTACATGCGGAAGACCACATCATCGACACTCTTCTTGGAGACTTCATAGAGTTACAGATTTTAGATCTGGTTCCAGAATTGTTTACCGAACTCTTCACTAAAGGCAAGTATCCTTGTGCTCTCGTCTTGGGGTGAGGTCCACTACTACTTCCGCACATCTACTTTGGGCTTTCTTGTCTCCCTCTGCACTTCATGTTCCTCCTCCCTCCACCACTGATTACACAGACTTTCAGACCTTCGATTCCATGGGAGTTCATCAAAAATCATCTTTCGTAGGAGCTAGCTAATTCTCTTCTTCTTCTTGTGGAAAGATTTCAGTTTGTACATGGGTACCTTATCAGGGCTTAGTTGTCGGGACTCATTTGACGCATCTTTCTTAAGTTGTTTAGGCAAGTCTTTTATCTCTTGTAAGTGGAAGTTTTTCCCTTGTGGTTTTCCTCCATTATTTGAGATCATTATTGTACATGGATACCTTATCGGGCTTTTAGTTGTCGGTCCCCATTGACATATCTCTCTTAGTTGTCTAGGGGAGTTCTCTTTCTGTTTTGACTTTCCATGACCTCTACCTCAACTTCGATGAAGGGGAGATGTTGGTGTATATGACTTGTCTCGTCATCACTCGGCATCTTGTCCACCTCATATGGTTAGTCATCTCACTTAGTGAGATCATAGGTCATTAGGGTTAGTTAGGGTTTCATGTGTCTACGCGTCATACATGGGAGTTACACAGCACTCCTATATATGTACCTTCTTATTTTGATCTATGAGAATGCTAGACCCTGTTTCTTTCATACTTGATTTTCCTTTTATGATTCGATTCCTTGTTGATTACGTGGAGCATTCACGTCACCATTGGAAGTGCAACCTCTTCGATGTGCACGAGGTTTCGTATTGACTAGGCAATAATCATCTTTCTCCTATAGCTTTTTCTAGAACAACAAAAGGACTCAAGTTTGGATCCCAATGTCTCAATTCTAGATATCTGCTCCAAGTACTGCAGTATTTGATTTTTGGTGACAAAATCTTGTGAAGGTGAAGACTTTTAAACTCCTGCATTAGAGGGAACTCCATGTGGAGTGTAGCCACTGTTTTTGTAGAAACCCAGAATCTGTTCTAGACTATAAACTGTTCACACCACCATTCGCTGCACCATACACGCGTACAGTTCAAGACTTAACAGCGAACAAAAAACTCACTGTAAACCCACAAAACTGTTGTAATCATGTTACTTCTCATGCACTACTATTCATGTGTTATTGTTCTTCATTGTCGCGAGCTAGAGGTTTTTGCAATCAATCACTGAATTACAACCAACAACTAAATTTGCGGTTTCTTCCCTGTAAACTTGTGAAACTGCTGCCAAGAAAGAAAATATATATTTGTCCATGAATGGCCAAAGTAGGTCAATATGACTCGGAAAATAGCAAGTTATACTACCTATAGTTTAAAAAATTGTTATCGCCAATTACTCGGCGGGCCAAAATTTGACTCAGAAATCGGGAATCGGCAATTTCTCGGCATTAATTGGCAACTTTATCCCTACTTCAAAAAACATTTAAATTCATAAAATAAACTTAAATTAAATGTAAAACATTGTTAAATGACACGAGAAGTGAATCTATAGAATGCCATAGGCCTAGAGGTCGAATAATGCTAAGGTTATAGTACATATGGCTGGGGTGGAATAACCCATAAAAGATTTACAAATTATTTCACATAAAGCTTTTAACCAAATTCCACAGTTGGCGGTTTATAGCTCTGTGAGCAAAAGAAAACAAAAACCTTTCCCCATTATTTATTTAATGCAAAACAAAGTGAGAAATAAAATCCCTTTCTTGTAAGGAAGCGACTGGTCACAATAACAATTTCCTCCGCTTGCAGAGGTCACCAAACCCTAGAATGCACCTGGGCAAATTCCTCTCTTCTCCTCAGATCTGCACGTAATATAGAACTGGGACTCGACCGTCCAAACTCGAAACCCTCAAAAAACACAAGGGATAAATTCGCAGAGGAGAATATCACAAAAACATGCTTCACACTTTGTTTTTTGTTTAGACGGTTATCCACTAAACAGCGATTTTCAACTATTTTTCTACCGATTTTCTGCGATTTTCCAGGAGTTTTATCGCCATAAATCGTCAATTTATCAACACAACAAAAATCGCAATTTTTCAAAAGATAAATCATTTTCATGCTTCCAAACAATTTATCGTGATTTGTCTCCGATAAATCGCGATTTCTGGAACAGAGATACTACCTAATCAAGTGTGCCAATAAAAGCAACATCAAAAACAAAAAGTTAAGTATTTAAAAACGCTTGTCAGTCTACCCTACAACTTTATGTAGTAGTTTTGCTCCATTCAACAACTGTAAAAATTTGCTTTTTAAACAGAAAACATGTATGTTATTTCTAGTATAACAACCTGATATAAATTGTCATAGCATACTAATGAAAACCTAGAGAAAAATGAGACTAGAAATTGTCATGACATAATAAATGCATCCTAGTGGACCATATGACATTCTGCAATAAAACTAGAGTACCTACATTTCTTGGGAATTACTCTGATAGCAGAGAATTTCCCATAACACTCGACTTATAACTTCAACAAAAATGTCATGAAATAATGTACGAAACCTTACAGTACTGGGTATATAATACTGGTGTTCCTTGGGAAATTGCACTCATAGCAAAGAATGTTTAGCAAAAGTAGTTATTGAATGTGATAAACTTGGATAGTTGCCATGTGTACAACACCTGTGACAAGGACCTCCACATGGGCGAACTTTCTGCTGTTGCTCTTCGGATAGGCAATTAAATTCACTGCATTCAAATACACGAGCAATTGCACCACAGTGGCAAGCTCGCTTTTACAAGGACTTTGCACGGTTGACAATCTCCAGGATGGCATAACTGTGGGCATGGATGTGGACAAGCAGGAAATCGTTTCTGCATATGAGACAAGTCCATTTATTACAAGCCATTCTCAACGGAGAAAAGGGGAATATAGACAGAAGATATCTTACCTAGTAAAAATATGTTAAATTTACATGTATTATGTTCAACACAAGAAACCAGTTATAACCAGAACATAGATAAGTATGAAGAGAATCATATACAATTCTACATACGTATCAAGGGTTCCTCAGATTAAGAGACAAGATAGCTAGAAGAAAAGCCTTGACAGTTGACACCATATGTTACCATCTAACCATAAAAAAATCAGCTTTCCTACCCTTTGACATGGCAATACACATTCATCACATGAATCTAGCATCTCCATGCTTATTGCATTTGAAGAAGCTTCATTTTTCTCATCCATCTGCCCCACATTCCTAACATTAATCTGGAATACATCAGCATGTCCCACTTGGGGTACAATGATCCTATGGCAAGGCTTTTTACAATAATGATTTCCACATGGAAGAATATTGTCACAGTAATTGCCGCATCCAAATGCTGTGCTCTGAGAGCAGACCATCTACAGATAAAACAAAAACATTTTCAACAATGGCAAATCATTTTTCATTTGTTAAATAAAGAAACCTGCACACCAATAACATAAGGCAACCACTAAACTAAAAAGAAACATAAATGAAACTCCAACAACTAACCGTGCGTTTCTCCTCCTATATGCCCACCAACACACTGCCTTACAACCAGTTCTCGACAAGGTGGGCAAGGAAGTCCAAGGCTTCCATTATTTTCTTGAACACTTTTCCTTTTTTTTTGGTTTCAATGTGAATTCTCGATTTTGAGGTGGACGAGGACCATGGCACCTACATTTTCAATAAATGCAAATTAATCCACTAATAGAAACAAAACTGAAAATACTCATAACTCATATGATATAGCTGGATAATGATGATAAGTAGTGTGCCTAAATGATTTGGTAAATTATGTTTTAATATAAAAATTAAACAAACCTTTCTTTGCATTTATGACCACAAGGAAGGTCCTCATCACAAACCAGTTCGCACGGCGGACAAGCTCCATAGTGACACCTATGTGGCTGACAAAATGCATTTCAATAAGATAGGAAAATGTAAAGTAAAATCTATAACACTCTTATTCAGTAATTCAGATCCCAACTCTTTATTTTTTATTTAGTAATAAATTTTTTTGTAATAATAAGTAACATAAATACAGAATTGCAGACTATAAATATTCTTCTGAACAGAGAAAAAGATGACAGTAAATAGCCTGATAATGACTGTACTAAGTATATCCATGTCATGTTGCTACAATATTTGAGCTGTAAGATGAAGTATATTTAATACATGTTCTTCATGTTCTACCAAGGTATATACTTGGACTAATAGCCTGATATTAACAATCAAGATGTATACTATGAACATAACTGCAAAATACCAATATCTTATATGCCTTTTGAAGCTACTAGTGCCAGTTGCAGTCTTGGAAACTGGCTTCTTCAGAGGGAAAAAAATTAAAGTGACTTCCATATTCACCAAAACTGACACTGTAGCATTCAAGTTCAGATTATTTTTCAGGGAACTGTAGTACCCTTCCCATTTCCCTGTCTACCTTCGCTTACAACTCTCTAGGTTAAGTTGATAAGCGGTGTCGATTTGATGTTCTTAGGGTGAATAAGTCAGAGCTGCTTAGTTTAACCATGTCAACTGACCCTCGTCCTATCAATAACTTTAAGTGTTTGTAAAATTCAATTTAGTCTAAGCTGGCAACGTCTCAAGTTGGCTGTCGTAAGGCAGCTCTGCATTTTCAATTCGCTTGGAGGAGGTAAGGTGGTCTTGATATCTCTTGGCGTTTTTCTGATATATGTATTTGATACGTATGTATGTAGGTAGGTAGGTATTAGATATGTATGTATGTATGTATGTATGTATGTATGTAGGTAGGTATTAAATACGTATGTGTGTGTATGTGCGTACGTGTTTAACGTGCATACAGTACGTATGTATGTCAACGTTACCAGATATTCCACCCCTACTATTAGTGTGCACATATCCAAGTGCCAAATACGGATACGGCTTGGGTGCTTCTTGGATACAGCTCGGATATTGTACCCAGCCGTATCCAAACACGAGCCCGTAATTGTGCCGTATCAAATAAAGCCGGATACGGTAAGCAGGGCAATTATAGCCATATCTGATTTATAAGTTAAAAAAATAAACATAAAAACCCCTTCAAATGACTAAAAATATGCTAAAAACTGCAAAGGATCTTTTATAATACATGTTAGCAGCAACAATTGAGGACATGGGGGTGAGAATGTTCATTTGCTCTTTTACTTCAAGCCTTCACATTGGATCTGATCAACATGCAATTCTTTTGATATGTTTCTTTTGGCCTGTACAACCTGCAGTTTTTTTATCCATTGAATACCAAACTTCCTACCTTCCGGTGGGCTGGGAGTGTGTAATTTGCATGTAATTTTAATGTAATATATATGTTCATTTATAATTTAAGAGTGATGATTATTATTAATACATTCTTAATTTATAATCTAGATTATTATAATATTTTTAATATTATGACATATCCATATTAGAGGGCGTTCAAAACTAGTTGTATATATATGTCTAATACCGTATCCGTATACATGCAACTTTGATGTATGTATGTATGTATGTATGTTTCTTTTAAATAATAATAATAATAATAATAAAAGAATAATAACAAATGACAAATCATATATAGAGTGACTTGTAATTATGCTGAGAAGCGTTCAACAATGGCACTCAAGAGGTGATGGAGGACTGCAATGGTCGTGAGTGCATTCACTTTTAATTCCAACCTTAAATTTGATGTCCATTTGACCATCACTGAGAAGTTTTTCCTTGTTTTCTTGGAGGGTTCAATCGAAAAATGGTAATGTCTTCACCATAAGGTGGAATTTGGAGTCATTGGGATGGGCACCATTTATCAACTTTCACACACACACACACACACACACACGGTTTCTTTTAAATAATAATAACAATAATAAAAGAATAAAAACAATAAATGAATAAATCATAGATAAATAATAACTTATAATTATGCTGAGAGGCATTTTTCAATAGCAGCCAAGTGTTGATGGAGGGTCGTAATGGTCATGAGTGTGTTCACTTTTAATTCCGACCTTAAATTTTAAAGTCCATTTGACCATCATTAAGATGCTTTTCCTTGTTTTTTTGGAGAGGTTTATCAGAAAATTGTAATATATTGCCCATACAAAGGAGTTTAAAGCCATTGGGATTGGCACCATTTATCAACTTTCATTGCAAATTTATTTGAAGAAGGTAATAAAGTTGTTAATAATCGTGGTATGCTAAAATGGAAGAGCCTCGAGATTGATATCTATAGGCGTTTTTAGACAGATGTATTTAAAATATGTGTTAATATTCATGTACTTGCACATTAAAACATATGTCTGTATATACAGATTAATATATGTTTGCATAAAGTTTATATATATATATATATATATATATATATATTTCTTTTTAAGAACTAAATATTCACATACACACACACACACAATCTTAAGAAAATAGAATATGAATTAAAAGAAAAAAAGGGGGTAGGTGTCTACAGGAGGATGGTGAGTTAATGGAGAGGTGGGCAAGTTGGTGGCAGGGCGCGCGCCTTCACTGCACAAAACTCCCATTTTGGGACATGCAAGGGAGAGGTGGCATGTATCGATGGGGAGTATGGGAGCCATACTAGTCTAATCCTACCACCAATGCATCCCATGTGATACATTCTCGTTGAGGTCTTCTTTTAAACTTAGTCCCGCTTTCCGGGATTGGGACTCATGGTGCATACAGTCTTCAATGGCACCGCCAATTGTTTTTGTTTGGCCGAGGAAGGAAAGGGGAGAGCATAGGCCGATGGCTTGAGGCATGGTAGGCAAAGGCGTTGAGAGGGGAGCGGGTGTGGGGAGGGAGAAGCGCAGCTTGTAATATGGGGGTGTCGGGTTGAGGCATTTCGTGGGGGAAGCCCGAGTACAGCCGGGAGGAGTATGTTGGCAAAGGTGAACTAATCGGGGGTTAGACTAGTGTTTTTAAAACCGGTCGAACCGGAACCGGAACCGGCCGGTTCGACCAGTTCAATGTTTTTTTTTTTCAAACCGGTATAGTATAAACCAAACCGTGGACCGGTTGGTAATCGAATCGCCGGTTTCCATAAGGAACCGGCCGGTTTGGTATCGAACTCACCCAACCGGTCCGGTTTTGCTCTCAACTCGCCGAGCTAGAAAAAAGACGTCAGAATTCGATGCTAATTTTGTAAAAAAATAATTTTTAATTAAAAGTTCAGCTTTTTAGCTGACCTAAACCCTACTTTTGCTATAAACTCCTTTCTTACATGTTATATAGTATATACATGAGCAAACTTTGCATATTTTGTGTGTAATAAATGGAATCATGGTTTCTAATCTTTCAAATATACTGTTTTCATTAAAAATGTAATTTTTTATGTGTTTTTTAGTAAATCGGTTCATAAAGTTTGAACTGGTCCGATTCCAGCCCGGTCCGGTCTAACCCTCGACCGGTTCCGAGTCCAATTCCGATTTTTAAAACATTGGGTTAGACACTGTTGTTGATCGCATTGGTAAAACAGCGTCAATGCCACATGAGGCTCTATCTATTCAAAGTAGAATGCATGAAGAGCTTTTACCAATAATTTTGCTGATTATGTAATTTTGCAAATGAAGGGGAAGTGAAAATAGTAATTGCTCTTGCACAATGGATGGTAGCTGACGGGAAAACACCTACAGAGATAACCATACTAGCAGCATACAACAGACAAGCATGGACTTTTTCAAGTTGAAGAAAAGTAAATTAATTGGGTTCGTCCATAGATAAAGCTAAAGGATGTGGGAAATATAAGCAGTCATAGAAGCTTGATATCAAACTTTAATATTAAGGGAATACCGCCAAAGAAAGCCTTTGCAGACCTTTGTAAATAGCTATTTATGAAAGCATTTTGATATCAAGAGTGGTGCATTTAGCGTTGAAAATGTAAATCATAGAATGAACATTGTTAAAAAAACCAACCAAAAGAATGGACTTCCTCATGAATTTGAATACAAAGTTGCCTCATTTGCTGAACATTATCTTTGAAATTTGAAAAATGTAAACTTAAAGGCTCACAATAAACTTTTCCTCAGTGTTGCAGGGAGACGCATCTCCCGTCACTTGGGACGCGTTTCGGGTACGGGCACACGTTTCGGGTACGGGAGACGCGTACAGAGACGCCTCCCGTACGCGGGAACTTTTGTTCAACGTCTCCCCGCGTTTCTTGTTGAAAAAAAACGCGTCTCTGTCTAAAAACCCTAAAAACATTGTCCAAAACCCTAAAACGCGGCATTTTTCGCGTTAAATATGTTGTACAGGCATGTTTCAGTGATTCATTCGCTGCCAAGTCTGCATTTGCGATTTGAGGACTGCATTCACCATTGAAAGAGGTCTGCCATTAAAGGAGGTCGATTTAGTGTTGCTGCTGAAGCCAGGTATTTATCTATGCTCTGCAAAATTAATATTTTAATATTTATTTAGTGCTAAACACTGCTGTCATTGCCACCTTTATACCTGCGTTTTTTTAAATGGAAAAACCCACTGCCGAACCTTGCTGCAGTTTTTTAATGGCAAAACCGTTGGCCGAACCCTGCTACAGCCGTATCGCATAGCCCTGCCCCTTGCCATCCAAAGTTTAATATGATCGCACTTTTAAAGTTTTAAGTTTTTACTTTTTAGACTTTAGGTTTCTTTAAATTTATACGTTTCTTTTTCTTTTTTTACTTTTAAATTTTAGCTTTGTCTTATACGGTTAAAAATTTTAATTTTTACTTTAATCTTTTAGACTTTACTTTTAGATATAATTTTCTATTTTTTAATCATGATATGAATATTGAATTCGTATTTTTTAATATCACTTTTAATGTTTTAACTTTTTAATTGTCTTTTAGTTTTAAATTTTATCTTTATGTTTTTTAATTTTAATTCTTACTTTTTAACTTTGATGTATTCATATTTTTTAATATTACTTTTAAATTCTAACTTTTTAGCTTTTTAATGTTTTTAACTTTATTTGTATAAATCGTATATTTAGATTTAGACTATAATAATTAAAAGTTTTATTGTTTTACTTTTAACGTTTAAAGTTTAAATTTTAATTATATAATTTAATAATTATGATAGAATTTTTTTATCTTTTATATATTTTTAAATAATTTAAAGTTTATTTTTTTAATTTAAAATATTATTTCAATTCGATTTCTAATTTTTTTATTTTGTTTTCATTCAGGATGTCAGGGGGAGGGAATGAAGGACTTAAACCACTTTGGAATTACTGCAACCGCGTTCGTAAAGGGACTGGCGGTACCGCGGATATCACCTGTAATATTTGTGGAAAGTGCTTTCAAGGCACTTACACAAGAGTGAAGGCCCATTTTTTTCGTATACCAGGGAAAGGGGTTGATCCTTGTATGAATGAAGTAGAGCGGTATGAAGCTATGAGGGCGCAAGAACGTGCTGAAGGAAAAGTGACTTCCTTAAGCTCTCACGCTTCGACCACAGATCGCACGCAAAGTCATCCTATCAGAGGTTTCGGGCCAGAAACAGAATCAGAGATAGGTGTGTCTTCTGGACATGTCACAAAGGGTGAGGGGTCTTCTCGTAAGAGACTACACATGGGTGGTTCAAGCCCCATTGGAAACATGTTCGATGTGCAAGGTCGAGATGCAACAATTGCACGATTTTTCTATGCGAATGGAATACCATTCAATGTTGCTCGCTCACCCTATTATGAGGAGATGGTTCGTGCAATCAACAAAGGGCCAGCAGGTTATAAACCACTGGATATGAGAAGCTTCGCACGAATCTTATTGACAAAGAGAAAACAAGGATAGAGCAACAAATCGCACTAGTCAAAAGAGTGTGGTCTACAGAAGGATGCAACATAGTGATGGACGGTTGGACTGATACTAGAAACCGTCCACTTTTGAACATTATGGTAACTTGCTCTAAAGGCCCTTATTTTTTGAAGGCAATCGATTGTTCGGTCAAGAGAAAAATGCAGAGTTCCTTGAGAAGCAACTATGTGATGCAATCGAGGAGGTGGGGGCATCACATGTTGTCCAGGTTATTACAGACGCTGCCCCGGTTTGCAAAGCAACTGGTTTGTTGGTACAAAAAAATACAAACATGTATTTTGGACACCATGTGTAATGTCCCCAATTCCAAGCAGTTGGCCTAATGGCCCTATTTTGGTCTTAGCCCTGGTCATTCCCAAGGGACTAACGACTTTGGAGGTTATTGGGGATGGTTGTCTGATTTCCTACTATGTTTTTGTTATATTTTGGGCGTTGGGAGGATCTAATGGGCCCTTTGTGTTCTATTTTGTCGTTGGGATCACTTAAGTGGACACTTTTGGCATTTAATGTTATGTTTCTTCTTTGGGGCCACTTAAAGTCCCTTTTTGGCGACTTGAGGGGATATGTATTGCATTAAATGTTATATTTCTTCATCAGGGCTCATAAAAAGCTATATAAGGAGATGGAGGGTGTAGTGGGAGATCATTCATGCATACACTTATATTTCTTTTCACTGCAACTCGCTGTTTGCAAACTTTTAGCTTGTGGAGTAAGATCCCACAGGAACCCTAGCTTCGGTGGTGAGAGATCCATCCCTAGCTAGCAGGGCATTCTTCGGTAGTGAAAGATCTACCCTAGCTTGTCATTTGGAGCAGATTTCAGGGCTGGTTTTACAGAGATATTTTCAGAATTAGGGTTTGAGGATTTTTGAGAGTTTTTGTGGAGATTTTCAGCTGGTTTTCGGATCAGACCTACGGCAGCCATAGAGGAAGGATTCGGCATCATCTACAGAGGGTTTCACAAGGGTTTTGACCATTTTCCAAAGGGGGCGACTTGTTTGGGAAATTGCAGCCCTAATTTCTAGGGTTTCCAGCTGGCCGTTTTCAGATCTGAAGGTTGGAAAATCATCTACTATATTTATATATGTTATTTCCAAAGTTTCATCATTATTGCATTTGTATTCGGAAAGATATTAATTTTCGAAGTTTCCCGGCTATTTTAGGCACGCTGTAATTTTCTGGCAGCGTTATATTGACTGAAAAATTCCAAAAATATTTCCCTTGTGTTCTTCATATTATTATCTTGTTCCAGTTAAAATTTCAAGTATTTTGGACGGGTATTTTGAGAGTTATTCATATTTTTCTGTTCGCTGCCCTAGCTGTACTTTTTCTGCATAAAATCTGCAAAAATCAGATTTAGTATTTTGCTGCAAATTTCTGTGTGTTGTCAATTTTGTGGTAAGATCCCAACTAGGGATATTTCAGTGGTATCAGAGCAGTTGTTCCTCCAGCCTGTTAGGGTTAAAGGATGGGAGACAGAGACAGAGACAGTGAAGAGATGGGAGTAGATCTGATGAGACAACTGTTCACCAACATGGTGAAGCAGCAGGAGACTACCAACCTCTATTTGAGCCAGCTTACTGAGAGGTTAGCACAGGGAAGAATTGAGACTCATGCGGAGAAAGGAGAGGCCAGCAATATGGGTCAACATGGTAATAGAAGTGAGAGTCGACATTCGGGACAAGGGTCCCCTCATGCATCTACCAGGCCCTTGGGACTCCACGAGCCTTCCTTCTTGAAGGATCCAGAAGTTTCGCAAACACGACAGCCCACAGACATTGTGGATGAGGAATCTTGTTGGGAGAAGTACCGGACATTGAGTGAGGGTTTCCGGGACAACATGCCATTTCAGGAGTATTGCAAAATGAAGATTGGTAGCAGGCCCAGGAGAGATTACCAGCCACAGGTACCTGAGTTTCAGAGGAGATTGGGACAAATCTCTATTCCACACTTCGATGGCTCTAAGAAGTGTACTGCCCAATCTTGGATTCAGAAGTTGAAGACTTACTTCGACTTGAATCCCATGCGTGAAGAGGATGCAATTAAGTTTGCTATCCTACACCTCGAGGGAGATGCTCATGACTGGTGGCATCATGGATTGATCACACAGGGGCACATGCATATCACTACCTATGCAGATTTTACACAGAGGTTGATGAGCAGGTTCGACAGGAGGGACCCAGATAGGCACTTCAGGGAGTTGACTCACTTGAGGCAGATTGGTTCTCTAGATCAGTACATTGCAGATTTTCAGAGGTTATCAGTTATGGTATCTGATGTTTCAGAGATGAGGTTGACTTCACTCTTCATGGCAGGGTTGACTGACGCCTTAGCAGGGTTTGTGAAGGCATTTGAGCCTTCTTCTTTGCATGAGGCTATTAGGAGATCTCGAGACTTGGAGTTATCCACTCCAAAGTCGAGGGTTCCACCTCGCGTTCAGCAAAGAGAACCTCCATCTGGATCAGATGAACTTCAGCAGAGGGAGCCTCCACCGAGGCAGGAGGTGGCTAAGAAGCCATTCATTTCCCGAGAAGACAGAGATGAGTTGAGGCGAAAGAAACTATGTTTCGATTGCCGCACACCTTGGGTTCCAGGACATGATTGCAGAGGTAGAGGGAAGGCCCACTTCATCGAAGTCTTCGAGGAGAGTAAGGATGACAGAGGTGAGGAGTTGGAGACTCACGAGATGGATGATGGGAATGGAGTTGCAATGGATAGTGCTGATGCGGAGCAGGAGGAGGAGACTTTCCCTCGGGAGATTATAGCCACATTGTCTAGTACTCCGATGTACAAGGCATTCAGGATTAGGGGAGTTATGCAGGGTCAGCGAGTTATGGTACTCATTGATAGTGGGGCTACCCACAACTTTATTGATGCATCATTGGTGGAGAGACATGGTTTACAGACGAAGGACTTTGAGGGCTTCAACATTGTTGTAGCCAATGGGGAGTATATGAGATGCACACGGAAAGTTCCACAATTGAGCATTACCATGGGTAACTACACAGTTACTGATGATTTCCACATTGTTGGTATGGGAGTGACCCACATAGTGTTGGGAGTGCAGTGGCTTCACTCTCTTGGTGAGTTTCGGACTAACTTCCAGACGATGGAGCTGAAGTTTAAGTCCGAAGGCAGGAATGTGACTTTGAGGGGATTATCGATAGGAGCACCTAGGGTGGTTGCAGCTGAGGGGATGGAGAGGACTTTCCGGCATAACGAGGGGTTTTATCATTGCGGATCGATGTGGAGTATGATGGATATGGGTGTGACCAGTAGTGTTGCACATAAGGCAGTTACAGAGATCGGGATTACAGGTTCAGATCATCCGAGTTTATCATTATGTTGGTTGTCTGAGGTTTCGGTAGACTGGAGATCTCATTTGCTTGTTGAGTACTCCAAGAACCGACACACTTGTGAGATTCTGGATGGTCACATACAGGATGATAACTACAGATTGGAGGATGAGATGATCTTCTATCAGGACAGATTGTACCTCGTGTCGGATTCATGGTTGAGGATGGAGATACTGCGACATGTGCATTATTCTTCCATGTCTGGACACTTGAGCTTTGATGAGACCTTCAACTTCATATGGGAAAGGGTTAGATGGCATGGGTTGAGGGAAGATATCCTCAACTTTGTGCAAGGATGTGTAGTTTGTCATGGTGACAAATCAGAGTATGCATGTTCCTTATTTCTAGAGTTGATAGGGGATAACACTCCTATATGTCTTACTGCTTATGAGGATGACGAGCATGTGCTAGTTAGCCAAGGGACGGAGTCGACAGGAGATACAGTGGGTGACCACATGATGACAGTTTTGCAGTGGCAGGGATTGGACAGATTGATAGTTTCAGTATGGGTACCAGTAGAGAGTCAAGGTGGGCAATATTCTACTTCAGGGACAGCATTGTTGTCTACACTGCATGGAGAGCATGATGACTATATGTGGTGTTTTGGTCACTTAGGATCACACCGATCTTTGATTGACTGCAGGCTGAGATGGAGGCACTTACTTTGTGGTATTCAGTTTCTACAGCACAGGAGGATAATGCTTGGGGTCAAGCATTTTTCGGGAGGGGAGGATTGTAATGTCCCCAATTCCGAGCAGTTGGCCTAACGGCCCTATTTTGGTCTTAGCCCTGGTCATTCCCAAGGGACTAACGACTTTGGAGGTTATTGGGGATGGTTGTCTGGTTTCCTACTAGGGTTTTGTTATATTTTGGGCGTTGGGAGGGTCTAATGGGCCCTTTGTATTCTATTTTGTCGTTGGGATCACTTAAGTGGACACTTCTGGCATTTAATGTTATGTTTCTTCGTTGGGGCCACTTAAAGTCCCTTTTTGGCAACTTGAGGGGATATGTATTGCATTAAATGTTATATTTCTTCATCAGGGGCTCATAAAAAGCTATATAAGGAGATGGTGTAGTGGGAGATCATTCATGCATACACTTATATTTCTTTTCATGGTGCAACTGCTGTTTGCAAACTTTTAGCTTGTGGAGTAAGATCCCACGGGAACCCTAGCTTCGGTGGTGAGAGATCCATCCCTAGCTAGCAGGGCATTCTTCGGTAGTGAAAGATCTACCCTAGCTTGTCATTTGGAGTAGATTTCGTGGCTGGTTTTGAGAGATATTTTCAAATTAGGGTTTGAGGATTTTTGAGAGTTTTTGTGGAGATTTTCAGCTGGTTTTCGGATCAGACCTACGGCAGCCATAGAGGAAGGATTCGGCATCATCTACAGAGGGTTTCACAAGGGTTTTGACCATTTTCCAAAGGGGGCGACTTGTTTGGGAAATTGCAGCCCTAATTTCTAGGGTTTCCAGCTGGCCGTTTTCAGATCTGAAGGTTGGAAAATCATCTACTATATTTATATATGTTATTTCCAAAGTTTCATCATTATTGCATTTGTATTCGGAAAGATATTAATTTTCGAAGTTTCTCGGCTATTTTAGGCACGCTGTAATTTTCTGGCAGCGTTATATTGACTGAAAAATTCCAAAAATATTTCCCTTGTGTTCTTCATATTATTATCTTGTTCCAGTTAAAATTTCAAGTATTTTGGACGGGTATTTTGAGAGTTATTCATATTTTTCTGTTCGCTGCCCTAGCTGTACTTTTTCTGCATAAAATCTGCAAAAATCAGATTTAGTATTTTGCTGCAAATTTCTGTGTGTTGTCAATTTTGTGGTAAGATCCCAACTAGGGATATTTCACCATGTTGTGTGCATGCATTGAACAATGCGCTCAAAGACATTGGTAGGTTTCAGTGGGTATCTGAGCTTATTGAAAAGGGCAGAAAAATACAAATGTTCATTTGCAATCATCACCAAACACAAGCTATTTATCGGAGATATGCGAAGGTTGAGCTTCTCAAACCTGCAGACACACGATTTGCATCTTTCTTCATACTTCTTGATCGCCTTTATGCTGTCAAAGGAGCCTTATGTTCTACTGTTGTTAGTGATGCATGGGCAGCTTGGAGACAATCTACATCAGAGACTGCAGTTGAGGTGAGGAAGATGGTCCTTGATGAGCTTTTTTGGGCTGATGTGAAATTTGTTGTTGACTTCATTCAACCCATTTGTGAGGTAATCCGCTTTGCTGATTCAGACAAGCCATGTTTGGGTGAAGTTTATGAAGAAATTGACTCTATGTGCGAAAAAATAAGAAAAATCACAGATTCAAAGGATCCTTCTTTATATCCTTTGATTAAGGAAAAGGTACATGGAAGATGGAATAAGCTTAACACACCTCTACATTGTGTTGCTTATGCCTTAAATCCAAAGTGGTATGATATAGAAGTCACCAATAAAAGGGCTCCATATGAGGACAGGGAAGTGATGAAAGAATTTTGGGTTGCAGTGAAAAAGATTTATGGTCGAGGAGAGGAAGCTTCTACTATCAGGACTCAGTGGAATATGTTTTCACGTGGTCGTGGCCAATTTTCTACAGTGGAAGCTCTCTATGATATGCGTGCGAAGGACCCAATAGAGTGGTGGTGGAACCATGGCAGTGAAGCACCTGAATTGCAATCGTTTGCAATAAGATTACTCTCACAAGTAGCTAGTTCTTCATCTTGTGAGAGGAATTGGAGTACTTATGGTTTCATTCATTCATTGCTAGTCTACATTCATAGCACACTTTGTCTTCTTACTCGTGTAGACCCAAGGTATAAAGAAGGTCCTTCAGCAAAATGGGACCAAATTCCACTTGATGCAGCAGTAGATGTAGAGGATGATGTGCTTGAGGCAAATGGCCTGAATGATTTGCCCCCTGTTATATTGCCTGCAGAGGAGCCACAACTTGAGAGTGATGAGTATCTTGAGAGCATCTTAGCAGAGGATCTAGAGGACATAATTAATGTGACAGTTGACCCCTTTGTATCAGATGAGATATGATTCCGGTTCACATTAGTGATTTTTGTTTTTAGTCTATGTTTGTCAGCATTTTGGTGTTATAATGTACTCTTTCCTCAATATGTGAGATATCAAATATCAATATAATATCTCATCTTTTGTCGACATTTGATTTCCTTACTTCAAAAAAGTATAGTTATTTTTAAATTTATGTATTTTAATTCTAAATAAATTAATAATATATATATATATAGCCGTCTCCCCGTACCCGTCCCTAAATTTCTGAAAAATGGCGTACCCGCACTGCACTCCTCTCCACAGGCAACTATGCTTTTCCTATATCACTGATTAATCGAATGGTAAACTAAGTCGAATGACAAATAAGATATTAAATATGAATGGAGATATCACGTTTGTTATCTTCCCCGCTTGTGTCTTTTTACCTTTGCTTTATTACAACACTTCTTGGGGATGATGTGTAGAGCCACAACTCGATTTCATTGGTGCCCAACAACTACAATATATATCCGACTATTTCTCGGATGCTTTGAAAGACTCGATCCTGGAACCATCAAACATGCTCGATAAATCCTCTCGTACTAGCAAATTGTGCCTCGCTCTCTGCTCAATATTTAAAAACTCAACTTGTGAAACTCAAGCTCTTTGGATTTGATTCGTTAAGATTTTTGTGTTTACAAGTGGTAAAACTCGTTGCGGTTTCCCTTACGCACATTGTGTAAATACTACATAGAAATGGTTTAACTTTGTTGCTTAATTTCCGGAAACACCCCGCACATGGTGTTTCGCTAGAAACGCTTTTGGATCCTTTCGTGTTTCCCGGTAACTTAGTGGTTCATCGCTTAAATTTATCTAATTTAACTTTAGCTTCACGAGTTTATACAAACCTATAGACTACGCTTTAGAGTGCATAAACTCAAATTATATTTAGATTTGGTTAAATTTTAGGTTATAATTTAAATTCGTGGTGGAATGTATTTACTTTGTAACTAAATTTTTATTAAATATCAATTTTTAAAATAAAGTTTAGATTAAATCAAAGAACTTTCAACGTATATAAGGATTCTAAATTTCTTCTAATGTATGATTCAAACATTTGAGGACCTAGCCGAGGGCCGTTGACTAGGCTCGTATTGAGAGGGTCCATAGTCTCATGTTATCTATCTATTGAAGCGACAATGCATCATCCAAGCTGAATTTTCCACCCACCCACTATGCCTTGAGACTATCTTCGGCTTATTTTCTACATCCACAAACTCAAATCCCTAGGGGACTCAGTTCGACGTGATAGGTATCCCTACTTAGCACTTTGCTCTTCAAAGAGGATTGCTTCACTAGTCCCCACCAGACGTCGGCATTGTTGGTACTTTGAGACTAGGTTGCTCCTTTCTATTGGCATCTCTATTGATAGGCTACCCCCTTTCATGTATTCCTTAAATGCCCTTCAGGGCTCCTTCCCACTAAGGACATCATCACTAGGGCTCCCAGAGACAACATCTACAAACAATATATCTAGACCACCTAGATGCCTCGTGAGTCACTCAATCCCAAGCTTGCTTTTTACGCAAATCATTTCTTACAGGTGGACAATATGATTTGTCGCCCTTACTATCTCCAAGTCTCACAAAATTGAGATTTTCCCTTTGTCCAAATGAGAGTTTGTTCCCACCGGTTACAAGTTGAAACAAACCATCACTTTCTCCATTAAGACCGGATTTGTCATCTTTGCTCCTCCAGGAGGTGGAGCTTGAGGAAACTTCATTTTTCAAATGGCCTATTTATTATGTGATTTAGGGAAGATAATAATACCTCTACAGAGACTCGGACAACACTCTAGCTACTTTCTTCAAATATACCAACAGTGCCTAGCATGCTGTTTTCATGACGTTGTCACCCTTCGTTGTAGATCCCTACAAGAGGAGCCTAGAGGCTCTAGAGCTCCCATATTGATCACCTCTTTCTTTCAGCCCATCTAGGTGATTGGCAACACTAAGTGTCCTTTGGACACCAATACATCACACATCAGAGCTAATAGATCAGTTAATAGCGGTGCCTCTCTCAGTTCATCATTACTGCTCATACTACTCAGTGTCCAAGTCTACTATCTCTCAGCATCGTGGCTTTGCTAAGCCCTATCAGCATGGCTCTGCCCTCTCTAGCGACATGGATCTACTATGGCTAGCTGCCCCCAGACCACAGGGGCAAACTGATATTACAAGCTTCTTTTCTACTACGGGAGTTACACTGGCCTTGGATGTTAGGGGAGATTCTAGAGGAAGTGTCTTGCTTCCTCCTAGGATCCCCCAACCTAGCTCCTTCGACCCTGTATACTCACAAGACAGTATTATCAGAGCTCTCACAATGATCGATAATGGCTTGGATGGGTCCTCCACTTTAGGCACAGACAGAGACATTCTCAATGAGATTTGCCTCCAGTCTTCATTGGCACATGAGATTTGTTCTCCCATAATTACTATTTGTATTGGTTTCTTTGCCACTTGTGTTAGTGGCACGCTGCTCTATTTTGTCTTTTGTACTTTATTTCTTTGGTTCACATCTAGGATTCTCTCTTCCTAGAACTTTCTATTGCTAATGGTTGTATCCTTCAGTCCCATTGACCTACTTTTGGTCATTTGTGGACATTAATATAATTTCTTTCTTTCTTTCTCATCACAAACATGCAGACTGTACTTGCATGGGAAGATTGACCCTTTATCCTAACTGACTAAAAGTGTACCTCTCTTTTCAGTCACTCTGGTTGTAATTTTACTTGAACAAGGCAGGCCACGAGTCTAAATCCTTAGGTAAGGATTGTATTAGGACCCTATGACCTGACGTTAGCTTGTATCTGAACACTCCTTTCAGTTACTTGATTATAGAATGTATTTAAACAAGTTTCTCTTATCACTTATCAGTTCTGTCAATATGGCTGTGGTACCTTGGTTGTGGATCTATAGACCCTCTCTGTGATTTGATTAGCTTGTGAATCTTAAAGTAGTCATTTAACTGGCATGAGCCTCACTTCTAGGTGCTCACTTAGATTGACACCTACTTGCAAATATAGGACTAATAAAATATGGATTTGATATTCTGTAAACAGTCACCTATATTCGACTGTACAGTGACCTTATCCTGGTATGGGACGGTGGTGATTAATTCAACTTGGAAAATAACTTAGTCTGAAGTATTGGGCTGACTGTTACTTCTTCCTGATCAGACACATGTGAGTGCATGCATGCAGTGGCCACCAGGTATACGTTTGCATGCCCTAATATGTGCCTAAAGCCTACTTGCATTAAAAGAATGTATTCTTGGATTACTAATATTGTTTTTGTTTTTCGCTAAAACTGATGTGATTGTTGTTCCAACTCATAATTGGCAGTGGGTTTGTCATATGTTTTCTCTTCTTGTAGTTGTTACAATGTCATTGTTTAGTTTAGCGTGTGGAATGCTTGTCTTGTAATTTGACTTGTGTAATGAGTGTGTGCGGTGTTTGTTGAGTAAGCTGAGGACAAGTAGCTGGAAACAATGGATACTCCAACTCCATTGAAATCATCCACCTATCCTTGTCTTTGCCCTCTTTTTGTTTTGATGTCAGTACACTATGATATTGAAATAGTTGTGCCTATGGACTAATGGACCTAGTTTCTGGTACTCTGCAACCTGAAACTAATAACCCTCAATGTGAGGATATCAAATTGCTTCGGGAAAAGTAATGATATAGTTGTATTCATTGTCCATCAATATACTACCTAGCACTACATGCTTTTCGGATGAGTCAGTAGATGGTGCGGGTACCTTGTTCTACTTGACTAGCTTGTATGTAATAAGGTTGTACAGTTTGTGCACATGGTTCTCAGGTTGGTTATGTTAAGAAGTGAATTCCTTTAACTGCCACCCTCGTTGAAGGGTACAACCACCCCCAATTAGGGAGGTGAAGGAGGACTATGGTCTGTGATTGGAGGTAAAGCACCCAAATGATGATCTCCCTCACAGTTGCACGGTTGTTGTACCAGAACTGCCTACCCGGAGATTATGTATTGTTCATTGTACCTTCCTGCTTATAATTGTGTATATCAGACTTGTTCATAAGTATATCTTCCAATGGATATTTGTTAGTGTATTTACTAAGCCAGTAGGGCAGGCTGTTGTTCCACCCATTTGTACTATTGTGGGATTTGGAAATTGTAAATAGAATGTACTTTCAGCTGTACTTGACATGTATTGATTTGTGTTAGTGTGTATTCTTTCATTGAGTGGCGATTATGTAATGATTCTTAAAGAAATGGAATGTTTAATTTATGTACTTGGATTATCTATTGTGGTCATAGATAGTTCTAATTTTGATTTTGAATAGCATCTGAATGTTCGTGTGTGTTAGTCATAGTTGAGTTATTTGTTTTAGTTTGTCGTAGTGCCTTTGTATGTACCAGCATCCTAAACCAGTTTCGTTGCCCAAAACAAATTGCATGTTTCCCGGTGGATGTCCAGCAAGGTTCCTACATGTAAACAAAATCCCTTACATAACCTCCTAGGAATCACGATAAAGGAAGCAAAATTACCACAAAATGAAGTATGACCTAGTTTTTGGTTCATAAGAGATGTTTCTTACATCTGGCATATGGTACTATTAAGTATTATCTATATAAATTCCAGGATATTGTCGGTCACAATTTCCACTTGATTTTAAAGATATAATAGCATTCGCAATAAAGCAAGAATGGTGTTCTTTTACTGTGTCCAAAGGGAAACAAAATAAGCAGGTTTCAGATTCACAATAAACAAGGAATTATGATAGAAAAACTAAAAGGCTAGTAGACAAATCAAAGTGAACCATAGCATAGAGAAAACATTGGTAGCTCTCAAAAGTAAAATAATGATGTCTTATACATTCTTTATTTTAGCTGTACAAAAATTTTTCCTAAAAAGCATAAATATAAGGCATGCTATAAGAGAGTTTAACATTAAATTCTATGTCATGTAAATTGAGAATTTTGGCTGATGAGGACCTGTATGGCATATGTTGTAAAACTTCGGTGCTGTAATGATAACAATGCAATTCAAAATTCTCTTACCGGTGTTGACATAAACCAAAAATTATAAGGTTAAACAAATACCTTGCATTTTGACCCGTGCCTGCATTGAGGGGGAACAGCACATTGCCTAGAGCACCTAGGTGGCTTTAGTCCCTTTTCTGCTCCACAAGGTACCTGAAATTTCAAAATTCAGAATGAGAAAGAAAGAAAGAAAGAACATTCAGTTAAATTAGAAAAGTAATAGGGTATAAAGAACCCTAGGTTTTGTAACATAACTAAACACTTAAAAATGTGAACTAGAGGGTATAAACCTAAGGCGGTTGAACCTGAAACCATATGATCCAAGCGTAGGTAGAAGTAGCCAATGTGGAGGAAGGACCCTTCAATGAAACAAGGAACTGATGAAAATAAAAACCAAAGATCAACAAGAAACCAGTACTACCGCACGTCTATAGTAAGACTTGTTCTAGAAAAACCTAGGTAACCGATACAGCTAGGAAAAGCCGTGGGAGCGGAAGCAAGAGTGGCTGGGAGTGGGCAGCGAGCGGCGACAGGGCTGCGGAAACGGCCAGGTACGGCCTGTGCCGTACCCGGCCGTTTCCGCAGCCCCCGCACGCTCCCACTTAAAAAAACGCGCGTTTTTTAAAAAAAAAATTCATGATTTCAATGTTTTAAAAGCACCACTCCTTTAAAAAATAAAATATTTTTCTAATCTAAACCCTAAAAGCTAACTCTAAACAATAAAACAAAAGAACAACACAAAAACAAAACATAAAGCAAAGAAACTTACCTTTGGCTCTCCAAAATTGCATTGTGCTTGTCTAGGGTTTGAGGAGCTATTGCTAAGCTTGTAGGAGTGTGAGGAGCTGTAAAGGAGGAAGATTTGTGAAGGATTTGTGGTTTACAAAGTGAAGGTAAGTTTTTTTTTAATTTCTAACCTTTTTTTTTTTTGTTATTTAATCTTGCACACATTACATTTTGATTTTTTTGCTTATGTTCATCTTTTTTTTGCTCTTTCTATTTAACTTTTTTAATTTTCATTGTTCAATCACAATGCAATTGCATGCCATTGTTTTCTTTGCTTTTTTTTTTTTTGGAACCTTGTAGGTATTTCTACAATGGCAACAACAAGTTTTGCTTCTTCTGGGCAATCTTTGGCCAAGGACTTTGACCCAAATTCACCGTTATGGAGGCACGTAACAATAGTTCAACAACTTGCAGGTGGTGGTTGTTTTGAATGGAAATGCAATGATTGTGATGGACTATTCAAAGGCTCTTACAGTAGGGTGAAAAGCCACTTGTGTGCCATAACGGGTAATGGCATAAGAGTATGCAAGGGGAAGAATAATGTTGGGGTGCCAAAAGCAAAAGTTTTGGCATATATCAAAGAGCAGGAAGATGCAGAAGCAAATGTGGCTATGAGAGCAGGTCATCCATTGGCTAAAAGAGGAGGTTCATCTCGTTCAACGAGTCCTCCAGTTGCTCCATCACCTAGTGGATCCCCAATTGTGGCCATGCCACATCCATTTGTGGCTCTTATCTCCACGGATGAGGATGTTTCCCTTGCACGAAAGAAAAGCAAGACAAAAGGGCCATTGGAAAAGGCCTTTCAGAATGAGACCAGGGCAATTGCAGATGAACACATTGCAAGGTGTGTATATGCTAATGGGTTTTTTTAATGTTGTGAGATCACCTTATTGGCATGAGATGGTGAAAGCCATCAATGAGGCACCAAAAGGGTATAAATCACCAAGATATGAGAAGATCCGCACCACCCTTTTGGATAAACAAAAAAAATATGTGGAAACCTCCTTGCAACCAATTAGGGACTCATGGACCAAAACAGGTGTGTCCATTGTTTCTGATGGATGGAAAGATGCAAGAAACCGCCCTTTAATCAATGTGATTGCAGTATGCCCTAAGGGGGCAATGTTTTTGAAAGCAGTTGATTGTGAGGGGCAAGTGAAGGATGCCCAATTTATAGCCAACATTCTCTTTGAGTCCATTGAGGCAATGGGGCCTGAAAATGTTGTCCAAGTCATAACGGACAACGCCAAAAATTGCAAAGCTGCGGGGATGCTAGTTGAGGCACGGTATGGGCATATTTTTTGGACACCATGTGTCGTGCATTCATTGAATTTAATGCTAAAGAAAATGGCAAACAAAATAGAGTGGATCCAACAAGTGTATGAAGAAGCTGAAGAGATCCAAATGTTTGTCACCAACCACCACATGTCACAGGGCATTTTTAGATCATTCTCGCAGTTGGAGCTACTGAAGGTAAGGAAAAGTTTTCTTTCTTTCTTTTTAATTTAAAATTTAAATATAAGTTTTTTAGTATTCTTTTAGCTTTTAATTTTATTTTTAATTTTTGTTCCTCATTCTTATTAGGTTGCAGAGACTCGGTTTGCATCACACACAATCGTCTTGAGACGACTAGTCAAGGTGCGAGAGGCACTCATGAGGATGGTAACATCCAATCTTTGGTCTATATGGAGGCAATCAAACACTCAACGGGCTCAAAAAGTGAAGATCCTGATCTTAGAGGACCCTTGGTGGGATAAAGTGAATTATCTGTTGAGTTTTACGGAGCCCATTATGAGCATGATCCGGTTTACTGACACGGATCAGCCATGTCTAGGAGAGATATATGACGACATCGACTCACCGATTGAGAAGATAAAAGTCGTCATAAATGCAAAAGAACAAGATTCCGAGGAAATATTTTTCAAACAAGTGAAGTCAATCCTCATTGAGCAATGGAACAAAATGACCACCCCATTACATCTACTCGGGCTTTTGCATTGACTCCTAGATTTTATAAAGCACAGATCCTTTCCTTGCCAGGAGGGTAGCACCATACGGGATGTGGAAGTCGGTGAGGGATTTATGGCGGCATTGGCTAGGCTCTTCCCTGATCCTGAGGCCCAAGACCAAGTTATGGTAGAGTTTAGCAATTTCATAGTAGAAACGAGTCATAGCCTTCTCGCTCTTCGGAGCAAATACAAGATGGATACTCATATGTGGTGGTACCTCCATGGTACTTCATCGGTTTTACTTACAACCTCTTGCGAATTAAGGTCTTGCACGAGTAACTTTTAAATTTTTTTATTCTCTTTTCTTTTAGTTTTTTAAAATTTAAGTTTGAGTGTTTAAGTTTGAAGTTGAACTTTGCATTGACTTTGAAGTTTGGGTTGCCTTAATAGGTTGCAAGTTCATCTTCCTCTGAGCGCAACTAGAGTACATATAGTTTCATCCACTCACAGAAACGCAACAGGTTGAGGGCTAAAAGGGCTGAAGATTTGGTATACATACATTCCAACTTGCGCCTTTTATCCCACAAGCAATCGGAGTACAAGGAAGGGTCAACAAGACATTGGGACATTGATCCAGAGATAGTTGACTTGGATGCTTCCATTTCCCACCATGGAGCATATGATGATGAGGGGAGTTCTGTGGCACTGGCACCACGAGACCTACATGCACAAGGGGGTGCAACTGGCAGTGGCCCTAGTGCGAGTGGTTCGAGCCCATGTGGTTCTAATGAACCACATAATGATGATGATGTAGCTGGTTTTGATCCTCTTGATGAAGAGGAATATGATGAATATTGACAATGAAAGATAGTTTGAACTTTGAATATTGATCTATGATTGAATTTAATATATCATGAGATTCATGACATTCACATTGTGTTCGATTTAAGTATTTTAAATTTTAATTTAACTTTTAAGCTTTTAAGTTTCTAAGTTTTATCGGTATCCTAGCTTGTTTGTTGTGGTTATTCACTTATTTAGCTTATAACTTGTCTTTTATCTTGTCTTTCATATGCATAATATGTGGTTAATAATCAAAATCCTATTTAAAAGGCTAAAATTTATATATTTTTTAATTTTTATATAGTTTTTGTACTTGCCGTATCCTACGCCATATCCGGGGTCAAAAAAATTTGCCGATTCCGCGCATCGAGATACCCCGCTCCCACAACCGTATCCAAAATGTTTCGGCAACTTAGAGAAAAACAAACAAAACCACCATCATCCACCATGACAAGAGGACCAATTCCAGATCTGATAATGTTAATATCTAAGAAGCCACTTCGTCCCTTCCCCCACCCTCAAACCCAACCTGGGTACGTGCGGAAGTAGTACAAGTACAGTACCCCTTGGGTACTTCTAGGGCATGTCTAGGGAGTACCTTGGATGTGGTACAACTACGGTGCCCCTTGGGTACGTCCAAGGGGTCCCCACGATTAAAAACGAATTTTTAATGTTTTTTTGCTTTTCCAATCAAAAATCAACATAAAAACACAAAAATATAATAAAAACTAATTCTTACCCTAAAAAGTAACTCAAACACAAAAAACAAAGATAAAAGACAAAAATGAGCAAAACACAAATGCAAAAACTATCCTAAGGATGTTGACCTGAATTCTTCCCTTTCACACCACTCATTGTTTGACATTGACTCTCCTGGGAGGCATAGTATAGTTGGTGGGAGTGGTGGAGCTAGCAGGAGTGGTGGAGCTAGTGGGAGTGGTGGAGCTAGCGGGAGTGGTAGTCCTTGTGGTTCTAGTGCACCACATGATGTTGATATTGATGCTCTCGATGAAGAGCAAGATGACTATGAATATTAATTTTGATGTAATTAATTATGATCAGCACATGACATTTGAGATATTTGATTATTATGACATTTGGCATTCAGATAATATTTTCATTTTTGTGGTTATTTTGTTTTTTATATGCATACTATATGGTTAATGTCTCTAATTTCTGATTTATTAGGCTATAATTTCTATATTTTTATTTTTTATATATTTTTGTACGGACGTACCCAAGATGTACCCAAGGCAAAAAAATCGCCGTACTCATACCCAAACCGGCTACTTAGGTTAATGTTATAGTGTCTTGGAATAAAGAGGGCAAGCTGGAAAATCCTTGAAGGAAACAGCCACTTCCCTAGAGACTCTCCTAAAATTGAATTACAATGAATCTCTAGAGACAAAAAAATATAGCAGTGCATGCCTTTCCTCATTATTTGGCCGTAAGTAATAGGGATTAAAGGCCCTCGGCACTAAATGGAAGAAAATTCATGGGGGCCTAGAATGAGAATGAGGGTTGGGGTGCCCAAGAAGTAGTGGGCAAAGATGAAGGTCATCTCCTTCACATTTCCCCATCCAAAGAATGCTTAACGCCTCCAAGGTTTGTAATGCGCTGAAAGGAGGTAGCCAGCCTAATTGCTCTAAGGGTCCCCTATAAAGTCCTACAACTGAAAGTGATCTACAGTGTTATAAAGTGGATAGAGAAACACCTGAGTCTTCGTGTACCTTACGATGCTCCTCAATCTAAAACATTCAAGCATGAGTCATATTTACAAATCTCAAGAATGTGGTCAAGGCATACCCAAAACCACATGAAAGGCACCCATAACCTCACCCAAGATTTACCAAGTAAAACAAAAGCTCACCGAATAAATTTCCTACATTGTTATGAAGTAGCTCACAAATGATGTGATAATGAGCTAGGTAAAACTTGTTGCATGTTCCAGAACTTAGGGTAAAAGTGAATGCAGACTGCAAGAACATCTAGTCTAATTGTGTCGAATAATTTTTTAGTACTTACAATAATGACATATTTCTCTTTTCACGTCTGCTGTAACGTGTACATTTGAAAGCAAGATGAAAAATAGCGTCAATGCATCATCCAGTGAAAATAGCAGATCGTAAACTTCCTCTCGTGGGTAGATCACTTTCTAAGTAAGAATTATTCATATCCCAGAGAAAGTTCTTCCAACATCTCTTGTCAGTGTGTATATATATAATCCACACTGTGGATTCAAGACAAGAATTGCAAAACATCAATAATAGCCCTTTCTATGACCTAAAAAATGTGTGCCCATATGTCACTGGACTGACAATTTTGAAGAGCAATCAACAGGCCAGACAGAAACTTAATAAAATTTCTGAAACCACTTGTCTAAAGCTCACCTCATATGATGTTTCTCCACATGCACAGGAAATGCGGACTGTAACCGGGCAAGGTGCACAAATCCCTCTGCATAGACATAAATGAACACTTAAGTAAAACATGAAAGATGCTATCTGGTTTTTTGACTCTTAGAAAGAATATAAAAATCCTTAATCACAATTTTCACTGATTGGCTAACTAATCAACAAATGCTTATCACTAATGCAACATAATCAATTCAGTCCTTATGGTAGTAGACAAGAATCAAGGTTCAAATTTTTTTTTGAAAAGTATCAGAACTGGGATGTAAGTCTGGTATTGATGGTGCATGGTCAAGGAAATGGCTATAATTAATGTGTGATAAATAATGTTAAGAAAGCATCAATATTTGGCTGTGAACAATTAATTTTTAATGCATTCAATATAGTTCTACCATTTATATTTGGCACATCATTTACAAAAGGATGATCAAATGCAAGCAAATGAATTAAAATAAATATTAGAAATAATATTAAGAAAACATCAAAGCTCGGTTGTGGATAATCAAGACATTATTATATTCCTTCCATTTACATTTGGCGCATCATTTACAAATGTATGATCAGATCTTTACATCTATGGAAACAGACAAAAGTTAACAACAGCATTTATCTTCCAGAAACAAAAGTACTCTATGTTTAAGGGAGGCTCCTCGAGAAATTAGAGATGATAAAACTAAGCATAAGCATCGAAAATGATCAAATTACTCTGGATTTTTCAAGGGAGGCCGAGTGCAGAATATGGAATCTATACTACAGTGTTCGACTAGATATCATGACCACATCACCAATGTCATAAGAAAAGAGAGCTGTAAATAAGTTATTAAGATTTTTCAAATTCAAGCCTTGTGGAACCGAGAGCATTCCACAACCGTCCAAAAGTTCTTGGGAAAAGGAAACAAATGGAATCACATTACAGCAATGAATGAAATTTGGTAAAATGCAGAGGCACAGAGAATCGGAGGAGACAAGGACATCACGGTAGCATTCTGAACTAAGAGAATCACGGTGCTGAAGGATCCACAATGAACTAAGAGATAGTTTTACTTTGGGTTTTATTCCCTTGCGAGTTTCTCCACATTAAACTTTGTGAGCATCTTGTGGATAAATGCCATGTTTCTATTTTGTGCTTTTCTTCCCTTTATTTTGTGCTTTTATTCCCTTGCATGTACGATGTTTTTTAAAATAAGATAGTTAACATAAAACCAAAATCTGTTGTTAAGAATTGAGCTATTTCACAGAACTGTCAATATGTACTGTGCCACAAGAAAGCATTCATAAGGTAGATCATCCTATTTACTTTGCACGAAAAAAATTCATCCATGGCAAAGATAGCACCACTGAATGTGAAACATTGGTCATGGTGTACTCAGTGCAGAAGCTGAGACATTATTTATGACAAATTCTTATGTCTTATAGGTCAACATCAGCCTTTAGTCTATCTGTGGTGAATCAAACACATGATAGAGTTGGCCAAATTTTCTTTTTATGCAGGAATTTACATTTAATATTTGTGTGCGACTAGGAAGATCGTGTGATAGCCAAGTCCAACTAACTCATAGGGATTAAGTTAAGAAAGGAATTCCAAATGGCATCTCTTATTCCCAATCATTAAATATAGTTGTCTTGCAATCCTAGTATGAGACTTTATCAGAAAACTTGTCCAGGGCAAGTTTTCCCAAGAACATGCTTTAGGCAAAGTGAAATGAAAATCAAGAAGGCAAAGATATTTCAAGTAACCAATGGGTTGTAGAATTTGGGCCATGCTTAGGTCCTTTGAATATGTATAATGAAAGAGACTAGAGAGAATTCTATAAAGAAGCCCATGAAGGATTTGCAAGAGGCCACATGGGATCACTACCAGACACCATTGCTAGAAAGGTGTTGTAGGTGGGGGCTATGGTCACCAACTCTATACATGGTATAGAAAGAATGGGTGGTGGTAGCCAACACATGCCAGAGAATAGGGAAACCATTGGAAAGAGATTTCATGTGACACTTTCCAATGCACTCTCAAAAAATAATCGAGTATTGGATTTTGTCGGTCCTTTCAAAAACAGAGTCAATCAAGGAGGTATAAATATAGAGTGATAGTGGCTGTGTTTTTAACTAGGTAAGCTGATGCAAAGGCCCTTCCAGACAATTAGTTGCAAGTACAACCAAATTTCTATATGAACAAAATCCTTACCTGTTCTAATATACCCCAACATTTATTATGATAGGTGTTTATTTTGTTAATGAAATCATTCAACACCTGACTCGACATTTTGTAATTTTCCATTCCTTTTCAAACATTCATAAGGTAGATCATCCTATTTACTTTTAGATAACTATGGATGGTCTTTGTACGAAAAGATACAATAAATTAATCGAGAAGAGATATAGTGTTCCCATGGTCCATTAGAATTAGAAAGAATTTCTAAATAAAACTTTGTATGCTGGTTTTTGATTGACATTTCGGATCACACTCCGCGATCCATCATCAAGAAGAGGATATAGACTAAAAGTTTATAAGACTAAATATCCATCCCAAGATATCTAAACATTGGTTTTTTCTGTAATCGAAAGGACACTACTGACTCCCCAAATGCACAAGCTCTCTCACTAGGAATGTCTCTTTTGCAACAGTTCTCACCCTTCACTGCTCTTATAATCCATTTACTTGCCAGGGCTGCTCCTTGAGATCTAATGTCAGGGATCCCTAATCCCACAAGATCTCTTGGAAGGATGCAATAATTCCAAGCTACCAAAGGAATTCTGTTTACTCCTCCTTGTTTGGACCAAAAGAAACCACTGAGAACCATTTCTAGTATTTTACAAGTCCTGTGAGAGAGATGTAAACTCCTCCCTTTTGTTAAATATTCTGTTGACTTTTATCAGAAAAAAAAGTTGTCTAAAAGAGGGTAGAACATATGTCCTGCGCTAACATTTTGTAGATAATTGAAACTTTCCTAGCAAAAGAGAGATCAAAGTCATTACAAACTTGAACTCCTCAATTTATTCCAGTATCCATTGCCATTGATCAGCAATTGAGAGTTGGATACAAAAGGGAATACCCAAATAGCAAATGATGTCCCTTGGTTTTTAGAGTTCCCATATTTGGGTAAGCCAAACCAAAGTCTCAACTTGCCTAATGAGATGCAACTTCAGTTTCTACTTTCTCCCCAAAACACCGAAACATTTGGCAAAAGTATCCAAACAAAGCATTGTGTATTCAGCCAATCATTGAGAAAATCAGGAGTTAAGGCTGATTCATTAAAAAAATGCACATTAAGTAGTTAACTACCATCTAAGAAAGATATTTCACTAATTTTCCCTTGTATTCTAGTTGCCTCCAATAGATAACCAGAAGCATTTTTAGTGATCGAATAAAGGTAGGGAACAAGAGGACCTTATCAGATAGATCTCTTCAAATGGAGGATCATTGAGACTCTTTTTTCGCAACCTACCTATTTTCAAGAGTAATGTGTTGACATATGTCAAATCAGAAGGTTGAAATGGTAAAATTCGGGACAAAAGGCAAGCCAAATTTTATTGGAAAATTGTGTATCTTCTATGACTGGATAAAGGAAAGTAACTTTTGTCAAACATGGCAATGGAGGTCTAAATATTCAGAATATGAAGACTCAAATTATAATGTCAACAAGACTTATTACTCAGTTGAGTTTAGGAGCAATGATTATTCAATTTGATCAGTGCCCTACCTGAAGGTCTTGCAGAGGAATAACTTTTAAGTAGTCAAAGTACCTAACAACAAAAAAACCAAAGTTTCGTCGTCATGAGCATACAAAGGAATTTATATGTGTTTGCACAGCTTGGACTTATTGGATGATGCAGTTCGTCTCAGATGATGGTGATGAGGACATGTCAGAGGACAATGTGCATCATGATGATGCCACCTAACCATCACACACTCAGCAGAGAAGGTGTTCTATATGCAGTGTCCACAAACTCCTTGAGGAATCAAAATCCTCAACAGTAATCCCCTCTTGTGTCCTTTACTTCTAGTGCTTCATATGTTGGTCCGTAAGTTAAGCGAAGAAAATAAATTTTATTTTAATTACATTCACAAGACAAGTAGTCTCTGGGACAACAAAAGCAACATTACAGCTGTTCCAACCACCATGTGGACACATGCTTACAAAAGCAGAAAATACCTCAAAGATAGATATAGGGGCAGGCAAATTAAGCTCCAGGAACTGCTATTTCGCTCGGAAGAATCAATCTTCTGCTGTTAGGGTTGATTAGATATTCCCGTATCCTGACTTCTTTGTCCTCGTCTCTTCAAAAATGGACAACATAGAGTCCACCCTCAAAAGGTGTCAGCATATCTAACCCAAATGTCACTGTAAGCATCATCAATGGAACAGTCTAGTCAACCCCCTCGCCTCATGCTTCCTCGTTTTGACTGACTATATTTGTAGATTGGACTAAGCAAGTGGCTATGGAAATGTTACTGGATGATACCCAAGACATCACCGATTTACACTATCCCCCTTCCCCTTATCTCCTATACACATGGGCATGGATGCAGTTGTGGATGTGAATGTTGATATACAACCTGTTATTGAGCAGCCTGAGCCACGTAGACATAATGATCTGTGGGGGTCGTCTGGACCTAGCTTGCAGATCATTCTTGTGTCACTTGATTAGCACCCTTACTGAGACCCCCATCCGGTACCAATTTCAAATCCCATGGCACCATTATTATTCCACGTGTGAGGAACCAATAAAAACTAGTCATCAATGAGTGACAGATTGTATTTAATGCTCTTAGTTGGGGAGAAAGGGAAAGGGAAATTTCTAAGTCCCTTAGCCAGTTGGTAGCCAATCATAGACAATTACAAAAATTCACAAAAGCATTGCACAACGCTTGGAAAGTATAGATGCAGTATAATGATGAAAACACACTCCAATGCTGCGGAGGATATGAAAATATTCTTACTACATCTGAAGAGTGGGGAACGCATGGTGAAATCCTCAAGAGAAAAATCTATGGCTGCGAGCAAGAGTTCTGGAGAGGACTCTTGCCTCTGTAAGGAGGACCCACCTGTAACGACACCCCAAGTCTAATCCCACAGATGAATGCAAGAGCAAAGGAGGAGTTTCAAAGCCCCTGAAGGAGGATCTCCCAGTAGCAGAACCCAAGCCAACATCGAAGAGTGCAAATAGGAGCTCTGGAGGAGAAAAGCTTCATACAAAAGCCTCATCCAAAGAGGTTACATTGAATCTTGATCATATGACAGAAAAAAGAAATATGGAGCTGCAAAAAGAAGGATCCATGGTAAGTCCCCAAAATCATCATGGATCAGATAATGTTCCTCTCCCTTCTTTTAGGTAGTGTTTCATTGTTGATACATCATCTACAGCCCTCGCCATTTTCCAGAAAATAATGAGACATCTGATTTTGAATCTAGGCTCAATGAAAAAAAATTAATATGTAGGTATAATGGTTTATAGCCAACTCTTCCTGCTCTAAAAGAGTGGATAAGCCAATACCCGGCTCCTATACTTTTTGGCAAGTTGGAAATTTACCCTTATTCCCAAGGGTTCTTCATTGTGCTGTTTGTAGAATCGTTGGACAGGGATGAGATTTTTAGAAAGGAGAAAGAGACCCTGCTTTCAGAAAGGGGCAGGACTATTCATGAAGCTTTGGTTTTCACATTTTGACTACAAAACTTTCCTTAGTTCTGGTTTGGGTCAGGCTACCAAATTTGCCTCTGCATTTTGGGACTCCATAGGCCCTGAGATAGATCAAGGATTCTATAAGTACCTTTGGTAGCCAAGACCTGGCAACGAAAAACAAATTCAAAACAACATGTGCCCACATGTGTGTTTGTGGATCTGAGCAAAGGTCTCCCTGCTGATTTTTCCGTTGTTTGGGGGATTCAACAAGAACCCAAAAAGTTGATTATGAAAATATTGCTTTAGGCAATGTTTTCAATATGCTCAATTAATTGCTTCATGTTCACATCTAGAGGATCCACTTCCGAAGCCACTGGAAAGGAATCCTATCGGTAAAACAATGGTTTCCAAGTGGTTCAACAAAAGTAAAAACAAAAGACTATCTGGTGGAATGGAAGTTCAAAGGATCATGTATCGGTTGAA
Source organism: Taxus wallichiana var. yunnanensis (assembly GCA_018340775.1). Lineage (NCBI taxonomy): Eukaryota > Viridiplantae > Streptophyta > Pinopsida > Cupressales > Taxaceae > Taxus > Taxus wallichiana. Next base: position 143,979,044 of record CM031236.1, read on the forward strand.
CCCACTGATCAAAAGAAGGAATCTGCGGATCGAGAGCAATCAGATGATTCCTTGGAAGAATCAGAAGAATCTTGAAGTATGCATGAAATTGAGATCACCATGTATAACACTGATGGGAAAAAATCTCCTTCTGAAGAGAGGCACAAATCAGCAATGAAGAGAAAATACGAACATAGAAGCCCTTCCCTAATGAAGTTCAGGGCAAGATCTGCAACTCCAAATCATCCCATCAAGTTCAGGGGCAAAAAAGAAATTTCAAAATTGATGGTTTTACTTAACCTTTAGATTACTATATTAATTATTAAAAACATGCATGCATGTTATGTAAAAACCATGCATGCATTTATGTAAAAAAATATGCATGCATGTTTTGTTAAAAATATACGTGCATGCAAGTTAGTAGTTTTGCATGCAAGTTAGTAGTTTTGCATGCAAGTTTTGTTAAAAATATACGTGCATACAAGTTGGTAGTTTTGCATGCATGTAAAAGGAAAGTCCATGCAATTGCATCCATGCAAAAAGCTTGCATGTTCTATTAATTAGCAAGGATGCATAACAAGTAACAAAAACTAGGAAAATTGAAAGCTGGCGTTTTAGGAAAGTTAGTAAAATCAAGCATGTTCTCTTTAGAGTGCATGCATCTAGGAAAAGAAAAAATCATGTTAAAATTATGCATTATCTTTTTTGAAAGGATGCAATGCTAGAATTTAGCTTCGCATGTTGGTTAGTGCTTTTTGCATGCATGTCCTTTAAGCTAGCATGCAAAGGTGGAACTTGAAAAGCAAGCCATTTAGATTAAAGGTCTCTTAGGAATGCTAGGATCTAGTTGTAAAAAAATGATGTAACTGGATATTTTTGATATAAAAAAATACTTATTAAAAAAGCATAGTCCAATGCTAATTAATGTGATCAATGATGTCTATGTTTTTGCAAGGACAAAGCATAATGAACATTTCAAACAGTTTATCGACCTAATCATGAACCCCAAGACATGCATGTGGAAGATTGGAGGGAAGATAGCAGGAAATATGTGCAAGACGAATGCATGTATAGAGAAATATATAAGATATTCCGCTTGCATATTTAAAGACTGATTCCCAAAGCCGGTATATATCACCAATATTGCAAAAGGAGGTTGGTGATAGGTTTGGATCTTTATGAATGGAGGCCAGATTCCAACAACAGAGAGATTGCTCATAAGGTAGAATATGATGAATTGCAGCTAATGTTGCAAATTAATTGACTTGAAAACAGCTGAAATGAAAGATTAAGGTTATAGGATAAGACTTCAGAATTGAATAAAAAGAGAAGAAAAAGTATAGATCAAATGGGAAATTAGAAAAGTCAGCATAAGGTAACTTTCAATCAATGGGGGTTGGAGCGAACCAAGGTGGTGGATTAGATGGGAGAACCAGTTAGGAAATTAATCACTTCAAATCTGAAATTAATTACAGCAGTAATTAATTAATAAATGCACTAGACTGCTGCAAACTTAAAAAATTAATAACTTGCTCAATACTTCGTCTTTTGCCATGAAATAAAGTGCAGACTAATCTATAATTCAAGAGCTTTCCAAAGATATTAAAATCTGAATTTTTAGATCACCGAAAACCCTCCAAAACAACCCCCAAAATCTGCCTCCAAGTCGCTAGGGTTAGAATAAATGCTATAAATTAATTCTGTAATGTCCCACTTCTGGGATCAATCGGAAATATGCAAATCAACAACCTCTCCAATACTTCAATAGCAAAATTGTGATCAAATCCCCTTGAACTGGTTAGATGACTCAATAAACCCAAATAATAGGGGTTTAATGGCCACTAACAACAATTCACCCAGATAAAAATCAGATCTAAAGTTCTAATGCAACCACTGTATTGCACCTCAAATAAGCAATGAAACTGCTGTAAATGAATACTGGAATTATTCTCAAAACCTTTACACAATACTCAGCCAATGATGACCATTCAGAGCATACAAAATCAGTGTTAGACTTCTAATACCAGTCGCTGCAATATTGATCTAATATTTCATATATAGATCAATATAAAGAACATCAAATCAATTCCACTGCCCAGCTGGTATCAAACTGATCCTAAAAGGGTGTACTGCCATTATAAGCTACCAATCCTTATACATCATGTACTAACCCAGTCACTTTTATTTGAGAGCAAAATTATAAAACTGTTATATCATCATGAACAGACCCAAAAATGCCCCAAAATCATGCAACTATCAGATGCCAAAGTTAGAATGTAACAGCTGCAAAAGATATGCAAACAAGCTATGAATCATTGCCAAAATGATGATGAAAACATACTTCAAACTCAGCTCAGTTCACCTATACCATTCGCTGCTAAGAAAGAGGCTCAAATCATCATTGAAACATGCACTAGATCAGATCGCCATTCCCAGTATTGAATAGTTTAAATGAGACCCGAAATATATGGAATTGATGTCAAAAGGGTAGACAATATAAAACCTCAGCACCTTCACCCAGATCGCTGCTTTATGGAGTCCAAAATACATTTAGAAGCAAGTTATATCAACAACAAATGATACCACCCAGGTCGCTGATTTTAGGAGGATCAAAAACAAGCATTAAACACTCATAATCACCCCAAATGGAATCGCTGGGTTTAAAGGAAGAATAGCAGCGTATTTTGAACCCAAAACTCAGACCAAACACACCAAGTGTGGTCGCTGTAGCTATTAAAATAATAGCTATTAGTTTGCTTGGACAAACACGATTCCAAATATGTATTAAGCATTCAATCTACACTCCCAAAAGGAGATAGATCTATTAATTAATAAATATAATTCTCTAGGTGAGATCGCTGGCAAGGAAAGAACAGCAGTCAAATTAGATAAGATCCAGACTTCTGTTAGAATATGCGGAGAGAGGAAAAAGAAAGAATAGAATGTACAAAGATGGAATGAAGAGAAACCGGAATGCACACTGTACAAATGAGTTGTGTGTCCGGGTATTTATTATGCAAAGACGGTTACAAAACTAGTTAGCGGTTACAACCGCATAACCATACAAAACACTTATAAAAAGGGGAAGTCTTATTCATTTATTCCTACACCCCCTCTTAAGACTTACCCTACATAACTCAAAAACAAACAATCTAACAAAACAGAACTACGCTATCTTCAAACACTTTCACTTTGAAAGCAATGCTATGATAAGGTAGGGCTCCATCAAGCTGCTTCGTAACCTTCGTAAAGGTGTAGTTCCCGAGCTGAATTCCCGAGTTCCCGAGCTGAATTCCCGAGTTCCCGGATTCCACCTCCCCAAACTCCCGAATTACAAATCTCCCGAATTATTGGACAACCATCCATACTGAGCCATCCACAAGCTCCATCAAGTTGTCTCATGACCTTCGTGAGGGTATAATTCCCAAGATCCACAGTCTCCCAAACTATCTGAGCAACCATCCATACCGAGCTTCATCTACCCTGTATCCTTTCTTGCCTTCAAAGTTTAGAGCATCTTTATAGCACGTATTCGTCACTGTCCTCACTACCTTCTGCATCCGGTGGGTCTTGACCATGGCTATATTGGTGTATTTGATATGACTTTACCCTTGAGCACATCATTGGCTCGAACACGACAATCCCATGCTGTGTGACCTCTTTTCCTACAATAATGACATTCAATCTCCGACTTATCTGATCTTCTATGATATTTTCTGGTTCTAGAATAGAAGGCACTTTCTTGCTGGGAATGACCTTCTGCATCCTCTGTAGTTCGTTTTTCCTCAGCTAGAAGAGCTGCTATCATATCATCCAGAGATTGAGATTGAATTTGACTGAGAGTAAAAACTACATTGCTATATTTTGAAGACAGACTATTTAATAGGATAGCTTTGGCATCTTCGTCCTCAATTGCAGCTTTCACTTCTGCTAGTTGTCTGATTAAGGACCTTAGATTATTGATGTGGCTTGACATAGAGACTCCGTCATCCATTTTGAACCTATATAACTGAAGTTTCAGGGAAAATTTGGCATTGACTGCTTTCGCTCCAAATAATTTATTTAGAGTATCCCAAATGTCCTTCGATGATTTGTCTAGGTCTACATGATGAAGTTCAGAGTCAGAGAGAGCAAGGCCAATAATAGCTTTCGCTCTATCATCTCTGCTTTGCCATTCTAACAATTTCGATGCATCGGTAGGTGTTGTCTCTTTCCCGTTTACAATGCCCCACAAATTTTTATTCATAAGTTGCATTTGTATTTTCACTCTCCATGTATGAAAATTTAGACCAGAATATTTTTCTATGGGCATTTCCATTTTAATAGAATAAATACAACTGCGTATTTTGGCAATGAATAAATAAAATAAAATAAAATACCAGTTGCACAGTTCCGTGCCCTAGCGCAGGGAGTCTTTTTGCTTCTGTGTCTTTGAAAAATATTTGTGCCCTAGCAATTCGTGACTGTAAAATGCAGCATATTAGCGCAAATCGCGACTGTATTTTCGTGCTCGAAAATACTGTTAATTTCCTGAAAAACGTGCCATTCGCGACTGTATTTTCGTGACTTTTTTTTTTTTTTTTTAAAAACGCGAGTGTATTCTTCTGATTCGCGACTGTACAGCGTGATTTTTCGTGCCCTAATGGCGCGCCCTTGATTTCCGACTGCAGATTTTTCTATGCTGTCGTTTCTAAAATCCGTCAATGAAAAACCCGCGATTTTTCTTCAGTCTTCGTTATGCCCTTGCGCCTCTATTTTATCTTCAGATCGCTGGTAATGACAAAGATGAATGCGGAAGTCTATGATTCGTTTTCGAGCTTCACGAAAAGTTTTGATTTCTTTCACGTGCCCTAATGGGACTGTCACGAAAATATCTCACTTCCTCTCTATGCTTGCCCCACGCTCTGATACCACTGTTAGAATATGCGGAGAGAGGAAAAAGAAAGAATAGAATGTACAAAGATGGAATGAAGAGAAACCGGAATGCACACTGTACAAATGAGTTGTGTGTCCGGGTATTTATTATGCAAAGACGGTTACAAAACTAGTTAGCGGTTACAACCGCATAACCATACAAAACACTTATAAAAAGGGGAAGTCTTATTCATTTATTCCTACAACTTCTAAGCACATGAGTCTAACACCAAATCAGCCCAATCAATTTTTGTAATTAGAAGAAAGAATCACACACTCGGCCAGTCGACTTATACAGAAAAAATGTATTTAATTCAGCCCCCTAAACATCACAAGGCTACTCGCTAAAGCTGGAAGTGACTTAATATATAGAATGCCCTTCAAAACGATTACAAAAGCACCATGATAGTTCGCTAGGCAAGTAGAGATCCAACAGCACCAGTCGAATTGTAAAAGCACACTATAATACTTCAATTAGATATCAACTAGCTCAATAGAACCTCCCACGCAAGAGAGAGAGAGAGAGAGAAAAAATAACATCAATGGGCATGCATCCCAACTCCAAGCATGGAGTATCATATTTATTTCATCATAGCATAATCATAATGATGATCCTAGCACTCCTTTTATAAGCAAGGAGGCACAAAATTCAAATCCCTAGGAGAGGGAAATTATTAAATAAAAACAGTTTGTTTTCCCTAGGTGTGGCGTCCCTTTTCAAAGGGTGATCTTATCAATAAAAGTCACCTACATATTTATTTAATTAATTCCCCATTTAATTTTTATATTTTAGGAATTAAATTAAATAATCTTCATAATTAAATAATTAAATAATTATTGCTCCGTGCAATAACATTTAATTATTTAATAAAATTGTTCCCCTTACAACATCCCAAAGCCCACAGGAAAGATAGGCTAAGGGTCTTCAAAAATGGGGACATTACATATCTCATGCAATAGCTTTGCAAATGAATCTCACAAAGCAACAAGCTAGCATTGAGAAATAGCACAAGGCTATAGATAGTCCGAAGATTTGGAAAAACAAAACTCTATGTTGGCTTCTAAGATTTTACATGTACAAGTTGATTGTGCAACAGAGAGATTGCTTAGAAGGTAAAATATGATGAATTGCAGCTAATGTTGCACATTAATCAACTTAAATACAGCTGAAATGAAATATTAAGGCTATAAAATAATACTTCAGAATTGAAAAAAGGGTAAACAAAGTATAGATCAAGTGGGAAATCAGAAAAGGCAACTTAAGGTAACTTTCAATCAATGGATCTGTGCAATAGCTTTGCAAATGAATCTCACCAAGCAACAAAAGCTTAAGTTCAGAAATGGCACAAGGCTATTATAGAGAGTCTGAAGATTTGGAAAAACAAAAATCTGTGTTGGCTTCCTAGATTGTGCATGTACAAGCTGTATGTGCCACTAAATTCAACACTGAAAAAGAGATGATTAAGAAGGCAATTGAGGCTGATAAAAAGGAACGGAGCATACAAGATATTTGGATGGAACTACAGGCAATTGCAGGGCACCAAAGCAGGGGTTGCTTCACCTTCCTTGTCAACTTTGCACCAGCCCAAGCCAGCATCACAGTTAGTTCCCTTGGCATCCAGTTCTTTGGTGCCATCTAAGCCTACTCCCTCCCGTGGACACTACACTTCTCCTCCATAGTCATCAACAGGGATGTTGGCCTAATGAGGGAAAGGGATAAATGTAGAGAGAGCCTTTAGCATGCGTAATCGTGATTGAAGTGTGTGTTCAATAAAAGGACTCATTAAAGTTGTACTTGTGACACCTATTTAATTTTGGGTGCAATAAGGAAAATCGCCTAGTTACATGCAGAATACAGTGGTCGACTGACTTATCTACCATGTTGCTCCTCTATATGTACTTGATGGGTTTATACATTCTGAGTTATCCATACACACAATCTTTCCCAGAGATCTATTATCTGTGAGTCAGGCTTACTAACCATGTTCGAGACTGTACATTATAGAAACAATTAATGAAGAAAACCTTGTTTTTCTGATGTTATAATATGTTAATTTATGTATCAGTGCCCACATCTACTCTAGAATAGTTAACTCTGCATTTGTGGTGAATGTTATCTTTTCTCCAATCTTATCATGTAGAAAGAAAGAAGTAAAAAAATTACATTTGTCTACGAATGACCAAAGTAGGTCAATGGAACTCGAGAATACATCCAACTACAATAGAAACTGCTAGGGTAAAAGGACTCCAAGATCAACAAATAATTAAACTAGTATAGATATCTTAAATAAATCTATCTCGAAATACACCAAGAGATATCAATTTCAAGAATCTTAATGAATGTGTAAGTGAAATTGATATTCTTGAAATTGAAATTGAAATTGATATCTTTTGGTGACAAATGGAATCAATCTAGTTGCATCTTTGTGTGATGCTCAAAATATCTTTCCGTTAAAAAAGATGGCCCCAAACTCGTTGGGGTTTGTAATATTAAGCAGGAAACCATTTTATTAAAACCCGTCAAAGGCTAAAGGTCTTGACTTATAACTTATGTTTAAAACATAAGGTGGCGGATCCCATACCGCATCGGCGGATGTTGAAATTTTGATTATAGGAGTGACCCGTACAAAGGGCCACTCGCCTTGGATAAAACAAGGTCATCGCATTTGAGATTGGTTACGGAAGTAACAATGTTATGCGAGCATATGCATGAAACATGATGCAAATGATGTGAGCTTGATCTCTACACATGAGCGAATATTTGTTGACGCTTTGTAATTCCTCTTCAAAGGTGTAACTCAGGGGATCTGCCAGAAATAGCGGGAGTGCTAGGAGAAATTCAATTCTCAATAAAGATAAGTGATATTTTTAGTGGGTTTTTTACTGAAAGGTTTTCCCACTTAAATCTTGTGTTCAATATTTATTTGTAATGTGTTATGGGCTCTTTACATTAAACTATAATGCACTCTGTAAAATCTGCAATCTATGTTTAATTCATTATAATTTGCTATACAGTCATAAACTATATTCCTTGGCAAATTCATGGTGGATATCTAATCTGTGTTTATTATTTATCCCCACATTTCCTAACATGGTATCGAGCCAAATGTTTGTGGTTGTGCAGGATAAATTTGTTTTGTAGGTGAAGATTCACTTGAAGATCAGTCGCTGAAAATTTTCAAGACCCGAGAAACCTTAATTAGTGTTGCACGGCCTTTTTTTCATCCCTACAGGTGCAAAACTCCAATCCCCTACGAAACAAGTTAAAATTGGAAGTTTTACATGATTTAAATAGTTGAAAAAGATCAAATTGCATTTGTACTTGTACTCCTATCTTCCGCAGCCTTTTATGTGATTGAAATTGTGATCCGCAGCCTTCCTCTATTTTTTAGTCTTGTGCAAACTCTTCTTTGCTCCGCAACTCTCTGCTTTGTTGTGCGGCATTTCTGTGGTTGCGCAGCCTTCTGCCTTGCTTTGCGCATTTTTTCCTTACTTTGCAACACTGTTGTTTTCTACTAGATGTACAGAACCTTGTTTGTTCCACAACTTTTCTACTTTTTGCACGGCATTCTGCCCTATTCCGCGACCTTCTACCTTGTTCACAATAATTTGTTGTGTTTGCGCGCACTCTGCATAGTGTGACGACTTGTTGGCTTGTTCCACCACGCTCTTCTGCCTTGATTGGTTGTTTGCATAATCTTTTGCTTAGCAGACTTATCTTTGCTTTGCGAAAATTCGTTGTTTCGCAAACTTGTTTTTTGCTTTCATGAAAATTCATTGTTTCGCAAACTTGTTTTTTGCTTTGCGAACTTGTTTGTTTGTCTTGTGAAAATCTTTTGTTCCATGAACATCCTTGTATTGCAATTTTTTTCGCATTTCCTTGTTACATGGCCTTATCCGCGTTTATGTGTCTCATGGATTTTCTGCATTCCTCGTTCTACGGTGTTTTCTTTATTTTTCGGAACACTAAAAGTTTAAAATACCCACGGAACTTTTTTTTTTGTTCCACAACTTCGAACTTAGAAATTCTATAACTTCTTGTTTCTTGCCTCGTGGCTTCCTAGGGCTTGTGTTTTGTGTTTTGTGTTTTGCAGCCTCCCTACTGGGTTCTATTACTTTGTTTAAGAGTGTTTTATTGAGTTGCAAATATTTTCCTTTGTTTCAATTCCGCGGAAGTTTGTTGACTTCATTCTCGTGGAATTATGTGTTTTGTTAAACCTGCGTAACTCTAACCGTAGATCTCTTGAACTATTAAAACCACATAACACTATTTTTTCCTACTTTTCTAAGTCTTCTTAAAAGTATGGCTAGCTCATCTAACTTCTCTATGGATAAATCTCAGTGGTTAAATGGTACTAATTATAGCATTTGGAGAGTCAGGCTAAAAGTTATCTTTATGGTTAGAAAGCTATGGGATCTAGTTAGTGGTGTTAAAAAATGGTCCACTAGAAGACAAGTTAACCCTAAAATCTTGAATGTCTTCTCCCAAAAATCCCAAGAAGGCATGTCTATCATGTTGCAAAATATTAAAGATGAATTTTTGTTGTAGATAGGACATATGGAGTCTCCAACAATGATGCATGGAATCAAGTGTTACAGGGACGGGGGACGGCGGGACGGGGTTTCCGGGACGGCAAAAAATTTCTAAATTTTGGGGACGGCGGGGGGACGGCTGATTAAAAAATATATAAATATTTAAAATAAAAAGATATAGTGACTAAATTATATAAATAAGCTGAAATAAAACCATTTGAGATTTAAATAAGGTGAAACTTGAACTCATAAACATCAAATACACTATAAAGTCTAATATCAATATGTTAATGTCATAAATTGAAAATTCATAATACATATTTGAATTTTGATTCATAATACATATTTGAATTTTGATTCTTGAATATGAGACAAGCTGAAATTTGAAATTTCAAAATTTCAAATATATTAATATTTAATATTACAAAATATAAAAGTAAAACCATTCTAAAATACGATTGATCAAGTGACAATAGCTAATATTCATATCATTAATCTCATAGCCAAATACACCAACAATTGTCTATTGTCAATATTACAAAAAAAGAGGACAACTACAAGTATCAGCCTAAAAATCAGAATCTCCATCTGAAGCAATATCCATGAACTCCTCCTCGCTGGTACTAGCATCCTCGTCCTCAAAGGTAAGCCCAATCAATCCTCGCTGCACAGTGTTGTCCTCTTCAACCTGCCTCGGCTCCTCGGGATCTACATCCCACCGTAATGCTGGAGTCTGTTTGTACTCAGGTGTCTTGCGATCTATAAGACGCAAAGCACTGTGTACAGCTACAAGCTTCTCCGCTCTCGCAGAGGTAAGCCTATTCCTCTTAACAGAGTGTATCCAACCATACGTAGACCAGTTCCTCTCAGAGGCAGAGGAGCTAGAAACCTGGGAAAGGAGGCGAATGGCAAGTGGTCGCAGCAATCCTGGAAGCCCATACAGTCGCCACCAACTCACTGGTTTCTCCTGTGCTAATGCTACCCTGTCTGTCTTTGCTGATGTTTTGTACCCATCGAGTTCAGTGAAGTCAAGCCACTCCATTCTGATCTGTGAAGCCTCTTGTGGAGTGTACATTTTTTTAAAAGCCTTCATAAGGCCCTTCTTCACCTCATCATCATCCAATGGGACAACTCTGCCTGGCCTCTGCACATACCATTTGGGATTTAGTGCATACGCAGCCATATGAAGAGGAGTGTTCAACTTCTCCCATCTCCGCTGAATAATGGGCTGTATATGTTCATTATATGTTCATTATAAAACTCCAAAGTGGGGTCCCTCACCCGAATAGCCGCCTTCATTTGCCCAAGCATGCTATCAATGCACTCGTAGATCTCACCAAGATTGGGCTCATTAGAATCCCCATATTTGATGACACTAAAAACTCGGAGCTATAATTGATATGATGTATTTCATATCAACCCAAAATGTTTCCCACAACACCACTTCCTTCACTCTTTTCCTCGATCCGTCTCGACTCACGCCACCTAGTCCAATCCTGTGTCATAATCATAATTTGCAAGGGCTCCTGCAACTCGACATCCTCTCCAACAAAATAAAATAGGATGCAAAGCGGGTGTCAATTGGTTTCAAAAATTCCTTCTTCGAAAAATTTCGAAAAAGTGCCAATGATGTGTGGTGATTGCATATGAACTTCTGCACATCTCTGGCATCAGTCACTATCTGATTAACCCACTGAATCTTCCCTATGTCTTTCAGTGCATTGTTCATGGCATGCACACAACATGGAGTCCAATAAATATGCCTATATTCCCGCTCCACTAGCTTGTCTGCTGCTCTGCACACATAAGCTGCATCTGTGATAACCTGTACAACATTTGAAGGTCCAACCTCCTCAATGGCATCCTTCAAAATCAAATTCGAAACTCAACATCTTTTCGCTTCCCAGAACAATCAATTGCTCTCAAGAAGTACGGTCCATTTTTGCAAGAGACAATGATATTGATGAGAGGACGGTGTCTAATATCCGTCCACCCATCCATGATAATGCTACATCCATGTGACACCCATGTCACCTTCATCTCCTCCATCAATATATTAACCTTGGAATAGTTTCTATCCAAGATTGTTGTCCTGAGTTTTGTGTCTCCAGGAGGCACATAACTTGTACCTGCTTTTGCAACCTTAGCCATAGCCTCCTTGTAATAAGGAGAGCGAGCAGCATTAAATGGAATCCCAAAGAAGATAGAAAATTTTCCCAATAGCATCATTTGCCTCTTCCCTTGCCTTTGAATCAAACATGTCAATAACTGAATTTGGGGCTGCCCCCACGGCCTTTCTCTTCCCTCTGCTTTCCACTTCTGACACTTCAAAACTAGAACCAGCCAGAGTATTAGTAAGTTTGCCAGTCCTATGAGTGCTCAATGGAGTAGTAGCCGTAGAACCACGAACTTCTGGCACATTGCCCGTGGTATTTCCATTGAAGATTCTCACCATCTCAGCTCTCTGCTCTAGTGAAAGACCCTTACAAGTGCCAACCCCCCTTCCTGTAAGATGCAACAAGTGTGCATTGGTCCTAGTGATACTACCATGCCAAGTCAGTGCACATATGTTGCACTTCCATACTTTGCTCCCCCCTCCAGACTTGGGGTTATCAATTATTTGGGCAAATTGTTGCAATGGCTTCTTCTTATCAAATGGTCCAATGGCAAATTTGGACAACATTTGAGAGGGGCAATTGGTAGCACTACCAGCTGAACTACCAGTTGCCGTTGCCACTACATTTTGTGCCCCTTCTTCACTCTCCCCCATTGTGGCATCACCAACTCTTCCACGGCCACCTATCTCAACTTCCCGTTCAACCCTCTCCTGCTCTGATTCATGCTCTGATTCATACTCATACTCAGTCTCAGTAGAAGAACTCATGGTGATGATTGCTGCAATGAATTAAAAACAACCATAACTATATGATTGATTGATTATGTAATGAATTAATTTTAAAAAAAACGTAGCCATTTAAATTTTAAATTTTACAACCAAACCCTAGGGCCTATGCAAGATGCATTTTTTTAAATCCCACAAACTATATGCATGATTGCATTATGAATGTAGATGCAAATGCTAAAAAACAACCCCTAAAAAATGCAAAAATAATATAAATTTTAAACTAGAAATAAAAATGTAATTAAAAAAAAAAATGTAACCATTTACATTGTAGTTTGTATAACCAAACCCTATGCAATTGCAATATGCATTTTTAAAAATCCTACAAACTATATGGCATATGCATGATTACATTGTGAATGTAGATGCAAATGCTAAAAAACAGCCCCTAACAAATGCAAATATAATCTAAATTTAAAAAAAAAAAAACTTTAACATGTATTGTAAGCAAATAAAATTATAAATACCTCTTGCTCCCTCTTGCTCTTGCTCTTGCTCTTCCTCTTGCTCTTCCTCTTGCCCTTGCTCTCACTCTTGCTCTTCCTCTTGCTCTTGCTCTTGCTCTCACTCTTGCTCTTGCTCTTGCTTGGTGTGAATATGAAATGAGCCCATATTGTAAATTTATAACATAAAATAGCACTTTTAGGGTTAGGGTTAGGTTAGGAATGTTACTTTTATGTTATTAGACATATACAATAAAAAAAATGTGTTTTAATCTATTAAAAGTCTGTTTTTTTTTTAAAAAACGTTGGGGGCGGCTGGGACGGCGGGAACGTCCTGGGCGCCCCCAAGACCCGTTGTCCCCTCACCATCCCCAACGTCCCCGAGACATTTTTGTCCCTCTTCCGCCGTCCCCAGGGCGTTTCGCCCTCTCCCGCCAAAAAAGGAAATATGGGGGAAACGTTTCCCCCACGTCCCCGCTTCCCCAGGGCGTCCGGGACGTCCCGGACGTGTTGAAAAGGGGGACACATCCCGCGTAACCATGCATGGAATCAATTACAAACTATGCATAAAGGCAATCGTATGTCTAAGATCATTAAGCTAATCATAGAATTGTTCACAACTCCAATAAAAGATGAGAAGATAGTTAATTACCTAGCCAAAATTAAGAATGTTAAGGCTTAGTTAGATGGTTGTAATTGTGAGCTATTTCAAGATAAGTTGCTATATTTTATTATTCGATTAACATTCATGAAAAGTTTAGAAACTATATCTCTATCTTGAACTTTAAATATCAAAATGAATCTGATTTTATTGATTTAGATACTCTATCATCTCTTCTAGATTCGGAAGAAAGAGTAATGGAGAACTTTGATTCAAAAGAAAATGTCTCTCAAGCATTGTTCTCCCAAAATCAAAAATTTGTTAAAAATCATAATAACAATAATTTTAATCAGAAATCTAACTTTAAATCTAAGTTCAATCCTAACAACAATAGGAATAATCAAAAGTTTAAAGTTAAGTTTGATGGCACTTGTACTAAATGTGGTAAATTTGGTCATAAAGCAACTAATTGTTATTCTAATTCAAATAAGTTTAATAACAATGCTAAAAATAAGAACTTCAACAATAAAAAAGAAGAATAAAAATCAGAATCATGCAAAAACCAAGCTAATAATGTTGAGCAAACTATTGCTTTTATCTTCTCTCAACCTCTAATGATAATGAATGGATCCTAAATAGTGGTGCCTCTAGGCATATGACCTATATTCATGAAATTCTTTCAAATGTTGTGGAATGTCCATGAAAATATATATCTAGGTGATAATTTTGTCATTAAGTTTGAAAGTTGTGGAAATGTTAAGTTAGAAAATGGAACTATTAGAAATGTTTTATTTGTTCCTAACTTAAAGAAAAACTTTTTATCTTGTTCTCAATTAACTAAAGAAAATTGTAAAGTTGTGTTATTGAAAAATAAATGGTATGTGAAAAAGAGTTTGATAGTGTTTTTGTTGCTTGGTATCCAAAAATATGGTTTGTATATCTTTGATGGATTTGTGTTTGAATCATGTTTTTTTCTTCTTCTTGTAATGATATTCAATTGTGGCATGAAAGGCTTGGGCATGTGAACTTTAAGAGTTTGTATGAAATGTTTCGTCTTAACCTTGTGATAGGTCTTCCTAAGATGAAATCAGACCATGGATCTTGTGAAAGTTGCTTGCATGGTAAGCAACATGTTGAACCATTTCATAAACATCATGAGTCTAATTCCTCTAACTTATTTGAGTTAATCCATAGTGATGTAAGAGGTCCTTTAGAAGTTCCCTCTCTTGGTGGAGCCTTGTATGTTGTAAGTTTCATTGATGACTTTTCTAGAATGACTTGGTCATATTATATTAAGAAAAAGTATGATGTTCGACTAAGTTTTAAGAGTTTAAATCCTTGGTTGAAAACATGGCTAATCTGAAAATCAAAAGAATAAGAACTAATAATGGAGGTGAGTATGTGAATAAGAAGTTTGATGAGTTTTGTGTGTCTTATGGAATTCAAAGAGAGTTAACAACTCCATATTCCCCACAACAAAACGGCATAGCTGAAAGGAAGAACATAACCATAATAGAAATGGCCAAGACCATGCTTCATGCTTCTAAAGTACCTAAATTTCTATGGGTTGAAGCCATGAACATTGTTGTCCACATTCTAAATAGGGTTCCTACTAAAGTCTTGCATCAAACTACACCTCATGAAGTATGGACCAAACAAAAACCTGATATCTCTCATTTAAGGATATTTGGTAATCTTGCTTCTCTTCTCATTCCTAAAGTCAAAAGACAAAAACTTGATCCTACATTCTCCTCTTGCATATTTGTTGCATATGGCGGTAGCACAAAAGGATTAAGAATAGATGATCCATCCAAACAGGAGGTCATACAAATAGGAATGTTCATGTTCTTGAGAAACCATTTTGTGATCCTACCTCTCTTCCCTCCTTTGTTTCTCATGAGTCTGAAACCCTAGAGATTAATAACCCTTCTCTAGATAATATAGAAACATAATTCCAAGAGGTTGATCATCTTTCATCAGATATGATGGATGTGGATATTGAGGGGGAACAATTTGTGTCTCAATCTAAAATTCCTAAATGGGCTCAAAATTTGGTTTTTAATTCTCAATCTAATAATCTAAGAAAGATGACCCACAATCAACATACTTATCATGTCTTGTCAACATTATATGAGGTTGAACCTCAATCTTTTGAAGAAGTCAGTCTAGATGAAAGGTAAATTGATGTTATGGAAGCTAAATTCAATAAAGAATAAAACTTGGGAATTAGTCTTTCTTCCTCATAAAAGAAATATTGTAGGATCTAGATGGTTGTATAAAATCAAGTATAACTCGTTGGTAAGATAGAAAAGTTCAAGGCAAGATTAGTAGTTAGAGGGTTTACTCAAAAACTTGGTTTAGATTATGTTGAAACATTTGCTCTTGTTGCCAAAATGAGCATTGTTAGAATTCTTCTAGCTTTAGCTGCTCAACATGGATGGGAGATTCACCAAATGGATGTTAAGAACCTAGTAAGGAAATATTTGTGTAAACTTAAAAAATCTTTGTATGGTTTTAAACAAGCTCCTAGAGCTTGGTATATGCTAAAATAAATAGTTCCTTTCAAGATCTTGGTTTCAATAATGTTTTGTTGGCAACGACTTGTTTGTAAAATATGAAAACAATCATGTTATCATTATTGTCTTATATGTTGATGATCTCTTGATTACTAGTAGTAATAAGAATCTAATTCTTAAAATCAAAGAGAAATTAAGACAACATTTTGAAATGACTGATTTTGGTCATTAAATCACTTTTTAGGCATGATTATTTGTCAAGATCACAAATATATTGTTGCATCTCAAGCACAATATGCTTCTAACCTACTTAAAAGATTTAACATGATTGATTATAAGTTTGTCTCTATTCCTATGGAAGTTGGTGTTAAATTAGATCCAAAACTCCGCTTGTGATAAATTTAACCCTACTATATATAGACAGCTTGTTGGCAGTTTGATTTATTTAACAATCACTAGGCTTGATGTATCCTATGCAGTTGGAATTGTTTTTAGATTCATGCAGGATCTTTATGAGGACCATTGGAAAATGGCAAAAAGAATTCTAAGGTATATCAAAGGTACAATCAATTATGGTTTTTATTATTCTTCTAGTAATGATGCAAATTTATTTGGTTATTGTGATTTTGACCATGTTGGTGATATTGTGGATAGAAAATCTACTTTTGGATATGTTTTCAAGTTGGGTACAGTGTAATCACTTGGAGTAGCAAGAAACAACCAACAATATTTATCTCTTCTATGAAGCAGAGTATAGAAGTGTTATGCAAACAATAAGGAAACCATGTGGTGAAAGACTTGGATGAACTTCATATGGGCGTCAAAGTACTCTTCTTCTATGTGACAGCTAAAGTTGCATTGCTCTTACAAACAATCCAGTTCAGCATCAAAGAACAAAGCATATTGAAATACATATGCACTTTATTCGGGAGAAAGTTCTAAATGGTGACATTGATCTCAAGTTTTGTTCTACTTGAGGATCAAGTAGCAAATATTTTTACAAAGCCATTGGGTGCTACAAAGTTCTACAAATTTCGTGCCATGTTAGGCGTTCACAATTTATGATGTGCCTTCTTAGCTCAGTTGATTCACCATGATGAGCATACCATGGTCTAATGATAACCCTCAAGCCACTAGCAAGTAAGCTTTGATCCCTTCATATGATGCATACACCTATCTCTGTTTTAGGACAGTCATGCATGATTTAAGACTATTTTACAGTCTTATATTTCATGACAAAATATGAAATATCCCTAGTGGGATACCACTTAAAAAATGCACAAAATATTGAAAATTTGCAGCCACATAGAATACTGATTTTTGCAGATTTTTACAATAAGGACAGCGAACTAAAGAAAATTAATATCTCCCTAAATATCCACTCGAATTACTTGAAAATTTAAAGAGAGCTTGATATTATTATAAAGGACATAATAAAATTGTTTTTGGAGTTTTACAGAAATTAAAATGCTGCCAGAAAAAGCACAGCGTGCCCTAGACAGCTGGGAAACTTCAGAGGTTCGTAACTCTCCAAATACCAGATCTCTCACTGCCGAAGAATGCCCTGCTAGCTAGAGACAGGTCTCTCACCACCGAAGCTAGGGTCCCTGTGGGATTTCACTCCAAAAGCTATAGATGCACAAACAACAGTTACACGTGAAGGGTCAATAAAATGTATGCCAAAAAGTTCCTTTCCTTTCTCCCCCAGCTCCTTATATACTTCTCCAAGGCAAAAGAGCCCCAACAGACCCTAGACGCATTTCATTCCATGGAGGGGCCAATAAAAATAAAAGTAACTTAAGTTACTTTTCCCCTTTAAGTCGCCATGGTCCAAAAGTGACCCTCAACGCAAAATTAGAATATTAGAACCACGTGGCCCCTTCCCAATAGCTCCCAACATCCACAACCCCTTGGGTCTGACCACGGCTTGGACTCGACCTGGCCCTTAGGCCTTTGGTGCAAGAAAAGGGGACATTACAAAATACTTCAAGTCTCAAATTGCCATGTGCTTACCTTATTCATCCTTCTATATAACCTCTTTGTTGTTAGTTCACCTCCTATAAGACTAGTATCTTGTGCCTTTCAAACTTCACTAGGTGGCCTAACTCACTCCACCTATATAACCTTTTGAACCACTGTTAGATACTCCACCAAAAGGATACAAAGACTTCAAACCATGACATTCAAGTGTCTTATCTGCCCCTACATGTCAGATTTCAGTCCACAACTCTCTCACGAGGTCAAGAACCTTGTCATACCTTGCTTGAGTTATATAATCACCTTACTCATATGGAAAGAAGACATTCACTACACCCTCATAAATCTTAGCCCACATGTATGCACTACAAGATCATCAACCAATCATAGCAATACTGCCTTGTACTGTGATAGGTCCAAAATTGACTCCTCGCTCATATCATGTTTGTCATTGGCTATAAGAGTACTAGTTATCATCTTGGAACAAGTTGTAATCATGAATCAATGCCCTATATGAATGTTCAAGCCTCCTATCTTCATATGCAAAGATTGTTTCATACTTTAAAATCCATCCACCAGGTTACTAGCACATATACCTTTTAAGCTCTCTTAGTCATACTTTACCCCACAATGGAGTGATTCTGCAAATAGAGTCGCAAGAACATTCAGACCTGGTCAGACCTGTTAAAGGCATCAAACTAAAGATTTAGGCTCCTCTATGATTGTTCTAGCAATGGTCTTCAAATTGAATTCTTGGTATTCTACCCCAAGGTTTCTTATAGCCTTTCTTAACTCAAATCAAGTGTCAAAACACTGCCCCAAACCTTTCAAGACACAAGCTCCATAATTTCAGGTCTCCTTTATGCTATTCAAGATGTCCTTCAACTTTCTTGGGCTGATACTTAACACATTTAGCCCAACTCACCTTCTTTATTGGTCTTCTAAGTGATCTAGTATAGTCTGATAACCTGTACAGTCAACATTTACTCCAAGATAGTAATAATTCCTTCATAGACTCATCCAAAACTCGTTCCAATTCCTTCTTAGGGCTCTGAGGTCTCATTTCAGATCAATCTTGCTCTTGACACATCCAAGTTTGTTCCAAATATCATCAAACTACCCTCACCTCTATTTACTGTATTTTGTCTTTCTTGCTCAAGATTTCTGTCAACGATATCTCTGAATGTGCTTCTCCAATCACCATGAAACTTGGAGGGCCCCTAATTCATATAAAGACAGAAATATTTTGAAAAATTTAACCCATTCTATCGATGCAATTAAAAGCTACAGGAGGCCCTAGTTCGTGCCCGAGAACCTACAATTTGCCTTAAAAGCCAAATTACACATTTTCAAAACTTACAAAATTATGATTGCATTCCTTTTCACCTGTAGAATCCTTCTACCTTGACAATAAAGAGAAATTAAACATATAAAGAGGACTGAGGGTTTGTACCTCACTGTCCTGGTGCATCTTCCATGCACAGTCCACTAGAAACATGCAAAAATTACTAAAACAAAGGCATATTCTTTATTTTTTCATCATACATCTCCATTCATCATTGAGAAACCTGTTACAAGCTCTTCTCCTTCGAATTCTTCTTCCAATGTGTGTTGTTTTGCCTATTCTAACTCCTTAAGAAGCTCAACTAGCTCCTAAATTGACTAAGTCTACCCCTAGGAAGCTTAACCATATCCTAAACATAGGAAATTTTGGATGATCTTCATCTAAGAACACCTCACAACTCGTTACAAATCTCTTTTTATGGTCTTCATGACCTTATCTACCTCATGACAACTCATTTCTAACCTATTCAACCACTCTCACCTGGTCAAACTTGACAATTTACCCCCATTACAATGATTTTCACCTTCACTACTACAATGCACATACAATTTGAATTTGAACAATGGAGGGAAAACTTTGACAACCCTTAGTACATGCTCAATGCCTTTCAAAGGCTTATTCAACCTTTATTGTCCTTCAAAACTACCATGATGATGCTCCTGCATCAATTTACCTCAAAGTATCATGTGGACGACTTTGATCTTCACCTCTGAATCAGATGAGCATATGTTGTTTGACTCAAATAATCATGTGAATGACGTTGATCTTCACCTCTGAATCAAATGAGCATGACTCAAATCATCATGTGAATGATGTTAATCTTCACCTATAAATCGATGAGTGTATGGCACATCGAGTTGCCTTTAAGGGGAATGAGCATGTCAATGCCACCTCTTATCGGCATGATTGTGCTTGTTGTAAACTCCCTAAACTATTTCCATTGTGTTTAAGTAAATAATCACTTCATGTGAGTTTACTTGTAATACCCAATGAAGCATTAGATATGAAAGATTCTTGTTTTATAAAAGACTCCATAATCTTATGTAAGACTTCATATTTAATCACTTTATCTTGAGAATTTTGTTGTTCTGTGTACCATGGCTTTTCCATAATTCATGAAGCACTACAGCTTTGTACCACGGGATGTTTTTCTTAACACCCGAGAAATTAGAAAAAGCGTGTTGCGCCTTTTCTAAAAATTTGCGGATCACTATGCAATGTACTACGACTTTTCCAAAATCCGTAGCACTACAACTTTGTATTGGGGCATGTTTTTCTTAAAAAACCCACGGGCCATTAAAAAGCTTCGTGTTGTGGCTTTTTCAAAATCATGGAACATTAAGCGTCCAACCACATATTTTTCAGAATCTATGAAACATTAAAGCTTGGCACCATGGCTTGTTTTTTTCAAAACCCGCGGAAGACTAAAGCAGAGTATTGCGGCTTTTGTAAAATCCGTGGATCAAAGTGTTTTGTTTGCATGCTAGCCTAAATCACTTTGATGATTTATGGATTGTAATTCCTTTTGTATAAAAAGGTGACTTGGCATGTGTTATGAGGAACAATTGTTATATGATTGCATGCTAGCCTAAATCACTTTGATGGTTTATGGATTGTAATCTATGTTCCACCAAGTTTCCGGGACGGGGACGGCAGGGGACGAGGGACGTGTTTCCGGGACGGATTTTTTTGGAGGCCTTTTTTTAGGGGACGGCAAGGGACGGCTATTAATTTATTAAAAATAAAGGAAAATATAAAAAATATAGGAAATTTCAAATATTTATATGATAACATTGATAAATCATTCATCACACACAACAAAACTTCAAATATAGAACCTTAATACATAAAATTGGAGCTGAATTGATATTTCACATAAGGTTGAAATATTAATTACAATAATAATTACACTGAAATGCCCAAGGGCTGCAAGTCCCCGTCCCCGAGTTTCCGAAATGTCCCCGGTACGGGGACGGCCCTAAAAGGGCAGGGGACGCGTCCCCGTGGAACATAGATTGTAATTCCTTTTGTATAAGAATGTGACTTTGCATGTTTCCCTACTTAATATTAAGGAGTGTTGGGGTTTGTAATATTAAGCAAGAAACATTTTTATTAAAACCCTGCCAAACGCTAAAGGTCTTGGCTTATAACTTATGTTTAAAACATAAGGTGGCGGATCCCATACTGCGTCAGCGGATGTTTAAATTTGAATTATAAGAGTGACCCATACAACGGGCCACCCGCCTTGTATAAAACAAGGTGATCTCATTTGAGATTGGTTACGAAATATGATGATTATGCGAAGTATGCAAGCAGGCATATGCAAGTAGATGCATGAAACATGATGCAAATGGTGCGAGCTTGATCTCTACACTTGAGTGAATGTTTGTTGATAGTTTGTAATTCCTCTTAAAAGGTGTAACTGTAGTGGATCCACCAGAAATAGCGGGAATGCTGGGTGAAATTCAATTCTCAATAAAAGATAAGTGATTATTTTTAGTGAGTTTTTTACTGGAAGCTTTTCCCACTTAAATCTTGTGTTCAATGTTTATTTGTAATATGTTATGAGCTCTTTACATTAAACTATAATGCACTCTGTAAATCCGCAATCTATGTTTAATTCATTATAATTTGTTGTACAATCATAAACTATATTCCTTAGCAAATTCATGGTGAATATCTAATCTGTGTTTATTATTTATCCCCGTATTTCCTAAAAAATCTAATGTATGGCCAAGATGTTACTATTTTTCAATTGATTTTCTAAAGTAAAAAGAACTTTTAAGGGACATTCAAATGGACATCAAATTTAAGGATGAAATTGCCCTATCGTGGTTAAATGGATGCCAAATTTAAGGTGTAGAATAAAACTAAACATGTAATATCCCTGAAAATAATTTCTAACAAATCTAGATATTTTTGTTAAACCCTAGGGCAACAATATTAAAAATATGACTTTTATAACAGCAGCGATAATCTGATTTTTTAAATTAAAAAACAGCAAACCATAATGCATAAAAATAGTCTTTTATTTATTGAATATGAACCAGCTACAATAAAAATACCAATGTCTGAATACAATTGTTTGGAGTTGAACTAGCGGAACACTTGTGCCCTAAATTGTCCTTGCAACCCCTCAATGGGATTACTCAGCTGAGATGTGAGGGATTCCGTCCCCAAATTTGTATGCAAATGAGGGATTTCGTCCTCTATTGTTGTTGCAGAAGTTGAAGCTACTTGCAAACAAAGAAAATAATTGATGAATTTCCAAGATGAATGTAATAATAAACCCCAAATCTACCTTTATAACTTCCAAGGCCTTCTCCAAAGTTGGCGCCCCCTAAAAATAGGAATAAACAATATAAAATTGCTTTATCCTCTCTCCCATGTTGGCGCTCCATCCTAAAAATAGGAATAAACAATATAAATTGTTTTATCCTCTCTCCATCCTAAAAATAGGATCTTGATGCTCATGCAGCCCATTCTATCTTTGGCGCCCCATAATAGAATGCTTTATTTAATTATTATTCTATCTTTGGTGCCCCATAATAGAAGTTCATCATTCTATTATTATTTTATTATCTTTTTGGATTAAAAATATAATTTATGTGTCTTTTTTTCAATTAAAATATAAAAGTAACCTTGGACCACTTAAATTAATTTATTTCCCTCTTTAATTTCCTCTTAGCCTACGAAAATAATAAGAATAGGCTTCGGGTATCCAGAATTAATTAATTCTGAAAAGGGGACATTACAAATGTTCACTCCATTACATCCCACACCCTTGCTACTATTGTACAATGCCTATCAACATAACAAAAGAACAAGAACAAAAGCATTGAAAATAAACGAGGTGTATACCCAACATAATAAAGCCTCAAACCCGTGTGTTTAGGGCACCAATAAAAATAACCATGTACAAAGATCAAGAACCGCCAAAGAGCATGGGCTGATGAAAGTTGGAAAGACTGGATGATAGTCCCATCAAACATATTTGACCAATGCAGGGATTTGATAATGTTCATGGGGAGTGCATAGGGCTGAGAGGGCTGAGTTAGGTAATCCTAGGAGGAAGCAAAGCACTCCCTAGAATGCCTCCTAACGTCCAAGGCTAAAGAAACTTAATTCTAAAAAGGGGACATTACACATGCTCACTCCATTACATCCCACACCCCTTACTACTATTGTACAATGCCTATCAACATAACAAAAGAACAAGAACAAAAGCATTGAAAATAAACGAGGTGTAAACCCAACATAGTAAAGCCTCAAACCCATGTGTTTAGGATACCAATAAAAATAACCATGTACAAAGATCAAGAATTGCCAAAGTGCATGGGCTGATGAAAGTTGGAAAGACTGGATGATAGTCCCGTCAAACATAGTTGACCAATGCAGGATTTGATAATGCTCATGTGGAGTGTATGGGGCTAAGGGGGCCAAGTTAGGTAATCCTAGGAGGAAACAACGCACTCACCCCAGAATGCCTCCTAACGTCCAAGGCTAAAGAAACTTCCATGGTAGTAAAGAAACTCGTAATGTGTACTTGTTAGTATGTTACCATGGCTCGGAAGTCGTCACAAAGAAACAGATCCACTACGCCAAGGAGCATAACCATGAAGCTGAGTGGGGCAGATTCTCGTTGCCAAGAACAAGTGTGCTAGGCACCTTAGTAGAGCTAAGTAGCTCCACACAATACTGACATATAAGATCCTTCATGATGCCAACTTCCAAAGCCCAACTCGTGGGATCAACCCCATCAATAGGTCCTAATGATTCTATTTTCTTTGAAGGTTTTCCAGCTTTAAGATTATTTCTGAAACTATATTTGAGTATAGCTTAACATAAAATCTTCCAAATTGCATGATGGTTCACTAACCTAAAAACACTCATAATTACTGCAGCACTAGATCAGACATGGGAGCCCATACTTGTGCACTTAATTGCCGCATTTGGCAAACTAAAATAAAAAAATCAGAATTCGTCAAATATCACAAAACCCTAACAAATTCGTGATTGAATTCATAGGGTTTTCCTGCTCTTTTTCACTTTCATTTTTGCTTTTTTCGCTTGCAATTTTCTGCTCTGCAAATCACGTGTTGCGGAAATTGAAAAATTGCCACCGTCTGACTGGACGCGTGAATATTGAGGGCCGCAGTGAGGAGAAGACCCAGTAAAATGTGTTGACCTTGCTGAAAGTCAAAAACACACGAGTACTGAGCAAGAGAAGTGTCATGGGTGTGATTCATGAATCTGTAGTGGTATACGGTGGGAGTCAAATTATTAGCTTTGATTTAATTTTTCATAGATTAAGATTTATGAACTTAATAATTTTTCACTCTATAAAGTTATGAATAAATAATTTTAAAGAATCATTTTTTAGTGTTTTATTAATTTAGGTTTTTTAATATAGTTGTAAATTTATTATTTATAATTATAAAAATATGTTAATTTTTTAATATAGTATTTTCTAAATTGAATAGTTTATGACTTATTATATAGATTTTTTAAATATGTACATTTTAAAATATATTTCTTTAAAGTTTAAGTCGATTTCATCACGAATTTTATGGATGATTTATTTAGAAACAAATTTATTATGAATTTCATTCTCCACGAATTCAAATGCAGCAACTTAGCTTGTGCGTAAGGACATTTCTAACACACTGCTTTTGCTTGTCAAATAAAAATATGTTAAATCCTAGAGATGAATTCAATATCTAGCATCAATTCATTTACAGTCAATCTTTCATGAATCTTTAGTTAACTTGCCTTCCCTTCAGAATGATACAATTTTATAGCAAAGGCGTCACTCATCCTATACAAAAACATAAGGAGCTGTGAAAACAGGCCAACATAACAGTCTAGATTGTGAACCAATAAGCTATTTAAAAGTAAATCACGGCAATGATATTCAAGTTACATTTGTATACTTCTATCATTTGCTGGCAGCAGTGTTCCATAGGGACGCGTTCCCTGCCTTTTGGGGACATGGGGCATCCTTCCCGTGCCCCCTTTTCTGAACTTGTTTCTCGCATCTCAGGGATGTTTCGGATCTTTTCCAGCGTCCATGAGACATTTCAGAACTTTTCCGGCATCCAAGGGACATTTCCTATTTTAGGTGGTACTTACTAATTACTAATTAGGGATGTCTTGACACCCCGATACATTGAGGGATGCTCCCAATCTGCTGGAGACATATGATGGATTTCATGATGCCCCCACATCAGCAGTTGTTTGAAAAAACATAATAAAACTTGGGTGTAATATTAGAAATAAAAAGAGGGGCCGGCAGGTGGGCAGGCAGGGCGGTGGCAGAGCATTTTCAACTTTATGATCATTGATGATATAACAATCAGATATTCATATTTATTATTCCGTATTTGTACATGTCAAAATTTCACTCAATTTTTTATTTCCATTGTCAACGTTGAATATTTATTGTTCAATATTCAATGTCATAGATGTTGTTTGAATCTCGGCTCTTTAGAATGCTTGATGTTGTTTAACAATTTAACTAAACAATCGAAAAGCTATTAAATATATACTTTTTATAATTTTCTTTTTTGTGTGTGTATAGATATTCAGCATGCCCAAACTATCCCCCTGCTGTCCCCAAAATTTAGGATATTTTTGCCATCCCGGAAACACATCGCCCCCTACCCCCATCCCTAAAACTCGGGAAACATTGGCTAACAGTAATGGTTTAGTTCACAATGCTCCAGACCTGTTTCAAATTTATCCAGGGGTTCATTCATCAAAATGCCACATCTGAGGTTTTTAGCAATTGAGAATATGGCTCTACTGAAAACTCTGCATTAAGTTCCTAAAAGACGTGACTTCTTGAGTCTAGATACACAATGCATTATTTTCAGGTGTTAACAAAGATCTCTAAATATAAGGGGTTTCTGGGTACAACTGCATAGAATTTAAAGTTGTCATCAGGTCTCTTTTGTAAACCATTTGTGTAAGGTAACATAAGAGTTGAAAGAAAAACCCTATACATTGAATCGCCGTGAATAAGCACTCAGAAATATAATCTCAAAATATGTTCAAGATCTCTCAGTATGATGTCTACAGACGTGGGTATCTTGAACTGACATGTGATAATTGAACAAGTTTGGTAAGCCTTGCGTGTGTATTAAATCTTGTTCTGATCCAATTTAAAGGCAGCAACTACTCCAAGAGTCCAAAGCCAAATGTCAACAGCTCCAGATAGTGATTATTTCAAAAATGCAATCACCTTCTTATTAGTGCCAACATAAGTTTTTGGATTTGTATTCAAATAGGTTTTCTCTTGTAAACCATTCGTGTAAGGTAACATAAGAGTTGAAGGAAAATGGCACAGAGCATGTTGCCATCTTAAATACCTGTGACAGGGAGAAGGGCATTTGTGATTGTTACATCGAAGCTTCCTGCCACAAACCTAAAAAAATTATAGTCAATTCTGACAGATATTCACAAAAGTATCAAAATCGAAAAGAGATATTGCTAAAGGGAAATCAAAAAATTCCCACAAAATAAAATAGGATTTTAGGAACAAGATTTATACCTCTGAGCAAGGGGCACAATCACCATCACAACACCGCCGCTTGCACAAATGGCGCCACAATCACGCATCCGCTGGCATTTTCTTTGACAAATCAAATCTTCAAAACAAGGAACCTATACACGTATTTGTTAGGTAATTAATTATTAATCCATTAGGTCTAATGGACTCCACAGCACGGACAAAATACTAGATATAACCAATTGTTTTGAAACAGTCTAGTTCTCAGAAATTTATTACGTAGCTTAAGAACCCAACTTTACAAATTTTTGAGGCTACAAAGACCTGATGGAAAAGCTAACTGCATGTACTACTGTATTGTTGAACAATTTAAAACACTAATTATGTAAACAAGTTGTCAATCCCCAAGAACAATAATTTTCATACTTTATTTTTACTTAGCACTGAACTGTGAACAAAATAGCCACCATACACAAGGTCATGCCATAATTCTTGACAGGGGCATCCAGGTCCACAGGCAATCCAGTATCAACCAAAGACAGCTAGAGTAGATTGTTGTGCCTTGTGCAAAGCTGCAAAGGTCTAAGTCATGCCGTGAAGCTCAAGTCATGTTGCAAAGGTCTAAGTCATGCCACGAAGGTCCCAGTCATGCCGCAAAGGTTTAAGCCAATGTTGCACAAAGCAGTGGATGGAGTTGTGTGAATACAGAGAAATCTTTATCAAGTCGGCTTGCCTTCTATGGGTTCACTGGGCCTTGTCTATGTAACATCCCATAATTTTTGGAGTCTTAACGGGTGGTGTGTAGTTAAATTCACGTATACTTTAAGGTGGTTTGTATGTGTATATAAACAAACCCATGAGCCTCCAAGTAGGTGGTAGAGCAAGTGATATGAATTAGGAATTGGTAATTGTTGGTATAGCAGTTGTACATTATGAGACAGTGAAGTTTCTTTTGTATAAGCAAATTCCCAGATCTGAGTGTATGTGTCTCTTTAGAGATTACAAAGGTCGTATCGTTGGCAATCATTTTGTGTACGAATGTGTTGTTTCCGTTTTGAATGATTAATATAGATATTGTGTTCTGTTATATATCTTGTTTTTATTTTCTGCGTGTAATTTTGAAGGGTTGTGTGGTCAAAGGCAGCTCTTAACTGGGCACCCTAACCACATCTACATCAATTGATATCAGAGAAAGGTTTTCTTTCCTTGTGAGTGTGTGTAGAGAGTCATTGCAGACATCTTCCAAAAAGGCAGTTGTTAAGTAGAAGGTGTGAGAGTTGCACTACAAACATTGGTGGTCTTCCACATTGGTGAATGTGGGTAAAAAATCATTGCAAACATATTCTAGCAAGACAAATTGTTGGGTACAAGGTGTGAAGGTTGCAGAGACTGTAAAATTTTTGCTCTCAAGGAAGACCTAATGGAAAATAGGGGAAGGAACAACAGAAGAGGTCGAGTAGACCGAGGCACAAGACTTGATGACACGGCCGAGTTGATGAGAGGTATGCAAGCACGTCTAGAGGCTATGGAAACCGCACAACACAGAGGCATCATGGTAGAAGCTGTTATGGATGACAAAGCGGCACCTGCTGAATCAAGGGCACAAGCCGCAAAGGAAGAAGAAGAAGCGCAAGTTAATGGACCAGAGAAGAGACTCATCCTTGTAATTGAGAGAATGGGGAGTAATCCTAGATTGGATACCTCGAGTTATTCCGAAAGGATGGAGCCAAAAGAACTCATAAATTGGATAATGAAGCTTGAGAAGTATTTTGAGTATGAAGATATGGAAGATCCCAAAAGGTTCAAGTTCTCCTACACCAAATTGAAGGGTCATGCATCTCTTTGGTGGGAGCATAAACAAACGGAATGAGTGTATCGAAGCAAACCAAAGATCAAGACTTGGGGAAGGTTGGTGGAAAAACTATAGGAAAAATTCTTGCCAGCAAATTACAAGCTCAATTTGTTCAAGAAGTCGCAAAACTTGCGACACAGGAACTTAGTGTGAAGGAATACACTGAAGAATTTCATAGACTCGCCATTCGAGTAGGTCATGTAGAGGATGATGTGGAGAAAAAATCGTGTTACATGAACAGGTTGCAAGTCTCTTGATTCAAGATGAGTTTGCGATGATCCAAGTGCGATCCATGGAGAAAGCTTATCTATATGCAATAAGGGTAGAAGAGAATTTGGCACAAGGCAAAGGAAAGATTGTGCAAGGTCGCAAACCAGGTGGCAGGGAAAGGAAGTTCCACACAAGCATGTAAGGCTCATATTTAACCGCGCAATGATGTTGTGCAAGGAGAAAAGGGAAATTCTTCCAAGAAAGGAGGGTCCTTTGATTGGAGGCGCTCGTGGATTCGGAGGCACATGTTTCAAGTGCAAAAAGGAGTAAAGAGCTTTCGAGTGCCCACACGCACAAAATGATGGCAAGGGAAAACATTATAACGAACATATGCAAGGTTTGTGAGTTGAAGAGAGTGATGCATCAACAGATTTCGAGAAGACCTCGAGATGGGAGAATCGTTGATGATTAAGCACGCTTTGTTGAAGCCAATAAAAGAAGTTAGCCCGACAAAGAGATATAATCTATTTAAAACTACATATAAATCGGGACGCAAGGTTTGTAAGTTGATAGTAGATAGAAAGAAGCACCGATAACTTGGCAACAAGTGATGATGGGCAAGTTGGGGTTGAAAAGGATTGCACTTCCTAACCCCAAAGAAGGTTTCATGATCGCCAAAGGACACCAACTCTAAGTGAATAAACAATGTTTGGTTAAGTTCCACATAGGGAGATATGAATGCAATGTCATGTGCGATATAATGCCCATGGATGCTTGCCATGTGTTGCTTAGGAGACCATAACAATTTGATCGAAAGTGCAACATGATGGTCGCACAAACATATACAAGGTAGTGAAGGATGGACATGAGTAAACTTTGAATCTTATGCGCGAACGGAATGAAGAAGTAGAGCAGGTGGTCCAAGATTTTGATGATGTCAAGAAAGCAAATGCTTGAGTGAAGTAAAATAGGATGGGACATGTTTTGTGATACTAGTGAAACCTGTAAAGAGAGAGCACAAGTACAGTGGCAAAAAAGATTGAATCACTTCTACATGCAAAGGTGAAAGGTATGATGGGAGAATTCACGGAGTTAGTATCAAGTAATATACCAAATGGACTACCACCGTCGAGGATATAAGTCACTACATGGACCTGAATTCGTGGTCAATTTTGCCAAACAAGGTCACTTACCAAATGACACTGCAAGAAAACGTGGAAGTTCAGAGACAAGTTCAAGAGTTGTTGGATAAGGGGTTAATCAAAGAGAGTTTGAGCTTATGCGTAGTCCCAACGGCTCTAGCACCCAAGAAGGATGGAGAGTAGAACATGTGCATGAACTCGAGGGTGATCAATAAGATCACCATTATATATATAGGTTTCTCGCTGCTACACATGAATGACCTCATGGATTGTTTAAGTGGAGTGTGATGCATCACCAAGATTGATTTGAAGAGCGGAAATCATCAAATTCACATAAGAGAACGAGACGAATGGAAGACTACATTCAAGACACAAGGACTGTATGAATGGTTTGTGATGTCGTTTGACACCAAACACCTTTATGAGATTGATGAACGAAGTCCTCGAAGCCATTCCTAGGAAAGTTTGTAATCGCATACTTAGACGACATTTCGATATTCAGCAGGACACGGAAGATCATTTGAAGCACTTACGGCAAGTGTTGCAGTAATTGTCGAAGAGAAGCCATTGATCAATTTGAAGAACTGCAATTTCATGTAGGAGGAGCTTATACATTTGGGTTTTGTGATTTCTCATGAAAATCTGAAGATGGATCTAGAAAAGGTGTGAGTGATACTAGAATGGCCATTGTCGCGGAATGCTTTTGAGGCATGCAAGTTTCACAATTTAGCGAGTTTCTGCCACAAGCTCATCAAGAATTTCAACAGAATGTGTACCTATCACAGAGGCCATGTGAGAGGATAGGAAGGATTTTTTCTAGGGTTTAGCTTCAAAAAGAAGTTTTCAAGAGTTGAAGAAGAAAGTGACTTAACAGCCAATATTGGTATTGCTAGATTTTGCAAAGGTATTCCAAGTAGACTATCATGCTAGTGGCATCACCATTGGCATAGTGTTGAGTTAAGAAGACAGACCAGTAGCATATTCCAGTGAGAAGTTGAACGATGCAAAGAGGAAGTATAGTGTGTATGACCAAGAGTTATATGCCATTTTGTAAGCACTCAAGAAGTGGAGGCATTACTTGTTGCCAAAAGAATTTGTTTTGCATATTGATCATCAAGAATTGCAATTCATAATCAGTCAAGGAAGATTGAACCAACAACATATGAAGCAAGTAGAGTACCTACAAGGTGATAGATTTGTATTGCGGCACATGAGTGGCAAATCTAACAAGGTTGGTGATGCACTTGAGTAGCGCACTATTATGTTTACAAAGATGAGAGTAGAAGTTTTGGGTTTTGAATCCATGTAGGAACTAAATGCAAGGGATAAAGATTTCAATGAAGCATGGAAAGCTTGCACAGAACCAATGAGTGTTGGAAGGATGCCTTGGTTGGAGTGTTTTGTACAGGAAAGCCTATTGTTGAAAAGGCGATAAATTGTGCATTCTTAGAGGATCAATGTAGGAGAATTTGGTGAAGGAAAAGCACAATGGAGGATTGACGGACACTTTAGAGTGGATAAGACTCTAGCACAACTCGCTGAAAGTTATTTTTGGTTGCGAAATAAGTACAGATGTGTGCAAGTTTGTGCAAGAATGTAGAGTGTGTCGAGTTAACCAAAGGAAGGTCACGAGAATGTGGGGTTGAACCAACCTTTTCCCATCCTAGAGACCTTCTGGAGGATAAAAGTATGGATTTTGTCTTAGGCTTACTTACGACATAACGAGTAGTTGATTCCATCTATGTTGTGGTGGATAGGCTTTTAAAAATGGCAATTTTGGTTGTTTGCAAGAAGACAAGTGATGCAACACATATTGCCAATCTTTTCTTCGAGGTGGTAAGATTGCATGGGTTACCACACAATATTGTGTCTAACAAAGATATCAAATTTGTGGGTCATTTTTTGTAGGCATTGTGGGGACGAAGATGAACACAACATCGCAATTCAACTCGTGGATATCATCCAAAAAATGACGAACAGGAAAAGGTGGTAAATAGAAGTTTTGGGGATTTATTTAGACGTTTGGAATAGGGTAAGCCAATACCATGGGATTTGTACTGCACAAGCAAAATTTGCATATAATAACTCCATAAACAAAAGCATGGGGAAAACAACATTCAAATAGTATATGATGGTAGCCCAAGGGAGAAGTATAGTTATGGAATATCGGTGATAACACAAGTAGGAGCGTGGAAGTTAAAAGCTTTGCAGAACACATGAAGAATGTGCACCAACTAGTGCGCACGTAGTTGAAGGAAACAAATGCGCAGTCAGGCAATCAAGATGCAGATATACAACGGAGGGACGTTGAATTTCAGGTTGGAAATTTGGTCCTGGCTCATTAGCGAAAGGAAACATTTCCTAGAGGCACATATAACAAGTTAAATTGGAAGAAGATAGGACCGTGCAAAACATTGAGGAAGTTTGTGACAAACACATATGGGATTGAATTGCCAAAATGCACAGCTATCTCAAACATTTCAGTGTATCATACCTACATTATTATCATGAAAGGCAAACCCACAAAAAGGATTCTAGCACAAATGTTGATGAAATTGATCAAGACAATAGATGCTAGAGAAGGTGCACAAAGAAGCAAAAAAGGTAATTGACACAAGGGTCAAAAAGACATACCACAAAATACAAGGAGTACTAAGTAAAGTGGAAAGGAAGAGTGATTGAGAACGTGACTTGGGTAAGTGCACGCATAAGTTGCGAGGCACGAAATTCTAGAAGAAAAGCCCGCATGAGGTGAAGTTCATGTTTTCAAATTACTTGAGGTGTATAATGCAGGAGTATACGGGTCCACAAGAAATTCTATATCAACCAAACACAATTATAATAGATTATTGTGCTTTGTGTAAAGCCACAAAGGTCCAAGTCGCATTGCGAAAGGTTCAAGTCACGTTGCGAAGATCCAAGGCATGCTGCAAAGGTCTCGATCACACCGTGATGGTCCTAGTCATAGCCGGGACCGCAAAGGTCTAAGCCATGCCGCAAAGTGTTAGCAGAGGCCCCTGGCATAGGTCATGCTAAGAGATAATTAATTAAAATACATTTAAATATGTATGCGAAAATGATAAACCATAATAGCAAAAATTATGCATAGATGAAGGTAACACAATTACAAATCTTCCCTTAAATAAGAGTGGGATTACAATATTCAGGCCATGAGCAGCAAGATATGACACTACAAAGGAACTTGCTCTATGTTATCTTTTTCCCTCCATCCATATTTATTTGCAATGGTGTCCTTTCACATTTCTAGTGATTCTTCATCTCATTGATGTCTCTTTGTATTTCCCAAACAAGACATTCAATATACATTTAATTTTAACCCCACTAACACTCTCCTAGACATAAATGGGCGTCTCGTCCCAAGACACAAGAAAAACATTGTGTCTAGAACATGCATGTATGAAAACTAACTACTGCTACTCCTACTAGGGTCAACGGCTCCTGCGCGCCCTTTCCACTATCTCCTATCCTACCATAAAGTCATCTTGTACTTCTACAACATGCTTTACCCTGTCTAATTGTTCAATCATTTGGAGATAAAATTCAATCTCTCTATTTCTACCAAAACCAAAAGATTATACCCATTCAAACCGCTGCTCATCTGCTGCTTGGCCAGTTCTATCATCGTATCATTGTTTTGTGTGCGTTTATTGCATGATCCATTACATGCTACATTGTGCAATATATTGCTCAATTATTGCCTATTTCACAATACACCTCGTAATTCAATGTGCGGTTCTCCTTCATCTTCATTCCCTTGTTTGCTTCTCTTCATCATTGTGTGACATCCATGAGGCCATTATACTTGCATATATATTGTGCAATCCCTCATTGCACCAAATTCAAGCTACGTTGACACATTTTGGTTCTTTTGCGCAGTCATTGTGCACCTCCCTCATTGCACAATCATTTGGCGGTTGATGCTTTGCGCAGTCAATATTCTGAAAATTTCTCTATTGTCCAGCTGCCAGCTCCGCAAACTTGTCTCCTGATCGGTTCATCTCCCATGCGTTTATCCTCCACATGCTCCTTGTGTTTATTGCGCAGTCCATGTCTTTTTCTATTGCGGTTTTATTGCACACTAGGTCGATCTGGGGTCAGCACAACTCTTTGACAGGTGGCGCCAAGGTTTTATCTATCTAAAACGTTTGGTGGTCGAAGTCAAAATGTTTTAACTTACCTCATGCCACTTGGACTTATCTTATTCACTCTTGTTCTGACTGGGCGTTGCCGTTTGAGCTTTCAGACAATTGTATCTTTGTATCATGTGTTGTGCAGGCTCTTGTATTGGCACCTTTGATAGTCAGGATTCTTGCTGAACCGTGGGTACACCTCGCAAGTTTCCAACACTTCACTCAATCATTGAGCTGTGTACAACTATCATGTGCCGCAATCTATCATTGTGCCCTCAATATTCCTATTTGTTGCACAATTCCTTGCGCATGATCTTCTGCTCCCTTAATTCCATATTTTGTTGCATAAGATAAACACCTCTTCCAATGTGCCTTCCATGTAAATTACAAGATTAAAATATGCACATGTTTGTTCTCCTTGCAAGCTTCCTCTCTAGAGGTTGACGTTAGATCCCCTCCTCACTGAGATTGTGGTGCTTCTGTTGGATTCCATGCTTCACTTTGGTTCTTCTTCGCTTGCTTCCACTGTTCGAAATCCAAGCTCCATCAAGGTGCTCTCATCCATGCTCAATCGTACAATTGTTAGCAGAGGCCCCTAGCATAGGGCATGCTAAGAGATAGTTAATTAAAATACATTTAAATATGTATGTGGAAACGATAAACCAGAACAGCATAACATATGCATAAATGGAGGCAACACAATTCTAAATCTTTCATTATATAAGAGCGGGATTACAATATTCAGGCCAAGAGGCCATGAGCAGCAAGACATAACAATACAAAGTCGCGGATGGAGGTGCCACCTTGATGGAGCTTGATTTCACCTTGTCACACTCACATCTTTTATGTTCTCTAATCATGTGGTGCATAAAATGAATCAGATCTTGCATTAATATGTAGTCCTATTACTTCCTCAAGTCCCACACAAACATGAATGCTCGAATGGTCTTTGTTAAACAAATCAAGAATTGATTCAGTACAATTTTCTTTTACATAAAATAATCTGAAATGTCAGTTGTAAATTTATTCAACAAATTTTTCTCAAAGATCCAAGCAGAATATGAAGGTTGTGTCATAGCATGATCTATTAAGGTTTCTTCTCATAAATTATGATAATATCTGCCATTTTTGTATGAACAACTGCGCACAATCTAGGC
This sequence comes from Taxus wallichiana var. yunnanensis, assembly GCA_018340775.1. Classification (NCBI taxonomy): domain Eukaryota; kingdom Viridiplantae; phylum Streptophyta; class Pinopsida; order Cupressales; family Taxaceae; genus Taxus; species Taxus wallichiana. The sequence goes on from CM031236.1 coordinate 144,014,276, forward strand.
TGAAATAGAATATCCCAGGAATCTGCATTCCATGGAGACCATTTTGCAATTTTTGAAAATGTTTGATTCACCACCCTGTAACAAACAAGAAGCACTAATACAGATTAATTAATAAGTAACATGCACATAAATTTACGCTTAGAATCATGCTCTCTATGGTTTCCATAACATATGTACCATCTTGTCCTATTCTTTTACCATTGTTGCCCTTAGTATGATAAATGGGCTAAGATAAGCAAATAACAATCCTACCAGCACAAATACAAGGCATATCATAAAACAGCCATGTTTTCATTGGGAATAGGTCAAGAGCAGACATAACCACATAATAATTCTGCCTCGTCACTGGACTCTCATCACAGTCCAGAAGGAATTGCCCATAAAAGAATATCAATCATAGTAACCAAGTCCGGAAATCCAGATTTATTCGGGAGGGCAAAAAAATCCAAAAATCTGGAATTCTTGAAACGGTTCGGAAAATCCGGTCTACAAAATATATACAAGCAGACTTCTGTAAATACGCAAATTGACAAATAGAATGAAAACAATTAATAACCTAATATGAATTTCAAATTTATATTTGCAAGGGGTATTTATTACATTCATATTCAGTCCTTATTTCATAATTTATAGCTAAAAAAAGGCAAAAAAAGCAGGGCCTATTAAAATATATTATTTAGCACTTAATGAACTATCAGTTATCTATCAATCAATGTTCAGTTTTAAACCTTCCCAACTACAACGCAACTTCTAGCATAATAAAATGATTAACACGCACATATCCAAGCGTGTTGTGTGTCTTTCAGTTTCTCTTCATTCTCTCTCACATATCTTGTAACATTGGAATCAAAGCCATTGGTGCTTGAGGTGTTTGGAGTTCGAGTAAGCCCTTGGATGAGGGTATGGACTACACGAAAGAAGAATGAAGAGGTCCTATAGACCTGCAGAAACCAGCACATCAAAGGTGGAGGAAATTGTTGAAAGAAGAATGAGGACACCGTAGATCATGTGCTCGTGATTAGGCACATCGAATGTGAGTCCTCAAGCATCATTTATAGAAGCTATTTTCAGAAATTGGAACCTTCAGAAAGAACTTAGAACTGAAGTCATGATTTGGAGGTAACGAGTTGCAGAAGTACATCGATGCAAGGAGGTGGACGCAGACCACCAGAAAACTCGTGCTAGATCATGACTGAAGCAGGAAAAGACAGTAAAGATCAAAGAGAAAGAGAACGCAATCTGCAATAGTCAAAGGTGGACACTTCCAAACCAAAATGTGACTAGACCAGAAGAAAACTTGATTTTGAGGGCAAATACACAGATCATAAATTTTAGAGGCTGAGTTGAGTAGAAATCGAAGGTAGACATTTCATGTCCCAAATCACGCAACCAGATTTCGTGAGTTTTTTGACTGGCGGCAACCGAAATTTCTCTAGACAGGAGAAAAAACGTGGTTTGATTTTCACAGGCCAGAGTTCCCCAGAAATCATGATATGAAGATTCACGGACCATACATGATTAACATTGTTTATAAACCGCTCGGGCGCGGCGGCTCACCAAATTTGCAATTTGTTTGACCTTATACTCCAAAATGACAGTAGAGATCATATGCAGAGAATAGGGCATGACTTTTGTGGAGGCAGATTCATGTAGACCTGATCTAGGAGCCAAATATACAGTTGTTTAAAAGGGAGTTCAGAATGTAAGTCAAAATGCAGTCAGCATTTGTAGAGGGTTTGTCTACAAAAACACAATTTCTAGGGTTCGTGCAAGGGGCGTGGGAAGATTACAGTCCAAACCCGAGTTTACAGTCATGATTTGCGTGCAGTCCAGACCTGAGTCTACAGTCACAATTTTGCAGACTTCAGGACAAATAATTGCAGAAATTTGTAAGTAATATGGCATAAGTTTTGCATTGATTTTGGTAATCAGTCCTCTATGCAGACGTCGCATTTATTTTTGCATTGATTTCCAAGTCAGAAGTCAAACATTGTGTGAATAATGGCCAACATTCAAAACCTATTTCTACCGGAAGTGCAAAAGTTGACAGGTCAAAATTATAATGTTCGGAGTCACAAGATTTTGACAATTGCAGAGTATCGGGATTGCAATAAAATCATTCTTGGAAATGAAGGAAGGCTTATTGCAGATTTTGTGGATTATGAAAACGTCATAAGGAGGCCTTGTTGTTGTTGAAGTTGTCCATGTTAGATGATTTGATACCCAAGGTCCGGAACACCACTGAGGCAAGTGTGCTATGGACCAATCTGAAGAACAAGTATCTGACTTTATGTAAATTTCTTTGGGTAGAAATGTATTGTGTCAGATGTGAAACACGTATGGCAAATTGCCCTATGCATTGGGCAAGGTGGCCATTATAGGCTTGTCAACTCTACTACAGCCAACTTTAATGCACATGTGGAGGGTGATTCCACCATTCAGGATGTGTTGGAGGATGAAATTTCTCATAAGTTTGTTGACACTACTCTGGTCAATTTGCATGCACTGCTTACGGAGGGAATATCCACTCTAAAGAATGTGCGAGCAGATGAAATGCCTCAATTACAGGATGTGCATGGTGAGTTGGCAAGACAAGTCACTCAAAGAATTGTGGAGGACGACTCTACCATCCACAATGCACAAGAGACACATTGCAATATCCAAAATGCACAGGAGACATATGATGAGATGGTAGGAACAACCACTCAATCAGAGGCACTTGCTCATAGGTCAATAGAGCATGGTCATTTTGCTCATCTCGTTGCAAAAGCCATTTTCCCAATTGGAGGAAATAGATGAGCAACATTAAGGAATAGATGAGGAGGAGATGGTTATTTTTTCCACTACTGCGGAGTTGGTTTTTACTCCTACTAAGAATATTGCAAAGATCGTAGTTACCATATTCGCATGCGAATCTGTATGAAATTCGATTTGGAGCTTTTTTGTGAGATGAATCTGTTCGATCAAGTTCACATCAGTATTATTTTTTGATTTATAAGCTTAAAATAATAAAAACAAAAACAAAAAGAGGATCGATTGTTGAAACCCCATTTCTACACAAAAAGAACTTTACCGAACCAGAAACCCATTTGCATTGTTCGAACTATAGTAGGTAAAACATAAAAGAGAAAAAACGAAACCTTTTGGGTTGTTAAATCTATGCAAAGTGTTTGGCGGCAAGCAACAATCATTGACAAGATGTATTCTGCATTTAAGGGCTTTTTCAGGCATTTTGCTGGCCATTTTCAGGCATTTTTGCATAGTAGTGGTTTTTTTCAGCATCCAAGGCTTCGTGTCCACCATTCCAACAATTGTGGGAGTTGTAAATACATGTAAAAGAAACAAGTGAGATATTTTAAGCCACATTAGGGACAGAGATAATATCATTGAGAATTGGATATGTTTTGTTTTTTCGCTTTTTACAGTTATTATTTAGTATTATTAAATGGTTTTATATATTTTATTTAATATTGTATTTATTATTAGTTATTAACCTATTAAGTAAATAGGACAGTTTTATGGTATTAAATTTAATATTATGATTTAGGTTAAGAAATTTTTAAGGTTGTATTCACTATTTTGAGTTTGTAATATTATATTTAGTTTATGCGCATTAGTGCTGGTAGAATCTGATTCGTTATGATTTAAATATATTGTTGTCCGAATTTCAGAATTTATAAAGATCATTTCAGCTCCTTGTGAATTTTTGGAATTTTTAGGCAGTTTCAGCAGTTAAAATAAATAAATAAAATCAGATCTGAGAGATAAAAATTATTTCTCTTTTTTACTGTTCTACATATTTTTCTAAGTTATTTGAAGCTTCTGGGTAGTGTTAGAAATTATTATTCTGGAAAATACAATTTTTTCTTTGTTTCTGCATATTGCTGTCCTAAAAATCAGAAAAATCAGAATTTTAGTTCGCTGTTATTTTTATATATTTTGTGAATTTCAAGTGATATCCCACAAGGGATATTTCATATTTTGAGGTCCAAATAGAGGCACGAAGATCTGTTATTATCAAAACCACATCCCAATGTGTCACAAAACAAGTTAAACTCAAATACTCCTAGGAGAAAGGTCAAGAGGCCTGACATCCCCAGGTTAAATCACAAGATGACTTAACCAGATAGAAGGGAAAAGGATCTAGCTACTAGGACCATATGGAAGGACTCCAAGATTCAAGTTGTGCTAGTGACGAAGTAGCTAAATACAAGGACTTGTCATATGGTGGTGGTAGAAACTAAATAGCATGTGCTAGTCCAACAAAGAATGTTATGCTTCTAAAACCAATCTTGCTGAGAAGGGAATTATCCAAGATTTAAAAGAAAACGGTGCTCTTTTTATTCTTTTGATGGACTAGTTCAAACAATGTGAGCTGTTCCAGCAAAAGGAATCAAGGGAGCAAGCAGACTTGGAATATAAAACTTGGAAATCAAGGGAGATTCAGAAATTATTGCAAATTTGATGACCAAAGGCAAAGCCAATAAATGGAGAATGGATGCTCTTGTTGAGGAGGAATTGGCCTTTAGAATTTATTTACCTCGTGAAATTTTTAGTTTTGCCCACAAGACTAGATCCATCAATACGGTGGCAGACCATGCAGCCAACAAGAGTATTACCGTGCTCTTAGCTATTGGGGAAAAGCAACACAATCACAATCACAGCATATTAAGGGAGGAGTTAGAACCTTGATATCAAAATTATTTAAGAAGAATTCAAAATGACAGTCCACAACTGAAAGCTTATGAGGTGGGTTCCGCTGTAAGTGGTTCTGCTCCTGTTGTGGTTCTATTCAAGGGTCTGCGGATGCCCTCCCTTCAGAATTTGAAAGCCAATGTTGCAGCAGCTCAAGAAGGCATTGCACATATGGATAAAATCAAAATATAAAAGAAGATGGAAATGTTGCTGGAGTGGTTTCTGAATTTTTATGTCATAGAAGCTAAATTTTAAAATTGTCCCACATTATACTGCATCTTCAAATTCTCCGGAAGAGCTTCCTTTATTTGTTAGGATAAAATCATAAATACATAATCGATTGATAAGAGACTGAGGTATATAGTTTGACTCATTGTGAAAACAACCTTCGCTTTCTGATTCCTATATTACGCTGGAGTCTGACGAAAGTCTGTTTCTGCTTTCTCTTGTGTATTAAAAACTAAGCATCTGGGTCTTCTGCAGACATTTGGTAAGTGTCTTCTGCCTTTTATAAGCTTAATGTTCTGAAGCTTCACATATTAAAATTAAATTTCTCTTTGATCTCAAAGAAAATAGGATACCAAGATTGAACCCTTATTGGATCAATATGCAGTGATGTGAAACAGCTATAAGTAGTACATGATGTCATCCTTTCATGTTCAACAGTAGGATACCAAAATTGGTAAGATATTTTTCAAAGATATTAACTTAATTTACAAAAAAATGTAATGAAAGGACTATGTCGTAAACATTGTCAATGATAGTTCATACTTCATACAATATCATAACTGAAAACAAATAGACATATTACTAAAAGAGAGAACATTAGAAAGTTCTGCTGCATTCTATATTGAGAATTATCATCTAAAACAGCATAAGCATATCCTACCTTTAGTTTCAAAGGTCGAGGAGGTTCTCCTACATCTACCTAGTTTCCTAAAAAGCAGTGTTGATCTCTAGTGCAAAAGAAAAATTTAGAGAAATACATCCAATCCCCTCCATTTCAATTAAGAGAAGTTTCTTGTGGTTAGATTCGTATGATGGCCTTGACCTATTTACTTCCAAGGGTTTGATGTAAAATTCTGATATGACAGAACATATAAACATCCAAAACCACGACACTCGTAAAATGTTTTTGCCAAAACTACCTTAGCAGATTGAATAGTTTTGCAAAACGAACTTACAAATCTCCAAGATAGGTATACGATAGTCCATCAACCATAAGGAACTGGTACTGCACTTATCGAATTAGTCCCATGATATTGCATTAGCCGAGGACTAAAAGTACCTACTGTGGAATCATACCTAACTTCTTAATCCTTTATAATGAACAAACACATTCAAATAATCAAGAATTAGATAAATATAATGTGAGACCTACAAATCACATATAGAAGTGACTAAGCTTTAGATTGTGTATAGGCTTTTACCTACGAACATTCCATGCAATGAATATAGACTCTAGAGTAATTATTTCCAAATTTAATTCCCTCCTCGTTTTGTTCAAATCACTTAGTTTCTATCCATCAACCTACCCTTCATATGTCTCTCATCACTGTTCTGTTACTTTTCCAGACAAGTCTACAGCAAGAAATGTTTGAATCGGAGGCATTTCCAAATGCTGTGGTATATTCCAGGAGAAAATTAGATAGACAGCACAAGTACTGATAATGATCTTCTACTATTGCTTTGACGTGCTTTTCTTCTAAAGAGGATCAACAAGAAATACGTATATACATTAAGGTTTGGGGATGGATGTACTTTCATAGATATGTTGCTTGCTAAAGTTCCCTGAAAGATCTCTTATGTTGTATACGTACTCACTAGGATGTAATGCAGGGTTAATACTAGCTGCTATGTAATCGCTAATATTGTAATCAAAGCTTCTTCAAGAGTAAAAATATCATGTTGTATATGTACCCACTATGATGAATTGTAGGATTAACTCTGGTAACCATGTAATCAGTAATTTTTGTTATCAAAAGTTTCAAGCAAAAACACGGAGACTTGCCTCTTTCCGAGAGCTTCCACATCGGCAGAACTTTACTGTAACAATACGGCAAGTATCAACACAAGGACCCGAGTGACATCGCTCTGGACATCTATGCACAGAGCATCGAAGCATCTTCTCGCATGTTGAACCACAGGTTGGCACCGCAGCATCACAAGAAATCCCATTATACTCCACTTTCCCACACGGGCAAGTCCTCCTTCCCTGCAATTCACATTCCCCACAAGGACCCGGGTGGCATCCCTTAAGGCAAGAGTGTTTTCTGCAGCTGAGCTCCCGATCACAAGGATTTTCACATCGAAATTCAGACTCTGAACAAAAGCATTCCTTCTCCGTTTTTCCACATTGGCATCTATAAGTTCCCTTCTTTTGACACGGACGACAGGGGCCATCATGGCACTTGTCGTCACACCTATGCAACCCACAAGTAAGGGGTCTAGAACAGGGTTCGTTGCATGAAAATTCTTGAGCCCGCATCTTCTGACATCAGACAGAGTCCCGCAGAAACACTTTGACTTCACAAGCTTGGGGCACGGTGGACATGGTCCTGGATGGCATAGCAACACACACTCATGCCCACAGTTCCTCTGCAGTGGCCTCCGACAGATCTCCCCACAGGTGTGTGGAGTTATCCATGGATCATTGGGAGGATCCTCCGATTTCCCACAGAAACACTTATACTTCCTGGGGATTTGGGACTGTGGATAATCAAGCCTGCATTTAGGGCAATGCCAGCATGAATTTTCTAGAGCTGTGGAAGCAGCTGAGGGAAATTGGTCTCTGGATAACCTTGCAATGGATCTCTCTGCAGCTGAATTGGATGCCTGCCTTGCCCACTCCTGAATACAAATCAAATGAAAAATTGCATGACAACCCAACTGACAATCCCAAACTGGGTCTATAGATCTGACCTTCTCTAAGCATATTAGGCATGACACAGCACCACTTTTTGATGCAGCAAGCAGGTTTCTTATCTTGGAAAGACCCACATCGGCATTTGAATTCCCATGAATGGAGAGATATTCTTTGAACATACTATCCCCAACATTCTGATCAGGTGCGTTGCAATCATCTTCTTCACCGCTGGTATCATCAGAATTTTCGTCATATGTAAAGATTTTTGGGTCATTCGTCGGTTGATTGTTCTGCAATGTATTTGTAGACAGTTGATTGTTTTGTAATCTATTTGTGGACCATGCATTTGGGGCTCTTGATCGGATTGTTTCCATGGATTCTGAAACTTAAACTGCCTCGCCTGTGAAATGTTTTCGATTGTGACTTCTCTCAATCATTGGGTGTGTATTTCGAATAAGAAGATAGCTCTGCAATATTAAGAGCTGCTAAAATGTTATTCAGGGTGTGTGAGAAACACTCGGAGGTAGTTTACCTGACACTCAGAAAAAGCACTCAGTACAAAGCTTCTCTTCTACATTCCGAACGAGATAAATGTACGCATATACCATTTTATTAGGCCGCAGTCCCACGCAGTATTTTGACGTTCAATGTTATTTGTCACAGTAAAATTGTTTGGCGGTCCAGAAAATTATATGGATGTCATTTGAAGTTTAAAATTTAAGATGCACCTTAAATTTGTATTCATAATAATTATTATGAATTACATAAATTGAGGTAAAATTTATATGGATGTTGTTATTTGTTATTTGTATATTTTTTTATAGTTATGTGAGTTTTCTTTAATTATGGATAATGGATTGCACTAATCAATTTCATTGTTTTTCACATATTCATTTTTTTCCCAAAAAAATTAATATTGCACTTGATAATAATAATAATAATAATAATAGGTTTTTACAGTCCACGATGCCGTGGGGCGGCTTGTTTTTGGGTCTACAAGCGGCTTATAACATATGGGACTACCTCGTACTCACATGCGGGAGGCAACTAACTTTGCTACAAACGAGGCGTACATACCCTACCCCTGCAGGATTTGAACTTGTGACCTCTATTTGAAGAGCACATGTTAATCAATTTGAAGATCACTAAACATCATTAAAGTTTATGAAAATATTAAAACAAAATTTCAAATTACAATTTAAAAAATAAAATTGAAGACAATGATAGAAACGACTCAAGTAAGTGCGACCTTACAATTTTATAGATAGATTCTAGCAAAATCCCAAATCCAATACATTAGTCTTTTATGTGATCTTCATTTGTAACAAATCAAACAAATAAAAAATAAAAAAGTAATTACAAATCAAAATCAATAAAATACAGCGAAACAAAAAATCAAATAAATCAAACAAAACTAATTAAAATTAAAATTAATGGATGTTTCAATTTTATCAATCAAATATCCATATATTTATATTTCATTAACAAGATATTAAGATAATTCTATTATTTTTAATTAATTTACACTCGAAGTTTCCATTTTCATTTATTTTATATTTGTCATGAATCTCACAAATTTATACTTTACAAAGTGTATATTTCATATTTAATTTATTAACTTTCTTACATATTATAGATATGTGGTCAAATTTTGAATATAGTTTAAATTGTATATTTGTCTGTCAATCTTGACGGTCATATTTTAAAAGTGGGTGTATTTTGACATTTAAAACAACTAAAACCATCTAAATGCCTTGCAAAATCCAACAGTGGGAAAGGCAATGGATTTTTAGTTGGAGCTACTAAGAAATTTTAAGAAAAAATTAGCAGTCATGTGGTCCCATGTAGCTATAAAATTTTCTACAAAGATTGTGGAGAATATTAAATTATATTTTCTAAAACTAATAATCGCACATGAAATGTGCGATGTGAACGCCGAAGAGGCAGAGTAAAGGCGAAGTTGATTTTGAGGACCAAAACATAGGAGGAAGAGGGGTGCAGAAGAGGGGGTTAGAGGGAGGAGAATCAATTGAGGGAGGATAATATTTGGTGGAACCATTATGAGGAAGCAAATTTTCTTACGAGGAGGAACATATGTAACATGTGCACATTTTGTCAAATGTTTGATGAAGAAAGGGGATAAGGTGTGCATGGGATCGTGGCGATATAGTCTGGAGATATATTATATAGCAAGGTGTTGACAATGAATACTTGTGAGGCAAACTTGCATTTTTCATTCAATCTCGAAGTCAACGTATGTTAAAAACTACAATTCTTTGCATTGAGGGTTCATTATGTTGTCGATTTCAAGCTCATATATGATTATGGTTTTTCTTTAGATATAAAGAATGTGAATAAGGTTTCCCCTCATAAACATTTGTATTGAGCGATGGAAAAGGTGATCGACCTTTATGAATAGTGGTGTATTGCATTAATTTTAAGCCATATGGAGGGGCCACACAATCAATGTCATTAAGTTGTCCATAAATTGTGTGGCACCATAAACCAGTTGTACATGATTGAAAGAAATGGAATATTTCGAAAGAAAAAATGGAAAAGGGGGCTTTGCTATTATTTTATTATATCTTTTAAAGTGTTAGTTTTTTTGGTTGGAGGACATTCAATATGTTTTTCATCGGAACTCACAGTGGAAAGGCACATTCAACAGTCAACCGCAAAGAACGTGCAATCTATCTTCCAAAACAATCGTGACGATATAATTAAGAGTAATTGTTTTTCACCCCACAACAAACAAACTCCCTCATTTTGGTGAACGAAGGGTCCCTAGATCGGTGAAGGAGCGGAGCTAGGGATATCCACCTTATGAATAGTGATGTATTGCGTTAATTTTAAGCCATATGATTGTTTTGGTTGACGACGTGCATATGTTTTTCACCGAAACTCATAGTGGTAAGGCACGTTCAACAGTCAAACCACGTAGAACATGCAATCTATCTTCCAAAACAGAACTTTAATGATACAATTAAGAGTAATTGCTCTTCACACTACAACACAAAAATTCCCTCCTTTTAGTGAACGCAAGGTCCCTAGATCGATGGAGTGGAGCCAAGCATATCCATGTGAAATTGTTCCTCTCGTAAAGAAAGAATGACAAGACCTTAACAAAAAATTTCCCCACCCAACTTAAAGGAAGCAACACAATCCTTGTCGACAGTGCCTCCGCCAACATTAAACGTCCAAGTCGTAGTTGTATCGGTAGTTTCATGTGAGGGGCCATCATTTCGTGCAAAACAAACCACCATTACTCCTATCTTGATGGTTGGAAAGGCACCTGAGAGATACTACTATGAAAATACAAAACAAAAGTGAAGAAAAAAGACATACAAAACATTTGTTTTGTCGTTGATGATGAACATGTACGATCACACAATGTAAGGGTTGTTGATACGTCTAAAATATGGACAACGATGATTTCTCTTTAGATATAAAGAATGTGAATAAGGTTCCCCCTCATAAACATTCATATTGAGCAACGGAAGAGGGTTCAACCTTATGAATAGCAGTGTATTGTGTTAATTTTAAGCCATATGGAGGGGCCACGCAATCAATGTCATTAACTTGTCCATAAGTTGTATGGCACCATAAACCGGTCATACATAACTGAACGAAATGGAATATTTCAAAAGAAAAAATGGAAAAGGGGGCTTTGTTATTATTTTATTATATCTTTTAAAGTTTTTTTTTTTTTGTTGACGAAATTCAATATGTTTTTCATCAAAACTCACAGTGGTAAGGCACACTCAATAGTCAACTGCAAAGAACGTACAATCTATCTTCCGAAATAGAACTTTAATGATACAAATAAGAGTAATTTCTTTTCACCCTACAATAAACAAACTCCTTTTTGGTGAACGTGGGGTCCCTAGATCGGTGAAGGAGCGGAGCTCGGGATATCCATGCGAAAGTGTCCCCCTCGTGATGGAAGAAAGATGAGACCTTAACAACAATAATGTCTTCACCTTAATTTTTAAAGGTAGCGGCACAATCCACCGCCGATAGTGCCTCTCGCCAACATTAAACATCCAAGTCACAGTTGTATCGGTAGTTTCGTGTGAGGGCCCATCATTTAATGTAAAACAAACCACCATTACTCCTATCTGGATGGCCGCAAAGGCACCTAGAGAGAACTGTTATGAAAATACGGAACAAAATTGAAGAAAGAAGACAGACAAAACATTTGTCCTGTCGTTGATGAACAACACGTATGATCCCATAATGTAATGGTCGTTAATACGTCTAAAATATGAACAACGGTGATTTCTCTTTATATATAAAGAATGTGAATAAGGTTACCCCTCATAAACATTCACATTGATCGACTAAAATGTTATTCGGGGTGTGTGAAAAACTCTTGGAGGTACGTGCACGAGAATCGAAAAACATTAAGTCAAAGCTTCCGGTTTTTGTCGTGTCGCAGTTGGTCTCTTCTACATTTCGAATGAGATATATGTATGCATAAACCATTTTATTAGGTCATAGTCTTATGCGGGGCAAGGCAATGGATATTTAGCTAGAGCTATAGAGAAATTTTAGGAAAAACTTAGCAATCCTCATGTCCCATGTAGCTGTAATATTTTCTACAGATATTGTGGAGAATATTAAATTATATTTTCTACAATAATATTTGTTGTTGTCAAACAATTTTGTGGAGGAAGCAGATTTGGATTGGAGGTTTGTTGACAGTGGCCAAAAAGTGGAATGCGGTTGTGTAACTTTTCATTTCCCCACCATTCCCATCAGCCGAAACAAACTATTTTCTGCAGTTGTTACTCCACATTTTAAGGGTGAGATTTTGTTTTATGCAATGTCGTTGTAAAATAAAATATGCATGGGACTACTTGATTGTAAATTTCAATGCAGCTTACCCCTCGCATGAGACCACCGCTTTAGGATGCAAAACTAGCAATTGCACATGAGTCGCAAGAAGTTACGCGGAAAGGGATCTAAATGTAGAGTAATTTTGAAAATGTTGTTGGCCTAATATTTTTTTTGTAATTTATGTATGAAATTTGGTTTGTTTTTTTAGGTTTCCATAATGATGATGGAAATTTGATAAATTAGGAAGAATGTAAAAGATAAAAATATCTACAACAAAGAAGATTCACAAAAACCATTTTCTTGTCTCTTTCGCTAACATCTTGACACCACCATAGTTTATACGTAGCCTAGATTAGTTACTTAGGAATCACACGTGAAATGTGCGATGGAAACATTGAAGGGGATGCATCGAAGAAACTAAATTTGAGGGAGTGATACATTATATCATTTGCTTGATGTGTTCCATGCACAATTATCGATACTTGTATTTGGAAATGCCTATTAGCGTAATCAATGTTTGAGGGATTGGAAAAAATAAAAAATATTTTTGTGTGTGTGTCTCGGTCCTCCTTTGATCCTATAGCTCATCTAATGTTATAAAAGGGAATGTTTCGGTTTGAATATTATGATTCGGTTGAGCGGTTAGAAGATTGTAATTCGGTTGATCGGTGTGAAGATTATAATATATTGATAAACCAACAAATCTAAATGCATGGATGTCGGTTGAGGACAGTTGGAAGAGATTTCAATCCATATGTTGAGGCATGGGTACATGCGTAGTGGGTAAGTGCACCAATCTGGGGGGCCAAAAAGTGGACAAGAAAACGAAAATGAGCAAAACATGATCGCGTTACGTTTTCTTTGGTTCGGTAATTCACGAACCTGTAATGCGTCGCATGCGTTATACTTGATTTATAAATTAAAAAGGTTCAAGCCCTATTCATTTTCTTTTTCCCCAAATGCAAGTTTGACAACAAAACCCTCGTACTGCATTCGCGTTTTATATTCGAGAGGCATCTAGCTCCCGCGATCGTCTAAGAATCGCTGCGAAGATCGGAATCGACAATGGTGCCACGGAGAAGAGGTAGGCAAAATTATTTTCTCTAAATTGCATTGAAATTTGGTAATTATATAGTAGAATTTGAATTGAATATATTTTTTTATTGTTATAGTTCCACCTCAACCACAACCAAACCCTGCAATTCCTGTGAACCCTCCTAGCCCTCCTACAATTGTTGAACATCCCTCGGGTAGTCAAGAGGATTTAACAACCCATATAGTGGAAAATAAGATTGAAATTGAGGAATTAATCAAAAAAATGAGGGATTCCCATTCTACAAACCCCCATTGTGCCTCTCTTACAAACACATTGGAGGCATTAGTGGCTCAAGTTGATGTGGCAACAAGTCAAATTGATCGTTGGACATCTTATAGAGAGCATTGTAGGGAATATTACACCAAAAAATTGTCATATGCGGATGTAAAGAAAAAAGAAATTACAAAAGACCTCATATGTGCCTTATTCACGGACCCCACCAATTTTCCTGTTTCGTTGTCATGCAAACGGTTTCCAATCCACTAGTGCAATAGTGATTTGATTAAAAATAATTTTTGGGACCGATGGTGGATGGTATTTGATTTTCCACCTTGCAATAACAACAAGGTTCCACTATACTTTTTGAGGAAACTCTATTGCAATTTTATCCTCAACGAGATCCAACTATTTTGATTTCCATGGGATTTCCAGGGCCGAGGAAAAGGCTCTGCACATGATCGACCAGGTGCACAACGTGCACCTATTCAGTAGGGTAGAGTCCCCACATAAAAGCCCCCTCACTTGAGATTGTCCCTCCAGTAGTGAAGGAGACAATAGATATTGATACACTACACACGCTTTGGGGCTATATGATACCCTTGTCTCGATATATGAGGGACATTTCGATCCGGATGTTCGTGGAGTTACACAGAGTATTCCCTCAGGCAAAACTAGTGTGAGGCCACACTGTGCTCGTCATGTGGTAGCATATGCTTAGGGTCCGAGGAGGATGAAAGTTTCATACATACTGGTGTTAGTGGAGTTTCCACTGGTGGTACACATGATAATGTCGTTATGTCAAACACCTTTTTGAGCAATACATTTGGATTCCAGACATCGGCGACACCTTCGCAAGTATTTGTTATTTTTTATTATGTATGCTACAAAAATATTTGAGTACTTGATTTACTTATATATGTTAAATTTTTTAAATAATTTTATTTGTACATGTATGCATTAATATTACAACGTGGGAGGGACCTCATCATCCCGACCACAGGTTGCGAGCACCATGCCTATATATACAATCACAGAGGTAATTTAGAATGTTAATTGTGTAAAATTTTCACGTATGAAATATGTGTGTGTGTGTTCTTATATATATATATATATGTTCAACTAACTTGACGTGATATATGTTTGATAAAGTTGATGACCTCACTAGACACACCACCATCTTTGCGAGGAGTAGAGAAAGGTGTTGTCATTCTGCAATTTCATCTGCGCAACAATTCACCAAGGTATTCAAACTACATTTATTTTCGTTAAATAGCTTGTGTAATTCATATTATGTTAAATTATGTTAAAAATAATGTCCTTCATCAGTAGCTCATTATTAAATTATGTTGATAATTTCCTTGATATGTATATACGCAGGAGTTACTGCGAATAGTAAAGCAACCTTTCATATGATTCATAGGTGTGGTGCGGTAAAAAAGTTGTATATTGATGAAATTAGTTAAAATATTGTCATTACACATACATATACTTAGTTGGTGTAAATTTTTTTGATCTACATTCAAAAATTTATTATTAACATAGTTTTATTTTGGCTAATTTTGATGTTTGATTTTGTGATCTTATGTGTATGTAGGGTTCAACCCCTTCCATTTTTACTTTGAGGGCATGAAATCCTCGAGCTCATCATTTTGATACCCTCGTTCGTGCTCCAGAGCTCCCGATGACTCATCTGAGTGTGAGATGTAGATTCAATGTGACCGAGAGATTGCGGTAAGTGTGTGTAAATGTAAAAAGTTTCATTAGCATGGTCTTATACATGTTGAAAACTTATATATTAAGTTTTGAAAAAAAAAATTGTTTACATTTACAGGTTCGACTACATGCGAGTTTAGAGCGGAAGAGGACTCGTAGTATGGACCACTTGGAGGATCAAGTCATCTCACAGATCTCCATCTATGTCTAAGGGAGGGCCTTCTTCAAGCAAGGCCAAGAGAGGGATATATTTTGATGATTAGGATGTGTGTGTGTGTGTGTGTCTTATGACATTTTTGTATGCCTATGTGCATGGCATTGTATGCACGTTCGACATTGTATGTATGCCTATATGGCATTCACTTGATATTATATGACCTATTCATGCATTTTTATATTTATTGTGCACGTTAATACAATTTGGAACTCGATATTTTTGTATGAGACCTTACATTTCTAAGATTATTTTTGTATGAAACTAATATGATGTGCACTTGACAATATAAGACATTATGGATTATTTTTTCATTTATTGGTGTTGTATACTAGTGTTTTCAATGTATAATATGCATGAAACTTTGGAAATCAATATTTATATAATGTATGTATATAAAGAGTTATCTAATCTGAGTAATTATTCGTTCAATTTATCAATGTGTATATGTGTATTTACCTTACTTGTGCTTCTTCTTGCTCATGGTCTCTTTGTATTGGTTCCTATCTTATCATGCACCTGTTGCATTCTTCAATGCTTCTTAGTCTTCTCCCCTATTAAAACACCTCGACAATCATTAGGACCATCACTAACTTGATTAATAAGGCTTCAAACACCATTGTTGTGAACATCTTACCAAAACTATCAACTATGCCCCTTAAGACAATGTTTTTGCAACAAGCATGGACAAAAGGATCTAAGGATACCCAAAAAGTCTTACAAGCTTCATTAGTTCACTTTTTCCATCCCTAAGGTGCTCCCAAAATCTTAGACTCCAACTCCTTAGAGCTCACCTTTTCACTTTTCGCTCTTGAAGCACTAACTAGCCTTGTCCCACTGTATTGTGTAGCATATATCCACTTGTATGAGGTTCTGTAGGAGAGGTATTCATAATTATGGGAGGCTTTAAGGAGTTGCCTCCACCGTGCCACAATAATAATTGTATTCTCATGAATAAACCTGATGGTGATTTGGCAATCTCAAAAACATACTTATCATAATAATGGCAAATAAATCCAACTAATAACAATTAATCATCAATAAGTAAATCGGTGGCAAGACAATCAATGTCTACTATATGCCACCTCCGAATTCCAAATTTCATTTCGTTTAAATCCCATTCGAACTAAACAAGAAAGATTTACTAGGCGATTGATAACCCCCATGTGTTCTTAGTCATTCCCCTGTTGCTCACACAATGATGGTTCTAGGCACGAGACTAGGAAATATGGTCCTAATATTGTCATGCCCTCCTAATCGAGCAATAGAAAAGTTACGAGTTATTGTTACGAAGTAATAGTGCCAAAGTTTTAATTTTTAAGGTACAATGATTACGTTGATAGGAATTCGGAAGCCATATTAGTCTTGTTGATACTTAGTACTAATTACCAATGAAATCTAATTATTCATCTTTCATTTACTTTTCTCATCTTCCATGTCATACTGAATAAACGATTTGACAGGGGATTTGCCCTCTTTGATGGTGATACACCAAATATGAATATGATCCTTGAGATTCAACCCTCATCCAACCATAATACCAGTACGAACTCCTTTGTTGGTAATGTTGCACAGTCATTGTCCTTTTTACTTTTGTTAATAGATCATGTTCTGAATTTTCCATTGTAAAGACATGTATTATATTTATATTGAGAGTAGTATGCATGGATGTAGAGGAAGAATGGCGAAGTTGAGTGCGATGGAGAGAGAAAGGACAAAGTTGAAGGAGCAAAACAGAGGTCTATTACCACCAAAATACACCGTGTGGCACCCGTAAAGGTATCTTCGATCCTACACCTCCGCACGGTACCCTCTATAAAATCCTAACTCGGTTTTATCTATATCCATTTGGTTATCTCATTGTCCTATTGTTGCAACAGTGCAAAATATTATACTTTGAGTCAATGTTTAAGGTTGTCCAATGCATTATTTTGCAAACAGAAGGTCGTGGCACCAAACCAACTATGCCAACACGTCTGGGTAGCTGTAGTAAATGCTTATGGAGGCTTCATTTTGGTGTCGGATGGTGTCATTTCCTTCAGTGCTACTTCATCTGGGCGTAGTCCTTAAGAGCCCTAAGACTAAAATATGCAATAACTTCGACGGGTGATATCTTGGTCTCCATAGAACTTGGAGAGGTATCGTCTAATCCTACACCTCCATGTCAGGACCCTCTAGAAAGCCTATCACGGTTTACTCCATCTCGATTTGGTTTTCTTGTTGTGTTATTGTTTGCAACCGCTCGAAATATTATAGTTTGAGTCAGTGTAAGGATGTCCAATGCATTATTTTGCAAACGGAAGCTCATGGCACTAAAATGAATGCACCAACACATCAAGGTGGCTAGGTAAATGCTTGCAGAGGCTTCATTTTGGTGTCGATGGTGTCATTTCCTCGAGCTACTTCATCCGGTAGTCCCTTAAGAGCTCTAAGACCAAAAAGGCTATAACTTCAACAGGTGATATCTCGATCTCCATGGTACTTGGAGAGGTCTCATCTGATCCTACACCTCCATGTCAGGACCCTCTAGAAAATGCTATCACGGTTTACTCCATCTTTATTTGGTTCTCTCGTTGTGTTATTGTTTTTGTAGAATCGCGTAAAATACTATAGTTTGAGTAAGTGTAAGGTTGTTCAATGCATTATTTTACAAATGAAAGATCGTGGCACCCAAACGACTACGCAAACAAGTCGAGTGGTCAATTAAATGCTCGTGGACGTTTTGTTTCAGTGTTGGATGGTGTCGTTGCCTTCGGGCTACTTTGTTAGGGCATTGTCCCTTAAGAGCCTTGAGACCGAACAAAACTATAACTTCCGACAGGTGATATCTCGGTCTTCGTGGAACCTTGAGAGGTCTCGTCGATCCTACGCCTCCATGTCAAGACCCTCTAAGAAAGCCTATCACAGGTTTTAATCCATCTCGATTTGGTTATCTCGTTGTGCTATTGTTTGCAACCGTGTGAAATATTACAATTTGAGTCAGTGTAAGGTTATCCAATGCATTATTTTACAAACGAAAGCTCGTGGCACTAAACCGAATCGCGTCAAACGTCAAGGTGGCAAGGTGAATGCTTGTGGAGGCTTCATTTTGGTGTCGACGCTTTCATTGCTTTCATGCTACTTCATCTGGGCATAGTCCCTTAAGAGTCTTAAGACCAAAAAAGGCTATAACTTCAACAAGTTATATCTCAGTCTCCATATCACCTAGAGAGCTCTTGTTAGATCCTACACCTCCCTACCAGTACCCTCTACAAAATATTGTCTTGGATTTATCCATCTCAATTTGGTTCTCTTGCTTTGTCTATTGTTTGTAACCATGCCAAATAGTGCGGTTTACATTAGTGTAAGGTTGTCTGATGCTATATTTTGAAAATGAAAGCTTATGGGACAAAATTGATCTGCGCACACGCATTGGGATGTCCTTATAAATAATATTAGAGGTATTTTTTTGGTTCCCTACGCTCTCGGTGCTTATGGGCTACTTCATCCACGCGTAGTCCCTTAACAACCCTAAGACCAAAAAAGGCTATAACTTCGTTAGGTGATATATCGGTCTCTATGGCACTTTGAGAGGTCTTGTTAGATCCTACACCTCTGCATTGGTACCCTCGACAAAATTTATCTCGGTTTTCCACCTTGATTCGGTTATCTCGCCATGTTATTGTTTTTTGCAATGATTGTGTCAAATAGTGCGATTTGAGTCAACATAAGGTTGTTTA
The DNA here is from genome assembly GCA_018340775.1 of Taxus wallichiana var. yunnanensis. Lineage (NCBI taxonomy): Eukaryota > Viridiplantae > Streptophyta > Pinopsida > Cupressales > Taxaceae > Taxus > Taxus wallichiana. The sequence continues at coordinate 144,033,637 of CM031236.1, forward strand.
ATGCTATATTTTGCAAACGGAAATTTGTGGGACCAAACTAACTATACACACGCATCGGGATGGCCTTGTAAATGCTATTGGAGGTGTAGTTTTGGTTCCCTACGCTCCTGGTGTTTCCAGTGCTACTTTGTCCAGTGCAAAGGTCCCTTAAGAGCCCTAAGACCAAAAAATGCTATAAGTTTGTCGGGTGATATCTCAGACTCCATGGCACCTAGAAAGGTACCGTCAGATCCTACACCTCCGCATTGGTACCCTCTACAAAATATCATCTCGGTTTTCTCCATCTCGATTCGGTCCTCTTGTTGTCCTATTGTTTCTAAAAGCATTGAATAGTGGAGTTTAAGTCAGCTTAAGGATGTCTGATGCTTTATTTTGCAAACAGAAGCTCGTTGGACCGAACCGACTACACACACACATCAAGATTGTCTTGTAAATGCTATTGAGGCATCATTTTGGTTTCCTACGCTCCTGGTGCTTCCGGGCTACTTCGTTCGGGCATAGTCCTTGAGAGCCTTGAGACCAAAAAATGCTATAAGTTCGTTAGGTGATATCTTGGACTCCGTGGCAATTAGAAAGGTCTCGCTAGATTATACACTTCTATGTTGTTACCCTCTATGAAATAATGTCTCAATTTTTTCCATATTAATTTATTTCTCTCATTTTGCTATTGTTTGTAATCGTGTCAAATATATGCGGTTTGAGTCAAGTAAAGGTTATCTAATGTTATATTTTGCAAACGAAATCTTGTGGGACTAAACCAACTGTTCACACATGTCGGGATGGCATGGTAAACACTAATGGAGGTGTCTTTTCAGTTCCCTATGCTCCCAATGCTTCCAAGCTAATTCGTCAGGTGTAGTTCTTTAAGAGCCCCGAGACCAAAAATGTTATAAGTTCACCGGGTGATATCTCGAGACTCTATGGCACCTAGAAAGGTCCCATTAGATCCTACACCTCCATGTTGGTACCCTCTACAAAATCTTGTCTCGGTTTTATCCATCTCGATTCAGTCCTCTCGATGTCCTATTGTTTGCAAAAGTGTCAAATAATGCAGTCTAAGTCAGCGTAAGGTTGTCATTCGATGCTATATTTTGTAAACGAAAGCTCGTGGGACTTAACCGACTATGCACACGCATTGGGATGGCATAGTAAATACTAGTGGAGGCATTTTTTTGGTTCCGTATGCTCTGGTGCTTCTAGCTACTAAATGCAGGCATAGTCTTTTAAGAGCCCTGAGACCAAAAAATGTTATAAGTTCGCCAGGTGATATCTCAGACTCCGTGGAACCTAAAAAGGTCGCAATATATCCTACACCTCCATGTTGGTACCCTCTACTAAAGCGCGTATCATTTTTCTTCATCTTGATCCAGTCCTCTCGCTATTCTATTATTTGTAAAAGCATCGAATAGTGTAGTCTCGAGTCAACGTAAGGTTGTTCGATGCTATATTTTGCAAATGGAAGCTCATGGGACCAAACCGACTACCCACATGTATTAGAATGGATTGGTAAATACTACAAGAGGAATAATTTTTGTTCCCTACGATCTCAGTGTTTCTGGGCTACTTCGTCCAGGCGTAGTCCCTTAAGAGCCATGAGACCAAAAATGTTATAAGTTCATCGGGTGATATCTCGGACTCCGTGGCACTTAGAAAGGTCCCATCAAATCCTACACCTATGTGTTGGTACCCTATATGAAATCCCGTCTCGGTTTTCTCCATCTCGACTCATTCCTCTCATTGTCCTATTGTTTGTAAAAACGTCGAATAGTGGAGTTTAAGTCAACGTAAGGTTGTCTAACACTTTATTTTGCAAATAGAAGCTCATGGGACCAAACCAACTACGCACACGCATCGGTATGGCCTAGTAAATTCCATTGGATGCATTTTTTTTGTTCCATACGCTCCCGGTGCTTCCGGGATACTTCGTCTGGGCATATTCCCTTAAGAGTCCCGAGACCAACAAATGTTATAACTTTACCGGGTGATTTCTCAGACTCTATGGCACCTAGAAAAGTCTCATCAGATCCTACACCTCTACATTGGTACCCTCTACGAAATCCCTTCTCGGTTTTCTCCATCTCAATTCATTCCTCTCGTTGTCTTATTGTTTGCAAAAACATTGAATAGTCCAGTCTGAGTCAGTATAAGGTTGTCCATTGCCAACCACGTGAATAATATAGGTGGTTCATACAATATAGGTGGTGAAATGAGAATTTTAATAAGATATTTTTACAATATAGGTGGTGAAATGAGAATTTTTGTTTATTGTTCCTTTCTAATATTTAATTTCCCTTAACTTCTCTTGGCTTCGAGAATAATAAATTCTCTACTAATAGTGCCAACCACGTGAAGGTGGAAGCTTTTTTAGCACCACTAACCTACATAAACATGTTAGTAAGAAATTAAATAGAATTTTAAATCCTATATAATTTTTAAAAAATCATTAAAGTAAATATTCAAATTAAATTCATGAAGAACATACCTTTGCAAATTCAATCCAATGAACCGTAAGGATCAACTATACTCTTGACAATGGCAATAATTGTTTCATAATCTAATTCACGAACCTTCCATAGATTTTTATTTAATGCCCTACCTTGATATTTGATCAATTGAATATTTGTTGAAAAAATAAATGTGAATAGTGAAGTATCTTTTGATGTACTTCATAGTCTTCAAACAACCAAGTATTTGATTTTTATAGGATATCGTTGAAGCCAAGTTCCAGTGACTACCACTGACCCAATGGGATACTCAAGGCCTTCACCATCAATAATTGTGGAAGTCAAAAAAATTCCCTCTACACAATGAGACAAAAGTAGTTTGTTCCCTCTTCGTTAAATTTTGTCACAATAACTGCAAAAACATGCCCTACATAACAAAGTAAAACTCAAGTCAAATTTAAAATACATTAAGAGTTGATCATTTAATAATTTATAAATCTAAAACATGACATACATATGTACCTTGTTGCACTAAATCAGAGACTTGGTCAAAGTTAGGTGATGTTGTCATATGATCTGAAGACACTGCAAGTTGTAATGCTCATGGAACTTGATATGTGTCGAGTGGAATTAGAGGTCTACAAGTCCATTCGTCCACCCACTTGTTGTGACTCACATTCATTCCATGTAAAATCAATGCATGATATACAAAAACATGTCATGCACCTAGTATAAATAGTCCAAGAACTTGCATTTGAACTACGGAATGAGTGCATATCACTTGATCTTGCAATTGTCATACAATCTTCATAGCTTGCCAAATGTTGTTCCTCTATCAACCAGAAATATCTACGAACCATTGAACTCTCTTGAGATTCATGGCCCATGTTCTTGACACACCAATCAATAATACTTTTTGTATTTGTAAATTTAACACCATCCTTGAACTTTAACTCTTCTCTTGCAAGTGTTATTTTCACACATGCTCCTACACCATCATGCTCTCTCACACTATTTCTTTGTGCATCTTGCTTAGCCAATAAAACATTTGTGCATTCTTAAATTGTGATGTGCAGTTATCTCGACCAAATGTAATGTTGATTGAAAATAATGTTCCTCTCATTTAAGTTTGCATAAAACACCTGAAACACCCTTGCACATATTTTGTAGAATGTGTTTGATCATCACTAATGTAGAAATGACACTCTCTTAATATTTTTTGATCTTTCTTAGTGATTTCGGAGAGTGCATGAATTTTATATGCACGAAAATAACAACTTACACCGAGTTATAGTATTGAGACTAAACCTCCATTTGTGGCTGCAATGAAGTGTAATTCTGCGAAGTCAACTACTGAAAACAATAGTACCAAGTGGGAATGTGTCATTGCTTAACTTGAATTTTTCATCCAACCATCGAGCTCTATGTGTGTTCCTTGCATACTCATAAACAATTTCCTCTCTGAATTTGACCATATATTATGATATAGGTAATTGTTTTGTAACAAGTTCACACCTCTTAGATTCTTTTCCATATTTTAATTGATATGCCACCGATTTATATTTTCTGAAACCAAGTCTTTTCCTATTGAATCAGACTCTCCTTGTGGATACAACTTTTCAATTTTGGCAAACCACCACATATGTTACACGTTACATCTAAACATGATTTGTTATACAAAATTTGTCGAATTGATTTTTCACAAAATATCGTAGGAATAAATTCCCTTACATGTTTTGGTGGGGCATTTAATCCACACTCATGCAACATGATGTCAGTATGTAAAACACAAGGTATTTGACAAAAACATCATAATGCATTGGAAATTCAACATGATGCCTACAACAAGTGGTACGTGAGCGATTGATTTTCACATAAAATGTTATGTTTATTTCAAAGAATCTTTGGCTAATGTTAATTTGTGGATTTTCATTCTTAAACTTAGAGAATAATTATGTTTGAGTCATATCTAAGAATTTTTTTGCACACGATTCACGATTACAAGAACTTATTCATGTTTTTATTGTATCTCTTCTATTCGGTGACACCCTTGTGTTCTCATTCCAATACTCTATAAGTAATTATTTTAGAATATCAGACGTATTCTTGTCTTTCATTGGGAGTCTGCTAGATAATGCCCAATAGTCGATGTTATTGACTAACTCAAGACTTTTTCATCTCCTATTGCTTTCGCTAGTGTTTTTTTGTTTAGCTTCAAAGCTCTGTTTTTTTCTAATAAATATTTTATTAGTTGTTTTATCAATTACAATACATTTAGTAAGTACACGCCGTGTAGCTTTACTATCTTTGGTGCGTCTGTTGACACCTACAATTTGGTATGCTTTATGTATATTTTCAATAATTGATGCATTTTGATAAGCAACATTAGATTTTCTTAACCCTAGGGTCTTCATTGTAGGTATCATCTTAATTAATTCCATCAATGTAAAAAATAATTAAAATCTGTGTCATTTAAATTCTCAAAGTAATTATCACAAATTTCACTAGCTTTTCTTCTCGCATTTATTTTAGACATTTTGTTAGGCATTGGTTTTATAATTTTTTAAGTGATTTGGTTTTCTTCGCAAAATGGAAGGAGGTGTTCTTAGAGGTGAAGATTCATTAACAAGGTTACTTTCTTCATTCAGTGTTTCCATACAAATTTCAGGATTAACATTTGGATTCTCAAGTAAAGGTTCAACATTTGGATTCATATCAATTTCTTCATCCATACCAACATTATCATTCAATTCAATATCAATATTCATTACAAAATCATCATTCTCTACATTTTCATTATGTAGTTCATCCTCATTTTCTTTATGTATTTCATCCTCATTTTCTAAAACATTAGGTACATTTGATATAGCAGATGTACCTTGCCCTACACGAAGTTTTTGCATCCTCTTCACTTTCTTTATTCTCATCTCTTCCAATTTCTCCAATGTCTTGTTCTTGACTTTCTTCTTGTCCTTACGTCATCTTTTGTCGCCCATGATTACAAAATATATATAGTGGGGTAGGGGACAAGATGAACTACTCAAAATTCACAAAGAATGTACAAGAATCTATAGACCAGACAGAAAGAGGATAGAAATCCCATGAAAGAGGTGAAAACAATGTTGGGGCCCCATAATTTATATGTAAAGAGCATAATGAGTACGCATTATAATGCGTACACGTTATGTTGTTCCCCTTTTCCCAAGGCATGCCTCTAGGCTTGGATCCGGTTTGGATCCCCAAGCCTGAGACATGGACTTGCATAAACACAACAAACAACATGTTTTTGCAGAAAAAATGTTTAAATGCCACTTTTTTCATAATAAATCAAATTAAAATGATCGATTCATTTAATAAAAATATGACTACGACATAGATCAAACTTTCTTCTTTCTAAAAATATATTTTTCTAATTTTTTGACTAATATAAGGTTTCCATATTATTTATTTTCTAACTATGCCTTTTTGTAGCTATTTTTAAAGTTTAAACACGTCTATCTTTCTTCATGTATATATTTTTTTGGCTCATCGAAATTGAAAAAAAAATTATACTAGCCCAAACTAGGCCTAATTCTATACATATTCAAAAAAATCTAATTTTTGATATTTTTTGAGGTAGTTAAGGGCATGTTCGAGCTATGTTATTTTTTAAAATTTAATATTTCTATACAAGAAAAATCATTAAAAAAAAGGATCCCAAACTAGATGCTCCTAGCTATCTTTCTACCGAGGGTTTACAAAAAAATACTAAATGGCGCTCAAAAAATGGTGGGGGCACGAAAGTCACTCTATTATGTTTTTAACAAAAACAGAGCACATGTTCATATTTTAGTTATTTGACCCACGTAAAATTAACCATTTTTAATAAAATTTAGTAGCTTAGAAACTAGACTCAAAATGCTACGATTCATGTTTTTACAACATCTTCCAATTTTGAGTGTAACTATTTCAAATAAGTCGTACAAGTTGAAGATTTTAATTTTTTAGAAAAAAATGTCCACTTAAGACCCCCTTTTGGTCCCCCAACTTGGTGCACTTACCCTAGTCTACATCATCTAGTCATTTGGAGAGTTAACCGATGCAATTTTTAACTACCACATGTGAAGCAAAATCGTGGGTGAGTTAAGAGAAGATCAAACTCTTGTGATCTTGGTAGTGGTGTGAGGAGATGTTATTTGCATGAAAGTACAAATTGTAATACTCAATACATAATCCATTATTAAGAGTGAGAAATATGGAAATATATTTTGGCATATGTTTAGAAGGTTTGATCAAAATGTTTTCCATAATGAGGGGAAAACAAGGAGAGAATCTTTTGGTGTCAGTGTGTGGATATGATGAAATAAGTGTTGAGTAACATAAGTCAATGTAATAAAAAATAGTATCTAGCTTAAGAATAACAATGTATTGTGCCTTTTTAGCCATATGGAGGGGTCACTCAATCATCATTATTAACTTTTTTGTTAGTTCTATGAAACCAACAATTAGGCCTTACACAACTGAAAGAAATGATTTTTTTAGAAAATATGGGGAATATGGGCTTTGGTATTTTTGTTATTTTGATTTTTATGGTGTCAAAGGTTTTCTGTTAGACGAAATTTAATATTCTAGATAAGATGAAGACATGAATGGAAAATTGGAAATAAAAAAGGTGGGAATTAAATACCTTCATGTCCCGTACTTGTTCCATATCTCAAAATTTTCCTACCCAAATAATATTTGATATATGTGCTCCACTTTATCGTCTCGCTCTCACTCGTATTATTCACGTGAGTACATTTTGTGTTTAAAGCGGTATTTAGACTAAGAATACGTTGTACTATATCATTTTTATCTATATGTAAAGGGTCATTTGAATAAACATCATTAACTTTTCCGTTAATTCTATGACACTAACAATTGAAAGAAATGGAAAATTTTGAGAAAATATGGGGAAAACAGGATTTGTTGTTATTTATTTTATTTTTTAATGATTTCAAGGTTTTCAATTAGATGGTGTTTAATTTGTTAGATAAGACGAAGGCATGAATGAAAAGTTTGAAAGAAAAAGGCAGGAATTAAATACTTGCATGTCCCGTACTTATTCCATGGCTTAGATTGTTCCCACCCAAACAACATTTGTTATTTTTGTTACACCTTGTCATCTTTATAATGTAAACGTCTGTTTATGGTGTTTTTTGATTAGTGTTATAAATGTTGAAATTACTAAAAAATCAAATGGGGCAAGGTTTACTGATACTTGCGCCAACAATCACAATGTCAGGATGATAAAATGTGGATAACGTGAAAAGGCCCCTCCTTTCGCCAAGTGAGAAGACTTGCGTATAAAGACAACTAAAAAAGATATTAGATAAAGAGGATAACGAGTTACTCGGTGAATGTCAATCCCAGAATCCGAAGGACTTCCTTGAAGGGTGTCAACTCGTTTGATACAGCTTAAACAATTTGATGATAAGAAGATAAACGATAACAATGATTAATTTAGAATTAAATGGGGGTGTAAATATCTTGTTGAGTGTTGTAAGTGGCTCAAGCTAGGGTAGTAGCTTGAAATCCAAGAAATAATCGAACTAGTCCCGTTCAACTACGTCCTATAAGATTCTTGTATGATTTCTAGGTGATCTTTGATATCTTTGATTTCGTGTAAGTGTAATAACGCATATGTTGAGTTCGTGGAGATGTCAAATTGTTCTCACATGAACAAATATGGGATGATCAGAGATTGTATATACTAGTGATTAGGTGTGAAGGACCTAGAACAACCATCTACAAAACATACATCTTATAAACAACTTGTTAGACTAGAGTCAAATTGATATAAATGTGATAATACTAAAAATGGATAAAAAGGATAGGGATCAACAATGTTCATGGAGAAAATAATATTTTTGATAAAAGGATGATAAAACATACATTGTTCAATCCCATACATAATTGATAGTGGTAAGGAAAACTAGAGAGACACTAGAATTCTGTGGGATCCAGGAAACTATGATTCAGGGGATATTTAGGGGGCTAATGAAGGAAACAGAGGTCAAGGGATCGATCGACGACAATCACTATTGAAATAGTAACTATTGTAAAGTTGGTCTAAATAAAAAACAAGGGAAAAAGCTCAATAAGGCTATGCAGGACATAGTAGACGATGGATCGTAGACTATAATGAATGTAAAAACAAGCAGATAAAGATGTGAAACAAAATACTAACCTTGAGAGATATTCTTAAGATGATAAAGCTCCCAAAGGTCGACTAGTGACATGACGATAGTTTCCAAGGCTTTTGAAGTAGGGTGTTGATGATCCTAGACGTAATGATGTTGTTTACAGTGCAAAAATGCGTCCTAAAATCCATCTTCTAATTAATCGGGAAATGGGGAAGAGGTTGGCTAAATGGAATCGATGACATTCATGTAATCGATCATCGGCGATCACGAGATCGCCGTCAATTTTTCCGCAGAGAGGTTACATGCCAACAAAGGAAAAGATGGAAAATGGTTGAAACCACTTGTCATTCAAGGTTTTAGGTTTTTGATGAATAATAGGAGGTTAGGGATTCATGTTGTGAGAGGTTAGGGGTTAGGATGGGTATGGTAAATTAGGCTAGGTTGGTTTTAAGTGGTTAGGGGAGGGTAAATGAGATTTACGTGGGTAGTTTAGGATTTACAATGGTAATTTTGAAGTGTGTTTAAGATAGAGATGATATCGATAATTATAATAATATGATTAATGTGTGTCGGGTCATCTAGGGGTGAAAAAACAATGTCTACATTTGTCCCTTTTTGCTAAGTTGTCGTTAGGCATAGCTGCGAGACAAAAACTAGCACAAGGATGCCCCTATTTTTGATAATGATATTGTTCCCCCTCAAGAAAATGGTTGACTTGTTTTTCATTGGATTGAAGAGAGTTGGATTGATTGGATAGGTTTGTTTTAAGATTCTCCAGATTTTGGGTTGTAGTCAAATGACCAGTAGGAGGAATTTGTAAAGATGGTAATAATATTTGAAACATTTGGTAGGGGACATTATATGGCCTCTGGAGGATGACGCTAATGTGGATTTCTTACAGATGTTTGCTTCGGGAAGACTACTATATGGATAGGATCCAATGGGATCATGCTTGAAAGGATATGTGAAGCCTGGGAACCAAAGGGTCAAAGGAAACATTTGCAAGGTGTTCAAAACTTGATGTATGGTCAAAATAGTGTTTGAAAAGGTGTTGAGCATCAAAGCAAAGGCATGAATCTTTTGATGAAGTTGTAGTCTAATAAAAGAGGTCTAGGTGACCAAAATAGATAAGATGTGTAAAAATATTTGAAATCGATTTACTATTATAGATCGATGACATTTGGGATAGAAAATCAATGGTGATTTAGGATCATCGATGCAATTCAAAATGAAAATATATAATCCAAGTCGGTTGTGAAAAATGGCTCATCTTTTAATGTGTCTTGTGTAATTCAGAGCTATAAATAGTTGTTTTCAGTGTTTTTGAGCAATGGAGGCAAGCAAATGCAGAGAGAAAGCAGGCAACACTCCAAGAGAGGGGTAACTAGGTTTATATTTGTTATTTGTTTTTTATTTTTGTGTATTTTTTTATTTATTTTTTGATTTTTTGAAATTTTTAGTGGGAACGCCCGATTTATGACGATTGGGTGGATCGCCATCGATTAGGTTAGGGAAAAGGTCGTCGATTTTAAATCGACGGCTATCGGTTTAAATTTTGATGAAGTTCTTAATCGATATGTGTTTTGTGTGTTTTTTATAGGCAAGGGGCACAATTTCTCTCCATGATAGGATCTCAAAGATGTTGGAGAGGATTAGGGCCGATGTGACAAATGTAGAGTGGGCCCATTTGATGGTTGTTAGATTAGGAGGATTCTACCACTACTAGCCGATTCCTCAAGATGCAGGATTGATGGTAGCTTTGATTGATAGATGGGAGCCGAGTACAGGGACATTTTGGTTCCATACTGGCGAGATGACCATCACATTGGAGGATGTGTACATGATTATGAGATAACCAATCCAGGGTGAGAAAATAGTACCTATCACCCAGAGGCCCATCTTGATGTTATGAGGCAATTGTATGGAGATGATGCCCCAAACATTAAATACACATCTAGGGTTTTCATATTGAGACCTATTATGATGGAGAGGTGTCAAGTAATTGGTTGATGTCAATAACTATGTTAGTTATTTCATGTTATGCACTACTAGATTCGGGGGTGGCCAATTTTCTTGAACACTTGTGGGTGTCATTACTAAGATTATGGAGCATCAAACTATGTATGCGTGGGGTTGTGCATTATTGGATCAGGTTTATCATTAGTTGTGGATGTTTGTTACATGTCGGAGGTATGGGTTAGATGTGGGATTTTACTTTGCATTGTTGGGCGTATGAGTATATAGTTTTTGTGAGTCCACCAGCCTACCTTGGGGAAGGAGACTCGGCGAAGTTTGTATTGGGGTTCATGAGGTGGCACTTTGATTGGATGAAAGATGATGGAGTAAAGAGAGATCATACTTATTATGCCAATCAATTACGGAGTTTATCCATAGATGATGTAGTCCGAAAACTATACGTGGAATGCCTGCATGGCCTGGGATGGATGGAATGTTGGCGGGGTTGAGGAGGGTGTGGTGGATTTGAGGGTGGAGGGCGAGATGATAGAGGGAGTATAGTTTCCTCGGTGCGAGACAGCTTTGGGTTTTCATAAAATATCGCAAGCGAGTCGATTTTCTATCGAGGAGATGACTCAAAGAGATACTTTATTACGTTAGTAGTAGATGAGGCCGTGTGAACTAAGGAGGTAGAGGAGCCGAAGGTGGTAGATGTTGATGATGTTGGGGTGGTGGAGGGATTTAGTGAGTGGTGGAAAGAGAAGTGAGCCACTTGTGAAGATAGGGTTGGGAGGAGGCATAAGGGTGGAGAGGTAGAGGAGGAGGGTGATGGTGGGGAGGAGATGATGCAATTATAGGCATCTTTTGATGCCTTATGATTGGAGAGGGATAGAATGGTGGTGGTGTGGGACACCGCTCTCTCAGGAGCGGGACATGTTGTTATAGGAGAGAGACCAAGCACGTCTAAAGAGTGATGCCTATCTAGCAGCAATGAGATATATATCGTGAGTAGGGGCATTACGGGAAAAGTATGGGGAGATTGGGGGGGCAACGTCGAGAGGCTATCAAGAGTGTAGCCTAGAGAGTAAGGCCTAGTGTAGGGTAGGTAGTGGTACTTGCAGGTTTAGTTCTAGTAGCGGGAGGGCATATGGGTCCTCCTAGTTTTGTGACCATTGAGAAATATCAAGCATTGGGTGAGGAGATGAGATACTATGAGTGCTTGGTGAAAAAGTGTCTACTGGTGTACCTCGTTATGTTGGGCACAAAGCGAGCGAGTGAATATCGGCTTAACAGGCTACCTTAACGAGCACCGGAGCATCACACGACCACATAGAGATTCGGGGCTTGATGGAGGAGCCGTAGGAGGCTATAGTGGCAAGTGATTATAAGACTTTGATTTTTACCAAATAGTATGTGGATTTTGTACATGACTCAAATGTATATGAGCCCTTCTTAGGCCTTTTGTATAAACATTTGATGATATATATATATATATATATATATATAAAATTTTGGACTCATGTGTTGTTGATTTATGTGTTATATGAGTTTATAACGAGATGTTGAAATACTAGATGTGATAGAATTGTTTAGATGTGTATGATATGATGTGACTCACAATGTAGTGATCTTGATGTATGTTTTAAAATTTACTTTAATAATGGTTAGGAGTAAATATTAAATGTTTTCTATTTTGAACTGGATTCGATACATATGTGATTCGATGGTAAATTAAATATGTTTACCAATGCACTTGAGGCCTTGTAATAAAATGTAAACATATAACTAACAATAATTAGTCACATGTAAGATCATGGATGTACATGGAAATGAGATTATGTACCTTCTTACAACATGGGAAGGATTGATGTGTAGTTTGTATAAGGGGAGTAGATTCTCCTTTTGATGGCTTTATAGGCTTATGCCCCAACTAGATTTTATTACGCAAATTGATCAATGCGGGAAGTTTTCTTTATTGATGGGAAATTTGATCGATGTGGGAAGATTTCCTAGGATGCTTTTGATATTTTTGACTTTGATATGAAGGTTGATCATGTGGGGAACCTTTTTGTAATGATATGGGTAGCCATCCTTTGAGGGAGTGGTATACGATTTTATATTTAATAGAGATATCCATCCTTCGAGAGGATCAATCTATATGTTGATTGACAATTGTCCTTCGAGGGATCAATCGTATTTTGATAATATGATTAATAGATGTCCTTCAAGGGATCAGTCATATGATATTTGATAATGTGAATCTAGATGTATATTTTTGACATTTATTTAAAGTTGAGGGTAGACCTAATATACCATTCAATGAGAGGGAAAAGGTGTGTAAAAACTACACATGTGACCCCTTAGCATGTTTTCAATTGGTAGACAAGGGAAAGATGGGAGTAATGATTGTGGGGTTCCTACTAAGGAGGAACTTGTCCATGTGGAAAATGTGATGAACAGAGCCATGGTGTTCATCTTTAAAGTCGTGATTATAAGATATTGATGGTAGACCACATAATTCCAAATCATTACAATGGTAAATGATAAGTTAGTGGTGGAATGAGATCTTTAATGTGACTAATGTCATGAAAGTAGATGTGTTAACAATAGAAAGGTTGTAAGTGCAAGGCATTTAGAGGTTCCTTTTAGTTTACCATCAAGGGAGGCTAAGCGATAGGATCCCAACCCATATTTTTGAGTGATGACATATGGACTGATCCAATTAGGGGAAAACTTTCCATGTTTACTCCTTTCTAGAGTAGTGACATTTTGATTCTCTTTAAGGACAAGATCACCAATGTTGAAGTCATGTTCTTTGACATGTTTTTTATGGTCTTTTGATGTGTTCTTGGTAGACATAATGATGTTCGAGGTCTATTAGGCGGCGTTGATCTAACAATTCAAGTTGTGCTAAGTTTTCTTGATGATAATCCTCATCAAAGATAAAATATCTAGAGGGACACGTGGAGAGATGGGATTTAAACTTTGAGGGTAGACCCACCTCGGAGCCGTAGACTAAATAGAAGGGCATAGCACCTGTAGGAGTACAAATGTTATTTTGATAGTCCCATAGAGAAACAAGATTTGGAGATTCCAATACCTTCTTGTTAATAGTTTTCATGAGGATTTTGTTGAGTGTTTTGTTAGAAGCTTTAGCTTGTCCATTTGCTTGTGGATAGTAAGGGGATGAAAATATTAGCTTGATGTTGAAAGTGTCACATAATTTCTTCACTTCCTTATTTTTGAAAGACTTTCCATTATCTATGATAAGCTTGTGAGGGATGTCAAGCAACATATTATGTGTTAATAGATGAAATTGACAATTTTATTTTCTAGTAGTGGAGACCATGGGAATGTCTTTGACCCATTTAGTGAAATATTTAGTAGCGGTGATGATAGAGTGATGTCATTATGAGGAATGAGGGTTGATGAGGCCAATGAGGTCAAGTCCCCATTGTGAGAAAGGCCACAAATCTTGAGTGGGTTGTAGGGCCTAACTTGGGATGAGTGAGGTTGGAATGTTGTTGTTGTTGACATTTAACATATTTCTTGACGTATGCATAACAATCTTGATTAAGGGTAGGCCAGTAATAGCCCATATGTAGGATGCATTTAGAAACATTGATCATACGATTGAAGTTTCCACCACGTATACCATTTATGGATAGGTTTGGATAGCTTTAGTGGATTCATGAGATTTGAGGCATCGAAGGAGGAGACCTTGAGTGGAATGAGTGATGTGAGAAAAGCCATGGTATTCACAATTTTTTTGGAAGATCATGACACTATTTGGATGGTGTAGTGATCAAAGGATTTTAGGAGGAATTCAACAATGTTCTTATATTTTTGTAAAATTTCATTCTTACATTGATAAATTCTTTTGATTTAGTTGATGATGAGTTGAGAGTCTCCATAAATGTCTAGAATTTGAACACCAAGCATGATTTTTGTTTGGATACCCATGATGAGAGATTCATATTCGGACATGTTATTAGTGCATTTGAAATTTAATTTAAAGGATAAAGGGATAAGAGTACCCCAGGGAGGTATGATAATGAAACCAACCTCCTCCCCCTACTGACACTTAGAACCATCGAATAAAAGTGTCATTATGATAGGAATATATTGTTGATCAATGGTGTTAATGGATTCATCGGGAAATAATTTGTGAGGTAGTTGATTATCAAGAAGGGGAACTTTTGCGAGTTGATCAATGATGGCTTTCCCCTTGATATATTTCTGCGACATGAATTCCATATCAAAATCAGTCATGAACATGAGTCATCGAGTGATACGGTCACTGTGGTATGGTTTAGAATGCATGGCTTTGAGGGGATTGAAACTGTGATAACGTAAGTTTTATGGTTAAGGAGATAGTGACAAATTTTGGAAGTTGTGAAGTACAAGGCACAACATAACTATTTTGCTTCGATGTAGCATGTCTCGTAGTTATAAAGTGTGCAACTTATGTAGTAGACAACTTGTTCTCTACCCTGCTCATCTCGATGTGCTAGCATAACACTCGGGGCATGGTCGGTAGCAGATATGTATAGATTAAATAGTTCCCCCTCATGTGAAGGCACGAGCATGGGTGGTGATAGAAGGTATTGCTTGAGGTCCTCGAAATATTTTTAACAATTGTGATCTAATTTGAAATGGACATCCTTTCAAGGAGATGGTGAAAAGGTTGAAAATGATCTGAAAAATGAGAAATGAAACGGTGGAATGATTAAAGTCTACCTTGGAGGCTACGAAGATACTTGATATTATAATGAGTAGGCATCTCGATGATGGATTTGATTTTGGTATGGTAGACTTCAATGCCCCTGATAGAAATGATGAACCCTAGGAGTTTACCAATGAGAAAACTGAATACACACTTGGTCGGGTTAAGTTAGAGGAAGCATTGAATAAGACGGGAAATGATGACATCAAGTATGGTGAGATGGTCTCTATGTTGTTTAGATTTTCCTATAAGATCATCAACATAGTCTTCCATGATCTTATGAATGAGATCGTAGAAGATGTATGTCATAACATGCTTGACAGTGGCCCCCATGTTTTTTTGTCTCCAAAGGGCATGATGTCGTAGTAAAAAGTCCCCCAAGGAGTAATGAAGTAGGTTTAATGTTGGTTGTCTATCATGACAAGGATTTGATTGTAGTTATAGAAGCCATCCAAAAGGGATAACATCTTATGGCTTGCGGTGAGGTTGAAGAGTTGATCGATGTTAGGAAGAGGGAAGTTATCTTTAGGACAAGTGAGATTAAGATCTCAAAAGTCTATATAAATGCGTAACTTTCTAGAGGATTTTGTTATGGGTACAATATTAGAAACCCATGTGGATAGTCGATGGGTAATATGAAGTTAGCATAAATAATACATTATAACTCCTCTTTTATGAGGAGGGCTACACGAGGGTGTATCCTACTACTTTTTTTTACAAGCGTGGTGTTGGTGATAGTGACGATGATGTAAACAAATATGTTAGGGTCAATACTTGGCATGTCACTATATGACCATGCAAAGGCTTGACTATGTTTTGAAAGGAAAGCGATAAAGTCTTTTAATTCTTCTGAATCTAAAGATTGACCAACTTTAACTATATGAGGGTCTTGTGAAGTCCCTATGTTGACGTCGATAGTGGATTCGTTAAGAAGTGTAGATGTGTCATGGTGGTAGAGTCTTTTGAAGGTAATGATCCTCTACCCCCATATAAGATAAGATGGATTGGTCATCAGTGACATTGAAGAATATCAATGGTAGGGAAATATTCCTCTACCATTTGAGGTTAATGGAATGGTCTCAATCTCATTATTAGTCTAGTAAGTGAGTGGTCCTAAGGTGATCTTATTGATAAAAAAAAGTTAGAGGGGATGGAATCAACATCATCTATTTTGATCGAATGTTCGGGTGAAGCGGATGACTCTAATTACACTACGGGTCCAGATGTGGTGATCGTGGAGGTGTCTTGAGGAAGGTTTGTCAAAACCTAGTCCATATTTCTCATGAGGTTTGTGGGACTGGTCAAAGACCAAGTCATGTATACCTTGTTTTTAGTGTCCTAAACCAAAACCCTTTTAGGCACAATGATGAAGATAAATTTGATTAAAGGATTGATTGTATAGAAATGATAAATCAAATATATATGGTTTAACATGCATGTTGATTGTTGTGATGTGGGGAAGGACGATTGATCCCTCCATATATGAGATTAGTTTTAAGATGAGGAGGGCCAAAGGAGATTATATCTTCAAAATTGGGTTCATACATAGGTTTTTTTCTCAGGCTTCCCATTTATTTTTGGTGTAGGAAGTGAGTGGATGGCTAGAAGGTGATATTACCCCCCCAATAAAAGACATTGCATGACATCTTCGAAGGAGCTATCGTCTGGTAATTTAGATGTCACAACAAAAGAACTAGTAGAAGTTCTTTAGAGTAGTAGAGTTTTTAAGGAATGAGCACGTCATTAGGTCTATAGGTCATGTGACATGATTTTAAGGGTTTGGGTCGGTAGGAAAAGTAAAGGTTTTACCTTCGTGTTTGTATTTTAGACAACGATGTAAGGTGGATGGGATTCAACGCAAAGCACATATCTTTGGTCAATCCAACATATATTGTATCTTGAAACTCTCCTTCTACAAGATAGAAGAGTTCATGAAGGATCTCAATACCTACTTCGATAGGTAGGATAGTCGTGCTTAATGTAGGGGTAATGGTGTCGCTAAAGGCACACAATACTACAAGTGACTTTGGTGAAAATAGTGTTAGGTAGTTAGACCTTGTTGAAGGCGTGGGATGATATAATATTGATGCTAGTGTCATTGTCTATCATAACTCTCTTGATGTAAGTGTCGTTGATTTGAGAAATGACAAAGAGTGGGAGATCATGATATTCGGGTTTTAAAGATGGGATTTCGGAATTGTCGAAAGTGATCACAAAGTGGAAATTTTGAGGGTGTTAACCAAATTTACGAATGGACGGAGATCATCTGATGGTATTGATATGTATTGAAGGGCCTTAATCATTTCTTGCTAATGTTGTGGAAAAGTTTGGACAAGATCGTAAAGATACATCTTCACGGGAACTTGATGAAGTTGTTTGATGATGGTATTTTTTTACAAAAGAGGTGGATTGGGTATGTGGAGCAATAAATATGGATACCTTTGCCTTAGAAGAGGGTGGAGGATTAGATGATCCAAGAGTGAGAGGGATAGAGACCTTGAGCGGTTTTGATATGAAACCTTAGGGTCTTCTGCGTGGGCTTTGGTAGTTATATTAACAACATCAATGATGGAGTGGAGTCTTACTGGAAGAGGCCTTACCCTTGTTGGAAGTGGATGTGATGTTGGATGGTGGTTTTGATAACATGGTTTTATGGGTTGGATGATTTTGATTTATTTAATTGGATGTTCTAGATCTACGTGGAGAAGCCCTTTATTAACAAGGCTTCAAACTATAGCATGGAGGGATTTACAGTCCTCAGTGGAATGTTCTAAAGTATGTTGATACTTACAAAATGCTTCGAAGTTGTACCAAGAGGGTTTCCACCCTCGAGATCCAGATGACTTGATATGAGGTAATGTTATGATGGATAATTGGATGAGATTTTCAAGGGTTTTAGTATAATATCCTGTCGAACTTGATGTTGAGGGATTTGTGTTTTGTTTGATGACTTAGAGGTTAGGCGAATGAGGTCATTTTTTTGTGACACATTTAGGTGTTAGTCGAGGAACGACCTTGGATTTGTGATGGCGATTGTGAACTTTGTCAAAAGATGAGGCCCTAAGATGGAAGACAAGGGTTTTGTATTTTGTGATGGGGTTGTTTGATGACTTTGTTGCACAATTTCAATTTTTATGGATAAGTGGTTTGTGGGTTGTATAGTGGATTTATTGAAGTTATGTATATGATGTCTAGTGACGTGATCATCAAAAGAGATTTTAAGTATTTCCACGATGGGTTTCTTTTTTAGTTATTTTGAAGAGACCACGGGAGGGTTTATAGGTGGTGGATATATAAAGGTCTAAGGTCTTGTCGGTGGCAAGATTAGATGAGTTGGATGATTCTATTGGTGGCTCCATAGTAGAAACACTAGGTGTTAGAGGCGTAGGTAGGAGGTCTTTAATAATGTCGATGGTGTGATGAGATTTGATGACATTGGGTGGGGTTGGGTTAGTGGAAGGTGCATGATTAGGAAAGGGTTGTTTAAAGATGTCCAAGATCTGATTCAGAGGTGCATTCAAATTGTCAAGTTGTAGGTCACCTCGGTCAATAAGCTCTTAGAGGATGTTTCTAAATGAATGACACATTTTGATTTTGTGGCCTCAAACCCGATGGTTTTTACAATAGTCATTTTTTCCATACTAAGATGGTTTTGAAATGAATGTGTCGATATTTTGAATAGGTGGGAGCATGATCATACATTCGCTAGGAGCTTGTTGAATACCATGCTATAGGATTATCCGATAGGTGTAGAGTTACGTTGAGGTCGGGTGCGTTTCGAATATGAATGACCATTAGAGGTGGCTTTCATGATGACCACATTTGTTGAGCCTTTGGATTTATCATTCTTTGGAAGAAGGTTTGAATGGGGACTTGAGATTTTCTTTTTTGATCGAGTTTAACTTTACCATCTTCGAGGGCATAAATTTCTAATTTGCGAGCCATGGTAAAGGCTTCGTAAAATGTTTGGAAAGATTTTATCCAAGTGTTGACAATATGTCTATAACGCATGATCGAGCAAACAACCGAGTCAATTCGGTTTTGGGGAGGGAGAAGGATAGTTGATTAATGATACCGCACAAGTGGGTGATAAAGTTTGCGATAGATTCTTCTTTGAATTGTTTGATAGTGTAGAGATATGTAATGGAGATTTTATGGGTGATGTTGATGGAAAAGAGTTCCATGAATAATTGTGTGAGTTGTGCGAAGGAAAAGAGGGAATACTATAGGATGTTATTATACCAATCGAGTCCAAATCCTACTAAGGACATAGGAAATTAGTGCAACATGAGGTCTTGATCATGTGTGATGAGATAACATGCATGGAAAAAATCTCAGATTTGTTGTTAAGGGTCCTCCTTACTATAGAATTTAATAAACTTCAGGAGTTCCCAGTGTGGGGATAGGATTTGAAAGGTACTTATGGATGAATAGATTTTTACAAAAATTCATATGACAGGTACTTTTAGGGCACATGGTGACAAATTCAAGACTAGAAATCCTATTCATCAATTCTTGTAAAGGATAATTTTATGATGATTATTAGGGATTGACCAATGATGAGGATTTGATTGTTGGTATAGATGATAGGGTAGCAAGACATTGTCTTTAAAGAGGAACACTCATGGGAATGCTATAGGCAGGTTGTGAAACCAAAGATTGTGATGGTTGGATATATTGATAGGGGATGGGAATGGATGTGTTGATAAGGGGTTGAGATGGATGTGGTATATATTGAGAAGGGATAGAAGTGTTGATAAGTGGTTAGGATGGTTGTGGTATATAGTGAGAATGTATTTGTGAGACAAGGGCAATCGATGCCTGTTGTGAAGAGGGTGAGTGATATCAATAGAACCGGTGTTGATAAGGTGTATTGACGCTGGGATATACATGACTATATTTTGGATAGAGGATGCGCATTTTTGTGAAGGGATAAGTGGCGTTGTATTAGGGATATCAAACGAACTTACAGGAGGTGGAGGAGAATCACTAGAAGCTACGGGCTAGATGTGGAAGGGGATGCGTTAGTAATATTTTGTGAAGTTGATGAGCTTGATGAAGGATTTAATGACAGGATAGATGTTTATTGGACGTGTCTTGTGATGCAACAACATTAAGGTTGAAATTGATGACCGAGACCCATGAAGCGGGTGACACTCCCATTCCACCAATAATGGAGTAATGATGAACTTGTTAGATGACCAAACCTAGATCGGGGTTGATGAGCCAGAAGTGTTGAAGGTGACAGTAGTGATGGGAGGTCATTTTTCGGTGTTGGTTGTTGGAGGAAGACACCTTAGGAAACAAGATAAGAGTTAAGGGCAACTAGGTTAGAATCTAGGATTTATGTAAAAATTAGATCACCAATATTGAAGAAGCATGAGCTAGATGGATCTGGAATTTATGACATGGATGATTGGATGCTTAGGAGAATGAGGAGGTTCTTGATTGGTTTTTAAAGGTGATCGAGTTGTTCAATTATGTTGGGAATGTTTTGAAGGCGAGTCTCAATATTGTCTAGGGACTTGTTGAAGACAACTATACATGTTATCAATGTTTTGTAAATGAGATTTTTCTTTGGTTAGAACCATAAACTATAAAAAAATTAATGGAGAAACATAAAAAAATCAAAGTGGTTGATTACAACTATTGTAAACAAGTCGGATAATAATTTTCACTATCTTGATTAAGTTAAGAAAGGTGTGAAATGTGTAAAATGGCTAAACAGGTACTAAGAGAAAGTTGTCTAAGGTTGGTTTCGGTAACTTAAAGGTGGAGTCTTCGATATAACCAAAGGTACGTGAATCCGTAATCTATGTTGGTGTCATGCGAGGTGTGGTATTGGGGTCTACCCCCTCACTTCACGTCCCGTGATGATAAGGGTGTTAGGTCCTTATCCGATATAGTGCCCACCATATTTTTATACTTGCAAGAACACCGAGGCAACTTATCTCTTGGTGATGAAATCCAATTAGGTCCATTTGGGAAGGAGTGTTTAGATGTAAATTAAGTTTGATGTGGTTCAGTTGTGTGTGAAAGGAGTTTTTGTGAATGCAATTCCTTGAAATCCTAGTTAAACTATGTGAGCAAACAAATATGAATGTTCATTTTAAGATCCCGAGGAAACATTTAATTCGACGAGAAAAACACATAAGATGTAATGCTAAAATAAATTGATGAAATAAAACCAATCCAATCCAATCATATTACATATGTAATGTGATAACTATAGATGTAAATAGAGATAGGCACCCCCTCCCCCTCTATATAGATGTATATGGAAATATCAATATCAATATCTAGTTAGTAGGCTTTGGTATTGATAGGTTTGTTTGATCTTGATTGATACCTAATCACTTTTCCTTTTTAATTTTAAATTAAAATATTTTTAGCAATAACAACAATAAGACGCTCCAAGCTAAAAGGTTAGATGGAATTTTCATCAAAAGAAATTAAATATATAAATTCTATATCAAAAGGGACTAGAGGGGTCCCACCGAACGTGCCAAGATGTTTATGGTGTTTTTTGCTTATTGTTATAAATGTTGAAAGTACCAAAATTCAAATGGGCCAAGGTTTACCAATACTTGCTCGACAATCGCAATGTCTGGATGATAGAATGTGGACAATGTGAAAAGGATCCTCCTTTCACCAAGTGAGAAAACCTACGTATAAATACAATTGAACAAAGAGATATTAGATAAAGAGGATAATGAGTTGCTCAACAAATGTTGATCCTAGGAACCCGAAGGACTTCCTTGAAGGGTGTTAACTCATTTGATACAATTAAGTGATTTGATGATAATAATGATTAATTTAGAATTCAAGGGGATGGAAATATCATGTTTAGTGTTATAAGTGGCCTAGGCTAGGGCGGTAGCAAACTTGAAATCCAAAAATAATCAAACCAGTGCACTGTCGAATGCATCTTATATCTCTCATATGATTTTTAGTTAATCTTTGATATCTACGATTTACTGGTGTAAGTGCGATGACACACAAGTTGAGTTCATGGGAGATGTCAAATTGTTCTGCATTGACGACGACTACTAGGCGATTGAGAGATCGTATATACCGGTGATTGACTATGAAGGACATGGGACAATCATATACTGAGAACATACATCTTACAAAAACTTGTTAAACTAAAGTTAAATTGATATAAGTGTGATAATGTGAAAAAATGGATAAAAAGGACAGGATTGACAAAAATTGGGAATCAATGGTGATCGGGAGAAAATGCTAGTTTTGATAAAAGGATGATAAAACAGACACTATTCAATGCCAAAAAAATTGATAGTGGTAAGGAAAACTAGAGAGACTCTAGAAGTTTGTGGGATCCAAGAAACATAGATTCGAGGATGTTTAAAAGGCTAATAAAGGAAACAGAGGTCGAGGGACCGATTGACGGTGATTGGGGATCGACGGCGAACACTGTGGAAATTGTAAATATTGTAAAGCTGGGCTAAATAATTAAACGAGGGACAAATATTGAGAAGGATATGCATGACAGAGTAAATGAGAAATCATATACTATAATGAATGCAAAAACAAGTTAATAAAGATGTGAAACACATATACTAACCTTTAGAGATATTTTGAAGATGATAAAGCTCCCAACAGGTTGACCAGTGAATTGATGATGGTTTCCAAGGCTTTGGTTGTAGGGTTTTGATGATCCTAAATGTAATGATGTTGTTTGTAGGTGTAACAATGCGTCCTAAAATCCAACTTTTGATTAACTAGGAAATGGAGGAAGAGGTTGGCTAAATAGAATCGACGACGTCCGTAACGATTGTCAATGATCACAGATTGTCACCGATTATCCGCAGAGATTACAAACCAACAAAGGAAAATATGGAAAATGGTTGAAACCAATTTTTATCCAAGGTTTTAGGTTATTTGATGAACAATGGAAGGTTAAGGATTCGAGTTGTGAGAGGTTAATGGGTTAGGATGGGTAGGGTAAATTAGGATATGTTGGTTTTAAGTGGTTAGGGGAGGGTAAATGAGATTTATGTGGGTAGTTTAGGATTTATAATGGTAATTTTGAAGTGTACTTAGGATAGAGATGATATTGATAATTATGATAATATGATTAATGTGTGTCGGGTCACCTAGGGGTGAAAAATCGATGTCTACAATGTCTTTGATTGGATAACATTTCATTTGTTAAATAAGATGAAGACATGAATGGAAAGTTAGAAAGATAAATGTGGGAATTAAATACCTACATGTCCCACACCTATGCCAGAGCTAGATTGTTAGTGCCCAAATAATATCTACTATATGTGATCCACTTTATCATAGTGATCTCACTTGCATTATTTATATGATTGAAATATGCACTTAAAGAGGCCATAATAATAAATGGTGAGAATCCAATATGTTATAGGTTTGAAACCCAACCACAATGTTGGCTTCTTGTAGAAATTTATAGCCCTCTTTTAGTTTTAAGTTCAATTAATTGTAGGAGAATAGGGGATATGTAAAAAATTAACGATAATTGAGCCCCTTTAGTAGTTGGTCACATGAGTGATAGGTATATTTTATATGTAGATCGAAATTTTTAGAATGAGATCCCATATGATGTCTTATGTTCTTAAGTAAAAATTTCTCTATGATTAACAAGAAGGGATTTTTACTAATAAAAACATCGAACCAGTACCTTGTAATGTCCATGTGTGAATGAGATAACTTTATTCATCATTTAAGATCTGATGTACTTACTCTAGGTTGAAGCATCTTATTTCTTGACAAATCTAGCCATGGAATTCATGAAGAAAAGAATCAATACCCATATATAAATCCAAAAGTCATGTAAGTTGGATCTACATGTGGGTGTAAAGAGAGATAACATAGAAAAATAATTGTCGGGAAGAAGACAACAATGCTTATATTATAAACACACCTCGACTCTAGAGGCTCTTGAAATATTGGACCAACAACCTACCTACATGTGTGATTCCACTTTATATCCTGAAAACAAGGGATGCGTGAACAATCAATGATAAATGAGCCCCTCCAACAGTTGCTCATATGAGTGGTAAGTAGATTTTCTCTGGGGATCAAAATTTTTATACAATGAATCCATATGATTTCTTATGTTGTTGAGTGTAAATTTCTCTAGGATTTACAAGGGATTTTTACTAATAAATCAACTAAAGTGTATCATGTAATGTATAGGTGTGAAAGATTTTCCTTGTTTTCTTAATTTAAGATTTGAGGTAAGTTTACTCTGTAGACATTAAATCACACACATTGGGTACATTTCTAGGTCCTAATCACATACCACTATCCATATGATTCCTAAGCGAAAAAAGTATTAATTGACATCTATCTTTGGCCTCTTTTCTTTCTTTCTTTATTTCTTTGTGCTCTTACACACCCCACTTTCGAGTTTGAATTTCACTCCTTTATCTTTCTTAAGCACCAGGCACCAACGCCCCTAACACTCTTGTACTCTTTGGGCACCCCCATCTCTTTATATCTTGCTTGCCCCTTTTGGTCTTATTTCATATTTTGGGCGTCTTGTTTTCTTGGTGGTCGACCTTACGGGTTAATTATGAAATTTAAGCAAGGGAATCATATAAATATAAAGCTATGTGATCAAAATAAAGGACCAATCTCTAAGCATCTATTACTATCACCTAAGGTTTCATCCAAAGGCATTTCAAGAGCATCAAAGCATCCATCTAGCTTCATTCAAGGGACAAGGATTGCATTTTTGCATACATACATAGGAGGGGAAGTTCATTATTCCATCCACACATATATCTACATTGCTACATCTAGCTATTTCTCGTTATTCAAGTGCATCTTACACAAGAGCCACCCAAGGCACAATTCTACACATACGCACACAAAACTACATAGAGTCTGAGATGTAGTGTAACACTAAGTTATAAGTTCACTTTGTCAGGTGACCTCCGGGGTTAGTTTGACCCCCCATTTGCATCTTTTTCTTTTCGGGATTTGATGTGTTTTGGGTTTTTCTAAGAGATCATTTGTTTTGTAGGTAACATGTGAATTCAGTGGGCATAGTGTGAAAAACAAGCGACCAACAACGAATAATAGCGAACATATTGTGACACTACAACAATCAATTTATGACGTTACGAGTAGTCATGGGTGGCGTAACCAATCTCCGGTGTCCAAGTGTTCCCGACCTGATCTAGGCACCCCAATCCCGACTTTTCTCGACAATTCTATGATTTTTGGGTTCGGTTGCGGCAAGATACTCCCCGCTCATCAATTTTCTAGCTCAATACATATTCATAATTATTGTGAAATCAACTAAGTCTCAGTAATTCCATCTCTTTCACTTAGGGTTTCAAATTTCCATATGTTTATTACTTAGGTCAAATATGTACTTTATTGTATTATCTATTGTGTTGTGACTTTGCAATTAGGGCTTTACAATTTTTCTATATTTGTTAAATCATTTGGTAATCCTATCTCATTTGAATACTCTTGGATCCTCATTTTCTTCTTTTGTGGCTCCTACGGTCTCTCAAGTCTCCTTGCTTCAATTGCTTAAAATACACCCATCTTACAAAGATGCTCTCCATGATTCCTGTAGACACTTTGTATCTTCCTATAAACATGCCACCTTCACAAGTCGGTTCCATCTTCACTCGTCTCTTCCATGACTTTATTAATGCTAATTCTAATCAATCTATTTACAAATCCATTCAAGCTTTACATTTTTATTTCAAGATAAATTTCAGGCTCAAGAATCCACGATTATATCTCTTAAATCTTAAATCCAACATCTTAAGGATGTTTCTCAGGCTCAAGCTAGTTCTTCTTCTCATCCTCATTTTATGTCTTTTACATGTGCTCATATCAGTGAACCTCAAATCTTACTGCTCTACGTGCCTCTTAAGTTTGAGCTCAATTCTAAGTAACACAATATTCTTCTGCAACTCATGACTCATCAATTAATCAAATCACCATCTACTCATCGTTATCCTCTTTATCATCTTGCAAAATATCAAGGTCATCCATATTACAATTATCATCGAATCAAGGGACATAATGACAATGATTTCTATGCTCTTAAGTGACAAATCAGCCACCTTAAGCATTATGCTCTCATTTCATTTGCTACACAAAATGCTCCTATAGGTTCATCTCCACTTGCTACATCTCATTGGGTTCCTAAATCTGATTCATCTATGTCTAATGAGCATCATGTCATCACTTCTAATGTTTCTTCTTCTATCATTCAATCACCTCCTTAAGCAACCACCTCTTAAAATCAATCTAACACCTCCCCTTCTCAAGTCTTCTACTGCATTACCAAGTCAAACTAAGAAACCACTCACTAAGCAAGACCAACAAACTCTAGATGGTCTCTCTTGACTTCCACCATTCAAGATTCCTCCCCATCCTACTCCACTTCCATTCCCGATTCATTTTTTCAAAGCAACTACTCCTTCTATTGATGACCAGGACACATTTCAAACTCTGCCACCATCGCATGGTCCCACTTGCTTTCGCTACCATTGTGTTAGGTCTCTCTCTTATCACGACACAAATAATGCTCTCCCATAATGACATGGTATCTCTCATGTCGTTGCATATACCTCCATAATTAGCACACTTGGGGGCATCATGCTTACTTATCTCCCTCTTAGCATCCTCATGTGTCTATTATTTCTACTCACATGCTTCGTGCTTCATAAATCATCTCTCCGAGCATCATTACACATCTTGATACACTTGTATAATCATTACCTATGACGCACTCTCGTGATACGGTTCACACTTGAATCTTGAGGGCATACTACATCCATGAACCTTACATCATACACACTACATATTTCACACTCGGCACATTCACGACACATCTTTCTAGCATCACATTCTCACACATCGTCACTACCTAATGACGCACTCTAGTTTTGCGGTTCATACTCGACTGCCGAGGGTATAAATATGAAATTAGCCTCACCACACTCACTCACTTTATACGCTCTATACTTCATCAATATATATTTCTAGCACACAATTCAAACCATTTCCCGATGACGCACTCTTGTTCTATGGTTCATTTTTGACTGCTGAGGGGCATTTATAAATGAACCTCATCTCACACATATTCATCCACATACGCTCGGGGCATGTTTTTGTTAGGATATAAGGGATAAAATATGTAGAATAATCCCTCACGAGAATCGCAACAAAAAGAGTAGAAACTAATATGCGAAATTATTACGGATCTCAAATAAAATTGCGAAATAAAATAACACAACACAAAGAGACAAAGATTTAACGTGGTTCACCCAATTTGGGCTACGTCCACCAAGAATCACTTGCTCGATTTTATTACAAGCCACCGCTCTCTCAATACTGATACCCAGATCCGTTTGGAGCTATGCTCAACAAACTCTCTGAGAATTCACAATCAATTCAAAACACATCTGTAATACATTTGCTTGTCCATCTATCATATGAATAAGACCATATAAATAGATAATCGCTTAAGCGCTTTACAAAACTAATAGGTATCAAAACCATGGGCAAAACCCGTCCCATAAACCTATGGGTCAAAAAACTCGCCCATATGAGAAAAGCACGTTTCCCGATATGTCGGTGCATTTTTCGAGGCCAAAAATTTTACGCCTAAAAAAATTGTACAGTACTCTTAGTGTATAGTCTTCAACACTTTCACACATGAAAACAGACTCCACAACCTAACAATCTCCCACTTGGAGACTAGTTTTCTTTGAGCAAGCTTCTCAACCCTTCACTAGTTTCTGTGAAGACCAACCAAAGCTGAACACAACTTTAGTTTTTCCCTTGTGACCACCTTGGTCATCATGTCTGCAGGATTCTGACTGGTATGAATCTTCTCCAACTTCAACTTCTCTTCCTCCAAAGTTGTCCTAATGAAATGGTACCTTAACTGTATATGCTTCATCCTAGAGTGGAAAACAGAGTTCTTAGCTAGGTGTATAGCACTCTAACTATCACTATGCAGCTTACATTCCTCCTGCTTATGCTCCAACTCCTCAAGCAATTGTTGTAACCAAATCATCTCTTTGCTTGCCTCTGTGGCAGCAACATACTCAGCCTCCGTGGTTGACAAAGCCACCAGCTTCTGTAGTCATGAAATCTAGCTCACTGTTGTCCCACCTACAATGTAAATATAACCTGTCATGCTCCTCCTGTTGTCTACATCTCCAGCCATGTCTGAATCTACATAACCACGTAAAGTGGTGTCTGATCCACTATAGCACAAAACTGTCCCCATGGTCCCTCTCAAATACCGAAGGATCCACTTTACTGCTTGCCAATGCTCTTTACCTGGATCACTCATAAATCTACTCACAGCTCCCACTGCATGGGCAATATCAGGCCTAGTGCACACCATAGCATACATCAAATCGCAACCATTGATGAGTAAGGTACCTGGACATCTGGTTTCTTTCTTGCTCTGTCATGGGACACTTGCTCCTTTGATAACTTGAAATGGCCTCGCCAAGGGGAGTCCTAACCGGTTTAACATCCCGCATGTTAAACCTATCTAATACCTTCTTAATGTGCTCTTCCCGAGATAAAGTCAACCTTCCTTCCTATCCCGAGTTATCCTCATACCAAGGATTTGTCTGGCTGCCCCCAAATCCTTCATATCAAAGGATTCACTTAGTTGTTTCTTGAGTACTTTTATTTCCTGCATGTTTTTACCTGCAACCAACATGTCATCAACATACAAACACAGGATAATATAACTTCCATCCTCAAATTTCTTTGTATACACACAATGGTCAGAATGACATCTAATATAACCTTGCTCCATCATGAAGCTATCAAACTTCTTATACCATTGACGTGGAGCTTGTTTCAGGCCATACAAGCTCTTCTTCAGTTTGCACACCATCTCCTCTTTACCTTTGACTTCATATCCTTCTGGCTGCTACATATATAGCTCCTCCTCCAAATCACCATGGAGAAATGCAGTCTTTACATCTAATTGTTCTAAGTGCAAGTCTTCACATTACTACTATTCCAAGAACAATTTTAATAGAAGTCATTTTTACTACGGGAGAAAAATCTCATCAAAATCTATACCTTGTTTCTTGCAAACCCTTGACCACCAACCGGGCCTTATATCTTTTCTTTCCTCCTTCTTCATCTTTAACTCAGTACACCCACTTGTTCTCAATGCTCTTTTACCTTCCTAGCTTCACCAAATCCCAAGTCTGGTTCTCCATGAGAGACTTATGCTCCTCATCCATGGCTTGCTCCCACTTCTTGGCCGCATCTACCTGCATTACTTCATCAAAGCTCTCTGGCTCTCCACTATCGCTGAGTAATAAATAATAAAGAGAAGGAGAAAACCGTTCGTGTTCTTTTCTTACCCTAGAAGACCTCCTCACTTTGTAGGAGTTTGGGGTTCTGTTGAGTAGGTTCTGAACCGATTCATGGGTCACTTTCCCATCCTAAGATCCTCTACCACTGCATATTCTTTCTTGGATTCTTCCCTGTTTTCCTGCAACTATTGCTTATACATGACTTTCTCATTAAAGACCACATCCCTAGATCGAATGATTTTCTTGTCCTTAATACTCCAACATTTAAACCCAAAGTCATCACCACCATAACCAATGAAAGTACATTTTTCTGATTTATCCTCTAGCTTGGTCCTATCATCCTTGTCTATATGAACAAACACTTCACATCCAAAGACTCTAAGAAATGAATAATCAACTTTCTTACCATACCATGCCTCCTCAGGTATGCCTCCATCCAAGGCACTTGAGGGTCCTCTGTTTATCAAGTACACAGTTGTGCTCACCGCTTCTGCCCAAAAAGAAAGAGGCGCCCCGCATGTAACCTCATGCTCTAAAGACGTTCCATTATTGTTTTGTTCATCCTTTCGATACCCCATTCTCGCTGCGGAGTTCCCGAACTCGTCTTTTACCTGCAGATTCCATACTTAGAACAAGAATCATCAAATTCATTGCTGCAATACTCCCCTCCATTATCTCGACTGAGACATTTTAGCTTAAGACCTGTTTCATTCTCTACCAAGGCTTTCCATTTAACAAAAGTGTCAAATACATCGATTTGTTTCTAATACAATAAACCCAAACTTTCCTTGTTGCATCATCAATAAAAGTAACATAATAACTTGAACCCCAAGAGATGATACAGGCGAGTCCCCCCCACACATTAGAATGTACTAGCTCTAACTTACTCTCTTTGTTCGTAGGTCCAACCTTGAGAAACCTTACTCGCTTCTTTCCCATATATGCAGCTTCTCACAAATCCAAACACTTCGTATATCCAAGAAAATTATTCTTTATGATGTTCATTCCCTTATGGCTCATATGACCGAGCCTATAGTGCCATAATGTTGTATGCGCATCCGAAGCTACAAGATTACAATCATTAGTACTATCGGTGGTTAAATACAAGGTTCCAACCTTCTTACCTCTTGCCACCACAAGAGCACCCTTGTAACCTTCCAAGAGTTAGTCAGAAATATCAAAGGCAACCATCACTTCCCAATTGCCTGCCGATATCAAGTTTCTCCTTAATGTAGGCACATGTTTGACATCCTTCAATTAGGATCACTCCATCTACAATGGTGTATAAATCATCGTAAAGTAGTCATGGTTGGAGAATGACACTAGACCTTTCTCATCAATACTTATTTTGTCTTGGCGTGAGATCACCCAAATTCACACTTGCGCAAGATCGCCCAAAAATTCATTCTTCTATAGCATTTCGTAACACTTTCTATCCTTCTTACTCATCATGGATTAGGTGAACATGCTACTTTTCACTTTTACACACTTTTTACATATTTGGATCAATTTTTTCATATACACATATTTGACTACTCTGTTGTTATTCTCTTTTGCAGTCCTTCTTTATGGAAAGAAATAGTTACATCATCAAACACATCAAGTGACAACGATAATAAGTACAAACATGACATAACACATACACTTTTACCCCTAGGGTCACTTCCTCTTCTCTAGCTTCCATGCTTCATTTTTATCACTCCACATTTTTTCTTATCTCCTTGGCATGCTTTCACCATCAATCTACATGGTTATCAGGTACGCATCTCTTATCTACTTTATGTTATTGAGTATTCACTCAACAACATAAAGTGGGGGAAAATGTAGACACTAAATCACACACTTTGGGTACATTTATAGGTCCTAATCACATACCATTATTCATATGATTCCTAAGAGAGAAAAGTAGTAATCGACATCTATCTTTGGCCTCTTTGCTTTCTTTCTTGCTTTATTTATGGTCATACACACCCCACTTCCTAGTATGACTTTCATTTCTTTATCTTTCTTGGCTCTAGACAACAGTGCCTAGCCAAGACACCAGTGCCCAAGTGCCCTCATCCCCTTTAGGTGCCCCCAACCTCTTTGTATCTTACTCACCCCTTTTAGGCCTCTTTAATTTTTTGGGCATCTTGTTTTCTTGGCGGTCGACTGTTAGAGGTTAATTACAAAATTCAAACTAGAGAATCATATAAATATAAAGCTATGTGATCAAAATAACACTATAACTTTCTCCTCAATACTTATTTTGTCTTGGCATGAGATCACCCAAAAACTCGCACTTGGCGCGAGATTGCCCAAAAATTTTATTTTTCTATAGCATTTCGTAACACTTTCTATCCTTCTTACTCATCATGGATTAGGTGAACATGCTACTTTTCACCTTTTACACACTTTTTCACTTTTTCATATAAATATAAAGCTATGTGATCAAAATAAAGGACCAAGCTCTAAGCATCTACTACTATCACCCAAGATTGCATCCAAAAGGCATTTTAAGAGAATCAAAGCATCCAGACTACATTTTCTACATACACACATAGGAGGGAAGTTCATTATTCCATCCACACATCTATCTACATTGATATGTCTAGTTATTGTTCGTTATTCAACCGCATCTTGTACAAGAGCCACCTAGGGTATGATTCTACACGCATGCACATAAAACTACATGGAGTCTGAGATGTAGTGTAACGCTTGGTCGTAAGTTCACTCTGTCGAGTGACCATTGGGGTCAGTCCAACTCACCATTTGCATCTTTTTCTTTTTAGGATTTGATGTGTTGTTTTATAGGATATCATTTGTTTTATAGGTTATAAGCGGATTCTACGAGCATAATGCGACACATCGGAGATTAAAAAAATATTAACCAACATATTGCGACACTACAAAAATTAGTTTATGAGGTTTTGAGTAATCACAAGCACCTAGAACTAGTCTCTAGCGCTCGAGCCCCCCGACCTAATCCATGCACCCTAGTCTCGACATTTTTGATAGTTCTATGATTTTCTCGGTTCGGTTGCGATTATCCCTACTCTTGTTTCATCGCTTTATAGCTCAAGACATCTTCGAATTATTGTGAAATCAACTAAGTCTCTTATTCCATCTCTTGCACTTAGGGTTTCAAATTTCCACATGCTTAATGCTTAGGTAAGATATGTACTTTATCGCATTATTTATCGCATTGTGACTCTCTGTAATTAGGGTTTTACAAAATTTCTATATATTTTTAAATCATAATTTAGGTTAAAGAAAGTGATATCTTGTCAATTCTAGCCATGGAAATAATGAAGAAAATATCAATGATATCCATTTATAAATCCAAAATATTTAAACTTCCATCATGTTGGATCTACACATAGTTGCAGAGAGAGCTAACATAGAGAAAAATGATGGCCAAATCTGTCTTCTTTTTGTACATCATTCATCATCATTCTTCTTTATGGGAATGTCTTTGTAAGGGATTTCCCAAGATGACATGTCATCCTTAAGAAGCCCAATCTCTCTTTCTTTTGAAAACCACCTTTGACTAGAGACTCCATTTTGCAATCCTGATTGAAGGGAAACAATTATTACAACAATCTTTGATAGTTTGTAGCACTTACATTTTCTCAAAAATGTGACATTGGTGGGAGTAACAATACCCTAATGGAGGACAAGGAAATTAACCAGGAGTTTGACATAACTTGATTTTGAACACATGTTAGTTATTTTTCGAAAAATCTTTATTATCAATACATTTATGAGCGGATGGAGAGAATACCAAAAAAACATATATGGTGTTAGAGTAATCATCCTGCCTCTCAATATCACAATTTTATAGGATTTGTTATCATAAAAATGAGCAAAGGGAGAATCAAAACACATACTCTTGGAAAGAATAAACAAGGTTGATGGATCTCCCTCTAGAAGTATTATCATGTATTATGGGGTAGGTGAATGATGTGGTGCATTTGAGAGCCATGGTGTGTACATGCTACCAATTTTGAACCCTAGCCAGTTCCCACGCTTCACTTTGATATTAACCCATTCTAAATACTTGCCTTCACTTAGTGTTCTCATATGCTTCTCGTCCAACAGCTCTAACTTTGCTAGCCAAACAACTCTATAGTCTTCATCCTTACCAAGATAGTCCTGGAGTGATATTCTCATGGAGGGAAGCTCCACTTTCAAGGGTATGATGGCTTCAGTGCCATAGACTAATGAATATGGGGTCAAACCAGTAGGAGTGTAGATGGAGGTTCAATATGCCCAAAGGGCAGGATGTATATGTAAGTGCCAATTATGACCAGTCTTACTTACCATTTTCTCCATGATCCGTATAAGGGGTTTATTGGTGGCCTCTGCTTGTCCATTACCTTGAGGGTAATTACAGGGTTGACCACTTGAGTTAAATTTTAAAGCATTGACACAACACTTTGAGTTTTTAATTCTTGAAGTACTTACTATTATCGGTGATAAAAACGGAAGGGATGTTGTAGTGGTAAATGAGGTGATTCATAATGAACTTGGAAATTTTGCCACAAATGAGTTAAGTGAGAGGCATATCCTCTACCCATTTAGTGAAATATTTAGTGGCGAATAATGTGGGTATGACCATCTCGATGAGGTAGGATGGAGCTTCCTATGAGATCTAATTCCCACCTAGAAAATGGCCAAGGTGTTATGATATGCTGCAAATCTGTATTGGTGCATGTATTAAGTTTCTATAAAAGGTCTTACATGCTCTCAACCGGGGTTTTGGACTTAGTCGAGACATGGATTGTCGATGATGACACAACATCTATGTTGACATATTTGAAGATCTTGAACTTTCTTATTTTAAACACTTTCCAAAATTGTAGAAACAATGACAAGAACCCAAAAATATGTCATTGACCCACTCTTTGATGCATTTTCTAGAATTAGAAAGTTCGGTCCTACAAGTTCGGTTGTAATGAGGAGGAGGATGTCTCGGTGGGGATAATTGACTATAAATATTTTTAAAAATTCAAGGAAAGCCTCACAATTCACATCATGTGTTAAACGAGACAAATTCACCTTTATGCTTTAAAAAGGGACAAAGTTTAACATCCTTTGCATCGATTTTTATTCAAATCCTCAAACTCCTTTTTTCATGCTCCCGCATCCACCCTACATCGAGATCTAATCAATTTATCTCTTTGTCATCCCGGATCCATTCTGCCAACCTTCATCCACCGCCGATCCATCCTAGTTACCATTGAACTAAGCGATATTTGTAATATTAACCCTTAGATATCTAATTTTCTTGTTTCCTTTCTATTTCGTGTATGAGGATCTTCCGTAGGTTTTTGTTCATCATTCCAGTGTTACGCTAGCTCCAAATATGCTATCGGAGGTCTCGGTGTGAATTTTACCTTAATGTTCTAGTCCATCTATCTTAGTCACCTTTGATGGCCCTCTACTGACCTTGGGTTCTTTGTTGACCTATGCAGTTTGATTTATTTAACATTTATTTAGATTATATCTATGTTTTCCTTACATTTATGCATTTTAACGTTCTATTTACCTCAAATTTATTGCATATTATCCAAATCTTAGCTACATCAAATTTATCAATATTATATTTTATCTATCTTTATCAAAAAGAGGGTTGACATCCATCCTAGGAAGTTCTTGCTTCTCAAGATTGAATTTTTCAGGAAACCCTCCCATCCTATCTACTAATCCAATCTTTTTTGTTGAGTTATCTTGATTTATAGGTCACTTAGCTCGTTGTGGAGAAGGATCAATCATTTGCGCCTATCCATATCATCATCCCATCTCAAGGTCCATAAACCCTTCATATTTCGAGTTGCTTTATTTTCTTAAGTACTAGTTCACTAATCTGAGTAGGAAAGAGGAAATCTTGTCCAACATTCGCATGCCCGGTGGGACTCACCCCTTCAAGGCGAGTCTTGTTATTTTTTTCATTTTCATTTTCATTACCATTTCCATTAACCTTGCAGGGAGGAAGGTCTGTTAGACCGTGTTTGCTCGCTTGTTTGCGTTGCATTGTGGATTTCTTAGAATTATGTTTAACTTGCTTATTTGTCTAGAAGATCAGATAAAAGGAAAAGCATATCCCATGTATTCCTCTTTTTCTTAGTTTCTCCTTTTACATCATACTTTCCTTTCTTGCTTGTTGTTCTCATCGAATATTCATATTTTGTTTTGGATCTAAAAAGAACCCCTTATTCCTTTCTTGTAAATCTAGTCTAACTAGGGGATCAACACGTTGCATTCACTTCATCACACATAACCAAACACACAAACTAACTTACACATCTAAACATCCCTTACCAAGTGGAACTATTGGGATTTCATCACCCAATAGAAAGCCACATCGATGTTCTGGTCGTGTTATAAACTCTATATAGATTTGGGCCTCACATACCTTTAGGTATATCAAGGACTCCACAGCCAAAACCACATAAAACCATCCATAGATTTCCATTTCATAGGTTCCTTTCAACCCCTTTCACTTATTTTTCACATCTAAATAATCATGATGATAAAAAAATTGTTGCTTGACTTGTTTGTTAATAAACTACATAAACAAATGTTTATCTATTTCATGCATGTTATTACTCCCTCTCAGAACAAGAACATGTAACAATCCACCTCATCCAATGACACCCCTTCTTCCAATGATCTCCCTAACAAGCATCCGAACTTGAAACCACACCATTAATCCCCAATATTTTATTTCTATGGTCTCACTTCATGAAGACCATGTCATCCAAAATGATCCTCATATTGAAACCAGTTCTTCTAGACTAGCTTCACCTTCATTTCTTGTTCCATTAGAGACTCTTCGATCCCCTACTATCACTCATGGATATGTAGAGTTTTGAGAACTCCTTGATGCTAATCCTATTTCCCTTTATGACTACTTATTTTTTAAGTCCTCTACAATTCCTCAATCCCATCAATCTTCTCCATTGTTGGATCATATTCCACATAAATCACCTCATCTCAACATTATCCCTACTTCATCCACTACATCACTAATACACATATTTAATCATCTCAATAATCACACTTACAACATACCACATCTCTTCCCCTTATCTCCACTTCACATATCCATGTTAATGTCATCACCTCACAACCATCGTCCATCTAAATTAATGCAAGTCCATAAATCTCCTCTTTGAGGTGCCTTTATTTGTGAATTTCTTAACCAAACTATTCAAACATTTCAACCACCTAACAACTACATCCTAAACAACCCCATGGAAAATCAATTGAATGTTCCTATTTCACAACAACCAACTCAATCAAACCAATCTTACCACATCCCCATATCTCAACATCAGGCTTTATCTCAACCCATCCAATCACAACCCCTTAATTATATTCCCCTTATTAACCACTTCCACTAACACAAACATATCCTTAAACATATTAAACATATCAATAACTCAACCTATCTACATCATATGCATCACAATCTCACCCTTCAACATCTCAACCATCTAATGATTCCTTATAAACATTATTAAATAGAATGACCAATATGGAAGCTGCAACCTTGGGATCTAAGACCATTTTTTCATATGAACAAATTTGTAATGAGCACATCAATCCATCTGTCCCTATTAAGTCATATCATCCTCATTGGAAATTTCCAAAATTCTCCAAGTTCAACAACAAGGAGGATCCTTAACGACATTTATGAGCCTTTAGACATGTATGTTACCTTATCTCCCACGATCAAGATCTCATGCTTCACACATTTCCCATGTCATTGGCCGGTCCCGCATTAGATTGGTACAACAATATCACACAACACTCACTATTCACATTCACTCAACTCGTAATTATTCCTTGAACATTTCTCGATCAACATTACATGTAAGATTACCATCACCAACCTCTATGCCATCTAAAATTATGACGACAAATATATCGCATATTTTGTCGTATGATCGCATAGCATCAATAACCAACTATCGTTCCTCCTTCAACAAAATGAACTTTATGAGCTTTTCTCATGGTCTTGTGCGAAGCACATCTCCTCAAATATTCAAATTCAATATTTCCAAACATTTTAAGAGGCTTTCACTATGGCTCAAAACTTGAAATTCATTCCTTGAGCAAGGCCACCTTAAGCTTAAATCAAACAAGCCCAAATATGAGTTTACCAAATCATCCACACATGGTGGAAAACCCAAAACTGCCACCAATGCCATCATAATTCAATCTTCATCTACATCCACTTCTCACATGGAGTCTCCACAAAGAGATCCTAGATCGTCTTGTAACTATACCCCTCTGGGGGAATCATATAGTTTTGTATTTGACAAGTTGATGGTAGTTCACCTCATTCAACTTCCTCCTATCTCGACCCATTAACGACTCATGACCTAAACCAATATGGTATCACGAGGGGAATTATTGTAAGTATCATCAAGTCTAAGGTCATGACAAGTTTTTTTTTCCTTAAATGTTCGAGTCAAACAACTCATAAAGCGGGGGACCTTCAAGTAGAAAATCCTAACACATCACCTAATCAACCCCTTGATGTTTCTAAACATCCATCAAACAATCGATGCCACCTCCCACCGTAGACACCAAATTTTGGTATCACCCCGTGTTTTCGGTCTCCTTCAAGAAGCTTACTCAAATCTCATTTCCCACCGACAATTCATATTCGCTTAATTAATCTTATAACTTAATTAATCTCTTATTACATGCCAAAACTATATTATGCTAAATAATTTATTTTTTTAAATAAGTCAAAATCACTTCTCACCTAAAAATCAATTCCCACCTAAAAATTCAATTCCCTTAAATTATTAAATTATTAACCACACCCATGAAGTCATTAATTCAAAAATCTCCTATCCGACAACAAATCCAAAAATCAATAGTATAAAGTGAGCACATGACTTCACTATTACACGTAACCATGTCCCCACTCCACATCACACCTTTTCATTTTCTCACATCATGAACCCCACCATCAAATAAACTCTTCATCATGTCCTTTTAATCAATATTTATTTTACAAATTATAATTATTTGTTAATCCTTTATTTTAATCCTAATTCAAGTTATAAATAGAACTCTTTCTCCCCATCTAGAGGAGAGGTAGAAAATTCTTGAAATTCTCAAGCTTAAAATTCATAATATTTTGACAAAATTATTTGTGAAGCTTTGAATCATATTGTGGAGTGTTTGGAGGCGAAGCTCTATCGGTCTCATATTGTCATTCTAACGATCAATTTGTTGTTATATCGAAACACTGGCTTGGTATCATATTTATATTGTTTATTCAACATATTACAAATCTCTGTAGTTTTGGCATGTCATCTTATCATTGGATATTCATTATTTTCTTGTGAACATGGGGGTTGATAGCCACCATCGAGGAAGTTAACGCTTCTCGGATCTCGCTTTGTCGAGCAGCCCCCACAAATCGTTATCGAATCTTATTTGTTTACATCTTGCAGATCTATCTTCTTTCTCACATATTTATTTTCTTTGCACCCATATCCAGAATCCATATCTGCATATGAGGTTTTAAGCCCTCTATCATTCGAATTTGCTGGTGGCTTGCGGTCTCGGTGTTCACCCATGTGAGAACGAGTTTTCCACATTAACACCCACATCTTATGAACCTAACACAATTAACATCGTAAATCAAGAGCCTATGTTATTACATGCTACCCCATTATCGACCGCATGTACCTCTACAATAGACACTTCTTCCACAACCATAACCTCATTGATATCCACACCTATATCTACACATGCCACATCTCAACCTTCATCCACATCTATATCAAATACACCTATCACTGCATCTACACCATCTATATCTACAACCATCTCAACTATACCCACTACTACTACATCCCCATCTATCATAGCCAATCCTTCATTAGCACCTACTATTCCTATATCTATAACCATTTTCACATCTATCACACCTTCTACCATAGCCACACCCATATCCACACCTCAATTTTCATGTATATCTATGATATCACTTGAAATGTTTATGAAACAAACACCTCGCTTAAGAAAACCACTAATGGTGTACGCACCCCATATATAAAGCCAATCATATCTACATGACCAAATCAAGTACATCATCCAAAACCCCTTCCATCCTTAGTATCTTCATCTCCGACACAACCCACATTGTCTAGTTCTGTTTCTTCCAAACCCCAATTGAAATTGTAATAATTCCCACCAAGGGTAAATCCTCACCTCCTAAGCCCAAGTAAACCAATGTTACATCATCACTCTTAGGGCACCTCCCTCCATCTTAGGACTAAGAACTTCATCTAAGACACCCATCATTGAAAAACTCAAAAACAAGTAATCTATCTTTCCTTTCAAATCCAACCCCCTTCAAAATCATCTAAGTTCCAAGTCATTAAAACCAAATCACAGATATCCACTTCTCCTTCCAACTCTAAATTTGGACCAAAGGCTCTCATAAGGCCTCATCAAAACAAACCACCTCCTTCACCTTCGTCTACTAAATCCACTTCATCTATAACCTCTTCTTCAAAACCCCCACAGGGTTCTATACTAAAATCTTTCAACGCTTACTCCAAACCTCAGCAATCACCCTTCCTCCTATTAAGTATTTTGATCCACACGCTCCAAAACCTCCTTGGTTCAATCCTAATGTTGTATGTACTTATCACGTACCTCGGGTCATGACATAGAAAACTGTAATGCCCTCCAAACTCTCATCCATAACTTAATGACAGAAGATGACCTTCTTATCCACAAAGAACACTTGCTTTCTTACTTCTCATCCACATCCAAATCCAATCCCCCAATCGAACTCTCACCTCTGAAGACATCTAAATCAGATCCTTCATCTCCTAAGGAATATAAGCCAGGTTCTCCTTCCAAATTTTTCATTGCATACTTTCCTCCAAGCTCTATTCCTTCTAAATATAGGCCTCCTCTCTTCATCGATGCCATCCACATTACTAATCTTACTTGCCCACACTGTCCTTGATCGTCTATCCAATCAAAACCCGGAGGCACTATCACTCCTCCTTTTGATGATCTTTTCCAATCTCCTTTTACATCTACTAGCTTATCCACGTATGTCTCTAGGTTACCTAAAGTGATGCATCATCTCTCTCTCTGGGGAGAATCCAATCCCCTCTCCTAGTCTCCTCACATCTCCTTATTCATCTAATCATCCCATGGACATCGACAACACTATGTATCTTCACTATAATTTATTTAAATTTCCATAGTCATTCTAGGACCATTCTTATTAGGATAGCCATCTTCCTCCTAATCATCATTTCATTTAAATATTTCTATCCTTCAT
Organism: Taxus wallichiana var. yunnanensis; assembly: GCA_018340775.1. Taxonomy (NCBI): domain Eukaryota; kingdom Viridiplantae; phylum Streptophyta; class Pinopsida; order Cupressales; family Taxaceae; genus Taxus; species Taxus wallichiana. Next base: position 144,074,565 of record CM031236.1, read on the forward strand.
CTAATTTGTCATCTCGTCTTATCCTATTCACTCTCAAATATCAAGGAACGTGACTTTAACATCGGTGACCTTGTCCTTAAGTAAATCAAAATGTCACTACTCTAGAAAGGAGCCAACATGGAAAGTTTTCTCCCAACTAGATTGGACCTTACATTATCACGCATAAGTACGGGTCTGGGGCCTATCGTTTGGCTTCCCTTGATGGTAAACCAAAAATGAAACCTCTTAATGCATTACACTTGTGGTCATTATACTATTAGCATACCTACCATCGTGTACTTAGTCATCCTAGTGGTCATCCCTCCATCATTATCCATTCCATCTTTCATCGTAATGATCTGAATTATGTGGTCTACCGTCACTTTCCTATATATGACCTTGAATATGGGCACCACGGATCTACTCATAGCATATTCCTTATGGATAGGTTCTTCCTTCTTGGTGAGAACTCGTGATCATTACATCCATCACCCTCTTATTCACCTATTGGAACCACACTAAGGGTCCATGGGTGTCACTTGTACATTCATTATCCCCTCCTAAGTGGTCTACCTAGCTATCTCTAGCTCTTCCCCATGAAAGTGAAAACAAACAGATCGATCCTTGAAGGACAAATGTTCATAAAAGTATAAAAATTCAAAAAGTATAGACTAATCCCTTGAAGGATAGATATCATGCATATATTATCCATGCCATCTTTCAAGAAGAAGAAGAAGAAGAAAGCAAAAAGTAGACCACTCCCTCGAAGGATGACTACTCCCTTTATATCATGACAATGAAGGCTTCCCGCATTGATCAACCTTCTATCTTATAACATAAAAATAAAAATAAAGTATCCTCCAAATCTTCTGCATCAATCAACTTTTTAATTTATAGCAAACTTCCCACATTTATAAGTTTGCATCCCTTACCAGTCGGGGTTCCCGTATCAATCCAATTCAAAGCATCATTTCCACGCACGCTCCTTGCTACCATTATGTGTTGTTTACCTCGTTGGGTCACCTTTCATCAAGTTCACATCCTTGTATGTCATTCCTAATCTAAATCATACAATCCATATCCATATGTTTACTTTTAAATATAACATTTGTTAATATCATCCATAGTTAAACTAGTTTTACATCCATGGCATAATTACTCTTTCATCCATAAGTCACATCACAAAGTATAGCCATCACATCTATATCTAATCAACATTAAACCATCCACATCTCTTTAACACATATGTAATTAAGTACAAAACAACATCCATACCACCATCATCAAATTAACATAATTAACCATCAAAACCATCATGGATATCATGAGTCCAAATTACATGGATACATCATTTATAACAAGCCTCTAAGGGTCCTCTCATAAAGCGAGATACATCATCCACATCCGTAAACTATACATTTGATTGTCTCAAGTCCTCCCCTTATGGGGAAGGTGTTGGAATCAATCCTGAACCTCATCATCTCCCATGTGACTTGCCTCTCGTAATGGTTGAGGCACACTCACAAGATACTCCCTAATGGTGTTATGCCTCCCCTCGACTCACCACACCGTTAGATGCACTACGTACCTCAATGTCTACGGTAGCTTATGTGTCAAAATCTTCTCATAATACCTCTTCTTAACCACAAGTGTTGTTGTTCTCTATTTTTCCCCTAGGAAAAATTAGCCAACCCGAGCTCACATATGACCAAGACAAGCAAAAATGGGAAAGATATGAAAAATACAAAATTCTCCATGTCCAACCTCTATCGGGCCTCGACAAGTAAAAATCAAGAAAAATCCCAAAAATGGGCCTCGAAAGTCAAAACCTACATTTTGGGCCTTGTAAGACTCAACGAGCTAAAAATAACTTACTGAAGCTACTCGGCGAGCCGAGTTATGTTAGGGCTCGGTGCACGGGGTCATTACTACAAAACATGAGGAGCTCGTGGGTCATGGAAATGGGGTCCAATGTAAAAGACGAGTGAGTTCGTATAAAGGGTCGAGCCATGATGATGACGCATAGGAGAGATAAGCTCGATTGAAATGAAATGGAAAGCCATGGGCTCAAACTCATGTGAGATCACGTAAGACACGATAAGGGTCGAATATTTTTCCAAATGATGGAGCTTGGTCACTTTTGTAGGTCACGAGATTGTGTGGTAAAGTTGAGTTGTGACGTGTTTGTGAGGCCGAGCATCTCGTAAATCATGTGGGAGCATGGTCATCCAACATATAAGCTCCGATAACATGAAGAAGAAAACCGGTCACCACGGGAGACGACCATCACAATATTAGATGCAACGAGATTAACTATGGAAAATCGGTGGTCAAGCCAAACCTCCTAAGGCATGAGATGGGATTGAGATCTGGTTAATGTTCATGGATACATCTCACGAGCTAAGACACGTAGCTTGACAAAAGCTAATTGAGTAGATTTGAGTTTCAAAATAAGTGTGAGTTTAGTTATTATAGAGGATGTGATTGGTCGTGAAGACAAAGGCTCGCCATTAAAATAGATGTCTTAGCACATGATCGAAAAACCAAAAGAATGGAGTCAAAGCTTGGAGGCCAAATTGTGAAGAAAAAAACTCAAAGAAACAACAAGTTCAACGTAAGAAGAAAGCTCGACTCACAAGCTAGACAACAAGGGAGTTGGATCGGGCTCACGTTGGATCAAATTGATCAAAGGAGGAAGGGGCTCAAAAATTTGATTCATGGAGTGGAGATTTCGGTGGTAATTCGGACTATGGAAGTGAAGGTGACTTGGCCAGACAAGTTGAGTTCAACAGCCAAGGTCTGAAATCCAAAAGCCCGAATTTCAGGGTTTCGGGGTTTAGAAACTTGCCATGGGGGAAATGAAAAAAAAACTCACCCTTTCTGAAAGCTTGAAAATGCAAATCCCAAAATGGGTGAGTGACATGGCATGGAGGAGTAAGTTCGAGTGGTCAAACACCTCTTCGACATGCATTCGAGAGATGTTTTCGGGGTTGTAAATGAGTAAAGCCCGAAATAAAAAAATCCTCACCAAGCCCAAAATAACAAGGCCCAAAATCCAAAGTAATTTTCAAACCCCATCCTAATGCAATTTCAATAAGCAAGTCAAGTCATTAGCATTGGTTGTATGCAGTTGAGCGGTTGTGGGTGTGGCGAATGGAGGTCGATGGTGATCATTGGGAAAGTAATACGCCTAATCACAAAATGGGCCCATCAAAACTCACAAGCGACATGCTCTATTGGGGATCAAAGTTAGGCTGCATTCCGTGGGTATTTGGTGACATGTAAGTTGAAGGTGAGTCACTTTGATGCGGCTCGGTAGTAAAATGAAATAACTCGGTGTTTAGAGGAAAGATCTCAATGGAGCTCAAGAGGAATGGAAAACCTTAAACCATGTCACTCTTCAAACTCGAATATCTTGGGCATTTCTTGGTCATCTTGGGAAAATTTATACTTTCTAGAAAGGATTTCCAACGTAAAATGTAATGGTGAAGGCCAAATCCAGTTTTCGGAGAGTGGGTGAAGGAGAAATCCCAATGAAGCATTAGGAAAAAAATGGCATATCTTCCAAGGTAATCACCCTTTTCTTGCAAGATTACAGCCATTGGAAATATGATTTCGTGATCCACAGATGCGTGATCATCAAATTTTGGATTTTAGGGTCTATGGACCTTTGAAAATGGCAGAGATGAAGTGGGTAGGTAAGATCCATTAATGGAGTTTGGTGGGAAAGTAAAGTCATCATGATGAGTCTAGAGGGCCTAGACTAGACATGAGGTGCAATCACAATCAATTCCTTCAAGCACAAGGAAAAAAAATTAATGGAGGGAATATTTTAGGGATCAAAAGGCACTCATTGCAGGATTAAACAATATTTTTTTGAAGGATTTTGGGCAAATTCGGATTCAATTTTCTCTCTTCTCCTTTGCAAATCTTCCACTATAAATTGTAATGAGGGGCATTGTTCTAATGTTGGATAATTCTGCTTTGCCCCTCCTTTTGTTTCTTGTCTGTAAGGAATTTTGTGGAGTTTCAAACCTCCCATTCAAACTGTAATGCAAAATTAGTGCCTCTTGGCCATTATGATGTACTATATCAACTTCTGGAGCAATAATACAAATATGTGGATAAGTTTTAACCCTCTTTTGTGTTCATTGTATCTATTTGATCTCTCATTGCAATCTCTAGTTATTTGCATGTTATATTGTGTTACATGTTTTAGTGGTTTGTGTTTATTGGTGAATGGATTCATAGCAGTTGATTGATCTGTGATGTGTACTCATCCTCCTCAATCTTGTTTTGTTTTCATCTCTATGCAAAGTAGGTATTCAACATTCCTTATTGGTGCATCACCTCCAGTAGAATTAGGTTTTACTTTTCTTGCATCCTTCTTCCTGTCTCCTTGAAAATTTAGGGTAGGATTTAGATTAGTTTCTCTGTATTGGTGAGTGGTGATAGATACAGGAATAGGAATCGACCTTTCTCCGAGAGCTTTCCCGATTGCAAAGTCCCACACTTTGGGAAAAGCTCCATGTTATGCAATCACATTAATAGTTCAATCCATCAAATTGTAAACAATTAGGGGTGTTGTGATTCCACATCAACGCTTTTGGCATGCCTCTTGGGAAAACAAGTCATTCCATGAAATTTGAAGGCATTTTCAAGAAATTCAGACTTAAAAATTATAGATTTTCGAGTTTCAAACTTTTCACCTCTCAGTGAACTCAAATCAAATTTCAAGGGCTTATCTTGTGAAAAAAAAGTCTGAATTTCACTAGTTGATAGATCGAGACCTAAAATTCAAAATGGTATTTTTAGATTTTGAAAATTTGACTTTTGAAATTTCAGGTTTTTTTTCCATTTTAGAATTTTGGTTTTCAGGATTTCAGACATTCCAAAATTTTAGGATTTCAAGATTTTAGATTTCGAGAGTCCTCCATTTTCAGACCTTTTGAATTTCGAGTTCGAAGTCTATTGCTTTCAGATTACAATGGTTTCCCTCATTTTTAGACTTTTGGGAGTTTTCGCTTTGGAATCTCTGCATTTCGGCATTTTGGGACCGTGAGTTTGTTGGCTAGATTTTCTGGCAATTGAAAAACCTAGGTAGTCATGAGATAAATCTCCCTCATTTACCGATGAGGCTCCCATGTAAGATTTTTTCAATTATATTTTCTAATATCAATCTATTAGTTTTACTTTAATCTGCGTAGCTCATGTACCATAGCTAGGCAATTTTGCAACAATGCAAGCATCTATAAAGAAGTATTTGCAAAAAGGAAAATAATTGAATCGAGAAGAAAGAAGAGAAGATGTGTAATCCAACCAATAGTTCGTAGAGTTGATCTCATGCACATAGATAAAACAAACAAATCTCACAATACAAAATTTAAAGGAAAGAAAAGTTTCAAATCTAGATATGAGATAACACAAAGTTTAGGCAACGATCTACACAATAGTAAGTGTTGATCGGAGAATACTTTTCAAAGATCACACAAGAAGTCCACATGGGAGAGAAGGCCAGGATCAAGGGCACGAGAGGGCAAGTTCACTTTCGGGACTTAGCCAATTTTGAGTATGAAGACCTATTTTTAGAATATGGCATGCAAAACACACCAACGATACAGAGATGCACGCGCCACACATTGTCTATCTTTGGAGGATCGATCAAAGATTTTTACATGGAGACAAGTTAAGAATAGGATTTTCACTTTAGTTAAGCAGTAAGAGGTCTATATATATCACATTTGCATGTTTGGCTATGCCTATAAATGATGTGTGGCTATTAATAACATGTAGCCTATTTTTGGAATAGATAAGCGGTGAAGGGAAAGTCCCCACCCTATATATATGATATGAATCACATAGTAGTATGTATGTGTGGTGGAGAGATGGATGTATGGAGGTATAGAGATATATGCATATGACGGAATTATCAGACGATACATGCACGCATTAGTATAGATTGACATTATTGTAAGGAGCTTCTATGTTTATTAATAGATGGAAGATATTGGCTGAATCTAAGTATCATTCCTATGTGTAATTGAGTAGTGCATGTTATTGATTCAATCATGATTACTATTTAAGCTTGTTCTTTCATATATATGAATATAGCATGCATTGTAGAATGGTGGATTGGTTATGGATATATATATATATGTTTCTTCCTTCATCATGCTAACATCCTACTACAACAACCCTAAAGAGGGACTTGGTACCTTTGCGCGCTTCAGGTGAGCACTCAATCTAGGCTGAGTGATGTGCCAACGCACGTCTAGGGTGTTATCTGTAAATTCTAGGATGCATCATTAGTTCCATTGTTGGGACCTATTTTTTAGTTGTTTTCAGGATGGTTCACAATGAAGATGTACTGGTTAACTCTAGCAAGTATTGAGGAGTGGATACATGATCTGGAGGAAGAATATGCATGGCGGTCAGACAACAAAGGATCTCGAGTTTAACGCATGCACTTGGGTAGAAACAGAATCAGTGATGACCCTATATGAGAGTTTTTCACTTTCCAGTAGAATTATACGAGTGGCTTACTGCTTATGCATCTCAACGGAATTGGAGGTATCACACACTTGTCTGGACACAGGAAGAATTTTAGGCCCTTTATGATGCTGATCTGATCTGACTCGCACTGTGGATACATAGTTTTGTGGTGTTCTAAACAGTTATATTATGGAATATTCAATTTTGATGTACTCTTGCACGGAGGTCGTTGAATTTCAATTTTTGCGATCTAAGAGGAGCATATTTACAATGTATTCCACCGCGATCAAGATCTTAATGGTAACTTTGAACCTGGAGAGTAAACCGATGGCTAACTAAACTTCACCACGTGCGAGGGCAAGAACAGGTTTGGTGAAAGATGGTAGACCTAGCGGCAGAAAGGTAGAGAGAGGAAAGGCAACTTAAGTATAATGAGGCATGCAAGAGGGAGATAGAGAAGTAGCATTCCGTTGCAGAAAGTATGGTGTTGAGGAGAGAGATGGATCGTGAAGGATCTAAAACTCACGTAGAAGACGTGGCGCTAGAGCATCGGGGACTCCCCATCTTGGAAAACATGACATAGATCCCCCTTGGCCTCACATAGAAGTGTGCCAATAGAGACTACCTAGGCCACGGGCGCGCATCTTAATCCACCTGGTGACCTAGCCCTTGCACTTGGTTTTCTAGTATCTAGTACGAAAAGTAACCAATAAGATAACTTGGGAAGTAGGAGAGCAAGAGTAAGTCAGGGAGTAAGTACATCAATGGCAGGACATACGACTTCAATGATATTTGGAGGAACATTCTTAGGTGCATCATCCACACAAAACGTGAGCGCACAGAAATGTTGGATTCACCTCTGGAAGTGGAACTACCTCACAGACTGTAGGGGTTCAGTATAGTACTACTATCGGAGCACATGGGAGTACATCTATAGGTCCTATTCTAGCTACAGGTGGAGGATCAGGAGGTATAGGTGGTTCTAGTTCCGGTGGATCTAGTGGTTCTAGAGGCAGAGGGAACATAAGAGGTTCTGGATTAGGTGGTCAAGGCCCGCAACAACCAAAAAATATTTATATGGAGATGTCTCTTCGTCTTTCGAGTATAGAGGCATAGAGGATGTTGCGAACATGTGCATATGTGTGAAATCTTGTGGCATGCTAAAGGGATCACAAGCTGCTGAGTGTAAGGAAAGTCAATTTGCTACTACATTACAGGGATGTGCACATAGCTGGTACAAGAAGTTTGACCTGATCAAACTTGCGTGGATTATGCAACATTGAAGGATGCTTTCTTGAAAGAGTTCCATATCCCTGAGTTTGAGTAGAAGAGTATAGGTACACTTAAGGATATCAAGCAAGGCACTACTGAGAGTGTATGTGAGTATGATGCTCATTTTAAGACACTTCTATCTAAGCTATCTTATGATATTCATGCAAGCCAACATGCATAATGGTTCGTTGGTAGATTGATTACACCATTTAGAAGGGCACTTTGTCACATAAGACATACACGATCCGTGTGAAGCACTAGAAGTAGCTTTGCGTCTTTGAGGAAGTTGGGAGTATTAACATTGGCATTAGTCCATTCTTGGAGGCACAGATTACATACAGCTATGACAAAAGTATTTAGAGAAGCTATCAAAAAATTCATCCCATGAAATGCACTTAGGAATTTGGTGTATAGATTGTGAAGTGGAAGGTCACACCAAGGATAGTTTCCCTCACAGATCTGTACGCTCATTACTATTGGATTGTGAGATCTGTCATTTGAATCATGATGCTAGTCACTGTCCTTTGTTACAACACGTGATAAGGAAGAATGTATCTTGCTTTTGTAAAATTTATAGGTCCACGACCCATGATACTAGAGGATTTTCGGTTGATTGGTCGATTTAAGATGCTATAGACATTGGGGTATGATAGACAAGTGTAACAAATAATTCTAAGGGTAAGAATGAGCACCAAGATCGAGATCATAATCAAACACGCTATGACAGGAATGAGGGGCATTTTAAAGGAGGTCATGGAAGGGGACGTGGATATCATAGTGGATATGGAGGATGAGGTGTGGTGGAGGAAGAGGTGAGTTCCCTTATGGAACATGTTATATGTGCGGATCTCCTGACCACTATAGGCACGAATGTCCTCAAAATATTACATGTTCTTTCTACGGAAAGAACCATAGCTATGAAGAGTGCCTGGACTTATATGAGCATCTGAGTAAGCAACATAAGCAAGAAAATAAAGGTGTCGGGATGGTTAGAATCCAGCACGTGGTAGAAGATCAGTGGATGCCCAAGATAACACCAGGACTGAGGCATTAACTGTGAAGATTACTACACGAGCTGAAGCGATGTGTGCAAGAGAGGCATTGCACCAGAAGCCTACGATCACTAAGGAGGAGGTTTTGCATGCAAGGTACCCAGATCCTGCTCATCAGAAGGAATTTTACCAAGATACCATGGAAGTGCTAAGGAATCTTCAGGGTGAGATACAGTACCTCAAGGAGTAGAAGAAAGCATCAGAGATAGTCCAAACTGATATCGATGATCTAAGAGAAGTGTGTAAAATGTTACGCTAGGAGAACATTATTCCACTATTAGGAAGTTGGTTAAAAGGGAACACTCTGCACATGTGAAGTATTAAGATTGAATGATAGATCTGCAAATATTCCCCCTGATAGCATTGACTATGACAAGGAAATTACTTTGAATATTGTTGTGGATGGATGGCTATTGAGCAACATATTGATTGATACAGTGTAGAAGTAAATGTGCTTACATTAGATGCATGGGTAAAAATGGGGAGGCCTCCATTACAACCATCATCTAATGTGTTATTTATGGCAAACCGACTATAGCCACCCCCATAGGAGTTTTGAAGGATGCATCTATAACCATACAGGGGCCAAGTTCATTGGGGATTTTGAGGCATTAGCACCTCGAAGGCATACAATTTTCCATCCTCGCTTGGAGGCCCTTGGTGTTATGCAAATAATGCTTGACTCGAGATTCAATAAGGGGTATATCAGCTTTGAGAACAAGGAGGAAAGGGTTGTGATACCTTTGATAGATGGGAAGTCTACACCATATGTTGAGTCTCTAAGTAAGGAGGACTTAAACAAAATTTATGTATGTGGTATTCGGGACCCGAGGTCAATGAGCCATCAAAAGAAGGCATTATATAGTGGGAGAATTCTTATTCTATTAGTGATACTATGAGTATTACTTGTGACAATTGGGCTCATGGCACATATGAACTAGTAGGGTGCGAGGTAAAAAGTGTGGTTGCATGCAAGGATGGACTTCATTTGGTTTGACGGATAGGTAACACAGTACCTTGGTATACATTGGCAGAAGATCTTCCTGTATTTTTGAATGCCATGGAAACACAGTGAATAGATCAAATTAAGAGGAGATATATGTTAGTATATACCTTACGTGGGACATCAGCATGCTAGTGAGTAGTCGAGAGATAATCTTATAGAATGGGAAGAGATTGGAGTCGCCTTATCTATTAGGTTTGTAAGGAACAATGCACCTATGCAGATCTGCACTTATCATGGTGATCAACATGTTCAACATCACATTCAAAATGTGAGAGACTCTGGAGACATGGGGAGAAGCATTACCACCTTCACTCTGGGTGCATAGATTGTACTCTACGCTACAAGGATGCACACGCGCCTGGTATGTATACGCAGAACTACATTGAGAGACTAGGAATTGGCAAAATTTGATTGCAGGAATGATCCAGACCTTTGACTACTTTTCTTCCCAACCTCCAATAGAAGAGGCATTAAAATTTGTCAAGCACTTAACTATGGGAGATAGTGCAAAAGCAGAAGAGCATATTCAAGAATTATTTGGTGAACAGAGTCCAGATCGCATTTTGAAAGGGAAGAAGAAATGGATTCTATACTAGTTGAATGTGCTTGCTTTGACAAAGAGAAAGGAAAGATGGTTTATATCGTGGATGATGAGGAAGTTGAGAACCTGGATATTGAACATTCACAAGGGGTGTGCAAGGTCTTGGACAATGCAGATAAGGATACACGTGCCTATCACGAACCCATGAAGATAAAGAAGGTGAATATAGGTTCGGAGGCTAAGCCTAAGGAGGCCATAATTGGAGACTATTGGTCAAACTTGGAGGTGGCAAAGATCATTGAGTTACTCAGGGATTATCAGGACTTATTCCCTCGAGGGTATCATGAACTTAAAGGCATGCATGAATCACTTGGGGAAATGAAGATAAAACTTAAAAACGGTGTGCGTCTAGTGCGAAAGATACCTTACATAATGAATCCTAATTTGCGTGAAAAGGTAAAAGAAGAAATTGATAAAATGTTGAATTATGGAATTATCAAACCCCTTAATGAGTCAAAATGGGTTAGTCCAATGGTGATCAATATCAAGAAGGATGGACGAATTAGAATATGTGTGGACTACGGGGAGGCAATGCTGCATGCATCACGAGATCCATTCCCTATGAAATTCACTTAGGAAATCTTTTGGAAGGCATGGCGGGACGTGAAATATATTCTTTCACGATGGGTTTTTCGGGTATCATCGAGTTAAGATTGCTCAGAGGATCAAGAAAAGACAAATTTTACTACTTGAATGGGGCGGTTTACCTATCTTGTGATACCTTTTGGATTGAAAAATTCACATGATGTATTCTCATGCATAGTTGTTCGAGCATTCAAATATTGTATTCACAACTTCTTACAGTCTACCTAGATGATTTGAAATTATATGGGCTTGTGAAAGATCATTGTGACAATTTACACACTTAATGTTTAATCGATGTAGACAATTGAGTATCTCTTTGAACATCAAGAAGTGCATATTTGCTACACATTTGGAATACTATTAGGACATATAATCTGCAAGGAAGGTTTGTTGGTTTATCCAGCTAAGGTTGCAGTACATTCTAGGCCTGGAAGTGCCTACCAGTCAAAGTGAGGTGCACATATTTTTAGGTCATACAAGATATTATAGAAAATTCATCAAAGGGTATGCCAAAGTTGCTGCACCCTTGGAAGAGTTACTGAAGGGGAAAGGTACATTTTATTGGGGAGAACCGTAGTAGCGCACATTTGAGATATTAAAGGAGAAACTTACTACCACGCCCATTCTGCGCTTTCCCTCATGGGATAAACCATTTCATGTGCATGTGGACGCCTCTGGCATGGCCATTGGCATGGTGTTAGCTCAACCTAGAGAAGGTATTGTAGATCATCCAATTTGTTTTGCTAGTAGGAAGATGACTCCTGTTGAACAAAATTATACAACTACAGAGCGCAAAGATTTGTCAATGATCTATGCATTGCACAAGTTTCGACAATACTTGTTAGCAACACCATTTGTGTTTTATACAGATCACATGGCATTGAAGTACTTGGTAAACAAGCTCATCTTACAGGGCGCATATGCAGATGGGTACTCCTATTTTAAGAGTTTGATTTCATGGTTGTGGTGAAGCTAGGGAAAAGTAATTCTGGACTAGACCACTTGTTTAGAATTCACTCAAGAGAAGAAGCACAAACAATTGAAGAAACCATACCAGATGCACAGTTATATAGGTTACAACACGCGCCATTAGAATTAGAAGACATTATTGTATTTCTATGGACTGGTGTGGCACTAGAAGGAATGAAGGCATTAGAAAAGAAATAGCTTGCTATACGCGTGACACTTTCGTTTATGATAATCAGGCGATGAACTCTACAAGTTAGGCAACAATGAAGTATTATGACATTGTGTATTAGAGCATGAGCGCAAGGATATTATGAAAGAATCCCATGGTGGTATTGCAGGAGGACATTATGTAGGTGATGCAATTTCCTGAAAGATCCTACTTACTGGATTATGGTGGGAGACATTGTATGAATACTGTAAAGAATATTGTAAGGTGTGTGATCATTGTCAATGTCTAGGAAAAATAGGGCAAAGAGAAGAGATGCCTTTTAGACCAATTACTAGTGCCGAACCGTTTGAGAAATGGGCCATTGACTTTGTAGGACCTATTTCACCAGCCGTGCGTAGGGCTGGATTGTGCTTTATATTATTACTTGCATGATTATCTCACACGGTGGGCGAAAGCACTTATAAAGGACTGCAACAACTACTGACAACCAGGTTTCTATGGGAGAATTTTCTTACAAGATATGAATGTCCTTTAATCTTGACAAGTGATAGGGGTACACAGTTTTGAATGAGACAATCAAGATCCTATTAGATGAGTTTATAGTTGCACACCATAAAACTACACCCTATCATCCTCACACAAATGGAACTACGAGGCTTTCAACAAGATTTTGAGCCGACTTTGAAAAAAAAATATGATGTTGGAAGAAAGAATTGGGATGAAAAAGTGTCCACTTGTTCTATGGGTATATAGAACAAATTATAAGAGATTGAACAAAGCCACACCATTTCGGTTGGTGTTTGTACATGTGTTTCTCCTTATAGAATTTATGTTACCTTCTTTTTGATGAGCGGGATTTAGAAGAGTGTATCGAGAAGATGAGCAGGATTTAGAAGAGCGTATCGAGAAGATGATTCAATTGGATGATTGACGAGCCATAGCACGATGGAGTCAGAAGCAGGAAAAGGCCAGGCACAAAGCATGGCATGACATAAACATAAGGGATAAGAAGTTTGAGATTGGACAAATGGTACTTCTTTATGACTCTAAGTTCTTGCGCCATCTAGGCAATCTCAAAGTACATTGGTTGGGGCCGTATGTCATCACTTACATACTTGAATCAGGTGCTTGCTAGTTAAAATCACTTAATGGAACATGGCTACCTGATTACTTTAATAGGAGTAGGTTGAATCTCTACTATAAATAAGTCTTCTTGGTGTTTGTAATAAGGTACTATTACCATTTAGATTAGGTTTCCATTATGTATTTCCTTCATTTTTCGCCATGCTTTGTCAATTCGGTTGTTGTTCTTGTGTAATAAGCGCTGACATGCGCATGAACCTACTTACTATATAAAGCATTTTTATGTGCAGAGGACTGCACATACTTTTAGTGTGGGGTGGTTGTTGATATCCAGTGCGGGGTGGTTGTTGATATCCAGTGCAATCATGTGGAATTGAAAGGTGAAAGGAATAATATGCTACGGTGTGCTTTAAGTCAAAATAAGATTGCTTCTCAAAAGTGACCAAGGATGGAGATGAATGAAAGGACAATATAACGCGAGGTAAGTAGAGGCCATGATAACTACCAGGAGAAGGTACAATGATGAGGTACTCGGGTGTAAGGGCGCACGCTGAAGAGAAGTCTGTGACTAGTAGAGGATAGGAAGGTGCTCTCTGAAGCTTATAGCTAGGGTGTGAATATGTACCATGCGGAATGAACGAATTTTAGTCAATGAATGAGAGGATATTTGGTAGGTGAAGGAGTAATAAATGCATCAAAATTTTAAAAATTATATAAGGATGGGATGTGAATTCATTTTTACCATTGTGACTAAGATAACTTGAGGAAAGAGCTAAGTGCGAAGAGTCAAGTGATCAGGTTAAGGTACGAAGGGTGTGAAACCAAGCGTGACAAACAAATCTGTGTGAAAAGAAGCTTGTGTCCCCGGTGAATGGTTTGAGCGAAACAAGGAGACAAAGAGGAGTTAGGATATGAAGTTTCCACCTAGGGCACAATTGAATCGAGCTAGGGTTTGATTCGCAAGTTGCAGAGTTAAAGAGGAGATGATTGTAAGGTAAAAATGGCACCCAATAAGGCATCTGCAGCAGGAGCAAAAGGAAAGAAGAAGGTGGTCATCGAGGAGGAAGAGATGGCACCCGAAAGTGATTTTCAAAAATGCAATATCCAGAAGGAGTCATCGTCGGCCAGGAATGGGATTCAACCATCAGAAAGAGCAAAGTAAGTGAATACAATCACAAGACCTTAGAGAACAAGAAAGAGCTCAATTCCTTGCTCACTACTAGGACAAACAAGCATACGATGGATGACATGCTAGTTTATGATGATGCGAGGCAAGAATATTCTAAAGAGAATTGGGGTCTACCAATTATATGAGCTTCCATATTTTAGGAAGTATGAGCCTTTGTATCGGTGGCTCATGAGTAGAGTGCACAAGGACTTCTTCTACTTTGTAGGATGAAAAGTTAGAATCCCATCTGCGCTTATCTCATCGATTCTGAGTTTGAAGGCCACATAAGAGGATATAAAGAATGATCTCACGAGATAAAGTCATGATCTTAAATACCGATAGGAGTTGGGGTAATCAAGGGTATGCACGGTATGGATATAGACAAATTGAAGAACCTGTCTAGTTGTGCAAGCAACAACACACCTTATTCAAAGTTGAATGATCGGGAGTAGTGGTCACGAGTAAATACTATGTGGTTACACTTTGTGTGTAAGATGTCGAAGGATAAATCTACAATATTTCAAAGCTACATTACGTAACAAATAGTCGAGAAGTGCGTATAAGAGGGAAGATTAGCTTTGAGGCTGTTCCACTATCACTAGTATTCATGGAAATTGGAGTACCAAGACGGACCAAGGAAAAGGTATGGGAATACCCCATGGAGAATAAGTCACCAACTGAAAGGTTTAGCAAGTACCTATGTAAAGGGGCCATGACAGATGACATCAAGCAAAGGGTGGAGAAATGGTACAATAGGCTCCACGCAACATTTGGAGAAGAATGGCACATCCTAAAGGACCTACCATCAGTAGTAGGGAAACAAGTTCAATTTGTTGTATATCAACATTTCTACATCGTGCGCTTCCCAATGAGAGATGGATTATGGAGCCCTTGGTGTAAATTTCCTTATGCATTCACTGCAAGGTATTTCCAAGCATTTGTTCACGATTCTGAGACACGCACCGACGGGTATTCAATGCAGATAAGATAGATTGTGACTACCATACGTTGATGAAGAAGTATGTGTATCCTGGAAGAAGTGCCTACACCAAGAGGATCATTTTGGAGGTGTTGAATATTAAGCTAATAAGTCTAGTTGTAGCAGATGTAGGGGAAAAATTGGTGTATCTTTAGTTTGAAGCCCAAGATGGAGAATAATAAGTATGTAGAGAATGAATTCACGCTCCCAAGGCCGCCAAAGGGTAAGCACACAATAGAAAACATACCAACATGAAGGCCCACATAAAGCTGAAGTAGAGGATGAAGAGGAGGAGCGTGAAGATAGTGGAGGCTTGGAGCGCAGAAGAAAGCAACCATATGACAGAGAAGAGTCACGGCATGTGGCCACTCCACCTCAAGGACATGACGAAGAGGAAGATATAGAGGTTGAGCAGGGGGGAGCATAGGTTTAAGAAAGTGTTCAGATGCACAACAACTCAAAGTGGAACTCCTCAAATGGTATGGAAATCACCTCATTTCTCTTCACACAAGGATACTACTTGAATGAAAGAAGAGAGGAAAGTTGAAGTGGATAAAGAAGTGGAGGAATCAAAAGAGAGCAAGCTTGCATCTCCTACCCCACTTGAGCAAGAAGATGAGCCACAAAAAGGGGAAGAGCAAAAAGATGAAGAGATGAAGGACAAAGAAGAAAAAGAAAAGGAAACCTTTAGATCCGCGCATGTGACTGCTCAAGATGTAACGGGACATGCTCCTAACCTTGAAGCTATAATTCCTATAATGAAATTACTAGTATAATTTAGATTATGAGCAACAATAGAACACCAAATAACACAATATTTCAGAAGAATGATCTCAATATGCAATTATAATAGCTTCACCACTTCGAGGGGGCAACCTCCAAACCATATAACAAGACTCAAATGCTCAAATGATAATGAACTACTACCTACAATCCCCTATATATATACTATTCATATGTTATTTCCATCACCAAGGCCGACCTATTAAGCATGAGAAAGTATAAATGATATAATAAAATGATATGGTAAGCCACAAGTCAATTTACTCATATCCTAATACAAGTAATAGGTTAAAGGTGTAGCATGCCCTTCCCCTTCAAACCAACATTGTCCTCAAAACCGAATAATCCTGGATGTTGTTTGCATGAAAAACCTTCATCCTCCCAGTTGCATCTTCTATGCTCAAATTCTTCCACTTGATCAAATATTCCTTAATGTCTCTAGTTCTCAACCTCTTAGTACATGTTTGCAGAATCTTCTCTGGCTCCAAAATGATTCTTCCTTCCTCGTCAAGTTCTGGTAACTCTATTTGGGCTTAAAAATTTTGTCCAATAACCTTCTTCAAGCATGAAACATGGAATACTAGGTGTATGTGTGAAGATGGAGGCAACTCTAGTTTATAAGCAACACTGCCAATTTTCTAGTAGAACCTGATAAGGGCCATAATATTTAGGAGCAAGTTTTTGTCATTTTTTTGTTGCTTTAGGGACATCTGTTATTAAGGCTAGAGCGTACAAAACCCATCACCAATTTCAAAATGTCTTTCACTACGGTGTTGATCGGCTTGTTGTTTCATCATATTTTGTGCTAATGCTAAATTCTCCTTCAAACTAGCCAAAACTTGTTGTTGATGTTGAATGTGTTCCTCAAAATCGCTGATCTTAGTTTGCACCCTCAAGGAGGAAGTGATAGAAGGTGGATGGTAACCATATAATGCTAAAAATGGGGTCATTTGAGAAGAGGTATGAAAAGATGTGTTATACCACCATTCTGCAAGTGGCAGCCATGTAATCCACCTTTCCTGCTTATCTGATACAAAACAACGTAGATACCCCTCTAAGCATTTGTTGACCACTTCTGTTTGCCCATCAGTTTGAGGATGATAAGATGAACTGTGAGCTAGCTAAGTACCCAAACATGAAAATAATTCCGTCTAAAAATTACTTGTTAAAATAGGATCACAATCACTTACATTATCTTTGGGGTTCTATGTAGCCTTTGAACTGTCTCCAAAAAAATAGTTGTGGATCATATTAGCTACAAAAATGGATGTGATAGGGCACAAAAATGGTCATATTTTGTGAGCCTATCCACAATCATGAAAATAACATTCTTACCCTCTAAACAAGGCAATCTGGTGATGAAATCCATGGAGACCTCCTCCCATCTCTAGCTAGGAATTTGTAAGGGTTGCAACATACTTGGTGTCTTAATTGTTTCCCCTTTGTTTTGTTGGCACACTAAACACTCTGATACAAAATTTTGTACATCCCCATTGAGTCCTTACCAAAATAATTCTCTTTTTATTCTATGATATGTCTTCAAAAACCTGGAGTGTTCTCCAACAGGTGATGCATGTAGCTCTGCAAGAATCTTATGCTTCAACTTAGAATCTTTACTCAAGTATAACATGTCCTTGTACCATAGGGTATTACCTTTCCACTAAAATTTGTTAGATGTCATAGATCCTTGCTTGATATTCTATATTAGAGATTGTGTATCCTTGTCTTGATCCCATTCCAATCTTTCTTCATCCACCCAATCGGCCATCAACATGGACATTCCACATAGTAAGGCATTTGCGGATGTATCCCTTCTGGACAATGCATCAACTACTACATTTTATTTACCCTTTTTGTATATGATTTTAAAATCATAACCCAACATTTTTGTTACCCACTTTTGTTGTTCTTTAGATGATAACCTTTGCTCCAAAAAGTATTTGAGACTATCATGATCAATTTTTACCTTGAAGTGTCTACCCATGAGATAGGGACTCCATTGCTTGACCGCATGAAGAGTAGCCATCATTTCTTTCTCATAGATAGGTTTGAGCAGATTTTTCCTTTGAATTGGAGACTCTCAAATGCAATTGGTCTTCCTTCTTGCATTAGAGCTTCTCCCAATCCCGATCCTCAAGCACTACACTCAACAATGAAGGTTTTTGAGAAGTTAGGAGTAACCAAAACTAGGGTCTGCACAAGGCTTCCTTCAGCTGCTCAAAGGATTTAGTGGCTACATCTGTCCAATGGAAAGCATCATTCTTTAGCAATGCGGTGAGTGGGGTTGCTATTCAACCATATCCCCGCACAAATCTTTTTCAGTAGTGCCCTGTTAGTCCTAGGAACCCATGAAGATTTTGAGAGTTTTGGGCCTTGGCCATTCCACCATAGCTTTGATCTTTTGAGGATCAACTTTGATGCCTTCGTGGGATACAATGTGACCCAAGTACTCTACCTCTTGTACACTAAAAGATAATTTGGATGGATTTGCATAGAGAGTATGTTTCTCCAAAACTTCCAACACTTTATTTACATGTTATAAGTGTTCTTCCCATGTCTTACTGTAAATCAATATGTCATCAAAGAAAAGTAATACAAATTTCCTTAAAAATGGCCTAAAAACAATGTTCATCAAGCTTTGAAAGGTTAAAGATGCATTTGTAAGACCAAAAGGCATTACCAAAAATCATAATGGCCCTCATGAGTCCCGAAAGCCGTTTTAAGAACATCTTTCTCTTTTATTCTAATTTGATGGTACCTCTAACGAAGATCTAATTTTGTGAAATAAATAGCACCATACAATTCATCAAGTAAATCATCAATTACTGGAATGGGAAAATTATCTTTGATGGTGTACTTGTTGAGTTCTCGATAATAGGGAAACATCCTCCATGTTTCATCCTTATTACGTACCATGACCACTAGTGAATAATGTGCACTCTGCTAGGCCCGATGATACCCTTTCAAAATTTCCTAAACCATTTTCTTGATCTCACTTTTCTCGAGAATATGGGTATCTATATGGTCTGATGTTAGGTTTTGAATCCCTCTAATCAACTAAATGGCATGATCATGATCGCTAACTGGTGGTAGTCCCTTTGGAATTGCATCAAAAACATATGAGTGAGCATTAATAATCTTCTGAAGATTGGGTGGCATGGAAGACTCTGTATTTTGTACTTTTATGGAAAATAACTTTGCTTTATAAATCCATCTACTCCTTTTCCGAGAACCTTCTACATCGATGAGAGCTAATAATCTATGGAGACTTAGCTACCATCCCATTCAATTGTATTATCCTTGCATATGAATGAAATCGCATGAACAATTCTTGGAAATTCATCTCTATAGTAGCTAAGGTTGTGAGCCATTGGAAACCCAAAACAATATATGCCCCTCCCATAGAAATAACAAACATAGGCGAGTCTAACATGTAGTCTCCCATGGAAATCTTGATACTATGGCACTTTCCTGTGCACTTGACTGTCCCACCATCCGCAATCATAACTTGTATTTTTGGAGCTAGGTAAATAAAACAATTGAGGCGGGAAGCTAACTTATTATTTATGACGTTATGAGTACTCCCCGAGTCAATCAACACCGTCACCTTCTGTTTTTTGAGATAGCCAATAACCTTGAGTGGTAATTCTAGGTTGGCGATCCTCTACTTCATCTTCTACTGGTTCCTCGGCCTCTCCTATAATTTTGTTGGTCCGAAAATCTGTCGCGTGGACAGATCTATGGATAGACGAGCCAACAGTGTTGCAGGGCTTAGCCCCTCTTTGAGACAGCAAAGCGAAACTGGTTTATTGCTATTTCTACTAGCAGGAACCTATGCAAGTCTCACAGATTCCGCCTTCGGGGGTTGGGATCTCATCCCGGTAGAGTGTTTCAGGCTGCGAAAAGAAAGGAATGAAAGAAGGAAAAGAGAAAGAACAGATCCGAAGGAAGAAAAGAAATGAATTCCAAAGCAGAAAGGTCAGAAGATTTATGTTTTTAGTTTGGTAGTAAACAGAGCCAAACCTACTTGCATAAATAAACAAAGCAATACTGATAAACAAATGACGGAAAAGTAGATATGAATCCAACAGATTAAACACATACAGATCTAACGTAAGAAAGATCTAATGTATAACACAGCTATTGAGCACAAAGTCTGAATAATTGTATTACTGTTCTTTTCTGTTACAAGAAAGCTCAAAGTCTTTCTCTCCTCACTTCTATTTCTATCTAAAAAATGTTCACCCTTGAATACAACAAGTATTCCCATATTTATAGAAGATGAGGGAGAGAGAAGGCAAAATGGAGCCAACCACTTATTTACAAAGATATTTACAAAATATCTAAAAGTCATGTTGACTTTGACAACTTGGATGGATGACATCATCCCATGATGCAACATGGATGATGTCATCATTTGTGCCAACTTACTTCAGATATTACGGAAAGAAAGTCGGAGAATAGAGAGGAGAAGAAGAAGAAGCAGAAGAAGAAGAAGAAGAAGCTACTCATCATCATCATCCTGCGGCCGAAAAGGGGTTGCCTGTTTCTGGTGCTGCTCAGGTGATGATATGTGGAACTGAGCGCGGTATTCCAAGAACTTGCTGATCATTGGCCCAAATTGATCCTGTGATGGATCCTTGTGCCGTTCACTGATTGCTTCGCAAGTCTCCCGCTCGTCTATGAGCTTTTCCGGGAGTTTGGAATAATCTTTACCCGCCTCGATTAGGGACCCGATGAAGTCCCTACAGGCCAGTAGGTTGTTGATGGATTCGATGTCGAACGTGACTTGGCCCTATCCCGAGAAGCTATCTCCTCAAAACCCGGATAGTATCATCAGCTGATCTCAAGGTGAGGGAAGGAGTGAGCAACCCGGAGTCATAGATAGAACAATTTTCTCCATTTGATGCATTGCATCTAGGGCCTCTTCCTTCACCTTGTCTATCTTTTCCAAAACGAATTCTAGCTGATCTATCCGATAGTCCAAAGTGGACATAGTTTTGTTGAGGGCCCTTGGATGGCCGAAGACTCCGAACTTGACCAGATCTTCGACTGAACAGTCGAACATTTGTTGGAAGGTCTCGTGCTGGAGTCTAGCATGTTCTAACTCTTCTGATATCGGGCCTGCTAATGCTTGGAGTTCCTTATTCGCCTTCTCGATGTTCAGGTATAAACTGATATATTCGGCGATTACTTTTTCACTATCTTTGAGGATCTGGCTCCTCCAAGCAGAAACAGCCATACCTTGCTCGCCGATTTTTGAATACTCATTAATCTTCTCCTGACTGAGCAGCTCAGGAGTCTCGGCGGTAGTTGTGGGAGGTGCACTTCCCATCTTCTGTAAGGCTTGAAGCAGATACTTGTTCTGCTCCTTTAGTAGCCTTTTCTCCTCTTTTGTTTCCTGAAGCTTTTCGCAGAGTGCATCAACTGCGGAAAGAGCTTCCCCCTGGAGACTTTCTGAGGATGTCCCCATTGTGACTTGGGTCACTGTGAAATCTGCCGGAGACAGATCTTCTTTCTCTTTGGTGGGATCGGGGTAGGCTATTTCCATAACCCTCTCACCTGCAGCGCTCTTGGAGAAGCGTGTAACCGGCTTGTGCTTCTTTGCTCCTTTAGCCGGAATGACTGAAAAGTCCATCGGAGCGATGGGGACTTTCCTCTTTTGTTGGCTTAGCTGCTGAGAGATCCAAGCTGGTCCTATAGAAGAAGGACCAGAGACAGAGGGGGAGGCAAAGAACGGTAGAAGAGGGGAAAACGTGGAGACACGCGCGCGCATCGAAAGAATAGCCGAGGAAGTGCCCACGGAGAAAGGGAAACCGCAACCGCAAAAGATATAGGAAGGGAAGGGAGCTCGGAGAAAAGGGAAGAAATGGAAGAAGACAAATCAGCAAGGGAGGAGAAGATAGATGAAGAGGCGGGGAAAGAGTAGTAGAAGAAGGGGCGGAGGACACAACCAAAGGAGTGGTTGCTTGAGTCACTCGAGGAGGGGAAGGAAGAGAAGAAGAAGGGATAGAAGGGACCTCTCGAAGTTGTAGCGACGCCCGACATCCCGGTGGATGGGCGTATAGGACTATCCTCTGTCAATTCTTTCTCCGCGAATCCAGAGTTATTACTTGTTCAGGCTCTGAAGGAAGAGGACTTTCAGGGGCTTCCTCCTGAATGGTGCTAGGTTCACCTTCGGTACCTTTGCCTTTCAGCAGCTTCTTTGTCCTTGGAGGTGCGTTGCCCAAAGGGGAAGTCGTGAAATCTACCCCGAGGTAGATTAGTCCGTTCATGCGGCACCAATGCTCCGTTCTCCGCATAGTTTCTTTTACCCTCTCCTCAATTGTTTGAGGAGCCTTGCTTCTGTCAATGTCCGGGAAGGGCCAATCATCCCCTTCTGTGTCATTATACACTTTTTCTACTTCGTCTTCCATGTTTTGGAAGCCTTTTGGGACAATGGCCACTCCGTATTGGATGATTTCCGTTAATGCCAAGCGAGAGTGATCCTTTCTTCTGAGTTCTACCTCATGGAGAACGTCAATGTAGATATCCTCAATCTGAGGGACATGAATTGGATCAAGCTTAGCCCTTGGTAGACAGCCCCTAGGGTCGAATGTAGGCCTTGCTGGGAAATCATGCTTTAGGTTGAGCAATTCTAGCTCAGCAAACATCTCCTTCGCCTTGTGATAGCTGGAGCATGTGTAACGGCCTACTGTGAGGGGGAAAGGAGTTCCGCCCTTCTTTCTCTTGAGGCACTTTTCATGGTATGTGACGAGCTGTCTTGACAGTTCCAATAAAATCAGCTTTGTCCAAAGATACCTTGTAGCTGGTTGGCTCTCCCAAAAAGTTGGCAGCCCTTAGATAGGTGAACGTGGGAAATTGGGTGAACAAGGCTCCCCATTTCTCTGTGACTGCCACTATGTTCTTTGTCGTCCGGCTATGAGTCAAATTTGGCCGCAACATGCACATGATGTGATAGAAGAAAACATCATTGATTTTAGCAAATTGAGGGATACTATTCTCTAGTCTCAGCTCTGGATAGTAATCAAATATCTTGGCCTGAGGCCATACTCCACTTCGGTTGAGCCCTGGGTAATCCCTTGCCGATGCTGCAGCGTAGACTACATAGGAGTTCATATGAAATACTCCAGTTGTGGCAAGCTGTTGTAGCTGCTCAGAGATGGTGCTGCTGATTATTTCACCCCAGCAAAAGCGCTGATCGGGCAAATTCTTATTCATTGTTTCTAGGTACCGCAGCATCCACTTATGGAAATAGTGGGCATCTGAAAGCCCGAAGACTCTGCTCAAGAAGGTGATAGAATCACTGAGTTCCTCTGAGAAATCACTTCGGTGGATAGTCTGAGGCCACCGGGTCACTACCTTCTTATTCTTTAGGTAGACCTCATTCATTAACTGCATGCACTGGCCTTCGTTGTCTTCCCAGGCCTTGATGCATTCCTGTTGGCTAACAGCCACGTAGTTCCGGTGGTGAGGAATGCCAAGCATCAACTCAAAATGGCGGGCAGTGAGGTTTATGACTACTTCGCCCTTGCTATTCTCGACACATCTCGTGTCTTTGTTGAAGGATTGTGCAACAACCATCATAAACTCGTTATTCACAGCGCTGACAGGGATTCCTCCGGCAAAGTGCAGGGCACTGCCTATTAGTTTGTCCATCCATGGACTTCTTGTAACCTTTTGAGTTCTAAGCCAGAACTCATCCATGTCAATGTGACCCAATTCAGAGTCCCTGACATCCATACTGCACTCAGCCTGTGATTCGGGCATCCTGACCCTCTGATATTTGTATTTCATTTCTTCTTCTGTTAGCTTTGCCTTTCCTCTTGGTTTGGTGGGCTTCTTGCTTGACGTAGACATGTGTTCTTTCGAGCTCAGCTGCTGATCTGCACGAAGAAGAAGAGAGACCCAATCCAAAAAGGTTGAATTAGTCATTTGATCTTCCATTGGAAAGCTTAGCAGGAGGAGTTAGAGATTTAAAGGCTCAGGGCGCAGGAAAAATACAATTGGCAGGCCAAATAGATAAGGCGCGCAAGAAAGGAATGTTGCAGAGGTTATATTGGCGCCAAAAGCGCATGGCGCATGGATGAAGCAGGTTGCATTTTATAACAGGGCGCACAGGAAATGCGTGTTACATTGGGGTTCGATGCGCATGTGGCGCGTGGAAAGATGGTGTAACATGGACGAATGATGCGCCAAAGGAATATAGCGCGGCGCATGGAGGGTTTACACAACATCATGTTATCGATCGGAGGGTGCGCCACGCTTTTACGTAATATTTATACTTGCGCGAAAAAGGCTTTTGTTGCATCGAAACTGGGTGCGCTCTTTGGCGTATGGAAACATTATGCAAAGCATGGACAAAGGGTGCGCCAAGGCTTTTTAAGGAGCGCGGGTTTTACACTTGGAGCATGCATGCGAGGGGTGCGCTCGGGCGCATGATTTCAAACTCGCAGCAGATGGAAAGGGGCGCCATTAGGCGCGGATTTTGAAAGTGTTGCATGGTGTGTGAGTGCGCCGAGGGCGCGATCTGCTTTATTGCAACATGACGCAACAGTGCGCCATGGAAAACACTTTTCAACTCTATCTTCCACTCGAAAGGATGCTTGGTATAACAAGGTTTTATAAAAAAAGATCACAGACCAAGCTAATGCAAAACCACCCCCCTTTTTCCAACAAATCCGGAAAGAGGGAGGGAGAGGAGGAAGAAAACACAAACTTGACAGGATAGGGGAGAAACAAGCCCAACATATTTCATTTTTTAAAACCGACTAGCCACTAGAGAAACAGACTACGCAAGCAACAATCAGACCAGACAAAGAAATAAGCTCAAAGGAGAGAAAACACAGGCCAAGAACGTGAAAGCATTCAAAAACAAACCGGGAGAACCACCTACCTCGAATATATATTGAAAATTTGTGGCGAGTGGGTCCACAGAGCAATGACAGCGACAGAGCAGAGCTGACAAATCCAGAGCGATCACGTGCTTGGCGAAATGGGATGAAAATGACATGGCGGGCACTGGTATTTATAGAAAAACCTGTCATTAATGCGCCACCAACCTTTTGAAATGGCGCATGGAAAATGCTGTCGACAAGGGAAAGCGTGCGCCCTTTGGCGCATGGAAGGAAATGGCAACAGAAGAATGAGCGCGCCTTTGGCGCACCAAATTCGTTGTCGACATGAAGTTATGTGCGCCCTTTGGCGCACCAAAACTTGGTGTAACATAGATTACGTGCGCCCTTTGGCGCACCGAGAAGCGTGCTAACATGGAAAACCATGCGCCAAAGGCTTTTAAGGGGGCGCATCAAAATTATGTTTTACAAGGAAAATTCAGGCGCCCAGCCAAAAAAGGCTCAAAGAGACTAAGTTCGAAAACTAGATTTCCCAGGGAGGGATTTTACGACGTTTCGAACGCGAAGGATCCCTAACGAGGGATCGAAACAAAATTTTCGGTATGGTTATCGGTAAAATTGCCCTTGTCAATTTTACGGGATAACAAATTTAAGCGTCCTCATCATCCCGATTACCTCCATCAATATAAAACAACTTCTTCTCGGCACATTTGTGTCTGGTCCATATTTTCTATCATACTCAAAACATAATCCTTTTACTCTCTTTTATTCCATTTGTTGAGGAGTGGGTCTAATTGGCCTAGAAAATGAAGGGGAAGAGATACTACGGTCTTTAGTGTTAATGAAAGGTGGCCTCCTACTACAAATAAATTTTTCCTCCGATCGATGTGCCATGATAATAGAATCGGAAAGTTTGAGTGGATTAAACATACGTACCTCATGCTCGATGTGGTCCTTAAGACCCCAAGAAAGATCATTCGTGATTCTCTTCTGGAATATTCTCCACCCTTAATGATAGGTTCTAGAATTGATGCAGATAATATTTGACTGATCCTATTTTTCATAACTTTGATAATTGACTAAATTAGTTCTCTAAAACACTGGAACTATAGTGCAATTACGCAACTCCTCGCAAAACACCGTCTAAGTGACACCGAGACCATTCTTCTGCCTCTGAGCACATAACCATCGATACCAAACGAATTGGTCTAGTTCAAGATATAGGGATGCCAATGTCACCTTTTGTCTTGATGGTGTTTGATGTAGCTCAAAGAAGTTCTCCATTTGATTTATCCAATTAGGGATCCTTACCATCAAATTTGCACATATCCACTTTCGGCATCATGTTCCGTGGTTGTGAATAAGTTGGATTTTGATTGGGCTAGAAAAGTGATCCAACATGGTTATTTTGTCCATGATTTTGAACTGAAGATCCTCCTTGGTTGATATGGGATAGATTTGGGCCATAATGTTTACCCTTTACATGTTGCATGATATCATCCAACCAATGATTGATTCGGTCTGTCTCCTTTAGAGGCCATCTCAGATTGTACATTTCGCAACTCATACTCAAGTTAGCTCACCTTATGATCAACTGAGGTAAACCCTAGTCTTTGAGGAGTTTGTATTTACCCCTTCTGACTCCATCTATTCAATCACTACCCATATTTATCTGGGGTTTTACCCAGAGTAACCAGATTCTTTTTTGCTCTTGTGGAAGGCCCTGTCATGATATCAAACCTTAGGGTTTTGGGTTTTGATACAAATTTGGCTGAATAAGAAAAAATACAGAGAAGATACTAATACTATTTTTTTGAGAGATTTTCAAAATGTAAATAACTTGAAACAATTCTACAATTTGCACCCTAGGGAGTGATTTTATTAAAAAAACTAAATTTGTAATAACTTGTGTAAAATAAATCAAAAAATTCTAAAAGTTCAGGGAACCTTGAAATTTTTCTCAACTCGTAAGAATATCTCCCACTAATTCGCTCTCCGGTTCAAAATATATCATGGAAACAAAAAATTAGGGTTTTTGCCCTAATTTTGGCCTAGATCACAGCTCTGATACCACTTGTAATGAAATTACTAGTATAATTCAGATTATGAGCAGTAATAGAACACCAAAAACACAATATTTCAGAATAATGATCTTAATATGCAATTTTAATAGATTTTCCACTTCGAGGGGCAACCTCCAAACCATATAATAAGACTCAAATGCTCAAATGATAATGAACTACTACCTATAATCCCCTATATATACTATTCATATGCTATGGCCATCACCAAGGCTAACTATTAAGCATGAGAAAGTATAAATGATATAATAAAATGATATGGTAAGCCACAAGTCGGCTACTCACATCCTAATACAAGTAATAGGTTAAGGGCGTAGCAATTCCCAAGGGTCCTAGATTAAAGAAGATGAGTGAAGAGAAAATTCCACCAACAATGGGGTATGTAGAGGTTGCAGGTAAAATTATCCACACCCGCTTCCAGAGCATGATAGCACAAAAGGATTTATTCGGTTGGGAGCTAATGGATGAGGATATGGCGACTGTGTGCACTCGAAAGCAACTATCATGGTCAATACACACCCACATGGATAAGCTTGAATTTGATGTATGCGAAGAGTCATGCGTTTCAAGACGGATGAAGAAGGCACCCCAAGCCGGACATATGACAAGAAAAGCCCTCTTTGTCATGTTGGATGAGCAGTGTCAAAGAACACATTGGTGAAGGTTTCACTGAAGTTGGTAGAAGAAACATGGATAAAGTCAGTAATAATCGAGCACTCGTGCGAGGAGATAAAGACAAAGGATGTGAAGATAACATGCAAACACAAGAGAGGGACTTCGTGTAGAAGAAGAATGAAGTATTTATTACCATCGTAGAGGATATTGGGGAAAATGTCATAAGAGCTAGGTCACACTTAGAGACCAAGGTACCACAGACATTTCCCTCAGCGATACATTATGTAGGAAAGTTGGTGGACCTGGTACTTGAAGATGAACCTCTGCGCATGACAATGCCAAGGAAGTCAGAGTAAGAGGCAGAACGAGAGAAATCCTCAGTGATGCAAAAGATTACATCCTATGAAGGGCTACTGCAAGCGCTACAAGAAGTATTGAAGAAAGTAGACTAGGCTTTGAACATCTGCACAACTCTAGAGGCACTTATCAACATAAAGACCCTAGAAGAAAACAATGAGGTCTAGAAAGCAATGAAGGACGAGACATTGGGCCACGTAGATAGAAATATTGTCAATGGTTAAGTAGAAGCGCGAGGCCCTAGCAGTAGCACAAGAGCCACACAAGACTTGGCTGGAAGAGCTTGGGAAGCTCATTGCACAAAAGATGGATCTTCTAGAAGGAAGAATAACCTCAATGTCCAAATACAGTGTTGGTTTTACAAAATGAAAAAGAGGAGATTACGAGGGATGAATTGGAGTCCATTGCTGTGGAAATTCCAGAAAAAGTAGAACAAGCACTAATTAAATGGTAGGCCTTGGAGGCTGAAATAAAGGAGGAGTATCCAAAGTTGATACTTCAAACTGATACAGAGGAGGCTGCCTCATAGCCTCATAAAACTTCTTTATTTATCTACATTCTTTCATTCTTATTCTTTCCATTATTCTATTATTTACTTCAATTTTGGAGATACCCATTTTTGGGACGACAATGAGATTAGTGTGGCGTAATGTTGATCAGAGAATACTTGTTAGAGATCACACAAGAAGTCTGTGCAAGAGAGAAGAACAGGATCAAGGGCGCAGAGGGATAGGAAGAACCCACGCGCAGAGGGAAACTTCAGATTTCGGGACTCGGCCGATTGTGAGTATGAAGACCTATTTTTAGAAGATGGTATGTAGAACACACCAATGATGCAGAGATGTGCACGTCACACATTGTCTATCTTTGGAGGATTGGATCGAAGCATTTTTCATGGAGACGAGCTAAGAATAGGATTGTCACTTTAGTTAACTGCAAGAGGTCTATAGATAACACACTTACATGTGTGGCTATGCCTGTAAATGGCACGTGGCTATTAATAACATGTGACCTATTTTTGGAATAGATAAGCGGTGAAGGAAAGTCCCCACCCTATATATATGATATGAATCACATTATAGTATGTATGTGTGGTGGAGGGATGGATGTATGGAGATATAGAGATATATTCATATGACAAAATTATCAGATCGAGATCCATGCACGCATTGGTATAGATTGACATTACTGTAAGGAGCTTCTGTGTTTATTAATAGATGGAAGATATTGGCTAAATCTAAGTGTCATTCCCGTGTGTAATTGAGTAGTGCATGTTATTGATTCAATCATGATTACTTGTTTAAGCTTGTTCTTTCATAGATCTGAATGTAGCATGCATTGTAGAATGGTGGATTAGTTATGGATATATATGTTTCTTCCTTCATCATGCTAACATCCTACTATAGAAACCCTAAAGAGGGACCTGGTACCTTTGTGCCCTTTGGGTGAGTGCTCGCCTAGGTGAGTGATATGCCAAGTGCATCTAGGGTGTTATCCGGTAAATTCTAGCTTACATCAATAAGAAACAAATTCATCGTTGACACAAAGTTCTCTGAAATCTACCTCTTTTCAATTCCTTAGCTTTCAAAAATATATCAAGGGTTTCAGCTCAAAGTTTGGAACACAAGAATTTTGATTACAAATTATGATCCTTTAACCCATAGGCTCTTCCTCTATTTATAGTGTATAGAGGGCAATTACAAATAGGAAGCTTTAAATGAATTCCCGCATGTAGAAGCTATGAAAAGGTAAGAAGTTAGAAATCTTCCTCTTGGAATTCCTCTTTGCATGACATGCATGATTTATAACTAAAAATATAACCTTCTATTTTACATGTCTGCCACCTATTTCCAAGTAATTGACTTCTTCCAGTAACTTGAAGTAATGGCTTTTAAACCAATCACTTAAGTTTTACAATTTAATTGATTACTCAATTACTTTGTCGAGAAAAAAAAGAAAAAAGAGGAGAATAAATTAGAAGAAAGTTGTTCAACACTCCTCCCCTGTTCTCCTTCCATACTCTGGATGTTGATCCATCCCGTATTGTACTTCTGCTTCATCTATTTTAGTGATGAATGATCCGAATGATATCTCTACCATGGATCCGAGATACTCCCATATGTTGTCGAATTATTTCCTTTGATTCTCACTAAACTAGATTTGGAAGCATCTGATGTTATTTAGTTTTGGGTATTGCCTTTGACTGTTTTCCCCTTTTATACTTTAAGCTTTTGCAATTTTTCTTCAAGATACATGCACTAATAAAATGCTTGCAAGTAAACAATTCAAACAAAACTCATCACATTTTATTTTTAATTGCATATGAGTGATTAAATTTTTGGAAAGTACTTCGAGTGAAGGAAAGTACAAGAAAATTAAATGAAGGCTTCAACTGGAAGCTTGGGAGCACATGTACAAGCTCCTGAAAGGAATTTTCCATGCATTGACTTCCACACGGGCTGCGCTAGAAATAAGAGGATGATTTTTTCCAGAAGCCTTTGCAATTATGAGAGTTGGATCTACCAATGGCCCCATGTCTGTATCATTGATTTTGATGATACTGGAAGTTATGCATGATTCTGCTGACCCTTCTCTTTCATCATGCTTCAACATGCCTGGAATAATCTTTGTCTGAAGAGTTCTTTTTCTTTTATTTTTGCCAGAATCCCTTGTAATTGGATCAATTTGTGCAGATCCTGCAATTTATTTTGATTCAAAAGATATATTCAATGTATCTGACATTGATTTTGACTTCCTTTCACCAATATGAGCACCTGTGATGAATACTTGCAATTGATTCAAACAAATATGGAGTCCATGACATGAATACTCAATTTTCATCACCAAAATCTGATTATAAAGCCTACTGCCCTCTATTTTTAGACTTTGCTTGCATGCCAAACAAGCTAAAAATATTATTTTATTCACTTGTGCACTCACATCAACATGCAGATGCTTTGAATAATAAAAATAAAGCTTCTCCAACCCTAGGCGCCAAAACTGGATGCTTCCCGACAATTAATAAAAAAGTTAGCTTTTAGGCACTTAGCTATGCCATAATGGGTCACACTTTTTGGCAAGAGGAATTGCTAAAAATAGGAAGTCAAAGCAATGAGAATTTTCACCCTGCAAGGTAGGTAAGAAGCTACTGCCTTTCACTTAAGTGATTTAACTTGATGATGTGAATTTTCACCTGCTAGGCAGGTAAGAAATTCCACCGCCTGGCACTACCAAAATTCTCACCGGTAACTTAAATCCTTCCTTCCAAAAAGTATGACATGCATGAAAAATAGCCTCCTTATTAGAAATGTGAATTACATGGGTGAATAAACTTCTTTGATGGGAAAATTCAACTTGTTAGGTAGCTCTAAAAATCCCATTGGTGATTTAAGTGATTTTTCTTTCATAATGGGAAAAAGTAACTCACTTGCAGCAAGCGAGAAATTCCTGCTCGCCACCTCCAAAATTCCCACCGACAAACTTAAATTATTCCTTCCAAAAAGTGTGAATTGCATGAAAGATAGCTCTTTTCCAAAATTCGACTTGCATTGTGGCTTCGCCTTTAAAATTGCGTGAAAATTTGTCACCAAGGTAGTGTGGAAATTAGACACGGAAGGTGACTTTGAAAATTGTGACTGACATGAAGACTGCATTTCTTTCCTTTATTGGATTTTTGGTGAAGAAAACTCAAGGACATAATAAAATTTGTCATTTTTGGAAAGGGTCCGGGAAGATGTAGCAACAAAACTTACATGTGCCATAACTTTCATTCCGTGGCTCTGTTTTAGGTGTTGTTTTCTCTAAAAGTGCATATTTTATTGAACTCTACGCATTGATGGAAATAATTTTCTTATCTTCATAAAATCCATTTTTACACCTTTTTGGACCAAGCGACTTCTTACAATCTTTTGAAAGAATCCTGAGCTCTGATCGCCTTTAGACAAATTAGTAATTAAAAATATTGGATAGCTTTTCAAAACCCTAGGCCTGGGAAAGATCTAGCAAGAAGAATGAATAGGCTACGGGAAAAGCTAGAGAAAACAAACAAAAACACATACAAAAAGAAATAAAACAAAACAAAAATATCTGCGGGTAATTTCTCAAAACATTTCTCCAATTAGCTGATCTGCAAAAATTCTTCCCCTTAGGTGAATGTTCTGTGGTAATAATGATGGGGTGAAGTGCTTTATATAACCTAAATCCTCCAATTTTAGCTCAATCTATTTTTAAAAGAACTTTATTTATTTAATAAATAAATAAATAAAATTCTCTCAGATAAAACTGACGAAGGGATAGAGTGAGTTTTAAGCATATGGGTATTTGTCGAATTTGGCTTTTATGACTCTCTAGGGGATACCTTAGAGCAATGCAAACAACTACAGACAAAACAAACACAAAATGACCCGTTACTTTGAAAAGAACAAAAATTTTAAAAGGGGTAGTCCCAGATTTCAGGGTGAAATCTCGAGGACACCACGATTCAAAACAAATTTTAACCTTCAAAAGATCAAGCCTACAGTCCTTCAAAGTTTTATTTGTTTATTCTATCAAGTTTGGTGTGTGACTTGGCAAAATCTAGCCTTTTGGGGCTCATCTCCTAACACATCTAGCAACTCCAAAGGGAATAGAACTCAGTGGTGGTGTAGCAACACATGTTGTCCAAGTATATGAGAAGGATCCAAACTTGTTCATGAGCAAGAGAGGAAGGTAATTTTGAATACTTGCAATTATCTCCATGCAAAGGTAAAAGAGGAAGAAGACCACAAAGATCACCATCTCCTCCAGGTAGAGCATTATCTACACCTCCTAGAGACCCTATCTTCAAACAAACATGGTTCTTAGGCCAATCATAATGAAACATCTACAACAAAAACCACCGCAAGGTCCACCGAATCCTTATGTTCACTTTACAGAAACAACCCATTGACACTTAATGCTCAAAACCCTATCCCGGTGGCAACACTAAAAATATCCCTTATTTCACTGGTGAGAATCACACAACTCCTGCTGATCATATAAAAGATATTGCAAACATCTACACTATTCACGAAATAAATGAAGTAGATGTTACAGTTAAGTTACTAGCTTCCTTATTCAAAGGTAAGGCGTTGCAATGGTTTAAGAGCTTGACAACAAGGTCTATCCAAAATTGGGATCAGATATGCACAACCCTTTGCAATCAATTTAGAGAAAGAGGAGACAATATGTCTTTATTGGAACAATTAACAACCATTAAGAGGGCTCCTAATGAGCAAATGACGGATTTCAATTTCCAATTCCAGCAATCAAGGGAACGAATTCCATTTTCTGTGAGGTCAATGGCAAAAAAAGTTACATTCCTCTACTTTTTAAAGGCTCTAAATTCATATATAGCAATGATGATCTAGTCCATGGGAGGAACAACACTATCGATGCCTACAACATAGCTATCAAAGATGAAAATTACCTTATTCAAGCTGATAAGTTAGCACCAAGGCCACCAATGCCTCTATATCCATAAATGGGAACTCCTACAACAAGTCAAGCACCTAAAATAGCCCCTGTTCTAGCTCTAATAAATCAAAGCAATAACGAGGCTTCCACTTCTTCGAGAAATCCATTTGAAACCCAAGAACTTAAGAAGGCTTTGCAAGAAATAGCAAAAGGACAACAAGAAATAGTCAAGGTACAACAAGCTTTGACAATGAGTTAATTACTTATTAAGAGACAAAAGCTCAAATTTCGAGGCTTTACCAACCTCAATCCCAACCAAATAGGCCTCAATTTCAAGAAAATAGGCCTCAATTTCAAGAGAATAGGCCTCAAGTCCAAGCTTCACATCGTAACCAGAGCCGTGGATAGTCCCAAGCTGCCAGAAATTCTGTCCATATGACCTTAATGCAGTTTTGACATCAAGAGCCTTGGTCCCAACTCAAAATGATATTGCTCAAGAGTATAAATGGTGCTATCTTTGTAGTCAACCACATAACCAATCTACTTGTTTCAATGGTGCGGTAAATCAGGCCTTGATGGTCAAACCATTGGTGTGTCCCAAGAGCCAACTAAAGAAGAAAACTAGCGGTAGGAAAACACACAGAAGAACCTCAAACCAAACAACTTTGGTAAATTAGCGGATAGAAGATTTCTATGGACTCAATCAACCTCCATTCCAAAGTGTGTAGATGCTAATACACGATCAAAGAAGGGGAACATAGAGGAAGGATAGTCATCTAACCCAAGTTTTTCTCAACCCACTCTCACACCACAAGGAGTTAGCAGACAAAGTGTAAACCAAATGTGCAATATCAGCCCAAGGCACCAAACAGCACCAACACATGTTCCTATTCAAGTTCCAAAAAGAGTGTGCCAGTAAGGGGCAACAAAAGGATAGCTCGTCTCCTTTCAACATCATAGATTAGATGAAGAAAAAACATGTGAACATCTCTATGTGGGGGTCACTAGCAATTCCGGGCAGTGAGATTTTTTGCAAACTGTGATGGAAAACTGGTTCGCATCAAAGGATACACCTAGGGATCAGGAAAAGGTTCTTACTAATGTAGTGCAACAAGATGGAGGTCAACCAAGCAATAATATGAAACCCCAACCTTTCTATGTCTCATTGATTGTTGGAGATAAGCTCGTACACATTTGCATGATTCATTCAAAGTAAGTAACTCAAGAATGCCAAAGTAAATAGTCGATCAATTGGACTTGAAGTATGAACTAGTATTAAAAGGAGTATTGCAATTAGATGGGACGAAAATAGGAAGAATTGTAGTCATTAAAGGGTTAAGCCTAACCTGGCATGCATGTCCTAATGTCACGGTCTTACAAGATGTTTATGTGATTGATTTGCCTCCCATCTTCACATTGTGTCTATTAAGAGATTTCACACCAAAATTGACAGGTATCTATTTACAGATTGGTCTCACATGTTATTCGGGACGAGGTGTGAGCCAAAGCCACAATCAAGTCAGAACCAATTACCAACTTTCACATCGAGCCACATGTGCCATGTCCTATCAATGCAAATTACTCAGCTTTTGATCAACAAGAGTGCTCAAATGATTGTGAAGAAGACACCAAAGTGGGTAATATTCTAGATCTAACACTGGATGAATGGGAAAACAAAATACATGCATTTTATCCTTACAAAGAAATGGAAGAAGCTGAATTGGGAGTGTATTGTGTACATGAAGAAGATTGGTCCATTCCCATCCTCACCAAGTCGGAAGACAAGGATGACAATGAAATATGGAAATTATTTTTCGATGGTTTGAGAAGCATGCAAGGAGTAGGAGGAGGGGCAATGTTGGTGTCTCCACAGAATGTCAAGTACTATTCAACTTTTAGATTTCAGTTTGCATGTTCAAACAACATAGCCAAATATGAAGCTCTAGTTCATGGACTTCACCGAGAAAAGAGGCATACAAAACTTTTAGGTATTCAGGGGATAATGAGTGATAGTGAATCAAGTTAGGTGAGAACATGCTGCAAAGAACGACTTACTCAAGAGCTATAAAAATAGGATATGGGTTCTCATTGAATACTTCGAAGCATTCAACATTGAATCCATACCTAGAAAAAAATGAAGCTACATATAGGCTCGTAGCAATTGGGGCAACCTTTGATGTGGTGGATAGTATCAAAAGATATAAAACGCAACCACATATCCATGTGATTGTAAAACCAACAGTTCCAGATAACAACACAAGTTGGCATGTGTTTGAAAATGATCAACAAATCATCAATTTCTTATAAGAGGAAGTAAAGTTCTCAGCTAGTAATCAAGAGAGACTAAAGCAATAGTACGGGGATCGGATAGTGCAATTGCGGATGAACAAACTTCCCAAAGACTTGGTTACGTTGGAGTCCATCTTTAATCCTAATGATCAATTTTTAAAGAAAAAGCTAACATACAAGTCAAAGGAGAGGATTCAAACCAATTTCAATAGGGGAAGGAAAAACACTCCAAATTGGAAAAGTGGCCACCGAGCAGAGAGAGTAACGAGTTCATAGAACTTTGCCAAGATTTTCTAGATGTTAATTCCTAGAGCTATAAATATTTGCAAGGATTCAATCCGAAGTTATCACAACATACAATGGAAATGGATCCAAACGCTAAACCCATCAGGAAAAAGAAAAGACTAGTTAACCCACACATTGAGCCACTAATGAAGAAAGAGTTGAACAAGATGATATAGGCAAGCATTATATTCCCCATCAAGCATTCAAGATGGGTTATAAACTTAGTGCCAATCAAGAAGAATAATGGGGAAATTTGGTTGTGTGTAGACTTTCAGACCTAAACCGAGCATCTCTAAAGGACCATTACCCATTGCCTTTCAAAGGAGCATATCCTACAAGTGGCGGCCGACTAAAATATTTTCTCTCTGCATGGCTACTCTAGGTATAATAAGATAGTGGTTAAAGAAGATGATAAGTTTAAAAAGGCTTTCACCACCAAATGGGGCACCTATACCTCCGTGAAGATGCCATTTGGACTGTCAAATGTCGAGCCACTTTCCAAAGGGCGATGGACATGACATTCAAGGGTTGATAAAAAAAAAGGTTGGTGTATCTTGACGATATAACAAATGTTCTAAAAACGTAGCAGAGCATCTCTTTCATCTAAGACAGATGTTCCAAACATGTATAAGGTTAGAAGTTTCCCTAAACCGGAAGAAGTGCATGTTCTTGGCTCACGAAGGAAAGCTTCTAGGCCATATTGTGTCAAAGGAAGGGTTGACTATTGACCCAAAAGAGTTGAAGCAATTCGAGCATTGCCTTTGCGTTTGCCAAGCCATAAGAGGGCTCTTCAAAGATTATTAGGAAGAATTAATTTTTTCCGCAAGTTTGTACCAATTTTTTTTCTCTCTTGTGAATCCAATAATACAAATGTTGAAGAAAATTGTAGCATTCAAGTGGACAAAAAAGGTAAGGCAAGTTTCTAGGCAATCAAAGAATCTATATCTCAAGCTCTAACTCTCGTCAATCTAGAAATTTGTAAGGACTTCATGTTTTATGCCTTCATGGTTCGACATAATTTCGTAATCTTGGTATGGTAGAACAAAGAGGGATCTAAGAATCCAATTTCATTCTTCAGTCAAGGATTAGAATGTTATGAGATAAGATACTCCTTCATTGAGAAGAATGTTCTCGTAGTAACTAGGAGCCTAAAAAAGTTCAAGCACCTAGTATCAAACAACAAGATCCAGTTGATGGTGTCACATGTGGGAATCAAGGATTTCCTATTGAATAAGGATTTGAATGAGAAGCATGTAGGTTGGATCACTCATGTCACGGAATATGACATCAAGATCAAGGTTACTAAATTGGTTCGTGGAAAAGGATTATGTGAACAACTAGCTTCAATCCAACAGTCAAAATAGGTGATGGGAAGGATGTTGTGTTAGTGCTTTATAGGATGATCAAGAGCAAGCAAATGATAATGTTTGCACTCCATGTTGGACTCAAGACATGATACACTTCTTACAAACAGGCCTATGCCCTCCAAAAATGAGTAAAACAAAGGGAAGATACTTCATACTACAAGCCATTCCATATGTGCTTGTTGACAGTGTTTTGTTTAAGAAAGACATCAATGGTGTTTTATTGAGATGCATTGGAACATGTCAAATTGAGAAGGTATTATAGGAATTTCACGGTGGAGAGGATGGAGGTCATTTTCCCCCCTCTGTAACAGCTCTCAAAATAATGAAGGTGGGTTATTTTTGGCCCACATTATTTAATGCTTGCTACTCTTGGATTAAGAATGTAAAAATGTGCTTTCATCACGTGAAAGGAAAAGTTAGCAGCACTAACATTGCATCTGATTTCAGTTGATCAAATTTTCATGTAATGGGGATTGGATTTCATCAAATTCATTAATCCTAATTCAAGCCAAGGTCACAAGTGGACCGAGGTGGTGGCTCTTAAGGAAGCAAATGAGTTTGGTATACTTGTAATTCTACGAGGAGATAGTGACGAGATTTGGAGTACCATCGACTATCATATCGAGATAATGCTTTGGAAATCCTAGGTTCCAAAATCATAGAATGGGCTGTTAGGAATTAGATCTATTTGAGCACCTCATTAAACTACTACCCGTAAGGTAACAAACAAGCAAAGTCTACAAACAATAATATGCTCAAGATCATTAGGAGGGCTCTGGATGAAAATCAAAGGACATGGCATACCAAGCTCAAATCAACATTATGGGCTGATAGGATAATGCCAAAGAGGTCGGCAGGAAATTCTCCCTACTACAAGTTGGTCTATGGCAAGGAAGTAGTGCTACTTATATCATTGAACTACCCGCATTGGATTTCATGAAGTAGTTGGAGTTGTCAAAATTTGAACCAATGGAAGCTAGGTATGCGAGAATTTATGGAATTGGAAGAAATCGGAGAACATGCAATGTAAACGATGGAGAAAGATCAAAACATAGTATAGATAAGGTTTGATAAGAAAGTAAAAGAAAGGACCTTCCTAGAGGGGGACCTAGTTTTGAAATGGGATGTAGATCGGGAAAAACCAGGAAGGCATTCCAAGTTCAATGCCATTTGTAGTGGCTGCTACATGGTCATAGGATGTAAAAGCAACGATGCCTTCCAATTGTCTACATTGGATGGATAAGAACTTTCAAATCCGGTCAATAGAATCTATCTTGAACATTGCTACTAAAAATGAAAAGTTTGACCCTTGTACATATTAGTTTAGGCTTTTAATTCCTCTAAGTGCGTATGCACATTGTGTTGTTGTAGTGTACGTTCCAATTTCCCTAAGTGCTTGGCACTAGTTTTGTTTCTCCTAAGTTGTATCATTGTGCGCCGGTGTGCCTCCCAAACAAAATGCTATAACAAGAGGTTCATACTTGTGGGAAACAATTACAAATTTTAAAAGAAAACAAATGCAAAGCAACTAAAATTAGGTTAAAGATAGATTTTAATGAGTTTTCCTTCAAAGACATCACATGTGAGCTTCCAATGCCTCCGCCAAATCGGAAAGTGACCTCAAGTAGTGTGTCAAAGAATGGAACTTTTAGAGGAAGGAAAAATTACAAATTTAATAGATTTCCACGATGTAAAAAATTGAGGATTGTCTTATTCAAAACTATACATCATGCAATACACGCCAAACAACCATCAATTATATGCTTCATACTTGGCGGAATGTGGTTTCAAGATCCATTTCATTCTAGAAGAACATGGTTAAAGAGGAATAGGTGAAAATATTCAATTAAGGCAATTTTCTACCCTAACAAATCTTATTTTAAAGATTTTCTTATAAAAAATTGAGAGTGCAAATAATGGTTTGAGTTCAGCGGTCACGGGTGATCTTCGGGTTTCACTCATCAGTTCAAGATCAATTACAGGTATATAGTGACTCCATGCCCAATAGACTGCTAAGGATACTGGTACAAGAATGTCTAACAAGCGAGACATTCTCGTGAGTCGTCAAATTGTTGAGTTTATTTCCCCCATGCAAACTTAGCCAACCCGGGCCCACATCGGACCAAAACAAGCGTAAATAAGGAAGATATGAAAAATCCAAAACTCTCTATGTCCAACCTCTATCAGGCCTCCGATAGGTAAAAAATCAAGAAAAATCCCAAAAATGGGCATTGAAGGTCAAAACTTGTATTTTGGGCCTTGCAAGAGTCGGGATGAGCTAAAAATAGCTCACCGAGCTACTTGACGAGTTGGAACAATGTCAAAAGGGGGTGACCTAGTGGTGACTTGCCAAGTTATGTTGGGGCTCAGTGCACCGGTCATCGCTGAGAACATGAGGAGCTTGTTGGTCGTGGAAATGGGGTCCAATGCAAAAGACGAGCGAGTTCATACAGAGGGTCGAGCCATGACGATGGCCCACGGGAGAGATACATACGGTCAAAATGAAATCGAAAGCCATGGGCTCAGACTCATGTGAGATCATGCAAGACACGATAGGGGTAGAATCTTTTGCCGAATGATGGAGCTTGATTACTTTTGTAGGTCACGGGATTGTGTGATAAAGTTGAGTTGTGAGGTGTTTGTGAGGTCGAGCATATCGGAAATTATGTGGGAGCTTGGTCATCCAACATATAAGCCCCAATAACATGAATAAGAAAACCAATCAACAATGGGGAGTTGCCCATCACAATAATAGATGCAATGAGATTGAACGTGGAAAATCAATGGTCAAGCCACATCTCCCAAGGAATGAGATGGGAGGGAGATCTAGTTAATGCTTAGGGATACGTCTCATAGGCTAAGACATAGTAGCTCGACACGAGATAATTGAGTAGATCCGAGTTTCAAAATCGATTAGAATTTGGTTATTGTGGAGGACGTGATTGGTCATGAAGAGAAAGGCTCGACATAGAAGTATAAGTCTCGGACATGAGAAACCGATCCAAAAGGATGGAGTCGAAGCTTGGAGGCCAAATCGTGAAGCAAAAACTCATAAAAATAGTGAGTTTAGCGAAAGAAAAAGCTCAACTCACGAGCTATATGACAAGGTAGTTGGATCGAGATCGCATCGAATCAGATTGATCAAAGGAGAAAGGGGCTTGGGAATTCAAGTCGTGGAGTGGAGACTTCGGTGGCAAGTTGGATTGTGGAAGCGAGGCGACTTGGCCGGACAAGTCGAGTTTGAAAACTAAGGTCCGAACTCAAAGCCCGAATTTCGGGGTTTTGGGGTTCGGACACTCACCATGGGGGAAACGAAAAAATAACCCACCATTTCCAAAATCTTGAAAATGTGAAGCCTAAAATGGGCAAGTGATGTGGCACAACGGAGTAAGTTTGGGGTCAAACCCCTCTTTGGCGTTAACACATTCGAGAGATGCTTTCGGGGTTGCGAAGTGGGTAAAGCCCGAAATAACAAAAGCCTCGCCAAGCACGCAATAACAAGGCTCAAAAATCTGAAGTAATTTTCAAATCCCTCCCAATGCAATTTCAAAATCAAGTCGAGTCGTTAGCATTGGTTGAGAGCCGAGCTAGGTGTGGGTGTGGAAAATGGAGGTCGGTGGTGATAATTGGGAAAGTAATATGCCCAATCACAAAATGGGCCAAGTAAAAACTCACAAGTGGCATGCTCTATTAGGCACCGACGTTAGGATCCATGCTAGGTGGGTATTTGGTGATGTGTAGGTTGAAGGCCGAGTTACTTTGATGCAACTTGGTAGTAAAATGAAACAACTCTCGGTATTTGGAGGAAAGAGCTTGATGGAGCTCACAAGGTATGAAAAACCCGAAACCATGCCAATCTTCAAACCTGGATATCTAGGGAGTTTCTTGGTCATTTTGGGAAAATTTATACTTTCTGGAAAGGATTTCTAGCAGAATGGTGAAGGCCAAATCTAGTTTCCGAGAGAGTAGGTGAAGGAGAAATCCTAGTGAAGCATCAGGGAAAAAATGACATATCTTCCAAAGTACTCACCCATTTCTTACAAGATTATAGTCATTGGAAAGGTGATTTCAGGATCCATAATACGTGATCTTCAAATTTCATATTTTAGGGTCCCTGGACCTACGAAAATTCCAGAGATGAAGTGGGTAGGTGAGAGCCATTAATGGAGTTTGGTGGAAAATTAAAGTCATCATGATGAGTCTATAGGGCCTAGAATAGACAAGAGGTGTAATCACAATCAATTAATCCAAGTAAAAGGCAAAGAAATTAATGGAGGGAAGATTTTTGGGATCAAAAAACATTCATTGTAGGATTAAACAATAGTTTTTGAAGGATTTTTGGCAAATTTGGGATTCAATTTTCTCTCTCCTCCTTTGCAAATCTTCCACTATAAATTGTAATGAAGGGCATTGTTCTAATGTTGGATAATTTTGCTTTTCCCCTCCCTTATTTTCTTTTCTATAAGGAATTTTGTGGAGTAAAACCTCCCATTCAAACTGTAATGCAAAATTTGTGCCTCTTGGCCATTGTGATGTACTTGTATCAACTCCTAGAGCAATAATACAAATTTGTGGATAAGTTTTACCCCTCTTTTGTGTTCATTGCATCTATCTGATCTCTCATTGCAATCTCTGGTTATTTGTGCATGTTAGATTGTGTTACATGTTTTAGTGGTTTGTGTTTACTAGTGAATGGATTCATAGCAGATTGATTGATCTGTGATGTGTGTTCATCCTCCTCAATCTTGTTTTGTTTTCATCTCTATGCAAAGCAGGTATCCAAAATTCCTTATTAGTGCATCACCTCCAATAGAATTAGGTTTTACTTTTCTTGCATCCTTCTTCCCTATCTCCTTGAAGGATTTAGATTAGTTTCTTTATATTGGTGAGTGGTGATAGATATAGGGATAGGAAGCTAGCCTTTCTCCAGAGAGATTTCCCGATTGCAAAGTCCTACACTTTGGGAAAGATCCATGTTATGGAATCACATTGACAATTTTAATCCATCAAATTGTAAACAATCATGAGTGTTGTGATTCCACATCAACAATTGTGTATAGACTCAAAGGCAAAATAATAGGTGGTGCCATATGTTCATATCCATGTGATGTTGCTAAAGTACCACTACCTAACTCAACCATAAGGATCGGTGCAAGATCTCTAAATATGGCTCTATATGCCTCCCTCTGTCTCTTGTACCAATCCCTCTACTCCCTCATCTGATCTCTCTCTCAATGTAGATCCAGGCCCTTCTACTCCTGATGAGCGGTATCTCTCTCTAAGTGAGATATATCTCACTTCATGTGCACCGTGCCTCCTCTGCAATCTCATCTCCATCATCATCACCACCTCCAAGAGATTCCTCCTCATACATGGGAACCTCTTCCTCCTCCTTGTCTCTACCATCAACTCCCTCTGTCACCATTCATGCTTCCCAAGTGGTAGTCATCCACTCTCCAAAACCTACACCAACTCCTACATCGTCATCATCATCCCATGATGCCCCCGCCTCCTCAATGGGTCCATCATGTCGAGACTAGGAAGATATCTTTTCACCTCATCTCCTTTGTACACAATGGGATCTCAGGGTATGGTATGGACTACTCCAAATTTCCTATGAACCCTATCAAATGTAACTACCTTAATCATATCCGCCAATGCCCTTGTACCCACATAGTGCATTGCATCCCTATCAACTCAATATCAACTCCGTGCCATACAGGAAGTCGCAGATGGTCACCATCTCATTTGATCTATTTCAAGATCCACCAATCTATTAATGTACCATGTTGCATCTCTCTCCCTCCTATAACCAT
Organism: Taxus wallichiana var. yunnanensis; assembly: GCA_018340775.1. Classification (NCBI taxonomy): domain Eukaryota; kingdom Viridiplantae; phylum Streptophyta; class Pinopsida; order Cupressales; family Taxaceae; genus Taxus; species Taxus wallichiana. The sequence goes on from CM031236.1 coordinate 144,117,801, forward strand.
GAGCTTGATTAGCTCACCATCTAAAAATCCGATCGTCAACTCAATGTGATCACCAAGTATCCCATGGTATCCTGGTGGCCCGATCACCGCTATGTGATCATAAGCCCAACAGAGTAGAATAAATCCCACATCTAATCCATTCCTCCTTCTCTTGGTGTACATGCTCAACTCATGGTACACTTGTGTCAATAATTCAAAGCTAAATGAAAACATTGTCTTGTGATCCACTATGTCACCACGACTCTTGTTGGTGTCCATGGAAACCTAGTACCCCCTTAATTAGGTAGTGCATAGCAGGATATCTCCATCATCACCAAGAAAATCAATCAACTTCATACATCCTCATGGTCATATATCAACTCATATGAAAAGGCCCCAAGAAAATGTGATATGCGGGGCATCGATTTCGAATAGCTACGCCAACACCTCCAATCTAGTATCTATTGTGCCAAGTACCACCTACTCTCCATGTATTGGTAATATAAGGATGCAATATACATCCTCTAGGGTGGCAGTCCTCTCCCCTATCTTGGACCAGAATGTGCATGTCCACACATCCCATCGATCCACCAACACAATCATAAGACCCACATCTTGTGGAATCCAATGGTAATGACAAAACCTACCCAATCCAACTACCGCTAAGTGATCCCACTCAACGTTTTCTATATCACCCCTAATCTGCTCATAAAGGGCATGCACTCTATCTCTCATATACGAGGTCTCACGGGCTTACAAATCCAATAAAAATAGACAAACAATAGCACCTCGTCATCTCATCCAAATTCCAAACTAAGATTTTGAGGCCAACGTATGACGTAAGTGTAAAGATTTCAAGAGTTAAGAAGATTTTGGGATTAGGAATAACGTCATGCTTGAAGTCCTTATAACTCAACTAGACACTTTCATGCTTTGTTAAAAATAAATATGAATTTTCCTTGGTGAGATCAAAATTTCAAGAAAACAAAAATATATATAAATTTAAATAAAAATTCTTGATGTGAAAGAGTTGAATGGATTTAAACAAGTTATTAAACTATATCGGTTATAGAAAAAAATAGGGTACTATGATGGAAGGATGTTTATGGGAAGAGATATATTGAATCTAAATCACCCTTTAAAATCTAATATACCTTCCTGACCTCATGATAGTTCCCCTTGTCTAGAAAAGGTAAAATTTAAACATTGAATATATGCCTTGAAAATTGAACCTTAGCATCTTGTTAGTTCCTTTTCATAGCGAGAATAAAATTTAATGTCAATTAAACATACTTTGAGAAACAAACCTTTAACCTAAGAATGAATATTAGGAGGCATGTAGGTGTATAAAATGAATTTGATTAACAAATGATATGTGTATAATTAATGTTAATTGAGAAAGGAACCAACAATGCATCCTCTTTTAAAGGCTAATGCTATACAAAAATAAAGTATTTGAAGTTTTAGAAAAAATGAGGAAAATTTTACACCCTTACCAGTTTAATTCACTAGAAACCTATAAGGTTATATAATGGAAAACTAAATGTAATAAATATGTAAACCATAAAAAGGTTGTGTTGTGGAGTATGCCTATCTTGTGTGCCTTACTGTAGTTGGGTCATTGTCTTGGTTTACGTCATTTGAGTAAGACATTGATGTGTACCCTAAGTTATCATGTTGTCTATGTGGGTCCATGCTTATGTAAGTGTCTTATGTGATGTTGAATTTTTCTATTTAAGCCCATGTGGTGTTGTGTTATGAGCAATGAAAAACAAAAAAATATTCGAGATAATTTTATTGTTGTATTTGTGTGTCAAATTTGTGGGCATTACATATGGTATCAGAGTGGAGGTTCATGCTCTCAAACCTCTGGGATGGATTGGAGTTATGATGATTCTGCATAGTGGTGGTGGAGATTAGAAGAGTAATGTGATATATGTCTTTATGTGACCAACATTGTAACTGTGATATTATGAACGCACATGTGGTGCATGTCACTTAGTGTGTGTTTGTTATCCCGTTGATGTGCTTGTGACGAGAGTATTCACTATCCTTTTTGTGGACTCAATGAGGAGTTCATGTGTGATGTACCACCTTGTTGTGTGTGAAAAGAATGTTATTATGGATTACAAAGTGTTGGAGTGTTTTGTTATTATGTGATATGAAGGTGTGTTTATGTGTTGCATGACAAAATTGGTGTATAGTGAATTGGATTTTATCGTGATGTCACCACCATGTTGTGATGAATCGTGTGTGTCACCATGTTGTATTGCAATTGACTGTATGTTGTAATGTTAGTCACTATTTTTCATCATATGTATAATTCGTGTAATATGTGATGGTTCATGTCATGAATTAGGGGCATATGGTGATCGTATGACCCCTATTGTGCAGTACTTGCACCTTGGGTGCATTATGTGGAAAAGTGATGTATCATAACCCGTGAAAGTAATGATTTTGTTATACCCTATATATATACCATGCGTAAGACGCTATGGTTAATGTGTGTGAATCACCATTGTGTTAGTGATGTAGTTATGTGTTATGTTGTGAACCTTACACTAGACGACCCTAAGGGAAGCAACCGTCAAGAGTGTATGTGTGGAGAGAGGAGGTGTGGACCAAGTTTTCATAATCTTGAGCTGAGTACGAGTGAGGAAGTGGAGTCTTATATAGATTGAAAACCCACTTCTATTTGTTTAGTATACTTCAAGCTTTCTCAATATATTATGGATATGCACCACTTAGGCTCAACTTATGCAAACTAGTATCCCCTACTCTTTCCTATTGGGTTCTCCATTGAACAATCCTACGTGATTTTGACTATGTTGAGCATTGTGAGAGTATAGAGGGATGAATCAAGCAAAGATGATGACAGTTACATTATTTGATATACTCATTTCTGGTTACATGTATATTTTTACTAGTTGAGGTTCTACATCCGAGTGCTAGAAACTCAATGAGTACCCTTTAGTGGCCGAGATAAGGCCACGTAGTGATTGTAATGTGTTATTTCTATATACATATTTTATTTGTAAATTGATCATTGTCTCTTTTCTTGTCATAACCAACAATTTTCTTGATTAATGTGTGTTTATATTTTGGGCTTTTTATTTGATTGTTGCACTAAGATGCGGATTTTTGCACTAACTATGGCTAATTAGCCATTTGTTTTTTCTTAGTTTTAAATTTTCTTTTCATGTTTAAAAGTTTTATAGCCTTGCCTAAGGCTTGGGATTGTTGCCACTTGGCAATTGAAATGGATTGTTATGTTGGTTCTAATGTCGTAATGTGTTGGAATAGGGTCTTGGGATTCACCATGGAGTGGTTAAACCTATTTGTATGGGGAACACCCCAAGGAGTTATAGATAACTAGTGGGTTGTTGAACCACGAGTTATTATGTCACTTGGGTTAGGGGTGATGGGGCTCTATGTGTCTAGGGCCATAGGGTAACCCGACCCCATTAAATGGAGAAAGGAGATGGGGTTTTATGGTTGAGTGACCCGATATTCTTGATGGCACTCTATGGTTGAGCGACCTGATGTTCTCGATGACACTCTATGGTTAAGTGAATTGATATTCTCAAAGGTACTCTATGGTTGAGTGACCTGGTATTCTTGATGGGGCTCTATGGTGGAGCAACCCGGAATGGTGTTGTCCCTATGATTCTTTCTCTTTGGGAGGTATATGGAGTTACTTTGTGATGATTTGGGAGGTATATGGAGTTGTTTTGTGATGCTTTGGGAGATATATGGATTTGTTTCGTGATGTTTTGTGATGTTTGGAGTTAGTATTATGAGTTATGTGTACTCTTGTGAGTCTTGTTAGACATTGTTATGATTGAGGTTTGGCGCTCCTCTTAGATTACTATGTACTATTGGATATTGTCTTGGCACTGTGTAGGTACTTTCATGGTCTTTGGGGCATGTGATACCAGTTGTATATGTATCAAATGATGATTTTGTTTGATAGTCACATGTGTGTGTTAGATCTATGCCTATGACATAATTGTTGGAAATTCTTCGTTATGTGGACTACTTGTTGTATTTCCATGGTGGAATTAGAGGTCTTGTGATGTGATATAGTCCTCGAAAGTATGTTGCAAAGATGAATCGTGGGTCGTTTGTGCTTTGTGTTGAGTTTTGTATGACATCTTGAGGCTAATTACTATTGGGCACCCATGAACATAAGACAATTGAAATTTTAAACAATGAATATTAAGAGCTTGAGATTAAGAAATATTATAAAGGGAAAAAATACAAATTAAGTAATAAAGTAAAAGATAACTAACTACCAATCTTCACGAACATTAAAATTTAAGATATTACCAAATTTAGTCTCTTCCTTGTGGTCACGTTGTATCGAAAAGTTAGTTTGTTAAACTACATGTGTCATTATAGACCTTCTTGCCTATGTATCCTTCAAGCTTCGATGTTGTGTCGCATCGAGGACAATGCTCTTATAAGGGGAGGGATATGTAATGCCCCCTTCCTAATCTTTAATCAACATCTAGTGAAATATTAAAAATAATTTATTAATATGTGATTTGAAAGCCATGTGTTGGTGGGAAGCAAGGCAGGTTTTTATGGATCGAGGAATGTTATGGAAGTGATGTATCCTTGCATCCTTTTTTAGACCTATCATTTCCTTGCAGAATAATACAAGACACTTTATTTTGAGATCCCGAGGCCTTAACCACTAGGAAACCCAAGTTAACGTTGGTAATTTAGTAGTAATTGGTTGGTTGCAGCAAGAAGAAATGTGGAAAGGGAGCTTTTCCAAAGGGAGCTCTGCTAAAATATGTCCTTAAATAAACCCTAGTTTGGGTCAAATCAGCTTACATAGGAAATAAATATTAATCCCTAAGGTCCCCTCAATTTACTTTACATAAATTTACTAATTTGGATCTATATATGCATCTAAAGTAGGGTGATTTGTCTTTCAAAAGAGGATATTTCCCTGCTGTCGTTTTGTTTGTTGTTTGGAGAAGAAGAAGGAGAAGATTGAGGTCTAAGAAGCACTTCAGAAAGCACGGTTTCTAGCTACGTTGAATCTCCTTCTTATGCTTTTATGCACATGTGTTGCATGCACTATGACCCCGTAAAAACATTCTCAATGTAAATGATGGTTGCCACATTGTTTCCCCCATGATTCTTACCTTTTATCTCGAGTAGTTGATGTTTTGATTAAATATTGAAAGTTACCTTTCCTGCTATTTAACTTACATTTCTACAAGAATTGTCTCTTTCATTCTTCCTCTATGTCAGGCACCTGCAATGATGATAAAATTATTGTAAGATGGTGGTTCATGTCGAAATGAACGCATGGTATATATAAAATGGGTCCATTCAAGAAGGCTACAAAAATTTCAAGCAAATGCAGATTGTAGGCGTCTAGTCCAAACCATTTCCCCTGTTGTGAAAACATCCATACTTCGAACCATATGGGTTGCACGTAATTGTTATGGGTGTGAGGTAAATAATTTACTGATACTTGCTAAAGGTTTTCAAGGATATTTTTTCCAAATGGAAATTTTTAAACAATATGTTTTTATTTCTTATTAGTTTTCTATCCGTTTTTATTATTTAATTCATAAAAATCATTTGCAGATTGTATAATTTTATTTTTCATGGAACCACATAACATCCCAAATATTAAGGTGGCAACAACTTAAAGACTCTTGCAACTTCAATAATTACGATAATAATATTATTTCAAAAGCAAAGTTTCGAGACCATAATATTTAGCACCTAAAATATTTAAAATCAACATGTTTTAATTTTTTTTAAATGGTTGATTTTATAACCCCCAAAAGGATATTTATCCATTGAGTTGCATGGAGGAGTGTGTAGGTGGATTGTGTAATAATTAGTATTGTTTTGAGAGAAGTCTTTGGTTTAAAGCTCACCTCAATTTTGTGACTGAATAATTTTTAGTCAAGTACATTTAATTTTTTGGTGCAAACATGGGCCATTAATGGTGAAATTTTTTTTTATAATAACTTTTGATAGGCAACTTGGATTTGAGTGTCATTTTTTCAAAAGTAATTATTTTTCCATGCCCATTTTATTGGAACCATCCAATTTATTACTGCACTAAAATTATAAAGTGCCAAAATCTTGGGGGTTGATTTGAAATAATTTTAGGGGGTGTTATGTGTCTTTTTTCATATTGTTTGTGCCCTCTTTTCTGCAACGACAACAAACAACAAACTTAATTTTGCATTATGGATGCTAATTTGATAAGTCCTCTCACACCATTTAATTATCATGAATGGAAATTTAAAATGCAATTTTTCTTAACAAGCAAAGGTTTACATCGAATTACAATGGGTGTTGATACTAAACCAAATCCTGATGCATAAAAATTAGAATGGTTTAACCATTGTGATGAAGCATTTGGATTGTTGTGTATTTTTGTGTCTTCTGATCTACTCTTTCATGTGGAATCTTCCAAATCACCTAATGAAGTTTGGACCTCTTTGGAAAATCTCTTTGGGAAGCAAGATGTGATGAGAGGTCATGAACTGGAGAACAAGCTCATTAGTTTGAGTCCTAACAGTTTTGACACCCTACAAGATTTCTTCACTAAGTTCAAATCTATAATATTGTAGTTAAAAATGTGGAATAGATAAGAAAGATGATCAACTAGTTCTTTCTATACTCTCCAAACTAGGTCCAGACTATTATGTGTTTGTCTCTACTTTCCATGCCACAAAAAGTGCTCTTAGAGCCACATGGAAAATTCCCTCTTTAGATGATTTTGTTGTTGAATTGACTCAGGGAAGAATATAGCTTAATTTTAGATGGGCTCATTAAAGACCTTAAAATCACAAGCTCTAATTGTAGGGAATGGGGTACATAAGGCTTCAAACAACAAACAAAAGAAACAAATGAATAAGGATCAAGAGAATAATTAACAAAAACCTATCTTCTATAAAACAACCATTAAAACCTTTTATGTCAATGGTAAACCTAAGAAAGATAAGGTTAAGTGTTCCTATTGCAAGAAAAATGGGCATGATGAACACAAGTGTATGAAAAAATAGATTGACAACCGAACTCATATTTGGAAAAGAATGACATAGGTGTTCTACAGTCCATCAAACAAAATTCATCAACTCCATATTCTTCTAGGAAAAGGAAAATGCTAACGAAAAATATAAGGGAAAGGCTCTTGTAGCAGTTGTATCTCCTACTCCACCTTAGGTTATTGACTCGAGTGGTTCGAATCAAATGGGTTCTTCACATGTTGAGTTCACTTCCTTATAACCATGTAGCATGTCTTTTATCACATTGGGTGATGACACTCCAACAATCGTTATAAGGAAAGGGTCTATTGAAGTGAATGAAGGAACATTCAAAAATGTTCTAAGTGTTCCCTCACTTTCAAAAAATCTCCTATCATTGTATTAGATCACTCACATCGGTAAGGGTATGAGATTTCAATTCTCTCCAAATTTTGTAGTCATCAAAGAGTTACATAGTGAATCTATAGTGGCAATGGGAAGAGCGGATCGTCAGGATTGTTTATATACCTTCTCACACTTTACATCTGATATTTATCCTAATGCACTACTTACTCACTTAGATGGGGTGAAAAAAGTATGGCATGAGTGATTTGGTTACCTTAACTATTGTTATTTGGAACAACTCAGTAAGGATGATATGGTCATAGGTTTGCCTCATGTTTATTTCTCTAAGGATATTTTTTAGGGTTGCACACTTGGAAAACATCCTCATGAGAAATATGACAAGGGAAAAGCATGGATGGATACACAAGCAATGGAGTTAATACATAGTGATGTGTTTGGGGTATTTCCCAAACCATCTTTCACTTGAGCTAAGTATGTTCTCACTTTCATTGATGATTTCTCAAGATATACATGGATCTACTTCCTTTGAAAAAAATTGAAGTTTTGAGACTTCAAGGCTCTTATGGAATTTATTTTTGGTAAATTCATCAAGGTTCTCGCGCATAGATAACAATGGTGAGTATGTAAACAAAAGTTTGAGTAGTTTTGCACATCACAAGAGATTGATTTGCAGTGTATAGTTTTGTATAGTGTTCGGTAGAATGGTATTATAGAATGCAAGAATGGGTCCTTGAAAGAGATGGATAACTGCATGATTCACTCCAAATCATTGACACCTCAATACTAGGAAAAGGAAATCAATTGTGCATTCTACATTAAGAATCAGGTTCCTCATAAAGCGTCGAAAAGAATCACTCCTTTTGAAGCTTGGAACAATTGAAAACCCACAGTTGAGCATTTTGGGTCTTAATATCTCCGGATATGACACACATACCGAGAAGAAATGTAAGGCTATAGAACCTCTGAGTAAGGCTTGCATTTTTATAGGATATCTTGATAGTATTAAGGATATCCTCTTCTTCATCTAACCACACATGAGTTGTTCATTGAGAGACGTGTTCACTTCGGAAAGAGTCCTTCAGACTCAACACTTGACACTTCTCCCATTTCATTGGACACACTTGGATTCAATGATGTTTTTGATGATTCAAATTGGCCTAAACAGATTACTAAGGTCAAGGAATATTTTTTAGTTCAGATAGTGAGAGTAGTGATGGAGATCTATTTACATCTACATTTGGTCACGCTTTAGAGGTCGAGGATTCACCACCTGACTCACCTACTTTCATTCCTTTTTGGGAAGGCGAGACACTATAGAGCACACATATATGGGTTGGGGATCCTTCGATGTTAGGTAGACATGTTTAGATTTTTAGAGTGAGCCACATGTTTTTATACCTTTGTCTCCGATCCATAGAATTTTCGGGAGGCATCCGAATTTCTGGGTGGGACACTCTATGCATGGGGAGTTCAATTCCTTGATTAGGAAAAAAACTTGGGTTTTGAAACACCTTCATAAGGACATAAATCTAGTTCAATGGAGATGGATATATTGAACTAAGTATGGAACAAATGGGTTCGTTGATAAATTCAAAGCACAATTGGTCATAGGAGGTTTTTCACATGTGCCTAACATTGACTACACTAAGACCTTTGCACTAGTTGCAAATATGAACTCTATCGACTCAATTTTTTCATTTTCACAGATCATCATTGGGATGTTTATTAGATAGATGTGAAGAGTTTATTTTTTCATGGTGACCTTAAGGAGTATATTTACATTAGATGTCATATTTGCACTAGATGTCTAGAATTAGCTAGGAAAATTTCTTTTGTCACTCTAGATGCTTAGGATGATGTTTTGGGGTAAAATATTAAATGATTTGACTCCAAAATAATTCTAAGATAAATGGAACAACTTTCAAAACTTGAATCTTATTGCAATTAAAAAATTAGGCCCATTTTTATTCGAAATGGAGAGGGGTAGCTGCATTGTTTGGAATGTTTCAAGAAACCTTTAAATCTTAGATCAAAATTGATGTTCCTACCATGTAGAGAATTATCATAGATTTATGGTTCCTACTTGTTTTCCTTTAAACTCCTTACGAGCTTCAATCACTGAAGAAGTTAGGTTTCACTTTTAAGCTGTTTATTCCTTGCACCTAGAAAACCCATTATTGAGCATATTGTCCCTGAATGGTCAATTATTTCCTAAATATTCCTAAATTACTTCCAAAACTTTCAATACTCCTCAAAATAAACTTTAATGTTTTAGATATTTCCTGAACTCTTTTGGAGGGTTCATATTGGCTTCAAAATGACCAAAATTGGCCTTTTTAGGCCTTCGGGAAGACTTGTCTTTCATCGAATATTGTTGAACTCATCCATCAACTTCATCATTTCTCTTTACACGCTAAGGCATGTTTAAAAACAACATTAGGACCTTCCTTGGGGCCAAGATGATGGTACCACTAGAGATAGGTTTTCAGGAGGAGGTTTCAATGTGATCGGGAGACAATATTGTAATGTAGGCTTAGTTGTCATGCTTGAAAATTTCAAATTCTTAGGCTAGTCATTTTGCATGACAACAACATATAAGAATAAGATTTTTCCACCTAGTTTCCAGGTCCAAAATCAACCCAGATCTTCAAATACAAGCTAAGTCACTCTTATCTCACTATTGCTTTCACTTGCTTGTCTCTTGCATGAAAAATCTTATTTATTATTGTTATATCTATTCGATCTTGATCCTTTTATAAAGATTTAATTTTGTTTAATCAATAAGAGATCTTATTAACAACCCATCTTCATGGTATGGTCTTGAATGTGGGCCTTATACCCTGGTTAATATTGTTTCTTTGCGGTAATTTTAGTTTTGAGATAACACCATATTCAATGGATGTGCTTTTGGTTGTCGTAATATGGGGAAACATTGTGTCATTTCATAGTTGCACTCTTGTGCTAACTTTGAGCATATCTTCTTACCTAATTAAGAAAAGGATACATTTTGATTGAACCTACTTAAGGTATATACATAACACCTTGGTAAGAGGTACACCTCATGAAAGGTGTTTTGAGTTACTCTTCTCCTTCTATATAGTGGGACTAAATTTGACCTAGAATCCATAAAAGAATGGTTGTCAAGAAACCTATTTTGGGTTTAAAAAAATAGTTTTAAAATCTCTCTTCCTAAGCAATAGCTTGTGTGTGTTTTGGGTCATGCCGAAGTTGCACACACTTGGACCTAACCTTTTTCTAAGAATTGAAGTTGAATTGTTTGTTTTAAAAGAAGTAATGAGAACAAAAATATGGAAACTAACACATGATTGAACCCAAGAATGGAATGATCCTGTATAAAATGTGGTATTGTGTGGCTTAAATATATTAACCACAACTCCACAAATAAAATACTTCTTAAGTAATAAAATGCAATGCATACAAAAGTAAAATTGTTGACCATGTGTTAATTGTTTGAATACAACTATGAGTGTTAGTGTTGTGGGGGATCAATGTCATGTGTCTTATGATCAATGCAACCGTAGTAGTTTTTGTTAAATAACAACAACAACAACAAAAATTGCCAATTTTTTTGTTCATTTTGGGTGGTGAAATTATGGGGCATTACGAAGGCCAAGCCTTGCCAAAAAATGATGGGAATTAGATGATGATCATCGTCCACTTAAAGGATTGCATGCATGGAAGACAAATCATGTAATAATATGTCCCATAAACCATGCCATGGATCAACCTGATTGTCAATCACTTCCTCCAAGGTTTGTGAGGCCCAAAAATTTGCATGGAAATCCGCCATCCTATTAGTCTCTCGATAGAAATGTTTAATATTTCATTCTCTGAAATTGGGTAGAAGGTGTTGGGCTTGGCTAAGGATGTTGTCAATTCTCCAAGCCTTAGATTTTCCATATTTAATTACATTGGTGATGACCAATGAGTCACACTCTACATAAATATGATCAATGCCATAATTTAGGGCAATCTAAAGCCCCTGAACTAATGTTGAAGCCTTTGTTGCATTATATGTACCATCTTGGAGATGGAAAGAACTCCGAACCTAAACACGGAGCCAACACAATCTCTTATGACACAACCAGCTCCAGAGATCCATGGGTTTCCTTTTGAGGCCCCGTTATAATTTAGTTTGAAAAAACTAGAATTAGGAGGATCCATTTAATCTTGTTCCTGTTGACTATTAACAAGAAAAGTTTGGATGGAAAACTCTTTTATTATACTGAGCTATAAAATGGACTTGTGGAGGATCACCTTTTCAAAGTGGGACATGGGGATGGTCCTGGGTCCTTAATGTCCTTTGAGTGATTTGCATTCAGAGCGCTCAATTGTGTTCTGCTTAATCCACATGCAAAAGTTCAACCCCTACCTCAAGGTGCCCCCTTGGCAACTTATTAAAAGTGTTCAATGGATTCAATGGGAATGGAACTTGGGTTGATAATTACAAATTGCTTGTAACTCACTAATAGTACAAAACCTTGAGTCCCCATCTCCTTATATTATTAGATTGAAAGTACCCCTTATTTTTCATGCACCTTACTTACCCATTTTTCCATTACGCTTTATTTATCCTTTTTATTTCTACCCTAATATATTAAATAGAAAATGTATCATGTTTTCCATGCATTTTTTAAATACTCATTTTCTCTAGATTCAAGACTATTACCAATTACCTTAATGTTAAACTTTAATCATGTATCAATAGTTCTTCAAATAATTAAGATGGTGAAATAATCTTATTTGTGTTGAAAACATACTCAATCCTAATTTTATACCATCTTATTATTTCTTGGTTATGAATATCTCGAATTGAGATTTCCTTATTTAAACACTCCTTTTGCAATCTAAAGTAGTTAGTTTTAAAAACTAGGGTTAAGATGTTTTAGTTTTATATTATTATAAACCATACCTCTCATGTAGCCCACCTCTCTAACCTACACCCAATACCTAAGTCAAAATATGAATAAATTAAACTCCTTCACCCCAAATGTATATTGGTATATTGACTTTTCTTTTATCAATTTTAATTATCTCAATATGAATGAACTATTTAACTAATAAACCCATGATTAATGAAATAAAGTCTTTAATGTTTATTTTGTAATTATATTTTTTTCTTTATAAATATTGTTGATTTAATCATTATGTATAAAATTAATTACGTTTAAAGGCATTTCCCGAGTTGGATGAAGGTTTCCTCTAGTTGACACTCGTCGAGAATTGATGATTAGAAATTACAGAGAGTGTGTGTTGACACACGATTCCTGTGAACCATTGATTCAACATCCATCTCATGTTCCCACATCAAAGAACATCAAAATGTTGATACAATCATTAGTGGACCACGGAAAAAATCAAACTAGCCACGAAGACGTCATCGTCCACCCTTGACAAATGGCCGGCCGACCGATCAAGATGCGCTCACATTGCAAGTTGCTAACCCTTTTGAAAGTGGTGCGGGTTTGCCATGAATCCGGGGTTGTTACATGACATAGGCCCTCAATACTATATAAAATTTACGTGTGCACTCAACGTATACAACGAAAAACAAATGGCCTTGTTGAGCCACAAACGACCTTCCTTCCCTAAATCGAGGTTGTTGAAAATCTCAACTATCCGTCCATCTATGTATTGGTGTCTAAAAATGGTGAATATAGTCAGGTGAGGAGGAGGACTGTGCCGAATACGGGCAAAAAGAATAGTGTGTACAAAGTGTGGGCAAAGAGCACCAAATGTGTAAGTGAGTGTCCAAGGAGCATAATGGAGATTGCACATTAATAACAAAGGCTCTGTATGATTTTAAAAACATTTGAACATGTTCTTTGCAAGTTGTTTTAAAGTTTAATTTGTGTACTTATTACTCTAATCACTATTCAAAATTACATTTGTTTTATGAAGATGGTGTTTATTGTATTTATGTAATCAAATAAGAATGATTTCTAGGTTTTTTGTTGTATATTTCTATACATATTTAGATTTTTACTTGTTCCCAATTATGGTGTTTGTAAGATTCATATAGATCAAATTTGATTGTTATGGTAATATTTTACTTCGGTGTGGAGGACTCTCATTTTTATGTATCTTAATCGAAGGAGAAATTTATTTAATCTTAAACATAGGATAAATTTACGATATATATATTTTCTTCATGATATTTATTTACAAGTCTGCTTATATTTCATTAAAACAATGTAAATATATTAAATTTTCCATGATATTTATTTACAATTGTGTGTATATTTCATTAAAACAATATAAATGTATTTAATAATTATATTCTAATCTATTTATATTTAAAATATTGAAACAATAAAAATATATTTAATAATTATATTAGAACTTTGGGAAAATCTAAATTCATTCTAATAATTCCAAAAGTTCTAATATAATTATTAAATATATTTTAAAGATTTTTCCAAAATTCTAATATACTTCAAAATTTTAAATAAGTCCATGACTACTACTAGCCATAGTTTATGTTATAATTTTAAAAACTATATATGACAATACATAACTATTATGTTGAATTTTTAATGTGTTCATGATAATTAAATACAACTTCAAAATAAAATTCTCTATTGAGTCTATTATAACGTCGAAAGGTGTGTTTACAACGAGAAAGCCCACATGGCTTTGACAACAATTATCAATCCTCGTCATCCATGTTCTCGTCAGTATCAACGTCCATGTAATATTAAAATCCTCACTATCGACGCCCTCGTCCATATCAACATCCACGTCAGTATCAAGTTCCTTGTTTGACCTTTAACAACTGGCAATCATTGTTTGACATGTGTATAAATTGACACAAAGTGGATCAAGAGCGTGTGAGTTCACGATCCGTGCCAAGTGACGGGACATGGAAGCAAGGACACATCATGTTTAGAGATAAAGCGAGGGCATTTATCGTGAATTATCACACCATAAATTTTCTTTTTAAAAATATTTTATGTGAGTGGTTGAGGGAATATATGATTATTTAAATAGACACATCCTAATATGGATGAAATTTAATTTTTATTTTTATTTTAGACGCATAACCAATCTCTAATTGAATACAATATAATATCTTACATACTTTGAAGCATATTGATTATGTTGGGGATTTCTTTTTCATTTTTATCTCATCACATATTTAATGTTGATATTACAAATGTAATAAAGATACACTCATATGCTTATTACGCCAAATCTCTCTAGGATCCTTTGCGGCATAAAAAAGGATTAATGGTGGTTTGATCAACAGGAAATGATGGGCCCTCACACAAAACTACCAAAAACAATGCAACTTGGATTTTTAATATTGGCAGAGGCACTATCGACAAGGATTACGTTGTTGCCTCTAAGTTGGGCAACAACAATATTGTTGTTAAGGCGTTGTCTTTCTTCCTTGATAAGGGGAACACTTTCACATGGATATCCCATGCTCCACTCCTTCACCGATTCGAGACCTGCTTGCACCAAAAAGGAGTTTGTTTGTTGTAGGGTGAAAAATGTTTTGTCTGAATTATATTATTAAAGTTCGGTTGTCAAAGATAAATTGTGCGCTCTTCGTGGTTGGCTATTGAATGTACCTTACCACTGTGAGTTCCGATGACAAATTGTGAGAAATAAAGTAATCATTCCATATTTACATTGAATATATATAACTTAGAGCTTATATATCATTTCCTTTCCATTTAGTTAGATTTGTAAATGTTGCTTATTCGCTTTGTAATTCCAAATTTATATGACACCATTAAAATCCCACTGTTAGTCATCTATTCTTGCCATATACCATCAGACACACCATCATTGCAAATAATAGTTTACGAAAACAATGAGCAAAAATTTGTCAAGAAATAGGACATAAAGCTTGTCAAATCAGACTTCATAAGACCCACATCCAATTGATTTAGTTGTTTAGGTATGGATTTAGTTGTTTCATTGGAATTGATTTTTGAGATTTGTTTCAACATTTTTTACATATTTGAACTCTAATTTAAATTTGAATATTATTAATAGATTGCATATTTTTAGTAACTAATTATTCCATGACTATAATTTGCAAGACATGAATTGCTTAAACATAGACTAAACACATTAGATCTTAAATTAAGAAAACAAGCAACCTCTTTCCACTTGTACATTGCACGGTACACTTTGATGGTTTTATTAGTTCAAATCCCTCTTTCAAATGGCAAATAAAAGCCACCTTTCTCTCATTTGGCCAATTGCTTGAAGAACTTGAATATCGATGACTTTTTGTGCGTCGACTTTTCTCATGTGTGCTTGCTCAAGCTTGAAAATGAAAAGGGAAGTTTGTTGGGGTTTTCTCATTTTTAATTTTGGTCCCTTTAAACACAAATTGCATTCATGTTAATAATACGGGGGAGATCAAGATGATAGAGTGGAGCACATATCATATATTGTTTAGGTAAGAAAAATATAAGCCGCTGAATGGGTGTGGGACATGTAGGTATTTAATTCCCACATTTTTACTAAGACATCACATATTCCCCTACAAGTACTCAAGCTTGAAACTGAAAATGAACGTTTATTGGGTTTTCCTCATTTTTAAATTTTGGTCCCTTTAAATGTGAATTGCATTCATGTGCATGATGCAAGAGATATCGAGAAAAAAAGTGAGCACATAACATATATTATTTGGGGGGAACAATCTAACTTGTGGAATAATCGTGGGGCATGCATGTATTAAATTATCACATTTTTTTCCAGACCTTCAATTCATGTCTTTGTCTTCCTTGAACATTCCTTTTATGCGTCCTTGCTACCTGATCCCAGGGAAGTAATTTCATTTGTTGGGTTGCCATCTCAACACACCTCTCGAGTAAGAAACTCCATTGCCAAAATCACATTCCATTTCCCTTCATGCTTCCAAGGTGTGCTTCACCTACATCATTCACATCTACAAAAACTACGTGCCTCATGGCTAGAGGAAAACTATATTTGTTTTGTTGATAGCTATACAAAAACCCTAATTGCAATTGTGTATGAAACCCCAACCCTTGGGTTTTAGGTCCAATTGACATATCCTTGTCTTTAAATTATCCATTAAAACACGCAAAGAAGTAATGTTAGCTATCGGGTTGCAATCTCAACATACCTCCCTCTTAGTTGCAAGTGTTGTCCTAACCACAAGCACATTGTGTGGACCTTCACGTTTCCGATGTACTTAACCTCCATCATCCAAACATGGAAAAAATACGTGCCTCTTGGCTAGAGAGACAAACCTTGTTCATTTCCGATAGCTACAGAGAAACCCTAATTGTAATTGTGTATGGAACCCCTACCCTAGAATTTTAGGTTCACACCACATATCCTTGTTTCTAAATTAACCCTTGAAACACATAAGTGAATTCCCCTTGCATTTTTTTGTGTTCTATAATATCCCCTTCCCATTCGAAGACCTTGGGCCTATTTTGTCAACCCGACGGCCAAAGGAAAAATATAAGGATGACCTAAGTTATATTTAATTATTATAAAGTGCCATTAATAAAAGAAAAAAATATAGAGCACTTACAATAATCTCTATGACTTAATAATTATTAAATCTAGGATGGAAAAGACCCAAATATAAATTGTTATCCATCCTAGGTGAAAAGGTGACTTGCCTTAGAAAGGGAATGGGAACATAGAAAAGATAAATGCCCATTTTACTATGTATTTCCCCTAGAAAAATGCAACTTGCATTAGGAGGGAAAAAGTTGTTGGGAAAAGCATTTAATATGGGAAAATATTAAATGCTTGCATAGGGAAAATCCTTGTGAACTAATTGGATATTGTAGAGGTTGTTTTGGGTCTCTTCTTCCTTTATAAGGAGAAGTCGACTTGAGGGGAAGGTATTGCATAACCATTTGATATTTTCTGATTTGTGTCTTAAGCTTGTAGCTTTTGCATACACACTTGGATTTTCTTTAGCTTGTGGAGTAAGATCCCATAGGGACCCTAGCTTCGGTGGTGAGAGATCCATTCCTAGCTAGTAGGGCACTCTTCAGTGGTAAAAGATCCACCCTAGTTTGTCATTATTGGAGTTGATTTAGGGATGATTTGTTTGGGAATCAAAGTAGCTTGTTTTCTTAATTTTTGGAGCTGATTTGATGCCCTAAATGTGTTGGGCGACCTACTTTTTAGGGAAAAATTAGGGTTTTGTGTTTCTATGTGAAAACTAATTTTGGAATATTATTCTTCATATTTTTGTGGCCCAAGATCCAAAGTTTCAGCTCATTTGGACTTCTCTAGAAAAATATATGAATTTTGATGTTATGTTGCAAAAGAGTTTTTAAATAATTTATTACAAATTCTTGTTTACATCTGAAATGTGCAATTTTATACATATTTGGGCTTTATAAATTAGTGGTACTAGATTTGAGTGGAAAGATATAAATTTAGAGGTTGATTGGTGTGGGTTTTCCACTTAACCCAAGTCGCATTTCCTTATTTAATTCAGATTTGTGTGATACTTGTTTGGTATTTTGTCTACAAGTTGCATTTAAAGTTGGGATTGCCTAAAATCTATCTAAGAGCTAAAATATGTCCATTGGGGACATTACAAATGGTATCAGAGTTGTTGTTCCTCTAGCTTGTGTGGGTTAAATATGGTAGTTTGGAAAGATCTCAATGTGGGTTTTATGAAGGAAATGTTCACCAACATGGTGAAACAACATGAAGCCACTAACCTTTATTTGAGCCAACTCACTCAGAATTTGAATCAAAGCAAATCTTGGGACAATAAGGAAAAAGGTGAGAACAATAATAAAGGGCACCCAATAGAGGTGATTGATGAGGATTCTTGTTAGAGGAAATACCAATCTTTGAGTAAGGGTTTCGTAGATAATATGTCATTTTCCAGTTATTGCATGATGAAGATTGGTAAAGAAGCCCAAGCAAGGTCATCATATGCCGGTACTTGAATTACAAAAGAACTCATTTGAAGAAGAAGCTTCTAGAGAAAAAGTATGATTTCCATTGAGAAAAATAATTGCATTAGTGAAACTTTGCTTGTTAGAGAAACTATTCTAGCTCAGGAGAAGAAATTCGTATATGCAAGCAAGGAGAATGTAATGGAAACTCTAAAAGATGCAAGGAACATAATAGTAGAGCTAGAGCTGCTAGATTGATAGTCGCTCAAGCAAGACAACACCTACAAGAGTTCAAGGAAAAGATGTGGGCAAATGATGCAAGGAAGTCTACACCCACGAAAAAAGTCTTTATAGAGCAACTTGCACATGAGGAGGAGCCTCACATGGACACTTGTGTGAAATTGTAGCCTCTGTAATTTCCAAACCAACAACTTTTGATCAGCTTTCAGATACTTTCAACGGGCACTCAGGCAACAATGTTGGGGGCAACTCAACATATGTCTATCTTGAACACACGAGAGGACATTGATGGCATTGAAAGGTATGAAGAGCATAATAATGTGTCTTATTTATTGTTTCCTATTCCAATTTATTTCCATCATGAGATACATGGTATGGTAGATGATGAAGTCTTCATTATGGAGTTTGTTGAACCATTGCTCCAACTATGTGTATATGAGCATCTTGTGGATGATATATGGTGGCAAGTTTTAGCTCACTTAACAGGTACAGGGGCTCGAATGGTAGAACACTTCAACATGTTTTGTCTCTTGTGCATGGCTCTTGGACAAAACAAAGATGCAATTGCTTGAGGGCAAGCAATTTTGGGAAGGGAGGATTGTAATATCCCCTTCCCATTCGAAGACCTTTGGCCTATTTTGTCAACCCGACGGCCAAAGGAAAAATATAAGGGTGACTTAAGTTATATTTAATTATTATAAAGTGCCATTAATAAAAGAAAAAAAAATAGAGCACTTATAATAATTTATATGACTTAATAATTATTAAATCTAGGATGGAAAAGACTCAAATATAAATTGTTATCCATCCTAGGTGAAAAGGTGACTTGCCTTAGAAAGGGGAATGGGAACATAGAAAGGATAAATGCCCATTTTACTATGTATTTCCCTAGAAAAATGTGACTTGCATTAGGAGGGAAAAGTTGTTGGGAAAAACATTTAATATGGAAAAATATTAAATGCTTGCATAGGAAAAATCCTTGTGAACTAATTGGATATTGTAGAGGTTGTTTTGGGTCTCTTCTTCCTTTATAAGGAGAAGTCGACTTGAGGGGAAGGTATTGCATAACCATTTGATATTTTCTTATTTGTGTCTTAAGCTTGTAGCTTTTGCATATACGCTTAGATTTTCTTTAGCTTGTGGAGTAAGATCCCACAGGGACCCTAGCTTTGGTGGTGAGAGATCCATTCCTAGCTAGTAGGGCACTCTTCGGTGGTGAAAGATCCACCCTAGTTTGTCATTATTGGAGTTGATTTAGGGTTGATTTGTTTGGGAATCAAAGTAGCTTGTTTTCTTAATTTTTGGAGCTGATTTGATGCCCTAAATGTGTTGGGCGACCTACTTTTTAGGGAAAAATTAGGGTTTTGTGTTTGTTGTGTGAAAACTAATTTTGGAATATTATTCTTCATATTTTTGTGACCCAAGATCCAAATTTTCAACTCATTTGAACTTCTCTAGCAAAAGATATGAATTTTTGAAGTTATGTTGCAGACAAGGTTTTTAAATAATTTATTGCAGCCTTGTTTACATATGAAATCTGCAATTTTATACATATTTGGGCTTTATAAATTAGTGGTACTAGATTTGAGTGGAAAGATATAAATTTAAAGGCTAATTGGTGTGGGTTTTCCACTTAACCCAAGTCGCATTTCCTTATTTAATTTAGATCATGTGATACTTGTTTAGTATTTTGTCTACAAGTTGCATTTAAAGTTGGGATTGCCTAAAATCCGTCTAGGGGCTAAAATATGTCCATTTGGGACATTACATGTTCTAACTACTCCGTAAATTGCAAGAGCTGAAATTAAACAACAACTATTAACATCGGTTGTCCTGATTGATCGCTCTTTTCTTTTTTAGATATCTCCAAAAATATGTTTCCTCGACCTCTTTTGCACCTTATTTTTTGCAGCTAGGTTACGAAGTTGGAATATGTTGGCTTTTCCTTTTGACGTAAATTGCACTTGCTCGAATACTACACTACCATAATCATTAACTTGATAGTTGGAGAAAAACACCAATCTAAATTTTGCATGAAATCACTACTTAAGCATTATAAGTACACTCTACGTCTTCCTATGTCCGACGTGTCATGTGAAACATGCATTTAAATTCCCCTTACATTTACTTTTTCTAACAACCCAATAAAGTCAAGAGCTGAAAATTCAAACAAGTATTCACCTCGACAACATTTTCCATCCGCTACTTGCATTTTGAGATATCTCCCTCTACAGTTTCATCTACATCTTCCCGACGCGAGTTTTCTCCTTCTTTCGATTGACATACATGTTGTGCTCTTTGTAGAGAAAATATTTTCACATTGGCTCCTCAATTCCTCTTTCCTTTCCCATGCACTTCCCCACTCCCAAACACCATTTGCTACACCCATTTACATTTTCCATTGTTCCTCTCCATTACATTTCACTTATGATTGCTAGTCATAATACTTTAATATTTACTTTATGTATATATATTTACGTCGAAGGCATTATCCCTATGGGAAAGGGCTTTGTGGACATTCACGAGACTATGTTAAATTTGACGACCAACGTTTTCCTACTATTTTTAACAATTTTTAAAATTAATATAAAACACAGGTTTTTTCGGGTTATTTTTTACAATTTTGTTTTCCCATTTTTTCATGTTGAGAGTTTATTGTTTTTAGTTTTGTTGTTTGTTAGGAGTTGACTAGGTCTTGTTTTGATTGAATATAGAGATTTAGGCATTGCTTATCTCCCAGTTGCCACAAAATTATCTCCCAATTCTCAATATGCAGGATTATGAAATTAAAAATACCTCTAGCAATTCTGCATGGAATCCCTAATCGCTTCTTTTGCAGAATCTGCCTGTCATAGAAGAAGATAAGTAGAGTTGAGTTGCATGAGCTAAAAACAGAGAATCAATATGTTTGCGCTATTGTCTACTGATCACTACATGTATTTTTGGGTTAAACCAGAACAATCTTGTTGCAAGATCCTTTTTTGAATGTTGTGGGTTTATTGTTTGTTTGGAGTTGACTAGGTTTTGTTCTGATTGAATCAATAGATTCAAGCAGTTGTTATCTCCTAGTTGCGACGAAATTATCTCCCAATTCTCAATATGCAGGATTATGAAATTAAAAATTCCTCTAGCAATTCTGCATGAAATCCCTGATCGCTTCTTTTGCAGAATCCGCTTTGTTATAGAAGAAGATAAGTAGAGTTGAGTTGCATGAGCTAAAAATAGAGAATCAATATGTTGGTGCTATTGTCTATAGTCACTGCATGTATTTTTGTGTTAAACCAGGAACAATTTGTGCTTCAATTCTCTCTAATTCAGTTAGAAAACAAAAAGAGTTCATTGTCCCTGAAAAGCTGTTTAAAAAAATGTTTTTATTTATGGATTATATCAAGGAATTGTGTATTGAAGAAACTTAGAGTACTGCTTGTGGTTTCTAAAATTATAGAAAATTATGAAATTAGACTTAGTTAAACAGGAATCACGTGCTACATTTGATCTTGGCATTGTCGTTCAAGGGGTATCAAATGTATTCATGTTTACTGAAATAAGATTTGAAATTGTATATGTACGAATTTGTAACAAGTTTGAATTGAAGAGATGATACCTTTAAATGAAGTGGTTCATCTATATTTCTACACTTACAAAATAACACTTTTCAACATACATGTTCAATTTTATACCAAGTCCTCTTCACATATTGTCTGGGTACCATATACCACTCTTTTCGTGTATGCATTAATGTCTCTTTCATGTACTACTGGGTATATTGAAATGACGATTTTCTTCCATGTACCAATTAGTATATAGGAAAGTCACATATATAGTGCATATATATCAGACTAACAATATATAGAACCAATCCATCTCCTATAATTTTTACAATGGTTTCCAATGGACCAAAGTATTTTCCGCCAAATATACAAATTCTTTGAGATGACAACTAATCTGCATGGAAAACTTAGGTGAAAACACATTTGGAATTTAAGGAAATATGGCATGCTTTTTATGGATCATACACTCGACATGCTCTTGATGCTAACCAATGGCAGAATTTTGGCAAATCCAACTAAAAGGGAGATTCAATAATCATATTTGGGGTATTGAAAGAGGTATATCCATATACCTATGAAGTTAGAACAATTAAGGAAGCTTACACCAAGAAATATGCACCTCCCTCAAACCCCATCTTGCAAGGAACAAACAATCATCAACGAATTGATAATAGAGAACCAGTGGATCTGATCATCTGTCATTAAAAGGTATGTATCCCATCGAGATGCCCATTTTACAGTGATTTCTACACGAAGAGCGTATTTTTTGTTTATTTTTACCCCTGTTTTGTTGTTCATTTTTCTTGAGCCCATTTCAGTCATCCCTACTTAGGATTCAACAATTCTTTCTTGTTTTTGGTTGAACTCTTTATCCTTTCATTAAATATTCATCCCTTAAAACAAAATTCTGGGAAGAAATAGGAAATCTGGCCTCTGTTATGCCCCTGACAAAATATGTTGTTACAAAATCAATCACACCCCTTATAACTATCACTCTAAATCAAATAAAATATACCACTCAGTGTTCACATTGCATTGAACACATGCCATTGTTAGTTTTTAAACACTCTAAGAATATATTACATTGCGGAAATATTGGTCATGACAATCACTCAAAAAACAAAAACCAAATGGTCCTTCCATCGGATCACTGCCTAGGTATCACATAGAAATGCGAAATACCAGCACCATAAAACTGCAGCAAAATTTAATCCAAAGCCATAATTACCAAAACCCTAGACCTACGTTATATAAAATGCAGAAAAGAAATCTGTAACAGTTGGTAGTATTTCTAAGTACCTCAACAACATTCTAATTCCCAAGCTGCTTCGTCTAATCGCAATGGCATTGACATATGGATTGTCATCTTCTCCGTTTCTGAATTCTATGTCTCCGCTTCGTCTCCTCAGGCATTTTACAAAATACCCACCTGCAAAACCCAACAGACTCCTAGCTTCTTCATTCCATAAGAACCAGACCAACACGACTTTAACTCCATCGCCATTCAATGTACAATTTGAACACCCTCTTCCCACCTCTGCATATGTCCATCTCCCATTCTGCAAAAAAAGATGTTTCTACTGTGATTTCCCAATCGTAGCATTAGGCACAGGAGACCCCCCACCTGACCCACAAGGCTCGCAGCATGACCCAAGAATGGAAAACTACACAAACTTGATATGCAAGGAGATTACAGCAACGAATTCTACCGCTGCAGATTCCAGAGCCCCATTGGAGACAGTGTTTTTCGGTGGAGGTACGCCGTCTCTTATCCCCGCATCCCTATTGTCTCGCATAATTGAATGCCTAAGAAAACAGTTTGGAATCACACCCAATTCAGAAATATCAATAGAAATGGACCCAGGCACATTCACGGCAGAAACTTTGAGACAATTCATGGATTTGGGCATCAACAGGGTCTCCCTGGGAGTTCAGGCCTTCCAGGAGAATCTCCTGAGGTCATGTGGGAGGTCCCATGGGCTAATGGATGTTTATGAGGCCATTGAGATTATTAAGTCAAGTGGACTTCAGAACTGGAGCCTGGACCTCATAAGCTCCCTTCCCCATCAGACGCTAGAGAATTGGGAGCAGTCTTTGCAACAGGGTATTGAGTCAGGGCCTGCCCATATGTCCATTTATGATTTGCAGGTGGAGAAGGGGACCAAGTTCGGGCTTTTGTATAAGCCTGGACAATCCCCATTACCTAGTGAGGATGATTCTGCAGGGTTTTATAGATTGGCCTCGAGGTCTCTTCAGGAGGCTGGGTATGAGCACTATGAGATCAGTAATTATGCCAGGGAGGGTTCCAGTGTAGTCATAATCTGGTTTACTGGAAGAATTTGCCTTATTATGGTTTTGGGCTTGGGGCTACTAGCTATGTGAGGGGTTTACGATTTTCTAGGCCAAGAAGAATGAAGGAGTATGCCATGTTTGTGGACAACGGAGATGCGGGGAAAGGGAACGATAACGGAGTCTGTGATGGCAGGGATGTGGCAATGGATACAATTATGCTGTCTCTAAGGCTTTCCCGGGGTCTGGATATTAGGATGTTTAGAAGGGTATTTGGGTGGTCTCTTTGCTTGTCTCTGTGCAGGGAGTTGAAGCCATTTGTGGTTAGTGGGCATTTGATAGTTTTGAATGACAAGAGGGAGCCTCTTTGTGCAGAAATATTTGATTTGTTTTGCAGCGATGCACCGGTGGAAGATATTTCATCTTCAAAGTTTGTGCAGCAAAACCTCGAGGACAAGGGTGCTGAGGTGCTCAATAGAGAAGGGCAAGATGTTCTGGATAGAGTTGAAGAATTTTCAGTTTCTGATGTTAGAAATCAGGTTGCATATATTAGGCTGAGTGATCCAGAAGGATTCCTTTTGTCAAATGAACTGATTTCTACTGCATTTGCTGCTATTTCTGACTGACAAACAATGCTTCTAAACTTCATTTACACGATTTTAACCCCTTTGTTTTGCCTCAATTGCGATGCACTTCAAACACCTTCAACAATTGGAGGTCCAGTTTTTCCAAGACTTGCTGTTTTTATGTTAACTGTATTTTATTCAGTCAGTCGTCAGCTTTGATGCTTGGAAGCACGCTTTTGAGAATTATGGAGCCAACACTCTTGGACATACAAAAGAAAAGATCAACATGTGGATTATAAATAGAGCACAGATGACAGCAGCTATCTGAGTCAGGTTATTGATGTCAAAAAAATCCAAAAAGGATGGAGGTTCTCATAAATTGAGCTCTGCAAAGATGTCTCTTCCTGCTATAGCGATATTGGATTATCATATAATGTTTTCTAAATGTGTTTGGATGAAGAAGCGCAAGCAACTTTCACAGGTTCTTGCTTTTTTTAGTAAAAACTACGTATCTTTTCTGGCCGAAAATTGAATTCGTTTGAAGAGCTTCACATCAGAAGCTCAGTAGAGAGAACTCCAATACCTCTGGACTATCAAGAAAAAGAAATTCAACAATCGACCATTTTCAGAGAGATTTTTCAAGTACATCCACAAACACCAAACATAATGCTGTACTGAGCGAGTCCAAAAATTTAAAATATGTATTATGCTTATTGTTTTTGATGCAGCTCTTTCATTGTCGGCTGGCTCCAGCTTCTGAAAGTCTCAGAGTTTTGCACAGAGATGCTCATGATTCGTACTGCTCAAAACACTCTGCTCGATATCTTGCAATGATGGTCAAGAAACAAGTGTCCTGCTTGATTTGGCATTTACACTTTATTTTCAGTTCCTTTGATCGGTAACAATTCAATTCGCTTCTTTGATGACAGTAAAGCTACTGTGCAAATGGACAACTTGAGTTTAATTGGTGTCATATCACTAAATTGAATAAAAGATCAGAAGTCAAGCACATGCTTACAACCTTTACTTGTTTTTGGGTTAAAAAGCTGTATTTTATTCTTAACATTGCTCTTAATAAGATTGCAGTTGAATATCAGAAGTCACTTTCTTCAAGGCAGATTATAGCAAGCCTAGGCATACATACAGAGCTTTTAGAAGTTTCTGCAGTACACTATGACTATGGATCTTACTGCTATTGAAACTTTCTGCATACAAAAGGAAATTTTCTATTTAAAATAAAAGGGAAAAAAATATTTTGCATGCA
Organism: Taxus wallichiana var. yunnanensis; assembly: GCA_018340775.1. Taxonomy (NCBI): domain Eukaryota; kingdom Viridiplantae; phylum Streptophyta; class Pinopsida; order Cupressales; family Taxaceae; genus Taxus; species Taxus wallichiana. Next base: position 144,143,952 of record CM031236.1, read on the forward strand.
CAATGTCCATAGTTATATGCATAGTAGCAACTTTCGTACGGAGAGTATTAAACGGTGGACAAAAAATATGGAAAAAAATGGTCCATAGAAAAAATACGATAAATACGGAAAAAAATACGGTAATTTGTATATATAAAAAATATGGTAATTTTAATAATTAAACACACAACTATACAACAAATTAAAAATTATTAAAGTGAAAAAGATTTTTGGCTTAAACTTAAAACATGTATGCTGTTGAAAGCTCTGGAAAATTATTGTTTTTACCTCTGTTGAAAGCTCTGTTTTTACCTCTGCTGCTCAGTGCTCACTATGCACTTTCACTCTCTAACTACCTTACAAAACTGTTTTTTTAGAAGGCCTTTGGAAACAATTAATTGCAGTGCAATTAGAAAGGTTAAAACCAAAAAACAGTTTTGTTTTTACCTCTGTTTTTACCTCTGCTGTTCACTCTCTATTTAATATGGTGCGGGCTACCATAAAATTAGAAAATTCTAAAAAAATGCCCTACTTTCCCTCTAATTCCTCACATTTTAGCTTATAAAACGCAAAAAATCGGTAAAAAAGTAAAATGCGGCCGTATTTGGTAACCATGGTTATATGTATGAAATACGTTGTGAAAAATAACTTCCTTATTGACTAGTCATAGGAAACAGATTGCCCAAAATGCTCTGCAATAGATTAAAAAAAATTGTAAGTTGCAAGCTGAAAGAAATAACTTTGGGTTAAGATTTTTAACTGTACCCACAAGCTCGGGTATTTAAGCTTGGTCGCAGTGGCCCTGCTGAAAACTACCATTTTTGTATCCCAATATTTTCCAAAGTGTACAAATCCCTTCCAATTTCTTCCCATAAGCTCCCTTGCGTCTTTGAAAGCTGTGGATGATACTCTAGCCTTGGAATTTGCCCTTCTCCTTTATCATTCTCGCCTGTTTCTTTGCGGTTTGTTAAGAATTCAAAGAGCTCCACGGGTTTATTCACCGGAAGGCGTCCAGCTTTGAAGATGCCTCTGCTAGAAAGTGTCAAATTCCGACAACCTTTTCCAGCAGTCAATTTTTGTCATCATGACTACCATTTTCCGGCTGCACTGCTGAGTGACGGCCCCCCTACATCATTTGCTGCTCTGCCATAGCCGTCAAAAAAGAAAAATTCTCCCTTGTTACTTATCCTCCTCTCACGGCTGAATTCATGAAATATGCCTTGGGATTATTTAATGTCCTCTGTATACTTTCGATGGCCAGCGGACCAATTACCGTAAGGGTATGACTTTTCTCTGACCTTCCATTGTAGGATTATTGCTTTCAATGAAATTCCAAACCACCAACAAGATTAAATTAAAAAAATGAAGCGGTTGTTGTTCAATGGTGAAGACACCAGGCTCGTGTAGAGCCCGCCAGGTTCCATTCTTACGTTGAGAATTATGACTGAGACATAATTGGAATGAATGTTGAAAGTGTATACACAGAGATATGCAATATAGAAAAATTTAAAAATGGGGAAAAGAAACCCCAAATCACTCCGTTACTTTGAATTGAAGTCGTCATATATCAGAATTTAGAAAACTTTCACAACTTTAAAATACAAACCCTTGGCTGTTGTTTTTCAAACATATGTTGATTTTTAAAATAACGTGGAAAATGTGGAATCCCTAATCTGTTTTGCTATTCAATAGGTGTTTACTAATGACTGTCTCAGTCGGCCAAAAAAACCAATTCTCCATTGTTATCCTCCTCTCACACGGTTGAATTTGTGAAATATGCAGCGGGAAAAATGGAGCATGAAAACTCATATTGTGTACACCCCAAACACGCAACAGCTCTGTTATGAAACATCAAATTGTTCCGGAAGTTAGTTGCAAACAGTTTTGCCCTCTTCATCAACTCTTCCTGCATAACTGCGCTTCAACAATCCTCTTCTAATCAGGATAATTATTACCCTCGCCGTATTCCACAATTGCCTCTTCATTGACACTGTTTCACCAAATGCAATCAACCGGTGTCCAACTTGATCAACTGGCTCTGTGCTGAAATGCAGTTTGGGCATATCTCCCTTGGCAACTTCAACATTTGCCAAAAGTCATACTTCCATAATGCTTTGACGGATGCCATGCCTGTTAGAAAGCTTCTATTGTTGCACACGTTGGTAGCATGCTAGCAAAGGTAACTTGATCGATGGAGACTGGCGATTGCATTTGGCGAAACAATGTCAATGTTGTGTGAGGAAGCACGTCTTCTGTTAGCTATGCAACCGTGTTTAGACATTTAGTCAAAACACCGCACTCAAATCTTGGTTGTTGCAGTCGGTGAAACAATGTCAATGCCCGTCGAAAAAGTCAAAGCAACTAAACAAAGGTCTTTTAAAGATTAAAATGTGATAATATAATTCAAGGTCTTTTAAAAGTTGATTAATTGTTACAAGTTTGTTAAGTTATTTCAATTATGAAAACTTGTAAAAAAACAAAAACATATTATATGAGTTTGTTGAGTTTATTTATCGAATAAAGTTTTGTTACGATGTTATTGCCTCAAATTATTGTTGAAGTTGACATAAAAGTGTGTTTGGATTTTCAAGGTTACGTTTACAATTTGGGAAAAACTCTACAATGGAGCTAGATGAGTGATGGAAAATGCCAATCCCTAGCCTTGAAAAACATGTTGCCCTCATCCAATGGTCGATACTCCCTATGAGGCCAGTCTTCACAGTACGTTGGTAAGGATATTCACAAAATGGGGTTGTTGAATACACCTTGGGAACATTTAAATGCCAAAAAGGGAGCTTTAGTAGATAAATGCTAGGTTTTCGGCTAAATGATGGAACGTGATATATTTTTGGCAAACATCATAATTACAACTTACAAAAAACACGGTCATCCTCAAGAGCCATTGTGATTGTTCCATCAAATGCAACAAACAAATATTTAACCCAATCAACTCACCTTTACGAACATACTTGTGGGCCGTAGCAAAATAAGAACTTTGTAACAACGTATGGACATCTGTCATGGCATAATAGGCAGTCACAACTGATTACATTGCTCTATCTCCTTCCCATCACACAAACATCAAACAATTTGAGATAACATATATTTCATCACAAATTACAAATCCAACAAACTAAAAATTGTTATACTCTCTGGCGTAAATTGCAACTCATGTGCAATTGCTAGTTTATTAACTTGCTATTTATTTATGGTTGCGAAGTATGGGGAAGTAGCATGTCAAATCATGGATGGAGACAATTAGAAAGAATCCAAAAACATCTAATCACAAGCACTCTTAAAGTCAAGTCAACAGTCCCTTATGAGATCTTGTTGGCTGAAGCGGGTACTTTCCCAATGGAAGCATCAACAATAACTCGGTTGTTAAGTTATCTGAAAAAGGTTGAAAGCATGGATAATCATTGCTGGCCCAAAATAGTTGTGGAGGAAAAATTAGAGTGTAGAAAGAAAACTTGGATGAAGCAAAACAACAAATGGATGAACAAATGGGGCATCAACTTTCAGGAGTGTCCTAACAACAACAGGGAAATAAAACACTATGTGATAGAAAAATTTAGGACAGCCATGTGGACAGGGGCATATTGATCGTAAGGAAACTTATGTAATGCCCTTGTGCAGAGACACCGAAAAACTAGACCAAAGGTGACCTAAAATTCCAGGGGTAATTTTTTTTTTTGAAGTGTTGAATTAATACTAGTCCATCACTAATCCCATTCTCGATAACAACTAATTTTATTCTAATTTAATTTAACTAGTTTAAATAATTACTAGCCTAAACCCGTCTTTAATTATTTACCTATCTTTTAAATTTACACACATTTAATGTCTCTCTCTCTTTTAGTTAAAAAGTTGCCCCAAGAACAATAACTACTCATTATTAAACAGATTTCATTTCCCACAAAATTGTCCATGATTTAATGTGTGTAGGGTTGAATATGGACCCTAGGATTAAATCAATCTTGTCCCTAGATTTTTATTAAACCCTAAACTTCTTTATCCCTTCTCCTTTCCATCTCTTTCTTTTCATTTGAAATTTGCTTTCTTATTTCTTTTTCTTTTTTTTTTTTGTGCGGAGTAAGAGGGCTAAGGAGGTTTGTTAAATTTCTTTGGCTTCCTCCCTTGAATCATAGTTTCTACCTCCCAAAACTTGTGTTTTTGTTATGGAATATATATATATATATATATATATATATATATATATATATATATATATATATATATATATATATATATATATATATATATATATATATATATATATATTTATTTATTTGAAAGTTTTGGGAGGGGGCGAATTTGAACGAGGCGGCGCTTTAGGGTTTAGCCGCAGGGGGAGGAAGGGCGTGGACGGGGACGGGTGTGGCGAGGGGGGACAACAAAGGGAGGGAAAAGGGGCGGCGTGGGGAGGGAGGCTGCGTAGCGGCGCATGAGGGGAAAGGGGCGAGGGCGTGGCGGTGGTCTTTGCGGGGTGCGCGGCGGCGGTCGGTGTGGCCGGGTGGAGGAGGTGTGACCGGAGGTGGGGCGGGATAGGCCGCGGGCGGCGGATTGGGCGGTGGGGCGCGAGGGGGGGGCGGCCGAACCCCCACCATTTCATAAGTTATATATATATATATATATATATATATATATATATATATATATATATATATATATATATATAAAATTGTTTTTTAAGTTTGTTTTATATATATTATTATTTTTAATTCTCGAAATAACATTTCCCTTAAGAGAATGTATTTATAAAAAAAAACATATATAACACAACACACACACACACACACACACACACACACACATATATATGAAGATTTAATGTGATATCCTTTGTATATAATTTTTTTTTTTTTGACAAAAACAAGAAAGCTATCACATTTTTAAGTTCAATCTCCTTTGCACAAAATTAACAAAAGGATTCCTAAAACTATGTTAATATAAAAAGGAAAAGTGCATTTTACAAATAAAAGAGTTTCTTCCAAAGTTAAAACAAGACTTCTTCTTATAACCAAGTAGATTTCCTTTCAAATTTAATGCAAAAGATCATTTCAAGATTACACACATGTAGAATTCCTCAACAAGTAATAAGTCATGTTTGTCAATAAAATATGGGAGATACATTAAGTTACAATAAATGAGAATTTTGATTCAACACTTCTCTTACACAAGCTTAGCCTACAAGGGTGTTGCATAGCTATTTTCCAACTATGCAAACAACCAAAAATATTCATTACAAGTTTCTTACAAGTTGGGAGAGAGATTTCTCATTTTAATCATCATTTCTCAAATTTACATGTGAATGCAAGATTTACAAAATGGAGAATTTTCAAGGAGATGAAACTATTCTCATAACCATATCCAAAGGAGTTACAATGCAATAGGGTTTCACAAGGAGAGAGAAGAACAATAAGAGCCCAAGAGGCCACCCACTCCAACTTGAGAGCCAACTTCCATGTCTTCCCAAAAACCATGCAAGGAGAAAAAGAGCTTGTTTGCCACCCAACCATAGGCATCATTACATGTCTTTCCCAAGGTTGGGATGCATGCTAGCCTCCCCCAAGCCCATGGGAAAGAGGTCAACTAACCAAAACTTGCACAAGGAGAAGGGTGAACTAACAATGATACAAGCACACAAAGATAGCACAAAAAACAAAACAAGACTCCAAAATTTACAAGGAGGAGAACCCATGTTCATCCTCAAAAGTGGGGAAGAGAGGAGAAAGTTCTCCAAAGTTATACATCAAAATTATTGCACAAAATACACATCTCCATATCCTCCTTATTCCTCCCCCTTTCTCCAAGTCCTCCTTGGAAGGATTTTCAAACCCCAAAGGGGTTTCCTTACCAAGAATGGGAAAGGAGATTCAAGCCAAATGAATCAACTTCTCCACCTCAACCATTGAGGGGAAATACTAAGACCCTACAAGGCTTGTCCATCAAGCCTTGAGGATTGAAAGGAAAATTCCCTCTCTCTTCCCCCACACTCCAAAACTCCATCATGCCATATGATGGAGGGAGTAAAACAAACAAACAACAACTAAAAGCTACATACAACAATCACAACTTTCAACGCCTAAACTAGCATCAAAAAGGAAAACAACACAACAAAGACATAAGAGCCTACCTCAAGGAAAGCTCTCCAAAAAGCTCTCCAACTTCAAATGTCTTCACACCTTGACTCAAGCCAATCTCCAAGCTCCAAAATCCACAAGCATCCCAAACAAGAAGCTCCAAAAAGTCCCCTCTCTTTTCCTATGAATGAGAATTTGAAGAGGAGCCAAGCAAGCATCCTCACAAATGAAGGGGTGACATGTGTCACTTCTCTCCCTCATCAAGGTCAAAGACGCCAAAACAAAAGAGAGAAAGGGTAAAATTGTCTTTTTGTCCTCTTCTCCCAAATTCCCTTAAAAGTTAGCAAGACAAAATAAGTGAAACTTTTGATAAACACTCAAATCCACATCCCTTACATGGATGTGACTAAACAAGAGGTAAAAAGGAGGAAAACTCCTCTAGCCTTTGAAAATAAGCCCCTTACCCATTATGTAGGGTCCAAGGGCTCATTTTTATGTTAGGGGGACTCCCAAGCTACAAAGGGGTCCCCAAAAATGCCCAAAATACTCAAATTTCAGGTTTTACATTTTTGGCACAAGGGTAGAGGGTGTGGGGACCACCCAAGGGTCTCACATGTGACCCTAAACCCTTGTGATTAAGTGACTCATTAAATAAAATCAACAATTTAAATGAAAGTGGGATTATTGACTCCCAAAACAAGTTTACATCATAACCAACTACCCTAAACAAAATTAATAATTCAAAGCACAATACATTACATTCATTGGGGTCACTCATAGTGCCCAAAATCAATAATCTCATATACTAAGTCTTCACATAATGAACATGGTTAGGACTCGGCCCGTAGGTTGCTTGTGCAAGATTGTGTTCTTGCCCGAGTCCCACGTTCTTACGTAAACTGTCACTGCACACTCATTGCACACATTAACCGCACCTATCCGATACAATATAATTCAACGACATAGTAAGATATCAATGTGTTCTAACTTAACCCAACATCCTACTCAAATCAAAATGCGACACGTGCACAATTATACTCAATATTCCAAAAGTTAGACAAGATGATACGTGACATATAATCATAGAATTCCACATGCAACAACTATCCATTGTTATAATTATGTTCCAAACACAACATCATATCCATCGAAGTATCCATGACATTATAAGAAAATGCGACAATATAGAAATTAAGCTAAATTGGCGCTATACGCCTAAATGTCCACACATGTCTAATAAGACCAAATATCTAAATATAATGTCCAAGATATAACCAATCACTTTGTCAAAACATGTCTATGAGCAAAGAAACAACAAGCTACTAAGCTATAAAAAGTGTGGGCACTACATCCCCCTCTACTAAAATTAGACTTCCTCCTGGAAGTCACTGAAAGAGATAGGGATATCTAGCCCTCAAAGGTATCGCATCCTCCCGGTAGCTGTTGTCTCGTCGTACCGGTCCCATTGTACTCTAACCTGGTCCAAGTCTCGACCCCGAAAGGCCAACCTTCGGCGCTCCAGTATGCGTACGGGCTCCATTCTCCACTGTCCTCCGTCCTCTACCTGTAATGCCAACCAATCCAAAACATGAGAAGCATCAGGTACATATCTACGTAGTACAGAAACATGAAACACATCGTGGGCCCGTGCAAGGCGTGGTGGCAAAGCTAGGCGATAGGCAACTGGACCAATGACCTCTAAAATATCAAAAGGCCCCACAAAACGAGGCGATAGCTTAGAACCCTTTCCATAACGGATCGGACTCTTATGCGGACGAACCCTCAAGAAGACTTTGTCACCCACTGAGAAGTGACGATCAATCCTCTTGGTGTCTGCATACTTCTTTTGGCGTGCTCTGGCCTGCTCAAGACGTTGTCTAATCTGTACAACTTGTTGCTCTAAAGCTGAAGGTAGGTTGGTCCCAGATAATCCTATCATCTAGTCTATCCCAACTCAAAGGTGTCCTGCAAGGTCGTCCATACAAGGCCTAGTAAGGAGCCATACCAATGGAACTATGATAGCTGTTGTTGTAGGCAAACTCAACTAAATGCAAATAATCTTCCCATTTCTTTTGTTGATCCATGACATACATTCTTAACATGTCCTCCAACACCTGATTAACCCTCTCTATCTGCCCATCTGTCTCTGGATGATAAGTGAACCAAATTGATCCGAGTACCCGAGCGGCTCGAAAAGAAGTCCAGAAAACTAAAGTGTAGATGGTATCCTTGTCATTAATGATGGTCTTCGAATCCCATGCAACCTAACAATGTCCTCCATAAATACTTTGGCAATGGCCTATGCATTATAGGTGACCTTGGTTGGCAAAAATGCGCAACCTTAGTCAACTTATCCACGGTGACCATAATGGCGTCATGACGATAAGAAGACATAGGAAGTCCGACTATGAAATCCATGGAAATCACATCCCATTTCCACTTGGGAATATCATGAGGGTGTAAAAGTCCTGCGGGATGAGAATGCTCTGCCTTGACCCTCTGACACTCAAGACATCGTGCAACAAAATCTGCTATGTCCCGTTGAAGACCTGGCCAATAATATAACTCCCTCAAATCGGCATGCATTTTCTTCACTCTTGGATGTGCCGCATATGGGGCTCGATGAGCCTCTGTGAGGATGAAGCTACGCAGATCACCTGACTTAGGCACGTAGATGCGCCTGTGGACTCAAGCAAACCATCTGCCTCTAAAACACACCCAGCAATATCGCCCTCTAAAGAACCACGAGACTCTAACATCATGCCTAGCTCCTCATAAAATCTGTCCTCTGGAAGGTGCTCGAGAATCCTGCCTCTCAAATTTGATCAAGTGTCAAAGAAGCAAGCACATGTCGTAAATGCCTCGCTAAGAGCATCTCGCAACCACATTTTCATTCCCTTTGATGTCTTTGAACCTCCATGTCATACTCACATAGGGAACTCCATCCAACGCCGCCGTTGTGAGCGTTGAGGTTCGGCTGTGAGAAGATATGTTGCAAACTCCGGTGGTCTGTCCTCAAAATGAAAGGCCTACCCAAAAGGAAATGTCGCCAACGCACTAGAGCATGTACAACTGCTGCAAGCTCCAAGTCATGAGTAGGATAATTAAGCTCATAGTCCTTGAGCTTACGAGACTCAAAAGCAATAACCCGACGCTCCTGCATAAGAACTGCTCCCAAACCCTCTAGTGATGCATCGGTGCAAACAACAAAATCCTCTGTCGGGTCTGGAACTGCCAAGATGGGCGCCGTGGTTAATCTTTCCTTAAGCAACTGAAAGGCTTGTTCACATTTCTCTGACCAATCGAACTTCTTCCCTTTCCTCTGAAGAGAAGTAATAGGGTGAGCAATCCTAGAAAAGTTACATGCGAAAACCTACGGTAATACCCTACTAAACCCATGAACCTCCTCACCTCGATGGCGATGTGGGTGCTTGGCCATCCCAAGATAGCTCAGTATCTTAGAGGGATCTACTGGAGATACCCTCACCGATATGATATGACCCAAGTCTTGAATCTCTCGTCAGAAAGAAACGCATTTTCTCGAGTTCCCATACAACTCTCGCTCTCTCAAAACCGGAAGTACACCTCAAATGCTCCTCGTGTTCCTCCTCAAAATGAGAATATATCAATATGTCATCAAGGAACACTAAGACAAAGCGATCCGAAACGTCCACGAATACACCATTCATGAGGCTCATGAAGACAATTGGGGCATTGGTCAAACCAAATGGAACCACTTTGTGAACTCATAATGCCCATAACGTGTGCGAAATCTTTGTCTTATGAATATGTCGCATCTCAAATGCGCAAGCGATGATATCCTCGACTTGAGATCAATTTTGGAGAACAATTTTGGAGAACACTCTCGCTCCCAAAGATCCGATCAAACAAGTCATCAATCCTGGGAGCGGATAACGGTTCTTTATTGTGACTTTGTTGAGTCAGTCAAGTCTACACAAAGCTTTGAGAGAACCGTCCTTCTTCTTCACAAATATGACTAGCGCTCCCCAAGGAGATACACTAGGGCGAATGAGACCCTTATCCAACAACTCCTCTAATTGAATCTTGAGCTCATAAAGCTCTGGAGTCGTCATCCAATAAGGTGCCCTAGAAACTGGTGCTGATCCAGGTACTAAATCAATGGTGAAATCCACCTCTCTGCGGGGTGGTAACCCTGGAAGCTCGCCTGGAAACATATCTACATACTCTCTCAAAACTGCATGATCATCTAAGGGTGAATGCTCTAGAATGCTCTCAGATCGATCACTGATGGTGATAGCAAACAACTGACAACCCTTACACATGCTCCGCTTGAGTTGCTTAGCCAATATCATGCGTAAGGAGATAGGTCTCTACATCCCTGATATCAACAATTGCACTCCCAAGATCATCCTGACACTCAATGACCTTATTTCTACAATCCACCTTAGCTCGATGAGCCTCGAGCCAATCCATACCCAACACTACCTGATAGGAACCTAGAGGGATAACTCGGAGGTCAAGAGTAGTGGAGAAGGCTCCTAAATCAAGTACACAACTCTCCACATACGAGTCCACGACAAGTTTGGCCCCAGAGGCCAACTCAACCTACCAACTATCTGGTTGCCTAGCCACCACTAGCCCACACTGGTCCACTATAGAAGGTGATATAAAAGAATCTGAAGCACCTGAATCAAAAAGCACCGAGACAGAAATACACCCGATACTACATGTCGTCTCAATGACTATGGCCTGATGCTCGGCCTGGCGGTTGTCAACCACTGCATATACACGATGAGCGCGTCCTACATCACCCACCGTCTGCTCGGATCTAGTAGCTCTCTGTGTATCCATGGTATTGGGTTTGTGCGGGCACATGCGCACATAGTAATCTGGAGATCCACAAATAAAACATCCTATTGTACCCCTCTGAGATGGTGTCCCTCCCGTACTCGGTGTCTTGATCTGCCGGTCTAACCCTAACAATGCATCGTTGTGTGCGAGCCGGTTGTGCTCGCTTGAGTGCCCTGCCTCCTATCCCTGGCTCCACCAAAACCTCCTCTAGAAACACCTCTCTGAAATCCCTGTGTCTGTCTAGCCCCCTGCTGTAGGTGGCCACCGCTTCGTGTTTGTCGCTGTGGGTGCTTTGTGGAGCCCTCGTGGCTGCTGCGGAGGCCAAAATCCTCCTCTAGGGGTGGTGCAGTACCTGTGACTTCTGACTCTAAAAGGCCTGTATCCTCTCCTGAAACTTGCTCTTATTTCTATCACGGTGCTCCTGTGCCTTGGTCCTATTCTCCTCAGCTAAGTAGGCCTTCTCAACGGCCTTCTCAAGTGTGGGAGGAGATAGCATCCTAACTGCTCCTGCTATATCTGCATTAAGCCCTCGAATGAACCTATTAACCTGTAATTTCTCATCTTGCAGGTAGTCCACATACTGTAGAAGATCCAAGAACCTGCTCTCATATTGTGCTACTGTGCTAGATCCCTGTCGTAAGTCGTGAAACTCATCGATCCTCTTCTGCACAAAATGCTCTGACATATAATGCGCCCTAAACGCTCCTTGAACATCTCCCAAGTCACTGTCTCTCGAGTCAGATGGAGCTTTCGCTCCTCATTCCTCCACCAAACGCCTGCTGCGTCTCGGAGGAGGTGTATGGCGAATCTTGCCTTGGCGTTGCTCTCATAAGAGTGCAAGCCAAAACAACTATCCAAACTAAGGACCCATGACTCACCCTAAAGCCATCTCAGAGCCGGTGTAGGTGGGCGGCTACAAACGAAGAAGATCCCTGATCACACTGCCTGTATCTCGATCCTGGCGATGTAGTCCAATAGGCGAAGGGAGTCGCCTATCCTCGAATGGTCCCTTGAGACTGTGTGAGCGGCTGACGACGGAACGCAGGCTACCCTCTCGTGGTGAATGGAAGGGCTATGTGACATCTCCCGCCTCGGTGTATCGTGCTCTGGTGGCTCTGAATGCGCGTCCTCACCTATCGGCTCCTCGTCTCCCAATGGTGTCTCCACTCTCATCCCCCGTGGTGGTGGTGGCAGACGCCGCCTGTCAATGCCTATCACTGGCACAAGGCCTCTAATATCCGAGGCCCAAAATCGGGTGCCGGCGGCTCTCGTAGATGCACTATGCCCCAAACCTCTAGCTGATCGTCCTCGCTTGGGCGCCATCCTGCGCACGAGGTGAGCGAGACATATATTAATTTAAAATTTAATGGTGGTGGATGATTTATTTTAACTGTTTATTTTTATTCATTTAGTTAATTTTGTTTTGTTAAAATTATGATTAACTTATTTTAATTAGTTACCTAGTGGTCCGCGAGTGTGAACCATGGCTCTGATACCAACTGTAATGCCCATGTTGGGACACCGAAAAACTAGACCAAAGGTGACCTAAAATTCCAGTGGTAATTTTTTTAAGTGTTGAATTAATACTAGTCCATCACTAATCCCATTCTCGATAACAACTAATTTTATTCTAATTTAATTTAACTAGTTTAAATAATTACTACCCTTAACCCGTCTTTAATTATTTACCTATCTTTTAAATTTACACACATTTAATGACTCTCTCTCTTTTAGTTAAAAAGTTGCCCCAGAACAATAACTACTCATTATTAAACAGACTTCATTTCCCACAAAATTATCCATGATTTAATGTGTGTAGGGTTTAATATGGACCCTAGAATTAAATGCATCTTGTCCCTAGATTTTTATTAAACCCTAAACTTCTTTATCCCCTCTCCTTTCCATTTCTTTCTTTTCATTTGAAATTTGCTTTCTTATTTCTCTCTTTTTTTTTTTTTTTATTGCGCAGTTAAGAGGGCTAAGGAGGTTTGTTAAATTTCTTTGGCTTCCTCCCTTGAATCATAGTTTCTACCTCCCAAAGCTTGTGTTTTTGTTATGGAATATATATATATATATATATTATATATATTTATTTGAAAGTTTTGGGAGGGGGCGAATTTGAAGGAGGCGGCGGTTTAGGGTTTAGCCGTAGGGGGGAGGAAGGGCGTGGACAGGGGCGGGTGTGGCGGAGGGGGACAACAAAGGGAGGGAAAAGGGGCAGCGTGGGGAGGGAGCTGCACAGGCAGCGGCGTGAGGGGAAAGGGGCGAGGCGGCGTGGCGGTGGTGCGGGGCGGCGGCGGCCAGTCGGTGTGGCCGCGGGTGGAGGAGGTGTAACCGAGAGGTGGGGCGGGACAGGCCCGCGGCGGTGGATTTGGGCGGTGGGGCGCGGGGGTGGGGGCCGAACCCCCACCATTTCATAAGTTTTATATATATATATATATAAATTCGTTTTTTAAGTCTGTTTTATATACCATATGTTATTTACATATATATATATATATATATATATGAAGATTTATTGTGATATCCTTTATATATATATATATATATATATATATATTTGACAAAAAACAAGAAAGTTATCACATTTTAAGTTCAATCTCCTTTGCACAAAATTAACAAAAGAATTCCTAAAACTACGTTAATATAAAAGGAAAAGTGCATTTTACAAATAAAAGAGTTTCTTCAAGAGTTAAAACAAGAACAACTTCTTATAACCAAGTAGATTTCCTTTCAAATTTAATACAAAAGATCATTTTAAAATTACACACATGTAGAATTCCTCAACAAGTAATAAGTCTTGTTTTTCAATAAAATATGGGAGATACATTAAGTTACAATAAATGAGAATTTTGAGTCAACACTTCTCTTACACAAGCTTAGACTACAAGGATGTTGTAAAAATATTCCTAAATATGCAAACAACCAAAAATATTCATTACAAGTTTCTTACAAGTTGAGAGAGTGATTTCTCATTTTAAATCACCATTTCTCAAATTTACATGTGAATGCAAGATTTACAAAATGGAGAATTAGCAAGGAGATGAAACTATTCTCATAACCATATCCAAAGGAGTTACAATGCAATAGGGTTTCATAAGGAGAGAGAAGAACAATAAGAGCCCAAGAGGCCACCCACTCCAACTTGAGAGCCAACTTCCATGTCTTCCCAAAAACCATGCAAGGAGAAAAAGAGTTTGTTTACCACCCAACCATAGGCATCATTACATGTCTTTCCCAAGGTTGGGATGCATGCTAGCCTCCCCCAAGCCCATGGGAAAGAGGTCAACTAACCAAAACTTGCACAAGAAGAAGGGTGAACTAACAATGATACAAGCACACAAAGATAGCACAAAAACAAAACAAGACTCCAAAATTTACAAGGAGGAGAACCCATGTTCATCCTCAAAAGTGGGGAAGAGAGGAGAAAGTTCTCCAAAGTTATACATCAAAATTATTGCACAAAATACACATCTCCATGGAAGGATTTTCAAACCCCAAAGGGATTTCCTTACCAAGAATGGGGAAGGAGATTCAAGCCAAATGAATCAACTTCCCCACCTCAACCATTGAGGGGAAATACTAAGACCCTACAAGGCTTGTCCATCAAGCCTTGAGGATTGAGAGGGAAAATTCCCTCTCTCTTCCCCCACACTCCAAAACTCCATCATGCCATATGATGGAGGGAGTAAAACAAACAAACAACAACTAAAAGCTACATACAACAATAACAACTTTCAACACCCAAACTAGCATCAAAAGGAAAACAACACAACAAAGACATAAGAGCCTACCTCAAGGAAAGCTCTCCAAAAAGCTCTCCAACTTCAAATGTCTTCACACCTTGACTCAAGCCAATCTCCAAGCTCCAAAATCCACAAGCATCCCAAGCAAGAAGCTCCAAAAGTCCCCTCTCGTTTCCCATGAATGAGAATTTGAAGAGGAGCCAAGCAAGCATCCTCACAAATGAGGGGGTGACATGTATCACCCCTCTCCATCATCAAGGTCAAAGATGCCAAAACAAAAGAGAGAAAGGGTAAAATTGTCTTTTTGCCCTCTTCTCCCAAATTCTCTTAAAAGTAAGTAAGACAAAATAAGTGAAACTTTTGATAAACACTCAAATCCACATCCCTTACATGGATGTGATTAAACAAGAGGTAAAAAGGAGGAAAACTCTCTCTAGCCTTGAAAATAAGCCCCCTACCCATTAGGTGGGGTCCAAGGGCTCATTTTTATGTTAGGGGACTCCCAAGCTCAAAGGGGTCCCTAAAATGCCCAAAATACCCTAATTTCGGGTTTTACATTTTTGGCACAAGGGTAGAGGGTGTGGGGACCACCCAAGGGTCTCACATGTGACCCTAAACCCTTGTGATTAAGTGACTCATTAAACAAAATCAACAATTTAAATGAAAGTGGGATTATTGACTCCCAAAACAAGTTTACATCATAACCAACTACCCTAAACAAAATTAATAACTCAAAGCACAATACATTACATTCATTGGGGTCACTCATAGTGCCCAAAATTAATAATCTCCTATACTAAGGCTTCACACAATGAACATGGCTAGGACTCACTGTAGAGGTCAGCTTGTGCAAAATTGTGTAGCTGGCCTGAGTCCCACGGTCTCCTGTAAACCTGTCACTTGCACACTCATTGCACACATTAACCGCACCTGTCCGATACAATATAATTCAATGACATAGTAAGATATCAATGCGTTCTAACTTAACCTAACATCCTACTCAAATCAAAATGCGACACGTGCACAATTATACTCAATATTCCAAAAGTTAGACAAGATGATACGTGACATATAATCATAGAATTCCACATGCAACAACTATCCATTGTTATAATTATATTCCAAATACAACATCATATCTATCGATTATCCATGACATTATAAGAAAATGCGACAATATAGAAATTAAGCTAAATTGGCGCTATACGCCTAAATGTCCACACATGTCTAATAAGACCAAATATCTAAATATAATATCCAAGATATAACCAATCACTTTGTCAAAACATGTCTATGAGCAAAGAAACAACAAGCTACTTGAGAGCTATAAAAAGTGTGGGCACTACAACTTATTACATCAAAGAATTTAACCCCACTTGGGAACATGATGAAAAAGCTTATCTTGGGGCAATTATCAAGGGTAAAGCAAGGATTTTAGTGGCTCAAATGAGGACCGGATTGCATCACCTTTGATGTGAAACCAATAGATGGACTATACCCAAGGAGGATTGGGAAAGGAGAACTTGTCTTTTCTATAGCAAAGGGGTGGTAGAGACGGAATGACACTTCATCATGGAGTGTTCAACTTATGAGGATATTTGTATCCGATACGAAAACGACTTGAAGGTGGACAAATTAAATGAGTTATTCAAAGAAACAAGGCTTGAAAAGATCGCAGGTTTTGTGCTCAAGATTCACAGTAGAAGATCTGATATTGAAAAGAGTTTGAATTCATCTTAAAGTCTCAATTTTGGTCCCATAGACTCTTCAGTCTCGTGGATGTCATTAAAATCTTTTAGTTCATCATTCATTTCATAACTACTTTTAGCATTTTGGCCCATGTTCTCAACAACCTTTGCTTCACCTTTTGAATGTCCGAATTGCATGCGATATGGTCTTCCAAGGGGCTAAAACAATCATTCTCTACGTGTACTCAATGTCTTTCACTTCAAGCATAAACAATAGCCATGCAAGAATGGTGGTGAGAGATGGCGATCTATCCAAGTTCATTACTTCCCACAATTGAGGTGTTGTTTGAATTTTAACGATTAATTTGACACGATTATGATCAAAATTTGACAATTTGATAAGTTCGAGAATTTGAAATCTAGTTTCTAAACTACTATGTTTTTTTCAAAATGTTGGAGTCACATGTGCACCCCCGCATTCTTTGAGTTCAACTAATTATTTTACAAATCCCTTTGGTATCATGTATTAGGTCCCGCTATTTTTTTTTTTTATATAAATTAATACCAAGTGGAAACCTCTCCTAAAATGAATAAAAAATTGTGTTTTTCCTTAATTTTGAGAAAATTAATCGAAAATCAATTTTTGTAATGTGTGTAGAACTAAGCATAGATTTTGACAATGTAATTTTTTTGAAATTTGGATAAGCAAATAAAAAACTATATAGAAAAAATACTACGCGTTTTTGGCAAAAATGAAAGGCGTATTAAAAGTAATTAAGGATCAAACCTTTAAGTATTTGAATTTTAGAAAGAAATACACTATCACAAAACTAAGACGAAACTTGACGTTATAGTGGTGTTTTTTGGAATATTGTTTTAAAAACATGAGCCACTAGGGAGCACATTTGAGATTTATGTTTTTTTATTTTTTTTGCAAAACACTGATTTAAACACAGAATAGACAATCCAATTCTTAGGCTTAGATATCCAAGCCAAAGGATGGGTAATTTCAAACAATAACGAGACATGATGCGCCTGTGTTATATTCTCTACGGGAAAAATATTATTTACATAATAAAAGCATGTTTTTGTTATAACGTGACCGAGTTATAAGACTCGCATTATAAAGCAATCGAACCATACCACGAGCACATTATGTTCAAAATGTCTCTCAAATGTTTTTTTCAACTTTTTGGACCCGTATTTCCATGCACATGCCCGGAGTTGTTGTTCAAAGGCACACAATTATGTGTGCCACAAAGATCAATGAACAAAAATTTAGTCTGGGATAAACATTGTGGAGAAATGTTAGGGCACTTTGGGATAGATAAAAACTTGGCGCAATCGAGCGAGAGATCTTTTCGGTCATGATTGGCTAAAGATGTGTGCAACTATGTGCAAAAATACATAGTTTGTTGATTGGAAAAAGGCAAGTCAAAACACAAGGTTGTATAAGCCATTGTCAATACCTACGAGATCATTGGAACACTTATGGATTTTGTCTTGGGATTGCGTAAAATGTAGAGGGTGATGACTCTAACTTCATTGTGGTGGATAGATTCTCGAAGATTACTCACTTCATTACTTGTAAGAAAAGCGATGTCACCCATGTTGCAAACCTATTTTTCAAGGAAATTGTGTAAGGTTGCATGGGTTTTCATGCACCATTGCATCCAACAAAGATACGAAGTTTGTGTGCCACTTTTGGTGCACACTATGTAAGAAACTCAACACCAAGTTATAGTTTAGTTTTGCATATCACCCACAAACAAATGACTAGACAAAGGTTGTTAACGAGGGGACATGACAATATTTTGAGATGTTTAGTAGAGGAGAAGGAAATAACATGGGATGTTGTTCTTGTGCAAGTGGAATCCGCATGTAAAATATCTCATCAACAAAAGCACCGGAAAATCACCATTTTAGACGTGTATGGGAAAATGCCCAGGGAAATTGTGGATCGAAGAAGTTACCATGTAATGATGGGAAGAGTGCAAAAGTAGAGGACTTTGCATAGGATAGGAAGGAGGTGCACGATCAAGTGCATAAGTAGTTGGAGAAGAGCAATGCACAATACAAAGAGCATACAAACTAGCGGAGGAGACACTTTGAGTTTAAGGTGGGAGACTTAGTTCTTGCACACTGAGGAAGGAGATATTCCCACGAGGAACATATGACAAAATCAAGTGGAAGAAGATTGGACCATGTAGAGTCTTGAAGAAGTTTGCGAGAGAACACATATGAGCTAGAGTGTTGGAAGGGATAGATATCTTGTCGTTTTCAACATTATAGATCTATACCCCTATTATGTAGGGCAGCAAGTGGAGAAGAAAATCACACGTGAAGTTGATCGGAGACACCAACTACCGGAGATATAGTGTGCAAAAGTGGAAACTTTTTTTGAAGAACGTGTAGTGAAGAAGACATGCAAAAAGGATCACAAAGAGTATATGGTAAAGTAGTGGGGCAAAGAAGTAGTTTATGCATCTTGGCTTAGTGAAGCAGAGATAGCAAGACTCACCATTTCATTAAAGAGCTTATTACTTTGCTTGAGTAGGGGATCAAGTTTATTCTTACCCAACGTGTTTGATATAGGGGCATTTGAGTTCATACGTAATCTTGTGTCAACTAAAAACACTTAGTTGCAAATTAAGTTTTACAATCTTCTCGTGTAATGTTTGTCATGCAAATGTGCACCTCCCGAGCTAACCACGAAGTGATCACCTTCCTTATCTGAATTTCAAATGATGCGTGAAAGTACTTATCCTACGTAAACTGTGGAAGCCACACAAAAATATGAAAGCCATGTAGAACCTTAGAGGCCACATAATATTGAAGATGTGGCACAACACTATGGAAGCTATGGAACACTGTAGAAGTTGTGCAACATTGTGGAAGCCATCAAAGCCTACTCATGTTGCACAAGTCTGTTTATATTTGCGTAACACTAGGGAATGTCATGCAAGCTTATCCAATGTTGTGGAAGCCATGAAGTATTGAGGAAGTTGTGCGTAGTCCACCAATGCCTGTTTGAAGATGTCAATGTTGTCTGAACCATAAATATCATTATCATGTCATTAGTAAACTCGTAGAAACTAAAAAAGAACAAATGGTTGGATTTACACAATTGAAGTTCCCGTCAATATTGCTATAGTTGTGATCATGCACAAGTGGACCTCGATCTGTCTTACCACAACCAAGGACCACTTAGTTAAGCTTGATCGAGACAAAGGGGGCACTCTAAGCACATCAACAACCAACCATGGACACACGAGTATATTCTTCGAGGATATTTAACCACATTTAATATCTTTACCTCCAACCTTTGCACACGTGAATTTTATATATAGAGGGAAGTATGTCCTTTGTAAGTGAAGAATCTTTTCATCCTTAGAAAATCATCAATCTTAATTTGGGAGCTTGAACCGTGTTTCCAAGATAATCTTGATCTAAGGCGATTGGCCTTGTAATTGTGAGCCAGCTTCTAGTTTTGTAGAAACGTAGCAGAGTCTACAAGCTTATGATAGGTCTGGGTCAAGGGGAATCCTTAATAAAATCCTTGAGTCATATAAGAGTGTCATTGTGGTGTAAGTGCAATGTGTCAAAATATTTAATTCAATCTCCTTACATTTAATAGAAATATTGTCATTTATTTTTGGTTTAGAAGTTGTGCTTGAGATCTCACTTGATTGTGAAGTCTACTCTAACAAGGGTTCATGTGTGGTGGAAGGCATCCCTTCATTGGGAATCCTGACCGCAATTGCATCATTCCCCTTGCTTGAAACTCTAAAAATGGGTTAGTAATGATTGGGATGGATTGCATCACCACATCCTCGTTGATGCGACGTACACCATGTTACATACCACTACTTATAAGATGGATCAATCCACATGTAGTTCTCCTAGCCTTATGATGAGACACATGTAATATATAAAATAAATAATAGAAATGAAACCCTTCATCTAGCACTCACACTTGGTAACACACATTTGATACTTCAAATTTGGTTTATGGTTGATATGCGACAACAATATAGATGACTTCATATTTCAATAGTTTTGTTGTTGGGATGGGTGCTCTATATAATGGAATAATGCAATGCTTGCTCTTAACCTTCTTCTGTGAAAGAGTAGAGGATCCCTAAATGCCTCGAATAGCTTAGGGTGGATGTTTATTTATATGTAACCGAGACATGATTTCTTGCTCAACTGACCCAAAAGTACCACCTAGGCCTACTCAAATAAATTACCCTGTGAAAAATGACCATTAGAAGTGCAAGAGACATTTTCGTGAAAGGTGGTAGAGGTTTGGTACCGAATGTCTTGGACCAATGAACATGTTGAAGGTGTGAAAATAATAGTTCTAAGACAAGTAGAAGTTTGAGTATATGCTTTATAACATATGTAGTGATTCGTAAGGAGTTGAGCTAGAGAATAGTTATTGTCTAGTGGGACTAGAATGTGGGATAGAACACAAGAGTGCTTCAAGTTGGTCAATTATGTATAAATGGGATAAATGTCAAAATAAGTGACATTGCCATATTGCCAACTACTCGGAGCAAATTCCATGTACTACATTAAAAACTAAAAAGAGACCATTATGATTTAAAAGAATTTTTTTGTCAAACTTATTTTCTTTGATTGGAAAATGATTTTGAACATTAGCCATTGTTACTAGAGTTTGAAAATAATGAAATGTCTTTAGTAAGCCCCCATTTAATGAAGGGCTTACTCAATATGACCTCAATTAAATCGCTTCTTAGAAATTAGACATCGACAAGTGAAAAAACTTTTCCACTCTTACGAAAACTCCATTCAAAAGGATTAGGCACCCATCTTACGTATTACTAGGCCCATACAAAATGTATACAAAAAAAGGTATCAAACCATGTGCAAACAATTTTCGGCTAACTTGCATGTGCATGAACAATACACATATCACAAGGGCTTAGAATGGATAGTCTCACATTTGACTCATTAGGGGTAACAATCAATTCTGATTCTCATATTTTCATTGCGTTTTAAATACAAGAAGCTTAAAGGCACGCATGGAAGACGAACTCAATAACTATGACTTAATGGATTCAAACATATTGTGCTTACAAGAGACATATATTGGAACCACTGCAACACACAACCTATACCAACAATTCAATTGTATCTCAATGTATCATGTGCATGGAATCATGATTTGTACAAAAAAACATGTTTTAGTTGTGAAGATAATGCAATACAAAACAAACAACATAAAAACACTATTAGCAGTTCTTAGTAGTCATAACCAAGAAATGACCATAGTAAAATATTTATGTAGCACCAATTGCAATCAATTTTGAAAGCATATATATTGTTACTAAAGTATTTATACTTGCATGCATGGGAGACAACACATACATACTACGTGACTTCAACATTGAAATCACATAAAAACACCAAACGTGCAACAATTCTTGAAAACCATACGCAAAGTTATAAAATGAACTTTTTGAAGCAAAAGTAAGATTCCTTGTCTAAACCAATTATTGATCACATATGGTCAAATACGCATCATATTTTCAAAATAGATACCTATTGGAGTGACCATGACACAATCTGACCAGCCATATCCAAGTTTCCTTAGCTAAAAAAATAATTTCCAATTTACCCAATAATTGCATTACAAACCCAATATAACATCTACAATAAACTAATTTACCAATAAACTAATGACCATCACAAGGTATCTAAGGAAGCAATTTACAAATCTTATGCTCACTAATTCTTTGGTCATGTTTAACATTCAAAAAAACATTTCCTTGACTCAACTAGAACATGTTATAACATTCCTTCCTTTCTAATTGGATTACATTGTAACAGGAAAGATAAAAAGAATAATTGAAAGCATATAAAGACGAGCATTTCAAGAACAAAGAAAAAGTATGTATTATTCAAATATAATTTCTTCGAAGTCAACTTTGTTGATATGTGCTAACATTTTCTACTTCATTGTTTGCAGACTAACAACATCCAAATCTATCTTGACATCCATTGACAATCTAAAAAGCTTTAGAGTTGGAAATGTCTTTCGAGGAGATGTCCTTGTGGTCTATAAAGCCATAGTGCAAAAAGAACAAAATAAATAACTGCTACGTGTTGATATAACAAATAAAAATGCTGAAATGCCAATACTCTCAATGTCACCAACAACTTCATCCAAATGAACGAAGAAAATTTTTTCCAAAAAAACAATAGAGATTACAATTTTTCACATGCCCCCAAACTAGTTATGATCATGGAGATTGTGATGTGATATTATTACTCAATTAATACATCACCATAGAATCCATATCTCCAATTTGCACATAATGCAAGTTTATTCCAAATACAATAATCAAACTATTACTACACAATATTGAACCGTATGCAAGCGGGACAATTGGTGCAATTGTTACATCTTCCAAAAATAATTTGCAGCTCATCCTAGAAATAGAAGGTGTTTGTTTAGAAGATAGCATATCAAAGGTAAGCTTCCATTTTTCTAGATAATTCACATTTTACGTTCTATTTCTTCCATATATAAAACTAAACATCCTTTTCTAACTTGACAATTTTACCAATTTGGGACATTTGTGCCTTTATTCACAGCAATTGAACAATTACATAAAAAAACATGGCTTCCCAATTTACTTGTCCAAAAATATAGTAAAATAAAACGGAATTTATAAAACATTAGACTAGTCAATCAACATTCATCACACCATTGAAGATGGGAAAAAGGCACTAGATGATTTGATGGCAACTTTTAACACAACTAAGCTACACTATCTTTCACAATAGTATTGTATGTTTGCAACAAATATCAGCTAACATACAATCAGTTATTATATTCACATTGTCATTAGTTTATGCATTTCTTCTCTCATCATAGTAATTTGGTTTCAATTCAACTGCAACATTGCCATGTCAAATGCATTAACATTGGGCAATTGCTCTTCGATAGATATAAGGTACATTGTCCATCACCAACATTTATTCAAAGCCCTTCAATATAACTTGCCAATAGAACACGTTTAAGCCATCCAGGGAACACTCATTCCTTGTGCCACTTGTCAAGCACAACGTCCATATTGCTCTAACCATCAACTCATTTGTAATTTAAAAACTAATAAAAACAAAAAAATATAATATATTTTCCCGGTCCTTCACTAAATACACTAATACCTATACTTACGAGTTCCGACCATAGTTATGTAAGTCTCGGGACGGGAATAGGGCAACGAGAGGGACAAGGTTTTCGGGATGGCAAATATTTTTCTAAATTTTGGGGATGAAAAGGGGTGTTTATTAAAATAATATACATATTTAATATTTTAATTGTATTCAATGAAATTTAGGGATTTAAATTGTGTTTAATGTATTTTAGGTACTTTCAAGATTATAATTTAATGTTCTTGGTAAAAACAACGTCATTTTAAAAGTAAAAACATCAAGTTTTTTTGAAATATTCTTAAAATGTAGAGGACATCCCCTCTAAGTCTCGATCTTTGAAACGTTCACGATGTCCGAGACGTCACCAAAATCTAGGGGACGCGTCCCTGCATAACACTAGTTTTGACATGACTAGTACTTAAAAAACAAAACTCGCCTATATATACTTATTGCAAAGATTTAACATGGAAGGAAAATTCATTCTAAACCAAAGCAATATTCTTGTAGATGTTGATCTACCAAGAACACTTAAGGTGGTACTCTAAGCTAATTATGCATCTACCAACTTGTTTCTTACGTAATTACCTTTTGTCACTTTTTTCCTTACATCATTATCCAATTTTCCATGTTGCTTCTCTATGCATAATGATTAGGGAGAGGACCCAATAGTTGAGTAGGGTCAATAATTGAGAGGGTACTTGAGGGGGGGATACCCAAAACTTGAGCAAATTTAAATGACAAGTAGTTGTACAAATGACATATTATTGTACAACTTGTACCCAACAAACATGTAAAGTAGCCAATCACAAGGTGACACATCATTTGTCCAATTTTTAGATAACCCATGCACAAGTTTAGGTCCAACCATTTTAGTGCATTTCAAATTTGATATTTTAAATCAATTCAAAAGGTGACTTTCCCTCCAAATAAACACATGAAACGAAATATGTATATTAAATACATGTTGACTCAACTATGTGACAAATTTCAAGTGTTGATATGGCACCATTTGATCACCATGCCAAGTTAGGTATCACAATTCTTGGTTCCTCTCCTCTACTCCATTCATTTGCGAAGACAAACTTTTGTTGCACCACACAATCGGTTTCAACGCTCCTAGATTTGTACAACAACATATAAGGAGCTACATCATAAGAATTTAGATGATAAAAATATGTTTTGCAATTATACCACCTATTTCATCCAAAACTCCGCCATTACTAAAGACCTTGTCAATTGTACATATATTTTATTTCAATGTTTAACAAGAAAACTAGTGGAGTCATTGCATTTTATAGAATGTTTGCTACATTTTTGTATTATTGTTTGTATAATGCTTCCACATTTTTGCATACACCCTTTAAGGTGCGGTCAATTGTTCCAAAAACGCCACTGACTTTTATCTGCAAAATAAGTAACATGCAAACAAATAGGAACATCTAATGTAATAATTTCTTATTTTTCCTCTCTGCACATATTCTCAAAGAGACGCATTCTCTTGATGTTAATGTTATGAATTGGTTGATTGTCACTATATCTTCATATCACTACTACATTGGTTGCCTTCGTCTACCGTTTCTTTCTTCTTACAGGCATGTTTTCAAAAGTAAATGCTAATCTTTAAAGTTCTTAAATTTTCCTTCTAGTATAAAATAGATGATTGTAATCGTATTTTCATAAATTATTACATAACTCACCACAATTGTGCCCCTAATAATTTCTTCTTTCTTATATGTATATTTTAATGATTACTTATCTTTGCGGTCATGTAATTGTTTTTATGGAATAAAATGGATGACCGTAATGTATATGCCGATCTTTATAGTCATTGAATGGTTTTCACAATATAAAATGGCCAATTACAATTGTATTTGCAGCTAAATACTAGCAATCACATGCGAATGTGCGATGGAAACGCTGAAGGGGATACATTGAAAAAGTTAAACTTGAGGGAGCAAAACATCGAAGGAGGAAGAGGGGTGATGAAGAAGGGGTTTGAGGGAGGAGAAGTCTAGGGGTGGGGAAAATGCTAGGGGGAACCAATGTGAAAATACTCTTTCTTACAAATAGACATATATGAAACATGTTCCATTTGTACCAATCTTTTGAAGGAGAAAGTGGGTGTGGTGTGCAATTCGTCAAAGCAATGTACTATAGAGATATCTTAGAAAGCA
The DNA here is from genome assembly GCA_018340775.1 of Taxus wallichiana var. yunnanensis. Taxonomy (NCBI): domain Eukaryota; kingdom Viridiplantae; phylum Streptophyta; class Pinopsida; order Cupressales; family Taxaceae; genus Taxus; species Taxus wallichiana. The sequence continues at coordinate 144,169,643 of CM031236.1, forward strand.
AGGCATGGTCGATGAATACTTCCAAGAGAAACTTGCATATGTCTCGATCCTCGAAGTCTACCTATGTTAGTTATGGAAACTCGATGTTTAGGGTTCCTTATGCCATTAATTTCATGCATATTTGCGGTGTTTCTCTTTAGTGAGTAAGGTAGCGATTAGGGTTTCCCCTCATCAACAATCCTGGTGATATCATCCATCGCTAAACATCGACACAAAACCTCGACCTGTTATTTCCTTGATGCATGTTAGGCACAACTACCAAGACTCCCATTTGGAAAATGCCTACAATCATAATTAATGTTTGAGGCATTGACAAAAGAGGAAAAATATTTTTTACTTGTGCATCCGAGTCCTCCTTGATCCTCTAGCTCATCTAAGGTTATAAATAGGAAACATTTCAATTTAAAAATTATAATTTAGTCGATCAGTTTGAAGATAATAATTTAGTTGATCGATGTGAAGATTATAATATGTTGATGAGCCAACAAATGATTGCACAAAATATGTTGAATACATGGATTTTGGTCAAGGATAGTCGGTTGAGATGCCAACATGTATGTTGAGGCATGGGGACATGTGTAGTTTGCACCATATAGCCGTTTGGGGAGTCGACAATGCAATATCTAACCATCGCATGCAACGTAAAACAATGGCCGAGTCAAGGAAGATGCCAACTTGGGTGATCCCATAACAGTGTGAGAAGTTTCCGGATGCAAGCAAGTTTGAATCATGATACTTAGTATGAGATCCATGATGTAATACGATGTTAATCTCAGAGGACCCTCGATGCAAAGATTGATGCCTATTAATCCTTAAACCAAATGTAAATCCAATACCAATTGAATTTGAGGGATCAATTCGAGCTTGGTGAAAGTACAATCTTCAATGCTAACATGAAGCCAATTGAATAGTATGGGAGAGATGAGGCATACACTTTGCGAGGGTCCGAGGAGGAGAATGAGTCGGAAGGATAACAAAACGTGCATTTCAAGGTGGAAGGAGGAATGTGGGACCCTTATGTGGGACCTCCTATCCTAAATGATAATCTCTCTAAAATTGTTTAGGAGAGAGCCTCGATAATGATTGCTCGACTAGTTGAAGACAATGACACGCACTTGTTTGTGTACATTTAAATAAGAAAGGATCTTCCCATTTATAACGTGGTTTTGGCCATGCATAGAATTTTACGCACTTTTATATGCCTTTAACACATTGCATGAATTTATAATTTCAAAGCTTAATGACTCTGCAAAGGGGTGCATTTATCCTCTACCTTAAGTTAGGCATTTAACAACAAATGAGTAGATACCACACAGACTAAGATGACATAAGATGGTGGAGTTGGAGGTTTTGCAGCTCATGACTTGTTTTTCCTTCAGAACATTGAATGCAAGCATGTCGCTATGATAAATTGTTAAAGCACATAAGCTGTGAAAAGAATTGGTGGGGCCTAGGAGAATCAAATGCACATGGACAACATTGATGGTTGCATATCCTGGTTTAAACTCCCATTTTGGCCTAGCTAAGAGGATGGTGGTGCAAGTATGGAAAGGGCCGGATGGGATAACATAATAGAACATGAAGTGGAGATACTATCTCACAAGGCAATTGGAGGACCTCAAACAAATCCACAAGATGTTGCGAATGAGCTCGCCAACATTCCCACCAAAAAGTATAATTGTTCACACAATGCACATGCCTAGTAAAGGAGGCAACACAATCTCGAAATGTCTAATTCGATTTCAACTCAAGCTCTTATTGGCTATCAAGGGACTAAATGATATGTGCCTAAGGGGGCAAGCCTTAGGCCATTGACCTTGACATCCAAATTTCCCGACCTCGGAAGCTTTACAAATCCTCCTTCACCACCACCTGTAAAAATGAAACTTGCATATGTTTGAGTACGATACGCTTCTACCCTTGCTTGTAGTGCCCTCCTACTCATCATTGTTGTACAACTTATCCTCTCCATTAAGAGATAACATAGCATCAACAAAACCAATTAGCGACGTCGTTCGAGCTATGAATGTCTAGGACCTTTAGTTGGTGATCCTATGTGGAGTATATACCATGTTTTTACCATTTTGTATTTTGCCTTCCACATTTACATTATTAAAACACATAACAATGTGATTGTAACAATCCCTAAAAGTTGCAAATCCAATAAAAATAGGGCTTTTCAAGTCAACGACTATTAAGAAAAATTCAATGTTAAGCAAAAGTTGCATTAAATAGGCGATCTTTGTGATGGTAAAAAAAAGTGACATGTGGTCCATATGTGACTTGTTGGAAGAAAAATGAGGATCACATATGTTCCCTCGATAGAATCCCCAACTGAAAAATTATCCTCCCTCAATCCCCTTCTTCATCACAATTATTTCCTTGTCGAATATTTCACCTCCAATCCTTCAACTTTAACTTCTTCAATGCCTTTGACGACTCACACAAGGCATTGGCGTTATTTTAGAAGCTTAATAATGAAGTGGTTCATAAGACAACCACATAGCACCAAATAGGAAACAATTTCCACACATTAGTAATATGTGAAAACAAGGTGAGAATCTTTTTGGGGCGGTGTGCATATATGATGAAAGAAGTATTGTACTACATCTTTTTAGCCCTACGAAGTTGTCTCTTAGTTAGTGTCTTTAACTTGTCTCATTTCAAGGACGGTGACAAATGTTCCTTAAAAACTAAAAGAAACGGAAAATTTTGAGAAATTATTGGGAAATGGCCTTTGCCATTTATTTTATTTTATTTGTTATGGTATCAATGTTTTCGATTGGATGATGTTTCATTTGTTAGATAAGATGAAGACATGAATAGAAATTTGGCAAGAAAAATGTGGGACTTGAAATTGCGAATTAAATACTTGCATGTCCCACACCTTTTCCATGGCTCATATTGTCTTTTACCCAAACAATATTTGTTGTTTGTGCTCCACTTTATCACCTCGATCTCGCTCGCATTGTTTATGTGAGTGCGATTTGTGCCTAAAGGGGCAAAAATTAAAATAGGAAACTCCAATTGGTTCCAAGTTCAAAACCCAACGCAATGTTGGCTTCTTGTAGCACTTTGTAGCCCCCCCTTTCAGTTTTAAGCTCAACTAATTGCAAGAAAATACATGATGCACGAACAATCAAGAATAATAGAGCCCTTCCAAAGTAGTTGGTCATATGAGCGCTAGGTAGATTTTATTTGGCGATCAAAAGTTTTAGAGTGAGGTTCCATACAAATTCTTACTTTGTTAAGTGCAAATTGCTCTCTAATTTATGAGGGATTTTTATTACTAAAACCATTAAAGTGTATCGTGTAATGCCCAGGATGAAAGAGTTAAATACTAAGTTGGCTTAGTAACAGAAATGCCAACGTATTCAAATGTGAATACAAAAATAAATAAAATATAAATCATACAAAATAAATTTAGTGGCGCTTGTTTTTTCCGCGAGCTAATGCGAAAGGCGTTGTCACCAATGTATTGTCAATTGTTGCACTTTATTGCCCTTTCTCGATTGTAGTCACCGAAAGGAAGACGAAGATTGCCTTATATTGGCTATGAATAACATTACAATTTTTTCTCTCATTATGTTCCCAATTTCCATTAGGACGACTTCGCATCATTTGATGGCGACGTCGGGCTGTCTAAACCATAGATGAAGAATTTGGTAGGCTAGTAGAATGATGGGAACGGCAGGCCAACAATTATATGTTGAATTGGTGACTGCAAGTAAAACATATGTGCCACTTGAAGGAGTTAAAGCTACTTAGGCTCGATTAGGAGAAAATATGCACGAGGTGTGGTGAAAGCCGATATAAAGTTGTCATAAAATTGTTGGGCGCCCTTGTTGCTACAGCTAATAGCTAAACTCCCGATAAAATGCACCTTCATAGATGCATGACCCAATAAAACATATGCATGCCCATGCATGGGCAAGCCCATTGTCAACTGTCACATCACAGATGTCTAACTTTGTCAATATATGAGTTTGACAATAAATAGTTGCGTTTGTTCCTATGCCGCTCGGTTGGGAGGACTCTGCTGGTGAACAACAAGTTGCAGGGTCAAATCCCAAAAATCACAGTTCAATGGAATGTATATCTTCAACCAAAGAAATTCGGGAAAAAAACTAAATAAAAATGTGTGCGACACGTATGCATGGAATGGGTACATGGTATTTTTATGGGCATAGGTGCATTCTATCGAGAGAATAGCCCTCACCAATGTTGTGTGACAAGGTCATGAGGTCTCCTGCTGCAAGACACTTTTCTTTGACACAACAGCTCCAACACTTAATAATGGCATAGCTCTAGGTGTTGACATGGACGGTCGGATCGAGCCAGACATCAACGGCCGTCCACGCTCAATTGCAACTGGGTAATTTTCTGACTGGTGCTAGATCTAGCAACCCTCAATCCAATTTAGAAAAACGCCTTTGGCATAATTAACCGAACTACTCATACTACTCCTAACACTTATTCTATTTATGTATATAATTTCAAGAAAAGCTCATCTTTGTACGCATTGATTAGGTGTCACTGGTGTAAAACTTAAAGTGGTGTTGGACTACTGCTAATGGTATTTTTGTTTTCTTTTATATCTTTGGTTTTGGAATTGTGCATTTCAGCCACACATGTTTTAGGGAAATGCTGCTGTTGAAGGATTTGAACTAGTTGTCATGAACTTAAAATGGCTGATCGTAACTTAAAATTCAGTTCTCTATTACATCAGAGCACCTTGCACTACTAGTGCCCCTAGCATTCCTTTCTTCCTGCACTTTTTCTTTTTCAGGCAAAGTACTTATCTTAGAAGGCTAGGAAGTAGTTCTAATGAGGCATAAAATGGCTGCTTGTAACCATACTTTGTAAACATCTTAGGTAGGTATATATATTACAATTCCTCTTCTTCCTATTTATCCTCTAAAGGAAAAATCAATCTCTGCAGTCTGTGCATTGGTTTTCAGCTGCCAAAGAAACAGAAAACTAGAGAATCAATTGAAAATAAAAAATCATTAAAACAATTCTTTACATGTAGTATTTACAAAAAGAGTTTTTTTCGCCAAATCCTGCTCAAAAATCCATTCACTAAGTTCCAACTCTTGTAGCTGATTTAAACAAATATGTAGGAGCTAGGTTTTGAATCAGTTGCACTCCATTATGACTACTTAGTATATATGGGCCAAATGCTTATTCAAATAGCAATATTGTTGCATCAATTAGATTATATGCTCAAATAGAAATATATTGCAACAGCAAAACAAAAAATTGTCTACAGCCAACTTCAGGATCTGTAAATGCAATACAATTTCTGACTACCTGCATTCACTTAAAACCAAATCCAACCGAATGAAGGCAACTGTGCAGCTCTTGTTCACATAGAGATGGCTAATTTCATTGTTGTTGTCTTCAATTTTTCATTTCAAAAATCAATTTGCAAGAGTGCACCTACTTCAGCTGTATTTAGAGTGGTTAAAATAATTTCAGAAAAGAATTTTGCAGCTCTTTCTGATTGACCATTACAGAACAGCAACCACGCTAGTAGTGAAGTTCCAGGTTTGAGCTGTCTGGTATATTTCATGAAATTTCATAAATTTTTAATCATAATTGTTTGTAACCCCCAAAAATTGCAGGTGGTGAATCCTGCTGATATTTGAACTCGTTACTTTTACTTTCCAACGTGAATGCTTTGTCATTTGGGCTGCCCTTTCGGGCTATTTCATGCCAATCCTTATCCATTGGCTATTCACAAAGATGTAAACTGGAAGTCAATTAGCACATAATAAAAATAATATTTTCATTTTGGATGACAATTCTTATCCATTGGCCATTCAGAAGGCTCTAAACTCGAATTCAACAAGCACATAATAATAATGGCATTTTGCACTCCGGTGCCTGGGTTTAACCAATGCATGTGGCTAGCGGGTGGTTGCGTGCATCCCCAGGGGATTAGTCTCGCCCCTACCTGAACCCCAACTTGGCAGCAAAAGTAAGACCAAGGTAAGGCAGGTCTGGTCGCTGGGATAGGTCACAGGGATGCCCCTGGGTTAGCAAAAAAAAATAATGACATTTTGCAAACCGTATTGAAAACCAAATACTTGCACAATTGCACCAATCTGAAATAAAACTAACCTGGAAATGTAAATGTAGTTTTCTGACCGACATGTGTGCATTTTGGTGATTAAACTGCCCATAAATTATAATTCAAAAGTTGTACAAGAAGTGAAGTACTCAGCAATGGATGTGCATTTTGGTGATTAAACTGCCCATAAAATATGTCTCAATAGTTGCATCAGAAGTTAAGTGCTTCGCAATCAAGATTTGCTACTGAAAGGATTTTAATAAAGACCTCTCAGGCACAGGTTTTTATTTCAAAAAGTAGATATGTTACACACTTACTGCCCACAAGAATAGGCTATGTTTTTAGATCTCAAAAAGATTCCTATATAAGTAGATTCAGAGACATAGGGTACACAACACTTATCCTATCAAAAGAATGACTTAGACAAATTCAATTTTCACCAAAAGTTTTACAGCCTTGTATTTTTCTCCTTTCTTATTGCATAAAGGAACTGTGCGAATCCCTTTCTTCAATTCTGTCACGGGAAAGCATGTTTGACCACCAAAGTCATCTTTCTCAGACATATCATACTCATGTACTTCAATACGAAGCAAAGCTAATTCAGGAACAGTTAAGGGGAAAAAAATTCTTCATCCCAGCATGGGGACCAATCGTCTTCAATTGTCCGTGTCTTTTTCATGCCTGTATCAGCAGGCACACCAGCAATCCCAACCTGTACATTAAAATTTGTCAAGCAATTAATACATCAGGAACTCCTCAAAAGAGCTTAGCTTAGCTCAACTCATTTGTGTAAATATTTTTAAATAAAAAGATGATTTTTTTACCCTGGTATAAAAGTCAGGTGGAGAATAGGTGTCAAAATGTGTTTTCTTGAACTCCTGATTCCAACCATCTCCCATATATATTTTGATCTGTATATCACAGGACATGAATCAAATCAAACTTCACTAGCTTATTTTAAAAAGTGAGAAATTGAATCTCACAATAACACAAATGCAATGTAAAATGCCACCGACACCAATACTGCAATTACAAATGATTCTTACTCATCAGTTCATTAGCAACGTGAGTTTGAGTTCTTTATGTGCAATGCGAAAGAAGCTAAAACAGTAGATGCTGTTGTTGCTTTAAAGAATAAGAAAAATGTCTCTTGAAAAAAATGAGGGAGAAAATAAATGCTCCCAAGGAAAAGTGAATAAAACATTCACTATTTTGAGATTTGCTTGGAGAAAATAGTCTATCAAATCATACCAAATCGAGCCCATGAGTTAAGGCAATGGCATCTTGGTTGATATTGTTCTCATTCAAAAGGCTAGGTGACTGTTCTTCAAAAAGAAGCAAAATTTTCTGGTTTATTTCCATTACTATCTACCTCAGCAAATTTTCTTTCACAGTATCTAGAACTAAATAAAAACCAAGGGACTTCTCATTTTTTCGTTCTTTGGGTTTTCTTCCATGTACAAATTTTGGATTTTATTTTCCTTTTCATTATGCCTTTGCCATTTCTTATCCATTCTAATTACTTAAAGCTGTTTGAGCCTTGAAGTCTATCAAAGAATCACAAATTTCAATTCCCTTTCCCTCGATTACAAATGCTTCACATCTGATCATTTTTTTGCCATCTAGTCACAGACCAAGGCTATAAAACACAGTAGGTGGAAACCCAATGGATATCAGATTCACCCGCTACATTCCCTCCATGTCTTAATTTCAGAAACATCTCAATCATATTCCTGTAGTTTGATATGTTAATTATGCCGATAGGCGTTCTTGCTGTGAGATGCATCAACCTATAGTACAACATTGGATGGCTGAGATTTTATTTGAGCTGTGACGACCATTGGATGTGTATGAGCCGTTGATTTGGTTTCCTCGGGAGAAGGGAGTTTTGAATGTAACGAGGATTGTGAAAAGCAATAGGCGCAATAAAGAAAGGATGGCGAGCCATCCCGTATTAATTATGGCAAATTCTGTCAGATTCTTCAGTTATCTTCATAAAAAAATGAACTATGGCGTGCAATGCATAGGTGGTAGATGGAAGCATGCAAAGCATTCATTCACCTCAAACAACCACGATTACTGCACCTTTTGGCATTATGGCGTCAACGGTTGAAATTTTCGCTTCATTTATGGGTTAGCTGAGTTTCTTCTTCGTATGAATAATGCATGCATTGCCTGGAGCCATGTGGGGCCATGGTGCAGTGTATTCCATTTCATTCACCCTCAGTTCAGACTCATCACATTCCTTCACCACCGGACTTCACGAAATTCAGATCGAGCTCTATTGCAGTCTCATTCTAAAATCTCTTAGACAACTTCTGCAAACACAAAAATTGGTGTGAAATCTGAGGTATGTAGCTCACAACCTCCTCAGCTCCTTTCACCTTCTTGAATATTCATTTGAGGCTTGAGCTCTTTATTCTTGATAATCATTTGAAATAATTTGACTACACTTTCACCTATAATCCTATAATTGTCTTTTTAATTCTTTATTTTTGCTTTTCAACCACAATTGGGTTAAAGGTTGAAATTATGCATTATTATCTTGTCACTCGTGCACATGCAGTGATGTTCATGTATTGAAGATTTGAATCAAATTTACAAACTCGCCCATTTGTCCCACGAAGATGAGTTGTGTAGTTGGGCTTTTGGCTCATTCTACTAATTTGATTAACATGTTCGAAACTCATCTTTGTTATTGCTTAACATGTCACAGATTTTGGAAGATCTGCATTCGGTATGAAATTTCCATGGTGGATGCCCTTTCAACAACCAACAACATCTTTAAAATGAGCGTTTCAGATGTTTGTGGCTGCTAATACATTGCAATTGGGAGTTTCCAAATTGCATGCTAGGGATAGTGTATGCTTTCTTCCCTCATAGCCTAGGTTAATGTTTTCAAGGTTTTTTTTTAAGTCTTGTTATTGTTCGTTTGAGGCCTATTATTTCTTCACGGACCTATAAATGTTCCTTTTGAGATCTATTATTTCCACCCCAACAATATGGTTTTTTTACCTAAAAACCTTGCTGGAAGAACAACGATCATGTAAATCTAGTGCATGGTTCCATTTCCTAGATTGGTTGATACAAAAAAAAAAAAGATAAAAAGCTCTTGTTATTGTTCCTTGCAGGTGCTGTAAATCAAAAATCTGTTGTGCGAAGTTTCGAGGGAAATATTGGAAAATCCCCATCACAAAAAAAAATCAGCATCAATAGGTGGCGATCAAATTTAAAATGTTGCTTCTGGCTTCGGATATATCCTACTCCCTTAACCTGACAAGTCAAAGTTTTTAGTTTTAAATAAATCTCAATAGTTTTCGGTTGAAATTTATGTCCAGCTATGAATGAATACACCTTATCCTTTTAATTCTATTCAACTTTGTCAAGCCTCCTTTCTCACCCTCCCACCCTTCATCACTTTCCTCACATTCACTACATCAAACTACATTCTAACCACTGCAACCATGTTCGACTACACATAGGTTCCAATTCAAGAGCACATATTACTTTGTGTTTTCCCAGCAGATCTTGGGATCAATGCAGTATATGACGCCACATTTGTTGCAGCTATTTCCTCAAATACCCTTTGCTTTTGCATTTGACATACATAGGCACAAGGTCATTCACCACATAAACACATGAGGAGGATCATCTTTCTCACACTTTCAGCAGCCACCTTTGTAATGCAACATGTTCTTTCCTTTTGACCTGCATGGTATGTCAATTGCAGAAATAGAATATTTCTTCTTAGTTCATATTAAAAGAAATTAAACCTTGTCCTAACACTGCAAAAAAATTCATTTATTGCTGTACCCTGTTCTGCTGCTTCATTGTTTATCAGGTTTTTTTGTTCAAGCACATGTTCTGGCCCAGCATACTTTGGGGTGTATGGCCCAGATTTGAATCTCGCTAGCTATGTTAAATTAGCCAATATTATATATATAGTCTGTGATTATAGGCTTTCTAATGCCTCAAAACATATCCTCCAGTGAAAATGATTCATCTTTATTATCCTTATCGATGACTAAGTGCAACTTGGAATGTTTTTGAGTTTATTCATTTCTTATATTTCTGTACTTGGAACAACTAGATGTCTGTTGCTCTTCTGAACATTTTTATATTATTTATAAACCCAACAATCAGTTTGGTACAGATCTTACATCAAGTACCAAGATATGAAAGTAATTGTTTCTCCTCTGCACCTCACAAACAGAAGTGTGCCACTATCAACGTGCCCATTGCACCTGTTTAGTGCAATTGCTAGTTTATATCTAACACTCATCCTCTCAGAAATCTTTTGTCAGACTATCTTTTCTTGAACTCCAACCATTGCAACTAGAATCGTCTAACTCAGCCACGACAATCACTGGGCTTCACTGATGTGTTCAACAGATCGATGCATCAATCTTCCTCTCCTTCAGCTTGACATCACATTCATGATCTGAAATTTTAGAAAATGGAGGCATGCTTATAGGTTTGCACAGGCAGTTGTTTAGATGACTTCAAAGCACAACACATTTAGTTGTGTTCCCAAAAGACAAAGCATGGACACGGGGTTCTTACTCATATTAGTGCCATATTGCTAACATCATGACTGTTAGGTTGCTTTAACATTTAGAAGGCATCAGCAAAAAGAGTGGAACTTGTTCAACAATCATCTATTTTCCTCGAGTCTCAAACTTTCCTAACAGGAATCTTCATCAACATAACTTTTCTTGATCCCTTACCAATAGTTGCAAGTTGGTTCACATCTAACTCAGCCATGATAATGATCAGCCTTCAATGGTGTCGAACTACTGCTGCTCTAGCTTCAAATCACATTCAAGAGGCACTTTTAGTTTTGTGAGATGCAAGCCTTCTTACAATTCCAGATAACGATGTCTAGAATCCAGAGGACTTTAAAGCCCTATGGCACTTACTTTTCCATTCCTAGCAGCTTTCAGTGTTGAAATTTGGTTAGAACTTAGATCCCTTGGAGTGTCCTATGTCAACCTCACATGTAGTTTTGAAGGGTGTTAAGGAAAAACAGTATAATTCGCTCCTTAACGACAATCTAGTTTTTATCCCACAAATAATAATAACATTCTTAGCAGCAAAGGAAATTCGGTAGGTCATGTAAGCTTTATAAGACAAAAATCCATTTTGGGCTTCTTATGCATTGTCTCCACAAAAATGAACCAATAGAAATTTAACAACACTATGAATTATTCCTTGCCCTGCATTCTTCTTTGACTTTCGCAAGTTCGTTGGTCCATTATTTTATATATTTATAAGAATGTTATCAAATCTTGAGGTAATTTTACTAATTTATGATAGTTTTATTTTACTTTCGAATCCGCATGGATAGTTCCTTGTCTTACATTCTTCTTCGACTTTCGCAGGCTCACTAGTCTCTCCATTTTCTCTAGATGTATGGAAAGTCTAGTCTTGCCATATAGGTAATCATCTGAGCTAAGATTTCATTCACAGGTAAAGATTTCATACTTTTTCTTTGTGTCCCTCACTATTTCTTTACTACAGCCTTTGCAAGCTTACATTTCCATTCCATACTAATCCACAAAAATTCAAAATAAACTCTGATATGGCTAATCCATTGGATGGTGGGATGAGATTCTATACCAAGAAAGCATATTTAGTGATTGAAGATGGTGACCTCTCCAGGAAAGATTCCCTCTAAAATATTCTCATCTAAACATTGGCTAGTGTTGAAAACATACATATAGTAGTTGTAAGCCTTTCTGATTAATACTATTTTCATTATTTACAAGAAATCAAAAATTATAATTTTCAGAAGGGTCACTTTTGTACTTCTCTTTAGGCATGCCTATCTATCTCTGTACTCCTCCCTTTACAAGCTTACATTCCTCAATACTAATCCACAGAAATACACAATCCAAACTCAGATATGTCTAGGCCAGTGGATGATGGCATGAGATTCTCTACCAAGAAAGCATGCAATAAATGTCAATGGCAACTTCTTCAGCAAAGTGTCCCTACGAATACTCTCATTGAGATATTTTCTAGCATCTATAACATAAAATGGTAGAGTTACAAGCCTTTCTGATTAAACAGCTCAAAGTAGCCGATCCTGGTACTGATATGGGTACAAAGATCAAGTATGTTGGTAGGGTGATGTTTTTGGGGGCCCAGTTTGGCTATGTGTATGGTCACACAAAAAATATATTATAATTTCAAAATATAGCCAAATAATCAAAATTAACCATATAATATGTAAAGTAAACAAAATAAGTTAAATAACCACAAATATATTGAAAATTCAATGCCAAATGTCATGATATACAGTGGTTGAACATAGAACAAGTACATTGTGTAAATGTTACAATGTATAAAAAAATCAAGATAAATCAGCATATTCATTATAATCATAATCATACTGCTCTTCAATGTCTTCATTGAAATCATCAACATCATCAATCAACAATCCTTTTTGTTGCAACCCCCTTAATCTCCTTGGCACCAAATGGACAGTTGTACAGGCGTAGGATTAGCAAAAGGATGGACGTTCAGCCCAAAACAATTGAAAATATGAAGGTGAAAGCAAATGTGCAATGAGAGGTAAGTATCCAATGTGAGGTAAATGTTTTGTTGATTAAAAAGACTGTAAGAGTGTCTTCTAGGATTTGTAATGTTTCTTTACTATTTTTGAGTCCAAGTTTGACTTTTTAAACAGAAAAAAGCATTTTTACCTACAGGTACCTGCTGGGTATGGTCCGGTATCGTTCAGCAACGTAGTTTCTGTTTTCATAACTTGTCAGGAATCATATGACATAAAACCTAGGTTGCCAGGAAACAGATATAGGGACAGGTTCGAAAAACGCAAAAAACACCAATTTTCAAAAAAACTTTGGGTATAAAATGGCATGGAAATGTCCATACAATATATTATTAAAAATATATATATATATATATATATATATATAAAATTGCATAATACTCGTTTTTGTCCATAGAAGATAAAGCACTTAAAAACTTTGTATTCATTAAAGTTCAAAACATTCAACATGCTTAAATTTTCATATGTACATGATTATAACCTAGATTCTGGAATATATCTGATTTTTCTCGATTACTGCTAAAACAGAAGTATCTACTATTTTTATTTTTATTTTTGGCCTTTAAAAAACAGAAGCACTGCTGAAACGGTACAGAAATATCCCGCGTACGGCAGAGCCATACCCGGAACTGATTTGGAGTTTCAGAAACGCGTTTCACGCGAGTACCAGGACCAGGACCTGTACCGGTACATGAGTACGCTGCCCTGGTTGGCTCTTTTGGGTGTCCAAGCTGATAAAACTATAAGTTTTCAGAAGAGATAATTTTAGACCTCTCTTTAGGTGTCTACCTCACTATCTCTGTACTCCAGATTTTGCAAGCTTACATATTCCGATTCCCTTCCATACTGATCCATAGATATACAATGAATGATGAGGGCAAAGAGTCCCTATAAAATACCCTCATCTAGATATTGGGTAGGGTTGACATACACATGCTATTCTCATCATCTACAAGGAATGATAAAATTATAGGCTTCAATGAAGCTCTTATGCAAAAACGAGTCTAGATGAAGTTACAAGGAAAAGCACAAACTTTAGAATTATGGGTCAAATAAAATTGACAGAACCCGTAAACCTGACAAACATGTACTTTATCTTATGCTTACATGCGGGAAAAAGTTAATAGAAGAATGCCTCGAACTCTGCTCCGTAAATGTAAACTTTGCTCCACACTTTGATCTTTCTAGTTCCCATTTCCAACTAAATCCATTTTCTTACATTAAAATATTGTTTGGCGTTTGCAACCTCCCCACATGCCAAGTTCTTATGCCAGTAAAAGTCATAATCAGTTAAGTATAATGTAGACAATTTAAAGCAAAAAAATCATGAAAACCCTTATCACAAAGAAATGATTTCCTTTGGCATCATGAAGAGTGACTTAACTATCTACAAAGACAACATAAATAGAACAGTCTTCTTTATGCAAAGCAAAAATAATATTTCACGGTTCACCCATGATGGCAATCAAAAGATATTAGTGCTTTGGATTAAACCTATCCCAGTTCATTTTGTATGAGGGTTAAAGTGCATGTGATCAATTCAGTCCTCTAGGAACAATGTTCCCAATCACGCCAATGAACCTCTGGGAAGAATGATGGACTTGGAAGAGTCAAGACGATGACAGTACCTTTCTGGACAGCGGAAACGCTTAATGGATTTCTAGCCCAAGGCACCATTGAAAGATAAGCAATTAATATCCTTCCCAATAGTAATATTCTCCCCCAATAATCTGTTGTTGCAGTCTTTTCCAACAACACCAAAATTCTTAGTGATAACTCTCCCAATTCACGACTAATTATTACAGAAGATTTAACTGGTTCACATCTGCATTTGACATTTCTGAGCTAAATAACAACTTTGCCTCTCTTACCTATTTTAAAAGTTAAATCATCACGTGCAAAAAAATCATTTAGAGAACACAAAAAAACTTGCTTATTATTTGCTTTGCTTAAGAGGTGACAACATTTTGCAGCTCTTTGGACCCAAATCTGTTTTTGTCCAAAATGTAAGTAATTATTTATTTTTCAAAGCAACTTCAAACCATGCAAGAATACTGTTTCTACCTAGCTCACGTTTTATCCAAATAATTAGATTCAAGCTATGGTATTAAGCTCAAATTATTTAGAAAAGGAAATGATAGAGAATCTAAGGTCTAGCATGAAATGATAATGAAGATTCAATTTCAACCACAAATAATATAATTGAAATGTAAGTGGCTTCAGCATGACTTCTGTATACAGTAAAATATCACATATGAAAAACAAAACTCTTTTTACCTTTAATGTGGTCTTAACTGGCCTTTTTGCATTAAGATTAAAAATGTTTTGATCGTCTTTTCATTTCCATTTGGAAGTAGAAATGCAGGCTTTTTGACATAACCGCAGCCTCCATTGGCTCTAAAAAAACCATGAACTAACCAAAGTGGCCTCCCATATCCCTGCAACGTACAGAACAATCAATTCAGATATTATTTTAAGTCTATTTGTTATTGAAATTAAAAGATGGATGTAACAACACAAAAAGAAAAAATTACAAGAGAATGAAATTCTCTTCTTTAAGCAAGGAAAATTATGTGATTTCTATGATTAAAATTAAGAAGAAAGTTGATGTAAATTGGAGTACTTAAAAATGGAATTTAAACCTATGAGACAGACTGGCACGTTTTAGAAAACTAAAAATTCCTAAAATTGCATGACAAATGACTTGATCATATGTCTTTAAATATGTCAACTCCTCGTGCAAAACTGTTAAGTTTATGGAAAGTCAAAAACTCATTACAAAGCAAACAAGTTGTCCCATCCCTCTAATGATAACTAATTTACTAAACATGTATAAATTAAAAGCAAGCTTTGTCATGAGTACATGGTAGCACAAAGTTTACAGACGTGTGAGCTGACCATACAGTCAATTCACCCCTTTGCATGCATGGGATCCTTTCTGGGTAAAACCCTTTAAATAGGATACAAATACACAACCACAAAAAGAACGATTTCAGACTACCCTTAGCCATAATTTCTATGATTCATTTTGCTTATGCAATCTTCACAAAAATCCAGTCATGGTGACTAGTTACTAGGATGACAACACAAATTGGTGAAAATAATAAGCATGATAATCATGTGTATGCATTGTTTACTATGCTTGATTTGTATCAAACAAGTAGAGTGCAGGCAACATCTACTAGAATAGCTCACAAGCAAGTGAATTTCACTTTCCCTTTTTGCCTTCCAATTTTCAAGAAAAGAAAACAAGTCTAACAGTTTTACTAGAAAGAACAAAAATATTTAGACTAATGTCAATGTATAGCAAGTAAGTCAATGGAACTCAAAAAAGCAGCAAGTTATAATACTAATCAAGACCGCTAAAAGGACTCTGATAAGGAAAAAAACAAAAATTAAATCTAAATGTAAGAACAAAAGGAACCTAATAAGGAGACAACCTCCGAATGAGTGAAACCTAGACAAAACTGTAATTACAAAGTGATTTAAACAATATCCTATGGAAGGAAAGTCCAATACCAAAAGAAAATTTTGATAGAGGGGGCATCTAAGGTGTACATGAAAGGAGGAATTGATTTGTGAAGATACTAATCAATTGAAGAAGTAAACTAGTTCAAACTTATTTTGTCCTTCAAAGAGGCCTAAGATGGCAACCAGCTTCAAGGAGCAAAGAGCTAAATATGGGTCTCTCTCAAACCTGAAGTAGAATCACCAAGGTACCAAGGTTTGTGAAGATAGAAAAAAAGCATGAAGGCACACAAGCCAAAGAGGAGGGTAACAAACTGAACCTGGAAAATATGTTGAGACTTGAGAGAGTCTATTAACAATGGATGATATGTTAACACATAATCGTGAGTACTTTCTCATGAGCTCTCTCAAGAGGCTCTAAACTTGGGCCCCAAACCCATGACCCATATAGAAGAACGAGTTTAATGACCCTACAAGTCTCTTTTCAAAAATGTGTTTGGGTTTGAAAAGGGTAATGACCCATGAGTTGTGTAGGTTGCTACGAAACAGGTACGGGTTCGAAATGTGAAAACACCAATTTAAAAGCCCTTGGGTACGAAACGGTATGGAAACATCTATACAATATATTATTAAAAATACAAATATATATTAAAAATGCATAATACTCATTTTATGTCCATAAACTATAGAAGACTTAAATATTTTGTATTCATGAAAGTTCAAAACATTCATCATGCTTAAATTTTCATATGGACATGATTATAATCTAGATTCTAGAAAATAACATCTAAATTCTCCTTGAGTACTGCTGAACAAAAGTATCTAGTGTTTTTTATTTTTTGTTTTTGGTGTTTAAAAAAAAAAAGCACTGTTAGAACAATACATAAACATTCTAGGTACGGTCTAACCATATCCAAGACTGTTTTGGAGTTTCAGAAACATTTCAAGCGAGTACCAAGACCAATATCAGTACCCGGAATGTCAGTATGCGGGTACACTGCCTTGGGTGGCATTCACAGGTATTTGAGAAAGAGACACCTAGAATACACTAAATACTTCTCAAATATCTCAAGTCACGTTACAAATATCAATAGACAAACAAAAGCCATACCCAAATTCAAATTTCCTAAAGTTGAAGATCAACAATATATTTGAAATTAAGTTCATGATACATATACCATTTGCTAGGAATTGATGCAAGCAACAAATTGTTAAGTTCATAACATACGGGTAATTCTCTGCAGCATATATAAATGATCAAATTGGATTATAATTATTGACATAGATCCAACATAAATGGCAAAAACCACTTTGACCTAACATGTTGCACAATATTTGGCCAATTCAAGTTCTTCCCCTAGTTGACACAAGGGATGTCTCTTGGTTGTAACAATATTTTCTGATGTAGTCCAGGTCAAGGGAAAACAATGTTCAATAGCCCCCACCCACACCCCCGCCCCGCCAAAAAAAAAATATATATTTTTGGGGGATGAGGACGTCCCGTGACTTGGGGACATTTGGGAGATGTCCCATCATCCCACCACCACCACCAACTTGCAAGGGATGTCCTCAAGACATCCCCAAATTGCAAAACATCCCCCACCTTTAGGGGATGATGAGGAGACTTGGGATGTCTCGAGGACTTTGCCAAGTCCCTTTATTGTTCTTGAAACCTTCAGTGTCCCTGACAACAAAAAGTGTTGTTTTTTAATTAAAACACATATTTTAGGTGTTTGTGCCCCCAATCCTAATCCCAATAGTTTATGAGCCCCACCAACACTTTAAGCACTCCAAAAAACTATAAATTAACCCCACATCGTCACTCCAAATCACAAAAACATTTTGCAAGGCAACAAGTGCAAGAGTGATAAGCAAGGCTGCAAGAGATAGAGGTTGAGAGCAATATCAAGAGGGAGAGCCAAGTTTGAAGAGAAAGTGCCGAGTCTTCATTGATCAACCGTTCAAGTTTCAACACATTCATCAAGCTAAAACATCTCAAGCCTTCAATATAAGTCGTGGCCCTTCATCATTTGGCATTTTGCTATTTTCATTGTCCAATTTTAAATTTTTGGGATTTGCAATATAGCATTTTAATATTTTTTAATTTAAATTGTTCATGGAATTATATGTGCTTTTAAATTTATAAAATGTTGTTTTTTATGTTTTAGGGTTATTAAACTACAGCTTAGAGAACCCTAATAGCTGATTAAAAGTTTAAAACTATTATTTGACGAAGATTGAAGATTTAAGATTAAGGATTCTTATTTTTGTGTATCCTCTGCTTCTGCGCTTTGTGTGAACTGAAGTAAGAAAAACAAAAACAAAATCCTTGTCTTGGACTCTTGAGCCCTTGCATAAATTAATTTATTAAATTTATAATTTCATTTCTTGCAATGTCACTATGAGTTCTCACAACATGAGTGACAAAGAGGGTCAACAAGAGCTTATGGGGGTTGAATCCAAGACTCAGGAGTGCAATCGCTCATTTAGTTGCCCTTCCAAGTTATTGGAACCTTTTGCCAAGGGTCCCTTCGACAAGAAGGCCCCTTTAAAACAATTTGCAACCAAACTACAACTTCCAGCAAACCCTGGGACAATAGGGGGCACTAGGTTGTATAAGTGTAATTTTTGTCAACTTGAATTTTGAGGCAGCATTACAAGAGTTAATGCACACCTACTTCACATCCGAGGCAAAGGTGTGGAGGTATGTGGCAAATTGTCACTCAAACAAAGGGCTGAAATAAATAAATTGTGGGGTTGTGGTGATGAAACACTTGCAGCTGGTACTATGCCATCGAGGGGTCCTACTCCTAGTACTAGAACTTTGCAAGAGGCACAACTTCCTACTTGGCCATCTAGTTCAGGGGCAGCAAAGCTTAAGGGGAAACGAAGAATGACTAGTAGTGATGTTGCAAACACGGTGGCAGAGTTATTCAATGTGCAATATAAGGATGAGGTAGATGATGCCATTGGCAAATTGTTCTTTGTCAATGGCATTCAATTCCATGTGGCTCACTCTCCTTATTATAAGGACGTTGTGGCAAAGATAATAAGAGCAAGACCATCATATGTGCCACCAAGGGAGACAAAATTGAGGACAACAATCTTGGATAAGAACTATTCCAAGATTAATATTCTAATGGAGAAAATGAAGGCTACTTGGGTCACTAGTGGATGCAACATAGTAATGGATGGGTGGACGAACATTAGGCATTGTCCACTCATCAACATCATGTCACATGTACAAATGGCCCTTACTTCCTTAAGGCTATTGATTGTTCATAGGCACCGCAAGGATGCTGATTTTCAGTTCCAAATCCTTAGAGATGCTACTAAGAAATTTGGACCGAGGTATGTGGTGCATAGTGATCATAGTTACCATGTTCGAAAAGTTCGGGTTGTTCAAATAGGGAAAAAAGTTCGGAAGTTCGGAATTTTGTAAAAATTCGGTTCGGTTTGGTTTGGCTCGAAAAAATTATAAACTTTTAAAAAATAAAAATATGAATAATTACCAAAAAATTATAAAAACTAAAATACTTATTAATAATATACTAAAAGTTAAACCTAAAATAATTAAATTTATGTAACTAGTTACTAAAGTAACTTAAACATTCCGTAATAAATTCAAGTATTACTATTATTAAGTATTAATCTCTACATATTGCTATTAAATTATTAATGTCTCTAAATAATAAGAAGTTGCTTGGTCCAAAAAGGTGCAAAAATGGATTTTATGAAAATAAGAAAAATATTGCCATCAATGCGTAGAGCTTGAGAAAATATACACTTTTGGAGAAAACGGCACTAGAAACTGAGCCATAGAATGAAAGTTATGGCACATGCAAGTTTTTGCTGCTACATCTTCCCGGACCCTTTCCAAAAATGGCAAATTTTTTTCTGTCCTTGTGAAAAAATCCAAAACCAAACTTTTTTGCCAAAAGGGAAAAAAAAATTTAGTCCCGAACCGAACCTAGCGAACAAGTTCGCTTTTCCCTGAAAATTCGGTCCGAACCGAATTTCGCCTGTGTTCGCCCGAACATGGTAACTATGATAGTGATCAATGTACCACATGTGTGCAAAGCTATAGGGAAGTTGATTGAGGCAGCCTACAAACATATTTGGTGGACTTCTTGTGTGCATGCCATGAATAATGCACTCAAGGACATGGGAAAAATAGATTGGATCAAAGAGGTCATTAATGATGCTAGAGAGGTGCGATGTTTATCTGCAACCACCACACTTCACATGCACTCTTCAAGACCTTCTCCAAGAAGGAATTTTTGAAACCTATAGAGACTAGATATGCATCGTACTTCATTCTCTTGGAGAGGATGCTTGAGTTGCAAGAGGCATTGCAAGTAATGGTCATGACAAGAGAGTGGAATTCGTGGCCCGATTTTGCATCAATGTAGGGGAAGAGGGTGAAGGAGGTGGTGAAGAGTGACATTTTTGGGCTGATGCAAAATACATTGTCTCCATCATTACTCTAGTGTTCAAAGTCATTAGATATGAGAACATTAATGCACCTAACCTTGGAGAACTGTATGACTACATTGACAATATGCATGGCCAAACGAAGGTCGTGAAAAAATGACCCCACATTGCATTTCTACAATGAATCATTCACTAGAGATGGGAGAAGCTCAACACTCCCTTGAGCAAGACTTTGCCTATGCATTGAACCCAAAGTGGTACATACAAAGGCCTAGTAAAGTTACCCCATACAAGATTTTGAGGTGAAGAACGGGTTCATGAAAGCTATTTAGAAGATGTACGATTCTACAAATGCTAGCATCATTCGTACTACATAGTCAAAATTTACCTGGTAATAGGGTATATCTAAAAGAGACCACACTAGATAGGAGACTATGGCATAGGACTCAATTCGTGGGTGGACTATGCATGGGCCTACTTCTTTGACAACCACACTAGCCATTCGTCTATTGTCCTAGGTTTCTAGTTCTTCTATTGTTGAGAGGAACTAGTCTACTTATAGCTTCATCCACTCTATTAAGAGGAACAGGCTTACCTCTAGGAGAGCAAAGGAGCTCGTAGGCTATACACAACGCCCGCGTCTTATTAACCAAAACATGCTTATGTACAAGAAGAGTCCAAAGTGGCTCGATGGGATGTAGAGCCAAAGGAGCCAACATAGGTTGATGATGATGTGTCACAAAAATGGTTGGTCGGTCGGTTTGGTTTAGAGAATTTTTACCTCGAGTCCAACAATTCGAGTGATGAGGAGTTTGGTGCAGACTTAGAGGATGATTAGAGGCACCTTGCCATTGACCGATTGTATTTGAAATTTAAATGTAATCATCGTTTTGAATATAAATATTAATATTTTCGTATTGAGCATTTTCATTGTTCAATGTAATGTGTTTAGTATTTCAAAGTTTCATTTGGATATTCTCCCATATATAGATAGGGCCAGGCGGTGTCTGCGACCTATCTATATCTGGACCCACTGATGGCATGTAGTCAGTCAAATCTATATAGCTAATGCAGTCTAGTCCAAACTTATATCTAATTTTTCAAGTACTATATATCTCTGTATTAAAAATCGCGATTTATCGCACGTTTATCGCGATTTATCGCCTAGGGCATTCAAAACGATTTATCTTTACAAAAATCGTGATTTCTGTACTGTCGATAAATCGACGATTTATGGCGAAAACCTTCAAAAAATCGTGGAATATCGTCGCGAAAACCGTGGAAAATCGTTTGGGTTTGGTGTAAAAGCAAAAAAAGACCAAATCGAAAAAACGTGAACCATTTTTCTGCTGCGCAATTCGTTTTCCCCCTGCGACCATTTCCGCGTCTGTTTTAGAGCATTTCGTGGCTTCGTGCCTGGTTTCGTGGCTTCTTGCAACCATTTTCGTGGCCACCTGCAACCATTTTCGTGGCTTCCTGAAAATTCGTTTTTTATTTATTTTCATAGTTTTTCCATAATGTATTCGTGGCCCTAGGTTTCTGAGTTTTTTATTTAGTATATAGATAGTTTATAATAGTATATGCCCTAGATGATATAGTTAGTTTATAATATTTTATTTAGTATATAATTAGTTTATAATAGTTTATTTAGTATATAGTTAGTTTATAATAAACTATATGCCGTAGACGATATTTAATATATAATAGTATATACTATATATGTTATACATTAATTACGTACGCATACATAAATAATAAAGATAAATCGTTCATAATAGTTAATTTAAGTTTAACAATGTCTATAAATCGTTTATAGAGTCACTTCTCGCATCATTTAACATTGTTTTTACATTTAATTTAAGTATATTTTATGAATTTAAATGTTTTTAAAAGTAGCGATAAAGTTGCCGATTAATGCCAATTTTTTGCCGATTCCCGATTTCCAATTCAAAATTTGGCCTGCCGATTAATCCCGATTTACGATTTTTTGAACTATGCTATATATATTTGCACTGCCATCCCCAAACCTAGGCCCTTGGTCCCTCCATCCCTAAAAGCTATCCTCCCATTCCGAGACTCGGTGAAACTACGAGGAAAAATGAATAAAAATCAAGTCCTAGCAGCCTCGAGACAAATTTTCCCCGTTATTTATCCCAACTATGTTGTTCCCACACTTGTTGCGGCCATTTTCAAGAAATTTGAAAACTCTATCATTTAATGAGAATTTTTAACTAGTAGACTATCTAAATTGGCTAGAGCTTAAAATTGCTTGAAATGAAAGCGGGATATAGAATATGACTCTTATGACCTATTCTGACACATTTACAACCTCATACACGCCTTACCTGGAACAAGGACTGAATTTGCTATTAAAATGGGGGTTATAACCTCTTGAAAAGCCTACAATGGGTCTCAAACTAGACCAAAACTCGTGGAACAATGTCTATCAATCTGCAGCAATGTTTTTAGGTAAGAAAAGATTTTAAACAAGTCATAAACAGCATGTAATATCCTTCCCTTGACTGTTACAGCCAAAAATACAAAAGAAGACATTTAATCAAAAAAATAGGGCTATTTTGACCAGTCAATTACTCACTGCTTGCTGAGAGATGGCTCCAATACTTTGTTCCTACTCCATCAGGGTTGAAAACCCATTCCAAATCAATTCTTCACTCGTCCCCGAAGTCCCCAATCATTCCAACCCCTACTGGTCCGAAACACGATTGTTTTCTCTATTTTTAAGTCTGAAAACTGAAAAATCGCTGGTGTTTTTTTGCTTCTGCCTCAAACAGAGTTCTTTCCTTGGGTTTCTATTCTCTTCCCCTTTAGTTGGTCACTCCCATCATGGTTTTCACACAGCAAATCAAAAAATGACATATTCACTTCTTCCAAAGGCATTTTTGAAGCATTTCTTGTCATCATAACCCACGACACCTTACTCTTTTCCCCAATGCTCTTTTTCCACACCATCTCCATCTGAAACTCACAAATTCTACATCATTTGTTTCTTTCCATATGACCTCTAACAAAATAAACCATGACATGTGTATGCAAAGTGTTTGATGAAATATCAACACTTGAAAAATCAACCTTTCACTCATAAAACTCAAAATTTCTTTGAACTGAAACATAACGGTCTTGTCGCAAAGACATAACAATGATGGGTGATGATAAACATTAATTGAATCAAAAGAACAATTAAATCACTTTGTTGCAAAGACACGCGATGGAAAGATAGATTAGCAACATCGAACATACATGTAAAATACAACTTCCACTCATGAGACCAACATGATTTTACATGGGAGTTCAACATCCAAATTACAAACACACTAAGGTAACAACAAACTGTGATGAGTGTTTCACTGGTATGTATGATGATTTATGAAGACAAAAAGACTATGGAAGTACCACAAACTACAATTTATGTTGACAACATGACTATGGAAAGACCACAAACTACACAACACCTTTACTTATCGGTGCTCTCTCATTTTGGTGATGCGAATTGCATTGCATTTAGGCATGAGATGCTCCTGCATCATTTTTTCCTTTGTAAACAAATGAGCTTGAGGTTTAGAGAAATGGAAATTGAAGCGTAACCTTCTTTTGCATCTCCATACTTGTGCATAACTACCTTTGTAATGGTGAATTATAAAAAGGTTGTTTATTTTTTTCTAAAGTTGCAGGGTTCTCAAGTTTTTGTAGGTTTCTACAGTAGACCACATGGTAGGTGGGTGGAGTAAATGCAAGACTTTTGTTTATGTGCACCAGAGTCGGAATAATGTCAGAGTAAATGGTAAGATAATCAGAAATAAATCTTTTAGCAACAACTACTGCAAAACATTGCATACAAACTTCGACAACTCTACCACCTTTTTTTTTGACACCAAACAATTGAAAATTTGGAAGGACACTCAAAAAAACCATGAAGAATAAGAAAGGATCTATTTTAGCTGAGGAGCATCCCTTTCTCCTTGCAAACGATGAAAACGTAGTAGCTTAAGAATTTAGACTTTAAAACATCAATGCCTTCATGTTGAACTTGAAAACTTTCTTACAAATTGTTTTCTAGGCACTTTTGAAAAATATTGGAACAAAAATAATAATTTTTTGGAACATTTAGGTATCAAAGCAATTATGTGTTCATGATCTTCTTCAAGGATGACACAAAGAGTGATTAATCAATTGAAAAAGATACAAGGTTGTGGCCTAATGTAATGGTTTACAAATCCTACATTTTACAAAAATATGCTGATGTTTAAAATTTTGAAAATAATAAAAACTAGTTAAATTATTCTCTATAAAAAATGTCAAACTAAATCTAATATACCTTTGTTTCATACATTGTATGTCTCTACAAATTCTAAAGATTAAGTTTTATAAGTGGGTTTGTTTTAAGAGGTGTCCATGCTCACTCTGTTACAGCAAGCAGTCTGGCATGCTCATAATAGATGTCGAAATATTAAAAAGCATGCAATTAATAATAAGATTGTTTTTCCTTGTCATTAATCTAGTACATAATTCTTATAAAACTAGATCTCCTAGGGGCTAAATTGCTCTTTTTAAGGAGGCCAATTTGAAAATTTGCAAATGATTATCTTAGGGTTATAGATATTCCTTAAAATTGGAAGGCTCCTCTGTAGTCAACACTTGAGATATGAATGCATAATTAAATGTTTTGCACGCTCATCTTACTGCCTCTTCCCTTCTTGCTCAAGAAGTTGTCTCGAAAATAGGCTACAAGTATCATTTTGGTATACTATTCTGTCAGGGATTTGCTGCAATCTCCTTATACGCCAGCTCATCATTGTCATGTGCAATAGTACTCAACAAATATGACATGTTATTTTTCCATTGAAGTGTTGGACTCTGGTTATTCTGGATGTTATTTTGCCCCTGTACATTATGTTAGCATACACAAGGCATGTGAATTGTATGATAAAATGCCTCAATGAGATGTGATCTCATGGACTTAAATGATTGCAGGATATGCATAAAATGGGTTTGTTGAAAATGCCTTCAAAACTTTTAGGTGAATGCATTTGACAAGTGCAAACCCAACCTCCACAACCTTTGTCAGCATACTCCCTTTCTATACCAATATGGGAGCCTT
This sequence comes from Taxus wallichiana var. yunnanensis, assembly GCA_018340775.1. Lineage (NCBI taxonomy): Eukaryota > Viridiplantae > Streptophyta > Pinopsida > Cupressales > Taxaceae > Taxus > Taxus wallichiana. The sequence goes on from CM031236.1 coordinate 144,195,311, forward strand.
AGCACAAGGTATGAACATCCATCAAAGTATAATGGAAAGTGGATTTTTGTTTGCAAAATGCCTCAAACAGATGTGGTCTCATGGAATGCCATAATTGTAGGATATGCACAAAATAGCTCTGACAATGATGCTCTCAAACTCTTTGAGGTAATAAAGCACTCTACAATGTACCCTAGCCATTTAAGGTTCGTTTATATTTGCTTGCATATTTTGTCTCATTTATGTTTCTTGGAGAGCTAATATGTTAAAGCACTAAGTGGTTCTTTAAATCTACTTTGACATCAACACTTCACATTCACTACATTCTCAAGAGTGAGTGTTAGCAAACTTACATGTCTCACTTGCATTTGTATTCGATTATTACACAACTAACTATTATTTAACATCCCTTCCAATGTACTTTGCAACATTTTTTTGGCTTTAATAGAAAATCAGAATTGTCAATCACACCCCTTATCAACATCAACTACAAAAGAAATAACTATCCCTCTAAATCAAATAACATATTTCATTCGGTGTTCACATTGCATTGTACACATGTGATTGCTAGTAGATATTCCTTATTTCGAAAAATTCAATAACTTGTGCTAATTTGGAATCTATATTAAAAGTAGTATCTTCTCCTCTTAGGGAAGATGTGTTTTTATCTGTAAGAAAAGTGAGTGATTTCCATCTACTACTAAGAGCGAAAGTGACATGGTAGAATTGGCCTCCATCTTTTTGAATGAGAAAAATATTTATGTTAATATTGATAATAAAAGTCTAGAACATAGTGAGCCACAAAATGGGCTTATTATAAAACAATAATTTCACAAGAAAAAGACAAGCAAAGTACTTGCACAACCAACTAAAGTGTTGGCCCCAAAGTACATTGAACAACTTGATCTGATAACATCTTACAGTTTTTGCTTCCAATTCAAAGGAAAAACTATAATGTGAGATCTAACATCAGAGGCTCATTCCTAAGTTGTTACACAAAGACACATTGCCAAAGTACAGGGTTTACTACCAAATTACTGCTCTATTAATTTGAAATGGCATTGTTGATCGCAAAATAGTTAGAAAGTTTTTCCATTTCTTGAATTGGAGGTACCAAAAGCCGTCCTCCATGCAAGTGGGGATGAAACGAGCATACCAGAAGACAACATGTTTAGTGTTTGATTATGCCTTGGAAGAGAAATCTAGAGACCATGTTTTTCAAAATATTATTACGAAAGATTGGTAAGTTTCCAAAGCACTAGCACCATTTGTTGTGGAAAAATTTTGCCCTTTCCTCAACCACAAAAAAATTGTGGCTATGCTCTAGAACAATGGAGTCAAGACTGAATATTTTCTTTTAGAGTGATTTGAACTCCTCACCAATCTCCGCTAAATGCTCCTTGATTTGGACAACTAAGAAGACTCCAAAACTGAATGGCTAAACAAGAAACATTAACTTGGATGGGTTTTTTTCATTATGCAAGTGGTGTTGGCCATATTAACAATCATAGGGGTGTTCCTTGATGTGTTTATTGAGCTAGTCATTAGTTGGAAAACATCATTGTGCCATTGGCAAAAGGATCAGGCCAGCTATGAATTAGAAGGGGTGTTGTAGAAGGGTTTAGCCTTCTTTGGGATGGCAAAATGATTTTCCCTTTCTGTGGAATAATAACTTAATTATGTTCAAGGGTTGGGGGTGAGAATGGTTTCTTGGGTATGGACATGCTGAAAAGTGGGCATTTACAAGGCCATGGCTAGGATTGGCATACCCAAGCTCAAAGATTTCATCAACACCAATGGTGAAGGTGCAGGCACCTTAACCAACTCATGTCTCAATCCATTGCTGCAAAAGATTCAAGATGAAGAGAATTCCTGGTGTGGAAGCCTCTATGTTCACAGAAATGTTGATAACAATGCCTTAGATACGGAGCTCAAGATTGAAGAGAGTATGGTATATTGTAGTGCAAGTGACATGTAAAAGGCCTTTTGAGGCCTTGCCCAAGTCTGAGGGAGTTTCGGGCCAACAACATCTACACAGATGAGATCATAAGTCATACAATTGCTAAACCAAATGAAAAATTATTTAATTGTTCCTCTTTGGTCAAAGCAGAAATTAATACAATACACTAGCTAGTGAAGAAATGATTGTGACTGGTTGGGTAGTTTAGATTCACCGAATTTATGGGTGTAGGTATATAAGAGAAGGGGTTCAAGGTGTAGACACCTAATTTTGATAGAAAGCATATGGCAGCAACACTTTCATCTCCTTTTTCAACACTTTGACAACCAATGCACATTAGGCTCCTTTTAGCTGCTTTTTGCCTTATAGTCGACCCCACAACTTTTTTTTGCCGCCAATTGCTCGTAGACACTCTTAAAGTTATCCTCAATTTACTTTAGGACATTCATTACACCCTTTTAGACTCATCCATTGTTATTTTTGAGCTTGGATTCCCCCTAACCATTATTGAAGCCCTTTGACCACTATCGGCAACATCTGACCATCATCAGCAATTGATTATGGTCACATCCACTATCAACATTCGATTTTGGTCAACTGTGTTTTCTAAGTCTTTTTTTCATTTGGTCATGTATTGGTGGTCAACTTTCATTTTTTCTTTGGGTTGACTTGTGCGTGAAATTATCCTACAGAGCCCTATCTATACAAATATCTTAAAGTCATTTAGGACATTCATCGTCTATCTACATCACTTGAGCATGACACAAGCACTTCCAAGAGCAATCAAATCTATCAAGACTTATCTAAAGTCTGACCTTATTCTATTATGTGATTGTGGCCATATACTTTTGCCAAATGAAGGATCATTGCATTTATTGATTACACATATAGGGATAGGGTGAGGCCTCTCACATTGGGTGGGTCACATATTGCATAGAACTACATAGCCATGATTCCTAGCATAATATGTAGACCAACCCCCACTAAAGGGTGGCCTGTGCCAATAACTTCGCATACTATTGTCCTTTTGGGTGGGTTGCTTCAGGTGATGAGGCTAGATTTGAAACGAGAAGAAATTATGATAAGCTCTACATCAATTCACAAATCTAGAAGAAGTTTTGAGAAAACAAGAACAAACGAAAGTGCTCACACAATTTCAAATCATTCAGGACCTGCAAAACCACTATCGGACTAGAGCATATCCACTATCGATGACCGATACCAGTCACATGCATCTATGTCTAGCATTTCTCATCAAATCACTATCATTCTTTCAAATTATGCTCCGTACTATCTCCGAAGCTTGTTCTCGAGAACTTTCAGCCTTTGTCAACATTAAGGTATGTATAAATCAGGTACAGATTCTCCTTGTGCTTAGTCAATTCAATTATCAATTGCCACTTCTCAATTTATCTATCTATTGCTGCCCTTTTCAATTCAGAATTCATTGTATTTATTGCATTCATTTAGGCTCTAAATTATTCTCACTTTTATTGAGTTTGGGTACTGTGCTCAAAATAGATTAAACACAAGGTCATATGGGGCCTTGATTGTAAGTACTACAAAGGCATAGATGCAAAGTTAAATTGTATAATTGATCTATCTTTTCTTAATTTCCCTCATTCTCTCTGTCTCTTAAATAAGCTGCTACAACTATATATAAAAGAGTGTGGATTCCGAAATGTTAGACACTTGTCACACGCATACCACAGAGATTGTAAATACTTAGGGCATGACTATGTTCATAACATTAAGTTGTCACTTCATTAGTTACAAGTATATGAAGTGCAACTACACCACTATGACCCAAAAGTAAACATTAACTTTATCACTCCCCTTAATGTTTACTATGTTGAACCTTACTCCATGTTGGCTAGATTTTCTGCATAGCATCAAACCTAGGCGGTCATGAGATAAATCTCCCTCATTTAACCGGTGAGGCTCCCGTGTCAGATTTGTCAATAAAAATGTGTTATTATCTATCAGGGGTTTTACTTTAACCACTTAGTTCATGAACCATAACTAAGAAGTTCTGCAGCAAGTAAGCAGCTGTTTAAGAAAGGAAAGTTATAGAAGAAAGAAGTAAAGGAAATACAGAGAAGAAATGGGGAAGATGTGCATCCCAATTAGTAGATAGCAGAGCTAATTACATGCACATAGAAGAAACTTAATAGATATGAACACACAGAATTATAAAACAAAGGCAGCTCTAGATCTAGATCTAAAATAACACAAAGTTTACTTAAGAGATCTAAGATTAAAAGCAAGAAACAAAGTACACCGTGACACAAAGTTCTCCGGAAACTTGCTCCTTTGTATTCCTTTGCTCCAAGTTGCTCTCGGGGTTCAGCACAAAGTCTAGAACACAAGATTGTTGCTTACAAATTCTGATCCATTATTAACCCGAAGGTTCTTCCTCTACTTATAGAATGTAGAGGGGCAATTACAAGTTGGAAGCTTTAGTTGAACTGGCACATGTGGAAGTCGGAAAGAAACAACTGGCAATCTTCCTCCTGGAATTCCTCTTTGCGTGACATGTATGATTTGCAACTGAAAATAGAAGCTTCTATTTTGCACGTCCGCCACCTATCTCCAAGTAGTTGACTTCTTCAAGTAATGGCTTTTAAACCAATCACTTAAGTTGTATAATTGAATTATCGCTCAATTACTTTGTCGGAGGAAAGAAGAAGGAAGAGGAAAGCTGACTTTGTCGGAGGAAAGAAGGAAGAGGAAAGCTGACTTTGTCCTTTTTCATGTCTACATGCAACTGATTCAAACTGGATCTAGAAGCAGCTGGATCTGGAAACAAGCTGGAATTGCAAGTAGTTGGAATTGGAAGCAAGCTGGAATTTTGCCTTCGCATTGTCTTCTCTTTTATCCTTGAAGGTTTTGCAGTTCTTCTTTTGTACATGCATCAATGCAAGGTTGGCCGTAGATAACTCATCATCCTTATTTTTAATTGCATATGAGCAATTAAAAATTCTAGAAAGCACTCAGGGTGAATGAAAATTCAATGAAAGCTTCAACTGGAAGATGAGAGCACATGCACAAGATCTTGGAAGGAATTTTCCACGCACTGTCTTCTTCACGGGCTACATTCGAAACAAGAGGATGAAGCCTTTGTGCGAAGCTTTTGCAACTATGAGATCTGGATCTGGATCTGCATATGGATTTGCATCCGCATCTACATCTGCATCTGGATATGGATCTGCACCTACATAACAAATTCTGGCAACTGGGTTGTGGATGGAAAAGCTGCAGCTCGAATAATTCCACTGCTTTTAATCTGCACGCATGAGTGAAGTTTCTCCTGCACGCATGAGTGAAGTCTTTCCTGCTCTAGATTTGTCTATCAATTCAGCAAGAGGTTTCGAGCCTAGATTTGTGTCTCCAGTATCTGTAATTTTAGAAGTGATGCATGACTCCGTTGTGCTTTCTTTTTCATCTTTCTTCGCCATAGCTTTTTCTATCTTCGTCTGAATAATTCTTTTTCTTCTTATTTGACTAGAATTCTTCAAAACTAGTGCAGATCTGGACAATTCTTCAGATTCGGAGGATATATGCAATGTATTGGACATTGATAAAAGCTCATTTTCCTTTGTAAAACACCTGTAATGAATTCCTGCAATTTATTCAGACAAAAATGGCCATCGGAGCATGAATAGTGAATTTTAATTGTAAAAATCTGCACTTTTCAAGCCTGCTGCCCCAAAAAATGGTGTTTAATTTGCACATAAAGAGAGCATGAATCCTTTCAACAACACTTGAGCTCCTGTAACACCTGTGCAAACAATTATGCAGACAAATATCAACCTCCTTCAAGCATACGCCAAATCGGAAGCTTTTAGCCTTGTTTCCACCTTGCACTAAGCAAAATCCTTCTTCAAATAGGGGCGCACTTTTCCTCTTGGCTGCAATTCTTTACCTGTGAATTAAATAATTCACCCATATGGCTGCCCATGCTTATATAACCTTCACAATTCTATAATTAATAATTGCCCTAACAATTAAAGGCAATTAATTAATTAAAAATCAAGCTCTTTTCTTTTAAATATAGCATGTTTAAGGACAGCCATCCAATCAATTAAATTAATTCAATTTAATCATCCACACTTCTCTTCACTTAAGCTTCTCAGTGTGCTTTGACCATAGCCACTGAAAATAGAATTTAATATAATCTTTTAATACTTTAAAAAGTATTAATTCCTTCTCAAAAGGGGCTACATTAAATAAATTAAATTTATTTAATTTTGGAATTCTATTTCCAATTGATTTATTCCCCATTGCTTTTGTTGACTTTTCCACAAGCCTGGGTGCCAAAATTGGGTGAATAAATATTAACAAATATTTATTTAATGCATTATTATTCACCCAAGGTGGGTCGCAACTTTTTGCATAATAGAATTCTATTTTTAAGAATTTCTGACAATGGAATTTTTACCTGCAAGGCAGCCCGGAAATCCCATGATCCACTTAAGTGATTTGACTTTGACAATGGGATTATTTACCCTGCAAGGCAGGCAATAAAATCCCGTGATTTCACTTAAGTCACTTTTCTTTTATTTCACCATGGGAATTTTTACCCTGCAAGGCAGGCAATAAATTCCCGCCTGCCTGCAGCATCTAACTTTCCCACTGCAGCTTAAGTGAATTTTATATCACGGGAAAAAGTACCCTGCTAAGCAGGTACAAAATTCCCACCTGCCTGCTGCTTCTATTTTTCCCACTGCAGCTTAAGTGAATTTTATATCATGGGAAAAAGTACCCTGCAAGGCAGGCAATAAAATCCCACCTGCCTTCGCTTCTATTTTTCCCACTGCAGCTTAAGTGAATTTTATAATATGGGAAAAAGTACATTGCTAGGCAAGTATAAAATTCCCATCATCCCTGCGGCTTCTATTTTTCCCATTGCAGCTTAAATCCTTTGTTTTCCAAAAATGCACCCATCCCCGCAGGGGCTTTTCTGTGCACGACTTCACTTTTTCCCAGTGATTTAGACCTCCGATGGTGACTTCCTCCGGGTATAACGTGCATATATGTTTTCTAGCTGCTCCAGGCCAAAAATCGGGCTTACCCGGCAAATGAATTGTTCTAGAGAAATTTCACAGAAAACGAAACGGGACAACACAAAAACACGAAAAATTGTCAAAAGTTACAAATAAAACCCAAAACTTAATATAAGTTAAAACCCTTCTGGCACATAGGAATAATAACATATTCGCTCATAATAGAGTTAAAACAGAGCGCAAATAGCCTCATACGGGGCTCAAAATAATTAAATACAAATTTCCCGCAGACAAATCCCAACGACAGAATAAAACAATTTTGGGCATCTGGGTATTTGGCGAAAATGGCTAATATGGCTCTTTGGGATTATCTTGACACAATACAAGAACGCAATAAAAATACAAAACGACCCATTATTTTAAAAGTACGAAAATTTTTCAGATAGAGTAGTCACAGATTTCAGGATGAAATATGAGTGACACCACTCCAAAACCATGCATAAAATGCTCAAATTTACAACAACCAAGGGGTTTGACAAAGGTGTTTTCTAGTTACTCATTTGTTGACTTGGAGGGCAATCTGATTTGCACATCCTTGATCTATTCTCTAACAAACTAGTGATGCAACTCAATATGCTTTGCACGAACATGAAACACGAGATTATTGGCAATCTTCAAGACATTACAAGTAGATCAGTAAATCTGATTGTCAAGATAGATTGTCAGCTTGATTGTTGAAATTCAAGACCCCTGAAAAACCATCTCAACAAGATGGCCTCTCGGGCTACTCCAAGTACAACCATGTCTTCTACATCAGTTGATCAAAGGTCGACAAAGGGTTGTTTCTTTCTGCTCCATGATAATATTGCTGAACGGAGAATGAAGCAATATTTAGACGTGAATAGCTTACTATCATTGCATCTTGTTCAATTTGATTTGAATCCATACTTATTGTGGACAAATTAGATAGTTCGCTATCACTGCATCCTGCAAAGTATGATCTGAAAAAACTTATTGTTGAAAAACTCCAAGCCATGCTGCTCCCGACAATGACTCGAGACCACTGCACAAGAGTAATGATTCATTTTCAGAAAATTATGATATTCTGAATAAAAATCAGTACAGCATAAACGACAGTTTCGGAGCTCGAATGGTCTTGTCACAATGATAAAGCTTTGTGGACTTCTATATCACGAGTCGAGCTTTCCGAAAATCAGAGCATACCTAGGAAATTTATGACCCTGTAAAGGTGACCCACTCTGGATGGTTAGCAATTCTCATTTTAGTAAATCTCTTCTTCTTAGGAGTTTTCCCATTCGCATGCCTATGCATGTTGAATAGCTATTATTAGCTTTTTTAGCTTTAAATAAGATTCCTATTCGCATGCCTATGCCAGTTGAGTGGATATTATTGGCTTTATTTAACTTTAAAGTAGTTTACTAAAGATTCATTTGCTTAGTTATAAGACAAGGGTTAGCCCTATTGTAATGCAGAGTGGATAGCAGTTATCTCTTCCACAGAGATAGCCTTCTTTTTAGAAACACTCATATTATCTTGAAATAAAGCTTTGTTTTGTAATCATGCAAATTTGTGTCAATTCAGTAGAGAAGAGTTTGCTTTATTATAACACAACAATTCCTAACATTTGGTGTGTTGTCCTCCGGATTGAATCCTCAATTTAGATCACATACTCTAACGTTCATTGCAAATAAGTCAAAATTGTCTTTACATCTATCCAATGATCTTTACCTCTATCTAATGACTATCTAATTGTTCATAATCTAGATAGCTTGCCAACTGAATAAAGATATCATGTCTAGGTGTGGTCCGATAAAGCAAACTTCAAACTCCCTATCGATATAGAGTTCCAATCGTGGGTTTTCCTTCAACTTTAGTTTCATGTAATACTGTTGTCTTGCTTTGCATCAAGAGAATAATGAAAAACAAGAATATGTCTTCACACTTTAAAAGGATGCAGGCTTCCTTCTAAAGAAACAACTTTATTTAAATTTCAAATAAACTAGTATAAACTATGTCATCCCGTACAGATACATTCTGATATGAAGCGTATATTTCATTTATTGTAGAGGAAGATGAAACAGTATTACATTGCTAAGCTAACAAGAATGTCATTAGAGGCCCCCTAATAAAGGGGTCGATAAAAAGAAAGAGGAAAACTCAAAATTGAAACATATGGATGGAAATAGGGTGAAAATTAATATTGAAGGGGGCCTCTTGAGGGAATCCAAGGGCAGCTGGTGCTAGAGGCCTATGTTGGCTTGAGAGAGTGAACCTAATATTCAGCATCTATTGGGGTCTAGAAGAGACTACAAACAATGTGCCATTGGGGTCTTGGAAAAACTACAAACAAGGTGGCCGATGCCAAGGCCTCTAGCGTGGCCTAGCCCTGGCAATTTCCTATAGCCTCTTGAAGGTGATTTTGAAACAGATTCACAAACCCTAGCTTTTTCCGTCCTTTCAGGTAAAAGCCTTTGAAATTGGCAACTTATTCAGGTGATTCTTGATATTTGACACCTTCTTGAAAGGGTCCAAGACTTACATATCTATCATACCGCCCGCTGGACTAATAGGGCCACTAAGCTCCTTGCTAAACAAGCCACTTCTTTGAGAATTTGTGAAACGTATACTGGGAGGCTTGACGATTTACCCCATCCCGGACTTAGAGCGGGACAAATGACTATTTTGAACGAAGAAAGAAGTTATTAACTTCCACATGGGAGAAGGTATCACCTTTCCATGCCCCTAGAGACTTTGGTGTGATGAATCCCTTAAAAGAGGATGATGGAAATGGTATGGGATGTTTGCAACCCCAATCATCTACAGACATGAGGTACTATTATTTTTTTCTTTATCCTTTTCTGCACCCCGACATCATTCACACCCTGTCTTGTGAGGGGAGAGGATCTAGATGCTTCGGGTGTGTGAAAAGGATGGAGAGAATGCAGCATTATATCTTCTGTTTTATTTCCTCTCCTTTCCGTAACTTGCATTTCCTAAATTTCTGCATTGCAACAGTCCTTGCACTTGTTTAATCTCATGGTGATGGTCGGACAGACATTGGCATTAAGTAGCGAAATTGGTGGCAGTCTGGATTTGGCAGAATGTGTTTACAACTTCACTTGGGCTATTTTCTGCTACACATTGGCTTTAAGCCCCCTCTCTGCTCTGTCTTATCTTCTTATACTGAGTTTTTATTTCCTATCTGCACTTTTTCTATCTCCTCTGCTCTTAATAAGCTCTGGTTTTTAGTGGCTCCTAGAATTACTTCCCATGCCTCTAAAGAATCCCAATTTGGGAAATCTAAACCAAAAATCTGCTAATGCCAAGAAAAACCCCATTTTGACGCTAAAGAACAACTCGATGATTGGAAGGTGAACTGCCACTCCTCACCCTTTGTTACCAGGTCAAAACTTTTGATGAATGTTGAAACTTGAAACCTTGAGTTTCATAAAGGGATCCAAGAGCCTCGTTGCACTGAAAACGTTTCCACTGCATATACCCACTCCCCGAACCCATAAGACAACAAGGATAGAAATTCAGTGCTCGATAATAGTAATGCCTAATGCTATAGCGGAATTCAATCAAGCTTCGATTACAAGAAGTTTGAGAGCTAACTGGCTCAATGTGAGAGACTCCATTCTTAACGAGCTCAAACCTGTTGTTGAGGATATTGCAATTTTAAAAGACCATATTGCTTCTGCAATATTCAAACCGCACTCTGTTCTTCGTGGCCTTTCCTCGGGAGCTCCGGAAAATAATGGTCCTTTGGTTAACACTTCTAAACAAGATTATAATCTTAAGGAGCTTTCGGTAAAAAAACAGGAGCAGCTTTGGGATTTATATTCCTTATCTGTTGTGACTGAGAAGGCTTCCTCTTAGGAATCTGGCCCTCTTAAACCGGTTGTAGACTTTGATGACTTCAGCAAGGATATGATCACCTCTTTGAATAGATTTTTGGATGTGTTTATGCCGTTTCTACTTGTGATCCCACTGCTGTGTAAACAATTCACAATTTGTGCCTCCAGCTGACCACCAAACCCTTCATCAAGGAAAAGGATCATGATTAGGGCTTGTGGCTTTCTGCCAAAGAGGGAGAGAAACCCGTGGTGGAGATTAATATACAGGGTGTTGGTATTTGTGGGTCTTTTTGATTTATTGTGATGCTTTTATGTTTTCAGTTAAATCATGAGGGAGGAATGCCCTCAATGCAAAGTGCTCTAATTTGAAAGCTTTTGTTAGATACTCTGCTATTCTTGATACTGCTGTAACTCGGACACACACAATGATAGTTTTTTGTTTGTGTTCCTCATACAATGATCTCAGGACTAGTAATGTCCCGTTCAGTGCTACATGGGTTTTCCTGAAGATCAAGATTTCAATGCCAATTATATGTTGGAAATCTGCTAGACTGTTCTCATGGTGTAGCACATGGTTATTTTTCGTTTTTGTTTTCATCTACTTTGATATCAAAACCTCTCCTCATTTGTTTTCAGAAACAAGAAAAAAGAATTTGAGTGGAGGAACACAGTGGAAATATAAATAAATAACATTCTTTAGAAGGCAAGAAAATAAAATCAAAGAGTATGTAACATGAAGAACCTACTAATTATGAGAGTGATGAAGTCCCTTTTCCAAGAGCATATGAACCTGAGTAAAAATTTAAAAAAACTTTTGGCAGAGATACTTATAGGAAATGGGAAATGTAAAACTAAAGTTTGCAAGGGCCTCATAAACATGTTTTTAATAATTAAGCAATAACTCTCTCAGTAAGGAAAAATAATTCCTCGTTAGGAATTGCCTTGTTCTTTGATTTGAGCTGGGAGGCAGGCAATATGTTATTTGCAAAGTTATTTTATGACATCTAGGATGTTCTAAAAGGCATTCTGTGACTTAGTACTGCTATCATCTTTCTTGGTTTAATACTGCTATCATCTTTCTTGGTTTAATACTTCAATGATAAGTAATTTTGAACACATTCATATATTTCTCGGCAATCCCTGGATGCATGTTTGAGTACAATATTGTATCCAAGATCCATTATAAGTGAGAACAAGTCTTCTTTGGTATAGAAGCATCTGCACTATGGTCATGCTTCCTCGTTTACTTTGAAACATTGCTGAACACAAACATTAAACTCACATTTTTTATCTATGTTTTGAGTGCAGTAACAGATGCACACAACCATGTACGTAAGGAAATCCTTAGAAATGAAATTTTTAAAAAGAGCTAGCATGTCTGTGCATTTACAAGCAAATTGATTAGAAAAATGGAGGAACAGGGGAACAGTCTGTTCACTCGACAAAATGCCATATTTCAGAAAATCTGGACCGCAGCTTACAATCAAGCAATGCTCACACTTTTAACTATACCAACCTCGTTTACTGATGCCAATCTGGATTTGCTTCGTGCTATTTCATCTCCTATTGGTTTGAGCAGTGTTGCACAGAGACTCATCTCCTACCAAAAAAATGTGTCTCGGAGGCTGGTACTTGTTGGTACTCGTCTTGGAGACTTGCTTTTCAGTGTTTTCAAAATAATATATATTTTGTACTCTCGACCTTAAGATATGATGAGATATCAAAGATAAATATCAATATATTTACTTTTATCCTTTGTCAACATCTAATATTTTAATTTTGAAAAGGTAGTACTATTTTTCTTAGGCTGTATATTATTGTTTTTTCTAAAATTTACATATATATTGTTTTACCGTGTCTCCGAGTACCCATCTCCTATTTTTCTGAAAATGGCATGCCCGTCCCCGTCTCCTCGTACCGGTACTGGTACCCATACCCGTCTCCTAGTAACTATGGGTTTGAGATTTGTTCTAGGCTCTACAAGCTTGATAACTATTACAAATACAATTGCATAAATAATATCCATCTAACATAAAAACCAGGCTAAAATACAACCACAAATAAGACAACAACCAAATTCCAATCATATCTTGGCAATAAATATCCTAACAATTGGTACAATTTTATGATTGGCCTAAGCCTAAGTTCAAAGTGATTTTTCAAAGTGTTGTGTCTCTGCATTAGAAGGGGATGCACTATCTAATTCAACGGTGCACAAGGTAATTTCTCCTTGCCAAACTTAAGCCTTTGAGAATCATACAAGACTGCCCTATTGTTTAGCATCAACATATAATGAAAAACAGGAACAAATATCCTCAATAGTAGATAGAGTGCAGCCTCCTTCCAAACAAAAATTATCTAAATTTAATATATACTTAAATAACCTTTGTCATCTTGTTTGGACACATTCTTACTTTAAAGATGTTGTCTATCAGAAGGCAGTTGCCACAACATACCTTTTTAGAATGGAACAAAAAAATGGGTGTAAGAGCTACATTGTATGAGCAAGGAACATTCTTACGAATGGTAGGAAGTAGAAAACAATGAGGATGCGTCACAGATACCTTATTAATCATGAAAGAAGCATACCCCTTTCCAAATTCATGGGTGACAAAATATCTTTGGTTGTAAAACTTATTGAAATTAGGAAGGCAAGTTACAAAGGATAGGATCAAACTAGAAATTTGCAAGAGCATCATCCACGCAGTACTTTTTGCCAATAAAGAAATATGCTTTACTTGAGATGGTTGAGTCTTAGGAGGAAATCCATCATCTAGTGCAACTACGATTATTTTTATTTAATTATTAGAGTAAATTGTCAACGAGTTTGAAAATACCCTCACGTAAAAGTTAAAACCTAGCAATTCCTAGTATGTATGTTTATGTGGGAACTAAATCCGTAATTCCTTCCATATAAGATCACTAGTCCAAACCTTTGGATACTGCCATAATGCTTTGTCATTTCCTGTGAAATATTGTCAGAAATTAGACCTACCAATATTGAACTCACATAATTAATTTACGATTTGAGTGGCAGATATCTAACCATGTTGATAGTGAAATAAAAGATATCAAGTAGAAAACCGCGTTAAACTCAACAACACGCCACATCTCTGAAAAATTGAAAAATAAAGAAAATCAACGCGAAAGCTAACTAATTGATTTCAGACTTGATTGGAAGAGAATATTCTATTTGAGGTTATCATGTTACCAACACAACAAGAATAATATAAAACTCCAAGGCACGTGTACCTGCATATTTAAGGCTACCATCTGAGCTCCATGAATCCAAGCAAGCAAGGGGTTATAATTTGAGGAATCAACCCGTGAACCCTTTGGATATATTCTCAAGATGTTCTTCTGGGTAAATCTACAATATTGAATAAAATAAATACCAAATAGCCAATCAAAGATGTAGTTACTGACAAGAGATAATTGTAAGGAATATTGAATACAGAAAATGATGTGTTTTGAGGAGTTACCTAATCACATGACTAGAATGAGTACTGGCAACCTTTTCAAGTTGTGGCTCACTTAAACTAACACGTCTGACCTGCTTATCATCCACTTTGAGAGAATCCTTCAATGATACCCCTTGGGCTTCCCGCTCTAATGGTTATAAGGCGTTTATACTCAGGTGCTGCATCTTTATCTGGGTTTCTTTGCAAAGTCCCTTCATCATCATCAGAATCTTCTGCAACTGATCCAATGGAATATGAACACTGCCAGTACACAGCTTTAAGATCTTAGAAGTTGGCAATGAGTGAAAGTGGGGAGACAATATGTTGATTTTGCAAAAGGAAGAGAACTGTCTCAATAAACAAGAATAATATTGACAAGAAGACAAGTAGGCAAGGAAATATTTGAATTTCTGAATCAAATGAGTATTACCACCTTTTCTTCGCTTGGTAAATCTGCACCATAATCTGGGATTTCATCACCCCATGGTTCTTCATCAGGAGTTTTTGTTTCAACTTGTCCCCATTTCCCTCAATTTCAGCAATCTTGGAATCTAGATATTCTTTTGGAGGTTTAGTCGAGATGATTATGCGCCCCTTCAACGATTCTGGAGTAGGAAATTCTTCCAAGAGTTCTGAATCTGGGTAATGGAGCAATTCTCCAAAGGTTTGGGTGATCATCTGTCATAAAATTGCTAAACAAGTTAAATGAAGTTAAAACGGACCCTTCTACAATTGATTTAAAAAGGAGGAATCTCATAAGCATGAGACTAACGACTTACTGTTGCCGCTTTGGCTTGAAGATCTTTGGTAAGGTGATCCTCCAATGTTATTATGACTGGATACTGGGATGCAACAAAGGCATGGTTTTTTATTGACTTGAGGCATTTGCCAAACTCTACAGGAGTAGTCAAAGTCCTGAGTAACAAACATTTTGTTTCATCAATGAGTTGATAATGGTTATATTCTGCTAGGAAGCACAGAGACTGCTTGTAATAAAAAAGTGCAGCTTTCAGAAACACACCGGAACATACTGGTATAAATGCAGTCATTAATATGGATAAGGTCTAGCTGATCAAGAATGCATAAAGTGGTGACTGATTATCTTTGAGTGCCACTTGAACTTGGACCATGAAAAAAAATCTATATCAAGAATGTTCATTGTCTCTGGATATTCATATTTCAGAATCTAATAAAATGTATCCATTATATTATTGAGTTATTGAAACGCATCTAGGTTAAATATGATGTTTTTAACATGATTAGTCAGAATGTATAAATTTCTTACAAATAAAATCATTCTATAAATTCTTTTTATTATTAGCACAGAACTCGTCCCTGTTGCTATACCCTGTAAAGCTTCACAACAAGCACAACCAGTTGGAAGTTCATAGTTCATACCTTCCATGAAGAACAAGTATGTCATCTTTTGATGAATTTGGCCAAATATCCAACTCGATGACCCGTACACCTTTCTCAAGAGCCTTGATGATAGGTGCATCACTACAGTCACTGCTCAGCTGATTACCCGTTAGATATGAATTATGACCCGTGTATATGAAATAGTGAGACAACGGTGCTCTCATATCATGGTGGACCTACAGTAACCATCAAACGGTAGCTAATCAACCATTGCAATGAATCTGTTTAATTTCTACTGCATTGCATCAAATACTTGGGGATTTCACAATATCTACCAGAAATTAGCATAATCAAGATAAATTCCATCAGCAGTGAGATGAACAGATTTAAATCTGTTGCAATGAATCACTTTATGTTTACTACATTGCATCAAATACTCTGGAATTTTACGATATCTATCAGAAATCAATATAATCAAGATAAAATCAATCAGTAGTGAGTTATGCAATTTTAAATCTGTGATTATCAAATGCTCTGACTTCTGCCTACATATTTATCAAGAAATTTAGCTTCATGTATGCTTCCAAAAATCCATTGACACCCTAGGTCCGGTTTCCATCATGATGTGCAAAATTAAAAAGATGTGTACATCCTTGACCGTGAAATGATTTAGTTCAATTCCCATAGCTACTTAGTCATGGTTTAGGAATATCATCTGCTATCTGTCAAATAATGTTCTAAAGTTTCTCAGTTCTTTCTTACCTCTTAAAAACATATATGAATTGAAGTCTGCTACATTTGAATGTAACCTGGAATTTATACATAGCAACTAGTCAAATTCAATTCAGCATTACTTTGAGCATATGCACACTTAATCGATTGGTGGCAGCCTGTTACATTTTAATGTAACCCGAGATGTACACATAGTAACTAATCGAACTCCACATTACCTTCAGGCATATTTTAAAATTGTTTAGCGTTTACTGGCATGTTATGAATAGTTTACACTTTACATTATGTGTATAGCACTCTCTCGCTCATGTGGATGCTTTCTCTTGGGGTTTCTCTATCGATAGGAACATATTGATGCCTCTACCTAATTTTGCACATATTACTGTAAGATATTTAATATTTATTATTAAGCGTGCAAGAACAGCTATTAAACTGCAAAAAAATGGTCAAAAGGAAAACACTAAACATGACTCTCCCCATCGTTGCTTTCAAGAGAAAAAGACTGTATCATTTACCACTAAGTCTCTATACTCAGAGTTTTGGATAAGAAATTGATTTTGGATTAACTGTGTATAAGGTTTGGGTATTGTGCTTCTGATTGACCAATGTCATTTGGGCACAGACAGAAGATATAAATCCAAGAAATTACAGCGCGACAAAGGATTTGCAGCCAATAAACTTCCAAAGGACAAAAAGTAGTTCAAGCTGTTGCCAAGAGCGAAACCAAACACTCATGTAAAAAAGAGTACCGAGTTGAGAGAAAATGGCTGCTACAAGCCGATTAAAGCACAGAGGCAAATTGGATTAAAATTCCCGGCAGACGTGTTGAAATTGGGTAAAATACTGCTCCAACTCTGGGTGCAGGGTACCCCAAGGGACGAGGCGTGAAAGATAAACCCCTGGGTACTGGTATCTGAGCCAACAGTTACCCTGCAAGGAAAATTTGCAAACAAAAAAAGTGCACAGAAAGAAATGCATACACAGCTAGATCAACCCCATAAACTACAGTTTTAGCTTCAACCCACAATGACATTGACTTTGGAATATGGTTACTGAGTACTATGGAGGTTTTGCCATCAACGAGCTTCATCAAACATGTTGAAACCTTTACCATGGTCCCCGTCTAAAGAGAAATAGGAAAAGAAGATTTCCTTTACCATTATCATCATAGTTCATGGAAACAGCCATTACAATTTAAAGTAATACCAACATGACTGATTTTACCTCATTAGATCTTACAGCCAAACTGACGTCATCATTGAGGAGATAGCGGAAGAAAGCTTCAAGGTTGAGGCCCTGGTGGCGATGTGGAACACCTAAATATGAGCGTAATCTCAGAGCATCTATTGTCTTCTGGGCATCCACCTCAGAAGACTCGCTCTCACCCTGAACTTCTACGAGAAATTTCTGCAGATGGGTAATGCTCATTATACCATTTTCAGAATAGTTTTTGAATATATCCTTTATTTCTGTGGGTGGCTCATCTGAGCCTGATTTGAACTTCCTTCTGAAACACCCACAAACTTTGTATGCCTCCATTTTATCAATTGATAAGAATTTTCACGCAGTCGAAACCCTTCTGTTCAGCATACATCGCCATTCATATTCATTTCTGGGCAAAACTCAGATTTTCCTAATTTACCTCCAGCAACATCGAACTATCCGGTGCAGAAATTTTAAAATATGGAACATGTGGCTCAATTGTCACATCGATACGGATGACGAGGTCAAACATCTCGTGGAATAACAATAAATGATTGTGAATATACCTGCAAAAGCCTGTGAGGCTCATTAAAAACCCCATTTGATGTCTCATTTCGTTACATAGTGCCGAATCGACGATAGTAGTATCAAAATTTTCTGCAGAACACGTCGAAATTCAAACATTAAGGGGCCCACTAAAATTATGTTAAAAAAAAAGATTGAGTTGACTGTGGGGAATGTAGTAAACAGGCTAGCTGTATGGAAACGATTAATCCGAAATCCTTTTGCCATCGGGAATGTAAGAGGAAAATACATGTCCACTTTCTAATTTAGTTTTTTTACCATGAAAGTGACGCGTTGTTATATGGTGGGAGTTATCCGCCAGCGACCGAGCAACTTTAACGTGGGATGGGATGGGATAGTCATGGAGATCAATCAGATGGGATAGTCATGGGGATCAATCAGATGGGAGTAGCACTACAAATGTCAATAAAAATGATCCAAAAACGATCCGCTTTAAAATAAAAATAAAAATCACTTCATCTCCAAGTGTCGCGTTTTTAGTGTCGCGTTTTTAGTTTTGCGAGATTTTTAGTTCATTTTGTACTGATTTTAATTAAAAAAATTGTTGTTTTGTCTAGCCCCGTCTCCTCAAAAAAATAGTTAGGTTGCTTATTTTACAGGGGCATTTTTTGATCAAACATGTATGTTCTCATTTCCCACTTTTTGTAAAGAAAATGAGCCTTCTCTATAAAATAAGATCCTAAAACAACTTATGATTGGCACAACTTGGTATGTAGACTATGTTTTTTAGTTGGTTCCTTAATTCTTCGTTTCTATAATTTTTCACCTAATTTTTTTTATGGAGTCTAGGTAACCCCCTCCATGGAACTGTTGTGTAAATTGAGATTCCTTTAACCATCATTTGAAATTTTTGCCCTCAAAATTTTGTGATATTTTGGGTATTTCATGAAGTTTGGAACCCTTTTTTATTGAATAGATTTTTTCAACGGCATGGGTGATACAACTATATTGAATATGTCCAAAAGTAACCATAACAAGTTAATAACACTCCAAGAAAAGTGTAAATCAAATAAAATCTTGCACGAGAAAAATGAGATAAAACATAAGACAAGGTATGTTATTGAGATCTTTGTCCCGACAACTCGTGACTCATAAGTAGCAAAGTGGGTCTATTTGCATCTTTGGAATTGAGGTTGAAGAAATGAATCTAAAGTTGAACCATGAAGCAAATAGTTGTATTGATGACTCTTAAGGAGGACATCTTTGTGTTGGGTCATCTTTCTAATGAATAAAGCTACACATCTTTGATCCTCATAATGAATAAGATTTCATAAAAAGCAATGATTTCCTCTATAGAGGCAATGAAACCTCGCACAAAATTCATGATACTAGACACTGAATACAAAACGCTCCTCGATTTTGGACCATTATTGCAAAAAGTTTACATGAGTGTTGATGTCGTAAAAGAAAGTGCTTTGTCTCCATACAAAGTTGAGAAGAACATACTCATAATCGACCCAAGGAAATCTCAAATCAAAATCGAGCCTAGAATACATGGCTAATGGTTGCATGTATCTCATCGAAGTTGATATTATGTAGGATTTGTAGATCTTATCCATGATGCTTCTATAAATATTTTGTTTCCTCATGTGGGGAGCATTGACGAGAAAAGGTATTGCAATGCAAACAATTGGTATCAATACCAATTCCATGTAGAAAATATGTACATTGAGCATACCAAGTGTTCATGATCCCTTGTTCACATAAATATATAGATGATTGAAGAGTCTTGAATGGATATCTAGTATGCCCAATTATTGTCTACCATACATCTTAATTTGTGAAACAACATCACTACATAGAAAACAATTGAAATATGAAGGGGGTGGATGTTGAATTCAGCTTAAATATTTTGAAGTGGCGTTGATTGTTTTGCTGTAAGTTTTGGATAGCATGGAAATAAGAACTCTAACCACCCAATCCCATGTGGTACTATAAAGTTCAGTCCCCAAATCTCACAACCATACAATATTGCACATGATGACACTAAGTTTCAAAGATAAGCAAACAAAAATCTATCATTTTGATCCCGATTGGTGCTACAAAACTTGGGTCCCCAAATCTCACAACCATACAATATTGTCAAGGTGATACTAAAGTTTGGAATATTTGCAAATGAAAAATTTATCAACTTGATCTTAGTTGGTACTAATGAAGTATAGGTTCCCAAATCTCATAACCATACAAAATTATTAGTGGTATTATTATTGAGGCCCTCTATCACCAATGAATGAACAAATTATTAAAAAAAAAAAAATGACTATCACCAATGAATGCAAAAATCGTGGAAAAGATATAATATATGTGTGTGGAGAATAATAAATTTAATCTTTTCTTGTAAAAATCAATTTGATTCATAAGATATATTACTAAAAGTTACAAGTTCAAATAGCAAAAATTGTAACATAAAAAACAATGCGCTTTATTTTAATTTCACTTTGAAATGTATTTTTTTAGTTGCTTATATTATTATTCTTCAAACCCTTCATCAATTTTTAAACTACCTAATGGGGGAGGTGGAGAAGGATGAGGTGTGAGAGATGGCAAACCACTTGTTTGACACCAAGACCTCCTCCAATGAAGGGTTTTTACGTGATCGATACGAAGGACCTCATCTAATAAAATGTGAGAGAGTTACTTTAGACATACCCTAACATAAGAGGGGGAGGAGGGCTTTATCATGATCATGGCTCATGCCGAGGAGGCGAGGTAACCCCCAAGTAAGCGGACTATATTTAGTTAGGGAGAGTGATACCGAACCACTCTACTCCTAGCTCACCCGCCTACGGGGTTTAAGCACAACTAGAAATTTCTCCCTAATAACATGAACCAAAACCTAATAGTACATAACATCTTCATTATGCTCGATTTATGCTACTTTAACAAGTATTCTACTATAAAGATGATAAACATCAACCTCTATACCACCAATTCGCATCTAAAGAACCAACCCTCATCTTCTTCCCCAATAATGCAAATTTGACACAAAATTGACGCACAAAGTAGATGCAAAATGATAGCACAAATTTGACGTGAAACCGTGATGCAAATTCATCACAAAATCAATACAAATTTGCAACTCGGTTTTGACACGCATTTACACCACAAATCTTATGCAATTTGCATATTATTCATATATTTAACCCAAAACTTTTTATTTATTAGTAATTTCCTACACTGCTAATTTTAGTATTTTTGAAATAACTTTAATGGGTCCAAAAATAATTCCAAAGGTCTTTACACATCCCATAGACCCGTTGGTGACATAAAACTATGATTCCATGCCCTCTACACAAAAAAACAATACACCAAGTCTTACAAAAAGTGACCAAAACAGCTTTAAATGTGAATGTCAACATATAGATGGTTCTATTTGGCCCTAAATAATTTCTCAAGATGGCACAAAGCAAATTAGAACTCCTTTTGATGCATCAAACTTTTGAAGATGCATGTTTCTAAAAAGGGCTCGAATGGACTCCCCTGTGTCAAAAGTTATGCCTTGAACAAGTTATGCTCTAACATCACAAATGCAAATAGGAGTATGCAAGGGTGGGTTCTCTACAAGTTTTGGATTTTATTTGTCAAGTGATTGCATAGAACAAGTGTCACCAAGTCAAATGTTATGTCCTTGTTTACTATGTCAAGAGGTCAAAACTTGCAAAGTGCAAGCTAATGGGTGTAGGTTGCATTGCAATTTTCACGATTTTTTAATATTTTTTCAATCCAATTGATGACACAAATCTCAAGTAAAGTCAATGCAAAAATGCAACACAAATCTATTGTAAAGTGATGTCATAAAAATGTACAATGACATCGTTTTATGCCTAAAAAAATAATGCTAATTCCCCAAAAAATGCTTCCAAATACAGGAAAAAATGTTGATTTCTAGTGCAAATATGACCCAAAATGCAACACGAATCACACTTCATGTAGTAGTGTTTGTTGGTGGAGTGGCTAAAGTCAAGGTGCTTGACCCAAATCTAGAGTCGGTTAGTGGATTTCTCTCCAATTGTTTGAGAGTGGGAGTGAAGGAGTTTCTTCTCTCCTATCGGTGAGGGGCTCACGGTTGAAGTGGTATAAGTGATATGGGGTTAGTGGAGTACCTAAAGTTCATCCCCTCGACATCATTTCCCTCTTGGTATGGTGGCTCATTATTGAAGTAGTTTGTCAACATATGAAGTTATCAATGACTTCATCTAAAGTGAATTAAAGTTATTAGATTGACTAGCCTTGTAACATACAAATATATCATATACTATTGAAGTCATTTCAACAAAACAAATTATTTGACTCTTATAGTTAAAGTCATTTAAATGAAAATAGATAATGGATATCAACTAGACTCACAATTCCAAGTACCAAATAAGAAGTGTTTTAATAATTTTAAAAATAATTGCAAGACGACTATTAACATCCTCTACACCAAACGCCTTGAAACCAATAAAAAAATGTTACTTGATTAGACAATTTGTTCTACGAATATTTAGATTTAAAATAAAAAATTTGTACTATGTTTCCATAACCATAGTTTTAACAATTGAAGTTCTATAAACATTCTTTAAAAAAATCAAAAATAAATGTTAATTTTTTTCAATTATAAATTTCATAATTATGTCTGAATGAAATTTATATGAATGAATGAACGAATCCTTTTAATAACCTCCATAAGACCAAGTAATATATGGGACCAAAGATATTAATAAAAAAATTAAAAAGTTTCTTTGTGAACACCTTATGATTGAAGCTACCTAAATTATGCTTGCGTATAATCGATTTAGTGTATAATCTTGGATTTTTGCGATGAATCTTGATAAAAAAAATCTAATATTTTTTATAATATTTCCTCCTTAAATGGGACAAATCAAGGAGTCAATTTTCAAGATGTTAGCGTACGTGATTATGATATCCTTGTAAGTCATACACTCCATGTTATAGTGTCATTTTGTCTCCACTAACCCCAAAGTACAAAAATGACATATTATATCTATCCAATATTCTTCTTTAGACATTGTCCGCCCGCCAATCTTGCACTTAAGGCGATGTGAACTAGTCCCTAGTTTGAACCATCAACATTTTTACCTTCAATTTTGTTTCTAAACCCGTATATGCTTTTTGTTCATGCTCATAAGTGGGATTGAATTGTTTGACATAGTGTTCTCTCTTTCACCCGAGTTGTTTTGTTTGCATGGTTGGCTTGACTTTTCTCTCACATACCTTTTTTTTTTTCATTGATGTTTGGACATTCTTACATGTTAATGTCCCACTAACTCATCCACTTGTTAAATTATGTTTCATCCACGTGTTCTTTCTTTTGTTTAATGTTTCCTCCACTACCATTTTGGGCAAGCAACGAGAGTCTCCAATGTGAAAGCTCGTGTTTCAACTAATAAGATCTCACATGAAGTTGATGTTTTAGTTTTGAGATTGCTTGTGATCATGCCTTTGAATCCTCTCTATTTGTCTCCATTTCAATTTTGATGCATTGATTGAGATGAAAGGTATAACCAACCATTCGCTCAATCCTTCCAATGTCTTAAAATTTATCTTTCAAATGTATTCAAGATACACCAATCTTATGGTAAACTAACTTCATGTCAAGCTTGGTGAATTATCATATGCCTAAGAGCTAGTCCAGGAGGTTGTCGATGCATTAGTGGATATGGATTCTTCGTTGTGATCTTATTGAGTGCATTATAGTTTATGGAACGTCTTGGTGTCATGTCCCATATTTCTTGGGCACAAGGAATGTTAGACACCTACAAGGAGAAGATTTAGGCCTAATCTTTCTCTCGATCGAGAAGATCATGTATTTGGCATCAGACTTCATCATTCTCCCAAAGTGATTTGTAGTACATTGGGTTTTTTAGAAGAAGGGGTTCATGAACCAAATCTATGTGGTACTTTACTACACAATGCATTAAAATGTCTTTAAGCTTTGCAAAAATTCACTATGTTGATTTAGTAACTTGTTGAGTTGTTGTTGTGACGATGTTTGCATGGTTTGCGGTGCAATACATGTTTTCTCTCATGTGCAGTGTCTCTGGGAGAACCATCAACAACACGAACATTGGTGTGTACAAAACAAGTTTGATGTATCATTTGACATAGACCAAAGTGACTCTGGTCATTGGTGATGACTTGAAGAGGTTGGAAAACCAATATTTATCTCAAATATTCCATCTCTATGGCTTAGACCAATATGTAGCATTGCGGTCATATGATCTCCCAATTATATGCCCCAAACCTTAAGAGGTGTAATCTCACAAATGATACTATCTTTCATTGGCTTCACTTTATACTAAAAATTACATTGTTGTCGGACCTATATATCTTTTCCTAACATAAGCCATCTAAGAGAATATGAGTGAGGATAAAAATAAGTAAGAAGTGTAAGGCGTTGAGCTACATCTTGAGAAATGATGTTATATTGACTCCCATTATCTATGATAACATGAAGAGGTTGTCCTTTAACCCAAAACTTCATGTGGAAGAGATTCTTGAATTGCTTTGAAGCATCAGAGTGTTCATGGCAATAGCGTTGGTACTCAAACAAGAACTACCTAGATCAATGTCATTTATTTGTGCAACACTTAATGTAGACTTTACAAGCAAAGTGATTTTTGTATGTGGAATTTGAAATCATCGTGGATGTGCAAGTGATGTCAATTACAATAATTGTCACCTAATTTCTTCTTCCCTTTATCTAACCTAGAAGGTGCAGGAGCTTTTTGTTCTTCCACACAACCTTCTTAAGTCTCTCACTTATGTGTGAAGTGTTTTAAATGTTTTGTGCAAGGGATTGAGATGGTACCATTATGTACATAAAAACTCTTGTGTACATTGTTGACGAATATGCGAAGCACTACCGCATCTTTGGCTTGACCTTGATCCGCGACGTTATGGTATTGTTCACCCAAAGAGTCGAAGTCAAGAATTTCATCTTGGTGCATATGTAAGATGAAAGTCCACTAATGTACTTCAACACCTAGTGTTACTCCTTAAGGTCCTTGTGCAGAAGCACAAAACATAGTCATGAAACTTGTTGGTGAAGTTTTCCACAAACCGTACATTGAGCATTAATCGGTATAGTTATCTTAAATACATCTATCTAAAATACACCAAGAGATATCAATCTCGAGGCACCTATCTAGCTATGATAGTGTAGTAGAAATATACAAAATAAAAATAAAAAACAAATATGTTATAATAAACGTATTTATATGAAATATATCAATACATATCAACTTCAAGGTTTTTAGCTTAGATTTTTCACATACCACATTAATTAATAACCTCATTAAATTCTCTATCGATTTCTTGTCGCTTTTTGGCAAATAGAAGCAATTTACTTGTGCAATTGTGTCGAGTCTCAAAAAAATCTATTCAAGAAAGAAATGCTCAAACATATCTATGGCCAAGATAAATTACTATTTTTTTATTGAATTCTCCAAGAAAAAAGGGAAAAATATTTAAGTGAGAGTCCAATAAAAAACAAATTTATGGATGAATTGTCACGCAACGATCAAATAGACGTCAAATTTAATATTGAGAATAAAAGTGAACAACTCACTCTATTACAACTCTAGTTGCCATTATAAGAACACCTCTTAATGTAATTAATCCTTCCATGAAATTCAAACATAATCCATAAACCGAAATCTCTAAAATTTAAATATGTTCTATTTAAATCTCCTTCCAAGAAATTCAAACCTATTTTTAAAATTAAATTCCCTATCTATCTATCTATATATATAGATATAACAATTTTCCATTCATAAAATATATACTAAATTTAGTCTTATCAATTAAAATATAACTATTTTAACCAGACTTTTTATCATGAAAGGGTGGACCTGAATAAATATATACCCTTCCTCTTTAAATTGAGACTGGCCCTTCAAATCTTATCTTTGATCCCAACAACCAAACATTACAATAAATTTAAAAATAATAATTATTATAAAATTGATAATTCTCAAATGTAAATATAAAACGGATTGTTTTGCCAATTTTTTTAGTTTTTAAATTAGTCAACGTTTTTTTAGTATCTACAACCAATTACCAACTCATCATTTCTTGATTAGTCAATGCGTTTTTTGTTAGACATCTATAATGAGTTAACGAATTAAATCATTAATTTCTTTATTATTAAAAGATCAAACTCAAATAATTAATAAGAGATCAAACTTAAGCAGGTTTAATATTTCATCTTTGACATTTTAATCTCCTGTAATTTTTCACACTTAGATGCCGGTACTTCATTGTTCACAAGAAAGTCGCTGATTTATACATTCACAATTTTTCTCTTTATAAAAAGATAAAACCACACCCCCTCATTACAAGTATTGGGAGGTCAGATTATTCATTGATTTAGATATAGGCTCTAGTAATAAATAATTATTATATTAAATTATATTAATGTTTTAAATTTTTATAAAAATATATTAATATTGTCAATTTCATTTTTAAAATAAAAGTCATTTATAAATTTATCTCATATTTATATCTTAATTTTTATAAAAAAAAAATAAATATTGTTTATATTTTAAAAATATGAAAAATTAAATCTGAAAATATTTATAAATTTCGCATTATTTTAATTATAAAATACTTACAAATTTTTGAAATAATAATCAAATTTAACTTATAGATTTGAAATATAATATCATTTTAATATAAATTTAAATTAAAATATCTATATTTTAAAAATATAAAAATCAAATTTGAAAAATATTTACAAATTTCACACAATTTTAATTCAAAATACTTACAGATTTTTAAAATAACAATCACATATAACTTATAGATTTAAAATATAATATCATTTTTATATAAATTTAAATATTAAAAAAATCTTTTGTATACCTTATGTCCAAACTTCAAAGAAATACTAGAAAAAAGTTAGCCAACGAAAAATGTGTATTATTTGATCATTGCCACACGTACAAATATTGAGGTGCTAAATCACAAATAAAGGGTAAAAAAACAGTTGTCAAGATGCACGGCACAACCAATAACCACGTAAACTTATATTTATTAGTCATTTGGACATATTTAATGGGTCCCTATGTTGATTTCAGAACTTATTTAATCATTTTTATTTGATGTTGTAATGGGTATATATATATAAAACTAGACCAAGTATTTTATATGACTTGAAGTCCAATCAAAAGAATAATAAACTCATTTTAAGAGTTGTCTTAACACCTTAATTTATAAATGATTATCTTTTTGATGTTGAATTATCTCTTATGGATCTTAACCAAAATATTTTTTGTTTTGACGAGTCTTTTCTCCTAAAAGAAGGATGCCATAGAGTTTGTGTTTATAGTTTTAATCAACAAATATTGTTAACGAATATGGTAATTGTTATAATATGTATGTGTTTTTGTGTTTAATAATTATATAGGGAATGAAATAAGTAGATTAAATTATAAAATTAGTATATTTATATGTATATTAATTGATTATTTTGGAATTTAAATTCATTAATTTATATAGCATTAGTTTATTTGTGTGTTTATATTATAAAATTACATATTATTGTATATGTGTGTGTATTAATTGTTGGTGTGGGTTTAGTTAATTAATAACTATTATGGAATTAATTTAATTGTAAATTTATATTCTAAAATTTTAACATAAGAAAAAAAAGAATATATCTAGTAAGATCTCCAAGAATATTTCTTTTATTTTCCAATGTCAAACAATTAAAATTATTTATTAGAGCAAAACCGACACTAATAAAAATGTTGGCGTTTTTATCTAATAGCAATAATGAATTTGGATGGTAAATTTTTAAAAAGTCAATCCTCTTTGGAAAAAGATCCAATGTTATAATTTAAATTTCTAGGTATATCTTTTGATTTTTGGGTAGAGAAAAATTACCTTTTAGATCACCAAACCCCTTTGATATATGAAATTCATATTTGTTCCGAGGTACTACTTGTCGCTCATGTGATTATTCCTCTTATTGGGCCCCTCTAAAGCACCTTATGCCAAGTTTGAAAAAATTTAGAGAAATTTTTTATGGGCCAATTTTGGGGGCACTAAAGGATTTTACAGAGTTTCTTGGGACCTTTGTTGCAAGCTAAAAGAAATCGGGAATCACGACTCTTACACATCAAAACTCAAGGGTCTATGTTTAGTATTAAATGGATCATTTGATCCCTCGAAGCAACAAAGCTTGAAATATTCTCTTGAGAAATGAAATTTCCTAAGCTCTTTATGAGAGAAAAGCTTGGCAAAGTTTAGAGCTACATTCTCTTCTCATCACTTGTGTGCCAATCAAGATTATTTGCACTTTTGTTTCCAATAGCATTTGGAAATCTTGAAAATTGTAGTCTAAGTTTATTTGAGTTCGGGATGGGTTTATATATAACCCCTCTCTCAATTCTCGATCTTTCTAGTGCTCTCATATGTCGAACTACTATAATGTTTCTTTTGCTATGGTGAAACTTGGATTAAAAGTCTTGAGTTATTCAAGAAGGGTGTTAAGTTCGGTTTTGATATTTTTGCTAAGTTTTTCTCAATCGATGCCTCAAACTCCAATAAGAGATGAGTTTTAGTTGAATAATGAAGATTTTGCATCACTTGTAAGGTTTAGAATGTCACACTTGAAGAATGTATTCACAAAATTGTGATTGTCTCCAGCTTCTTTCTGTGTGGAAAGACTTGAATTGACCAAATAAACCCATGTTGTCAATACAAACCCCAACTTGGTTATCAACTCCTTTGTCCCCATCACATTCAAGTTGAAACCCTTAACACTTGATGGAATCTTAAGTATATTGAGACTACTTCAGCTAAACGTTTCTCAAACATTGGAAAGTCGTAATTGAGTCCAAAAAGCTCATTTTTGTGGTTTATTTTGTATTGATCAAAGGTCACTTACAAGGAAAAAGTTGATTCATAGGGGTTTCAAACTTGCATGGCATGTCACCAAGTTAAGAATTTCAAGCACTTGTTTGGTTTTGTTCCTAAGATTTGTTACCCTAAAGATAGATGCATGCATTTATTCAAATATTCTTCGATTGGAAAATGGTGTTTATGTGGAGCTCAATTATGCTACTACGCAAAAATATAATCGTGGTTGACATATATTTTGTGTTGGTTGACATATATTTTGTTTCACATTTGGAAGGATTACTCAACCTAGAAATTAATAAAATGTGTCGTATTTCAACTTCCTATAGTGTACTATTAAAATTAAGATCGATGCTTATAACTTTTTTTCTTCACTAGACTAACTCAAAAATACCATGGGCAAAGTGAACTTGTAATTTTTTTGTCATTAATGAAGTTGAAGATGTATCATTTCTTTTAACTTTCCCTACATATGTATTTTATCAATACATTTGAGGATACAAAAAACACAAATGAAGTTTTTAGAGCACAAGAAGCAAATCCAATATAAAGAGGTATATCGGACGTGAGATATGAATGAATGAAAGATTTTAATAACATATACGGGTAAAAGTAGTCTATGGGACCAAAAGTAAAAGTTGAAACAAAGATGATTCATGTAAAACACCATCACATGCCATAAGAGTTGCCTTTTTAGTCTTGCAAAAATCTCAATCCCTTTTCAATGTTAGATTTGCCATTGTGGATCTTTATCAAGAAGTTGTTTGTTTTATCGAGCCTTGCCTTTTGAAACAAATCAGTTGGTTGTTTACTCTCAAGTTTTCTTCATACTTGATACATATATCACTATAGGCAAACACACTCTATGATGTAGTGTCATTTTGTCTCCACCATGCCCTTGTTACAAAACAGGCATGTTCTCATTTCCCAATACTCCTTAAGCATTGTTTACTTGTCGGCCTCACCCCGAGATGATGTGAGCTAATCCTTAACCGAGCCATCAACAGCTTTCACCTTCTACTTGATTTCTATTCCAATATACACTTTTTCATTGTGTTCTCATGACCTAAGTAAGGTATATATTTAAAGGTAATTGAATGATAATTGTTTTTTTATTATGAAATCACAAAAGAAGGTCGAGCAATCAAATATAACCAATAACAACCAATCAACTAATCAAAAATAAATTATTATAAGGAAAAAATGATTGTAGTGATTGACATGAAGGATCTTAATAACAACAATATAAATGAATGCAAATTTTAGAATCGTAGAATCAACTTAAAAATATGCACTTAAGAGGCAATAATAAAACATGCATTTAGAAAATCCAACAAAATAAGGTGATAAGATAAAATAGACTGTATATTTCAACTTGTGGGTGTTAATATCCTACAATTTGCGAAGGGATACCTTTATAATTATAGATCTTGTCATTTTTCTACCATTTAGTCGCTTAAGTTTGTAAAGGGTTCTAATCTTTCAATTTTAAAAATTGACAATATCTTATTGTCATCAAACAAACATGACAATAGTAAATGAAGGTGTAGTTTATTTTAACAATTTTAATATATGTTAAAATTGTTAAAATAAAATATAACATCATTTACTATTGTGATACTTGTTTGGCGAGGATAAACATCTAATTTTTTTAGATTGACAATTGTAACGATTAGGTGCATAGAATAATTGTCTTCTTTGTCTTAGTGTTGAGGATTAAGGGGCATTTGACTCGAAAATTCATCCGGGTATGTTAAAATTGTTAAAATAAAATATATCATCATTTACTATTATTATACTTGTTCGACAAAGATAAGCATCCAATTTTTTAGATAACAATTGTATGGATTAGGTGCATAAAATAAATGTTTATCCGGCTTAGTGTTAAGGATTAAGGAGTATTTGATTCTTGGGATTCGCTTGGGAAACGATCCCAACCTCAAAACAAGAATTGATCCTTCATTAACTCTTTGTGAACCAAACAACTTCACCAATAAACTAACGGAATATTAACCATGTGTGTATGTAGGTGTGGGTGTTTGTATAAAAAGCGATGGTCATATTTGAAATCTAAAAATTAAGAGAGGCAATGAACTCAAACATTAAAAATATTTTACACATAAAATCAAATTTAATATCCTACACTCTACCTATATTTATAAATTCCAATTCTTAAAACTTCCTTTGGAAACAATACAACAGTAGAGGAGAGGACCCATTCCTTGTGCATAGATGAATAGTGGAGAAGGTATATGCGCACTAAAGTACTAATAGTTGTTTCAATATAAGTACATGTCATTTTACAACTAAATTTTCAATTAAAATGAATCAATAAAGTATGTTACATCAAGTCACATCAAACATTTAACTAATCAAATAATGACACCTAAATACACTCCAACTATATGACTTAATCCTCAAGCAATGGTCCCTTTAAAATCTTTCCTTTTAAGATATCTTATTTAAAAACCTTTAAAAATATCTAAAACAGATCAGCGACAAGAATATTGTGAAAATCACAATTCATACTGCCAAAATTAAGACTGATAAACACGAAAACAGTGAAAATACCTTCGATTCCAGGGCAGGATTGAGGTCTTCCGCGAAGAGAAACTGCAGAAATTCACTGGAATTGAGAGCTTGACGGTGGAAGACTCCCATATGCATCCGATGCCGCAGCGCCTCCATTAAATTCGCCGCGTCTTTCTCTGTGGCGTCATTCTCCCCTGAATTTCCACCAGAAAACGCTGCAGATTCTTGACGCTCATCTGCCCGTTCTCGGAATAGTCCGCAAACAGTTTCTCGATTTCATCTATGCTTTTGACGCCGCCGGAATTGAAGCTCCGAGTGAAGCACAGACACATCTTGTATTTACTCGCCGCCATGATCACAGGTTCCAATCCCTTCCCTATCTCTTCTTTTGAGCTGTTGTATATATACAGTGAATATATCTTCTTCTTCCTTGTTCTGTTCTGCTGTTGATGGCGGTTTATGTATTTGTGAAGAGGAATGCGTGTGGGGCTTCGCGATTGGATGGGGATGTGACATATCACCAGCTGACGGTTGTCTGCCACGTTGCCTACAGCGGCACGAATAATTTAGAGGGGTTGCAGATTTGGGAGCCCCTTAGGGATTGCCACGCGGACAATGAAACTCTATCTTTTGATGACGTGGCCTAAAAGCATATTCTCGTCCTTCATCTTTTATCTGTCTTGCGCTTCGACTGGAAAGTGACCCTATTTTGATACACGAAACGCACACGCTACTTACTCGTCTTAGTTGGGATGGGTTGCTTTCTTGTTGTGGAAAAGCTTTTGAACATTTTAATGCATAGATTAAGATGTAACACCCACCTTTTTTTTTTACATGCCCCAAGGGAAAAATTAAGCACATGAAGGGGAAAATTCATGAGATAGGGGACGGTTGTTAGACTTTGACACTAGAAAGGCATGTCCATATGTAACATAAACATCACCTAAAGAGTTTACAACGAAGGAAAATGGATGTGTGGAGTGTGGGGGATGTACAATAGAGGTATAAAATGTGGGGAGTGCGCCTATTAAGCGATATACATTGTAGAAATGACTTGATGACTACATTCTCTTGGTCTAAATCTTTAATAATTTTGTCCTGTTTTATGAGGTGCAACATTTATCACTTATAAAATATATTTCTTCTCCTTATCATAAAATGGAAATAATATTTGGAACGTACAGAAACTAAGTAATGTTTTCGGCATTAAGTTGTGAGTTAGTTCAGTTTTTAAGCAATGTGTACTTATTAGGCCCCTAGACAATAACAATAGTGAAAACATAATTTTTTCATAACTGAAAACAATTTAGTGATGTTTGAAACTAACACCGTGCGAAGTGTGTGACCTTCATCCTTCCAAAGATTTGTTTAACACATGTAAAGAAGTTCCCACAATAGAATAATGAGTGTTCTTATGATTTCTTGATCTCTCTAGAATGTTTGTGAATGCTTAATGAATTCTCTAGAAATGCTCAATGTGATTACCGCTAAATGAATTATAGTGCATGTGTATTTATAAACAACTATTTGAATTCAAATTAGGACCTTATTGACACACAAACTTGCATCCAATAGTTGAAAAATGAACACAACACAGGGGAGAAAGTGCACTTTGACACATATGCCACACAGGGGACTATGAGTCCGAGTCACACTCGTAACACAAAATTTGAAGAGAAGAGTGAGGAGAGAGAAGGGAACAACTAGATGACGTGAAAAAGGACAAAACCCATTATAAGTTTAAAAACAACCAATCATCCTTAATTTGGACAAATAATCAACAAGTACACAAACATCATAAAATCATGTTGTTGATGTTTTTAAGTGCCTAATTTAAAGCTACATGCACTTAATGCATAATGTGGAATATACTTAAGAGGGGAGACACTTATTTCAAGTACAATCTCCATAGTAATTTGGCTCATTCAATCCTAGTGCTAATCTAAAATTTTATGGTAAATTGAAAGAGAAAAGAAACACAGGGGTGATACACTAAGATATTTTAAGCATTTTCTCTATTTCATTACAACATAAGAAATCTAAAACATGCAAAATTTAGTGTTTAATTGGTGTAATGGTATAACAAAGCAGAGGTAAGCTAACTCGAATATGAAAATGGAATCAAATACTATTATAACAAAGTTGAAGGAAATTCACAACACCTTTTATAAATCACAATAAATAAACAAATGCTTGTTATCGATTCTAAGGTATTAGACAATGAAACCTAGGCTCTAGTACCGCTGAAATAAAAATAGAAATTCAAGCGAATTCACTTAAAGATCTCGAATAGAAGAAGATTGTAGTTGTTACAATTTAGCAGAGAAGGAAAATGAGTGGTGTGTAAGTAATCAACCTAAACATTGGATTTTGATCTCAAAATAAAGTGTCGAAATTTTATTTTGCTTTCACCCTTATCTCTAAAATTTATAGTTGAGAATTCATGAGAACCCTTGAGTACATTTCTAAAAATAAATGGACCAATCACCTATTTTTTCCCTAAGAAAATATTTAAAGTCGTGTTTAAGGATTAAAAATATTGTTCTTCTTATACTTATAGTTTTATCCTCGAGTAATTAATTAAAATAAATGTGTTATCCAAAATATCTTCCACTTTAAGTTTTCTTGCTATTTTACTATTGAAAGTTTTAAATAAGCTTTTGAATTAAAATTGGTGCATATCTAAATATATTAGAAGCTTGAAAAACTATTAATTTACTAAATTAATTAAAGTAAAAGGTTATCGTTAATTATCATCCACTCAAACTCTCTTTAAATTAATTTAAATAAATGGTCACATTTATACTTTGCAAAGATTTAAAATAAATAAAAATCTAATTATTATCTAATATATGTATAATATTTAAATTGTATAACCCATATATATAAATTATGGCTTTTAATTTGAGAATTAAAATGTTGAAAAATGTAGGAACTTGGAAATATTCCAATATTGTCAAAATGTAGAATTTTTAACATTTATGGCGGTCTTAGAGGCAATATGCTTGCATATGTGAAAGCTTAGAATCTACCATGTATTTGTTGGGCATAGAGTTTATTATTATTAAAATCTTCACACAACATCTAAACCTAAACCATGCATCCAATCTATTGAAAAGTGTTGAAGACTAAATTCAACCTAAGAATGATGGTTGTTATCAAGTTTAATAAAAATCACACTTGTAAACTCTCATTTTCTCTTCATTTTGTCCTTTCAAAAATTGTAAGGTTTTTATCAAAATGTATCGAAACCATGCTTGAACCTTGCTCACACGACGACTAAAAGTAAACACATTCTCATACAAGAACCAATTGAAATTGTTGCAAGGTGAATTAGAATTAAAATTTTATCCTATGTAGAAGAACCCCCCAACGTGTGTAACCGAAAAAACACGTTGAATTTTTTTAATCAAGTATTTTCAATCACCCTTCACAACGAGGAACAAAAATTATTGCCTCTTGATTTCCTAGTCCTACACATACATTCAAACACATGTAAGAAGCATAATAATAATAACATACAAGTATACAAAGTTCCTTTATCCAAGTAAATTAAATTGTGTTGCTATATATATTTTTTATAGATTGCTTCTATTTCAATTTAAGTGTATCAACCATGTGTAATCATTAAGTATTAAAACCTACATGAGTTTGCAAATAATAGTTCATCCAATTTAAAACTAAGGCATTGCAGTTAATTTCATCAACATGTATATCCATTTAATCCATTCCATTTCCATTCATACATAGAACAAAAACATTAAATTACTAATTTCATTTAGTTAGGTTCATCCAATTAACCTAATCATTACCATCCATCTAGTTAAATCTTAATGTGATATCATAATTAAAAGTATATGTTTTTCCATTTATTCACTAGTGATCATCACTACACAACTAGACATATCGAGTACAAAATTCATCTTATATTCATATGAAATACATAGGATCCTATACTTAGTTTTAATACATCAAGTTCTCAATCTTTCATTTATGACATTTTTTTTTCTCAATATACAATGCAATATATATAATCATATACTAAATACAAAAATTTGTCATTTATTCACAAATGTCGTCCATCGCGGAGATCCATCATATTGTTGAATTGTGTTGTGAGAGAAAAAGTATCATCGAAGTGCTTTACCTCCAACCACGAGCCTTACATATCCCCGTACATCTCTCATAACTCAAGAGTGGCCCTACCCTTCATGAGAAGGAAGATGTGAAAAATCAATAAGGTAAGAGAGAATACCATGTGTAATATAGTCACCAAAAACCGGTAGACTTAGGACAAGGTAGGAATATAAAACATCCTAAAAATCATATAAGTAATGATTATGCTTCTAGGCAAAAGACTTAGGCTACATAAGGCACCCCTACCGACATCTAACAACGTGCTAGAACATGAAATAATTCTAACTGAATAATCATGAAGATAGGCCTTGGATCTATCCGATCTATATTATACCCCCTAAACACTTGCCATGTGTGACCTATTATACCTAGGTTAACTAAACCCTTTATAGGTGACTCCCTAGTCCAATAACACATCTCTCAAAGAATACTCTATTTCCTCACTAACAATTCACAACAAGACATCTCTATCTCCAATTTAATAAAAACTTGGGAAAACTAAAACTAGAACACAAACAACACCAACCTTCCCGAATGTCCCATACCATCCATTCACATTAATGCTATAAGGATCTTAATCCTAGTTTGTTTATCCACAAACAAAAAAACAAACCATGAATAGACGCAAAACAATCGTAACATTCATAGGTGTCCCATGCCACCTAAGGAAGTCATTATTGCAAGAAATCTAAGCATCATTTTCCACCACATGCAAATGACTATAAATTGTTTGTAATAGTTTCAAATACATGTTTCTAGTTATATTTGTTCCAAGTTTTAACAATAATGCATATGTAGGGTTTATAACGAAGACAATCAATATACAATCATTAGGTGTATTTCACCAATATTTGAATGCGTAGTAGTGTATTATTCCTTAGCTGACATAGTTGCACAAATCATGATTTAACTCATTAATAAGGATTACATTAATAATATGATAAAATAATATTATGCAAGAAGATTTTTTTTGTCTTTTACCTATTTCCCTAGGTGTGTAACTCATAACCATTGTTTATCCTTGTTTCCTTCATTATCTTTAATAAGGGCACAATTTCATGGTTAACAACTTGTAGAGAACTTAATTATTCACTTGTTTCAAGTCTCATGGTGTCCAATGTTTCACTAATGATAACTTGTCTCTTTTAGCTTAATAGAGGACTTTCAAAATAAGTCCTTTTTGAATTTGTCTCGTGGGTGAAACTATCCTACCAATTAATCATTCAATTTTTATTTAAAATAACCTAATTAAAACCTTGGTTTTTAATCACTAATCATGGTTTCCCTCTTTAATCATCCATGGTTCAAAAATATAGGAAGAGGGTTGAACTCATGATCCCTCCCTTCAAGTCAAGAGTCTTAGTCATTCGAAAAAATACTTAGCTTCATGATTGATCTAAATATGAAATATATGCCTAATTTGATGCTATTGTAGCAATAAAATAAATATGTAATTAAGTATAGAAATTACACCCAAACAATTAAGCAATAAATTATGAAACCCTAATTGTGAGGAGAAAGATATACTTAGTTGATTCACAATAAAAATTTGAGTGTACCGGAAGTGCTAACCAGGTGAGCAGGCGGTATAGCGTCACACAAAGACCTAGAAAAATGTAGATCTTTAAAGATAGGCTAGAAAAGGGCACTGGAGAGGGATAGGAGCGCCCGTGGCGCCCTAGGCTGTTCTGGATGCCCGAGTCTTCACTAAAGTTTAGGAAACCTCCTCCGAGTGGTCATAAGGTGTTAGTTATTAGTTGCCTTTGGTCGGTCTCGAGGTCGCACAATGATCGCCGAGGTCATTGAAACCTATAATGAAATGTGAACCCGCAAAACCCTCAAATAGACATCAAATCCTAAAAAATAAAGATGCGGAATGAGGGGTCAGATCGTCCTCGCTTGTCACAATAGTGAACTTACGATTCATCACTACACTACATATCGCACTCCAATGTATTTTTATGCGTGTGTATGGAATTGTGCCTGGTGGCTCTTGTGTGTGTCGCACTTGATAGCAAGAAAAGTAGCTAGATGTAAAGAAATGTAATAGATGTGTGCAAGGAATAGAATGAACTTCCTTCCTATGAAGTGTATCCAGAATAACCATACCTTTTGTCCCTTGGATGGTGTTAGATTTATGCGATGGGGCTCTTATATGCTTGATGGATGCAACCTTAGGTGGTGATAACTAATGCTTAGTGCTTGGTCATTTATTATGATCACATAAATTTATATTTATATGATTCTTTTGTTTAAATTTCGTAATTAACCCCGAAAATTATGACTACCAAAAAGATAAGATGCTCAAATGGCTAGAAAGGACCCAAAAAGTGTGAGTAAAGTACAAAGGGGGCAGGGGCGCCTAGAAGGGATGAGCAAGTAAGGGTGTAAGACCAAAAGTGGTAATAGAAAGCAAAGAGAGGTGGCAAAAACATGGGTTAATTATTACTTTTCTTAATTAGGAATCATATGAATAGTAATATGTAATCAGGACTAGATAATTATCCAAAGTGCATGATTTTGTGGCTACATTTGCTTCACTCTATGTTAGTGAGCGTAAAGCTCTCGGTAACATAAAGTAGATAGAGATGTGTACCTGATAACCATGTAATCGATGGTGAAAGCGTGTTGAGGGACTAGATAAAGCATGGAGTGATAAAAATTATGAAGCGTGGATGCTAAGTAGGAGTAAGTGCAAAAAGTGATGATGAAAATGAACCTAGGGCGGAAATGCATGTGTAGATGTCGCGATGTACCTGTTGTTAATGTTGACATTGATTGTTGATGTTGTGAAAATATTGATGATGTTGACTACCACTTCCCATACGGATGGACCTGCAAAAGAGAAGAATGAACAAGTAGTCAAATACACATGTATATGTGTAAAAAGTATGTAAAAATGTTGAAAATGTGAAAAAGGAA
Organism: Taxus wallichiana var. yunnanensis; assembly: GCA_018340775.1. Taxonomy (NCBI): domain Eukaryota; kingdom Viridiplantae; phylum Streptophyta; class Pinopsida; order Cupressales; family Taxaceae; genus Taxus; species Taxus wallichiana. The sequence goes on from CM031236.1 coordinate 144,233,931, forward strand.
CATGTGCACTTGATTCGTGATGAGGAAAATAGTGTAGAAAGGATCTTGAAGATGTTGTAGAAGACCGCGTTTTTGGTTGATCTCATGCCAGTTGCATTGGCCGAGAGTTTTGGGGCGATCTCACACCAAATCATGGAAGAAGTGTAGGGAGAAAAGTTTGGTGTCGTCCTCCAACCTTTAACTATTTCCCGCAATGTAGGACACCACTGCAGATGGTGTGCAAAATTGGTGAAAGTGATAACAATTGTATGCCTTATAAAAGTCGTTGCGTGGAGTTTTGTAGACTATGATGAACTACCAATCACCGTAATTGCCCCTTAGTTATAGGCATCCAGAAGGACATCATTGTGCTAAGGACCCACGTCCGATTCTAATCCCTTTCAAAACTAAAATTTGTGTTGTATTGGTATTGTGTTGTGATTTTTAATGGTTGTAGACTCGCTATATGGGATGATTGATTCACCCAAATAATGTCCCCCTCGTTTGGGGTGCATGCAACGTCGCTAAAGGAGTATGCGTCCCAAAAGAGGATTGATCATCATCTTTGAAACCGCAAGGGGAAGGGAATATTCTTGGTAGAAACCAAGGCACACGCAAAAAAAGTGACTAGGAAACAAGTGGTAGTACAAGCAAAGATAAACACGCATATATAAGACAAAATGTAAGCTAAACAAACAATATGTAATCTAAGACGTGAGTAAATACGCAAGAAGATGACGTAGACCACAAAAATGGGTTACAAACATGGGACATCACTCACGATGTTGCAAGACAATCAAGGTTGTAGTGGCCGCAAGTAGACAAGTGTGCACATAAGACATAGGGAAAAGCCCGGAGACAAGAGTAGACAAAGAGTAAACAATGACAAACAATGTAACAAATAACCATGGAAGTAGATAGCTCTGCATAACAAATGTTGCATATGAAGCACCTATTAGCATGTTAGAAATATAAAAAGTATGTTAGAGCGTGTATAATCCAATAAAGTAATGTTTTATGAAACAAAATGAAGCCATAACACTTGTAGTGTACAAAAGTGGATGCCCTCGTAAGCCTTTATGGGACCGGTAATGTGTACGCACCAAACATCCATGTTGCATGTAATAGATCTGTATAAATCTGCAATCATAACTATAAAGGCAAGTGAACGCACATGTGTGTATGATAAATATAATGACATACAAGATATCTATCTAGCATGTGTAATAAAGTGAACATGTAAGCAAAAGTAAGCAAGAGTAAATGCAACCAAGATATGCAATATGTTGTGGATGAGACGGAATGGAATGCAATGTGAATGATAGGGGTAGCGTGCCCTTGAGTGGATGTGTATGTATGTAATGAGGTTCATTTATTTATGCCCCCTCAGCAGTCAAGAATGAACTGTAAACGAGAGTGTGTCATCGGAAATGGTTTGAATGTGTGTACTAGAAAGATGTGATTGATAAAGCGTAAAGTGTAGAGTGTAAACACATGAGTGAATGAGTGAGTTGATTAAATATGTGAGTGTGATGAGGTCCATTTGAGATGTATACCCTCAGTAGTCAAGTATGGACCATGGAACTAGAGTGCGTCATAAGGTAATGACCACAACGTGTGAAAGTAGATGTCAAAAAGATATATCATGAATGTGTAGAGTAGATGTTGCATAGAAGGAGATGAATGTGCAAGGTGTGAAATGTGTAGTATGATGTGTAGTGTGTGTGAGGTTCATGTATATAGGACGCCCTCAATAGTCAAGTGTGAACCAACGCACAAGAGTGCATCATCGGGAAGCGACAATACTAAAGAGTGTCAAAATGTTTATGCGAAAATCTAGGTGTGAATTGATGTGAATACAAGACGTGTGTTGATGGCGGGGGAGAAGTAGGTTTAAACCCCCTCCAATTGTGTGGTGATGAATGTTTTATCCGATAAAAGTAAAGGATGAAGGTCCTCTACCCGATGTTTGTGGTGATGAAGGTGTGTGACCATGCTCTAAGAGTGGTGGTATATGAGATAGATGTTGCACAGTGAATGAAGTCTATATGCATGTGACCGATGAGCATATGGTGGGCACCTTTGTGTAACAAAATGTGGAGGTGATGGAGACCTATGTGAAGTAGATCATGGAGGTGATGGATTCCTATGTGGAGGAGAGTGCGGAGGTGATGGACACCTACATGGAGTGAAACGAGGTGGTGAAGTATGCCTGATATATGACCTATCTTGGTGATGGACCAAGATTGATGTATCGACTAATAGAGTGATGAGACCGAATAGGTCGTGTGCGAATAGGCAAGCTAGGATCTAGGAGCGGATTGTGCTTTAGGTTCGATAGGCCATGGGGAACTAGATGGTCTAGGTGACACGTGACACCCTCAAGAGGAGGTTGTGACCAAGAGGAGGAAAACCATTTATAGAGATCACCTGATTATTGTGAATGAACTTCAGACACAAGTGGTTAATGGAAATAATAGACTAAGACCTATGGATCCAATTGAGGCCTAAGAGCATGTTACACCCTTCAACTATTTGTGCTAAAAGGAAGGGCACAAGCATGGTGAGAGGACCAATAGTAACATGAAGTTAGACAACCCCATATGAGTTATCCATTGATATGAAATTTGTGAGAGTGGATAACTGATAGCAATAAGAAGTGGAACAAAACATGCACTGATAGGCCATGATGGATCAACTTTGGTGTTATTGATAGGGATAGATCCGATAGAAGCACTGACTGTAAGTGATCAGAAGAGAATGTAGCATGATAATCATGATCAAAGAAAGAAATGATTGGTGGAGAAATTTTAGCATGAGCAACTAGGAAATCAAGAGCCCCCGATGTAGGAGGAGGTATTGCATGATATGTATGATTAGTCAAGGAGTCACCGCTTTCTTGTCATGTTTTGGAAGTGGATTATTGAATATTTTGAGCTTATGATTTTCATTGACTGGTGTAGAGGTCATAGGCTCTGGAAGCTCAAGTTTGTTGTCATCGATAATATCTTGGATGATATTGTGAAGTTTGAAGCACCTATTTGTAGAATGTCCAACACATTGATGATAGTCGCATCGAAAGTTCTCATTGTAATTTCAACATTTTAGATGAGATGGGTCTAAGTCGAGTGGAGGAGGAATCATAATAAGATTTATCTCAAGAATTTTTGTAATATAAGTTGTGGAGCAATATTCAACTTTGTAAATGTATGCTTAGGTAGTTGCCATTGAAGTTCTTTGGTGTTGAAACAATGTTGATCATAACCTTAGCTTCAGTAGGTTTCATAGTTGGTTTAAAAGTTGATTTACTTTGAAAGCGTGTGTAGGATGAAGCTTGATCCTAATATTTAAGCTTACCTACAAATAAGAGTTTAATTTCGTGTAGCTTGAGAGTGTGACATAGTTGATCAAATTACGAGATGTCTCAAAGAGAACACTCTCTTGAAGAGGTGGAAATAAAATATGAATGAATAAATCTTGAAGCTCAGAGTCCACAAGGACATTAGACATCTTAACCAGGTTGTTCTTGTATTGTAATACATAATCCACTAGATGTTCGTTAGATCCTTGTTTAAGTTGGGCAAGTTGCATGTGTGAGATCTTATAGCCAGATATTGATAGAAAAAAGAGTAAGAAAAGCATCGACTAGATGTGTGAAAGATGTTACCGAGTGGACAGGTAGGTCATAAAACCAACGCATTGCATAATCATGGAGACTGCGAGGAAAAATCTTAGCTAAAAGAATGTGATCATCCACAAAATCTAGAAAAGCCACATGGAATGCATGAAGATGCTCTTGTGGGTCACCATGCCCATTGAAAATGGGAAGTTTGGGGTGACTAAATTAGGAGGAAGTGGGTGATTGAAAATGACGGGTGCAAAAGGAGAATGAAGGCATAGTGTCAAGTCCAAATATTGAGATGCGTGAGAAGTGGCTTGTTTTAATTGATGAATTTGTGCTCGAGGCTCTTGATAAAGATAGGCTAAATATTAAGTGCCAATGTAGAACTTGTCGCTTGTGAGACACAAGAGGTGGAGTGAAGTGATTGGTAGGAGTAGGAACAGAAATGGGAATGGTAGAGATAGGTGGAAGAGTGGAAGCAAATAGTTAAGAAGCAATGGAGGTTGAAATATAGGTGAAGCATTGAGCTCCACAAGGTTGGTGGCTTCCTCACAAGTAACGAATAAAAGCAAGTCTAAGTTCCATTGATGCTCAACGACATGATCATTAAGGTTTTTAAGGTGGGATTCAATAAGAGTGAGCCATAGTAATGAGAGAATAAGAGCCCTAAGGAGAAGGTGCATTCGAGCGTCGGGTTCACCAAAATGATTAAGCTAAATGTGAATTTTATGCCTAATCTGATGCTATTGTAGCAAAAATAAATATGCAATTAAGTACAAAAATTACACCCAAACAACTAAGCAATAAATTATGAACCCTAATTACAAGGAGGAGAGAGAGGTAGTTAGATTATTTGTAATAAAAATATGAGTGTGGCTAAGTGTTGACCAGGTGAATATGGTAGAAGCGAGTGTCACACGAGAGACCTAGAAAATGCAGATCTAAAAAGATAGGTTGGACTGTGGGCGCCCGAGAGGGACAGGGGCGCCCGTGGGCACCCCTAGGCCTGTTTATGGGCACCTAAGTCTTTGGAAAAGTTCAAAAAACCTCCTTTGAGTGGTCGTAAGATGTTTGTTGTTAGTATCCTTTGTCGCTTTGAGGTTACACAATGATCGTTTCGGAAATCAGAATGAAATATGAACCTGTAAAACCCTCAAATAGACATCAAATCCTAAAAAATAAAGATGTAGAATGAGGGGTCGGACTTTCCTCAGCGTCACAATGGTGAACTTACGACTGATCATTGTACTACATCTCAGACCTAATGTAGTTCTATGTGTGTGTGTGGAATCGTGCCCTAGGTGGCTCTTGTGCGTGTCGCACTTGATAACGAGAAAAGTAACTAGATGTAAAGAAATGTAATAGATGTGTGCATGGAATATAATGAACTTCCCTCCTATGAAGTGTATGTAGAATAACCAGCCCTTGTGTCCCTTTGATGGTGCTAGATGGATGTAATGGAGCTCTTAGATGCTTGATGGATGCAACCTTAGGTGGTGATAGTTAATGCTTAGTGCTTGGTCCTTTATTATGATCACATAACTTTATATTTATATGATTCCTTTGCTTGAATTTCATAATTAACCCTGAAAAGGCTGACTACCAAAAAGATAAGATGCTCAAACGGATAGAAAGGACCCAAAAAGTGTGAGTAAAGTACAAAGGGGACAGGGGCACCCAGAGGGGACAAGGGCGCCTGATGTTGGCATCCTGACTGGGCGCTAGTCTCCAAGATGATAAAAGTTGCAGATATAAAAGTCTGACCGACAAGTAAGGGTGTAAGACCAAAAGTGGTAACAAAAAGCAAAGAAAGGTGGCCAAAGACATGGGTTAATTAATACTCTTCTTACTTAGGAATCATATGAATAGTAGTATGTAATCAAGACTAGATAATTACCCAAAGTGTGTGATTTTGTGTCTACACTTCATACACTAAGAAACTATTTTCAATGTTATAACGGTCTTGTTCTCTATTTTTGTTTAAAGTCTTAACAAAATATACAACATTGAGAGAGTCAATCCCGTGAACTTTCGGACTCCAACATGTTTTTCTTAGTCAAGGTGTTGAGACCCACCGGTTAACATAAATATGGCTCAGGTTTAGTTTTAGTTTGGTTGATAGTCCGTCTCAGTTTTTGAAAATTAAACTTAGAGAACAATTTCATTTAAACACATAATTAGTGTATTTTAAGCCATAGGATTTTTACAGTAAGTCAACTACTTCCTTGCAACCTCTCATAGTGCTAAACATTAACAAGAAGGTTTTATTATGCAAATAAGTCCCTTTTAAATTTATCTCATGGTGAAACTATCCTACCAATTAATCATTTGGTTTTTTAATTTAAAATAACATAAATAAAACCTTAGTTTTTAATCACTAATAATGGTTTATTCCCTTTTTAATCCTCTTCGGCTCAAAAATATCATGAGAGGGTTGAATTCATGACCCCTCCCTTCAAGTCTAGAGTCTTATTTGTTTGGCCAAATAGTTAGCTTGATACACAAAGCAATATTTTTTAATGTTATAACCATCTTGTTCTCTATTTTTGTTTAAAGTCTTAACACAAAATATAACACTAAGAGAGTCAAACCTAATACCTTTTAAACCCAACACCCTTCCCTTATTCAAGGTGTTTGAGACCCATTGTTAACATAAATATGGCTCAGCTTAGTTTTAACTTGGTTGTCAATTCCTCGTAGTTTTTAAAAATTAAACTTAGAGAATAACCTGATTCAAACACCGAACTAGTTTATTTTAAGCCATAGGACTTTGCCAATAAGGCAACTAATTCATTGCAACCTCTCACAAAGATGAAACATTAACAAGAAGGTTTAGAGAAACCTATAATTAATGTTATGGTTTTATTGATTTGTATATCTTTGTTCTCTATTAACTTCTTTTTTACTCGAACCATGTTTTTCTCCTCGACATGTGCGCCCAATCCTCAATTCGGCGTCTTTATACTTTCTCTTAAGCTTCTCATATATATATGTATCCTCTAATATTTTTTAAAACATGTGTGCGTGAATGCATACAACCTATCCTCCTTTAATAAATGTTAATGGAGCTATTATTGGCCATTTATTCATGCATTTTGATTTGCATTACATTTTCTTTTGTAATTTTGGGTTAAACTACATGTTTATCTAGTTATCAATGTCTCTTATTAAGCGGTCACATTTTAAGCCTAAAAAAGTTTTTAACGTTTCTAATTTTGGCTTGTGAACTCTTGTTTTCTTTGGTTAAACTTATTTAGCTTCATATGTAATCGTTTAACTCTTTGTTAGTTTATCCTTTGTCACTGAAACTAAGCTTACCTCCATGTTCAGTGTATATTTGTTGCTTATGTCTCTATAGCTAAGTTTGGCTTTATTTTAAGTTTGGATCAACTAATAATTGTGGTAAAGGTTTATCAGAGTAGCGAAGTTCACTAAATGGCACCATGTGGTGGCCATTAGTGTTCCCTCGTCCCCTACAGCTTTAACCTTGACCGTGGTGACATTCATACCAAAGGGCTTCCGATTAGTGTCATGTTGCAATAATCTATGCGCCCACACTTAGCTAGTTATACGATCTCACTTATACCAAGGATCCCTTGATTGGTGCCATATCACACCAATCGGTGCCTCCATAGTATAATTTTTTACGTGAATAATATTCATGGAGTGAGGGTCTCCCAATCGTGTCATTCCACACCAATTATTTCCCTCGTCTCTCGCATTTCTTCAAGTCTTTGTGCTTATAACTAGATTAAATCAACGACAGTGATACATCACACCCATTGGAATTTTTATTAAATGGTTCATTTTCCATGTGTTCGTAGCCATTCATCACCAATGTGCACAAAGTGGCTCTCATTAGTCCTTTCGAGGTATGGTCAACTCACCAAATTTTATCCTACATTCTTTGTGGGCAGGACATTCTAGGGGTTTTAAATAATTTGAGCCATTTATAAGGCTTGTCCACAAAGTTATTTGTCATTCGCATGAGCAAGGCTCTCCCAACTTGATGATTTGTCTTCAAGTTAGGTAAGATTCAACTTAGGCTCAGTTTGACAATCTAATCAAACTCGAAAAGTTGTTAATGAGTTGGTTGAGTCTGTAGCTCAATTGACACATGCTTAGATCGGATATGCGCTTATAGATACACTAAGGTAACCTAACGAGTTGAAATTTGAGCTAGGTTCAACCGTAACTTGGATGTAGCTTGACTTATATATTAATCAACATGAATTGGTTAACTTGTTCGGTTAGCTCAACTCGAAAATAGCTTGACTAATAATGAACTCAGCTCGGTTGTAGCATGACTAACCTAGTTCCCCATTCAAATTGATGAAATTATTGAAATAATAGTTACTTGAAAAAATGAAATTATTAATATTAGGATTAAATCCCACACCATTTTTAATTAGACCTTAATAATACCCTTTTTCCTATCATATATGACAATAACGTAATCAAAAGTGTGTTATTGTTGTATAACAACAATATAATCGCTTGAATAATTATGTAATTGACATTGCGTTCCTCATTATAACTAGAACACACAACATTAAATCCATTATTGCAATGTAACTAACCAATCTTGTTGCACAAAGTGACACATTCAAAAGCAAGAATGAATCACACAAAATGGGTTTTATGACCAAAACTTACGGTTTAACACCATTTCACATGCACCAAACACACATGGCATATCTCTCTATCCGTACCCATTATCAACATCTTTCAATCTCTCCTCGATGATACCCTTTCTCGCTCCAGAGAATACCTGCACACAAGTAGACAATAATACCCAATGCATTATCCATTCAATATAATCAAAATATCATAAATGAATCATAAGAAATATATATGTATAAACAGTAATCCATAACTATAATATGAATCAAATCATCATCTATTGCTAATCAATCATTTATAATAACTCTTTCAATCTCAAAAATGTCATAATGCTTAATTAAATCGAATAATAATATGATGTATCGAATGTGGCAATAACCACTCGCCATAATGTTTCCAAAATAATAAGCACATAGTTATGGGATGTGACAAATAGTAATCATGGAAATGAATTTTCCATATAAAAATTCATTGTATAAGTTATATGTTGAATCTAAAACTAAAATTTGTAGTGTTTCCTTTCATGATTCAACCATTTGCATCGAATATATTTGTCATCAAGCTTGATAAGGGATCAAATTGAAATTTAATTATTTTCTCTTTTTAGAAACTTTGAAATTTTATCTACAAAGATTACCATGTGACTCTCCAACATGTAACTTTTTTCAACAACTCATTGCAATCATGAATTCTTTAAATTTTGAAATGTGTATCTTGTTGTACTACTACAACTCGGTTGTCTAAAGGCCTTTTTCATCTTATTAGTTTTTTCTTTGAATTCAATATGAGTCATCATGTTGGCCATTGTGTCTTTGGTGTTTTCATTGATGTAAAATTTAATTGATGGAAAATGGATTCTAGGTGTCATAGGTGTCTCCATGAGGTGTCATTTATAGTCAAATATGAAGGTTGATTGATAGTGTCTAGTTTTGGATTCTTCAATATGGTGTCTTGGAGCATGGTCTAGTATGCATAGTCGTAGTATGAGTTCTCCAAAGGTGGTATGAGATCTTCATGAGGTCAAAAATAGTCAAAGTAATGTCTAAGAGATGTTAATGGGTCTGTAAGAGGTCATCAAGGTCTGCTCATGAGAAGTTTGTGTTGAGTCAGTCATTCTAGGCCTAGTCCTAGACCTAGTGCATGGTGTATGACATAATATCATGAGAAATGGAGTAGGGAAGTCATGTACATGCATTTTAATTTTGTTATGATGTTTCATATCATGTGTAAGATGTGTTTTAAGTCAAGTATTTAGAGGTTTAGTGCATTTTCAAGGTCCATTGAAGCAAGTTTCTTGACAACAAGGTAAAAATTACATGTAAGTCATGGCGGTGAGAGATTTTTAGATGCATTTGAGAAATAATGAAATATGGAAAGTATGGAAGAGGTTGTTTATGGTGCTTCAGTTCAAATTTCAAGTCAAGGAAGTAAAGACAAAGACAAAAATGAGATTTTGGTCAAACCAAGTTTTTGAGAAGGAAAAAACCAACTCTATGGTGAAGTTCATTTGCTCACCCACTCATGCACATTTTGCATGGGGCCATGTGTCTTTCAGGTATATTAGTACATGGAGTTGAGAATCCAGATCAAGAATAATGTGGTCGAACGAATTTCAGACATTTATGAATGAATGTTAAGAAGGTAAGTTGGTTTTAAATCCTAATTAAACCCTCATAATAGAGTGATATGGAAACAATGCATGGTATAGTCTCCAAATGGATTTAGAAATCTGGTAGGATGACTTGGTGTGGTATAGTAATCTTTATGGCTACTTTGGTGGTGGTGGTTTCATGATCCAGTTGTTTCAGAAAGTAGGAGAAAACCCTTGTTTGAGCTGGAGGTTCCATGAAGAAAAGTGTATTGTTCCAAATTCCTTGGGAGATGTTATAAGTGGAAATGAAAAGTTCTAGGCATGTACAATGAAGAATTTTTGAGGTACGTGTCTATAAAGGTTCCCTGTTGCTTTTCACCTTAATGGATAAAACCTAGTCATGGAGGTTTGAGGTGAGTTTGATTGTTTTACATCATGGATCAGTGGTATTATTGATAGCTAGAATGATGTGTTTGAGTTCTTGGAATGGTATCAAGAATTGGTTTCTTGCATAATCCTCAATGGCCTAATTGGTCCTATTAGGATTTCCAAGATAGGTGATCAAACATGTGTGTTAGATCAGTTTTCTCCATGTGACATATGAATGTGATGAATTGAAAAGGTGTTTTAGGTCTCCCTTGAAGTGTTATAAGTCATTTCAGTGCTTAAAATTTTCATCGAAGGTGTTTGAGATCAGATCTCTCAAGACATGTTCTTGAGTCCTTGAAGTAGTTTTGACCAGTTCAAAGATTGAGTTGTTTGGAGGTCTTATGCCCTGTTCGGAGGATGAAACAAGTTGCATCGATAATATACATCATGATATTTCTATTGATGTGTGGTTTGTACCTTGGTGAGGTGTTTTGGTATGTGAACCATCTTAGTTTTGGTGACCTATTTCTAGGCATGATCAACATGCTTAAGCAAGGTAGGAGAAATGAATGTTTTGGAGTGTTGTGCCCTATTTGGTGGTGTCTCATGGACCTGGAGAGTGAGTTGGAGTCATGGTGCATCCATTCATGTGGCCAAGTCATCTTGATATGTGGTTTTGCTATGTGAAGTTGTTCACTCTTGTGGATTGGTTTTTGGTGCTTGAAGACCTAGTTTGAGTTGTTTGCTTCTTGGTATGCTTTATGGTGTTGGTAGTTGATATAGATATTCTTGTCCTTATTGATGATGTTTAGAATTTATGCTTTATGTGTCTTGAGCTTTTGGATCTTTTATGAATCTTCTATGTGTCTTTAAATCTCATAGCTCATTCGTTGGAGGAGAAGGATTTTGTTTTAAGACCTATTTGAGTTGTCTTGTGCTAGTTGCTATGTCTAGGCCCTTGCCGACCTACTTGGGTATCTTGGAGTGTTTTATATGATGTTGTAGGTGTGTTTTATGTTTGGTATGACTGACCATAATGGTCATGGTTGATCTAGAGGTGTTTATGAGCTAAGTTAGTTATAGTAATGACTTATTTATACTTCTTTGTGACGATGGGGGTGTGAGCAAGCTAGAGAAGGAAGAAAAAAAGAGTAAAGAGATGTCAAGTAAAAATTAAAGAAGAGGTGTGATGAGCTGATAAAAGTTGAAGAGCATGTGTGAAACTTCATTAGATGAAGGACCAGATTTTGGCAAGTAAGAAGGAGAGTTTTTTGAGATGGTTTGATGTGTATGGTGCTAAACTTGTGATCAAAATCAGTTTTGGGAACAACATATCTTCAATGATCATCCTTTTAGGTGGTTAGGTGGGTACTTAGTCATCTAGGGTGTTGTAGCCTCCTTGTAGGGTGGGTGCCCTACTAAATTAAGGTTTGGTGCTCCTTGTGGGATTGGTGTCTCACTAAATAAATCTTGTGTGATGTGTAATATTCATGCAAGTCCTTTGTTATGAGTAATATTAGCAAAGGTTTTAGTGGGTTTTCTTCCCCTTGAGGGTTTCCCACTTATATCTAGTGTCTTGTGTTCTCTCTCTTGTTTCATGCACTTGTAAATGATTGATACACAATTAGCTCACATGGTTTATGGATGTTGAATGAATGGTTTGAATGATGAATGTATGTAATGGAAAATGAAGAAATTTTTGTAAGACTGATTCACCCCCCCTCTCAGTCCATTGTGCTTTTAATAATTGGTATCATAGCTATGTCCTTGTGAAGCAAGTTTGACTACTTGAAGGAGATCCTCTTGAAGCACATGTTTGTTTGATCAAATGGGAGAAGAGATTTTTCCATACTAGGGTCCTATGTTCAATGAAACTAATTATTCCATATGGATATTCAAAATGAATGTCTATCTAAGTTCTCTTGGATATGAGGTTGATGTTAGATACATTGATTCATCACACCCCATGGAAGGAATTTCTAAGGATGTCCTTTAGAGATTGGAAGAATCTGTATTTTTCATGGTTGTAGAGTTTTATTAATCCAAGGGATTATGGGAAAAGTTGGAGTACTTGTATGAATATGAAATCGGTCCTTCTAGTAGTAGTGAAAATGATGTTACAAGTAGTTCAAAAGGAAAGAACCAAGATGGTGTGGTTGATTCTGATGAAGAAAAGGAAAAATATGTCTTCAAGGTAGAGTTTGAAGAAGTGAATGAATAAGATATGCAGGATGAGTTAGTGCTCCAAAGAAGAAAGAATATCAAGCTTGAATAAATCATCAAGGATCTTGAAGATGAAATAAAGTATCTAAAGGAAGAACTGAACCAAGTCTCTAACATGATGAAAAATTATGAAAAGTTTGAGAAAAACACAAGCAATCTTGATGAACTATTAAGCGATCAAAGACCCTTTAGTATTAAAACTAGTTTAGGTTTCAAATAAGAGACAAAGAAGGAAGAGATGCATGTTGAATCAAGTCAAGGACTTGCTAAAGTCAAAGAGGATGTCAAATATCACAAGAAATTTTTAGGCAAGCCAATGCAATGAAATTCACAAGTAAGTTCAATGGATATTATTATTCTTGCAATATCTTTGGTCATAGAGCTAGGATTTGTAGAAGTATAGTTAAGAATGCATTTTCATGGAGCAATGGCAGGATGATCATTCATATCAGTCAAGAGATATCACTTGTTATAACTATCATGGAAGGGTCATATAGCTAGACATTGTTTTCATGAATCACCAAGACAAATTTGGAGGAATAAAGGTAAGAATGAGGTTGTGTGTTACAACTACAATCTTGTTGGTCATATTGCTAGATACTACTATCAAGGACCACCTAGACAAAGAGATGGAGATTTTAGAGGTAAAAATTATATTATTTGCTTGAAATGTAAAAATGTTTTCCACTTTGCAAGGTATTTTAGGATGAAGATTAAAAACTACAAAAGAAAGGAAGCAAAGCATGACATAAAGGAAAAATGTATATATATTATGTAAAGGAGATAAAATCAAAGACAACTAAGCAAGTCAAATAAGAATCAAGCTCTTCCAAGGTATTCAAAGTGACTAATCATAAAAATCCAGCCAAGGAAGATGAACCCAAGAGAATGAAGCATAACATGAAGCTTGACCCTATGAAGACAGTCAATGATTCTTCAAGTTAAAACAAGAAGTTTGATCATGCAAAGGAGGTTAAGAAGAGTGATTGAAAGGCTGTGACTCAAGAAATCCATGTGTTTGACAGGGATCCTATCTATAGAGAAAGAAAAGGAGAAGATATACAAGGAGGACATCAAGCCTAGTGAGCCAATGAAGAGAAAAAGGGTTCTAAAGATCGATAACAACCTGGATAAGAGGAAGATGCATATTTGGGAATGTCCTAAGTTCTCGTGTCTTAGTGTCCTAAGATGCATTAGGTGTCTTCATCATGCTTCTTGAAGACATCCATAGCTTATGAGAAGAAATGTAGGTGCATTGTCATGTTGAAAGAACTGTAGCTGATGAGGAAAGGTATGTTTATGTTGGCTTAATCATTCATGTGGAAGTGCTCCTTAGAGATATGTTGTTAGTCATGGTCCTATATGCTTCAAAAGACGTGGTTGCATTCAAGAAGCTTGCATTATCTATATGGGTTTGTTTGATGTTAACTTCATGGTAGTATATTGAGATCTTAAGGTCAGGTGTGTGGTTGTGCAAAGATGTCTATGTTGTGATCAAATATGTCTAGGCTTAAGGAGAACTTGAATGAATGATATGTGAAAGGTCCTAGTCCTATTTCAAAGAAGTTTGTCCCAAGATTGAACATATCCTTATTTTCAGTCAAAGTCAAGCTATAAAGATGGTATGATGTTGTGTGTGTGTTCAAGAATTTTTATCTAAGGATGAGATAATGGTGTAAAGGTATTCAAGTGTGTTGTAAGAGAATGCAGGTTAGACACAGGTTGATGATCATGAAGAAGGTTAAGAGGTTGTATTTTTTGTTGATTCGGTGGTCTCAAGTAGCTATAAAGTAATGCTTACTCCAGGGGGATTTTGTTTGCCATCAAGAATGTCCATTCCTACAAAGCATGACTTACGATTCATCCTATTTCATGCCAAGAAAGTAACAAAGATTTAAGTAATAATTATAGAGTGTATTATCCTTGGAGGAGCAATACTGAAATCAAGGTCTAAATGTAAAGTGGATCTGACTATTAAGTTGTTAGTAAGGCCTGCATGAAGGAGTTTGTGACATCGTTTGAAGAGTATATGTTATGATGATTATAATCTCAAGTCATGAATGAACTTGCTTATATGAATTTCATGGAGCAGAGTTGAAAGAATCACAATACATGATGAAGTGAAGTCTTAGTTATCTTACTTAATCATTCCATCTTATGCATGATATGATGTTTCTTTCAAGGTATGTTGACTTGTGTTTCAGTTTTGATTCTTGTGTTGAGGTGTATCTAGTGTAATCATGCATATTGAAGATTATATGAAGACTTTATGAGATGGGTTAAGCATTTTTAGAACAGTGAAGGAGGAAAAGAGTGAAGAGGAGTTTGCCATATATTTTCCATATACAAGGTGAAGGTGTATGCATGATCCTTTCCATATACTTGGTCTGCATCTTGTCGTGCATGAGTTGAAGAGGAGCTTAAGTGCTCACATACCTAAGAAGGTGTAGCTAGAGGTGTTGAAAATCATGTATGGTTGAAGTATGACCGAGAATAATACTCCGTTGAGTGTTTTTATGGCATGTAACAGTATATGAAGACCTCATTTGTCCGAAATAAATGATAATGATCCTTCATATGCTATCTAAGGTGTCCAAGGTTTCTAGAAAGGCTTGTTTAGAAAATTTGTTGATTGATTGAAAGCATATTGAAAGATGGAGTTAGACATATGATCAAATGAGTTGTGATTTCATGAAAGGAGGTAGAGTACACTAAAATTTTGTTTGGATTGTAATATTAAACATGATCCATTTCCATGGCGGTTTCTCAAGATAGGTTATCCTATATTTTATTTGATAGTGAGACTATGAAAGTATGTTGTTAGGGGGAGGATTTAGATGATGTTTTATATGCTTGGTATGCTCCTATTGTAATAAAAAACTTGGCAATTTTATTTTGAAGGAGTTCTTTAGGGCTCATGGTCCTAAGAGTAGTTATACTAGTGGTTGGAGGTAGATTTTGTGGATTTAGCAAGGTACATAACTAGAAGATGGTGTATAATAGGTATGAGGACAAAATATAGTGAATATACTCTCAGTGCAGCTTTGTGCATGATCATTTTAGGTCCATGGATCTCTTTTGTAGTGTTGAAGATAAGAAAAGAAAAATACAATCCAAGGGGGATCTTGTGAGAAAGTAAGTCTATTTGTGCATTGTTGTCATTGTGTCTTGTTATTGGTTTTCATGTTGAGTTGTCATAATACCTTTTTCATAGATGTCAAAGGGGAGAGTAGGCTCAAAAACATGAAAAATAAGTCTTGTAGGTGTTTGCATTCATGGTTGCCATCAATGTTTCTGAAGGTGGTTGTTATCAATGAAAAAGGGGAGATTATCAACCATTTTGTCTTTGGTGTTTTCATTGACGTCAAATGTCATTGATGGAAAAGGGAGTCTAGGTGTTATAGGTGTCATTCATAGTCAAACATGAAGGTTTATTGGTAATGTCTAGTTTTGGAGTCTTCATATGGTGTCTTAAAACATGGTCTTGTATGCATGGTCATAGTATGAGTTCTCCAAAGGTGATATGAGGTCTTAATGAGGCCAAACATATTCTGAGTAATTTCTAAGAGGTGTTAATGAGCCTATAAAAGGTCATCATGGTATGTTCATGAGAATTTTGTGTTGAGTCAGGTCATTCTAGGCCTAGTCCTAGACCTAGTGCATGGTGTATGGTATAATATCATGAGAAATGGATTTAGTGCATGTTCAAGGTCCGTTAAAGCAAGTTTCTTGACAACAAGGTAGGAAAGTACAATTAATTCATGGTGGTGAGTTTTACATTTATTTTATAAATAATGAAAGATGGAAAGCATGGAGGAGGTTTCTATGGTGCTTCATGTAAAATTTCAGGTCAAGGAAGCAAAGACAAAGCAAGAAAATGATATTTTGGTCAAACTAAGCTTGAGAAGGAAAAAACCAACTCGATGGTGAAGTTCATTTGCTCACCCACTCGTGCACACTTTACATGGGGTCCTATGCCTTTTAAGGATGTTATTACATGGAGTTGAGAATCCAAAGTAAGAATAATGAGATCAAATGAATGTCGACATTTATGAACGAAGGTAAGTTGGTCTTAAACCCTAGTTAAACCCTCATAACAGAGTGATATGGAAGAAATGCATGATATGGTCTCCAAATGGATTTAAAAAGTTGGTATGATGACTCAAGGTTGTAGAGGACTCTTCAGGACTCCTGATGGTGGTGGTTTCATGATCCAGTTATTTCAAGAAGTAGGAGAAAAACCTTTGTTTTGTGGATATTTATAGTTTTAGGCATGATTTGGAGGTTTCATGAAGAAAAGTGAATTGTTTAAAATTCCTTGGAACATGATCTAAGTGTCCATGAAAAGTTCCAGTGTATATAGTGAAGAATTTTTGAGTTTCGTGTCTCCAAATTTGCCCTACCACTTTTGGCCTTAAGGGCTAAAACCTAGTCATGGAGGTTTGAGGTGAGTTTGATTGTTTTACATCATGGAGAAATGGTTTTGGGTCGCAAATTGATTTTTGACACCTGGTATGACATGTTTTAGTTCTTATAATGGTATGAAGAAGTGGTTTCTTTCATAAGCCATAATGGCCTAATTTGTCCTATTAGGATTGCCAAGATAGGTGATTGGGATAGGTGTGTTAGATCAGTTTTCTCCATGTGACATATGATTGTGATGAATTAAATAGATGTGTCAAGTCTCCCTTAAAGTTTTCCAAGTGCTTTCAGTGCTTTGAAGTTTCATTGAAGGTGTTTGAGATCAAATCTCTCAAGATGGGTTCTTGAGTCCTTGAAGCAATTTTGATAAGTTCCAGAGATTGAGTTTTTGGAGGTTTTATTCCCTATTCCAAAGGATGAAACAAGTTTCATTTGATAGTAGACATCATGATATTTCCATTGATGTGTGGTTTTTTCCTTGGTGAAGTGTTTTGGTATGTGAACTATCTCAGTTTTATTGACCTATTTATGGGCATGATCAACATGCTTAAGTGAGGTAGGAGAGATGGATGTCTTGGAGTGTTGTGCCATGTTTGGTGGTGTCTCATGGACCTAGAGAGTGAGTTGGAGTCATGGTACATCCATTCATGTGGCCAAGTCATCTTGACAGGTGGTTTTTCTATGTGAATTTGTTCACTCTTGTGGACTGGTTTTTGGTGCTTGAAGACCTTGTTTGAGTTGTTTGCTTCTTAGTGTGCTTCATGGTGTTGGTAGTTTATATAGAGCTTCTTGTCCTTGTTGATGATGTTGAGAAGTTGTTCCTGATATATCATGATATTTTGGAGCTTTGGTGAAGATTTTATGTGTCTTTGAAGATCATATCTATTTCGTTGGAGGAGAAGGATTTTGTTTTAAGACCTATTTGAGTTGTCTTGTGCTAGTTGGTGTGTCTAGGCCCTTGCCGACCTACTTTGGTATCTTGGAGTGTTTTATATGATTTTTTAGGTGTGTTTTATATTTGGTATGATCGACCTTAATGGTCATGGTTGACCTAGAGGTGTTTATGCACTAGAGTCATTTATATAAGTGAGTTGTAATGACTCATTTGTACTAGTTGTAATGATGGGGGTCTAAGTGAGCTAAATAAGGAAGAAGAAGAGTAAAGAGGGGTCAAGGAAAAATTCAAGAAGAGGTGATGAGCTAGAAAATTTGAAGAGCAGGTGTGCAAGTTTATTAGACCTAATCAACAAAGGAAGGACCAGATTTGAGCGAGTAATAAGGAGATAGTTGTTTGAGAGGATTTGATGTGTATGGAGATGAACTTGTGATCACAATCAGTTGTGGGAGCAACATATCTTCAGTGATCAGCCTTTTTAGGTGGCTAGGTGGGTGCTTAGTCATCTAGGGGTTGTATCCTCCTTTTATGGTGGGTGCCCTACTAAACTAGGGGTTGGTGCCCCTTGTGGGATTGGTTTCTCACTAAAGAAATCTTGTGTGATGTGAAATATTCATACAAGTCCTTTGTTATGAGTATTATTAGAAGATGTTTCAGTGGTTTTTCTTCCCCGTGATGTTTGACCAGTTATATTTGGTGTCTTGTGTTCTCTCTTTTGTTTCATGCACTTGTAAATGATTGATACACACTTAAGTAGCTCACATGATTTATGAATGTTGAATGAATGGTTTGAATGATGAATGCATTTAATGGAAAATGAAGTTAAAGTTTTGTAGGACTGATTCACCCCCCCTCTTAGTCCATCGTGCTTCTAACAATCCACTACTCGAGTTCTTCATTATCCTTTTTATCAAAACAAATCCTTGAACAATGAAACTCTCTTAGTCTATGAGTTCTATTTTATTTGGAGGAACAAGGGAACTTAAAAATCATAATAAACATTTTATCTAAGGATGTAAGCACAAGTTTGTGCAATCAACATGAACAAACAATGAAAGAAATAAGAAAGAAAATAAAATAGAAGGTCAACAAGGTTATGTTGCATATGTACAATTTTCTTATGTAGAAATAACGATAATATATTTTAGTACATATAATTAATTGGGTTGAGAAATTTATCTCCATCATATGTGGTAAGCTCAAAAGAATTACTTTGTTTGCACTCAGTGATTTGGTATGGCCCTATCTTAAGTGAGTTAAATTTGACATAATTGCTAAGATTCACTCTGTCTTCATCCATTTTTGACAAAAACTTTTTCCCTTAAATCATGTAGACCGACCTTCTTATCAAACATTATATTGATGACATGTTGATTGCTTTGGAACTTCTTTCTCTATTTCTCTCTCTAGATTCAACAAGCTCGACTAGCTCTGTCAATCTAACAATCATAGAATCATGGTGCTCAAGCCCCATCCATTATGTGAATTTCAAGGTTGGAATCTTAATTACAATCAATAACTTGGATTTTTTCCATAAACCAACATGTAATGAGAATTATTAAGTGTTTGTTTAAGAGTGATTTTGTCTACCCTTAGAGCTTCTTTTACTTTGGTATGTCATTGCCTTTGATTGTATTCAATTTTTCATTTTCATAATACTCATCAAATTCCTATTTGTAAATTTGTAAGCCCATTCCTCTTGGGGTGGTAATTGGAAGACCTCTTTACAAAAATACCACGATTGAAAGAAAATTATGACATATGTTCAAAAAAATGTTTTAGCATTATCGCAATAATTGTCTTAGAAACTCCAAACCTTTTCATTATGCTTTCCATAAAATATATGATGACTATTTATGTTAATTCCCTCAAAGGTACTACCTCATTCTATCTTGTAAATTAGCCTATGGTTGTAAGAATCCATTTGTGACTAATACTCAAATGCAGATTAATCATTCCAATTAAGTGTAAACCCCATTGAGAAAGTCGTTGGTATGCTAAAATTGGTTACAATGGAAGAGGCACTTTCTTTTTCTAACTAATAAAAACAAGCAATATTTGCACTTCTTAAGTCAAATGAGTGAATATGAGAATATGGTTGGCCGATAGTAATATGATAGTTCATGAAGAATCTTAACTTGTTGTTCTCCGTAGGATGGGAAACTTTGAGGATTTTATAGATCATTTTGTTGAACTTTGCTACAAACTCCCTCATTGGTTCAAAAGGATCCTTCTTTAGTTGAGACCATTGGGCCAAAAGGGTGTGGGCATATTTGGTAGGCTTGAATCTAGTTTCAAACTTGGTCTTCATATCACTCCAGTTAGTTATAGACCTACTCGGAAAATGGTAGAACCGGTCAGCGACTGCATCTTGCAAAGATTCCACAAGTAGACGAACAAAAACATCTTCGTATCCTACTCCTAGGACTCCAAAAGTAGTTATGAAAGTTGCAATGTGGTCATTCGGGTGCTTCTTCCCATCACCGTAGAACTTAGGAAAGTTCTAACATGACCCTATTGGTAAATTGTACAAAGGTGGGTTGAGAGATAATGGACTTGTGTTTTTTCCTCAGGGCAGTGGTGTTTGTTGAGCCATTTGTGGTTCTTATTCTTCTTCTATAACTTGTTCCCCAAACATTTCTACTTTGGTTCTTCTTGTTCTCCTTCTCTTGGAGGAGTGAAGTGTAATGGTTCTTCTGTTGTTTCAACAAGGGGAAAATTAGGATCAAAATCTATAAGATATTCTCGATCACTTTTCCTCCTTACTTGATCAAGGGAAAGCTTGAAATTTTATCTTTGTTGTTGTTCAAAGGTTGGGTCTGTGATGACACTAGCCCAACTAAATCTTGTGTACCTCCTATCATCCAGTTTGCAAACTTTAAATCAACTCAAATCTGAATTTTATCAAGCTCTTTTTTTTTTAATTTAAGCTTGCCTTTCTCTTTCCAAAGCTTCTACACTTTCTTCTTCAGAATCCAAAATTCTTGTAGTTGCATGGTAATGGAAGAAATTTACTCTATTATGCCAAATGGCCTCCCTCAAGTCCGATGTAATATCTTCTTATGTATGGAAGATAAGTTCAGGTCTTAGGACTGGGGATGACCAGAATTGCCATTAGTGGAAGGCATAAGGCTCAATGGATTTTTAGTTTTCAGAAAAAAATTTGGTTTTTTTTAGGTATCTGATTTTTTTGTATTTTTGTGGAATGTATAAGGGTGTAGAGCAACAAAATGAGCCCCACAAAGTGGGTGCAAAAATTGTTGGTGAAATATTTTTTCGCAAGGGTAAATTATGGGATTTCACTAACGATCTGGGACTAGGTCCCTCTGATTGAATGGGGTAGATCCATTTATTGAATGTAAAGAAACAACTATAAAATAAAATAATTTGTAGGGGTGGCCCATAGACCGGGATCACTCAAAAATACTTACCTAAAGCTATGTAAAATGCTTGTATGGAATAGAAGGGAGGAAATTGCTTAGAGAGAGACAGAGATATGAAAGGGAAACAAGAGGGGGATTTTAACCAACAAATAACATATCTGAGTTTATTGCATTAAAATCAAAATATTTCACTTACATCAATAAGAATAAATCATTCACATATAAAGAGGAACAATCAACAAGAAACACAAAGTTTTATTGTATCATGTTGCACAATTTACAACTCTCTTGGAGTATAAGTTGAGATAGAGCCATAATTTCAATAGATAAGAGAATAGAGGAAATGAAGGCAATTTTTCCTAGAAAGACAATAGGAGCTAGTAAACAAGAATTAACCATCCCCTTACAATGAGGAGGTCATCTCCTTTTATAACTTTACAATTCATCTCTTCATCTACCCCCCACATGACTTTTCATATTCCCATTACAAGTGACTTTTCAAATGTCCTTAGGAAAGACAAAATAAGTCCCCTTTTTATAATTGCAAAAGGGAATTTTACATTGCACAAATATTACATAGTCACTTTAATGAATAAGAAAAAAAATCATTATTACACACAATGAAGAATTAAAAGAAAGGGAGTAGAAAAAGAGTGAGAATAGAAGGAGAAAGAGAATGGAGAAGGATGAAGTAGCTCATCAATTCATGAAGATCCTTCCTATGATAAAGATTCCACCTCTAATGAATCATGTGGAAATTCAAGTGGTTTAAACTCGAGCCCTTTCACTTCTATGAAAAAATGGACCGTTGTCGGTGTGATCTTCTTTGATTGAGGAATGTTTACATACCCCAATTTGTTTATCCAAGCCTCTGGAATGTGGCTTATCCTCTTGCACTCAGTAAACTAGTTTTGCGATCCCAAGAAATGTTTGAAATAGAGCCATGGATTTCTTTGAGTGACTCCATGGTTTCTTTGTTGAAGGAGAAGGGATCTCCTACCTCCTTTCAAACCATTTCTTGAAAAGGATTCATGATCTCTTCCAAAGATGTGTTTACATTGTGAGAGGGCTTGAATCTTTTGTACACATTTGCTTAGAGCTTCAAGAATTTCTCAAGCATTTTCCTCGCACACTTTGATCTCTTCCAAAATATCTTTCAAGGTGCTTTGCACCTTGCAGCCATGGTGTGGAACCAAATAGGGAAAAAATTCTCGTTCGAGTCATGAACACATTTTTTCTTATCAATAATGAGGAGTCAATACTCCACATTTCAGAGGTCAATGGGAAAACACTATCCCATATTATATTTTCTTTCTCCATCTCCACCCTGGTTCCTATGATTCTTGAGATGGTACTTGAAATGAAGTGGAATAAGGAGAGGACCTCAAGAAAAATAACATTCCCCTTTTCAATGATTTTACCCACCCACTTTTCATTTTCCCTCCCCTGCACTATGAATCCTTGGGCTTGTTTGAGGGTTGTTGATAAAAGTTGCTAATGGGGGAAACTACCTCAACTAGAGGCAAGGATGATGACCCTAGTTCCAAGAATGACTGCACATTTGAAGAAAATGTCCTCACTTGTTCCTCCAATTTCATCCCCATTTTAAGATGAAACAAGGGAACTTTATTTATTTATTTATTTTTTATACAAATGAATTATATAATTCAAACACGTTCAAGTTTTAATAATTGTTCTCATTCAACTAATGCAATTTGGATCACACAATTTCTTTTTAAAACCAATGTTCTCTGCTCACATACTTACAATAGGAACACACATTCAATGCCATTCAATCATATAATAGATACCATATGCTGCTGTATAAATGACTCAAGAACTACCGATCTCCCATTTCATGGCTCGAGTTTCAACATCTCTCATTTCATGACTCGCGACTTACCGATCCTTCATGTTAATCCGTGCATTGATAATGAATATACAGGGTTCTTTTACCATTTCCGGTTATCGAAGTGATCCATTTAAGAAGCCTATTTGAATATCTGTTACCGATATTCGTCTGACATCCTGCATCTTAAACTAGGTGATTAGGACAACGCAACCAAAGACTTGCGATACTTTGGCCAAAGATTTTCACATGCTTTGCATGATCATATTCCTAGACGTGGTACACATCATTGGAATACGTCCTTCACCTCACTTCATCTATTATCTAGAATGGTCTTTCCTGGTCTCTTCCAGTCCCTCCATTTTAAGGTCAAGCTCTAACCCCAACTAGCAATATGAACGAGTATAGGAAGTTACTCATGGTAACTAAAGATACGCAGACATACGGTGTCGTCCCCTAATGACTCCATGTGTCTAGTTACCTTTAGTCCTCCGGAGTCACTCCGTATACGTGATCACATTCCTATCCCCAACCAAGAACTTAGTATCCAGCTTATGTAAACTTGATGAATTAATTCGGGAGGGCATTGTAATATGTCAGCTATAACATTGTGTCATCATGAAGGCCCCGCCTTCATGAAGACACCATATTGTAGCTGGCGTATGTCAATGTCCTACGGAATCCTCTCATCGAGAGTACACATCCACTCAAGTGTGACTTGGTTATAATCTTAATATTTAAGATCTACTTTCAAAGCCATGCCGATCCTTAAACCTCGTTCTCGTTATAAACAGATGTAGCTAAGAGAGACTTAATCTGTCTTCTAGCTTAATACGCATCTCCTCCTTCATACCGAAGGGTTGCATATTCTATTCTTGGTTCTTTTCTTAATCTTCGACTAATCAGTCCATTATCGATAAACTTAATAAGTTTAACCTATTAAACTTAACCAAGTTTTTCCACAACCGTAAACAAATTCAAATTCCATCTTATTAGACATCATTTAAACGAGGTCTAATTCTAAATGAATTTATTCATTTATCCTCCTTAACCTTACTTAGTTAAGGTCTCACATAATAGATATGTTTTCCCATATCTATATTTTCTGAATTTAAACATTCGAGGCTATTAACGGAGTCCGAATACAAGGTTCGGCTGCTCCTAAGTTATTTGATATTCCTTAGCTTTCAAGCTAATCCCGAATACCTTTCAATTAGGAGATCATGCTTACCTAAATCCTTTTAATGTCAATTTAAAATTCATCTTAACCCAAGTATGAACTAATTGTACATTTCAACGTAAAGGTTACATTCAGGTAAGAATAGATGTTATTTCCTTTAAAATTCATCCATTAACATTGGATAATTCCAAATCAAGGAATAATGTTATATTCTCAAACTTATTCAACAATATCAAACTGATATAGTCATTAAAAATATCACACTTTTACTTGTATTCATCCACCAGTTTTACAATCTATACATTTGCCAGTCCAAACGACTGGACTTTGTTTATATCAAACAACATTACAACTTATAAAGATAGAAGGATGTAATTTCTTCCTTTCTCATTTCCTCGTAAGGAAGTAATAGCTATCAAAATAGTCCATCTTCAGTTAATCAAAAGAAGTATCAGAAAACAACCATGTCTTCATTTGTAATCAAGTTCCATCTATAAAATTACTTGCACGGGTCAGTTCATTGAACTGAGCATATTAAGCACTTGTCATTAAAATGAGGTGCTTTTAATTAACTGTCTCAATAAAAGAACCCTACTTTTATGAAACGTTAAATGAACATCATCCTAGAATTAAGTACCGAAAAGAATGAACAACATAACAACTCAATCATCAAATTACCATCCCAATCAAACAAGGATTACTGCCCTCTTTCCCGAATAATTATTACAAGAAGTAATTTCCTTCAAACAGTTCCAGATTACAAACATCTGTAAGAACTAAAACACAATTATGCAAACTGTTGTTCTAACATAAATGCTATCAATTCCATTCCCTTACATTAGTTAGAGAAAGATTCACAATTAGATTTTTAATAAGACTTCCAAAGAGAACCATTTCCTTTCCTTTCATGCTACTCCTAATTTCAACAATCAAACGCTCAAGGAAGAGTAAACAACAATTAAATGCAGATGTTTAAAGCAAGACAGTACAAAAATTCATTTCATAACAGTTATAGATTTACCAACGGTGTGAAAGAAGAAATGAACACCAATTCAAATTATCCATCCACACTCTTTTTCTTTTCTCATAGCTGTACTGAGAATTTAATCCAGACGTGATACCAATCAATGGTAACAATTCAAAGGGAAATAAATAAAATCGTTAATTGAATACAAGGAAGAAGAATCATATTACCTCTTTGCACTGTTTAACCAAATATCCACTTATTTAGCACAGACATGATCCAACAATATGATTCATTCCGCATAATATAATTCCCTTTAAAATAATTCACTCTACAGACATTTATGTCTTTATAACATATAGAGTGTACAACAACCACAACAAGTCACATTTTCATCCTAATAATGAGAGAATTCACCTTCCAACAACAAGTAATAAATCCATTCATATTCTGCTTTTAATGAAAACGATGAAAGGCCCACAATCCTTAAAATTATATATATGTGTGTGTGTGTGTGTATCTTGAGTTCAGCAAGACCCAATATAATTTGCATGCTCTCTACTCAATCTATTATATAGATTGATTTTCTGTTCCTCATCAGATTAAAAACTTCCTTCCAAACAGTCCTAAATGAATACCAAGAACCAACAGGTAGAATACCATATCAAATTAGTACAACAAAGTAAGATGCTACTATAACCTTACTGTCCCAGGGAACCCGTATTTTATGCAATGAAAAATATCAAGGAATTATAACTCGCATAATAGTCTATCAACATCACCACAAATTTGTTTTTCCCAAACGTTTCCACACACTGAACTCAGAAATACAATATTCGCATAACAATACCTTTATCAATGCAAACCCGCATAGGGTAATAGATGCGCAAGCAAGGTACAGTCAAAACAATCTCAAACAACAAGCCAAATCTCATTTGTTTCATTCATTTGCACAGAAATATTTAGCCATGTTCGTTTTCATGATGACAGTTCAAACTAGAAGATCAAACCGCATCCAATAATGCACAATAAAATCCTCTTTCCATTACCTTCAGATTTTCAAAACAGCAAAGAGAAAACATAATTCATTAATGATTTCAATAAGAAGAACAATCATTTTCATCAAACACCCGAGAATACCCAAGTCGTGTTCATTCTTATAAGGACAAGCTTCAACCGCATACACAAAAATATCTCATCCTTTCATTTTCACAAGAATGCTCAGAACGCACAAGTGATATTCACTTAGCTAATATATTTATTAGCACAACCCATAATGGTAATAAAACGAATACCCAACACTGTCAAAATGAACCACACAGCAAGGACAGTTTATTCAACTTACTCATTATGCAAAGAATGCTCAAGTCACATACAACAAAAGAAAACGACTCAACCCAAAATCATCTCAACATAATAAATTAATCAAATAACCAAAACCCCCATCATAAGAGCAGGGTTGTTTTAATGAGACTATTAAGCAAAAGCAAATGGTTTAAGGAGAAGGGCTTAACATGCCTGGTTTTTTTTTTTGCGATTTGAAGAAAACCGTGCCCACTGGAGTTGTTTCTCTCCACGGCGTCCTCGATTGGGCTTTCCAACCAGTCCCCTAACTTCCACAGGCTCCAAAATAGCCTCGCTTCTCCAAGAACAGAGATAATAACCAAATTACAGCAGGTTCGATAGAACCA
This sequence comes from Taxus wallichiana var. yunnanensis, assembly GCA_018340775.1. Classification (NCBI taxonomy): domain Eukaryota; kingdom Viridiplantae; phylum Streptophyta; class Pinopsida; order Cupressales; family Taxaceae; genus Taxus; species Taxus wallichiana. The sequence continues at coordinate 144,260,722 of CM031236.1, forward strand.
TGGAAGAACAAAATGCAGAGCAACTAAAAACCCAATGCACACAACAACAAACAAACTTCCTTCACAAACCTCTTTCCAAGGCGAGCTGGTCACTAAGACCAATGCCATTGAATGCATTGAATGCATTCCTTTTTCCTTTTTCCTCACGCCACCGCCGACTCAAGTTGGTGAGTTTCTAATTTCAAATTTTGCTTGCAATCATAGTTTAGCCTCATAACTAGTTGATACCTCCAACTTTTCCATGTTCCCACCAATTTTGGCGCTGCAACCTGTAAGGACGCCATTCATTGTCCTAATAAATTTCCAACCTTCCCTCCTTATCCTTTCCTTCCACATGGGTCCATGCGTCCCCTTCCTTAGGTTAGGATTAGTTTAGGATTTTAATAGTCCATATCTAGGTCATTCGCCTAGTTCGTAGGTTAATAGAATTTATATCTATTTTCACCCTTATAAAATCTAAAATCCATATAGGATAGTAGTTAGGGTATAAGATAAAACTTAGGGGTAGGTTAGGGTTTAATCTCCTAATATTTAATTAATTAGTTTCCAATCAAGTCTTTCCGCCTTAATACCATATTCAACACTACGCAGACGTTTCGTCCCATGTTCCACATACTGTGCCACTCGCATCCGTGCCTTTATCGCCTTACGCGGTCTAGCGTTACAACGGTGTGTGGTTTGAGAATCAAACCTTTTTCATCGGGCATCTACGTGCTGATTTTTATACCTGTAATCGTGTCAGCAACATTTATATCAACCTTCACTGCTTTAGAAGTAAATCAACAAAGCGATCACAAGAAGGCCACAACATACCTTGATCAATGGAATTGATTCAAGGTGTGTCACAACCAACGAATAGAGTTCATCAAGCATACGACAAGTTTGTTGTCTCATCAAAGAATCACACAAGCAATAATAACTTTTTTCCCAAGTAAACAAATTACAAAAACAAGGGTCCGATTAAGAACACATTCCTTTAAGATCAAAGATATATCTTAACATGTTTATCTTCATTTCAGCAGTTACAATATTATGAAAAGTAATTACCATGATAACTTACAAAAATCAAGGCGTTACATTCCTCCCTTCTTAAAGAATCATCGTCCCGATGATCAAATTAACCAATTCAAGGAGTTTCTAGGACAAAATTCAGTTATTGTCCTTCCATTCATAAGTTCATACCAAAAATAGATTCACTCTTTAAAACAATGTTTTAAGATAACTGTAAAATAGACCAATAATTGTCTAAATTTGGTAGAATTATCAGTTTTTCAAATTTCAATTTCGATCAAACAAGTATGGAAAAGCAGATCTCATTTCTTCGAGATTTTCCCAAGTTGCACTTTCTTCGCTAAACTGGTCCCACTGGACCTTACATTGATTCACTTCGCGATTTCTTAAGTACAACTGGTGAGTTCCCAGCACTCGAATGGGCTTAACCACGATTATTCCTGGGTCTTGACCTGCAAGGAATTCCAATTCAGCACATGTGATAAATCTGTTACATGTATTTCTTAAGCAAAGAAATATGAAAAACATCATGCATTTGTGATAAAGCAGGAGGTAATGCTAGACGATAAGCTACAGGGTTGATTATTTCAACAATTTCAAAAGGTCCCACGTAACGTGGCGACAACTTGGCAGCCTTGCCAAAAGTTATTGAGCTCTTTTTCGGCTTAACCCGAAGAAAGACCTTCTCACCCAGTTTATAATTCCTATCAACCCGCTTTAAGTCTGCATAACTCTTTTGCCTATTGGCAGCCTCCTTTAGATGTTCCCGAATCATTTTGATTTGTTGTTCCATTTCCGTGAGGATTTCTGGCCCAATTACCTCTCTTCCTCTCAACGCTCGTCCCAACTAATGGGGTTCGCATTTTCTTCCATACAATGCTTCAAAAGGTGCCATTTTTAAAGAGGCGTGGTATGTATTATTGTAGGCAAATTCAACCAGCGGAAGGTATTCCTCCCATTTATACTGCTGGTCCATGCAATACATTCTTAACATATCCTCTAAAACTTGATTGACTCTCTCAGTCTGTCCATCCATCTCCGGATGATATGCAGAGCTGAAGTTTAATTTAGTTCCCAAGGCCGCATTAAGCGTTTGCCAAAACCTTGATGTCATCCTCGGATCTTTGTCCGATATGATCAATTCGGTATTCCATGCAATCTGAAAATTTCATGTACAAATCTTCTTGCTAACACTAGTGCATCGTCTTTCAAATTACCAGCAATGAAGTGTGCCACCTTGGTTAATTTGTCAACGACAACCAGGATGATATCATGCTTATTCCTTGACATAGGCAATCCTTGAACGAAATCCATCGTTATCACTTGCCATTTGTACTGTGGAACGCTGTGGGGATACAATAATCCAGCGGGATGCATATGTTCCGCCTTAACACGCTGACATTCCAAGCAGTGTGTTACAAATTCCACCACATCCTTTTTCATTCCCTTCCAGAAGTATTGCTGCTTAAGATCAACAAGCATTTTCGTAATGCCAGGGTGTCCAGAAAAAGGTGAATTATGAAATTCAGTTAACAATTTCCTTCTTAAATCATTTGCCAAGGGTATATATACCCTGTTTTCGAACCTCAGAATTCCTTCGCTATCAAAACGAAATCCTTTATACCTCACATCCTTTGGATCTGCAGCAAGTGCTATTTTGACTTGCTGGAAATAAGGATCTGATTCCAAGGCGTCTTTCACCTCATCCTTAAACTGAGTTCTTAACGTTATAAGAGCAGAGATGTGCTTCCTTCGACTCAGAGCATCTACCACTCTATTTTCCTTGCCTTTGATGTAGCTTATATCAAAATCATACTGAGACAAAAATTCTAACCATCGTCGTTGTCTTGCATTCAGATTTAGCTGAGTAAAAATATACTTCAACCCCAGATGGTCAGCTTTTAACTCAAAAGGTTTGCCTAAAAGGTAATGCCTCCACATTTGAAGTGCATGTACAATGGCAACGAGCTCTAGGTCGTGTGGAGCATAATTTTGTTCATGTAACTTAAGCTTTCTGCTTTCATAAGCTATGACATGGTTATTCTGTAACAGAATGCCTCCAAGGCCTTCTCCCGACGCATCCATTACAACCGTAAAATTTCCATTTGATCTGCACAGCTTAAAATAGGTGCTGAAGTTAACTGCTCCTTTAAATTTTTAAAGGAAGATTCACATTTGTCACCCCGCATAAATTTCTTATCCTTCTTTTGCAGTGAAGTGATTGGGGCAGCAATTTTTGAAAAATCCTTAACGAACTTTCTATAATATCCTGCCAAGCCCATGAAGCTTCTTACTTCATGCACGTTCTTAGGCGCAGGCCACTCGGTTATAGCTGCGATCTTTGAAGGGTCTACAGCTATTCCGTTCTTGCTTATAACGTGTCCCAAATAATGCACCTCTGCATCATAAAAGGAACATTTAGACAGTTTACCATACAACTTCCTCTTTCTTAAAACTTCCAGCACTATCCTTAAATGTTCTTGGTGCTCTTCGACATTTTTAGAGTATATAAGAATGTCGTCTAAGAATACAAGCACAAACTTGTCTAGGTATTCTTGAAAAATATTGTTCATCAAATTCATGAAGGCGGTAGGTGCATTTGTCAACCCAAAAGGTAACACCGTGAATTCATAATGCCCGTACCTTGTTCTAAAAGTTGTTTTATGAATATCTTCTTCCTTTATTCTCAGCTGATGATACCCAGATCGAAGATCTATTTTTGAATAGACTGATGCTCCACGCATCTGGTCGAATAGATCATCAATCCTAGGAAGTGGGTATCGATTCTTAATAGTTGCCTTGTTCAACATTCTATAATCAATGCACAGTCTCAATGTGCCATCCTTTTTCTTTACAAAAATTACCGGCTCCCCATGGTGAGACGCTCGGTCTTATCAGCCCCTTATTCAAAAGTTCCTGTAATTGAGCCTTTAGCTCTACCAACTCGAGGGTGGTCATTCTATAAGGTGCCTTAGATATGGGTTCAGTTCCTGGCTTGATCTCTATTGCAAAGTCAAACTCTCGTTTGGGTGGAAGACCTGGTAATTCCTCCGAAATACATCTCTGAAATCCCTTAATAATGGATATCTTTCCATGAAATCATTATCTTCCTCAACATTTTCTATCATTTTTACTGCATACAAGGTGCAGCCTCTATTTTTAGCCCTTTTTAGTTGCATAGCTGTTAGTTTTCTAACTGCAACCTCACGCCTTACACCTTGAATGACTGCTGCTTTCTGTAGGTCATCAAAACAACAAATTTGTTTTTCATAACAGTCGACCTTTGCCTTATGTTCTGCCAACCAGTTAACTCCAATAATGATGTCATATGATCCTAAAGGAGCGACATACAGGTCAACTTCGGTGGAGAAACTGGGCAAGTCAAGAATTGCCCCAAAAAGGCACATTTCGACTGTATGGACAACATTATTCCCATAATGCACTATCCATGTCTTATCCATCCGTTCAGCTTTCCTTTTTAATTTCATTGCAAGTTTAGTAGAAATAAAGCATTCAGTAGCTCCAGTATCAAAAAGTATGACTACAGGTGTACCGAATAACTTACCCGGAACTTCTATAGGCGTAACTTGCTTTTCAGCTTGTCTGTTAGCCACCGCAGCGTGTATCCTATGCTGCTGATCGCGATCATCCTTTTTCAGAGGACAGTGACTCGCGTAATGGTCCTTTCCACAGTTGAAGCATCCTCCAACTGGCCCTTTCCTAGGCTCAAATTTGTTACCAGCTTTGAAGTTATCATTCTGGCTTCCATAGGACTTTTGTCCATTGCCACTAACTTTTGCGAAGCATTCCGCACACTATTTACAGGTTTGTTCATTACAGATTTCTTGTTGTTATCTACAACAATTTTGTTTTTCACACCAAACCTTTTCCAAGGCCCCCTTTTGGGTGCGAGAGATGAAGAAGAGTTGGGAATCTTCTTCCTTATCTCTTCCCTATGAGCAGAAATTGCTCTCAATTTCTGTTCCTATCTTATTGCCTTTTCGACAACTCCTTCCATGGTGGTTGGACCGTGGACATCCACTTCGCCACCAATGATGGGATTTAGTCCCATTATGAACTTTCGTATTCTGAACTTCTCGTCAGCTTGGTACTGCGGCACATACTTAAGGAGTTTAGTAAACCCTTCCCAGTATTCTGTCACCGTCAGCCTTCCTTGTGACCAGTTCTAAAATTCAATCATTTTCCTATCAAAATAGAGTTGAGGCAGCCACCATTGCCTAAAGTAACCCTTAAATTGATCCCAAGTTATGTCTGATTCGACAATATTCAACTCAACCTTACGGTTGTCCCACCATGATGATGCTTCATGAGAAAGCTGATATGCTCCCCATATCGCTTTGGTCTCCTCGGAGAAGTTTCTTATTGCAAAGTACTTCTCCATTTCACTGAGCCAATTCTCAGCTCCGTCCCCAAGGGTTGTTCCATCAAACTTTGGAGGACTTATTCTCTTTATGTCATTTGTAAGTTCAGCTACTAATCTTGCCCTTTTATTTTCAGGATGATTAGGAGCATTCACATTACTATTATCAACACCCGATTCCCTCCATTGGTGTTGTCCACAGGAGGTGGCTGATCATTTATATCAGCTTCTTCTTCCTCCTCTTCATTTCCCATTGACTCGCTTGTTCCAAAACAGTCAAACGATCTCTCGTATCTAGTAGGGCAACAAGGATTTCATCCAGCTTTTGAGCAGTAGCTGCTTCTCCACCCGTACGGGTTGTTCGCAGAAGATTTTCCTCTTGTTTCGACCATTTTCTCTGCTCAATAAGAAAATGTAAATCTTATTAAATTGTGGACTCATTAGGTCTAAGAGCTGCAACCTTCAGCTCTGATACCAAGATGTAACATCCCCATTTTAAGATACTAGAACAAGGGAAATTTTTTTTTTTTTTTTTATACAACGTTCCTTGTTATGAATTATATAATTCAAACACACGTTCAAGTTTTAATAATTGTTCTCTGTCCAACTAATGCAATTTGGATCACACAATTTCTTTTTAAAACCAATGTTCTCTGTTCACATACTTACAATATGGAACACACATTCAATGCCATTCAATCATATAATGTATACCATATGCTGCTCAGAATGACTCAAGAACTACCGATCTCCCATTTTATGGCTCGATGAGTTTCAAATCTCTCATTTCATGACTCGGCGACTTACCGATCCTTCATGTTAATCCGTGCATCAGATAATGAATATACAGGTTCTCTTACCATTTCCAGGTTATCGAAGTGATCCATTTAAGAAGCCTATCTGAATATCTGTTACCGATATTCGTCTGACATCCTGCATCTTAAACTAGGTGATTAGGACAACGCAACCAACGCACTTGCGATACTTTGGCCAAAGATTTTCACATGCTTTGCATGATCATATTCCTAGATGTGGTACACATCATTGGAATACGTCCTTCACCTCACTTCGTCTGTTATCTAGAATGGTCTTTCCTGGTCTCTTCCGGTCCCTCCATTTTAAGGTCAAGCTCTAACCCCAACTAGCAATATGAACAAGTATAGGAAGTTACTCATGGTAACTAAAGATACGCAGACATACGGTGTCGTCCCTAGATGACTCCATGTGTCTAGTTACCTTTAGTCCTCCGGAGTCACTCCGTATACGTGATCACATTCCTATCCCCAGCCAAGAACTTAGTATCCAGCTTATGTAAACTTGATGAATTAATTCGGGAGGGCATTGTAATATGTCAGCTATAACATTGTGTCGTCATGAAGGCCCCGCCTTCATGAAGACACCATATTGTAGCTGGCGTATGTCAATGTCCTACGGAATCCTCTCATCGAGAGTACACATCCAACTCAAGTGTGATTTGGTTATAATCTTAATATTTAAGATCTACTTTCAGCAGCCATGCTGATCCTTAAACCTCGTTCTCGTTACAGTTGTATGTAGCTAAGAGAGACTTAATCTGTCTTCTAGCTTAATACGCATCTCCTCCTTCATACCGAAGGGTTGCATATTCTATTCTTGGTTCCTTTTCTTAATCTTCTTGGACTAATCAGCCCATTATCGATAAACTTAATAAGTTTAACCTATTAAACTTAACCAAGTTTTTCCACAACTGTAAACAAATTCAGAATTCCATCTTATTAGACATCATTTAAACGAGGTCTAATTCTAAATGAATTTATTCATTTATCCTCCTTAACCTTACTTAGTTAAGGTCTGTTACAATAGATATGTTTTCCCATATCTATATTTTCTGAATTTAAACATTCGAGGCTATTAACGGAGTCCGAATACAAGGTTCGGCTGCTCCTAAGTTATTTGATATTCCTTAGCTTTCAAGCTAATCCCGAATACCTTTCAATTAAGAGATCATGTTTACCTAAATCCTTTTAATGTCAATTTAAAATTCATCTTAACCCAAGTATGAACTAATTGTACATTTCAACGTAAAGGTTACATTCAGGTAAGAATAGATGTTATTTCCTTTTAAATTCATCCATTAACATTGGATAATTCCAAATCAAGGAATAATGTTATATTCTCAAACTTATTCAACAATATCAAACTGATATAGTCATTAAAAATATCACACTTTTACTTGTATTCATCCATCAGTTTTACAATCTATACATTTGCACCCAAACGACTCGACTTTGTTTATATCAAACAACATTACAACTTATAAAGATAGAAGATGTAATTTCTTCCTTTCTCATTTCCTCGTAAGGAAGTAATAGCTATCAAAACAATCCATCTTCGCTAATCAAAAGAAGTATCGAAAACAACCATGTCTTCGTTTGTAATCAAGTTCCATCTCGCAAAATTACTTGCACGGGTCAGCCTCATCAATCGAGCATATTAAGCACTTGTCATTAAAATGAGGTGCTTTTAATTAACTGCCTCAATAAAAGAACCCCGCTTTTATGAAACGTTAAATGAACATCATCCAAGAATTAAGTACCGAAAAGAATGAACAACATAACAACTCAATCATCAAATTACCATCCCAATCAAACAAGGATTACTTCGCCTCTTTTCCCGATAATTATTACAAGAAGTAATTTCCTTCAAACAGCCTCCAGACACAAACATCTCGTAAGAACTAAAACACAATTATGCAAACCGTTGTTCTAACATAAATGCTATCAATTCCATTCCCTTACATTAGTTAGAGAAAGATTCACAATTAGATTTTTAATAAGACTTCCAAATAACCATTTCCTTTCCTTTCATGCTACTCGCCTAATTTCAACAATCAAACGTCAAGGGAAGAGTAAACAACAATTAAATGCAGATGTTTAAAGCAAGGCAAGACAAAAATTCATTTCATAACAATTATAGATTTACCAACGGTGTGAAAGAAGAAATGAACACCAATTCAAATTATCCATCCACACTCTTTTTCTTTTCTCTTAGCGGTACTGAGAATTTAATCCTGAAGTGATACCAATCAATGGTAACAATTCAAAGGGAAATAAATAAAATCGTTAATTGAATACAAGGAAGAAGAATCATATTACCTCTTTGACTCGTTTAACCAAATATCCGCTTATTTAGCACAGGCATGATCCAACATTATGATTCATTCCGCATAATATAATTCCCTTTTAAAATAATTCATTCTACAGACATTTACGTCTTTACAACATATAGAGTGTACAACAACCACAACAAGTCACATTTTCATCCTAATAATGAGAGAATTCACCTTCCAACAGCAAGGAATAAATCCATTCATATTCTGCTTTTAATGAAAACGATGAAAGGCCCACAATCCTTAAAATTATATATATGTGTGTGTGTGTGTATCCTTGAGTTCAAAAGACCCAATATAATTTGCATGCTCTACTCACCTATTATATAGACTGATTTTCTGCTCTCATCGATTAAAAACTTCCTTCCAAACAAATCCCAAATGAATACCAAGAACCAAAGAGTGTAAATACCATATCAAATTAGTACAAAGAAAGTAAGATGCTACTATAACCTTACTGTCCCTAGGGAACCCGTATTTTATGCAATGAGAAATATCAAGGAATTATAACTCGCATAATAGTCTATCAACATCACCACAAATTTGTTTTTCCCAAACGTTTCCACACACTGAACTCAGAAATACATTATTCGCATAACAATACCTTAATCAATGCAAACCCGCATAGGGTAATAGATGCGCAAGCAAGGTACAGTCAAAACAATCTCAAACAACAAGCCAAATCTCATTTGTTTCATTCATTTGCACAGAAATATTTAGCCATGTTCGTTTTCATGATGACAGTTCAAACTAGAAGATCAAACCGCATCCAATAATGCACAATAAAATCCTCTTTCCATTACCTTCAGATTTTCAAAACAAAAAGAGAAAACATAATTCATTAATGATTTCAATAAGAAGAACAATCATTTTCATCAAACACCCGAGAATACCCAAGTCGTGTTCATTCTTATAAGGACAGTTCAACCAGACATACAAAACATCTCATCCTTTCATTTTCACAAGAATGCTCAGAACGCACAAGTGATATTCACTTAGCTAATATATTTATTAGCACAACCCATAATGGTAATAAAACGAATACCCAACACTGTCAAAACGAACCACACAGCAAGGATAGTTTATTCAACTTACTCATTATGCAAAGAATGCTCAAGTCGCGTACAACAAAAGAAAACGTCTCAACTCAAAATCATCTCAACATAATAGCCGAATCAAATAACCAAAACCCCCATCATAAGAGCAGGGTTGTTTTAATGAGACTATTAAGCAAAAGCAAATGGTTTAAGGAGAAGGGCTTAACATGCCTGTTTTTTTTTTTTTGCGATTTGAAGAAAACGTGCCCACTGGAGTTGTTTCTCTCCACGGCGTCCTTGGCTAGGCTTTCCAACTAGTCCCCTAACTTCCACAGGCTCCAAAAATAGCCTCGCTTCTCCAAGAACAAAGATAATAACCAAATTACAGCAGGTTCGATAGAACCATGGAAGAACAAAATGCAGAGCAACTAAAACCCAATGCACACAACAACAAACAAACTTCCTTCCCAAACCTCTTTCCAAGGCGAGCTGGTCGCTAAGACCAATGCCATTGAATGCATTGAATGCATTCCTTTTTCCTTTTTCCTCACGCCACCGCCGACTCAAGTTGGCGAGTTTCTAATTTCAAATTTTGCTTGCAATCATAGTTTAGCCTCATAACTAGTTGGATACCTCCAACTTTTCCATGTTCCCGCCAATTTTGGCGCTGCAACCTATAAGGACGCCATTCATTGTCCTAATAAATTTCCAACCTTCCCTCCTTATCCTTTCCTTCCACATGGGTCCATGCGTCCCCTTCCTTAGGTTAGGATTAGTTTAGGATTTTAATAGTCCATATCTAGGTCATTCGCCTAGTTCGTAGATTAATAGAATTTATATCTATTTTCACCCTTATAAAATCTAAAATCCATATAGGATAGTAGTTAGGGTATAAGATAAAACTTAGGGGTAGGTTAGGGTTTAATCCCCTAATATTTAATTAATTAGTTTCCAATCAAGTCTTTCCGCCTGACAGTCATATTCAACACTATGCAGACGTTTCGTCCCATGTTCCACATACCTGTGCCACTCGCATCCAGGCCTTTATCGCCTTACGCGGTCTAGCGTTACAACGGTGTGTGGTTTGAGAATCGAACCTTTTTCATTGGCATCTACGTGCCAGATTTTTATACCTGTAATCAGGTGCTGCAACATTTATATCAACCTTCAGTCTGGTTTAGAAGTAAATCGACAAAGCGATCACAAGAAGGCCACAACATACCTTGGATCAATGGAATTGATTCAAGGTGTGCTGTCAACCAACGAATAGAGTTCATCAAGCATACGACAAGTTTGTTGTCTCATCAGCAATCACACAAGCAATAATAACTTCTGTCCCAAGTAAACAAATTACAACAAACAAGGGTCCAGATTAGCAACACATTCCTTTAAGATCAAAGATATATCTTAACATGTTTATCTTCATTTCAGCAGTTACATATTATGAAAAGTAATTACCATGATAACTTACAAAAGTTTCCACCACCTTCCTCTTCCTCTTGTAGGTCTTCTTAGAATGGGATGAACTGGAAGCTCTCTCAGGCTCCTTGAGAGATGGTGAGTGTGATAGTTGTCTAGGTAGGGTTGAAGTGGTGCCTTCTTCCCTACTAGAGGCCTTCTTTCTTCTAAACCATTCCCTCAATCTTTGGATCACCACTTTAGTATGCTCCTTTATATCTCCATCTTCACAAATGATCCATGAGGGAGGAGGAAGGGGGATAATTTCACTGCTTGGTACTCTAGATCAAACAACTCGGAACCATCTTCTTGAACTCCTCCAGGTGAACCACCAAACTTGAAAGCTTCTATCTATTCAACAATCATCCTCACATAGTCCTTTTTCCGACGCCAAATTCATCCACAAATTTTTCTCAATAGTCTTCCAGTTTGGGAATATGGTGCATCGAGGATATGGAAAGACTTCGGGATCTTTCCATATGTCAAAGTTGGGCCTAGGGACATATGTAAATAGATGAAATATAACTAGGGAGGTCTCAATGTTTGTGGCATCCGTTGCACTCTTACAGGAGAAGACACCGAGTGAGATAGGGAATGAGATAACCTTCTTCTTCGAACCCTTACATTTGAGATGCACCTAAGAAAGTTTCATGTAGCACTCCACCAAAATGATCTTATCACTAGGATATTTGGATAATTTGAGTGGAGAAAGATCGAATCCACTCACCCTAATGTAGGTGAAGGTATGAAACTATGTGAAATGGCACCCATACTTCTCAATCAACTCCACTTCATGAGGAGAGATTCTTCTTTCAGGATTTCCTTTAAGGAGTCGGATGATGAACATGGTGAATGCATCATTCACCCATGTGAAATGAATATTACTTTCCTTGAAGGTGATTTGTTTGTACTTCTCGAAGGCAGGGGATCTCTAAGGAAAATTTTGGGTAGTGGAAAATCCTCGGTAGGGTCTAGTGTATGCAAGGGCATACACCAGATAGGAGGTCATTGTGAATCTCTTGGTGGTGAATAGTTGCATCAATTGTTGGTGGAGATTGTCACTGATGATCTGGCCCTAATCTATCATTTGAGTTCCCTCCATGATTGTTAGCATGAACTAGGCCATCTAGTCCTATAATTACTTAGTGTGTTCCTCACCCATTACTCTACTTAGTAAGACAATGACATCTGAGTAGGATTCATGAAACTCACTCCTTGATAGTGACTTTGGTAGCCTCGATGGTTTCCTCCAGGTTTCAACTAGGAGCCAACTACAATCCCCTATAAATAAGAGTATGGCCTAATCCACTATTGGGTTGCAAACTCCTTTGTGATGATCACCATGTTGCTTTGATTTGGAATTTTCAAGCAACTTGAAATTCCCTTTGGAGCTAAGACTACCAACAATGAGTTGTCATCCGCAGTGATTGTTCGGAGGTGGGGTCATAATGTTTGGCACAGGCCAAGACCAAATCCATGGTCTAGATTGAAAGTAGGTGACCTCCTACTCTGAAAATCCCATTGGAAACTATTATTTCCTTTGTTGGCTCTCTTACTTCATTTGTCATCCGATTCCTCATTTCTTCTAGATCTAGGTGGGCTACATCACTATCTCCCACAAGTGGATATTCCATAGATAGGGTTGAAATTGGCTCATACCCAGTGTATTTGATCTTCATGGTTGCTAGGAACAATGAGGGAATGAGGAGATAAAGGTGTGTGTGAAATTTGTATGTGATCTGAGCACTTACTATTTTTATTAAGTCACACCTCACCCTTACTTTCTAAATTTAGCCAATTTAGCCAATTTAGCCAATTTTATGTTTTGGAGCCCTAACTTGAGCATTACACGAGGGGTTCAAGGTGATTTCTTCTTCATTATTAGACTTAATATTCTTATTAAGGCTCATATTCCAACTTACTAAAAATATAAGTATGCCTTTTGGTTTTCTGATTGATATGAAAATGGTCTCATTGGATTAGGAATTTCAATGTGATTTCTTGCTCCAATTTTTAGGTGTTTTATCTTCCGGATCTCTTTAAATTTGAAAAGGAAAATTTTTTATGCCTGAATATTCAAGGAGGTGATATTAAAAAACTCATAGGATCAATGCATATGAGTTTTGGATCACCTCAAAGGCATTCACAATTGGAGTGCATAGGAAAAATTTGAGAAGAAACATATTAAAAATGGATGAGACATGAACAATTTTGTGGTTTTGGCATGGGGTTTCTTGGTGCAATTTGGGAACGATCTGGTTTCAACAGAAATGGAGGGAGGATATTTTTAAAAATGGTCTCTATAATGGCTAAGGATGATTTAGATATTTAAAATTTAACCCGGGTTAGGAAAACCCACTCCTTGACCCACTTTGATCACTTCCCTCTTAATCCAGGTTGAGGGTGAGTTAGGGGTTACTAAATGGGTCTAGGAGGCTCCCATGTCTTTTACCAAATGTAGTAAGGATACACGAGGTGAAAATTTTCAGCATCATGGAGAAAATGAGCCAAGGGGGCAGCCAACACAAGGAGGGGGACAAGGGTAAAGAGTAAACAAGTGAAGAACATGTCCTCAGAAGTTAGTGTGAAGTGGCAAGTGACAAGAGAGGGGAGCTTCTATGGTGGTGCACTTTTTTTCACCTGATGTAACTTCTCATCGGGTGAAAAGGTGAAGTAGGTGTGGAAAAGTGCACCAACAAGTAAGGTGATTCATGGAGAGGGGACAACTTGAAGGTGTGAGTGGAAAACATGCACCTAACACATGAAGTTGTCACTTAAGTGATGAAAACACATCATTCCCTTGGTGGCACAATTTTTGCACCTAATTAAAATTTTTACGAAGTGAAAAATTTCCACAAGGCATTCCAGTGTGCCATGGGTCATGCCCAACATGGAGAGGGGGCCAAATGACTTGTGAGTGCATAACACTCACCTAACCACCAAAGAGACTTCTTAAGTGACAAAAGCTTCAAACCTTCTTCTCCTCACCTTGGTGGCATAATTTTTGAACCTCATGCACATTTGCACCAAGTGAAAAGGTGAAAAATTTCATCACATGTGTGAAAATGTGCCATGGACACTTTTGGAAACCCCGCCTTCACCAATAACTACTATAAATAGACATCTATGAGTGATTCTTTGCCCAGGAGCTTCCTAAGAGTTACCTAGGAAAAACTTATATGATTTTGACTCCAAAAATTCTGTTTAGATCATAACCATATTTTTAGAGTCAATTATGCCTGAAATTTGAAATTATCCCCTTTTATATTTTGCTTGAGCATGTACTCCAGGTGAAAGGGACTACCATAAAAATTATGATGATGAAAATGATAACCAACACATTATGATTAAATAGGGAATTGAATATGTCATATTGGGATTTGAATAATGCCTCAAATCTCCATATAACTCATGTAATTCTCATTTGAATCCCCACTGGGATTGGGGATCTTCATCTGCACTATCGGGCCAATATATCAAAATCTAAATAGTAGAATCTCCTGAAACCTTTTGTAATGTGAAGTAAGCCCTATTAGCTTTCTAATGAGTATCTGGTCACTTAAAAAAATTAGGCTCTTGAACCATTCAAAACAAACCAACTAGCTTTTTTACTACTTTCATTTCCCTGCACCGTGCTATAAGTAGCCCAGTGTTGCATAATTTTTCCTAAACCTTTTTCCTTAGAAATATTTCCTAAAATTCCTCTAATGATCTCATATCTCTTTCACACACTTCTTTGATGCATTATCTCTTCTTGGTTCATCCCCAGAGGGTGCTCATTAGGTGTAAAAATCTTGAAAATAAGCCTTTTTGGGCCTTTGGGAGCAGTTCCTTCAAAGTGAATCAAAATGAATCCATGAATTTATTCCCACCAACTTACCTACACATGAAACACACTTCAAAATCTAGTTATCACATACCTCTCATCCATGATGGGGTTTACATAGTCAACAATTGGCCAAAGGGCAGGTTTACATTACCCGGTTCAAGGATTTTTGAGTGTGGGCTTAGTTGTCATGACAAAAATTCTCAATTTTTCATGCTAGACATTTAGCATGACAACAACTAGCTCTAACTTAGGGACTTGTTTCAGTTTGAACAACATGAGGACAAAGAAAGTAGGAACCACAAAATCTCAAGACACTAAGAGGACTAGTGCCTTATCCATTGGGCTATAGAGTCATTGCATAACAAGGATGGATACAACAAAACCTATTTATTGAACAAAACACATGACAAAAACAAACATACAATGAAAAGGGAAACATATGACGTAAAGCAAACACACGATGAAAAGGGAAACACACAAACCTATATTCACCTATGGTACATGCGGGGGACAACCTGCTTTCACTATTTGTATAGTTTTAGATATTTCCCACTGTGAGGCAATTCCAAGTGAGTTCCATCCAGATAAGATAGTTGGAAAGTGTTCTCTCCACATGTGTCCTATATCTAAAATGGGACAAGCCACAGTGAATCAAATTTCTTGTGACTTCCCTTTGGTTCTCTCCTCTTATCCCATAGTAGGACAAGATCACCAATCTGAAAATCTCTCTTCCTTTCCTTCTTGTCAAAAATTTTCTTTACTTTCAATTGATGGTATCTTAGTTGATCAACCACCAACACCCTATCTTCACATATATTTTCCAAGTACAAAATTCTTTTATCAAGTGAGTCTTAGAACTCACCATCTTCTACTACTTTGATCAATTGCAATGTCAGTAACTCTACAATGATTGGAACTTCTACATTTATTCCATATAGGATCTGAAACAGAGACATACCAATAGCCTTTTTCGGAGTGATCTAGATTAGCCCATAGTGCATCATATAGCTTCTTGTGCCAATTTCTCTAATTATTATCTATGAGATTTTGTAAAATTATCACAAGGTTTTTGTTACTAGATTTGACTTGACCATTCCCCTGAGGGTAATAGTCAGATGCATGTGCTAAGGATATTTTGTATCCATAGTAGAACTTGGTTAATTCCATAGAAGAGAAATATGTGGCATTATCAACAACTATCTTCTGTGGAATGCCAAAACAAATAATAATATTTTCTTTGATGAAGTTACATACCGTCTCCGAATTGGCTTGCTTGACGATATGGGCTCCACCCACTTAGTGAAGTAGTTCGTTACTGTGAGCATGAATGTATGAATTTCACTTGAGTGGGGATTAAGAGCACCAATGAAGTCTAGACCCCATTGCTAGAAGGGCTCTTCAATCAACACCGGTATGAGTGGGAGTACAATGAGTTGTGGTCTTCCACCAAACTG
Source organism: Taxus wallichiana var. yunnanensis (assembly GCA_018340775.1). NCBI lineage: Eukaryota > Viridiplantae > Streptophyta > Pinopsida > Cupressales > Taxaceae > Taxus > Taxus wallichiana. The sequence continues at coordinate 144,277,040 of CM031236.1, forward strand.
TTGGCAAGGACCACACTTAGATACCCATGGTCTAGCATATTGAAAGAGAGCACACCACTAGTACCTCCCTCAAAGGATCTTGTGTGCAGTGACCATGGCATATAAATGTCGACCATAGGCTTGATCATGATAGGCCTTTAACAACTTCTCCTATTTCTCTTTGTCAACACACCTTAGGAAACATCCATCAAGGGCTCTCTTGTATAGTACATGGTTCCAAATCACATACCTCACAACTTTGAGCTTGAGGGTTCTCTATTTCTTGTAATCCATGTGTTTCAGACAATCACCATAAGTGAGGAAATAATAAATATCACTATACCACTCATTAGTGGTATTCACAAAGAGTACCTAAGGAAAATCTTCACTTAAGCACTCAAGCATTGGAATTCATATTTTTCCGTTGGCTCGTAATAGATTTATTTTCAACCATTAGCTGCGTAAATCCATTGCCTCTAACCAAATTATATGGCCTTATCTCAAGGTCATACTCTTTAAATTTTTGATACCTAGTTACCTCTTTTTGCTCTGAGGTCTTGTTGAGTCAAGATAGATTTTATAGCTGATCCCAAAACCATCACAATGGTGTGAGAGTTTAGGATGTAGAATATGAAATTCTTGACCACCTTAACCACAACATAAGCATGCTTCTCCATGGTAGAGTATCGAGCTCATGATTCTTCAATGGAAAACTCATGAAGGCAATAGGGGACTCGATCCCTTCTTTGTTCTTTTGAACTAAAATGGTTGAAATAGTGTGCTCAGATGCATAAAAATACACAATGAAATATTTATTGAAGTCAGGACATACTAGGGTTGGGGCTTTAGCTATGGCCTACTTGATATTATCGAAATCTTCTTTTCCCTCCTTACTCCACTTGAAGCTCTCTTGGGGCCTCATCATATTTTTAATATGTTTGGTCAACTCAAAAAAGTCTAGGATGAAATGACAGAGAAAGTTGACCTTACCAAAGAAGGAATGAACTCTTGGATTTCTTGTGGGCAAGGAGAGTTTTGAATGGCTTGCACTCTTTCTGGGTCAATATTTGTTCCTCTTTATTCAAAATGTTTCCAAGGAGCTTGCCTTTAGTCACTCCAAATATTGACTTCTTCATATTCAATGATATGCCATGTTCTTGACACCTTAACAAGACTTGCTCAAGGTGTATCAAATGTTCTCTCCTCTTCTTAGAGAAGACTGTGAGATCATCAAGATAAATGATAATACATTTGTTCTTCAAATCCTTAAAATCCAAGTCCATTGCTCTCTGAAAAGTGGCCCCAACATTGATGAGACCAAATGAAATCCAACTGTAGGTGAAGGTTCCCCATGGAGTTGTGAAAGCAGTCTTATATTGATCTTCTTGACAACTTCAATTTTATCGTAGCTTAAAAAATTCATCTAGTATGAAAGCATTTCGAACCGGTTATTTATTGTAGAATCTAATCCATGATCGAGGAGTAGATAATTGTCCTTTAGAGAAGCTTGGTTCAAATTCCGAAGTCTACACAAATCCTTATTTCTTCATTTTTCTTCCAGAAATGGAAAATGTTTGCCACCCACATAGAGTGGTGGATTGGGAAAATGATTCTTGCATTCAACATTTTCAAAACTTCCTCTTGGATTGTTCTAGTAATATTGGGATTGTATTTCCTTTGCTTCTACTTGGAATGGATTTTCTTCAGGCTTGAGAGGTATAGAGTGTTGCATCTCTTTTGGTTTAAAATATTTCAGCTCATCATATGAATATGCCAACACATCTGAATACTTTTTCAACAATGAAACAAAGTTTCTCTTTTCCTCCAGTGAGCAACACTTTCCTATATTCATGAACCAAGGTTGCTTCTTTGTTATGATATTTACCTTCTCAAAATCAGCAACACTCCTAGGATATTCCTTATGAGATTTACATAACAAGAGAATCATATTTTTCATTTCATTCATGGGGAATAACTTGTATAGAGAAACACTTAAAGGATTCAATTCAATCCTACACTATGTTCCTATAATTTCGATAAGTGGGTTCTTCACTTGGTATTGATTTCAGACTTGTTTCACGATTACTTCTGCATCTCCCAGGAATTTTAATTGTTTAATGCCCATGGAATCAGCTACATCCATGCCTAAGAGAAGAGATTCATATTCCATAATATTGTTGGTATTCTCAAATTGAAGCTTAAAAGAAAAAGGAAATAACTCACCTAACGGGGAAATCAGAACCACACTAGCTCTAGAGCATTCAAAGGCAATGGCTCCCATCGAACTCCATAGTCCATAGTTTTTCTTCATATTCCTCCGAGATAAGGGGCACATCATCATCTCCTTTGGAAGTCATAAAGTAGTTCCCATGTCCACTTTGTCTTGATAAAGAATATCAGCTCTAGGATCTTCTGATTTTTGCACTATATACTTCATTTTCTCATTGAAAATAAATTTTTCATTTGGCCCTTGACTAGAATATTTGCTTTGAAGACTAGTCCATATGAATTTATCCTCCCAAGTCTCTATAGAAACTTCTACTCAACAACATCCCGTATGAGGTGGAATGTCCGCCACTAAGATAGTCAATAAGACTTTCTTGTCGGAAAATTAGCTAAAGCAACTTGGGCATATTTTATTCTTCCCACAAGTGGGAATTCTTTAGCCTCCATAGAGTAACTAATTTAACAAAAATATAGTTTTATTAAACCCTAATTATAGAGTAATTGATTATAAACAATGATATACAACTGCTAAGTATAATATGACACAAACATATAAGCAAGTAAATGTAAAACCCTAAGAAAAAGATCTAGAAAGAATGACTTAGCTAATTTATGTTAGATTTGGAAATGCTATAGACTAGGAAAATTGTTGAATAGGAAGTGAATAGTTTGGTTAATGCTCGAGAGAAATTTTGGAGCTTACGGATGATGTCAGACATAGGTGCCCACATTTGGACAAGGGCACCTGGGTGCTGAGACTACTACTAGGTGCCTATGATTGTGCAAGAATTTTATTTTTACTATGTAACACAAGTGTCACAAGTATTCCCCATTGATTGTCTGTGTGTCTCTATTTAATCATTGAGGTACTCAGTAACTGCGCAAGACAAAGATTCACCTGTAAAATCCCCAAAACCACATCAAATCCAAAAAAGAAAGATGCAATATGGGGAGTCATACCGACCCCAACAATCACCCCAAGAGTGTACATATAACCGAGCATTGCACTACATATCAAACTCCATGTAGTTCTGGTAAGTGTGTGTAAGAATCGTGCCCTAGGATGCCCTTGTGCAAGTGCACTTAATAACGGGCTAACTAGATGTAACAATGTAAATAGAATGTGTGGATGACAAAATGAACTTCCTCTTCTTATGAGGTGTATGCAAAAATGCAATCCTTTTCCCTTGATTGAATGCCAAATGGATGCTTTGAAGTGCTTTAGGTGCCTTTTGAATGAAATCTTAGGTGATAGTAATAATGCTTAGAGCTTGGTCCTTGATTTTGGTCACATAACTATGTATTTATATGATTCCCTTGTTTGAATTTCATAATTGACAACTAGAAGGCCGAACCATAAGTGAAAAAGATGCCCAAAAGATAAAAGAGACCCAAAAGAAGTGAGTAAGGTGAAAAGGGTCGGGGTACCCGGAGGGAACAAGTGTGCCCGGGAGCTCTGTCCTAGATGGGCGCCGGTGTATGGAGCCATAAAAGATAAACAAGTGAAATACTTGACTAGGTTGTGGGGTATGTAAGACCAAATAGAAAGCAATAAACAAAAACAAGAGGCTAAAGACAATAATCGATTACTCATTTTCTTGATTAGGAATCATATGAATGCTAATATGTGTTTATGGAACTAGAAATATACCCAATTGCATGATTTTGTGTCTGCAATAACATCAAATTGAATCCTGTGTTAGGGTGATACCAAGGAATTATCTACTTTAATTGGAATCACATTGTTAGAAGCACCAAAGTCTATGATACAATTGTTCAATTGGTAGCCTCCGACGAGAAGAGAAAGATAGAATGGTTCAATCTTGTCGGACTTGGATGCACTTAATGCTAGCATGTTCTAGGATGACGGGGAAGAATAAGTCGGTAGTAATCATTTAGAAGAGGGTGTGATAGTATTAGGATTTGGGTTACTACCTTAATAAACCAAACTAGTTTATCAAATTGTTCTGGATGGGTTTACAAATATTCGACTTGGAAATTTGGACTTTAGACCATTTGACATGGTCTATGATATCAAAAGAGGAGGAAGTAGATGTCTCTAAGGTGGTGGAAGCTTTAGGGGGTAAATGAGGCACTACTTTGGAAGCAGGGCTACTTTGGCAACAAAGGTAGGCTTGGAAGCTACTATGGGCTTATTAGATACCTCAGAAGTCTTTCTAGAAACATTCACTGGTTTAGAAGTAGCATTAGAAGGATTAAAAGAAGAAGCTTTAACAAAGGTAGGCTTAGGAGACTTACTTGTTTCATCTGAGGTCTTATTGGCTACTATGAGATCTAGATTTTATTTATCAGAGTCCATAGAAGGTGGAAGTGCAGCTCCTCTATTGATTATTTTGTTAGGTACAGTCACTACAGGAGGATATGCATATTTCTTCTTATTTGGATTAACAGTGGAAGAACTTTGTTTTTGGGATTGAGAATGGGTGAAAACCACACAAGATAAACTTGGTGCATCATCCTCTTCACTATCATCTCGAATGAGTATTCAAAGTACCCGATCTCAATCATCAACTTCTTCAATTTCAAGCCCATTCTCTTCTTCTTCATCATCTTTTAGCTCGACAATCTCTTCTTCATCATCATCTTGTGTATCACAGTTGCGTTGACAGGGGAGCCTCTAGAGAAAGTCTTTGGGGAGGTGTTGCAATTATTTTTCTATTATGAAAATCACCCTTCCTTGGAGCATCTCTCAAAATACTTTATCCCAATTTTTTTAGTGTAATTAGATCATTTGCCAATTTCGAACCAAGGGGTTTGTGGAGGTAGAATTAGAACTTTGGACTTTTCCTTGATCTCGACATTTTTTGTTCTTCCCTGACATGATCAAGTCATCTTCAACCTAGAATGCGATATTTTGTGCCTCATCCATATTAGCAAGTTGAGTTCTTCTTAACATAAATCTCACCTTTAGAGGTTGAGCATTCATGAAGAATCTTAACTTGTTGTCCTCCATAGGTCGGGAAGCTTTGGGGATTTTATAGAGCATTTTGTTGAACTTTGTTACAAACTCCCTCATTGGTTCGAAAGGCTCCTTATTCAGTTGAGACCATTGGGCCAAAAGGGTGTGGGAATTTTTAGCGAGCTTGAATCTAGATTTAAACTTGGTTTTCATATCACTCCAGCTTAATTATAGACCTACTCAACAAATGGTAGAACCACTCTACATGACCACATCTTGCAAATATTCCACTAATAGATAGACTAACACATCTTCGTATCCTACTCCTAACACTCCATAAAAGCCGCAATGTGGTCATTCGGTGTTGCTTCCCATCACCGTAGCGAAGTTCTTACATGACCCTCTTGGTAAATCATGCAAAGGTGAGTTGAGAGTTAATGGACCAATGTTTTAAAGGCATTGGTGCTTGTTGAGCCATTTGTGGTTATTTTTCTTCTTTTGCGAGTTATTATACAATGTCTTCCCCAAATATTTCTATTGGTTCTTCTTGTTCTCCTTCACTCGGAGGAGTTAAGTTTAATGGTTCTTGTGTTGTTTCAACAAGGGGAAAATCAAGATCAAAATATGTAATACATTCTGGATCAATTTTCCTCCTTATTTGATAAAGGGAAAGTTTGAAATTTTCTCTTTTTTATGTTCAAAGGTTGGGTCTATGATGCCACTAGCTTTGAATAGATCTTGTGTACCTCATGTCAGCCAGTTTAAACTTTAAATCAACTCAAATATGGATTTATCAAGCTCTTATTTATTGAATTTGAGCTTGTCTTTGCTCTTTTCAAAGCTTCTACACGTTCTTCTTTAGAATCCATAATTCTTGTAGTTGTGTGGTAATGGAAGAAATTTACTCAATTATCCATAATTCGAGTCCGATGAAATATATTCTTGGGTATGGAAGAGAATTTCAGGTCTTAGGACTGGGGATGACTAGAATAGCCATTAGTGGAAGGCATAAGCCTCAATAGATTTTTAGATTTTTTATTTTTATTTTTTTTAGCTATTTGATTTTTTATTTTATTTTTGTAGAATATGTAAGGGTGCAAAGCCGTAAAAGCTACCCCATGGTGGGTGCCAAAAAATGTTGGCGAAATAATTTTTCGCAAGGGCAAATTGTGGTATTTCACCAACACTCTGAACTAGGTCTCTCTACTTGAATGGGACAACTCTATTTATTGAAATCAAGGAAACAAATATAAACTAAACTAATTTATGGGGGCACAAGAATACGTCCCTAAACTTGTAGAAACTGCAGTATGAAATACAAGGGAGGAAAATTTCTTAGAGAGAGAGAGATAGGAAAGGGAAATAAAAAGATTTGGACAGAGTTTTACATAGCTACGATTTAAACCTTTATCTTCTTTCTTACACACAAAATGCATACATAGAATGCTTGTTCAAATCATATTCACAGGTTACAAATATATAGGAGTTACAACTCCTAAAATATAGGATCTCCTATAACAACTCCTAACAAAATTCCCAACAATAAACTATTCGTAAATATATATACATACATACATACATACATACATACATATATGACATAACAATATAACCAATATTTGAAACTTATTTACCACTCAATAAATAATAATTAATTAATGTAAACTCTAAATGTCCTAACATTCCCCCCTTAGTGTTTACATGGGAAGAAATCACGTCTGAAAAATTGGAAACAAAATCGTATGCATCCAAATACTTTTAGGTCCTGGATCTGCCGGCTTGGATCTTGTTTTCTTGCTCTTGTTGCACATAACCTATCTACTTCACCACGATAAATCCCTTATTAGATGATCACAGTTCCACCATTAAGAAGTTTGATAGTCAAAGAATCTCAAAGAAAGGAAGATCACCGTAGTTAGTTGCCCTCCTATACAATTGTTCACATATTTCAAAATGCACATCCTCCACATTTCAATCATAGCAAGGGAATGAAACCACACACCACTAAAAAAAAAAAAAAAAATATGATTTTTTTACATCACATTCCATAAGAATCACAACGTTCTTAATTGTAGCCATTGTTGTCGATCGTTGCCACTCTCAATCTTGAACAACGTGAAAACTGCCACTACAACTGGAAGCTACCCTTGAATTTGGTTGTTTTAGGTGCATAATGGAAATGGAACATTAGTGTCATGTTACCCCCCATAATGTGAAATTTCCATTTACTCTCACAACCATGAACACAAAAAAGTAAATCAATTAGAATTCAAAAAATAAAGCAAAAACTCACATGCCACACATGTCACCACAACTACTATTTGGCCTCATCATTGGCGGTCGACGAGAGGTCACTAAATGACCTCCTTCCTCCATTGCCTTCCTCCTCCAAAGGTGACATGCTGCTAGTTCAACTAGATTTGATCATGGAGCTCAATTACAACTCGTACATCGGGTTACACCAAAAATGCGTCCTTGAGACCAACTTTTTTTAAAAATTTTGACGACACAAATTTTACATAGACACTTTTTTAAGTTTGACGAGGACAACACATATAAGGAAATGTGACTTATAATGACTATACTTTGGATGAATTTAACATTTTTTAATTAACACATCAAAAACATAAAAGATTATTTGGGTTGTAAAGTTAAATGACTAAAACGATATTATCAACTTATAATCCAATTTCTAATAACATTAATAATTAACCTAGACAAATCTATTGACTATAAACCACATTGGCAATGTGATAGAATTTACAAAACATATCATCTTTAGTTATGGAAACTACCAACCCATATATCTTTAGCTTCAAATACACTCTTGTATCAAAACATATTTGAATGCTAAATGTAAAGGACTTATAAAACTTAAAAAACACACCTTCTAATATTCTAAACTTGGAATGTAATATAGCACTTCACATGACCATACAAAAAAATGTAGGTAAGTGACTTTGAAATGAAACTCCAAATATGTAACAAGAAATTGATCTTTAGATGTTAACTCTCACCTACTCAGAAATACATCATTAATCCTCTTCTATTTAGGAGGATAAGTCATTTGTAGAATGTAGTGGGGATGGTTGGGCTGAATACAAATCCACGATTGATAGATTTAGTGCCAAAATCATGCATGTAAGCGGTCTTGAACACAATCATAGAGCATGTTGACTAGAGAATTTGATCAATCATAAACACAACAGGTTGTACATAACAAATTTCATGTAGGTGATTCCATGAAAATGGAAATATGAGATCCGCCTAATAATTCTTGAGCACTTTGTCTCTCCATAAGCCAATAATAATTAGAGCCACCTAAAATAACCAGATTTTGATGTCAATCTAATTTTTTTCCACTGTGACTACAAAGCAGAGTGTGTGTGTACAAATTCTTCGGCGGAATAGATATAAACTAACTCCCTTTAAGAGAAAGGAATTTGGAGTAGGATGTTAAGTTCTCATAAGACTTCAACATAACTAAACATATCTCATAAACTAACATATGAGGCTTTTCATCAGATGTGGCAATGGAAAAACAATGTTTGCCCCTATCAACTTTTCACAAGTCCATCCCGATTTAGACGCAACATCGCTCCGATACCAAATAAATATTTGGACATGATTTTTACATAGCTGCAATATTAAACCTTCGTCTTTCTTTGTTCTACACAAAATTCATACATAGAAAGTTTGTTCAAATCATATTCACAAGCTACAAATATATAGGAGTTACAACTCCTAACAAAATGCCCAATAATAAACTATTTGTAAATATATATTGTTATAACAATATATATATATATATATATATATATATATATATATATATATATATATGACATAACAATATAACCAATATTACAAACTTATTTACCACTTAGTAAATAATAATTACCTAATGTAAACTCTAAATTTCCTACCAAATAAGAGAGGGATTTTAACCAAAAATAACATAGTTGAGTTATTGCATTAAAATCAGAATATTTCACTCGCATCAATCAAAAGAAACCATTCACATAAAAAAGGAACTATGAACAAGAAATAAAAAGCTATATTGTATTATGTTACACAATTTACAATCCTCTTGGAATATAAGTTGAGATGGAGACAAAATTTCAATAGACAAGAGAATAGAGGAAATGAAGGCACTTGTTCCTAGAAAGGAAATGGGAGCTTGTAAAAAGGAATTAACCATCCACTTAGAATGAGGAGGTCATCTCCTTTTATAGCTTTACAATTCATCTCTTCATCTACCCCCACATGAATTTTTATATTCCCATTACAAGTGACTTTTCAAATGTCCTTAGGAAAGACAAAATAAGTCCCCTTTTTATAATTGCAAAAGGGACTTTTACATTGCACAAATATTACATAGTCACTTTAATGAATAAGACAAAAATTCATTATTACACACAATGAAGAATTAGAAGAAAGGGAGTAGAAGGAGAGTGAGAATAAAAGAAGGAGAAAGAGAATGGAGAAGGATGAAGTAGCTCAACTATTGATGAAGACCCTTCCTATGATGAAGATTCCACCTCCGATGCATCCCGTGGAAATTCAAGTGGTTTGAACTCAAGCCCTTTCACTTCTATGAAAAAATGGATAACCTGTCGGTGTGATCTTCTCTGATTGAGGAATGTTCACATACCCTAATGTGTTGATCCAATCCTCCGGAATGTGGCTTAGCCTCTTGCACTCAGTAAACCCGAAAGCACCCCAAACTTTACAAAGCAAATAACAAAGCTAATCAAGGAAGGCTAACACCATTTCCACCTAATAGCTAAGGATTCTAAGTCTAGGAATGTAACATTAAGATAGAAGCTAAAAGGAATGCTTAACTAGTATGAAAACAATGCAAAATCTAACTAAACATGCCTACTAATATGCTTTAATTACCTAACATGGGCCTAAATAGACCTAAGAGGGCAATCAAATGGTTATGGTTGCTACTCCAAACAATGGTGAAATGACCTCTCCAAATGACTTGTTAAGTCACTTTAGATATTCATCTACTAACCTTGTTGAAGGCTTTAGGCAAGGATTGAACTTGGCTATGAATCATATGTATTATATGAGATGCAAATCAAAGCATGGTGTAAAATATAAAGGAATGAGGTGAGTTGTTTTTATAGTTTTCACTTTGGGGAAAACTTATATTTTGGTGCATGTGGGACTAAAAGCCCCAAATTAGATTAGAATTGTTAATCATGATTAGGCCTTGCTAATCACAATTAGTGAATTATCAAGTGATTAAGATGTGAGGATCCTTAACCAACCGTTTAGGATCAACTAAGAGGCTAGGATAAGATTTTGAAGCTTGCTGAGATGTTGTGGAGGTGAATAGGGTGATTTTGAGTGGTTGGAAGAGGGGTTTAAGCCAATATTAGGGCATATTGACCAAATCAAGGGCAAAATAGGCTTAATTAGCTTATAATCGCTAATTGCTTGTTTTGAAGAGGATTTTGATTTACGATTCGCCATAAAGTGGAATCCTAAATGTGAAAGGGGCTACGCAATCAAAAAGCGTTGTTAATTTGTTAAAGTGGTAAGAAACGTTAGTTAATTAGTAGAAATCACTAATTATAACAGAATTGACAAGAATGAGAGTGATTTGTGTGAGTTTGGCAATGAGATTACAAAAGTAGAATTTAGGTGTCTACAAAACCAATTTTGTGATCCTAAGAAATGTTTGAAATAGAGCCATGGATTGTCATGAGTGACTCTAGGGTGTCTTTGTTGAAGGAGAAGGGATATCCTACCTCTTTCCAAACCATTTCTTGAAAAGGAGTCATGAGCTCTTCCAAAGATGTGTTTGCACTGATAGGAGGGGCCCCAAGCTCTTATACACATTTGCTTAGATCTTTGAGAATTTCTCTAGCATTGTCCTCACACACTTCGAGATCTAAAAAAACATCTTTCAAGAATTCACACCTTGCGCACCATGGTGCCTAACCAAATACGAGAAAATTCTCACTAGAGTTATGAACACATTTTTGCTTATCAAGAATGAGGAGTCAAGACTCCCCATTTCGAGGTCAATGGGAAAACACTATCCCATATCATCTTTTCTTTCTCCATTTCCACCTTAGTTCATGTGATTCTTAAGATGATACCCAAACAAAGTAGAATAGGGAGAGGACCTCGGGAAAAAGAATATTACCCTTTTCAATAATTTTCCCCGCCCACTTGTCATTTTCCCTCCCCTGCACTTTGAATCCTTGGGCTTGTTTGAGGGTCTGTGGGTCAAAGCTTCTAATGGGGAGACTACCTCAACTGGAGGTAAGGATGATGAGCCTGGTTCCAAGAATGACTACACATATGAAGACAAGGTCCTCACATGTTCCTCCAATTGGTCGATGGTTCATTTGTATTCTTCATTCTACTCCAGTATCTAAGTCAAAGACTCCTTGAAAAGATGAGCGTCGCCTTCGTGCATAGCTTGACCAAGTGAGACTCTGGTCATCTCATAGTCATTTGGGGTCATTTCCTCCAAAGGTTTGTCCACCTTGGGTCTTGCAACTTCCACGAATTGAGCTCTGAAAGCCTCGGTGTAGAATCTCGAAGTTGTTTGTGCTTTCCTTGACTTCTTGGCTTTCATGTACTTCGAGATGGCCTCAAAGTTCGAGTGTTGCAACTTGTTGCACCATTATTGATTCTCCACCAAGTAACTCATAGAACCATGGGAATGGATCCAATGGTGAAGACAAGATGTCATAGAGCTCTAGTGGTTGATGCGGGATCAAAGTTTGTTCATTGTGAGCTAACTCAACTACCTAATACGATACCCTTGGCTCCACTTGATGCATGGGAGATCGAGAGGGGTCAATCTCTCCTTGTTCCAATTCTTCAACTTGTTCATCCCTGACCTTAGCTTTCTTGCGAGACTCCATGGAGGTGAAATTTCAATGTTCTTGGTTTTCACCGCCTTCCTCTTGTAGGTCTTCTCAGAATGGGATGAACTGACAACTCTTACAAGCTCCTTGAGAGATGGTGAGTGTGATAGTTTTCTAGGTAGGGTTGAAGTGATCCCTTCTTCCCAACTAGAGGCCTTCTTTCTTCTAAGCATTCCCTTTATCTTTAGATTACTAATTTAGTTTGCTTTTTTATATCTCCATGTTCACAAATTCTGCATGAGGGAGGAGGAAGGGGGGGAATAATTTCACCGCTGATACTCTAGATCAAACAAATCAGAACCATCTTCTTGAACTTCTCTAGTGAACCAGTCAAACCCGAATGCTCCCATATTTTCTACGTGACATCCTCATGTAGTCCTTTTTCCTTACATCAAGGTTATTCTTTGCACAATTTTCCCAATAGTCTTCCAATTGGGGATTATGATGCAATCTAGGAACATGGAAAGAATTGGGATCTTTATGTAGGTCAAAGTTGGACCTAGGGACATATGCAAATAGATGAAATGTAGCTAGGGACGTTTGATTTTTGTGGCATTCGATGCGCTCTTACGGAGTATACACCTCCTCGAAATGAATAAAATATGAGTGAGATATGAGCAATTGTGTGGTTTTGGCATGGGGTTTTCCTTATGCAATTTGGGAATGACCTGGTTACATAAGAAATAGAGGGAGGAGAGTTTCAAAATGGGCTCAAAATGGATAAGGATGATTTAAATATTTAAAAGTTAACCTAGGTTAGAAAACCCACCCCTCGACCCACTTTGAGCACTTCCTCTTAACTTGAGTTGAGGGTCAGTTAGGGGTTACTAAATGGGTCCGAGAGGATCCCATGTCCCTTACTACATTTAGTAATGGAAAATGAGGTGCAAATGTGCATTAGAATAGAGAAAATTCACCAAGGGGGTAGCCAACACGAGGAGGGGACAAGGGTGAAGAGTCCTAGGAATCTAGTGTGAAGTGGTGAGCGACGAGAGAGGGGGAGATTCCATGGTAGTGTAATTTTTTAAACGTGATGAAATTTTTCACCAAGTGAAAAGTTTCAGCAGGTGTGGAAAATTGCACTAAGGGTGTGGTGATTCATAGAGAGGGGACAACTTGAAGGTGTGAGTGGAAGACATGCACCTAACACATAAAGTTGTCAATTAAGTGACCAAAACACATCCTTCCCTTGGTGGTGAATTTTTTTCCACCTCATACAATTTTGAACTAAGTTAAAATGTTCAGGAAGGCCTTCTAGGTGTGCCATGGGTCATGCCCAATATGGAGAGGGGGCCAAAATGACTTGTGAGTGCATGACACTCACCTAACCATCAAAGAGACTTGTTAAGTGACGAAAGCTTCAAACCTTCCTCTACTCACCTTGGTGGTGGAAGTTTTTGCACTTCATGTAACTTTTCAATAAGTTTAAAGGTGCAAAATTTCATCACAGGAGCAAAAATGTGCCATGGACACTTTTAGAAACCCCGCCTTCACCAACAACTTCTATAAATAGACATCTGATAGTTATTCTTTGCCTAGGAGATTCCTTGAGAGTTACCTAGGAAAATTTATATGATTTTGATTCCAAAAGTTATTTTTAGATAATTACAACTTTTTTAAGGAGCCAATTATGCTTTCAATTTGAAGTTTACCGCCCTTTTGATTACTCGCTTGAGCCTATGCACCTAGGTGAAAGGGATTGCCATAAAAAGTATGATGATGAAAATGATAACCAACACATTATGAGTAAAGAGGGTATTGAATATTTCACATTGGGATTTTAATCAAGCCTCAAATCTCCATATAACTCTGTAATGCTCATTTGAATCCCACCGGGATTAGGGATCTTCATCTACACTGTTGGGTCAATATCTCAAAACTAGATGGTAGAATATCCCAAAACTTGTACAATGTGAAGTATTCCCTATTATCTTTTCAATAAGTATTTGGTCACTTCAAAAATATCTCAAGGCTCCTGAACCATTGAACAAGCTCACTAGCTTTTTTACTACTTTCATTTCCCGCACCGTCTTTATAAGTAGCCCAATGTTGCATAAATTGTTCCTAAACCTATTTTCCTTGCACAAATTTCCTACACTACCTATGATGATCTCATGATTATTTCAAACACTACTTGGATGCATTAGCTCTTCTTGATTCATCCCTAAAAGGTGCCCATTAGGTGCAAAAAGGCTTAAAATAGTCCTTTTGGACCTCTGGGAGCAGCCTTCAAAATGAATCCATGAATTACTTCCCACCAACTTACCTGCACATGAAACACACTTTAAAAATCTAGTTAGCACATCCCTCTCGGACATGATGGGGTTTACATAGTCAACAATTGGTTAGAGGGTAGGTTTACATTACCCGGTTCAAGGATTTTTAGTGTGGGCTTAGTTGTCATGGAAAAAAATTCATGCTAGACATTTAGCATGACAATACCATCATATTGATCAAATTCCCTTCTTATTCTCCATTCTCAATAATAATTTGATTATTTTTTAAACATATCAACTCTTGAGAGTTATCAAAATATTCTAAAAGATGTTAGCACATACCTCTTCCTCTCACTATTTTGGAAAATTTGATCTCATTGTTAAATTTTATGATTTTGGTAATCCATCTAAACCTCTTCTTATGGATTTTATTTCTAGTGATGTATTGCTTCACACTTAGGTGAATAACAAAAGCTTGGATTTTAATGTTAGAAAGAGGACATGTGAGAAGTTTAAGTAATGTAAAATCTTAAATTTCAATAAAAATATACTTAAATTCATAATCCTTGAGTGTTTAGCTCATGAATACAATAAGATGCTTTAATCCTTGTTGATATTTTGTGTCAAAACATTTAAATGAGTTTTGTGAGCCACTATTCACTAATGATGGACTCCATATATTGCCTCGATATGATTTATCAATTGTCACTCCTTGGTATAGTTGGGTTTGATATGGAGTCACCTTGGTTTATTTATTTATTTTTTACTCCCTATGTATGGTTAGATTGATATTTACAGAGTCATTGGTTATTGTAGCTATCAATATAATCTTGACCTTCATCATATCTCCCCACATAAAATTAGTCAAATGCACATACATGACTTGTATTAACAATTTTAACTTGAGTCACATGCCTTCTCTTCATATCAAAAATAAACATGGTTATGCCATGGCTTTTAAGGTGCGTGATTTTCCTTTACAATTTTGTAGTATCATTGCATAGACTCCTATGACAATTACTAGAAGTGAAAACCTATTATTTTTGTCGGTCTCTCTTAAAATTTCTTGCCCTAAAGCTTACAATTACATGTACAATGATCCTATCCACCTCATTACATGTTATAGAGATGACTATCTCATCAAATTTTATCCTCATTTGCAATAACAAAGGCTTATTTTATCATAAAAATTTAGGATTTAAAAACCTTTAAACACTACAACAATATTGTATTTAAGATCATAACAATTAATGAAACTATAGTTGTAAGTTGTAGATTATAGTTTTTGTGCCAATAAGTTCATTGTTTGTAGTCATGGTATCAAAGACTAAAAATGTTTGATATTTATTTCCACTATATTAAAGCGTAGCTAATGTGAAGCTAAATAGAGGTAATATTATATGTTACATTATAGTTTTTGAATAGGGTTTACATCCATACATTAGAGATTTCATTTTAATTTGTTATGTGTGACATTCAACGGAGATCTAAATCCAATTTTAATATGTTTTTACAAGCATTTTTGTAAATTTTATATAATTACACCAAAGGCATTCCCCCTATGGGAAAGGCTCTCCCAAGACGTTTCTACAACTGTGTTAAATTTGACGTTCATTTGGACGTTTTTTCAATGCAAATAATTTTGACGGTCGTTTGGAAATTTTGACTTTTCCCGCTATTTTTAACAGTTGTTTTTCTTTTTTCCGTGTTTAGATTTGTGTGTTAGTGTGGGCGAAAGCAGCCACGATCATGAACAAGATCACGCACGTGTTGATTATGGTGGCGATCCAGTTGAGATAGGAGGTGGCCCGAGTGTTGTGAATGGCCAGAAGGGCAGTCAACGCCAGGATGACCACTGCAATCGGGTCCAGCAGATTGTAATTGTCTGCAAGGCTCTGACGTGGATGCGGAAATCGTTTGGGTTGTGGTTGAGTAGCGTGGCGAAGTAGGAAGTCTATGTTCTCGCCACGCGCTCCATCGATCGCCCTTCCAACCCTATATTCGCCGCTGCAATAAATGTTGCGAAGTCTCCCAGTTCCACTCTCAAATACGCAAACGAACCACCTAAAACAAAATGGTCTTCCAACATCAGTAACAAAATAATTGACAAGCCTTAGGGAGAGGGACCCGGTTGTGGTGCACCTATCTTTGCACAAATCCGCGCCACGTCACTCGCCACTGGGTGAGTAAAAACACCACCAATGGATGCAGCACCAAATTCTTGACCTCCAACATTGCCGCCACCTCACTGCCACCTCAACGCCACGTGGACGATCCGCGTTTGTGGAGATGTCAAAAAAGTTGGTTTTTTTGCATGGGACCAAGTGTTGTCCACTTGCCGCGCCAGTTGTTGTCCAGGCTACCGCCATGCATTGAATGCTCACCCACCAACCGTTAATGCGCGCAGTTGGTTTATGGACCCTGCCACCGCCAAATCGCGCCATGGGATTTCATGGGAAATGGAGACGGAGCTCGTTCAGTCTGGTTTTTGGCGTGTTCGGTTGCAGAGCTCGAGCGACCATTTCGTGGGATCTTGCAGACCGGTGGGTGCGTGCGTTTTCTCCACTCCTGACCGACTTCGTCCTCGGCATTGGCTCGGCCTGCTATGAAGATGAGAAGAAAAGGAAGAGGTGAGAGGGTTCTCACTCAGAAATGATCCTTAGTGTTTTTAAACACTGTACTACTATGGAAAGTTTGTTGTTTGCCATTCAGCAAAAGAAATTTGTTTTTTCACCCGTCTTATTTTACAAATCCAAGCTTAAAATCGTTGGTGTATTTGTCTTGTTTATGAGCGCCAGTCTCGGGTTTATGGGTGCCATGCGAGCTCATGTTCAGTTGCTAATTACTGTTAATGGGATTACTGTAACTTTTAATGCGTTTATGTCTGTTAATGCGTTTATGAGTGCCATGCGTTTATGCGAGCTCATGTTCAGTTGCTAATTAGAGAGCGATTTTCCTTTTAGAATTGTTATTTTTCATTTTATTTCTCCTTATATTTTTGGAGGTGCAGTTGACACTCCCTTTATACAATAAATTCAAGTAATATCTTCTTCTATCTCAATTATTCTTAACCTCTAATAAATATTTACACCGATAGGCGTTTATTTACAGTCGGGGATCCACCTACACTGTGCAAATCAACGGTGAGTGACTTCTCCATGCGCTTGCAAAACCATTGAAAATAGACCAACCGTTGATATGCCTATAGGGTTTCGACACGGTGTTGGTTAAGGTTTTCCTGGCGTCCCATTTGGCACTGAGTGCTTGCTACTTTAGATGGGAAAAACCACATACCTGTCTTTTCATACTATCACTGTGGAAAATGGTACGGAAAGATTGATTTCTTCTGCATTACAGACATTCGGCTTCCAAATTTCCTTCATCTCAGAGTTTCAGCAAAATGAACTTTTACTACAACTTCAATGAAGATATCTAGAAATTGTTTTTTTAGTGTTTGTATATTTTGAAACAAGAGGAACTGAATAAACAGTATCTTGTTTAGTGCGAGTTAGAAACATATCAGTACCCAATTTTTTTAGTGTTTATATAGAAACAAGAGGAACTTTAATGAAGATATCTAGTAATTTCTGCTTCACCTCTTAGTGTATCCAATTGTTTTCTTTTTGTATCAGTACCCAATTGTTTTTTAAAGTACTTAGCAGCATTACCTCATCATTGGACTTAAAGTAATCTATTTTCTAATACCCAATTACCCCTTTAAGCAATTTCTAGGTCTAATTATAGACAGATTTTTGTGGACATAACCGATTTAGATAATAGGAATAAATATTGCAAATTGTTGAGGGTTGGCATAAAAGCTCACCACCAGAGATAATATCTCGGTTGCTGTATACAAATGTCTTTCTTTCTATGGAATTTTATTGCCCAAAATTGTATTCTAGCTTAAAGTGTCTTCCTGGTTCCATCATGGGCCAAATGCCTTTTTTGGCTTTCAAAGTTTGAAGATAACTTTCATCATTTTTGGCATTACCACTCTCTGTTACTGCCATTTACATTGTTTTCTGTTGTAATTGCTCACTTCTGTATTAGCGTTCTCTCGATCTTGAGTCTAAATGTTTGAAGTGTCTTCCATGGTTCATATATACATGTTGCTCCCACGGGCTGCATTCTTTATAACGCATTGCACCAGTTGTGGTGCACCCTATCTTTGCAGATCAACTTGCACCGTCACGCCACTTGCCACTGTCGAGTAAAAACACCACGCCATTCACCGCGCCAGTTGTTGTCCTGGCTACCACCATGCATTGAATGCTCACCCACCAGCCGTTAATGCGCGCGGTTTGGTTTATGGACCCTGCCACCGCCAAATCGCGCCATGGGATTTCACGGGAAATGGAGTTGGAGCTCATTCAGTGTTGTTTTTGGTGTGTTCAGTTGCAGAGCTCGAGCGACCATTTCTTGGGATCTTGCAGATCGGTGGGTGCGTGGGTTTTCTCCACTCCTGACCGACTTCTTCCTTGGCATTGGCTCGGCCTGCTACGAAGATGAGAAGAAAAGGCAGAGATGAGAGGGTTCTCACTCAGGCAATGATCCTTAATGTTTTTAAACACTGCACTATTAAAATAGTGAGCATAATCATACTGATATATTAACATAAGTTTAATTGTATACATAGAACGATGGAAAGTATTCTGATTACATACGCAAAATTAATATGAGTATTCTGATTACACCGCCAAATAGGGTGTAAAATATAGAGCATCATCATATTGATATATTAACATAAGTTCAATTGTATACATGGACGCCTGGAAAGTATTCTGATTACATACGCAAAATTAATATGAGTATTCTGATTACACCGCCAAATAGGGTGTAAAATATAGAGCATCATCATACTGATATATTAACATAAGTTTAATTGTATACATGGATGGCTGGAAAGTATTCTGATTACATACGCAAAATTTATATTGCACTATATAACTTTAGAGACTACATAGGAAGACTTCGGTGAATACATCTAGCAAAATTGTATCACCAACAAAATTACTACCATCATCATATGGGGTAATAAGCATTGTTTACGGGCACATGTTCAATATCTTAGTTAGTATAAGTAATATTGCCCTCTTTCTATACTGCTTTTGGATTTTCTTTTCCTGCCGATACAGTGTTCGATTGGCCAACTGAAAAGGGATTTAGAATCCCTTTTGACAGAGCATTTGGTTGCCCAACTGATAAAGGATCTGGTCCCCCTGCTGAAAAAGGATTTGGTTGTCATCTTGAAAAGGGATTTGCACCTGTTGTTGACAGAGGAGTTGGTTTCCCTGCTGAAGCTTGCATCCATGGTGGCATTGCAAATGAACTACTAGGACTGCTTGAACTTGTACAAAGTAAATGAGGTGATACATACCAAGATGGAACTGTACAAGAGTTATTCATAAGTGATGGAGGTGTTCCAATTTGAGCATAACCTAGAATTTGAATATTTAACATATCTTGAAAAATCCTTCGATTTTCACGATCGATTCATTTAGAATAGAACTTACACGCATCCTCTTTTCGTATTCCCTTAATTGATTTTCAAGTTCCCTCTCCCTCTTCTCTTGCTCTTTCCTTTGTTGCTTGTGTGCCTTCTCAATCTCTTTTTGTTGCTCCTTAGCCTGCTTCTCCCTTTCTCTTTCAAGCTTTTCCTGCAATTTTTTTCTTTTGCTGCAAGTCTAGCAACCTTTTTTTCTTGTGCCACTTCTTTTTTCCGTAACTTTAGTTTTGCTTGTTCCTCCTTTTTTCTTTCCACATCAACCAATAGCTCCATGTACTCAGGTGCAGTCAAAATCTGTGAATGCCTACTCAGTCTAATAGAACCATCTGATTTGTTTATGATCTCCCTTGGAAGTCGTAGAAAATGGGAAAGTAGCGTACCACTTCCATCTTGGTTTTCAGTCTCTTCAGGGTGTTGAGGTTCATGTTGCATAACTTCTAAGTTAATTTCATTTTCTTGAGCATCCTCTTGAAATTCGAATTTGTCTTGTTCATCCTCATCTCCAACATCTGCATAGTAATGAATTATTGCTTCTTGTTCTAGTCCTTCAGGAAAGGAAGGCAGATTTAAGCTTTGATCTTTTGTGTTGGATGGTAGCTTGTAACCCAAGTTTTTCATGGCATCCTCTAACCATTGTGGCGGGTTAACTTGACTTGGCAAGGAAAAATCATTGTTACTTACAAAATTTGAAGACCCCTCCTTATTGTTGATGATGTTACTTGGGTTTCCAAGAGCACCGTTTAGCTCCACTCCATGTGTTGCATTGCTTCCATATCATCTCTAGAGTCAACATTTTGCATGAATTGAGTTTGTACCACCTCTTCACTGTTATTTAATTCAGGATTTATTCGTTGAGATAGGCTCAAAATGTTTGTGACAGCATCAACATCTTCCTCACCTTGCATGTCAAATGCTTGGCTGCATGCCATGTCATTTAGGAGAGCATCATAATTCAATGGCCAAATACCAGTTCTTTTGAAACCTGCAATTATGTTAGATGGTGTTTGTGCCTTTTTTAAGGCTCTACTTGCAAGCTCAGCAATGTCACTCCTTTTCACATCTGCACATTTGTTCTCTGCCATCCATTTGGACCTCTCAGCTCTAAAATATGTCTTGAAAGGGCTGAACACACTCACATCAAGAGGTTGCAACTTATGACTAGTATGTGCTGGTAGTGTTATCAAATCAATGCCCAATTTGTTTGCCTCCTCCACAGTTTGTAATGCTACATGGCTGCCATGGCCATCAAATATCAATAGGTGTCTATTATTTGGAGAAACACCACTTGGTAATAAACATGCAAAATGACATAGCCAATTTAAAAACAATTCCTTTGTCATCCATGCATTTGGATGTGCAACCATACATGCTCCTGGTTCACAATTTTTAATATAATTCTTTATCATTCTCTTTCCCTTGAATAAATAAAATCTAGGATTGACAAACCTATTGCATTGACACAACACAATATAGTGATCCACTCCCTGCTCTTTGGTATTACCTTTGGGACATTACGACTGCCCCTCTTTGCAATTACACGAACTCCACAATTTCTTCCAGCCTGCAAACCAGTCTCATCACAATTCCAGATTTTATGAGCACCGTATGAATAGGTTCCATAGCATTTGGCCAAATTATCATAAAATTTGGTTACTATTGCAGGGCGCAAGTTTAAAGCTCTATCCCTGTCAAGTCCCTCAGCGGTTCGGATTGCAAGGTCTGGATGACGTTTTCTGAATCCAGCCCACCATGATTTACCAGGAAACCCATCTCTGAAGGGGTTTTGTCTTGTTTCACAAATCTGAGCAACATTTGCCTTTAGCTGCATTAACTCCAAGCCATGACCCATATCAGCCATTTCTTTGCACCATTCAACAATTTCCTCTTCTTCTTCTTCAGTTAGAACTGTTGGAGGACCCCTCCTCTTTGTGTGGGTGAGACCATTTAGCCAATAGTGTAATGATGTGGGTGGAATGGAATACTTCTTTGCTTCTGCTCTAACTGAGAACCCATTAAACTCAACATCATCTATCGCCTTTTCCATATCTTCTTTTGTCCAACCTCGGATGACACTAAGCTTCTTTGTTGCAGATGTTCTTTGAACTGAGACAGTGGGTGGGTTTCTACATTCTGGTTCATTACCAGTTGGTGCTGAATTATCCTCTTCATCACTTAAATTATGTGATAATTGTACACCTCTCACTTTGGGCCTCCTTGATCTTCTAGCAATAGCACCTTTTCTCATGGTGTAAATGAAATACCTGATTCACAACATGAAAGATGATTGTTGGAAAAGAAACTATAAATATACCAAAAATGAATGTTGGAATATGATTTTGGAATTGTTGAAGGAAAGAGGATTGCTAGAATATGAATGATTTTGTTTCATTTTTAGGAATTAATTGACTTGTAGTTTTCATTATGACAATGAAACTTGTATGGAATATGTTGAATACAGAAAGTGCTTGGATAGACAATGTATATTTGACTAAATGAGCACAATGCTGTATAGTTCAACAATGTTGTATATTGCATTTCAGAATTCACTATATTGTTCTTTTTTCATGATAGACCATTCTCACGTGTATTCGTTGGACTCTTCCTATGTAGTTTTTTGCTGCCATGGCATAAATATCATTGCCTGTAGTGGACTTTTCCATGGTTTTGCTGCCATACCATTCTCATTCTGTATTCATTGGACTCTTCCTATGTAGTTGTTAAAGCTAAGTTGTCGTTAGAAATATGGAAGGGAAAATTTATAATGAAAACATTAACGGCTGGTGGGTGAGCATTCAATGCATGGCGGTAGCCCGGACAACAACTGGCGCGGCGAGTGGACAACACTTGGTCCCATGCAAAAAAACCAACTTTTTTGACATCTCCACAAACGCGGATCGTCCACGTGGCGCTGAGGTGGCAGTGAGGTGGCGGTGCAATGTTGGAGGTCAAGAATTTGGTGCTGCATCCATTGGTGGTGTTTTTACTCTATAAATTTTCCCTTCCATATTTCTAACGATTGGTAACAACTTAGCTTTAAACTCTATAAATTTTCCCTTCCATATTTCTAACGACAATTCAGCAAAGGATTGGTTTCATCAAGTCACATTAGATTTTTTTGAAAAGGATTTGTCGAGAGGATTGGTAACAACTTAGCTTTAAACTCTATAAATTTTCCCTTCCATATTTCTAACGACAATTCAGCAAAGGATTGGTTTCATCAAGTCACATTAGATTTTTTTGAAAAGGATTTGTCGAGAGGATTGGTAACATCAAAAAAGTAGCCAGATAAACATGTAAATATGATGGTTTTTATGAAGATTTTATGGTAGATTTTTTTTTATCTAGTTGTTTAAATGGTTAGACATGTATATTTTGCAAAGAAGATAAGAATTTTACCACTCTGTATGATGAATGCAAGAGATATTATGGTACATACCTATATCTATAGAGTTTGACAATCCTTCTATTCATTTATTTACTCTTTTACCTATATCTATAGAGTACATACCTATATCTATAGTGTTTTTACTCGCCCAGGTGGCAGTGACGTGGCGCGGTGACTGTGCAAAGATAGGGTGCACCACAACCGGGTCCTCTCCCCTAGTTGTTAAAGCTAAGTTGTCGTTAGAAATATGGAAGGGAAAATTTATAATGAAAACATTAACGGCTGGTGGGTGAGCATTGCTAGGGGATAGGCACCGGTTGTGGTGCAGGGTCCAATAATGGAGATAGTAGGTGAAAGACATTGACTGTATTGTATTGTATTATTATTATGTAAACATGGAAGCATGAAATGTTGAATAAGACAGTTTTTAAATTGGTCAATATTCTCTTATTCATTGATAGAACTAAAAATTTTCCTTCCATATTTCTAACGAAAACTTGACAAACTACTGTATTCGTCGGACTCTTCCTATGTAGTTTTTAAAGTTATGTTTTCAATATAAAATTTTCACATATGATCATAATACTTTCCAAATTTCTATGTATACAATAAAACTTATGCTAATATCACAGTGATGATTGGAAAAAATACTTTTCAACTGGAGAATGAGATATCTGGAAAAAATGAACAATACAGTGAATTCAGAAATGCAATATACAACACTGCTGGACTATAGAACGTTGTTGTGGTCATATTCCGACAGAGTTGTATATTCCAGTAGTGTTGTACTTCCTAGCTGTGTTGCATATTGTATTTCAGAATTTACTTAGCATAAAAAGAATTTACTATAGTGTGCACATACAACACTGATGGAATATACAACACTGTTTTCAATTTAAAGTTATGTTTTCAATATAAATTTTGCACATGTAATTAGAATACTTTCCATCTTTTTATGTATACAATTAAACTTATGCCTATATAGCAGTGATGACTATACACTAGAGAAGAAGAATATATGTTCCCAAAGAAGTGTATTTGTTGTTTGCACGCACTGTCATGGCATATGATTTTGCAACGTACAGAAGATATGGGTATCCTGATTAGGCAGTCCCACTGTTTCGCCGGGAACAACAAACTGGTCCCCAACCCGATCAGTTTACATTTGACAAACCTGTTAAATTATCTACAAAAATATTCTTGTTCATTACAAACACTGGTTAACTCCTAGCACTAATGGTGCCATGCTGATCTTGATCTTATTGGTGGGGTCTAATTATCTTCTAATCTTCTATTGACATAATATCATGCTCTATTTTGGTTCAATGTCATAGTAACTCACGAAACTAGGTAGTCTTCATTTGTCATGAGGCCACACACTGCATGGCATGCCAGAGAATTCTCTCAGATGAGATTATTTTCTTGGTTCATTTTAACTACCACCTACTAGATGCTAGCAGTCATCAACTCATTATTGCAGGTTGGAGATGTTACATAGGATTTTTCTTCAACTTGCTATAGGTTACAGTCGCTTTGTTTCCTTTGTGGAGGTGTACCTCCATTATTCTGATCTGCTGTCTCCCTGGCTTTCTCTACAAATCTAATAAAATACCCCCGTGTGTAAGGAGAAAGATATTGCTGTTTGAATTTATGTTTTTTTTTTCTATAAAAAATCACAAGTTCATTCACCCTAGATTGACTTTATTGTGTTGACTGTAAACTGCCTAATAAATTGCAAAAAAATGATAATTTATTATTAAGAGAATGGATTTCTACATTTTGTGATTTTGATGGCAATTGAAGTGGCTTGTGAATATGATGACTCACGGCTCATCCTTTAAGGATAATTAACTAAGACATGTCATCCTATCTGAAGACATTCTTTATATGGTAATTTCAATCCTACAGATAATTGGGACCAAAAAGGACTATTCTCCAAGCATAATTTTTAGCTTTCTAGTTATTTGCATTTTCAACTTTATTAAACTTACCTACTCCATAGCTGGCTGCTCTTGATTTGATACTCTGTCTCCTTTGGTATGAGGCATTTTACCAACTAGCCTACTTAATTTTCTGTGTATGTTACTGATAAGGTTGTTTTTCAAAAATTTGAGTAGGTCCTTGATATTGCTAATTAGCTCCTTGATGAAAACGTTATAATTCTTTCATTTATTTTTAACCATCTTAACTCTAACAGTCTAGCCTTGGGTTCTTGAACACCTTATAGACAGTTACTTGAAGTTTATTGCTTTTAAATTGTTTCTACTTTCAATTTTAGAACTGTGACACAAATGGTGGCTTGTAGAGGCTTTTTTGTTGGTTAAAAAACTTTATGATTTTGCAACGTACAAAAGATATGGGTATCCTGATTAGGCAGTCCCACTGTTTCACCAGGAACAACAAACTGGTCCCCAACCCGATCAGTTTACATTTGGCAGAGTACTTCCAGCCTGTGCAAAACGGGGGTTTGAAACAGGGTATGAACATTCATTAAAGCAAAAAGAAATGTCTAAATTGTGTCAGATGCTGGAGTTGCAACTGCCCTGGTAAACATGTATTCAAAATGCAGGAACATGGACAAAGAAAGTTTGTTGTTTGATGGAATACCACAAAGAAATATGTTCTTCTGGACCCCAATGACTATAGGATATGCAGAAAATGCTTTTGTTGGAAATGTAGGTGAATTGTTTGATAGAATTCCTCAAAGAAACGTGGTCTCATAGAATGCCATGATGGCAGGATATGCACAAATTAGATTTGTTGAAAAGACTTCAGAAACTTTAAAGCAAATGCAATTGGCATATACAACTCTGCTGCAATATGCAAACACTGAAAAAATAAATAGAGGGCTTGAATTATGAAATAGTTTGTAATTCATAAGTGTCTTTACAAACCGCACTTTGCTCCTCACTTCTTCAACTTTGAGAGATGAAAACTGCATGAACAAATGGAATTGTAATCCATCCTTCAGCTTTTATTCTATCATCCTAAATTCTGATTGGTTGATGTTAGTTGACATGGATTCAATATGATAGTTCAATCAAATGGTTGAGATTTATTGGGATTTAATCCAATGGATAATATTTTAGTTGGTCATTTTTATTATTTTATGCAGCTGGTTACACAATTTATTGTTCATATGGTACTGAGTTTTTAAACACTGTGAAAGGTGAGCCTGACCATAATTTCATTTATTGTTATGCAGGTGTTTACTTGGGATTGAAGACTCTTACATCAAAAATAGTGCATTATATTTGAGATCTGGTTTGGAAAGTCTTGAGAAATGACTTGTTGAAGTGACTGTAATAGATATGATGTACATACAATGAAAATATTACTTAATGAATAGTTGATTGTATAGACTTGGTTTTTGTACACTTGTATATAAATTAATATATATTTTTAGTTCTATCAATGAATAAGAGAATATTGACCAATTTAAAAACCTGTCTTATTCAACGTTTCATGCTTCCATGTTTAAATAATAATGATACAATACAATACGCTTAGGTAATATTAACTTCACATATCATTCAAAATATGTTATTTAAAAGGTGAATGTCTTTTCACCTACTATCTCCACTAATGGACCCTGCACCACAACCGGGTCCTCTCCCCTATACACACGAAACCATATTAAACTATGTTTTTATTGTTAAAGGAAGTCTATTAAACATTAAAAGAGAAATGCATGGTATAGTAACAAATAGAAACTTAAGGGAGATTGTTAGGTGAGGACTCTATATGGTATGGTAATTATTGATTATTGATTGTTTAACTTTTAAATAATCAACAATTACCATAGGTGAGGACTGTGTATGGATAACAATGAATTTTTTTATTATTAAACTTAACAAAATTTTCCTTTTTGCCCCTACAATCTCGCCTTTTTTTCCAGCTGCTCTGCAATGGATCAACTCTGGCTACCACACTTCGCCTTTAAGGGTCATCACTGAGAAATGGCATTTGATTCTCCAATTTTAGATAATTAGCTGAAGATTATTTTCATTATTTAGACAGAGAATATGCTAAAGGAAATAAAAGACTTGTTGGGAAGAGATTATGTGGCCCATGTCGTGTGTATCAAAGTCAATTTTGAGGTAGCCTCTTTTTCTAGTGGATAACATACTCCAGATTGAGCCAAATAAGTTGCGTACCAGGGCTATTGAAGTCTCGCTGATCAGGGAAGAGCATTTGCTAAAAATTAGATCAAATTGACCTGTTTTATCCTCTTCACAAATTGTAATACCCAGTTTTTCTCACGTGTAAATATTATGTATTTTGAGAAGGGCGTCCCCTTTTTGCGAAATGGTAGCTCAAGTACAAAGGGATATCCATAGGATTAGTGAACAAAACTTCTTTGGGGCTTTTGGAGCTCGGATGTAGCCACAGGTCATATCATTTGGTGCAAGAGAAACCCAATGAAAGTGTAACAAACCTATATATATATATATATATATATATATATATATGCTTATAATGCTTATAGCCTTATACCCACAAACCAAATTACCAAGAAGAGCATGGTTTCCATCTTTTTCAAATCCACGTTGGGTGGGAGTTTCATTTTCCCAGAGAAACAGGTTCTTCAAATTGATTTGTTTTAACAATACCACCTTCCTTGGATGCAACACTCAGAATCCATATTGATCTATGAAGATCATGATTTTCCTGATTCTTGGCAGCATAATTACTCAAACTGAAAAAGCCACCAAAACCTACTTTCAATTCAATTTTCCCAAGGAGACATGTATATTTCATAGGACTGTAAGGGGAATCAACAACTATAGCAGAATGCACTAGAGCCCAACACATGTTCCTCCATTTCAAACTCAACACATAGGTCATTTGAAAAGCAGAGTATTGCAAGTTGGTGTTGGATTACAAGGGAATACATTCGGTGGTACTGAGTAATCATTCCAACATTTCATCATAAATTAGATTGATTGTAAAATTTGATGCTGGAAATTTTTTTAAACCCAAGATATCTCTACAATCCTTTTAATGACCTAGCAATCTCATTACAAAATTTAACAAAGAGTTGATATTTAATGCCAAACGATATAAGTTATTTGATTTATACACACTATAAAAACATAAAATTCTTAAAATGTAAATAGTTTGACAAAATACTCTTAAATAAATCATTTTTAGTTGAAAAATCCTTAAATAAACAATTAAATGCATCAATATTTAATCAAAAACATTGATTTTACTTCTTACACTCATAATTAATTTAATAAAATTATCATTTTAAAAAATGAACCCATATTCTTTCCATATATTAAATGTATCATATTAAACACTATTTTACAAAAATTGCTATTTGGGTAGAAGTAATAACCCATTAAAAAACATATATGCTTTGTAAGGATAATAAACATCCTATCTGAAATCTTACAACGCCTATGAATGTTGGGTAGCAAGGAGCACATATAGGGTTCTTCTTAATGCCAATGTAATATAAGGGATGTCAACTCCGCCTAAATTACCTACATTACCCCTAAATTGTGTTTTACCCAACTCAAAAATATGTTGTGATTCAGATTGAGATTCGATAAATGTGGGAGGGGACCCATGATGCGAATAGAGTACCTTCGTTGTGAAAAGTGCACGGAATAAATTTTGTACGTGTGGTTGTAAAGTGGAGAGTGATTAGTGACCAAACAAAGCAAGACTTCTGATGCCATATTCACTTCAAGCCAACAAGTTTGTATTATTGTACATGATACTTGAATAAAATAATCTGTGAAGCTTCTGAGCATTTTGTAAGGCAAGATGAGAATGTCCTTGTTGTATACAACAAATTTCTTATCAAGCCTTGATGTTCTTGCATATTCAAGGGTCAATGTAGGTTTTGGCCGAGGAAATGCACTTGGCAATGCCAAATTTTGACAAATGTGCCTCAAAATTATCATCCAAAAGAATTTTATAAGTCTTCACATCCATGTGAACAATGCATGGGTTACAGTCATGATGAAGATATGTTAATCCTTCTGCAACAACATTAGCAATCTTTAGCCGAGTGTCCCAGTCTAGCTTTATATTCTTTTATGATTCTATACGAAAATAAAAATTAAAAAAAAAAAAACACTTTTAGATTCTCCTACAATCCATTTTAATTAGAAGGTTAGAGATTGATTGGATTCTTATGAATCTACAATGTAGAGATCCATTTTTCTTCATTATGATCAATCAAACATTTCAGCTTTAAGCATTATTTTCAATGTACACTTCCGCACAACTTGATACATTATGCCTCCTGTACAATGTTGCACACACAACATTATACAGGAGGCAATGAACGTTCCGATTTGACAATCAATCATGCTTATTACAAATCTATGGGTTGATGCAGGCCTCGTGAATGGTGCCACAGGAACAATCACCGACATTGTCTACAATGCATCAATGCAACCACCAACATTACCTTTATTTGTTGTTGTAAAATTTGATAGATACAATGGCCCATGTTGGGATCCCTCTAACCCGTTACATATTCCCATACCCCCTATTTTGAGAGGGAATCGAAGAAAATTTCTAATTAAAATGGCCTAGGATTAACTATCCACAAGTCACAAGGACTTACTTTGCATAAGAGCAACCGTCGACATTGGAACCACTGAAAGGTAGGGTCTGACATTCACAGCTTTCTCTAGAGTTCCCTCGCTTGCAAATTTGCGCATTTCACCTACTTTTTCATTCGAGAGATACTCAAATATGGCGCATGTACTAGCACTCGGAGCAAGAAGAAAGGAGGAAGCAAGACTACTATCACTCAACCCATCATAAATACTACCCTTTGCTTTGATAGCACCTCCACTACTACT
Organism: Taxus wallichiana var. yunnanensis; assembly: GCA_018340775.1. Classification (NCBI taxonomy): domain Eukaryota; kingdom Viridiplantae; phylum Streptophyta; class Pinopsida; order Cupressales; family Taxaceae; genus Taxus; species Taxus wallichiana. Next base: position 144,307,001 of record CM031236.1, read on the forward strand.
ATACTCAACACTTCTTCTATCCAAAGCGACACAGTCATTCAAGGGGTATCAAATGTAATCATGTTTATTGAAACTAAAATTTCCCACTAAAGGCTACCATTCATGATATAAATACTGCAAATGTATACATGTCTCATTATGTGTACGTATACCTTCATTTATTTGATGTTTTCAAATATGATATGCAACTTTAAATGTACGAATCTGTAACATAATTAAATGTACACATACAACATTTCAATGTAATGTTTCAACTAAAGTCCTACACTACAACTATCAATCACACACATTATCAATTGTATAATAAATGTTTCTCCAACAAAACACCAACTATAAAATTAATTAACTATCGAAAACGGTATCACAAGTAATCATGTACGAATTTATAACAAGTTTGAAATGTAGAAACAACCTTCAAATTAAGTGGATCAACTATATTTCTACAATTATAACATCACTCGAACCCCTTAACAACATCAAGTACAAAAGTAATAACTATACCTCTAAATCAGATAACATATACCGTTCGGAGTTCACATCTCATGAAACACATGCGATTGCTAGTTTTTAAGTTACGGGATAAAGTTTTACATGAATCGTTGTTGTTAGAGACATTACCTCTACGCTGCCCTACATCTATTTTTAAACCATTTGATTTGAATTTCATTTGATCTTTATAAATGGAGTAAAAGTATATGCAGATTTGTCGCTATGTCATCTTTATAAATGGAGTGGAATTTTAAAAATGCCCTTAGATATTAAACACAAAAATAGTTTATTGAGAAACTTCATAAAAGTTACGGTCATTAGTTTTTTTTTTTAAATGGGAGTTATGTTCTTTTTTTTTTGTATTTTTTTGTGGTCATTTGTTTTTTCCTTGTACCCATTTGTTATGGTAATTTTTATTATGTTATTTTGATTTGTGAATTCTTACCCCTTGGATGTTTGATAACTAATATGGAGTAGAAATTTGTGCGATTTATTAATATCATATTGTAAATGATATTTGAAAAGAGATTTGACAAATTTTACTTCAATTATTTGGTCGTAGAAATAATATGAATAAGTGAAAAGGAAAATGGGTTATTTAAATTTGGTAGTCTAACACATAGTTTCATACATGTTATCAAAAGGAAAGAACTACCGAACTACCTAAACTTTGATTTATGGATTCTTACCCCTTGGATGTTTAACAACAAATATGGAGTGGACAATCTATAGTTTATAATGCAATATGATTCTTTTGTATTATATATTTTATATATTGAAAAGGTGTTGAAGATGTTGTAGAGTTTTGAGAATCATTAAGTAAAGTGATTTGTCATTTACCAAGTTGTACTCATAAGACATTATATAAAGTATAAGACATTACAATCTTCTTTATTCTAGTGTTGTCTTGGTTTAAATATTGTGTTATTGTCCCATGAATTCTCTCCTTGTGTAAAAATATCTTGGAATTCTTCTTGTTTATAAAATTTAGTCATAATATAAAGATCTTGTTGAGTTTTACAACTTGGTTTTACTTATATAGAAGTGAATATATAACAAGAACTATACTATTGAAAACTGTAATGGAGGTCGGGTGATGAGTAGTTCAACTTTGGTCTTGCACTTAATCCATAACAACATAAATGAATGGTTGCAATTAATCCTCATTTGTGTAATTTTTTCTCCTCTAACTCAACTATATTATGTTAAACTATTAGCAACAAACAATTTGAAACAATAATATACAACATGTTTATAAATTTAACAATATGCAACGACCACATACACTACACTACTCATTAAATATGCTTATCAAGGGTTAAGTAATCTCCATGGATTTGGATTCATATTGAATTGATGATTTCTACATATGCTTTATATGGAATTTATTGTGTTGACCATGAAAGAATGAATGATTTTTAACATTGTCAACTCGACACTTGAAAGAAATTAAAAAAACAACATGTTTCTTTTTTAATTAATCACATCTCTCGAGTTCCTTTCATGTTCCTTGGTAATTTGGATAGGTGCTTATATTTTTTAACCTTTTACTTTTCTTGTAGGGTTGGATTTAAAAAACAAAAATATTTGTTGTAGTTAAAAACACATCATCCGCTCACTCCGTATTTCAATCAAATTGTAGAATTTATCCTCTAAAATTTCAAACATGTTTTTAGATAGAAGGTTTGGTGGGAATTGTTGAGTTTTTGTACACATGAGTGATCTCATTCATTTTTGAAGTTCCTTTTAGATTTTGAGTTAGCTAATTTTTTCTTGTAGACTAGAAAATTAGTTTGTGTTTACAGATAATATTGAGCTTTCTTATATTAATCCTTTACTTCTCATGTTTCGACCATTTTTTCTCTCACTCCCTTGCCCGCACTTTGTAGAGGCTAGGCTTTGCTTGATTTTTTCCTTCACATTCATTCTTCTATTTAAAAAGGGTCTTGCCACCTTGCCATGAAAATATTACTTACAAAACTTGGGATTTTCCAAGTCCTCAAAGGAGGTGATGAGATCAAGGCCCAAGTCAAACTAATGGATCTACAACCTATACGCTCAAGCATGAACTTGGAATTTTGTTACTATGTAAACCTTTCGATGGGTTGCACTTGCAAATGGATCACCTACATTCTAAATTCAATAAAATTGTGCTAAAATGTATGAAGGGGCCATTGTTTGATTTTGTGAATCCATATGTCGAGTTAGTCATAAAAGAGATGCAAGTTTCACCCTTTCTATCCATTTATACTTCAATTGTCAGCTATTTTTTCATCCTTAAGGATATATCTCTAGTACCCTTACATTTGTTTGCAGGACTATTCTCATTTTGGAAATTGGTATAATCATCTCTTCCCGAGTTTAAAATTGGGAATCCCACCTAGTTATGTAGATCTATTGCTCGAGAAAAGAACCATAGGCTGCAAAATGGATTCATAAATGTATAAATAAAAATTATTTCACTAGACCCTCGTTCATGGATATACCCATGCCAATCAATGTTGCTAGTCAATTTCACATAGTTATTTTAGAAAAGACGTCTCGCTTTTGGTCGGTTAAGGGTAGAGCTCTAGGGAAAACGAACTTGCAAGAATACATGAATGCAAATGGTAAAAAAAAATTGTGGGTTTGATTTTATTGACAAAAAGGGGGTGAAACACATGTGACATGTTTAAATGAGATTTCCAATAAATTCTAGAGTCAAATTGAGATGAGTTACTTTACATTGTTTCTAATGGCAAACTAAAAGATGCAAATAAAAGCTTGACCACTTAGATAATTCAATGGATATTTTTTACAAGTTAGTTCCACAATCATCCCTTCTATGAGGTCTTAAAGAGTTCCCTTGCATAACTTTTGTTCCAAAATAATACAACAAATCCTATAAGTTGTTGCCAAGTCTTTGATTGAACTTATTGGATCTGTTTATATATCTTGTTTCAATTATTCGTCCCAGGGATGGTTTAAAGACAATTGAGAGATTATTTCAACTCAAGGATATGTTAGGTTTTAGTATTACTTTCACTTTGTGGGTGCATTTTTTGATTCCTTAGGTAAACAGATAGTAAATTTAATTGGTTTACCAAAGGTTCCCATTTTGGCAATAAAGGCGGGCCATGTCTCTAATTTTAACAAGTGACACTCTCTTCAGTACAAGGTGTTGCCTCAATCCTATGATTTCCAAGAAAAGTGCAATCCACAAATGAATCACTTATTCAAAATCAAGTGTCCATTCCCAATCATTCACCAAGAAATATGTGGGGCCTCACAAATGTGTCTACCTCAACAACAATTTCTTGGATCCTTCAAATGAGAAATTTTGATAAACCGAGTGGGTTGTGGTGAAAACAAATTTAAGTAATGTCCTCATTGGAAATTTCTTCTATTTGGCATGTCCTTTGATGTGAGGGGAAAATAGTGTAAACATAGGTTTTCATTTTGGTTTTGTCATCAATACAAAGAAGATGTCCACATTTCTACAACTAAAATTATTCACTTCAACTCGAATTAAAGGATGAAACAACATAATTGAATTCAATAAATATCTTTGATGAAGTAGCAAAATCAATTAGGGTATCAAAAAAATATTTGCAGTTTTATCGGTAGATGAAAAGGCTACTAGTAAAATAATAAGTAGGGTTGTTGGCCGCACATTTTTGTTTACTATCTCCATAAACAAAGAATTGTGCCATGGTGGGGAATAGTTGATGTAGACACAAAATCATGCATTTGGGTACATTTCTAGGTCCTAAAACATACTAATGTATACATGATTCCTAAGCAAGAAAACTAGTGGTTGAAAACTATCTTTGGCCTATTTTCTTTGTTTCTTGCTTTCTCTTTGGTCTTACACACCCTACACCCTAACGGAACCTAATTGATTTATCTTTTATGGCCTCAAACACTGGTGCCTAGTTAGGACATCAATTGCCCAAGTGATTTTATCCATATTGGGCGCTCTTGACCCTTTCTTACCTTTACTCGCTCTTTTTGGGTCTCTTTTATCTTTTGGGCATCTTTTTCACTTATGGGTTGGCCTTCTAGTTGTCAATTACAAAATTCAAACAAGGGAATCATATATATACTTAGTTACTTCTCAAAAATAAGGACCAAGCACTAAGCATTACTATTATCACCTAAGATTGCATTCTAAAGGCACTAAAGCACTCCAAAGGCATCCATCTAGCACTCATACAAGGGACAAGGGTTGCATCACTTCTACATACACTACATAGGAGGGGAAGTCTATTATATTCCATCCACACATATTATACATTTTCTACATTCTATATCTAGCCCGCTATCATTTGTGCAACTTGCACAAGGGCATCCTAGGGCATCATTTCTACACACACACAAGAACTACATGGGGTTTGAGATGTAGTGTAGTGCTCGACAATAATTTCACTCTTTGGGTGATCGTCGGGGTCATTTTGACTCCACATTCTGCATCTTTTTATTAGATTTGATGTGGTTTGTGGACATGTGTAGGTATATATTTTGTTTTGTAGGTTACATGTACCTTCGACGATCAAAGAGTGAATATCAAGCGACATACATGAATAAACAACGAAACCCTTACGACACAAAAGAAATCAATTTTTGAGTATTTACACGACCACCAATGCCCAAATCTAGTTGCACCAACACCCTAGATCACCTCATCTCTTATGGGTGTCATTGTCCTACGCCATTCTTGTATTCCAAATTTATAGTGAGCATTAAAGACACTATCTATAATATGTTTCAATATTTTACTTGCCCAGATCACTTCCAGTTTGCTCAAAAATCAGCTAAGTCTTCCTATCTCTCCTTTTTTCTTAGGGTTTCATATTGTACATGTTTTATTGATTGTGTCTTACTGTATATTTAGCATTTGTACATTAGTTATTACAATAGTTACTCTGAAATATAGATTTAATTTTGAAAATTAAATTAAATCATTTGGTGAACCCATCACTTGAACCCTCATTTCCTTCCTGGTTTTCCTTTTTATGCCCATCACCCGTAGTGGTCGTTTTGGTTCTTATAAACACCTTGAGCTTCCTCCATCTATCTGTAGGTCCTCTAAATCAATGGTTGAATCTTCTAATCCTTTTCTTGATTCCAACAAAGTTCCACTTGACAACATTGAAAATTTTGATAGTGAAAAATCATATGATGAGGACACCAATGTTGATAAAGAACAATTAGATAAGCTTACTAATTTTCACCCTGCCTTACGTGATCACCCTACACACATCCCACATGTCCTAAATGCTTTACTTCACTACTAAACATGCTCAGATGTTTCCTCTCACCCTCTCGTGGGTTCCTCCTTGGCTACCATGGCCTCCACACAACCCCTTGACATTCCTACTTCCATTCCTACCACCACCCCTCCCCTCATTACTCCCGATACTTATAACACACAACTTGGTTCCTTTTCAGGCACTCATGACCCAACTTCTTTATACCACGATTTAGAAATTCAAATTCGTCAACTACAACATGCTACTTCACGTTCCTCTCCATCTCTTGATTCTTCATTACTCATCCATACCCCTTTTGTACCTGTCATATTTGCTTATCCACTCCCTCCCAACTTTATTACACCTAAGTTGTCCACCTTTAATGACCACGGTAACCCTCAACAACATCTTCGATCTTTCCATGTGGCATGTATTGATTATGTGGATGATCATACATTACTACCTAAGATATTTTCTAAAATTTTGCAAGATTACGTTATGTGTTGGTTCTATGATCTACTTGTACTTGGCATGCTTATCGACTCCCTCCCAACTTTATTACACCTAAGTTGCCCACCTTCAATGGCCACAGTAACCCTCAACAACATCTTTGATCATTCCATGTGGCATGTATTGATTATGTGGATGATCATTCATTACTACCTAAGATATTTTATAAAAGTTTGCAAGATTACGCCATGTGTTGGTTCTATGATCTACTTGTTCACTCGGTAACTTCTTTTACACACTTAGCCAATGTTTTCCTTGCTCACTTTTCCATCAATATCACAGTAAGATCTCCTATGCACAACTTTCTCAAATCAAACAAGGATCTAATGAGCATCTAGTTGACTATGTTTTGCATTATAAGAACAACCTAGCTAAGATGACTAATGTACTAGCTAATTCTAATTGCAAGATATTTTCATTCAAAGTCTCTTACCTCCACTTCAAGAGAGTGTTATCTTTAAGACCTCTCCCTCCTTTGATCAATTATGCCATACACTCAAAATGCGTGAAGGAAAACTCTTATCTATGGGAAAATTGAAATACTATGAAAATGCTTCATCCTCATCCTTTAATCAATTTCAAGCTAAATCTACTTTTAAACCATCTCCTAAGCCCACTAAAGCAAAGGCCACTGTTAATGTTGTTTCTACACCTGACAAGCTTCAATTGCAACCTCATACTTTTACCAAATTACCCTATGCACCTCGATTTCTATTACCAAAACTTATTGAAAACAATCTTATTAATCTTCCACGTTACTCAATCTCAATCCCTCTTGCCCATGTGGCATAACTATGATGAAAATGCATGATGTGATTATCACTAATACATTGGGCACTCTATTGATCGCTATTTTAAACTCAAACATATTATTCAAGATCTCATTAATAATAATGCAATTGAGCTCCCTGAGCCATCTATTTATAAGCCAGTCAATGACAATAAAAAGATAAAAATATTTAATGACCCTTTTCTCAAGGATGAAAAGCAAGCTACTAATTCTTCTACCAACCATACATATCTCGGTGTACCTCCTCCTTCATCAGGCCTCTTGATTTCCTTATCACTACTTGTTGATGCACTATTGTTGGTCATTACATTCTCGGATCATGATTATCATGCTACATTCTCTTTTGATTCCTTGCATATCAATGCTTCTATTGGTTCCTATACCGTCAATAATAATATGATCTATCTATCGGCTCCTACCAACGTATGCTCTATTGCACTCCTCCTAGCTATCAAATGTCCATTGTCTAGTGTCACATTTCCAGTCCCTAATTCTTTTGGCTATGTCAAGCTTCCCATTACAATTGGGCTCCTTACCATGCTTGTACCATTCATTGTTGCATCTTCATTCAAAGTTTGTGACATGCTCTTAGGTCTCCTTTTGCTCCGCACTACCCAAACCATCCCTTCCATAAAATCATTCGCATCTTAAGTTCATACACGATAAACAAGTAGTTATTATTAAAGTGGAGAATTAACACACCATGCACACCATTTAACTGGTTCACCATTCGTTATTGCATCTTCATTCAAAGTCTGACACTGCTCTTAGGTCTCCTTTTGCTCCTATGCCCAAACCATCCCTTCCATAAAATCATTCGCATCTTAAGTTCATACACCATAAACAAGTAGTTATTATTAAAGTCGTTCTACCATGCACACCATTTCCAAAACCCACTTTTTTTGATATCCATGCACCGGTCATAACATCTAAGGTTCTTATGCCTCTTGAGTCTAAAGCAACCTCTGCGCACCTAGCTCTCCCATATTCGCACAAACCTACATCACAACCTTACTATCCTCATTGGTCCATTAGCCCAAATTGTTGGCCTAAGTCCCCTACTTGGGTAACCCCTTCACATAAGTGTTCACCACCTCCTTCACCACATAGGCCTCCTTCATGTACACATAATTACTCTCCTACACCACTAATATTAGAGCATCGTCACATGCCTTTGTCTCCACATATATCATGGTGGAGGGCCCTTTCCCTTCACTATTGTCGGATAGTCTCCAATCCATCACACACTTGCATCCTCATCAAACTTTCTTCCCCCTCCCATCACTATCAATTATCTCTAGTGTCTACTACTACATGTCTCCTGCGCTCAGTACATCATAACTAATATTTTTAAATAATCTCACACCCTTTGATACACACCTCAAGTATCATCATTACCCGATGACACACTCTAGTTCCAAGGTTCATACTTGACTGTTTAGGGTCTAATTCTGAATTGAACCTCACATCCTCTACACTTAATGCTTTGTGCTTCACGTTACATTTGTCCTAGCACCTACTCTCATGTAATACACTCATTACCCAATGATGCACTCTAGTGCTATGGTTCACACTTGACTGTAGAGGGATGACTTCTTTCATGAACCTCACATCATCTACACACTTCACGCTATGTGCTTCATGATCTATCTTTCTAGCATCTAATCTCACACACTACACTCATTACCCGATGACACACATTTGTTCTATGGTTCATTCTTGATTGTTGAGGGTCCCTATAAATGAACCTCATTTCACACACATACGTTGTGGGGAAACACAACTCTTCCCACCCTCACATCTTGCATAACATCCCATCAAACTCACCTTTGCATTTTCATATCTTGGTTACGTTTACTCTTGCTTCTCATACTCCTTGCATGTTGTACTTTGCTTATTATGCTAGTTTGATACTCAGTATGTCATTATCTTTTTATATACACCCATGCACATTCACTTGGTCTTTTAAGGTGAATACAAACCTCTTATTGATTTCTACATGCTGCATGATGAAGCTCAACACTATATCTTTTAACGGTCACACCGGCTCCTGGGGCATCTACTTTGACTACTTTCATCATACACATCACGGGCTCTATTCCTACAATATTCATTACTTCTCATTACAATTACTCTAGTTTTTGATGATATATACATGCTTTAACATACTCTTTATCTTTATAACATCTTGTGTGCTTCATGAGTGGCATTTTCTTACGGGATCTATCTGACAACATGGTTATATGTCATTGTTTGCTTACTCTTTCTTACTACTATGTGTCATTGTTTGCGGGCTATGCTCTATGTCTTGTTTGATCATTGATTATTTGCTTATGGACGCTTTGACCATGATTGTCTTGTGACATTGTGAGTGACATCCCATGTTTGAAACCCACTTTTCATGGTCTATCTTGTCTACACACTTGATTGTTACATTGTCTTCTTTTACATGATAGCTACTTTTACTACTAACACTTGTTACTAGCCTACTTTGTTTGCATGTGCCTTGGTTTCTACCATGCACATCCCCTACCCCCTACAGGTATCCACTTCAGATCAACATCATGTCCTCTCCTTTGGGCCACATTCTCCTAATATCGTCACATGACCCCAAACAAGGGGATGCATATATTGGAAGAAAAAAACACCCCTACAATAGCTCAAAGCTAACATTCAAATTCATCTCAATACAAAAAAACACAAGAACACAATCACATAATGGTCTAGAAACAAACTTGGACCTCACATACATATCGGACATTAACACCCAATATTAGACAATAACACTTGGTTGCTTGTGTTCTCTCACAGGCACTAATGTCATGGGGGAAAAAATAATCAATTTCTCGAGTACAACACAATATTCACTAGTTTACATATTAGTTCTATAGTGATAGGCACTAGCCTTCAGTCATAGAATGCATTCTATCTCCTACAATTGCAAAAAATGGGGACAAACAAAATAGATTAGGATGTACCATCTGCGGTGGTGCTTCTTGGGAAGAGTCGTGAAAGGTGAGTAAAACTATACCTCTCGTCACAATAACGAGACCAACCTTCAGTCACATAATGCATTCTATCTCCTACAATTGGAACAAATGGGGAAAAACAAAATAAATTAGGACGTACCATCTGCAGTGGTGCTTATTGGGAAGAGTCATGGAAGGAGAGTAAAACTATACCTCTCTCCCCAACACTTTCTCTTAGCATGAGATTGCCCAAAAAACTTGCATTTGGCATGAGATCGCCCAAAAAACTCGCAGTTCATGTGAGATCCCCTAAAAAACTCACTCTTGGTGTGATATCGCCCATAAACCCCACCTTCAACATTCAAATCAGCAACTCCAAGCAACATGACACTTTTCTATCCTTTACTCTCTTACATAGTAGGTGAACACTTTCCTTTTACACACTTTTACATACTTATACACATGTTTCTTTGATCTATCATATACAAAAATTTGACTAATTTCTTGCTCTTCTTTTGACAGGTCCATCCTTACAAGAGGCAACTCACACAAGCTACAACAACACACTACAATGTACATGCTTCACCCATAGGGTTCACTTCCCTTTCCTAGTCTCCATGCTTCACTTTGCAATCACTCCACACTTCACTTGTCCACTTGGCACACTATCGGAAACACTCTTCTCTATAAGATCATAAGGTACACATCTTCTATCTACTTTGTGTTATCGAGTATTCATTCAACAACATAAAGTGGGAGAAAACGTAGACACAGAATCAAGCACTTGGGTACATTTCTAGGTCTTAAAACATACTAATATATACATGATTCATAAACAAGAAAACTAGTGGTTGACAACTACTTTTGGCCTCTTTTCCTTGTTTCTTGCTTTCTCTTTGGTCTTACATACCCTACACCCCTTGATAGAACCTAATTGATTTATCTTTTATGGCCTTAGACATTGGCACCCAGTTAGGACACCGGCGCCCATGTGCTTGTCCATATTGGGAACTACCGACCTTTTCTTACCTTTACTTGCTCTTTTTGGGTCTCTTTTATCTTTTGGGCATCTTTTTCACTTATGGGTCGGTCTTCCAATTGTGCAACTACAAAATTAAAACAAGGGAATCATATATATACTTAGTTTCTTCTAAAAAATAAGGACCAAGCACTAAGCATTACTATTGTTACCTAAGCTTGCATTATAAAGGAACTAAAGCACCCAACAAGGGACAAGGGTTATATCATTCGCATACATTACATAGGAGGGGAAGCCTATTCTATTCCATCCACACATACTATACATTTTCTACATTCTAGATTCAGCTTGCTATCATTTGTGTAATTTGCACAAGGGCATCCTAGGGCATCATTTCTACACACACAAGAAATACATGGGGTCGAGATGTAGTGCAACACTCGACACTAACTTCATCTTTGAGTGACCATCGGGAATCGGGTCGGTCGATTCCACATTCTGCATATTTTTATAAAATTTGATGTAGTTTGTAGATATATGCAGGTAGATATTTATTTTGTAGATTATAGGTACCCTCGTGATCAAAGAGCAATATCAAACGACAAACAAGAATAAAAACAAAACCCTTGTGATCTGAAAAGAAATTAGTTTTGAGTATTTGCATGGCCACCAAGACCCATATCCGGTTGTTAGTGCCTAGGCATCTCGCCCCTTCTGCGGGTGCCTTTGTCTGCCGCACCGTTTATGTAACATCCCAAAATTTCTTGTAAGTTAAATTAACTACGGTTAAGTCTAAACAAGATTAGACGAGATCATCATTGGGTGTAAAATTCATTTGGTTTGTCGTATCATGACCCACAGCTTCTGCTGCGGGGCATGACATTGCGGAATGAATAACCCCGCACCCACCTTGATGATCCTTCCTAAAACATGATTAGGCCTTAATCATAGGTAAAACGGTTCATAAATGATAGTGAATCTTTCGGTTATTTGTATTCCGGTTACTTTATTTTAATCGGTTTGGTTGTCTTTTGTTTTGTTTGACTTTTGCAATGACCGTGATGAATATTGCCTCTGTTTTATTTGACAATGCTATATCAAACCAACTTTATGAGAATATTCGAATTATTATTTACGGACTTGGTGATTTTCATTTGTTTGAATGTTTTATATGGAACATGGGAATTCGAATAATTATTACGATAACATATTGTTGGCAATATGTGGACTTATATTATGATGATTAATTTTACCATTAAAGTTAGGTATCAATTAAAATAAAAATTAAAAAAATGCATTATTAATTTGTGAAATTATATATTTAAATCCTAAAAGGATTTGGCATGTAAATCAAAAGTTAAAAAGAATAATAATAATAATATTTTAATATTTAAAATCTGAGAGTTTTGAAAGGGACACGCCTTCATCGACACAAAGTATATGGCATGCATCGATATGCGCAAGAAGTAACATTGGGAAGCCCAAAATTCTCCATTATAGTATAATTTTTTCATTATATTTTATTTTATTTTTCCTTTGTCTATTTTCATTCTTCTCTTCTGTGATACTTGTGTGAGTTTTGGGAGGAAGGAAGGATTCAACTTGTTGAAGCTGGAAGAGTAAGAGGTTGTTGATTTTGGGTTTACTTCAGGCATGAATATCTTCTCCCCTCTCTGCAACATTATTTATAAATAATGAGGAAATACACATTTTGTTTTAAATGGCAATTAAATGAATTTGTGGACAGCTTCTGATTTAATTGCTTGGAAATGAAATCTAAAAGGAAATTGATGGATTATGTATTCTCTTAAGTTTCCTTTGTGTGGTTTTAGCTAAACCTAGAAAAAAATGTAGATGGGTGTTCCTAATCAATTTTTATTTTATTTTATTTTCTATTTAAATTTGATTTCTGGAAACCCAAATCGATTCTTGCCTCTAGGTTTTATTATAGTCAAACAATTTTTATTTGTATGAGCAAAGCGATTTACGAGTAGTGTGAAAATATTTTTACCGGTATTTCATCATTTTGCACGATATATTTGCTTCCGAATTCTAATAATTTCTAAACAAAAAAGAAATTAATCTTTGGAACGAATGATTTGGATATGTACAAGTTGATTTACTGTAGGTATAATTTTATTACTGATTGAAAAATAAATTAGTGTTAACGATCTATGTAAGATAACTTAGTTTTTCTCAAAGGATTTCATTCTTTGTAAAGTGTTAGAAACTTATTGTTGTTATTCTATGCAAATACACTTCAAAATTATTACCTGTGGTATGTGGGTCAATTTGTTTTGTTGATATATTGGTTACCTAAAAGAACATGTTACAATGATTTAATAAAGGTGTTTTTACAATTTGTTTAGTTGGACTGTTCCTATAAATGTATTTTGATTGTTTGAAATAAAGTTATTGTGCATTTTATAGAGCTGCTCATTATCTGGAGGGAATATGTCTAATTGGTATTTGGAAATGATGATTTGAACAATTTTGTTAAGTTGTTTGTTGATTGGAAGGTAAGAAAAATAATAGTTGAATATGTAACATGTGAAGCATGATTTGCTTGTGGTTTAATTAGAATTCGGACGTTGGATGATTATGGTTTGATTATGTCTTGATCCTTGTGATTAGAGTGAAACATGATTGCTGAAATAGAAATTGGTTGTTCTATTTGTGTACATTCATAGTTGTATCTTGATGACAAACATGTAATAATACATCCTTATTTGTATTACCATACGTTTTTGATAAAATAACATGTATATCGTTTCATATTTTATTAAATAATTGCATCAAAAAATGGAGGCAATATTCATGCCGTTCATTGTGAATTGAAAACATACTACTACTCCAGTCTTGCAGGACAATTAGTCGTCACATTCATATATGCGAAACTCATGTCTTGTGAAGTTTTATCGTAGCATGGATCTAAATGAGATACTTGGATTTCAATTTGTAGAAGGATAATATCCCATAATTTTGACTAAATTTATTGGGATCTTGGACCCATTGTTAATATTCAAACCTCACTATGTGAGAGTTACCGTAATAGTTATATATTTCGCCTTAACGGCATATGTAATTTATGATTTTAATAAAGAGATGATTACCTTGTATGTAATAATATCTCAATATGAGTAAATGATAAATACTAGAAGTAAGAAATCTTACTTATCATAAATTGTTAAATTTATTTATTTGATATTTATCGATGTATGAAGCCGATAATTGGGCAATTATTATAACAATTAATTGTCTTTAATTTCTAAATTAAATAAGCTATTTAGTGGCGTAGCTAATCGAAGGAATAATTAAATATACATGTTTTAATATATATTTAATTCAGCCTTTCGGTAAACTTGGTATTAATATGATAAGATTGTAAATCTTGTTGTATAGAGAATGGAAGAGTATTGTTGTAAAAGGTAATTTAAGGTTAAAAAAACCAAGCATTAGGAAAAGAGAAACTAAGTGGGAAGATAAATAGATGAAAAGATCCATTAGGTATATTAAGGGATAAGTACATGCGAAATGCTAAAATAGATACATTTCAGCATAACAAATGTATTTATCTCATGATGATCCTAGTTGTCCTTTGGCATTTATCTTGATATAAACTCTTGCAAGATAGGTTAAATGGGAAATAAAGTAAATGCAAACTATAATATCTAGATAATCTGTGAAAGGGATAGTTGTGAGTTGGCGGAAGACTTAAACTCATAAGACTAGTGTGTTGTCTTGAGTTTAGTCGTAACTTTTGCACTGCGGAAAACTTTGGCCAAAGTAATGCATTGATGGTTGTGCATTGTCGATCACCTAATCCTCCGATTAAATTAAAATTGCCAAGAACTTTGATCATGGGAAGTTGAACACTGAACATGAGGTAGGCAATGGTCGAATACCGGAATACGAAGTCAGAAAACTAGCTTCGTGGTAGACCCAAGGGCTTTCACATGGTTCCCATGACCTGAAAAAGGTTGAGCCAAAATGTTAGTAAGCATTGTCACTCAAAGTAGTGGCGAAGGGAGATCATAGAGATATGGATACACCCTTCTCAGCCACACATGGCTTACACGGATGTTATCAGATAGATCAAAAGAACAAATTTGATTTAAAGAATTTGATTAAATAAATATGTACGATTGCAGCTGTGTAATCTATTTTTATGTATGTTTAAAAAAATCCTCATTTTCCAATTCTAGTAATTTTGAGCGTTATAGTTTCAATTCCGAATTTACTGATAATTATTAACGATTCCGTCTATAGCCTATTTCAATATTTTACTGCCTAGATCACTTCCAGTTCACTCAGAAATCAGCTAAGTCCTCCCATATCTCCTTCTTGCTTAGGGTTTCATATTGTACATACTTTATTGCTTGTGTCTTTCTGTATATTTAACATTTGTACATCAATTATTACAAAGTAGTTACTCGAAATATAAATTTAATTCAAATTAAATTAGATCGGTTGAAATGTGTGAATTTGTAGTCATAAAAAAGTGGAACCCTCCAAGTACTCGTCCTAACTACAAATAATTCTTGATGTCTTACCCTGTGTAACATATCCTTATTTATGTGTCCTTTGTATTTCGGACTAAGAAATTCCATATGTACTCCATGCTCTTCACATGTCATTACTCTTTTCATAGATGGGGTAGGATAATAGTTAAATTACTTTCCCACCCATATTATTGTCACTTTACTTGTTTGGTTACAAAATGTAATTCGGTAGCATTATTAACATTTCTCTTGCACCTTTATGAACACATAATTCTCCCCATTGTTTCCATTGGAAAAACATCATATGTTCCCCCTTTTCATTGTTTCACTTTTTGTTCCTTGTAATGTGTAATTTCTCGGATTTAATCATATCATATGGGCACCCCTTTCAACAATTTTTCTCATATATGTAAACGAGACTTACATTTTAGTGTCTTCTTTTATTTGCGGGGTTTCTAGTTTGGCCCTTTTTTTTGCGCATAAGATGTCTACTCCTAAGGGTAGAGTACGAAGGCATGATTATTACAAAAATAATTGGGAGTGTATTAAAACTTGTTGTTGCAACTAGTACTATGTACATTGTAATATCCATGCTCTATAATGACAACCATTCCTGGAATTTCCTAATAAAAACAACCAACTCTTGATACGGCTGAACGGATTCACTTCCATATCAACAACTAGTTGTTTTGTTTCTAGTTCTCCATATCAAAGGACCCTAATAACAAACTCCATACATCCCTTCAATGAAATATCAAATGTTCCACCACACTCCATGCACAACTCTCTTGCATATAAGTCTAGTTCATGTGCCCCCTAAACCTTCCTTTCTTCTAATTATAAGATCCTCATCCTCCCAGGACCCATCAAATCTTTCAACCCTTGTTTTTCCACGTTTCCCTTCTACTCACACATTCATCCTTCTCCATTTTAATCACAAGAAGCTCAAAAGCCTCCTCCAACACCAATAATGTTTGTCATTATGCAAACTAAATCTTCCTCAAAATCCCACATGCACTTCAAAAGAGGATAGATCTACTATTGAACACACATACATGCACAAAATTCCTAGAAAACTATCCTACGATGAAAACAAAAATGTAAAATGGCCGACATAAGTGCACTATATGTTACACCGAGAGTAATGGCCATTGCTTCTTGAAGTGGAATAACTTAACTTGGAGCCAAAGGTTTGGCATTGCCTCACACAAGTTGAAGAAATTTTATTTCAAGATTAAATCCTTTTTTAGATCATTCATACACGAGGAAGGTAGTACAAATACAATGGATCTTCCCAAGACATATCCTCTATCATAAAATACCTCCCTCGTCATATTTGTGAACTAGAAATTTTGCTTGGGCCTTAGGGAAAAACATACGAATTTTTCGTTAAGTAGTAGTTGTGTTTTAAATGCCTTGAAATACTGAAGTAGAAAATGACCCATACTACATATTTGTCATGTTAAATGAAGAAACAATCTATTCCTTTCCAAGTGCACTGACTATAGCCGACTATATTCATGAAACAAAATATTTAGAGTGCCCTACCACCAACTATAGCTGACCTTCGGTAACACTTTCTTGAATCTCCAGACGACACCCTTTTAGACAACTTCGTGAGATTTGGATCTACCTTGCATGACACTAGATCATACTAGGGAAAGAGTTACGCATAATCGATCCGACAAGATCAACCAAATTAGATCACCACTCTTTTCTTCATTGTCTATGCCCGATCGACACCAAATGGCCTGACCTCCAAAGAGCAACGAAGAACACGTAATGTCATGGAAAATCCTCACATTGTATCTACCTACTTAAATCAAAGGTTCATAATATTTTGTGCGATTGTTTTGGAGAAGAATTTGAGGACGAAGAACTCTTAGTACGTGTAAAGCACCAAACCACTTTCCCTCTTGTCGTTTGAACCATTTTGTGCTTACTTTTTTTTGTTTTGTTTCCCCTTCACCAAGTATGAATGGTAATATGGAGGTTTCACCCAAGTTCATGGATTCTCATGTCCGGGAATGCACCCAATGTTGATACATTATTGCACTCTATGAAACAAAAACATATTATGACAAGTTAGTTAGTGCATGGAATCTACATGGAACCTTCTACATAAATGAAATGGTGAACCACCCCATACTATACGATTCTTTCCTCATTGACAACTCACATATTTTTATATTGAGCATTGTTGAGACTATGAAGAACTATTCAATCGGGGCCAATGCCACACTAAATGTTCATAATAAAATTACTCGTAAAAGATCAGTCAACTTTCATTTTGGTCAATGGCCCTTGGGACCTACGAGCAAAATATGTGTTGCGTAGGTAGGAAGATGGAAAAATAAAATACATGCCTACATGCAATGATGACAAGTTGGACATCCACAACCAGGACATGCTTTCAACGTGGCGTGTAAACGTTGATTGTCAATCGATTCTCCCATGTCATGTCGTCTTTGAGATATATTGTTAAATATACTTTGAAGGAGGAAAAATAGTTGGAAATATATCACCAAATGCTAACAAAAATTGTAGAAAATGCATAATCGTAAAGCCCCTCTTCCATTGCATTCCAAAAGTTGTTTAAACATATTATTACAGATTACGACATTAGTGCACAATAAACTTGCCATGTGTTGTAAAAATTACCCCTTGTTCTTTGCTACAACCTATTCATGTCGCTGAATGTGGTGAAGAAAAATTTACATCGTGTGGTGACAGATGCAAATGCTCCTCTTGAGTGGTCATCCATCTTTTGATGCATACAAAAATGCCCCTCCACATGAGAAAACATCTTGTTCGTTGAGGCAAACCACACTTGGACTTATGATACAAAATGTATGGGGATAAGTGGAGAATGTGAAAAACCAAGACCATTTTATGTGTTACACCAAAATTCTATAAGATTCCTTGCAAGGATTATTCTTCTTTTGAGATTTTCTCATTGGAGTAAGCTACTCTTTGTATAAACCATTCCACAAAATTAGCATAGATATTGATCGCAATAAATTTAAAATTATCTCGTAATTAAGAAATTGTGCACTCTCCTACCATCCACGGTATGTTGTTCGCACCTCCCCCATGGAAGAAAAATCTTCGATAGAAAGGCCTCCACAAATGAAGCTCCAATTGATGTGTCCCTCTCATTGGATGAGTGACAACTTCTTTCCCAATTCCACCTCTGTACCAATATGGAACTTAATGAGCTAGATATACTTGTGTACCATGAATTTGACATCCACTTTAATTAAAATGCATGCGAACCTTTTGACATCCCTACAAGAAACAATAATTACGTTCATTGAACTTAGTAGGGGACAACCGTGCTCTTCTCCTGTAATTGATAGTTGTCTTTCGATTGTAACAAGTTGCATTCCATAATGTTCTTCATAATAGTGTGCATCAGCGCTGTACCACCTTTAAAACTTATTATTCAAGGGACAACATGCATAGACAAATCTTTCCTCATCAATGCACTAAAGGCAACACTTCCTCCCCAAGCCCGAAAAAAATAGGTCCCCCTCATTGTATTGTAACTTTTACATTTCACATTACTACAATACATGCATGTCTCTGAATATCAGTCAAAGAAATGAAGCCATTAGAGGGGTAATTGCTAGCATCTTTACAAAATAAATCAAACATGTCAAAAATGTTCTTATTGATGAAATGAGTTTTGTAGGGCTAAAATTACTTTCCTTTGTTGACCTTGGGATTTGAGAGGATTTCCCCCACAAAAAAATACCCTTTGGGAGGAGACCATTCATCCTTGTTGGGTACCTCGGAAACTTCCTCTTATAAAGGATGTGCCCATGTATGTTGGGTAGTCATGCAACATGATCGTGTGGAAAGGACTTGAGAAATTTGTCACCCTTCGCACTATCTTCCATCAACTAGGTTTAGACCCTTCTTAGATTTCTTTTTGTTGCCTTCTTGAGATGTTTGGAATGTGTAGACAAATTTCAATGTCTGGGAAACACTAATGGGGTACACATACAAATTTTTATCCCATGAAGAACTAAAATAGTTTTAGGTAGTGGCCCATTTGTTCACCATTAATGGCCTGTCAAACATCATAACAAATTGATGTTATGATCTTTGACCGTCCTATTTTATTTTGCAACATATAATACATAAGGTGAACAACTACCTTTGAGAATGACGATGACCATTGCACCTAGATTTCTAATGTGTAATTGGTAAAAGATTATGCTTACATCAAACCTATGGGTTGAGGTTGACCTTTGTCAATGGCTCCATTAACATCATGGTTTCCATCATTTATAGACCAAGTTTATGGCCATCATAACTACCTCTTTTTATTGTTCACAAATTCAAAAGATACATTGGTGTTTCATGGGATCTAGGAAATTGTCTGCATATTTTGGTTGCACCTGATTTGATTTCTTGCGGTTCTCGTAGGCAACTCCCTCTAAAGATGGCATGCACAATCACAATACATAAATATCAAGGGCTAACTTGAGACAAGGAAATTATTGACATTGGAGATACAAACCGTCAAGGTCTTACTTTCATAGCTATCTCCAGGGACCAAAGTCTCCATCGGTTGCGTAATTCTCCTATTTTTTCTTTTGAGCGATACCCCATATTTGTACAAAAGAGAAGCTTCACCTCCTTGTCATGTATCATATGCACCAATATTGCAATCAAAATGTAACCACCTAGATGGATCCAAATTCCAACTTCAACTAATATACTTTTCCCTTTCTCATTTTCCCCTCCTAAGTTACTTTTGCCCACTTCAATAAATATCCTTTCCTCCTATTTGTACGTGCATTCCTATATACTCTTATCTATGCATTCAATGTAAATTTGGTACAAAGTTTACAACACAGTAATAATCTTCTCACGTTAATTTCATAGCGCAAATATCATACAAATATATAATAGAGATTATTATTCCTATGTTCTAGGAGATTCTAGTACCTATAATATCTCCCAAATAATCTCTCTAACAATATCCACCTCCCAATAACCCTATATTTGTAGTATTGTTGTAACTTACAACAATACATCTAACAAATATAATATTCTAACTACTAACCCAAATATATATTCACTCACCCATGTAAGCACTAACATGTTAATTTCCTAACATTCAATCAACACTGCAATCACATTTTCAATATATTTGCCCCTCCATTCCTCTTCCTCCTCAATTAGAGGCCCTTTTAGAGCTTCATCCCCTATCGACGTTTCCATTAAGCCTTCGATGCAATTGCTAGTGTAAGCATATTGTAAATTTTTTGAAATTCTCATCCTCTTCAACTTATAGATTTAAATATGACACGATTTTGTATATGATTATATTGATATATTTAAATATATGTTAAAAAGTTGTAAAAATAAAATAAAAGTTTCATGTTTATTCTTATACAATATTACTAGTGTACACAATTTGAAGGGCAATATTGAAAAATTGTTATTGTAGAAAATTTGATTGATGGATGTAGGTGGTTGTCAAATTTAAAGCATGTTATCAAGGATCGCAAATAGTGCGAGATCACACTCTTTGATCCTAAAGCCCCTTTCCAACCAAATAATATCAATTTTAAGCCGATTAAATTATATGGAGCGAAAGAAATGTTATTAACTATATTTGGATTGTTTATATAAAGTTGATAGCTTCCTCAAACATAAATGCCTATATCTACTTGAAAATCGTCCATAGATATCAATTTCAAAGTTCTTATTTAGATTACAAATATACCACATTTATTAATAACTCTATCCCTCATTGTGAAAATAATCCGTCAAAAATAACATCAATTTATAAGATTTGTTAGACGTTCAATTTAATATCTTTTTAAAAAGTGTTTACTCTTTATTTCTATTGACATCGTATCAATGTACCCATCATACCTTCAGGTACAATTGGTCTAATCTAGACTTATTTTGAAGGGGCATAATTATTCTCATTTATTTTGATAGAAAATCCACATTCAAAAGTTTTTTTCTTTTGATGATACTTTATTTCATCAGTGCTAATGGGTTTAAACTTATCTTAGTATGTTTTTGATTAAAGTCTCTAACACAAAGAACATACATGTTTTGTATCAAATTAGTAGTGGAAACAGAATGACATTACATCATGGAATACACAATATACAATACATCGGTATAAGATATGAGGATAATTTGAGAGGAGATAACCTAACATCATTTTTGAGGAAGAAAGACTCACTCAAGTGAATCTTTTGGTAAAGATCCACAACAAAGGATTCAACATAAAAAATACAATAAATTCTAGGCAGCTCTTGGAATGACTTTGTTCACTTCGTTTGAGGCTTGAGGTACCAGATGCTGCTTGATCTCTGAACGTCATTAAAATTGTTCATTCATTCACACTTGGTCCATTGAATTACACTTTTCTATTATGGAAGAGTTGAATGAATGTACGCCCTCCAATCTGAAATTATGAACCACCCTTCAAATTTGATCCCTCATTGTTTAAAACCCTAATCAAGTTAAGATTCCTACCGAGCTAGTGTTTCTATTTCTGTGAAGGCCCCTGTTAAATCTCCATTCCATTTTTACAGACCCAATTACTTTGGCAATGTCTATGTCAATTCCCGAATGTTTGGCTCTTTCAAAACTGTCATTATTATCCGCAAATGCCATACCTGGATGGAAAAACAAGCATGGAGCTATGACGCACCTTTTACTTACTGAATGTGGGTTTTGCAAATCTCAACTTTGCAACAATCCAGAGGATGAAGATATTTCAGTTCAAAAGCAAATACACCCTCACAGCCTAGCAGGCACACCAGTTCTTCACGGACTCAGATTTCACTTTTGAACAGGTAAGAAAAACCTTTCTTAAGAACCCACCTTCGACAAATGTGATACCTGCAGGGGAGACAAGCATGGTGCTATGAGACACTTTTTACTTACGGAAATCGGGTTTTCTGATTCTCAATTTGCAACAATCCAGAGGAGGAACAAATCTCTGTTTAAAAGCAAATCTACCCACAGAGCCCAGCAGGCACTCCAGTTCTTGAGGGACTTAGGCTTCACTCTTGAACAGGTAAAGATGACCATTCTGAGAAACCCATTTTTCTCTTTAACGCATAGTGGATGAGAAGCTGAATTATAAGCTTCAGCTCATCAAGACGCTGGGCCTTACTGACATTAACCTGGCACATGTCATATCCCAACAACCCAGAATTCTTGGTTTAAGTTTAGACAAAGCTCTGCATCCCAAAATCTCCATACTTTTAAATATTTTTGGTTCAAAAGATAATCTGTCCAAAGCTATCACAACGAATCCTAGGCTTCTGCTTCGTAATGTTGACAGACAGCTTGATCCTGTAATCAATATCCTCAAGCAATCTGGAATCCAGGGCGACCTACTTTTATTTTTATTGTTAAGAAGGGCCAAAGTTCTCTTGTGCAATAGTTAAGAGTCGTTGGAATTAAAAATTGAATATGTAAGAAACATGGGTATTTTGGAGGGGTCAAAAGCATTTGTAGTTGCCCTTGCTGCCGTTGAGGTCGGTGGGCTTAAAAATTTGAAAAAGAAATTGAAGCTGCTGGTAAGCAGGGGTCTCTCCGAAGATGAAATCAAGTTTATTCTTATGAAGTTTCCTGTTATACTTAGTATGTCCATGGACAAGATTCGAAAGAACATGAAATTCTTAACACATACTACTGGCTTTCAAAGTTTCAACCAAACATTTTGATTTCACATCCTCTGTTACTGGGATATAGTGTAGAATATAGGATGCATCCACGGTATAAGGTGTTCGAATATTTAAGATCAATGCAACCTGGCCAGCGTCTTCCTAGTTTGGCTACTGTGTTGAACCTTACTGAAAAAAAATTTGGGGAGAAGTTTCTATTAGACAATCCTCAGATAGCAGAGTTATATTAAAGTTACATGGGTGTTGAACTTTAATTACCTGAAGGGATTTGCATGGACTGCCATTTCAGAAAGTGTAATGTACCGTTTCTTTAATGAGAAGAGAGTAATTTCTCTCAGTATTTGACGATTTGTTGTTCACCAGCGATTTTGCCACCATTTTGCTTTTTTGGGGTCTCAATTTTAAATTTTCAATCATGTGTTGCACAGAAAATTGAAATCAAGAATCAACTGGAGCACACTGGAGTATAGTGGAGTTACAAGTCTTTTAAGTTCTTGACCTCAATCTCAGAAATTGTGGAGTAGTTTGAAGTTTGTAGAGATAATTATATTGTAGGCATCAACTTTGATTAACTTAGGCATTAACTTTGATTATCAATTTGTGAACTTTTTATCCTTTGCTTGAATCCATTTGGGTATATTTATATGTATATAGCAGTACGGTATGTCTTTTCTGGGGATACAATTCCATGGAGCATAGTTCTTCAAAACATGCGGGTATGTCTTTGCTAGGGGACACAATTACATGGAACACGGTTCTTCAAAACATGCAGGTATGTCTTTGCCAGGGGACACAATTCCATGGAACATGGTTCTTCAAAACATGCAGGTTCTTGTGACTTAACTTACCGTCTCTTGTAACAAAATATGCTTTTGAGTACATATGCTTCATGCAAATTTTAATACGTTTACAGCTAACGGAAGTTTGTAGGTATGTGTACCATATTCTATTTTAAATAGATTTATGCTTGCAATATGTATAGCAAAAAGTAAAACATTCAACTGTCCTTTGTAACTTTCTTCTTTGACAGTTTAAAGAAAATTTCTGTTTTGTTAGACATAGAACCCTCCATGGGCATACATATGCTATAACTATTATCAGTAAATTGTGAAATTCAGAAATTTTTTAGGTCCCAGCATATGCAACTCATGAGAACTCCCTTGTGGTGATAAGAGGAGTTTTCATTTTACCTTAAAATTGTTTCAATTTTGTGCCACTGCAAGTTTTGACCCTTTGCAAAAGCTTGGGAGCAAACCAGGATTTGCATGATACGTGAAAACCTCTTTTTTCCTTGGAAACAGGTTTTAAATTGGTGCAGGGCATGTCAGGCCATGTGTACCTACAATTTACCATTTCTATTCTCAGTATTGTAATTTGTAGGAACTATTGAAGGATAAGCATTTGGGATTGGATCACAATCCGTTCAGAATGCATTGAGTAATTTCTCTTAGAAAGATGAAAAAACATTTTGTTATAGGCCGGTTTGTTGTTTCACGAGTAATTTTGCAATATATTAGTACTTATCTATTTATTTTTGCATGAAATTTACAATGATCCTTTATATTTCCTTAAATTTCAATACACAAAAACAATTAAAATTATTTTGTGGTGAATATTTTTCAGCCATTGAATGATTATGGAGGATCCCTTTCATTTGTTGTAGAAACTACTGTACAGTGTTTGGAGATTAAGTATAAGTAATTTTTACTACGCTAGTCAATTTTGTTGTCATGTCCAATAATAGGATGCAATGGTCATGTTTGGGACATGTTTACTTGTGCTTGAATTTACTTAAATAAGTCATCTTTCCATACTAAATTTTTGCAGGAAAAAGTAATTCAGCAGAATATGGCTCATGAATGCATATTGGTTGACCGTAGTCACTTGCATTAAGATTACTTTTGCATCTCAACCTGACACTAAATTTTAAACAAGACAAATTTAAGTTTGGATTTTACAATAATTTCTAGTTGAAAGAAAGCAAAAAAATCTTCTGTATGTCTTAGAATTCTTAAGATCCTCATATCTTTGACACTGACATCAACTATTGGTTTTCCAATCACCTTTAGTTTTACGATTTGTATATACCAAATTTCTTTTTACATCTAAGCAAACAGTTTGCTTGTTTCACTTTCTAATTCTGCTTTTGTAGCCTTCTTGATTATAATTTATAACAGTATGAGGTGTGGAAATTTAAAATTAATTTTCAAAAAAATTGATGTCTTTCATGCAGGCTTTCAAATTGATTACGGAGGATTTTTCATTCTGTTGTAGAAGCTAGTTACACCAATAGGCATTATTTACAGCCAGCCTTCCCCTTGCATGGCACACATCCACGGTGCAAGATCTCTCCATCCATATGCAAGACCATGGGATGCACGAGAGCCATTGATCATGCCATCCACTGTGCAACATGGTTTTTGAGTTTGCATTTGGGGCTTTTTTGGGCCTCCCATTATGGGATTGTTCTGCAGCATGCTTTTTGGCCTCCCGTCACAGGATTGTTCTGTAGCTGGTTTAATAATATATTGAATTTTCTTATTTCTTTTGAAATGAAATGGTTTTCGACTGTTTTCATTGTAGAGTATACGACCAAGGGAGTAGAATAATGTGCAGAAAGGGGGAAGGGTTGCAGCAATTTAAACAAGCTGTAATCACGTGTGATGTGCTTGTAACTGGCCCTTCCGCTCACCCCCAAATCCAACAAGTATGTTTATGTTTGCTTTGCAGCCAGCCAGAGACTGTGTGGTGATTCAAGCCCAAAACAAAATCCTTCCATTATTGTTTTATAGACTAAAACCCTTCTTGTTGATGCAAGAGAAGTCCGCTTAGGGTTCTGGTGTGCAGGTGCAAAAGGAAGCTATATGAATTGAGGTAATTGCATTCATGCAGAAAAGGCATTGGGAAGATGGTGTTCAAATACTTCCATGGGCAGCAAGGTTGTGTGGGTGGAAAGGGGCTCCAGATCCTAGACTATGGCTTTATTACGGTTTCCCTCTCTTTGAATTTTTTTTTGTTAAAATCACTTTTCTATTATGCTTTGTTGGATATCCCCTTGTTCCAAATCTCTTATCTTGGCACAGGGTGGAAATATGCTGGAATTGCTAAACTAAATTTATTGAACAATTGTTTGTTGCATTAGATGGGATAGTGTCACCATGCGGAAGGTAAATTTGTTCTCTGTGATAGGAGTACAATAAACCCCCTTCCATTATGCTTTGGTGGACTGAACACCCTTCATGTTGATATAAGTCAATTCCTGTGAGGGTTATGGTGTGCAGGTGCGATGGGGAGCAACATCAATGGAGGAAAGACATTCTTGCAGCAAAGGGATTAGGAAGATGGCATTCAAATACTTCCCGTGGGCAGCAAGGTTGTGTTGGTAGAAATGGGTTCTGGATCGGGGACAAGTGGCTTTGATTTGGCATCCCTTTCCTTCAATTTTTCAATTTTGACTAAAATCCTGTCTACTATGCTTTGATGGACATCTCCTGTTCCAAATCTATTATGTTGGCAAAGGCTGGTTATATGCTGGAAAAGTTAAAACTGACCTCATTGCACAACCGTCTGTTGCATTAGATGGAATAGTGCCTTTATGAAGGTATATTTCTTCTCTTCTTTGTAATGAATAATCAGTCTTTCTCTGAGCAAAAAAATGCAAAGAAGGAAATTGGCTGTCCTGGGAAACCACTTTTAAAGAAAGGGTTAAGTGAAAAATCCAGTACCTTGACATTAGTAACTAAATCTACTAAAATATCTTCTTTTAAGCTACATGGGTTAGCTACACTGTTCTTCTTGCTACGGTGTTTCCTAAAGTTTGACTTTATTTGATTTTGAGTGAAACTCACATGGATTTTTAAACCAATGACCTGTTTGAATGCTGAATGGCATTTTCAAGCCCAAAATCCATCGTTTTGTTCCCAAATTTTCTAGCTCAAATTTTTGAATTTTTTTTTCCTTTTGAGGCATAGCATAAGAAATAATCCCCACAAGAACATTTTCTGTGTTTGTATTAGCAGAAATGATCTTAATCTACACAACTACTTTTTCCCTTCAAGTCTGCACAATTTTATTTTCTTTGAGTGTCAGAAGTTTTTTTAGCATACCGTTATACGCACATTTGGCAATGATTGCAGAGCATGAGAGCACATTTTGATGATAAATTCTGTCAAACAATTTCAATGCTCCCTGATAGCATTTTTCTCAATAATTTTAACAGCAGGTTCATGGACTTTTCCTTGGTATCCAAACATCGATGCAATGCACGGTTGGGCCAATTAAAATAGAATGGATCCTTTAATGGCTTGGTCTCTACCCATTGTTACTGCTGTGAATCTTCACACCCATGCCGGCTTAAAACAAATGTAGACTAGTTGTCATGCTATCTCGGATGTCTGACCCATTGATGCTGGCCATATATTAGAACTATTATTTTTTTCTTTATCATGATCTTGCAAAAAAATAAATCATGCGCATATGATATGGAAGTAGGGGAGAAAAAATGCTGCAAGGGATTTGGAACATACGCTTTCTTTCAAATGGAAGAGCTCTCACAGATCAATTCGCAAAATTTACATTTTTAGTAATTTCCCGTGGAAGATAAAATCTACAAAATTTGCGCCTTTTGAATTGCAGTTGTGTAATTATTGTGGATATAATTTGCTGCAACACAGCTAGGTAATACCCGTGTTAACACATTTGTTCTATCCATTTTATCAACTACTCAAGCATTTTCTGTCCTTGTTCGTTGTTGACAGACAATTCATGCTTCTCAGCTATTTCAACGAACACAATGCCTTACATTTTTCTTTTTTATCTTGGATTACCTCCTGTACATTAAAATAAAAATGTTTTAAGTGTTACTATTGGGATCAGATCCAACTGTTTGCAGTTGTTGATACATAAACTGCGTTCTTTGAATGCCCCGTGTGTGTGTGTACATGCTTGACATGAAATTGTAGATGTCAACGTTGGTGTTGAAAACTCCCTTCCTGTGTGTACATGCTTGACATTAAATTGTAGATGTCAACTTTGGTGTTGAAACTAACTCCCTTCCTCTTCTCAATAGTCAAACCAGTGTCTCTGATTGATTTTATGACACTGTAAAATTCCTAGATAATAACTCATTGTGTGACAATGAGCGAAACTTCAATTTTTGACATGTTAAGACCTTGGAATTTAATGACCTAGCAAAGACACTTAAAATGGACAAATGCAACGGAAAATTTTAAAATGACATCTGCTAAACTATTGTACCAAGGGGAATATAACACAATGCATGAATTTTACTAATAACTATGTTCATTTCAAATGAAACTTATCTTGAGCCTTCAGAACGACACTGACTAAAATGAACTACTCTTGCAAGATTTGATGCAAAACGATGAAATCAAAGTTGAGTCAGTGTGTGGCATTTTACAATAATGAATATACAGATTATCAAATTAAGGGGCCCATAAGCATTTTATGTTGATTTTGAAAAAATTGTGCAGATGGTTAACACCCAAAACATTTCTTCCTGTATAACAAGTGCCATTGCCAAGCCACCAAACATGAAGCAATATTTACACAAGCCTCTTCCTTTTTTCCAACGAGTATGCAATTCCTTTTCAGTTAGCCAAACTACTACGTATCATTTTGGTTGCCTTTATTGAAGTTTATGGTGGTCAATCAATTTGTAAAGATATTTGTGCGTTATCTTTACCTAGGACACTGCCAAATGTTTTTCACATGCGTCTGATTTCATTTTGGACATCTTGCAATTTTCATTTCATTTGCTTAATAGGTACTTTCTCGAATACAGTCTAGTCCTTTGAGGATGCAAAGGTCACCATGTTTATATTTTAAAAATTTCCATCCATGGACTGATTTCTAGACCAAAGTTGTCGATAGTACCATTTTGCATGTTCTAGGAATGCATGACGAGAAGCACTTGTACATTTGGGATGAAACTCACCATTTATTTTAATACGACTCCAATAGTACACTCTACAATTCTACTAGTAGCAACCCTGTTTAGGCCTGTCTTGATCTTCTGTGCAAATCATTTTAGTTTCGCTGGTGTTGGTACAAGCACATCAGTTCAGTAGTGAAAGAAATGCTTGATGTTGCTAAATTCTAGAGAAGATCTAAAATAATCAAGAAGTTCGTGACATGCTTGAGCCCTCCACTACCAAGTATAAGCAGTGCACGATCAAATGCCACACATCTCATCAATTTACTATTTAGTATTATTAATAATGTTTGGCTTTCTATAAAGAAGAAAAGATTCTGAAGCCCACAATCTAAACTTAGACCCCTACAATATGGCCCCACATCACCATTGCACAGGTTGGAGACAACGTTTTTGATCTTGATCTTCTTACTTACCTTTTGCTACATCCAGGCTTAGCGTTAAGTTACTTTGATGTTATTTTTCATTTATACTACCAATCCATCCAGTAGGTTGAGCAATCAAGAAACCTTGAACAGGATTCCATGCTTCTGGTTGAGCATGTGTGGATCATAGAGATCAAGTTGCAGCACATTCTCAATGAGGACATGAATCTTTTCTGCATCATCAAATCCTATCAGCTTCCAGCATAGTTTAATTAAAAACTAACAGATTCTAAAGAAGTTTTATTGCTTACAACAACCAACACAATGGGGACCATTGTTGCTGAAGGGGGACGCATGATTGAGAAAGTTCCGAGTGGCATCAGAACATCTTCTATGCCAGGTCTTTCATCTGTGCTTCACAGTGTCTACTCGTGGCACCTTGTGCACCAACATCTACACACATAATTAGCCCAATTTATACACCAATCCACGCTTTTCCACAACATCCATGCTAATGTCTACTGCCCCGAAGTCTGCCTTTAGCGGTGTCCAATGGCACATCGCCTCCACTGTTAATACAACCTCCACATTGGTTCCATCAGTGATCTAGCATATGGTATTGGCATCAAACACCATCACCACAATTTGGTTCCACCTCAATCTTACATTTTTAACACAAAAAGTTGATCTCCATGCTATAGCTTCATGTCCCTGCAATTTTTCCTTCAATTATAGGGAAGTTCTTTTAATGTAGGGAAGCTGATTCACTTGTACTTCCTATCCACCATTGCTTCTTGATTTGTACAGAATGTACTATATGTTTAACAATTTTTCAGTTCCTTAGAAAGTTCCTCTTTCTCAAACTCATACACTCTTGTCTAAGGTTGTTGCACCTCTCTGCAGTGGACTCATGTAAAAAATTTAAAATTATTTCAAACTATGGAGTGATATTCCTAGTATTTATAGTAATGTTTATGTCTCTTCTCCGAAAGTTGCACTCTTGAGTATTATTCTAGCATATATGTTTACTCTAGCTTCTGCTTCGATAACATAGTAAAAGTTGTATTCACTATGTTGTCCCCCAAATCTCTCTTGGGATCTGCGTTAGCGGTATCACAGCCCTGAATGTGTCAAATTACAGGAAGCATGAGACTCCTAGTTGCATTTAGTTAGTCTACCTTCCTAAATAGCATACACAGTCGCAGATATTAGTTAGGATCAATTCTATTAAACCTATTCGTGAATTGATCATAGATGCACTTCAGAAACAAACAATTCTACGACTATTTCCAACATTTTATGGGTTACTTATTGACACAAAACATATTCACCAGGAGATGTGGGTACGAGTATGAGTATAGGGAGTGCTTGCCCTTTTCAAAATCAAGGTTAAAGGGGTAGGCGGGTTGTCTAATCACAAACAGAAATTGGTATATCTCGTTGTCAACTAAGAAATATATGATTCCATTCCTTTGCTCCCAATATAAAGTTGAGATGGTTTTTTTGCAGAGTTGGACTTTCATTTCTCTACTTGCACTGGTGCCAAAACATATTTGATTTTGGTAGCTCTACCTATCATTTGGGTTGCTCAGTGGAGTGCTTTAAACAATTTTAACATGATGTCAGTTGTGGATTGATTGCTTAATTGTGGAAAAATGATTTTTTCAGACTTGAATTTTGTGTCTTACAATTGTTTAAGCATGATGAGTATCAATGTAAAAGCATTTGGAAATGATAAGATAAATACTCTTCGTAGGATTGACCTTCATAATTACAACTTCATTGTGTTACATCTTTACCTTTACCTTTTGTTGAATGTATTAACTTTTTCTCAAGAACATTTATAGTATACTCTAATGTTTTAGAAAATTTTGAACTTAAATGTACTCATTGCAAATCAATTTTCATATTTAATGAAGTTTTTTTCATATAAGATAAATTTATAAAAATCAAGTTAAATCTTTACAATATGGCATAAAAAACTAGTCCTTACCCATTTTCAATTTCCCGAGAGCAAGACCCTACATAATTACAAGTTGCTGCACTTGAATAGGATCTTAGATATTAAATCATGGGCTAGACATTAATGGTGTTTATATTGTGTATTTAACCTAATTTTGTGTTAAAGATCATGAACTATTTATTTTTGAGCTGGCCTTCACCTAGTAATAGGTGTTTTGGTTGCGATTACTTTAATGGGGTTATACTTCAAAGTTAGAATGAATAGATCAAAAAATTAGTTTCAATTAATGATTTGTACAAAAATAATTTGACACATATTATGTGATTTATACTTAATGTTGGGTGTTTGATTATCATTCATGTTTTATTACATTATAAGAGTATAGAAATCGGGATGATCAATTTGCTTCACAAAAAGATGGAGTGCAATGTTGTACTAGAACTGAAATTTAAATTGTACAAGTAGAGGCGAGGATGATATTTGAGAAGTCTTCATTGTAGTCTTAAAAAGTTTAAGAATTGGAGCTTAAAGTGAAATAAAAATGACACGGTAAAACATTTGATTTCATATCAATAGCTCCACTTTATATCACTACATAGCCCTAGTGACAAACTAACATTTGAATGCATATTAGTAGCTCCACTTAAAAACAATACACAACATTAGTGGCAACTAAATATTTTTGTAGGTTCAAGCAAGATTACTAGGATTCAAATGTTATTATAGGGTCAAACCAATATATCTTGTTAATGAAGCTATTAAATAAGGTGGCTAGAAATGTATGGATATATAGGTTTTGTGAATGTTGATGGCCCTAAACAATTACAATCTAAAAACCCTTTTAAGAAGACACAAATTATGTAAGTTTTTTTGTTGTAAGAATCTAAAAAAATTCTTGAAAAAAATAAATTATATAAGTATTTTTGTTGTAAGAATATTGTTAAATGTGAGTAACATATTCATTGAACAATTGAATGAATGAAATCTTATGGTGAACATGGAGAAGACATTTATTCAAAATTTGAAAGGATGAAATGTTTTCTATGTACATGGTTGGTCGGACTAAATGTTGCATATCTCCAAAAATCGATAAACAATCTTTTAATGTTTGATCTTGTAAGACTTTTGGTGAATGTGAAAATTCCAAGGATGAAATGTTCTCTATGCAAATAGTTGTTTAGACCAAATATTGCATATCTCCAAAAATCTTGCATGTTATTAGATTAGTAGAAACTCCACATGGTAACTTGAAAAAATAAAGTGAATAAACATTGACCTCTTTAAATTAGTTGACCATCTTGTCATCCGGTGTTTTACTATGGAGAGCATTCTAGGAAGAATCTTTTGAAATGAAACACTAAGCATAAAATTGCAATTTAAATTTTCTTTTCCTTCGCATTGCAACAATCAAGACAAATTTTAGTTACACAAAACCTAATTTAAACAAAACAAGGATTTTTCTCAATGTTTCTCATCAATTTATAGAAACCTACTATAAAATGACCATGAAGCATCTATCTAGGTAAATAGAAGACCCTACAAGGGCACTTGTTTGTTTGTTTGTTTGTTTTTGTTCCCAAGTTTCTTGATAAGTACATTGTTGTTTGAATACTTATTATATTATATAGAGTCAAAAATGTCTAGAAGATCCTTTATAACTCTTGAGGAGGGTAAAAAAATGTGAACGACATGAGAATCAACACACACGAAACATATTGATCTTACCATACCCCTAGATTTATGTTGCCGACCACCGAATCTATATCCATCTTTTGGGTCATGGGTTCACTCCCATGACCCAATGAAATATGATCCTACAAGATTTTTGCAGCCAATTATGCATTCCACATAGGTGTGATCATCCACTCTTCACACTAGACTAACAATGATTTTTCTTACAATTCCATGTACAAATGTCTGTTTCACATCCTTCATTTGTGTGATCATTATCTGTTTCCTTATCGATGTTCCCATTACACATTTGAGTGCAATTACTAGTCAACACTATTTAGAGATTAATCATATCTAGGGTTAAGTATGCTTTCTTTTTCATTATCAATGTTAATGACCATTCTCGAGTTATAGATCTTATGTAAATATGTTGTTAAACTTCACCATTTCATGCATTTTGGCATAAATGTGGTCCAATTTGAATCTACGATTATCATTATGTACATTGTGTTTAGTTTCCATAAACAAAGACTTAAAGAGATACCATGCTTCATAATCAATTACTAAGAAAGTGCCATTAATGGTTGAATCAAATTGAAAGAATGTTGCGTTCAAGTGAAATTGAAAGATAAAGTGTAATGATGCGATTTTTTCTATGAACAACATTATGGCATAATATTGAAAGGTTTTATTATTCCTAGATTTCGATTGATGTAGTACATGGATGTGGCTTGCTCGTCGTATTGTTTTATATGCACTTAGAAATAAATGTGTGTGATTCAAACTAGATCAACATGCCACATTCATCAATGCATGTATAAGTATGAACACGTGAATGTGAATCAAAACAAATAAAAAGAATTGTAAGTTGTGAAGTTGATAGTGTTTTCAAAGTCAAAAGGAGAAAAAAGGTCAATGCTTTTGGTTGGGTAAAAACACATTACATGGTGAAAGGAAATCCTTAATTTCAATTTGAAACATGAAAACATGTTTGTGTGCCATAACTAGATTGAATATTCTCACAAAGTCTACATGATAAACAACAACCAATTTCAAAATTTTTAATTATATTTTGTAGAATTTTGTACTCTTTTTACTAATTTATCATTTGGATGACGAATCTCAAAGCTTGATCTAGATTGGCAAACCTATTTGTGCATCTAATGGCTTATAAGCCTCCCATATCACAATTATTATCAACATGGGATAACTCAACAACTTTTCATATCATATTATGTCAAGCATGCATTTTGTATAATGTGCTATTTCTTCCCTTTTGTTTGTTTCTATGTCACATACTAAAATAGAGGTTTTTAGTAATAACTAGATTTTTAAAATAACCGATGAACTTGATTATATTGTTTTAACTATAATCAAATTGAGCCACAATTGATTTTTTATCTCGCACGGAGGTTCCTCATATGGGAATAGTGAGGAGATCCTAAGTTTTTAGAGCTAAACTAATATGGCTTATATTGAGGAGTTTGTAAACTCCCTATATCGCTCACATACAAAAATCTTATTAGATGGCTCCGGAGGCTTACCAAGGATTGGTTTGAAGCCTTTCCCACTAGGCATACTAAGTCACAGGTTATTAAAGGAAAAATATCTAAAGGCAAAAGTGCCCACCACCAAAATGGTGGACAAAGTTTCAACAATATTTATAAGGGTGGACATAGCCCATGATAATGTGGGTATCAACGCATGTGGGTGGATTGTTAAAACCCATGCCGAAATATTAAGCCGTTGTTTGTGGCATGACTGTATGTGGGTGCCATAATAAACCCTTATTAATGAAACTAAAAACAAAAGATGAGGTGAAGTTCATGATTGTAACTTTGAAGAATTAACATATATTAACTAACTTATAGGGTTACATCTTTCCCCATTACTTGTGGATCATGAAATTTTTGAAACAGATATAAGAAAATACAAAATATATGAAAGGTCCTAAGGGATCTTCCACTTTTCTATTTTGTAATCGTGGAGATAGTGAATGAGTTTTCCAAGGAGGACTTTGGTTTATAAATAAGGTAACTTTAATGAATTATTAGTATGTTAGATTCAATTTAAGTAGGAAATTGCTTATACTCATGCCTTTACTGGATAAGGTTGTTTTATCTTTGCACGAAGTTCTACCACGAATTAGGTCTAGGGATATATGTCGATCTTACTCTTGCTTGTACCCTTGTTATTTTTTTATGTGTTAATATTGATATGGAGAAAACATTACCAAGAAAAACTCAACCTTAGAATGTGGGGTTTAGGAATAGTTGATGAATTATGAAAATATTCCTTTTAATATTATAATTGATGGCCATCCATATCAAACTTTCCCTACTTCACCAACCCACATTTTAGTCCTCGAAGATGAAGAACCTAATTTGAGCCATTTATAGAAATCCACCTTGCCATGAACATTTAAAAATGTTTTAATGTGCTTCTATAACACAAAATTACCTGCTTATCAAGGAAATTGAAATAACACTAAATGAAACAACACAAATAACCGCCCATATCTTGAACAATAACTCTCAATTTCGACTTCAAATTAATTATGAAGGTACATTGATTCTTTGAAGCAAAATTAATTTTGAAGGTACACTGCTTTCTTTGGAACAAAATTAAATTTGAACTTTGATCTTATCAAGGATTTTATTTGAGGATTGTTTGTTTCTCTTATTTAATTCAATTACTCCAAGGTAGATGGATTGCCAATGTTTATCTTCTTCTTGAGCTTGGTTATCAAGTCGAGATGGGAGTGACAAAAATAATACCCCTACCTTTATAGTTGGTTTTGTCTTATGACATTACCACAATATTTGTAAAGGTAAAGGAATCTTTCTATGTCTCAACATACCTATAAAATCTACTTAGGGTATGAGACTCCTTGTGGGAAAAGAAAACTTACACTTTATCTATACATTAAAAACTAAAAACTTACAATGGTGCCCTAGTGAAAGAGGATTGGTTTTATATGCGCAAACAATTAGGGCTCTCAAACCATAATCACCGCCTTGGTTTGTGAACACCTCACCGTGTTTCACATGATGCACTTTTGCCATGGCATTGAATGGTTGGAAAAAGATTTGACCGAGCCTTACTTATTGATAAGAAAATATGTACTTTTGCAATAGTTTTGACCCTCTGTGGCTATCATTCAAAGAGCTTTACTTTTAGGCCATCTTCCCATCAAGTTTGAGATTGAATGGATCATTATACAACCTATAAATGTCAAGGCACAATTATATCTCAACACTACTCTCTTGTATCATTCTATAAGCACACCAACAATTTATCTTTGTATCTACGGTTGATAGGCAATTTTTTTCCATTGTAATTCTCATGAAGCTTCACACCATGAATTCCTTAGAATTTAATAGGAATTAGAGAATTCTCCTTTCAATTAGGATTCACTAAAGGAAGCTTCTCTATGTAGACACAAGCTCAAAGACAAAGAACGCTATCAAGCCTGTGGAGCTT
Source organism: Taxus wallichiana var. yunnanensis (assembly GCA_018340775.1). NCBI lineage: Eukaryota > Viridiplantae > Streptophyta > Pinopsida > Cupressales > Taxaceae > Taxus > Taxus wallichiana. The sequence goes on from CM031236.1 coordinate 144,343,582, forward strand.
ATAGTGGAGCTTGCATACATTGGTTAAAAATTAAAGACAAAACAATGAATATTTTTTGGGTCTCCTCTATTCCAAACAATAAATTGTGTTGGCTAGATTTTCTGCACATCTAAAAACCTAGGCAGTCATGAGATAAATCTCCCTCATTTAACGACAAAGCTCCCATGTAAGATGCTTATCAATCTGGTAAGTATGAATCCTAATAACTATTTGCGGGGGTTTACTTTAATTACAAAGCTCATGAACCATAGCTTAGCAATTCTGCAGCAAGTAAACAACTATTTATGAAGTATTTTCAGAAGGGGGAAATAATGAAATTTGGGAAAGAAGAAAGGAAGATATGTAATTCAACCAATAGTTTACAAAGTTGGTTTCATACACATGGATTAAATAAACAAGTAGATCTCACAATATTCAGAAGTAAAGGAAAAGAAAAGCTTCTAATCTAAATCTTAGATAACACAAAGTTTATCTAAAGATCCACACAGAAGTAAGAAGCAAATGCACCGTGGACACAAAGTTCTCTGAAATCTACCTTTATTCAATTCCTTAGCTTTCACAAAAATGACATCAAGGGCTGCAACACAAAGTCTGGAACTCAAGAATGCTTGATTAACAAATTGTGATCCTTTAACCCGTAGGTTCTTCCTCTATTTATAGTGTATAGAGGGCAATTACAAATAGGAAACTTTTAATGAATTGCCACATGTGGAAGCTATGAAAAGGAGAAGAAGTCGGCAGTCTTCCTCTTGGAATTCCTTCGCATGACATGCATGATTTATAACTAAAAATAGATCCTTCTATTTTACATGTCTGAAACCTATTTCCAAGTAATTGACTTCTTCCAGTAACTTGAAGTAATGACTTTTATAGCCAATTATCTAAGTTTTACAATTTTAATTGATTGCTCAATTGCTTTGTCGGAGAAAATAAGAGAAAGAGGAGAAGAAATTAGAAGAAAGCCGCAACATTATTCATCTTGTTCTTCTTCCATTCTCTGCATACTGATCCAACTTGTATTGCACTTCTATTTGATCCACTTTAGCAATGAATGATCTGAATGATAACTTGTCCTGAACTTGAGAAACTCTTTCTCCCACATGGTTGACTCTTTTCCTTTGATTCTCACCAAACTGGATCAGAAAGCAACTAACTGTGATTTTGCTTGCGGGTGTTTCCTATGAAGTGTCTTCCCTTTTTATCCTTGAAGCTTTTGCAGTTTTTTAGTACATACACTAATATAATGATTGTCGTAAACAATTCGAAAAAACTCATCACCTTTTATTTATAATAGTATATGAGTAATTTTAAATTCTGGAAAGCACTCCGGGTGAAGGCAAATACAAATAGATTCAATGAAGGCTTCAACTAGAAGATTGGGAGCACTTGCACAAGCTCCTAAAAGGAATTTTCCATACAATGAATTCCACATGGGTTGCATTAGAAACAAGAGGATGAATTTTTGTCTGAAGCCTTTGCAATTATGAGAGTTGGATCTATTTCTTCCTATGATTTTGAAGATATATTCAATGTTTCAGAAATTGACTTCTGCTTTCTTCACCAATATGGGCATTAATGAAGTATTCCTGCAAATAATTCAGATAAGTATGCAATCCATGACTAAATATCTAATTTTTTCACCGAGATCTTATTATAAAGCCTGTTGTCTTCTATTTTTAGACTTTTCTTGCATGCCAAAGATATTATTTAATTCCCCTGTGCACTCACATCAACATGCATATAACCAAAATAATAAAAAGAAAGCCTTTCCAACCCTAGGTGCCAAAACTGGATGCTTCCCGACAATTAAAAGAAGTCGACTTTCAAGCATTTAGCTATGTCGAATGGTTCGCACCTTTTGGCTATAAGCCAAGGGAAAAATTCAAGGGGCATAAAGGTAAAATTTTACCCTGCTTGCTAGGGTATAATTCTCCGCTTTTCACTTAAGTTGTCATGTTAAATATTAACCTACCAAGAAACGTCTAAAAATATGTGACTTGCATTAAGAAACCATCATTCCCAAATAGTGTGACTTGTACTTATGACTTCGCCTTTAAAATTGCATGAAAAATCGTCACTTAAGGCGGGGTGGAAATTGGATGCGAAAGACAACTTTAAAAGCAAAGGTCGATACATGAAGACTGCATTTCCTTCCAAGCGTGGAAATTGAACATGGAAGGCAGCTTTAAAAATCGTGGATCGCATGAAGACTACATTTCTTTCCATTTTTGGAGTTTTCGGTGAAGAAAACACAAGGAGAATAAAATTTGCCATTTTTGGAAAGGGTCAGGAAGATGTAGCAAAAAAATTTTGCAAGCGCCATAACTTTCACTCTTTGGCTTCATTTTAGGTGTTGTTTTCTCTAAAAGTGAATATTTTCTCGAGCTCTACACATTGGTGGCATTACTTTTCTTTATTTCATAAAATTCATTATTGCACCTTTTTGGACCAAGCAACCTCTTGCGAATCTCCTAAATGAACCCCGAGCTCTGGTCACCTTTAGGCATTAATTAGTAATTAAAAACACTTTGGATAGCTTTTCAAAAGGACTGGGGAAAGGTTTGGGTAAGAATGAATGAATAGACTACGGAATCGCCGGATGGAAAACAAAGAAAGACAAAAAGAAATAAAAACAAAACTCCGAAAGAAGTCATGCAAAAAGGCGATTGCTCAAATTTTTCTTCGATTAGTTGATCAGAAAATTCTTCCCCACTGGGAATGTTCTATGGTAATAATGATGGGGTGAAGTGATTTATATAACCTAAATCCTCCAATTTTAGCTCAATCTATTTTTAAAATAACTTCATTTATTTAATAAAAATAAATAAAACGGTTGGAGTCAAGGTTTGGCGAAGGAATTGGGTGAGCTTTGGCATGTGGGTATTTGTAGAATTTGGCTTTTATGAATATCTGGGGATACCATAGAGCAATGCAAACAACTGCAGACAAAACAAACACAAAATGGCCCATTACTTTAAAAAGAACAATTTTTTAAAAGGGGTATTCCCAAATTTCGTGGTGAAATCTCGGGACGAAAAATTGATTGAGTTAAATCCAAAAAGAGGATAACACTCATCTTATCTTGATTCTCGACATTCTAAAAGCCTTTTCTCTCATTATCATGTAGTGTTTTTCTCAACCCTCCACATCCGAGGTGGGTAATGCTCTATCCTAATGCCTTCACGTGGTTCCTTGTGTTCTTTCTCGATGGACAATGAGTGGCTTATGACCATTTGCTATCTATCAAAGATCTCCATGAGGCCAATATGCATATGGTCACATTGATAAAGCTCTTGGGATTAATGGGTTCCATTGTGAGTTCTACTAAGAGTTATAGGATATTGTGGGGTTAGATCTAGACACGGTTTATCTTGAAGTGTTTCATACCAACACTCTTGGAAAACTAATTAATGAGAACAATATCAAGTTCATATTTAAAGTTGGAGACTCAAAGCTTATTTCATGTTGGCAACCCATTACATTTCTCAATGTATTATACAAAATCATTTCCAAAGTTTTGGAATTAAGGGTTAGATACATTCTTCCCCTCATTATTCATCATGAACAAATTGAGTTTATTTATAATAGGTATGTCCTTGACAACATAATTTCTATTTGGGAAGACATAAAGTAAGAATGTCTCATTGTAAACGATGTTCATCAAAATTGAATTTGAAAAGGCATGTGCCAAAATTGAACAATCCTTTATTTTTGCAATGTTACGGGATCTCAAGTTTGCTCTAGATTTTTAGTACTATTAAAATCACTTTTCAAGAATTTTAGGGCTTGTAATGCTATCAATAATGTCCAATCTAATCGATTTTGGACTATTTAGGTCTATTTGTCAAGGTTGCCCTCTTGCCCCTTCTCTTTATGTTTTGGTTACTGAAGGGCTTAATTATCTTCTTGGAGATCATAGTTCCAAAGGATTAGTTAAAGGTATTGTCCTTCCTCATTCTTAGAATCAAATGGTTAACATGCATTTGGTGAAGATTTCTTTCTCACTTTGAGTAAAGAGGATTCCTCCATTGATAATGCCATGGATTGTCTTAATTTGTTTAGTTTAGCCTTTGGGTCTTCTATTCAATAAAGGAAAAATCAATGTTATAGACAATCTTACACTCTCTTTCCCATTTGGTTGAATTAATATAAGTGGCATTGGATTCAACTTGGTGAGTAGTTTGAATTTCTCGACATCCCTTTTTCCTTTCAATACACACCCTCTAATATGTGGATTTATGTGGTCCATCATGTTGAGAAAAAAAATGAATTTTGGGTTACCAAACATCTATCTCTTGTAGGAAAGTTCCAAGGTGTTGGCAAGCAACACATCTACTATTCCTCTTGTTCATCTCCCTCTAAATATGCCCATCCCAAACTTGAAAAAATATGATAGAGTTCCTCAAGGTCAATTCTAAGGGGTAGTGGAGGATTTCATAAAGTTTCTTGGGATATCCGTTGCAAGCCTAAAGAACTTGGTGGTCTTGGGATTCTTGACATTCAAACCTAAGGTCGAACTTTGTGCTAAATGGCTAATCTAAGCCCTTGAAGGAGAAGAATCCTATAAATTTCTCCTTGTGTTCTACATAAATCTTGGTAGCCCTATGAGAAAGCAATCCTGGAAGGATTTAAATCTTCAATATTTATTACTCACACAAGTCCTTGTTAAAATTTTGTGTACTATTTTAGCCAAAAATCCTTTGGAAAGCTTAGGAATTACTCAAAATGCTTTAATCCGGGATGGATAATGATTTCGATCTCAATTCTCTTTCAATTCCCACTTCATTTGGTGGTACTTTGTGTTGTCTTATTATAATGCACCATTTGCTTTGGTACCTTGGATTAAAAGTATCGGGTTGTTCATGAAATGTATCAAAGTAATATTTGACTTCTTTTACAAGCAATCAAATGATTGGATATCTTAGCCCACTCTAAGAGATAAATTGTAGCTTTAAGCTAGTGATCATAAATCAATAATGGAAATTCGAATGTGATACTAGTAACTAAATCTACAACTTCATAAGATTGGTGGTAGGGATGATGGAATGATTGAAAATTTCCATTTGAGACCCCTTTTCATCAAAATAAACCTCGATTAAATTACCAACTTCTTTTCTCATAGAATATGCAAATGGAGGGCTTAAATGAGCTATGTAAAGTTAGTTCCTTTAAGTGTGGAAAAAGGGATTTGTAAGAGTGTGGGTTCTACCATTGAGCCAAAACAAGCTCATTTCCATTGGTGTATTCTTTATCAACGATTTTCAATTGGCTCTCATTTGGTACACCTTAGAATGTCACACCTTGTTTCCCCAATTGCAATCACCTTGAATCAATTAATCATATCTTTGGGTTTTACAAGTGCACCTAATGCATGCGGTGTTGGATTCACACCTCTTTCAACCCTTCCATTATGAAATGTTCACTTTAAAAGTGGTAATTTTGGAGGACTCAACATTTATTCCTTTAAAATAGACACGAATTTGGTACATCTTTTATTATAAAATTCTCTTCCAACTATGGAAAGATATAAATGATGTTACTTTCAATCATACTATTCTTGATGTTAAATTTGTAATGTTACGTTCCCGATTCATGTGTAGGTGAAGAAAGTAAACTTGGAGGTCACCCATCTCAAAAAATTATTGGATCATTGGGGTAGTGCCCCTTGGTAACTCTAGGCTCACCTCGCCATCCCCTTCGGGGCCATGGATTTGGTTAATGAGGAAGGAATTTCTTTCACAGACATTATAGTTCTCTCCTAGTTCACAATTTCCATCTCAAGACCATTGGTCTCATCGTGGCGGTAGTGGCCACACACTCAGTTAGACCCTACTAGTAGGGTGATGCCATTACAACAAAAATTTCCTCACTTTCACCTTCATAATAAGATGGCGAAAATGAAAAAAGATAAAGATAAGGAAGAGGGATGCATGGAACTGATACCTAATATTACCAATCCTCATGGTATTAGTTGGGGGTTGTGGTGATAAACCGATGACCCTTTGAACCCTTCAACTATGCTTGTTGTGGCTTCACATGTGTAGTAACTCAACAAGCTTAAATATAAAAGTCATTATGTTGAAATTTTTGTTATAGTAATTTCTACCACTTCAACCTCAAATTACTTATATATAGTATCCACAATATGTGGCCACTCAAATAAAATACAACTTTCTTCAGACTGCACTCAAATTTATTCTTTGATTGAACCTCATGTATGTCTTGTTTGAAATTTTTAACATTATACATAAATACAAGTGGACCCTTTTGACTAAATGCATGTAATTCCTTTTCATTGAATCCATATATTTCATTTTTCACGTCCAAGATATCACCCAACAAAGGCTCACCAAATAATCTACACAAATTAAAAAACAATTTTATTGTTGTTTCAATTTTCTTCTTTTCTTATATAAAATGTACCTTTTTAAAGAACAACTAGATTTGTTTGTATTGTTGTGATAAGAAATTAGGCTTTTATACCCAATTTTATATACTATGCAATAATGAAAATTATAACTAACACAAAAATCCTAACAATATGCCACTCTTGCACTTGCCAACAATTTTTTTAAAGATAAATCGCTAAAAATGAGTAGGGTTTTATTGTTAGAGAGGGGAACCATATTATGTAGAAAGACTATTGATAAAGTGCTCTGAATTCAAATAGAAGAGAAGTAAAGTGTCTTAAAGCTTCTCTATAAATCTTAGTACCTAAATTTTTTTACAAGATAGGTGCATGATTTTCGATACCTTTATGGCCAAAACTATCTCATAGGGATATAAACTCATCCTCTAGGTTTTCATACTCAATTTGAATAACGAGATCTATTTTGCTTACATTTGAAAATCTAGTTTTTGAGTCTCAGTATTTGTGTGATGACTACATTGTCATGAGATGTGTCTTATCATTTCGTAAAATCATAATCTTGTGCCTTGATGCTAAAAGGGGGTTGATGGATTTTGAGTTGGACTATCTCACCCCACCCCACCCCTAATAATATGATGAGTAAAGGAACATACCACACATAAGTATATTAGAAGTTAACGAGGGTAATTGTTCCTTCACTTTAATTCATCAATTTTCAAACCAAACTGGTTCCAAATGGTCAGTATGCAATAAGAAGGAGACATTTTCCTAAAATTCCTTTTTTTTGTTAGAATTGAAATTGAATAGAAACTAAATTGACAACTTCAGTACGAATATGAAAACATTTCTAAGCTAATCAATTCTAAATATGGGACTACATAATTCATCAATTCTATAATTCTCTCAATAGTAGAAAAAGTAAATGCATTGAAATAAACCCTTCTTAGATGAAAGTGGTCAGTAGCTCTTCCCTCCGATTTGGCTCTTAAGAAATTATCAAATATTTGTTAACACAAATATGTCATAAATTAGAGTTGTATTGATATCACAATGTTGTTACAAAAAGATAAAGATGAATATTTTAAACCTTGAATTCTAATGGTATATTTATTATGCCGTAGGAATTTTTTCACCGAGTGCTTCTTTTCTGCTTTCGTCGATAAGCTTGTGCGGACGTTGTTTTTTTCTAGCTCCCATTTCATTGGATCTTATTTTCCGTTGCAAAAACTATGTATGTTGGAATTTTCTACGGTGGGAAAGTTGTTAGCCAAGAAATCTCATGACCACATTTTCCATGCCCTATTAGAACCTTCGCGTTCATGCGCAACTATTGAGGATGTGTCTTCATGGTCCTCCCTCACCTTCTATTCTGTGCAGAACGTAGTTTGGTATCTGGATTCAGATTATGCTTCAGGTGGGAATGTCTAGCATATGTGTTTCCGGACCCCTTTACCTTTTCCAACATACACTTGTCCTATGCAAAAATGGGAAATTTCCCAATCCTAAAACTTCAGCCCAGGGCATCACATCTATTATCTAAACCCCGATCAATGTCAAGGGATTATCCTTCAATAACGAAACAAAATGGATTCCTCATGCCCTTTTGTTTTTCCATCTCACCGTGGCATAAATCTGAACACATACGATATAGATTAAGGGTATTTCTGCATTTTTGAAATAGCATACGATGAAGACAATCCTTTGAATTCATTGAAGCCGACAGCCAGTTAGTATTATGTGAGGTTGTGTCCGCCCGAGAAAATTAGCAAAAGTCGGGTTGAAAACAATCCATGGCGAGTTGTTCAAGTGATGAAGGCTTTCTCTCATTTTCCGACGCTTGGGAGATTGTGGGTGGAGCCTGAAATCACTTTTGATGCCTTGACCCGAATGGCCCAAGGCATGTGAGTTTGTTTGACAAAATGCCTCAGGTAGTTGTCATCTCAGAGAATGCAATGATTTCAGGGTATTCAAAAATAGGGATTGTTGAGAAGGGCTTGAAAACTTTTAAGTAAATGAATTTCAAAACCAAGCTCCACAAGCTTTGCAAGCATTGTCTTACCTTGTGCCAAAGTGGTGTCTTTAAAACTAGGCGTGTGCATTCATAGGAGAATTTAAAAAAAAAAGGATTGTTGACAAGTGTAGCAGTTTGGAATGTCTGATTGATATGAGAAGAAGAGTTTACAGGGTTGGATATATGTAGTGAGCAGAATGTGTAGCGCCATCCACTGCCAATCTCAACCTCACAGAAAATATTGCAAAATGTTCTTGACTTGTTAATCAAAATATTTTCTGCAAAAGATCTCTTAATGCGTAAACAATAGGGAAAACAAGATCCATGGAAAGATGGATATTTAAATCTAATAACAATATCAAAATCAAAGGGTGGAGACTTTAGAATATGGTTTTTGAATTATACTTGCAACATTGGAAATGTACATTGTTATTCAATCTATTTATACCATGCATACTCTCGACCTGTGGCAAAATAAGAGCTTTGGAAGAGGATATGAACATCCGTCAAAGCTTTGGAATGACATTGATATGCTTAAAAATTGTGGTTCCTTTGAAAGCTCCTTCCCTACCTTGTGGTCTGTGTAGAACAAAGGAATGACACCTTGACCATTCTTTGGGGGAGAATGTTGGTGAGATGGGAAACACAATAGGCTGCGTGACATGCCGAGTTAGCTGACGAGGTATTTAGGAGAGGCATTGGCGGCGCCATGGCTATGAGATATGCACAAAAGGAGTCATCCTCAAGAAGCATTGACTCATAGGGATAATTTTAGTGGTGAATATTCGTAATATGGAAAAAAATTCATTTTAGGAAAATTTGAAAAGGTGAATTTTTCGAAGCAAGTCAGTGTCATGTTCGCCTAAAATTTACAATATATATTTTTAGGGGTCAGCTTCGCCTACATTTAAAAACATCTCCTATAAAAACCTAGGTGATTCACCGGGTAGTATACTACCACCAGTACCTTACTAAGTTACTACTAGTTAAGCTATCGACATATCAAATACCGTGAACTTGCATACTCTAAGCACTAGGGATAGTGTAGATTTGTTTATTGTTTAGTAGTTTGTAGTTAGCCGATAAGTGCTATTTGCTGCCACGTGACTAGTAATATTTGCTGACGTGCGACAAAGGTTTTATGTGATGATGACAAGGAGATATTGGTGACACGCGACAAGGGTTTGGTTGTTGACACCCGAAACTCCTCTTGTTGACGCATGACTATATTGTTGTTGACGCATGATAGATTTTTTCTCTGATGCACGACAACGATATTTATCAACGCACAACTTATTGAATTTGTTGACGCGTGACAAGGGTTTGTAGTTTTTGTCGACACTTCTCTTGTTGATGCCTGTACCTGTACTTTTGTTGATGCATGATAGAGTTTTTCTTTGACGCATGACAATGATATTTGTTGACGTGTGACTTATTGTATTTGTTGACGCGTGATAACATTTTTCTCGTGGGACGCGCGACAAGGAGACTCAACCGACGCGTGACAAGGATACTTGCATTGGCGAAAGCTATTATTGAGGCACGCAAATTATTTTTTTGGCACGCATGACAAAGTTGTTCTTTGATGAGTGACAAGTATATTTGTTGACACATGACTCAGAGATGATGACGCATGACAGAGTTTCAACTTAGTCGTTTAGAAGAATGGAAAGTGCAAGCGCTCAAAATGAGAAGACTCAAAAAGTAACTAAGAAATATCAGAAGTCCTTGTTCAAGTATTTTGGAAACTCTGCTGCTATAGATACCACAAACACCAACACCCATACAACTACCACTACAATGAATCAGAGTACAAACTATGTGGAAGGTAATATTGAGGTGGACATACATTATGCATAGTATTAACCAAATGACACCCATGATGATACCATGCCAGATCTTGAAGATATACCTGTTGGGATGCCTGAGCTTGAAGATATTCCATTGAGGTGCAAGCAGGAGTGCATCAAGATATCACACATATAAATACTCAACAAAATGGAACTCAAAAATCAAATGAAAATTCAGTTCACAAAAAGAGGAAAACAAGTGATTGTGGCAATGCTCAAAATTCTACTCATAAAAGTAAAACATTGAAAACGATCAAAAATATGTGGACACTAAGGAGGACATAAAAGTTTGATTGGGCTGTCAAATTTCCATTTATCGAACCTATATAGCCATCTAATTCAATTCGAAAGAGATCCCATCTGAATGTACATGTACAATTTGTATGTGGAAATTGGGAAAGCAACAAAAAATTCAACTGAAGCTGGACACTATAGAAAAACACTCTGGAAAACAATATTTGACATAATGGGGGAGGATGGTCAAAAAATAAAAACACATAGGTGGAAAACTAAAAAGAATGCATGCATGTTAAATATGTGAAGCAAAGTAGAAAAACACAGACATCTCATGGAAAAGGGAGGAACGATCACATTGCAAATTGGTAAGATGAATCAATCAAATTTGCATGCAAAACTCATACAATTCTCTACTTTATTTCACATACTTAAGAAAGGAAGACCGATTTCAGATTTCCTCAATTTCAAAGTTTTTTATCAATATAATGGAATGCACAACGTTCCTCAATCTCATTGGTCTGATAGTAGTGCATGGGAAATGGAAAAATGCCTTTTAATGATAGAGAAGGAAGATTTGAAAGAGAATGTAAAAAAAAGTAAAGTTTTCTCTCTTTCAATTGATGAAGTGACAATAGTCGACAACACTACATGGGTATGTATCCACGTCTATACTTTAGAAAATCATATAAGGACACCTCATCTGTTGGGTGTTATGAAAATGGTTGAAAACTGTAATGCCAAAACCTACATAAAATAGTTGTTTCTCATTTGAAAGATATTGCTTGGAATGACTGATTATGAAATTGCTACAAAGTTGGTATACATTTGGAGCGAAGGTGCATCACATGTAGGGTCACCAAATAGGGCTATGTTAGATTGCAAAACAATAGTGGCCCCTTATATGCTAGTAATTCACTGTATGACTCACAAAATGAATTTAGCGTATAAAATGGTAAGCAACTACGAAAATGTTGCTAAAATAGAAGACCTTATAAGAGAACTTCATGCCTATATGGAAAGCAACCCAAAGCAATTTCTTGAGTTCCAAAAATTTGCAATTGGAATTACAGATGGCAAATTTTTTTTGAAGGATGTTGAGATGAGATGGATTTCTTTGTATGAACTTGCATGCAGAGTTCGTGAGGAGTATCCTTCATTGGTTGGTTTCATACACAAATATCGTCATGAAGTTGATAGGGCGAGGGAATTGTTGTTCCATTTAACTGATTTGGAGACATTGCTTACATTGGTTGGTATTCTTCTAATGTTGCAGGAGATCAATACACTGATGAAGCATGCACATGGGAGATTAATCTATATTGTGGATTTTATACGGATGAGAAAAATGGTATGTCAAAATCTTGATATCTTGTACACTTCCCAAGATAGTTTTGATACACATGTTTTCAAGAATTGGAAAGCTTTATTAGATCTTAAGAATCCTAGTAACTATTTGAGATTTAATATCCACGATCACCTCTACATCAATGTTAATGGGAGGGACATACCACTGCAAATTTTGTAAAAACGTCAAGCTATTATAGGACGAAAAGAGAAGAATTTTTCATGACACGTAATCTCTTTGATTCTGTTACAATTGAAACAAGAATAAAGCTTAGAAAAATTTCAGAATCCTTATCATCAAAAATTAGAGAACGTTTCTCCAAAGATAAAATTCTTGAAGTAATGGGTGTGATGAATCCTAATTTTTGGAATACTGAAGGTGCTCATACAAACTTTGTAAGAAAACATTTCCATAAATCCATGGGTACAATAATGGAACATTTCACAAAGACTTCAGAGGTCAAGGGTATGGAAATCAAAGGTATACTGAATGTTGATTTATTAAAGTCTTAATCAACAAATTTTGTAATAACAATGAGGAACCAATATAAAAAGTTAGCCGAACCTTCCGAGAGTGGTGCTATTACAAGGCTTTGAGAAGGAATCGATCAAAGTACTTGTCTTACAAGAAGACATCAGTGAATATTTCAAATTATATGAGTTATGCCAAACAATGATTTTGGGGTCTGTGGAGGACGAAAGGGTTTTCAGTGCTTTATCATTTATAAAATCAAAATTAAGAAACAAGTTGGATAAAAATCTTGAAAGTTGCATGAGGTGTTATGTTTCTCGCTACTCCTTGGAAACCTTTCCTTTCAATAGAGCAATTGCGCATTGGAATTCCCTTTTCGATAGAAGAGTTGTAAATAATACAGCTACAAATACAAATGTTCTCGATGATGAGATTGGAATTGGTGTGTCGTCACACTCTACAGAAGAGAACATCGACTTTGAAGAAGCTATTGATAATGGATTGTTTCAGCTTTAAATAGGTATCTCCTTGACCTTACTTTTATTGTTTGTCACCTTACATTTTAACTGTGTTTATTTATTCAATTTCATATTAACATATTCGAATATAATAGTTTGTAGTTAGATGTAACAATGAACACAATTGTAACTCTACAGATGCAAATATTGACTGAGGAGGCTTTTTAACATATTTGTTTCAGCTCTTGTTATCATTAAAGATGTTTACAGGTATATATATTTACATTTATATAATTACTATTTTGGATTTTTCGAATACCAATTTCCATTTTAAAAATCTGTTTGTTACATGCATTTGTCGAATACTAATTTGTAAGGCCTTCATAGTTCGATCTGCATATTCTTCCACTGTTATACTCTTCTAGACTTCCACTGTCCAGACATGCACAAGTTCTCATTTGCATTTTTTTAATCTTTCTGTTTTAAAAATATGTTACATGCATTTTTCGAATACTAATTTGCAATGCCTTCAGAGTTCAGATCTGCATATTCTTCCATTGTTATACTCTTCCGAGCTTTAGACTTGCAGACTCATTCAAACATGTACACGTTATCATTTGCATTTTCTTTAAATTTTTTTCCTTAATCCACTCAATCATTATTTCATCTTTTTTTCTTGAAAACGTTGGTTGACATCCATCCGAGGAAGCTTTCACTTCTCGGGACTAACAATGTCAGGAAACTCATCCATCTATATACTAATCCTTTTTTTTGTGTTGAGTTTTTTTGAATCGAAGGTCGTCTAGCATGCTACGAAAGATGATTTCTCATTTTCCTTCCATACGCTTTATCATAGCCATCTAAAAGACAAGATGTATCCTAAACCTTATCATATGACATAGCTTGAGTTTTTACAATTATGTTTAATTTATTTTTGTATTTACAAAATGCTTTGAAGAAATGTTTGAACTTTGTAGGATGAATATCAAATTACATGTAAAAATCACACATTTGAATTTTACTAGTAGAGAGGAAGATTTTTCACGTATTAAGATGTTTCACATCATAACACATTCAAATTTTTTTAACATCCATTATCATTCCAAATTTTCTTAAAACAATTATCCATTATAATCATTCATCATCATCTATATCCATTCTAATGTCATCATATCATTACAAGTAGAGAGAATAAGATTTTGAGAAGGTTTAAATGTCTCTGTCGTACCACATTCAAAATTTTCTTAAAACAATTATCCATTATCATCATCCATGATCGTGCTTGAAGCTAAATCTACGTCCACACACAATTCATCATCATCCATATCTATTTTAATGTCATCATCCACATCTAATGTCATCATATCATTGATTCATTACAAGTAGAGAGAAGAATATTTTGAGAAGGTTTAAATGCGAAGAAACCTGATACAGAGTTTGAATTTTACAAGTAGAGAGAAGAAGATTTTACTGTATTAAGATGTCTATCCTAACACATTCCAATTTTTCTTAAAACAATTATCCATTATAATCATTCATCATCATCTATATCCATTCTAATGTCATCATATCATTACAAGTAGAGAGAAGAATATTTTGAGAAGGTTTAAATGTCTCTGTCGTACCACATTCAATTTTTTCTTAAAACAATTATCCATTATCATCATCCAGATTCCATGATCGTGCTTGAAGTTAGCTACTAAATCAACATCCACATACAATTCATCATCATTCATATTTATTCTAATGTCATCATCCACATCCAATGCAATCATCATTACAAGTAGAGAGAAGATTATGAGAAAATTTAAATGTGAAGAAACCTGATACAGAGTTTGAATTTTACAAGTAGAGAGAAGAAGATTTAACTCTATTAAGATGTCTCTGTCATATCACATTCCAAATTTTCTTAAAATAAATAATTAACCATTATCATAATGCCATCACATTCATATCAAACATAAACACCATATACAATCTAGAAATTCTATATATAATATATAACAAGATATAAAAAATCCAGATTATAAAGTATTTCAAATTTTGAAACACCATCACATTCAAGTTTCATACTTAGATATATAAAGTATTTCAAATTTTGAAACACCATCACATTCAAGTTTCATACTTCAATATATAAAGTATTTCAAATTTTCAAATTTAAAGTTTCAATTTTTCAACCCTCAATCATGAAATTTTTCCCCAGACAAACTGGCATCTTTTGTACCCCTTTCCCCAATGGCTTGCCCTCATGTACTCTTTGCTTGAATAATCCCGAACTAATCAAATCTTCTGCAACACTTTGTTTAGATTCTTTAAGATTGTTTGTTCTTCCTTTGTCGCATCTCCATGGGATACCAAACTAGCATCTGCAGTTGCCTTTGTTTTGAACAAAATGTCAGGGTCGAATCCATTCTCTTTAATTATCCGCTTTAGTGTATTGTTTTTTTTTGTTAACTAAAACAATATTTTCTTTCATCTTCATTGCTTGCAAATAAATTGTTCTTCGCGGTTTCCAAGTGAACTTGGAACACCTTTGCTTGACTCTTCAAATTTTCATATTTCAACTGAAAAAAATAGTGAGCTCAATTAAACATATTACTAAAATAAGAAAATTTCAAATTAACAAAAAATATTGTTTCAAAGTGATAATACTTACGACCGCTCTATCTCTTTCGGCATTTACAATTGCCACCAGATCCTTGTCCTTAGACCATTTGTTAAAATATGCCTGGGCTTCAACACTAATATTTTCCAATTTGTTTAATGCTTTATCTAAAATATTATCTTTATAATTGTTATACGTGACAATCCCACCTCTTGCTTGGGTAAGTAAGGCATCCATCTTCACAAGTTGATTCTGGACTGCAATGTATAAATTGTCCCTTTGCCAATAATTTTCATAACGACTTATTATCTCATTGATTAGTAATTTTTCCCTTCTCTCCCATTCTATGAGCTAATTGATATGAGTTACAACAAACTCTTGGACATGGGATTGACAATCATAACCAATCAAGTTCTCTAAAGGAAATTATGGCAACCGTTCACTTTCTCGTATCCGAAGAAGATGCCGATGGAGAGGTATGGAGATTTTGTGTTGATCATCATCTGCTACCTCTTTTTTTCCTTTGGGTGGCATGATCCTATTTGCGATAAAATAAATCAATATTCAAATATTGAAATCAAAAGTGAAATGTACAAAAATTTGAATAAATTATGTTGAAATAGAAATATACTTGCTGGCCTTGAATCATCTCACATGTATTGAAAAATCATGTTGGGTCATTGCTATTAATGCCCAAGTAATCTTCATCTAAAGTTATATTATTTAAAATTGATATGTTGGTTGTGTTGGGCAAGCCATCGAGAGAGAGGGTTGGAATTCGAAACGAGGAGGTAATGTTTAGTGTCCCGCTAGGGGCTAGACGAATTGGCATGCATTTACCAATGTTCTTTTTCCTGAACCTCTGGTTGGCATTTTGAATCGTAATGGTGGAGGATGTGGTGGTGTCATTGGCTTTTGTATAGATGGCGAATGACCTGCAATGTATTGAAAAGTCCAAGAAAAATCAACAAAATCATATGAAAAATTGTTAAACTATGCAAAAACTATGAAATTATATGAAAAACTATTCAAAACTTATACTAAAGCAATAAAATCATACCTTGTTGTTGAGGGGTAACCTGTCATTGTACTTGAGGTGGTCGTGTTGGAGTAGTAATTGGTTGTGTTTGAGTTGTGTGTGGTTGGGATTGCTAAGCAGGGTCTTGAGAATCGACAATTACACGCGATTGAACTAAGTGAGTTGGCGAAGATGGTTGAGAAGCACGCGTATAGTCCAAAGTCCCTGCAAGTGCAACAATAGTCGATTGCATGTCAATTCAATATGGTAAATGGTAAATTGTAAATAGAAAATGGTAATTTATAAATAGTAAATGTTAGGGTATTACGTCTCTGTCGTTTAACTAATGCAAACGCTTGGGGTTCGGCGATGAGTGAACTTCCATTTCAGATTGTGAATCTGCTGATGCCTCAGCGTGTTGTTGGCCTCTTCCTCTTGATGCCATTTTTTTCACGGAAGGGCCTCCAAAAATCTTCTCTACATATGGTCAAGATTTAATCAGATTCAAGTACATAATGTTAGTACTGCATAAAGATTCAATCACAAGTACATAATCAAGACAATAACCATACTAAAGTCTAATGTTGAAATATAAACTATATCCTGTTGTTCTTGAAATGGAATTGACAAATTCTTCATTGTCTCATCTCATGCAAGTAGGAATTGGTTTGTCTTTTAAATTAAAAAGAGCCTTGTAATAAAGGCCAAGGAGATAGTTTGTGGATTGAATAAGTAATTTTTCGAAAGTGATGCATTTGTAATGTCAGCTTTTATTTTATTGGATAAAAATGTGCACCAATCAAATTTTAGATTTCCGATTGTTGCAATAATGTATGCAATAGCCCAGTTTAGTATATTCATTTGCCGACCCTGCAAAACAATTATGGCTTGAAAAAAAGAAATCATGGTTGTAAGAAAGTGGTGTGAAATTCCTTGTGTATCCACTCCTCGTCTTAATTTATTGATGTGAGCTGCAAAAAGTCATTGTAATTAATATCAATTTGAATTGTATCAAAAAAACTTTCAAATGAAAACTGAAAATAGATTACACGTACAATCAACTTGGAAATCGAAAGTAGATTCGAGGTACTTCTTATCATTGTACTTGAGCTTGATTGGTGTATCTTGTGTTTGGTAACTTGGTTGCAGACCGCTGGTGGAGTGACATACGATTTCTGTAGCAGTAAGTCTGGGAGAACAGAGAAAATTTTGGAGTTGGGAAGTGTAAACGTGAAAATGAGGGGCGGTGGTATTTATAGGACAAAATTAAGGTTTCTCGAGACTTGGGCACACGACAATGAAACTTTGTTTTCGCGTGTCAACAAAATTAAAGTTTGTTGTCACACGTCAGCAACTCTTGCTATCGTACGAAAATTAAAGTTTTTTGTCGCAGTACCTATTTTTCTACATCTGCATAATTTTTTATCGTCAGGGCGCTCACTCTCGCTTAAATAATATCAGACAAAAATTTCATTCTCAAAAATTGGTAAATTAACCTTTACGTGAAAGTGGTTCTAGGTATATTCGTTGGGGATTTTCCACCTCCATTTTATTGGAGGCTTCTTAAAATGAACCCTGACATTGATACTATTTGACCAAATGCATGCGAATTGTGACAAAATGCTTCATATCACAAAATGCAATTATTTCAATAAACAAGGCACGAAGATGAATTGACAAATTGTTTTAAAAAAGTGGTTTATTTAATAAAAGGCTTTTCAAACTTTGAAGCAAATGCAATGCAATTGGAAGATGTAAAGCTAGACTCCACAACCTTTACCAACATACTCTATTTGTGAACATGGGAGCTTCAAAGTAGGTATGGATATACTACAAATTATAATGGAAATGAGATTTTTTTAGATGTTGTAGTTGCAAATGCTTTGATAGGTATGTATGTAAAATTTGCAAGTTGGAAATTGTTTGCATATTCTCAGTCGCACCGATTTCTCGCGGTTCTTGTAGGCAACTCCCTCTAAAGGTGGCATGCACAATCACAATACATAAATATCAAGGGCTAACTTCGATAAGGAAACTATTGACATTGGAGATACACACTAACAAGGTCTTACTTTCATAGCTATCTCCGTGGACCGAGTCTCCATGAGTTGCGTATTTCACCTGCTTTTTCTTTTGAGCGATACCCCATCTTTGGAAAAAAAGAGGAGCTTCACCTCCTTGTCACGTATCATATGCACCAATATTGCAATCAAAATGTAACACCTAGATGGATCCAAATTCCAACTTCAACTAATATACTTTTCCCTTTCTCATTTTCCCCTCCTAAGTTACTTTTGCCCGCTTCAATAAATATCCTTTCCTCCTATTTGTACGTGCATTCCTATATACTCTTATCTATGCATTCAATGTAAATTTGGTACAAAGTTTACAACACGGTAATAATCTTCTCACGTTAATTTCATAGCGCAAATATCATACACATATATTAAAAAGATTATTATTTCTATGTTCTAGGAGATTCTAGTACCTATAATATCTCCCGATAATCTCTCTAACAATATCCACTTCCCAACAACCCTATATTCGTAGTATTGTTGTAACTTACAACAATACATCTAACAAATGTAATATTCTAATTACTAACCCAAATATATATTCGGTCACCCATGTAAGCACTAACATGTTAATTTCCTAACATTCAATCAACATTGCAATCACATTTTCAATATATTTGCCTCTCCATTCCTCTTCCTCCCGATAAGAGGCCATTTTAGAGCTTCATACCCTATTGATGTTTCCATTGCGCCCCTTCGATGCAATTGTTAGTGTAAGCATATTGTCATTTTTTTTGAAATCCTCGTCCTCTTCAACTTTTACTTTTAAAATATGACACTAATTTTGTATATATTTTTACATATAATTATATTGAAAAAAATAATTTACAACAATACATCTAACAAATGTAATATTCTAATTACTAACCCAAATATATATTCGGTCACCCATGTAAGCACTAACATGTTAATTTCCTAACATTCAATCAACATTGCAATCACATTTTCAATATATTTGCCCCTCCATTCCTCTTCCTCCCGATAAGAGGCCATTTTAGAGCTTCATACCCTATTGATGTTTCCATTGCGCCCTTCTTCGATGCAATTGTTAGTGTAAGCATATTGTCATTTTTTTGAAATCCTCGTCCTCTTCAACTTTTACTTTTAAAATATGACACTAATTTTGTATATATTTTTACATATAATTATATTGATATATTTAAATATATGTTAAAAAGTTGTAAAAATAAAATAAAAGCTTCATGTTTATTCTTATACAATATTACTAGTGTACACAATTAGAAGGGCAATATTGAAAAATTGTTATCGTAGAAAATTTGGTTGATGGATGTAGGTGGTTGTCAAATTTAAAGCATGTTATCAAGGATCACAAATAGTGCGAGATCGTAGTCTTTGATCCCAAAGCGCCCTTTCAAACCAAGTAATATCAATTTTAAGCCGATTAAATTATATGAGGCGAAAGAAATGCTATTAACTATATTTGGATTGTTTATATAAAGTTGATAGCTTCCTCAAACATAAATGCCTATATCTACTTGAAAATCGTCTATGGATATCAATTTCAAAATTCTTATTTAGATTACAAATATACCACATTTATCAATAACTCCATCCCTCGTGAAAATTATCTATTAAAAATAACATCAATTTATAAGATTAGTTACACGTTCAATTTAATATCTTTTTTAAAGTGTTTACTCTTTACTTCTATTGACATCCTATCAATGTACCCATCATACCTTTTAAGTACAATTGGTCTAATGTAGACTTATTTTGAAAGGGCATAATTATTCTCATTTATTTTGATAGAAAATCCACATTCAAAAGTTTTTTTCCCTTTGATGATACTTTATTTCATCACTGCTAATGGGTTTAAACTTATCTTAGTATGTTTTTGGTGACTTAGCTCACTTAATTTGAGGCTTTAGGTACCATATGCTGCTTGATCTCTGAACTTCATTAAAATTGTTCATTCATTCACACTTGGTCCATTGAATTACACTTTTCTATGATGGAAGAGTTGAATGAATATTAACCCTTCAAATTTGATCCCTCGTTGTTTAAAACCCTAATCAAGTTAAAATTCCTACCGAGCTAGTGTTTCTATTTCTGTGAAGGCCCCTGTTAAATCTCCATTCCATTATTTACAGACCCAATCACTTTGGCAATGTCAATTTCCAAATGTTTGGCTCTTTCAAAACTGTCATTGTTATCCGCAAATGCCATACCTGGATGGAAAAACAAGCATGGAGCTATAACGCACATTTTACTTACTGGATGTGGGTTTTGCGAATGTCAACTTGCAACTATCCAGAGGACGAAGATATTTCAGTTCAAAAGCAAATACACCCTCACAGCAGCCCAGCAGGCACACCAGTTCTTCACGGACTCAGATTTTACTTTTGAACAGGTAAGAAAAACCATTCTTAAAACCTCACCTTCCACAAATGTGATACCTGCAGGGGGAGACAAGCATGGTGCTATGACACACTTTTTACTTACGGAAATCGGGTTTTCTGATTCTCAACTTGCAACAATCCAGAGGAGGAACAAATCTCTGTTTAAAAGCAAATCTACCCACAGAGCCCAGCAGGCACTCCAGTTCTTGAGGGACTCAGGCTTCACTCTTGAACAGGTAAAGATGACCATTCTGAGAAACCCATCTTTTCTTCAATGCATAGTGGATGAGAAGCTGAATTCTAAGCTTCAGCTCATCAAGACGCTGGGCCTTACTGACATTGACCTGGCACATGTCATATCCCAACAACCCAGAATTCTTGGTTTAAGTTTAGACAAAGCTTTGCATCCCAAAATCTCCATACTTTTAAATATTTTTGGTTCAAAAGATAATCTGTCCAAAGCTATCACAAGGAATCCTATGCTTCTTCTTCGTAATGTTGACAGACAGCTTGATCCTGTAATCAATATCCTCGAGCAATCTGGAGTCCAGGGCGACCTACTTTTATTTTTATTGTTAAGAAGGGCCGAAGTTCTCTTGTGCAATAGTGAAGAGTCGTTGAAATTAAAAATTGAATATGTAAGAAACATGGGTATTTTGGAGGGGTCAAAAGCATTTGTGGTTGCCCTTGCTGCCGTTGAGGTCGGTGGGCTTAAAAATTTGAAAAAGAAATTGAAGCTGCTGGTAAGCAGGGGTCTTTCCGAAGAAGAAATAAAGTTCATTCTTATGAAGTTTCCTGTTATACTTGGTATGTCCATGGACAAGATTCGAAAGAACATGAAATTCTTAACACATACTGCTGGCTTCCAACCAAACATTTTGATTTCACATCCTCTGTTCCTGGGATATAGTGTAGAATATAGGATGCATCCACGGTATATGGTGTTCGAATATTTAAGATCTATGCAACCTGGCCAGCGTCTTCCTAGTTTGGCTACTGTGTTGAACCTAACCGAAAAAAATTTGGGGAGAAGTTTCTATTAGACAATCCTCAGATAGCAGAGTTATATGAAAGTTACATGGGCAAGTCTGTCGAACTTTAATTACCTGAAGGTATTTGCATGGACTGCCATTTCAGAAAGTGTAATGTACCGTTTCTTTAATGAGAAGAGAGTAATTTCTCTCCAGTATTGGATGATTTGTTGTTCACCAGTGATTTTGCCACCATTTTACTTTTTGGGGTCTAAATTTGAAATTTTCAATCATGTGTTGCACAGAAAATTGAAATCAAGAATCAACTGGAGCACACTGGAGTATAGTGGAGTTACAAGTCTTTTAAGTTCTTGACCTCAATCCCAGAAAGTGTGGAGTAGTTTGAAGTTTGTAGAGATAATTATATTCTAGGCATCAACTTTGATTAACTTAGGCATTAACTTTGATTATCAATTTGTGAACTTTTTATCCTTTGCTTGAATCCATTTGGGTATATTTATATGTATATAGCGGTAGGGTATGTCTTTTCTCGGGCATACAATTCCATGGAGCACAGTTCTTCAAAACATGCGGGTATGTCTTTGCTAGGGGACACAATTACATGGAACACTGTTCTTCAAAACATGCAGGTATGTCTTTGCCAGGGGACACAATTCCATGGAACATGGTTCTTCAAAACATGCAGTTTCTTGTGACTTAACTTACAGTCTCTTGTAACAAGATAAGCTTTTGAGTACATATGCTTCATGCAAATTTTAATACGTTTACAGCTAATGGAAGTTTGTAGGTATGTGTACCATATTCTGTTTTAAATAGATTTATGCTTGCAATATGTATAGCAAAAAGTAAAACATTCAACTGCCCTTTGTAACTTTCTTCTTTGACAGTTTAAAGAAAATTTCTGTTTTGTTAGACATAGAACCCTCCATGGGCATACATATGCTATAACTATTATCAGTAAATTGTGAAATTCAGAAAAATTTTAGGCCCCAGCATATGCATATAGCCCATGAGAACTCCCTTGTGGTGATAAGAGGAGTTTTCATTTTACCTTAAAATTGTTTCAATTTTGTGCCACGGCAAGTTTTGACCCTTTGCTAAAGCTCGGGAGCAAACCAGGATTTGCAAGTTACATGAAAACCTCTTTTTCCTTGGAAACAGGTTTTAAATTGGTGCAGGGCAGGTCAGGCAATGTGTACCTACAATTTACCATTTCTATTCAGTATTGTAATTTGTAGGAACTATTGAAGGATAAGCATTTTGGATTTGATCACAATCTGTTCAGAATGCAGTGAGTGATTTCTCTTAGAAAGATAAAAAAATTTTGTTACAGGCGGGTTTGTTGTTTTATGAGTAATTTTGCAATATATTAGTACTTATCGCCTCCCATTATGGGATTGTTCTGCAGCACGCTTTTTGGCCTCTTGTCACAGGATTGTTCTGTAGCTGGTTTAATAATATATTGAATTTTCTTATTTCTTTTGAAATGAAATGGTTTTCTACTGTTGTCATTGTAGAGTATACGACCAAGGAGTAGAATAATGTGCAGAAAGGGGGAACGGTTGCAGCAATTTAAACAAGCTGTAATCACGTGTGATGTGCTTGTAACTGGCGCTTCTGCTCACCCCCAAATCCAACAAGTATGTTTATGTTTGCTTTGCAGCGAGCCAGAGATTGTGGTGATTCAAGCCCAAAACAAAATCCGTTCATTATTGTTTTATAGACTAAAACCCTTCTTGTTGATGCAAGAGAAGTCCGCTTAGGGTTCTGGTGAGCAGGTGCAAAAGGAAGCTATATCAATTGAGGTAATTGCATTCATGCAGAAAAGAGATCGGGAAGATGGTGTTCAAATACTTCCATGGGCAGCAAGGTTGTGTGGGTGGAAAGGGGCTCCAGATCCTAGACTATGGCTTTATTACGGTTTCCCTCTCTTTGAATTTTTTTGTTAAAATCACTTTTCTATTATGCTTTGTTGGATGTCCCCTTGTTCCAAATCTCTTATCTTGGCACAGGGTGGAAATATGCTGGAATTGGTAAACTGAACTTCTTGGACAATTGTTTGTTGCATTAGATGGGACAGTGTCACCGGGAAGGTAAATTTTCTCTCTGTGATAGGAGCAAAATAAACCCCCTTCTATTATGCTTTGGTGGACTGAACACCCTTCATGTTGATGCAAGTCAATTCCTGTGAGGGTTATGGTGTGCAGACGCGATGATGGGGAGCGACATCAATGGAGGGAAGACATTCTTGCAGCAAAGGGATTAGGAAGATGGAATTCAAATACTTACCGTGGGCAGCAAGGTTGTGTTGGTAGAAATGGGTTCTGGATCGGGGACAAGTGGCTTTGATTTGGCATCCCTTTCCTTTAATTTTTCAATTTTGACTAAAATCCTGTCTAGTGTGCTTGGATGGACACTATTATGTTGGCACAGGCTGGTTATATGCTGGAAAAGTTAAAACTGACCTCATTGGACAACAGTCCATTGCATTAGATGGAATAGTGCCTCTATGAAGGTATATTTCTTCTCTTCTTTGTAATGAATAATCAGTCTTTCTCTGAGCGAAAAAATGCAAAAAGGAAATTGGCTGTCCTGGGAAACCACTTTTAAAGAAAGGGTTAAGTGAAAAATCCAGTACCTTGACATTAGTAACTAAATCTACTAAAATATCTTCTTTTAAGCTACATGGGTTAGCTACACTGTTCTTCTTGCTATGGTGTTTCCTAAAGTTTGACTTTATTTGATTTTGAGTGAAACCCGCATGGATTTTTAAACCCATGACCTGTTTGAATGCTGAAGGGCATTTTCAAGCCTAAAATCCATCGTTTTGTTCCCAATTTTTCTAGCTCAAATTTTTGAATTTTTCTTTCCTTTCGAGGCATAGCATAAGAAATAATCCCCACAAGAACATTTTCTGTGTTTGTATTAGCAGAAATGATCTTAATCTACACAACTACTTTTTTCCTTCAAGTCTGCACAAATGCATTTTCTAAAGTGTCGGAAGTTTTTTTAGCATACCATTGTATGTACATTTGGCAATGATTGCAGAGCATGAGAGCACATTTTGATGATAAATTCTGTCAAACAATTTCAATGCTCCCTGATAGCATTTTTCTCAATAATTTTAACGGCAGTTTCATAGTTTTTTCCTTGGTATCCAAACATCGATGCAATGCTCGGTCGGACGAAATAAAATAGAATGGGTCCTTTAATGGCTTGGTCTCTACCCATTGTTACTGCTGTGAATCTTCACACCCATGCCGGCTTAAAACAAATGTAGACTAGTTGTCATGCTATCTCGGATGTCTGACCCATTGATGCTGGCCATATATTAGAACTATTATTTTTTCTTTATCATGATCTTGCAAAAAAATAAATCATGCGCATATGATATGGAAGTAGGGAGAAAAAATGCTGCAAGGGATTTGGAACATACACTTTCTTTCAAATGGAAGAGCTCTCACAGATCAATTCGCAAAATTTACATTTTTAGCAATTTCCCGTGGAAGATAAAATCTTCAAAATTTGCGCCTTTTGAATTGCAGTTGTGCAATTATTGTGGATATAAATTGCTGCAACACACCTAGGTAATACCTGTGTTACCACATTTGCTCTATCCATTTTATCAACTACTCCAGCATTTTCTGTCCTTGTTCATTGTTGACAGACAATTCATGCTTCTCAGCTATTTCAACGGACACTATGCCTTACATTTTTCTTTTTTATCTTGGATTACCTCCTGTACATTAAAATATAAATGTGTTAAGTGTTACTATTGGGATCAGATCCAACTGTTTGCATTTGTTGATACACTTGAATTTTGTCCTTTGAATGCCCCGTGTGTGTGTGTACATGCTTGACATGAAATTGTAGATGTCAACGTTGGTGTTGAAACCAACTCCCTTCCTGTGTGTACACGTTTGACATTAAATTGTAGATATCAACTTTGGTGTTGAAACTAACTCCCTTCCTCTTCTCAATAGTCAAACCAGTGTCTCTGATTGATTTTATCACACTGTAAAATTCCTAGATAATAACTCATTGTGTGACAATGAGCGAAACTTCAGTTTTTGACATGTCATGTCAAGACCTTGGAATTTAATGACCTGGCAAAGACACTTAAAATGGACAAATGCAACGGAAGATTTTAACATGACATCTGCTAAACTATTGTAACAAGGGAAATATAACATAGTGCATGAATTTTACTAATAACTATGTTCATTTCAGATGAAACTTATCTTGAGCCTTCAGAACGACACTGACTAAAATGAACTACTCTTGCAATATTAGATGCAAAACAACGAAATCAAAATTGAGTCAGTGTGTGGCATTTTACAATAATAAATATACAGCGTATCAAATTAAGGGGGCATATGCATTTTATGTTGATTTTGAAAACATTGTGCAGATGGTTAACACCCGAAACATTTCTGCCTGTATAACAAGTGCCATTGCCAAGCCACCAAACTTGAAGCAATATTTACACATGCCTCTTCCTTTTTCCAACGAGTATGCAATTCCTTTTCAGTTTGCCAAACTACTGCGTATTATTTTGGTTGCTTTTATTGAAGTTTATGGTGGTCGATGAATTTGTAAAGATATTTGTGCGTTTTCTCTACCTAGGACACTGCCAAATGTTTTTGCATGCGTCTGATTTCATTTTGGACATCTTGCAATTTTCATATTTTAGAGCAAATTTCATTTGCTTAATACTTTCTCGAATACAGTCCGGTCCTTTGAGGATGCAAAGGTCACCATGTTTATATTTTAAAAATTTCCATCCATGGACTGATTTCTAGACCAAAGTTGTCGATAGTACCATTTTGCATGTTCTAGGAATGCACGACGAGAAGCACTTGTACATTTGGGATGAAACTCTACCATTTATTTTAACATGACTCCAATAGTACGCTCTACATCTCTACTAGTAGCAACCCTGTTTAGGCCTGTTTTGATCTTCTGTGCAAATCATTTTAGTTTCGTTGGTGCTGGTACAAGCACATCATTTCAGTAGTGAAAGAATGCTTGATGTTGCTAAATTCTAGAGAGGATCTAAAATAATCAAGAAGTTCGTACCATGCTCGGGCCCTCCACTACCAAGTATAAGCAGTGCATGATCAAATGCCACACATCTCATCAATTAGTATTATTAATAATGTTTGGCTTTCTATAAAGAAGAAAAGATTTTCAAGCCCACAATCTAAACTGAGACCCCTACAATATGGCCCCACATCACCATTGCACAGGTTGGAGACAATGTTTTTGATCTTGATCTTCTTACTTACCTTTTGCTACATCCAGGCTCTGCGTTAAGTTACTTTGATGTTATTTTTCATTTATACTACCAATCCATCCAGTAGGTTGAGCAATCAAGAAACCTTGAACAGGATTCCATACTTCTGGTTGAGCATGTGTGGATCATAGAGAACAGGTTGCAGCACATTCTCAATAAGGACATGAATCTTTTCTGCATCATCAAATCCTATCAGCTACCAGCATAGTTTAATTACAAACGAACAGATTCTAAAGAAGTTTCATTGCTTGCTACAACCAACACAATGGGGACTATTGTTGCTTAAGGGGGACGCATGATTGAGAAAGTTCCAAGTGGCATCAGAACATCTTCTGTGCCAACTCTTTCATCTGTGTGCTTTACAGTGCCTACTTGTGGCACCTTGTGCACCAACATCTACATATATAATTAGCCCAACTTATACACCAATCCACGCTTTTCCACAACATCCATGCTAATGTTTACTACTCCAAAGTCTGCCTTTAGTGGTGTCCAATGGCACATCGCCTCCACTGTTAATCTGACTTCCACATTGGTTCCATCACTGATCTAGCATATTGTATTGGCATCAAACACCATCACCACAATTTGTTTCAACCTCAATCTTGCATTTTTAAAACAAAAAGTTGATCTTCATGCTATAGCTTCATGTCCCTGCAATTTTTCCTTCAATTCTAGGGTAAGTTCTTTTAATGTAGGGAAGCTGTTTCACTTGTATTTCCCAGCCACCATTGCTGCTTGATTTGTACAGAATGTACTATATGTTTAACAATTTTTCAGTTCCTTAGAAGGTTCCTCTTTCTCAAACTCATACACTCTTGTCAAAGGTTGTTGCACCTCTTTGCAGTGGACTCGTGTAAAAAATTTAAAATTATTTCAAACCATGGGGTGATATTCTTAGTATTTATAGTTATGTTTATGTCTCTTCTCCGAAAGTTGCACTCTGAGTATTATTCTAGCATAAATGTTTACTCTAGCTTCTGCTTCGATAACATAGTAAAAGCTGTATTCACTATGTTGTCCCCAGATCTCTCTTGGGGTCTGCGTTAGCGGTATCACAGCCCTGAATGTGTCAAATTACAGGAAGCATGAGACTCCTAGTTGCATTTAGTCAGTCTACCTTCCTAAATAGCATACATAGTTGCAGATATTAGTTAGGATCAATTCTCTTAAACCTATTCGTAAATTGATCATAGATGCACTTCAGAAACAAGCAATTCTACGACTATTTCCAACATTTTATGGGTTATTGACACAAAACATATTCACCAGGAGATGTGGGTATGAGTATGAGTAGAGGGAGTGCTTGCCCTTTTCAAAATCAAGGTTAAAGGGGTAGGCGGGATGTCTAATCACAAACAGAAATTGGTATATCTCGTTGTCAGCTAAGAAATATATGATTCCGTTCATTTCCCTACTTGCACTGGTGCCAAAACATATTTGATTTTGGTAGCTCTACCTATCATTTGGGTTGCTCAGTGGAGTGCTTTAAACAATTTTAACATGATGTCAGTTGTGGATTGATTGCTTAATTGAGGAAAAATGATTTTTCAGACTTAAATTTTATGTCTTAATGTTTTAGAAAATTTTGAACTTAAATGTACTCATTGCAAATCAATTTTCATATTTAATGAAGTTTCTTTGATATAAGATAAATTTGTAAAAATCAAGTTAAATCTTTACAATATGGCATAAAAACTTGCCCTTAGCCTTTTCAATTTGGCTGAGCAAGACCCTCCATAATACAAGTTACTGCACTCGAATAGGATCTTAGATATTAAATCATGGTCTAGACATTAATGGTGTTTACATTGTGTATTTAACCTAATTTTGTGTTAAAGATCATGAACTACTGGCCTTAACTTAGTAATAGGTGTTTTTGTTGGGATTGCTTTAACGGGGTTGCTTATGTCAAAGTGAGAATGAATAGATCAAAAAATTAGTTTCAATTAATGATTTGTACAGAAATAATTTGTCACATATTATGCAATTTATACTTAATGTTGGGTGTTTGATTATCATTCATGTTTTATTACATTATAAGAGTATATAAATTGGGATGATCAATTTGCTTCACAAAAAATATGGAGTGCAATGTTGTACTAGAACTAAAATTTACGCTGTACAAGTAGAGGCAGAAGATGACATTCGAGAAGTCTTCATGTAATCTTAAAAAGTCTAAGAATTGGAGCTTAAAGTGAAATAAAAATGACACAAGTAAAATATTTGATTTCATATCAATAGCTCCACTTTATATCACTACATAGCCGTAGTGACAAACTAACATTTGAATTCATATTAGTAGCTCTACTTAAAAACAATACATAGCATCGGTGGCAACTAAATATTTTTGTAGGTTCAAGCCGAGTACTAGGATTCAAATGTTATTATAGGGTCAAACCAATATATCTTGTTAATGAAACTATTAAATAAGGTGGTTAGAAATGTATGGATCTATAGGTTTTGTGAATGTTGATGGCCCTAAACAACTACAATCTAAAAACTCTTTTTAAGAAAACATAAATTATATAAGTATTTTTTTATTGTAAGAATCTAAAAAAAATTCTTGAAAATAAATAACTTATATAAGTATTTTTGTTGTAAGAATTTTGTTAAATGTGAGTAACATATTCATTGAACAATTGAATGAATGAAATCTTATGGTGAACATGGGGAAGACATTCATTCAAAATTTGGAAGGATGAAATATTTTCTATGTACATGGTTGTTCGGACTAAATATTGCATCTCCAAAAATTGATAAACAATCTTTTAGTGTTTGATCCAACTTTTGGTGAACGTGAGGAAGACATTATTGAAAATTTCCAAGGATGAAATGTTCTCTATGCAAATAGTTGTTTAGACCAAATATTGCAGATCTCCAAAAATCTTGCATGTTATTGGATTAGTACAAACTCTGCATGGTAACTTGAAAAAATAAAGTGAACGGACATTGACACCTTTAAATTAGTTGACCATCTTGTCATCTAATGTTTTACTATGGAGAGCATTCTAGGAACAATCTTTTGAAATGAAGCACTAAGCATAAAATTGCAATTTAAATTTTCTTTCCCTTTTGCATTGCAACAACCAAGACAAATTTTGGTTACACAAAACTTAATTTAAACAAAACAAGGATTTCTCTCAATGTTTCGCATCAATTTATAGAAATCTATTATAAAATGACCATGAAGCATCTATCTAGGTAAATAGATGACCCTACAAGCGCACTTGTTTGTTTGTTTTTTGTTCCCAAGTTTCTTGATAAGTACATTGTTGTTTGAATAGTTATTATATTATATAGACTCAAAACTGTCTAGATGATCCCTTATAACTTTAGAGGAGGGTAAACAAATGTGAGCCTCACGGAGAATCAACACACACGAAACATATCGATCTTACCATACCCCTAGAATTATGTTGCCGACCCCAAATCTATATCCATCTTTTGGGTCATGGGAGTGATCCCATGACCCAATGAAATATGATCCTACAAGATTTTCGCAGCCAATTATGCATTCCACATAGGTGTGATCATCCACTCTTCACACTAGACTAACAATGATTTTTCTTACAATTTCATGTACAAATGTTTGTTTCACATCCTTCATTTGTGTGATCATTAATTGTCTCCTTATTGGTGTTCCCATTACACATTTGAGTGCAATTACTAGTCAACACTGTTCGAGAGATTAATCATATCTAGTGTTAAGTATGCTTTATTTTTCATTATCAATGTTAATGACCATTCTCCGAGTTATAGATCTTAGGTAAATATGTTGTTAAACTTCACCATTTCATGCATTTTGGCATAAATATGGTCCAATTTGAATCTAGGATTATCATTATGTACATTGTGTTTAGTTTCCATAAACAAAGACTTAAAGAGATATCATGCTTCATAATCAATTACTAAGAAAGTACCAATTAATGGTTGAATCAAATTGAAAGAGTGTTGCATTACAAGTGAAATTGAAAGATAAAGTGTAATGATGCGATTTTTTCCATGAACAACATTATGACATAATATTTGAAAGGTTTTATTATTCCTAGATTTCGATTGATATAGTACATGGATGTGGCTTGCTTGTCGTATTATTTTATATGCTCTTAGAAACAAATGTGCGTGATTCAAACTAGATCAACATGTCACATTCATCAATGCATGTATAAGTATGAACACATGAATGTGAATCAAAACAAATAAAAAGAATTGTAACTTGTGAAGTTGATAGTGTTTTCAAAGTCAAATGGAGAAAAAAAAGGTCAATGCTTTCGGTAGGGTAAAAACACATTACATGGTGAAAGGAAATCCTTAATTTCAATTTGAAACATGAAAACATGTTTGCGTGCCATAACTAGATTGAATATTCTCACAAAGTCTACATGATAAACAATAACCAATTTCCATCAATTTCAATTATGCAAACTTTTTAATTATATTTTGTAGAATTTTGTTCTTTTTGTACTAATTTATCA
Source organism: Taxus wallichiana var. yunnanensis (assembly GCA_018340775.1). NCBI lineage: Eukaryota > Viridiplantae > Streptophyta > Pinopsida > Cupressales > Taxaceae > Taxus > Taxus wallichiana. Next base: position 144,375,151 of record CM031236.1, read on the forward strand.
TTTGGATGACAAATATCAAAGCTTGATCTAGATTGGCAAACCTATTTGTGCATCTAATGGCTTATAAGCCTCCCATGTCACAATTATTATCAACATGGGATAACCCAACACCTTTTCATATCATATTAAGTCAAGCATGCATTTTGTATAATGTGCTATTATCTTCCATTTTGTTTGTTTCTATGTGACATATTGAAATAGATGTTTTCAAGAATAACTAGATTTTAAAATAACCAATGAGCTTTGATTATATTGTTTTAAGTATAATCAAATTGAGCCACAATTGTTTTTATCGCACGGAGGTTCCTCATATGGGAATATTGAGGAGATCCAAAGTTTTTAGAGCTAAACTGATGTGGCTTTTATTGAGGAGTTTGTAAACTCCCTATATCGCTCACATACAAAAAAATCTTATTAGGTAGCTCTAGTAGGCTTACCAAGGATTGGTTTGAAGCCTTTCCCACTAGGCATACTAAGTGAGCAAAAGTTATTGAAGGAAAAATATCTAAAGGGAAAAGGTGTCCACCACCAAAATGGTGGACAAAGTTTCAACAATATTTATAAAGGTGGACATAGCCCATGATAATGTGGGTATCAATGCATGTGGGTAGATTGTTAAAACCCATGCCGAAATATTAAGTCGTTGTTTTTGGCATGACTGTTGTGGAGCCATAATAAACCCTTGTTAATGAAACTAAAAACAAAAGATGAGGTGAAGTTCATGATTGCAAATTTTAAGAATTAACATATATTAACTAACTTATGGATCATGAAAATTTTGAAACAGATACAAGAAAATACAAAATATATGATAGGTCCTAAGAGATCTTCCACTTTTCTATTTTGTAATCGTGGAGATAGTGAATGAATTTTCTAAGAGGATCTTGGTTTATAAATAAGGTAGCTTTAATGAACTATTAGTATGTTAGATTAAATTTAATTAGGAAATTGCTTATACTTGTGCCTTTACTGGAAAAGGTTGTTTTCTCTTTACACAAAGTTCTACCACAAATCAAGTCTAGGGATATGTGTCGATCTTACTCTTGCTTGTACCCTATTTATTTTTCGTGTGTTAATATTGATATGGAGAAAACATTACCAAGAAAAACTCAACCTTAGAATGTGGGGTTTAGGAATAGTTGATGATTTATGAAAATATTCCTTTTAATACTATATTTGTCGGGGTATGACCATCCATATCAAAATTTCCCTAATTCACCAACCCACATTTTACTCCTCGAACATGAAGAACCTAATTTGAGCCATTTATCGAAATCCACCTTGCCATGAACATTTAAAAATGTTTTAATGTGCTTCTTTGTAACAAAAAATACTCACTTATCGAGGAAATTGAAATAGCACTAAATGAAACAACACGAATAACCGCCCATATCTTGAAAATAACTCTCAATTTCGACTTCAAATTAATTATGAAGGTACATTGATTCTTTGAAGCAAAATTAATTTTGAAGGTACAATGTTTCTTTGGAACAAAATTAAATTTGAACTTTGATCTTATCAATGATTTTATTTGAGGATTGTTTTTTTATCTTATTTAATTCAATTACTCCAAGGTAGATGGATTGCGATGTTTGTCTTCTTCCAGAGCTTGGTTATCAAGTCGAGATGGGAGTGACAAAAATAATACCTCTACCTTTATAGTTGGTTTGGTCTTATGACATTACCACAATATTTGTAAAGGTAAAGGAATCTTTCTATGTCTCAACATACCTATAAAATCTACTTAGGGTATGAGACTCCTTGTGGGAAAAAGAGAACTTACACTTTATCTATATATTAAAAACTAAAAAACTTACAATGGTGCACTAATGAAAGAGGATTGGTTTTGTATGCGCAAAAAATTAGGGCTCTCAAACCATAATCACCACCTTGCCTTGCCAACACTTCACTGTGTTTCACATGGTCCAATTTTTTCCTTGGCATTGAATGGTTGGAAAAAAAGTTTGACCGAGCCTTGCTTATTGATAAGAAAATATGTACTTTTGCAATAGTTTTGACCACTACGTGTCTATCATTTCAAGAGCTTTGCTTTTAGCCCATCTTCCCATCAAGTTTGAGATTGAATGGATCATTATACAACCTATAAATGTCAAGGCACAATTATATCTCAACACTACTCTCTTCTATCATTCTATAAGCCCATCAACAATTTATCTTTGTATCTACGGTTGATAGGCAATTGTTTTCCGTTGTAATGCTCGTGAAGCTTCACACCATGAATTCCTTAGAATTTAATAGGAATTAGAGAATTCTCCTTTCAATTAGGATTCACTAAAGGAAGTTTCTCTATGGAGACACAACCTCAAAGACAAAGAACGCATCGCTATCAAGCTGTGGTGCTTATAGTGGAGCTTGCATGCATTAGTTAAAAATTAAAGACAAACAATGAATATTTTTTTGGTCTCCTTTGTTCCAAACAATAAATTGATCGACTTAAATCCAAAAAGAGGATAACACTCATCTTACTTTTATTCTTGACATTCTAAAATCCTTTTCTCTCATCATCATGTAGTGTTTTTTTCTCACCCTCCACATCCGAGAGGGGTAATGCTCTATCCCAATGCCTTCACGTGGTTCCTCGTGTTCTTATTGATGGATAATGAGTGGCTTATGACCATTTGCTATCTATCGAAGAGCTCCATGAGGCCAATATGCATATGGTGTTGATAAAGCTCTTGGGATTAATGGGTTACCTTGTGAGTTATACTAAGAGTTATGGGATCTTGTGGGGTTAGATCTACACAAAGTTTATCTTGAAGTGTTTCATACCAACACTCTTGGAAAACTGATTAATGAGAACAATGTGAAGTTCATATTTAAAGTTGGAGACTCAAAGCTTATTTCATGTTGGAACCCATTACATTGGTCAATGTATTATACAAAATCATTGCCAAAGTTTTGGAATTAAGAGTCGATACCTTCTTCCCCTCATTATTCATCATGAACAAATTGAGTTTATTTGTAGCAGTGCGTCCTTGACAACATAATTGGTATTTGGGAAGAAATAAAATAAGAATGTCTCATTGTAAAACAATGTTCATCAAAATTGAATTCGAAAAGGACTATGCCAAAATCGAACAATCCTTTATTTTTGCAATGTTACAGGATCTCAAGTTTGCTCTAGATTTTTAAGTACTATTAAAATCATTTTTCAATAATTTTGGGGCTTGTAACACTATCAATAGTGTCCAATATAATCAATTTGGACTATTTAGGTCTATTTGTCAAGGTTGCCCTCTTGTCCCTTCTCTTTATGTTTTGGTTATTGAAGGGCTTAATTATCTTCTTGCAGATCATACTTCCAAAGGATTAGTTAAAGGTATTGCCCTTCCTCATTCTTAGAATCAAATGGTTAGCATGCATTTGGTGAAGATTTCTTTCTCACTTTGAGTAAAGAGGATTCCTCCATCGATATCTGTTGGGATATCTAAGGGTATAGGCCAATTCTAAGGGTAGTAGAGGATTTCATAAAGCTTCTTGGGATATCTGTTGCAAGCCTAAAAAACTTGGTGGTCTTGGGATTCTTGACATTCAAACCTAAGGTCGGGAACTTTGTGCTAAATGGATAATCTAAGCCCTTGAAGGAGAAGAATCCTATAAATTTCTCCTTATGTTCTACATAAATCTTGGTAGCCCTATGAGAAAGCAATCCTAGAAGGATTTAAATCTTCAATATTTATTACTCACACAAGTCCTTGTTAAAATTTTGGTTACTATTTTAGCCAAAAATCCTTTGGAAAGCTTAGGAATTACTCAAAAGGCATTTAATTTGGGACAGATATGGATTCCGATCTCAATTCTCTTTCAATTCCCACTTCATTTGGTGGTACTTTGTGTTGTCTTATTATAATGCACCATTTGCTTTGGTACCTTGGATTAGAAGTATTGGGTTGTTCATGAAATGTATCAAAGTCATCTTTGACTTGCTTTACAAGCAATCAAAGGATTGGATATCTTAGCCCACTCTAAGAGATAAATTGTAGCTTGAAGCTAGTGATCATAAATCAATAATGGAAAATCGAATGTGATACTAGTAACTTGATCTACAACTTCATAAGATTGGTGGTAGGGATGATGGAATGATTGAAAATTTCCAATTGAGACCCCTTTTCATCAAAATAAATCTCGATTAAATTACAAACTTCTTTTCTCATAGAATATGCAAATGGAGGGCCTAAATGACCTCTGTAAAGTTAATTCCTTTAAGTGTGGAAAAAGGGATTTGTAAGAGTGTGGGTTCTTAACATTGAGCCAAAACAAGCTCATTTCCATTGGTGTATTCTTCATCAAGGATTTTCAGTTGGCTCTCACTTGGTACAACTTAGAATGTCACACCTTATTTCGCTAATTGCCATCACCTTGAATCAATCAAGCATATCTTTGGGTTTTACAAGTGCACCTAATGCATGCAGTAGTGGATTCACACCCTCTTTCAACCCTTCCATTATGAAATGTTCACTTTAAAAGTGCTAATTTTGGAGGACTCAACATTTATTCCTTCAAAATAGACACGAATTTGGTACATCTTTTATTATAAAATTCTCTTCCAACTCTATAAAGATATAAATGATGTTACTTTCAATCATACTATTCTTGATGATAAATTTTTAATTCCTAATAGAGTTCATATTATTTCTAATGTTACGTTCTAGATTCATGTGTAGGCAAAGAAAGTACACTTGGAGGTCGCCCATATCCAAAAATTATTGGATCATTGGGGTAGTGCCCCTTGGTAACTCTAGGCTCACTTCACCATCCCCCTCGGGGCCATGGATTTGGTTAACGAGGAAGGACTTCCTTCGTAGTAGACATCATAGTTCTCTCCTAGTTCGCAATTTCCATCTCAAGACCATTGGTCTCATTGTGGCGGTAGTGGCCACACACTCAGTCAGACCCTACTAGTTGGGTGATGCCATTACAACATAAATTTCCTCACTTGGCGTTGGCCATTTCCCCTACCCAATAAGATGGCGAAGATGAAAAAGATAAAGATAAGGAAGAGGATGTATGGAACCTGAATCCTCATGGTATTAGTTGGGGGTTGTGGTAATAAACCGGATGACCCTTTGAACCCTCCGACTATGCTTATTGTGGCTTTTGTGCTTTGTAACACAAGCGAAATATAGAAGTCATTTTGTTGAAATTTTTGTCATAGTAATTTCTACCACTTCAACCTCAAATTACTTATATATAGTATCCACAATATGTGGCCACTCAACTAAAATATAACTTTCTTCGGACCTATACCAAATTTATTCTTTGATCAAACCTCATGTATGTCTTTTTGAAGTGATTAACATTATAGGAAATATAAGTGGACCCTTTTGACTAAATCCATGTAATTCCTTTTGATTGAATCCATATATTTCATTTTTCACCTCCAAGATATCACCCAACAAAGGCTCGCACAAATAATCTACACAAATTAAAAAATAATTTTATTGTTGTTTCAATTCTCTTCTTTTCTTATATAAAATGTACCTTTTTAAAGAATAACTAGATTTGTTTGTATTGCTGTGATAAGAAATTAGGCTTTTATACCCAATTTTATATACTATGCAATAATGACAATTTATAACAAACACAAAAATCCTAACAATATGCCACTCTTGCACTTGCCAACAATTTTTAAAGATAAATCGCTAAAAATGAGTAGGGTTTTAATGTTAGAGAGGGGAACTAGATTATTTAGAAAGACTATTGATAAAGTGCTCTGAATCCATATATAAGAAAATTAAAGTGTCTTGAAAGCTTCTCTATAAATCTTAGGACCTGAAAAGTTTCACAAGATAGGTGTGTGATTTTCGAGATACCTTCATGGCCAAAACTATCTCATAGGGATACAAACTCATCCTCTAGGTTTGCATACTCAATTTAAATAACGAGATCTACTTCGCTTCCATTTGACAATCTAGTTTTGGAGTGCAGTATTTGTGTGATGACTACATTGTCATGAGATGTGTCTTATCCTTTCTTTAAAACCATAATCTTGTGCCTTGGACGCTAAAAGGGGGTTGATGGATTTTGAGTTGGACTATCTCACCCCACCCCCGATAATATGATGAGTAAAGGAACATATCATACATAAGTATATTAGAAATTAATGAGGGTAGTTGTTCCTTCATTTTAATTCATCATTTTTCAAACCAAAGTGGTGCCAAATGGCTATATGCAATAAGAAGGAGAGACATTTTCCTAAAATTCCTTTTTTGTTAGAATTGAAATTGAATAGAAACTCAATTGACAACTTCACTACGAATATGAAAATAATTCTAAGCTAATCAATTAAAGTAAGCAACATAAAGTAACTCTAAATACGTGACTACATAATTCGTCAATTCTATAATTCTTTCAATAGTAGAAAAAGTAAATGCATTCAATTAAACCCTTCTTGGATGCAAGTGGCCCTAGCTCTTTCCTCTGATTTGGATCTTAAGAACTTATCAAATATTTGTCAACATAAATATGTTGTAAATTGGAGTTGTATTGATATCACAATGTTGTTAAAAAAATATGAAGATGAATATTTTTTACCTTGAATTCTAATGGTATATTTATTACACCGTTGCCATAGGCATTTTTCACCGAGCGTTTCTTTTCCGTTTTCATTGACAAATTTGTGCAGATGCCGTTTTTTGCCAAATCCCGTTCCATTGGCTTCTATCTTTCGTTGCAAAAAATGTGTATGCTGGATTTTTCTGCCACTGGGAAATTTGTTAGCCAAGAAATCTCATGACCGCATTTTCCATGGCCTACAAGAACCTCTGCGTTCATGCGCAACAATTGGTGGATGTGTCTTTATGCTCCTTCCTCACCTTCTATTCTATGTAGAATGCAATTTGTTATTTGGATTCAAATTATGCTTCAGGTGGGAATGTCTGACAGATGTGTTGCGAGACCCCTTTACTTTTTCCGGCATACTCTCGTCCTTTGCAAAAAATGGGAACTTTCCCAATCCTAAAACTTCAGCCCAGAGCATCACATCTATTATCTAAATCCCGATCAATGTCAAGGGATTATCCTTCATTAGCGAAACAAAATGGATTCCTCATGCGCTTTAGTTTTCCATCTCACCGTGGCAGAAATCTGAACACATGCGATACATATTAAGGGTATTTTTGCATTTTTGAAATAGCATACGATGAAGACAATCCTTCGAATTCATTGAAGCTGATGGGCTAGTATTATGCAAGCTTGTGTCCGCCTGAGAAAATGAGAAAAGTCATGTTGAAAACAGTCCGTGGCCATAGTTGTTCGAAGTGATGAAGGCTTCCTCTCATTTTCTTGACGCTTGTGGAGATTGTGGGTGGACCCTGAAATCACTTTTGATGCCTTGACCTGAATGGCCCAAGGCATGTGAGTTGTTTGACAAAATGCCTCAGGTAGTTGTCATCTCATTGAATGCAATGATTTTAGGGTATTCACAAATAGGGATTGTTGAGAAGGGCTTGGAAACTTTTAAGTAAATGAATTTCAAAACCAAGCTCCACAAGCTTTGCAAGCATCGTCTTACCCTGTGCCAAAGTGGGATCTTTAAAACTGGGTGTGTGCATTCATAGGAGAATTTAAAAAAAAGGATTGTTGACAAATGTAGCAGTTTGGAATGTCCAATTGATATGAGAAGAAGAGTTTACATGGTGGTTGTATGTTGTGAGCAGAATGTGTCTAGCGTCATCCATTGCAATCTCAACCTCATAGAAAATATTGCAAAATGTTTTTGACTTGTCGATACAAATATTTTTGCAAAAGATCTTTTTAATGTGTAAACAATAATGAAAACAAGATCCATGGCAAGATGGATATTTAAATCTAATAACAATATCAAAATCAAAGGGGAGACTTTAGAATATGGTTTTTGAATTATACTTGCAGGCGTTGAAATTTACATTGTTATTCAATCTGCTTCTACTTTATGCGCATACTCCCGACTTGTGGAAAAATAAGAGCTTTGGAAGAGGGTATGGACATCCATCAAAGGTTTGGAATGGCGTTGATACGCTTCAAAATTGTGGTGCCTCTACAAGCTCCTTCCCTACCTTATGGTCTGTGTAGAACAAAGGAATGACACCTTGGTCATTCTTCGGGGGGTTGGGGGAGAATGTTGGTGAGATGGGAAACACAATAGGCCTACATGACATGTCGAGTTAGCTGACAAGGTATTTAGGAGAGGTGTTGGCGATGCCATGGATATGGGACATGCACAAAAGGAGTCATCCTTAAGAAATATTGAGACTATTTGACCAAATGCATGTGAATTGTGATAAAATGCTTCATCTCATAGAATGCAATTATTTCAATAAACAAGGCACGAAGATGAATTGACAAAATGTTTTTAAAAAAGTGGTATGTTTAACAAAAGGATTTTCAAACTTTGAAGAAAACGTAATGCAATTGGAAGATGTAAAGCCATACTCCACAACCTTTACCATCATACTCGTTTTGTGAACATGGGAACTTCAGAGTAGGTATGGATATACACCAAATTATAATGGAAATGGGATTTTTGTTAGATGTTGTAGTTGCAAATGCTTTGATAGGTATGTATGTAAAATTTGCAAGTATATAAAATGTATGGGAACCATTTGATAAAATCCCTCAAAAAATGTGGTTTTATGGATTTTTACAATTGCAAAATATGCACAAAATAAAGTAAGCAGTTCCCCACAAGTAAGATAAGTTTAAAAAAGGTTGCAGGATGAGTATGTTAGCTTGCTCCGCCTTCCCCTCTCCTCTTTAGGACATGCATCATCTTGAAATTGCTACTACCACTCTAAAAATGCTCATTCACATTTAGTTAATATGTGAATATGGATGATGCCTCATATTTAACTATTGGCAATGCTAGCCGTTATGTAACCCTTGTTTCTCTTTTATCTGTTTCTCCAATTTTATTAGTAGCACCAATTAGGAAAATCTATGGAGTTTTTAATCATGGTCACCCGAGCCAGGGCTAAGAAATAGATCAGAGCAGAGCAAGTGTAGTCAAGATTCATTACCTATCTAACTCATCTTTGTTGTTTCTTTACGCTCCTCTTACAAACAGACTCGATTCTAAAGTCTAAAACCATAAAATACGTCACGCCACGCTATCATCTAAAGTATAATATTTCTCAAACCAAAAACGAAAGAGAGACCTTTGAAGCAGACGAGTATCAATGAATTAACATTGATTCACAACAAAGCCCGCGAGATGGTTGGCAGAATCGATAGAGACTTAGATTCCTTGTTGCTGAATATTCCCTATGATTGACATGCTTTGCTCAATGTGGGTGTAAAAGAAAGGCAAAACATTCCCGTCATATCCACAGGAATCAGATAATTCTTTTCTAGAAGAGTCAAAGTGGCCCCATCCAAAAATGAAAATCCACGGTCGGCACGGTCACTATTTGACGCCCAGAGAAATACTAGCAGGTGTCAAATATTTCCATCTGTTCCGACCGGGGAAGATGTCGGGTGCCCGCCACGAACACGTCTCTCACAGCTACGTATGCATCTCTGCCTGATGTCACCGTTGTTCTTGAGTCCAAAATGACGCCGCCCTTCCTTGAGTCATCGAACTCAAACACCTTATGTGGCGAAACACTAGCATCAAAAAGGATATAGTAGAAAGAAGGGAGTCACGGGTTTTGAGAAGTGGGATGCGAATGGCCTCGTTGTGCGAGATGGATGCGGGCCGGGTGGGAGTTCCCATGGATTCGGATGCCGATCAATGAGGCAATAAGAAAGCCGAGGTGTCTTATTGCCCGAGCCGGGGTGGGGAAGGAGAGCGTTCTTGCCCCGTGTTCGAGAATCCTGTGGCTCCCATGAACAACCCTCGGTTTTCATGTCCGCACTTGATACCCACGTTTTGAACAATTGAGCTTCTAAAAGTGAGCGTCTCCGTAACGAAGCTTCTAGCGGAGTATGACCCGTCTCCGTATGCGACCTAATACACACACCCATGGTTACTGCGATCGACATTGCCAACTCACCGTAGACGGTTGAACCACAAGAAATAAAGGTGAATGAAGCGAAAGAGGAGGGATCGAAGAGCGGGTTGGCTTGGTTGTAGCAATCATTACATGGTTGGCACTGCACCTACACCACGTCGTTAGCCGTGTCGAGCACCATGTACTGCCCTCTCATAGGTGTTCCCAAGCCTATGCGTGTGAAACACAACTGCGCAACATCCCCCAATACCACGACGTATCCTTACTTCCCCCGGTGGAGCAACTACTAGTTATAATATATGCTTGAAGTTAGAATTAAGATTGGAAGACATGCTAGCCTCCCCTAAACCCATGGGAGAGAGAGCTAGCTTCAACAAATGTGCATAAAAAAGTGAAGGGTAACAAAAACATATCATAAAAAGACTACACTCATGCACCACAAAAGCACAACAAAAGACAATCAAACAAAAAGAGGAGAACACCAAATTCATCATCAACATGGAGAAGAGCAGATGAGACATCCAATAGTGCCATAGAGCGTGGTCCAACCATATGATGCATATTTACAAAATCTTCAAAAACCTCATCATCCCTTGAAATCAATCATCCCTCCTTATTACTCATCTCATTCGCCTAAATTCTTCTTTTGGAGGATTTTCAAAACCATTGGGTTTCCTCTCCAAGGATGGGGAAGGGGGTTCAAACCATATGGACCACCTTCCCCATCTCAAACTATATGAACCACCTTCCCCACTTCAAACTATGTGAATCACCTTCTTCACCTCAAACTATATGAACCACCTTCCCCACCTTAAATTATATGAACCACCTTCTCCACCTCAAACCATATGAGGGGATAAAGAGAACCAACATGACTTGACCAGAAGCCATGAGGTTTAAGAGGGAAATTCTCTCCCTCTTCCCCAAACAAAACTACCAAATTCATCAAGCCATATGATGGACGAAGAAACAATCAAAAGAACAAAAAAAAGCATCATGCAACACATAAAACAAGAACATACATTTAACAATATCAAATCTACCATTTATGTGCAAAAATAATACAAGGATTAAAGATCCTACCTTGAAAAATATTTCCAATCTCTAAGCTTCTCCAAATCCTTGTCTAAGCAAGAACTCTAACTCCAAAAGCACTCCAAGCACAAAAATGACGAGAAAAAAGTTCCCTTCCTCCTACATGAGGAAGTATGTGAAGAAAACAAGGAACTCTTTCTCACAAATGAGGGAGTGACATGTGTCACCCCTATTCCCTCCAAGTCAAGATTACAAAAATAAAAATATAAAACTTCATTTTAGCATTACTCCCCCAAATTACCCAAAAAGAAAGTAAAACAAACCCATGTAACTTTTCACAATACACAACCCCCAACCATTCTTACATGAATGGTGACAAGAGAGGTCAAATGGGAGGGAAACTCCCATTTGGCCTTGAAATTAAGCCCCCCTACCTAATAGGTAGGGTCCAAGGGCTCATTTTTATGCTAAGAGAACCCCCAAAACCAAAAGGGGTCTCTAAAAATGCCAAAAATAACCCAATTTCGGGTTTGACATTTTTGACACATTAGTTGAGGATGTGGGGCCCACTCAAGGGTGCTTATGTGACCCCAATCCTCATTAATTAAGCAAACACTTAAACAAATACATCCCTAATACAAGTGGGGACCATTAGGTCCCCCAACCTAGATTTTAACAAAAATTAAACAACTAAACACAATTAATTTTACAAAATATACAACATTATAATCTAAGGGTCACTCATGGTGCCCAAACAATACATGCAACCAAATAAAGTTTCAGACAACTAACATGGTTAAGGCTCGAGTGTCGTGGGTTGCTTGTGCGCATTCAGCGTAGCCGCCCAAACCCACGTTCTCCTATTCCTTGTAAATGTACACTCATTGCAAACATTAAACACATCTATCTAATAAAAGTATAAATCAACTACTCAATAAATCAAACGAAGTATAAACATGCTAACTATGCTAACACATCATCAATATGACATTGTAAATGAGAAACATGCACAATTTCGCATAAATTCACCATGTGTTAGCCATTGCAGTACATTTAACGACATATATCCATGCTATCATATGAATCATGATCACATCAAATAACCGAATAATCCATAACATCAAGATGTGCGACAAAACCATGTGTCCATCATATATCCAATAAGGTAAATCACGTAGTAACATGTTAATATCCAAAACATCTATTGAAATGTACTAACATTCTAATCAAAGCTAATGGCGCTACGCGCAGCTAAACATCTTGCATATCCATGAATGATCAAATATCATAACATAATATCAAAATGTGCCATAATCCATGTCAAATCATCAAATATGAGTATAGAGTCAACATATAAACTAAAACAAGAATGTGGGCACTACACCTACGAGAACATTGCGTCTTCATCACAAGCAAGAATACATGTTTTTCAATTACCTTTTTCATTGTTGCGATTGAAAAATTATTAATTGCGATAAACTTTATGTCCAAGTTGATTTTATAAATACAAACTTTATGTCCAAGCTGATTTATAAGTAATTAACACATTAATAATTTTTCAATTGCAACAATGAAAAAGGTAATTGAAAAACATGTATTCTTACTTTCGAAAAAAATGCAATACCATCGAAGGTGTCGTCGACAAATCCAACCGCAACCATGGCAATCTCCTTAGTGGGCATGCATAACAAAAATGCATAATTCAGCTTACTAATAACCAAATGGGCAAAATTAATACTTACATATATTTTTGTTATGTGTGCACACACAATAGAAGAGTACGATGTTTGCAGGCGTCTTATTCATTTGAGAAACAATCGCAATATTTTATCGAAATGTCGTTTTATCTTGCAATAAAAAGATGTCTACCATTTCACAAATGCATCATATATAGTGCATATTAAACAATTAAAAACAAACATGTACATAACAAAAAAAGGAGTTAAAGTGTGTACATATCATATTAACATGTCATTCATGGCAAATGCCAACAACACTACCACTTCTTCGTTCTTAGTGACCCTATACACTCGACATACATCCTACCTCTATTCACCTTTACATGGGGTAAGTGCAGCAAGTTGGGGGACCAAAAAGTGGACATCAAATCCCAAATTTCATGAACCACGATCGCAGTCTATTTTGCTAGGTTTGGGAAGTCCCAAACTAAAACCGCGATCACGGTTCTAAAGCACGATCGTGGTTTATAAATCACGATCGCGGTCCCCTGATACAAAAAACAACCATGATTCATTTACCAATAGGTCAATTTAGAATCTGCGATCGCAGATCCCGACTTGTTGGCTAGATTTTCTCCATAGCACAAAACCTAGGGAGTCATGAGATAAATCTCCCTCATTTACCGGTGAGGCTCCCATGTCGATTTGTCAATTAAAATATGTTAGTATCTATATTGAGTTTTACTTTAATTGTTCGACTCATGAACCATAGTGTATCGTTCTGCAACAAGTAAGCAATTGTTTAAAGAAATGAAATATTTATAGAAGGAAAAGGGAATTATATAAACACATAGAAGAAATGGGGAAGATGTGCATCCCAATCAATATATAACGAGTTGATTGCATGCACATAGAAAAAACCAATATATATAAACACAAAATTATAAGCAAAGGTAGCTCTAGATTTAGATATGAAATAACACAAAGTTTACTAAAATATCTAAGATATAAAAACTAGAAACACAATACACCATGACACAAAGTTCTTTGGAAATCTGCTCCTATATATTTCTTTTCTTCAAGTGGCTCTCAAGGGTTTCAACACAAAGTCTAGAACACAAGGTTGCTGCTTACAAATTCTGATCCTTAACCCGAAGGTTCTTCTCCTACTTATAGAATGTAGGAGGGAAAGTACAAATGGAAAATTCAACTGAACTGAAACATAAACAAGTAAAGATGACATTTGGAAATCATTCTCCACTAAATTCTCCTTAAGTGACACATGTATTACTTAACTAACAGAATTATTCCACACAACTTTAAGTAATGGTTTCAAAACCAATAACATTAAAATTTTACAATTTCATCCGAGAAATTGAAAAATAGAAGAAGAAAGAATAGAAGAAGACGTCAAGCCAGCTGTAACATTTATGTCTTCTTTTTGTTCTTATATTAGATATACTTGTCGAACATGTGATTCAGCATCTTCCCATCTATTTTAGCCACCGCTTCCTTTTCTGTCCTAAACTGCAGCAATCCTTCGTTCAACACCTTGATACACGCTTCCACATCCTCCAAGCTCGGCTCGAACCTCACAATATCCACCTGCATTGCCACAAGTTTGCTAATAGAATTCATTGTGAAAGGCTTAGTAGCTCCATCAATTCTTCCTTGTACCATCAGAAGAGACCCTTCCAGGGAATTAGGCACTTTGCTAGGAACGATCCGTACGTATGAAGTAACATTTCCGACCACTTCCTCCTCAGTGAAAGCAATGATATGGTCTGGTAGGGACGACGTCTTACTCTCAAGTGCCTGCATCCTCTTCAGCAAAACTCTGCAGATCTCCAAACGGAAAGATACTGCAAACTCCAGTTGCTTCCCCTTCTCAATTGATCCGTCCGCATAATTGCTTCGCAACCAATACTTCTCCCGACGAACTTGTTTGATTTCAGCCAAAGTACTCAAGTTACTCTCGACAATTGTGTTCATATTTACTATGCTCGTCACCAGTTGCTTCAATTGATTTGCTGCATCATTCATAACCTTCAGGCGGGTTGGCACCTCTCTAAGTTGTATAGAAGCTTGACGAATAATCAGATTCTTCCATTCGTCAATAGCTTTCACCTGATTGCTTGCATCCTCCATCTCCTGCATAAGATGATCACTCACCCGCACTGCTGGGTGAGTAGAAGATTTAGCAACCTTGGCTATGATCTCGCACAACTGAGATACTTGCTTCTGAAGCTCGTCTTTCTCCGCCTTTTCTCTGTCAAGCCTAAGGAATAGAGCATCTATCAATGTCTGTGTATCCTGCTTCAATCCTTCTGTGGTGGCTTGACCGATGGGTACTCTGGTTACTGTTACATCTTCTGCCGTGAGCTCATCCTCCTTTCCTTCCGCCGGAACTGACATCTCAACAAACTTCTGCCCCGACTCCTCAATGATCAACCTTGAAGTTACCTTAGCAACTTTAGGTCTTCTGTCTTTTCCGCCTAGACTTGGAGTAGCTGCAAGTCGTGTTCCTCCAAGTTCATTTCCACTCTAGCTTCTGGAACCAACTGCGAAGCCAACCATTCTGAGAAGTTACTTCTCGGAGAATGAGAAGTTGCTGAGTGCACTACTATCTCCCGCTCTGTTTCCTCTCCATCAGAAAGTGCTACAGTGTTATGGTTGCCATCTTCTGAATCATCCAAGGACAAAGCTCTTTCGAACTCTGCCATCTGCAGCTTCAACGTCTCTTCTGGAACAGGTGCTGAACGGAGTGGCTGAGGAGAGAAGATGAATGTTGCCGGATTCAGTGGAGGCATGGAAGTTCCTGCTGAGGTGCAACAAATGATCGGTGAAGTCTTGGATCTTTGGAGAAGTCGGAACTAAAGTCATAGTCATGTGGAAGTGATCTTCTCCTTTGATTGAGATCTTCTGTGCACCTTCATCTTCTCGGACCTTCTGCTGCTTTCTCCTTCATGCTTCCGCTTGAGGGAATCTCCTGTGCCGAAGTTGCTCGTGATTTGATTCATCAAGACAATATCCCTTCACAAGAAACTGAGGTTTGAAGTGTTCACCAGAACAACGCTAGACCTTTCCTCAATTGTATGGCAGCCCCTACGTTATCCTGAAGTACGGCTCTATCTCCTCCCATTTGATGGTAAGTGTCAAGTAACACATTCCCATCATCTTTAAGATCCGCAGGTATCCGCGCTAGTCCAAAGTCGAACCATTGCCTTGCTGATAGCCTGCTGAAATCCTTCTTTCTAACCTCGTACTCACTTTTGCACTTCATCTAGAAATCCTCTAATAAAGGCACATGTGTGTACTCCTGGGAGATCGTCTTCCTGACTACTCCAAATGGATCGAAGTTCAGCCGTGCCGGGAAGAACTCTTGCTCATACTTGGATAACATCTTCGTCTCCATCCCTCGAGCTCTATGAATGCTCTGGCAACTATAATGTCCCATAGTGATCGGGAAGAAGCCCGTAGACTTGTGTCGTTTCGACTGAAGGTCGTGTATCTCCACAAGTTGTTTGCTCAACTCCATGGTGATCAATCTATCATTCGGATATCTGGGCAGCTTAACCAGTTCTCCAGAAAAGCCAGTAACCCTGAGGTATGTGAAATCTGCAAACTGAATGAATAGATTGTCAATTCTGGATACAGCTTCCCACGCTTCTTTGCTCACCCTGTTGGCGTTTAGGTCCCTATCTAGCCTGCAAATGATTTCGTAGCAGAATCCATCATTGACCACTTTGAAATCTTTCTCGCATGAAGGTACAGTAAGCTGTGGGTAGCACTCGAAAATGGGGTCCTTAAAAAGAACGCCACATCTATCCAACTTGGAGAAGATGCCTTGTGAAGCTGCAACGTACACCAAGTAGAAAGTCATTTTGAAGCTGAAAGTACGCTTCATGTTCTAGAGTTGCTCACCAATGTTGTCGCTAATGATTTCCGACCAATTGATTATGGAATCAACCTTGTTGACTTCAATGGTCCTGATGAAAGCATACATCCATGTACAGAAAGTGTGAGCATTCGCCTCGCCATTTATCCTACATAACAATTTGGCAATATCATCTACCTCCTGCACTAGATTGGACCGCGGAAGAGTTCTTGGGAACTTAGGAGACCTGGGCTTCTTCATGTATCTTTTGTTCATTATGTTCACGCAATCAACTCTATGTTTCTACCACCTACTGCATCCTGAATGCTAATAGAATTCACCACCTTTCGAGCCGGAATCTTCAAACAATAATTGATGAACTCTGCGTCCAACCGAATTATTGTTTTCCCCGTAGCATCTCGCACCGATCTGGATGAAGGATGGTAAGACCTAGCACACTCCATAACGAACTCGCAATCGGGATGTGTATGGAAATGCAGAGCTTGAATAATTCCACCGCTTTTAACTAAACGCATGAGTGAAGTCTTTCCTGCTCTAGATCTATCAATCAATTGGGAAAGAGGTTCCGAACCTAGATCTGTGTCTCCTATGTCTCGCAAATTTGGAAGTGATGCATGACTCCGTGTGCTTTCTTTTCATCCCTCTTTGTCATGGCTTTGTCTATCTTTGTCTAAACAATTCTTTTTCTTCTTATTCGACCGGAATTCTTCAAAATGCGAGATCTGATAGTTCTTTAGATTCGAGAGGATGTATTCAATGTATTGGATATTGATTAAAACTCATTTTCTTTTGTAAAGCACACATGAATGAATTCCTGCAATTAATTCGATAAAAGATGGCAACCGGAACATGAACAAAGAATTTTAATCATAAAAATCTGCATAATTCAAGCTGCTTGCCCCAAAAATTGATGTTTTGTTTGCATGCAAAGTGAGCATGATTTTTTCCAACTTCACCTGAGCACTTTGTATCAGCTCCTTCAACTCAGTGCGCCAAAATCGAAGCTTTTAGCATTGATTTCACCTTCTTTTGAGCAAAAATCTTCTTTAAATGGGGTGCACTTTTCCTCTGGGCTGCACTTCTTTACCTGTGAATTAATTAATTCATCCTTATGGCAGCCCCTGCTTATATAACCCTTGTGATTCTATAATTAATTAATGTCTTTGCTATTACTGACAATTAATTAATTAATTAATGAGCTTCACTCTTCAAATGGGGCGCCTATTTTGTGCATGTTTATGGCTGCCATTAAATAAATTAAATTTATTTAATTTTAGACTTCTGCTTCTAGTTAACTCAAGCCTCACAGTATGCTTTGACCTTAGCCACTGAAAATAGGAATTAATTTAATCATTTAATACTTTAAAAAGTATTATTTCTCTCCCAAAAGGGGCGCACTTTTTGACATAAAGGGGCTGCCATTAAATAAATTAATTTATTTAATTTTAGAATAGTCTATTTTCATCCACCTTTTGTCCTTTAACCTTGTTGACTTTTCCACAAGCCTGGGCGCCTATTTTGGGTGAATAATTAATTAAATTAATCAATTTAAAGGCTGCCTTTACTTCTCCAAAGGGGGCGCACTTTTTGACATAAAGAATTCTATTTTTAAGAATCACATGACAATGGGATTATTTACCCTGCAAGGCAGCCCTGAAAATCCCATGATTCACTTAAGTCATTTGACTTTCATAATGGGATTGTTTACCCTGCAAGGCAGGCAATAAAATCCCATGATTCACTTAAGTGATATTTCTTTTATTCCACAATGGGAATTTTTACCCTGCAAGGCAGGTAAGAAATTCCCTTTGCTGTTGCCTCTAATTTTCCCATTGTCACTTAAGTGGCGTTGCTTTCATGGCAAAAAGTACCTGCTGGCGGATACAAATTACCCACACCTGTTGCTTCTAATTTTCCCATGATCCACTTCAATTCTTCTTTTTCCAAAAATGTGGCCAGCCTAAAAGAGGCTTTTTGGTGCACGACTTCATCTTTTCCCAGTGAACCAGACCTCCGATGGCGACTTCCTTCTGGCACAACGTGCGTATGTGATCCCAGCTACTCCAGGCCAAGAATCAGGCCAAACCAACAAGGAATTGATCTAGAGAAATTTCACAAAAAACGAAACGGAAAAAACAAAAACACAAAACGTTGCCAAAAGTCACAAATAAAGTCCAGAACTCATTCCTGGTTAAAACCCTACTGGTATATAGGAATAATGATATGTACGATCACAACAGAGTTAAACCGAGCACAAATTACCTCAAACGGGCTCAAAATAATTAAATACAAATTTTCCGCAGACAAATCCCGACGACAGAATATAACAATTTTGGGCATCTGGGTATTTGGCGAAAATGGCTAATATGGCTCTTTGGGAATATCTTGACACAATACAAGAACTTTCTGGCAATAAAAACACAAAACGACCCATTATTTTATAAGTACAATTTTTTTTCGGATAGGGTAGTAATAGATTTCAGAATGAAATATGGGAACACCAATCGGATCTGTCTGTGGACATATTTTTCCCTGTCAGAATGACAAGGGAAAAGATGAGATCTCAGCATCTCTGGTTTCGTATCTTGTTTTTTGGGCATGGGGTCAGGCAAACAAACACAACAAAAAAAAATAACAAAACAAAGAAAAACAAACAAAGTTTTATTTATGTACATATATGTTTTACCACTGCTTCTCATGTCCGAAAACTTAAGTGTTGCCCATTGAAAGACGACGACAATTAAACTCCATCCCGACGAGCAAGAATGAAGCTATCTCGCTCACGGCGATCTTCTTAATCACAAAAGGCCCTTTCCATAGTGAATCAAATTTTCCATGCATGTCTTTTGTTTCTTTTCTTTTGTCCCATAAAAGGACTCGATCATCGACTTTAAACTTTCTTTCCTGGCTTTTTGTCGAAAATGACTTTCACCTTCCGCTGCTCTCACATCTATCTGCAACTTAAGTTTGTACTTCCCTCAATTCAGTCAGGTACATAATTCTTTTATCAATAGCATCCGTGAATGTAGAATCTTCCAGGGCTCTAGAAAGTTGTAGGGCAGGAAGTTCCAAGGTAAGAGGCAACTCCGTGTCTCTACCATATAACAACTGAAATGGGAATATGCCTATAGCCCTTTTCGGTGTAATTCTATCAACCCATAATGCATCAAACAACTTTTTATGCCAAGTCCTTTGATTTTCCATTACTAGCTTGCACACAATAGTTACCAAGTTTTTGTTACTTGATTCAGCTTGGCCATTCCCTTGTGGATAGTAGTTTGAGGAATGTACCAGCTGAATCCCATGAGTGTAGCAGAAGTCAACCAACTCCTCAGAAGAAAGATTCGAGCGTTGTCTACTACTATTTTACTGGGCACGCCAAACCTGACAATAATATTTTCTTTTATAAAACTGCACACCTCGGCGGAAATAACATTCTTAATAGGAATGGCTTCTACCCACTTACTGAAATAATCCGTAGTTGTTAGAATGTAGTGATGGTTGGCACTGGAAGTCGGGTTAAGCATACCAATAAAATCCATTCCCCACTTTGTTGAAAGGTTCTTCAATTACAATGGGTTTTAAAGGTAATGTAGGCAATTTCACACGCCCAACAAAATGTTGGCATGCTTGGCACTTAGCTACCCACTTTGCAGTATCTTGAAAAAGTGTGGGCCAGTAATACCTTGCTCTGAGGATCTTGTGTGCAGTGACTTGGGCTGAGAAATGACCACCGCAAGCCATGTCATGAAACTGTTGTAAGAGCTGATCCTGCTGAGCTTTATCCACGCATATGAGAAATACGCCATCAATTCCTCTTTTGTATAAACCATTATCCCATAGAATGAAGTCTTTGGACTTTAGTTTAATTGTTCGCTTCCTTTTCGAGAAAGTTGATCTGGACATTCTCCATACGTCAGAAAGTAGGCAATGTTACTGTACCACTCCTCCACCAGATCTATAAAAAGTACCGCAGGCAAATCTTCATCTATCTCTTCTTGATCTGCTTCTGGCACTGTTGCTTTCATCTCTGTCATTAGTTCGCACAGACCTCTTCCTCGAACCAGCTTTGTAGGTTTAATATCCAGGTCATATTCTTGAACCTTTGTCACCCATGTGCCTCTCAACAATCCTAACTCTTGTTGAGTGAGGATAGATTTTATTGCAGTATCTAGAACCAAGACCACAATGTGTGAGGAAATAATATAATACCTGAATGCCTTACACGCCTTCACCACTGCATATGCGTGCTTTTCCATGGGAGTATATTTCAACTCATAAGCTTTAAGGGGCGTGCTCATGAAAGCAATAGAGCTTCTGCGTCCTCTTGATTTTTCTGCATCAATATTGCTGACATGGTGTGTTTGGAGGAATAACAGTAAAGAATAAATTCTTTACTGAAGTTGGGTGAAACCAAGACTGGGGCTTTTGATAGATCCTCCTTAATATTCTCAAAAGCTTCCTTCCCTTCACTGCTCCATTTGAAATCTTGGGTCTTCTTCATGATATTCGAGATATGACAGTCATTTCAATAAGTCGAATGAATTTCTGAAAAATTAACTTTTTTGAAGAAAGAGTGAACTCCTTTTTTTGACGTTGGCAATGGCAATGGCAATGTCTGAATGGATCTGACACGTTTCGGATCTATCTTGGTTCCTTCTTTGGAAACAATGTGCCCTAGTAGCTTTCCTTCAGTTACAACAAGGATAGATTTCTTAGGGTTCAAAGAAATACCATGTTTGCGGCATTGTATGAAAACCTCTTCCAGATTCTAAATGTGCGTGTTTCTATCCTTGGAAAATATTGTTAGATCATCAAGGTACACCACTATGCTTATATCCTTGAGATGAGCAAAAGCTAAATCCATAGCTCTTTGAAATGTAGCTCCAACATTGATCAAACCAAATGACATTTTCTGGTAAGCAAAGGTTCCCCAAGGTGTAATGAATGTCGTTTTGTATTGATCTTCTTCAGCCACCTTGACTTGATTATAGCCTGAGAAACCATCAAGCATGGAAAGCATCTCAGATCTAGTGACCACCTGAGTGTGATCCATGATGGGGATGGGGTAGTTATCTTTTAATGAAGCTTGATTGAGGTTGTGAAAATCCACGCACAACCTAATCTCGCCACTCTTCTTTCTCACAGGAACTATGTTGGCTAACCATTCGGAATGATGTATGGGATAAATAATCTTTGCATCTAACAACTTCTGGATCTCTGCAAAGATGGTTCCGGAAATGGTAGGGTTATGCCGCCGCAGCTTCTGCTTGAAAGGCTTTTGTTCTAGTTTTAATGGGATGTAGTGTTGGACTTCTGCAGGCTAATATGTTTTTAGATCCTGGTAAGACCATGAAAAAACATCCATATATTTCTTAAAAGCTTCTCTTTACTTCACGAACACTTACCCAGTTTACTAATTTGGGATCATTGCTAGTTCCCAAATTCGATGGCGTGTATCAGAGGAAGAACCTTCCCCACTTTCTTCATTTTTCTTAAGCATCTGATCATGCTTGTCAAACATTTCCTCAAGAGATACCAAGCCTTTGAGAATTTTATTTCTCTTTAGTTGGATAATCTCCTGACTTCTCGAGACTTCCGCATCCATTTCTCCCACAGTCGTTTGTCTTGGAGGTGAATTGTTTCCCTCATAGTAGATCTCTTCAAAGTTGTCCTTTTGTTGGAGAAATGTAGCAATCTGCTTGTCATCGTTGAAAACCTGCCATTGCTGGACGTTGTCTGGGAACTTTTGGGCGGAAGACCATCTCAACTTTGTAATCCCCCTGTCTAAAAATGTGGGAGGATGATCTAGATTTAACAAAGCTGTAGTCACTGCAAGTGTATCAGCTCTTGAATTTTGTTCTCTTGGAATATAAGACACCGAGAAAGCTGAAAAATCTAGGATAACAGAGTAGCCTCGATCTCTATAATGCCCAAGCTTGTCCTTTTTTACTTGATAGAGACCTCTTATCTGCTTAACAATTAGCTCAACATCTCCCTTTGTGTGTAAGAGCTTGATTCCCATTGTTCTTGCCTGCTCCATGCCTAACAACAACGCTTCATATTCTGCTGTGTTGTCAGTATTTTCGAACATCAATTTGAAGGAATGTGAATGCACCTTCCCTTCAGGAGAGATAAGAACAACGCCTGCGCCGGATCCAAATGAATGCAGCAACTACCATCAAATACTAGAGTCCAAACCTTGTTGTCAATTTGATGTGGTTTTTGAATCACAGGCTGAACATCTTCTTTATCCATTTCTAGATAATAGACTCCGTGATCAGATTCCTGAAACAAGATATGAGATCTAGGATCCTCAGACTTTGATACTGTGTACTTGGATTTCTTCTTAGGTTCTAACTTCTGATTAACTCCTTTGATTGGTATGTGCGCACAAGACCAATCCATCTTGACTTCTCTGCCCAGCTCTTTATAGAAATTTCTACTCAATAGCATGCCATAAGAGACTGGGATGTCTGCTTCAACAGGATAGTCATTTTCAATCTCTTCTCTGGAAAAGAAGCAAGTACTGCTGCGCATCTTTGATTTGCCCCACAAGGGAACTTGCCTTTCCATTGAATAGCATCTTTCGATGGTTTTTGTCAATGTGAGACCCAAGGCATCAACAACTTTGGTAGGCATGACATTGTTAGAAGTCCAAGATCTGATTGCTCAGTTTGTACCCGTTGATGAGCAAAGATACATAGAATGGCTCGATCCTTTCTGATGTAGCAGGAGAAGAAGTAGAAGGGGAAGAACTTGCAGCCGCATTATTTGAAGGAGTAATCTTTGGGCTTGACAAGATACCCCGTGAAGTATTATTTGTTGGATTGGGACCATTACTTTGCACATACTTGACCAATCTATTTAGCTGATCAGGAAATGCTCTCAAATACTCAGCTTCTGACATTTGGACCTTGGTCTTCTTGATGTGGTCAATGATGTCGAAAGCTTGACTTGCTTCAGCCGGATGTGTGTTGGCCCTTTGCTGCGAATTAAAAGAATTTGAATATTTATCCTTTGGCGCTAATGAAGAAGGAAGAGGGCTACCTCTTTTCAAGATAGTAACATTCGGCCCATGATCTTCTCTCTCTTCTTTGGCCGCTTGTGGATGCTTCAGCATTTTGGCGTGTCTGAGACCTTGTGAACACCGCAAATGTGTGACCATCAGAATCTTCAAAAGATTCATAATAGCCATCGTCAAATTCGTAGTCCAGGTAACCAATATTGGAGTCGCCAAAGGATCTACAAAGTCTTCATCATCGAATGATTCGTCAATGCCGAGATCTTCTTCATTAGTTTCCAAGTTATTCCTTGGAGCAGCTTCAATTGCCAACCATTGTGGTGTAGCAACAAGTTTGTTTCGGTTTTAATTTTGATTTTGACCATTAAAGGTCTGAGCAGGAGCTAATCTTGAAGGGGTTGCATTCCCTACTTGAGAGATCTGCTTCTTGATTTGCAGCATGTCATTAGCCAATCTTTGTAGCAAAGGATCTGAAGTACTTGAAGAAGCTCCATCACCTTTGTGAGATGGTTGTTTGAGTTTTCCAGCCATGATCAAGTCATCTTCAACTTCCACGGCAACATTTTGTGCTTCAAGTAAATTCACAAGCCTTGCCCTTCTCGGTGATATCGACCTCGGAGCAATGGCGTTTATAAAAACGCTCTGTTGATTTTCATCGTTGATCACACAGAAGTGGGGATTTTATATAAAATCCTTTGGAACCTTGCAATAAAGTCCCGCATGTTCTCACTTGGCTCTTTTTTCAACTGCGTTAGTTGAGTGATCAACGTGCTAGCATCCTCTGCAAGCTTGAATCTTTTCAAAAATTGCTCACGCATAGTCACCCAGTTGGTTATGGTGCCAGGAGCTAGCCGATAGAACCATTTGCCAGCCAAGTCGTGTAGAGTCTCAATGAATAGTCTGACCGAGACATCTTCATGCTCCACTGCAAACACACCACAAGATATAAAAAGGCCGCCAAATGATCATCCTAGTTTTGATTTCCATCTCCAAAGAATTTTGGAAAATTCTTTCTAGATCCTTTTGGCAGATCGTGCATAGGTGGAGCCAAGTTCAGTGGCCCAAAAGTTGCTCCCCATGGGATAGGTACTATCTGGTTCTAATTCGCCATGACGAATGGAGCACGTCTTCTCCTTGTGTAGACTTGGTGAATAATTCCAACCGCCGGATTATGCTGAAGACGATCCAGATCTGGATGGGTGTGCACTCTCCTTCCTAGTGAGAGACTAGATTTGCGGCTTCTAACTTGAGGAGGATGATTGAAATTGAATTGCTCCTGCAGTCTAAAGAAATGACTAGTCCTTCCTTGCGCCTTCACGGATCGGGTGAATGGACATTCGATGAAGGTTGAGGTTTGTATGGAAAACACTCGATCTTGATAGATAAACTTTGATCTGCGCAAAGATAGTTGTTCCCTAGTGGAGTCACCAAAATTTGTTGGCTAGATTTTCTGCATAGCACAAAAACTTAGGCAGTCATGAGATAAATCTTCCTCATTTACCGGTGAGGCTCCCGTGTCAAATTTTTCAATTAAAATATGTTAGTAACTATATGGGGTTAAACTTTAATTGTTCAGCTCATGAACCATAGCTATACAGTTCTACAACAAATAAGCAATTGTTTAAAGAAAAGAAATATTTATAGAAGAAGGGAAAGAGAATTATATAAACACAGAGAAAAAATGGGGGAAGATGTGCATCCCAATCAATAGATAACAGAGTTGATTGCATGCACATAGAAAAAACCAATAGATATAAACATAGAATTATAAGCAAAGGTAGGTCTAGATCTAGATCTAAAATAACACAAAGTTTACTAAAAGATCTAAGATATAAAAGCTAGAAGCACAATACACCGTGACACAAAGTTCTCTCAAAATCACTCTTGTATATTCCTTTGCTTAAAGTGGCTTTCAAGGGTTTCAAGACAAATTCTGAACACGATTCTTTGCTTACAAATTCTGTTCCTTAACTCGGAGGTTCTTCTCTTACTTATAGAATGTAGGAGGGAAAGTACAAATGGAAAATTCAACTAAACTGAAACATAAACAAGTAAATATGACATTTGGCAATCATCCTCCACTAAATTCTCCTTAAGTGACACATGTATCACTTAACTAATAGAATTGTTTCACATAACTTTAAGTAATAGTTTGAAAACCAATAACATTAAAATTTTACAATTTCATCAGGGAACGTGAAAAATAGAAGAAGAAAGAATAGAAGAAGAAGTCAAGCTAGCTGTAACATTTATGTCTTCTTTTTGTTCTGATATTGGATATACTTGTCGAACATGTGATTCGACATCTTCCCATCTATTTTAGCCGCTTCCTTTTTGTCCTAAATCGCAAAGATCCTTCGTTCATCACTCTGATACACGCTTCCACATCCTTGAAGCTCTTCTTTAGACTTGAACCATACTGAAAGATTGAAAACATGTTAAAAATGGTATCATCGCATAGGGGAGATTGTTACTTTCGCGTGAAATATTGATTTTAAAGTGAATAAAATAAGATAAATATTATTTTATAATTTTAACTAATAATAGGTCTTTAAGACACTTTTTCTTGTGAATGTTTATGTCTACATTTAAGACTGTAACTTTTGTTTCGTTTGTCGAAATGTGATAAAACCTATACCATCCTAAGCTTCGATAAAATTTTATACACGTTAAAAAAATATATTTGATTTTGATAATTTTTGATGTAGTTATGGCGGAAAAACGGAAAGTGTTCTGTTTTTTCTAAATTTTTCATCCACTTTCACGGAAAAATCATAAAAAAATATTGCTTGAAAAAATACAAAATAAAATCCATCCCAAGATAGACAACAACATCTAACTTTTCACCAAAGGAAAAAAAGAAGTTTTGGTCATCCAAATCGTGGGCAAACGGACTACAATCTTATAAGTTTTTAAAAAATACCACGTCATAGAATTTTGAATGTTTAGTATAGCTAAACTTGTTTGTTTTTAAAAAAAATTAGTAGTTTAAAAACTAGATTCGGATGCTACAATTCATATTCATATAACTTTTTCTAATTTTGAGTGTGCATATTGCTAATAATCCGTACAAGTTGATATTTTACTGTTTTTTGCAATATGATGTCCGCTTATGACCCTTTTTTGGTCTCCCAATTCGCTGCACTTACCTCATGTACATATGAACATTTCTGAAAATGAGTTACACACTAGTTCCTAAATGCGAAGAACATAAATATTTACATTATTACATCGATAAATACATGTCATTTGATTCACCACAAGCATATCATGTGAAAACAAGGCCCAGACCCAATATCAAGGCCTATACTCGGCTAGTCGACGCTCATACCGACATCTCCCACAATTGTCTCTTTACTTTCTTGCTGCCATCAAGGTCATATAATATGAACGATGAACATGTAAGATTTTCTGAGGTATTCAACACTCCATAGATTTCCAATCTCCAAATGACAACCATGTTTACCTTTACAATGGACAAACATCTATCGTAAGCAACAACACAACCATATAATGGTTTTATGCGTTATGTTAGTAAAATAAATGACCAACAAAGCAATCATTAAAATTGGCATATATTTCAAACGAGTCATATGAAAGATGTGATTGTTTAATGAGAAACAACACAACCATAAACATGTTTTTTTTGCATATTGAACACTGCAAATTTCACCTTTTCAATACAACTAACTACATTCCAGGTCATGTTATGTTAGTATGATAAATGACCAACAAAGCAGTCATTAACATTGTCACATATTTCAAACAAATCATATGAAAGATGTGATTTTTAGTGAGAAACAACACAACCAGAAACATGTTTTTTTTTCCATATTGAAAACTGTAAATTTCACCTTTTCAATACAACTAACTACATTCAAGTCATATGTGTGTGTGTGTGTTTCTTTTTTTTTTTGTTATCTGCAATATATAAACTATTTTTTTTGTGTATTATGTGGTATACACAAAGTGTATTTTTTGTATGACAAACAAGACATCGATATGAAAATACAAATTTTTATGTTTTTCGCATATTAAGTGGTATACGCAATGTATCATATATGTATAAGTATATGTATATATATGTATGTATTATACATATCCATATTCATATGTTACATAGAAAAAGTTTTCTTGTGTTTTTACTGCAGTACACATTTTTTCCTGTGGTATACACAATGTGATTTTTGTTTGTATAATACAAACATACCCATATACATATACATATGTATATCTATACACGTGTATATGTATATACATAAGGATATGTATATGTATGGATATGGATATGAATATGTATTGGTCCCACATACCTGTGTTTTATTGTGTGTATATGTCAAACAAAACAATGGGTTGATAGTAGTAATTATTATGTTTGTCTCGTAAATAATATATACATATACATACATGTTACATATAAATGTTTCTTTTTAATGTGTTATTTTTGTCGTATACACATTTTTTCATGTCTTCTGTGGTATACACACAATGTGTATATGACAAAAATCACTCCTATATGATAATACAAACGTCTAGGTATGTGAGACCAATACATATACATATACATATGTATACACGTACATACATACAGAGACATATATGTGTGTATGCATGTATAAACATACGTATACAAATACCTATATATGTACATGTATGTATGTGTATGTGTATATCGATGGCACAACCCGGTTATTGATATACACACTTTTTTTGTGTTCTATGATATACAAAGTGTGTATATGACAAACAACATTCCCATATGATAATACAAACATCTAGATATGTGAGACCAATACATATACATATACACATACATATACATATTTATAAACTCACATATATATGTATATGCATATATAAACACACACACACACACATATATGCGTATGCGTATGTATATGTAGGTGTCACAGATCCGTGATTGACTTGCGATCCATGACCAAAGTATAGACATTTTTCCCGTCTTTTGTGGTATACACAAAGTGTATTTTTGTATGACAAACAAGACATCGATATGAAAATACAAACGTTTAGGTATGTGAGAACAATACATATACATATATGTATGTATATACATACACATACGTACGTACATACACACACATATACATATGTATGTATAGTATATGTATATGTATACGTAAGTATATGTATGGGTATGTATATGTAGGTGTCACAGTGTCGACCCATTCATTAACTCACAAAGAAAGACAAGAGTATACACACTTTTTTTTGTCTTTTGTGGTATATACACATTGTGCAAATGACAAACAATACTCCCATATCATAACAATACAAACATCCAAAGATTTGTGTAAATATCCCCGCTCTCCCGGGTATTAAACCAAAATAAAATTTGTTGGTGTATTAACATTGCTCCACATAATCAAGTCAACGTAGTGGGATGTTTATTATATTTATTGTAATGAAATTTCCAATGGTTATGTTCAAATATCACATATGTTTGCACATTGAAATGTTCAACTAACCAATAAAAATCGCCCCCTAAAAAGTGATTGACAAACCATTGATTAGTTGTGAGTTGTCAAGAGTATCATATGTAAGAGATACTCTTCCAAAACTAGTACTAATAATTTTAAATATATTTATTTAAGTTTTTCTATAAATTTCAAGTTTAATAATTTTATTTTCCTTATTTGTATCTCATATTCATCAATAATTTGATTGTATTTTCTTTATATTTTCTAGCGATGGGAAATAAGAAAAACTTTCTAAGAAAACAATTGTCCCAAATTCTATATAGGACCAATATGTTACTATTTTTAATTCGAACAAAAACTTTCAAATAAATAAAATATAGGATCCAAATTAGTTTGTGATGGTAAAATTTAATGTAAAAAAAAATGTTAAATCGAAAGCAGGACTAAAATATTCTACCAAATATTATTCCTAATATTACCATGTAGATCTTACTTGATTTGTAATCATGTGATGTAATGCAAATTTCTAACTTAAATTGATGGTCAAATAGAAATCAAATCTAATATAAAAGAAGAATTCTTAAATCTAATAATGTGTATTATCATATAATTTATGGAACTTTATAATCTAACTATTCTTAATATTTACTATTTAGATCTTATCTATGATATAATTGTAGAGTCGTATGATGTAATGGTGGTTATTATGAAATGTAATTTGGCCAAGGTTATGAATTAGATAAGTGTCAATTCATAGCTACGGATCGATAAACACCATATTTTTCCATGAGAAAATTAAAAAAAAGGAAAAATAAGTTTAATTAAGATGATGATATTCCACGAAAAATAAACCAAACTAAATATTTAAATCTTCTAAGAAACAAACTATACAAAACTCAACAAATACGTAAGATGGTTCACACACATGTAGGGTTCTCACATATCATCGATATATATATTCCACCGTTTGATGGTTCTCACACATGTAGGGTTCTAGTGACGTAAAACCAACGAAATCTTAACTTATATTGGAAACCCTAGCTCAAACCTTGGAAGTGAGTTAGTTTTGTTCACAACTTCCTCAAAACCTAACCATTTTACATGAAACAAAAATCATTATTTTCTTATTATCAAGGAGCTTCAATTTCACCTATCACAGTCACATTTCTTGCTTGCACAAGTGTGGGATACAACATTTTCTCAAGCCGAGACACTTTGTTTCCACGAGTTATGGGGTTCTTTAAGGTGTATACTTCTCTGTTTGGTTGAATTCATGAATTATAAGACTAAAGCAAACAATCATCACCTCTAAGAAATCAAGAACAATGAAATTTCATATAAAACCTTTCACATTCACAAAGAGATCAAATTTTTCATCACCTCTTAACAAAACTTATTGCATCCTTGCATTGTTCTTGTAAACTTGTCATTTTTCATTACAAACTATGGATGGCCCTATACTTGTTTATTAGGAAAAGTGTGAGAACCATGCGTGTGTGAGAACTATAAGCTACCATTTTATCAATGATCGCATAGACGGCTCAGAGAAAAACTATGTCGATGGTCGAAGAAAACACACCCCTTTCGCGTGAATGTTGTTTAGCTAAAATGGCGGTGGCGACAGAACCAAAAAAACAACTCATAAACCCTAAACACAACCCTAATCGGTTTTTTTGGCATTTTAAAGTTGAAAATGACTATCTCTAAAAATACCCGAAACCACATACATAGTATTCCATTCAAAACAAATAACAAGGACAAAAACGGAAAAACCATACCCGAAACTTGAAAGAGGGTTGTTGTGAGGGTTTGAACCAGGTGCAGAGGGTGAGTGAATGCGGTGAAAACCTATATCAATGGACCGGAATAATAAACACATTGCCTTTTGTAATGTTGTTTAGTTGAAATAGCGATGTGAAGGAGGGCGCGTTGGCGTTGCGTTACAAGCCGCACAATCACGTTTATACATAATTACGTGTCGGCTCACCCCGCAACGACTAAATGTCTACGTCGGGAGATTTCCGACTATCTCCATGCAAGCCACATTTTGTGCCACGGGCGGTAGTGGGTCCCATGGAAGCCTAGACACGAGATGTTATGTAATGTTATGACGCATCTTATGGGGGTCATGTGACCTGTCGCCAAGATAGTTTCACCTAATCGTAACATCTTTCCCAATAAGCAACTTTAACATTGAAACAAAGTGCTAAACGTTTACAACCATAATTACGTGTCAGCTCACCCCACAACGACTAAACGTCTACGACGGGAGATTTCCGACGGTCTCCCGCAAGTGATGTTTTGTGCCATAGAGGTGGTAGTGGGTCCCACGAAGCCCGGACACGGGATGCTATGTTATGGTGCATCTTATGGTAAGTTTCATGTGAATTGTTAGACCCTCCTATTTCCATCAAAAATAGTTTATTTAATCAAATAATATAAGTTGTTGGAAATAGAGGAACTAACTTTGAGCAAAATGTTCGTTGACACCACACCCAACATTGCATAGTTGATATTGTTCTACATACAACATAAGTACGACAAACCATGCATCATCAAATAGATCAAGATGTCTTTCCATTACCAAAGGAACAATTTATACTATTTGTGAAAGAACACAATATCATGTTCAATGTACCCAAGACTCAAACATAGCCAATAATGTGAATTTAACATATTAGTTGTGCCATATCGTATAAAATGAACTAAGTACATTGTTAAAAATTGGTTCACATGTGATGACAAGTTCAGGTGCACAAGAAAGAGCTTTAGAATGGAGATCTTTAGGTCGGCGACTTGATCAAGGGTGAAGCTACCCTGATTTACATGGACTAGGTCAACATTTCACTCATGCAACTCCTTTTTCCAGGCGAAGATCGTCTCGACTATACCTCCCACATCGCCTAAACTGGTTCTGCGGGGTGCTCTCAATTGCAGAAAATGATGCCAAGAATGTGGGAAATACCCTAAAAAATTCTTCAACGACAATCTCTCCATCGCTTGAAAAATCCTCAATAGATTCTAGGGCTTCGGAGGTGTCTAAAATAAATACTCAAATCAATTTGAGCGGCAAGTCCCTGTCCAATCGAATTGAACGGCTCTATGAGCTCTCCCTCATCAGAAAATTCATTGAAAAATGGGCTACATGGGAGGATATCCGTTATGAAATTTGAGCCTTCGACTTCTCTTTGTGCATTCTGCCTAGAGGCTTCTTTGTGGCAAATTTTGAGCATTAAGAGCACCGACAAGTAATTCTGAATGACTAGACTTTATCTTCAATCCTGGGTCCCCAAATTTGATGGCATCAACACAACGGTTGGCCATCTCCCGCATGGATTCGTCATTATGTACTACCTCTTGAATTCAAGGAGAAAGCACTTGGAAAAAATGGCAACTGTTTGGGTCAAGTCTTACACAGATAAAAACACCATGCTGGGTTATTTGGCATCCTTTGCAAGAATTTGTATCTTTGTGGATCCATCCAAACCCCTTCCCCACTTTATCCTCATTCGCTCTTTTGGATACTCTTGAAACAAACAAAAATCGAGGTGGAAACTTGCTCCTCTTATCGTTAACTTTGTTACCTTCCTGTTCCCATCAAGGCTCACTTCCCTAATCAAGTATGTCATGCTCTCCACAACTGGCGACCCAAAGATAGGAGGCCCTTAGCTACAATCTGGCAGCAAGATGATTCCCACACAAGGAAATCGATGGGACTTCAGATTCTGCTCCTATTGGAGATCCCATTATTGTTCCCAACTCTACGCATTCTCCTGCAACTGTTCCTTTAGTGTGGATGACTCCTAGAACTATGCTTCTTGAAACTGAATCCATTGCCAATGAATTTAATGAAATTACAGCTATTCTCTGACATTCTTTGATAGATGGAAATGGGTTTGATTCACCCCAATCCGGGGACGGTCAAGTCGCCCTCACCCCTACTAATCTATTGAACGAAAATGTTGAAATCGAAAATCTGGTTGAATTGGGCATTCACTCGACTCCAAGTTTATTTTAAAATGTTGTGGAGGGAATACCAAGAGAGGCAAGAAATCAAAGTCTTAAAGAGCCCTGTGTGAAGTCAAGGTGGGTATTCAAGGAATGATTAGTTCTTTTCTGGCCTCTAAGAAGAGAAAGGTAAGGGCTCCTCTTCTCCCTCTAATTCACAACTAACTTTGTAGTGTTCAGCCTTTGGAACTGGTCTTTCGTGGAATTTTTCTTTTAGATTAGGATAAAGGTTTTTTGGCTGGGACCCTACCCAGTTACAAAAGGTCAAAGCCGAGGTTTACATTAAAATCCCAAAAAGAGCAAACCAAGTCAAGCAGCCAAGCTGCAGCCAATACACAACCAAAACACGTCTAAAATGTAGCAGAATTACAACAAAGAAGCAACCAACAATTCCAATTATTTCAAAATTTTGGAGGTCTTTTCACTTTCTCCAAAACTTTGTTCTCACTAGTCTTAGTATTGTCCTTTTCCTTACCTTCATCCAAGCATTGAGCGACAAAATAGAGGAAATCCATAGAGACCTTGAAATTAGTCGTGATATCACATTGTTTTGACCGAATGTTGACTTGCTCTTTCGCAACTTTAGTGATACTTTTGCTCAACTCTTCCGGATGATTAGCATTCGAGGTTGCCTTTGTCCACCACAAGCCTACAATTTTTGACTTTATCTTTGAGAACACTGATGTCCTTACAAATCCAATTTATTATCATAGTGTGAAGATCTACATCCGTTCGATACTAGAATATTTGAATTTATAACAGCTTCTCCCTTCATAGGGTTAGGGGAGAAAGATGATTATCCACGGTTAGGGCCCCTTCTTCACCTTGTTGCGAAGAATGTGGTTAGAAGAGTTATCCCTCGGCGTCTTGTTAGAAGGATGGGTATTAGGAGAAGGAAAAATGTCGGGGAAGAGAAAGAGGGTTTGAACAGAGGAATAAGTCGGAAGGACAAAAGGGGGTTGAGTATGGAGGAGAGTATGCTCAAGTACTTGTAGATCATTAGAATGAGAGCATGATGTAAAGGATAAACTTTTTCCCCATTGAACCATTTTGACCGGGAGGATATAGAAGGAAAACTCATATGCATCAATCTTCTAACGTGATTCAAAAAAACCAAATGAAAATAGTGCATTACCTTGAATCTCCCATACCGAGTGACAAATTTCGAAATAATAGTTTAGCATTGTTGTAGAGATGCGACAAAGAGCACTTAAGAAAGATCTCTTTTGTATGCTCCAACACTTCGTTACCATCCAAAAATTTCTCCTCACCTCTATTAAATTTGTTCTTGTAAAATTTGAGGTCTTTCATTAGCAATCCAATGACCATGGCAATGAGGCCCTTTATTATCTCGAACTCCTTGCCTTTGTAAGTTACAATCATCTTAGCCCGGTTCTTACGGAGTGAAAGGAGAGATGAAGATCTTTGTGGATAGGGTCTCGTGGTCATGATCTTCATATCTCCCTTGATCTTCATTTATGTATTTGTATATAGCTACCCCTTTAAGAATCTTGACATATTTCTATAACCGGGTTTTATCCTAAGTTTGAAGAAAAGAATCCAAATAATATTAGAGAAGGAAGAAAAAGGGGGAATGTTTGCTATTCCCCATTAAAATCTTCAGATAATAGCTATAAAAGGAAGTTCTCTAAACCACCATGATCTCCTCCCTTTCGTCTTCTTCCCGTAAGTTTATCTTGTGCAAATGAAAAATTTGGGCAAACAAAATATCCCAAGTCATAATTCATCCTTAAGAAAATTAGGGTTTGGAAAGACCTAAAATTTAATGGCCCTTATTATTTTAATCCTATGGTGGATAATAAGTCCTCGAACTCTTAAGTCATGGGAATAGCTTTTCGAGGGGATAAACTAAGGGTCTTGGGGAGGGGATATTTTTAAGTAAAGTGACCTTTTTATTATTGAGGAAATAATTAAGTGTATTGATGGGTGGTTTGATTTAATTGTTTAGGGGATGATAAAATATTACTTTGGATCTTAATAAATTAATTAAATAAAATTATTGTGGATCAAAGGGCACCTTTAACCCGACAACCTTATAAAATATTAAAGAGTCGTAATGTAACATATTTAAAAAAAAATGTTTGGATTTTTAGGTGAGTTAGGATGTTTCCTAGTGCCAAGATTTGAGGCATTACATCAGTATCGGAGCGAGGTTTACTACACCGAATGCTCTAGGTGATTTTAAGATTAAATTAATAATGATTATAATCTATAAATGTAAACCACTTAAACCGTTTCCGCTAGCCTTTACAAACTTATAACCTACTCCTTCATGTCGTACATAGGATGCTTATATGTGGTACGAGACTTTGTTCGATCGAGGATTTAAGATGTAGGCCCCCTACGCCCGAACCACACGTCCCGAGTTTGGACCACAGATATTAGAGGCAATTCAACGATGATAGGTGTTGTGTTGTAGCGCATTTCCCCACAGCAGAAGTCAAGAGAGAAGACTAATCGTCCAAGAGAGGATACACTGCCACATGAGGGCGCATATTCGAGCCATATCTCGCACGATACTATGAGACGAGATATGTCCCGTAGTCCTTTTGTTCACCTTGAGAGAGTGGCCACGCTTTGTCGTAGCCACTCTCACGGATTGAGGACCATTTCGGAGGGAGGACCCCATTTTCCAGTTGAGAGGATGATTGGACATCAACGTCAAGATCGAGATACATGCAATGTGATTAGGGATCTTCTTCGTCTACAACCGCCTACTTACAAAGTGGGATCTCAGATGGATTTGGGGCAGAGTCATGGCTCCCGAGCCTCGGCAGTTGCTTTAGATTGCACTCATATGAGAGCAATATCAAGGCTAGGTTCGCTATAGACCTCTTTTGTGACGCAAATAAGTGTATGATGGAGAAAGAGGAGGGAAAACTCCATTTGACTCGAAATACAAGTGACTTGGGAGCTATTTGCATGGAGCACTTTAAAGACCGGTACATGTCCTGGGAATTTTTTTCGAAGAGGACCGACAAGTTCCACGATCTCTCGACAGGGGTTCAAACACGGTTGCACACAAAGTGAGAACCAATTTTGGATTTGTTGTGGTATGTGGATTATCCGCAAGACAAGAAATTGCAAGCTTCGACACGTTCATTCAAGGACTAAATGCGAGATATAGGCTGAGGTCATCGGGATGTTATCTCCTTCGAGACTTGAGAAGGTTGCAGAGAAGACCTACCTAGGAACAAGAACACGGCCCCGAGAACACAAAGACAAGAATAGGGGTAAGTTTCAGGAGACAATGCCATCATTTCAAGATCAAAGGTCACGGGGCATAGTACCACCACCTGAGGAGGATTCAAGCCTCCACGGTCGGTCTCGAGGTCTCCACCACGAGACACAACAACAATCTCAACACCAGCCACACCAACAAAAGAGGACTAGGAAATCACAAAGTATGTAGAGAGGCGGAGTTCGAGGAGGTGTTGGTGTGGGTAGAGACAGGAGAAGGGTACCCAGCAGTCTGACCATCGAGTACATCGAGTACGGGAGGGACCCCTTCTCAAAGAGGTGCGATAGGATGCTTCATTTGTAGGTCCCCTAATCACTATGTTTGTATGTGTCCGCACAAATCTGCCACCATTGATAAAAAGAGAGCTACCATCTCCGAGCGGACAATGTCGATGTAGGACGTGCCCATCGTGTCTAAGCGGTAGTAGATAGAACCACCGGGCCGAGTATCATACCTTGGTTATCGAGACAACGTGTACTATTAGGGGTATTTATGTCTCAGTTCTTTTTTATTCGAGAGAATCAGATTCATTTATATCACCTTCTATAGTGGACCAATGTGGGCTAGTTGTGGCTAGGTAACCAGATAGTTGGCAGGTCGTGTTGGCCTCTGGGGCCAAACGTGTAGTGGATACCTACGTGGAGAGTTGTATACACGATTTGGGAGTATTCTCCACTACCTTGAACCTTTGGGTGTTACCGTTAGGATCCTACGAGGTTGTTCTGGGCATGGATTGGTTTGATTCTCACCAAGCCAAAGTAGACTCAGAGGGAAGATCATTGAGTGTCAGAATGACCTTGGGAACTCGGTCCGCTATCTCCTGGATACGAGAGGCCTATTTCCATGCGTATGATCTCGGCTAATCAACTCAAGCAACACATGTGTAAGGGATGTCACCTGCTTTGCAATCATGATCAATGATCGATCGAGAGTACTTCAGAGCATTCACCTCTTTATGAGCATGCAATATTGAGGGAGTTTGCAGATGTGTTTTCGAGCGAGCTTCCTGAAGTACCACCCCGTGCACAGTGGATTTCACCATAGATCTAGTACCAAGAGCATCACCTATTTTTAGGGAACCTTATTGGATGACGACTCTAGAGCTTCATGAGCTCAAGATTAGACTAGAGGAGTTGTTGGAGAAGGGCCTTATTCGCCCTACTGTGTATCCATGGGGGGCACCCTTTATTTTTGTGAAGGACAGTTCTCTCAGACTTTGTGTTGATTTCAGGCAACTTAATAAGGTCATAATTAAGAACCTGTTATCCACTTTTAAGGATTGACGACTTGTTTGATCAGATGAGGGGAGCTAGAGTGTTCTCCAAGATTGACCTCAACTTAGGATATCATCAGGTGCGCATTACATATGCAGATATTCACAAAATAGTTTTTCGCACTTGATATGGGCATTATGAGTTCATTGTTGTACCTTTTGGCTTGACCAATGCCCCAACTATTTTCAGGACCTTTTTGGACCATTTTGTCTTGGTATTTTTAGATGATATATTGATATATTATCGTTCAGGAGGAACACGAAAGAGTATTTGAGACAGGTACTACATGTTTTGAGAGATTAGAAGCTTTTTGGAACCTAGAGAAGTGCAATTTCTTTCAATCAGAGATTCAATACTTGGGTCACATCATTTCAGGTGAGGGTATCTTGGTAGATCCCTGTAAGATTGGAGCCATTCTTGATTGGCCAATGCCCACATCGATAGACATGAGGTAAGGAGTTTCATGGGTTTCGCGGGGTATTACCGTTGATATGTACATGACTTTTCTAGGATTACGCATTGTATGACTTCTCTTCAACGAAAAGGGAAGAAGTTTGACTAGTCACCGAAGTGTGAGCAGAGTTTTCGATTACTTAAGGAGCGACTGACCACGACACCTATCTTAGTAGTTCCAGATCTGATATGGGTTTGTGGTCCTGCAATGATGCTTCATTACGAGGTCTAGGAGCAATTCTTACGCAAGAGCGTCGGATCATTGATTTTGAGTTGTGTAAGCTCAATGATTATGAACTTAACATCTGTCCTACCCATGACTTGGAGTTTGCGCGGTTGTCCACGCTCTAGTGCGTTGGCGTCATTTGCTTTTGGGTAGGCCTTTCATTTTGAGGACCGATCATCGCAGCTTCAGCATAATTTCTCACATCCGAACCTCAACACTCATCAACGACGTTGGATGGAGTTCTTATGTGAGTATGACATGGATGTCCAGTATATCAAAGGAAAGGAGAATGTTGTTGCAGATGCTCTTAGTAGACAATGACATGTGATTGCTTCTATGACTCTACAGTCAAACCTTCAATGCAAGATCCTTTAGCATCTTCTAGAGGACAAATTTAATGAGGATGCTAAGTAGATGTTTGAGTCACAGGGTTCCTTAGAGGGTAGGTATACAAGGTGTATTATAGAGGTAGATGGTTTACTTCGGTTTCAGAGGCGCATTTATGTGCCTAAAGCAGTGATCTTCGCAGCTTCATTCTTTCATAGGCTCATTGAGCCCCTTATGCAACACATCCAGGTTTGAATAAGATGCACACAAATCTAAGAGAGTTATATTACTGGCCTGGTCTTTGGCGGGATATAGGAGACTATGTAGCTCGTTGTCTTGAGTGTCAGAGGGTCAACGCCAAACATTCTCATCCAACAGGACTTCTATATCCTCACAACATTCTTGAGTGGAAGTGGGACATCATCTTTATGGATTTCATTGCTGGCCTCCCTATGTCTTCTTATCATCATGACGCCATTATGGTCACTTGTGGACAAGTTGACCAAGGTTGCACATTTTTCGCCAACCAAGGTCACCTATAATGCA
This sequence comes from Taxus wallichiana var. yunnanensis, assembly GCA_018340775.1. Lineage (NCBI taxonomy): Eukaryota > Viridiplantae > Streptophyta > Pinopsida > Cupressales > Taxaceae > Taxus > Taxus wallichiana. The sequence goes on from CM031236.1 coordinate 144,414,274, forward strand.
CTCGCCATTGCAAAAGTATTTATGGAGGATATTGTCAGATTGCACGGGATTCTGAAGACCATTATTAATGACAGGGACACCATCTACACTTCAAACTTTTGGACTTCCGGACCGCTCTAGGAATACTGATTAATTTCACTTAACATATCACCCCGAGACAAATGGGTTGATAAAGAGGGTTAATCGGGGACTTGAGGAAATATTGTGCATGGATATGATGGATCAACGAAGAAATGGGAGGATTATTTACACCTTGTCAAGTTTTCCTAAAACAATTATCACGGTTTATCATTATGGCTCCCTATCGGGCTTTGTATGGGTGACCTTGTGTAGACACCTATAATTTGGACTAAGCAATTTAAATGCTTAAATTGCATTAATTATACCATTTCCATCAAATTGATGACATATTGTCAATATAGCACATTTTCTCTTCTATCATTGTTAATTAAACCCTTTTTTACCTGAATTAATTAATTATTCTTAATTAATTAAGTTTCCTCTTCTATTAGATCAATAAATCATCATTTATTTGATTAAACCCTTCTTATCCCCTAAATCATACTAATTATTCTTCTAAAAAGCTTCTACAAGCTTGCTCACCTAATAAATCCCCTCAAACCCCATGAGTCACTAAAAGACAAACTAAACTCTCCTAAGGTTGACTCAACCCTCTCTAAACCATCCTTATCCACAACTAACTCAACCTTGTTATTATCCCACATGTAAAGGGATGCAAAGCTTCTTTTATCCATTGGGCTATATAAGGATCCCTCCTCCTACCTTTCTACTTACACCTTTACACACCTAAATGAGCATAGAGCCTATACTATAGCCATTTCATCATCCTAGGGCATTCTTCCTTAGAGTGGAGCTAGGCATCATCCATTTGCATTCAATCATCCAAGCTATTTTGTGAAGATCAATGGAGTTAATCAAGAAAGGCCTTATTGCCATGACTTGATGAACCTCCATCCTCAATCCTCTTGGATCAAGCAACAAATATTAACCCTTTGATAGCTAAAGGATCTACCTAGGTCCATTTCATTGATTTAACTTTCTAAAGAGTAGAGCAATAAATGTTAGCATGTTAGCTTGAAGTTTTATTTTCAAGGTTTTAATGCATAGTGTTGATGTTTATTACTTGTTTAGCTCTTAGCATGATGGTATATTGATCTAGTTAGCATTGTATTGAAGCTATTAGGTGTTAGCTTTGATTTCATTTGCATTGTTAACTAATTCATGTACACACCTTGCAAAATGCCTTTGAGTTGGGATAGGCTAGACGATAGGGTTGTACTTGGGACAACTTACCTTCAGGACTTGGAGCAAGAAGTTATTTTGATTAGGCAACATCTTGAGCGGCGAGAGCACGCTCGAAGGCATATGCAGACACTAAGAGGACCGATCGTCACTTTGCAGTGGGTGACAAAGTCTTCTTGAGAGTTTGGCCACATAAGAGCCCAATCCATTATGGAAAGGGTTCTAAGCTTTCGCCTCACTTTTTGGGGCCATTTGAGATCTTGGAGGTCGTAGGTCCAGTTGCCTACCGCTTAGCTTTTCCATCACACCTAGCCCAGGCCCATGATGTGTTTCATGTATCAGTTTACGTAGATATGTGCCTGATATTTCTCATGTATTGGATTGGTCGGCATTACAGGTGGAGGACAAAGGACAATGGAGACTGGAGCTGTGCAAATCCTGGAGCATCGAGAGATTGGCCATTCGGGAGAGACTTGGACCAGGTTAGAGTGCAATGGGACAAATATGATGAGACAACAACTACATGGGAGGATGCTACACCATTGAGGGCTCGATATCCTTATCTCTTCCAGTGACTTCCAAGAGGAAGTCTAATTTTAGGAGAGGGGATGTAGTGCCCACCTCTTCTTATAGTAGTTCTTTTGTTGACTCATTGCTTTTATTTGATGTTGGACATGGATTTTAGCACCATTTGGATACTATATGCTCTTATTATGGTTCTTTTGATGACACTTGTGATTTGGGCGCATAATGCCAAGCTAGTATTATGGATCATTATCTTAGCTTTGCATTGTATGGTTTTGGATATCAACATGTTATGGTATAGTTGGTTTCATTTCATATGTGATGGATTTACGTATGGTTTTGTCGTATACTTGGTGATCATTTGATTTGTAATGGCTAATTGGATGTAGTCATGTAATGCTTAGATGGATAGTATAACTTGAGTTAATATAAATGCATATGATTAACGTTTAGCCATTTCATACTGACATTTATTGTCTTTATAGTTAGTGTGATTTATCCATGATTGATTTATTGAGATTATTTAATTAGTATATTTATCGAGCAGGTATGTTTAATGTTTGCATTGAGTGTGCAGATTACAGGGCACATGAGAACGTGGCTTTCGGGTATCTCGTGCCTCGAGTTGCACAAGCGACCGACTAAGCCAATTCCTAGCAATGTATGATTGTGTGACCTGTATGTTTGTGGCATGTTCGTGTTTGGGACACCATGAGTGATTCCTAATTGTAATTATGTTATTATGATTTGTTTAGTCTTGAGATAAACTAGTTTAGGGACCTAATGGTCCCCACATGTGTTAGAAGTGTATTAGGATTAATTAACTTTGTTATTAGGAGGTTGGGACCACATAATCACCCCTTGGGTGGGCCCCACTACCTCAACCCTTGTGCCATTTAGCCCAATCTCGAATTTGGGCTAAATGTGGCAATTTTGGGGACCTCTTTTCACTTTGGGGTTCCCCTTTCATGGAAATGAGCCCCTTGGACCCTACCTATGGGTAGGGGTCTCTTTCCAAGGCCAAATGAGATTTTCCCTCCCATTTGACCCCTCACATGTCACTATCTTGTGAGGATGGTTGGTTGTTGTGTTTTCTTAAAAGTTGTAGGGTGTTGGATTTATTTACATTTTGGGAATTTGGGAGATTACCTCCAAATATGTTTTGTTTTATGCTCATTGTAAATTTGGGAATCTTTTGTGGGGAGATGAGATGGGTGACACATGTCACCCTCTCATTTGTGAGGTTTGTAAATTGTTTATTCTTTTATACTCCCTCATGGAGAGGGGTTGGGACTATTTTTGGTCATTCTTGCATTTTGGAGTTGGAGATTTTGGAGAGAGCTTGTGGAGCTTGGATCTTTGGAGTGTGTTGGATTGCTTTGAGTTTGGGATAGCTTGATTGAGGTAGGCCTCCATGTATCTCTCTCATTTTTTCTTATGATAACTTAATGTGATTTTGAAATAAAAATGGTGTCAATATGTGTTGTTGTTTGTGTGTTTGTTATGGGAATGTTTGTGGATTTGGTTTTCTTTTCATTTTCTCCATCCATCATGCTTTGTGATGGATTTTGGAGTTGTTGGGGAAGAGGGAGGAAGAACCTTCTTCACCACATGGCTTGATGGGCAAGCCATGTTGGTCTTCTTTATTCCTCCCCTCATATGGTTTGATGTGGAGAAATATTTTCATATGGTTTGAACTTCCTTCTCCATCCTTGGCAAGGAAATCATATATGGTTTGAAAAACTTGGGTTGGAGAGATGAGGAAATTTTTTAATGGAGAGATAAGGAGGGTACTTGGAGATTATTATTGTGTTCCTATGGTTGGTTCACACTTTGGCTTCATATGGGATTCTTGTCACTCTTCCCCTTTTGGGGAAAACATGGAGTTTTCCTCATGTGTTGGTTTTGTTTATTTGATTGTTGTGTGTGTTGTCAAATTGTGCTTGTGTGTTTGTCACCCTTGTTTCCTTCACTTTTGCATTCTTGAGGCTTGCTACTCTCTCCCATGGGCTTGGAGGGAGGTTGGCATGTTCTCCAATTTGTTGGAGAATACATGAGATGATGCCATATGGTTAGGGAGGTAACTGGACCCTTTCTTCTTGTACTATGAAGATTACTATTGGAGTGAAAAATGCAAATTTGGCTTGAAGTTTGGAGAAGAAAAGTTGGGAATTTTTGACATGTTAATCCTCATTTTAGGGGAGGCTTATCCACTTGTATTTTATTTTACCCTTTAATGATGTTGTAACTCTTGTTTAGTAATCTTCCATCTTAGGATGTATCTTGTATCTTGCACTTAATTAGGTTGTATCATTTGTTAAATTTCTCCTTCCTTATTAAGGAGCCCGAATGGTTGTATTTTAAGGTTGAATCTTTTATCATCTCTTTGCTCGAGGGTGTGATGCCCCGCCTTGGGACACCGTAATCCACACCCAAGTGTAACTAAACTTAGGGAAATATTTTTTTTTTCTTTTATTTTATTTGATTTTGAAAGTGATTACTAACAAAACTAAAACTAATGCTACAAAACCGATTTCTGAAATTATTTACTATAAGCTAAATTGGTTTACCCAATTTCTCACTCCCCCCCAACCAATTTTATTTATTTAGTCTCTATTAAGTTTACCAAGGACACCCTAATAAGAGTCTACACCCATTTTGAAATTAATTAGATTTCCCCTTTTAGTTTATTTACACACACACACACACACTAAACTTTATTCCCACTTACATTTAAAATGTCCATGGCTTCAAAGTGAGCAGAGTTAATTTTGGGCCTTAGGATTAAAGGGCTCTCAACCCTTGATCTTATTTTGCCCTAAGGATGCCCTAAACATCCTTATGTTCTTTTCCTTGCCATTCATTTCTCATTTTGTTTTGTTTTGTTATTTGCAGGCTGAGGAATAACTATGAAGGTTTGGAATCCATGGAAACTTAGACTATTATCTCCTTTCTTTTTTGTGCTTGTGCAGGTGGATTGAAGAGCCATGGAAACCAAGGAGAATTTCTTACTTGATCCAGCTACACCTTCATACTAAATATGTATGTTTTGCATAGTTTCAATTTCAGGTATTCCTTCTGATTGTATATATATATTTTGAATACCCTAGGTAGGCTGCCTGGATGTGCACACATATATTGCTTAAGAACAACCTAATTTTTTTTTTTTTTTTTTTGAGATCCGAATTTAGCATCCCGCAATAAAAATGTTCTTTCTTTGTTATGGGTTCGTGGCAGGGGCGATAGGAGGCGTATTGTGTGGAATGAGAGGGAGGCTGCGCAGAGAGGACACGGCAGTTGTAGCCGCGTGGAGGGGAGATAGAATGGTGACCGGTGGTTGGGTGCGCGAGGCGGTAGGGATGGCTGCACAGGAGGAGGAGGAGGCGGGACGGGAGCGGCCACGGTAGGGACGCAGCGGTGTGGTGCGCGGGAAGTGGCGGCGGGGAGGCCACGCGAGGGATGGGGGCGCTATGTGGGGACAAGGCGGTGGCGTCCGGGAGTGACAGTGGGGGGAGGGTAGGGTTTTGTGGGGATAGTCGTAGGGGTGGGGGGCCGAACCCCCAAACCATACTCTTTTTTTTGTTTATTTAAAATCCCGCATATTATAATATATATCAATGTTATTTATATTTTAAATCGTATTAATCTTGTATGATATATATATTTTGTTTTATTTAAAAATTAATGCCAAATTTTATATATATATATATAACAAGCTTTTAAATATGAAAGTTTCATTTTATATACATCTACACATGCACTCACACCTATATGCATATGAATCGGTATTTATTTTATTATTATTTTTTTTTTTTTTTTTATTAAAGCATAAAGAAATAAACAATGAGATATGATCCTTTGATTATTATCTTTTACAACAAAAAAAAAAACTGAATTCATAATTTTATTAGATATAGTGTGTATAATTTACAAATATTGTTAGCTTTGTACCATGATACATTAGTAATCCCCAAATACGTTTAAACTCCTATAACAAGAGTGAAAAATTTCACTTTACTTGAAGGTCAAAATATCATCATACGAAACCATCTCTCAAAAGAAGCAACCACTTATTTTAATCATTTCATTGGCTTTTTTTTTTTTTTTTAAATACTAAGTTATTTCAACATTTACCATGCAAGAATGGTTTATATCAAAGAAAGATTAAAGCTTGAGTTTATTACAACATATGAAACAAATTACAAGATGCACAAAATACACTAGATAGGACTTTGCAAGACTCAATTTCATGATTATTACCAACAACACAATCCAAGAGGGAACCACTTTCTTTTCAAACAACCATGACGGCATCACTTCTTAATCCAACAAGACTCATCCGCTTATGGAAAGTAACAAGTTTTACAAAGACATTCAACTTTCAACCATATTCAAGAGTGGAATAAATACAACTTTGAGAACACACGTGCTTCCACGAACTATACATATATTCCACATGGAAGACTTGCAAAAGAGCTCACTGCAATATTTTACAAGGAACATAAGTTTATCAAGAGCTACAATTTTCTAAACAAGAGAGGGTCATAAAGGACCATGCCACCAAAGATACTCCAACACACCTCAAGGACAAGGCTCCAACTTCAAATGCTTTACAAGGATTCAACTTCAAGAGAACAAGGCTTGTTTAACCTCCCAACCTTTAGGCATCATTACATGCCTTTCCAAGGGTTGGAAGACATGCTAGCCTCCCCCAAGCCCATGGGAGAGAGAGCTAGCTTCCACAACTTTGAGCACAAGATCTTTAGGGAGACAAACACCACAATACACTCACAAACAAGACCAAACCATGCACGAAGGAAAAATACAACATTGAGCAATAAAAGAAAAGAGGAGAAACCATATTCATCCTCTAAATTTGGGGAAGAGTAGATGAGATACTTGAAAATGACATAAGATGTGATCTAACAAAAGTATGCACACATCAAACTTCCTTCTCCACCTTATTTCTCCGAAGTCAACAAGATCCTCCTTATTACTCCACCCATTCACCAAAAATCCTTCTTGGGAGGATTTTCAAACCCCTTGGGTTTCCTCTCCAAGAATGGGAAAGGGGTTCAAACCAAATGAACCCCTTTACCCACCTCAAACCATATGAGGGGAGTAAAGAAACCGACATGACTTGCCCATCAAGCCATAAGGTTTGAGAGGGAAAATCCCTCTCTCTTCCCCCCAAATAACTCAAACATCCATCAAACCATATGATGGATGGAGTAAAAAGTAATACAACAAATATACTCAAGCAACAAACCATACAAGCAACTAAACAAATAAATCAACTATGAGCAAGCTAAGATTTAGTAAAGAAACATACCACATAAATGAGCTCAAGAGGTTACCTCTAATAGCTCTCCAAAACAAGATTTTGCAACTTTCTTCCTCAAGCTCCAAATTTCTCAAGCACCAAGCCAAAGCTCCAAAAAAAAAAAAAAAGAACCAACAAAAAAAAGTCCCTCTCTATTCCCATGGATGGGAATTTGAAGAGGAGCAAGCAAGCATCCTCACAAATGAGGGGGTGACATGTGTCACCCCTCTCCTTCTTCAAGGTCAAAGATGCCAAAACAAAAGAGAGAAAGGTAAATTTGTCTTTTTGCCCTCTTCTCCCAAATTCCCCTAAATGTTAGCAAGACAAAATTAGTGAAACTTTTAATAAACAACTCAAATCCACATCCCTTACATGGATGTGACCAAACAAGAGGTAAAAAGGGAGGGAAAACTCCCTCTAGCCTTGAAAATAAGCCCCCCTACCCATTAGGTAGGGTCCAAGGGCTCATTTTTATGTTAGGGGAACTCCCAAGCTAAAAAGGGGTCCCCAAAAATGCCCAAAATATCCTAATTTCGGGTTTTGCATTTTTGGCACAAGGGTAGAGGGTGTGGGGACCACCCAAGGGTCTCACATGTGACCCTAAACCCTTGAGATTAAGTGTCTCATTAAACAAAATAAAAAATTTAATGAAAGTGGGATTATTAACTCCCAAAACTAGTTTTACAACATAACTAATTACCCAAAACAAAATTAATAAATCAAGGCACAATACATTACAAAAATTGGGGTCACTCATGGTGCCCAAAATAATAATCTCCTACACTAAGGCTTCACACAATGAACATGGCTAGGACTCAGCCAGTGGGCTGCTTGTGCAAGATTGTGTAGTTGGCCTGAATCCCACGTTCTCCTATGACCTGTCACCTGCACACTCATTGCACACATTAACCGCACCTGTCCAATACAAGAGTAAACTAGTCTGCTCACTAAGTGAACAAATTCAAACATGTAAATTAATGATATCACCATCATCAATGTGGAATGCACAATCTCACACAATTCGTCGTATGTTAGGTATTACAATACATATCATGTCATATCACCATGTCATCATGTATCCTTATCAGCAAAATGAATACGTAACAAAATCAAGGTATGTGACTAAACTAATTATCCAACATGTATCAATTTGACCTAAATCACATAGAAAAGTGTTAGTGTCCACAATATCAAATAAAAGGTGTCAACCTACTAATCTAGTTAAATCAGCATTACGCGCTCCAAATCACCATACGTGTTCATGAAAGCAAACCAACATATCCAAAATCCATAACTGTGGTTTAAGAATTCAGCAGATCATAGAGGCTAGAAAAAGTGGGCACTACAAAGGAAGTATTGAGCTAGTGTAGCCTTGAGTCTTTCATGTTGAAATAAACTTCCATTCTTGTTTTTGATAAATGTTGTAAACTTTTGTTAATGGAAGTTTTATGTGTATACTTTTATCTATTTGAAAAAAATGATTGTAAGGCTTAAAATTTGGAATGGAAAAGTTGCATTTTCTTTTGTGTTTGAAATGAAGAATGGATGAAGTGAATGGTTGTTGAGCACAAGAATACTTGTTATCCTTGTTCTTTTGTTTGCTTAGTGTATTATGAGAAAGAATCTCACACTTTTTTGTTCATTGTGCTTTCAAAGGAATGTTCTTTGCTTACATGAGTTATGGAATAAAGGTAGATTTATAAGTTGCATTGCATAGTATAAGTTAGTAAAAAGAAGGTGAAGTGATAATATAGTTTAGTCTGGATTCATCTCCTAAAAGGAACATGTTATTTGCATTCTTTACTATTCACTTAATCCACTTGGAAATAAAAATTTAGTAGGCTTGTTTTCTACAATCATGGAAATCTCATACTTCTTTGTATTAGGATGTATGTTGCAACCTTGTTGTGTATAAAGTAGGAATACACTTACATCTTAAAAGGGAAGTTTTAGTTTTGAAATGTATGGTAATTTAAAATGAAATGAATTAATGTAGTTGGAGTTGGACACTTATGTAAACTTTGTATCTCCTTTGGGCTTAAAAGAAATCATTGAATATTTAAGGTTTGAGAATGCATTTTGTTTATTGTGTAAAATGTGATAATATGTAGGAAAAGAGGACTATTGGTTGTGATTTTTAAAATGTACTAAAAAGGAAAATAAGCTTCATTAAATTTTGGCTTACCATGGTGCTTCCTCTCTCTTTCATTTTATAATACTCTTCAAACAAAAAATTAATCCTTGGCATTGATAATATATATATATATATATATATAGAGAGAGAGAGAGAGAGAGAGAGAGAGAGAGAGAGAGATACTTCATTTTATATTCAGAGATAATTATTATTGTGAGAAACAAAAATATATAACAAACCGAAATTATAGCTACTGCCCCTCTTAATACCAAACTACCAAATGCATTTAAATGCATTATAAAAAAAGAATCCTTATATATATAAATATATAAAAATAAATGAAATGGATTTAGAAAAATAAGCAAAGGGATATCGATTGTTATTGTGGTTGAGTGTGTGTATATATAAATTGGGGGAAGGTTGAAACAGGCCGCAATAGGGCCGCGACCTGCCCCAACCCTCCCCCTTTCCCCTTTGAGAATACCTTTGGGGCTGTGGTGTGGGCGATCCACACCACAACACTATGTGTGAGTCACCCACACCATAACTGCCCCCAATTATAATCTACACAGATGCGCCGCCTCCCATCCTTGCCTCCCCTTCCAAGTTTCCCCTACGACATGTGCCACCCCTTCTAAACCCCCAACACAGTCTTTTGACATATTGCTACAGCCAGAGTTTTATCCTAGGTTTCAGATGAAAAACAATATTCGAAATAATATTAGAGAAGGAAGAAAAGGGGGAATATTTGCTTTTCCCCATCAAAATCTTACAATAGTTGAAAATGGAAGCTCTCTAAACCACCATGATCTCCTCCTCCCTTTCATCTTCTTCCCTGCAAGTTTATCTTGTGCAAATGAAAAATGAGGGCAAACAAAATATCCTAAGTCATAATTCATCCTAAAGAAAATTAGGGTTTTGGAAAGACCAAAATCTAATGGCCCTTATTCTTTTAATCTTATGGTGAATAATAAGTCCTCAAACTCTTGAGTCACAGGAATAGCTTTTGAGGGAATATGTGAAAATAAATAAAAAGATGCCCAAGGATAAACTAGGGGACTTGGGGAGGGGATATTTTTAAGTAAAGTGACCTTTTTATTATTGAGGAATTAATTAAGTGTATTCAATGGGTGGTTTGATTTAATTGTTTAGGGGATGATAAAATATTGCTTCGGACCTTAATAAATTAATTAAATAAAATTATTGTGGATCAAGGGGCACCTTTAACTTTGACAACCTTATAAAATATTAAAGAGCCATAATGTAACATATTTTTAAAAAAATGTTTGGATTTTTAGGCGAGTTAAGATGTTTCCTAGTGCCAAGATTTGAGCCATTACACATTGTTGCTACTCCTAGAACTCATCCTTCTAACTAGAGGCCGAGGGGTAATTCTTCGGCCGCATTCTTCGCAAAGAAAGGTGAAGGACATCCTAGTCAATGGATAATCATCCATTTTCCCCTAACCTTGGGAAGGGAGAAGCTTCTCTAAGCCTCCTATCCTTTGGCAAGATGGTTTCGAGTCATTTTAAATTTAGGGATTCTAGTATCGAACAAATTTAGATCTTCACATTGATATCACAACTTGGATTCACAAGGACATCTGTGTTCTCAAAGATAAAGTCGAGGTTGTAGGCTTGTGGTGGACGGAAGCACCTTGGATGTCAACCATATGGAAAAGCTAAGCAAAAGCATCACTAAAGTTGAGAAAGAGCAAGTCAACATTTGATCAATGTATGTGATATTATGACAAATTTCGTGGTCATAATGGAGTTCCTCTCTCTTGTCACTTAATACTTGGATGAAGGAAAGGGAAAGGGCAATACTAAGATTTGTGAGAAACCATTAGGAATGGCTTGGAGAAAGTGGAAAAGACCTTCTCCAAAACTCGAAATAATTAAAATTGTTGGTTGCTTTTTGTTGTGTTTTTGTTGCATTTTAGCTGTGTTTTAGCTCCGATACTAGTTGTAGCTTAGCTACTTGATTTGGTTTACTCTTTTTGAAATTTTAGTGTAAATCTCGGCTTTGGTATTTTTGTAAGCTGGTAGGGTCCTAGCCAAAAAACCTTTATCCTAATCTACAAAAACACACCTTGCATTTGGTACCTAGTTGTTTGTAAGCGAGTCCTTAAATTTGTAATTTTTTGAAACATGTTTATTCTTTTGTTCGAGTAGTATGGGCAACACACAAGCAAAGTATAATCATATTTGTTACCTTGTTGCCATTTTTTCAAAAGGGCTAAAGTTATCGTGACACATATAAGAACCAAGCGCACATCTCTATTATTACGTGTGGCCTAGTTTTCTAAGAATGTTATCTAGGTTATGTCATGCTTAGTATGTTAGATTCACATTATTGACTGCATTCGATTTTAGAGTACATTGACCTTATTTGAGTCTTGAGGACATTGACCATAATATTAGGTTCTTTTACAATTAGTATAAAATGTGTCATTTACAATGCATAAAAGACATCTTAATCTTTTTGATGACGCATGGTTTGTCACACTTACGTTGTAAGTAGAATAATATCAACAATACAATGTTTTTGTGTCACATTCAACAACTAGCCCAACGTTTGTATTATTGCATATGGACCATTATTTTTATAAAGATAACAAGGATTGATGAGTCTCTTTCCCAATAATTCCAAATGTTAGGAAGAAAGAATTATTTCAACATGCCTATAGCCTGGATCAAAAGTCATGAGCGCTTAAGAGGAAGTTACGGATGATCAATCATCCCCAACTCGAATCTTTGGTCGTCAAACCATTAAGGCAAAAAAATTCCCAACTCCTCTTTGCAAACCGACCAACTTGTCGACCAAATCTTCCACCAAGAAGAATGGTAATTGTATAAAGAGACCATGTTTCTAAGAATATGTTGGCACAACACTTCTAACATTGCTTCATTCCAATGGATTGTCAAGTAGATGACTATTGAGTTCTTGGATATTGGTATGATTTGTATAACCTTTCTTGTAGAATCCTAATTCATACTCGAGGAGCCCCAACCAAATTATTATACATTTATTGATCTAAAATGTATTAAACAATATCTTCACATGCAATCTTGTCTTTAAGAATTGTAATAATATGTTGTCAAGGCGCATCAACTATGCAACTATAAAATGCTCTACCTTAATGTGTTACATGCATCTTTTAATGGGCTTATAAGCGGGTTGGGTGCAAGTCGTCAACTAGTATGTCTAATCCCTACTATTTATAATTCAAGTCTTATTCATAATCACTACTTTGAAAAGAATGTTTCAAAATAATGAATCTTAACATGGCTAATTGTAGCTTTGCATGAGCCCCAACTCGAAAACAATCCATTGTAGGATAACCCATCACAAACAAGAAAACCCTTTCTTTGATTTTCAAAATATTAAAGCTTCACAAGGCTAATTGTAGCTTTGCATGAGCCCTAACTCGGAAACAACCATTACAGGGATAACCCATCACAAACAAGAAAACCCTTGCCTTCCAATTTTCATTGACAAGCATAACCAACATTTCGCCCTTGTTAGCTTGTCCATTGCTAAAACCTATGGTGCACACTCTAATTCATTTGTAAATTAAGATATTTTGATGGCATGCTTAAAGGGCCACAAATGCATCATGTGTCAATGTAGAAGACACATCCTTGCTACATTGATATTTCTTTGTTGATCTAGTTTTTACGCATGTGTTATCAATAAGATATCTCACTTAAGGGAAGTGTACCTTGCTTTAAGAAGTCCAAGATGAAACAAAAGAAGAGACCAAGTGGTTCAATCCAACCCCTATTTAAGCGATTCATTTCTCTAGTTGGCTGACCAAGCAAATTGCTAGCTCCATTGGTACAATTTTAATGGTGAAGAAAAACAATTGATGCAAAGTAAAATTTATTGCTAAAACCCTTACCCGATTAAAGTTGGCAACAATTGGGAAGGGTAGCCATCCATGTGCATCTATTTTTCAGCGCAAATAAATGTCTTTACATAAATTCTCAATCCTGCAACAAAACATAGAAAATTACAATTCAAAATCGTAGCAAAAGAAGAATACACAAAGTTAAACACAGAACATTGAAATCAATCTTAAAATGGATGATAAATATGACTTCAAAAGGAGCACACCTAAAATAACAATCAATTTGTTTGACCACACGTGAAATTAAAGGTTCAGGCATAATAAAACCTAGAGGAGGAGGATGTGTGAAACAAGGTGTACCTCTTGTAGGCTCCAGAGGTGCTACTAGGATATAGTACACTGGCCCAAGCTGAAAATAAAATGATGCCGATTTATAAGTTTAAGGATAAAATATTGAAGAATTAAATAACACATGCTTATTAATTAAAAATAAAAACAATCTGAATAAGTTAGACACATGAAGAAACTCATATGGATGAATAAATATGTTACCATTATTAACAATTGTTTTATCATGAATTCTTGGAGTATTCATATACCCTGGAGGAGCTGGACTAATAAAAGGTGGCGGGTGGTGGCATCAGCTTGACACATTTTCTTGATCCAACTCTTAATTGCATGCTAATATTATCTCTTGCATTACAGATTGCCGAGAACACCTCCTTGCTCCCACATATTGTCTCGCCTGCTACCAAATTTGTATGAAAACACATTTACATTGCCTCGTGGGAAGGATCCATCAAATCTATGCTGCTGAAAATTTCTAACGTGATCCATATTTTTGGGTCATCACACAATCCCATGGAACCCGAATTCCATTCCATCAAGACCCTTAAAAGCAGGATTGCAATAAAATTCTAAATTAAAAATCAACAGATTTGCCACCAGGCAAAATGGAACCATGAACTGGTAAAGGAGGTGGCACAACTACAACTGGATAGAATAATGGTGTGGATACTGCTGGTGGCGAGCCATTAGCAAAAACAACACACCTCCAACCTTATTTATGCCTATTTACAAATGATATCCAACTCTGAATGTTGTTTCCACTGCCACTATTTAGTGCTATGGATACCTTTAAAAAGCAAATAGCAAATAAAACATGCATATCATAAGCTAAATATTTACATAAACAAATGAGAATAATAATGTATGGAATTCAGGTTTATGAAGGCATTTCCAACAGGTCCATATAAAGTATTATCAAACTGTTTCAAAAATAAGGATCAACGATAATATCATGATTACAAACCTAGCAAGCCATGATCTCGGCGAACCTAACATTACAATGCTTCCCAACAATTGTGGAAAAGGTATACTCTTGAGATAATATTCTGACAATTTGTTTTGTTGTGATTGGTTTTGTTTGGATAATTGTCAAATTTGCCTATGTATAAGGAACATGCTTTCAAGTAAGGACCAAAAATTATTTTCAAATGATCTATTTGATATAAAGACTATCTGTTTCAATAAATGCAACATTTACACCAAAAAGGTCCGAAAGCTACACCCCATGGAACAGGTGCTGCAAGGGCAAGTGGTTGATTCTGCATTATGAAAGGAGCACGTCTTCTTCGAGAATAAACCTGGTGAATAATTCCAGCTGTTGGATTATGTTGGAAACGAATCGGATCCGGAGGATTTTTCACTCTTCTTCCTGGTGAAAGACTGGATCGGTGGCTCCTAACTTGAGGATGATTAAAATTAAATTGCTCCTGCAATCTATAAAAATGATCAGTCCTTCCTTGAGCCTTGCTAGACCGGGTGAATGGGTGTTCAGCCAGGTTAAGGTTTCAATATAAAGGGAACTGTCATGAAAAGCTTTGGTCTGCTAAAATGGTGTTGCTCTTTAGCGGAGTCGCTTAAAATCTGTTGCCTAGATTTTATGCACAACATAAAGCCTAAGCAGTCATGAGATAAATTTCCTTCATTTAACGGTGAAGCTCCTGTGTAAGATGTTTATCAATTTGGTAAGGGTGAATCCTAATAACTATTTTCGGGGTTTTACTTTAATTACTCCAGCTCGTGAACCACAACTTAGTAATTTGGCAACAAGTAAGCAGTTGTGATGGAATATTTGCAGAAGTGGGAAGAAAGCAAGTAAGGAAAGAAGAAAGGAAGATGTGTTGATTTAACCAATAGCTATTAGAGTTGGTCTCATCCACACAAATTAAATAAACAACGAAAGATCACAACATTCAACAATGAGGGAAGGAAATAGCTTCTAACTTAGCTCTGAGATACACAAAGTTTATCTAAAACCTCTGAAAAGAAGCAACCAACAAATCACTGTAGACACAAAGTTCTCCAGAATTCCACCTTTTATTCAATCCCCAAGCTTTCACATCAATCACATCAAGGGTTCCAGCACAAAGTCTGGAGACTCAAGAATGCTCAAATTACCAAAGCTCTTGCTAAAACAAATTGTGATCGATTAACCCACAAGTTCTTCCTCTATTTATAGTGCATGGAGGGCAATTACAAATAAGAATCTTTCAATGAATTGCCGCATGTGGAAGCTATGAAAAAGGAAGCGGATGGTAGTATTCTCCCTTAGACTCTCTCTTTGCATGACATACATGCCTTACAACTAGAATATAACCTTTCATTATGCATGTTTGCCACCTATTTCCAAGTAATTGACGTCTTCCAAGAATCTTACGATAACAACTTTTAAACCAATCACCTAAGTTTTACAATTTAATTGATTACTCAATTACTTTATCGAAGAAAATAAGAAGAAAAAGGAAAAGAAGAAAATAAGTTATTCCTGCTATAACACTCTTAGTCTTGTTCATCTTCCATACTCTGCGTGCTAATCCAACATGCACCGCACTTCCGCCTCATGAATGATATGAATGATACCTCTGCCTTGAATCTAAGAAGATCTTTCTCCCACATGCGGTTGACTCTTTTCATTTGATTCTCACGAAACTAGATCTGGGAGTAGCTGACCATGATTTCCTTGCGGGTGTTGCCTCTGACATGTCTTCCCTCTTATCCTTGAAGCTTTTGCAGTTCTTCTCTAGTACGTGCACCAATGAAATGTTTCCGTAAACAATTCAGACAAAACTCATCACCCTTTTATTTTTAATTGCATATGAGCAATTTTGAATTTTGGAAATCACTCCGGGTGCAAGCAAATATAAGTAGGCTCAATGTGGGCTTAATTGGAAGATTGGGAAGCACATGCACATGCTTTTAGAGGGATTTTGTATGCAATTTATAATTAACTTCCACATGGGCTGCATTGAAACAAGAGGATGAAGTTGGCTTAACATACATGCAAACAATTAATGATTTTGCTTCTCTTTTTAATAATAATTGCCCCAAAAGTTGTGTGGACCATAAGGAAGGAGAAGGCTGCCAATTTCAGTGACTTGTATTTAAATGTTTTTACCTGGCTCTTAAAATTGCGTTGAAACTCATGAAGGAAATCATCATGGAAATGGAATGAGGAAGGCAATCTGGAAGAATTGGAAATCCATGATTTCATTAAGTGACTTCTCTTTTAATTTTTTTGTGAAATTTGGAAAAGATGGGCAACTTGAAATCAATGACTTACACAAAAAGAATAAACTTTAAAGTTTCATGGATTTTGGAAAAGATAGGAAGCTAATATTCACGCTTCAACTTTTGCAAACTCCTTCTAATATTGGCGTGGAAATCCATAAGTTAAGGCAACGTTAAAAATAGAGATGGAAGGAAGCTTGCTTAACTGAACTTTTTGCTTTAAATTTGCGTGGAAAATCAAGTGGAAGGGTAGCTTAGATTTGTGACTTGCATGGGCTCTTTATTTTAACATTTGCTTGAAGATACATAAGTCAAGGCAGCGTGGAAAATATAAGTTGAAGTCAAGTTGCTTTTAGAAGACATGACCCTCTAATTCCGGACAACTTAAGTGACTTTTCTTTAAAAAGCTGCATTAAAATTGAAAGAGGAAGACAACTTAGATTTACGTGAATTTCAAGGTGGAAGGAAGCTTTGAAAACAACGATTACACAAGTGAAATCTTCTTTTAATATTTCGTGAAATTTGAACGGTGCCGACAGCTACGAATATTCATGATTTGCACAAGTGAACCTTCTTTTAATATTTGCGTGAAAATTCATAAGTCATGTCAGCTTGCAATGAGAAGACTCCACCATGGAAAACCACAATTTGCACTTAAGCAATTGCCCCTTGGAAAATTGCAGTGATTTTTGGAAGAATTGGCTGCCAGAAACCACGACTTGCTCTAAAGGATTTTGCTTTTATCATTGACGCAATTTCCTAAGTGATTCTACCCGTTAAATGATCCTCCGAATGTTGTTTTTTCTTCATTGGCCATGATCACTGCTCTGCAAACAAGAAAAATTCTCTGGAGGTCTGTGATCTGCTCAATCATTTAACTTGGATTTAACCTTAGACAAGGCAAAATCTTGAGCTCTCGTCACCTTCAAAAAAGCTTTGGCAAACAATTAATTAGCAATTAATATCACTGGATAGCTTTTCAAAACCCTAGGTCCGGAAAAGGTCCGCAGGAAGAAAGAATAGGCTATGGGGATTCTTTGGACGAAAAACGGAGAAAGACCAGAACACGAGACAAAAGAAATAAAATTAAAAAAATCCAAAAGAAGTTACGAGCAATTGCTAGAAAATTTTCAACAATTGGCTATTCTGTAAAAACACTTCCTTGGGTGAATGTTCTCATGTAATAAGGATGGGGTGAAGTGCTTTATATAACCTAAATTTGCCAATTTTAGCTCAATATATTTTTTAAAAGAACTTTATTTATTTAATATAAAAATAAATAAAAAACTTTCAAACAAAGTCTGGTGAAGGAATTGAGTGAGCTTTTACATGTGGGTATTTGTGGACTTGGCTTAATAACTCCTTGGGGATACCTTTGAACAACGCGAGCAACCGCAAGAAAAACAAAATACAAAAACGACATGTTACTTTAAAAAAATGAAAAATTTAAAAGGGATATTCCCAGTTTCGGGTGAAATATTGGGGACACCAAATCATTGCATCTGTGGACATCTTTACTTCTGTCAAAATGAAAGAAGTGAAGATGAGATCCCAACATCTCTGGTTTCGTGTCTTGTCCATTGGGTTCGGGGTCGACAAACAAAACAAACAGAAACAAAAAGAAAAGAAAAGAAAAGAAAATTTTATTTATGTACAGACATGTTTTACCTTGTATCTCAGTTCCTGAATAGCTTTAGATGTTGCCCTTTGAAAGGTAGTGGTAACTCAATTCCATCCTGGTAGGCAAGGATGAAAGTATCCATTTCAACAGTTCTCTTGATCATGGAGGGCCCTTTCCAGAGCGATCAAATTTCTTGTACATGCCCTTCGGTTTGTTTCTCTTGTTCCATAAGAGTACCCAGTCTCCGATCTCAAACTTCCTTTCTTTGACCTTTTTTTCAAATACCTTGGTTAAGTCCACATCAACTTCAACTTGTGGTGGTTCATCTTATCTTCTCTCTGTGGTGTGTAAGTCTTCATCAACTTCCTCCGTACCCAAATTTATCCGCTACACTTCTGAGGAAAAACTATCGCCATATTCTTTAATCTTCTTCAGGTATTGATCATGCTTGTCGAAAGTCCCCTCGAAGGAAAGCTAAACCTTTGGGGAATTTTTACCTTTCAGTTGGATTACTCCACTTTTGTCATCATAATATGGATCGGTTTCTCTTGTGTATCTGTCATGGTAGTGATTTACTCCCTTCAACATACAACTTGTTAACGTTGTCTTGTTCCGCATACGCAGATGTTTGTTTTTCGTCATTGAAAGTCTCACATCGCTTTAACACTATCGGGGACTTTAGGGGCGGTAGACCATCTCCACTTTATAGTTTCCTTGTTTGAATATGGACGGCAATCTATCTGGATTTAATAGTGCAACATTGTATTTACTTGCCAAAGAGTCTCCTTGGAATTTTGATCATGTTGGAATGAATAGACACTCTTGTTGTCGTTCTTCGAATTTTCTCCTACTAATGATGTTGATGTTGATATTGTTGGTGTTGTTGTTAGAAGTGCTCTTAATTGTCCCCTTGTCGTTGTTGATCATATGGCTTTCTAGAAGAGCTTTACTCGTGGATAACACCTCAACTCTTTCTTGATCATTTACCAAGGGGTTAGAGCTCAAGTGGGCTTTGGAAACATCGACCACACAACAGGATAACCTATGATTAGACGCTTTTGTTGCCATTCTTCGAGCACTTTCCAGGAGTTCTAGTCGGCCTTAATATTGTTATTATTTAAGTATTTTCCCATGTTGATAATGTTGATGTTGATATTGTAGTCATTTACCGCAGCAGAAGGAATCCACGACCGCCGCCAAAAAGGAGGAACCTCCTAACTCGTGGCCGTGGCCATGATCATACTCATACTATTAGGATCCTGCACCAAAGGAAATCAATCCTTAAACCAAATAATCTTATTGCTCTCTAAGTTACCATACTTATTATTACAAGACCTTCAAAACTTGATCCAAGAAAAAAGAATCAGTCATGAAATGGCCCAACAAAAATGTGCCACATTTGGCTATGCGGATCATTTATCCTTCCTCTTCCCTACCCCGCCAATTATTTCTTTATTTACTAATTTGGCTCAAACTCACAATATTTTGAATTGAAGCGGGTTTATTTGAAGAGGAAAGAGATTGGGCGGAGGAAGGATTTGAGGTTTTAAGAGTTCTTTAATAAAAACACCACAAAACAAAATAATCTGCAAAACATTGCAATACATAGCAGAAACATACACAATGTTCACAACAAAATACCCTATCGATCACATACGTTCGTGATGGAGTGGGGTACAATGATGGAACCATGGACCCGTGGGTTGTCAATAAAGCCACCTACCACTTTGCACCACACTGCTTCTAGCATATGAAACTAAAAATTTAAATTTATTGTTTCTTTGCTAACTTATGTGATACTTAGGCTAGTCGGTTCACAACAGCCACAACTAATCCCCCAACAACAAAAGAGGCCCTCCTCCTATCACAAATAGATAGATAATAAAAATACAAAGATGATAAATAATTATTATTATTATTAGCCGTATACACATACGCGTGCGCATCCAATGCATGTGCATATACACATTAAATAAATATAGCTAATTAAAGTTGTCAATTTTTTTATATGGATTTTACATTTGAAGTACATCCAATAAGCCTTTCCTTTTCTACATCCAAAATTTCAACAAGGATTCATTTACTATTGTGTGTTATTCTTGCTACATTTATTATGGTTAATTGTCGGCATAAATAGTTGTTTCCATTTTAAGGAGGACTATACCATTTTTAAGGAGCACTATAGCTTAAGAAAGAATGGCACTGAAAGTATTTTCTTAGCAATCTAAGACCTATCACTAGTGACATGTTTATCAACCTGTTATTGCAAAGTTGTCCAAAAAAACTATGCATTTCAATTAAGCATATTTATACAGTAAAAGGAAAGGATGCTTGCCATTATTTATTAATAGGTGTGACCCTAAAAGCTGCTTTTTGAGGCCCAAAATTGTATTGTAGGTTCTTGACATCACGTTCTTCAAAGGATCCATGCACCTTGCAGCCAAAATTAGAAATAACATAAGAAAGTTTGGAAATGTTGTGAAGTTGTTCATTTCCAAGCTTCCTTGATGACTAATATTTCAGCCATTATATTGTTCTTTATGTTGTTGTTGGCCTTGTTAAGAGCATCAAATCCTTTCGCAAATTTATCAATTTCCTCTCTTTGGCATCGTTTCTCCAAGTCGGCTCATGATTATTTCAGTTCCTCTTATGGCTATTCTCTACAGGGGTTTTCCTTGTAGATTTAAATCTAAGTTTCTTTGTCATGATTTAACCCTTTGTTCTAAGTTTTTTTGTCAAGATTTAACCCTTTGTTTTGGGTTTCATTTTATTTAATTCTTCTACCAAGACAATTTCTCTTGGTTCAAGTCTCTAGCCTTGGTCTGCATTGTCTTATTTACCCCTTATTTCCGTGAGATATCATTCCTTGCGTGGCAATTTATAGTTGTACTTGTATTCTATGGTTGTAATATATCCACATTCGACTTGCACCCTCTTATAGTGCTTTCATTGTTTTAGCTCTTTAGCTTTAGTCCTAGCCAATTTTTTGTTCATTATGGTTCTATCCTACTCTAGCATTGTCCTTTTAAAATCGTGTTGTACTGTCAAGTCCCATTGATCTAGTTTGGTTACACGTTCCTTTTTAAGTCATAGCAATATTTGGAAGCTCCCTTTCTTGTTTTATATTTTGAAAAAGTGGTTAGCATTGGCCAACACGAGCCATTCACTATAAAGCTATTTGAAACTGTGTTGTACTATCAAGCCCGGATTAATTTAGTTTTGTTACTCTTCCTTTTATAAGTTGATATATTTGCAGGCTCCCTTTCATGTTTTATTTTTTGAAAAAGAAGTTAGCTGAAATAGATGAAGGACTTTCCACAGATTTGAGGGTTATAGACCGATATAAAGACCTAGAAGGTTCTTCCATCATCACTCAACTGGTATCTATATTTGAAAGAAGACTAATTCATGTTAGGTGCTAGGAATTTTTCTGCATACTCGACTAGTATCTATATTTGAAAGAAGACTTTTAATGCTCAAGTCATTGCTTAAGTTATCTCCATTCTTTTTCCCACCATGTCAACAAAGTTTTATGCCACCCACTCTTTGTTATAGCTAGTAAAATAAATATTTCAACCATTTGTAGATTGGTATTCAACCATTTGTAGATTGTTATGTATGCCCAAAGCATGACCGATACCTTGTCATCTCAATCCTTTCTTCCAACATCACATATCTTCGTTAATGTTTGTCCCAAGATCTTTTTGAACGCTTATGTAGTGCCATTTTCCTGAGGGTGATAAGAGGTAGTCTTATGGTGTGCCACCATAAACTCTGCAAATAAAAATCCTAATGGTCTCATTTAGGAAATGAGTTCCTCTATCAATGGTCGACTTATTGGTCGGGTTGTTTTCTATGCCCAAAGCACAAAGTGGATACCTTGTCATCCCAATCCTTTCTTCCAACATCACATATCTTCGTTAGTGTATGTCCCAAGGTCTTGTTGAAAGCTTCAACGTGCCATTTGCTGAGGGTGATAAGGGGTAGTCTTATGGTGTGTCACCATAAACTCTGCAAATAAAATTCTAATGGTCTTATTCAAGAAATGAGTTCCTCTATCACTGGTCAGACTTAATTGACATCCATACATGCTTTGATAATATTTTCCCAAAGGAACCTTATTGTTGTTGTCCTGCAATCTTTTGTAGGCACAACTTTTGCCCACCTTGTCAAATAATCACTACATGTGATGATGTATCGCGCTCCGGTACTGCGCGCGGGTGGTGCAATAGGCCCTACAACATCAATTGCCCATTTTTGAAAAGGCTCCGTGCTCGCTATAGGCCTCAACAACATTTCATCTCTATTTCCAAACTTTCCAATTCTTTGACAGTGGTCACATGCTTTGACAATGGCCTTGGTATCTTTGTACAATGTCTCCCACCATAAATCAACTAAAAGGATCTTCCACGCAGTTGCATCTCCTACATAACGTCTTCCGACAATAACTCCATGAGCTTCTTCCATAATGGCTTCACGCTCATGTTCCAGAACACATCGGTGCAAGAGCTCATCTCTACCCATTTTGTACAAGTATCCTCCAATGAGTTGCTATGGCGTTGCACACATAGCAAGTTGTTTCTTTTCCAATGTCTTCATTCTTTTTAGCGCAGGGCCAATACGCAAAAACACTGATATATCTTCCAAATCTATTGGCGTGCAATTCAATCTAAACAGTTGTGCATTTGGCATAATGTCTTCAATGCTATGCATGTCCTCTCCAATGTTGATCCTAGACAAGTGGTCAGTCCCAAGTTACTTTTACCAGGCTTCACGATGACTGTGAAGTCAAATTCCTAAAAAGTAATATCCATCAACATATGCACCCTTGTAAAACCGATTTGTTGACTAAGTACTTCAATGCCATGTGATATGTATAAAAGATGAATGGTGTGGCCAATAAGTACTGTCTTAATTTATGGAGAGCGTAGATCATGGATAATGCCTCGCACTCAATAGTTGTATGAGATGATACACATTTCTACTTACAAAGCATATGAGATGATCCACGTTTCTTTCACCTAGATGCACCAAGACTACTCCAATCGCCATGTCGGAAGCATCAACATTTACATGGAAAGGCTTGTCCCATGAAGGAAAGCGCACGATGGTCGTTGTAGTCAATCTTTCCTTCAAGGTTTCAAAAGTTTGTTGTTGCGCATCACCCCAATAGAACTTTCCTTTGGACTTGAGTAATTCCTCCAGGTGCGACAATCATTACATATCTTTTAATAAACTACCCGTAATAACTAGTACGCCCCAAACACCCGTGCACTTTACTCTGATTGGTAGGTTCTTCCAGCCCCAAAATGACTGCAATCTTAGTACGATCTACCAACAAGCCGTCCTTGCAAATTATATGCCTAAGCAAAGTGCTAAAAGGCGTAGTGAATATGCACTTCTTAATGTTGAGAGAGATGTTTAACTGCCTCCATCTTTCAAACATGAGTCTTAGATTATCACAGTGATCTTTCACCAATCCATAGACGGTCCAATCATCTAGATAGACATGCAAAAACTTATGAGTAAAGTCCTAAAAGTCCTAGGCCACGATGCGTGAGAACACCATTGGCGCATTCTTCAACCCAAAAGGCATGACAATATATGCAAAACTTCCCCATTTTGTGGCAAAGGTGGTCTTTTCCTGTTCCTCATGCGCAATGCGCACCTAATGATACCGTGAAAACTTCATCCGTGAATGAATAGATTTCATGCCCTGCAACTCCTTCAAGGATCTCTTTTGTGAATGATGTAGGAAAATGATCTATGACACATGAAGCATTGAGTACCTTGTAGTCAACACAAATTCTAATTTGGTCATCTTTCTTTATATTGATTACCATGGGGTTGATCCACTCAGATTTTTCAATTGGTTCAATGATTCTAGACTTAATCATTTTGTCAATTTCTCTTTTTATCTTCATGCGCAAGTTCAGTTCATCCTATAGGCCTCTTCCGAATCAAACACGCGCCTTCTTTCAAAGCTTAATCTTCATTTCTCCCAATGAGGGATGTACGCCTTTTAACTCATGATAACCTCTGCGAAAGAGGTTCTCGAAGTCACACAATAGCTCAATGATCTTTGTAACCTTTGCTTCTGACCAATAGTCTCCAATGATAGCCTCCTTAGGTGCATCCTCGCACTAATATTCTTTTTGGTCTTCATAGGGACATGGTATGCATGCGCTTTTTCATCTGCAGAATCCATCACTTCGCGCGCACCCTCTGTATGGCTAATATCCAGGTTCTTTACTTCTTCATCATCAATGAGATATACCAGCTTCCCTTTTTCCTTCTCCTTCCAGGCGTGGCCTAATAGTGTCTCCTCAATCTCCAAAGCACATCCTCACATGCCTCGGAATCACGTTCTCCAAACAATCAATCATGAGCTCCTCTACTTTTGTGCTATCTCCCAATGTGATGTGCTTCATAATCGGCAAGGCCTCATGTACTGATGGCTTAGTGAAAAAGTAATCAAAGGTGTGAACAATACCTTCAAACATGTCGCGCCACTTACGGTTTCTGTTTCAACTTGACATGCACATACCAAACTCGCACACATCCTCGCAATGTAGAATAAAACTTATGTACCAAAAGAGATGGTCAGTATAGCCTACTAGCCCTGCGCCTATTGTCTCACACAATTGTGGACATGTACCAAAGCATGAGTCTTCCCATCATACTCATGTATAAGAGAGGGTATATTATTTCGAGTAAACCTTGTCAAAAAGGCTACCGTCACCGCACCAACCCAATAGATTTACTCTCTGTGTTAGCCACCAACGCGTTGTTCTTCTCGCGGCAGACGTATTAACCAACATATTCCTTTTGTCTCCTTCATTCTGCCACTGGTTCTCCATAGCGTGTAAGAATGAGTCAAGTTTTTCTTCCCCAGTATACCTAAATAACTGAGTATTGCCTAAGCGCCTAATCATGTGCGACCTGATTATCAGGGTGACTCTTCCCTTGACCTTGTGCTCGACCATTTCATTGGTGTGATGGGCCCAATTATCACAAGCAACACTAGTAGTGTCACTAACAGATTCCATGTCTTCCTACCAAGTAGACCTTCCTTATATTGTTCCATTTTCTAAGGGTCGCGTATTGTTTGTGCATAAATCCTATTAACCTTGTCTCAATGTTTCAATGTAGGTGCAACCTTCACATCATCCTTGTTAACAAAACTGATATATCTTTTGTTGAAGTGCAAGTCTGCATTGTTTGCATAACACTAAGGATGTCCAAGCGTAATCGGAAATTATCTTCCTCAACTAGCTCCAATACTTCAAAATCACCTGTGAACTTTGCTCCTTGAATAGTGATTGAAGTATCCTTGAGTACACCAATAGGCATGGCCCTTGTTTTATTTTCCATATACAATACATTAGAAGATGGTTACAATTGTGGCCTTCCCATTTAATTCCAAGCATCCAAAGTTAAACCATTCACCTACGTGCTTGTGGTCAATCAAAATATTACTCACCAACCAACCGTCTATCACTGCATCCAGTGTAATTTCCTTGTCATACTCATGGTCCTGTGGTGGTAAATTCGCATGAAGAATATGGCACTCGCGCTCAACCGACTTGCCTTTCTATTAGGGGTTGTGATGCCTTTCACTCGCCATAACTCACACTTGTGTACATGCTCGCCGCATCCTCCACACCTTGGTACTCTAGAAAGTGAAGAGACATCGAAAGAAGACTTGAGGTAACTCTTTGTTGTAGTTGTTGAGGTGTTGTTTATGGTGGTTGTGGTGGTGGTTGGGGACCTTGTCCTAGAGTAGGACCAGATCCGTAACTCGATTCTCCACTAGGGTTTCCTCTGCATGGTGGTTGTCTTGATCCTTCCGAGCATCCTATTGCGACATGTGGTCTTGTAGATGAACTCCTTGTGTACAAGTTGTGTTGAACTAGACACCAACTGTCTCGTGCTATAAAGAACACCTATTGAGCTACTTCCAACGGGCTGTGGGGTTGCACACCAACACTTTGTCCTAATGACACGCCTACAAAAATACCTCCAAAAGTACTTGTTCCAAACATTGGCGCCTATTGCGATGCTTGTGCACGTCTTTAATTTGTCACGCCTCTGAGCGGTAACTAAAATATGTCTACCTGTGTCTCCTACCCAACGTGGAGATTCTCGCTTTTTGCCTTCACTTTGACGCTCTTCTACAATTACCTCGGATTAGGAACACCTCACGCAAATGCTAGGTAGCCAAGTTGGGTCGATGCGCGCCCGCTATTCTAATTCTCTCCTCAAACTCACTCTCATTAGAGGCCGAAGGGGTCTCTCTCTTCTTAAGCTTTCCCAATGTTGTGAGAACATGATCTTGCGACCCCTCGTCTTCTATGGGGCTCTCATAACCTCCGCTAGTCATCATTCTCCCGAACATCGCACATCATCGCCTACCCTCCGTCGCGCCTCGTTAAACATGAGTTGTCTTTCCTCTCTTGGTCTTGCTTCGCTAGGGTTGCCACCATCCTTCCCAAACTTGCTCCCGCACCTACTTGTGGTGGGGATTTAGCTCGTCATAGGTAATATTTTCATTCCCAATTCCACCATCGGGATCTTGATAGCTAAGGAAGTTGTGCGCAAATAATATCATCTTGGCACACACAAGAACTAGAACTACGATTCCTCCAGGAAAGAGTATGTCGAAATTGTGTACTCCAAAGTATAAGTGTGGAGCACACCTTCCCACCAACGATCCACAACCTTAGTACATGGAACGTCCGAATCGAGTGTTTGGTAGTCTTAGTGTGTCCAAACTTTCTTTCCGACCAAACACCTCATTAGCCACGTAAGTCATTAACCACCGAAACAAGTTTATTGGGAAGAAATTGAAGAATGTCTCATGCAAGCAGTCATATAGATTGTGTTCTACCCATTTTCGCAAGTTAAAGTCAAGTCTAATACTATATCTCTGTGCAAAAGCGTCTTTGTCGTCTTCTATCCAACTTTTAATATTCTCCAAAGACATTCGAAATACAATCTGCATGTAACATCCTGGTAGGCAAATTGAAAACAGGTCATGACAATGGAACCAAAATGTAGACTTTTTACTGCCAACAATAGCTATGCACACTAACACTTCATCCAGAAAAGCCTTAAAGCTCACGCGAAGCGCACGTAGCCACTAAGTCACTCCTTTGTTTATCAAGATGTTAGCATTCCTGTTCATATTCATAGTCAAAACAACCACTCATGCACAGAAAAAACTGCAAAATCATGACAATAAAGCAACACATATAATAAGGAAGATTAATCATCATACAAAACGATCAATACTATTTGGATTCCCATAATTCCATACTCGAGTTCTATTCAACTTAGCAACCCAAATACAATTATACACTATAACAATAATTCATTACATATCACGTGGTTGAATACATTATAGACCATTACAACAAAGTGTGTTGGACCATACACACTTTCATACACACTCTAAAACCTTAAACTCGTTGAACTCTTAACTCCAACTAGAACTCTCGCATAACAAGGCTGAACTACCTCTCTCTCTCTCTCTCTCTCTCTATATATATATATATATATATACATATACTCGGTGGGGACTTGCCCTTCACCGCCTACATGCACTTTCCTAATAATAAATGTGCTTATAATAACTTGTATGCTTTTTACATTCTAGTGCTAATAATATATTAAGCTAAATATATAACATGCTTTAATCCGCTTTTAATGTTATTATTAGACTTCTTCCATGCAATGACCCTTTTCTGCATTTGCATGTGTTTTTTCCTATTATACCTTGCTTGGACAATCGGCTAAGTCTTTGATCTTTTGACAATCGGCTAAGTAGGTGCATGCTACTTTGTTTCCTTGGGCGCACCTTTGCGCCCGAGAGGCTTTGACTCTGTTGGTACTTAGTCAAATTTCTCCGACCAACATTACCCCACACTAGGGATATTGTCTGTCCTCGGCAATATGTCCGAAGGAATGCCTTTAATGAATGAATCAATAAAGAATTGGAAGATCAAAGAATGGAGGGGTATTTACCCAATGAATCAAACAATATCAAACTTCCACAGCGCACACTAAAATTTAATCATGGGGTGGTTGGAGTAGTTCTGGGAACTCGTACTTGGGATATTTTCCACTCTTCCCACCTACGCAAGTTCCTTTACACCTGCATTGGCGCCCAAATCCGACAATGTCCGACACCCGATCGGGGTCATCTCTTCACCATTTTTCTTTAACTCCATGATGATACCAACAAGGCCTGATGTCTTTCCCTCCATGTTGGCTAGATTTTCTGCATAGCATCAAACCTAGGCGGTCATGAGATAAATCTCCCTCATTTAATCGGTGAGGCTCCCGTGTCAAGCCTAAGGAATAAACCATCCATCAATGTCTACGTGTCCCGCTTCAATCCTTCAATGGTGGCTTGACCAAGGGATACTTTAGTTCTTGTCACATCCTCTGCCATGAGCTCCTCCTCTATATTTCCTTATGTCGGAATTGATATCTTAGCAAACTTCTCTCCCGAATCTTCAATGATCAACCTAGAAGTTGCTTTGGCAACTTTAGGCCTTCTGTCTCTTCCGCTCAGATTCTGGAGTAGCTGCAAGTCGTGCTCCTCTAAGTTCATCTCCATTCTCGCTTCTGGAACCAACTGCGAAGCCAACCATTCCGATAAGTTACTTCTCGGAGAATGAGAAGTCGCTGAAGTTGTTGAGTGTACTACCATCTTCCGCTCTGCATCCTCTCGTCAGAAAGTGCCACAATGTTATGACTGTCATCTTCTGAATCATCCAAGGACAAAGCCCTTTCGAATTCCGCCATTTGCAGCTTCAACATATCCTCTGGAACAGAGCTGAACACAGTGGCTGAGGGGAGAAGATGAATGTCGCTGGATTCAGTGGAGGCATGGAAGCGTCCTGCTGCTGCGGTGCGATAGTTGGTGAAATACTCTTTACCGGAAAACCGGAGTTAAATTCATGGTCGTAGAAGTGATCCTCTCCTTGGATTGAGATCTTCTATGCACTTTCAACTTCTCGACTTTCCTGCTGCTTTCTCCTCCGTGCTTTCGCTTGAGGGAATATCCTGTGCCAAAGTTTCCCGTGACTTGATTCATCAATGCTTCATCAAGGCAATATCCCTTCGTCAGCAACCAGTTTGAAGTATTCACCAACATAGCTCCCAACCTTTCTTCAATTGTGTTGCAGCCTCCTATGTTATTCTGCAGTATGGCTTTATCTCCTCCCATTTGATGGTAAGTGTCAAGTACCACATTCCCATCATCTTTAAGATCCGCAGGTATCCACGCTAGTCCAAAGTCGAACACTTGTTTTGCTGATAGCCTGCTGAAATCTCTCTTTCTAACCTCGTACTTACTTTTGCACTTCATCCAGAAATCTTCTAATGAAAGCAAATGTGCGTACTCCTGGGAGATTGTCTTCATGGCTACTCCAAATGGATCGGATAACATTTGCGCCTCCATTCCCGAGCTCTATGAATGCTAATGCAAATTGTAGTATCCCACAGTGATTGGGAAGAAGCCCGTAGACTTGTGCCGTTTTGACTGAGGGTCGTGTAACTCCACAAGTTGCCTGCTCAGCTCCATGGCGATCAATCTATCATTCGAATACCTGGGCATCTTTATTTGAATGAATAGACTGCCAATCTTGGACACAACTTCCCACGCTTCCTTGCTTACCCTGTTGGCCTTCAAGTCTTTGTCTAGCCTGCAGATGAAATCATAGAAGAATTCATCGTTGATCACTTTGAAATCTTTCTCGCACGCAGGTACAGTAAGTTGTGGGTAGCACTCAAAAATGGGGTCCTTAGAAAGAACACCACATCTATCCAGCTTGGAAAAGACGCCTTGTGAAGCTGCAACATACACCAAGTAGGAAGTCATTTTGAAGCTAAAAGTACGCTTCACGTTCCGAGCTGCTCACCAATGTTGTTGCTAATAATTTCCGACCAATTGATTATAGAATCAACCTTGTTGATTTCAATGGTCCTGATGAAAGCATACATCCATGTACGGAAAGTGTAAGCATTCGCCTTGCCATTCATCCTGCATAGCAATTTGACGACATCATCTACCTCCTACACCAAATTGGACCATGGAAGAGTTCTCGGGAACTTTGAAGGAGATCTAGGCTTCTTCATGTATCGGCTATTCATTATGCTCATGCAATCAGCTCTATGCTTTTCCCACCTGCTGTCGGCATCCTGAAGACTAATGGAAGTCACCACCTTTCGCACTGGAATCTTCAAACAATAATTGATGAACTCTACGTCCAAACGAATTATTGTCTTTCCCGAAGCATCACGCACTGATCTGGATGAAGGATGGTAAGATCTAGCGCATTCCATAACAAATTCTCAAGAATCGGGCATACATACATGGAAAAGCTGCAGCTCGGATAATTCCACTGCTTTTAACCGCACGCATGAGTGAAATCTTTCCTGCTCTGGATCTATCAATCAAATCGACAAGAGATTCTGGGCCTAGATCTGTGTCTCCTATGTCTGCAAGTTTGGAAGCGATGCATGACTCCATCGTGCTTTCTTTTTCATCTCTCTTCGCCATGGCTTTGTCTATCTTTGTCTGAATGATTCTTTTTCTTCTTACTTGGCCGATTTCTTCAAAATTGGTGCAGATCTGGACAATTCTTCAGATTTAGAGGATATATGCAATGTATTGGACATTGATAAAAGCTCATTTTCCTTTGTAAAGCACCTGTAATGAATTCTGCAATTTATTCGATAAAAATGGCCACCATAGCATGAATAGTGAAATTTAACTTTAAAAATCTACACTTTTCAAGCCCACCTCCCCAAAAATTGGTGTTTAATTTGCACATAAAGAGAGCATGAATCCTTTCAACAACACCTGAGCACCTGTAACACCTATGCAAACAATTATGCAGACAAAGATCAACCTCCTTCAAAGCATGCGCCAAATCTGGAAGCTTTTAGCCTTATTGCCACCTTGCCTGAGCAAAATCCTTCTTCAAATGGGGGCGCACTTTTCCTCTTGGCTGCAATTCTTTACCTGTGAATCAAATAATTCACCCATATGGCTACCCATGCTTATATAACCTTCACAATTCTATAATTAATAATTGCCCTAACAATTAAAGGCAATTAATTAATTAAAAAACATGCTCTTCTCTTTTAAAAATAGCATGTTTAAGGACAGCCATCCAATAAATTAAATTAATCCAATTTAATCCTTCACACATCACTTCACTTAAGCTTCACAGTGTGCCTTGACCATAGCCACTGAAAATAGAAATTAATTTAATGTTTTAATGCCTTTAAAATCATTAAATAACTCCCAAATGGGGCACACTTTTTGAGAGGAAGGGGGCAACCATTAAATAAATTAAATTTAATGCATTTAATCCATTTCTTTTATTCCAATTTTGACTTGTTGACTTCCTCCAAGCTTGGGCGCACTTTTTGAAAGGATAGATTAATTAAAATAATCACTTAAAGGCTGTCATCATCTCACCAAAGGGGGCACACTTTTTTGCACATATAATTCTATTTTTAAGAATTTTTCACAATGGGATTCTTTACCCTGCAAGGCAGGCACCAAAATCCCATGATCCACTTAAGTGATTTGACTTTGACAATGGGATTATTTACCTGCAAGGCAGGCACTAAAATCCCATGATTTTACTTAAGTCACTTTCCTTTTATTTTATCATAGGAATTTTCACCCTGCAAGGCAGGTAATAAATTCCCCCGCCTGCGGCCTCTAACTTTCCCACTGCAGCTTAAGTGAATTTTATAACACGGGAAAAAGCACCCTAATAGATGGTATAAAATTTCCACCTTGCCTACTGCTTGTATTTTTCCTATTGCGGTCCATTCCCATGGGACTTTTCCGCAACTGCGACTTCGTTTTTTCTCGGTGATCCAAACCTTCGATGGCAACTTTCTCCGGGCATAATGTGCGTATATGTTTTCTAGCTACTCCAGGCAAAAAATCAGGCTTACCCGACAAAGGAATTGTTCTAGAGAAATTTCACAGAAAACGAAACGGGACAACACAAAAGCACAAAAAATTGCCAAAAGTTACAAATAAAGCCCAAAACTTATTTCAAGTTAAAACCCTTCTGGAACATAAGAGTAATAACATATTCGATCATAACGAGTTAAAACGGAGTGCAAATAGCCTCATACGGGGCTCAAAATAATTAAATACAAATTTCCCGCAGACAAATCCCGACGATACGAATATAACAATTTTGGGCATCCAATATTTGGTGAAAAAGGCTCATATGGCTCTTTGGGAATATCTTGATGTAATACAAGAACTTTCAGGCAATAAAAACACAAAACGACCCATTATTTAAAAGTACGAAAAATTTTCGGATAGGGTAGTCGCAGATTTCAAAGTGAAATCTGGGTGACACCACTCCAATGCATCCATATTCCACGCTAACGAGCCAAGTTCCTTGAGTCTTTGCTGTCTCCTATCCAACTTTCAATAATCTCCAAAGACAATAAAACGCAATCTGCATGCAACATCCTGGCAGACAGATTAAAAAGAGGTCCGGCAACGGAACCAAAATGTAGTCTTTTTATTGTCAACAATAGCTATGCGCTTGACACTTCATCGAGACAACCTCCGGAAGCTCACCCAAAGCGTGCACAACCACCATGTCCCTTCTTTGCTTTGCTTATCAAGATGTTAACATGCATGTTCATATTCATAATCAAAACAACCTCTCATGCACAAAGAAAACATCATAATCATGATACAACACATAATAATGAAGATTAATCATCATAGAGAAACGATCAATATTATTTGTATTCTCATAATTCCATACTCGATTCTATTCAACTTAGCAACCCAAATACAATTATCCACTATAACAATAAATGCATATAGAAAAACATCATAATCATGACAATACAACACATAATAATGAAGATTGATCATCATAGAGAATGATCAATACTATTTGGATTCTCATAATTCCATACTCACTCTATTCAACTTAGTAACCCAAATACAATTATCCACTATAACAATAATTCATTACATAACACAAAAGTTGAATACATTACAAACCATTACAACAATGTGTTGGACCATGTGCGCTCTCATATGGATTCCAAAACCTTAGACTGTTGAACTTTAACTCCGACTAGAACTCTCCCATACCTATATATATGCTCGGTGGGGATTTGCCCTTCACTTCTTACATGCACTTTCCTAATAATAGGCGTGCTTACAAGCTTGCGTATTTTTACAATATGTGCTAATAATAGATTAAGCTAAATATACGACATGCTTTAATCCATTTTTAATACTATTATTAGACTTCTTCCATGCGTGATACTTTTGTTTTCCCTACATGTGTTTTTTCCAATTAGAGCTTCTTTGTGTGCATCCCAAGCCATCTTACTTTTGTCTATTTTTATACCTTGCTTGACAATCGGCTAAGTCCTTGATTTTCTCGCATGTATAGAAGCAACCTTGTGCCTGAGACATGTTTCTTTGTTGTGTGTGCACCTTGCGCGCTACTATGTTTCTCTACGCGTGAGTCTTTACGCTTTGTTAGTACTTAGTCCTTTTCTCCGACCAACACTAGGTCAACAAATTTTTGGTCACACATTGTGCATTGTGATGCAAGTACATGTGAGTTACACAACTACAAGCATAGAGGAAAAAGAAATGATAAGCTACAAGGAACATAAAAAGACAAAAGTGCACTCTATGGTTAAATCTCAGTTGCTTAAAACACGGCCACGAGGTGGCCTTAGGAACATTTGGTGCAAATTTTAACTTTTAAGGTTCTGTGAAGATTGGTAGTTCCCTCTTATTCATTGTTTCATTAGACTCCTCCCATTTCATCACTTCCAGTTTCAATTCTTCAAAATTTTATTCTTGTAGATTTTTATTTTTATTTTTATTTTTATTTTTTGTTAGTTTATTCCTTATTGTAGATGCCCAACATGAACTGCCAACACAACACCCTATCGGGTTCAAACAAGACACTACAAATTCATGAACACACAAGTATATACTTCATGACTGTATTACACCAAAAAGATTACTCAAATACGGAAGGGAATATGTACGGTCCTCATAACCTAGTACTTGTCACACAATCATGACTAACAAATAGAATACTTGAGCAAGGTGTACTACGACAACAATACATTTCCTTAATTCCACAGATGAAAAATTCACATAACTCCGAACAAAAGCTAGAGGTACATAGGGTACACCTAGGAGTCACAACCATAACCAACTCTCATGAGCACACACACATCATAACACTACCCCCCTAGAATATTACCAGCAACACCCTATACCACCCAAAACATTAGAAAATAACCACCTACTCCCAAGTATTACAAAGCAACTCCATATAATCTCCCAAAGAGAAAGAAACATAGTGCCAAACCAAGTCGGGTCACTCAACCATAGAGCCCCATCAAGAATATCAGGTCACTCAACCATAGAGTGCCATAAAGAATATCAGGTCACTCAACCATAGAGGCCTGTCTCCTTTCTCCTTTTAATGAGGCCGGGTCACCCTATGGCCCTGGCACATAGAGCCCCGTCACCCCCAACCCAAGTGACATAATAACTCGTGGTCCAACAACCCGCTAATTATCTCAGTAACTAACGACGAAGCGGGTCCATGGGCCCAACCATTCCATGGTGCATCCCATGACCCTAATCCACACATCACGACAATAGAACCAGCATAACAATCTGATCAGAATGCCAAGTGGCAAAGTACAAGCCTTGGGCAAGGCGGTAAAATCATAAAACTTAGAAGAAGATCCAAAACCAAGCAAGACAAATGACCAAATGGCCATAGTTAGTGCAAAAATCTGCGTGTTAGTACCAAAACCAAGGAAATGCCCAAAATGTAAAACATGGAAATCAAGAAAACTGCTGGTCCTTGCAAAAGTAAAGTAAAAGGGTTCAATTTACGAATAAAATACCCATATAAGAATAGCACATTACTATGACTACGTGGCCTTATCTGGCCACCAAAGGGGTACTCAACGAGTTGCTAGCACTCGGAACATCGAGCCTCAGCTCGTAACAATATATATCAATAATACAACTGTCATCATCTCAATCTGAATCATCTCGCCACAACTTCAACAAGGCTCAACATAGTCAAAATCACATAGGTAGAGTCCATACGACAACCATATCGGGAGAGAAAGAAAGTACATGTCACCATCTACTGAGCCTGAGGTGTCCGCGAAACACAATATGCATGACACCCGTTGAACAAGTGTCACACATACCAAACAAACAAAAGTGGGTTTTCAGCCTATGTAAGGCTCCACTTCCTATCTCGTACTCGGCTCAAGTGATCAAACGGTACACATTTTCTCACTCCATACATACACAGTTTACCGATTTCCCTCAGGGTCGGTTAGTGTAAGGCTCACAACATAACATATAACTACATCACTAACACCATGGTGGTACACACATAGCTACCATAACATCTCACGTATGGTATGTATACAGGGTAGATCACAATCATACATTCATCGGGCGCAATACATCACTTTACCACATTCTACACCCAAAGTGCAATCACAATATGATAGGGTTCATACACTCACCGTATGACCCTAAATCACGACATGAATCATTACATATCACACAAATCATACATATGATGGACATAATAACAATCACAACATTACATTCATTTGCTACATACAAGGTGATACACACATTTCTTCAAAACATGGTAAAACATCATGATACAACTTAATTCACCTTACATCAATCCAGTCATACACATATCGACACACCCACATAACACAATATGCCACAATGCTCCAACACCCCGTCATCCACATTAGAATTCTTTTCACACATTCCAAGTAGTAATCCACACGTGAACTCTTCATAGAATCCACACGAAGGAGAGAGAAAACTCCCATCCCCAGCACAGCAACAGGATAACAAATGCGCACTAAGTGATATACACCTCATGTGCATTCACACTATCACAATTACGACATAGATCACATCACTCTTAAAACACATTACTCTTCCAATTTTTTTATATCACCATCATGAAACACCATCACCATCATGCAAAGTCATCACATCTCCAATCCATCCCAGAGGTTCGAGAGCATGAACCTCTGCTCTGATACCAAATGTAACGACCCATAATTTCACACACAAACAACACAGTAAAATACAGGATAACTTTTTTTTTTTTGACACAAACACGACACGACATGCCACCACCGAGGTCACAACTAACTCCGTGGATAACTCAATACAAGGATGACCACAAAGGTAGCACGGAAATGTTCACACCCACCAAGGATGGTTCACTTTTCTATTTGACAAAACAACATAAGAAACCACCACATAACACACCTACAGATAGGGCAAGCCACAATGAGGAAATTATTGATGGTTATTTATTTTTATGTAACCTCTTTCGATCCTTAACTTCAGTTTTCTAAGACTCTAGATATGATTCGACAATACTTCTTACAATGCTAAGTTTCTTACTTTTACTTTGAAGATAAATTTGCTTTCAGTCTTCTCTATTATGACCTATTATTTGCTTAATTCGTTTATTTAGAAGAACATGGTAAATTTAAATTCCACATCAATCCACAATATCGCTTCTAGGACTCGTTCATGCCCATATGACAACATGGGTTTGCGTTCAACACACTTAAGAGAAGAAAAGCAAAGTGCCTTGGAACAAGGTTAGAGGGAGAAGGTCGAGTTGAAAACATCTATAGGACCTCATTAGTTATTGCGATTTAATTGAAGCTAGAGCTCTTAACCAGAATTATCAACGATTTTACTTAGGCTTCGCTAAATGAGTATTACCAAAGAGAACAATTTACTTTCCAAATGGCGGTGAGAAAGATTGTGAGATCTCCAATTTGTTTTCTCTGGCTTATTAAATCTTATCATCTTCTAACAACTAACAGTTCATTTCACCTTAGGGTCATTTTACAAATTTCACCATAAAAGGAATAATGTTCACTAGAGGAGCTAGGGTTATCATGTTATATAATTTTACTTGCAATGATAGTCTCGCCTTTGATTTCTTTAAAGAATTCCTTGCTCTCAAGCTGGTAACCTCTACGTTAATTTATTTGAATATAACTTTTAGTTCAACTTTTATAAGTATTAAACAACCCACGTTATTTTACTTATGTCGCATTATTACTAAGTCATAGCAAGATTTACTCAACATTTATTTTCAAGGGTAAAGTTTAATAACACTCATTCACCAGAACAAAACAAGGTTACATCCACACTTAAAATACCGATAATCCAATAAGGTCACTCAACAAGCAGTAACCAAATATTTTAATATTTTCAATGATGGTCAAACAAACCAAGGTGTCCAAAGTTAAGATGACAAAGTCCACAAATACATTATACTAAGACCATGATCCTCTCCTACATTTTCCACTGTATGTTATCAATAGTTGAACAATATAAAAAGGATTCATGTAAGAACTTCTCAGCTGAGGTTGATGCAAAAGTTTACAAGTCTATCCCTCATCTACTCGCAAAAATCCATCTGCACAAATATTTACTAGAGTCAGTTCGCTAGAACTGAGCATGATAAGATATAATCCTCACCTAAAAATTTATGCCATCTAGCATTTACATAAATGAAAGTTTGCAATACTCCCTAACATATAATTTCTAACATGCATTCTAAAACTTAACTGCACATCACATGATAATACATTTCATTCCCATTATTGGTTCACCTCCCTAAGATCTGCTTACATATGAACAAAATTCCAAGTGGCTAGATGTACAACCTAACCTTTCAATTAATTATACTTAAATTACAGTAATAATAATATCGCTCACTTAATACCTTCAGTCTACTTCTTCTATATAAGTATCCAATAATATTATCTTTTAATTAAATATAAGTACCAACGACATTGAGCTTCTATAATAAATACAAGTGTCAATCTTATGATATTCATCAATATTACCCAAGTATCAAACCTTTATAGAAAATCAAGGATATGTAAGTATACTTTTGATATTTATCTCACAATTTTAAGAATATACTTATGTAAACAAGGGTTCCACCAATCAGTAAGTTCATATATTATTTAGATATCCTTTCGGTTGTTTATTATCATGTCTCTATATGCCTCTATTAGTATAAGAGTCCAACTCATAGGAATGAGTTACGATCAACAATACTGTCATATTTTGTTAATGAGTAGAAGGTACATTTGGCTAGCTAAAATATGTAAGCGTGGTCCAAGCCACTATAAATACCAGTATCAACATTATCTCCACTCCTAATGAGATGCAAGTATTAATTTGTATATAATCACTCAAGTAGATACTATTGTTTATAACAACAAAGGTTTCCCCGAAATACCAAATAAGTAAACCACTTATAGGGATCCTTAAGTTTCCATGACATGAATTGGATTCCGATTACTCATGATATTCATACGCAGTCTCCTATTACAGAGAAGGGTTACAGTCAAATGAAATCTGCATCATGATTCCATGTACTCCAAGGAGGCCCTACGAAAGACTTGACCATCACTTCGTGGTCTGCCATTAATAGTATGTCCATGGCTCTAAGTAGAGAATGACTAATGTGTTTTTTTAAAAAAAAACAAGGTAAACCTTATTTACCTTAAAACTTACAAAAGTAACATGCCCACAGAATTTATCGATCCAAAGACAATATAACAGACTTATCAAAGATTACCCTCAAGGCCCATTACAATTATCTGTTAAGTAAAAGCGCATAACAGAACACATTAAAGCCTCGAGGTTCAGTCAAAAGAGAGCACGAAAGATGCGATATAGAGCCTCACATGTGTGACTGCACGTCACTAATAATCAACCCATTATTCCAAGCAAGCTCTTAACAGCTCAAAAAGCCTAGAGTAATGTTTACCTCACCAAAACAAGTCGAAGCATATTCCACCAACAACTCCCTCTCTTAAACGGCATTCAACACAAATAAACGATGCAAGGTACCGTTATAGATTATAAAACCCAACCAACAGACAACAAAACTATATTTGCGAATAGTTTACATTGAACAGGGTTTCAGGGTCGAACAACAAGGTCTTACAACATCACCTACAGCTCCATAAAGACATCAGATAACAACTGGTTCAAAATCCTCCTCCAAGGAAGGGAATGACGACTATTAAGACACGCAGAGTACCCATAATATCAGGGAGTTCACCTTAACTAGTCATATGATAACAGAGGTAGCTTTCACGAATGAAGAATACAGGTTTCCATAGCTCGAATCAATAGATTTGATGGAGGCGTCTACAAGTTTCCCATGATGTCCATATCTTTCGGTTTTTTTTTTTTTTATTATATAAAAAAAAAATACCAGGCAAAGATATATCTGAATACCCTCATAAGCCAGA
The DNA here is from genome assembly GCA_018340775.1 of Taxus wallichiana var. yunnanensis. Taxonomy (NCBI): domain Eukaryota; kingdom Viridiplantae; phylum Streptophyta; class Pinopsida; order Cupressales; family Taxaceae; genus Taxus; species Taxus wallichiana. The sequence continues at coordinate 144,453,983 of CM031236.1, forward strand.
GGTTTTCACCCCAAGAAAAAGAATAGAACAACAAGAATTGCACAGATTTGATTTACACAAATACTACAGGGAATAAACCATTAAGGGAGGGTTAAGAGCTTATCATGCCTGCAATGTAGATAAACCCCAGGAAGAGCCACGAGTTTCCAACAGGCGACCTGCCCCACGCCCCCTTTTCTCCATTTTCAAAACGCCCATCCTTCACTCTCCTCCACACTGGTACAGGTCAGGAGCAGCAACAATGGAGGGGGTTCTAACCTGCACAACGCACTGTTGGAAGATTTTGCGCCCACAGTACTACAAAGAAAACCACGCTCAAAGGAAAAAAAAGAACTCCCACTCTCCCCACGCGGCCAGGCGGAAAAAAAAAAAAGACGCGCCCAGGATCTGCCACGTGCACCAGCAAAACGACCATACAGCAGAGAAAAAGGTTGTAATAAACTCACAAATGTGAACTTTCCACCTGGGTGCACGACCCCAATCCACTGAGCACGCAGATCCCCAATCCAAAGAAAACGTGGCTAGCAAGCCATAACGAATCACGAAGACAAAACACAGGCCAAAACCCAATAAGATTTCACTCACGCTTCCCCAGATCCCAGGGAAGGTCCAACACGTTTTTTCCCCTACAGGAAGGCGAAAATGGCAGGCAGTTACTTCCTCATGCGGCCATTTTCAAAACTAAAGTGAAAACCTTTTAAAACATACGCCAGGTTGGATAATAATAATCAACACGGTTTACAAAAAAAAAAAATGTCTATTTTGGAGAGAGATCCATGTGATACGCAAATCCTAAAATTCTTCCCATTCGAGCACGCCTTTGAAGATTCCACGAACCTAAACCATATTTAATTAGTTCTCCTTAAATGCCGAGCAGGATAAAGTTTCATCCTCATTTCTCTGCATTATTTTATATTATGGCTTTGTTTCAAAAAGTCTGGTACTAGGATCTGACCTGAAATAAATAAAAGCATACAAATAGTATTATATAACGCCTTAAGCGTAAATAAACATGTATAGTTTTATGCTAGATTGAAAGAAGCCTTAACCTAATTCGATATTAACATCTCTAATGACACTTAACGCGATAGAAACAAGGAATAAATAATGGATCCACAATATCCATTTTAAAAGACATCCATTTAATAAACATGTTGTACACGGTATCTCTGAGAACCGAAACGTGAAGCGAAGAGCAAGGAGGAGAGCTGGGTTATGGCGGGAGTAGTGTGTTAGACTGGTGGTCAGATTCACCACTAACTTGATAATTATCTAACTTGGCATACATGGACCAATTTTATCACAAGGGGAAAAGAAGAAAAAGCGGTTGAAGGCATTTACCCAAACATTTACAAAGCATACCAGGGCGCCTAGATGGCCAAGGATAAAAACTTTGAACCTTACACAAGAACACTACGTCCTTGACGATGGCGCCACCCAAGAACCAGCTTCCCTTGCGCGAATCGAGGCTCGATCCGTGAGGCGACCAAACTAAAACAATAAAATCACTTATCAAAAATTAACAACAGGGTTGGTAACAAATCGACGATCAGAAAGCGAGGTTAACGTCGATCGATAAATAAAAATATTATTATTATTATTATTATTATTACCACTTATTAATAGAAATAACAAGAGCCAACTTGCGAGCTCGATAAATCGAGCGCACAATTTTCCTTTAATAGGAGGAAAACGAAATGGATGAGGCGGGAACACCCACAGTAAACATCGACACGACGCGAGAAGACAAGACGAGTGGGAGAATTCCAGTCATTTTTGTGACAAGGGCGAAGCCAACGAGAGGTCAACATGAGCACCACAACATTAAAAGCTTAGCGACATGGTCGTTGGAGAACGGGGCATTACGGAGTTCGGTTTGGTTTAGAAAATTTACAAATGTAAAATTTATATAACTAATAAATACTATACATATATGATGATATTTAAAAGAAAATCCAATTACACATAATAATAAATAAATATATTATTTACAGAGTTTTTCTTTTTACGTGCTTAGGTAGTGTTTTGCTTTTGTTTTGTTTTGAAGTTCTTTTAGTTTAAATGCTTTAATTTTTTAATTACAAAAAGAAAAATTAAAGTTCGATCGTACATGTTTGGTAAGTTTGGTTAGACCAAAAATACGGTTCGAATCGAATTTTCACTAAGCTCTTAAGAACATGGTAACTATGATTAAGATTAATCAACATAGTGTGTTGCATTGACCACTCGATACAACCGATGTGCGTTGGTGGTGTCGGTTGTTAGCACATTAATTAATTGATCACGCACCGCCGCACACAAATGTTAACAATGCAAATCAAAAGGATGTTGAGTCACTATTGGCTCAAGTAAAGGTAGTACATATGGCTTAAGTTATTCCACATTAAATAATGGATGTAGACCCAAGCATGGTGATGGATCAAGAATGACGGAATTCTCACCAATTGTGTGCACTATGGTGTAAGGACTATAGTACGGAGGATTGATCTTATGGTGGACCCTTGATGCGCCTTTAAAGATGGAACAATACTATTATCGCCAATCTTTAATTCGTGTGTTGTGCAATGTGCATTATGGTGCTCTTCATACTTCAGCTTATTGCTTTGCAAGAGTATTTGTTGAGCCTATTGATTGACAAACTAGATGCATTACAAAAACAATGTGCCTTGTCCACTTCCCATCCCTGTACGTGTGACTTTGTGCCAAATGGTGCGCAATAGAATATGTCAAGAACTATCACTAGTTGGAACCCAAGACATGTCTAAAATGGACTAATGCCTTATAAAACAATGAAGACTTCTATTATATGCACGTTGGATGAATATTAGAATGTCATCCCAAGTATGTGAGTGCATGATGTTGTACATTCACAACAAATGAAAAAGTGTTGGGTCAACAACTTTGATTTGTCAATTTGCCTACAAATAAAATGTCATCGACGGATCCAATAGTGTATCCCTCACTTCCCACAATACTTCGTGAAAATGACTTTAAAAAAAGAGTTCACAATCGGACACGTGGAAGTTCAGAGTTCAAATTATACACACATGTGGTTGAAGAATGAGCACACGGTTTCTTGCATGTTAATGTCCTTTTTGTAAGCAACCATCCACAATGAACACAGTCATTTTGGTGCTTCGTCATAGACATTTCATTCATAATATCTATGCTCGTAGATTCCATGGCCTAAATAGAGCCAATAAAGATATGAAAAGTTCCAATTTCTTGTTTGTGGGTTTCACAATGCGACGTCAAATACAAGATTTGATGTAGCACTCAATGTCTTTGAAAATGAAACACCAATGGAAGTGTTATTGTAACACTTCCAATGTCTTTGTCACACCGAATTATCCTCTATCTTGCGAAACGCACCTCCCAAATGAGTCTTTGGCAAGGTGTTGCCATCAAGAACATAGAGATGTCCAAGCTTGTAGAAAAGCTTGTTGAACATATAAAATTTGCCAACCTATTTACCATGCGCAAGGTTGGTGTAGACTTTTGTAAAGTCCTTATCCGTTGAGTGACAAGTTACTAAGTCAACAAAGTTGTGGTCACATGTGTCAAGCATTGAATGAACACTTGCTCTAGAGGGAGGTTAAGGCAACCCGTTGTGTTAATGTCTTTCTTTTTATGATATGTCACCAAATGGAATAGCTGGAAGGATTTCATCGACTTCATGGGGCATGCATTCTCCAACTTAAGATTAGAATAAATGAGTATCTCCTTATCTAAGATGTAGTGGTGTCATTGTTTGATTGCTTAAATGATGATGCAAAACTCTTTGTTAAAGGTGGAGTAACATTGAACCATGTCATTGAATGTCTATGAGTAATACACGAATAAATGTCCATGTTGCATAAGTGTTGTTGATCCGTAAACTACCTTTTAAAATAATAAACAAATTTGATCTAAGTGATATTGAATGAAAAATCTAACTAGGTTATTAAACAAGCATGTTTATGAAAGAAACACCCACACAATATTAAAAATAGGAAATTGCAAGACAAGGAGACACAACAGCTTTATCCTAGAGAAACCCGGTGTGGGAAAAATCCATTGGGTAAGCAATTGCTTCCATTCAAAATGCAAATCTCCAAATAATACAAGTTTATCTTGTCATATAATGTCCTTCAAGAAAGATTCTAAATCCTTGTATTTGTATAACTTGTGTCTAACTCTCAACAAAAACTCAACTCTTCTCCATGAACAAAACAAGAACATTCTCAATTTCCTCTTCTTTGCTCACACTTGAATTCACCTTAAACACATGTCTAGAATGATCAAATGCATGCATATTTATAGTTGCTTTGCCTAGGTATAGATGGAAAGACGAACAAAAGCTGTTTGGAAACCCAAACATCTCGCAATCATTGAATTTCCTAAATTCTAGCATTGTCGGGGATAGGGCTGCCAAGTAAAAAATAGAGTGACGATTACACAACCGGCGGTTGCAGTAACCGTTGGGGAGGTTGTGTAACCATCACCTAGAAAACTCTCGAATGAACAACGATGGCTCGCAAATGTCATTCGAAGGTGTCCAGATCACTCTCAACCTAACTAGACCATCTCCTGAATAAAGAATATGCTAAGGATCTTGACAACAAGTATCAAATATGGAGAATATATAGAATTGGGTATTTTTAAATCCATTTTTGGATCATACCTCCCCAATTTGAGGCTTTCAAGTCCCTACAAGTTTCAAGGATTGATGAGGTGAGGAAATTTCTTTCCCATATCCTCTCTAGAATACCACTTCTATTCATCGAGGTGTATTCGTTGAATTGTCTCAATGAATTTCTCATCTTTGTGGTCTTCCAGGTCCACTTTTCTGTTATTTTTGCATGGTAATCTCAAAACATCAATTGCACTCTTAGACAAATAACCAAAACATGTCTCAAAAAAAGCTTTACTAGTAGCGGATGAACTTCCCTGTCATAAGGTTGTAGCGATTTAAATCCTCATCTTATGTTCTAGGATCTCCCAAAAACTGGACCAAAGTACGACTTACCACCTCTATCTGCTCATCTGGTTGTGGATGACATGTGGTAGACCTCTTAGTATCCATCTTTCCCCGAATGTAGACCAAAACTCTCTAATGAACCGTGAGTCCATGTCTATCATAATAGAATTAGGCAAACCAAAATGAACCCACACATTAACAACAAACAACTATGTTGTATCACTAGTCTTCATGCAAGGAATGTGAATGCACATTTTACCAAATCATTGTACCACCATAAAAACATACACCTTTTTTTTGAAGTAGGAAAATTGTCCATAAAATCCATGGAGAAACTTACCCATGGCCGAAAGAAACTGATAATGACATACATAACCCCAACTCTTCTTCACTACATGAAACAACTCCTAACAAAGTTAGCAACTTCTATTTGCATGTTTGCCCAAAAATCATACGTGTGTAAGTGTTCAACAGTCTTTGTCACACCAGAGTGACCAACCACCCATTAAAAGTGTGTTTTTTCAAACAAATACTACAATTGTTGTTTCTCTTCGTGGACCGCCTATGGAATCCCGATTCTAAAAGCGGACCATAACAATTGTATCACATGCTCAATTGGCCTGTCTGAGGGCATCCCCATATGCTCTTCCCTGAAATGTTGAACAAACTCCTCCATCGACTTCGGCTCTTCACTAGTAACCATGCTATGAGTGGTCTCAGAGATAACTTCTTCACCTTGTCTATCCCTTAGAAGAAGTAAAGAAAATCTCCTACTAACATTAAGTCTTCGGGCTTGAATGGCACTTACGAAAGAAATCTTCGAATCTCCTACAAAGGCCGAGATGATGTAGCTCTAATCATCCTTCCACCAAATGGTATTGGTTGGCTCTTCTCATGAAGATGACATCTTTGATATAAAAGTACATATTGGCTAGATTTTCTCGCATAACACAAAACCTAGGCGATCATGAGATAAATCTCCCTCATTTACCGGTGAGGCTCATGTGTTAGATTTATCAATTAAAGTATGCTAATATCTATATGGGGTTTTACTTTAACTTTCACTCATGAACCATAGTTGTGCAGTTTTAGCAAGTAGCTTGTTTAAAGAAATGAAATATTTATAGAAGGAAAGATAATTATATAAACACAGAGAAGAAATAGGAAAGATGTGCATCTCAATCAATAAATAACGAGTTGATTCCATGCACATAGAATAAACACATAATTATAAGCAAAGGTAGCTCTAGATCTAGATATGAAATAACACGGTTTACTAAAAAAATCTAAGATATAAAAGCTAGAAACAAAATACATCGTGACACAAAGTTCTCCGGAAATCTGCTCCTGTATATTCCTTTGCTTCAAGTGGCTCTCAAGGGTTTCAACGCACAAAATCTGGAACACAAGGTTGCTACTTACAAATTCTCATCATTAACCCGAAGGTTCTTCCTCTACTTATAGAATGTAGAGGGGCAATTACAAGTCGGAAGCTTTTAGTTGAACGGCACATGTGGAAGTCGAAAGGAAACAACTGGCAATCTCCCTCCCGAATTCCTCTTTGCATGACATGCATGATTTGCAACTAAAAATAGAACCTTCTATTTTGCACATCTGCCACCTATCTCCAAGTAGTTGACTTCTTCAAGTAATGGCTTTTAAACCAATCACTTAAGTTGTATAATTTAATTGATCGCTCAATTATTTTGTCGGAGGAAATAAGAGAAAGAAGAAGAAAGAGGAAAGCTGCAGTCTTGTCCTTTTTCATATTCTGCATGTAGCTGATTCAAACTACATCTGGAAACCGCTACATCCGGAAGTGACCTAGGCACCGGATCTAGGAGCGGCCGGATCTCGGAAGTGACCGAAGCGACTTACGCAAGTATTTCCTTTGACATGTCTTCCCTTTTATCCTTGAAGCTTTTGCAGTGCTTCTCTAGTACATGCATCAGTGCAATGTTTGTCGTAAATAACTCTTTATTTTTAATTGCATATGAAAAATTAAAAATTTTGGAAAGCACTCCGGTGAACGTGAACTTCAATGAAGGCTTCAACTTGGAAGATTGGGAGCACATGCACAAGATCCTGGAAGGAATTTTCCACGCACTAACTTCTTCACGGCCGCATTTGAAACAAGAAGATGAAGCCTTTGCGAATTATGGATCTCAATCTAGATCTGATCTAGCACACTCCATGACGAATTCTAGCCGATTGCAATTTGGGTGTGAATGGAAATGCTTTGCAAATCGAATGATTCCACTACTTTTCACTTTGCACGCATGAGGGAAGTCTTTCCAAAGAATGAATCACAATCAATTCGGAAAGAGGTTCCGGACCTAGATCTGTCTCCAATGTCTCGCAAATTTGGAAGTGATGCATGACTCCGTTGTGCTTTCTTTTTCATCCCTCTTTGACATGGCTTTGTCTATATTTGTCTAAACAATTCTTTTTCTTCTTATTCAACCGAAATCTTTCAAAACTGGTGCAGATCTAGATAATTCTTCAAATTTGGAGGATATATTCAATGTATTGGACATTGATTTAAGCTCCTTTTCTTTTATCTGACAAAGACCAAACCAATTCCTGCGGTTAATTCAGACAAAGATAACAACCGGACCATGAGTAATGGATTTTAATCATAAAAATCTGCATAATTCAAGCCTACTGCCCCAAATTTGATGTTTTATTTACATGCAAAGCAAGCATGAATTTTACCAACTTCACCTAAGCACTTGTATCACTTATGCAAACAATTATCCAGACACAAATCAACCTCCTTCAACCTATGCGCCAATTCTGGAAGCTTTTAGCATTAATTTCACCTTCTTTTGAGTAAAAATCCTCTTCAAATGTGGCGCATTTTTCCTCTACGCTGCACTTCTCTGCTTGTGAATTAATAAATGCATTCTTATGGCAACCCCTACTTATATAATCCTCATGATTCTATAATTAATTAATGTCTTTCTTATTCCTAGCAATTAATTAATTAATTAACAAACTTCACTCTTCAAATGGGGCACTTATATTGTGCATGCTCATGGCTACCATTAAATAAATTAAATTTATTTAATTTTACTTCTGCCTTCAGCTTAACTCAAGCCTCCCAAATGATTTGACCTTAGCCACCGAAAATAAGAATTAATTTAATCATTTAATACTTAAAAAAGTATTATTTATCTCCCAAAAGGGCGCACTTTTTGACATAAAGGGCTACATTAAATAAATAATATTTATTTAATTTTAGAATTCTATTTTTAAATTCCCTTACCTTCTTCTTCTTTGTTGACTTTTCTCCATGCTTAGACACCAAAATTGGGTGAATAAATATTAACAAATATTTATTTAATGCATTATTATTCACCCAAGGTGGCAATTTTTGCACGGGTGAATTCTATTTTTAAAAGTCAATTGGCAATGGGATTATTTACCCCGTAAGGCATCCCCGAAATCCCATGATCCACTTAAGTTGTTTGACTTTCATAATGGGATTGTTTACCTGCGCAAGCCGTGAATAAAATCTCATGATTCACTTAAGTGATTTTTCTTTTATTCCACAATGAAAATTTTTACCCTGCAAGACAGGTAAGAAATTCCCTTTGCTGTTGCCTCTAATTTTCCCATTGTGACTTAAGTGGCGTTGCTTCCATGGGAAAAAGTACCTGTTAGGCAGGTACAAAAATTCCCGCTTTGTCTCTTTGCTTCCAAAAATCCCATGATTCACTTCAAACCCTCTTTTTCCAAAAATGTGACCAGCTAAAAGAGGCTTATTGGTGCACGACTTCGTCTTTTCCCAGAGAACCAGACCTCCGATGGCGAATTCTTTCTGGCACAACATGCATATGTGATCTCCATATACTCCAGGCCAAGAATCAAGGTAAATCGGCAAAGGAATTAATCTAGAGAAATTTCACGAGAAAATGAAACGAAAAAACACAAAAACACAACGTTGCGGAGTTACAAATAAAGCCCAGGATTCATTCTGGTTAAAACCTTATTGGTATACTAGAATAATGATATGTACGATCACAACAAGGTGAAATCGAGCACAAATTGCCTCAAACAGGTTTAAAACAATTAAATACAAATTTCCCATGAGACAAATCCCGACAATGAGAATAAAACAAGTTTAGGCATCCGGGTATTTGGCGAAAATGGCTAATATGGCTCCTTGGGAATATCTTGACACAATACAGAATTTTCTGCAATAAAAATACAAAAGCGACCCATTATTTTAGAAGTACGAATTTTTTTTACATAGGGTAGTCCAAGATTTTAGGGTGAAATCTGGGGACACCAGTATAGATTGCCCGAAACACTACAACACACGCATCAAGAGGAACATCCAAAATAACTTCAATAATTTTTTTTATCAACACCAAAAATAATCTTGCATTCCTTGGTAACCCTAATGTCTCCTTTCTTTACCCGAACCAATGAGTACGAACTTGGATGGATGATTGTAAGTTTCCAACATCAACCTGTCAACTAACTCTTTACTAACCAAATTAGCTTACGAACAAGTATCAAACAGATCATACACCTTGGTCTTCTTCAACTGAACTTTTATATGAAAGATATTAGGAAGTTCATTCTCTTAAGCATTACTACTATTACCCAAAAATACCTCTCTATGGATGAAGTTACAACACAGCCTCATCCACCTCTTCGCTGCAAAATACTTCCTCTCCTTGAAGGGCGGTCATGGCCTTCTTATTTTTGAAGGGATGTAATTTAAGGTGGAGCTTCTAATATTTTTTCCTCGGAATGAGTGTCAACATCACAATGACCACAATGAACTTTTGTATCCTTCTTAGAAATGGAAGTAGCGCCTTCTTGCCTTTTCCTTTTGCTTCTCCTTTTGCTTGGTGTCACCTTGTTTGTCAGAAGCAGGTTGAGAGGTACATGAATTATTTTTCTTGTCCATCTCTAATAGTGAGCTTGAGAATAAGCCTCGTCTACATCTATCGGGTTGGCCAAGAGAACTAGTCTCCTCAAGTGATTATAGAGTCCACCTATGTACTTCATCAGAAGGTCTTCTCCAGCTCATCCGCTTTCTTCTGGAACTCACTAGTGTACTCTTGCATGCTTTGGCCTTGTTTCTGCCTAAGATATTGCCAATACATGGACCTCTCTTCCTCATAACAAATAGGATAAAACCGCTTTTTTATTAGCCTCTTAAATTTTTCCCACTTAGTAATAGGAGGAAGCTTCTTAACAATAAAAAAATGTACATAAATTTCAAACCAAGTTAAAACATGATTGGTCAATTTTAACCTTACAAAGGAAATTTGTTGACTCGCATTGATTTGATGCAAGCTGAAATATACCTCAAGTTGAACTAGCCAATGGTCTAGCTTCTCAGCATTCACGTGTCCATCATAAGGTTGAATCTTTATCTTTGCTTCTGCTTTGAATGGAGGAGGTGTCGGGATGGCACGAGGCTACTCTTCTTCATACTCACGAATATCTTCTTCATGAGCTCTCGGTGCCTCGTTCGAACACCAAACTTCTCCGTGCGCAATCCCATGGTGGACTCCAATTTCCTATGCAAGGAATATCACGCACATCCTTGGACAAACTTGCCACATTTTCCTCCAACTTGTAGAAATTCTCTTCTCCGGTCTCATCTGCATCTTTACAAGCCATGTATCGATTCCTCACTTCCACTTCCCCGGTGGAAATCTCTGCTTCAAAAGGAGTGAGGATACCTTCACCGCTTTTTTTTCCTTTCGGGTAAGGGGCATTTAAGCAAATCACAACACAAGTTAACCACACAAAAATAATTGATCTAATATGCTCGATACCAATCGATCCGTAAGTTGCCTATGTTCCACCAAGTTTCGGGCATGGACATGGGATAGGGGAACGTGTTTCTAGGACGGATTTTTTTGAGGCCATTTTTTAGGGGATGACTATTAAAAAATAAGAGAAAATATAGGAAATTTCAAATATTCATATGATAACATTGATAAAGCATTTATCACACACATTATAGAACCTTAATACATAAACTTGGAGCTGAATTGAGATTTCACATAACATCGAGTCAAAAACAGACTTTTTTGGAAAGCATATTACTCTATGCTCTGTTCGTGAACCATATTTCCAAGTTTCAAATGTCCCGATATGGGGACGAGCCTAAAAAGGCAAGGGACACGTCCCTGTGGAACATAAAGAATGAACAAATCTGTCTAAGTGATATTGAATGAAGAATCTAACTAAGTTCATAAAACCAACATGTTTATGAAGGAATCATCCACACAATACTTGAAAATAGGAAACTGCAAGACAAGGAGACACAAGAGTTTATCCTAGAGAAACCCGGTGTGGGAAAATCTCCAGTTGGGTAAGCAATTGCTTCCCTTCACTATGCAAATCTCTTAATAATACAAATTTCTTGTCATATAATGACCTTGAAGAAAGACTCTAACTCCTACATGTATAACTTGTTTCAACTCTCAACAAGAACTCAACTCTTCTCTATGAAGAAAACAAGAACATTCTTAACTTCCTCTTCTTTGCTCACACTTGATTTCACCCAAAACACTTGTCTAGAATGATCAAATGCATGCATATTTATAGTTACTTTGCACGAGGACGAATGTAAAGACAAAGCGAACTGTTTGAAGCCCCAACATTTGCAATTGTTGAGTTTCCCGAATCTCAGCGTCATCGGGGACGGGATCTAAAGAAAGAACAAAGCTGGAAGTTGTGCGCAACCGCCACCTAAAAATTCTGAATGAACAAACGATGGTCTGCAGATGTCATTTAAAGGTGTCCAGATCACCCTCGATCTGCTGACTAGACCATCTCCCGAATAAAGAATATGCTAAGACTCTGCATGGCAATTATCAAATATGGAGAATACATAGAAATGGGTATTTTCATATCCCTTTTTGGATCGGTTGTGTCGAGTACATAATCATGCATTAGTCTAGTTCTCAAAGGGTTGGTCAATGTTAGGCATTGCAAAATAAAGATAATTTGCAAAAGCATTGTTTGAGCTCCTCGAAGGCGAAAGCGTGTTGTTGCTTTGGTCCACATGATCTCGGTGAGAGACCATGATATGTGCGAGAACCCAAGGGCAACCTACAATAGAAGTTAGCAAGTCCCAAAAATCTCCTTAACTCTATGTGATTGCACATAGTGTGCCAATCTGGATATTCTTGATCTTCTTTGAATCCACATGGATGCTTGTGTAATCGATGATGTAACACATATTGAAGTTGCAAGGTGTCAAATGTACACTTGGCTAAATTGGCTTGCAACTTGTATTTGTGCATGTGAGTAGTGCTCCATATGCTCCTCTGGAGGCGTATTGTAGATGAGAATATCATCGAAATATATGACAAAATAGAGGGATGAAATATATCGTTAATTAGGCACATGAATGTTGGTCATACATTGGTTAAGCTAAAAGGTATAACAAACCACTCGTAATCCTTCCTTTGTCATGAATGGACTCTTTCAAACATCTTTAAGATGGATTGGTACCTAATGGTTCCTTGATTTTAGGTCAATCTTCGTGAATAATGTGCACCTCAAAGTTGGTCCAAGACTTCGCCAATGTGTCACAATTCATATCGATTCTTCTTCATTATCTTGTTGAGCGCGTGATAGTCAATGCACAAGCACCATATTTACGCTTTTGACACGAGGACTATCCTACTTTCACAAGGAGAAGAGCTAAACATAACCTTGATTTGATAAAGAAGCTCCTAGACTTGGTGTTGATTTCATCATACTCCCAAATGGACCTGTGATATAATGCACTTTGTTTGGAAGAGGCAATGCCACAACCATATCAATTTGGTGTCTTATTGTGCAATGCTTTAAGAAGTCTTTAGGTTTTGCAAAGACATCTATATATTGCTATAATAACTTTTTGAGCTATTGTTGATATGACGATGACTACGTTGCAGTGCACATGACCAATACACGCTTGCTCGATTATGTAGGTGCTTTTGGTCGGACAAAAGCAACACAAACTTATGCATGCAACATGAGCTTGTGTCATTTTTTGGCAGACTAAAGTGGGTTTGGTCATTCGAGACGACTCTAAGGGGTTGAAGAAGCGAGTCTTTGGTGTGCGGGGTCCATTGGGACAATTTTGCATGATGTGTAGCACCTCAATCATACGAATTTGGACTTCCAAGAAAAATGTCACACACCTCTTGTGACACAACATCACATGTGATTGTGTCCTCTAACTTGACATTAGATCTTTGGAAAGTGCATTGTCATTCGACGTGTAGGTTTTTTTGGAAAACATGTGCAAGGTAGAAATGAAGAAAAAGCGAAATGCACACTATGGAAATAGTGTGTTTGTCATTATATTATAAATGATGTAGTTACAAAGCGGTTGATATAGTTACAACTGGTTACAACCATCTTTTAGTTAAATAACTAATGACATCCTTATTAATAAGCCTTACATTCTAATACCCCCTCTTAAGGCTTACACTACATAAAGCAAAAAGTGTACATTCTAACAAAAGTAGCACAAAACAAAACTGTATAATCTTCGAGAGGTTGTCACTTTGAAAGCAATGCTTTGACTAGGTAGGGCTCCATCAAGTTGTTTCGTGACCTTCGTAAAGGTGTAGCTCCCGAGTTGAATTCTCGAGTTCTCGGATTCCACCTCCTTGAATCCAAAATCACAAATCTCCAGAATTATTGGACAACCATCCATATTGAGCCATCCACAAGCTCCATCAAGTTGTCTAATGACCCTCATGAGGGTATAATTCCCAAGATTCAATCTCCCAAACTATCTGAGCAACCATCCATAACGAGCTTCATCTACCTTTTATCCTTCATTGCTTTCAAAGTTTAGAGCATCTTTATATTACGTATTCATCACTATCCTCACTACCTTCTGCATCTGGTGGGTCTTCAATCATGGCTATATTGGCTGCATTTGATATGCCTTTGCCCTTGAGCACATCATTCGCTTGAACATGACACTCCCACGTTGTGTGACCTCTTTTCTTATAATAATGACATTCAATCTCCCGGTTATCTTTTTCTCACCTTCTACGAAAGTTTTTGGTTTTGGAATAAAATGCACTTTCTTGTTGAGAATGACCTTCTGCATCTTCTACAGTGTTCGCTTTTCTTCAGCTAGAAGAACTGCAATCATATCATCTAGAGATTGAGATTGGATTTGATTGAGGGTAAAAACTACATTGTTGTATTTTGAAGACAAAAATGTTTAACATGATAACTTTGGCATCCTCATTCTCTATCGCAACTTTGAATTCTCTTAGTTGTCATTCGATCGAGGACCTCAGATTATTGATGTGGCTCAACATAGAGACTCCATCCATTTTGAACCTATATAACCTAAGTTTTAAGGGAAATTTGGCATTAATCGCTTTCACTCAAAATAAGTTTTTTAGAGCATCCCAAATTTCCTTGGAAGATTTGTCTAAGTCTACATGATGGAGCTCAAAGTTGGGGAGAGCAAGCCTAATAATAACTTTCACTCTATCATCTTTGTTATGCCATTCTAACAATTTAGATGGATCGGTGAGTACTTTCTCTTTCCAGGTTTATTATGTCCCAAAAAAAAATTATTCATTAGTTATATTTGTAATTTTCACTTTCCATGTATGAAAATTTAGATCGGAATATTTTTCTACGGGAATTTCCATTTAATACAATAAAATAAATACGTCTGTGTATTTACCAAAATGAGTAAACAAAGAATAAAATCACGCCCAAGTGTGCCCTTCCTTGTAATCGTGATGTGCATTATCTTGTGCCCTAGATATTTGGAAGAATACAACCAAAACGTGCCCTAGTTCGTGATTTTGGATTCTTATTCGAAAATTATTATTTTTCCTTCGATTTTGTATTCACCGAGTTAATGACCTTGCGCCATCATATTTTATGTTGTTATGCCCTTGCTTTGACCGTATTTTTCCTTTTCTAGCATTTGAGCTGCAATATTAATGGCAAAAATGCGGTCTCTAGATTGATTCACAAACTATGTTTTCATCTTTATTTTGTTCAAAAATTTGCGGACTTTATTTTGATTCTATTTAAGTGACCATATACTAACGGCATGGTTGTATTTTTCTGTCTACAACTGTATAATAGTGCCCTCGATTCACTTCGACCCTTGTTTCTAACAACCATGCCCTCGATTTCACTTTGATTTTTCCCTCAATTCAAACATTTGTGCCTTTCGTGGTTAGAAAATGCCCTTCAAAATCAAAACGAAAATCTTTTAAAAATATTTTCATTTCCTTTGATTCTGACTTTGTGCCCTAATGGTACTGATCTTCTTCCCTTCTCTCTTTCCTCACTTGTCTCAATCTGATAAACATGTTGGAAAACATGCACAAGGAAGAAATGAAGAGAAAGCATAATGCACAATATGGAAATATTGTGTCCGTCATTATATTATGAATAATGTAGTTACAAAGCATAATGCACACTATGGAAATATTGTGTCCATCATTATATTATGAATAATGTACTTACAAAGAAGTTTATATACTTACAACTAGTTACAACCATCTTTTAATTAAATAACTAATGACTTTCATATTAATAATCCTTACATTAATATGTTTTTCCCTGTAAGAGCCATCTAAGAGAATATGGTTAAGGATGTGCTTGAATAGTATGGTGTACATGGATTGCATCTCGTGCAACGATGTCGTTCTTGCTCCCATTGTTGATGATGACATGGAGAAGCTAACATTTGACCGAACACTTAGTGGAAAAGAAGCATTCATGTTCCTTCAAGTGTTGATGTCAAAGTGTCGGTGCTTATACGATTGGGATTTGGATCATTGTTCTCTTCTTGCGGAACTTGATGTAGACAACACAATCAAGGACTCGTTGTACATGGCATTCAAAACCGTCATTTGAGTAGCGAGTAGTGGATCCGCTTGTCACCTTGGTTCTTTCCTTTGTCTTACGTTGAAGGCGCATAAACCTTCTATTGTTCGGCAACCTTCATAAATTGCTCTCCTTGCATGATATATTTTGTTTTTGGCAACGTAAGGTGGTGTGTTATTTGCGTGTTGGGAAAACTTCTCCACCTTTGCCTTAGCTTCAATCTTGGCAACATTGCGGTAGATTGGTGTCACCCAAATTTCACCCTAAAATCTTCGACTACCCTATCCGATTTTTTTTTTCGTACTTTTAAAATAATGGGTCGTTGTGTTTTTATTGCCGGAAAGTTCTTGCATTGCGTCAAGATAATCCCAAAGAGCCATATTAGTCTTTTTCGCCAAATACCCAGATGCCCAAAATTGTTATATTCTATCGTCGGGATTTGTCTGTGGAAAATTTGTATTTAATTATTTTGAGCCACGTATGAGGCTATTTGCGCCCGGTTTTGACTCTGTTATGATCGAATATGTATGTACTAGAAGGGTTTTAACTTGGCAATTTTTCGTGTTTTTGTGTTGTCCCATTTCGTTTTACGTGAAATTTCTCTAGAACAATTCCTTTGCCAGATAAGCCTAATTTTTGGTCTGGAGCAGCTGGAAAACATATACGCACATTATGCCCAGAGGAAGTCGCCATCAGAGGTTTGGATCACTGGGAAAAAGCGAAGTCATGCACGGAAAAGCCCCTGCAGGGATGGGCACTTTTTTGGAAAACAAAAGATTTAAGCTATGATGGGAAAAATAGAAGCCACGCAGGCGGGTGGGAATTTTATACCCGCCACAGGTACTTTTTCCCGTGTTATAAAATTCACTTAAGCTGCAGTGGAAAAGATAGAGGCAACGCAGGCAGGCGGGAATTTATTACCTGCCTTGCAGGGTGAAAATTCCCATGATAAAATAAAAGGAAAGTGACTCAAGTGAAATCATGAGATTTTAGTGCCTACCTTGCAGGGTAAATAATCCCATTGTCAAAGTCAAATCACTTATGTGGATCATATGGGTGAATTATTGATTATAGAATTGTGAAGGTTATATAAGCATGGGCGAGAGATATGGGTGAATTATTTGATTCACGGATAAAGAATTGCAGCCAAGAGGAAAAGTGCACCCCCATTTGAAGAAGGATTTTGCTCGTGCAAGATGGCAACAAGGCTAAAAGCTTCCGTTTGGCGTATGCTTTGAAGGAGGTTGATCTTTGTCTGCGTAATTGTTTGCATAGGTGTTACAGGTGCTCGGTGTTGTTGAAAGGATTCATGCTCTCTTTATGTGCAAATTAAACACCAATTTTTGGGGCAGTGGACTTGAAAAGTGCAAATTTTTACTGATTAAAATTCACTATTCATGCTCGGTGGCCATTTTTGTCTGAATAAATTGCAGAATTCATTACGGGTGCTTTACAAAGGAAAAGAAGCTTTTATCAATGTCTAATACATTGCATATATCCTCCAAATCAAGAATTGTCCGATCTGCACCAATTTTGAAGAAATCGCCAAGTAAGAAAAAAATTATTCGACAAAGATAGACAAAGCCATGGCGAAAAAGATGAAAAGAAAGCACGATGGAGTCGTGCATTGCTTCCAAATTTGCGTAGACATAGGAGACACGAGATCTAGGCCCAAAATTATCCGAGCCGCTTTTCCATGTTCACATTAAAAGTAGTGGAATTATCCGATTTTCCATGCTGGTTTCTAGAATTTGTTATGGAGTGCGCTAGATCTTACCATCCTTCATCCAGATCAGTGCGTGATGCTTCGGGAAAGACAATAATTCATTTGGACGCAGAGTTCATCAATTATTGTTTGAAGATTCCAGTGCGAAAGGTGGTGACTTCCATTAGTCTTCAGGATGCCGACAGCAGGTGGGAAAAGCATAGAGCTGATTGCGTGAGCATAATGAATAGCCGATACATGAAGAAGCCTAGATCTCCTTCAAAGTTCCCGAGAACTCTTCCACGGTCCAATTTGGTGCAGGAGGTAGATGATGTCGTCAAATTGCTATGCAGGATGAATGGCGAGATGAATGCTTACACTTTCCATACATGGATGTATGCTTTCATCGTGTCCATTAAAATCAAAAGGGTTGATTCTATAATCAATTGGTAGGAAATTATTAGCAACAACATTGGTGAGCAACTCCGGAACGTGAAGCGTACTTTCAGCTTCAAAATGACTTCCTACTTGGTGTATGTTGCAGCTTCACAAGGCGTCTTTTCCAAGCTGGATAGATGTGGTGTTCTTTCTAAGGACCCCATTTTCGAGTGCTACCCGCAACTTACTGCACCTGCGTGCGAGAAAGACTTCAAAGTGATCAACGATGACTTCTACGATTTCATCTGCAGGCTAGACAAAGACTTGAAGGCCAACAGGGTAAGCAAGGAAGCGTGGGAAGCTGTGTCCAAGATTGGCAGTCTATTCATTCAATTTACAGATTTCACATACCTCAAGGTTACGGGCTTTTCTGGAGAACCAATAAAGATGCCCAGGTATCCGAATGATAGATTGATCGCCATGGAGCTGAGCAGGCAACTTGTGGAGTTACACGACCTTCAGTCAAAGCGGCACAAGTCTACGGGCTTCTTCCCAATCACTGTGGGGCATTACAACTGCATTAGCATCCATAGAGCTCGAGGGATGGAGGCGTAAATGTTATCTCGAGTATGAGCAAGAGTTCCTCGTATGCATGGCGAACTTCGATCCATTTGGAGTAGCCAGGAAGACAATCTCCCAGAGTACGCACATGTGCCTTCATTAGAAGATTTCTGGATGAAGTGCAAAAGTGAGTACGAGGTTAGAAAGAGAGATTTCAGCAGGCTATCAGCAAAGCAAGTGTTCGACTTTGGACTAGCGTGGATACCTACGGATCTTAAAGATGATGGGAATGTGGTACTTGACACTTACCATCAAATGGGAGGAGATAAAGCCATACTACAGAATAACATAGGAGGTTGCAACACAATTGAAGAAAGGTCGGGAGCTGTGTTGGTGAATACTTCAAACTAGTTGTTGATGAAGGGATATTGCCTTGATGAAGCATTGATGAATCAAGTCACGGGAACTTCGTACTGGAGATTCCCTCAAGCGGAAAGCACGGAGGAGAAAGCAGCAGGAAAGTCGAGAAGTTGAAAGTGCATAGAAGATCTCAATCCAAGGAGAGGATCACTTCTACGACCATGACTTTAACTCCGGTTTCTCCAGTACCCAGTACTTCACCAACTATTGCACCGCAGCAGCAGGACGCTTCCATGCCTCCACTGAATCCAGCGACATTCATCTTCTCCCCTCAGCCACTTTGTTCAGCGCTGTTTCCAGGAGGATATGTTGAAGCTGCAGATGGCGGAATTCGAAAGGGCTTTGTCCTTGGATGATTCAGAAGATGGCAGCCATAACACTGTGGCACTTTCTGACGGAGAGGATGCAGAGCGGAAGATGGTAGTACACTCAGCGACTTCAACGACTTCTCATTCTCCGAGAAGTAACTTCTCGGAATGGTTGGCTTCACAGTTGGTTCCAGAAGCGAGAATGGAGATGAACTTAGAGGAGCACGACTTGCAGCTACTCCAAAATCTAAGCGGAAGAGACAAAAGGCCTAAAGTTGCCAAAGCAACTTCTAGGTTGATCATTGAAGATTCGGGAGAGAAGTTTGCTGAGATATCAATTCCGGCATAAGAAAAAATAGAGGAGCTCACGGCAAAGGATGTGACAGTAACCAAAGTATCCCTCGGTCAAGCCACCACTGAAGGATTGAAGCAAGACACGCAAACATTGATGGATGCTTTATTCTTTAGGCTTGACAGTGAAAAGGCGAAGAAAGAAGAGCTACGAAGCAAGTATCTCAATTATGTGAGATCATAGCCAAGGTTGTTAAACCTTCCATTCAACCCATTTCGGAGGATGAGTAATAATCTTATGCGGAAATGGAAGACGCAAGCAATCAAGTAAAGGCTATATTGATGAATGGAAGGATTTGATTATTCGTCAAGCTTCTGTAGACAACTTGGAGAAGTGCCGGCCCGCCTACATGTTATGGATGATGCAAAGAAATCAACTAAAGCAACTCGATGGCAAACATAGAAGGCATGAATACGATTGCGAAAGAGTAATCGAGTATTTTGGCCGAGATTAACAAGCTACGGGAGATGTATTGATTGCGGAATGATTGTACTGACGGATCGATCGAGAAGGGGAAGCATCTAGAGTTTGCGGTATCTTTCCGTTTGGAAATCAGAGTTTCTTGAAGAGGATGCGGGGACTTGGGAGTAGGACATCGATATACCGATAGTGTCATCTCTTTCACCGAGGAGAGAGTGGACGGAAATGTCACTTCATACGTGCGGATCGTCTCAACTAAAGTGCCTAATTCCTGGAAGGATCTCTTCTGATGATACAAAAGAGAATTGATAAAGCTACCAAACCTTTCACGATGAATTCTATCAGTAGACTGGTGGCGCTGCAGGCAGACATTGCGAGGTTTGGGCCGAGTTTGGAAGATGTGGAAGCGTGCATCAAAGTGTTGAATGAAGGGTTGCTGCAGTTCATGACAGAGAAAGCAAGCGTGATGCTAAAAGCAGATGGAATGATGTTGAATTACATGTTCGACAAGTATATCCAATATCAGAACAAGAAAAAGACATAAACATTACAGCTGGCATGACTTCTTCTATTCTTTCTTCTTCTATTTTCTATGTTCCTGGATGAAATTGTAAAACTTTTAAGTTATTGGTTTTGCAACCATTACTTAAAGTCATGTGGAACCATTCTATTAGTTAAGTGATACATGTGTCACTCAAGGAGAAGATAGTTGAAGATGATTGCCAAATGTCATCTTTACTTGTTATTTATATAATTCGGTTTGAGTTTTTCATTTGTACTTTCCCTCTTACATTCTATAAGTAGGAGAAGAACCTCCGGGTTAATGATCGATCGAAATTTGTAAGCAGCATCTTGTGTTCTAGACTTTGTCTTTGACCCCGAGAGCCACTTAGAGCAAAAGAATACAAAGAAGCGGGTTTCCGATAACTTTGTGTCACGGTGTACTTTGTTTCTTTTTTTAATCTTAGATCTCTTAAGAAACTTTGTGTTATTTTAGATCTAATCTAGAGCTGCCTTTTTTTTATAATTATGTGTGTCATATCTATTAAGTTTCTTGTATGTGCATGCGAATTAGCCTGCTATCTACTAATTGGGATTCACATCTTCCCCATTTCTTCTTTGTATTCCCTTTACTTCCTTCTTCTATAAAATACTTCCTTTCTTGAACAAATTGCTTACTTGTTTGTAGAACTTCTTCGTTATGGTTCATGAACTACGTGGTTAAAGTAAAACCCCGATAAATAATAACACAATTTTATTGACAAATCGACACGGGAGCCTCACCGGTTAAATGAGGGGGATTTATCTCATGCCTCGCCTAGGTTTGATGCTTATGCGAAAATCTAGCCAACAAGTATGTTTGCCCCAATGTATTGTGGCTAAGATTCATCAATGGAAGATGAAGTCGATGAAGTCGAGGCAAAATATGAAGGAATTGAAATTGAAGAGTCGCATAGGAAATATCATAAAAATAAGTGACAGAAAATATGAAGAAATCAATATCGAATGTCTAATGGAAATGATCGTCATCAAGGATAAAAATCAACAGAGGAAACCATATACAAAGAAAGCAAACAAGAGCTATGTAAAATAAGGAACTATGTGCAATCAATAGATAACACTTGGTTAATAAATGTGCATGATTAGTTATATAGCTAACCTATAACATAATCGCACCCCGTAGATTCATTGTCGTAATCATTATATTAATAATGTATATGTATCAGCGTTACACGTCATGGTCGTAAATTGTCATAATCATTATTATACTAATGAGTATATGTATCATCGTTAGCCACAAGATCTAAATGAAAAGACCGTTAAAACTCTAGAAAAGATAACTCTTTGTTATCATCGTCCCATGTCATCTTCTAAGTATAATCATAGTGTTTTATTAAACCACTATGCAAATGATATGATCCCATATCCTCGACATGGGTTTTAAGCACAATCATTTCTAAGTAATTCGTTGCTCATATGCTCGAGGTTTAATAGCTAACGTTTGCATTGGTAATGCTTTAGGCATGATAGTAGTTTTAACATGATGGGTATAATAGAGTGTCGGTTCTGCAGTAGGTACTTCATTTTCATGCACAATTTTCATGATCTGTTGAATTCGAATTGTTCACATTTCAGGTACAACCGAACAACACATCGTATAACATATTGTCAACACTACATGAAACTAAACTAAAACATGTGAACCTATGTTTCCAAGATAGAGATACGGATTCGAGTTCATTATCGGGTTCGAGACGTTGATACATTGATTTTAAAAACCCTTGTAACGATACATATATATTTATAAGCACAAATAGCACAAGACATTTCTATTGTGTGTACATAATGGCAAAGCTACATTCATACAAACGAAAAACTAATAATCAAGTCAAACAAATTGTATTGAAGCTTCTAGTGTGGAACATATTCCTTGTGAATTAACAAAGTCTTATAAAAAACAACCAACACGATCTATTGACATTTTTTCCCTATCAATTCAATGCACTCACCAATATGCAAAAAAGTCTATTTAGTTGTGAAATTGTTCTATTTGTTAGATTGTAAATCAACATGTATCTTGAAATTGCAGTTTAAACAAGTACATGCAAAATAATATGGAGTCTAATTTGAATAAACACATACATAGTGCAAAGAGTAACCTTGTAGTAAAGCTTATGAACAAATTTCAATCTAGAATTCACTATAGATCAATGGTAAGTTTCCAAGATGATGGCATTCATAGAACAAAATATAAGATAAAAACCAAATATTTGTCTAACTCTACTTTTGTCTAGGATTCAATTTTTTGGGCATTGACCAAGTCAACCTTTTCTTATGTTTCCCATTGTCCCACCCTACGGGTACGTCCCAAATATCTCACAAACATACCCGGGATGTATCCATACCGTGCAGAGACGAAATTATACATGGTACGTATCCAAGGGTACTAATGGGGGATGGCAAACCCTGCTACACAACTTTGAACCCATTGTGACGACCCAACAGTGGTTGCATGTACCATAATAATTGTGGTAGTGAATGTTGGTCTTACCTATAGTGTCCAAGGTTATTGATAAATTTCTTTGCACTCACTATTATACTAGAGCCATTATCTATCATGGTTTGTTGTGCTTTTGTGTATACATTCCATAAGAGGTTGTATGGGTGGTGGTCTATCACATAATTCATCATTGGAAATTTCACTATCATAGAACACAATGAGAGAAGGTTCAATCTTCATTGTTTCTGCAACCGTGATCACACAAACAAATTTCTCAAGTTGGTGATCATTGGAGTTTGACGGTTGGTCCTTGTCATTTATCGACAACTATTGTCTTGTTGATCTTGAGATGGGATACCATGTTTTGGAAGATGATTTGTAAAAACTTTCCAGTGCTCGTTAGGTTGAGCTATTGTTTAATACACTATTAATACCTTTCACTTGAACTTGACTACAATTAGGTCCTAAATCTTAAGTTTCAAGGAAGTGAATCTGCTAAAGACTTTCAAGTGTTCATAAGGCTCAGCCACAAAGTTGTTTAAAACATTATTAATACATTTTACTTGAACTTGACTATTTTAAAGTAGGTCCTAAATCTTATGTTTCAAGGTAATGGTCTTTCTAAAGACGAGCATAATTAGAGGCAAACCCTCATTCGGTGGATTTTCTTTCAAAAGAACAACCAATACATTTAATAGGTATCTTGGCATTTGAGTGGGCCACAAACATCCTTTGAAAATAGGGTTTCAATTAACTAGTATTTCAAACCTTTCTACGACACTTACATCCTTTTCAGCTTTTACCAAGATAGGGTTTTAATTAATTTTAGCTCGGGAAAAAGCCTATTTGAATTTTATTTTATTATCGTTGATTTCTATAAACGTTTATGTGAACCTTAATGCAAATGAAAATTGTACAAGCTCTTTGTAATCTATTATTTTTAGTAAATGATTATGTACATTTATCGAGCCAATACAAAAGCAATTACACAAATCAGTTTTCGCAGATTTTTATCCATACAAGTTTCTTTTGATTTCACAAGGTAGCAAATTTTGTATGGAGCATTTTATATAGTGGACCCAAAATTGAAGTTTGGAGAAAAATATGGTCAATTACATTTATAAAAATAGTAATATTTTCATTTTTTTTAAAACCCTACACTATAGAAATTGAAAATTCTTAGTTACTCAAAAAAGAAATTAAACATTTCCATCAAAGAGATCACGGGGACAACTGCGTTTTTATACAAAGTGAATTGAAAATACGGAAAATTTATATGAACCCACCATATTTGGTCATTATGGATGTGTTACACAAACACTTAAAGCCCGAAACCCACGGGTAAGTAAGCGAAGCGTCTTGCCTACATAGATTTGGAGGCATGATATAACACAATAGCCAAAATGGCATAGATCATTGAAAACAAGGGCACGAAGAATAAACCAATGATACTTGAAAAGAAATAGAAGGGAAACCATTTATTACAAACATAATATCCTAGCCAACTTGTTAGAAATGGAAATCTATTTTCAAACAAAATTTTAGGAATTGTCTTACAAAAGTTATCTATGAGAATAAAAGTATCCAAATTGTTTATGGAAACATCTATTTAAAATAAAATGCTATTAATCATATTTACCACATTCGATATCCGAACCCCAATGTTGGATTTTGCAAGGCGTTTAGACATTTTTAGTCATTTTAAAGTTTAAATGTCAAAATACAACCACTTTTGAAATATAACCATCATGATTGACAGATAAACATATAATTTAAACATCAAAATGACATGTATATCCAAAATTTGACCGTCAATATATATTAAATTTGTGAATATTATGACAAATATAACATAAATGAAAATGGAAACTTTGGAATGTAAATAAAATAAAAATAATAGAATTATCTTAATATTTTATTACTAAAATATAACTATATGCATATCTCATTGATAAAATAGAAGTATACATTATTTTTTATTTTTAACTAGTTTTGTTTGATTTCTTTTTTAGATTTATTAGATTTCTTGTTTAGCTGTATTTTATTGATTTTGATTTGTAATTAGTTTTTTTATTTTTTATTTGTTTGATTTCTTACAAATAAAGATTGGATAATAAACTAGATGCATTTGATTTGGGATTTTGTATGAAAGGTGAAATATGAAGATTGGCCAAACATTCCTAGAAGTTAGAAGTTGCAAGTTGGAAATGGAACTCATTTTTTTTAACAAAATTGCTCATTTCTATCATTTTCTTTAAAAGTTTATTTAAATTGTAATTTGCAATTTTGTTTTAATATTCTCATTAACTTTAATGATGTTTATGGATTTTCAAAATTGATTAGTGCAACATTAATTTTTTTGAGAAAAACTTAAAATGTGAAAAACAATGAATTTGATTAGTCCAATCTATTATCCATAATTAAATAAATGTCACATAACTATGAGAATATTACGAAGAACACCAATATCCATATAAAAATTAACTCAATTTATGTAATTTGTAATAATTATTATAAAAACAAATTTGACATGCATATTAAATTTTAAACGTCAAATGACATCCATATAATTTTCTAGACTCACCAAACAATTTTACTATGACGTGTAACATTGAACGTCAAAATCCAATACTTCGTCGTAGGACAAAAGAATCCAAAATCCGAGTTCCTCAAAAGTTCAAAAATACCGTTTTAATATATATACATATAATTTATAAATATAGAGACACACATAATAAAATAACTATATTAATAACTAAATATTAATCACTTGAGAAGGGGAGTAAGGGAAATAAGATGGTGAGGTGGATACCGCCTTTAGAGGGATGGATCAAGCTAAATTTCAATGAAGTTGCAAAAGGCAATCTAGATAATGCAAGGTGTGGATGTATCTTCGGAACTCCGATTGCCAACCTATTTTGGCCCTAGCCTTTGATTGCAATGTTTCTTCTAATAACTTTGCAGAAGGTATGGCTCTTCTCTTTGGCTTGCTTGAAGCAAAGAAGAGGAATTGGAATCAGCATCTGGATTGAAGGGGATTCTAAGGCTATCATTGATATGGCTCAAGGGCGTTCTCTTAAGGCCTGGCATTTGAAGTCTATTTGTTTGAATATTAAGGAAATTTTTCCTTCCTTTTCAGAAGTAAATTTTCGCACACAATGAGGGAAGACAATAAGGTGGCGGATGGTTTGGCGAATAGAGGGGTTGGTTTATGGGATAATCTTCAATTAAATTCCCAATCTTGGGATTCGAGCTTCCCAAATGATATTCAAGTGCTTTTGGCAGGGGATGCACGTATGGCGTCGGTTGAAGGGGGTATATGATTGTGAAGGTCGCCTTCTAATTATTTCCTTACCTCTTGGAGTGATGTCGATTGAGTTGAAAGATTTTGGCAGAGATTTAGGGCTTTGGCACGCATGAAGTTTTTATTGTTTTGGGTGGAGGTGTGTGTATTAAAGGTTGGCCGGTGGTGAGGTAATGTTCATCCCTCGCGTCTTTTCCCGGCCTAGTCCGTTGGTTCTTCTTCCCTTCTGGTTCAAATTTGCTTCCTTTTCTATCTGCATGGTGTCGGAGGAGGGTCTGGCGGCAGGGCCTAGCCGGAAGAGGCGTCGGGCTCTAACTGGAGAGTCCTCGGGGATTCTTTTGCGGATTGGATGAGCGGAAGAATAAAAATGCTGCGATGCATTGCTGGTTGGAGAAAGTCTGGACGGTGGCGGAGAGTTTTGAAGCGAAGGACGAAGAGGGTGCCATCTGCAATATGACGCGGAAGCTCATGCTGGATCCTGGCCAATCGGTTGGTCGTCGAAATGTCTTTGAAATAGCGCAGGGTTTGAGCGCAACGAATATTCTATCAAATTTGTCGAGCCAGTTCATTCTGCATAAGGAGCTTGGGGATTTGGAGGAAAGGTTGGTCAAT
Source organism: Taxus wallichiana var. yunnanensis (assembly GCA_018340775.1). Classification (NCBI taxonomy): domain Eukaryota; kingdom Viridiplantae; phylum Streptophyta; class Pinopsida; order Cupressales; family Taxaceae; genus Taxus; species Taxus wallichiana. The sequence goes on from CM031236.1 coordinate 144,480,858, forward strand.
ATGCAATACCATATACATGTTATGGCGCCCGGATTCGTGCTCTTTCATGTGGTTTGGAGGCCGTGGGTGAAAATTAGGGTTTGAGGCTTCCTGAGAAAGCCAAAGTGGAGATGCCTGAGTGTTGTGTGGGTCACTCTCCCTCTTCGCCGCTCCATGGTGACTCGAGGTGGAAATTCTCGTCGAGAAGTCGTTTGCATTACCGACATGAACTATAAGCTCTCGGTCATGTTGCGTTGACCAGTGCATATTGAGTGGAGATTAGCCATTGGGTCTCCATGTGGATGTTTTACACATTTTTACCATACTTGGAATTAGAACTGGAAGAGAGAGAATTCAAGGTCCTATCAACTCCTTTTTAAGGGTTGTTCTCCTGCTTTGTTGATTCGATCAAGAATATCCCACCTTATATTATTCCCGACTCTACAAATAGTTCGACATAGAGTCAACTTCTAAGGTGCCGGCATGTTTGCCTTGGATGAATACTCATTTATTCTTTGGCATTTCTTGGACATACAATGGTAATAATCGCAAGTCAAGGGAATCAAAGAGCACACAATGACCTTCAAGTGATGCTAGAGAAGAGAAGGAAGGATGGTAACACATCAATCTAAAGAATGTCCTCCCTAATTTTATTTTACTTTTTGCATTCATCTTTTTATATTCCAATTAGCAAAATTTCATTTGGATTATACTCTTATGAACAATGTAATTTTTAATGGACCGGCTAGGAATCTAATCTAGGACTTTCCTGTGACTATGCTTGCCATGCCAAGATGCTCTACCACTTGAGCTACCTGCACTTTTGCAATCTAAGTGTGGATTTTTCTTCTAACACGACCCGCTCAAGCCACACTTGTTGTCTTGGAACTTCTAGAGTGACCATGATACCATTTCACTTGCAATGGACCGTATAATATTCAAACCGAGGTCAATATTGTGCGGTTAAAGGCTTTCCCATGATCCACAATTGTGAAGCCATGTACATAATTTGCATTTACATTCAACACAAAATTCAAATCCTCGTTGATAGGGACATTTTAAAGGTGTATTCTTTTGTGTGGTAAATCCCGTATGAGGTTATGGGTTGCCTTTAGTACTATACTTGAGATTTTTATATATGGGTCACACTCGACTGTACCCCATAATCATTAAACCACAACCTTTCCACATGTACGTTGGAGTTATAGGTCAACTTATTGTGGTGAGGGGGCTGAACTTGAGCCATGCTACTACCGGTACTTCTGATTATTATTACACCCCAACCCCTTGGATAATTGGCCAGATTTTTCCATGTTGAGTCAATTTTTACCCCTTGAACAATTGGCTAGATTTTTCTGCTCTAAGTAAATATTATTGAGAACTTGATTTCTTCATTTGAATCACACTTAACTTGATTCCCTGATCACTTGGTGCACAAATGCTCCTCCTCTGTGTTTTTATACTAGGAGGAGAGGGAAGGCTCGTGGAAGAGGACATGGACAAGGCCAAGGCTATCAGTGGACTTGGACACCTCAACCTTATCCAATACATGCAGGAGGGGCACCTAAAATACCTAAAATCTGTACCGATTCACCACTTTGAAAAGTCTATTCTTGTATCCTTGTGCAATTGGACCACACCTACGTCCTAGACTTTGAATCAGACAAATCGCTACCCGAGACTAAAGCCAAAGTCAGAACACGTTGCAGTAAAGAGGTGGTTGGGTGGTCACATGCGGCTGTGAACGGATGCATCAAATGATGCTTTTACATGTTCACAAGTGGTTCACTTGACACGTATCTGCAGGCCTTTATTGTTAGGACCTATTTGGAGTAGATCAGGAGAAATCTGATGAGATAAAGATAGAATTTAGGGTGTCTTCATCCTAAAAAAGCATTTTAGGTTAAATAATTGATTGCTAGGGACCCACTTGGCATGAATGGATTGTGATCAAACCCATTTGAAAATTGTTCTCCCCTCAGTCTTTATCTGACTGTGCTGCACAACTTGGACTCATTGACGGGAGATTTCTTGGGTATACCAATTAGGAGGGCTACATTGTGTGTCTGGATCATCAGCTCCATGGGAAGAACCAAACTGGCTCCTTTCTCTTGATGATATTGTTTCAATGGATTTCCTACTCAAATACAAACTCAAAGGTCTTAATCTTTCTCCCATGGAAACTGCTAATCACCTCTTTTTTTTGAAAAGAGAGTGCACAGCCCTCTGTAATGAACCAACAGTTTACAAATAATTGTCAGTTTTTATCACCATAACTTCTTGGACTTAATTCCTCTTCTTTCCTCATGTTGCAGCAGCTGGCTGCTTTCTATCAATGATTATTGTATCATTGCTCTCTCCTCTACAATGACACCAGCTACAAGCTCTTCGTCGTTCAGTACTAGAGCTGCATATTGCCTCCTTTTTTAATCAGAATAATGGTAAAACCTTCGCGACTGCATGGCCATTCTTTTTAAATAACTGGAAACTTGTATTTCATAATCCTTCTTGACTTAATTCCTCTTCAGTTTCCTCAAGTCTGAAACATCTTCTTTGACATCAGGTAAACCTGCTATAGCCCACCCTCGTGTTGCAGCAGCTGGCTGCTTTCTGTTAATGATTATTGTATTATTGGTCTCTCGTCTACAATGACAGTAGCTACAAGCTCTTCATCATTCAGTACTAGAGCTGCATATTGCCTCCTTTTTTAATCAGAATAATTGTAAAACCTTCTCGGCCACAGGACCAATCTATCTATATAACTGGAAACTTGCATTTCATAATCCTTCTCGACTTTGTTCGTGAAAAGCTTCCCCAAGTTTGAAGCATCCTGTTTAGCAGCAGGTGTTCCAAATTTGGAAATCCAAACCCCATCTGCATTAGGAGCCTTCCATCCTCTAGCTACATTCATTTTCTATTTTGTTCTTAATTTTGACTGCAATTAATTATTCTATTGCCATCTGGAATAGTGGACCTATTATGCATAATTTAGACGAAATTGGTTGCCCAGGGGGTTCTCTTTGTCAAGCATGGACTGAAATTGATCATCCGTGTTGCCATGCGGTATCCCTTACAAGTTGAACATTTGAAAGTGGGCCTGGAATATGGTGGTGTGTGTTAAATGTGCAAACAGATTATTTTTCATAATTATTCTTATGCAATAAATTATGTTTTTGCTCTGGGGCTGATGGTTGTGGTTGTATCATATGAGAGGCACTAAAGCTGTGCCAAAGTACTGTTGCCCCCTCCTTACATCATGTTTACATTCTGGTTTTCACAAACTTTGAAAACATCAATAACAAGCAGAGAGCGTCGCTATCTTATTTATTAGTAGCAGAAAGAATGATCAAGTGAATTATAACGCGCAAGTGAAACAGTTTGCTTGATATTCGTCGATCTAAAGAAAATGACAGAAAGTTTCTTCTGGATTCTTTTACCGCAGATTTTACATTTCACTTCTTCACTGATCTCATTTTGCAGATTCTTGCATACCTCGTCCAAAGCATGGGAGATGTGAGGGAGGCAGGCTGGTGGGGGAGAACATATAAAGAAGACAGAGAGCTTGATAAAAAAGCTCAGAAACTTGTATGTTGAATTTTTATTTGGCAAGCAATATCTACTGAAGTTTCTATACTTACATGCAAAATCCCATATATTATTAAAGGTTTTATGTTCTGCTTGATGTGCAGGCACACCGGATCAAAGACTATGGTTGTGGATTATTTACTCAATTAGTGTGTAATGGAGCTGGGATATTTTGGGTCAGGTTCACAACTTGATTCCTTGAATTTTAGGTTGTTCATGTCTAGTCTCTTGGCAGGAAGACCTCATAGGAAAATTAGATCCAAAAGGTCTTACCAGGATAGCTAACAACTAGTTGTACTTATCATAAGAAAGTATACGTTGTTTAGAGCCAGTTAATGTTTCAACATTCATTTTAAACTGTAATAACTGGGTGCTTTCTTTGGGCTTTCAGCTCCCTAGGGAGAACCTGAGACAAGAACTCAATCAGCTTGACCTAATGGAGCAAATTCAATCTGAAGGTTGATGAGATACCATTTCTGCAAGAGAAGGCAATGGAGATCATATATGGCTCATTTGAGATAAATACAATACTTTAATGGGTTTGTAACTTAATTGAAGTAATTTCCAAGGGCATTGGCTAATGGGAAATTGTCTACATTTGACTATCAGTTGTAAAAAAGCACATGACTTAAGTTTCGTATTTTGCTCAGGTCAGAGGAATTTAAGTGACCTGAATGGTTGGAAGAAAAGTATAAACCACTAGGGTGTCGTACTTGAGAATGGATCTCCAATAATTATTTGTTAATGTTTGTAATTTTTCCAATGCTACATTTGATTATCGGTTGTAAAGAAGCACAAAACTTATGTTTCATATTTTGCACAGGTCAGAGGAATTTAAGTGATCTGAATGGTTGGGAGAAAAGTATAAACCACTAGGGTGTCGTACTCGAGAATGGATCTCCAATCATTATTTGTTAATGTTTGTAGTTTTTCCAATGCTATATTCTCCAAGCATGATGTCAGTACAATTTATTTAATCATTTTAGTACTTAGATATTTGTTGGAAATCCTCTATTTATTCAAAGGGCCATATGTTAAAACAATCTTCAGGTCTTGGCAGGTTCTAGACTTTTGTGCATATTATATCAAAGAAAAAAGATGATAGCTAGAGCTGAGCATCTGTATCAGCAGGTAAAGATGAATCTAGATTTTAATCCCTTCCTTTGATCAACAGCTTGATTATAATTGATTTTTTCCAAAATATAAGCCATCATAACTGAAGTAAAATAGTCCATAATATACCTTATCTTTTATTTGTCAAAAAAGTAGATGAATCTATAAGCATCACATGCACTTTTGTGATGGGTTGGTAACCTCTTGAGATTTCCTCCAGCCTCGTGTCTGCTCATTAGTTTCTTAATATTGATCTCATATGCCTGCAATTTAGTTACTTAGCTCAGGTTCTGGAATGTTATGTTTTTCATGTCTTTTTATTTTCACAATCTGGTGCCCAAGTGTTGTATTATTAATAAAAGGACACAATGCTCTGATTAATCAAATGAGCTTTCATTTAACACGTCCGCTTATGATACACTTATTGGGTGCCTAACTTGATTTTCGGCAAATTGCATTAGGGTTACTCTTTGTATGTATAGGCAAACTGCATTAGGGTTATGTTTGCTAGTTGCCTCTTATGTATTGGGTTGATTGAAGCGTATTATTTATTCCGAGTACAATTTTATCTTGAGCAAAGCATTTGTTGGTCAGTTGTAAGCTTGTACTTTCCGACATTATAAACTCCAAGTTGCATGGTACAGTATCTGGTAGATCTCTAAGATATGGAAAATATAAATATATAAAAGTAAATGAGAAGGAATACAAAATAGTAGAGAATTCAAAATACCATTCGCAATTTTCAACTGGTAGCTCTCTAGGATATGAAAAATATAAATATATATATATATATAAAGGAAAGGAATACAAAATATTAGAGACTTCAAAATAACATTCATAATTTTGGAAATATAACTAAAAATAGTGAAGCAAGACTGTAATAAAAATAGTGAGAAGTGAGAATATTAATGAAAATAGTGAGAAGTGAGAATTTTAATGAAAATTATGAAGTGCCTTGATGATGGGTCATGAAGCGTGGCTTGAAACATCAAAGTTCTCAAACTTTCTTTTTACAACGATTTAATTTGAAAAAAATCAATCTTTATGGACTGGAAGCTTGTCTTTAAAAATAGTGGGGAAAAAAACTTGTTTTCAGGCCTTTTTAAAAATTGTGTTGTATATGGGCCCTAGCATATTCAAATGTGTGCTGGATACACGGGTGTAATGTATCTAAACTTTCGGGGTCAGTGGCTAATAGTTAAAAGCATAATTATGAAGCAAGCAGAAGGACATTTGCTAACAGCTATAAAGGGAGGATGTTGGAGTTGCTTTTGGATGAACCACTTTACTGGCACAAGTCCAGTCTAACGTGAAGTCCACTACTAAAAAAAAACACATTGGTAAAACACATTTGAGCAGATTTAAAGGATATGGTACCATGTCAAAGGCTTGGACATAGGGTGAAGGAATTTTGTGTGTTCTTTAATATACATTTGGTTCACACTTCCTCTAACTTCTCTTCTTGTTTTAATTAAATAAAACAAGGGGTTTTGTTGGGGCCCTGACCGGTGCAAAATTAAAAGTGACATATGGGAACATGGAAGAAGGGGTGACCATGCATAGCAAAAAGCCTGTTTTCTATTGAGAGAAGATCCATGGATTGGATTCAGGCCACAAGAAAGACGATAAATGCTTTTCCTTTAAACCAGAGATACAGACCAATAGAAAGCTGGCCATAACCAAGAGGTATTGCCAAGTCCAAAAAGATACCGAAACAAGACACCAGTCCCATCAATGTACAGTTGCTGGTAGCATCTACATCAGTCCTGGCAGGCACTACTGCAGAACCTCCAACTACGCCACCCTCCATCATTGCATTCGAAGACATCTTTGTTCTTTTTCAGATGATTGAAATCAACAGAAGAGAACTAGGGACCATAGAACTTTTCTGTAAACAAGATAAAAACTCGGTCCACTTCCGTTTGGCAGCGAGAACGTAGCCAGCATCAGCAGCCATGCTAGTGCACATATCCATGCCCATCAGCTCAAAGAGAACTAGGGACCATAGAACTTTTCTGTAAACAAGATAAAAACTCGGTCCACTTCTGTTTGGCAGCGAGAACGTAGCCAGCATCAGCAGCCATGCTAGTGCACATATCCATGCCCATCAGCTCAAAGAGTGTGCATGTTGGACCATTACCAATAACCAGGATATCAATCTCATCCTTCATCAAAATCCGCTACTTTGTAGTCCAACCCCCAACCTTATGGGGGAATTTACCATAATGGGACTTCACTTTGGGGGCAGTTTTGTCTGGGTGCACCATGGATTTCTGAATGTGAGACTTCAGACTTGCAGCCTTCCAACTAGACTTTCCAGTCTTAAAAGAATGAGAATTCACAACAAAAGTTTACATAACCGACGAGTACTCACCATTTTTTGGCCTTGGCACGTACTTGCCCTGTAATCTCGCAAGCAAAAACTGCCAAGTTTTGCATGAAAACTTGCCCAAGTGCTCTCCAAAGACTCAGCAAACAACGCTATTTTTGGCTTATATAAGCATCACTTTTCCTCACTTGTAATCACACAGCTATTGAGCATCCTTTGCATGAGTTGAAGAGTTCAATGACAATCATCATTAATTCATTAAACTTATCAGCTGGCTGTTGTATTTGCATGATGATGCAATTTTGTACTCTATTCGTATTCAAATCTAATAGAAAATACTTACCCAATGTTTTATAGACTCATTTGATATACCTTGTAACTATATTTTGCATAAGATTTATGCTTTCAAAGAAATTTGGATGTATATTTAAGTTGTTGAGTATTGTCAAATATTGCCGAGTCAAAAAAACCTGGGTCTGCCGAGTATTGGCCGAGTACATGTGAACTATGTTCACAACTGAGAGCTTGTGCAGACCAACGTCACAGAATTTTACACTGTTTTCCAAGAAAGGAAATTTGCGCTCCCATTGTTTACTACCAACAGATTTTCCAATCTTATTTCCTTTTGAGGAGGGCACCAATCAGGCAAATCCTCCACTAGTGCTTTAGGAGAGAATGGAGCATTTTCCTTGATTTGTTAAGACAGGGCTAGAGATGAACTGTATATCTCCCAAATCACCTTCTGCTCCTCCATCAGCAGGAGGGCAGAGGGTGGAAATAATGATTTGAAAATGAACTTAAAAATATAGAATGCAGGAGAAATATCAACCAACTTCCCAAGGAAAGCAGCCTTCCCTTCATTGATGCCCTTGCAGCCTCTCCAGTCTTAGAATGTGCTGAACCAAGTCTTCCACAACGCTATCAACAATGAAACATGAACACTGCCATCAAGAATAAAACATGACTGTAGGTGCGAAGAAGAGACTGACCCTCCCATTGGTTGAGAGGATTTAGAAGTGACAACCTTGGTCGCCATGGATGCTCAACCAGAGTGAGAACTGAAATTAAGAGGGCAAGGAAAATATCAAAATAATGAGGGATAAGGCCAAAAAAATCAATGGGAAGAAAGTGAACAAGGAAGCATGGGAAGAATAAGAGTTTGGTAATAAGGGTATGCACTGCCCAAGGTTGCTAAAGAGAGCCACACACTGCAAGGAGTGTCAACCATCACCTTTTCATACACCAAGGCATAGCCATTAGTCACTTCTCATTATGATGTGACAATGGCAATAAGTTAAATTTTAGAATCCACTTTGGCGAATAATTCGAAAAAAAATCATATGATGAAGTGGCCACAAAAATCTGCTAAATTCAATATTTCTTCCTCAAGGCCAATCTTTCTAGACATCCAAAGCATTACTCAATTTCCCTAACTTATCGGAATATCAACACTTCCAAGCCTGACCATTCGGACAGGAGAGAACTTTCGACTTTTGAGAAGATGCACAGAATTTCTCCCGCATCAGTTAAAAGATCTATTGATCCATTGGGATAAGGAAAATTAGTCCACTTCATCATCTGACCTGAGCAAACACGGTTTCAGTCAGAAACAGGGCTTCAAGAATAGTATTTCTTTCATGGTGATGAAATTGCCGCTTCATGTAGAGGAGTTGGGAAACTTCTGCAAAAAGGTGAAACTGCTGCTGTAGATGCAAAACTGCCGGTGCCTGCGGAGTGGCGGTTAGTGGTTTTGAAACCGCCGGCTTGCCCACTGTAACTGTACATGTACAGTAACGGCAAGGGGACGGTGTCTCTTACATTCTAGGACGGTTGAGGATTCATTGGTGCATGAAAGGACATCTTTGAGCATGATAAATGGCAGTTACAAGTTCAAAGATTCATTCATTGGGAGTGCGAGTGAAAGAGCTTGTGTTCGTCTATAAAATGGATTTGAGCAAAGGAACAGAGAGGAGTTGAGAGAGCAAGAGAGTATGTTGCAGTTGTACCTGTTCTATTAAACTCTTTGTAATCCAACTTTGGCCATAAGAAGATTGGGAAGCTGGGAATTACCACTTCCAACTGCTTTTTCCTCCTTGAGGTTTTACAAACAAAAAACCTTATGTCCTTGTTGTCTTCTTGGTTTATGCTTACCGCAGTTACCAAGTCCAAAAAGCCAGATTTGTTTGAAAGGGCAGAAGAATCCAAAAATTTGGAAATCATGAAAAAGTTTGGAAAACTCCTATGCGAAATATATATATATATATATATATATATATATATATATATATATATATATATATATATTATACAAGCATAATATATAAAATGTTTATATATTGCTATTAAACAATATAAGATTGTTATCGTATGGTGAATTCTTGACACATTATGTTGTCCAAGTAATCAGAGCTTCCTAATTAATTGGTGTCCGCAGTAAGTTGTGCAATACTATGGACACGAGCTTTAGTATCAAACTCGTGATTATCTTTCAACTAGGTGAGGTATATCTCCCTTTTTAATATTGATAGAAACCTGACAAATCTTTATGCATTTGAAGTGCAACGATGAAAAGGAGAAAATACAATTCCACTATCTAGAGGCTACTTGATGATGGGTTTATGTAATCTCTCTTTTTGGGCACCCTCGCAAAATGGGGCAAGAGCTGAGAAATACAACTTAAAAATCAGATTAGTGAGCTGTTGTAGATGACTGATATAAGCTCTGCAAACTGCAATTTATGCCCTTCCTAGGGCAGCGACCTCCTTGGGAAAGTTAAACCCTTCAAAGGTGGGTTAAACCTTGCTAAAACATTTCGATTCTTATGCCAAAAATTATTAAATACTCTCAACAATCACAATCAGCTGTTAGAAATCAGAATTGAGCCTGGAAATAATTAATTTTGGAAACCCTTAACCAACGAACTTCAACAAGCTTGGAAAATTAGTAATTCACCTCCAAAATTCATGAAACTTGAGATCTTGGCTCTTAAAAATATGGAGAATAAGATAATACACTCAAATTAACCAATTTACCACCAGCACATACCACTTTTCCCTCCAAGGTGGGTTGCTCCACTCAAAAAGGGAAGATAACCAACAAACTCAAAGAAATACCAACAAATAATGATAACTTTATTACAACTTGAATGCCTCTTTGCCAAAATGCAATCGTGGGAGATGGTTTTCGTCCTCCACACAAGCCCTCAATCAAGGGGTTTTGTCCTTGAGAGAGATAGTAAAAGGGAAGATAACCAACAAACTCAAACAAATACCAACAAAGAATGATAAATATATTACTTCTTGAATGCCTCTTTGTAAAATACAATTGTGGGAGAGGGTTTTCGTCCTCACCATCCTTGTGAGAGGGTTTTCATCCTCCACATAAACCCTCAATCAAGGGGTTTTTTCCTTTAGAGAGTAAAAGCGGCTACACTAGCCAACCTTCACCAAGATATAAAATTCATAAAATCAACATATCCCAAACTAATGCCAACAACCTCTATTTATTAGACCACAATTAGACTTGCTTTATTATTATTTTATTTTTCCTTTTTGGAGCCTACATGCTCACCAATATATTTTTATTTTTAATTTATTGTTGGGCACTAGGCTCACCAACAAATACAATGCCAATAAAAGAAACAAACACAATTAAGCACATGATGACATTGTTGGCTTCCTCTAGCTTGTTCCCTTGGACCCATGAGGAAGAAAAATGGGTCAAGGTCTTCAAATGGAATTATCTCGAAAAGGGACATGACAGTCCTCCCCTCTCGAAATTGCTTGTCCCCAAGCAATTGCAAGTACCCGGATCCCAAATAAATCTTAGTTGCTCCTTCTTTGTACTTGCACAAGAAACAAACTTATTCAAGAAAAAATGATCTTCTCCATCATCCTCCTCATGCCTTATAGGCATGATGATCAACTTCCTCTTGTGCCTATCAAACCTCATGTCCTCTCTGTTTGGCTGATATGCATCCATACTATCAATGACACAATTGTAACCTAAGTTGCCGCATTCGGCGAACTTCAAGGAATAAATTCGAAATTCGCCGGATTTTAACAGGGTGGATTAAATGCGTTGAAAATCGCGATTAAATTCGTGTTTATTTTCGGACTTCAATTTTTTCTGTAATACTTCGAAAAACGTGCTTGAAAAGCGTTGAAAATACAATAAAAACTTTTAAAGTTCGGTTTTAGGGTTTTCTGTCCCCGCGTAACGCGTTTTAGGGTTTCTGTATCTTTATTGTTCTATAAAATCTCCTGCACAACATTATTATCTTCACACCATTTGCGTCCGCCATTGTTCGAGGTTGGAAGCGTCTGAGGTTGGAAGCGTCCGCATTTGAACTCGAGCCTGTTGAGCGTCTATAGTAGCGTGACTCGCGTCCACCATTTGTTGCATTTGCGTTTGAGCCTGTGGCTGTAGCCTGGAGAGATTTGCGTCCGCCGGCGCCATCTACGAATCACGGGGAGGTCCGCGACTCCCGCTTGTAACTCTGTTTTTCTATTTGATTTGTTTTTATAAACAAACGTAGGTTAAGGTTAGTATATATTAAAAATCAATGTCTTAAGTTTTAAAAATTTAACGTTTTAATATATTAAATTTTTTATGAATAAAAATATATATTAAATTTATTATTTGAATGGTTAGGCTTACACTGTGTACACATACAGTTTTTCTTTAAAGTTTAAAGTTTTAATAATTTTAAACTATACTAAACTTAAATACTTATCTATTTATTAATTTCTAATATATATATAAAATTTTATAAAATATAGTGACATCTAAAATTATATAATAAAATATGAATTTAAATAATGTATTTTATTATATAAATTATCATTAAATATATAATTTATTTTATAAAAATACATAATAGATCGATAAAAAATATATAATATATTTTATATCATTATGTTATATAATGTATTTTATAAAAAAATGATATATAATATCCTTTGAAAAATTATATATTAGATTGATAAAAATATATATAATATATTTTATAAAAATTTAATATTTTATATCCTTAAATTGAAGGTATTTATATATATTTTAAATCAAAGATTGAAATGTATGATAATAATAATTATCCGATAATTATTATTATCATACATTTAAATTAAATACATGATAATAATTCTTGTATGATTTGATTTTTTAAATTTATTTATTTTTAATTCTTTGTTTATTTTTTTCAAAAAATGCAGGTTGTTGTATTGGTATGGCGCCTCCAAAATCAAATGCAGCGGGATGGAAATACGTGAGCCGCGAGGGTCGGACAAGCAATCTCACGTGCAATTTATGTCAACATTCTTTTAGTGGGACATTGACAAGAGTAATGGACCACCTTCTTGGCATACCGGGTGGTTCAGGAGGCGGTGTTGACGAATGTCGGAATGTCACTCCTGAAATAAAAGCAGAGGTGGAGAAAGACTACAAGCATTCATTAGTTGTAAATCAGCAAAGGGCGCAAAAAAAACAACGAATTCAAGGCGAGCTTTCTAGGCCCAGAGTGCCAAATACTTGTCTCCTCCACCAAGTCCACAAGCTCTGTAATGCCAACATCTAGTACTGGGGCAGCGACACTGAATAGCTTTTGGAAACCTGTTGAAAAAGAGCAAGTTGATGATGCATGGGCTGATTTCTTTTATGAATCTGCCATTCCATTTTATGTCGCCAGGAGTCCTTATTTCAAAAATGCAGTTCAACGCAATCCATTAAATTTGGAAAAGGTTATACAACTCCAGGGTCAGAGGCTTTGAGGACTACACTTTTGAAGAGGTCAAAAAATAGGGTCACTGAAAAATTGGCAGATATTAAAGACTCTTGGAAGTTAACAGGTTGCACCATTTTGAGTGATGGTTGGTCAGACATGTGTCAAAGACCCCTCATCAATGTGCTTGTTTATTGCCCTAAAGGTGTTGTATTTCTAAAAGTTATTGACACCATGGAACACAAAAAAACTTCAGAGTATGTCTTCAACATTTTGGATAAAGCAATTCTCGAAGTGGGTGTAGAAAGTGTAGTTCAAGTTGTGACTGATAATGCTAGCAATTGTGTGGGAGCTGGGAAATTGATAGAAGAGAAGTACCCACATATATATTGGAGTCCTTGTGCAGCCCACTGTATTGATTTACTACTCCACGACTTAGCCAAATTCCCTTGGGTACATGAAGCAGTTCAAAGAGGAAGAACAGTTGCTAATTTTATTAGAAACCATCGCCTCACATTGAGTATCTATAGGAGGCATGCATCTAAGGAGTTGTTGAAGCCATGTGACACAAGATTTGCCTCCTTCTATATCACTTTGAAAAGAGTTGTTGAGCAGAAAGGAGCCCTTCGAACTGTTGTTTGTAGCAAAGAGTGGGAAGATTCAGTTCTTGCAAAAGAATCTAAAGGTAAACAGGTGGAGCAAATCATTTTGAGCTCTAACTTTTGGGAAAATGCAGCCAAGGTCTTAAAAATGTGTGCACCCATTGTTCGTATGCTCCGCATGGTTGATGGCGATACCCCTTGTATGGGCATGGTTTATGAGGGTATGGACCGTTGCAAAGAAGACATCCAGAAGACATTCAATAATGTGGAAGCAGAATATAGTGAGATATGGGATATTTGTGATGGAAGATGGAGGATGATGCATACTCATTTGCATGCAGCAGACATGCTATTTGGAGCCGACACTCTATCACATTGAAAGAGAAAGTGACCGTGAAGTGATGAGCGGGATTTATGCAGCCATTGAAAAGCTTGTTCCAAATCGAGATGTTGCAAAGAAAACTAGAGAGCAACTTAGAGCATACAGGAGAGGGGATGGGTTGTTTGGAACCCAATCAGCAGTAGATGACAGGGAAGACATGGATGGTGATGAATGGTGGAGATTCTATGGAGCAGATACCCCTGAACTACAACATTTTGCAATTCGAGTCTTGAGTCAAGGGGTAAGTGCATCAGCATGTGAGAGGAATTGGAGCAGCTTTGACCATGTTCAATCAAAAAAAAGGAATAGGTTGTTATCAGGAAAACTGGGGACCTTGTTTATGTTCGCAGTAATTTGCGATTGACTATGAAAAAAGTGGCAAAAGATGCATGCACTTCAAAGAAAAAAAAGCTTCAAGATGTCCTACAAGATAATGAAGATGATCTTGATTTTGTTGGTGATGCTGATAGACATGAGGGTGAATCTAGTGATGTTGGTAATGATGATGTTTCTAGTGATGATGAGATTGAGCCAAGTGCTCTAGATGATTTAGAGCTTTTTGATGTAATAAGTAGAACTTAGCCCATACTAGATAGGGAAGTTTGAGATTTTGATCCATCACTTTTTGACAACATTTCGAATATTAGTATGCAGCTGCGAGCACATGTTTTTTGAAGTTTTTGCTTTCAATCACATTATTGTAATAGCTACTTATGAAATCAATGAAATGTGATATTATCTCTCTTTTGAAATGTGAATTTATCTTTTGTTTTTATATATTTAATAAAAATGTATATTTCTCATAGTCGAATTTAATCACGAATTTAATCGCTGATTTTTTTACCAGCGAATTTTTCACGAATTTAATCATCGGCGAATTCGAACACGAATTCGAATTTCTCATGATGTTGCTTGCCAAACTTGAGTTTGCATACTCAACTATGATCCACCTTTCCCGCACCTTGTTTGATAAGGGATAGAGTTCAATTCCCCTTTGCTTAACCTTGTCAATTTTCACCATCATGATCAGCAACTTAAATTCTCCTTTTATAACTTTATTTAGTGACTGAATTTGTGCATGCCCAGCTGTAATTGTGTCCTTCCAATGAGCTGATATATGAAAAAGAGAATCATAATGAAATTCTTCTTGCTCTACTACAATGAATCCTCCATCCTCCAAAACCTTGAATTCTGGACTTTTTAATTTCATTCTCGAAGTTCAGTCCTACATCATGGTGGTTGAGGTTACATTTCCTCAAGATTTGAATCCATTGCAACCCACAAACAATTGTAACTTCAGCTGACTTAATTTCAAGAAAAACATCACATACCTTGCACCTTCCTATGAGATATGACAAAGTGCATAAAGAATATTATTGACATTGGTGACCTTGAAGCCTCCAAATTTAATCATGCTCAACCCATGCTTAATTGTAAGTTCTCCTCGATGACTTTATGAGTGGTGCCATTATCTACGAGCATTACTACTCCATGGCCAATAAAGAAACCAATTACCCGGAAAGTTGGTATGTATGAGTGCTAAACCAAGATGCAAAGGTGTGGGTCATTCCCGGACACTCAAGGATGAGATTACCAATCATATTGATCTCACAATCAGACCTTCTTTCCTTTTTGAAACCCACAATGGTACCAACCCCACATATGCTAAAACAATTTTGGCATTGCACCCAAGCATCCATGCACCTTTTGCTACACCATTCATTTCTTACCTTCTCTTCACTTGGCGCAAGTTGATCATGAGGATAAAAACACAACAAGTATCATGGAGTGGAGCAATGCAACATAGTCATCATACCTGACCAATTGTGCATGGTGAAAACCGAACTGCATTGGCATGTTGGTAGGCAATGAAATTGAAGTCTTTTTGGACCATGAGTTGTCCCTAACCTTCTTACAACTCAGAATTTTTGAGTTAGAATCAACACTCGAAAATATATCAAATGCACCTTACCTCCATGGACTTGCTCTTCCCTAGTGTCATCCTTGAGGGTTCCTTGCAAACCTGATTGGTCTTGGATTGTGGAGGTGAAAACATGGCAGCATCATAAGAAAGAGCACATAGTTATCATTCCTTCCCATTCGTTCATAATATCCACAGTTTTCAAATGGTACAATGATAGGCAATAAATCTGAGTTGTTTCTAGGTCCAGGGCTGCTTACCTTCACTTTATCATTTAGCTTCTTCAAGCTAGTAATGGTACTCATGCACAGGACTTTACTATGGCTGAGTATGTTGATAATTCTCCCACGTTTGACTGTTGTTGATAACAGTCCAACAACTTCACCCATTATTATCCTTGGTCCTTCATGGAGAATTTCTTCCCCTCTCCTTGGCCTCATCAATTTTGTTGAGTTACCCTCAATGCATCCACTATTGTGACCCCAAAATTCTTTTCTATACACATGTATAAGCTGAGATATAATCCAAATGAAAAAAGAAGTGGTTACCTTTACAAGCATACCATGGTCTTTGGAAGGGGGGTAACTTCTCACCAATTCCATCTTGGCCCATGTACATAAAGCAGTCTTCACACAATTCGGAGGTTGCATGAGAGGGTGTATGTGCTCCTTACCATTTAATGTGTTGTCCTTACTACCCCTTGGACTGTCATCAAGGTGTTCCTTCTTCTTGGTCCTTGTTTCTTCAATAATTGGAGCTTCCCCCTTTCGTACTATCTCCACACCTTGATCACCTGTGCTTGGGATGTTTTGTGGCTCTTACCAAGGCCTAATTCTTCATCATTATGTTCTTCATCAATTGTTGTTATAAACAGTCCAACAAGCTTACTGTCATCATGTCTATTTGGGAAATGGGTTCCAACCATCCCTTTCTCTTCACCCTCTTGCTCATCATGCCTCTTTTCAACCCTGAATTCATCACATGCTAAAATAACATCAGTATTCACCAAACAATGATCATTAATTACCTCATAATGTTGTCCTTCCGGAACAACAATGGGAGTTAGGGCTAAATCTCCATCCTCCATGACTCCACCTCCTTTGATTGTTGCTAAGGACATCTACCCAATCCCTCTTACCAAACTGAAATTTAGATTTTTCCTCTCCTCCTAAATGCAGACCTGATTTTTCTCCATCATGTGTGTGACCATTAGGGCTCAAAAATTTGTCATGGGAACTTAAGAAACTTCTACCTTCAAACCCTTCTTCATATGTAGTGTCAAAACCCTTGAGTGTGGTGTCCTTATGGAGCGCTGACTCTTTTCCTTGTTGCTTGGGTTTTTGACCTTGTGCCAATTCCAACTCTCTCTGTTTCCAACTCCACAAACACTACAAAAGGGAGGGCATCCCAGACCTTCTCCGAAGAGCTCTATAGCGAAACATCAAATCTGGAGCCTTGGAAGACTTTGGAGTGGCTTCTTCTTTGATTGCCCTAGCTCCAATGAATTTCTCCACAGCTAGGCTAGGGTGTCTATTGACCTTGTTAATTCTTCTTGCATCTTCTCGAACCTTTCTAACTTGTCTTCCATGTTCTACATGCTGGGAGGAGGATGCTCTAATACCACTGTAATGCCCCTTTTTGGGGACCCTCGGGAAATGAGGCAAGAGCTGAGAAGTACAACTTGAAAATCAGATTAGTGAGCTACTGTAGATGACTGATATAAGCTCTGCAAGCTGCAATTTATGCCCTTCCTAGGGCAGCAACCTCCTTGGGAAAGTTAAACCCTTCAAAGGTGGGTTAAACCTTGCTAAAAATTCTGATTCTTTTGCCAAAAATTATTAAATACTCGCAGCAATCACAATCAGCTGTTAGAAATCAGAATTGAGTCTAGAAATAATTAATTTTGGAAACCCTTAACCAACGAACTTCAACAAGCTTGGAAAATTAGTAATTCACCACCAAAATTATGAAACTTAAGATCTTGGCTCTTAAAAATATGGAGAATACAATAATACATTCAAATAAACCAATTTACCACGAGCACACGCCACTTTTCCCTCCAAGGTGGGTCGCTCCACTCAAAAAGGAAGATAACCAACTTAGTCAAAGAAATATTAGCAAAGAATGATAAATATATTACTCTTCGAATGCCTCTTTGCAAAATACAATCTTGAGAGAGGGTTTTCGTCCTCACCACCCTTATGAGAGGGTTTTTGTTCTCCACACCAGTTCTCAATCACGGGGTTTCATCCTTGAAAGACATAGTAAAAGGGGCTACATTAGTCGACATTCACCAAAATACTAAATTCATAAATCAGCATATTCCAAACTAATGCTACCAACCTCTATTTATAATAAGAGGGTGGCGCCAAGTCTTGGGGCTCTCAAATAAGACCGACCGCAATTAGACTTGCTTTATTATTATTTTCTTTTTCCTTTTTGGAGCTACATGCTCACCAATAACTTTTTTTTTTTATTTATTGTTGAGCACTAAGCTCACCAACAAATACAATGCCGATAAAAGAAATGACACAATATTACACCATTGATGGCATTGTTGGCTTCCTCTAACTTGTTCCTTGGACCCATGAGAAAGAAAAATGGGTCAAGGTCTTGAACCGAATTATCTCGAAAAGGGACATAACAATATATATAGCAAATTGGTGGGCTCCTTCACAAGGTTTATTGTTTGCTTAGCTTTAATGTTTCATGCATATTCCAAACTAATGCCACCAACCTCTATTTATAATAAGAGGGTGGCGCCAAGTCTTGGGGCTCTCAAATGAGGCCGACCACAATTAGACTTGCTTTATTATTATTTTCTTTTTACTTTTTGGAGCCTACATGCACACCAATAATTTTTATTTTTTATTTATTGCTAGGCGCTAGGCTCACGAACAAATACAATGCCAATAAGAGAAACAAACACAAAATTAAGCACATGATAACATTGTTGGCTTCCTCTAGCTTGTTCCCTTCGACCCATGAAGAAGGAAAATGGGTCAAGGTCTTCAAACGGAATTATCTCGAAAAAGGGACATGACAATTTATATAGCAAATTGGTGGCCTCTTCCCAAGGTTTAATGTTTGCTTAGCTTTAATGTTTTGAGTTACCATTGAAAACTAAGATTAAGATCCTTCTCATAACAACTATTAGAGATTCATGCTTCTTAGAGAAAAATTAAAATTCTCGGTTCTCATGATTAAGCTCGACCTATGGGTTGTTATTCCGACAATCCATTTAAGTTTGACAATTGAACAATGCATTACAATTGATTGATTAAAGTTGCATCGTGTTGCATAGTGACATTGTAATTGAGCGAAATATCGTTGTACTGTTTAATTGATTGAGAGGCTAAATTAGCCTATTCTGTTAATATCTGTTTGAAAAGGAAATGAATAAGATGTATTCTATATTTAATCAAGTCTTGATTTGCATCAGAAAATTAAATGGGAAGGTTTCTTTATCTTAATGGATTGTATGATTGGAAACTTATATGGAATAATATAAGGTATTATTAAATAAATAATTATGATGTATTTAAAGAATGATACATGCATATTTACATTATTAATGGTTCTATTGGGTTAAGAATATACTTTGTTGTGTTTTGTAATTAAATACAATACATATATTTAATGGTATGTGTAACTGAAATTACATATGTTTGACTTATATGTATTATGTATTGTTGTTTAATAATTGGATTTGATCCTATTAAGTATTATTCTAGATCTAATACTTTACTAGTGCAAATGGATTAATTATGATCCGCGTAATTAATACAGAAGACTTATTTAAATCTGCAACTAGTAAATATAATGATCGTGATGGAATGACTCTAAACATGCAATTGATATGTGTGAATCCCTTGTTTAGATCCTTAGGTACGAATGCCGATTGTACTACATGGTTAGGTACCCGATGTCATCTTATGATGACTACGGGAAAGGAAATGGACTCGCAATGATGCAAATCATTGCGGAGACGCTTATTCTCCCTTATTCATCCTCGGCCGACATAGTGACACTTACCATACATGCTGATCTGGATTGGTACCTCGTACACGCAACTTGTAACTAATCATAACTCATTTATCTATCTTAATAAACTAAATGAACCTAGTAAATAGGAATGGACATAAATGAATGTTTAAGTTGTCAAATATGAACATAATAAGATGGAAAAGAATCTATATAACTGAACTAGGTGAAGGACAAGTTCCTAATGACGAATGTGCCATCACAGAACCGAGCATGGCATACATGTCTCTAAAACTTTGGCCAAAGTAGTGTAAGTTGTTGATTACTTGTCCCATTCACCAAGGATCTAAGATGTCGGATGCCCGATGGGATTCAAATGATTGAGTTCCAGATATGCACTTAAAAAACAATATTTGATTATCAATGCCTGAATAAAAAGAAAACCAATAATATACCTTGTATACACACTCGTAAAGAATAACCTAGGAGCGATCGGTTACTAATCGACTCATGCAAATGCATTACGCTTATAATGTGATTTATAGAATGGATTCAATTTCATATTTATGCTGGATTTAAGTGTTGGGTATTTAAATCAATGAAGCATGAAGTTCATATAAAAAAATCCTATTTGAGAAGCGTAATAAAGAGGTTGTTACATTTTGGTATTAGAGCGAGGTTGCAGCTCTTGGACTAATTGGGTCCTTACACTAACTAAATTCTTTTTGTTTTCGAAGACAAGATATGGGAAGGATGTACCGTGACAAAAGAACCGGAGGAGATTTTTTTGTAGGTCCAACGGTGCAAAGTTAGACAAAATTCTAGCAATCCTTCGATATACCCGGAACCGATTAGCTCCCCTTGGAGCAGTTTGGTGATGGGTGAAAATGACAAGTTATAAGAAAAACAACTTGAACTTGTTAATAACAATCAGCAAGGGAGTTGTTTGATTGTTGAACTGACTAATGATGACAGATTTCGGATTTACAAATCCAAAGATGAATTAAACCCAAAATTGGGAGAAACATTGGATGATTATGGACCTTCTTCTGATGGAGTGATATTCGGAAAAGCCAATAGGCTAAAACTGAATCAACGAGACATTCCAACTCATAAAAGGAGAAGAATCATAAGAGTGTCAACTCTTCTTCATCAAGGAATGCTAAGAAAATGTGGTGGAAGAAACATAACACAAAAATAGGTATTGACAGGAATACGAATGCAAAAAAGCTTGTTGTAATTACCCGTAAGAAAAAGAAGAATAACGTTGCAGGTGGCAAGATTGGATGTGGTCAAAAGGGACCTGCTTTGGAGGATGTTTCATATGTGGGAGTGAGCATTATGCCAACAATTTTCCTTTGAAGAAGATGAACAAACAGCTGTTGACGATGAACGCTGCAGGACAAACAACCAAGAAAAGGAACAAGTATCCCTAACAAGATGTTGGGAAAGTTGTGAAGGACTCCCTGGTTGGTATAGAACAATACTAAGTAGGATGGAGTTTGTTGTACCTAATGATTAGCTGACAACTAATTGAGAAACCTGATTTTTCTTTGTAGTATGGGAAGAAAATTGTTTAAATTTCAGACCTATGTCTATCAACGTAACATTGATGGTGCTTATCATCTTCACGAAATTAGAATTATATTTAAATGCATTTGGACTTGTGATATATATATTATTTTGACACAAATAAATGATTATTTGGTACGAAGGGCAAACAAGTACCTATAAAATATGTGAAAACAACAAGCCTAAAAGGCAAAGAAAGGAACAGATTAGATGGTGAAGTAATCACTGACAATGAACCAAGGATGAAGATATCCTAAATATAAAAACCATAGATGTATTTGGATAAAACCAACCGGAAAAGGAAAATTGTTCAAGGTGCATTTGAAAGAAATTGAGAATTGCATAGAGTAAAGTTTGTAAAGACAAGTGGGGTAAAGAAACAAAACAGATGGGAAGACTTGGAAAAAAATATAGAAAACAAAATTTTCCTAGTTTGTTTTGTGATATCTACCTTGTTTTTGACTATTTGTATTATATATGAAATAATATTGCATGATATGACTGGTTGTAGAGACAAAAATTATGTGACAATTTTTGTTGTTTGAAAGGCTGTTACAGCCAATAAAATTGAATTCAGACTTGGAAAATTGCAGGTTTTTGATAAAAATGTTGACTGTTCTCTTGTTAGATATAATTTGGGATTTGATTATTTTGATTGCATTAATGAGTGAAAATCATCGGGATGGTAATTCATTAAGGGGGAAGTATGTCACACCCCACAATTTGTGTTTGCCTCGTTGAAACAGATGGGTCATAAATGATGGGTGGGTCACGTGAATTGAAGGATAAACTCTGTTGTGGAGTCGTATATGCAGCCACACGTGCATGTGCATAACTTGTAAAGGATATGCACACATACTTGTAGTTGCATGTGCAACCCCACAGCAGCGATTATCATTCAGCACACGAGGTGTACTCAAAATTTATGACGTGTTCATGTTTTGTTTGGTTGTTTCGGTAGTAAATATGATTGTGCACCATGCTGTGCGGTATATTATGAGCTATTATCTTGTTGCAATGGACTGACGACTTGCTTATGCTTTGTGCCTATATTCTACCCATTGTTACGGTTCTTGATATTAATTTATTTGCATTGTTGTAGCGTGCTTGAAACAATGGGATTAGCACACTAACAGTTGAACATGTTTGTGTATCAATATTACCTTGATTCCATTGCTATACTTTGTGACCATGTTAATGCACACCTAACAAGTTCATATGTTCTAACTCCTATCTGTTTAACTGTCACAATATGTTGTTTTACCAGATTTAATAGGTAACTGTAAATAAGTATGCTATCGAACTTCATATGCTGAGGTATGGTGATCGTGATCATGTTATTGCTATTGTTTACCTTGGGTTTGGATGACCACATCTGATAAGATTGGACTTCATGTGCTTGGGCAATATGATCTTGTCTATTAATAGCAGGAGCTAAATAACAATGGCATTAGTATGATGATCATATTATTAATAAGACATGAACCTTGAATAACTAAGGGACATAAACCAAGTTTAAGATTATTACCTTTGATTTAGACATTGTAAGTTGGAGCACTAATACTCAAGGCTTAGGTAAGGCTAAGCTTAGTTGTTATATTCAATTCTTAATGTCTTAACTATGCGGAAGGTTCTAATGTTATTATCCTTAAATCTTACCATATAAAGAAAACACAAATGTTATGGGGAAATTAATCTTATACCTAATGTTCATAAGCTTGGCATCAAAGTTATAAGGACCTAAGCTAAGTCTTTGATCATTCGAACTAATTATGTTTTAAAAAAATTGATAAGAGGGCACATTGGTGACCACCCCTTTTGTACTCCGTACAACGGACAATATTAAAAGAACCAGCTAAGTATGTTGGAGCACTAATACTCAAGGCTTAGGTAAGGTAGGCTAAAGGTGTCCCCAAATTTCACCCTGAAATTTGGGACAACCCATTTAAAAAAATCGTTCTTTTAAAATAGCGGGTCTTTTTGTGTTTTTATTGCGTAAGATCTCTCGTATTATGTTGGGATATTCCCGGATATCCAAACGACAAGTGGGTCGGCATGGAGTTGTGCGGGCAGCTCGTGGAGATGCATGACCTACAATCAAAGCGACACAAGTCTACAGGTTCCTTTCCGATCATAGTAGGCTATAACTGCTGCCAAAGCATCCACAAGGCTAGAGGAATCGAAACTTAAATTTTTTCTGAGTATGAGCATGAGTTCTTCCCAGCACGGCTGAACTTCGATCCATATGGGGTAGCAAAGAAGACAACCTCCCAGGAATACTCGCATGTGCCTTCATTAGAAGACTTCTGAATGAAGTGCAGAAACAAGTACGAAGTCAGAAAGAAAGACTTAGCAGATTATCGACGCAACAAGTGTTTGATTATGGATTAGCTCGGATACCTGCAGATCTCACAGATGATGGACATGTGTTACTTGACACTTATCATCAGATGGGAGGCGATAGATCTGCTCTTTAGGAAAACATTGGTGGCTACCACACGATCGAGGAAAGATGCGCGCGGTTTTGGTCAACACCTCGAATCGGTTTTGTGAAGGGGTATTGCCTTGATGAAGCTTTGATGAATCGGATCACAAGCAACCTTAGCAAGCGAGACTCCAAAAGAAAGCACAAAGGTGAAAGCGGTAGAAGGCCCGAAAAGCTTAAAGTGCACAATAAGTCTCAGACACTGGAAAAGGTCACTTCTACGGCTATGGTGCTAGTTCTAACTTCTCCAACATCAACTCACACACTTCACCTGTCTTTGAACCTCAGGGAGATCTTGTCGTTCCTCTGTTGAATCCAGCAACGTTTGTGTTTTCTCCTCGACCACTCCAATCTTCACCTCTTTTTGAAGAAAAGCTAAAGTTGCAGATGGCAGATTTTGAAAGGGCATTGTCTTTGGACAATTCAGAAGATGGCAGTCATGACACTGTAGCAAATTCGGATGGAGAGGAACCAAGCACAAGATGGTGGTGCATTCAATGACTTCTCATTCTCTCGAAAAGCAATTTCTCAAAGTGGTTGGCTTCGCAGTCAATCCCAAAAGCTAGAGAGGAGATCAACCTGGAGGAACATGACTTGCAACTGCTCCTGAGTTTGGGCGGAAAATATAGAAGACCTAAAGTTGCTAAGGTGACTTCTAGGTTGATTATTGAAGAATTGGGGAAAAAGTTTGCTGAGGTATCGAAAAGGCAAGCTTACGGCAGTAGATATATCAGTAACCAAGGTGCTAATAGGTCAAACTACCACCGAAGGATTAAAGCAAGACACACAGACACTAATAAATGCTTTTGTCCTTAAGCTTGATAAAGAGAAGGCAGAAAAAGCTGAACTTCAAAAGCAAGTTTCCCAGTTGTGCGAGATCATTGCTAAGGTTGCCAAACCTTCCTCTCACCAATTTCAAAGACATGAGCGGTGAGTGATCAACTTATGCAAGAAGTGGAAAATGCGAGTAACCAAGTTAAATCTATCAACGGATGGAAGAGCCTAATCATTCGCCAAGCTTCTATACAAAATTTTCACTCGGGAGGTGCCACTGCCTAAAGGTTATGAAGGATGCATTAGTTCAGCTGAAGCAACTAATGACAAGCATGGTGGATATGAATACGAGAGCAAAAGTAACCCGGCACTTTGGTCGAGATAAATAAGTCATTTGAAGGAGGTTTTAATTGCAGAACAAATTGTGCACGATGGATCGGTTGAAAAGGGGAAGCGGTGGAAGCGAGCATCGATGTTTTGAGCGAAGGATTGCTACATTCAAGACAGAAAGAAGATGTGGCTAAAGCGGATGGGAAATTGCTGAACTATATGTTCGAAACTCGAGGGTATGGTATTGTCACACTGCCGAGCAAATGTAATTGCTTTCACCATGAGGAAGTGGTTGGGAACGTTTCTTCATACAAAAAGACCATTCCCAACAAAGTGCATGATTCCTAGAACGATCTCTTCGATGATTCAAGAGAGGATTGATGAAGTCATTAGGCCTAGGTTTGAAGGAGTTTGAATTAAGTCGATTAATTGTCTGCATAGTGGTATAGGTGCTCAGGTAAAGTTGACAAAATTCATGCTTGCTTTGCATGCAAACAAAACATCAAATTTTGGGGCAGCAAGCTTGATATATGCAGATTTTTATAATTAAAATCAAGTGTCCATGTTCCGGTTGCCATCTTTGCACGAATTAACTACAGAATTCACTACAGTGCTCTTATAAGAGAAAGAGAGCTTAAATCAATGTCCAATACATTGAACATATTCTCCGAATCAAGAAATCTCCAGATCTGTGCGGTTGTAAAGAATTTCGCTAAATAAAAAGAAAAAGAATTGCTCGGACAAAAGCACTCCGGCCATGGCAAAGCGGGATGAACGAGAAAGATCAACGAGAATCGTGCATACATCCGAGATCCGATTCGATTCAAATTCGAGATCTAGATCCATAATTGCAAAGACTTCATCCTCTTGTTTCAAATGCAGCCCCTAAAGAAGTCGGTGCATGGAGAATTCCTTCCAAGACTTTGTGCATGTTCTCCCAATCTTCCAAAAGCTTCATTGAATTTGCATTCACCCGGTGCTTTAGAATTTTTAATTGGTCGTATACAATTAAAAATAAAAATGATGAGTTATTTATGGCAAACATTGACCGATGCATGTACTTGGAGAAGAACCTGCAAAAGCTTCAAGGATAAGAGAGAAGACATGTTAAAGGCAATACTCGCAAGCAAATCACGATCACTTGCTTCCAGATCCAGCTTCTTCCAGATCCAATTTGGTGAGAATCAAAGGCAAAAGAATTAGTCAGTATGCGAGAATATGAAAAAGGACAAGGCTGCAGCTTTCCTCTTTCTTCTTCTTTCTCTTATTTCCTCCAACAAAGTAATTGAGCGATCAATTAAATTATAAAACTCAAGTGATTGGTTCAAAAGTCATTACTTGAAGAAGTCAACTACTTGGAAATAGGTGGCAGACATGCAAAATAAAAGGTTCTATCTTCAGTTGCAAGTCATGCATGTCATGCAAAGAGGAATTCTAGGAGGGAGATTACCAGTTGTTTCCTTTCCCAATTCCACATGTGCCAGTTCAACTAAAGGCTTCCTATTTGTAATTTCCCCTCTACATGCTATAAGGAGAGGAAGAACCTTCGGGTTAATGATTAGAATTTGTAAGCAGCATTCTTGTGTTCCAAACTTTGTGCTGAAATCCCTAATAGCTATTTGAAGCAAAAGAATAGAAAGGAGCAGATTTCTGGAGAACTTTGTGTCACGGTGTATTTTGTTTCTAGCTTCTTTTGTCCTAGATCTACTTATAAACTTTATTAGATCCGAAAGTTGCCTTTGTTTATAATTCTATGTGTAAATATCTATTGGTTCCGTGAATTTGCATGCAATCAACTCGTTCTCTATTGATTAGGTTGTACATCTTCCTATTTCTTCCCTATGTTTTTTATTATTTCCTCCTTTAGATATTTCATTTCTTTAACAGTTGTTTACTTGCTGCAAAACTATACAAATGCTATGGTTCTTGAGCTGCATGGTTAAAGTAAAACCCCATATAGATTCTAACATATTTTAATTGATAAATCTTACACGGGAGCCTCGCCGGTAAATGAGAGAGATTTTTCTCATGATCGCTAGGTTTTCAGCTATGCGAAAAATCTAGCCAACAGACTATCTTTGCAGAAATCCAAAAGCTTTTAGATGCAAAGATAATTTACCCCATACATCACTCTAAATGGTTAGCCAATATAGTTCTTATGAGAAAGAAGAGTGGTGAGATTAGGTTGTGCGTTGATTTTCGCAACCTCAATCAAGCCTCATTGAAAGACAACTACCCCATTCCCATCATGGACCACACTCTGTGTTACTGGATCTGAAATATTATCCATGCTTGATGGTTTTTCAAGCTACAATCAGGTCAAGGTGGCTGAGGAGGATCAATATAAAACGACATTCATTACACCTTGGGGAACTTTTGCTTATCAGAAAATGCCTTTTGGTTTGATCAATGTTGGAGCTACGTTTCAAAGGGCTATGGATTTGGCGTTTGCTCATCTCAAAGATAAAAGCATAGTAGTGTACCTCGATGATTTGATGGTCTTTTCCAAGCAAAGAAGCAAGCACATCTCAGATCTCGAGGAAGTCTTCATACAATGCCGCAAACATGGTATTTCTCTAAATCCTAACGAAGGAAAGCTACTAGGGCATATCGTCTCAAAGGAAGGAACCAAGATAGATCCCGAGCGTGTCAAATCTATTCAGACTTTACCATTGCCAACATCCAAAAAGGGGGTTCACTCTTTCTTTGGTAAAGTAAATTTTCTCAAAAGATTCATCCCTGACTTTGCTAAATTAACACGTCATATCTCAAATATGATGAAGAAGACGCAGGATTTCAAATAGAGCAGCGAGGGGAAGGAAGCGTTCAAGAAAATTAAAGAAGCCACTGTCAAAAGCCTCAATCTTGGTTTCCCCTGACTTTAGTAAAGAATTTATTCTTTACTATTATTCCTCCGAACACACAATATCAACAATCCTGATGCAGAAAAATCAAGAGGATGTAGAAGCTCCGATTGCTTTCACGAGCATGCCTTTAAAAGCTTATGAGTTGAAATATACTCCGATGGAAAAACATGCATATGCAGTGGTAAAGGCATGTAAGACATTCAGGTATTATATTCTTGCCTCACATATTGTGGTCCTCGTTCCGGATACTACAATGAAGTCTATCCTCACCCAACAAGAGTTAGGGCTATTAAGAGGCACATGGGTGACGAAGTGGCAGGAATATGACCTAGATATAAAGCCCACAAAGCTGGTTCGAGGAAGAGGTTTGTGCGAATTGATGACTGAGATGAAAGCAACAAAACCAGAAGAAAGTCAAGATTTGCCTATGGTTCTTTTTATAGATCTAGTGGAAGAATGGTATAGTAATATTGCCTATTTTCTAACTTATGGAGAATGCCCGGATCAACTTTCTCGAAAGGAAAAGCGTACTATTAAACTGAAGTCCAAGGACTTTGTCCTTTGGGACAATGGTTTATATAAAAGAGGAATTGATGGTGTGTTTCTCCGATGTGTAGATAAAGCTCAGCAGGATCAGCTTTTAAAACAATTTCATAATATGGCTTGTGGTGGTCATTTCTCAGCCCGAGTCACTGCTCACAAGATCCTCCGAGCAAGGTATTACTCGCCCACACTTTTTCAAGATACTGCAGAGTGGGTGTCTAAGTGTCAAGCATGCCAACACTTTGTTGGACGTGTAAAATTGTCCGCATTACCTTTAAAACTAGTTGTAATTGAAGAACCCTTCCAATAGAATGGGGCATGGATTTTATTGGTATGCTCAACCCGGCCTCCAATGTCGGTCATCATTACATCCTGACAACTACTGATTATTTCAGTAAGTGGGTAGAAGCCATTCCTATTAAGAACGCCACTTCCGTGGAGGTGTGTAGTTTTATAAAGGAAAATATTGTTATTAGGTTTGGCGTGCCCAATAAAATAGTAGCAGATAACGCTCCTAATTTGTCTTCTGAGGAGCTAGTCGAGTTTTTCTACACTCATGGAATTCAGGTGTACATTCTTTCAATTATTACCTGAGGAATGGCCAGTGAATCAAGCAATAAGAATCTGGTGACTATCATGTGAAAATTAGTGACTGAAAATCAAAGGACTTGGCACAAAAAGTTGTTTGATGCACTATGGGCAGATAGAATTACACCAAAGAAAGCTATAGGCATGTCCCCTTTCCAGTTGTTATATGGGAGAGACGCAGAATTGCCTCTTACCTTGGAATTGCCTGCTTTACAACTTTCTAAAGCTCTGGAGGATGCTACATTCACTGATGCCATTGAAAAGAGGATAATGTATCTGACTGAATTGCAAGAAGTACAGGTTCAAGTAGCCGACAGATTGTCAGAGCATCAAAGGAAGGTGAAGGTGATCTTCGACAAAAAGGCCAAAGAAAGAAAGTTTGAGATCGGTGATTGGGTCCTGTTATGGGACAAAAGACGAGAAACAAAAGGCATGCATAAAAAGGGGTTCATTTGTTTAAGCCTCTTCATCACCCAAATGAACCTGCCGCATAAAAAGGAGTTTAGCCATATGTGGAACCCCTCAGAGAAAGATCAAACCTTAAAAAGGAAACTGAATTTTCCTTCTCCTTTGGCGCATGAGCTCACCATGCAACATCAAGAACAGTTGCGCCCTTGGCGCATCTGTCGCCCCTGTTACACAAAGAGCAGCCGCGCCAATGGCGCGCATTCCCTACCTGCTACATCATGAAAAGTTGCGCCCTCATGGCGCACTTCCTCGCTTGCTGCAAATGCTTTCCGTGCGCCCTCTTGGCGCATCAAACTTGGGTGCAACATTACAAATTCCTGCGCCCTTTGGCGCACCCAGCGTCCATGTAACAGTCTTTTCCTATGCGCCAAGTGCAAAGCTATAAACGGCGCAGGCGCGTCCCTCACCGCAACAACATTGTGTCATGCAAACCTTTCATGCGCCGCGCCAAGTTCCCTTAAGCGCGCAAAAGCATGTTACACAAACCTTATATGCGCCTTTGGCGCACCGAAGTTCCATGCAACATGAAAGATATATGCACCACGGGCGCATCCTATTCCCGTGTAACATAAAGAATTCGTGCGCCTTTACAAAATGCATCCACATGGCGCAGGCGCACTTGTGCTTACAACGAACAAAGAATGCACCCTGCAATATCCATGCGCCATGCGCCCTTTGGCGCTGATTTATCTCCTGCAATAGCCCTTTCCCGTGCGCCTTGCCTATTTAGCTCTGCAATCTACAATATCCATGCGCCATGCGCCCCGAGGCCTTTAAATTGCTAACTCTTTCTTCTGTCAACATTTCAATGGAAAATCAAACAGCTGACACGGCTTTCTCCAATTGGGTTTCACTTCTTATTCTTGCAGATCAGCAATTAAGTTCAGAAGAACATATGTCAACATCAAGCAAGAGACCTACCAAATCCAAAGGCAAGGCCAAGCTCACAGAAGAAGAAATGAAGTATAAATATCAGAGGGTCAGAATGCCCGACTCCCAGGCCGAGTGTGACCTGGACATCAGAGACTCAGAGTTGGGTCATATTGATATGGAGGAGTTCTGGGTCAGGACTCAGAAGGTCACAAGAGGTCCATGGATGGACAAGCTGATAGTAATGCCCTGCACTTTGCTTTGGAGGAATCCCAGTCAGCGCCGTTAACAATGAATTTATGATGGTGGTTGCCCGGTGCTACAATAAAGACACAAGATGTGTCGTAAATGAGAAGGGCAAGGTCATAATCAACCTCACTGCCCGCCACTTTGAGATAATACTCGGCATTCCTCATCACCGACACTTTGTGGCCGTCAGCCAAGAAGATTGTATCAAGGCCTGGGACGACAATGAAGATCAGTGCATGCAGCTGATGAATGAAGTTTATCTGAAGAACAAAAAAGTAGTGACCCGTTGGCCACAAATCATTCACCGCAGTGATTTTTCGAGGAGCTTAGTGACACCATCACGTTCTTCGAGCGAGGGTGTGTTTGGGCTACCTGATGCCCACTATTTCCACAAATGGATGTTGCGGTATTTAGAAACAATGAACAAAAATGTACCCGATCAACGCTTTGAATGGGCAGAAATTATAAGCAACACAATCTCTGAAAAGCAACTACAACAATTTACCACAACTGGGAGATTCTACATGAATTCCTATGTTGTTTACGCTCTGACTTCGTAAAGGGACTACCTGCACTGACGATGCGGAGTGGGGTTTGGCCCCAAGTCAAAATTTATGAATACTATCCAGAGCTAAAGCTAGAAAATAGCATCCCTCAATTTACAAAGATCAATGATGCATTTTTCTATTTCATCATCTGCCTGTTGAGGCCGAATATGACTTACTTGGCCGCACGACCAAGAGCATAAGCGACCACCGAGAAATGGGGGCCCTGTTCACCCAATTCCCCACATTCACTTATCTGAGGGCGGCTAACTTCTTGGGAGAGCCAACTAGACTGCCAAGGTATGTTGGGCCCAAGTTGATTCTGCTAGAGCTGTCAAGACAGCTAATCACCTACCATGAGCAATGCCTCAAGAGAAAGAAGGGTGGAACTCCTTTCCCCTCACAAAGTGGGTAGATATACATGTCTCGACTCACCACAAGGCGAAAGACATGTTTACGAGCCGGAGCCGCTTGAATCAAAACATGACTTCCCAGTAAGGCCCACCTTCGACCCAAGAAATTATGTCACTTTAGGCTAAGCTTGATCCGATCCACATCCCTCAGATCGAGGATATCTACATTGACCTATATCATGAGGTGGAGCTCAGGAAGGACCATTCTCGTTTGGCCTTAGCAGAAATCATCCAGTACGGGGTAGCCATCGTCCCCAAAGGCTACCAAACTACTGAGGAGGAAGTGGATCAAGTGTATCTTGACATAGGTGGGGACGATTGGCCTTTCGCGATAATTGATAGAACCAAAGCACCTCAGACAATTGAGGAAAGGGTCAAGGAAACTCTGCGTAGAACAGAGCATTGGTGCCGAATGAACGGACTCATCTACCTCGGAGTCGATTTCACAACCTCTCCGTTGGGTAACGCACCTCCTCGATCAAAACAGCAGCCTAAAGGCAAGGGTAAAAGTAAAGAGGGTGAATCCAGCACCACTCAAGAGGAAGCTCCTGAAAGTCCTCCTTCCGCTGCACCCGAACAAGTTGTAACTCTGGCTTCTCCAGAGAAAGAAGCGGAAGAAGATGTTCCAATAGGCCCATCCACTCAGGATGTCGCCACTGCTGCAACAACCGAGGTCCCTTCTGTCCCTTCTTCTTCTCCTCCTTCCCCTCCTCGAGTGACTCAAGCGACCATTCCTTTGGTCGTGTCCTCTCCCCTTCTCTTATGTTCCTCCCACTTCTTCATCTATCTTCTCTTCTCTTGCGGACTGTCCCCTCCATTTCTTCCCTCATCTCTCGAGCTCCCTTCCCTTCCTATGTCTTCCTCTCCCAGCAAAGATCTCTTCCTTCCGTGAGCACTTCCTCGGCCTCCCTCTCGATGTCGCCTCCAAGTGTCTCCACGTTTTTCCCTTCTACTACTGCAGCTTGCCCCTTCTCTCTGTTTCCGGCCCTTCTCCCATAAGTCCAGCCTGGATCTCCCAGCATCTAAGTCAACAGAAAAGGAAAGTTCCCATCGCACCGATGGACTTTTCCGTAATCCCGTCAAAAGGGGCAAAGAAGCAGAAGCCCGTCACACGCTTCTCTCAGAGTGCTTAGGAGAGAGGGTAATGGAGATCGCATACCCCAATCCCCTCAAGGATAAAAAGGATCTGTCTCCCACAGATTACACAGTGACTCAGGTCACAATGGGTACGTCTTCTGAAAGCCTTCAGGGAGAGGCCCTATCTGCAGTTGACGCCCTCTGCAAGAAGCTTCAAGAAGCAAAAGAAGAGAAAAGGCTATTGAAAGAGCAAAATAAACATTTGCTCCAAGCCTTACAGAAGATGGGCAGTGCACCTCCCACAACTGCCCGAGACTCCTGTGCCTCTGAGCCAGGATAAAATTAATGAATATGCAAAGATCGGCGAGCGCTTTCATTGAGGAGCCAGATCCTCAAGAACAGTGAACGAGTAATCGCTAAGTTCTCTGATTTGTATCTGAACATCAACAAGGCGAATAAAGAGCTCCAAGTGTTAGCGGGACCCATATCAGAAGAGCTGGACCATGCTAGGCTGCAGCATGAGACCTTTCAACAAATGTTCAATCGCTCACCGAAGATCTCGGTCAAGTTCGGTGTTTTCGCCATCCTGGGCCCTCAATAAAGTCATTTCCACTGACTACCGGATGGATCAACTGAATTCGTCCTGAAAAGATCGATAAGTTAAAGGAAGAAGCCCGACGCGATGCACCAAATGGAACAAATCGTTCTCAACATGTCTCCGGGTTGCTTACTCCTTTCGCCTTAAGGAAAGTTGATGAAACCATCCAGATCTTCAAGGAGATCGTTTCAAGCGCCGGGGCCGAGGTCACTTTTGTGCGCAGAGTCCATCAATAAATTTGTTGGCCCGTCGGGATTTCATCGGGTTCCTCATGTAAGCAGAGAAAGAATATTCCAAACTCCCAGAGAAGCTCATGACGAGCGGGAGACTTCCGAGGCGATCATGAGCGACACAAGGATCCTTCCCAGATCAACTAGAGCCCATGATCGCAAGTTCATGGAATACCGCGCCCAATTCCACATCTCGTCACAGCAAAGTGCAGGCTGTGCTACCCCTTTCGGCCGCAAGATGACGACATGATGAATAACTTCTCTTTCCTTCTCTCTCTCTCCTTCGGCGTTCTTTTTTGTAAATATCTAGAGTATGTTGGCACAAATGATGACATCATCCATGTTGCACCATGGGATGATGTCATCCATCAAGTCATGTCCAAAAGTCAACATGACTTTGAGATATTTTTGTAAATATTTTTGTAAATAGGTGGTTGGTTCCTTTTGGCCTTCCTTCTTCTCCTTCTTCTTCTATAAATACTCAAATACTTGTATTTGGGAGTGGATATCTTTCGATGAAAAATAGAAGTGAGGAGAAAAGACTTTGAGCTTTTTGTAACAGAAGGAAATATTAATACAATATTTAGACTTTGTGCTTTGAATACATGTGTTATATGCATTAGATCTTTCTTATGTCAGATCTGTGTGTTTATTCTGTTGGATCTGCTTCTGTTTAATTGTCATTTATTCATTAGTATTGCTTTATTTGTTTATGCAAGTAGGTTTGGCTCTGTTTACTACCAATCCCAAAACATAAACTCTCTGACCTTTCTGCTTTGGAATTCATTTCTTTTCTTTCTTCGGATCTGATCTTTCTTCATCCTCTCTTCCATTCCTTTCTTTCCGAATGGAAACACCCTACCTGGATGAGATCCCAAACCCCCGAAGGCGAATATTGTGAGACTTGCACGATTCCCGCCGGTAGAATAGCAATAAACCGGTTTCGCTTTTGACTCAAAGAGGGGCTATGCCCTGCACACTATTGGCTCGTTTATCCATAGATTTGCCCAAGCGATGCATTTTCGGACCAACAGCTGCATTGGCGACTCCACTCGGGAACGAATGATCTATCGATCTATGATAGTGGTAGGATAGAAAACCGTAAAAATCGCTACTTGTTTGCAAATCTGCACTTTTTGTTAAAAATCCAAAAATTTTGCAAAAGTGATCCAAATTGAAAATTTTCTTCTGAGATCCATAGATCTGGCCTAGTTGGAGATCTTTAGTTCACTGAGTTTTTATAAAAATCAGTATTTTGCCGTAGATCTGAGTTTTTGACTGTTTACCAAAATTTTCAAACTCTTTGAAAAAGTCAAATTTAGATCTGAAAATCAGCTTGCTAATCTTCACTGTCATTTTATCCTCATTGTTATTTGTCATTAACCGCAATCGGTTTTCAAAAGAGGATAGTTTTTAAATATTTAGAAAAGTACATGCTGCTGGTTTTTGTCAGAAAAGCCAGAAAATCAGCAAGTACAACCAAAAAGAAATTTTAAATCTGCTTCACAACATCGCAGATCTGGAAGGTACGCTGGCAGGTGAGCCATTTACGCGTAGCAGGCGAGCTCGTGGAGAAGTCGATCTTACTTTCGATCTGCTTCAAAGGCACAACTTCAGTATAACACCGGCGCACTTTTCAACACTAAGTTCAACTGATCGGTTAGCCAGAAGCGCCTCGCCTCCACGAAAGAACCGGTTTTCACAAGGAGCCTCCTCATCCCTTTGTAGTGCCTTGCTGCTCAGTGGAACTGCACTTCCAGCCCGTGTTCTTTTTCCAGCCTTTCAAATGGCGGTACCATGGGAAAATGCTATGGGTCCCTTGGCTTTGCCACATCCTGTTCACGCGCTCCCTCACGGAAACCGAAAGAATTTTTCCAAATTCGACGGGAGCGGAAATCAAAGCACGAATTCACACATATCTGCATTCATCATGTCATGCAAGATCCTCGGATGTAACTCATGAGGATGTGTCGGTTCGCCTTTTCTCGAAAACTCTACAAGGGGACGCAATGAATGGTTTCAAAGCATTTGCCGCCGGGTCTATTACTGTTGGGCCACCTTGCGGGATGCTTTTGAAGACAGTACAAGCCTTCGAAGATGCATTTGCTTTGTTATCACAGATCACTCACCGAAAAAGGAGGCCAATGAAACGATGCGCGATTTTATCGCGGGTTTCAATGCATTAATCAACCGTGTTCTGCCGCCATGCTTCCAACACCGAGAAAATCGTAAGTGTTTCTTTGTCGGAACGCTATGAGCTCGAAAGTAAGTTTCTTGCTCCTCCAAGAGCAAGTGGCTACCTTGATTCTTGCTCAGGCCGCTGCCATCCGAATTGAAGATAATTTGATAATATCTGGCGAATTGAGAAGGGAATCCTCCAAGCCTAAATCTTCGGGCCCTTCGTCCACTACTTCGTCTGATCCGGCATTCCAAAAGATGGCAAACGACTTGCTTGCATTGAAGAAGCAGTTAGCCCAAGCTTCTCCCAGTTCCTCATACCGGGATATTCCACGGAGGAATTTCGTTCCCAACAATGTTTCACAAAGGCCGCGCTTACCTGCAACTGCTCCGCGGTTGGCACTTGAGGCTCCTCCGGTTAACGCCTTAGCCGAAATTGAAGAAGAGGAACAAGATTATGAAGAACCTTCGTCTCAAGGCGAAGATGATCAAGACGTCGGTGAACCGACTGGCGACTCTACTATCGGGTATATGGAATTTGATGAGGAAGAATCTGATGAAGAAGAGGGTACCCAAGGATATGCAAGCGGACAATCATATGCTGTTTTTACCCGCTCGCAAGGAAAAGAAGCAGAAGTCGCTGCCCATGTGCAGAAGGAGAAGGCCGTGTCAAACGCGCCTCCAACCATTGCTAAAAGAGGTAATCCTCTTCCTACTCAACTCCCTGTTAAGTCTTTTACAAGGAAATCTTTTCCCCCCATTACTCCTCCAAATCAGCCTTCTTCTATTCCCATAAAGACCAGTAATCCTACCCTACCATCACGAAGTGAAGGACTCATTCCTTCACCAACACAACCCTTGGCCGCGTTTGATATCATAGATCATGCTAAAAAGACCAAGATCCAAATGTCCGAGGCCGAGTATCTTCACCAAATCTCGAATACCTTGTAAGATTAACCAAGTATATTCAAAGTCAAGTCATGTCCATAACTAATCGTGTTTCCCAAAAGGAATCCTTTCCACTCCTCCCGCATCCCGCATCAATGTTGCCTCAACATCTCGCATCGAGCAAGATAGAGCCTTTCTATCTCTCCCTCCTAATCAATGGCCACAAGTTGAACCGCATAATTGATTCCGGAGCTTCAAATAACGCTATGCCGGTAAAAGTCACCCATGCTTTGGGCCTCACCCTTACCAAGCCTTTTTGCGATGTTATTCCTTGAAACCAAGCGAGTTCCGTTGATTGGTCAAATCAAAGACGCGCAATTTGCATTCGGCGTTCCCAGAAAAAAAGGGTAAAAATGACTGTCCTCGTCGTCGCCGACATTCCAAAGAAATCACGGAATTTTGGTGGGAAGAAGTTTTGCAAATGAGGTTGGTGGGAAATTCATATGGACTGGTCTAAAGCTAGAATCCCGTCAAAGGTATAATGCAAACATTGGAGCCGAATCACAAAAGTACTTGGTTACTAACTCAAGACCCCAAAGCTCAAATTCTTTTCGAATCATCGAATGGGGAACTATTTCTTATCTACCAAGTCCGACAATGGTTGTCCTCGTTCAAGAAGAAGATCTTAATAAGATCTGGACTTTGCAGTTCGATGGCAGCTGCGCAACCAGTGGATGTGGTGCCGGAGCCGTGCTAATATCTCCCGAGGAAGAGGTTATTCCTCTCTCTTTCAAGTTGTAGTTTTTCAACACGAATAATACTACTGAGTATGAATCTCTGCTACTTGGCATGCAAGCCGCGAAGGAAAGAGGGATCAAAAATCTGAAAGTACAAGGTGATGCGGAGCTAGTCGTGAATCAAGTTAAAAGGATATATCAAGTGAAGAATGAGAGGCTCAGGCATTACCGTAACGCAGTGTGGGACAGCATTGAAGAATTTGACGCTTTTTCAATAGAATCCATTCCAAGAGCTCAAAATGACATGGCCGATTCATCGTGGCGTTTCAAAGATCCCTCATGCACCCGCACCCGTGTTTGAAAAGCAGCATAAATACACCATTGAGGTGGTTTTTCACCCAAGCGTGCCGGATAATTCTCAGCATTGACAAGTATTCAACGATGACAATCAACTCATTGCCTTTCTAGAAAAGGCGGAAAATTTCAAAGAATTGCATTTTGAAGGATCCATTTCCACTTGCCGTGAATCACTCACCGATCAAGACAATGAATCCAAGGGAACAACGGCGTATGTCACCAAAGGAAATAAAATTCAAGGGCCTCGGTTTCTCTGAACGGTTGTTCGATAGGCATGATCGCTTTGTGAAAAGAAAAGGCGAGATGACGCTAACTCATCCCCGAAACCGAATCGGTTAATTTAGGTTCGGTAAACACCCGCACTGATCGTGAACATTGGAAAATGTTGCACGCTTGAAGAGAAGCGGAAATTCGTCAAGTTCTTTGAAGAAATACATGGACGATTGGCATGGTCCTATGCCGATCTAAAGTCTTTTAAACCAAAAGACGCCCAAAGATGACATCCCGTTGAAAGAAGACGCCAAAGCCTTTCGCCGTAAGCGAGGCATTATAATCCTAAGATCTCGTGTACTATCCAGGCTGAAATTCGAAAAATGCCGGATGCGAGAATCATCTTTCCTATCCATCACAGATTTGGGTAAAGAAAACATTGTGCCAAAGCGTAAGAAGAACGGGAAATACGCATATGCGTAGATTTTCGAATTTGAATCAGCTTCCTTGAAAGACAACTACCCACTTCCTATAATGGATCAAGTTCTCGCAAGAAGTAATCGATCGTAGATGCATCCATGTTGATGGTTTTTCGTGCTACAATCGATTGAAGTTTCGCTCAAGATCAATTTAAAACAGCATTCACTACTCCCCGGGGCACGTTTGCCTACAGCAGGATGCCTTTCGGCCTAACCAATGCTGGCGCCACTTTTCAGCGGGCCATGGACCTGGCATTCAAAGGTATGATGGGGAAAGTCATTGTCGTTTATCTGGATGACTTAACTATGTTCTCTAAACAACGAAATGATCATTGTGATCATTTGGAGCAAGTATTGGCCAGGTGCCGAGAGCATGGGATTTCCCTGAACCCGAAAAAGTTTGTTTTTGGAGTCACAGAAGGGAAGTTGCTAGGGCATGTTGTTAGCAAAGAAGGAACGAAGATAGATACCGAAAGAGTCAAGGCTATTCAGAGCCTTGCTTTGCCTACAAGCAAGACTGGCGTTCATTCTTTCTTCGGAAAGGTGAACTTTCTCAGGCGTTTTGTTCCCGACTTTGCTGAGAAGACTCGTCATATATTGGACATGATGAAGGGGTCACCAAATTTCCGGTGGAGCGAAGAAGGGAAAAGGTCGTTCGAAGAGATAAAAGCTTCCGTCCGCTCACGCACTCCCCGGTATGTCCCGATTTCTCCAAAGATTTTATCATGTATAGTTATGCATCTGAGCATACTGTGTCTGCCATCTTGATGCAAAAGAATTCGGAGGATGTTGAATCTCCGATTGCGTTCATGAGCTCTCCCCTCGAGCCTCACGAACTAAAAATGTCTCAATTGGAAAAGCATGCCTTCGCCGTTGTCAAAGTAGTCAAAAACTTCAGGTATTACATTTTAAATTCTCATACAGTGGTGCTGGTTCCTGACACGGCAATCAAATCATTTCTAACTCAACAGGAGTTAGGAAGCTTGCGAGGAAATTGATTGCAGGTCCAGAGTACGACTGGATATAAAACCAACCAAGCCGGTAAGAGGCAAGGGCCTATGTCGCCATGGTGAGAACAAAGATTCGTAAAGCCCGAGGAAAAGGATGATTGTATCAATGAAGCACAAAGTCACCGGAGAAAGCCCATTCTCTCGCCTCTGGTCCTATTTGTCGCGACTAATGATGAGTGGTATTCCGATATTGCTTTCTTACTTACCTACGGCGAATGTCCACTCACCTAATCTGCAAGAAGAAGCGCACTATAAAGCTCAGAGCAGCCAAATATGTCATCCGGGATAACGGTTTATACAAGCGCAGGATAAATGGTGTCTTCTAATGATGTGTCGACAAGCCACAGCAAGAAAGGTTACTTGAAAGTTTTCATAATTCAGCCTGTGGAGGCCATTTCTCCTCTTCTCGTGACAAAGACACAAGATCATCCGAGCTGTACTATTGGCCGACGCTTTTCCAAGATACACCACCACAGGTAGCGAAGTGTGAACCTCACAAGCGGTTCGTCGCAAGCCCAAGTTGGCGCTTTTCCCCTCAGCCGGTCATTGTCACAACGAACCATTCGTGCAAAGGGGGAATTGATTTTATTGGGTGCACTCAATCCCCAATCGAGTGCCGGACATAGTTATGTCCTTACAAAGAACAGATTACTTCACCAAGTGGTTGGAAGCCATACCCACAAACATGCCACTTCGAGGTTGTTTGCAGCTTTCATCAAAGAAAACATCATCATTGTCGGGTTTGGCGTTCCAAACAAGATTGTTGGCTTGATAATGCTTCTAACTTCTCCTCGCGGGAAGTTATTAGTTTTTGCTATGACTATGGGATAACTTTGGCTCACACCTCGATTATTACCCTCGGGAAATGGTCAGCGAATCCAAGAATAAAACTTGGTGACCATCATACGAAAGTGGTAGATGAGAATCAACGAATGTGGCACAAGTCCTTATACGACGCTTTGTGGGCGAGATCGCATTACTCCCAAGAGGTCCCTCGGTATGTCACCTTTTCAAGTGTTATATGGCACGATGCCGAGCTTCCCATTTCTGCCAACTCCTCGCTTTCTGCGGCTGCACGAGCTATCAAGATGAAACTTTTCAAAATTCTCTTGAAAAGAGGATCATGTATCCGATGAGAGCTAGAAGAAAAGAGAGTAAGAGTAGTCGACAAGATCACCAAACATCGAATCAAGTCAAAAGATTGTTCGATAAAAAAGCTAAGCAAAGAAGTTTTGAAAGTGGCGACCTCGCCCTTCTGGGGGACAAGCGAAGAGAGCCAAAAGACATGCACGGAAAGTTTGATTCCCTCGTGGAGAGGGCCTTTCAAGATCAAGCACTCAACGGAGAGAATAATTTCTATCTCTCATATCTGGATGGAACTAAACTCCCGCTTCCCTACAAAGCAGGGAGCATCCGAAAATCTTCGTGAGTAGAGCTTGCTCTCTTCTTTGTCTGATTTGCTTTTGTTGTGTGTTTGTTTTGTCGTGTGTTTGCTTTCTGTTTGTTGTGTGTTCCCTTTGTTCGCCTCCGCCGCCCTTGTTTTTGACTCTGTTACCCAATGGATAGGCACATGAGATCTGGGATTCTCTACCCCGAGTTTGCTCGGGGATAGTCCCCGAGAAGAGCCAGCTTATTATCCCGTAAAATTGCCCTTGCCAATTTTACGGGATAACATTTCTTTTGCATTTTCTTCGGTTTTCCCATCAATTTCTCTATGAAATTCCCTAGGTCAATTCTTTCGCCATTATAGTCCGTTTAATTGCCCAAGCATCCGGAGATCACCTACCAACACATCACCAAAAGGAATCAGCGTCAAAATACAAGCTTCTAACCAAAAAGATGATGTCATCCACAAAAAGCCTCTTTTAGGCAAGAAGCACATTTTGGGAATGAAGGTTTAAGCTATAGTGGGATTTTTGGTAGCAGTGTGTGGGAATTTATTACCTCGCTTGCAGGTACTTTTTCCCATGAAGTCAAAGTCATCAAGCAAAGAATGGGAAAATTAGAGGTGACAGCAGAAGAAATTTCTTACCGCCTTACAGTTAAAAATTCTTATTATAAAATAAAGAAAAATAACTTAAACCACCGATGGGAATTTTCTACCTGCCTAGCAGGCTAACTTTTCCCATCGAAGGGTTTTATTCACCCATACAAGTCGCACTTTTCCAAAAGAAGCTATTTTTAATACAAGTCGCACTTTTTAGAAAGTCACTTAAGCTGCAGTGGGAAAATTGGAGGTGGCAGCGGTAGAATTTATTACCTGCCTTGCAGGGTAAAAATTCCCATGATGAAAGTCAAATCACTTAAGTGGAAGAAGGGATTTTTAGAGCTGCGGTGCAGGGTGAAAATTCCCACTAGAAGTTGACTTCTTAATTTTAGAATTCACCCATGTCAAAAAGTGCGACCCATTTGGTGATTAAACAATGATATTAATGGTATTTATTAATAGCTTTTCTGCCTAATTTTGGCGCCATGGATGAATAGAAAGTCAATGCATGAAGGCTAGTCAAAGAGAACTGAAGGTAGCATGCTAAAAATAAATAAATTAAATTTATTTAATGGCAGCCAACAACATGCAAAATTAGGCACCCAATTTGGGTGAATAAACATATTTGTTTATTAATTAATTACCGTAGAAATAGAATGGACCATTATTAGAAATAGAATGTTGAGGGTTATATCAAAGCATGCGCTGCAATAGTGAAGATGTAATTAATTCTTTTTGCGAAGGATCGCAACCCCGACACTTTGGCGCCAAGAGAAGGAGGATTTTTGCATCAAAAGTTTTTTCATTGCACGGAAAGCTTCAAAGTTTGGCGCCTAGGGTTGGAAGAGCTTGATTTAAGCCTTGTTAATTATCTGCATGTTGGTATAAGTGCTCAGTGAAGTTGAAAATATTTATGTTTTCTTTGCATGCAAACAAAGCCTCAAATTTTAGGGCAGCGGGCTTTATA
The DNA here is from genome assembly GCA_018340775.1 of Taxus wallichiana var. yunnanensis. Taxonomy (NCBI): domain Eukaryota; kingdom Viridiplantae; phylum Streptophyta; class Pinopsida; order Cupressales; family Taxaceae; genus Taxus; species Taxus wallichiana. Next base: position 144,522,894 of record CM031236.1, read on the forward strand.
TGCAGATTTTTGTGATAAAAAGCAAGTGTTCATGCTCTGGATTCCGTCTTTGTCTGCAATTAATGACAGGTATTCATTACAGGTGCTTATATAAGTGAAAGAAAGTTCAAATCAATCTCGGCTACATTGAATATATCTTCCAAATCTGAAGAAATTACTAGATCTGCACCAATTGCAAAGAATTCCGACAAGATTAAAAGAAAAGGAATTCAAATGAAGGTTTCTTAGATAAAGATTGCTTCGGCCATGATGAAGCGGGATGAAAGAGAAGGATCAGCGGAATCATGCATTACTTCCAGATTTGTTGATATCAATGACACGGATTTAGGCCCCGAACCCCTCTCTCGAATTGATTGACAGATCCAGGGCTGGAAAGACGTCTCTTATGCGAGCAATAAAAAGTAGTGGAATTATTCGAGCTTCAGCATTCCCAATCATAGCTCAATTTCCTAAATTTGTCATGGAGTGTGCAAGGTCATACCATCTCCTATCCAGAACAATTCGGGATGCTGCGGGAAAGACGATAATCAGGCTAGATGCACAATTTATCAATTATTGTCTGAAGATTCCAACGCGACCGGTGGTGACTACAATTAGCATGTTGGACGTTGGCAACAAATGGGAGAAGCACAAAGCAGACTGTGTGGGCATAATGAATAGCAGATATATGAAGAAGCCCAGGTCTCCATCAAAGTTCCCGAGGACTCTTCCACGATCCAATTTGGTGCAAGAAGTGGATGATATTACTAAATTGCTATGCAGATAAATGGAGAAGCCAACACTCACAACTTCCGCTCATGGATGTATGCCTTCATTAGAACCATTGAGATCAACAAATTTGATTCAATAATCAATCGGGCGGAGATCATCGGTGATAACATCGGTGAGCAAATACGAAGTGTGAGGCAGCCATACGATTTCAACATGACTTCATACAGTATACGAAGCAGCTTAGCAGGTATATTTTCCAGTGCTAGATAGACAGGGCATACTCTTGAAGGATCCCATTTTTGAGTGCTACCCGCATTGTGATTCTTGAATGCCATAAAGATTACAAGGTGGTCAACGATGGTTTCTTCTACTGGATTCATTTGCAAATTAAAAAGTGCTCTAAGACCAACAGGTGAGCAAAGAAGCTTGGGAAGTCAGTATCTCGGCATGGTTGTACTTTCATCCAGTTTGCGACTTCACCTACCTCGTGGTAACCGGCTTTTCGGAGAACCAAATCAAGTTGCCAAGATATCCAAATGACAAGTGGGTCATCATGGAGTTGTGTAGGCAGCCCGTGGAGATGCACGACCTATGATCAAAGCGGCACAAGTCTACGGGTTCCTTTCCGATCTAGTAGGCTATTACAAATGCCAGAGCATCCACAAGGCTAGAGAAATCGAAACTTAAATTTTTCTCGAGTATGAGCATGAGTTCTTCCCAAAGACGGCTGAACTTCGATCCATATGGGGTAAAGCAAAGAAGACAACCTCCCAGAATACTCGCATGTGCCTTCATTAGAAGACTTCAATGAAGTGCGTAAACGAGTACGAAGTCGAAAAGAAAGACTTAGCAGATTATCGACGCAACAAGTGTTTGATTATGGATTAGCTCGGATACTGCGCAGATCTCACAGATGATGGACTGTGTTACTTGACACTTATCATCGAGATGGGAGGCGATAGATCTCGCTCTTTAGGAAAACATTGTGGCTACCACACGATCGAGGAAAGATCTCACGCGGTTTTGGTCAACACCTCGAACCGGTTCATTGTAAAGGGTATTGCCTTGATGAAGCTTTGATGAATCGATCACAAGAACCTTAACGCAAGAGACTCCATCAAAAGAAAGCACAAAGGTGAAAGCAGTAGAAGGCACCCGAAAAGCTTAAAGTGCACAATAAGTCTCGGACACTTTGAAAAGGTCACTTCTACGGCTATGGTGCTAGTTCTAACTTCTCCAACATCAACTCACAACACTTCACCTGTCTTTGAACCTCAGGGAGATCTTGTCGTTCCTCCGTTGAATCCAGCAACGTTTGTGTTTTCTCCTCGACCACTCCAATCTTCACCTCTTTCTGAAGAAAAGCTAAAGTTGTAGATAGCAGATTTTGAAAGGGCATTGTCTTTGGACAATTGAGAAGATGGCAATCATGACACTGTAGAAATTCGGATGGAGAGGAACCAGAGCACGAGATGGTGGTGCATTCAATGACTCCTCATTCTCTGAAAAGCAATTTCTCAAAGTGGTTGGCTTCACAGTCAATCCCAAAAGTTAGAGAGGAGATCAACCTGGAGGAACATGACTTGCAGCTGCTCCTGAGTTTGGGCGGAAAATATAGAAGACCTAAAGTTGCTAAGGTTTCCCAGTTGTGTGAGATCATTGCTAAGGTTGTCAAACCTTCCTCTCAGCCAATTTCAGCACATGAGCAGGTGAGTGATCAACTTATGCAAGAAGTGGAAAATGCAGGTAACCAAGTTAAATCTATCGACGGATGGAAGAGCCTAATCATTCGCAAGCTTCTATACACTCGGGGAGGTGCCACTGCCTAAAGGTTATGAAGGATGCATTAGTTCAGCTGAAGCAACTAATGACAAGCATGGTGGATATGAATACAAAGAGCAAAAAAATAACCTTTGCACTTTGGTCGAGATAAATAAGCTGCTGAAGGAGGTTTTAATTGCAGAACGAATTGTGCCTGATGGATCACTTGAAAAGGGGAAGCAGGTGGAAGCGAGCATCGATGTTTTGAGCGAAGGATTGCTACAATTCAAGACAGAGAAAGAAGATGTGGCTAAAGCGGATGGGAAATTGCTGAACTATATGTTCGAAACTCAAGTGTATGGTATTGTCACTGTCGAGCAATGTAATTGCTTTCACCAATGAGGAAGTGGGTTGGAACGCTTTCTTCATACAAAAAGACCATTCCCAACAAAGTGTCTCGATTCCCTAGAAGGATCTCTTCGATGATTCAAAAGAGGATTGATGAAGTCATAGGCCTTGAAAGTGGAATTCAATCAAGGTAGCCGGGTAACGCCGCAATCAAACATTAAGAAGTTCGGGCCTAATTTGAAGGAGGTGGAAGCAAGCATCGAAGTTTTCAGCGAAGGATTGCTGATTCAATTCAAGACAGAAAGATGTGGCTAAAGCGGATAGGAAATTGCTGAACTATATGTTTGAAAAGTATATTCAGTATCGAAACAAAAAGAAAGTGTAGGAGTTACAGCTGGAGCAGATCTTCCTTCTTCTTTTCTTTCTTCTCTTATTTCTTATGTCCCCAGATGTAATTGTAAACTTAAAAGTTATTGGTTTGAAAACCATTACTTTAAGTTATTTTGAATGACTCTTTGAGTTAACTGACAGATGTGCACAATTTTGGCTTGAACTCCTAATGCATGTCACTAAGAGAGGAATTAAAGGAAGATGATTGTCAGACGTTCTCTTTACTTCTTGGTTATGATCTAATTCAGTTATAGTCTCCCATTTGTAATTTCCCCTATACGTGTTATAAGTAGAGAAAGAACCTACGGGTTAAAGGATCGGAATTTGTAATCAACATTCTTGTGTTCCAAACTTTGAGCTAAAACCCCTAATTTCTGCAAGCAGAGGAATATAGAAGAGATTTCCGAAGCGCTGAAACCCCTGATTTCTGCAAGCTAAGTATGGAGGACTTGGCAAAATAGATGGTTAACTATTAGTATATAAATGTTAGTAGAATTAAGTTGATCTTGCTAATTTTAAATGTGGAAGTCGATGGCGAATAAGTGGAGGGAAACAGGTACTCGCATGCCATGCATTCAATGCCTCAAAATCTACTCCACCGCCTCGGGAAACCACGAGGTGGTTTTGGGGAAAACTGGAAAGTTGTTTGGTTATTGTTGTTTTGATTTTGGGGTAAGTTTTGTTGAGCTCTGCATGCTCAAGGGTTTCCTATTTTCGTGCTTCTTGTTTGATCACTTGAACTATCAGCATGCATCATTTTAACCGTGAGTTGAGAGATTTGACATAAACATTAATAGTTGGAAATAATAAATAAGATGGAGAATGCTTTGGAGGTTTTGTTTTATCAGTGGATTCGATTTTTGATGTGTTTGCAAAGAAAGCTTGGAAACAGGAGGAAGAAGAAGAGGAAGTGGGCTATCGATTTCATGCATGATTTGTTCTTCTTTTTCCTTAATGATTTACTCTATTGATGATTTGCTTAAACAAAATCTCTACAATAGCTATTTCTCTTGATATTGATTGAACGGGATTTTATGTAATAATATTATTTTGGGTATTACTATTTTGGTTTTATTACTTGAATATGGTTGTGAATGAAATCTCATAAACGATACAAGTGTTTTCATTTATTGTTTGCTTTTGCTATATTTTGTTGGAGGAATGTAAAGTTTGCTTCTATGGTATTGCGATGATGGTAATCGAGTTATCCAATAACAAAGACACTTCCTATGGTTTATTTAAGTAAAAAAATTTGATACGTATTTAGTTTTATCCTTACCTTGCTATCGCGCGTATGTTGAATGTGGTTATTATTTTGTTCGGCCTGTTAGGGTCAACTCTCTCGTGAGTTATTAGAGGATTGTGCTCCTCAACCCTTTCTGAGTCTTGCTGATGTCTTACGAGGTTGGGTTGTGTTTATGTTTTATCTTCGAGATCGCAGCTTCTTGCTCGACACACAGACTTCAATGGATTCATGGTTGCTCTAAGAGATACTCGGGTTATTTAGTGTCATTATTATCCTTCTCCCGTGATGGTAGGAAAGCTGAATAGTTGGGCTACACCGCCAATGGCAAGCCAATGGATAAGATGAATGGTCAAATCCCCGCTTAACGCACAGCTTTTTCTAATGATGTAAATGGTTAATCGAATCGGATCCTTATTTCAGTATTGATATTATTTTGCCATTTCAATCACCCTTAAAGGAATGTAGATATTCTATAGAGTTCATACCCGGATTGAGGGTGTCATTTTGCACCATCTCGTACTTTGAATGAAATAATTTATTGGTGATTGTACCATTCGTGTCGCCGAACTTGGAGGGTCAAGCTCAAGGAGGTCTATTTGATCTCTGTGAATGTGGAGCCTTGTTAGGCAACGCTTTAACTCTGTACTTTACCCTATCTCGGAACTCCTTTACGCTTAGTCTGGAATAAGATGTAATTTCCTTAATGGACTAAGTAATTATCTGTTTGGTCTCTATGCTTACACTCTAAAGGAAACTTCATAAGTTAACTTAATGGTGTTCGGAAAGTTTAAGGTAATTGGAATTTACCTTAGGATAATTGAATATACACTATATCTCCGCATGTTTAATTTTTGCTCTAGGTCGATTGACTATAGTGATCTATGTTGAGTGTAAGGGAAGTCTCGAGGCTAATAGCTCTCGATTACTTAGTATATTCATCTTGACTTGCTTTGTCCTAGGCATTAAAAGGAAGTGTGGAGTAGTTAAGTTTGTGGTGATGGTTGGTATTGGTTCAGGAAAATTAAGGATTTCCTTGAGAGAAACATCAACCAATCCCGATATTAAGTATTCGTTTTTAAAATCTACATGTTTAAGGTTATATATAAAATGAACAGTTATTATTAGAATTATCGTGGGCTTATTCTAACAAAGGATGATTGTTTTTAAAATGGAGTGATAATGTTCTGTTTTATTATCATTACTCTGGCAAGAAGTCCATAGAATTGTCCACCCGACAAATTTTCTTGCCAAAATTTTTTCAGTTCTTCCCTGAGTAGCCGAGTTTTCTCCGCAGTTGCACACATGTATTTGAAAAGTGAGACTACCTCTTGGATCAATGTTCTGCCTTTCTCCAAGATCATACCTGTCCATTTACTGTTTGCTCGTCCCTGTATGGTGAACTCTTGAGTCTTCTTAATGGATTCTTGACCAATACGACTTATTGGAGCTACTCCCTCAATCGGAATTGATTAAGTATTCCGATCCACAATATGTTGCATGTAAGAGGAGAGTGTTTGTACTTGTTCTTCCAATTCTTCAATCCTTTTCTTGTATTCTCGATTTATCGCCATGAGGCGAGTGGAAGATTGCTGAAACATATGCTCGTCTCCTTCATGGGTGGTTGGGCCCAATGGAATAGTACTCATCTCGTAATCAGTTGGTATCATTTCTTCCACCAGCTTGATTACCTTGGGTCGGACCACTTCGATATATTGTTCAGTTGTCCCGCAACTGAAAAAGCGTGAGGCCGTATAAGCGAACTTTATTTTCTTTCCCTTGGCCAAAGACACTAGCAATGATAAATCGGGAATTGTGACCTGTTGGACAGTACAGGTCTTTTCTGAAATCATCTCCTTCATCCATGGGAACATCTCACCTTCCTCTGGCTCTACAACTGTCAACTTCTCATTGTTTCTTCACACTGGAGGGTTGTTTCTTGCAAAGGAGGAGCAGGAGTGATAGCAGGGAGTGAAACCACCTGTGGCAGTTCAGACTGGAATCTGAACTGGTTCAGCTTCTTCAGCTTATGCCTCTACTACGGGTTCTTCCATTACTTGAATCTTCTTATGTGGTTTTTCGTAGTAGGAGCAGGAGTGACAACAGGGGTGAAACCTCCTGTGGCAGTTCAGACAGGAATCTGAACTGGTTCAGCTTCTTCCGCTTGTGCCTCTACTACGGGTTCTTCCATTACTTGAATCTTCTTATGTGGCCCTACAGCTGTCATATATTTGTCATTGCTTCTTCAGATTGGAGGGTTGTTTCTTGCAAAGGAGGAGCATGAGTGACAGCAGGGGGTGAAACCTCTTGTGGTAGTTCAGACTGGAATCTGAACTGGTTCAGCTTCTTCGGCTTGTGCCTCTACTACGGGTCCTTCCATTACTTGAATCTTCTTATGTGGTTTTTCGTAGTAGGAGCAGGAGTGACAGCAGGGGGTGAAACCTCCTGTGGCAGTTCAGACAGGAATCTGAACTGGTTCAGCTTCTTCAGCTTGTGCCTCTACTACGGGTTCTTCCATTATTTGAATCTTCTTATGTGGCTCTACAACTGTCATATTTGTCATTGCTTCTTCAGACTGGAGGGTTGTTTCTTGCAAAGGAGGAGCATGAGTGACAGCAGGGGGTGAAACCTCTTGTGGCAGTTCAGACTGGAATCTGAACTGGTTCAGCTTCTTCAGGTTGTGCCTCTACTACGGGTTCTTCCATTACTTGAATCTTCTTATGTGGTTTTTCAGAGTATGGGGCTCCTATCGCTTTGATCTTTCTTTTTGAACTTCCCTCTGAATGGCATGAACTAGAAGTGACCTCCACAACTTTCTGTGATGAATGATACGAGGCATGTCTCTGAGATGTGGGAAACTTCATGTCAGCCTTCTTCTTTGAAACCACTCCTTTGTTCTCTTGATCACCTTCTCTGTTCGCTCCGCGATGTCGCCGGACTCACGAACACTCCAATTCACCTGCGGCAAAGGGGAAGACTTCACCGCCTTGTATTCTGGGTCATATAGCTAAGTTCCATCATCCTAGACACCTTCGTACCATTGAAACTTGTACTTCTTCGTCTCGCCAATTGTCATTCTCATATAATTTCGTTCTCGAACATTGAAATCATCCAAACAATTGGCCCAGAAATCTTCTATTTGTGGAACATGATGCAATTCTGGGATGTGGAATGTATCTGGATCAACACGAATGTCGAAATCAGCCCTGGGGTTTATGAATGCAAACTTAGAGGTGTGCAAAGGCCGCCTCCAAGTGTGATGCGTCATTGACATTTTTGCACGTGAAGATCCCCAGTGAGATGGGAAAGGAGACAAGCTTTTTATTTCAGTTCTTGTTTACTGTTCACATGCACCAACTGCCTACATCGTTCGAACATTACTATTTCATCACTACAGTACCGAGGTAACCTCAATGGGGCTTGATCAAAGCCAAAGACACGGATATAAGAGAAAGTGTGGAACTGAATGAAAACGAGCCATATATTTTTATCAAAGAAGCCACTTGATATGACATCCTTGAATACGGGTTTCCATCCAAAGTCTTGATGACTGACATTGTGAAGACATCTTTCAATAGGCAGAAGTGTCGATGGCTCTCCTTCAACACCAATTGAGGAAAATTCTCAAATGCAAAGGTTTTGAAGATATTCTCTAAGCGAGGGCAAACCCTTTGAACGGTCGTGAACTGGTGAGGAGGTTTACACCAAGTAAGAAGTCATGGAGAACTTCTTTGTCATAGGCACTTGGAGCAATTGACGATGCAAGTTGTCGCTTATGATTTGGCCCCAGTCTATCTTTTGATCTCCTTCGGTGATTGTTAGGATGAAGAGTGCCATCCATTCTTGGAAATCTCTCATGTTTGCTTCTTAAATTTTAACAACTCGAGCATGGGTGAATTTTTGACTTCAGGTTTCGGACTTTTGACTCCCCTTTTTTGCGTTCCTTTCTGCCAAGTCCCTAAATTTTTCTTTGGCTTAACTCCGAATGCCCCCACCTATGAAGTCTGAATTTCATAGTTGAAGCTTCTTCATTTCTTGAAATCCTTTGTAATTTTCTCGACTTGATTCACTGATTTGCATGGTTTGATCCCGAAATGTGAACTCCTATGACTTAATCGATCCCTCATTCTCTCCATGGGGTCTTGTTTGTCCAATTTCACCGAAGGGGAAAAATTGGATAATATTAACAACAATGGAGGATAAAAATGAATGCGGAGAGAAAAAAAGGATGAATGGAAGTAGCATAAATGAGAGAAAGTGAAGAAATCCAGTAGTAAGGGTTTCTCGTGTATGCGTGCGGAGTAGAAGTGGAAGCAGCAACAAAACTTAAAAAATTGTAAATTTTTACATCGTTAGGATGAAGAGTGCCATCCATTCTTGGAAATCTCTCATGTTTGCTTCTTTCATCACCTAACCGAGAAGGGTGATCGCATCCAAAAATCCTTCGTGGAACTCACTCCTGGAAAGAGTTTTGGGCATTCTAGAGGGTTTTCTTCCTAACTTCGTCCATGAGCCCAAAGCAGGCCCCCAGATAATGACTTTATGTCATTCCACTTTTTCATTGCCCTTTTTTAGTATATGACCACCATGTTACTCTAGGTGGGAATTAGCATGGAAAGAGAGATAATCCTTTGAGTAATCACTGCCATGGTTGACTGTCAGTCTGCCCCGCCCGAGATGGTTCTTGACTCTAGTTCATAATGATGTGAGCATGCCAAGACCAACTCGATACTTTGTGTAGAGATTGGGTGTCCACCTGCTGCGAACAACCCACTTGCGAACACCTTGTCTTCAATTTTCCTTCTAGGGTCAGCTAGCATGCGTGACTTAAGGTCCTCAAGATCCATGTAGGTGACATCACTGTCACCCACTTCAACATATTCAAATGAGAAGGCTTGCACCGGTTTTACCCCTTGAACTTGAACTTCATGTTTCTTGGAGCACTTGCTATATATGGAAAGAGGGGGTTACTATTTTTAGTAAATGGAAATTTACTCTTTTTGGTCCCGTCAGTGAGTTTAGCTTTCCAAATTACCCGTGTATACTGCTCCCTTTGAAACCACTCTTTGAGATGACTTACTATTTATAGCTAGTGCCCAAATAGGGAACTTAGTATTTTTAGTAAGTGGTCGTTTTTACCATTTTCGGCACTGACCAACCATTCTAGTCTTCCGGATGTCCTCGTGCACACCATCTTTGCTTGCAATCGCTTAGGTGATGACTTATCGAAAATAGCAAGTACCGTGTAGAAGGCTTACTATTTTTGGAAAGTGGGTTTCCGGGCCTCGGTTTGCGATGAAACAAACTTTCCCGATATGGGTTTTTGCTCTACAATGCTCTTCTAGATTTTTAGCTCAAACCGGTTGCTGGATTGAGAGATTTTAAAATTGTAAATTTTTGTCGCGAGAAACTTGGGGTTTCTTTGCTACAAAAAATCTAGCCCGTGCATGCGAGAAATTCCTTTGGGAGATTCAAGGCGCCTAAGAAACTAGATGTTTGCAAAAACAGCACTTCGATTCGTTTGATAGTTCATGAGTTATGAGCAAATCTTCTTTTCGGACTTTGAGGGTTTCTAGGAGAGTTTTTTGTTTTGTTCTTAGTGAATCTAGTTTTTCTTGTGTTTTTCTTTCTTCGATCATGGAGCATAAGCAATCTTGTTGAGGATGCAAAAATGTTGGGGAAAGATCTGAGAAATTCCGGCAAAGATGTGGGGGCGTGGGGGATGAGAATGAAAAATGGTTTAAGTGTTCCCGCTTATTTATAAGTTTGGAATGTGAAGGGAGAGGATGGGGGCATTTTTTTGCGCACCTCATTTCCCTTCGCAAAGGGGACATAAAAATGTGTCTTGCCCTCATGACGACAAGCGGCGGGTGTTTATTTGTTTTGCAAGTGGAGGGGGCTAGAATGGAGCACCAAGGGCCGAGAGATAGTCACATGAAAAACCAAAAGGAAAGCAAAGGGTGGGGCGCATTTTTATGTCCCCATTGTCCCTTTGCTTTGGGGACAATAGGTGCAAGAAATCGCGCGCTTCCTAGGTTCGACAAGTGTCGTACATGCAGGGGTAGGGGAGGAGCAGGTCAACGCAGTCAAAGTTGCTTACGAGGGAGTGTATAGGTCATATGCGTGACCAGAAGGCTAAATGGGGGGAGGCGCAATTTTGTGCACCTTATGTCCCTTTGTAAGGTGCAAAGGGGACATGAAAATGTGCCTTAACTTGGTGATGCCATGTGTCCCTTTAGAAAATTGTCTAAGTATCAAAGAGCATACCTTAGAGATCCAATGAGTTTTCGAGCGCTTCTTTATATGATTTTGCATACAAAATACCTTTTGAGAAGAATGGTGAGGGTCCCAAGGCTTGATTCTGACTGAAACACCTCCAAATTGCTCCTTTTTGCTCGGGATCGCTGTGTGCATGGAAAGAATGAGATGGCCCAAAAAATGCATGGTGCTTGAAGATGATCTGTTTTCTCCACCATGTGGGGGACTGAAAGAGCTTTCCAATGATATCTTGTTTAGACCATAACTCATTCCAGAGCTCCCGGAATTGTTCTTTGAAGATCAGGTGCTTTTTTTGGTGCAAACTCCTTCAAGAAAATCATTCAAGAACCAAAAAGTGGTAAGGTGGAGGAGTGGGTCAACGTGGAGTATTGAATGCTACTAAATCAATAAAGCAAACCTTGCAAACTAGTTTAAAATCAGCCTAGTACCTTAGTTACATGGGCCTCATGCTCCACCATGAAATGGACAAGATATCCAATAGTTAACATCAACTACCCACAATCATTACAGTTTGATAGTAGACTAAGTCATCAAGGTATTATATAGTACTTAATCCCCACAATCAATTTCACGAGTTCTAAATAATGAGAAGATGTTTGCTAGATCGAACTAGCTTTCGCCCAAATAAGACAAAAGTTTTGACCCAAAGAAGCCTTTGAAAGGTATGAGGTCTTGTACAAAAGAAAAGTAACTACTAATCTAGTCTTAATCAATGCCTAACAAAGATGTGATTAATAAGGCTAATATGGCATACTACACACTACCCCAACTGACAGATATAACTGTGTAAACTGTAGTATCTAGTAAATGCTATTAAATCAATTGCAAAAAGTCGCAAACTAGTTTAAAATCAGCCTAGTACCTTAGTTCCATGGGCCTTGTGCTCCACCATGAAATTGACAAGACATGCAATTGTTTACAGTGATTGCCCACTAATAATCTGGTAAACATGTACATAAACTGAGTCACCCAAAGATACCATGTCTAAATCTAGAACCCCGCCGTCTATACATCTTATCCTTGTCACCTCTTCTATGTGAACCTTCCAATAAATTTTATTACAAAAAGGAATACCACCTACTCTTCCTCGTGCAATACAATTTTAAACCACAAACCTAATTACTTCATAAACCACAAAGGGTTTTGAAACCGACAAGATAATGAAAGCAAGCAATTCTTAACTTAAAATTAAGCGTTGAATAATTACCTAACTCCAAGCATATTGTACACATAGTTCGAAATGTCCCTTCTTCTAGAGGTATATTTAGAACCTCTCTCGACATTGATACAAAACAAATGTCCAAAACTCAAATCCATTGCACCACAATGTCAAACAGATGTAAATTGGGGCAAAGTGTAAAACCTCGTTCTAACCATGAATTCCTTTTCAGAAGCAGCTATGATAAAGTGGTGACACCAAATGATGACTCCAACATTAATTAAAAAACACTTGAATTAACAGAGTCAAATCAGGGCATAGAGACAAAAGCTGAGAGAATTAAACTCCGATACTTGTGATTTCTCAATAACTTAAAAATAAACATGTCCTGCAGAATTTGAATTATAATTAGAGCTTAGCAATATGTGTTGAACATGACTGCAGTGAGGAAGCATGTGTGAATCTGAAATACGTCTACTTACATCCATAATGGTTTATGAGTCTAAACCTTGGTTTTGAAACTCATTAGTGTGTGTTGAAAATGACTACGGTTAGCACACGCGTGTCATCTGAAATATGTCTGATTATTTCCATAATGGTTTATGAGTCCAAACCCTTGGTTTTGAAACCCATCAAGATAACGAAGGAAAATAATTCTTACCTTGAAACTTAGGTGTTAAAAGAAGAATAATGCACACCATGTCTATCATATCCCTTCTTACAGTCATGAGTGCAATTTCTATCTCCCCGTTTTTCAAAAGATCATAAAACTATAATATGCGGAGAATGAAACCAATAAACTATCATCTACTCTACCATTATAAGCGGTCGTTGTGGCAACACCGATGTTATTGGTGGATAAGGTGATGCTAGAGGAAGGTAGGCCTTGTGCTCCACCATGATCTCCAATTATCTATAGTGACGGTCCGCTAAATCTCTAGTATGCGTGCACATTAGCTGAGTTGCCCCATGTTCAAATCTATAACTCCGCCGTCCATACCACGACTCTCCATAAATTCCTTTTTTCTGCATCACATCTTCTACACAAAGGCTCTTGTAAAAATTTAAACCCAAATTAAAATAAGGAAAAAAAGAAACCGAGTACTATCATGCCCTTCCTTGTGCAATACAATTCTAAACCAAAAACCTAATTACTTTATAAGCCCTAAAGGGTTTCAAACCCATCAAGAGAACGAAAGCAAAGCAATTCTTGACTTAAAATTAAGGTTGAATAATTACTTGGCTACCATTGACACGGAGAAAATGTCCAAAGACGTTTTACATATACAAATACACAAAACTAACCACACCTAACACTACAATCGGGTTGATCCTATCACTATCATACGTTTAATAAACTTGTTGGGAAGGGGAAATAAAACTCTAGATCGGTCTCAAGATGGAGAGTCTAGGGTTTATAGGCTATCTAAACGACAATAGTGAGGCGGCGCATCCTCAACTTCCTCCTGTGTTGTCGAATCCTCAATGCTGTGTGGAGCTCGATCTTATGTGTGATCTAAAAACCAACGTCGACCTATACCGTAAGAGAGTTGTTTTTGCCAACCTACATGAACGATGGCTTTCCACCACAAATCTCTGCAACTGGTGCAAAAAACAATGGGGCAATGGCATGCGCATTCGCTTCCTTGCCAAAGGTTATTTCCTCATTTTGTTCCATAGCGAAGCTCAGCAGCTAGAGATGTTACAGCGAAAAGAGTGGTACCGGGCCGAGCTAGGTTTATATCTATGTCCATGGACACCTAATTTCGACCTGCTAATGTTATCGAAGAAAAATGTTTAGTTTCGGTTTGTCTTTACTCCCTCCCTTCTAAATATTGGAGCCCTAATATTCTCTCTAAGATCTGCAGCGGTCAGGGCTCTGTATCCAGGCCCGATCCTAAAACCCTAGATTGTACTTTGGCGGCCTTTGCCCAAGTTTGTATCTCTGTGGATTCTTCTTTTGTCATTCCCATATCCATCAAAATCTCTTCCCCCTCTGGCTTTTGGGTACAGCCAGTAGAAGTAGAGAAGGTTCATTTTCGACGATTCAAGTCAACTGTGCAATCAAAGGTCACTTTCGCAGAGATTGTAAAGGCCTCTCTTCCCCCTCTCGCATTTGGGTGCATCCAGTTGAAGTACAAAAGGTTCATTTTCGACGCTTTAAGTGCAATCAAGAAGGTCACTTTCGCAGAGATTGTAAAGACCCTCCCGTCTTGGCCAATGAAAGGAAATGGATTCCTAAAGTCAACCCTTCCTCCTCTAACCCTCCTTGCATGGATTCCATTGTCACTCCCCTTCCTTCTCCTAACTCTCTTCTAGTTTGCTACTAGACATGTAGCTCAGGAATCCTCTTCCCTTCTTAATATTCTTCAAACAGGGATGGAAGCTGGTTCTGAGGCACTCTTGAGTCATTGGAATGATGGGTTGTTGATCATGAGAACATTCGGTCCGATGCTCTTCCCAGGGCGATGCTTCTCCATCGCTCTAAGTCAAATTGATGACTTTATTTCGGATGCACCAAATACTTTGATTGCTTGCTCATTGCTTTTGGGTAAGTCTCCCGCTTGCAGATATCGAAACAAATCTATTCCTAAATCCTTTATCAAGGCCAATGATGAAGTGGTCGCAAGTCGTCGAAGGACAATCTATTCATTCTTTTGACATTATTGACCATGCCAAGAAAACTAGAGTTCAAATGTCAAAAGCTGAATACTTGAGAGCCTTTCTGGCGCTTAAATAGGCTAGTCAAATATGTACAATCTCCAGGACAATCTAATGCATCAAAGGGCCTTTTGCCTAAGCCCAAAGATACTCCTCCCTAGAACAACACTACGGTTGTTAAATCCTCACCATCTTCTGAAAGAGTGGAACTGTTCTATGTTTCCTATTGCTTAATGGTTTCAACTTAAGCCATTGCATTTTAGATTCAGTGCTTCGACAAAGTCATGTCACTAAAGTCATGCAGATGCTCTTGGGCTTACCCCGACGAAGACCATAGGAAGGTCTTCACTCCATGGAAAGACAAATCCCTTTAATCGGACAAATCAAAGATGCACAAGTTGTTACGCAGCTTTACCTGACAAAATAATAAAGATGACAATTTTAGTTGCGAGATATTCTTGTCTCCTATGGGATGTTGCTAAGCGAAACTTCTGCAAAGTTACCGGGAGAAGTAAAGATGGATTGGTCCTGTGCTCATATTCCTATTAAAGGGATTAACCATAAGTGGAGCCAAAAAAGAAGTCCAAGTACACAGCTTAAAAAATCGAGGATCCTAGATCTCGATTCTTTTTCAGAATCGACCGTGGGGTTTATTTCTTGGAAATGGATAAAAATGTACCAAAACCATAACTTCACTGAGCTAGAGCTAGCGAAGGAAGAAGAAGAAGTTTGGACTCTCGAGTTTAAAGGCACATGTTCTTTTGGATCAGGACCTGGCATTCTACTAATATCTCCAGATCATAAGATATTCCCATATTCCCACAAGTTGATGTTTGAGAACACCAACGATACGGCGGAGTATGAAGCTTTGTTGTTAGGAATGGAACAAGCTGGAAGGAAAGGAGTAAGACTCCTCAAAGCCCAAAGAGATCTTTGAACTTCTAGTAAAACAAATTCGAGGATAAAATCATGTCAAACGAGATGAGTGAAGCATTATAGAGATAGAGTGCTTTCTGCCACACTCAATTTTCACCTTCTCTATCGACTTCATTCCAATAAATCAAAATTCCAAGGCAGACTCTTTGGCAGTCACGGCTGCACTATTGAATCCGGATAGACCACCGTCCATATTCAGACAAGGAAACTATAAAGTGGAGATGGTCTACCGCCCCAAAGTCCCTAAAAATGTTGAATAGTAAGGCAGACTTTCAATGAGGACAAACAAACATCTGCATTTCTGGAACAAGACAACTTTGACAAGTTGTATGTTGAAGGGAGTAAGTCACTACCATGACAAACAGTCACAGGCATAACTGATCCAGATTATGGTGACAATAGTGGAGTAATCCAACTGAAAGGTAACAAAATCTCCAAGGGTTTAGTTTCCTTAGTAGGGACATTCGACAAGCATGATCAATACCTAAAGAAGAACAAAGAATATGGTGATAGTTCTTCCTCAGAAATGCAGCCGGTAAATATGAGAACGAAGGAATTTGATGAAGACTTACTCACCACAAAGAGAAAAAAGATGAGCCACCACAAGATGAAGTTGATAAAGACTTGCCCAAGGTATTTGACAAAAAGGCCAGAGAAAGGAAATTCAAGATCGGAGACTGGGTTCTTTTGTGGGACCAAAGACATGAATCGAAGGGCACGCACGACAAATCTGATTCACTCTGGAAAGGGCCCTTTGTGATCAAAAGAGTGGCCGGAATGGATACTTTCTTCCTTGCCTACCAGAATGGAATTGAGTTACCACATTGCCTTTCAACGGAAACACTTAAGCCTTTCCCAAATTAAAAAAGCGAGGAAAAACTCGTATGTATATAAATAAAACTTTGTTGTTTTCTTTCCTTTTTATTTGTTTTGTTTTGTTTTTGTTTGCTTTACCCCGAATCCAATGGACAAGATACGAAACCAAAAAGTTGGTAGCTCATCTTCACTCCCCCATTTGTGAAGGCAAAGATGTCCACAGACGGAGCCGATTAGTGTCCCCATTTCACCTTGAAATGCTGGGACTACCCATTTTTAAAAAATCATTCTTTTAAAATAACGGGTCTTTTCGTGCTTTTATTGTCGAGAAGATGTTTGCATTACGTTAAGATATTCCTAATGAGTCATATGAGCCAATTTCGACAAATACCCGGATGCCAAAACTCATTTTATTCCTCCGCCAAGTTTTATCTGCATAGGGAAATTTTTATTTAATTATTTATTAAATAAATAATACCCGTTTAAGTAATTGTGTTGCATAGGTTGAATCCTGTTGAAGTTTTGCATGCCGTATTCACACATCTCAATAGGGTTTTCACCAGGAATGAATTCAGAGCTTTGTCTGTGACTTCTGGCAACGTTTTTCGTTTTTATTTATTTCTTTTGCGTTTTTCTCCAGTTTTCCCCGTTGTCTTTCTGTTTAATTCCTCTGGGTTCGTTCTTCATCTTGTGTAGTCTATTTAATTGCCTGGAACATCTGGAGATCATTTACGGCCGCTGCACTAGAAGGAATCAACCTCAGAAAGCAAACTTCTGATCAAAAAGATAAAGTCAAGCACAAAAAGCCTCTCCTAGGCAAGTCGCACTTTTTGGAATAAATAGATCTAAGCTGCAATGGGAATTTTTCGTAGTGGCAAGCAGGAAATTTCTTACTAGTCTTGTAGAGTACTTTTTCCCATGAAGTCAAAGTCACTTACGCTGCAATGGAAATATTAGAGGTGACAGGCAGGCGAGAATTTCTTACCTACCTTGCAGGGTAAAAATTCTCATTATAAAAGAAAAATCACTTAAAGCACCGGCGGAATTTCTTACCTGCCTTGCAGGGTAAAAATTTTCATGATGAAAGTCAAATCACTTAAGTGGAAGAGGGGATTTTTGGAGTTGCAGTGCAGGGTGGAAATTCCCATCAAGTTGACTTCTTATTTTTAGCAACTACCCTTGCCAAAAAGTGCGACCCACCTTGGGTGAATAACAATGCATTTAATAATATTTATTAATGGTTTATTCACCCAATTTTGGCGCCATAAATAGAAGGAAAATTGATGTAAGTGGAAGAACTAAGGAGAAGTCAAGGATGCATGCTAAAAATAAATAAAATAAATTATTTGAAAAGCAACCAGCAACATGCAGACTTGGGTGTCCAAATTGGATGAATAAACATGGCTATTAATTAATTAAATTTCCAGAAATAGGAAGAGACAATTATTAAAAATAGCATGTTGAAGGTTATAAAAGCATGGGACGCAATATGGGAGAGACAGTTAATTCTTTTTTATGAGGATTGCAGCCCAGACAGGTTTTGGCGCCAAAAGGAGGATTTTGCATTAAAGTTTATTTTCCACTGCCATAAAGCTTCCAGTTTTGGCGCCTAGGGTTGGAATAGCCTAATTTTGGTCATTCTGAGCATTTGCATGTAGAGTACATGTGCCCAGGGCGAATTAAATAATATTTTTGTTTGCTTTGTGTGCAAGCAAAACCTCAAGTTTTAGGGCAGCAAGGTTTAGATGTAGATTTTGGTGATAAAAATCAAGTATTTGTGCCATGGACTCCATCTTTGTCTAAATAATATTGCAGGTATTCATCACAAGTGCTCAAATCAATGTCAGGTACATTGAATATATCTTCCGAATCTGAAGAAGTTGTCAGATCTACACAAATGGATCCAATTGCAAGGGATTCCAACATAATTAAAAGAAAAAGAGCTCGGACATGATTATTCCACCATGTTGAAGCATGATAAAATAAAAGGATCAACTGAATCATGCATAGCTTTCAGATTTGCTAAAGTCAATAATACAGACATAGGCCCTGAACCTATCACCGATTTAATTGACAAATCCATATCTCATAATTGTAAAGGCTTTCGGCAAAAATTCATCATCTTGTTTCTAACGCAGCCCATGTAGAAATCAATGCATAGAAAATTCCTTCCAGGATCTTGTGCATGTGCTCCCAATCTTCCAGTTGAAGCCTTCATTGAATTTACTTGTATTTGCATTCACCTAGAGTGCTTTCCGAATTTAAAATTTCTCATATGCAATTAAAAATAAAAATGATGAGTTTTGTCTGAATTATTTACGACAAACATTGCACTGGTGCATGTACTGAAGAAGAATTGCAAAAGCTTCAAGGATAAAAGGGAAGACATGTCAAAGGCAATACCCGCAAGCAAATCGCAGTCATGTATAGCTTCGGATCTAGTTTGGTGACAATCAAAGGCAAAAGAGTCAACCGCATGCAGAATATGGAAGAAGAACAGGACTAGGAGGGTTGCAGCTTTCTTCTTATTTCTTTTCCTCTTTCTTTTATTTTCTCCAACAAAGTAATTGAGCAATCAATTAAATTATAAAACTTAAGTGATTGGTTTAAAAATTATTACTTGAATATGTCAATACTTGGAAATAGGTGGCAGACATGCAAAATAGAAGGTTCTATTTTTCAGTTATAAATCATGCATATCATGCAAAGAGGAATTCCAGGAGGAAGATTGTCAGTTGTTTCCCTCTTCATAGCTTCCGCATGCAAGAATTCATTTAAAGCTTCCTATTTGTAATTGCCCTTTATACACTGTAAATATAGGAAGAACCTACGGGTTAAAGGATCGAAATTTGTAATCAGCATTCTTGTGTTCCAGGACTTTGAGCTAAAACCCTTGATAGCTTTCTCTGAAGCAGAATAGAGAAGAAGATTTCCAGAGAACTTTTTGTCAACGATGCATTCGTTTCTTTTTTTTTTCAGATCTCTACACAAACTTTGTGTTGTCTTAGATCTAGATCTAAAACTCGCCTTTGCTTCAAATTTTGCATTTTAAGATCTATTTGTTTCATCTATGTGCGTGTGATCAACTCACAACTATTGGTTAAGTTGCACATCTCCATTCTTTTCTTCTCGTATTTGATTATTTCTCTTTCCCGCATACATTTCTTATAGTTGCTTACTTGCTGCAAAATTTCCTAGCTTGGAGGAAGCTAAGGCCTTCCGATCCTACGTCTCAAGTTATGTGGAAGTTGTCGGTCGGGTGATCAACTTCCACAAATCTGTCATCTTTTTCTTTAATACTTGTTTGGGTGTGCGGTGTCGGATTCAAGACCTTCTTGGCTTTGAATTGGGCCTCTTGCCTCATAAGTATCTTGGCATTCCTCTATTTGCGGGTCAAGGACGTTCTTTTCTTTGGAATGATCTTGTTTCCTCCTTTTCAAAGTGCTTGCTTTCTTGGAAAGGAAAGTGGTTATCACGGGTTGGTTGCCTTACTCTCATTCGCTCTATTCTTTGCATGCACTTCCCATCTTCATGCTTTCCGTTCGCACATCCCCAAAACTATATAATGAAGATTGAAAAGATTCTTTACTCCTTATGGCAAGGTACTTCGATGCAAAAAAATTCATCTCGTCAGTGGGAGAAGGTCAAATCTCCGAAGTGCCCAGGTGGTGTGGGCGTTTCTTGATCCGGTTTTGCAGAATTTTGCTTTGGCGGACAAACTCATCTGGTGTACCCTTAGAAATCCCGTAGTCTTTTTAATCATTGTCTCATCAAGAAATACCACAGTAATGGGAAGCCCCATTCTATAATTTCCAGATTGCTCTCCCGAAAGGTTCTCATATGTGGAACTTCATGTCGTTTTATCATTCTATATTTGCAAATCATGTTTCTTGGCTCATTGGCAGCGGCTCTTTGGCAGATTTTTGGGTGGATTCTGGAGTGGACTTCCCACTTTAGCTAATGTCCCCGGCCTTCAAAATGTCGGGGATCTCATTGAAATTTTTTGGGGCTCTAAAGTTTGCAACTATGGCTACTGAAGGCTACGCGGTGCCCTATCATGGTTTGGAAAGATCTAGATTTTCGGGGATTCCCATCAAGCGATCGTCCTTGTTTTCTTTTGATTTAGCCCTTCGTCGTGTTGTTTGTCTCTTGGATAAAGATCAACTTATTTGGGTGCTCCAAAAGTAGTAAGTACTCTGCGGCTTCACGGATATCTCGCTTACTCTCTCAAGGTACTCCTCTTGAGTCTGTTTGACAGATTGCTGGAATTCAACTTGTCTCCCTAAAGTCGACGCCTTTTCTTGGCTGGCCTTCATGGGTAAAATCTTGTCTCAGTGCAAGCAGACAAAAATGGGGGCTTGTTGGTCCTCATTGTGTGATGTGCTTCCAAGCTAAAGAGGAATGTAATCATTTTCTCCTTCATTGTTCCTTTACATCCCAATGTTGGTATTGGCTCTATGCCAAACTTCATCTCTGCTTTGGTGGTGTCCCCAGAGATTTCACCACGAAATGCAGGACTACCCCTTTTAAAAAAATTTGTTCTTTCCAAAGTAACGGGTTGTTTTGTGTTTCTTTTGCTGTAATTGTCTCCATTACGTTAAAGTATTCCCAGAGAATCATATGAGCCAATTTCGACGAATACCCACATGCTAAAACTCATTTTATTCCTCCATGGTTTTGTCTGCGAGAATTTTATTTAATTATTTATTAAATAAATAAAGTTCTGTTTAAAATAAATTGTGTTGCAATTGAACCTTGTTGAAGATTTTCATGCCAGTATTCCCGCCTCTCAGTAGGGTATTCACCAGGGAAGAGTTTTTACTAACCAGATTATTTGGCAAAGTAATTATCTCGCATCTTCTAGCAACGTTTTTTCGTTTTTTATTTATTTTGTGTTTTTGGTCTTCTCCGCATGATCTATCTATTAAAATTGCCTTGATCCGTTCTTCGTTCTATGTAACCTGTTTATTTCCTGGAAGTTCTGGAAGCCATCCATGGCCTCAGACAATGGAAGAAATTAATCATGGAGTGCTAACTTCACGACAAAAAGAAGAATTTAAGCAAAATAAGATTCTCCCATGCAAGTCGCACTTTTTGGAATGATGGCTTTAAGTTGCCAATGGGAATTTTAGTGGTGGCAGGCATGTGGGAATTTTGTGCTCTGCACGATGATTGTTTTTTCCCATTATGAAAGATAAATCACTTAAAGTACCAATGGGAATTTTAGAGTTGTCTGGCAGGGTAAGAATTCCCATCAAGGAAGTTTATTCGCTCATGCGAGTCTCATTTTTGAGAAAAAAGCTCTATTTCATGCAAGTTGCACTTTTTGGAAGGGAGGATTTAAAAGCACAAGGGGAATTTTGGTAGTGGCAGGCAGGTGGGAATTTTATGTCTGCCTAGCAGGTTGTTTTTTCCCATCACTAAAGACAAATCACTTAAGTGAAGGATGAGATTTTTGGAGCTGCCTGGCAGGGTAAAAATTCCCATTACTTTGACTTCTTATTTTTAGCACACCCTCTAGCCAAAAAGTGCGACCCACCTTGGCATAATTACATGCATTAAATGATATTTATTATTGTTATTCCTAGCTAAGTTTGGCGCCATAAATAGAAGGAAAGTCAAAGCAACTTGATGAGCTAAAGAGAAGACAAAGATGCATGCTAAAAATAAATAAAAAAATTTCATAAAAAAACAAGCAGAAGCATGCAAACTTGGGCGCCCAAATTGAGAGAAAGAACATGGCTTATTATTAATAATTGTCAAAAATAGGAGGAAGCAATTATTAAAAATAGCATGTAGTTGGCTATATAAGCATGGGACGCCATAAGAAAGAGATAATTAATTCTTTTTATGGAGTTTGCTACCACTGGGGATTTTGGCGCCAAAAGGAGTGTTTTGCATTAAAAATATTTTCCATTGCGGAAGCTTCCAGGTTTGGCCTAGGGTTAGGGGAAGCTTTCTTTTTATTATTCAGAGCATCTGCATGTTGGTATAAGTGCCTGGTGAATTAAATAATATTTTAGTTTGTTTGGCATTCAAGCAAAGTCTCAAATTTTAGGGCAGCGGGGTTTATAAGCAGATTTTGGTGATAGAAATTAAGCATTCATGCTATGGACTGCATACTTGTCTCAATTATTTACGGGAATACTTCACTAGGTGCTCATATTGGTGAAAAGAAGACGAAGTCAATGTCGATACATTAAATATATCTTTAGAATCGGAGGAAGAAGTAGATTCAGCTCTCATAATTGAAAAGGCTTCCGGAAAAATTCATCCTCTTGTTTCTAACGCAGCCCAAGTGGAATTCATTGCATGGAAAATTCCTTCCAGAAGCTTGTGCATGTGCTCCCAATCTTCCAGTTGAAGCCTTCATTGAATTTACTTGTATTTGCCTTCACCCGGAGTGCTTTCTAGAATTTAAAATTGCTCATATGCAATTAAAAATAAAAGATGATGAGTTTTGTCTGAATTGTTTACGGCAAGCATTTTACTAGTGCATGTACTGGAGAAGAACTGCAAAAGCTTCAAGGATAAGAGGGAAGACAGGTCAGAGGCAACACCCGCAAGCAAAATCACAGTCAGTTGCTTCCAGATCCAGTTTGGTGAGAATCAAAGGAAATGATTCAACAACATATGGGAGAAAAAGGCATCTCAGATTCAAGGCAGAGATATCATTCAGATCATTCATTGCTAAAGTGAATGAAGTAGAAGTGCAATATAGGTTGGATCAGCATGCAGAGTATGGAAGAAGAACAAGACTGAGAGTGTTGCAAGCTTTCTTCTAATTTCTTCTCCTCTTTCTTCTTCTTTCTCTTATTTTCTCCGACAAAACAATTGAGCAATCAATTAAAATTGTAAAACTTAGGTAATTGGCTATAAAAGCCATTACTTCAAGTTACTAGAAGAAGTCAATTACTTGGAAATAGGTGGCAGACATGCAAAATAGAAGGTTCTATTTTCAGTTATAAATCATGCATGTCATGCAAAGAGGAATTCTAGGAAGAATACTGCCAATTGCTTCCCCTTTTCATAGCTTCCACATGTGGCAATTCATTGAAAGCTTCCTATTTGTAATTGCCCTCTATACACTATAAATAGAGGAAGAGCCTACGGGTTAAAGGATCAGAATTTGTAATCAATATTCTTGAGTTCCAGACTTTGTGTTGAAACCCTTGATATCTTTTCTGAAAGCTGAGGAATTAAACAGAGGCAGATTTCCGAGAGAACTTTGTGTCAACGGTGCATTGGCTTCTTACTTATGTGTAGATCTTTAGATAAACTTTGCATTATCTAAGATTTATATTAGAAGTTTTCCTTTACTCTGATTCTGTATTGTGAGATCTATTTGTTTTATCTGTGTATGAGACCAACTCTGTAAACTATTGGTTAGATTACACATCTTCTTCTCCTTTTTGTATTCAACTATTCCCCTTTCTGCAAATATTTCTTTACAACTACTTGCTGTAGAATTGCTTAGCTATGGTTCATGAGCTTCGCAATTAAAGTAAAACCCGCAGATAGTTATTAGAATACATAATTGACAAAAATCTTACACGGGAGCCTCATCGGTAAATGAGGGAGATTTATCTCATGACTGCCTAGGTTTTTAGCTATGTAGAAAATCTAGCCAACACACAGGCCCCTAGAGCCACCTTGGCTTCTACTCTTCTCTTTTCGCGAAGCTTGAGTATTACTCTGTTTGGGATCGATTTGGCATCGCGGTCCCATTCTTCTTCTTTGGCATATTTGGTGGGAACGCAACCTTCGTCTTTTCCAAAACAAATTTGCCACTTTGTCCATTTTCTTTCTAAACTTGAGGTGGCCATTTTAGAAAATGTTAGTTCACACCGCAAGGATATTGCCAATTTTTCCAATAGGGATGTGGAGATCCGTCATGCTTGGCCTCTTATTCGGCTCCCTTCCCCGGGTCTATATTATCCAAATGCATTTCCAAGGTCTCTAAATTGATGTTGCGTAAAAGTCTCATTGGCTTCCACCCCCTGGGTTCTGCAAACTTAATTTTGACGACTCTTCCAAAGGGAACCTCGGTCTTTCAGGAGCGAGGTGTATTCTTCCTGATCAAAGTAAGATCTTTCCAAAGATCCCCCGGATCCATGTCGGCGAAGCTCGGGCTATTCTGCAAGGTATTAAACTTGCCTTGAATAATGGTTGTTCCAAGTTGTGTATTGAAGGTGATTCTCAACTCATCGTTCTAGCCGTTTGTAAGGGCAAAGCTTTGGCACGGTCACTTAACTTTTATATTTCTCAAATTATTCATTGCATGTCTTACTTTAAAGAATGGTCCATCCGCCATGTATTTCGTGAAATCAAACTTGTCGCGGACATCGTTGCCAACTATGGGGTCTATCAAACAGCGGAAGCCAATGCATGGGAAAATCTTGATGAGGTCATTCATCTTGATTGTGAAGACCTCAAGATGAATGACCTCCCTCACATGAGTCGAGGGATTACTTAATTGGGTTGTGCCTTCGGTTGCCCTCATTCGTTTCCTCTCCATTCTCCCTACTGCTTTTCCCCTTTCTTTCATGGCAACTCCCTTTTTCCCCTCCACCCCCCAGCATATGGCGAAAAATCCGAAATGGCCTTCTTTTCCCCTGCCTTCTACCCATTTGTGTCATGTCTTATGCATTGGCTCTACTCCTATTCGAATGTGATAGAGAAAGTCACGGGCGTCGATTATCTTGAGCTCGGAAAGGCTTGTCTCAACTCGAGATTACGGGCATCTTTGTGTTTAATTCTCTGCTTTTGAGTGTCGATAAGGAAGTGGTCATAGCGGTCGTGACCCATTTCATTTTCCTCGTCATCGTGTGGGTCTGGTCGAAGCTTTGCCGGATGTGTGCCTTCCCTCTCTCTTTTCTTTTGTTGGCCCCTTTTCGCCTCCTCTATGGGTTGTGAAGGATTTGTGATACCCTGGAACAGAAAGACGGGCTCTTCTCTAATTTGTCGAATCCGTCCATAGGATTTGTCACTCCCATGAGTCTGTCTCTCAGGGTGCCATCGTTGAATTTGGTAGCGTTCACGGATCCTATCTCGTCCCCTCCGGATCTGGTGGTGCGGTTGAAGGCTTCTGCTGGCTCCTCCTTCACTTTTCTCAAGAAGGTTGTGACACTAGGTTCGGCGAGATCAATTCCGTGGGCGTAAAATCTTGGTTCTGTTCGATCCAAACAAGTGGAGCCCTAGGGTTTCTTTATCTCGCTACTACTGTTTTTGTATTCTCGGTTCCTTGTTTTGCAAGGCTTTGATTGTTCATGTCATATTTTGGCCTCGATGTATACGATTTTTGTATTGGTTTTTGTATGTTGTTTTTGAATGCTTTCATCTCTCGATGCTTGTAGGGTGGGGACCCATCAACATCCCGATTTATAGCTACGGTCAAAAATGTTTAACTATCTAAAAAAACACTGCAATCGGGTTTAATTCAAATAAATAGTAAATCAAACCTAATTATAGAAAGTAGTGGTCTAATCTAAAACATAAGAAAGTATGACAATACTTGGCATAATTAAATTGCTAAAGAACACTAGAAAATTAGGATTTCTTGGATAACACTCAATTTCACATAAATCTTGAGACGGTTGTTACCGATAAGCAGCAAAAAGCAGGTCCAAATAGGTAAATGACAACCTCAAGAGTATGATCGAGAAATAGAAAAGACCAAACAAAAGAAAAATTGCCATAAATGTTGAGGCCAAGTTTTTGGCAAAAACAACAAAAACTAGAAATGTCTAAGCGGAGGAAAATCTAATTGTGTGAATGTGATCTTTACACCCTAATCTAAGGGAACTTCCCTCACTTTCTATGGTTCTATCATGAATCACAGAAATCTAATTTCCTTCCTAAAAAACATAATCCCATAAAAAATGAGGGATGTTAATGGGATACCTCCATTATTATCAGGGCCTCGTGATTTAACAAAATCGCAAACAGCAATTGATGCAAGTCAGCAGTCCATCCTATGTATATATGTCCCAATGCTTCTTTTAATGCATACAATACCAACTAGTAGAGGCTAGAATGAATTTCTAAATGCTTCAAGTTAACTTTTAACACGGGTTTTAGAAAATAGTAATTAAATTTTCTCTTATAACCTCAAAATCTCTCTTGTGCTGAAGTAGTTATTCTCTTGTTCATTCTTCTTAAATCTCTTGTTCATTCTTCCTAAATGCACCTTCGTATTTGTGAAAAACTTGAATTCAAATTAGGATCCTATTAGAACACAAGCCAATAAACAACATGCTGGAAAGCCAGCAAAGGAAGCCACAGAATGCATCGAAACCAAAATTGAGGGCCAAAGGGGCCTGCAGAAACAACCACCAAAAATGTGGAGATGAAAAGAAATGTAGAGGCTATGTTTCTACGTGAAGCTATGAAACTGGTCACTAATCCAGATCGTGTCAAAAGCACAAGGGAGATGAGAACATAAGAGCAGGGAAACACGAACAAGGAGACAAAAAATGCCAAAAAAAAAAACACAAATATACACTAACACCATAGCAAGTAAAGAGTACCCTACCAAAAATTGGCATTTACAACACACACCTTCAAAAACTAGTTGTCTAGGTCCTAATTTGAGGTGTACCAAGAACTTTGTTTGGAAATTGAGTCCCATTCTAGTAGCTCATATACTAGCACATGGATGACATATTTCACTACATGGTGCCTATTTAGATTGTTTCTCATGGGCATTTTTATGCCTATTTATATTTTTGTAGTAGCTAACTTCATTACCCCCATAACTCATCTTGCTTTGCTTTTTGGCCTCTTACAATTTAGTCCACACAACTAGCTAAATAAAAGAGAACATAGCGATAGTAACTTTACTTCACAATTGTGAGAATAACTTTTCTCCTTCCATTGTTGGAACTTAGATGTTAACAATGATTCTCCCTCTTAGGCAGCCATAAAAGAGGTCTAATGTTTTTCAAATGTAAAACCATCTAATCGGTAATACAAGTCTTCTTACCTCACAACCTTGCAAACTATTTAGGGAAACCACTTAACACCTATCCAATTACCCATTTTGCATTTCTGAGGTTGTGCTATCAAGAAAGTTGAGAAGAATATGGCCACTAGGACCGCCATTCATTATTCCCTCTAATGCAAGTCCCTTGTCCATAAAAGAGGTCTAATGTTTTTAAATGTAAAACCATATAATCAGTAATACAGGTCTTCTTACCTCACAACCTTGCAAATCATTTAGGAAACCACTTCACACCTATTCCAAATACCCGTTTTGCATTTTTGAGGTTATGTTATCGAGAAAGTTGAGGAGAACATGGCCAATAGGACCGCCATTCATTATTCCCTCTAATGCAAGTCCCTTGTCCATCATATGTAATAACATAATAAGACAACCTTGAAAGACAAAACTCAAGAGCCGTCGAGGACACTCATTAATCCCAAGTAGCATCATTCGATAACATTCACCAAGACTAACTCTGGAAGGTCATATAGAAGTTTATAATAGCAATTAAAACCTCTAAAGTCACAACCATGGATTCAAACAAGGGCTATGGGTTTGTTGGTTACATCAATATACTTATTGACAAATTAGATGATATCATCAACCTTCAAAAACACTCATTAATCAAGTAGACTAACTCATGGAAGGTCAAATAGAAGTTTATAATAGCAAATTGAAACTTCTTAAGTCTTCTACTATCTTCGACATAACTTTTCCTCTGTTGGATAATGTTGATAACCATGAATTCAAGCAGCGAGGGCTATAGGTTTTTGGTTTACATTATTATACGTCTTGATAGATTAGATGATATCATATGACATCAAAAGCAACCTTGTCTACAATTGGATTTTTGTAACATGCCCTAGCTACCTTGAAATGATAACTAGTTTTTAATATTTTATTTTGATTCTCCAATGCGAAATGGAGTCCTAAAGCTATGGAATTAAAATAATCATTACTAACCTAGAATAAAACACAATATAAAATGTTTCTCTTAGAGTGGTATTTGGCATGATGTCCATATCTATTGACACGCTATTTAGGGTTATTTGCGCACATGGATGTAGTGCTTTATGGTTTTTGTATAGGGCAATCCAAATTCAATATCATGATGGATTCTCACCATGATTTTGGTTCATTATCTAGACATTTTCTAACCCACAAGCATGAGATTGGTAAGGGAAAGAATTTTCCTACACACGTTGAAAGATCTTAATTTCTTCTCGTGCATATTTTCTCAATATTAATCTTGAAGTCTAGTAGACACTTTCTCATGGAAACATTGTTTATATGCATATGTATATATAAGTATGTGTGTATATATGTGTGTGTGTTCTTCCCACCAAAGCTATTGGCCCCACCCCTAAGAAGCTAGCCCGTATATATATGGGCCGATATGGCCACCGGGTTCTCTATATATGTGGCCCCTATATATGTATGTGTGTGTATGCATATATGTATGTATGTATGTATGCACGTATGTTTGTATATTGTGACTAGACACGTTCATGTTCTTCCCACCAAAGCCATAAGCCCCACCCCGAAAAAGCTAGCCCCTTTATATATGGCCCCCTTCTCTCTCTCTCTATATATATATGGGCCGATATGGCCATTGGGCTCTCTATATGTATATGGCCAACCCATCGGCCCCGACCACTATATTTAGAGGGTTTTGAGTAGCTTAGAATCTTTGTTCCAACACACATAGAGCTCAATTCCTAGTTCGTGTAGTCAACATAGCTTTGTTATCTGATCTCGTTCCAACACAACACCCTATCCAAACTAGCTTTTCTTGCTTATCCAATCTAGATTATCAGCTTAGCTTATCAATGATATTCTAGCCCATGTAATCTTGCACCATTCGTAATTGGGTTCAGTTCAGTTCCTAGTTCATGTAGTTGGTATGGTTAATAAAATTACAGTTTAGTTCCTAATTCATGCCCCTATATGGCTGACACCCCTTATCTATATGGCAGGGCAGGGGGTAGGGGGCAGCAATAATTTCTTATCAATGAGAGTGGCAATGAAATAGGCAATGAGAGACCAATGATCTTTCTCCTATCGGGAGACTAACATCAGTGAGATCTTGTCAATTAGGAGGGCAATGAGTGGCCACTGTCAATGATCTTATCAATGAGCCAGTGAGCTTTCTTGTCAAGGAGAGGAGCAATGAGAGACTAATGGCCATTCTTACGTGAATATAGATTACCTGACTAATGTGTAGAGGCATAAATCATGAGAACATGAATTTAGTAACTCTAACTTTTCGGTTTCCAATCATATTCCCCGTATGGAGTTTTCAGAGTAGGCACAGGGATAGATGTAACTAACCATGAGCTACACAGTCAACACACGGTCAGTTGTTTTGCACACTTGACTGGTTAACTTTACTGATTTCTCACTTGTTGGCATCACACGGACTTTGCCCCATCAGGATCAAACAACAAAGATTTGGCAAATCACTCGACTCGGCAAGCGGAGGCTTCTATTCTCGGCCTCAGAGTGTTCTCAAGGAACGTAGCAAGAAACTTACAAACTTGATTTTCTATATCTTCCAATGGAGCGCAAGGCTTATATTTATAGTCTAAAATTATGACTGACACTAACCAATATATATAACCTAGAAAATCAGTAAGATTCTTAATAAAGATATCGTGGGGTCCTGTCACGTTTTGTACAGTAAAGGTGTCTGCCACGTATCAGCAAAATACATTCTATCTACTTTAATTAGTGCGGACATTGTTTTGCTTTTTTATAGAGTCCTAGAGAAATAAAGATGTTGCCGATAAACACCGTGTGGGCTCCAAAGACAGTCTTGGCAATTCTTTATTTCTTGTTGTATCCATTCGACACATTGCTGCTCGGTGAGAGTAATTTCTGGCTGGGCATCTGGAATGTCGTGATGTGGGGATGGTGCTTGTGTTTCATATGATGGCGTAGGACTTGCTGCTCCTTTTTCTGACGTTTCTGCTTCAATGGATGTTGTTTTTGAAGAGTGATGAGCTGGATTTTTAGATAAGCCATTCTAGGTTGTCCATTGAAGTTGACATGAATGGCATCAAGAAAATCAGAATAATAAATGATAATGAGAACTTTACCAATTTTCTGATCAAAGACTAATTCTGGCATGGCTGCATGAAAGAATGAGTGAAATGCAGTACTTGGAGTAACTGGAAATTTTGAGGCTCGTAATTGGCAAAGTAGAATAATATCATCTAGTTTTTTTGCCGGTGATACCTTTTCTACCATATGAACTGTCATAGAGCTCCTATGTACAAAATTAACAATTATACCAATTGTTTCTGTTTATCTTGTTTTACAATGTGTCGCTTCAACGATGGTTATGACAACACACTTGACCGAAACATGCGGAAGTTCGGCGACATGGGCCCATCCATGTTCACAATCCATTCTTATGTTTTCGAGGAAGACATAAATAATGAGACGGTAATATAAAACTTTGTGAACATTAATTGTTTGTCATAGCAATGTACCTAATGTCATTTGTTGGGCTAATAAATATGAAATTGTCATCTTTTCACACAGGTTTCTTCACATTCCATGATGGTAATATTCAAATATGTGAACATTAATTCTTTTTCATAATACTTAATATTTTATGTTGGGCTAATATTTATGTATTTGTACTCCTGGATACATGCACCTTCACATCACATGGCACGTACGCGTTCCACAAGCATCAGAGAGGATGCAAAGGGAGATGCTCCTCCAACAGTTGATGACGCTATCGTCAAATGGTCCTTCCGAGCCCGTTCGCTCGGATATCCGTGAGCCTACAACGAAGGTGAATAAATTTAAAACTTTAACTTTTTTATTTCTTGTTGATTACTGTTATTCAATAGTGTAAGAACTATTATAATTTTCTAACATTGTCTTTCAATCAACCACCCGTAGACTACAAAACCGAACATGTTAATGGTCGTATTCAGTATTTCTGCCAACATGGATCATGTGTTGTTAGTGGGGATGTTAGGTTTTGGGAGTTGCATAGACTTAATCGACATCGCCAGGTAGCACACAATCTTACCTTCATGGAACCGCGTAAGTGTGGTCGTAAGCATATGGAAAACGGACACCTATCCCTCAAGATAAGAGTAGGACATACGGGAAGGAGAGAGGGGGATGTGAACTATGTCTTGAGGCAGCAATTCTACCTGCAGCACAAGAGGGTTATCGATCGAGTTTGTCGAAAGATGCAAAAGTCGGTTTGAGGAGTTGAGTCGGGAAGGAAAGAGGGAGGTGGATGTTGAAATGGGTGCCTACGATTCAAACGAGATGCGACAAGCGAGAGAGGATAAGTGGTTGAGAGCGAGAGAAAAAATTAACTTAAATATCGGACAGAGGGTAAATTTAATATTAGTATAATATATTATATATTATGTTTCGTTTGAAATTAAAAACTTAATATCATGTCATAAACAGGAAGAAGAGAGGGGGATGTGAACTATGTCTTGAGGCAACGATTCTACTGCAATGAAGAAGAGGGTTATCAATCGAGTTTGTCGAAAAGATGCAAAACTCGATTCGAGGAGTTGAGCCGGGAAGGAAAGAGGGAGGTGGATGTTGAAATGCGTGCCTATGATTCAAAGGAGATCGACAAGCAAGAGAGGAGAAGTGGTTGAGAGCGAGAGAAAAAATTAACTCAAATATCGGGACAAAGGTAAATTTAAGATTAGTATAATATATTATATATTATGTTTGGTTGGAAATCAAAAACTTAATATTATGTCATGAACAGGAAGATAGAGAAGAGGGTGGAACAACTAGCGGGAATGTTGACCCCACTTTGCGAATGATAACGTAAGTAATTATTGGTCTTTCGTTGCTATATAGAATATAGTTTTTGTTTATTTGTGTATATACTAACTGTAGGTGTGCGTAGGATTATGACATTCCCTTGTGTCAGCTCCTACGCCAATAGAGAGACTCGATTCATAGCACGTGAAATGGAGAAAGGTAAACCACTTAACACGCACTTGAAAGTTGAATGTTGCCTTATGTTGTTGATATTTAAATTATCTTGATGACTCGATTGTTGTAGATGGATGTTTGTGATAAGACGCCCCTTCACAATCAGTTTGTGGTCTCGATCTTATTATTGGCGAGATAGTTTCACGAGAGGTCGAGAGATTGAGATGAATATTGCGGAATTGCAACTTCCTTGTCGGTCGAGGAGAGAGAGGAAGACGAGGGGAGACACGATGAGAGGGGCACAAATGACATTCCTAACAAAGATGAGAGGGTGAAATTAGACTTGTAAGTTATTGAATGTTCTCATTTGATTTTCTGTATTCTTTTTTGGTGAAATTAAGATAAAATTATTAATGTAATTGAGATTGTTGTTATTCTAGGTTTTTCTGGCGGGGTCAAAGTCAGGTTGATGTCAGATGATATAGTTGTTGCGAGAGGAGTGGTTTGTGATAGTAGGCCGCATGCGGTGTGTCATGACATCACACTCCCTTAATTTCTGATGAAAATCATTATTTACGAGGCCATTTTCTCACTGCTCCATTGCCTACTCTAATACATTTGCAAGCACTTTGGCAAAGTGTGTCAAAGGGTTTGCGATATGGGATCTCAGAGATATCAAACTGGACACTCCTCGTGAAGAGGTAAGTAGATGTAATGGATGATTTAAATTAATTATGTGTTTAATTGAAAGATTCATCTATGTTAACTTATTTACTATATGGTTGGCTTTCAGGATGATAACGTACAGGTTGAGAGAGTGCGCCATACTCGGATGCAGATATCCGATGCCCCATCCGTTCTTGGCATCACACCTAATTATGTTCATAGATATGAGAAGAAACGTATTAGATATTATGATGGACTACGTTCTCTCGCTAACAATAGGTAGTGGAGGAGATGAAAACATTTATTGTATAACATTGCTTACGAGGACTCTTATTGTTACTTTAATGTGTTTGAGGTTTACAATTTAGTATTGCATTCTTGATATATTGAATATGGTTTGTGGTTATGGGTTACATAGAGTTATCCATTTACGTTCTATTTATAGTGCATTAGATGGTTTTTATTCTTGTTATGTGACATTCCATTTATTGTATAAATGATGATGTTATCACTATGTATCTGGTTAATGTATTAATGTGACTATGGATTGTGGATTACGGTTTATGGTATATGGTTACATAGTTGCGTTCTTCTTCCATGTATGCCTACTTGGGTTTGACGTGTTCACTAATTTATTGTAGATAATTCACAATTTTGCTTTCAAAACTAGTGTATTATGGATTACGGTTTATGGTTTATGGTTTCATAGTTGCGTTCTTTTTCCATGTATGCCTACTTGGGTTTGATGTGCTTACTTAACTTTCATATATATTTCATCCATGATAATATTTTGTTGAGTATAAGTGCATTATTTTCTTTGTAATTATGTTTGAATGGTAACAAATATTAATCGGTTGTTTAATTACAGGTGTAATTAGATGGTAAGAGACAAGAAGGATAGAAAGTGCAAGCCTTCAAAGGTGGAGGAACCGAAATATTATGAAACATTTGATAGTGTCACTTATGTGTTCGGAAAGAATGCAAAGAGCCCTACACACGAAGATGTCGGTGTTGGACAAGAAGATGAGTCTTCCCCATCTCGTATGGAATTAGAAATGAAACTTGTAACGAAGAAGGCAAAGATGTATAAAAACGAGTGTGAAAGCCTTACATTGGAAAATTTATATTTGTCGAAAAAAATAAGGAATTATTGGACGAAATAGGAGAAATTTCCTCGAGGCAGATGGAGTTGGAGCTTGAGGTTCAGGAGTTAGAACTAGAAATTAAGAATTGGGAGACAATGCGTGAAGCGGACAAAAAGTGTTCGAAAATCAGGTAGCAAGCTTTAATTCCGTTCTTAAAATACACGACGATCACAAGGAAGTATGGAAGAAGATGTACGTGCGGTAAGGCGTCGGCGAGGAAAAAGTACCGATCCTCCCCACCAAAGACAATGCGAAAAAGGGACACAAAAGTGTTCGAAAATCAAATGTGAAGCTTTAATTCCGTTCTTAAAATACACGACGAACACAAGTATGGAAGAAGATGTATGTGCAGGCTAAGGCGTCAACTGAGGAAAAAGTACCAGTCACTCCCACCGAAGACAACTAATAAATGAATATACCAGTCATGCAGCCTTTCACATCAAAAGATGTTTGTTAAACATATATTAAACTTACTTATATAGTTGACATCAATATGTTATTGTACTTATATATTTTACTTACATATTTGACATATTTTACTTATATATTTGACATATATGTATAGATATTGATTTTGTGGTATGCAAAAAAATGTTTTATTTAATGATTATAACATTTGTAGCATAATAGATGAGATGGATAGATGTATGTGGTTATATTATGATTATTAGATGTATGTGATTTTACTCTAATGTGGTTGTGTTTCGGTTGATGTTATGATGTGCACATTAATTAGTATTTAGATCATGTATATGGATTGCTACATCTGGTATATGATGTGTGATGTATAAAGAAGAGTAATACAAGTGTGATTAGAAGACGAGTATATATAAATTAATCTCATGATAAGCTGGAGTACTTATGGCTTCATCCACTAAGCCAAACACACCATGTTGGCATCGAAGAAGGTTGGGAATCTAGTATACGTACATTCCAACTTGTGCCTTTTAACACATAAAAGACAGAAGAGTATATTAGTGGTCCTAACAAACTTTGTAACCTATTATTTAATATTTTAATTACTAATTAAAAATTAAAATTTAAAATGATATCACTCTTTTTTATATTAATAATACTTTGTTTTTGTGATGTGACGGTGGCTAGTATTTCTCTTTGCGAGGCGCAATTGGAGTACTTATGGTTCATCCACTCACCAAACGCACCATGTTGGCAACGAAGAAGGTTGAGAATCTAGTATACGTACATTCCAACTTGTGCCTCTAACACATAAAAGACGGAAGAGTATACTAGTGGTCCTAACAAGCTTTGGGACATCCAACCTGAAACCACGGACTTTGAAGCTTCTGCTGT
Organism: Taxus wallichiana var. yunnanensis; assembly: GCA_018340775.1. Taxonomy (NCBI): domain Eukaryota; kingdom Viridiplantae; phylum Streptophyta; class Pinopsida; order Cupressales; family Taxaceae; genus Taxus; species Taxus wallichiana. The sequence continues at coordinate 144,558,236 of CM031236.1, forward strand.
TTGTTTGTCCAATGTTTCACTACTTGGCGTTGATGACGAAGTTCCAGGAGCCCTTCACAAGGGTTCAAAAGTGGAGCTACTTGGAGTGGAGCGGCAAGTGCCATCCATGAAGATGATTTTGAGGATCATCTAGATGATATGTTCTAGGCTTTTACACCTAGGAAACTAAAAGTGAAACAAGCTGAGAACTTGAATGTATTATGTTATTATGTTATATTATTTTTTGAATATTATGAATCAATACAAACCCGACTCTCAATTCTCCAAGTATTGGAAATTTGTTTTCATGTTCTATGAATGATTGTAAGTTGTATGAGTATTAAATTTCAATAAGTATGCAAATGCTTCTTTAAATTTATAATTTTATATACATATTTATATATATAAAACGTACCCAAAAGCGTACCATACCCGAAGTTTTAAAAAAAATTTACTGTATCAGCGTATCGTACCATTGCGAAACAGTCTATGCTATTTTGCTTTCTTTTTTTAACTGAGCTTCTTCTTGTTGCATAAATTTTTGAACTTCTAAGAGGTCTTCATTAACCTGTTGAAGTTCTCTAGAAATAGCATCCATATGGGCTTCAGCATATCTGGTCCAATTATTGATATAATTTAGCTTCCTAATTTCATTCTTTTGTTCACTTGTATCAGACACAGAATGTTCAAGAAGACAACTAACATATGCACAAGTTGAATATGTAAATTCTTCAGAAAGAGCTATGGCATGCTTTGTTTTTGGTGGCCAGGAACCGCCTTCATAAAATGTTTTGTTATTTTGGGTCCAAGTAATAGACGTACTGGATCCCGGATGGACATCGTCACTACTCCCCATCATTTTCAGCATTTTTAGTTGTGCTTGTAGTTTCGTGTCAATGACAACACGAGATACCCCAGGAGGCAATGTTAACTATTGTGGCGCCTTCTGCTTTTTATCATGTGTGTTTTCTTCAGATCGTGTGGATAAATGATAATCACCTAAAACTAAAAGGGGCAGATTGAAGAATTTGATGAAGGATTGGAACGAGATATTTTAGGAATTGCAGAGTGACTTGGCCGGAAGGATTCTCGGTGATATTGACAGCAGTGTCATTATTTAGTTGTTGCAAGGAACAGTCCATTCTGCTGGAATTTCAAAATTGGAAAATGGAATGGATAACGCATAAGAACCAGATGATTGTGGACCAATGGGAACGGCTTCATGAAACTTTTCAGTGGAGAACCTAATAGGCACAAGACTATTACAGATTTGACACAAAAACTTTAAAGTAATGGATAGCTCAAAGTTTCCAGGTTTCATATCAAGTCCTTTAGTTTCAACTAGGAGCTTCCATACTTTATCAACATTAACCTTTTGCAAGGGATAAAGGAAATTAGGAAAAAGGTAACATACTGCATACCTCTGGCTAATGAAATGACTGTTTGGCCTATGACAGCTTGATTATATGAAGAAAATCTATCTTCGACCAGGACAACTAGACTCGAACCAGGAAGACCTCTTCAGAATAATGGAGTAATGACTACTTGTATAGCTCCAAAATGAATATAGTTATATCCTTGTTCTTTTAACTTCTTTAGATTTTTTATCTCCTCTGCTGTAAACAAGGCAACTTTACGACACTCTTTAGCTTGATTTACAACTAAATTCCTTTCTGTCTGTTTGAAAACTTGCTTGATTTTTGGACGATAGACAGACAAAGGCATATATTTCTTAAAATAACTAGACTCGGCTTTTTGATTTTCATTGGTTGTCAAAAAGTTGGTATTAAATTGCTTAGTGATTAAATGTTGTGCATGATAAGTTAAAATAAACCCAAAAAATCCTCAAAATAAGGATAATTGACTCAAATAGAAAGATGAAAATCCCAAGGTCAAAACCTACAAAGGAATACTTCCATTTAAACAGTAATGCATTGAAATATCAATTTTCCAAAATCCCTTCTACCATACTTTTAGTATTCATTTATAAGTAAAGCCTTATCTGGCAAAATCTGTGAATATAGAATGCTCTTTGTTGTAACCATTTATGGGAACAAAGAATGCACAATTCAAATTCTTCCAAAGAGTTGCAATAGACTAATATAGCACTATCAGGTAGACAGCAAAACGAACTAAATAGGTTCAATTCATTCGTATACCTGTTCGGGTTGTGCCGACTGTTGCTGGTAATATGTTACACTTTGAGGACACTGAAAAACAACAAAGTGGATATATATTATAAAAATTGTTCTCGTCTATAAGTTAGAGGCCATTGAAGGAAATTATGACTACTTCACAAAGATAGAACACAGACCTGCCCATCCTCGTGCTGGTTGTGAAGTCCCAGACATAATATTCTGTCCAACCTGTTGCTGCAGAAATGAATATATATGATAAACAATTAAAGCATAACATAATAACTGATTAATAACAAACTAATTGATTTCAAGTACTAATCAATCATGTGAACCACTGCATATAGGATATTTAATGAATAAATAGACATACATAAAAACCATGGGAGTTTTGGGACTGAAAATACAAACATTCCTGGTAATAAAATAAAATATTGATGGTAAGAAAAATAGAAATCAATACTTCAAAATCAATCAAACATGTTTATATACATGCATAACAAACAAAATATACATTACCAACCTGATATTGTGTTTGTAGTACAGTTTGTTGCTGCTGGGTTTTTTGCTGGTATGGTTGCTGGTAACTATATTGACAATCACCCTTCGTAAATGCATTGTTTACCGTCTGTTGAGGCTGATGTTGGTAGTATTCCTGGAAATATGGAAAGACACACTTTAAAGATCAATACCTACCATTTATTATACCTAGCCATCATAGGGTCAAGTTTAATGCTTGATTTATCAAACAAAATTGTGTAGGAATATACAAGCATCCTCTTTCATTTTCACTTATTTCAAAATGTTAAAACTCTGAGCTTGATGATATCTCAGCTCAACAAGAATCATTAACTACTTGAAAAGTGTTCTAAGTGTAAACAAAATGTTGACACATACCATGTGACATGAAAATCATGATTCATGAATTTTATATCAATCAAGCATAATTAGGGTGTAATAATAAGACCCATAAAATGCAACGTCTATGAATGTAACAAAAAATTTAGGCTCCATATACACACAAGGCACTGTACAAAATATTTGTAGGATTGATAACTTGCTCTAAGTTACTATTGACCAATTCATTTCAAAAGAATTGGGAGTGTGATCAAAAGCTGATTACCAGTTTTGAAAACACCTCCCCAGTCAATGCAATAATCTTAGAAGCAAATTAGCACTACATTATTCCAAAACAGAGAAGTTGTGGTGTCTATACTGCATGAATCTGGAAATCACATTTTGCTCCATACAAGCAATTTTCCACTCAATTAAAAGCATAAATGCTTCATCTTAGGCCACATAGGCACTTCAACACAATTGATACTGACCCCTCAAACAATTTTTCATTCAAGCATAAGCATAAATGTTTCATACTAGAATAAATTAACAAGTGCCTCTCTTGCCTTTGCCTCTCGTGCTTTAGCTTGTGCAGTAACTACCTACGACACAAAACAAAGGATTCTTAATTTCTCTACATGATCAAACCAAAACAAATAAAAGAACTTTCGTAACAGTTTAACTTTAAACTCAATTTCAGTGGTAAAGTTCACCAAATTAGCATTACATTATTCCAGAACATAGAACCAATCAGTTGTGGAGACCATAATGCATGAATCTGGAAATCACATTTTGCTCCGTACAAGAAATTTTCCACTCAATTAAAAAGCATAAATGCTTCATTACAGGTCACAATGGCACTTCAACACAAATGATACTGATCACTCAAACAATTTTTCATCAAAGTAAAATCATAAATGTTTCATACTAGAATAAATTAACAAGAACCTCTCTTGCCTTTGCTCCTCATGCTTTCGCTTGTGCAGTAGCTACCTACAACACAAAACAAAGCATTCTTAATTTCTCTACATAATTAAACCAAAACAAGAAGATAAAATAACTTTCGTAACAGTTAAACTTTGAACTCAATTTCAGTGGTAATACAATGGATTTTTGTTCACCTAAGCAATTGCAGCAGGACTTATAAATAATAAAACTGTGTCCTACCAGGGCAAGAAAACAAAAATAAATGTTAAATAATCCATAAAAACAGAAATCTTAGAAACAAATTGGCATTACATTATTCCAAAATAGACATAACCAATCAGGTGTGGAGTCTATAATGCATGAGTCTGGAAAACACATTTTGCTCCATACAAGCAACTTTCCATTCAATTAAAAAGCATAAACGCTTCATCGCAGGTCTCATAGACACTTCAACACAATTTGATGCTGATCACTCAAACAATTTTTCGTTGGAGTAAAAGCATAAATGTTTCATACTGGGATAAATTAACAAGTACCTCCATTGCCCTTTCCTCTCGTGCTTTAGCTTTTGCAGCAGGTACCTACGAACACATAACTAAGCATTCCTAATTTCTCTACACAAACCAAAACAAGAAGATGAAATAAATTTCGTAACAGTTTAACTTTGAACTCAATTTCAGTGATAATACACATTGGATTGTTGTTCATCTGAGCAATTATGGCAGGATTTATAGAGTTGTGTCCTACCAGAGCAAGAAAACAAAAATAAATGTTCAATGATCCATAAAAAAACTAAACAAAACAATCATATAATGTACTTTAAGACACAGGGATGATAGGCTGTAGAACCTTAACCAGGCAAATGAGGAATCAGAGCCAAAGTTGCTCCAGCAGCCATTCCACACATAGGAGTGACACTATTGATATGTGGGGGCTGACCCATCATTCCTGCTAGTACTGCACCTGTCCCTAGCATAACAGCACCACTACCTGAAAGACCTTGACCTTGACTACCATGCGATCCATGTCCAAATTGCTGCAGCACATAAAACAGTTTGTAGGGAATCCAGTATCCCAACATGAATTGCAGTTAAACTGGAAAAAGTGGTTGATACTGGAGCGAAGTTTTATACCATCCCTATGCCACTGCCCATCACGCATGTATGACAAGGTCCCATAAAACACTGTCCTGGCATAGCTATTGGCATGTGTCCTCTCGCAGGAGCATTTCCCATCATATCTGCACCACACAAAGCACAAAAGCATGTCAAAATTTGTCATTGAGTTATTCCATCAGCAAATTTAACAGATGTTACGTGCTTGGAAATGCTTCTCTACCACCATGGCCACAAGGAGCAGGTGCAGCTTGACTTCCAAAACACATTTTATAAGACTGCATATGTAGATGATTTCACGTATACTAAATCAAAAATTCCTTTTGAGGATTACAGAGTTAATTAGAAAATGATAGGGATTACAGAGCTAAGTAGAGCATGCAATCTTTGATGAAATGTACCTTAAAAGATGTATAAAATATACCATGTAAAAAAAAACAAATATGTCACCAGAACTGACTTTGTGGTATTTGCAAAAACGACACGTATACCATCCCCATGCCACTGCCCATCACGCATGTATGACAAGGTCCCATAAAACAGTCCCGGCATAGCTATTGGCATGTGTCCTCTCGCAGAAGCATTTCCCATCATATCTGCACCACACAAAGCACAAAAGCATGTCAAAATTTATCACATTTGAGTTATTCCATCAGCAAATTTAACAGATGGTACGTGCTTGGAAATGCTTCTCTACCACCATGGCCACAAGGAGCAGGTGCAGATTGACTTCCAAAACACATTTTGTAAGAATCTATATGTAGATGATTTCACGTATACTAAATCAAAAATTCCTTTTGAGGATTACAGTGTTAATTAGAAAATGATAGAGATTACAGAGCTAAGTAGAGCATGCAATCTTTGATGAAAAGTACCTTAAAAGATGTATAAAATATACCATGTTAAAAAAAAAAATATGTCACCAGAACTGACTTTGTGGTATTTGCAAAAATGACACGTATACCATGACCTTCCAGCTCATGGTCGTCCAAAGCTCAATGTGCTGAGACATCAAAAAAAACCTTTCAATTTTGAATTTCTCAGAAGTTTCAAATGCAGTAGAAATGGAACAAACCGGAAGAGCTGTCCTATTTAATAGTTATGATGAAAAACTCGTCAAACTTACAAAAAGTTTTATAGATATTCACCCATGTCTGCACATAAAGAATGATAGAAGTCAATAAATCCAAAACCACGAAAACAGTTACTCATACCAATAGCTAAGTGGCAATCCCTAACTTTTCCATATTGCCCAAACAATGATCTTAGAGATGCCTCTACCTGTTATCCATTGGACAATTGTCACCATAATTCCTCATAACCTTTAATCAAAATTTAATTTATTTAATCAGGAAGCAAAATTCCCTCAGACTTCGAAAAGAAGAAGAAACAAAAAAGAGAATGCAAAAAGCATGTATAAAATTTCTTACATTTGGATTTTCCTTTGGTATGTGGTCAACAAAGAAAACAGTTGAGAACATATCTGCAATTTTCTTACATTTGGACATCCTACACATAAGACTCAGTTGTCCATGTTTATGTTTCCCATGGCCATCTTAGCATTCAATGCCTGAAAGGATGAGAGCACTAGAAATTGGCATAAAGGCACTACACAACTAATCCACACTAAACAAATCATTTTCACAACTAATCCAGCCAGACTGACCAGAATTTTAAACTGTATTCCACAAAACCATATCACTTACTCCAACCTGTTGCATTCCGCAGCACCTAAAAGGAGTCAATTATGTTGTAAAATATAATGCATCCCATTGAAATATAAACAGATAGCAAACATGAAAGAAAAGAGGCTAAGAATATACGCTCGGAAAGATGAAGAACGTACAAAATCTCTCTGAATTGTGCCATGTTGTTCAAATATTTTTCTCAGCAATTCGTCATCAATGTCTGGTGTTCCCAGTAAAAATAAATAAATCAGAACGAAATTCTTCTATATGCAATCTTCGATCACCAAGTTGTGCATTGTAAAGCTTTTCTTTTGCTTTGGCAACTACATCTTCTCCTTTGGCAGTTGCTCTTTCCTAACGAATGATTGCAGCATGTTTCCTTTAATTTTCAAATACAATGCTCGAGATTTTTGGCAAACTCAGAAAACATATTTGATAGATCCTCGAAATTAATAAGTAGTTCAATGCATGATTGAGGGGGAAAAATCGTATCAAATATCATTCTAAATACTTACCAAACGAGTACAAGACTGATAGATTCTGGAAAATTCTGGAAATCAACAAGCAGTTCAATGCATAATTGATGAGAAAAATCTGTATCAAATATCATTCTAAATATTACCAAACAAGTACGAGGCTGATAGATCCTGGAAAATCACAAGCAGTTCAATGCATTATTGATGGGGGAAATCTTATCAAATATCACTCTGTACAAGACTAGAACAGCATATAGAAGCCAATACTGGTTAGAAGTGGGACCTCACCGATAATCAGACAAAAAACTTAACCTGTCATTTTCTGTAAGATAAACAAAGTCGTCCTATTTTTGCATGTGTGTGGGCTTACATGCCAACCAGAAAGTAATAAACATACTAGAAAAACATTAAAAAGGCAAGAAATCCTTCAGTGCAATGAAAATCACAAGCTATGGGGAAGCATGAATGTCACACGCCGTAATCACTTGCAAAACACTAAGCTGACTATATCACTGTAAAACTGCGTATCCAAATGGAATGATTCATCGTAAAAGTATATAAATTCCAACACACTTTCATAACTGTAGAACAAAGGGACTAGTTCATGGAGATGCATGATTCCATAGAGAAAACACTTTCCTGGTACACCCTATTTAATAGCACCCACTGGGAGGGCATCCTTACTAGGCAATTTGCCAATTTTATTTACCAATTCCATTTCATTACTTAGAAGCATTCTTTTCTAGGAAACGCAACTTCTCTCTTATTATGTTCATGCTATTCTATGCATTGGTCGCAACTTCCTTTTCTCCATTTCATCCAAAACTATCGCTTAACTTTGCCCTGAACATGGAAACTCTGTATAAACATCTGCAGAATCAAGAGGATGATCACCTATCATTATCAGAGCTAGAACACCTGCAAAAGGCTTTATAAGATACACAGCAACAAATCAGAATTATTTAAGAAAATAATGAAGGGCAAATCAGACTTCAATATGATCATCGTCATCAATAGAGGTACCTAATTGTAATGAATCCTCAAGCTTCAAACAAGTTACTTACAGGTCACATAAAATTGTAAGAGTAAAGTAAAAATGTGAACTCTCCAATGAGTCAGGTCAAATGGCCAATGCTCAATGTCCACCGTCTTGGTCTGGCTGTCAAGGGCCTTTCTCTGATTTTGGATAATTCTGGATTTCTTTGTATCTAAGTTGTTTTCATTTATGGCTAAAGGCTACGATCATACTCTGCAGGGATTTGCTTTTTTTCACTCTGTACTGCAGTTTTTGGATTGACCTCGTATTCTGAGAACTTTGCACATTAAGTTAACAATCTTATCAGTCTCTATTTTTTCTAGGTCTTTGCTTTATAGTTAAGTTATAAGAAAAGATTTGAAAGCAGCAAGGCGAGTGAATCAGAATGACATTTTTGGCTTCTGCAGTGCCGACAAACAGTAAGTCAAAATGGGAAGTTTTTTGCCACCTGCAGTAAAGGCTACGATCATACTCTGCAGGGATTTGTTTTTCTCACTTTGTACTGCAGTTTTTGGTTTGACCTCGTATTCTGAGAACTTTGCACATTAAGTTAATAATCTTATCAGTCTCTGTTTTTTCTAGGTCTTTGCTTTATAGTTAAGTTATAAGAAAAGACTTTGAAAACAGCACGGCAAGTGAATCAGAATGACATTTTTGGCTTCTGCAGTGCTGACAGAAGGTAAGTCAAAATGGGAATTTTTTTGCCACCTGCAGTACCCCATGTTGTTGTTGTTCGATGGTTAAAATGTTTGATGGTTGAAACCAACACTTCATAAAATAGAGTCCTAAAGTGATCCTTAAGTTATGCAATTAAAATAATCATTATTGACCTGGAATAAAACACTACAATATCCATACAACGTTGAAGGTAAAATATGACTCCACGATGGTATGATGAATGCTTTACATGTTATGTTGTCCATCTAATCAAAGCATCATAATTGATTGGTGTCTGCAGTAAGTTCTACACTCTTAAGGGCACGTGCTTTAGTATCAGTCTTGTTATTATCTTTCAACTATGTGGGTAATACCTCCCTTAAGGGCACGTGCTTTAGTATCAGTCTTGTTATTATCTTTCAACCATGTGGGTTATACCTCCCTTATTAGCTTTGCCATTAACTTGCCAAGGTGCAAGAATGAAAAGGGTGAAAAATACAATTCCACCATCTAATAGCTATTTGGAGGGTTTATATGGCAGGTTGGTGGCCTCCTTCCTAAGGTTTTCTATATGTTTAGCTTTAGTGTTGTCAGTTACCATTGTAAACTAAGACTAGGATCCTTCTCACAACTATTAGAGTTTCCTGCTTAGCAGAAGAAAGAATAAAATGCTCGGTTATAATAACTATTAAACTAAGCTCAACCTATGGGTTGTTATTCTAACAATCCAATTCCACCATCGAATGGCCTACTTAATAGTGGGTTTACATGGCAGGTTGGCTGCCTCCTTCCTAAGGTTTACTGTTTGTTTAGCTTTAGTGATTTCAGTTACCATTGTAAACTAAGACTAGGATCCTTCTCACAACAACTATTAGTGTTTCATGCTTGCCAAACGAAAGAATAGAATGCCGGTTCTAATGACCACGCTCAACCTATGGGCTGTTATTCCTATGATCCATTAAAGCTTGACAGTTGAAAAATGCATTAAAGTTTGACAATAGACTAAGCCGTAAGGGTTCTTGAATAATACTTAATCCCTGCAATCAATTTGAAGAGAGTAACGAGAAAATGCTTGCTGGATTAAATTGGCCCTTGCCCGGATATGACAATTTTCGTCCTAGAGAAGCCTTCGAAAGGTCTGAGGTCTTGTGCAACAACATAGAAACTTCCAATCTAGTCCCAGTCAATGCCTTACAAAGATGTATTTGGCTAACATGTCATACTGCCCAATACCACAGCTGAGAGATATGAACGTATAATCTGTAGCATCTAGTGAATGCTACTAAATCAATGGCAAAACTCACAAACCAGTTTAAAATCAGTGTAGTACCTTAGCTACATGGACCTTGTGCTCCACCATGAAATGGACCGGATCTCCAATCCTCTGCAATGACTGGCCACTAATTCTCTGGTACACATGTACATATGTTGAGTCACACCAAATCTGTCATGTCTGAATATGAAACCCTGTCGTCCATACCATGACTCTATAAATTCCAACTTCCTTTTCTGTGTTACGTATTCTACACTACCTTCCCTGTAAAGTTCACAACTAAAAAAAACAATTACTGCCCTGCTCTTCCTCATGCAATACAATTTCAAACCACGAACCTAATTACTTCATAAACCTTAAAGGGTTTATGAAACCATTAAGATAACGAAAGCAAGCAATTCTTAACTTCAAACTGGAGGTTGAATAGTTACCTAGCTCCCAGCATAATGCACACTCTCATAACGCTCCTTCTTCTGGAGGCATATTTAGAACCTTTCTCTAGGCCATTGATACAGAGCGAATGTCCAAACTCACAGCCATTGCACTGCATGTCAAACAGGTGTACACCGAGGCAAAGTGCAAACCCTCGTTCACATCATAAATTCTATTTAGGACGCCACTGTGATAAAACAGCCTTAACGAAAAAACAATTCAAGAAACAGAGTCAATACTTGCGTTTCTCGTTAGCTTCGAAAATTAAAAAACAGATGTGCCCTGCAGTTACAGCAATAATTAACTGGGGTTAGCAAGCAGAAGTAAAATTGAAATACATCTACTTATTTCCATAAGGGTTTAGGAGCCTAAACCCTTGGTTTCAAAACCCATCAATATAACGAAAGCAAGCAATTCTTACCTTAAAAACAAAGTGTTAAAGAAGAATAAAACACACTCGTGTTGAAAAGTGTTGAAAGCGTTGAAACATTGTAAATATGGGGAGAATGAAACCCGTAGATTATCCTCTACTTTGATGTTAATGGCGGCGGCTGTGGCTCCAGCATGCAAACAGGGCAAATCTCCAATCATCTGCAGTGACTGGCCACTAATTCTCCGCTAGACATACACATTTTATGAGTCACCGCAAAACCCCTTAGCTGCCATGTCGAAGTCTGTAACTCCGTCCATACTTCTCCATAAATTGCATCATTCTTTTATGTGTCACGTCTTCTACGCTGACCTTCCTGTACAGAAATAAAAATAAAAAACCGTTTACTATCCTGCCCTTCCTCGTGCAATACGATATCAAACCATTAACCTAACTACTTCATAAACCCTAAAGGGTTTTGAAACCCGTCAAGATAACAAACACAAGCAATTCTTACCTTAAAAGAAGAATTGCCTAACTCCCAACCTAACGAGATAACAAACAGAAGCAATTCTTACCTTAAAAGAAGAATTATCTAGCTCCCAGGCTAACGCACGCTCTATCCACAGTGTCCCTTCTTTTAGCCGTTGATACAGAGAAAATATCTAAAGAGCTTACAAGAGACTCCGTCATGGCAATTGGGGCAGCGAGCAAACCCCCGTTCCAAGCATAAATTCCATTTCCTGGGCAGCTAAGAAAATGGTGACACATAATGATGACCCCAACGTAAAACTTAAAAGAACAAACACTTGAAGTAAACCCCGATACTTGTGATTCCTCAATAGCTTCAACATTTAAAAATAAAAACACAAATACAAATGCGCCCTGCAGAGTTTGAATTGAAATGACACGGGTTAGCAAGCATATGTGAAACTGAAAATGAACGATGGAATGTTGTCTCAATGTTGTGCAGTCGATTGAAACCCTGCAAATTAGCTACGGTGTACTGGACAGAGTTTCGCTGTAAACTCCATGATTTTAATTACACCTAGCTTAATTTAAAGCGGTGGAAGGGCCGTCAAAAAATTGCAAAGAAAAAGATTCTCTGTAATGCAGAAGATCGAACTCTGCAAAAGAAATGAGTGAATGAATGCAGAAGATCGAACTCTGTACGTTAGCAAGCTATGGCACGCTGTACAGGAGTACAAGTTTCGCGGTAAACACTAATACTAATTACGCCTAAATAACTTAAGGCAGTGGGGAATCTTTAAAAAAACACAGGAAATGATTACCTATTATTAACGCTGTCCAAACCCCAATATAGCCGTTTGGTTTGATTTGGATGAGATTTTAAGGCGGTGGGGAATCTCAAAAAAGCTCAGCAAATGATTAACGCTGTCCAAATCCCAATATAGCTAGCTGTTTGGTTCGTGTTAGATGAGATTTCAAATAATCACTTACGCTCGTCTTCCACGTGTTTACTATACCCGGGAGTGCTGGATTTTGACGTTCAATGTTACATGGCACCATAAAATTGTTTGAGGGTCTATAAAATTATATGGAAGTCATTTGGCGTTTAAAATTTAGTATGTATGTCAAATTTGCTTTTATAACTATCATAGATATCTTAAATACATCTATGTAAAAGACACTGAAATTCTCATATAAGTTAGATAGACATAGTTAGATAGGAAGAAATTCTCATATAAGTTAGATAGACACGCTTAGATAGGAAGTTGGATGACCTCCTCAAGATTGATATCTTTCGGTGTCTTTTAGATGGATGTATTTAAGATATCTATGCTAGTAGCACCCATTGGTGTTGCATGTAAAATGTAAAACATTGATTTTTTAAAATAATCGTTGGAACATAAAATGTTAATTTAAATGCATAATAATATACATCACAATAAATGAAAAATTTCTAAAAGTATTTCATATTCAAAATATACATTTTAAATAACCAACAATCGTACGTGAAAAGTACAATGGAAACACCAAAGGGGATCTTTTGAAGGATGCATTAATGAGAGAAACATTGGGAGAGGAAGAGGGGTGAAGATGAAGGGGTTAGAGGGCAAAGAAGTGTGGGGGCAATGAAAATAGAAAGTAGAAACAATGTGAAACTCAAACGTTGAACAACATGATGATGTATATGGAAATCCTTTGAAGGAGACCAGGGGTGTTGTTCAAGACAATGCGGAAACAATTTATAGATATATATGTGAATGTAAGGAGTGGTAGAAAAATATTTCCGAAGTGAAAATGTGTTTATAGTTTTATTCATAGCAGTTAGAGACATGAAGATGTGGAGTGCAAGTAACATCTAGAGGTGGTGACATCATGTGAAGTTCTCCCCATCAACGATTTTCATAGCATTGTTATTCAACAATGACCGAAAAAAAGGGACAGGTGTGAGTTGTCATGGATTTTGATTGGACATAGAAAATTAATCACCTGCATGGGCCACACATTTTCCACGGATGATATTATTCCTCCCAAGAAATATCCAGTATATGAGCTCAACTACATAGTAGAGATTTGACATGGACTATTTCAATCTCACTTGTATTTCTTACATGTGTGCAATTGGTGCTTCAGATGTGAATTTTCCCTTACTTTTGTTGTGAATACGAAGGTTAAATACACATAGGAATCACTTTTTTATTTTTGGTTAATTTTTGTGGAAACCACTTGCAAGCAGGATTTGAAATCTTTACATCCTGGATATGAAATCCGACCTTTAATTCTCGCACAAAAATGTCCATATAAATTGATCTATTCTCTATCTTTTTCCACAAGCAGTTCCATGTTGTGAAATGCATAAGTTTTTTGTTTATGGAGTGGATTTGTTCAAGGGGTTGGTCTCCCTGTTTGTTGCGAGAGGTTAGAGTCATATTTATATCGAAACTAAGATCCAAGAAACTAAAGCTAATGTTGTGTTCCCTAACGGCACCCATTTTCGGCAACTGGCTCCAGTGGGACACTTTGAATTGCGGAAATCTCGGCTACCTCACCAAGAAATACGGCAAAATATACCATAGAAGATGGGACAAAGGAATATGGTGGTGGTGTTGTTTTTGTCAATTATAGGAAAGTGCTTCATATTTTGGTGGGGGATAGAGTTGTGAATGAGCGTGATAGAGCCACATCTTTTTGAACAAATATTATTTTTAAAATATAGTCTTTGTTATGGCAAGTCTCATCTGCAGCAGAGAGGGGTGCACGACTTCATAGGAAAAGGACTCATAATGGCGTCATTATACAAAACGATTTATGTCCGGCCATTTTTAGACATGGATCAATTACCTCCCTCCCTTTTCCTCTTAGGTTGTCGACCACATGTTTCACATTGTTGTTGCCAACTTTGTGTTTTTATCGATGTAGAGACGACTCACCACTTGCCATAGAACATTTTTAGATGCGATGATATGGCTTATCAGAACGAAATGGTTTCCCTCCCTTTTATATTATTTGGATAAGGTCGTGTATATCCTGAATGCACATACACAATTTTCATGAGGAAGTATGATTTTGTCTATAACCAATTTGTGTTATCTAACCCAACAACATTTATACTAACAAAGCATCCACAAATGGTCATGAGAGGCCAATAGGTACATAGAAGGATTTAATAGAAGTATTACATTGTTAATAATATATAATATAAAAATCCTAATTTTCCCAGTTATTGTACATGGGTACCTCATCAAGCCTTGTTGCGAGACCCACCTTTTTCACCCACCAAGCTATGCTTATAGGAGGGTGTTAGTGTAGGTTATTATTTATCCTTTTATTTATTTACTAAGATAATTCTTACACTTGTGTTAGCCCTACACTTGTTGGGTTATCTTGCTTAGGTGTACTAGTTGTGTGGACTTAGCTTACTAGTTGTGTTGAGTTAGCTTCTCGGTTATGTGGAGTTAACTTACTAGTCTTCTGGAGTTAACTTAACTACCAGTGTCAATTAGTGGGAGTTCTTCACCACTGATTTAGGTAGTAGTTGCACTTCCCTCCTCCTATATATACATCTTCCTTATTGAGTAATTCAAGTCATTTTATTGTAATGTATTGAGCATTGTGGATTATGATGGATTTCCATATATGGTGTTTTAGTTCTTCTATTTTGTAAATCTAATGTGGTGTGTTATTATCATCTGAGATCGTGACTTAGAACGATCTTCTTATTGTGCCTTTCATTAATTAAATATATTCATCATATCCCTTTCATTATTAGTACTGTTGTGGCGAGGATACTAATGTTTTTGGCATTTGCTACTAAATTCCATGCAGTGGGGCAGTGAATTGCTAGTGGTTGATTTTTTCCAATGTTCTAGCTTTGTCTAAGGTTACACTCCATGTTTGACGGTGACTATAGTTTATCTTGGCCAAATGTTTTATTTCTTTTGCTTTTCATTTGTGGTTTCTTTTTCCTTCATTGCCCGCCTTATATTTTATTGTAAATTTATTTGTTTTTCCTAATTGTTGTTTCTTTGTGATGTGGATAGTTGGTTGTATGCATGACCTCTATTTTCCTACGGTGAGGGTTTCCTTCTTATATGCACGGTTGCGGGGTTTCAAACAAATTTTCCCTTTGCTTACAAAAGAGGAATGTCGTATCAATCAAAACTAGAACTAGAAATTTCTATCACATATAATTTATTTTGCCAAGGTCGAGATCTCGAACAGTTCCTTATTTTCCTTTTGTCTTCATCAACCAAGAGGGTATAAACTTTCAACAAATGATACAAGTATAGCAAGCGAAAAAGCATATTGATGACAAAGGATGGAGGAAATGGAATTACTGCAATGTTGTTTGTAGTTATTTGTTGGAAAACGAAGTTGTGTATACTCTTTAAAAGTAGCATCTCGTGTAACATATTTGCATAATTTATTGTCTAGTGAAATTCACAGAATTATGTCTTCCGTATGCTTTTTGCAATTTCAATTTTCTTGTGTATTGTATTGTTACCTCTGTTATGGGAAAAGAGCATGGTTTTTTCCTTTTTAAATGATTGTCTCTTTAATTATTTTGCAAAAAGTCTTTCACATGAGTATGGAAGCAGAACAAGACATGAAGATTAATGGAATTTCATTTTCTCAAGTCTCCAAAATTTTCTCTTTGCATGTCATTTCATTGGTGGGAGCTAAATTACATTCATTTCAAAATGTCTTCTTTTATGGGGCAAATATGTATTTCATTCGTCGTTGTTGCGGTGCCTACTTTTGCATAAAGGGATAAAATCTCTGTTGGTGGAAGTTGTCATTCCCCTGGTGCTAGGCACTCTGGATTAAATTGTTATTTTCTTTCAATCCATTAGAAGATGAAGCTACGGCCTACATTATCTATTTCATACTTGCCCCACTATCTCGATTCATATTTGTATGATAACTGACAGGTTTTGGCAATTAAACTGTGTAGTTCATTTATGAAGGAAGCATTATCTTTCTTGTTTTTATAGGAGGCCTTTTTATGTCGGTAGTTTGTAGGGAAACTTTAACTTTGTGAAATGATATTCACATTAGCAATTAAATGATGCTAAAATAGTAGGTAAAGAGATGTCTTAGGCCCATTATTTATTTTCAACAGTTGTTATTAATTTTAAAAATTTGGCTTTCAGTGGCACGTGCTTTGTACAAAGGCTAAATTTGGAGTATTGTTTTCAGAAATACATGTTTCAAAACTATGACACAATATATACTTCCTTGAGGCACCTTATTCTTCATTGCATTGTATGACATTTTTTTGCTCATGTGCTTAAAACTATTTTATAAGAATGATGTACATTATGATCAAATCCTAAATCTGTTGTAATGGCTATTTTTGGGCATTTGATGCTTTTCTTGTACACGTTATGTTGGAATATCCTTGCCATATGAATATTATTCAATTTCTTATTTGTGTTATGCAAGAGGCTCATTTGTCATCATCAAATTTTTCCCATGTCAAGTTGTTAACTTGAAAAACATAGCTTTTAGTAGTGGGAACATCTTTTTGGTAAGTCTAAACACCTTTCACATGTTGATTACCTTGTGGATTCCTTATACCTTGCATTCTCTTTATTAACAGAATGAATTTTCTTGAGAGCTTATATACTCGAGGTGTTTCCACTAAAATTCATTCCCCTATTTTGTTCCTTAAATATACTTTCATTACCCTTGCTTGGCTTGGCGTCTGAAGACATGAACGCATATCACATAAACAAAACATGAACTCTAGATTTCTCAATACGCTTAGGAAAAGCATAATTTTAGTTGTTTTCTAATGAAAAATGCAATCACAAAAAATAATAATACATCCATGAACCACATAAAAATAGGTATTGTTGCTTAAGCTTGTGCAGCCCTTGTTTAGTTGTATATTTCTCACTTTGTACGCCATTATCTATATTTTCCTAATAAGACAAGTTAGGACCACATTGTAGTTTTGTATTTAAAGGGAATTCATTATAGATATTATTTAGAGTGATAAGGTTCAGGTTGAAAGAGATATTATATGAGTCGTATAGCACGAATGACAAAGAAAAGATTGAGTGGGAAGGATAGACCCACGACACCACTTTAAAGCTCTTGAAAACCCAAAGCAAACGTGAAGGCGACCCACCATATGGTCGTTCAACCAATCACTTTCCTTACATAATAATCCAAGCACTTTATTTTTAAAAAATAGAGGTGTTGACCACACCCAAGCCCCAAGCTAATGTTTTAAAATTTAGCAAAAGATGGATAGTTGCAGCAAGGGGAAAAAAATAAACGGAGCTCACGCAAAAGTCTTCCTAGAAGTCACTACCAATATAGATTAAATCGGCTTGCCCACGGGAATAAATCTGTAACCCTATTATCTCTTTGTTTTACTATATACAAATTGGATGATTTGGATCTAAATCTGTATCTAATGCGGGTTATCGTCCCTTAGAGGAAGCTAAATCATGTTGCTATTTTTCTTGTTGTATATAGAAAAGTTTTAAAAATTGAGGTTAGGAGGCACTTGAACGACATAAGGTAGAGGCTCGGTAATGGAGGGCGGTGAGTCGGCCAAGTTGACCACCGTGTAGAGTTCAATGCAAGGGATACGGGGTCATTGCCGAGGCAACCATGGCCATGTATTTTTATAATGCCCTCGCAATACAAGCCACTTGGGCATATAAGCGCCTAAAAACCTCACCTCGAATGTCGGTCGGATATCCAAAACACCTGAATTGAAAGGCGAGACACTTGCATAGTACAGTGTCGAGAGGAGATAGATTGTGTCGAAGGGGAGAGCTCGCCACCCTCAAATTTCAATGCATCTCCTGAAAATTCAATCTCTGTCATCCACGGTTTGAGTGGAGTCGAATCGGCGAGCCTTGTTTGAAAGGGAAAATGTCTTCGACGTAAAAATTATATTAATGCATGAATATAGTAAAAAAATCATATGAATGTATGATATATTTTCACTTGATGAATAAATCATCATTTATACATTTCTTCCTCCAATGATTGTAGTCTTTTTTCTTCCTGCTTTCTTCTCTTTACTCCCTTTCCATTCTTCAATTTCTCAAACCGGTCATATGTGAATGGAGTTGAGATATGTAGTCCATGTAATGACTTGACACACAATGCATCAACAAATGTAAGACTTTGTCTTTCTATAAGTCCTATATCAATTGTGGCTTTATTAAGTGTTAAACCCTGTGATTTGTGGATTGTTAATCCCCATGACAATCTCAAAAGGAAATTGACGTATGCGATCCCTTTCTATAGGGGTGATTGGAATTGTCATTGGATCTACATCAACAAAAGAAATCCCTATGTAGTTATCAAATTGAACCATTACATATGTAGGAGGTTTAGGGGTGTTACTCCTTGTTTGTAAACAATGCTTCAAACATACCCAAGAGCACCATTGACAAGACCTGCTTCTGTCCATAAGTTTGTAGTAAGCATCACCCTCGCACCTTTAACAATCAATAATTCCACTTCTAATTGTTCATCATCCAATTCGAAACAACATTGTTTCCTCCTCTACTTGCAATGCTTCGTGCAACAAGTTCATTCAATGCATACATTTTTCTCTTATTATGTTGATGCACATTTTCCTTTGTTGCAAACAAATGTATTTGTTCATTAAAATCCTCTTTTTCAATTATTTGAAGAGAAGCATCGATTCTTTTCATCAATAATTTCCAATCTTCAATTGTTGGATTTGCATCTCTTAGATTTGTTAGAAGTTTTCAAAACCTTTTTTTTTTTCACATTCACCTTGTTGTCTGAAAACCTTATCTAATGTAACAACAGTTATGAATTTTTCCATAACAATTTTTCTTGTGTTGTGCTGCATATGGAGGTGTATCTAATACCGGAGGAAACTATCCCAAATTGCCAATAAAAATCATAGACCTTCCACCAAAGCACATATCAGCATTTTCTAGAAATGCTTGTCGTAGTCAAGAATCTATATTTTGAAGCATATTTTGACCTATAAAACTCATCTCATCAATCAAAATATACTTAACACATTCGTATTTTATAAAAATATGCAATAGGCATTTGCAATGTTGTATGTATTGTTGATGCACCAATGTTAAATGTTGCAACTCCAATTGGAGCAAGTAGTAGAAGGGGGCTATGTTGTGGTCATGATAAATCTAGAAATGCCAACTTAATCCCTCCAATAAGATATGATTTTCTTGTTCTTGTCATTCCTTGGATTATCATATGCAATGGAGGTGCATTATGTCCTTGATTATAATGTTTGATGATTATATCAAATGTTTTTTTTTCTCTTAGGTTATCATATCTAAAATTGGAGGGTTCATCTTCAATTCCAAGTAAACAATTATCTTTAGCCATGGTTATGAATTTGAGAGCTTTATTCATTTGTTCTTCACCCGGGTAGTCTATATTCCAAGGTTCTTTCCTATCAATATCCCTTCGACCCAACATATCAATCTCATAAACATGCAAAATTTGTCGTTGTTGTAGTCCTAATATTATCTCCCACTCATGTTTTGTGGTGTTTTGTTGGATATTATCCTCATTTTCATCATCTACTTCACATTGAACCTCAATATTTGTTTCAATCTTTCATTTTGTATGCCAAGGATTGTATTGAAATTGATCCCAATTGAGTTTTATTGTTTCATCATCAAGGCCAATGTCACTCTCTATATCATGAAATGGTTTGTACAATAGTAACTATGACCAACAAAAGTCCACAAATTGATGGCTATCTCGGTTAGGGATGCTAGAAAACCTTGGCCACACCCTCACAATAGCTGCATCTTTCCTTGGCCTCCACTTTTCTCCTCTTTTAATTTTTGGATTGAACAACCACGATCTAGCAGCCTCAATGAGTGGTACATGTTCCATCATGTGGGGTCTATCTTTATATCCATCAACTATTGATTTACCATGTGTTTCATTTTCATCATCCTCTTTTAATACTGGTTTAAAAATTTTATGCCCAACATTCAATGATACGAAAATTCTACTACACTCAACCAAAGGAAGTTCTAGCAACATGTGGCATGTCACCATTGCCCTAATAATACTTTCTTTAATAGGAGTCCATGTACTTGTGCAACAAGATCTTGAATGTTTTCATTGTTTGCAAGACTCATAAAAAAATTATATGTTTTTTTTTTTTTTGCTTTTGCAACATACTTTACAATGTAATTGATTACTGCATGTTTTGAAAGAACATATTGTCAATCTATATTGGCACGCCATGATTGTAACACATAACGATTATGAGTGTTGACACGGTCATCATTTCTTTTTGGCTCATATTTTTTTAATCTCGTCTCACTATCTATGTATATTTTTGATCCTTCATGATTTATAGGCCAAGGGCATTGTACCTACATTACATATAATGTTATGTTATTACACTTGTATGCATAAATTTTTAATACAATTTAAAATAAATACCAATTTCTTACCTGCAAACCTTCTTTCCTCTTTTTTTTACGTAGACATGCCCCATCTCTACACATTGTATGACGCTCAAAACAATTAACTAATTGTTCAGTCTTTTTGGGATCTATTTGATTAATAATCAATGTGTTCCTCAAGCATGGATGTGAGCTCAGATTATTCCATACCTAAAAATAAGATACAATAATTCAGATTTATATTCTTCAAAAGTATTTTGTATATTTTTCTTATCTAAAATCATGCTTAAGAATTTGTTACATGTATGTTTCGTTGGTGTACATCTCCTCGAGGGTTCCATGCATGTATAATTCTATCAAAATAATTCTGGAGTAGCTTTCAAATGTTCTTCATTTTTCCAATATAAAGTGTCCATATTTGGTGCTCTATATAACCATAAAAATTGTGCACATGTGGAGAACCTCTATGTTGTCATTTATATCTACACCAAAAATCTTTTCTCTTCATATACTTTTGTAGTATCTCTTTTCGAAAGAGTGTGTTTTGTACGTGCATGTAATAAGTGACTATATGTGGATGGTCAATTATGTTTTGTCTTCTCCATTTTTGTGCTTCATGTGGATCAATAGGTGGTGTTCATGGATCGGCAATATGAAAGTATAATAGCTTAGCCACTTCGAGGGCAACCTCCAAAACATACAATAAGACTCAAATGCTCAATATGATGATCCAATACTACCTACTAACCCCTATTTATACTCTCTCATATGTTATGGCCATCCCCAAGGCCGACCCACCCATGATAATATAACATATATGAAAGAGATACATAATGATAAGAAGTTATGATAGCCACAAGTCGGCTATATACATCAAATGTAAGATATATGATTAAGGGCGTAGCATGCCCTTCCCCTTCAAAGAAACATTGTCCCCAATGTTGAGAAGCTCAGTGTTGCTGCAAGAATGTCATATCTTCCCATGTTGCATCTTCATTGTCCATATTCTTCCACTTGATCAGGTACTTAGTAATAACCCATGTCCTCAATCTTTTAGTGTGTGTTTGAAGGATGCATTCAGGTTCCAAGATGACTCTCCCCTCCTCATCGAGCTCAGGTAACACTGTTTGGGCTGATACTCTCTGTCCAATTACTTTCTTCAGGCAAAGAAACATGAAAGACTGGATGTATTCTGGTTGTTTGTGGAAGTTCTAATTTGTATGCTACAATACCAATCTTCTGCAATACTTGATAGGGGCCATAATACTTCGGTGAAAGTTTGTTATCCTTTTGTTGTTGTTTCAAAGACATTTTCTTATATGGTTGTAAACACACAAAAACCCAATCATCGACTTCAAAATGTCTTTCCATGTGTGATGTTGATCAACTTGTTTCTTCATGTGGTTTTGTGCCATGGCCAAGTTCTCCTTGAGACTAGAGAGGACCTCTTGTTGATGTTGAATGTGTTCTTCTACTGCTCTAACCCATGGTTGTCCTCTCAATGATGATGTGATGGATGGTGGATGGTACCCATAGAGTGCCAAAAAAGGAGACATTTTGGATGAAGTATGGAAGGAAGTGTTATACCACCATTCTACAAGTGGCAGCCATTGGACCCATCTTGCTTGTTTATTTGAGGTGAAGCAACAGAGATATCCCTCCAAACACTTATTTACAACTTTTGTTTTCCCATCAGACTGGGGATGATAAGAAGAGCTACGAGCTAACTGAGTACCCAAACATGAGAATAAATCAGTCCAAAAATTACTAGTAAATATAGGGTCTCGATCACTTACTATAATCTTTGGTGTCCCATGAAGCTTCTAAACTATGTCCATGAAGGTTGTTGTTACCGTGCTTGCAGCAAAATGGGTGTGACAAGGCACAAAAATGAGCATATTTGGTGAGTCTATCCACCACAACCATGATGACATTTTTCCTTTCATTTAGGCAATCATGTGATGAAGTCCATGGAAACCTCTTCCCACCATTGGCTAGGAATAGATAGAGGTTGTAGAAGACCTGGGGACCGAACTATTTCACCCTTATTTTGCTGACAAACCATGCATTCTACCACAAATTTTTGGACATCCCCTTTGAGCCCTTCCCAAGAAATCTTGTTTGATTCGATGATAAGTCTTCAAGAATCCAGAGTGCCCCCTACTGGAGAAGAGTGAAGCTCAGATAGAACCCTATTTTTAAGAGTGGAGTTCTTACATAGGTATAATCTATCTTTATACCATAAAACATCCCCTTTCAATACAAAATTTTCAAGACATGCTTGGATCATTCTGGAGATTATGAATGAGGTTTTGTGTGGTTGGGTCATTTCTCCATTCGGACCTTGCCTCATCTATCCCAATCTTCCTGTAAGATGGATATGGCACATAACAATGTTGCAGTTGATTCATCTTTCCTCGACAGAGCATCCACGACTACATTCTCCTTCCCTTTCTTATAGATAATCTCAAAATCATATCCCAACATCTTTGAGACCCATTTTTTGTTGTTCTTCAGATGATAAACGCTGCTGCTCAAGAAGTATTTCAAACTATCATGATTTGTCTTCACTTTAAAGTGTCTTCCTATGAGATATGGTCTCCATTGCTTTACTGCATGAAGTATGGCTAGCATTTCCTTCTCATAAGTTGGCTTTGAAAGATTCTTACCTTTGAATTGATGGCTCAAAAAGGAAATAGGATGGCCTTCTTGCATGAGAACTTCCCCCATACCCGACCTGATGCATCACATTCAACAATGAATGTTTTGGAAAAATATGGAGTAGCCAAGACTGGAGTGGTGCACATGGCCTCCTTTAACTGCTCAAATGCTTTGGTTGCATCCTCATTCCAATGGAAGGAGTCCTTCTTTAATAAATTTGTGAGAGGTGTTGTTATTCTTCCATAATGCCTTACGAATCTTTGGTAATAACCTATAAGCCCCAAAAATCCTCATAGATTCTTTAGGGTTTTTGGAACCTTCCACTCCATCATGGCTTTGATCTTATTAGGATCCACTTTAACCCCTTCATGAGAGACAATGTGACCCAAATATTCAACCTCCTTGACTCCAAAAGAACACTTAGAGGGCTTTGCATAAAGTTGATGTTGCTCAAGGGTTTCCAAAACCTTATTTACATGATGCAAATGTTCCTCCCATGTTTTTCTATAAATTAATATATCATCAAAAAACACTAAAACAAACTTCCACAGAATGGCTTAAAAATAGAATTCATCAAACTTTGAAATGTAGAAGGTGCATTTGTGAGTCCAAAAGGCATTACCAAGAATTCATAATGGCCTTCATGTGTCCGAAAGGTATTTTTATGAACATCCTCATCCTTGATTCTGATTTGGTGGTATCCCGAACAAAGATCAAGCTTTGTAAAATAAACAACACCATGCAACTCATCAAGCAAATCATCAATTACAGGAATAGGAAACTTATCTTTGATTGTGTACTTATTAAGTTCCCTATAATCGGGACACATGTGCCACATGTCATCTTTCTTATGTACCATCACTACTGGAGAAGAATAAGCACTTTGACTATGATGGATGATTCCTTGCTTCCAACATCTCTTGTACAATCTTCTCGATTTCACTCTTTTGCACATATGGGTACCTATAAGGTCTGATGTTAGGCGGTTGGCTCCCTGGTACTAACTAATAACATGATCATGATCTCTCTTTGGAGGTAAACCCTTTGGCATATTTTCAAACACAACAGAGTGTGCATCCAACACTTGCTTGCATATCTGATGGTATAATGTCCTTAGAATGATGCGCCTCCAATGAAAATAGTTGTGCCACAAATCCCTCTGCACCCTTTTTTTAGCATTTTGTGCATCTTGATGAGAGCTCACTATCTGTGGAGACTTTTCTCTTAAGCCTCTTAGCTCAAAATTCCTTCCTTCAAGACTAAAAGTGCATGAACAATTCTTGGAAGTTCATCTCAATGGTTCCCAAAGTGGTAAGCCATTGAACTCCTAACACAATGTCTTCTCCTCCCATAGAAATGGCATACATGGGGCTATTTAGTATGTAATCTCCCATGGAAAGCTTAATGTTATGGAATTTTCCAAAACAAGTAACAATACCTCCATCAACAATCATTACTTGACATTCAGGAGTTGGATAAATAAAATAGTTTAGGTGCACTTTGCTAACTTATGATTGATAAAGTTGTGAGTACTTCTGAGTCAATCAACACTTGTGACCCTCTCTTTTTTTTAAGAATCCAACCACCTTGAGGGTTTGGGGGTGTTAATACCTGAAATTGCATGGCATGAGATCATTGGTGGGGATCTCTTGATTCCTCCTCTGGCTCGACCAAGACCTCTGACTCTTCATCTTCATCCTTCTCTTCATCTTCACTAGGCCCATCAATGTAGAACAACTTCTTTTCAACACATTTATGTCCAGTCCATATTTATTGTCACAGTTAAAACATAACCCTTTTTCTCTCTTTTCTTCAATTTGTTGAGGTGTCAATCTAACTGGCGAGGGAGTGTTGGAGCAAGGTGTTGCGATCTCTGATATTAGTGAAATTTTGTCTCCTACTTGAAACAAATTTCTCCTCTTCCCTTCATGCCATAATCATAGAATCAGAAACCTTATGAGGATTAAACATACACACCTCATGCTCAATGTGATCCTTAAGACCCCCAAGAAATAGGTCATTCAGATTCTCTTCAGTAATATTTTCCACCCGCAAAGAAAGGTTTTGGAATTGATGAATGTAATCCTTAATGGATCTTGTCTGTCTTAACTTTTCTAATTGGCTGAAGTAATTTTTTGACACACTAGAACTATAGTGTAATTGTAACTCTTCGGTGAAGATTGTCCATGTAACATTAAGACCACTTTTTTTCCTTTGAGCACATAACCATCGATATCAGATGAATTGGTCAGGTTCGAGATACAAAGATGCCATGGTCACCTTTTGTCTGATGGAATCTGATGTAGTTCAAAGAAATTATCCATCTGGTTGATCCAATTGAGTGGATCCTTTCCATCAAACTTACACATCTCCACTTTTGGAAACATATTACGGGCCTGCAGAGTGCTTGTATTTGGATTGGGCATGCTCGAAGATCCACCCTAGGCTCATTTGTCTATTACCTTGACCTAAAGATCCACCTTGGTTGATAGAATTATGATTACCCATTATATGTGTACTAAATTTATTCATGAAATCCTCCAATCATTGTCCAATCCTTTCCACATCTTCTTTGTTGGCCACCCTAGACTCGAGGTCTCTCAGGTTAAACTCAAGTTGGCTTACCTTATGGTCCGTCGAAGTAAAACCCTAACCTTGAGGAATCTGTAGTTACCTCTTTTCTCCAACTCCTCAACTACTATCTCATCCTTTTTGGTGTTTTTACCCAGAGTGATGGGATTCTTTTTGCCTCTTGTGGAAGGCCCCACCATGATGCCCCAAAATAGTAGGATTTAGGGATCAAGGTCAAATTTTAGGGTTTGGGAGTTTGATAAGAGTTCGGCCAAATATAAAAAAACTTAAAACAAAATCCAACTAATTTTTATCCTCTTTTTCGAAAATGTAAAGAAATTGGAAAAATTCCACAATTTGCAGCCTAGGGAGTGATTTTATGAAAAACCATAAATTTGCAATAACTTTTGCAAAATAAAGCAAAAAAGTCTGAAATTTTCAGGGATTCTTACTTGGAATGATTCACAAATATGGTAAAAAATATCTTGAAAATTCTTCTGGTTCACAAGATATAGTGGAAACAAAAAATTAGGGTTTTTGCCCTAATTTTGGCCCGAATCGCAGCTCTGATACCACTTGTAATGAAATTACTTGAATAATTATGATTATCACCAAAATAGAACACCAAATAACACAATATTTCAGATAAATGATCTCAATATGAAAGTATAATAGCTTAGCCACTTCGAGGGGCAACCTCCAAAACATACAATAAGACTCAAATGCTCAATATGATGATCCACTACTACCTACTAACCCCTATTTATACTCTCTATGCTATGGCCATCCCCAAGGCCGACCCACCCATGATAATATAACATATATGAAAGAGATACATAATGATAAGAAGTTATGATAGCCACAAGTCGGCTATATACATCAAATGTATGGCCACTTTGAAGATGTGTGATCTAAAACATTCCCTTCATCTATCTCAAGTATTAGCCGTGGAAAAACATATTCATTTAAATCTGTATTGAACTCCATGTGGACAAAGTTCAATTTTTCAAATACATTTATGGAGGTAATAGATGGGAAATATTTATTTTATTTATTAAAAATTGAGTCGGCATTAAAAATACATAATCGATTTTTATTTTATTTATTAAATATTGAGTCAACATTAAAAATAAATTATTTTAACCATTAAATATTAGTCGGTAAATAAAAAGTTTTTTCAATCAACGCACACCATTACACTCCTTGTTTGCCACTGTAAGAACACCTCTCGGTGATTATAGTTACTTACCTATTCACACTTATTATGTACTCCACAATAATTATCTTGAAATAAAAATCAATATCCCCGCACTAATTATCTTGAATTTACTTTGGAGTAATATCCCAGCGTAATTGTTCACACTTGTTATCTTTTTGACATTTTAAATAATTACATACATTTCCATGTATAAATACATAATCATATATTTAGTTTATTGATTAAACATTGATTTGGAATTGAAAAATATATTATTTTAACCATTAAATATTAGTCGGAAAATAAAAAAATCAATCAAGGCACGCCATTACACTCTTTGTTTGCCATTATCAGAGCAATACCTCTCGGTGTAATTTTTTTTTTTTTTTTTTTATCAACGCACGCCATTACACTCCTTGCCTGCCATTGTAGGAACACCTTTCGATGTAATTATAGACACCAAAATTTGGTATCACCACCCTCCACCCCACATTCGCTCTCTTTCCCTCATGGTCACCCGCTCGAATTTTATCTGTTTGTTTTTTTGTTAAAAATATTCTTCTCCAATTTTTTTGAAGAATCTCAATCATGATATTTGTCCACAATCAAGATTTTACAAAACATTGGCAATGATAATAATATGTAATAGTTTCAAATCATATAAACCCATGATTTTATTAAGCAATATAGGATACAGAATGCTAGGCGAATTATAGATAGATATTTGAGAAAGGAATTTCCCTATATTATTTAATATAAAATATTATTGCAAGGAACTATATTGGAGAAGCAATAGAGTCTCTTGAAGATATGATGAAGGGGGTTTCATTCCAAAGAACACAACATTCATGGAACTTGATAAATGTTTACATTTGCTAGATACGAAAATGAAAGATTTGTAAATGCAAAAAGTCTACCTACAAAGAAGGCCATACTGAATGGGTTTCTCAAAATGTGCAAGGTGCAAGTTACCACAATGGATATCCATGAAAACTAAATGAGTATCCATAAAATACCTATGACATGAACTGTAGTAGTTGGGAATGATAAATCCCCTATATTGTTGAAGAATAACTTGTTGCATGGACTTTTGTTATTTCAATATTTCATGTGGCTTATGGAGAGAGATTCGAAATACTTAAGGAATTAGAATTGAACAAATTTCCAAATGTTTAATGCAATTGCTTCACGATACATAAACAAGCTTTTGATGTGGGTAGGAATAATCATCTAATGATTTTCTATCATCCTGAACAATATGCCAACCATGGGAATAATCTAATAGATCTAAATAATGTGCAGACAAAGCTTAAAAGACACTTCAAACATAATTTTTCTAAATGGCTACCATTTATGGCACAAATATGTTGGAGTCACTAAAAAAATAGGGAAATGGCTGTCAATACAATATACTCATACCCCTCACATTTTAGATCATGCAAATTGTTCACGTAAAGGAAAAAATAGAGAAACTGCCATTTCTATTTTTATTTTCAATCTATTTTCTCTGTTATTGTGCTTTAATGATTCTGGTGATTTTAGAATGCTTTATGGCCCGTTCCCATATTGGTGGCCAGCAAAGTGCAACACTTGCATTGTAGAAAAACAATAAATTGAAGTGTTATTTGTCGTTATGGATTTCACAAGGGGATCCTAATATTATTTTGATTTTGAGATGCAGTTGGGGCCATTTAATGTCAAAATGCAGGCCCCACACTTCTCCATCCTCACATTCTACTATTGCTTGGGAGAAAATGCATTTGGGCTAGATATTTCTTCCAAAAATCCAACAATATTTTTGAAGACTACATTCTGGAAATGGATTAAACACCAAAAAAGACGCATCATGGAAAATTTGTGAATTCTAGTAAATTTGCTACTAAAAAATAGTATTTAAGCGGTAGAAAAAGATCACATCATGGTAAGAATGCATATTGCACATTGAAATGCACAAGGTATGATTATTAAGAAAAGTAATCTTTAGTGTACACCATTAAAATTCTAAATATGAAATTGAACTACTTTTATCATGCCACAAACTATTTTTGTATGTTGCAGATTTTATTAAATCAAATGTATGTGCATATGAGCCAAAATTTCATACGAAACAACACGATTACGTTCCTGAAAATGTTACACTCAATTTGGAACAACAAATAGATTGTAGGAAGCTGCTAAATTTCTGAAAGAGAAAAGGGTATTTACTCCTGACCAACATATAAATTAACTCAGGGATGCCAAAGGAGAGGAAATTTGCAATGCACATATCAATGGCCTTCTAAGAATGGAGAAGGTAGTCTGCAAAATATGATGAAGAAAGATGGATCCAGTTGATCACGAAAACCAAATTTAACTAGCAATTGTGCACACACATTCTTCTTGCTTTGTGTTGATTTTTGATGTAAAATTTGAGCATTATTTCTTTTTGTATTTTTAATAAAAGAATAAAAATTGCAAGTACTGTGTAAATATTGAAAGAAATGAAGAGGATTCACCAAATGATGTGACGCAAGAATTGATAACGGAGTTCGGCGCTTGAGGCCTACGTCTCTGAGTCCGATTGAATGGGACCGATCTATTAAAATCTTGAAAATAATTCTTTACAAATAATTCTACAAAATTCTGACCTTCTCACAGTCTTCCTCATTGAAAATAACAGGGGTTGCTTTTTACATCTCCTCCAAATTCCACTCCTAGCTCAAGTTATGAGCATTACAATAATTCTACACAGTCCCGAATGCTATACAAATAAAATATCACTCCTTTTATATTGTTTCTAAACCTCCTAGCATGCCGGTGGGTGCTTATCCTTTACATGGCCCACCCGGTTCCATTCTCCTCCCTTGCTTTTGTCTTATCCTCTTGGGATCATTATCCCACATTTGGCGCTGATCAATCTTTGACGAGGGTTTAAAAAGTAGGTGGGCGCGTTTTAGGTGGCTTAAGAGCCGCCTTAGCCTATGTGGAGGTCACAATATTTGGGGACAAAGACATGGTGTATATTTTAGATGCTAAGCGCATGGTTTAATGGACAAGTGCATGGTTTAATGAAAATAGATAGTGCGTGGACAGTTAGCAATAGAAATTGCGTGGAAATTGGAAATAGGTAATGCGTGGAAATGGTAAAAAGAAATAGGCGTGGATAATTTAAATAGTGCATGCCTAAAAGTCCCACATGCATGGCGCAAAGGCAAATATAAGAGTTTATATACACGAGTTGGTTTAATGATTAAATGAGAAGGAGGCCAAGGCACCCCTCCATAATGGAGTGTGTCGAACCTGGCTGAGGGCCCCAACCTAGTAAATAGCGGGGTCCATTTGTCCGAGAATGAGTTTCCAAGACCGGCGTTCCAAAACCCATTTTTTTAGTACGTCACACAATTCATCCACGTGTCGCAATATGATCGAAACACTTGGCGAGCGTGCACACGTCCAACCTGCACAAAACTCCAAATTTTACCAGTTGCCCAAAAATTTCAGCGGGCTATAACTTTTGCAAACGAGCTTCGTTTCCTACAAACAAGATGTCGGAATCGTATAATTTTTCTCCACGCTTTAAAAATGACTGCAACAATTTATGAGAAGATATTAGATCAGTGTTTCTCTGTGAGGATCCTCTGGATCATTCCTCCCCACTGAAAAACTTTTGGACCCCAAAAGTCAACCTAATTGGTGAATAGGTGAGGGTATTTCTCCCTCACCTTTCCGGTTTCCATCCATTTTGCCTTGTTCGGATGCATGCCTTTGAACCCAACACGAAGATACTCAATATCACCCCTTCGCGAAGTTCTTACTTTCCTTGTCCAAAATGATGTCTTCCTGCAACTCATCAAGATACTCAAGAGCAAAATCATCAATGGAAGGCATAATGTTAGAATCATCATGATCAACAATCATAGGTGGTTCATACAATCTTAAATTCTCAACATTTACAACTGAGTAGATTTGCATATATGGAGGTAAATCTAATCGGAAAGCATTGGTACCAATTTTTTCCAATATTTGGAACGGACCATACCGTATAGGTTTCAATTTTTACCTTCACTGTCAGGTCTTTCCTTGCGATGTGAAGCCAAACTGAATCACCAACTTTGAACTTGTGATCAGTTCTATGTTTATCATGCCTAGCTTTGTACTTAGCCTAGCTTTTCTCCAATTGTTCATGGACATACTGATGAACCTGTTGTATTCTCTGCACAAATCTTTTAGCCTTGTCAGAATCACTTGCACCATTAACAACAGTTTCATGTCCATAATATATATCTAATGGAGAATTAGGCAGATATCCATAACAAGTCTCAAATGGAGACTTCAAAGTAGAAGAATGTAAGGCATGATTATAAGCATGTTGCACATAATAAAGATGTTCATCCCACAATTTAGGATGTTTGTTACTATAGCCCCTAAGTAATTGTACCACTGTGCGGTTTACAACCTCTGTTTGACCATCAGTCTGTGGATGAAAAGCAATGCTCTTTTTTAGTTTTGTGTCCATTAACCCCCACAATGTTGACCAAAATTCCCCAAGAAATCTAGAATCCCAATCAGATATGATTGAAGTAGGTAAACCAAAATGAACCCAAACAAACTGAAAGAATAAATGTGCAGTTCCCTCACTAGTTATTTGTTTAGTACATGGAACCAACACACACATTTTGCTAAATCATCCACTACCACATATAAGTAATCATGTTTTTTCCGTGTCATGGGCAAGCCTCCTACAAAGTCCATGGAAACACTTTCCCAAGGCCGTGTTGGAACAGGAAGAGGAGTGTAAAGTCCTAATTTCTGTTACTTGGCTTCTTGTGGCACAAAGAACACATCCCTTAATATATCGGTTTACACGTTCATGCATTCTAGGCCAATAGCAATATTTTTGTAAATGTGCAACTGTCTTACTAACACCAAAATGCCCCAAATAAGAGAAGTATGTGCTTCCCTAATCATATGCACACGCTCATTTCTCGGAATACAAAGTTTTCGAATGATATAACAATCCTTTATGCAAATGATAATCTTTTTCTCCTACTTGTTTCCCACTTACTAAATCCTCATACACTTCTCTAAAATCAACATCATTTGCATATTTTCCTTGTAACTAACATGAGCCAAAGAACTATGCTTTGCGAAAGGATAGATGCAACTACCACCGGTGGTCTGGATAACATGTCGCTGAACCTTGTTTTGAATACCTTTTTATACCGATTACAAGATGAAATTGTTGCAAAATCCCATCCACCAAAATGTCTAGACTGCTGCAATTTGGTTTGTGTTTGTAAATATTGAAGCGGTTGATGGTCAGTATGGATAATTGTTTCTTTTCCCATTAAATAATGCTTCCATTTTTTAACACTTTGAACCAAAGCATACAACTCTTTATCATAAGTTGGATAGTTTCTTACCGCACTTGTAAAGGTTTCTGAATGGTAACACACTGGTCGTTTGTTCTACATCAAAACTGCCCCCATTGCGTAGTCACTAGCATCCGTCTCAATCTCAAATGAATGTTGTAAATTCGGAAGTGCCAAGATCGGAGCGGTACTTATCTTCTCTTTCAGTGTATCAAATGCTTTTTGTTGTTTTCCTCCCCACTGAAAGACCTGTTTAATACTTGTCAAAGCATGCAAAGGAGATGCAATATATGAGAAGTTAGCAATAAATTTCCTCCAGTACTGAACTGCACCTAGAAAACTTCTAACTTCCGTCACATTTGTGGGTCTAGGCCATTTCACAATAACCTCTATTTTTGCAGGATCAATTTTCAATTCTCCATTTCCTACAATATACCCCAAGTAAATTAAAGATGTTTTTCCAAATTCACATTTTGACATCTTCAAATACAATTTCTCTTTCCTTAGTGCATCTAAGACTTTCTGGATGTGTTTAATATGTTCATCCCATGATTTACTTGAAAATCGAATATCATCTAAGTAGACAATAACGAAATTATCAATGAATGGTCTAAAAATTTCATTCATAACTCTCATGAATGTTGTCGGTGCATTGCACAAACCAAAAGGCATCACTAACCATTCAAACAATCCCTGTTTCGTTTTAAAAGCAGTTTTCCAAACATCACCTTCTGCAATTCTTACTTGGTGATAACCACTTCTTAAGTCTAACTTAGTGAAATAAATTGCATTCCTTAATTGATCCAGTAAATCATCTATTCTAGGAAGAGGGTAACGATTCTTTATAGTAATCTTGTTTAAAGCACGGAAATCAACACACATTCGCCAAGTGCCATCCTTCTTAGGAACCAATATAATTGGTGAACCGCATGGGGATGCACTTGGATGAATTATACCTTGAGCCAAAAGTTCCATTACCTGTCTCTTGATTTCCTCGTTCTCTACTATCGACAACCTGTACATTCTGATATTGGGAAGAGGTGCATCTTGAAGCAACTGTATCTCATGTTGAACCCCTCTTTTGGGAGGTAGACCTTGTGGATCCTGAAAAACATCATCAAAATGAGAAACATTTTTACCAATTCATCCTTATGTTTTAGATCGCAAGTCTCAAAAGCCATCTCATTTTCTTTTTCCTTGGCTTTGACCACCATGAGCACAAAACTTTTGCTTGAGTTTACAAGCCTTTTCATTTGACCTACAGTTACCAAGGATAGATTATTCTTTTCACGGTGAGCTCGAATAATAAACTCAATTCCATCCTTTGAAGCAAATATTTATTTTCTTCCTATAGAAAATTGCTTTACGATCATACAAATAAGGACTTCCCAAAACCACCCCACAAATATCTAAAGGAACTACATCCAATTCAACCTCATCAATAAACTTGTCTGTAATGGCAAATCTGAAAGTACAAGTTTTAGTTACCTGCAGTTTTGCATCATCACAAACCCAGCCCAAAGGATAAGGCTTGGAATGTGGTTTAGTTTTGAGTCCTAGTTTCTTAACAACCTCCTCGTAAAATTAGATTAGCTTGAGATCCACTATCAAAAAGAGTATCAATTTTCATATGCTTTGAAATTACTCTAATGTGGAAAAGCTCATTTCTTTTCTTATCGTCAGGTATAGTTTGTTTACTAGAAGAAGATGCAACATCTGTAGTGCTATTGTTGGAAATTGAAAGAGTTGATTTACCTTGTAAACCCATAGCTATGATTTTGGTTTCATCACCTGAATCAGAACCAAGATCATGCACTACGGTGTTTGTTTTCTTTTCCTTTCCTTTCTTAACCATTCATTTAGGCTTATTTTCGGGATGTAATTTCCAACATTTAGACTCATCATGGTTTTTTTTACAATGATTACAAAATGGTTTTTCATCTTCCTTCTTAACAATGAGAGTTTGTTTTATGCTTACCCTTTCCTTTTCCTTGTTCTTTCGAACCTTTTCCTTGATTGCTTGTTCTTTTGATTAAAAGAAGAGAAAGAGGACTCCTTTGTCATTTTCCCTCGTGCTTCCATATGGGTTGCTTGAACACATCTTTGCATCAAGATTAGTAGGACCTAAAACAAGTATCATATGCCTTAGATAACTATGCAATCCACCAATATATTTGAGCAAAGTTTCTTACGTGTTTAGGAAATTCCCGAATGATAGCCCTTTTCCTAAATTCTTGTGTGTGTTCTTGAACACTTTGTCCCTTAGTTTGTCTTAATGTTTGCCAATCCATCATAGCTTGTTGCTTATAACCAAGAGGATAAAATTGTTGCCTAAGATTTGAAACAAATTCAGACCAAGAAGTGATTTCTATACCTTTGTTTTCTTCCACTTCCTGAAGCTTACTCTCCCACCAAATGAGTGCTATTCCACCCATCCGAAGAGTTTCCAGATGAATCTTTGCTTCATCATCAACAATTATCTGAACCCTACAATATACTTCTATTTGCTTGACCCAGTTATCCAACTTCTCTACATTTAGCTCTCTAGTATACATAGGCAATTCAAACTTGATATCTAACTTTAATGAAAGAAAATCAGATTTTAAAGAGTCTCTTTTTGGAATGTCAGAACTAGAGCTTTCTTCTTTCTTACCTTCTCTAGTCCCCTTTTCCCTTTTCCTATCTTGGTACATTTCTTCCACCATTTCCTTCATCTGTTGGAAGGATTGACAAAAGTTTTGTTCCACTTCCTCTCGATCCGCCATTGTAGGACTTCGAGATCGTCTGGTACCAATTTTGGGATCTCCTTCAACTAATTCTCCTTCACCCTTCTTAGATCGAGACCTTGTTAACATCCAACACACAACTTGCAATCCAAAACACGTTAAACTGAACCAAAAATCAGTCAAAACCAGCTCTGATACCAATGATCTGAAAAACCAAATTTAACTAGCAATTGTGCACACACATTCTTCTTGCTTTGTGTTGATTTTCGATGTAAAATTTGAGCATTATTTCTTTTTGTATTTTTAATAAAAGAATAAAAACTACAAGTACTGTGTAAATATTGAAAGAAATGAAGAGGATTCACCAGCAATGTGACACAAGAATTGATAACGGAGTTTAGCGCTTGAGGCCTACGTCTCCGGGTCCGGTTGAATGGGACCGATCTATTAAAATCTTGAAAATAATTCTTTACAAATAATTCTACAAAATTCTGACCTTCTCACAGTCTTCCTCTCAAAAAATAACAGGGGTTGCTTTTTACATCTCCTCCAAATTCCACTCCTAGCTCAAGTTATGAGCATTACAATAATTCTACACAGTCCCGAATGCTATACAAATAAAATATCACTCCTTTTATATTGTTTCTAAACCTCCTAGCATGCCGGCTGGGTGCTTATCCTTTTACACGGCCCACCCGGGTTCCATTCTCCTCCCTTGCTTTTGTCTTATCCTCTTGGGATCATTATCCCACATTTGGCGCATGCAATCTTTGACAAGGGTTTAAAAGGTAGGTGGGCGCGTTTTTTAAGTGGCTTAAGAGCCGCCTTAGCCTATGTGGAGGGCGCAATATTTGGGGACAACACATGGTGTATATTTTAGATGCTAAGCGCATGGTTTAATGGACAGTGCATGGTTTAATGAAAATAGATAGTGCGTGGACAAATTAGAATAGAAATTGCGTGAAATTGAAATAGGTAATGCGTGGAAATGGTAAAAAGAAATAGGCGTGGCGTGGATAATTTAAATAATGCATGCCTAAAAGTCCCACATGCATGGTGCAAAGGCAAATATAAGAGTTTATATACACAAGTTGGTTTAATGATTAAATGAGAAGAAGGCCAAGGCACCCCTCCATAATCGAGTGTGTCGAACCTAGTTTGAGGGCTGACCATAAGAAATAAATGGGTCCATTTGTCCGAGAACAGTGTCCAAGACCGGCGTTCCAAAACCCATTTTTTTAGTGCGTCACACAATTCGTCCACGTGTCGTAATATGATTGAAACGCTTGGTGAGCATGCACACGTCCAACCTACACAAAACTCCAAATTTTACCAGTTGCCCAAAAATTTCAGCGGGCTATAACTTTTTAAAACGAGCTCTGCTTTCCTACAAACAAGATGTCATCGGATCGTATAATTTTTCTCCACGATTTAAAAATGATCTACGCGACAATTTCTAAGATCTTAGATCAAGTGTTTCTCTGTGAGGATCCTCTCGGATCATTGGTTCTAGATCCTACTACATGCTAGGCATTGTTAGAAAGGTAAAATACATATTTTCTGTGCCAAATGCACTTTTAAATGAGGGAAACACACGAAATAAAAACAACTATTAAAGAAAATTCTCAAGCAAATATTTAATTCATACTCATAATCCAGATTTTTACTTTTCATACCTATAAATATGTCCATACCCTGTTCCAAAGCTCCCATTTTAGCCCAAGCTGGGAGGATGCTGGCATAGGTTGGGAGGAGGCCAAGAGGATATTGGGAGAATGATGGTTGTGGAATTCAACTTTACACCTGCCAATTGCATTTGCATGAAATTTTCTAAAGCCTTCTCAACAAACCCATTTTTTGTGTATCCTGTAGTGAATTTGAAACTGAGCTGGAAACAGTTGGAAGCATTTAAGCATTGGAATATTGTGTGTATGGATATTCTCTTTATCCACATGGAAACCTGGTAAACGGAAGTCTATGGGTATATATATTAACTTGAATCAAAATTGTTCTGTTCTAGGTAACGGTCCCCGATCATCTCAGGGTTTTCTCGTCATAGCAATCTGTGGTGATATTTTTTATGGTGAGATATCCGAAGTTGTACAGGTAGTGCTTCAAATACGTGTAATTTCCTCGACAACAATGATTACAGGGTACATTGTAAATGGATATGTTGAGAAAGCCATGACAACATTTCACCAAATGTAAGAGGGTAAGAAAATTCATGCTTATGCAGTCAAAAGTGCTATAATAGAAATGTATGCTAAATATGGATGAGTGATTTCTTAGACAACAATGATTGTAGCAGATGGACTTAATAGTTTTTAGGTTTTAGCCCTTGATTCAATTGTGTAGGTATGGATTTTCCATGGATTTTTGCAACTTTAATAACAATACACAACAATCATGGTCACTTTGCATGAATGAAGAAAATTAATTAGAAAACTATTCTAAACTCTTTCTTACCCATGACCATCTTCATGGGCTTTAGGGATTTCAAAAAACTTGGTTTTGTGAAAAATCATGTCCTCTTGTAAAGGAATTTCCAGGTTGGGAATTTGGATCTACTTAGGTCACACTCTATATGAGTAAATTTTTAATTTAATCATCACCATGACAATATTAACGAAACAAAATAGGGGTTGAAAATTATAGCAATTTTTAATTTAATCTAAAACAAAGTTTAGATTAACTGATACGAGTCTCTTAAGTGATGGGAACGAGTGGGGGAAGTGGAGAGTTTGGAGTTGGACGAAATGTTTGGTGCAATAACTGCCTACATTGTTGTTGCTAATTTATCTCAGAAGATTCCAAATGAAGTCCAAATAAGGGTAATTTTTAGGGATATTTGTAAAAATTCACA
Source organism: Taxus wallichiana var. yunnanensis (assembly GCA_018340775.1). Classification (NCBI taxonomy): domain Eukaryota; kingdom Viridiplantae; phylum Streptophyta; class Pinopsida; order Cupressales; family Taxaceae; genus Taxus; species Taxus wallichiana. The sequence continues at coordinate 144,596,406 of CM031236.1, forward strand.
AGAATACCATTAAGGGAAACATTTCATCACATCAATGATGCAGTCATACTCCAAATATGTGGGAATGGATTGCCACCAATCATCTGGTGATGTTCTTCCCATACACAGTCTCAGTCAAATTCCTAAGGAGGGGATCATCAGGGGAAAATGTTGCACCATTGATATGGAGTGGACTTACTCTAAACATGTGGGCAATGATGGGCACAATTATCCTGTCCAAAGACACAAGGAGGAGATTATACAAGGAAAACATTGCACCAAATCATGAGTGGTGCAGGACTACTACAATCAAGACATTACACCAAATCAATGGTGCAGATTTACTCCAATCAAGTAGGAATGGATAGGCATTGTAGACTTGCAAATTTCTTCCTAGATAGTCACTGCCTTGCTTTATTGTTAAGTTTTAACTCTTTTCATGGGCAATGCACATTTGGTTTCCACTGGACCTCAATACATGGTTGAAGTATTGGCCTAATAAATCCATTTCCAATTAGCTGAATGCACAACTTATGCAACTTTGTTGCCATCATCTTGTACAAAGAGGCTAATTAACTACCACAATTTCACCCAAATAATTAACTACCCCTCTAAATCAAATAACATATATCATTTGGTGTTCACATTGCATTGTACACATGTGATTACTAGTCATAGGTTTGGAGAAGGGTTGATTTTACTGTATGTGAAAATAGTTTAACTATTGTAAAGGTCTCAGTAATTGTTCCACGTGGAACAATGATGGACACTCATATGTATGGGAATTGTGAGCATCTGATTATTCTATGTGGACCAATCACTAGTGCTCCATTGGGTTCGGGGTGAGCTCGTCACAGCCCTTCCCAAGGCCTCAAACCCTTCAGAAAAGGGTGGTTAAAAATTTGCATGTCATTTTTTTTTAAATATAAAAATCGTTTGACAATAGAGAATTGCAAGTTACTTTTAAAACTATCAAAAGAAGGGCTATGGTGAAAAATTCTTGTCAACAATTTGTGTAAATTTTTAAAATCTTATTAAATATTTTTGATGGCTTATACAAACAACAATCAATTCCAATTTTCTAGGCTCTACGCATGACTCACAGATACGATAGACATGACGTATTAAACAATTATAAAAAAATTATATAATAAATATACGACCATCATAATACTATTAAGGTCAAATCCTAAGTTTCTAGCAAGTTGGCAACATCAAATCAACAAATACTTGATCACAAATACCTAAAAACCAAATATTTAATATTACCATTTAGGGTTTTGGCCTTTATTTGGGATTCATTTAGATGTTTTATTTGTTTCCTTGTATTTTTCCACTTTTTTGTTATAGGATCCACCTAGAGAGGTAGAGAACATAGCTATGATCGACTTGCACACAAATATCTACCCACTTCGAGCATGCACAACATGATTGGGAATAGATCGAGTGTGCCGAGTGGTCATGAGCTCAAATATGGGATGAGATGGATATCTGAGGTTAGGGAAGATCTTGGAGAAAAGTGTTGAGCTTATCTCAAAGGGTGACTTAAATTTGTGACTCGCAATGTAGGGTGTCGAGCAGGCTCTATGGGAGCCATAGTTGTGCCAAAGGGTAGGATGGGATCACAATGGTCTTGATCCAGATTGCCCAAATCAAATTGAATTTAGTGTGTAGACAAGCTAGGGAAAAAATTATTGGATTAGATCAATTTGTATGCAATGGAGAATGAGCTTGAGGAAAAAGTAATTGGGGATTTCTTTCAAGAAAAACAAAGTTCGAGTCAGTTGACATCCCTTATGACATTTGTAAAGAAGAACGAGCATGAAAAATGTGAGGTAAACAAAGGATGAGCCTAGGAAATAGAGGATTGTGATTGGGCCACATGGTCCAATCACAGGTCAACTAGATATCCAATCAAGGTATGAAACCATTCCTAATGGAAAAAAACAAAGAGACTATAGTTGTAAAAAATGCACAATTTTAATGGAGAATCCATGAATGAGTTGTTGTTTTTTCCTCATAAATTTTGATAGGGAGATATAATTTAAGAATGGTTGGTATTATTAGAAAGCCATCTCTGAGAGCTTTACAATGGTTATAATTTCAATGAGAAATTTATAGTGGCTTGAGAGTAGTCCATGAAATGTTTTTGATACCTTTTCCATGTCATTTTCCCCGTCCAAAGTTTTTGCTTTTGCACATGTGTGGGTCCTCTCGATGATTCTTAGGTGTTATGTGTTTCTCAATAGATTTGATCAGGGGCCTTAAATATTTAATATATTTATATTTGGCTTCATTTATAATTTGATCTCTAGTGGAGCCACTTGAGTAATATGTGTTTGTTCATTCCTCTTCTCTCATTGGTTATTCTCAATTATGAATTCCTCCATTTCCAATTCTAGAAAGCTCTCACCAATTATATAAATAGATGAAGTGTTGGATTTATAAAATCAGATTCTCACTTGGACATCTTTGGTCGAGCTTTTATCCCTTCAATTGTTTCCTTTTATGTGTTAAGAGTTATGAATAATCACGATCAATTCAACGATATTGAAATCCATATTTGGGGAGTAGCTTTGTGTGTTTTATTGAGTCATAAATGAGATGGTGAATTAGAAGGAAACAATTATTGGAGTATGAAGTGTACTCACTTTGGTTATTAAAATTTCCATTTGGTAATCAAATGTCAAAGTCTGATGTGTAATCACTAGAACATCTAGTTATAAAATCCTCATGGAGTTTTGATACCATGTACGCTAAAAACTTGTTTGATGCTATATTTTGATGTTGATTTATGATAATTTGATAGTTAGGAAAATATTAGTGTATGTGATTTACTAGTTATTTAAATTTTGGGAGTTGCATTAATTGTGTAAATTGGTGTTGTTCTTATGTTGTTTTGGCTCCTTCATCTTAAGCTTTGTAGATTAGCCAAATGGAAAAGGCTCATGTTAAAGTTAATATGATCAAGCTTTTTTATCAAATATTTTTGTCTTGGCCCTCTTAACACCTTTGCTTCATGATGTATACCTTCAGATGCCCTTTGCTATAACTTAGACTTTGTGCTTCTAGGTTATTCCTTGTATTTATCAAATACCTTTGATAGAAGGCCTACAAGTTATGGATATTGGGTTATTTCTATATTAGAGCCATTTTGATATGTGCTTTCTTAAAAATACGTGATTGAGTTACAAGTGACACTTAATTGGGTGCTTAATCACGTAGGTTGCATTTGTAGACATATCTATTGATCATATTTGATCCTATTTTGTGTTGGAATTTCCAAGGTTCACTCTTCTTTACCTTGCAAAACCAAAAGATGTAGAGAAGTGACCACCCTTTTCACAATTTTTGCCTCAAATTGGATCCTAGTTGGTGAATGAACATATAATTACAATGACTTTCTCCCTCCCTTCCACCTATTTGCACATTGGAATATATTTAAGTTCTAATAAGATCTTTGAAGCAAAACCCTAGTGAAATCATGAAATCCATGAAAAAAATTCAGAGGAAGAAAATGGATCTTTCCTCGCTTATAAAATCTTTATTTGTAAATAAAAAGAAACAAATTCAAAGGTGAATTTCAAAGATGAATTCTCCGCATATGAGTTGATTTGCATATTTTTTACCTTTGACCTTATCTAAAGGGCATACAAGTTTGGGTAATAAATAAATGGCTTTCATTAATTTCTCAAGAACCTCATATTTACTTTTAGGGAGAGGGTTATTTGTGGTTATTTTACATTTTATAAAAAGATAGTGAAACATTTTTTTGGAATAGGACCTTGGTTTGTGGCTAGAAGTGTTTTGTTAATGAAGTATTGGGATACCAATTTTGACCTAAGGGAAGTGTTAGTTCGAAATCACAGCACCCCCAAATGAGTTATGGATCTGCTTTTCTAAGGCGACTCATTTGGTGTGATTTAGATAACATTGGATCATTCCTCAAGCCGTGGACTTGCAAATGGGAATGATCCTCCAGAGAAGGCTGGTTCCTCTTCCTAATCCTAACACTAAACTACTTATAAGGAAGGAAATGCAACTATTTACTCCTAATCTAACAATTCCAAGGGACCAAGGAGAGAGAGAGAGAGCATGAAAATAAAGAAATCCTACACTACAGAGGTGATAACACCAAGAAAAGGGAATTGCTGATCACAAACCCAACTGCCTGAAATGGAGAGAGGTGAGCAATGGAGAGGATGGAAAGATGCATCATAGACCAAGGATAAAGTTCACATAGAACACCATTTCAAACCCCTTAAACATAGCTCCCAAAACCTGTAATGGACATCAGAGATATGCACAATATACCCTGTAATGGTGAGAGGTGAGAAGAGACAACAAAATGAGCAAAGGATGGACAAAACGCATCACGAAACATATTTTATTGCTCCAGGAGTTCACACAATACACCATTAATGGGCAAGAGGCAAGAAAATGCCATTACAAAGCCAAGGGAGGAGGCTTAAACTCCACATTCAACCTTGGAGAAGAAAGAGAGAGGGGGCAGGAAGAATAATGAATAACCCTTTACAATGAATCCTGCCCCTGTATTTATAGATTTGATCAGAGAGAAGAAAGAGAGAGGGAAGTGGGAAAAGTAGGTTGAATTTTAACCATTGATGTTAATTCTTCTGATAAAATATGCCCCAAATTCATCTTTACTGCATGAATCCTTGATTCGGTGCCTTAAAAGAAGAGGAAACAACGAAACAGATCGAATACAATCTGGTTGTTGAGACAGATGTATCTTGCATTGAAGGCCCAAAGATGTTTCCTCCATTTTCCTTTACATAACCTCCTAAAAATTAAAGCTTTAAACATCCATGGCATAGGTGAGGCCGAGATCTTTCCAATGGTGTCAGATTCGTAATATTTCGAGCCTTGATTCGAAAGATATGCCCCTTCGAAGTTTGTATTGGGTCCATACAAGAGGGCGGGAAAATAACTTGAAAAATGGGTCCCCTTTGATATGGGACACGTGGCAGCCATATTAGAGCAAAAATCAGGTTTGCAGGTCCATAATTTACCTTTTCCCCTTTTTGCAAAACGCAAAACTCAGAAAACCCCGCAGCCCAAGCTTCGCCTTTTGACTGCTGACCATTTGCCCTACCTCCATTTTGTCCTGAGACACGTGGAGATGCGGCGCTTGTTTGAGTTTATCCTTTTGGATTCACCTTTGGAGGAGTGCCATTAGGACATGTGGTTCCCTCTACTGGATCTTCCATACTTTGTCGATTCTCGGATTCTTTTCTCGAACGGTTTTGAGCTTGAAGACCTCGAAACTTCACCACTTCTTTTCCTTCTTGCTCCCGACTTCTCTCGCGGCACTTCTCCTTCATTTTCGAGCCCACCTGTAACCTATTTTTCATCCTCGAATGTGAGCTCATGAGTTTGATTCATTTCCTTCATAATTTCCTTACGTGCGGGAGTTATCTTGACCAAAATTACCAGGGGCGAATTTGGGATAACAAGAAGAAATACTCAATTTGATTTCTATTTAGATGAAGCTCCCATTTTTTTCCAATCTAATATTGAGGGAAAAACTATGTACATATATAAAATATTTTCTTGGAAAATTTATATAAGTTGCAAAACGACCTCTCTTCACATATTTACTACTTTTGCACAAATTTGTGCAGAAATCGATATCTCAAAAGGATTTCCCAAAATTCATCCAAACACAACTTCAAGATCAAACATGGAAGCAAGAGCTTGAATATGAGGAAAATCCTTTTAAATGTAGCAATTTTCAAGAGTATGTACATTTTCTCTTCATTTTATATATTAATTCCAAAACAGGGGCCAAAAAAATCCCAATGCAGATGAAATACTTGGGATTTGTTATTTTGGGCAAAAAGAAACAAAACATGATGAATTTACTTGAGGTTTAAGGTGAGGTACCTACTCAAAATCAATTTATTGTTCTAGAAGATCAAAATGACATGAATATGGGGTGGAGGCTATACGAAGAATCTCAAATATCAACTCGGTGAAGAGGAATACCATGAGACAATGAAGGAGAATTAGGAAGATAATAACATAAATAGATAAAGGGAATACATCGAGAGGTAGAAAGTGAAACTAAAGAGGGGTTGCGATGGAATAATGTTGAATCAAAAGGAAAGGTTGATAAAGTGAATGAGGTGGAAGCTTCTCTTGATATGTCATGTCTTCGAGCCAAATGGATCCTAAATGTTATCATGTCACTTTGACCAAGAGAGAGACATGTTGATCCAACATATCAAATACATTATACATCTATTCTAAAATTACAATGTAGGAAGGACCTAAAAATAATTATACATCTATGCATATGGGCCATTCGTATAAAATAAAAGACTTCATTAGAAGTTTAGAGAAGGAAGGCTAAGAAGTGCGCACTCATGACCATATAAAATGATCATTTTTCCTTATAATATAAGGGTTTGTATTTAGCCTTAGTTAAGAGAACCCTCCAAAATTAATATTCAAGATTTATAGCCTGATATTATATTCGTTCAAAAATGAAAGTATGAAAGAATGAAATGTTATAAAAAAGATATTTATAATAATAATAAGTATGGGGTTGAGTGCATTAGTTCTAAGGGTCAATATAGGGATTTGCCACATGTTAGGATAATGGAAAACGAAAATTAATTGAGATGGTTAAGGAGGTGTCTTAGATCATAATATCCTTAGAATGATAAGCTTCTTAACCAACCTTTCACCTCAGTAGACACTCAAATTTGGTAACTTATCCTTTGGAAATGACAAATTTTTCTATTCCCTTACTAAGACAAATGCTCGCATTATAAGTTCAATCAATACATATCCCTAGTTCTTTATTGAATCGCTCATCTCCACACTCCACTCTATCACAAACACAAGAATTATAAATTAAAAAAGTATTAAATCATCTTTTTGCATCATTCTAGAACTTTTGGTTTCACATCACAAGTTTCCTATCCAAAATTGTATGGTTTGGTCAAGATAAGTTATATGTCCTCGGGTGACATATATGGTCATGCCCTTTTTATCGCTTAGCTATGATTTAAATTTAAATATATGTATCATGTCATTTCATCTTCACAGGTTGAACTTATTGTAATATTTCACTTACAAAAGGCTATATAAGTAATTCAATATCATTTTATCACTCATCTGACACTTTCATAATCTACTTGTTGTGAACATCAATCCAAAAACACTCAAGGCTCTACTAAATCTTCCAAAGGTAGTTGTACATCACTTAATGCAACCAATAATATAGGTTTGAAGCACTCAACCAATTCAACTAGTCTATCTTCCTTCGCTTCTAAGCATGCAGAGGTTCTAGAGCCATGTCTTAACAAGAAAAAATTTACTCCAAACATTGTTAGAGATTTTCAAGGGATAAAGGGTTTTCTAAGCACTTAAAGCACACTACAACACACTATTACCACATCGGTACATTTTCACTATATATTTAGCTCACTATATTTGTGTCAAGATACATGAAGGAACTCATAGAGGGTGGCTTAGATCACACTCACACTTGCACATGTACCTAAGATAACCAGTGAGTTTTGATCCCACTCAAGGGCATGTAGTGCAACACTTAGATTAGTTTGGCAGGGGTTGATTGCCAAGGGTCGTATAGCCTCTTTGCACACATGATTTGTCTATTTGTTATCTAATGATTTGATGAAGGGTATATCAGGTATATAGGGTTTCTACTTTATTGTAGGTCATGTAGAGGTTATGCGAACAAGAGTGAAATACAACAAAACACATTTCTAAGTAAGTGAAGCTCACAAAAAGTTACAAAAGTTGATCGTAAAAGGTTCCAAGACCAATCAGACCATACAAAATTAGGGAAATAATATACATAAGTTACACACACTGCGCCAAGTCATTTTCAAATTTCAATCTCGGAAACAAAGCATATTAAGGTTCATATCTGCTTATTCACCTAGTCTGCACATCCATACCTCCTTTGTTCCACTATGTATAGTTAAGCCTTCTTCTCATCTTGTGTATTTGAGATATCATTCTATCATTTATCATTTTTCTAAGTATTAGTGTGTTGATCTGATTATGCATGATTAATTATAAATTAATTAAGTCGAATAACCCATATTAAAAACCCTTACATCCTATATATTGTTGTGCATGTTGAATTTACATCACATTATATTTTTAAGGTGTAAACATTTGGAAAACATGACTGAATTAAACCTATTGTACAAACCATAATGGCCTTAGGGTTTCACATTTTTAGCTTGCATATGCTTTCTTTTTATGCCCTTTCAACATAGTAATTGACTTAATCGTTAACCGATTAAAAATATTGAGTTTTCTCCCTTATTCGCAAACGCTGATTCATCACAACTTCTTCTCCACATCATATTTTTTGAGTCCCTTCTCTATTGGATCTCAATGCTCGTATGTGCCTTTGGATGAAGTGAAAACAAATAATGAACATTCTTTTGATTATAATCATGATGTGGACCAAGACCAAGTCACAATCAGATATCTAACTTTCGTGTTTAATTTCGTGAGGACCCTCGTCATATTAAGCCTCTTATCAAAATTATTTTTGTTGTTAAACTTGGTCACGATTAACCATCCAATGAAATGTTCCTTTTTGGGATGCCACCTCCTACATCTAATTGTATACATATATTATTCATATATTTGTGATGCTTATTTCATTTAGGGCACCTAATCTTACACTTCATAGAGTTATTATGTCTATTCCTATGACCACTAATATTCCTACATCAACTGGGTATCTCTACTAAAATATCACCCCTTCTACTCGTGGGTATCCATGGATTTGATAATATACCATGCCCGGTTCTTGGAAAATTACGTTACAAATCAACATGGTGAGCACACTATTGATATAATTTGTCAAATTTTGCTGAATAATCCTACTAACAACATAATATTGGGTCACCCTTTGATACATACTATGAATGTTGTTCCTTATTCTTTTCATGATTATATCAAAGATTATCGTTAAGACATGTGTTTACCACTCTTGCTAACCCACACCCTTTTAAATTTTGTGGAAATGCTAATATAATGACTTATCGAATTCTCACATATGGATATGCCCTTCTCCACAATTTCCAACATCCACTCTAGCATCTTCTTCTTCTTGTCATCACTAGGCAAAGAGTTATACATACTTACTAAAAATGATTTTACTAGATAAGTTCTTAATCGCTATGGGTAAGGAAATTTTGATCCTATATTTCCCCATGCACAAAGCCTCTCAACAAGGGCTTGGGTATACTACTCGATTTTTGTGAAAACCTTCTTTATCTCCAATGTTTATTCCCACTTCATGAGTGAATTCACAAGAGGTTTGCATGGTGCATCATGTGAAACCTCTCGTGCTTATCCATACTGATCTCATTAATAATAACGCATCCCATGATATTCAACTTGGGATGAATTCACTAATGAAAACTCCTTCGTGAATACTTCAAGGCATATGAGAATATCCATTTCTTCTTTCATATGATTAAGTTTCCTCATACTATACATGCTCATATGTATTTTGAGGAAGGTGACACTTTGATATCTAGTTTGACACTTCCAATACTTTCCCTACATGCCCTTATATCGAAGAATGGTCCATGTTACTCAAAAGAGAAACTACTTTCAAATTTGGGACCAATTTTTACAATCAACTTATTCTCTTCGTGGATTCAATTAGTTATCGTGAGAGGGAAGCTATCTATAGACACATAATTTCTGCCGCATAATTCTAATACTAAAATTTCTCTAATTGTCTAGTTCCCGCATCACACCATAATAAAAACCTTTTACTAATTAGAATATTCCCCATATTTAATGCCAATTAACATCCCTTCATTAGTTAAAATCCCTTTTAATTAATTACTTACCCTGTAATCAACCTCCTTTCACAATTTTGTATTTAATTAATAAACCCTCTTATTAATTAAATTCCACTCTCAAATACCTTAAATTATACTAATTTTCATTTGCAATCTCCTCCAAATAGCTTCTACAAGCTAATCTTGGTCTATTAATCCTAATTGATTAATTAAACCTCCTCTAACTCCCATGGGTCATTAATCCCAATTAATCTCTTTCTAATCATGTTTATCCACTTCTAATTCTACATCTTCATTATCCTACATTCACTAGATGTAGGCTTCTCCCAAAATGGAAAGCTATATAAGTAATGTAGTACCTTATTATCAATATACAACATGTCCTTGTAAGACATTGATACTCATTACTCAAGAGAGCATTTATATTATTGGAAGGCTTGCCAAATTGAGAAAACTCCCACTTACTATTTAAGTAGTAAGAGAAGATTAAGACATGGATTTTATGCCATTTTGAGGATATCGCTTCCTTTTATTAAGTTCCTTGATCGTTTATGGCTTGTGTTCAGCTTGTTAAGGAAATACCCATGTATAAAAAACACATCCACTCAACGAAGGGAGGTTTGCATTATTGTTTTTAATGTTTGTGCAAGTTACTTAAATTTTTTCCATGATTTATTTGATGTATTTGTTTAAGGGATTAGGATAGGATTTACTTGGTGTCAATTCCTTTGTTAATTAGTATAAGTTTATAACATTCATACATATGATAATGCGCTTTGGGGACACCTCTTTTTCTCATGCACATTTTTAGTTTTACATGATTTTTTCATCAAATTCATTCAATTTTTTTGTAAATTTCCATGTTTTTTTATTATTGGCAAATAGTTTTTTGAAAGGGACTATACCCTTGAGAACAAAAGAGGGCCTAAAAGCCAGAATAACAATGAGAACCAGAACAAAAAGGATCAAAATCCAAATATGACAATGAAGTCCAACGTAGCCAGAGAGCAGCTACCCCAAAAACAAAACCAGTACAAACACAACAGAAAAGCAGCTAAAGGACAACAAAAACAACAATATTTACAAAGAAAAGCAGCAGAAGCACCCACAATTACTTCTTGGCAGCTTTGTCAATGCTGGATTTGATATTCTGCCAAGATTTGAACATCCCCAAAGTCGTCATGTGGGTAGAGTCAGTTATATCCAGCTGCTCAATGGTCCTTTGCTTTCCTTATCAGTGCCCCAAAGCGATCTGGAACCCCGCTGAGATTGGAAACACTGCGGACATGTTGTTCAATGAACTCTGCAATTGCACTAAAAATGGCCATACTATAGTCATGGCGAGTTTTGGCCTTCCCTAAACGGGAGTCTAAAGAGTTCAGTTTCTTGTATATATCTTCCATCTGGCTATTATCCATAGCCCCCTCCTCCTCCTTCTTCCTCTTGCCTTTCTGTTTTGCCAAGTTTTTAACCTCCTCCTTCAACAGCTTCATGTCAGCCTCTAAGGCTTCCAGCCTTTTTGCAGAGCTCTCCATCTGTGCATCCTGAGAACTAGCACTGCTGATATGCAAGAGGTTGTGGGCAATTTCAAGCTCTTGAGGACCCTTCTCCACAGCAGGGGTATCAAGGTTCAGTCTCCTAGAAGACCTGGTAACAGGTCTGGTCGAAGTGGAAGCGAAGGGGGTGGGAGCAGCGGTGGTGGGAATGGAAGATGGAGCCCGGAAGACCGGTAGAGGGGTAACAACAGCAGTGGTGGGGGACAGGATGTGGAGAAATGGGGCTAGCGGCCGCTGAACTGGGCAGAGGGGGAAAAGAGCCAGGGGAGGAAGGAAGACCAGGAGACTGGAGGAGACAAAGCTTATGCAGCAAGAAAATAAGCCCCTGGTGCAAAGGAACCGCATGGGCATGTTTTTGAAACTCCAAAATGGAGCGCTCCAGAGAGTTAAGAAAATAATGGGGAAAACATACCACGTGCGATTCCTGCGAAAATGGTTGAGGAAGACAAGATGCTTAGCAGGCACTATTACGAACCTTCCTCCAAAGAAATGAAGTGCACCATCATCCGGGTTACCTCATCATAAGGTGAAGGGATCGAGTTTACCAGCAGGCCCTGCCATGACAAAGACCAACTTCTCTGATCCCTCCACGAATCTCCTCTCCTCAGCTTCTCTGTCGACCCTTTTATTAAAAAAATGGTATCCCTCCATGCCCGGGCCAGTCACCTCAGCAATTAACTCCTCGTTGACCGAAATCTTCTGCCCCCCATAATCCACTGTTCGATCCTTCCAATCCTTTGCAAAATGCACAGAAATGCTTTGATCGTGGCCTTGAACCTTCTCCATAAAGTTGGTAATGCCTCCCTGGCTGAGTATACTCCAAAGCTCCGCATTATCCTTCCAATCTGGATCCGCACTGGGCTCAATCTGGCAAGGGGGCCCCCATCATCACTGTGCTTAACTGCTTGTAACAAATATTAGAATCCTTGATAGCTCTAATGCCAGCCGCCTACCATTATACAATCGCGCAGTTGAAAATACTGAGTAGAATAGCCATTGCAATTCCCACGAATAGCCGCGTGACTGCTGATCTAGACCTGTGGAAGCTCACTTGTGGGAACTACGGCCCTTTTGCTAACCCACTCCCTATCATCATTGACATCATTATTGTTTTTGGGATCCGTGGAGTCATATAACCAGATTGTATAGAGCATAATGTTGCCCGCATGCGTGCCTTTCTTTTCTATATTACTCCACTTGAACTTATCCATATACTTCATACTAGTCTTGATTGTTCGACAAGATTTGCAAAAGCTTAGTTTTAAAGACAACACGTGTGGGCGTTTTATTAACCCACTCCCAATAATCATATCCCAATTCAAGAATTTGCATGTGTATAGATATCCGCTTGAATGCTGCTTTGAAGCTGTTTAGGAATGCTATTATTATCCCAAACAATATGGTTAACATTAATGCCATAATTAGCCAATGCATCTGCCAATTTATTACCCTCCCGATAAGTATGCATGATCCTAATGTTATTGAAGGTTTGGCATATACTAATGGATTCTAAGATAAAATCTTTGATGTTCCAACTTGGAGGTGAGCAATTTTTAAGATGGTTAATGATATTCAAGGAGTCCCCTTCAAGAATGAGGTTTCGGATATTATGAGTCTGGGCAATTCTCAGGCCCCATAAAGCAGATAATCTTTATTAATATTTGGTAGTGTTGAGTGTTGTTTGTAGGTGGTAAAGAGGTGAAGTGCTGCCAAAATTTTATCTTACCAAGAAAAATTCATGTATTTTCATGTTTTAACTTATTTTTGAGTTTTGAAGCTTTCAATGAATTTGCCCTAGTTTTCAAAGTGACCTCACCTACACATCCAATGACCTCGCTTCAACCTACGATAACATCACCTTGTGTATTTTTCTGATTTATTTTAGACATGTTTGACATTTTTGACGTGATTGGTAGCGGTTTTGACTTGTTGCATCGATTTCATCATCTATTGTCGCCGCTTTGCTATTATTCATAGTTTTGTGATGTTCCATAACCACCTCGACCTAAAACAATGACCTTGACATATCTTACGACAACCTTTATATGTTAAAAATGACTTATCATTTTCCTAAGTTTTTGTTATTATGTCCTTTTTCGTCAGGTTCTACTACTATTTTTCAGCTTAAATATGAATATTTCACTTTTGTTTTGTCAAAATTTCACACTTACATGCATTTATATACATTTTTGATTAAAATTATGGGTACTTATTGTAGACACCTAATTCCGACCACACAATTTTAATACTAAAATTGCACTAATTGTCTTCTTTCCTGTCATTTCATTATAATTAGTGATTTTCCACTAATTAGCTAATATTCCCCATCTTCTCGGTCAATTAATGACATTTTGTTAATTAACTAGCTTTGTCCCTCATCTTGGATGCCAATTAACATCGCTTCGTTAGTTAAAATCCTCTTTTAATTAATTAATTACGTTTCCACAATATCATATTTTACTAATAATCCCTCTTATTAGTTAAATCCCCCTCTCACACCCCCTCTAATTCTACTAATTTCCCTCCAAATCATCTCCAAATGGATTCTATAAGCTAAACTTGGCCTATTAATTAATCCCAATTGATTAATTAAACCTTCCCAAACTCCCATGAGTTACTAATATCTAATTAATCTCTTCTAATCATGTTTATCCTTTTCTAATTCTACATTCCCTTTATCCCACATTCACTAGGTTGTAAGCTTCTCCCAAATTAGAAAGCTATATAAGAAACCTAGTACACCTTGTCTCACCTTACACCATGTACTTACAAGAGATATGACATCTCAAGAGAGCATTTCCTTGACAAAGAAAGCTTGCAAAATTCGAGAAACCTCTTTACTAAGGTTAGTATGAGAAGAGTAAAAATAATACTTAAGCCATATTGATTTGCAAACCTCTAACTTTGGAAATTTACAAGACCACAAAATAAATTATTGTTCTAATTTCAATTTTGAAAATGATATATTGTTTGAAGTTAGTGAAAAGCTATTTGTGCTTAGAATTATTTGTAGTGAAGGGAAAGAAATTAAACCAACAAGACAACCAAATTTTTATCCGGAAACCCCCAATTTGAGGGAAAACTAGTCGGGAAGGGAAATTGCTCTTTCTTCTAACTTATGTGTATTGACCAATTCATAAGATACAAATTACAATAAGATGAAGGAAAGTAAACATTGTAAAAACTTCCCCTACATACTTGCTTACTCTGTTCTCACACATATTGCTCCTACAATTAAACTCCAACACTGAATTCTTCTTGTTTACTTCTCTCATGAATCAATATCCAACTCCACTTTCTCTCCGTGTATTTATAATTGCTTCTCATGTCCTCACATGCAATGGAGAATGAGAAGGATCATACAGAGGAAGAGACACAATCTAGACGTTCCAAATCCATGAATTTTCATGGCTCTTTTTATTTTCTGTCCATTTATGACAGGATCAGTCGGTGTATGCAGACCGGTGGTTGCGTAATAGTGGGGTAGTTACGCAACAATTTTTCTATGTAGCGGGGTTACACAACTACCGAGGTGGTTACACAACCACCTCTTTGCACATAGGGGTGGTTCTATAACTTTACAGTTTGCTCTAATTTTTTCTAACTTTTCCTTCTGGTAATGGTTGTTTTTGATGAAGTGATGTTCTTTTCAGATCCCTATGGATCACACCTCCCCTACTCAGGAGGCTTTTGGTCCCACAAAATCTTAGTGGGGAGTAGATGAGGAAATAATTCTCTCACTTTCTCCTTTAAGCACCATCGGGCCTGCTTTGGTGTATTTCTTTTAAATCCAACCTCATGTGGACCTCTCCTTGTCTCTATTACCTTCTATTGCAGTAATACATCCTCCTCCAATTCACCTTGTGAGTCCAAGACACAATCTTCTATGGAAGGTAGCAACTGACATTATTCTTCTTGATCAAGCATGAATGGCTCATATAGGTGCAAGTTCTCATAATTTACTACTGAGTACATCTGCATGAATGGTGGAAAATCAATTATGAAGGAATTTTATCCAACTTGCTCCAATATAGTGAATGGTCCATACCGTAGTGGCTTGATTTTCCTTGTTTGGCCTTGTAATATCTCATTGCTCAAGTAAATCCAAACCTTGTCTCCAACATGAAGTTTATGCTCTCTCCTATGATGATCATGTCTAGCCTTATACTTGGCTTGAGATATTTCCAATTGTTATTTTACCTTGAGATGGATTTGTCGATCCTCTCAATGAATTTTATTGCTCTAATCACCTTTGAATCACGTATCTCCCCTTCTTCCTACTACCCAACTGTTATGTCCAGTAGATTCATAGGTAGATATCCCAAACATGCTTCAAATGGTGATTTCATAGTGGATGTGTGTACTTACCAGTTGTAGGAATGTTGAATGTAGACTAAGGACTCATCCCAAGTCTATGAATATTTGCTATTATACCCTCTAATCAATTGCACCAAAGTCTTGTTCACCACCTCTATTTTCCCATATATTTGTGGATGGAATTTAATGTTCCTCTCGTAACGTGGTGTCCCTATTGTCCCACAAAGTAGTCCAAAACTTCCCCAAAACCTAGAATCTTTTTAGAAACAATAGACTTTGCAAACCAAAATGTGCCCATACATTAGCAAAAAAAGTTTAGCTGCCTCATATGATTTTATTGTCTTTTTACATGCCATAAAAACACACATCTTACTGAATCTATATATAAAAACATATAGATAATCATGGCCATGTTTAGACATAAGTATTCCTCCTACAAAATCCATAGAAATATCTTCCCAAGGATGAGTAAGGACCAATAAAGGCATATATAAACCTTCCTTCTTGATTTTAGGCTTGTTTGTACAACAAATTTACATCGTCTTATGAATTTAGAAACATCTTATTGTATATTGGGCCAATACACGTACCTTTTCAAGTGGGCCATGGTCTTGCCAACACCAAAATGACATGTTACTTTCGAGGTATGTGCTTCACTCATCAATAGAATCCATTCTACTTTTGGAACACAATCTTCCCCCATCGGTAGAGTAGCCCATATTTGAGATAACAATCTTCAATACCCATCCTTTCAGCCCATTGAGATGGAAAATGTCGATAAATTACCCCAAAATCTTTGTCTTGAGCATATGCCTCCTCGTAAGCTTCCTTTGGGAAGGGCTCAATATGAGAGATAGTGTCCATACAAAAGATTTTATCTTGTGTGGGCGGCCTAGACAACATATCTTCTAGAAAATTTGTGCTACCTTTCTTATACTTGATCACCAAATGGAACTGCTAAAGGAACCCCATCCACTTGTAGTGCGTGGCCTTCTGCAATTTAGAGTGTGCTTGCAAATATTAGAGAGGTTTGTAGTCGGTGTGCACAATAGTTTCTTTCCCTAACAAATAATGTGTCCATTTTTTATTGCTTGAACTAGTGTATACATTTCTTTATCATTAACAAAATATCCTCTAATTGCTGAAGTGAAGGTTTCGAATGATAACATATTGGCTTACCTTCCTATAACAACCCCGCTCCCATAGCATAATCATTGACATCTATCTCTACTTCAAAGGATGATACAAATTAGGAAGAGCAAGTCTTTGGAGCATGATTAATCTCATATTTAAACAATTTAAAAGCCTTATCTTGTTCCTTACCCCAACTCAAAACCCTTACTCTTTACGGCGCTATGTGTAGAGGTGTCGCAATAGTGAAGAATCCCGAATGAATTTCCTAATGTATTGTACAAATCCCACAAAACTTCTAGTCTCTATGGCTCCAATTGGTGTCGGCCAGTTAACGATGACTTCCAACTTCTTCATATCCACTCATAGCTCTCCTCCTCCAACCACGTGCCCAAGATAGACAAGTGATTGTTTGGAAAATTCACACTTCTTCATATTGCATAACAATTGTTTCTCTATGAGAACTTGTAAGACTTATTGCAAATGTGTTAGATTTTTCTCCCATTTGGAACTAAAAATCAGAATATCATCTAGATATATAATGACACATGAATATATGCATTCCCATAATATATTAATCATCAATCTAAGTAAATGTAGTTGGTGCTTTACATAAACCAAATGGAAGTACTAACCACTCATACAAACCTTATTTTGTCTTGAAGGTAGTCTTCCATATATCCTCCTCCATCCTAACCTGGTGATAACCCGACTTGAGATCCAACTTCTTGAAGAAATTTACATGTTGAAGCTGGTATAAGAGGTCATCTATACATGGGAGTGGATATATGTTCTTTATGGTGATCTTTTTCAAGGCACAATATTCGATGCAATTCTCCAAGAACCATCCTTCTTCAACATCATCACAATAAGCGAACTGCATGGTGAGGTTCTTGTGCGTATTACCCCTTATTCCAATAGCTCATGGAGTTGTTTCTTTACCTTTGTAATCTCCAATAAGGATTGCCTATACAACCTGATGTTTGGTAGAGGAGACTTCAACAATAGTTGAATCTCATGCTCTTCCTCCCGTTTTGATTGTAACCCGCCAGGACTCTTAAATACTTCCTGAAAAGAATGAATAATGCTATCCAAATCCTTCATTCCTTGGTTAGAAACATCTGAAAGTTCCACCCCATCCTCTTTATCCTTAAATAAAAGTAAACAAAATTGACTATGATTTTTTTGAATAATTATTTTTCTCGGTTAGCACTTACCATAGCAATTTTTGTCTTACTGTTGGTGTGCCCATATGTTGTTGATTCCATCCTCGACCCATATATATCAGTTCTCCTTCTCATGAATATGGCATCCCCGATATACAAGTAATGACTCTCGAAAACAACATCAAATGTATCAAGTGAAATTACATCACTTCTAATACATCTATATATTGAGAATTTATCCCAAACTTGAACCCACATCTTCTTGTTACTCCGAATCTATACACCCTTATTCACCCATCCCAAAGGATATGGATGTGGGTGCTAGTAAGTTTTAAGACCAAGCTTCTTTACAACCACATCGAAATCAAGTTAGTATCGAACTAGTATCAACCAAAGCATTTACCTTATTCTCTTGATTTGGATTTTGATATGGAATACCTTACTCATCTCTTCTTCCTCTCCTTGGCTGCTCATGTTGGTGGCCATGCATCCAAGCCCCTCATCTACATCAGAATCATCATCTATGTACACCTCCCCATGTGTCTTTACAATTGTCATGGATTTCTTTGAATCCTTTGTTTGGTTCTTTGGATGTAACTCCGGATGTAACTTCCAACATGTAGCATCGTATGAACATTAATATCACAATTCTTACAAAAAAACTTGGAATCTTTACAAGTATTCAAAGTAGTGGCAGTTTGTTTACCTTTCCCTTTCCAATTACCTTTTTTACTTGTTTGTCCCTACTATTTATTTGACTGATTTGTTGATTATTTTGTCTTTGACTCTGCCTCTTCTTGCTTCCTTTTATCATCTATGTAATATGCTTACACACATGCTTCATTGAGATCCTTGGGATTTGTTGAGATGAAATTCCTTCCATGGTGAGTGTGAAGTCCTCCTAAATATTTGGTCGAATATCCTCGTCCTCCAAGTCCATATTAAATAACATGGCTTGTCTCCAAAACTCCGTAGCATAGTCCTGTACACTTTGACCACTGCCTTGTCTAAAATACTACCATTTAATCATCTAGTCAGTCTTATGGCTAATAGGATAAAAGTTAGCTCTAAGAAATTCTTTAAAACCCTCCCAAGTACTAACAATAGGATGTTTCTTCTTCTCACAAGTGGCTAGATGGGTTTCCCACCAAACCAGAGCATGACCTTCCATTTTGAGACATGCAAAGGTAATCCTTTATGCCTCCATGACATTATGCACACTAAAGTAAAATTCTAGTTGCTTTAACCATTTATCTAATAACTCTACATCTAATTTTCCTTCAAAGCTCTTAATTTCAACCTTAGTCTCAACTTTAAAAGGAGCATGATCAGATTTTACCTTCCTAATGGGATTTTCTTCTTCACGCTCTTCCATATCTTCTTCCTCTACATGGATCTTCCCTATGCCAAAATTTTCATCCAAGGCTCAGACCATTGAGTCCATATAATATTACTTGACTAAAGCCATATTTTGTAGATCTGAGAGTTATTTTTGGTGTCTATACAACCCTATCTATCATGGTCTCTATCATCTCAATTCCATAGACCAAGTTCTCTTCCTCCATTTTATCTTAGACCCTTTGTTTCCACTTCTTCGTAGATATCTTTGGATCGCAAGGAAAAAAATTCTTCACCTTTAGACATTTTAAATGTCATACAAACCATATGAATGAATACCACAGTCCCGGATACTTACCATCTCGATACCAAAATGATCTATAAACCTCTATCTTTGGAAATTTATAAGACCACAAAAGAAATTACTTTTCTACTTTCAATTTTGAAAATGACAGATTATTTGAAGTTAGTGAAAATCTATTTGTGATTTGAATTATTTGCGTATGAAGGGAAACAAATTAAACAAACAAGACAACCAAATTTTAATCTTGAAATCCCCAATTTGAGGAAAACCATTCGGGAAGGGCGAGTGCTTTCTTCCCACTAATATGTATTGGAAAATTCGAAGATACAAATTACAATAAGATGAAGGAAAGTAAGCAATGCAAACACTTCCCCTATATACTTGCTTGCTCTACTCTTACACACCGTGCTCCTACAATTCAACTCCAACACTAAATTCTTCTTACTCACTTCTCTCATGAATTGATATCCAAATCCACTTGCTCTCCATGTATTTATAGCTAATTCTCATGTCCTCCCATGCACTGGAGAATGAGAAGGGTCATACAGAGGAAGAGACACGCTTTGGACTTTCCAAATCCATGAATGTGTTGGTAATTAGGGACTACGGAATAGTGCTATGATTCAATAACAAACCAAATCATGCAAATATGGATCTATACAATTCCCAAAATTTACAAAGCAAAGGTGAGTATAAACTAGAAAATCCAAATAAAAAAACTACACACACATAACATAGAATGTACCGTGGTTCACCCAATGCGAGCTACGTCCACCAAAGATAGAGATCTCAATATATAATAAACAAGAGTACAAACCAACTCTTCATACAAGAGTATAATGCATCTCTCCAAGAGTATCTCCTCCTCCAAATCTCTAAACAGATCTACATGAGTGCACTACAACCATGCCTCCAAAACACCACCAGAGATATCACATAACTAGGAACTACTGCATCTCCCACTGCGGCCAAGCTCTCCTGTGAATATGCAAACAAGACCTCTCACATGGGTCTACCAATGTGCAACCATAACTCTGCACTAAGAAGTAAGTCTCTCCTCCATCTCTCGCATCTCGCCACCGTGAAAACAAGAAGACAACCTCCTCTACAATATCTAGATACTATCTCGTACCCATAAGCTCTCCAACGAGATACAATACTATATGTCCTATGGACCAACAATACAACATGATCTTATAGATCTACAATTTACAAGATATCACAACTCGTGGATCTACAAGATGAAATACTATGTGCTTTGCATACTATGCAAGCCATTACATTGAGACAAGACAATATAAAGGAAATATAGTAGAAGACATAACACTCTTCTCACCATTCAGATGTACCTGCTATTTCCTTCTGTCCAACTTCTCTCCATTGAATCTCTATCTTCATGCAACCTTTTTCTTCTTTTTCTTCTTCTTCATCTTCAACCAAGGAGAATTAACATTCTTCCTCTATCCTTATGTTCTAACCCTAGTTTTCTAGCTTATATAAGCTTATACAAACTTAGGGCACCTTTGCATGCAATTACAACCTTTAGATCACCTTTACAATCAATCATCAGATCAAATCCCACGTCTAAAATAAAAACATAAATGCACATGTAACTAGTATCCGTTACCCAACCGGTGCCGGCTTACTACCAGTGACCGGTGTGTCGCTTACCCAACCGTGCCGCTTATTCTAGGTGATTGGTGCCGGTTACCCAACCGGTGCCGGTTATTGTGTAAACCAATAAACCTAAAATGTATGCCTTTGTGAAGCAATTCATATCCATAACCTAACATAATGTTTGTGGCTCTTTTGTATTTTTCCATCCATTAGTGACAAGAATTTCGGTGTCTCAGGCAGACAGGCGGTTACACAACCATCATTCTATGTAGGGGTGGTTACGCAACTACCAGTAATAGTTACGCAATCACCTCTCTCGCACAAAGGGTTAGTTCTATAAATTTACAATCACTTCTGTATTTTCTAAATTTTCCTTCCGTACTAGTTGTTTTTGATGAATTGGTTTTCTTTTCGATCCTTATAGATCACATATTGATGAGATCTCTTCCACCTTAGTAGAAACCTTTTATTACACATAACTTATGTTCGGTTCGCATAAATGGAGTATCCACATATCAAAAGTACATCCAATTTCAAAAGGAGGTTTGCATTCTTTGTTTCTAACATTTTTTTGCAAGTTTTATCTTCTTTTCATGCTTTATTTTGATGTATTTGTTAAAATAAACTAAGTTAGGATTTACTTGGTGTTAAGTTCATTCCATTAGCTTATTTTAGTTTATACATACATAGATATGAAACACCCAAAGGACACCCATTTCTCTCATGCACATTCATTTAATTTTCTTAGTTTAGCTTCATTTACCATTTTGCATATAAATTATTTCAATTTGTTGAAATTTCTATGTTTTATGCATGCATATTGGTGTTTGGTAGTGACGATTCTTCTTTGTAAGTATAAATGAGGTGAGGGAATATCAAAATTAAATCTTGACGAGAAAAATTCAAGTTTTTTTTTTTGTTTCTTGGTTATTTTTGACATTTTTGTGGAGGTACATGTTAGGTGTGTTTCCATTGATGTATTTACACTACCATGTTAGTAGTTATGTTTCCTTCATCTTATTTGTGTGACCGTGCTTGGAATCTACATAGTCATGTTTGGAATTTGTTCTACTATGCTCAAACCAAAGGTTTCGTGAACATACCTATGTGACCATGTTAGTAGTTACGTTTCTATCATCTTATTTATGTAATCGTGCTTGGAATTTTTTCTACCATGATTAGACCTATGCTATCATGCTCAAAATTACGCTATCGTGTAAGTATTTACATTTTTCGCCTTCTTATTTGCACTACCATCCATGGAATTTGTACTATCATGTTGGAATTTGCGTTACCATGCTTGGAATTTGTGCTACTATGCTTGAAATCTTCACTACCATGACCATAAGTGCACTTCCATGATTATACATGCGTCTATGTGACCTATCTTCCTGAGACCGTAATTTTGATCCTGAACTCAAGATGAGTCCATTTGTTATGGGAATGTCTCAAGATGAACTATGTAATGAACATATAAATTTGGGATTTTACCTTGTAAAAAAATTAGGTTTTCCTTTCTCTTAAAACTTGTCATTTTCTTTGCACGTTAGATTCATTTTTTGTTCCAAACTACTAATTTTTTGCATAAGTTGGCATATTTGCTTAAATTTTGAGTTTTTTTCATATCCTTTCATTTCATCTATGATCAAACATGTAGTTATGATCTTCTTTCATGCTCTTGAGTGATCTTGAGAATCATAAACGACCACAATCATTTGTTTTCTTCTAACATTGTGATTGTAGGAAAATTACTAATTAGTTTTGTGTAGGACCACATCATTTGGAAACATTACCAAATTAAAATTTTTAAATTCTATAAAATAAATTTAAAAAATATTACAGTTCGGATAAGGGTAATACATGTTTGCTTAACTGTAGGAAGTACTTGACCTAAAACCTAAAACTCATTATGAGTACCATAAGAACCCCAAGCAATTGACACATAGAGAGGATCACAACAAAATGGATAGTAACCCATCCTAATTGAGTAGTATCACCCATGATGCAAACCAAGCATTTTAGATGGTCCCATTCTCGATTGATTGAGGGGTATAATTCATAGCCAAAAATTCTAGTATGTGTACTCATTCGATAAGCATTGGTGAGAGAACATCCCAAATCACTAGGAATCCTAAAAAAATGAGGGCCAATTAATTCCATATTGTTTGTATACAACAAAACTTTATCCAAGTTAAAACCTTGTTTTAGTAATAGAACAAGGTGAAATTCTATCCAATTTACGCCGCGTGTCTTATCAAAGAGAACAACCCGTAACTCTCTAAAATTTCATTAACCATTTTGATAATCACACTTGAGACTTGTTTTCAAAACTTGTTTAAGTGATAAAATTATGTTCTTATGTTGAATTTTTTTCCTAGTTACCTTAAAACAAATTTACATCCAAAACTAGGAAAATATTATTTTCACACATTACGTTCTCGAAATTTCTTAGATTTACTTGATCATCCTTGTCAAAAATCCATTTTAAAGTCATTATGATATATATTTTCCTTGTATTACCTTTCGAAACTCACATAAGCATCCAAATATTCACAAAATGTCTATTTTACGTCTATTACATTTCTTGAATCGTCTTAGACCTTCCTTCAATATGAAACAATTCAATCAAACAATCTAGGTCAAGGTATTCAAATCAAACAATGACATCCATGACTAGATATCTGATGGTTCCTCACGTCACTAAAAATAAGGAACCTTTTCTACCTCTCACTTTCCAACCTTCATCTCCTAATCAATCCCATCCACAAACCAATCCTCCTCAGACCTTTGGGTCTCACCCAATCAACTTTCTCCTAAAGAATAATCACTCACCCAACCTACATCTTCCATGAGAACCCCTTCTTCTACTTAGAATAAACTATCTTCTAAGCAAGCCAATACCAACCTATCCCAAATAAAAATCTAATTCAACTCTCGAGACATCCCAATCTAAATCTAATTCATCCCTTGAGTCATATTCTTCTACCAATCCAAATCCAATCTCTCCTCAGCTCAATCCATTTCAATAATGCCTTGTTCTATCCTCATTGATCCTCTTAAGACTGATATTTGTGTCTCAGTATCAAAAATTGACATGAAAAGATGTGCCAAGATATATTTTCAATGCACTATCAAGTTCCTTTGTGTAAACAACATGGTCAAAACCACCCAATCCCGTTGTCTCCATGATAACACAACTTCTAAATCTAAAATCCTTGTGGGTCTCTTCTTTTGAATCAACCCTCTATTATCAACCAACAAGGGCCTCCTCTTATCCTCTCATCCTCTCATTTCCCATTACATGGTGAAACAAATAGGTCCATCTTTGATCCCTCTCCTATCCTCACATCACTCAATCATCCCTTACATATCACATCCCTTGAATCACAATCTCTCCTTGGGCCACCTTGTACTAGCCCACTACCATCAATCCTTGGGTGACCTCGTACTATCCCATTACCTTCTATCCTTGGGCCACCTCTTAGTATCCCATTATCATCTTTTCTTAGGCCACCTCCTACTAGCCCAATGACATCAATCATTGGATCATATCCTATACATCCATTATATCATCCCTCTCTTAATAACTGTGGTAAGCCCACCATTATCCCCGATAATCCTTTCATTAATCCCAAATTTCCACTTTCTTATCCCATTTCTTGGGACCAACATAATCCCACATTAGCTTACAAGAAGAAAAAACAATGTCTTCAAGAGATAAAATAAAAAATCCTAGGAACTCCGAAGCTCCAAATAAATCTAACCACAAATCCAAAACACAACTGGGATTCAAAAATAAAAACAAATGCATACACCAAGTATGGAGAAAAGTGTAAAAATATATGGATAGGGAACTCAAGCTCCCACATACAAAATTCATATTACAAGATAAGTCGTAGTCACTTATCGAGTATGATCTCACCACGATCATCAATATTGGAGATAATATCACTCTTGATAAGCAAAAACTCCTAGTCCCCCTCATCAAAGAAATCAAAAACATTGTTGTTGGTTCCAATCACATGAAGTTACATTGTTGGTCCTGATCTCCCTATTCATCCCATCCTATTATTCCTACTCTATCTTGAATCTTTTCCCTCCATCCCATTTTATCTATTTTTTCATTTTTTCCCTTTGAAGTTTTTCCCTTCACAAATCCGTCAAAAATCCAGAGAAAGGTACAAACATCAAACATCAAAATCAGGTATTACATACACATGGATGTTCTTTCATTTTTTTCCATTACTTTTCAAGTCACCCATCATTTTCATCCCTTCAATGATCTTTTGGTTAGTCTATTCACACTCATTGTGTGGCATTGATCTCTATTATATCTGTTTGACCTTTTTCTTTCATTACCTTAGTAAATTTAAGAACATCTGGCCTCTTAGAGGTCTAATCATTATCATACATTTAATAAACTTGTTGTGAAAACCTTTGGGTGTATCTATTGATAGTAGGTAATGTCATAATCACAATCACATCCATATCCTTCCATCAAGCAATTAGTGGTTCTTAACCCCTTATCAAAAAAATTGAGAGAGCTGAAATAATTTTCAGAAAGTAAAAAAATCAATAAAAAAGTAAAGCAATATGTGTGTGTGTGTATAGGTATGTATATAAAACTCTCTCTAGGGGTAATTTTCATATCTCTATTAGGGGGTACATGGATGCCTGACTTTCGGTAGAGAAATGTTGCAACTAGAATTAGATACATCTCCATCAGGGCTATGGACGCCTGATTGATAGTGAATAAATATATGGATCTCCTTCCACCCTTCATTCACCAATGGACTACTCAAATCAATCATTCCTGCACATTGGCTAGTTTGTCTTCACTTACTACCTATACAACCTTCACTTCAAGAAGTAATTGATTTTTATATGCACACATTGAATCTTGATGAGCAAAAAGACTAGTATGTTACCAAGTGTTGTATGGACCTTGTTCAGACTCTTGCTTTAGTCCATATTTTGTCTCATAATTTGTGCCTTTGGCTCATCACTTTTTCATCACCAATATTTTGGTTACATTTTTCATATCCATCCATAACATTCACATTGTTATTTTTTTGTTCATAACATCCATGTGCATAGATTTCCTTTTTGTTATGTCTAAGGAAACTTTGTCCCCATTTCAATAAACAATCTTTTACTTCTTTCTATCATTTGTTTCTTGGCCAGCTTGCACTTGGGGGCATGATCACTCCTTCCTAGATTTTTCATTGGCTTGTGTTTGTAATCTTGTTGAACCTATCCCTTTTGGCCTTGATTTAGATTGTCTTATTCTTGTATATATGTGCAAGAATTTTCCCTTGTATATTCTCATCTCTCGTTGGGGAGTCTTGGCATTTTGTTCTCTTGTACATAGTTTCGAAAACCTAGAAAATCCTTAAAATTTGTAAAATATTAGAAAAACCTAAAAACTCACAAAATCTTAGAAAATCATAAACATTGCAAAAATCTAGAAAACTCCTAAACATTCACAAAATTTGAAAATCCAAAAACATTCACAAAATCTCAAAACTCAACAACACTAAACATTGAAAAATATACCAAAAACATCATACTCTAGCATTTGCTAATTCTAACGCATGACATGTGGATCATATTGCATTTTTTCATTAACAATTCTTGTTTTTGCTTATTATTCTTGTCTTCCGACATAAATCCTTGCTAGGGAAATTTCACAAGTGCATATTTGATTTTCTTGAGACTTTTATGTCCTCCATCCAATCCCTTGCATATCTCTTTTCTTGGGAGATCATTTTAACCCTTGTCGTATAACTCAAACATTTGGGTACTCGAAGTTGATAACAAAATCATTTGTATAATTGACTTGAACGTTGTTTTTTTAAGTGTACCTATTTGTGGTTTTTTGTTTGTTTGCTTTATTATTTGTTTACTTTCTCGTATTGCATTGCTTATGTATTTTACTTTGAGTCAATTCTTTAACATTGCAAAAAAATTAGTATTATGGCTTTTCATGTCATTTTACCTTTTTGTATGCTTACATCAAATAAAAAGGTACTTTTGAGCCATGATGATACGCAAGTTATGCTATGATCTTCTCATCCCTCATCATATCCAATCCATCATCTATCTTTCTTCCCCTTCTAACTAACATTCCCTCTAACTAACCTTTTTTATTTCTTCTAACCCACCAAGGAACAATTATAACAATGACTTGTTTATTCCCTCCCTTTCTACCTCAGTATAGCCCTCATTGTGTTGGTTTCAACCGCCGTGATGTCCTATCGATTACCGAGATGGGATTTTCTTCCATCGTGATCATTTTTCTCTTCTTTTCAAGCATCAGACCGACCTTTCTATTATACCCATACAAAATAAAATTATGTGATATATTTGAAATGGTGTTGCTTATGCTACACCACATCAAGGAGGGGAAAATGTAGACACCTAATTCTCGACTCACAATTTTAATAAAAACCACACTAATTGTCATGTTCCCTGTCATTTTATCATAATTAGTGATTTTCCAAAAATTAACTAATATTCCCCATCTTCTTGGTCAATTAACGACATTTCGTTAATTAACTAGCCTTTTCCCTCATCTTGGATGCCAATTAACATCATTTCATTAGTTAAAATCCTCTTTTAATTAATTAATTAACCATTATTAATTAATTACCCTTCCACAATCTTGTATTTAATTAATAAGCCCTTGTATTAGTTAATCCCCTTCTCAAACCCCTATAATTCTACTAGTTTCCTCCAAATCATCTCCAGAGGGCTTCTATAAGCTAAACTTGGCCTATTAATCAATCCCAATTGATTAATTAAACCTTCTCAAACTCCCATGAGTTACTAATCTCTAATTAATCTCTTCTAATCATGTTTATTCTTTTCTAATTCTACATTCCCTTTATCCCACATTCACTAGGTTGCAAGATTCTCCCAAATTAGAAATCTATATAAGAAACCTAGTACACCTTGTCACACCTTACACCTTGTCCTTGTAAGACATTTGACATCTCAAGAGAGCATTTATTTCACAAGAAAGTTTGCATAAATTGAGAAACCTCTTTGCTAAGGTTAGTAGGAGAAGAGTCAAAAATGACACTTAAGCCATATTGATGAGATCTCTTCCACCTTAGTAAGCCATATTAATGAGATATCTCCCCCTTAGTAGAAACCCTTTGATTGCGCATAACTTGTGTTCGGTTTGTACGTCGAGAGCATCTACATATCAAAAGCACATTCGGTTTCTATAAGATATTTGCATTATTTGTTTCTAACATTTTTGCAAGTTTTAAAGCTTTTTTAGGCTTAATATTTATGTATTTTTTGAAATAAATTAAGTTATGGTGTTAAGTCCAATCCATTAGCTTAGCTTAGTTTATACATGCATACACTTGTTACATGTTTTGGGCTTGAAGGTATTATTACCAAGCACCGAGTGATCTGGAAATGACTTATAATTGAGTGGAAAGGGAAAAAATTTCATCAAAAATGGTATTCTTAGCATAAAATGAAGGTAAGTTCATTAAACAACAAAACCGTCGTTATGTTCATTGGTTTCACCGTGTTTGTTAACGGCCTCACACAATTTTAGTGGCATCACTCGATAGGGATGACAACCTCATTTGTATTAGAAGATTTGTTATACATAGTAGTGGCCTCACCAAAATATTAACGACCTCATGATATGTTGTAGCAACCTTGCTTTGCTTTAGTAGACTCACTCTAGTAAACATCGGCCTCATTGTCTTATCGTGAACTCATGATAGAGAGCTTAGTTTATCACTTTGTTTCACTTTTTTGTCACTTAGATTTCGTTCTAGAGTTAAATTATTTTGTGAAACTACTAATTTTGGTGTGTAGGTTGCCATATCCACTTGCCAAAGACTATTGCTAAGACATACAAAGAAGTTAAACAAAAAGACCAAGTTGTGTGCACATCATTTTTCATTGTTTTACTTAAAATTTTGGTTAGTTTTTGTTAGGAAATCACAAATATCATCATGTTGTCTTAGTATATGGGATTAATTACCTTTTTAAACATGTAATATTTCTTGACAAAGGTTTAAAAAATATTGGTTTGATTTGTTTCCTTAACCATCTAGGCTTCCTCCTAAAATATTATATATCAAATTAACCTTTCTTTAACCATTTTACAAGGGTGTTTGTTTCCCTTTGACATCTTTGGATTCTTTATTGTACCTCATATTAAATGTGTATGCTCTTTCTAAGTACCAAAAGGTGATCTTGGAAATTATAAATAATTAGGTGTTTTTTTAATCTTTATTAGGGTTTGGTGGTTAGGACGTCATTACCTAATCATTTGGACAAAGCCCATGTGTCGGTGGGCTATATAAATTCATGGGAAGATCAATCATTTTTGGATAAGTAGGGGTTCACTTTTATGTGGCTCCTATGAAGTGAGGGGTGCATTTTCCTCTAATATCCATGCCTTAAAATGGATCCCATAGGAAAAAACTATCATTTTTTTCCAAGCTCCACTAAAACAAATGGAGTGAAGGGGATGAGAAATTTGACCCTTTGAATCATGCCAAAAGACAACATTTCCAAATTTCACATATTTGTGTCTCACATACTAAAAGGTATATTAAATATTCCAATTACAACTTGTTTATCTTAGCTATATGGAAAAAAATTAAGGATGTGTTGTTATTTTCTTGATCTCTTCTCCAACAATGTGTTTGTAAACAAAGAAACAAAACATGTTACTCTGCAAAAATTTAAACTTGTTTGTTTACATAAAAATTCATAAGGTAAAACTCTATCAAAGTTAAAACCTTGTTTTAGTGATAAAAATAAGGTGAAAATTTGTCTGATTTGAACCATGTGTTTTGCACATGAAAAACATATTCTTTATCCAAACTTTGGCCTCATTTACGAAAAGTAACAACCCGAAACTTTGCCAAAATTTGATCAACCCTTTTACTTTCACACTTAAACTTATTTTTTAAAAGCGGTTGGTTGTTAAAATTGTGTTGTTATGTAGCTGAAATTTCCTAGTTTTCCTTAGAAAAAATTACAACATCCACAATTAGAAAAAGGACAATTTGTAACCATTACGCATATGAAAATTCCTAGTTCACAGTTAAAAATTTCAAGCATCTAAAATTAAGAAAACAACCATTTGCAATTATTACTCTATTGAAATTTACCAATATTTCCTTGGCAAAATTGGTCAAGCATCTTAAACTTGGAAAATATCCATTTTTATAGTAGTTACAGTACCCAATTTTTCTTAGATTGTCTTTGGGAACTCATATAAGCATCCAAATCTTTGTAAAATGATCGATTTGTAGATGATATATTGTGTGAAACAACCGACGGGGTACTTAAATACAAACACATTCAATACAAAAAATTGATCAACCTTTTCAAGTAGCCATGAAACTTATAACTCAATTACGATACAAAAGTTGTAAACCTAATCCTTTCCTTTGGGATCCTATAGAACAATTTTCTAATGAAAAGATTGTTGATCATAGTGGAGGATATGACGAAATACCACATGACATCTTTGAACATAACCTGAATTAAGTGGATAATTTCTTTTATCAAAATAAGGATCAAATCCTACTTCACTTGGTCGAATTAAGAGCTAAGCACCCCTCCAATTCTGATTTATCCTTTCTAACTAGTTTGATTTGAGGGGAGGAATGAACAAAGCATCCACCTTTCAAAAATTTTAAATACATCTTAAACCTAGGACACACTTGTACATTAGTAAATATCAAGGGTCCTCGTGATGAATCCATTGAAAACATACCCTCCAACAATATTAAAATTGGAAACCACATACCTTTTGTTAAAATAAACTGTTAGACTAGAACAAAGGGTGAAGAAACCAAACCTACACTACGCACTAAAGATGTGATGGTTCAACAACAACTCCAAGAACTTAATCACCAATTATTCCCATGTCCACATGGATAAACATAAATTCACTCATACAGACACCCAAAGTGACATACAAAAACATTATATAGAGAACCATGGAGGTGAAGCCTCTAAATCAAACCGTGATCACATACCTTTCACACTTTCACGTAACAAATTATTTGACTAGGAACGAAAATCTATGAAATATGCACTCAATTTATTATAAGAAAACAATAGTGGATACACTATGGAATAATGGTTTGAAGAACTGTGTTCCTACCCCTTTGATTAGGAAATGTTATGTCCCCCTTTCCAGGTAGTTTCGATTGTCCAAAGTTTGACAAGTATCATGGAAAAGGTTACCCTAGAGATCACATGAATGACTTCTTCACGAATTTCTAATAAGTCACATACAACAATAATTATCTTATTAATT
Organism: Taxus wallichiana var. yunnanensis; assembly: GCA_018340775.1. Classification (NCBI taxonomy): domain Eukaryota; kingdom Viridiplantae; phylum Streptophyta; class Pinopsida; order Cupressales; family Taxaceae; genus Taxus; species Taxus wallichiana. The sequence continues at coordinate 144,627,965 of CM031236.1, forward strand.
TGGTCACATAGAGTCTTGAGGCCAGGCACTTGAATGGTTTCTCCATCTCTTGAAAGGGTTAATTTCTACTTTTGTGGACTTATCTAAAAGATTTGTTTGCCATTTCTCGTTTAATATGGAAAGTGACATCACAATGCAATAATGATTTTTTTCCCACTTTCTTACAATGATGACAAGGGTTAGCTAGCTACTTCCCTTGCTCAATTCTAGAGAAGTAAATCATGAGAATTTTCATACCAAATGTGCATCCCAATATTACCTTCTATTTCTAGATGCATTACGCAGCACTTTCGAAAACGTCAATGAGAATGGTAGCCAATTTGAAAAGGCCTTGTTAGTTAAAGGGGTCTTAAAACCTTTCCAAAGAGATTATGACCCTAAACCTATTGAAAAATCTAAATTTTTCAACAAAAACAAAAATGTTGTAGGTGATGGAATTATAGATTCTAAACACATTCAAGTGGTCTAAAACAACCCACAACTAAAACTTATATGTGGATATCCTAAAATAGAAAACGAGAGTAGGGACTATACTCCACTTAGTGATTCCATGTCGTTGATCCTTAGACAAATTGATTCGACCAATATGGTCACATTCCTTAATACCAAACCTTTTGAAGATGATGTGCCTAAACCGTCATTGGCATAAATACGAAAAATATTTTGAATATCATTATGTAAAAGATCATGGACGGATCAATTTTGAAACTAAAGAATTGTATTCAAGATCTCCTAGATCATGGAGATATCTAACTTGACACTTAAAAATCTAATAAACTATCAAATAATCAATTGGTTATATATAAGGAACCTATCCTAGGAAAAAACAAGTAGAGTCAAAGTTAGATCGAGGTCAATCCTCGCAAAGTAAAAATACCAACCATTTTTTCTCTAAGACATCAGATCCATTCGAGTCTTTGATTGGATATATCCACTACATCACCAAGCATGTTGCAACCATAAAAATCAAGTCCCGGGAGTGTGTCATTACAATGTTAGGCACTTGTATTTTTATCCGAGGACCCCTTTATCTACTCACTCAAATGATCATTATGATAACTTAGAACAACTTGAGAAGAAAATCAACAAGATTTCTATCTTGGATCTTCTTAAGATATCTACTATTAAAAATAAATCCTCTATAAGACCCTTTAAGAGTTAAGAGTTTCGATGGACATTGACCCTTCACACTTCCAAGCCCTGCTTTATGTAAATCACCCATTTGAATAACTTGTTTATATCCAAAATAAGATTTCAACGAATAACTACACTCACAATTTACCCTTTTACATAGAAGTGACTATTACCCACAAGAAATTCAAATGACTGATTATGGACAATGGATATGGTTTAAAAATTTACACTATAAAGATTGTTAGACAATTGTGATATATAGATACGAGCTTAAGCCTAATGTGATCACCATTAAGGCCTATGATAATGCAAAGAGATAGTCGACAGGAACCGTTAGTTTATCTATGGAAGTTGGGCTTGTCACACATGAAACTAGATTCCATATCATTGATTTGGAACTTCCTTACAATATTATCCTCATTCATCCAAGGATTCATGTCATGCATCCATCCCCTCCATATTCCATCAATGTATCAAATTATATTATCAAGCTTAAGAGCTCATAATTCCTAGTGAGACCCAATCCTTTACCCATTGCGGAGCGTTACTAGACCACTATAAAAATCTTATGAATTCCCTTATACATAACTTGTTTAACTTGAATTAGAGGTCCTCGCCTCTCTTGCCCATCTTGATACACTTCAACCTAATGTAATTAGTACATCCACCTCTACATCCCCTTTCTGCATGGGAGTCCAAGTTGAATATCATTAATACTGATTCACGAGAGTATGCCCTCCAATAGGCCCTCCTTTTTTCAAATCTCCCACTATCCCCAAAAAAACATGGTAAGCCTAAATTTCAGCCACCGAGAACACAGGAGAAAACCAACCTAGATAAATTCATACCCAGTGGTCTTGTAGCAGATGAACATTTAGATAGTAATTACACATACCAGTCACACCGATGAGAAGATAACCTCATGTTATCAATCCTCAAATTATGTTATCCATAACAAGATGATGTATGACATGGGATACTTTGGGGTTATGGGTGTGGGTTGCATGAACATAATGTGTGGTAACCTTTCCTATTACATTAGAAGATGGACAAATACAATGTTGATATAGAGCCTTATGGTGCACCATATACAAAATTTAACACCACCTCTTCTGAGCACAAAGACATCTCTTCTAAATATGACATCAAACTAGGGTCCACTTGTAGTCTCTATGAAGACCTTACCTCAACAAATTTATTTTTTTGATACAACCATTTTAATCTTATCCCATTTTATCACTGAAATTGATCTTGTACACCCATCCCTCATTGGTTGGGACTGAAAATGACAAATACCAATCAGTTTATTTCATAACGAGAAGGAAATCACACAGTTCATGGGGATAGGTGATGACATACACATTAGGGATCATAAGAAGGGATTCTCCATCAACCTTGATACAAACATGTACTTTGGGAGGAGGCTTATTTCTATGGTCATTAAAAGGAAAAGGATATAAAAATATCTTTAAAATAATAAAATAATAAAAAATACAAATCCCACGGTAAAAATCTCTTTGAGAAACTTGCAGAAAAATTATGTCAAAAAGAAAAATGGATTATATAGGCGACCATTCTATTAGTGAAAATCTCATTAAGACACTAATAGAGGAAGAACTCAATATCCCTCTCAATCATATGCGTATGGAAGATGCTTCTAAGTTATTATTCAAAGAAACCATTAACATCGACATCAACACAAAGGAACAACATAATATTTTCAAGTTGGGAGCTTATCTTAATCTGCAAGAGTAAACAACATGTATTATGTTCCTCGGAGAATTTGCTGATGTGTTTGCTTGGTACTATGCAGGCATGTTGGGCTTAAATCCTTATTTGGTTGTGAAAAACCTAGTGTTTCATGAATCGGCTAATCCAATCAAAGAAAATTTGTGTAAAATACATCCACATGTAGCTCTCCTAGTCAAATAAGAGCTTGAGAAATTGCTAACATCGGGATTTATTAGATTTATTGACTATTCGAGTGGATTGTAGACACCAAATTTTAGTACGTTTGTCTCCTTCCCACATTCTTTCCCCTTCATCATCATCTCGCACATTCATACCTCTCTTCCTATTTAAATTTCTATTTCCCTCCTACATCCCATTTATTTTCCTCTAATCCCCATTTTCCCTATCCTAATCCCATCTTAATACTATCATTATTTATCTTCCCTAATCCACCTCTAATTGTATTTAATTACCCCTAAAACCTATCCATTATCCTAATCTTACCCATAAATACCCCCATTTATTGTCCCTAGGATTCCACCTACCCTCATTCAATGCCCTCTTACCCTTCTACTACCTTTTATTGACTCCATTACGAACCTTAACTCGCCTAAATGGTCAAACCCTAATTTTAGCCTCTTTAAGCCCCCTTTATTGAGATAAACATCACCTCCAATGTCCAAGTGGATGGTCGCACATATCCACCGGTGATCCATTCGGATCACCTGTCGACCTATAAATATTCCTCTACCCCTCCTCTCCCCAGGAGGAAATTTTCGAGTATTTTATTATCTTACGAGCTTAGTTTGCTTTCTCATCTTCTCTAATCAATAATCCTAAACTTAGAGTTGTCTTAGAACCTTTACATGTCATCCATGGAGAGTTAAAGATTTAGAGCTTGCTTGGAGTCCTTCCATTATTTCATCACCTCTTTCTTACTGAGTCTATTAGTTGCCTTGGGTCTCTATTGTTGCATCGACCATCATTGATCCTTCTTCATAGCTCTTTTCCCATCCATTTAGCCCCATAAAACACTAGATCCACATTTATTCACCGTCAAACTAGCTTAGTTGTTATCGACCCGGTCTATATTAACCTTGTTTTCTATATCCATCATCATCTTTCATTTGGCCTACATCTATCTCATTATTTAGGGCCCTTTTTTCTACCATCCATCTACTTGACAACTCACATCTTGATTTTTGGCCCTAGTTGTCATTGATTAGCATAGATCTTCCTCGATCCACCGCTTATCGACCCTATTTGCATTTATTAGTTTGTTTTTCTTGCACCCTTTTTGTTCCCGATCCTTTTACGTCCGATCGGGACATCCTCAACACTTTAGCATCGATTCTAGACCTGTTTTCTACACATATTTTGGTTTACTCATTGCAGATCATTATCGACTATATCAGTCAGTCTTGGGTCTTCATTGGCACGACCATGCTTGAATTTGTTTATTTTCATCTACATTTTTAGATATTTTTATTTGCATCTCTAGCATATCTCATATAATTGTTTTAATTTTTCATCTCGCATCCTATATTACAATTATCATTTATCGATATTTTTATCAAAGTGGGTTGACATCCATCCCTAAGAAGTTATCACTTATTGAGATTGACATAGTCAAGAAACCCATTGTCTTATCTACTAACCATTTTCTTGTTTAGCTTATCTTTATTGTGCAGGTTATTGAGCTCATTGTGAAGAGGATCTTTTGCACCCATATCTCCATCATCATCATTATTGCATATCAGGAGGTAGCCTTAAACCCTCCCATAGTTTTTGAGTTTCTTGATTTCTTGTATCCTTTCCATTAACTTGTAACAAGAATGGGAAATATCGTTAAACATTTTGGCATGCTTGGTGGGAGCCACCCTTCTTCCTTAGTGAGTCCTTTCTTTATTTCCATTGTTTATATTCCTTTCTATTTCTCCTTTCCTACTAATTATGTAGGTAGAAGTTGTTTTTTTGTGTGTTTTGTAGATTTTGTTTGTTTGGACCAACAACACATGTGCTTAAAATTTAAAAACAAAAAAGGAAAATAATGTTATCTAGGTATTCCTCATTTTTTCCTTATTTTCTCTTTTTACATTTCTCTCCCTCCTTTGTTTATGTGATCTCATCGAATTTCACATTTCATTTTAGGACTTAAAAAGAACACCTTCATGTTTTCTTTGCTCACATAGTCTAACTAGGAGGTAATCTTTTGCATTCACACTTCTTTCACACACATCCAAACTCACAAATAAATTAACACATCCAAAACATCTCCTACTAGGTGGAATTATTGGGATTTCATCACCCAATAAGGAATTTGCCACAATGTTCTAGCAAGCATACAATTTTTATTTACTATCGGTATATCAACTAAGCACCCGACACACTTGTCATTGTGGTGTATGAAGTGCGGGGTAGGCCCCACTACTAAGCCATGTACTAGTAGTCATCACAGATTTGTGCCTCACGTACCTTTGGGTATATCGAGGACTCTAACCTAAAGAAACCTGAAATCATCCTTAGGCTGACCATTTCTTAGGTTCCTTTTGAGCATTTTTTCTTCTTCACACTTTTCTAAATAAATAATATAATTAAAAATTTGCTACTTGATTTGCTTGTCATATTAATAACTAACATAGATCTTGTTGTCTCTGTTTCATGAATTTCTCATTTGTTCTCAAACCAAAAATGGAACACGCAACCTCATCCAACAACATCCCCATCTCCAACAATATTTCTCAACAAACATCTGCTCTTGCCATTGTTTCTTCCACTCCTTTGATCACTTCCTCTTTAGTTCCCCAACCTATCATTTCTATGATCCCTTCTAACGAGCCCCCTATGGTTCAAATAAATCCCCATGTTGAAACCAATCCGATTCATCTACCATCATTCTATCCCATTTAGACCAATTACACCCCCATTTATTGCTTCCTTAGAGACCTTTGGGCCTCCCACTATCCCTCGCGGATGCTTGGAGTTTCAAGAACTCCTTGACATTAATCCCATTTCTCTTCATGACTATCTTATTTGTAAATCCACCAATCTTCCCATCGATGGAACTCCCCTTCAACAGATGTATGTGTAGACATCTAGAATGTCGACATGTTTAATTCGATTAATCGTCCCCAACATCATCTAAATCCATACAATAATTAATCACAAGGTTAATTATTAATAATCCATTTTATCATAGTTCCCCTTTATCATTTATCATTTATCCCATCATTCCATCATTAATCCTCTTAATTCATTATTTTACCCCATCTTATCATTAATCACTTTTATTTCATTATTATATCATATTATCCCACTAATAATCCCTATTAACATTTTATAGGAATTTAATATTCCTACATCTACCTACCCACCTACTCTACACATCCCTACACCTATCATTTCCATGTAACCTCACCCCTAATCATATTTTATTAACCTAATCTAATCCTAAAACTAATCACATGCTCCACCTCTAAATCTAGAGGCTTCTATTTCTAAAAGCCTCTCTAACTTTCTCCTTCTATTGAATTTTTAATTCAATGGAATCTTCTTCCATCCAAGAATTTTGGATTTAAATTCTAGAATACTCCAATCCTCTCCTCAATTTACAACTATTGATCCTCTTCCTACTTGGATGGATCTTCACCCTCTATTTTCTCTCCCACAGGATAAAAATTAAGCTCTCCTCCTCTATGAGAGCTAAATGGAATCCAACACATAGAATCCATAACAAATCTCTGCCATTTTATTTCATCAATCATCCACAATATTCAATCCATCTTCAATCCAATCTATCAATCCATCATCCTTCATCAAGCAATCTAAGGAAATCAAGGGGAGGTACTACCCAAGTTTATCCACCAAAATTTGAAGTAAATCAACACCAATCCAAGAGAAAATTCAACAAAAAAAGGAGGAGCATTGCATTATCTCCCCCTTTCAATCTATCTCTCAATTTGAAGTATTGTTTGGAAGGATTAGATTAGGAGGACAAATTTGTTTGTTTTCTCATATTCAAACTAGTATTTTCCACATTTACATTTTGGCACCAACCATGGGGCTTACCCCCATTTTCTATCATTTCCAATCTTATTTTATCCCTAGAACAGGCCATCCAAGTTTCAAGAATTTTCATTTCCATTTATACCTTCAAATTTTGTTCCTGGCATGAAACAACACCTATGACGTGTGTATTGGCACCTTTTTTGCATAGATTGGCACCTTTGCCTTAGATTAGCACTTTTGTGCACATTTTAGTGATTTTGCAAGTTTTGGTTCCTTTGTTACATGAAGTAGTGCCTTTGCAAAGTGGTGTCTTTGCACTATGTTGTGGTGCCTTTGTTTTGATTTTTTTTCCTACCTTCCAAGAGCCATAACTTTTAATACTAAACTAGAAACGAATCCATTTTTTATAACTTTTGTGTGTTTTCCTTTTTTTCTTGTTTATCTCGAAGGAAAAACCATGTATGCTCTCCTCTCACATCCAAAGACAACTTGATGATTAAAAGCAACTAGACTTCCCATTTTTCTTTTATAGGGGAAACATGACGTGGAAGTGATATCCACGCACTTACAATAGTCCTAGGGGTCTTGTGACTATGGGCTTCATCTCCACGCACATAAACACACCCCATGTTCCGACGGGGTATATAAATTCTTAGACATATGTCATTATTAGCTACGTGCTTGCTTGCTTTAAGAGAGACGTGAAGTGAGGGGCTTCCACGTCCTAATACCCATTCCTTAGACAACATCCTTACAACACGGACTTGGGCCCCACGTACTACAAGGTATATCGGGACTCCTTTAGTGATCTCGTACTTCCTAGAATAGGAAACCTTTGTGCCACAATCAAACTATAGTGTAAGGAGGCAACACTCCCTAAGACTACTCGCTAGCTGACCCCATATTAACACATAGGTGGAGATCCCATTGTGGCACCATCATCGGTGTATAGTATTGAAAGCGGGCTATAGATTTATTGAAATCCCACTTGACTAGTTAGGGTATGTGTTGCATGTTTGTTACTTGTTTTTGAACACCCTTAACCATCTCATTAGTTTAAAATTTTAATCAATAAAACATCATCATAATTAACACTCCTTAATCACACAAGCCAAATCCTAATCCCATCACCATCAATCCTAATCCAAAAATAATCATCTCGCACATCCTATCAAACCACAAACTTTGATCATCAATCCCCATCCCATCCAATCCACATCCTATCAAACCACGAACTTTGATCAACTATCCCATCATCCCCCACCCATCAAAGTCAACCATATCGATTTGATCAAAAATCCCACACACCATGTAACACCTTAATAAACAAATCTCAAATCTCACATCCTACCTCAACAAATCCTCTCCTTTCCATCCAAATCAACCATCCCATATCAATTATAACATCCTAAAAACCATCCAATATGTCAATCAGAAAATATACAATCTTAAATCATGCATTGACCAATCATCTTCTAAGCCATTAAATCCCACCAACCTCATACAAAATTTACCCTTCCTAAGATTCCTACCCCTCACCCCATTGACTTCCTCTTTGAGGAACCCAAATCATCACAATTTACACTTGACCTAATTGACATAAACCACTACCCCCACAAGCCAATTTCATCGACTTGACAACCTCACTAACTCGACCTAAACCAAGAGGACCTCCCTTAAGATCTTGCTAATCTAGGCACCAATCCCAAGCCCACACAACCATTTGAAATTCCAACCTCCAAATCCCCTATCAATCATCATGACCTACACCTTCCTCCCATAAAAACTAATGCAGATAATCCACCACCATCCAAAATCTCAAATATTAAATTCAATCATCGTAAAACCTATAATCGAGTCTCATTCACATATTCATAATAATCCCAACAACTTAACCCAAAATTATTATCCCCACATCTCATACTAGTCCTCCATCCTTGTCATCTTCATCATCTGAATCCGATCCTACAAAATTTATCCTAGATAGAATAATATCCCCTAATCCACCATCAAATTCATCCTCTAAGCCTATTTCATCCTCTCCATCACCTACATCCAATCCTGTCACAACTATCTTATCCACCACGACTCTTAAGTCACTCTCATCCCCTTTTACCCCCAATCCTAAACCATCTAATGTGGCTCATATTCCACCCTCATCCTCTTCATCCACACTTAATCCTATCTTACCCTCGCATCACCTAAACCTAACATTATCCTATCCTCTAATCCTATGTCATCTCCACCATCTCCCAATCCTAAAACATCTAACATGAATCCTTATTCACCAACTCCTAAATGTAAAAAATAAAATACTAATCTTCTCCCCACACCGTCTCCTACCCAATTTAATAAGACTCTATGTCACCTTCATCTACTTCATCCCCTAGATTGACCAAATCTAATGTGGTTCCTACACCACACCCATCTCCCAAATATCCTTCATCCCAAACATCACCCAAATCTAATGTGACCCCCATATCATAACCATCTTCTTCATCTAAATCTTCCCACCCTTCATCTAAATCTATTAATCCCAAACAATCTAATATTAAGCCAAAACCATCTACCTCAAAACCACATACTCTAACCAATCTAAACTCAACCAAATCTAGTTCGGCCTCAAAGCCAAAACCATCCACTTCATCCCTCGTGCCTAACCCATCACATTTATCCTCTAAGCCAAAACAATGTAATCCAACTCATAAATCCAAATCAACCAAAACATCTCATAATCCACTCAATCCTACACCTTTACTTCCTATTCCCCAAAACCATTTAACCCAAACCACTTCACTCCTTTAAGAGAATCCTTAACCACCATCTTCCATCATCTAAAAACCTTCAATGTGATCATCCATCCCCCTATAAAATCACACAATCAAAACCTTCCTAAACCATCTTGGTATCGGGAACACTATTATTGTGACTTCCATCGCACCCATGGACATTCAACCAATCGTTGCATGCAATTTAGGTCTTATGTCCAAAACCTCATTAACCAAGGGATTATTATCTTTGTACCTCTTTATCCACCACCTTTCCATCCCAATCCTCTCCCTAACCATAATCCACCATCCAAATCCCATCGACATACAAAAATCATCAACCATCCAAATCTTATCTTTTATCAAAACATCCCTCACCGACCAAAAACCAAAACAAATCTCACCTCCCATCCTTTATTAAATCCACCTCTTAGCGGATGACAAAACTACAACCCCCTAGTCTCATGATGACCACATAACATCATATTCCCCATCCACTTCATATCCTATAGCCAAAAATATGTTTGCTAATATGAAACATTGAGGAAAAGGCTTAGGTATCCATGAACAAGGCATTCACGAACCCATCTCCCTTCATCAAAATCCAAGTTGTTTAGGCTTAGGGTATAAACCTAACACTAACAATGTCCCTCCCACTACTCCATCACAACCCATTTATACCACTCCTTTTATTGATCCTACCATCCTAACCACTCAACCCAATCAAAATCATTTAATCCCCCTATAAATACCAAACACCTAAAAATATATTGAGCACATAATTCATCACCTGTGCATAGATATTATTTCCTTCCCACCCATCCTCCTTTCATCCAACATCCAAATCCATTCTTATCATTACATCCATTAATATCCTCTTCTAATCCATTCATTTTAATACTTGTTCAAATTTATCACACATGTTATTAAACAATAGTACCTACTATAACTGTGTGACCTTGGTCTATCAGTACCTCCAACATTCAAGCACACGCTTGTCCTCCTAGAGATCCACATAGTTTAACATACTTAATCAACTTGTGATGAAGACCCTTGGTTGTGTATTTTAACACTCTATCCAATGTCATCTCTACACTCATTTCCATCCCCACATAAAGATACTAGTGACTCTTAAACTCCTTGAGAGTTCTCAAGAGAGTGGAACCTCTTTATGAAAAAAAAAATCTAAAGATCAAAAAAAAAAAATCATATCAAAATTAAAAATGTCAAATAAAATCCACCTTAATACTCTCTCTAGGGGTGTTTCTAGCATCTCTACCAGGGCTATGGATGTTTGGCTAGTAGTACAAAAATGTTGTGACAAGAATTAGATGCATCTCTGTTGGGGCTATGGATGTTTGGATGAAAATAGAGCAATGCACATCTTAGCTTTCCATTTACCCTCCATCCACCTATTTGACTTAATTACTCCCTATACATTGGCTGTTTTTTCTTCACATACTACCCATTAAGTCTTCACTTTAAGTGGTAATTAACCCTCATAATCACACACACTTTGATATCACAGAGATATAGGGCTTGCATGTTGCTAGGTATTGTTTAGACCTTTGTCACACTTTTTTTTTAGTTCAAATCTTGCTTTATCCTTTAGGCTCATATTTTTTCATCACCGATGTCATTTTCCTTCCTTCCATTACATTCACATCATTTTTCTCTTGATCAAACATCTATGCGCATCCTTTCCTTTTCATCCAATCCTCCTCATGTCCCTTTTCAACTGTCATCATCATAATTGGGGGCAGCCTTACTACCATCCGCTGGGGGCATCATCCATTTTAGATACCCCTCACTTCCCATCCTACCCTACATTTGGGGGAAAAATCAAACCCATCCATCCATCCACATAAGACGCCCTACTTCACACTTGGGGGCACACCACATCTATTCTTCAATCTATCCTCCTATACTTGGGGGCATTTAAAATGTTAAATCCTGTCGAAATCTTTGTTTTAAATATTATGTTGTGGAAGTACGTAGTGGCCACTAATTTCATACTACCTTAATATAATTTTTGAAATCCTAGCGACCACTAAGCTCCAAATAATATGTTGTGGTAATACCTAGCAGACGCTAGACTCGAAATATCTTTCTTTATTTTGTTAAATCCTAGCAACAACTATGTTCCAAATATTATGATGTGGCAGTGTCTTAATGGTGTATAACATCATGATATTTGTTATTGAGTACCGATCACTAAGCTCAGAAAATATTTTTGAGGCATAACCTAGTGGCCACTAATTATACCCTCTTATGCAGTTGATATGTAGATGGGCATAGTGATTCTTACTCCAATTCAATCCGTGATAGATAGCTAGATGATTTATAGATATTAAATGTTAAAATTAGACCTTATATATAAGTTCATTCTCTTGATTTTTGAACCTCAGTGGTGGGAAAGTCTGACCCACTATATAAAAATTCATAAAAGGAGTGAAAAAGAGACCCATAAATCAAATTTAAGTAAAAACCAAAAGGTTCTAAAAGTGTATGGGAGGTCCGGGAGAGGGGTTTGGTCTTGGACCCACTTTATAATTTTGGAATGACACTACATATGAAAAAATTCATAAATATGAAATTACGACGCCTCTATGATGTGACATAAAAGCATGAAATTAAAGTAAAATAACCATAAGAGATGATCAAATCAAGCAATTAAAATCCGAATGAGACTTGGTTATGCCACTAAGATATAGTTTCAAAGTCTTGAAGTCATGTATATATTATTCTAACAAAATTATGATGTAATTACGATTTTGTGCAAATTTTAGTGGCTGCAATATGATTCCTCACTCTCTATGTGCACAACTACAAAGGACAAGGGGAATTTCATTTTTCCACCATAATTTTGATTCATTGAAATCAATTCCTAGGGGAAATGGTGTGCATCTTTGCATGAGCATATGGAGAGAAATTTTACTTGTTTTTGGTGTGAGAGGAAAAAGGTTTGTCTTCTCACTTATTATTAGGGATTAGTTACATCTCCTCTTCTTAGGGTTATATGGATGAAATGTTCTATTTTATATGGAATTGATCCACTTCCTTCTATCATTATAGGTTTTGGAAGAAAAATGGACAGAGAGGGGGTGAATCAATCCTTACAAACTTAATTTTAATTTCAGATTGCTTGCTTAAACCATCAAACAATTAGTCATCCATTAATGTGTGCACAACATCATATAATATACATGCAATAAACCATGAACAAGAGAAGCAAATACATAATAAAATATATAAGTGGGAAACCCTCAAGGGGAAGAAAACCCACTGAAAGCTTTGCTGATATTACTCGTAATAAATACTCAAGTGAATGTTACATATCACAAGATATTTATTTAGTGAGACACCAACCCCATAAAGAGTACCAACCCATAAACCATTGTTGATATTACTAATAACAAGATAATTACATGAATATGACTTATCACAAAATATTTTGATGAAGAGATAATTGAATATATGCTGCTATAACTCAGATGATAGTGATCACAAGATTCAGCTCCAAATGTCTAAAACCCTTGCTCAAACCCCAACTTCTCCAAATCACTCTATCTTTCACTTTCGTTACTTATCTTTGCTTCAAACCCTTGAACACACTCTTCAAAAAATTATTAAACCTATCACACACTTGCTCATATATAAAAAAATTCCTTCAAACTTGCAAAACTCTCACACCTAGGTCACACTTTTCACACACACTCAACTAGTTGTGAATTACACCCAAAACACCACATGTATAGGCTATCATTGATTAAAATTAAAAAGAGGCCAGTTTCCATAATTTTTTTGAACAATTAAACTTCATAAAATACCATTTGAATCATACAAATGTTCATATAAGACCCATGTAGGCCGGTCATGCCAAAACCTCTCACCTTGCACCAAAAAGCCTCAAAACCCCATCGCAAGAATGGAAAAAATCCAATAATCACAAAAACCATTATTATTAAAGATTATAAATTCACCACACATGAGTAATATAACATAAAATAGTCATACATGGTTAAAAATTTACCTTAACCAATCAAATAAATCATTAAATGGGCCCATTATCACATTTCCTTCACAAAACAGTTGCTTCTAGCATCCTAATTTCACCTTTAGGCCTCGAGACCATTGATAATATCAAATATTGCATGTGATAGCTATATGAAAACATCATAAATTTAATAACACATATAAGAAATTTATACATCATGAAACATCCATATTCTCAAACCTCATGTACTTTTGTCTTCACCAAAACAAGCTTCCCAAAACCGGTTTGTAAACTTAGCTAGTTTGCACCCTTGTTGTGCTACAACTTTCAAGACCTCAAAATTCCTTAAATATGAAAATTTTTAATCCCTATTCAATCTCCATGTGGTATAAAACATCAAATCATTCATCTCATGCTTCAATCAACTCAATCTTTTAGCAAAAGCAGTCCTGTCCTGAAAAGCAAGAAACCTTCTTGCTCACAAACTGACATGGAAAACTTATCAAATAAAATCATCATGACACCAAAATTATACCACTAGAAATAAATCTAAATTATATTTCTATAACATATTGTTAATCCTTCCAACTCCAAGTGGAAGGCCTTCAACAAACTTCATCTCTGCAAAATTTCTCAAACTATCCAAAACCACCCTTTGACCACTCATCGCAAATAGAGCATAGACCATTTAACTGCATCACCATGGCCTAAAAACACCATGGAAATCAATAAAAACTCACATAATCAACATAATTTCCATTTAGTTTGCAACTCCTGTGAACAACCTTGTCCCAAACTGAACTTCTTAAGAAATGGTCTTATTTTAGTAGGACCCACTCATCACCACAAGCTCTATCAACCTTTATAAAAATGTGGAGGAGTATTATAAATGATCCAATCACCATCCATCACTATAAATCAATTCTGACCACTTATGAGATTTTTCTCTCCTATTGCTTTTCAGCTATTGTTTCAAAGCACATAAGAAGTTATTTGCCTTCTTAACATTTGTTCATAAAGACCTGATGATGAAATGACCTAATTAATTTTGTGAAACCTTCTAGAATAAATTTAGAAACATCCTTGAAATCCACAATGTCCCATTAAAATCACACAATTTAGGGTGAACATCAGAAGGTGCAATTCGAGCTAGAAAACACCCTTTCTTGGACCCTGTTTCACCAAAAACATCATAACCTGTAAAATTATCTTAAGAATGATCCAAAAAAATTCTTACACCTCATTTCATCATATAAAATTATTGTAACTCCTCAAAAATTCTCCATCTCTCCATCCCATCTCATTTGCATAACCACCCCTTAGGTTTTCACTATCTATCTAAGATAGGGTCAACTAAAACAAAATCTTAACTCATCATAGAAATTATCCAAAAGGTCCTAACATACCTAGTACATCATGATAAAAATACCTACATGCATCCATGAGCTCACATGGCTCCAAATCTCAATATCATATCTCCTAATACCCATACTTGGTCCAAATGAGCACTTGAAACTTGGTCATCCACTTGTATCTGCACCCTGAAACTCATGTGAGTGTCTATAAGCTCCCAAAAATCTCTCCATGATTCAAATATGATCCTCAAGCTATCAATAATCTCCAACCTCCATGCACCATCACCTATGTTAGCTAGGTCACCTGATTGGGCTTGTAAAAACAAGTAATTATCATTGAATCAACTTATGCAGCCAAGAACATACCCGAACCTCCATGAAAAAATCACTCTAAGAATCATCTCGATCCTACTCCATCATCCAATTTTTCATTAATGTACTTTTACAACAATGACAACACTTACGAAACAACATGCTAACAATCTCCCCTTTTCTCACCTTTACACATAAAGTGGATCATTAAACCTTCTCCATAAGACAATATACTTACAAAATTGACTTGAAAAACCTTACTAGGACCTCATACCCCCTAGACAACCTTCACATAATGTTTATAAATGGAGAAAGACTCCTCTTGGCTTGAAGATACAATATAGACTCAGTAACACCTCATTTTAACTTCTTAGCACACAATATGTAAAAATTACCTCTTAGTCTTGCACAAGTCACCACCCCTATTTATTACGCCTAGTGAACATCTTGATATACCTTCAAAAAAAAAAACATGCTCCCCCTATCATGATCAAAATCTATGAACTTGAGCACTAATTTTGTCTTTAACAACATCAGAGCATCATATCAAACCAAATGAAGTCTATGAACAACCCTTTTGACCTAACTCAAACTAACAATCCTAGTCAAGCATTTTTTTAACTGCCATACACCTTTATTCAATTTTTATTAGTAGTCAAATCACCTTGAACCCCCAAGGAGGACTTCTTCCATATTGGATCATCACCTACAAGCTTTTGTAGGATGCAATTTTGGAACAAGATGATCTTTTACAGTCATATAACAGTCTAAATTTCTTCTCTTAGCCACCAAAACAAGTATTTTCTTCTTAATATGGATGCCACTCAAACATAGTGATAATAAATTATCATTAGTACATCATTTTTATACTTGAGACAACACAATCGAACTCGACAAAGAAGAGTAATTTCAAGCCAAAAACACACACATTGGAAAATTTCTTGCATAAATCATTGTCATACTTACCTTCATATTTTTCAAATAATCTAAATACCCTTAAAGATACCTCATACGATTGAGCAATGACCCAATATGCTCAAGTAACCACTTCACACATAAATATTTCAAGATTTGTCATTTGCACATTCTTTTATATATAGCGGGGTATCTTATCTCATGAAGCAAAAAGTAGAAAACATGAAATTTTTACCTAAAGTATCCAACTTTTGACCTTCTCGATCAACCACACATCTTTAGATAGTCTATAAGACGCACAATGCATCATAAAATAACTTAAAAACCCCTTTAGAGCTTTGTACCTCTTCAATGTATGTCTCAATCACTTATTTAATATGCATTGGTCACTATTGCAATTCCTTGCACTTTTGACCATCAAGAGACATTTAAAGCTCCTCCACTTCACACTAACTTATCACAAGAATTATTATGATCCCTTGAAGAGCATCAAGAGTCCACAAGCCTAAGTCAAAAGGTCATTTCTCTCTAATTGAGCATCTACAAGTAATCTTATCAGGTCATATAATTGCATCTCTTATGCTAATCGTAGTATTCACTCGAGGAAAGATCATGATTTCAACATACTTAAGGCCATAACAAAAACATGATAAGTCATTTCCAAAAATTTAAGAACAATTTTCTCTCATTTTTCTTTGAAGTGCACAAAAACATATACTAGCCCTAACAGATAAGAAAATCACTTCTAAATTTTTGTGCATTCACTTTCATATAATAACCATATTGGTTTGGAAACATGTTTATCCTTATTTACTCCTCCATGACCCTTGAATCCTGATGATAAAGGGAACATGCCTAGTTTTCAATTCATTGTCTCTCAATTAGGTCTTCGAGACCTCTTCACCGCTAACTCTCAACGAACTATCAAGAATCTCAAGGAATTTAGACTAGGTCGGTCTGAAACCACTTAAATTTCAAAGTGCTCCTTGTCAAGATGTTTTTTTCCAAATTTTGGCTTTAGAATCCATCATTTTCCCTTTCAAAGTCAACTTTCCCTTCATACCACTTCTTATGAACTTAGAGAACCCAATCAATGCTAGAATCAACTCAAAAATGCATAATTTGATATCGGGTCTCAACTTCTACTATCAACACTACATCACAATCTTCTAATTCTATGAGCATTCATTCTTTGATGAAGAAACATAAACACAACTTGCATGCTTAAAACCACCTTAATTTACACTTGAAATCCTTCATGAGAACTGCCATAGACCATTTTGAGATAGTGGTCTGATCAATTCATCATTTTGATTACTAGCTCCTTTTTTATTTCTCCTTCATAGTGCAAGAAAATCCTTTGGTCCATTTGAAACATGACATGATGACACAAAACCTAGTTGATGACAACGAAAACACCTCCTTTGACACAAATACTAACCACTACATCATAACAAAACTCAACAAATAACATACCCAAAATCTATTTTCTTGTCTTATACATACTTAACTTCTATTTGGACTTCATAAGAGATTATACCCATGTTATGAGACATCATATATGACATAATCTTACGGTCTTGATTAGATACAAACTCGAATTGAATCCATAAGATATCACAAACCCCTATACTAGACAACAATACTTATTCACAAAATCATACTACAAGAAGAATCTTCTCATGATTGTCATACCATAATAGACCTCTTATGAGACACCAACACGACCTTTACACTCACTAAGTCATTGTAAACTAACACCACATGATGAAAGGACAAACATAACCTTGAGAACACACTCATATATTACTTTAGAGACTACTAGACTAAGAACCTTTCCATTCAAACTCGATCAACCCAATAGAAGCAAAAACATTCTTAAAGATTTTAATAACATGCCTTGACATCATGGAGGAGATACACATAGACCTAGATAGCTCCCCTCACTCCAATGCTTCATATGAACTGATATACCTCTAAGAAGCATAGTAGAGGCATATGACACCATGGAGGATCTAGAAGAAAGACCTAAAAAGGTCTCAAAAGTTCTTAGAAAATTGAAAATCTCCTTCATCACCTTGTTTCAAATCTGATCTCTAATTCATACTTTTCCTTTCATCCATACCTGCTCTTGATGAGACACCATTTTCCCTCCTAGGATCACAAGTCCTTCTTATACAGTTATCATGCCTTCTCGACCTTTGATAGCTTATCTCTTGCATCTTAGGTCCCTGAAAACTTTTTATTGCCTTGAGTAGCCATGATAACAGTTCTTTGCAACATGACTAACTCCATTACAATTGTAGCACACCACTTGAATTCTTACTCTTGTAGCTCTCAACTTGTCTAGGTGGATCATTCAAATAAAATCTATCAACATGAGATACCTCATTGCAATTGTAGCATACCACACTATTAACTTGTTTACTCCAATTGTCTCTCCATGGATGATTATCTCTAGTAGACCTTCTACAATCCTTTTCCCTATGACCAAATCCATTACATGTATAACAATAACCATTGAAATTTATTTCATACCTTGAGGCATTAGGTTGCCTAATAGGCTTAGTCTTCTCATTTTCCTTGATGAAAACATTCTTCTTTCCTTCCTTATTTATTTTCCTACTTCCTTGCTTGAAACTAGGTCCACTTGCTTCATTTATTTTTCCTTGACTTCAACTTTGAAGCCCAAACCAGATCTATCACTTGTTGCTTTCGATTGCTTAAGATATCACCAAGATCCTTGGAAATTTCTGATATGAATTTTCTTTCTTACCAACCTCTAACAACTTTTCCTTTAGAAACTCTACATATTCTTCCAATTTAGAGCACATGCTCTCTTTATCTTGCACACTTGAAACTAAAAACTTTACCTTTTCTTCTAACAATTTGATTGACTCCTTTAGCTTGTTTGTTTCAGACCTATACTCTTTTTCAAGATCATGAACCTTACTTTTATAATCCTTGACCTAAGAAATAAAATTCTCGTTCTTACATTTAAGAATTCCTTAACTCCTTTTAGATACTCATCAGATCATATTTAACATCCTCTTCATCTTCATCAGAGTAGCTACAATAACATGATATGAAATCACCTAACAATGAAGATTCATCACTAGTAGATCTCATACCATCTTTAGTCATAAAAATGCCTCATTTCCAATATTTTCATAATCGATTCATATTTAGAATTTGAAACACCACTACTAGCATCAGAAAAGTAATCATCTTCCTTTGAATAAAAACTCCTTTTTCCCTTCTTCTTATAGTCAAACCTCTTAAATATTTTCTTTCTCTTATCATACTTGTACTTCTTGTCATGATCACTATCATGCTCATGTTCATCATGATCTTCCTTCTTGTGCTTATGAGGAAAATTAATAGCAAAATTTCCTACCTTACCACATTTGAAACATTTATAAGGAAGCTTACCTTTGTATTTTCCAGAGCCAACCTTCAATATTCTATCCATCATTGCAAAAATTTCTTCATCATCAATTTCAAGAGTAACAACATCATATTTTGTATTTTTTTATTTGTTCTTCATTTCAGATTTGAAAGAAATATCTCTCTTGACTAGTTTGGAATCTCCAATCCTCATTTCATATGCAATCAAAGTCCCATGTAGATCATCCATCTTCAAGGTAGTCAAATCCTTGGCTTCTTCTATGAAAGATACTTTGGAATCAAACCTAGGAGTTAGGGATCTCAAAACCTTTTGAACTACAACTTCTTCCTTCACATCTTCTCCTAACCCTTTCATGGAGTTGAAAATTTTGTCAACCCTAAGAAAATATGATGCAATAGATTCATCTTAAGACTCTCAAACTGATTTCTAAAAGTTTGAAGCTTAGCAATTCTTACCTTTGAGTCACCTTCATACAAAACTTGAAGTTTCTCCCATGCTTATTTTGCTTTGACTTTCAATGCATTACCTTTCCCATCTCATATTCTCTAAGACCACATATGATAGCATTAAAATCCTTTGAATTGTCATCACATGCCTTCTTGTCTGCAGTACTAGTAGGAGGAGTGGTAGGAGTAGTATAGCCATTTTCAACAACTTTCCAAACATCAAACCCTAGAGACATGATATGAGTCTTCATCCTCAAACTCAAAAAGCATAATTTTTCCATCAAACAATGGTGCCTTGCTAGTAGAGAAACCACTATGTAGACTCGCCATTTTTGTGCTTCAAAGGATCTCCTTTCAAGTGATAAAACTTCTCCAAAATGACCTACTTTGATACCAATTGTTGGAAGAACAATGGACTGAGAGGGGGGTGAATCAATCATTACAAAATTAATTTCAATTTCAGATTTTTTTCTTAAACCATTAAATAATTAGTCATCTATTAATGTTTGTACAACATCATATAACATACATGCAATAAACCATGAACAAGAGAAGCAACACCATAACACAATATATAAGTGGGAAAACCTCAAGGGAAAGAAAACCCATTGAAATTTTTGTTGATATTACTCACAACAAATACTCAAGTGAATATTACACATCACAAGATATTTCTTTAGTGAGGCACCAACCCCTAAACCCTTGTTGATATTACTCACAACAAGAGACTTGCATGAATATGACTCATCACATAATATTTTGATGAAGATATCACTAATATATGCTGTTATAACTCAGCTGATAGTGATCATAAGATTCAGCTCCAAACACCTTCAAACCCTTGTTCAAACCCTAACTTCTCAAACTTAGTCTATCTTTCACTATATTTACTTATTTTTGCCTCAAACCATTGCACACAATCTTCTAAACATTATTCAACCTTTCACACACTTTCTTAGCTCTCAAAACATGCCTTCAAACCTTCAAAACTCTCACACCTAGGTCACACTTTTCACACACACTCAACTAGTTGCAAATTGCACCCAAAACATGACCTTTATAGGCTCCCCTTGATTAAAATTTAAAAGAGGTCGGTTTCTGCGTAGACACGAAACTATGCACTTTATACATAATTTATCCCAATCTTATACTACTATTTAGAACGTTCTCAAGTGGATGAAGTACTAATTAATCCCACCTTTTGGTCACCTTTATTTTATATTTTATTTCTTCATTCCCACATATTTTATTGCACTTATCCACCCATTTCATAGCTGCCCCATCATTCTAGCCCAAAATCGGGTGCCCTAGCCTGTATTGGGGTGCCTCGATCTATGCACATCCTTTCCCGCTTCTTTTTGGGGTCTTTTTAGTCGTTTATTGTATTTATCTTTTTCCCAGTCATCCTTGTCGGGATTAATTACAAAATTAAGCTTGAGATCCCTATAAATATAAAGTTATAAGACCATAATGAGGGTCCTAGGTCATAACATCACATATTACTATCACTCCATCTAGAGTTACATCCATTACATCACTTACATCCACATAGTGCCATGCATCAAGGCTAGGAGATCTACATCACACACACTTCATAGGGGGAGGGATTCTATTCTATTCCATGCACACATGATATTTACATTTTCTATAGTTATTATTGCTCACTACTTCACAAAGTGTGACTGACACGAGAGAACCTAGGGTACACACACACACACACACACACACACACACAACTACATCATCCGGGTCTCGAAATGTAGTGCAACACTCAATGATAAGACCACTAGTTTGGCGGCTGAGGTCAATCTAACCCATTCATTTGCATATTTTATTTTTCTAGGGTTTGATACTTCCTTTTTCATTGCAGGTCATTACATAGCTCACTCCGACACATCCACGCCGACAGGAATTATTTGAAGACACATTACGACCATATCAAACTCAAGTTTTGATCATTTACAGTGTTTAGAGCACCTAGATTGCAGACTAGGGTGACCCGAGGGGTGCCCAACACCCCAGGCACCCAAAGTCATCTTAGATCCTCTAGGTCTATCCTTCACAGGTCCCCAGTGTTCATCTTCTGTACTTCTTGATTTCATTTCCAGATCTATGACAACCTACGATAATCAATGCCAATCAACTAAGCTATTTCTCTTCCTTCTCTTGCACATTTAGGGTTTTATTTCACTTAGAATAGTTTACCTGCATTTATTTTATACTGCTTTAGTCCATTTACTACAACATTTTAGTCCTCCTAATTAGATTAACATTAATACCCTAATATCCCCTTTTAGGTCAACTAGATCCTTATTTTTGTTAATCATTTTGGTGAACCCGATGTCTCCTTCTAGCACCTTCTAGGGTTTTGAATTTTCACCTCCCATCATGGGTAAACATCATAGAAAGTCTTCTTCCTCTAATTCTTCAACTACTCTCCAATTTGATAGTCGTGGTCGTGCTTTTGTCAACACTCCTACTGCTAATTACTTCTGGTTATAACCCTTGTCCTTCTTTCATTCAACTACCATCTTCTGGAATGGATCCTCGGGATATCCAAGATGTTGTTACCACTTATTTATGCACCATTAATCCTATAGCTCTAGCTCAACTTGTAGCAAAATTCCAAGATCTCCCTCTTGACGACATAAAATATTCTAGCACAATTGGTTCTCAACCCCAAGAAACTCCACCTGGCTTAGTTCTTACTGTCTACATGGTTGATATGGTCCCTTCTACTTTGCCACTTACTCTTGTTGATACAAATGCTCTGATACCATCCAATACGCATACCCCACATTACTCGGTTGATTTTCCTATTCTTCCCTTTCCCTTTTCTATATGAGATTCCATTTTATAGCATACTACTCTTCAGTATTCTTAGTACCATCTCTTCCCCACCATTTGTTACTACTACCACTATCGTACCTTACTAGGGACCTTTATCAACTCTAGATATCATACCATTCTCCCCGCCATCAACCTCCTCCTTACAACACCCACCATTCACTTGCACTCTCTTCATAAATAATTCTTATTGGGAGCACATACCACTTGACACATCATGTCCTACCACTGTATGTTCACATGATGGTCTCCTTCGACTAGGTTTCAACTTCAATGACCTTCATACTCCTTTATGTGATCCACACTTATATCATGGTTCTATCATTCTTACTGTAGCCTATGGCCTGTGTGTCTTCCACCTTGTTTCCATCTAGCACATTGTCCTACCACTTCTCCACTTGTACTTGGCCAGTCTTGGTTAGATTATATTAGAGGCACACTTGATCTGATCGTGTTGATATCACATTCCCCATGCCTTTTGGCACAACTCGTATTTGTAGTAGCTCATTTCTTTTCTATACACCAAACTTCACTATTTGGTATGCCCAGGGGTGTCCATTACCTCCCTTTACGGATGAACAATATGCCATGGTCATGTACATATTACACATTCATGGTTACTTAGATGACCTACCACACACCATTCCTTATCAGGTTTCCCATGTTGTCCAATTCGATTTTGATGCTCATATTGTTGATCCTTTAGACAAGCTTGTTCCTCCATTGTCTTCTTATATTAACACCGATCCACCATTGTCTCCAGTAAGCTCCATATCCACCATTTCCCTATCTAATCTCACCCTCGCACTCCTCCATCTAATACACACCTATTGGAGGCTATACAAGTGCTACACATTCAATTTCAGTCCATGGAAGCCACAATTACATCTCTCCATGCCGAGATAGAGAAACTTAAGGATGTTTCTACCTCACATGCTCCTACTCCTCCTACAACTCTTGTGTCACCCACGTCCCCTACTAGTCCCTCACTGATCCACCAACCATACCATTCCCTCCACCTCTTATTGTTCCTTCCAATGCTACACCAAAGGAAATTCTTGGCCACCTTCTTCATCATCAACTCCTTTCTCTCCCATCTAATCATCGTTACACTTCTTCTCAACTAAACCAATATCGTGATCAACCATTTTTCCGCTACCATCATTCAGGGCATCATACCAACTTGTGTCATGCTTTGAACCATATTATTCATGATCTCTAGTAGTTAGGAATCCTCTCATTTTCTCCACCACCCCCCTCTTACTCCTTGTTCCTCCCGCATGACTCGTTTTGGCTCGTAAGTATCATAGTAGCCTTACCCATGACCTATATTGACAACATCCTTTCCTTAGTCATTCACCATCTCGGTCTTTATCCTCTGCTCATCCATTTCATACATGTAACTTTCGTTCACCACCAATCTTAATCTTATGGATCATGGTCCTATGCTTTCATCATTGCTGACACTAGTCGACGGACCTCCATCCTTCGACCTTATCGGTTGACTCATCCATTATCTTTCTTGGGGGAATAGTCACTACACACACTCCCCCTTCCTCATTCATAGTATAGCCACCTACTCCTTCCCTTCATCCCTTCACATATAGGCATATTTATCACACATTTTTAGCACCCTCGTTACCCGATGACGCACTCTTGTGCTTCGGTTCACACTGGACTGTTGAGGGATTACCATTACACTGAACCCCACACACTACATGCTAGGTCTACACATTTACATTCTACCATCATTTATATACATAACCTACATCCTACATTATCCTACACATACCTCATCTATTAGTCATTTATACATCATCTATGTCATACACGCTACACTAGTCATCATTACTTCTGAGTCTAGTTTTACATTTCATCCATGCATTCTACATACTACGCTAGGTTACAATATATATGGATCTAGCTTTGCATTCTTCTACTACATCTCCTATTTATACCGACACCTATAATTGTATAGTATTACATACATACATCCTACACACCATAACATCCTATCCTATCCTACATGCTACACTAGATCTCCTTACACATGGGTGTAGTTTTACCCATCATCATTACACATTTTATTTCTATCTACATTACACTTATTAAATTACACATTCTTGCATTTCATTTCCTACATCGCATCATTCACATACCTTGGTTATTTCTACCACGTTGTCTTCTACATGTTGCACTCACTACCCTATGACGGACCCTCTAGTTCCTCGGTCCATACTCGATTGTCATGGGGTTTACCAATTAAATGGACCTTACATTCACCAATGTGACATTTTCCTCATCCACCATTTCTTGCATTAGTGATATACACCTTAGGTTAAATTATCACCCCTTCTTCTCATCTTGTAGTGGTATATGCTTTAGGATAAATCACCACCCTCCTTTATCATCTTCTAGTGGCATACACCTTAGATTACATCACCACTCCTTCTTCTTATTCATCCTATAGTGACATACACTTTAGGCTAAATCATCACCCATTTTCACTCCTTCATCTCATAGTGATATATGCTTAGGGATAAATCATCACTCATCCATTCAACAAGTCATGGTATACACTTAGGCTATAGGGTCCACGTGCATCCTTCCATATATCTCATTCTCATTCATTCATTCTATAGTGATATACACTTAGGGATAAATCATCACTCCTCCATTCAACAAAGTCATGATATACACTTTGGCTATAGGGTTCATGCACATCTCTCCACATGTCACATTTCATCACCACTACACATACACATTCATCACAGCGTACTAGACACAACCTACACTACTCGACCATTTCCCGATGACACACTCTCATTTACAATTATTATTAATTCTTTGAGGGGGAAAATAAAATGAACCTCATTGTATACACATTCCATCCACTCGGGGGCACGTTGCTCCTATCATTCCATTTTGCATTCCATTCCATCCATTCACAACATACTACATTGTCTTGGTGGCATTTACTCTTTCTTACTAGTGTTTTGCATGCTCACTTTATTACACATGTTAGCTTGCTTTCTTATATGTCATTATCATACACACATGCGCATTCACACCTTTGTTTAGTGTGATCGTAGATACAAGACTTACACGTGGCATGGATGTTTTCCTTCTACCCTTCCTATACTAGTTGTTGGGGGCATCCACATTCATCTTATCCAGTGCTTATTGTTTCATTTTGTACTTATCATCTTATACTAATTTCTCATACACGCTTTGACATATTGGTTATCATTCTAACATGCTAACGGGTGTTCCATGTGCAACACTTGTTTTTCAAGATTACATGTTCCCATGACTACTTGTTTGTTTCTACTTGTCTACTTTATTTTGCTATTGTATGTGGGATTTTCCCTTTTCTTGTGTGCACACTTGTCTATTGTTTGTGGCCATGATGGCCTTGCGTGTCTTGCGACATCGTGAGTGATGTCCCATGTTTGAAACTCGCTTTATGCGGTCTACTTATTTTCTTACGTGTTTACACTAATTTTTTTGTAGTTTCTACATTGTTTGCGTATTTTACACTTGTCTTATTACATGCATGTGTTTTTGGACTAACACTTATTTTGGCTAACCATCCCCTTTTGTGTGCACCTTGGTATCTACCAAGCATTTCCCTTTCCCCTTGCAGGAAAAGGTCAAAATGTGGTTGGGTCCTCTTTTAGGGCTGCATTCTCTTCTCCTCGATGTCTTATGCATCCCCCAAAGAGGGGGACATCATTAAGGGTTTTCTACTAACACAACGTATTTACACCGGTTCAGACATAATGAGTGAGTTCAAACCAGTCTACAAACTCCATACACAATGGCCATAATAGGACATGGCATCCTTGAAAATTCTACGAGTGGTTACGAGGCTTGGGGGTTACAAGGGTGTGCCTCTCTACTCTTCTCCATCCAGGTGGCATCGGATCGCCCATAAAACTAGGACAGTACATAGATCTCTTCACACATTTACGTATAAATGGTTAAAGTCCGAGGATATAAAGTATTTCCTCCCTATACTTCTTCACCAGGTGGTGTGAGATCGCCCAAAAAACTTGCGATAATACAAGATATCCTTCTACATCTTTTTTCTTTTTTCTCAACATTTATCAGTGCACATGTTCCATTTACACTTTTATTCTATCATATTTTACATTTGCGTACTTTACATTTGCATATTTTACATAACATTTTTACATACATACATATTTGACTACTTGATCGTTTTCTCCTTGCAAGTCCGCCATATGAGAAACAAGCAATCAAATTGGGGGCAACAACAACAAAAACAACAACGACAATGACAACACACTGCTACATGAATTTTCCTTTACTAACCATGTAGGTACACTACACACATCAATAACTACACACACGCATTCCGCCCTAGGTTCACTCATCAATTTTTATGTACAATTTTCATCTTTAGAATCCATGCTCCTCCACATTTTTCTTTTTGTCATTCCATGCTTGAGTTTAGTCCATCGATATGTCTTCTTCTACACTCTACATGGATATTAGGTACGCATCTCTATCTACTTTATGTTACCGAGCTTTTCGCTCACCAACATAAAGTGGGGGAAAAATGTAGACACAAAATTATGCACTTTACACATAATTTAGCCCAGTATTATACTACTATTTAGAAGGTTCTCAAGTGGATAAAGTAATAATTAATCCCACCTTTTGGCCACCTTTATTTTATATTTTATTTCATCATTCCCGCATATTTTATTGCACTTATCCTCCCATTTCACAACTGCCTCATCATTCTATCCCAAAATCATGGTGCCCAAAGATGTATCAAGCACCCCGAGGCACCCCAGTCCCACTTTGGGTGCCCGGTCTATGCACATCCTTTCCCGCTAGTTTTGGCCATTTTAGTTGTTTGGTGTCTTTATATTTTTCCTAGTTAGCCTTGTTGTGATTAATTATGAAATTAAGCTTGAGAACCCTATAAATATAAAGCTATAAGACCATAATGAGGGTCCTAGGTCATTGATGGGTTGTTGTATTCTCCAATCATTTAACTAATAGATTCTTCTACTAGTGTCATTATAAAACTAGGGTTGTGTCCTAGGTTGTATGTAATGAAGCCCTATACAACCAGTTATGTTGTTGGGTCTTTCTTTGGGGGGGTTTTCTGCTAGATCTTCCTTTGTTTTCTACTAATCTATAAAAACTTAATGCTAAGCTATGGAAATTAAATTATTGTGATAGAAAGAAGTTCTAAAAGTGATATTCTTAACTAAAATGAAAATGCTACACATAGAATTAAAATAGCGGAACTAAAATTACATACTCGAATTGAAATTGCAATAAAAGTAAAACACACATTAAATAGAATTTGCATAAAAGGAAATACACACTCTGAATGGAAATTGCGATAAAGGAAATAAACACACTGAATGGAAATTGCATAAAACACATTGAATGGAAATTGCAGTAGAGGAAATGAGAAAATTATGACTTATCAGAAAACCACATTCATGCATAAATGTAAAAAGCCTCTAGTCACCTTGGTCGAGTGGGCCCTTGCTCTTCCTTGGGATAGAGGTAATCTTAACAACACAAGATACTCGAACAATATCCACTTATATTGATTCAAAGAAGTTCTATGACATATTCAGTGCATCTGGAAAGTAAATACTAACTGCTACGAACTATATTATAGATTATCAATATTATCCAACTACTAAATTGTTCCTCAAGGAGATGTCTTTATATAGACATAGTCGGTTACATATCATGCCAAAATGGTAGGAACTAAGTTATTCCACTAACAAAATTTGATTAAGGTTCATAAAACCCTACGAACTACTAGAAACAAGACCCATGTTTATAGGCCGTTAATGGAAAAAGTCCTCCACGACTGCATACCGACTCCAGACTTGGGCTCCTTGACTGCACTCCAAAACTGGTAGTAAATGTTCATTATTATCCTACACACGTTACCACATTTCACTCACAAAGGCAATTAGTAGGAAGTTATATGGTTAACAAGTTGCATGAACAAGAGCAAGGAAAATGCATTAAACTCACTAAGATATAACCATATAAAGCATCCCCATGCACTAGTAAATCATGTTTAAATGACAAATTATTAATCATATAAATGATATAAATAAGTCAAATAATGTACTCATTGGTCATAACATCACGTACTACTATCATTGTATCAAGAGTTACATCCATTGCATCACTTGCATCTACATAGCGTCATGCATTAAGGCTAGAAGATCTCGCATCACACACACTACATAGGGGATGGATTCTATTATATTCCATGCACACATGATATTTACATTTTCTATAGTTACTATTTTCTCAACTTCACAAAGTGCGACTGACATGAGAGCACCTAGGGCATGACATGCACACACACACTAGAACTACATCCAGGTCTGAAATATAGTGCAACGCTCAGTGATAAGACCACTAGTTTGGCGGCTAAGGTTAGTTCAAATAATTTATTTACATATTTTATTTTTCTAGGGTTTGATACTTCCTTTTGAGATGCAGGGTCATTACACGATCACCTTGCGGATCCAACGCGGCGAAATGAATTATTCAAAAATACATTGCGACCATATCAAACTTAGGTTTTAAGAATTTATAGTGTTTAGAGCACCCAGATTGTAGACTAATGCACCATGGGGTGCCCTAGTACACTCCCATACACCCTGAGTCATCTCGAGATCCTCCAGATACGTGCTTTGCAGGGTCCCTGAGTGTTCATCTACACTTCCTGATTTCATTTCTAGATCTCAGTAACAACTGCGCGATCCACCGCTGCCCCATTAACTAAGCTATTTCTCTTCCTTTTATTGCACATTTAGGGTTATATTTCACTTAGAATAGTTTACATGCATTTATTTTATATTGTTTTAGTTCATTTACTACAATGTTTTAATCCTCCTAATTAGATTAACATTAATACCCTAGTATCCCCTTTTAGGTCAACTAGATCCTTATTTTTGTTAATTAGTTTCCCTCCTTTGTTTGGACCAATTAAACTTCATAAAATCTCATTTTAATCATAAAAATATTCACATAAGACCCATGTATGTCGGCCATGCCAAAAACCTCTCATCTTGCATTGAAAATCCTCAAAACCCCATAACTAGAATGACATAAATCCTATAATCACAAAACCATGCTTAGTCAAGATTCCAAATTAACCACACATGAGTAACATAACATAAATTAATCATACATGGTTGAAAATTTACCTTATCCAATCAAATAAATCATTAAATGGGCCCACTATCATATTTCCTTCATAAAATAGTTGTTTCTAGCATCCTGATTTCACCTTTGGGCATCGAGGCCACCCAAGATGATCTCAACTATGACACGTGATAACTATATGAAAACATCAGAAATTTTACAACACATCTCGAGAAATTTATACATCATGAAACATCCATATTCTTAAACCTCAACTACTTTTGTCTTCACCAAAACAATCTTCCTAAAAACCTGTTTTACAAACTCAACTAGTTTACACCCTTTCTGCCACTTTCAAGACCTAAAAATGCATTCAATAGGAAAAATTTACATCACTATTCACTCTCTAGGTGGTATAAAGCATCAAAGCATTCATCTCATGCTCCAAATAACTTAATCTCTCAAGAAAATTAGTCCTATCCTGAAAAGCAAGAAACCTTTTTGCTCATAAACCCACCTAGAAACAAAATCAAATCAACTCATCATGAGACCAAACTTATACAACTAAAATTCCATCTGAATCCCATTTCCATAATGTTAGGAAAAATATGTTATAGTGCTCACATTATAATGTTAAGGTGAATATTATTAATGTATATGTGAGCTTATATATATATGGTTATAACTATGTGTAAGTTATTTAGAGAACATACTAAGATAGTTTTAGGAGGTTTGGGAGATATTCGTGGTAAATTTAGTAATACCTACATCCTAAATTATAGGAATGATATTCCTATATAATTTTAATGTATTTTGTTAAGTAATTATCCAAAATGAATGGAAAGAAACATCATTATTCAGTGAATTTTACTCTGTAAATCTGGTCTCAAGCTCTCATTTGGTATCAAAGCGAGCATACTTGGGAGATTAATCAATTGTTTGGGGCAAATATACTTTTATTTTTCTCATGTTGATGGTAGCCTCATATTTCACATTTGTGTCAAGGGTGGATCTACATTGAGTTGTATCAATTTTAACATTTTTTTGGCATTACATTCTCATCCTCCTGAATAAGATCTAGATCAACTTACAATCTTAGCATAATCTTGCATTCACGAGGGTCACAACTACATTGATTGGCACTATCCTCCAAATTTGTACAATCAATGTGTTAGAGAATAATGTGTATTGCATCACACTTATGCATGGAACTGATAACATTTTCTGATCTTCTGAGACGTTTTAGTTTGAAGAGTTTCTAAAGGAAATAAGGTGTCTCTTCTTCCTCGCCTCAGGATTCTATCCAACTGTTGAAAAATGCACCCACAATGTGAGATTTCAGTTATTACACCGGAGGTGTCTCTCTTTGAGGATGCCCTTGCTGGAATGTGTCAAATTCCGGTGAGTTTTTTCCGGCTACCCTATTCCAGGTCTTGTGTTTACAACACATGTTTTTCATTTTTTCTTTTTTAATATTCTCCATTGATAGACAAAAATCTTGCACATCCAATGTAACTTGCAACTCATGTGCAATTGCTAGTATACAATCTATGCAATTTAATTTGTTTCAGATTGGCTTGGTTTAACTGAATTTCCAACAACAACTAGATAATGACATCAAAGGAAAAAGATATTGATGTGAGCTCTCCATGTCATGACTTTCATTTTTTTGATTACGTATTTCTATGCATCTTCAAGCACTTAAAATTGCGATTACATTAAGCTTCCCATTTTCAAAGGCCTTCATCTACACCCATGTCTTGTGCATCTTCATATAATTGAAAATAACATTCAAAATTAATTTTTGGGGTCCCATATGGTGAGAAAGCTGCATTTGGATAGAATTATATGATCGGTATGCCTAGTCGTTTCTCTAGTTGTGCTTGTTTTTCATGGTGCATGCATTATTTTGGTCTACCATTCCAATCTCCACTTTGCCAAAAAAATAAAGCTATACATAGATCCGTGGATCTCTGCCTACAGTTTGTGCGCATTCTTTTGTATGATTACGAGATTCATTTGGAGTTGTCTCGACCATTCTATGCCCATGATCCGGTGGATTGATATCAAGGATTCCAAAAATCTCATGGACTAGTCGTTCAAGCATTTGTGGTTTTGTCAAATAGATTGATTTGTTACTAAATAGATTTTGGTCAGGTTTCTCTTTAGTGTTATTTATAATTTTTAAGTTTGTGATATGTCTTGTGAGTATCATTGTTATATAACCATTACAATTATACACTATATTAAGTGTAGTTCGTTTAGACTGATAAACCCGCCAATGTCATTAAAAACAAAATTAAGTATTTTTAGGTCTAGTCCATGTTTGTATATGTGTCAATGCCTTCAACTTAACATTGTTATTATATGTCTTTGTGTTTTCTTAGTTCAAATTCTTGTTCTTTAAATAGTTGTGAGTCATTAGTCAAATATTGTTTATAGTCTTTTGTTAGTTTGTGAGTCAAATTCGAAAGTGTGTAAAAAATATTGAAAAATTAATATATATATATATATATATATTCCTTACGACGCATTTCCGGTGGAATCCGACGTCTGAGATACATTATTGAGCCTCAATTTCACATTCTACTTGAGCTAACAACATCATACCGGGAGGATGCGAAAAATGAAAGTTGGAGGTCAATCAACGACCTCTCATTAGTCACCAATGACATAGCCACATGAAGGTTTGGTGACATCTTTTTCGAGTGTGTTTACTTTCATTAATTTTAGATTGTTTCAGATTTTAGTGTTCTATTGTTCTTGTTTGGTTTGCAAAATAAGTGGAAATTTCACATTATGGGGGGAACACAACATCAATGTTCCATTTCCAATTACTAGTTTTCAATTTGTGTGTATTGTTGAGCGTATAGAATATTGCTCTAAAGTGAAGACACATAAAGGATGCGTGTGCGAGATCAAGGCGCATTTAAATGCACGAAAAATTGTAAAACAAGCGCACTGAACACTTTGAATTCAGAACTTAGCCGTTTAATGGGTCCATGATATTTTTGGAGTTAGTTCTTTGGGCACACAAAGACACGAAGAGTTGCAGTCCATGCAATGGTATTTTGGGAACAAACATCAGCTAAGCGTCATGCATATTTTAGGCTAATAATAGGATTTATACTCATATTTAACTATAATAAGTCTATTGTTATAACACTTGCATGGTTTTGCATCCTTTTGTAAAGGTGCATGGCTATAATTTAGCATGTGGCCTATTTTGAAAAAATGCATGGGCGGTGAAGGGAGAGTCCCCACCCCTATATATATGAATTGATTTGAATGGTTTTGGGAGAGAGCGAATCATTGTAGGGTTATGCTACATATTTTATGGCGTGCATGACTCATGGAGATACTTTTGTAATGTAAGAATCTTATGTGTTTTACAGTATTTGATGCAATGGAACATATTGGTGATAATGGTGTTGAACATGATTGAATCTGGTTCTTGTATGATAAATCTTATTATAATCATTGTTCAGTTTATCTTTCATATATTTTAGACCTAGATCTAGTTTGTGCATTGTGGATTGTGTACTATTGTTTATGAATATGAATATACATATGCACCGTCATGCTAACATTCTCGAGCAAGAAACTCTAAAGAGGAGCCTGGTGCCTTTGCATGCTTCGGGTGAGCGCTCAGCTTAGGCTAAGTGATGTGCTAGGGCACTGGGTCATTTACAGTGAATTATAGGCTGCATCATTGGTTCTATTTCTAGGACCTCTTTCTCAGCTATTTTTCGGATGTTTTGTGATGAAGACATACCAGTTGACCTTAACAAGTGTTGAGGAGTGGATAATAGATCTGGAAGAAGAATACGCTTGGAGATTCAACACTGGATCTGAGTTTGACGCACACGCGTGGGTTGAGCAGAATCTATATGACTACTTATATGAGATATTATTTGCTATATTTCTCATAGAACTATACGAGTGGCTGGTTGCTTATGCATCTAAAAGGAATTGAAGGTTTCACACACTTGTTTGGATGCAAGAAGAATTTCAAGCTCTCTATGATGTTGATCTAATTTGGATGCGTGTTGTGGATACTTGGTTACTGTGGTGTTCTGAATAGCTATATTTTGGAGTACTCAATTTCCACTTACTCTTTTCGAGGTAGCTGAGTTTCAATTTTTACGTTATCCTAGGGGATCATATCTACATGGAATTCCACTGGTGATCAAGATCTTGATGGTAACCCTAAATTTAGAAGAGAAGCCGATGGCTAGCTAAACCCCACCACACGTGGGGGCAGGAGTAGGTGTGGTAAAAGATGGAGGACCTAGCGGCAAAAAATTAAAGAGAAGAAAGTCTTCTTAAGTTTAATGAGGCACGCAAGAGGGATTTAGAGAAGCAATGTGAGGTTGCAAAATAGATGGTGTTGTGGAGAGAGATGGCTCGTGAAGGATTTGGAGCTCACATAGAGGATGTAGATCTAGAGCATCTGTAACTCCCCCATTTGGGAAATCATGATAGGGAACCCTCATCAACCTCTTATGAGAGTGTGCCAATAGAGACAACATGGGCTATGGGTGCACATTTGAACCTACCTAGCGACCTAGCCCTTGCGCTTGGTTTTCTAGTTTCTAGTATAACCAATAGTCAACAAGCTAGTTTGGGAAGTAGAGTAGCAAGAGGTAAAGTTGACTTATCAATAGGTTCGGAGTAAAAAAATAACAAGTACATCTATGGTCTGGGCAGACATCTTCCTTGTTATTTGGAGGTCCGGTTGGAGGTACCTTTTCAGGTGCGTCATCTACATAGAACACATGCGCATAAAAATTTAGATTCACATCTGGGGGTAGTGCAACTTTGCAGATTGTGGGAGTTCAGTTTAGCACCATTGTTGGGACACAAGGAAGTACATCATCTGGTTCAATTCCTGTCACAGGTGGTGGATCAAGAGGCACATGTGGCTCAGGATTTGGTGGATCTAGGGGCAGAGGTAACACATGAGGTTTTGGATTTTGTGGGTATGGTCCTCACTAACCCCAGAATATTTACATGGAGATATCACTTCATCTCCCAGAATATAGGGGAATAGAAGATGCTTGAGCATGTCCATATGTGTGAGATACTATGGCACATGAAAGGAATTACAACTTCAGAGTGCAAGGCAAGTCAGTTTGCAACTATGTTGCAGGGACATGCACATAGCTGGTATAGGAAGTTTGACCCTAATCAGAATTGTGTGGATTATACGGTGTTATTACGAGATGATTTCATCAAATAATTTAATATCCCTAAGTTCGAGCATAAAAGTATAAGTACGCTCAAGGATATCAAGCAGGGCACTACTGAGAGTGTTCAGGGAATATGATGCTCATTTCAAAACACTTCGTCTAAAATATCTTATGATATCCATGCAAGTCATCATGCACAAGTGGTTCATCGGAGGCTTGATCATGCCTTTTAGGAGGGCACTCTCCTATAAGACATATGGATCCACATGAAGCACTTGAAGAAAATTTATGTCTTTGAGGAAGTTGGGAGCATAGACACTGAGTAAGCCCATTCTTGGAAGCTCAGATTGTAGCAATGGAAAAATAGTTGGAGAAACTATCAACCAATACAACACATGAGACATGCATAAAAGGAACGATAACCATATCGTACCAAGCCAAGAACACAGATGCTAATTAAACACCACGATCAATAAGATGAAAGTAATTCGCGAATAACTTTACACAAAACCTTTGCAAACAAATGAGCAGCAATATCATATATTATTATGGAACTCAATGAAATACAATGAGAATGGGCCTTGCTTATATAGGTAAGGAATAACAATCTAAGAACCAGTTAAGGTCGTAGATCAAGCCATAAATCATGGAAAGAACTAGTCATCAAAGAACTAGTCAAGTCCATAGATTTATGAGAGAACTAGACATCAAGGATCTAGTCAATACCATAGATCTAGGAAAGAACTAGTCAATACCATAGATCAAGGAAAGAACTATACCTAACAACTAGATAATATCTCCTAATATCTAAATAAATAAAAAGAAATATCCACACACATAATTGGGTGAGGATAAATACAATAAGGGTAAACAATGTACCTAGGTGAACATGAGCTAAGGTAAATACCTACTCTAACACCCCTCTCAAGTGAATCTAGGGAAAAATAGAAGTGGCATGTCCACAGTATGAGTCCCGGAAACTAGGCTCGATGAGGTACTCATGTACAATATATCCATGAAGAAATCTCAAACAAAAGAAGGAAATAATCTTACTACAAGAAAAGAGAAGAAGAAGAAGGAAGATGTTCTCACGAACACCCCCAAGAACAACTTCAAACCCCAAGCATTCCATGTAACTCAAGGTAGCAAGGTGATGCAAAAGGCTTCGTAAATATGTCTACAACTTGTTGTTGAGTCGGAAGGTACTCCAAGCAAAGAAATCCATCCTAAATGTGCTGCCGAATGAAGTGGATGTGTATCTCGATATGCTTGGTCTGCTGGTGCTCAATTGGGTTGCGAGAAATGTGAATTGCACTTTGGTTGTCACACCAAAGTACAGTCGGTGAATCTTGTGGGAATCCAAACTCTGTCAATAACTAGAAAAGCCAAAGAATTTGCTGACTCGCTATAATTGCTGCCCTATACTCTGCCTCTAAAGATGAAAGTGCAATAGCATGTTGCTTTTTACACGCCCAAGCAATTGGAGAAGAACCAAGACAAAAATATAGCCGAGAGTAGAATGCATGTCATCAATAGAACTCCGCCTGAATCTGAATCTGTATACCTAACCAACTGAGTAGAACCCCTAGTGTAGTGTAGGCCAAAGTGGGAAGTTCCCTGTAAATAGCATGAAATCCTTTTAGCAGCCTGCCAATGACTACTATGAGGAGAATGTGCAAACTGAGATACAAGCCCTACTGCAAATGAAATATCAGGGTGAGTATGGGTCAAGTACATGAGACTCCCAACCAACAAACCCTATACAACGTAGGATCACAAAGTGGTGTGGTACATGTGGATGTAAGTACATGTGGTACTGGAATTTGGTGCATAGATTGTGAAGTAGAAGGGCATACTAAGGATAGTTGTCCTCACATATCGGTGTGCTCCTTATTATTGGATTGTGAGATATGTAATTTAGACCATGATGCGATTCACTTCCCATTTATTGTAACACTTGATAAGGAAGAACTCCGTCTGTTACTGTAAGATTTTCTAGTCCACAACTCACAATACTAAAGATTGCAGGTTGATTGATCAGATCCATGATGTCATTGATATTGGTGTATGAAAGAATGGAGTTGCGAATAACTCTAAGGATAAAAGTGAGCAACATGATCATGATCACACTCAAGGGCGCTATGATCATAATGAAGGGCACTTTGAGGGAGGCCGTGGTAGAGGTCGAGGATACCGTGGTGGATTCGAGGCAGATATTGCAACGGTGGATGAAGTGAGTTCCCTCGTGGAACATGTTATAGATGTGGATCCCCTGACCATTACAGGCGTGATTTCCCTTAGAACATTACTTTTTATTTTTATGGAAAGAATAACAACTTTGAAGAGTGCCCAGACTTGTATGAACATCTGATCAAGAAGCACAAACATGAGAACAAGTGCGCATGGATGGTTAGAATACAACACGCCGTGGAAAACCAATGGATTCTGAAGTTAGTTTGAGACCTTGAGATGGTACCTGTGAAGATTACTACACCCACTGAGGCTACACATGCTAGAGAAACATTGTAACAGAAGCCTACCATTACTAAGGAGGAGGTTTTGCATGTAAAGTATCTGGACCCTACACATCAGAAGGAGGTTTACCAAGAAACCATGGAGGTACTCAGAGATCTGAAGGGTGAGATACAATGTCTAAAGGAAAAGTCATAGAAGTTGGAACAAAAAAGGCAACTAACATTCTCCAGTCAGATGTTGATGATTTGAAAGAAGTATGCAAACTGCTATGTCAGGAGAACATTATTATGTTACTATGGAGTTGGTTAAAAGGAAACAATCCACATGCTGGTATTAAGAATGGACAACCGATTTTGCATGCTAATCTCCCTCATAGTTTGGATTATGACAAGGAGATCACTCTGAATGCTATTTTGGATGGATGGCTTTTGAGTAATATTTTGATTGACATAGGTGCGAAAGTGAATGTTCTTACTTTAGATGCATGGTTTCGATGGGTAGACCTCCATTGCAACCATCTTCTAATGTACTATTTATGGAAAATCAGACTAAGGCCATGCCAATTGGAGTCTTGAAAGATGCATCAATCACCATACAGGGGGCTAAG
The DNA here is from genome assembly GCA_018340775.1 of Taxus wallichiana var. yunnanensis. NCBI lineage: Eukaryota > Viridiplantae > Streptophyta > Pinopsida > Cupressales > Taxaceae > Taxus > Taxus wallichiana. The sequence goes on from CM031236.1 coordinate 144,666,331, forward strand.
TTCACTGGAGATTTTGAGGTTTTGGCACTCGTAAAAGCGGACAACTTCCCAGCTCTACTTGGGTGTCCTTTGTGTTATGAAAATAATGTTGATCTACATTTCAACAAGGGATATATCAATTTTGAGATCAAGGATGAGTGAGTTATTATCCCTTTGATAGACATAAAATCTGTAGCTTATGTTGATCCTTTAAGTGAAGAAGACTTGATTTTTTTATGTGCACACCATTCGAGATCCGGAAGCGCTTGATCCATCTAAGGAAGGAATTATCTAATGGGATGATGCACAGTCCATCGTGATACTAATTATTGCCTATGAAAATTGGGTACATGGCACTTACAAGATGGTTGGGTGTAAGGTAAGAAGTGCAACTTTGCGTATAAGAAGGCTGCATTGTGTTAGGTGGTTAGGCAACAACCTTGTACCTCGGTGCACCTTGGGTGAAGGAGACCCTGATGTATTCCTGTGAGCCATGGAAGTATAGTAGAAGTATCAGGTGGAAAAAAAGAGCATGTTAGTTTATACCATACACGGACAACAATGTGCTGGAGGATGGTTCATAGGGATAATATCATAGAATGGAGAGAGGTGAGAATTTCCCTATTAACAAGATTTCTTAGAAGTAATACACCTACTCAAATATATGAATATCATGGTAATAATTCTATTCAACACCACGTTCAGTAGTGTGAGAGACTTTGGACATAGGTGCATGAAGTTTTACCACCTTTTTTGTGGGTGAACAAAATTTATTTCACCTTGAGAGGATGCGTGCGCTTGGTATGTTTATGCGGAGTTGAATAGAGAGACTCGAAATTGGCAAGAATTGAATACAAGTATGATCCAGATTTTTGACTACTTCTTCACTAAACCTTCGATGCATGAGGATTTACAGGTTATGAAGCGCTTGAATATGGGAGATAGTGTAAAAGTTGAAGAACTCATTCAGGAGTTACTTGGTGATTCAGACCTAGAAGCGCGTTTTGAAGAAGTAGAAGAGACAGATGCAAAACTACTTGAATGCACTTGCCTAGAGAAGGAGAAAGGGAAGATGGTCTACATGATGGATGATGAAGAAGTGGAAAATTTAGACATAGATATTTTAGAGGGTACACGCGAGGTCTTAAATAGTGTATATGAGAAGGTGCACACCTACCATGAACCTATGAAGACAAAGAAAGTGAACATTGGGACAAAATTTGAACCTAAAGAGGCCATCATTAGAGATTATTGGTCTGACTCTAAAGTGGCTAAGATAATTGAGTTGCTATGTGATTTCCAAGACTTGTTTCCTAGAGGATACCATGAGTTGAAAGGAGTGCACGAATCTTTGGGAAAGATGAAAATTAAGTTAAAATAAGGAACACACCCGATTAGGAAGAGACCTTACAGGATGAACCCTAACTTGCGCATAAAATTTAAAGAAATTGACAAGATGTTGAACTCGGAATCATTGAGCCCATAGAGGAATCAGAGTGGGTTAGCCCCATGGTAATCAACATAAAGAAATATGGAAGAATCAGGATTTGTGTGGACTATAGGGAGTTGAATGCTGCATGTGTGATTGATCCTTTCCCTACACCATTCACTGAAGAAATATTGGAAGGCATTGCAGGGTGTAAAATTTATTCTTTTACAGATGGATTTTCTAGGTATCATCAAGTAAGGATTGCTAAAGAAGATCAAGAGAAGACAAATTTCACCACTGAATGGGGAAGTTTTGCATACATGGTGATGCCCTTTGGATTGAAGAATGTGCCTGCAATATTTTCATGCATTGTTGTTCAAGCATTCCAAGATTTTATTCACAAATTCTTATAGGTTTACTTAGATGACTGGACCATATATGGGATTGTCAAGGATCATTGTGACAACTTGAGGTTAATGTTTGAGAGGTGTAGACAGTTAAGCATCTCTTTAAATATTAGGAAGTGTGTATTTGCTACACCTTTTGGAACTCTGTTAGGGCATATCATCTACAAGGAAGGTTTGTTAGTAGATCCAACTAAGGTTGTAGTCATTTTAGGCTTAGAGGAACCCACTAGTCAGAGTGAGGTGCGTGGATTCTTGGGCCTCACAGGTATTATAGAAATTTTATCAAAGGATATGCTAAAATTGTCATGCCCCTAGAGGATTTATTAAAAGGTAAAGGTAAGTTCTATTGGGGAGAACCACAGCAACGCACATTCAAAGCATTGAAGGAAAATCTTACTATGATGCCTATCCTATGTTTTCCTTCATGGAATATACCTTTTCATGTACATGTGGACGCTTCTAGCATGGCCATTGGTGTAGTTCTAGCTCAACATGGAGAAGGTATTATAGATCATCCTATTTGCTTTGCTAGCCAAAAGTTGACTCTTGCAGAACATAATTATACAACTACATAATGCGAGGCTTTGTCAATGATCTAGCACGCTACATAAGTTTAGACATTACTTGTTAGCAACACCTTTTGTTTTCTATACCGATCACATGGCATTGAAATACTTAGTGAATAAGCCCATTTTATAGGGGTGCATATGCCGATGGGTTCTATTATTCTAGGAGTTTGACTTTACAGTTGTGGTAAATAAAGAAAAAAATAATTCTAGCCCAAATCATTTATTTAGGATTTAATCAAGAGAGGATGCTCAAAGTATTGAAGATAAAATGCCGATACACTGTTATATGGCTAAACCACGCGCCTTGGACTTAGATGATATTGATTTTTTTGCTTATAAGTTTGATGCCCAAGGAATGAAGGCCTTAGAAAAGAAACAACTTGCAATTCACACCGCACCTTTCATGTTGATTAGTGGTGACTTATACAAACTAGGCCAAGATGAAGTCTTGCACCGGTGTGTACTAGAGTATGAATGCACATAAATTATGGAGGAGGCTCATGGCGAAGATCATAGGTGGAAACTACGTAGGGGATGACACCACACACAAGATCATACCAGGCATGTGATCACTATCAACACCTTAGAAAACCTGGGTAGAGAGATGAAATTCCTTTGAGGCCTATTACTAGTGCAGAACCTTTTGAGAAATGGGAAATTGACTTTGTGGGTCCTATTTCCCCATTTGTGCATAGAACTGGATCGCGCTACATCATCACTTGTACAAATTATCTTACAAGGTGGGAAAAAGTGGCACCTACAAAGGATTGTACAATAGCTACAACAACAAGGTTCTTATGGGAAAATATTCTTACTAGGTATGGATGTCCTTTAAGTTTGACAAGTGATAGAGGCACTCATTTCCTTAATGAGACCATCAGGATATTATTGGATGAATTTATGGTTGCACACCATAAGAAAACACCCTATCACCCTTAAGAAAATGGGACTGCCGAGGCTTTCAATAAGATATTGAGCCAAATGTTGACAAAAATTGTGATGTTGGAAGGAAGGACTGGGATGATAAAGTTTCTATTGTGCTTTGGGCATATAGAACAACCTACAAACGGTTGAATAAGGAAACACCCTTTCAGTTGGTGTTTGGCACAAAAGTAATTCTTCCCATGGAATTCATGTTACCTTATTTGCGTATGGCACGTGTTGGAGGTTTGGCTGATGAGAAAGCATTAGAAGAAAGAACTAACAAGTTGATTTAGTTAGATGAGAGGCGTGCCATAACACGATGGATTGAGAAGCAAAAAAATCTAGGCAGAAGGCATGACATGATAGGCACATCAGGGATAAGAAACTTGAGGTTGGGTAGATGGTGCTTCTTTATGATTCAAAGTTTCTATGCCACCCAGCAAGCTTAAGGTGCATTGGTTGGGACCATATGTTATCACTCATATACTTGACTTAGGTGCTTTCCAGCTAGAGGCACTTGATGGAACACGGTTTCTCGGTTACTTCAATGGGAGTAGGCTGAAGCCCTACTATAAATAATCCTTCTTAGTGTTTGTAATAAGGCAATATTTCCATCTAGATTAGATTTCCCTTAATGTATTTTCCTTTAGATGTGTTTCCTTCTTCATTGTTATGCTTTGTCAATTTCGTTCTTTGTTTTGTGTAATAAGTGTGCTTGCGCTGGAAGCTGATTGCAATCTAAAGTGTTTTCATGCGCAAAGGACTGCACATACCCTTAGTGTGGGGTGGTTGTCATCCAAATTTGGGTATGCATAAGGAAATATTTGTGCAGATGGTATGGAAAGGTGCTACTAGAAAGAAAATTGCTCCTAATGAAGACCATAGGTGAGAAAAAATGAACGCATAGTGTAACACGAGGTAAGTTGTGGCTATGGAAACTACTTAGAGGAAGGCACAGTGGAAAAGTACTTTGCCACATGGGAGCGCGTGAAAGGAGGTCTATAGCCAAGAGGTAGAAAGGCACGCTAGAAGGTTATGATTGTGGTGCACATATGTATTACATGGAAAAGTTGGTAAATGGTGAGTTAATGTGAGGATCGGTGGTAGGTGGAGGAGCAATAAATGTGATTAAATGTGATAAATTTTTCAAAATCTATATAAGGATGGGATGCGGGTTTAATTTTACCTTTGTGATTACGAGTATTTGAGCGAGCTATTTGTGAACGAGCCAAGCGAGATGCGTTGAAGTGCAGAGAGCTAAGAAACCAAGTGAGGATAAAATTGTGCATGAAATTGGCTTACATTCCCATTGGAGAAGGGTTTGAGTGAAGCAAAGGCATGTAGAAAGGAGAAATAGAGTGTCAGGGTTTGAGAAGAAGCTAGGGCATGTGTTTTCAAGCTAGGGCATGGGAGTTTGGATCACATAGCTCGACAGAAGTTAAAATGTGCACCATTTTCTTACTATGGTACCAAGGAGAGCACCTGGAGTAGGAGAAAAGGGAAAGAAAAAGTTAGAGACAAAAGTTGAGATAGAGGATACCCCTGAAAGAAATTTTTCTGAGATGCAGTATCCAGAAGAAGTAATCATGGGACAAGATTGGGATTCTCATATCCGTCGGAGAAAAGTGAGTGACTATAATCATCAAACAACTGATAACAAGGAGGAGTTAGACGCACTACTAAACAGAAAGACTAATAAATGAATAGTTGATGATATGCCCGTCTATAACAATGCTTTGGAGAGAAGTTGCTAAAGAAGGTAGGGGTCTACCAGTTGTATGAACTCCCTTATTTTGGAAAACCCAAAAACTCTACCAATGGCTCATGAATAGAGTCCATGAGGACTTATTTTTTTTTTTGGGTGGTGGATGAGGATCATAATGCCCCTAATTTCTATCCTGATAGGATTAAAGGGTACAAGTACAAAAATTAGTAGTGATTTAACTGACAAGGAAACTATTTTTGCCACTAGAAAGGAGCTAGGTTATTCAAAGGGTTCGCATAGCATGGACATATACAAAGTGAGGAAGTATCCTGTTGTGCAGGTGGCCACACACCTGCTTACAAAACTAAATGACTATGAGAGATGGTCACAAGTGAACACCATGTGGCTCCACATTGCTAAGAGGATGTCGTAGGGAGAGATATACAATTTGGCAGGATACATAGCTGATACAATAATTGAGGAGGCACACAAAGGTGAGAAAATAAGATTTGGCACTATTTTATTATCTCTTGTATTTGTGGAAATTGGAGTGCCCAATGGGCCAAAGAATAAGATTTGGGAGTATCCTACAGAGAAGAAGTCTCTCGCATAAAGGTTTGAGAAATATTTATGTGAAGGATCTATGAGTGGCCCATTCAAGAAAAGGGAAGAGATGTGGTACAACCGACTTCACGGCATTCGAAGAGGAATGGAGAATTCCTAAGGAGCTACCCTCAGTGGTAAGCAAGTCGGTACAGTTTGTAGTGTACCAACACTTTTGCATCACATGCTTTGTGATGAAGGATGGGACATGGAGTCCCTGGTAAAAACTACCATACACCTTCATAGCACGGTTCTTCCAGGTTGCGAGTTCATAGGTTTTAGACACGCATCGATTCTTTATACAATGTAGATAAGGTAGACTATGACTACCATACCCTGAGAAAGACTTACGCTTACCCGGTAGGTCTTCTTACATTGAAAGGTTCATCTCAGATGATATAACCATGAGGCTAGTAAGCTTGGCCATTGGTGATAGTGGGGCCACGCTAATTTACATTTAGCTTAAGCCTAGGCTGGAAAATGGAAAGTATGTGGAGAAAAATTCATGCTATCAGGCCCCGCCTAAGGGGAAGCACATAATTGGAAATTTTGTAACTGAGAAGCCTACCTAGGCCCTAAAAGAAGAAAGGAAGAAGACCTACATGAGGAAAATGGTGGTTTATTATGTAGGAGTCAGAGATAGCCCATAGAAGAAAAGGAAAGTGAGCGTGAGGTTACTCCTCCACAATAATAAGAAGAGGAGGAAGTATTGGAAACAAACGTGCCAAAATTGGACACAAACCCAGTTAATGAGGAGCAAAAATTCCAAAGGGTATTCAAGAACTATAAATCGGGGCATAGGACCATCAAAACCTTTGTGAAGGTCACCTCGATCTCCCCTCAGAAGGAAGCACCTGAGAAGAAGAGTAGAAGGAAGCTGAAGCTCAAGGATGACAAGGAGGATGAGTCCGAGGAGAGCACGCCAGGAACCCCGATGCAACCTAAGGATACAAAGGAGCCTCACAATGAGGATATGAAGAATGATGAGGAGGGGTTAAAGGAAACATAAGTGGAAATGGGTGAGCCATCTAGCACACCCCACACTCAGGAAGGTGAAGGACCAACTCCAGACTCTAGCGCTCGGGTTCCTAAGGGGCAGAAATCGAAGGAGGGGAAGGTGAGTGAAGAATACGTGGCTCCTACTATGGGGTATGTAGAAGACCCAAGAAAAATTATACGTGCCTGATTTCAGAGCACCGTAGGCTAAAGGAATTATATGGATGGGAGTTGATGGATCCAGAGATGGCCATTATGCATACTAGAAAGTAATTGTCCTGGTCCATGTAAACACATATGGACAAACTAGATTTTGATGTATGCGAGGAATCATGTGTCTCGTGCAGAGTGAAGAAGGCACCAAAAATTAGGCACATGACTTTCAAACCTCCTGTGATGTCCGATGAACAAGTGAGAAATGCCTTGGTCAAGGTATTTGTTGAGGTTGCACGGAGGAATGTGGATAAAGCGGCAACAATTAGAGCGCTATTGGAAGATAATAAGGATAAGACTACATAGATAAAGTGCCTAAAATCGAGAAGGAACAAGAAGAAGCAAAGAATGAGGCTTTTGTTAGCATGGCTGAGGAAATTGGTGACCATATTCTTAAGGTAAGGCCTCATTTAGAATCTCAGGTTCCTCAGAAGTTTTCCTCTACAATGCATTATTTGCACACACTGGTAAACTTGGTTTTAGATGAAGGGCCCATTCGAATGACCACACCAAAAGATCCTATAGAAGAAGAAGCAAGAGAAAAGGCCAATATTTCGAAAAGTTTCAAGTTATGAGGATTTTCTCCAAACCTTGAAATATGAGCTGAAGAAAGCAGATCAAGCTCTGAACATGTGTGCGGTGCCAGACATGATAATAAGGATTAGAACTATAACAGAAGATAATGAAGTTTTGAAGGCAATGAAGGATGAGACACTTGGGTGCACAAAAAGGTTAGCTTTGGTGAAACAAAAGCACGAGGCCCTCACAATAACCCAAGATCCACACAAGGATTGGATCAATGAAATTGGGAAACTTATAGCGCAAAAAATGGATTTCATGGAAGGAATGGTGTCAGGTATGACCAATATTGTCTAAGTGCTACAGAATGAAAAAGAGAAGATAACTCAGGATGAATTAGATGCCATAGTGAAAAAAATATGGAAAAAGGGGATGCGCTAAGTGTCTAGCAAACATTGGAAGCCAAGCGTAAGGGTGAATATGCAGAATTGATCCTTCCCATAGAAGAGGGACTGCAGAGTAAAACTTCATTCTTTCATTTCTTTATTCTTTGTTGTTAGAGAAATAAGAGGGAATTACCCATTGCTAGGGAGGAAATGTACTTTAGTGTGGGGTAATGTTGAGCAGATGGAATATTTATCTAAAGTGAAGACACATAAAGGATGCGCACGTGGGAGTAAGGTGCATTTAAATGCGCAGAAGAATAACAAAACAAGCGTGCGCCAAAACACTTTAAATTCAGAACTTAGCCATTTTTGGGTCCAGACTATTTTTGGAGTTAGTGTGTTGGGCACACAAAGACATGAAGACTTGCGGTCCATGTAATGGTATTTTGGGAACAAGCATCAACTAAGTGCCATGCATAGTTTAGGCTAATAATAGGATTTCTACTCAGAGTTAACTATAGGAAGTCTATTGTTAGAACACTTGCATGGTTTTGCATCCTTTTGTAAAGGTGCATGGCTATTATTTAACATGTGGCCTATTTTGAGAAAGTGCATGGGCAGTGAAGGGAAAGTCCCCACCCCTATATATATGAATTTATTTGCACGGTTTTGGGAGAGAGCGAATCATTACAGGGTTATGCTACAAATTTTATCGCTTGTATGACTCATGGAGATACTTTTGTAATGTAAGAAGATTCTATGTTTTACAGTATTTAATGCAATGTAACATATTGGATGGATAATGGTGTTGAATATGAATGAATCTAGTTTTTCTATGGTAAATCTTATTATAGTCATTGTTTAGTTTATCTTTCATATATTCTAGACCTAGATCTAGTTTGTGCACTATGGATTGTTTACTATTGGTTATGAATATGAATATACATATGCACTATCATGCTAACATTATGAAAAAACAGATATAAAGAGGAACATGATGCCTTTATGCGCTTCGGTGAGCACTTAGCTCAAAGAGTGATGTGCCAATGCACTTGGGTCATTTATAATGAATTTTAGGCTGCATCATGTATCAACACCATAATTCAACAAATTTTCCTATGTAATTCCCTACAGTGAGATAGTGATGAGAGCTGATGATACTACTGTAACATCATGATATTATGGTTTTCTGTTATCCATTTTGAAAACCATCCTAAAGGTTTGTTGGCTATCTTGAAAACAAAACCATATTTTGTGGTTGTTAGTAATCCACTAGAACAGTTATCCAAAGGTTGTTGGTACTGTCCTAAAAACCATTTGTTGTGTGGTTTTTGGTTAACCACTTGGAAAATCATCCATAGGTTATTGGTATTGTTCTATAAACCATCCAGATCATGAGAAAGCTATGAAGCGGCACATTGCAGTACAAGGCAGGTTTTCCTCATGTTCGCACTAAGGGGGAATGTTAGGAAAACTATATTATAGTGCTCACATTATAATGTTCGGGTGAATATTATTAATGTATATGTGAGATTATATAGATATGGTTATAACTATGTGTAATTTGTTTAGGTTGTTTAAACAACTTACTAAGATAGTTTTTAGGAGGTTTGGGAGATATTCGTGGGAGATGTAGTTATACCTACATCCTAAATTATAGGAATGATATTCCTATATAATTGTAATGTATTATGTTAAATAATTATCCAGAATGAATGGAAAGTAACATATTCATTCCCTGAATTTTATTATGTAAATCTGGTCTCAAGCTCTCACCTAACATATTATGACTCCTTATAACCCCAAGTGGAAGGCCTCCATCCAAGCTCATCTCTGCAAACTTCTTCAAACTATCCCAAAACTACCCATTGACCAATCATAAAAAATAGAGAATACTTCACCATTTAACAACATCACCATGGCCTAAAAACATCATATAAATCAATAAAATCTCACATACTCAATATAATTTCCATTTAGTTTGCAACTCATTTGGACAACCTTGTCCCAAACTAAAATTCTTCAGAAACATGCCTATTTGAGTGGGGTCCACTCATCACCAAAAATATATCATACATTTATGGAAAAACTGAGGATTCCTATACATGATCCAATCTTCATACATTCACCATCAATCAATTCTGGCCACTCAGAGCATTTTCGTTCCTACCACTTTTAATCTAGGGTTTTAAGAACATAAGAAGTTGTTTACCTTCTTAACATTCGTTCATAAAAACATGACGATAAAATGACCTCATTATTTTTTTGAAACCTTCTAGAATAAATTTAAAAACATCCCTAAAATTCACAAGGTCCTATGCAAATCACACAATTCACGGTGAACATCGGAAGGTGTAATTCAAGCTTGAAAACACCCTTTTCTTGGACCCTATTTCACCAAAAAACAATGTAACTTGTAAAATTATTTTCAAAATGATTCTAATTTTTTCTCACACCTCAAGGAAACCTATTTGAATAATCTCCAATCATTTTCATTCCTCATATAGCTATCCATCTCTCTATCCCATGCCATTTGCATAGCTACCCCTTAGGGTTTTGCATTGTCTAAGCTAGGGTCACTAAAACAACATCATAACTCAAGATAGAAATTTTAAAAAGGTCCTAACATACCTATTACATCATGATAAACTACCTACATACATCCATGAGCTCACATGGTTCCACCTATCAATCTCATACCTCCTAAAGCACCCATATCTTCTCCAAATGAGCACCTGAAACTTGGTCATCCACATTTATCTCGCATCATGAAACTCATGCAAGTGCCTAGAAAATCCATAATCACACTCTCTATGATTTCAATATTCTCCTCAAGTATCAATAATCTCCAACCTTATGTAACATCACCTAGGCTAGCTAGGTGACCTGATTGGGCTTATAAGAACAAACAATTCTCACTAAATCAAATGATGCAACCAAGAACATACCTGAACCTCCATGAAAAAATCACTTTGAACATCATTTGACCCTACTCCATCATCCATTTTTTCATTAATGGGATTTTACATCAATGACAACACCTAAAGCACAACATGCCAACAATAGGGATTCAAGGAATGATCTCATTTTTATTCTTGTTCTTCGCTTTAGTGGGTTCCTCCACTAGAAATCTATCCCTTTATTATTCAAGTGGAAGATATGCAATTATTTTTAATTCCTCCCAAAAATAACTAGACCTTATATCCATCAAGCATTTTTGAACAATGAATGGATTAAATGATGGTAGAATAAATTCCTAAATTTCCCTCTTTGATATTCCACCATCATTCTCCTCAAAATATTTAGAAAATAATTAGGCACATTAACTTACATGTTATGTATCAAGTGGATAACAAGTTTAAATTTGAATTTAAACGAGACATATTACCACCATAGATGAGGTAGTTGATAGTAAAAATAACTACCTTAGTCCATAGTAGGAGTAGTGAAAATGAAGTTTTTATTGCGGAGAAAATTTTAATCATTCACTAGTAATGTAGATTGTATTTCTTGTTACAAAATGGTTTAGTATCTCCTTTCATATTTATACTATCATGAGGAAGCATGTAAATTTCTTGGCTTCACCTTTTGGAAGTCTGCCTCTTTTAACTCCTTGTGGAGTTGCTCAACTTCTTTGTTTTTTCCCTTGCTTTCGGTATTGAGGCAAATGATAGTACTCTCTTTACTCAAGGCTAGAATCCGCCTTCCTCAGCTTATTGTTGATCTTAAGATAATCCGTGGTGACCACGATAGTTGTTTCATTCATCAGTTTGACCCTATCTTGAGGCTGGAATTGATTCGGATCTACCACGACAACATTGATAGTATAATTATCGGCTACATTTGTCTGGTAGGTTTAGAGTTTTGGAGATCATTTGTGCAATGGTTAGGGAGCTCTACTGATGGTCTTATAATGACCGCATTTTCTTCGTCACTCTTGCTAACATCTCTTTCTTCTACTTCTCCTTTCTCCTACTACTACTACCTTGCCTTGGTGATTCACCTAGTTCAAAATTATGAGGAATGGACAATCCCACTTGCAAATGGGAATCCCAAGGATAGGGCGTATGGGATTGTAATGGGTTGAGAAGTCATAAGAGCCGAAGAAGGGGTCAAAAAAAAAGGGAGAGAATGAGGGAATGGTGGTGGGTGGTGGAGGAATAAGAGAGGAGCTGGGGGTAGAAGGGTTTGAGTTGGAGTGACTAGAATAGAAACATCCCCAGCTGAGGAAACAAAAGGAGGAGGAGAAGGAAATGGAGGAACGTGAGGAGATGAAGGGGCAGATGAAGAAGGGACCTCAGATGACCTCATCTTCTTCTTCGGTAAGCTCTAGGGGTTGGCACCTTTAGTGATAGTTGTAGACGGAGAGGCCAATGGTTGTGTAGAGATGGGGCCTTGGGTTGATCCCAACATTGGTTTCTCTTTCGTTTCCAAACCATGAGGGTTTGGTCTTTGTATGAATTGTGGGCATTGTAGACACCTATAATTTAGCTCGAGCAATTTAAATACTTAAATTGCGCTAATTATACCCTTTCTCGCAAATTGATGATATATCGTCAATATCGCACATTTTCTTTGCTATCATCATTAATTAGCTACGTTACGTTATTTAATTAACTCTTCTATCCAACAACGACACCAACAACGACCTTCCGTTAATCGGCTCCCTTTCTATCTAGATTAATTAATTAAGCTCCCTTTATATATAAATTAATTAATTATTTCTAATTAATTAAGTCCCCCTTTCTATCTACATTAATTAATTATTTCTAATTAATTAATCCCCCTTTCTATCTAGACTAATTAATTAGCTTCCTCTTCCATTTAATCAATAAATCATCATTTATTTGATTAAAATACCCTCATAACATAAATCATACTAACTATTCCTCTAAAAAGCTTCTAACTACCCGTGTGTTACAAATTTCCAAATAACTAACGACTAAACCACATTAAGTCTAAAAGATAAAAAACACACCACATTCAAAATACTTTATTTGCAGGTTCGAATAAGGGTACACCCCATCCGCTTAAAACTAGGACATAACCCCTTTGGCATAAGCCTTAAGCTACAACAATGGGGGTGGTCCTAGGAACCCCAAAGTAGTCCACATAAGAGGGAACCTTGTGGACGAAATGGGAAGTGCTCTGCACAACCTACTTGACTAGTTTTTACCATTTGTGAGATTTAGCATCAAATTTATTCATATCGCAACCCAGTGAGAGTACATGATGGACGCATTTATTTCCCATTATTCTTGAAGGGGGTAAAGTAAATCCGAGATACTCCAAGAATTAGTCAGTGTGACTTTTCTTGGCAAATCGAGCTCGCTCTTAGATAACTTGTGACACCTAGTTGAGTGAACCACCTAGGAAGCTATCTTTGACTAGGAGCCAACTTAGACCATAACAAAGCCAATTTGAGTTGAGAGCCATTGTTCATCATGAAACGTGTGAAGTGTTACTTTTGCTTATTTTTTCACTTTTCATAAGGCAAGGTGAAACTCTGCCAAAGTGAGGCCAACATTTTTCATCCCCAATTGATATACTTCCTTCACTTTATTTTGACACTTTGTTGATCAAGAGAGAGGTGATGACCCTTTGTGTTGCTAATTGATTGTATTCACCACTTTTTTGTCCGTTTAAGCTCATCCATGTTTGCGGGTGAGTTTTTAAACGTCTAAAGTGTGTGGAGACATTTTCATATCATTAGTAGAAGTTTTTGGTCTTGATGCCCAAGTCAAGATCGTCATTATTGCTAGGCTTGGTTCATCACTTTGATTCTCCTTTGAACAGATATATTTTTTATATCGTGTCGCTACAATTTTGGTATTTATGTCTTGTTTCTTATAAACTTGATCTAAATATCTATATTGTGAGGTTACGCTATATACACTTTAACAATTCCTTAGTATAATATAGCTTTTGTTTGATTCCAATTATTACATCGATTTCAAAAAGTGTTAGTGTTATCACTTGTGTGTGTTATATCAATATCATCTTGATATCAATACCTTACTTTCTTGCAAAGTTTAGTTAACATATCTTGGTGAAATTGTTGTGTCACTCACAATCAGTAATGAGACACTTTTTGGAATATAGGTCTTGATTGAATTTGGGCTTGCTTCTAGTATACTTTGTTTGGAAGTCATGTTAACTTCTTGTTATTACTTACACCTTGTTCATTTTTTTGAACTCGACATAAGTAGGGACATTTTGTTAATCATCTTATGACACCAACTACCCTTTTTGAAAACAGATTTAGGAAGTACTTCATTTGATTGATTGGTTTGAAACTAAACATTGTGTGATTGAATCTTTCTTATCACTATTAACTCGTTCATTTAAGAGCAATCACTTTGTCACATTGGTTCTTTGACATTCATAATATACCTTGAATTCTTGACATTCTTTTTGCATTTCACTTAGGTTTGATAAAAATCTTTGAACACATTCACAAGCACCTTAGTGAAACTATTACACGTCATGGCTCCTAAAACAAGATTAGGGCTCAAAAAGAAGGCTTTGGAAACAAGACAAATGCAAACTTGGGAAACCTCAAACAAGAAAGGGTCAAATCCCTTTATTGGCCATGATCTTGGGCCTTTATTCTCCACAGAGAAAGAAGTAGAAGAAATGATAGATCATAGTGGTGATGAGTTAGAATTGCCACACGTGGAATTCGATTTTGACCCCACCTTGTTAGATGAATTCCTCTTTAGAAACAAATATTGGGTACTAGCACGAGTGGTGGAGTTAGGGGCTAGAATGCCTATAGAACAAGAAATAATCCCACCAACAAACGATGCTAATGAAGAGGAGCAACCTCTTATTAACATGGAGGATATCTTAACACATGGACACACTTCTACCTCTAACATGGGAAATGATAATGTAGTGGGATATAGAATGCCTTTCATCAAAGTACCACGTAAAGTTAGAATAGAACACGAAAATGTTGAACAACCTCCATGTCATGAAGAAGAAGAAGAACCTCTTGAAGAATAAGTCACTATTCAACAAAAATCCAAAACCTTAGTCGACAATTAGCTTTGTTAACATCTCATGTACAAAAAGAAACAAACAAGAATGTACAAAAGACAAAACCTAAGGTCAAAATCAGTGAACTTCACATGGACAGATCAAGGAGGAGACAATATGGAATAAAATCGCATATATATCCCTGCTTCTCCTACTAAAGAACAATTACTCGCACAAGAAATGCAATCTATGAAAGTGACGCTTACAAGCCTTCAAGAGAGTACTGTTGGGAATAACAGAAAATATCAATACGAAGAACTATGTCCCCATCCATTTGATAAAACTATGATGCTTCAACCCTTCCCTAAGAAGTTCGACATGCCAAAATTTGAAAAATATAGAGGGAAAGGTGACCCGTGAGATCATGTGAAGGATTTTTACATGGCATGCCAAGAAGTGGCCTATAGCGAAAAATTACCTCATACGAATCTTTCCAAAGAGTCTAGGGGCCAAGCCTTGGAATGGTTCACTCACTTACCTCATGGGTCTATTTTCACATGGCCTGAACTGGCAGAAAGGTTTGTTTGACACTTCTTGTACAACATAGAAAGTGACATAACCATGACAGACTTGTGTGGCACTAAACAATGCCCCAACGAAACATTCGCTAGCTTCTTGCAAAGATGGAGAGGGATAACCAATCGCTTCCCTTGCGCGTTTCCTGAAAAACAGCTTGTGAGTATCTTTGTGCCCAATCTAAACCCAGACATCACTTTTCATCTATAAATGCATTGTGTTTACACCTTTGAAGAGTTCATTCAAATAGAGAAATCCCTTATTTCCAAAGGAACCATTAAATCACACTCTAAGGATAACCAAAACGCCAAACCCACGGAAAAGCTGAAAATCTTTAACAAAAACAAGAACGTGGTGGGAGACAGGATCACAAATTCCAAATGTGTACAAATGGTTCAAGTTGGTCAACCTTTTAAATTGACCAAGGGACCTATTCAACCACCACCCAAACATAGAACATTCACTCCTCTTAATGAATCTTTGTCGGCAATATTGAAGCAATTGGATGCAACTCACATGGTGACTCATCCCACAACATAACCCTTTGATGACATTGCTATAAAGCCATCATGGTATAAAGAGTATGAATATTGTGAATTACATTATGTCAAGGGACACAAAATAGATAAATGTCTATGACTTTGTCACTACATCCAAGATCTCATTGACAATGGGGAGATATAATTTGACACCCCGAGAAAAATCGGACACCAAACAAAAATATGGGAATATTCAAGGAACCATTCCCTAAACATGGTAAGTCAGATGAGAAAAATATAGATCAAGGAGAGTCATCCCAAAGTTACAAAGCGGTGAATTATCTATATACTAAGAATGAAAATAATCATTATGATTCACTCATTAGATGTATCATCTCTGCTAATGAGCATGTGAATACCATTTAGATCAAAGGAAAGGATTACACTGCGGTAACAAGGCACGCCCATCTCATGATTCCTAAACCCTCTCCATCAACCCCACAAGATGGTAGGTACAACCTCTTAGAACAACTTGAGAAGACATTTGCCAAGATTTCAATCTTGGATCTTCTTAAAATATCGAATGTACATAAGGACATCTTGTACAAAAATCTTCAGGGGTTAGGAGTGCCACTAGAAGTAGACCCTTTGCATCTTCAAGCTATGGTGGCAAACATTGCACCAACTGAGTACATATCCTTTAATCATAGGGAGATCCCTATTGAGGATCTTGCACATAATCTCCCCCTATATATTGAGGTATTTGTTACCCACCGAAAGATAAAACGGGTGCTTATGGACAATGATTAGGGTTGAATATATGCACTTTGAAACTAATTAAGCAACTAGGACATACAGAAGAAGATCTAGAGTCCCATATTATTACCATAACCACTTACAACAATGCGGAGCAAGAATCAACTAGAACAATCACATTGCCAATGGAAGTAGGACCAACTTGTCATCAGACGAAGTTTCATGTCTTGGACTTGGAACTTCCATATAATATGCTTCTTGGCTGACCATGGATTCATGTCATGCAGGCCATACCATCAACATTCCATCAGTGCATCAAATTGAAACATGAGGGACACATTGTCACAATACAAGGAGATCTAGAGCCCTTCGCTCACTACAGAGCTCTCAATAGTTTTATGTGTAAGGGTGCCTATATGTGTCCCTTTGCTGATATAGCTATTCCTCTTCAATCCAAAGCCATGGAATCATGGGTAGATTCAGATTCCCTAAGTTCTTATGCACGTGAAGCTTCTACATCGACTTCTCCTTTTGATTCATGGGAGATGAAGGTTATAGAATATGATTGTGGAGAATATAATGTGCAACAAGCTCTCCTAGTTTCGGACCTATCATTGTCACCTAAAACTAGAGGCCGACCCAACTATCATTTTAGATGGCCTAGAGATGAGAAAACTATTGGGACATTCTTACAGGGGGATACTCACTAAAGATAAATTGTTGGACCCACCTACAACTTGGGTCTCGGAAGATACTCAACCAACTTGCTACCAAATCCCTAAATATGAGAAGTCTAGCCAAATGATGTATTCTATGGGCTACAAGGGTCTAGGATGCGAAAGAATGAGAAAGGACTGAGAGAACCAGTTCCTCTCCCACATTTCAAGATAGAAAGATATGGTATTGGCATTCGACCCTATGGATCACACCCTAATGATCAAGATGCTACCTATTCTAAGCGCGAAGATAGCTTTGATTATTTAGATAGTGACATAGATTCCCACTGTAGCCAATACAAGGATCTTTCCTCCATGAACCTATTCATGGATACTTGTTGTCCTTACCTTAACCCCCATTGAACCTAAAATTGACCTTGTTTACCCTTTCCTTATCAAATGGGACCAACAACATCACGTACCACTGGACCTCTTTGAAAATGATGAGGCCATTGTAAAATTCATGGGCATTTAAGATACAATTCCAATTGGAGACCATAAGAAGGGTTTCTACATTGAATTAGATACTTGCGTGTACTTCGGTGAGGAAGCTGAGCTTTGTGGTCAAAAAAATTTAAGAAAAATAGAGGGCAAAAGTTCCAATGAAAAGCCTCGGCAAAAGAAAAAGTCCAAGTCACATAGTGAAAACCTATTTGAGGCACTAGCTGAAAAATAGGTAACAAAATCAATGGACAAGAAAAGTGACCATGCCAAGGGTGAAAATCTCATAGAGACACCCTTGGAAGAATATCTCAACCTTCCTCCCGATCCTACACATATGGAGGATTTGTAAAAATTCTAGTAGAAGAAACCATCAATGTGAATATTAGAACAAAAGATGACCCAAAGATAGTCAAAATGGGAGCTTCGCTCTCAAAGATGAGAGCAAAAGACATTCACCATGCTTATGCAGGAATTTTTAGATATATTCACATGGTCGTATAAGGATATGTCGGGCTTGGATCCAACTTTGGTAGTGCATAACCTAGTTGTGCACACAGATGCCAAGCCCATCAAATAGAAACTTAGAAAAATGCACCCACATGGGTAGCTCTTTTAGTTAAAGAAGAACTAGAAATATTTCTAGCAACATGATTCATTAGACCTATTGATTATTCAGAATGGATATCGAATATAGTCCCCATACAAAAGAAACCTATCGGGATTAGAATTTGTACAGATTTTAGAGACATCAATAAGGCGTGTCCAAAAGATGATTTCCCATTGCCCAATATTGACATGATTGTTGACTCAACTATGGGATATGAGATGCTATCTCTTATGGATGGATTTTTAGGTTACAATCAGATCAAAATAGCAGATGAAGATCAACACAAGACAACCTTCACAACCCCTTGGGGGACTTTCTATTATCAGGTAATGCCCTTTGGCCGAAAAAATGCAGGTGCAACCTATCAAAGGGAAATGACTGTGATTTTGCATGATATGATTCATGACATCACGAAGGAATATGTGAATGTTTTCCTTAGGAAATCCAAAACGAGAGCAGATCACCCTAACATTTTGCAACATATCTTCGAATGTCTACGAGAATAAAATTTCAGATTGAATCCAAAGAAGTGTGTGTTTCATGTACTATCAGGAAAGTTTCTTGGATTCATTGTATCAAAAGAGGGATTGAGGTAGACCCAACTAAAGTTACCGCCATTACTTGAAATGCCTCCTCCCAAAAACATCAAACAACTACGCAGCTTACAAGGAAAGATACAATCCATCCGCCGCTTCATTTCCCAACTTGTTGAAAAATGTCATTCATTCACCCATCTACTTAAAAAGGATGTTGCCTTTATTTGGGGACCGAGCAACAACAGGCCTTCGCCTTGCTTAAGCAATACTTAGCCAATCTGCATGTCCTCATGCCTCCAACTCTCGGTGAGCCACTTTTTGCTATATATTTCTGCTACTCAATTTGCTATTGGTGCGTTGCTCACCCAATATGACCTCGATCCACAAAGAAAAATCCATGTACTATCTCAGTCGTACCTTAATTTCTTATGATCTCAACTATCCTTAGATTGAAAAATATTATTTGGCTGTCATTTTTACCTTCCAAAAACTTTGCCATTACCTATTGAATACTAAAACCAAGCTTATATCCAAAGTTGACCCACTCAAATACCTATTGTCAAAACCCACCCTTACAGACAAAATGGATAATTAGATCATTTTGCTAAGTGAATTTGACATTGAGTATGTACACAAAAATTTGGTTAAAGGACAAGTACTCACCAATCAGTTAGCAAAAGCACCATTACTCTAGACAGATCCTATAAATCAGGATCTTCCAGATGCTTCATTAATGTATATTGAGGAATTTGTCATGTGGCAAGTGCACTTTGATGGATCTTTTAATTTTCATGTTTTGGGGAAGTTGTGGTATTAATTACTCCTTCAGTGACCCCATACCTCAAGCTTTTCACCTTGGCTTTCCTTGTACAAATAATATTACAGAATATGAAGCACTCATTGCTAGGATGAAGCTAGCAATCAAATGGGATATCCACCATGTCAAGGTTGTTGGTGACTTACAATTGATCATTAAACAAGTCAATGATGAATAAAAATTTAAGGATGAAAATATCATCCCCTACAAGAAACTGGTGGAAAATTTGAAAGAATATTTTGTGTGTATTACATTCGAGAAAATTCCAAGGGAACAAAATAGATCCGTAGATGCAATGGCAACCATAGGTTCCATGCTATGAATTCCACCAGAGAGAAATGATATGCCATTATTTGTTGAGAATCTACACCAGCCTGCGTATGATATGCCAGAATCATGTTTTGGCTTATGAAGTTGTTGGTCCCTATTCCCCATGGTATGTGCACATCTATGCCTATCTTAAACACAATACCTTTCCTCCTAATATCTCCCTCTAAGAAGAAAATCCTTATCCGTCAGATAGCCCATTACACCCTCTTAGGAGATACACTCTATCGGCATGGCTATGATGGGAATCTTTTGTGTTTTCTAGATGTAACAGAGTGAGTCCAAGCAATCAAAGAAGTACATAAAGGGGTGTACAACACCCATACAAATGGAATGGTTCTAGCTAAGAAATTTTTGAGAGTAGGCTATTATTGGCCTACTATGGAAACAAACTACTGCAATTATGTGAGGAAGTGCATGCTCTATCAAAAGTATGGAAATTTCATCCATGCGCCATCACAGCCATTATGAACCAATCATAAGCCCATGACCATTTTCTAAATGGGGACTTGATTTAATAGGGAATCTCACCCCTACCTCATCTGATGGCCATACCCACATCATCACAACTACAAAATATTTCACTAAGTTGGTGGAGGCTATTCCTTTGACTTATGTTACGAGTGCTCAGATTTCAAAGTTTATCTTGAATCACCTTACCTCTCGGTATGGAATTCCCATGTGGCCATAATTCTTGATAATAAAAAATCATTCAAGAACAAGATAGTGAAAGATATTTGTCATCAGTTTCAAATAAAATTAAAGTGGTCTATGCCATATTACCCTCAAGGTAATGGGCAAGTGAAGCCACTAACAAAACATTGGTTCGGATCATGGAAAAGATGGTGAGTAAGACATGTCGCAACTGGCATTTACAAATTCACCCATCCCTCTAGGCTTATAGGACCTCTATTTGCACTCCTACTGGTGCAACACCCTATTCCCTAGTATTTGGAATGAAATCTATCATCCCATTAGAAATAGAGCTTCCTTCCCTGAGGATATCTCTTAGGGATTATCTAGACAAGGATGAGGATTACAGAGTGTCCAGGCTGATAGAATTAAAACTCTTGGATGAAAAGTGCATCTGTGCCCTTGATCATCTCAAGGTGTATCATAAAAGGATCTCCAAAAATTATAACAAAAGGATCATACCTCATCAGTTTGAGGTTGGAGATTTGGTCATGAAAGAAAATTAGTTCAACACAAGGGCGGAAAGAGAGAAGAAAGGAAAGTTTGAACCACATTGGTTAGGACCTTATGTCATTGTAGAAAAATATGGAACAAGAGCATACAAAATTGCCCATCCCAATGGTGATGAGCTCCATGAACCTATGAATGCCATGCACCTAAAGCGGTTCTATGCTTAAACATGGCACAAAAATTAAAAAGACAAAACAACAAAGAAAAGGTAAAATTGATGATTTTTTTTTTTTTTTACAAAATAGAAAAGATAAAGAGAAAGAAGGTCATCCAAATGTGAAAACCACACAATTGTGGCACTTTGGGTAGGTCCCTTGGTGAAAACTGGTTTCTAGCACCTTGGGAGGATTCATTTTTCATAAGCATCTTACATCAGGAGGGTACTTTTACTTAGCCTAGGGCTAGTTCTGCACCTGTATCTGAAATTCCCTGTGAACCTATCATGTCAAGCCTTGATCGGCTTTTTCTCCTCTTGTCATTTGGTGAAGGGATTTTCCTTTGTATATTCCCCATCTAACGCTGGGGGACTTTCACAATTTCACCTTCCTGTTTATAACACATGTTGCGTACCCTTGTATATTCCCATCTAATGCTGGGGCAATCACATTTCTTGGTTTCCTGCACATAGCTTTGGAGAACCTTGGAAAATCCAAAAACATTTGAATATGTTGAAAAACATAAAAACAATAGAAAATTGTTTCACAAAACACAAAAATAATAAAAATTGTTTCACAAAAACACAAAAACAATAGAAAATTGTTTCACAAAACACAAAAACAATAGAAAATTATCTCAAAAACACAAAAACAATAGAAAATTGTTTCACAAAAACACAAAAACAATAGAAAATTGTCTCACAAAACACAAAAACTATATAAAATTGTTTCACAAAATACAAAACTGCTTGGAAAAATTCTCAAAACAACGCAGAACACATTGAAAAATAGTACCACAAAAACATAGCTTTAGTTTACTTGTTTTATCTTGTTTCTTACTTTGTTTGTGTGCATTGTTTACTTATATAGTTGTTACTTGTACATTTGTATAGTTTTTGCTTAGACATACTTTGATAAGATTCATCTTTTCTTGCTTAGATTAGATTCATTCTTACTTGTACATATGAAGTGTGTTTTTGCATGCTTGTAAATAATTGTACATAGTTGTGTTAATTCATGTTGGTTAGCACTGTATATTTGGTTAAGTTTGTTAACATTTGATTGTGTTTGCTTGTCACATGTACATAGTTTTGTTATCACATCATCATATCTCCATCAATATCATCACATCTAACATCATCTATACATCATATATAAATAAAAAGCTAAGTATACATCATACATGAATGCTAAGCTAATCATCACATATCGTATCATCAAATGGGGGCAAGAGGGATCACAAATATCAAAATCTATCCCCCACACCAATATCATCGTGTCATCCCGTCCACTAATCTAGAGCATCACATGTACAATAAAATTGATATCATTTATGGATCTATCATGTAAAAACAAACACGTGGTACAAACATCTCAACTATCATCATGATACATACAAAGTGTGAAATCAAACCATATAACATCACACTCTAATTTTTCTTCTACTCATCGTGAATAATTATTTTATTTAATTTTTCACCGTGCTGGGGCATTATTTGCCACCTAGTACTCATTTCTTCTCACTAGGACAATTTTATTGCTCCTAGGCGATGTCGCTTCTTTTGCACACTCCATCGAATAATTATTTTTTATTAAATAATTATTTTGTTAATCTTTCCATTGTGTTGGGGCATTATTTGTCACTTGTTGCTTCTTTCTTCTCCCTGGGGCATTTCTTTTGATCCTGGGAGATTCTTTTGATTCTTCTAACTTCTTCTCTATCCAAACCATCAAAATTCTAAAAAAATCCATTCAAAATAAAAAAAAAATTAATTTTTTTTTCAAAATCCTAAAAAATTGTAAAATTTACAAAACTAGGTAAACCATCTCATAACGACTTGAAACTTGTGTCTTGCGCATGGTATTCATTCCATATCTTGTTGTAATTTTCACATGTTCACAAATCAAACAAATCGTAGATCATCTGATTTACAACCATTTACAAAGCTAGCTTGCTTGCTTCGTCGGTACTCTAGGGCACATCTAGTTGCATGATACTATTTTTTTGCACATGAATGCTTTATCATTGGACCCTAGGTGTCCTTTATCATCTCCCCTTGCATGTATCCTTTCTAGGGGCATCATTTTTCACCCTTTTCATCAATCATGAACATTTGGGGATCTTCAGCTTGATAAAAAAACATTTGTACAACCGTCTTGACCATTGTTGGTTTGAATATGTGTGTTTGTACTTGTTTTCCCTATTAAATGAGCTTGTTTCCTTCTCATATTTCATTTCTTTTCATATATTGCATTGAGTTGGTGTTTTCATAATGGACAATTATTCGTAGTATGGCTTTTCATGTCATTCTACTTTTTTCATATGCTTATATTTTTAATAAGGACCGATGACATAGATATTTGGCAATATGATGACACTAAGGTTGTTGCCAATGTAAGGGATGAAAGCTAGTTCTTCTCTTTGCTTCTCCATATTTCTTCTACATCACCCTCCTATCAACACTATTCTTCTGATTCACCTGGGGCATCCTGCCCCTACCCATTCTTCTATCCATTTCTCTCACCTTTTTCGATCATCAATCACCTTCTTTCATCACCCCATCGACACTCGAGGGGGCATCTCTCACTTCTACTAATTTTTCTTCTACGCCTTCAAATTTTTATCTATTTACTATCTTTGAAGTGGTGTCACTTATGCCACCTCAAAGAGGGGAAAATGTAGACACCTATAATTTATCTTGAGCAATTTAAATACTTAAATTGCGCTAATTATACCCTTTCCCACAAATTGATGACATATCGTCAATATCACACATTTTATTTTCTATAATCATTAATTAATTACATTACATTAGTTAATTAACTCTTCTATCCAACAACAACGCCAATTAATGACCTTCCATTAATCAGCTCCCTTTCTATCTATATCAATTTATTATCTATGATCAATTTAGCTCCCTTTATATCTAGACTAATTAATTATTTCTAATTAATTAAGCTCCCTTTCTATCTACATTAATTAATTATTTCAAATTAATTAATCCCCCTTTTGTCTAGAATAATTAATTATTATTAATTAAGTAGCTTCCTCTTCCATTTAATCAATAAATCATCATTTATTTGATTAAAATCCCCTCATAACATAAATCATACTAACTATTCCTCTAAAAATCTTCTATAAGCTTGCACACCTATTAATTAATCACTTTGGTTAATTAATAAATCCCCTCAAACCCCATGAGTCACTAAAGGACAAAATAAACTCTCCTAAGGTTGACTCAACCCCCTTTCAACCATCCTTATCCACAACTAACCCAACCTCTCTATTATCCCACATGTAAAGGGATGTAGAGATTATTTTATCCATTGGGCTATATAAGGAGCCTTCCTCCTACCTTTCTACTTACACCTTTACACCTTTCATGTTTATAGCTAATCTATAGGCATTTTATCTTAGAGCATCTTTCATTTGAGCTAATAGCCTCATTCTTGCATTTCATCCATCCAAGATTTTGGGTCATATGGAGATAATCAAAATGGTCTTGTAGCCATACTTTGATGAGCCTCCATTCCCAAACCCTTGAAGATCAAACAATCAAATTTGATTGTCATGGATCTATCTAGGTTCATTTAGTGTTTTTGGTGATCTAAAGAGTAGAGATTCAAATGCTTAACATATTAGTTTGATTTCTATTTCAAGTTTTAATGCATAATGTTGGTATTTAGTCTTGTTTAGCTCTTAACATGATGATATTTGTGTAGTTAGTTCATGTTTTGAAACTATTAAGGTGTTAGTTTCAATTCCCTTTGCATAGCTAACTAATAAAATTATACAAACATGATGCCCGATGGATTCTTTGAGAAGTCGAGGCGAGAGACATAGTTGTGTCCACTATTGGGAGGGACCGAGGTTCCCATCTTATGCCGTGTGAATTATTCCTTGGTAATGAAGACCTCTTCCTCGTTGTTTGTGTTAGACCCATGCTCAGTATCCCAAAGTTCCTCCCAATTTTCATCAGACACCTCCTCAAAATTGAGGGTTGTTTTCCCAATTTCTTGCCTATATTTCCAATAGGCCTCAATTTTTTCCATACTCCAGTCCTTACCCCGCATGGATGTCATCAAACCCTTATCCATAGTTAAAGAGGTTGTCATGAAAATAATCCCACGCTGGGGTCGGGATATCTCTTAATTCAACAAAAATATCAGGAGTCTCCACTTTAGGAGACCTCCTGTCTTCAAAAAACCTTCTTAGTTCATGTTTATATGAACCTAAGAATTTGTTCTAGGATAAGATGATGGCCATCTTCTCATCTGGGTCATACCTCCATCTATCCTGAATCAAGGTGAATATGTAGTGAGCCAAATTTTGTATGAGTACATGTTCCGCCTTTTGATTTATCATGGTAATACATCCTCTATGTCAGGGGATTTCGAACAATGTTTTCTTCTTATAGGAAGAGCCATATTCTTCGTCCAGGATAGTCAACTACCTACCTCTAAGCCCACCACCCGCATCGTGAGGATTTTAGGGAGCATGAAAGATTCCTCCTAGAAAAAGTAATCACATGGATGTAGGGGGTCCTCGAGGATGGCTTGAACTGAATCAATCATTATGTTATTGACTCCTTGATCAAGCTCGGGTAGGAGGGGTGCAATAAAGCAATTTGTGAACTCATAGGAGTCCGAGGAACGGGACAACACATGAGTCCATGTAGACACTGGTATGATGTTATGAGGGTCGACCTCCAAGTACCAAAGTGTCAGGGGCATATATTGGCTAAAGAATGACCTGTTCTGGTAAAGAATGAGATGAAACAAATAGGAGGAATACCTGAATGTGGAGTTTATAGAGAAATAGGCCAACTAATTACAAATAGCTTCCACTATGATTTCAGAGAAGTCAAACTGATATGCCTAGTTCTTCTTCACCACTCTCATTCTGAAAAGGGTTCCCATTTGCTAGCCATGGACATTTCTAATCGATTATTGACCAAAAATAAAGGTCAACATAGAGCAGGCATCTTGAGAATCTTACAAGAATACTTTCAACGGAATTGGAAATCCCGACATCTCATAACCGCTTGAATCCTCTTGCCATAATTATTTCCTGAGGAAAGTGGTTTTATACTAGCATGAGGAATAGACCCTTTGGAGTTACTCCATATTATTAAATCACCGCCATTGGGTCATGTGGTGGGGCTAACATGTCTTTGATGGTTCGTATTGTTGTCTTCACCTACATGTCCTTTCCATTGATGGTGCTAGTATCGGGGTCGAAACAACGTGCACACATCTGCACGAGTTTTAGATATGGGTGAACAAGGGGCACCATGTACTGGGAAAGGGTAGTGGTCCATATTATAGAGAAAAAAGACTCAAAATCTCCCAAATTGAGATATCTGGTGTAAGCAGCCTCTCTCGGACCCTTTGGATTTTGGTTAGGATGAGGTAGTAGACATCATCCACATAGTCAATGACCAAGGAATCGTCCTTGCAGTGCAGGATTTTGTTAGGGTAAATCAGCCTTGAGTTGTGAGCGCATGGGGGCGTGGGGCATCATGCATAAGATTTTGTCTGGGGAACTGAGATGGAAGCTTCCATGGCTATTCAAGAAACTAAAGGAAGCTCTGGTTCTTCGTAATGGTGACTTGAGAAATTAGGGAGAGACTCTTAATTTTTGAAATGAAATTCTGGCAACTCCACAACCTGCCTTAAATAGCCTCCTTGCTTTTCATGAAGTAAAGGCTCCCACACGCATTGGGTCACATCCCTCAATGAATTTTTGGCCAAATGACCCTTGGAATCAAATTTTACACTTCTCGAGAGATTTTTCATTAATTATCCAATCCTTTTCAATAAGTATTCCCAAAAGACGTTAGATCATTTACTTCGGGAAACATAGGAAGGAAAATTTCCCAATAAAATTTCAAAAAGGGGCAACATGAGTCTTTGTAGGAGTTACATGTCCAAAGACACTTATATGGAGGGGAAGCACCATGAAACAAGCAAAAGACAAAAGAAAGGGGACTATACATATGATACATATTTACAATATTCAAAGACTCAATGGAAAGGTTTAAGATGGATCCGTTTACCGGAATTACCAAGGGCTCACCTTCCATAGTTTCAAGCTTGAAGGGATTTTATTTCTTTCATGCAATGATCTTGAATGGTCCATCCCAAAGAGGGTCAAACTTCCCATGGTTGCCGGATTGACGGCTCATGCATCCTACTTCAAAACTAAAGAGCAAACCTAAAGATCGGCTCAAAATTTTTGGTCGAATCAAGTATTGACATTCTGTGATGGCTGATCATGGATTCATGGGATGACTCTCATTTCTCTTGAATCTCTATCAATTCCGCAAAGTCCGACCTTTAGAGCTCCATGTTCTTCTATTTCAATTTTTTTATCAATTGTAATGTTGGGAGCTCTACCATGATGGGCATTACTACGCTTTACCATAGACTAATTCATATGGTGAGGTCTTCAAGATCTATTTAGGTGTGATCCAATCAACCCATAAGGCTATCTTGACATGCTCATGCCATGATATTTTATGTTCATCTCCCATCCTTTTTATGTCTTATCAGATTCTTGTTGGTAGACTTTTCCAATTAATTACCCTGTGGGTGGGAGTTGGAAGATGTTTTTAGATAAATCCCATGCTTCATAGCAAAGTCAGATACTTTAGCACCTAGAAAAGCCTTAACATTATTTGATATGATCATATGTGGGGGTTCAAAGTGGCTGATAATGTCACAGAGAAGTTCCAGAATCATATTCTCGGTAGCTTCCTTAAATGGAACCGCCTCTGTCCATTGGGTGAAATAATCGGTGGATATGAGAATCCACTTATGACCCATGCTTGAGATTGGGTTGACCATTCCAATGAAATCCAGACCCCATTATGCTAATGGTTCTTCAACAAGAATCGGGTTAAGAGGAAATGCAACATTTCTCCTAAAACCTGTGTAGAATTGGAAAATTTTGCCCTTGCTCATGGTCTCATAGCAATCCGTTAATGAGAATGGGCCAAAAGTATCCCGCTTGTAGGACCTTTATGGCTGTAGTTTTGGCTGAGAAGTGACCTCCCGAGCTACTATGATGTAACTCATGTAAGACCCTTTCGGTCTCCTTCTTTTCTAGCATCTGAGTAAGATCCCATCAAAGTTTCTTTTAAAAAGGATATTATCAATTATGAAAAACTTGGATCCCTTCTGTCGATAATACCTTATCTTTTTAAGAGGGAGGTGACTTGGATATTCACCTATCTACATAAAATGCATTCTATCTGATACCCAACTTTCATATTCCTCCTTGATATGGAGCACCATCTTAGATTCGTCATTGGTCAATGCCATTAGATCTTGTGCGAGATATTGGCATAAACCCTTTCCCCTTACAAGTTTTGTGGGATTTATTTTAACATCATACTCTAAGATCTTGGTGATCCAATTAGCTCTCTTATCAATTATCTCACCTTCAGTGATGTATTCCTTGACACTGGAATGTGCCACCAAGATAGTGATCTTGCTATTGGTCACGAGGTGTCTAAATTTTGACAACCCCTTGAAGATGGCATAAGCCTGTTTCTCCACGAAATTGTACCTTGTTTCATAATCATGGAGGGTCTTAGAAAATATGGAAAATGGTTTCTCCTCTCCCTATTACTCTCCCTTTTGTGTCAAGTATGGATGCTATATTGTGTTTGCTTCCATATACATACATGATGAAATATTTAGAGAAGTCTAGATTGTGTAACACCGAGTAGATGTAATTGCTCTTTTGATTTCCTCAAAGGCTTGACGACCTTCGATGGCCCATTTGAAATTTAAATATTTTTGCCATCAATGTGATTAGGTAGATCATTCTAGAAAATTCTGAAATGAACCTAGCTAACAAAGTTAATCTTTCCTAAGAAAGATTGCACTGCCTTCTTATTGACATGTAGGGACAATTCCAAAATGGCCCCAACTCTCTCTAGGTCAATTGAGATTCCATCTTTTGAGACAATGTGTCCCAGGAGTTTTCCTTGTGGTACTTTGAAAACACATTTCTTTGGATTCAAAGAGATTCCAAATTCCTGACACTTCTTAAATACAACTTCTAAAGCGTCAAAATGATCTTCTCCTGTTTTGGTGAGCACTGTGAGATTGTCCAAATATATCAGGATTACCTTGTTAATTAACTCTCCAAATGCAACATCCATGGCTCTTTGAAAGGTTGACCGAGCATTGGTGAGCCCGAATGACATATTTGCATATGAAAAGGTTCCCCACTTTGTTGTGAAGGTCGTTTTATGTTGATCTTATTTTGCGAGCCATATTTGATTATAACCCAAAAAACCATCAAGCAGAGAAAATATTTCGAACCCGCTACTATTTGTTCTTTCTTCGAGCCTTATTCGAGATCCATAAAATCCACACAGAGTCTGATTTCACCATTATTCTTCCTTATAGGAACCAAATTGGACACCCACATGGAATGTTTAATTGGAAATATTATTCTAGCTTCTAAAATATTCTTGATCTCTTCACCATGAGAGATTCTATCTTTAGGTTCACGGGCCTCTTCTTTTGATGCATAGGTTTTATCCCCTTCTCTAGATCAATGGTATGTTGAATGATATCCTTATTGTAACCATGTAGGTCATCATAATTCCAAGCCACTACCTTATCATACTTATGACATAAAGCCACAAGCCTTTCTCTTTCTCTTTGAGTAACTAATTTCCCTACCTTTAACTTTTTCCATGGGCCACTTCTATCTCAACATAGTCTTCCTTGACTACTGCAAACTTCCTCCTATATGTATTAGCATCATTGGAGTCAAAAAGGTTTTCAAGCATTATCAGTCCCTTTGGAAGCTTGTTCATCTTGAGCTGGATAACTTGGTCTCCATATGCTTCTTCAATCTGGGTTGGAGTTGGTCTGCAAATTCATCAGATTGCTACAGAAAGAGTAATATTTGTTGGTTGCTCTCGAAGAATTTCCAATGATCTACATTATCAGGTATGGACGGGTGGATGATTAGTTTTACTGCATCCTTATTTGCCAATAAATCCTTGGTAGGGTCAAATTGTGATCCGACCTGGGCCATTCTATCCACTTCTATATTTTGGTCCCAAGGGATAACCTTAATGTCAAAGGCCTCAAAGTATTCAATAAGATCCCATACCATATGTCGGTAGGACCTCATTCTTGGGTTCTTTTCTACAAAAATATTTCTAACTTGATTTAGCACTAACTTAGAGTCTCCAAAGACTCTCAACTGATGAATGTGTTCTTTGATGCTAATGTCATACCGTGAGCTAAAGCTTCATATATTGCTTTGTTGCTAGTGTAAGTGAAGTGGAAACAAAATTCCTGAAGTATCTTCCTTTTGCTTGGTGAAGATAGGCATATTCCAGATCTTGAACCATTTTCTACTTCTAGCACCATCGAAGTACAAAGTCCATATCTGGGAATTTTTTGTGGGATTATTTTCACTTTTACTATCCTCCTTCATGATCTTTGGAATGTTGGGGTTCTCATCAAAGATCACATAAGTACCTAACCCGATGGAGTCAAAATTCTTGAAGGGGTCTCCAGGTGATAAGTCAACCAAATAGTTTCTACTTTGATGATCACCTTCATCCATATATGACTCTTCTTCTCGGGTGATCATAGCATGTGAGGCTTCAAAACCTAAGGATATTTGATCCGTTATATGTTCTTCGGCAAGGGGTTATGATAACACCTTCATTTTGGATCCATACTTAGTCTATAGAATTAGATGAGACCAATCAAGGGACATGTAGCCTCCAATTTTAGCTATGAAATCATGGGATAGACACAGTCCAAAGACTGGTGGAACATCAATCACCACTATATCTGTGGAACAATTATGTTTGTGTAGGAGTAAAGCTATAATGGAATGCCTCTTATAACACCAATGGTCTGAATTGACTTCCCAACTAGTTGCATGACTCCTCTTTTTAGGGGTTCATATTTGATTCCTAAGGCATCCACAATTGCTTTGGGCATAACTATAGTGCTTGTGCTAGAGTCAATCATGGAATTATGTAACAATTTCTTGCCAATTATAAGAGTCATGAAGAAGGGTTGAGGTTTTGGCTTACTTACCCTTCTTTACGGTTTATTAATATCTGAATCCATCTAAACTTGAGTTGTTCTATGTTTTTTCCCTTTCTGGTCACATTTGAACCACTATTGGATTTTAGCACTTCTTGAAGCAATTATTTTTGCTCTGGAATACCCAAGATATCCCACAAGGATACATTGGCTAGTGCCCTTTTGAGTTGCTCGACTACATTCATTGGCCCAAGTGGTTATGCTTTGGAGACTTGCTGGTATTTCATTCTCTTAGCTACTGGATGGAAGGCACTTTGATTTTGAGAAACTGTTGGAATCTCTTGTTTGGCTATGGGAGCAGGGGCAATGAATGTTGGAGGCTATTTCCTTACTTCAAGCGTGGATCGTAGCTTCTATCACCTCGCTTCTTCAAGCGAGTGTTGTAATTTGATTGCACTAGGTTAGAAGTAGATACTTCATTTGTGAACAAAAACTCTTCTCCTTTAATCCAAGAGAAAAGCACATGTTCAGGTGTAATTTCTGCCTCTTGTTCTAGGGACATCCCTTGTATTTGTGCAACCAAGGACACATTTTGAATTCTCGGGGATTGGTAGGGTCCGCCATCATGGACCTCATAGCCTTCCATTCTCTTTTCTCTACTACCTTTTGTTGTAGATTCCCTTGAGGGAAATATCTTGGCATATGAGGGGTATTGCAAGGAAAACACCAAGCATTGGGATCTTCTGCCAAATTTTTCTATCCTGGAATCATTTCTCTCCCCTTATTGGGTGGGAGTGTCTGGAGTGGTGTTGAGACTAAGAAAATTTGGTTAGATGGCTGTGTTGGTGGTGGTCTCTAGGAATTTTGATATTGCGGAGGATAAGCGGGCCTATTCCTTTGTAGCTTTGATAATTTTGTCTAGGGTACACACCTTGATTCCTCTTAAGGTTAACTATCTCATTAGAGAAAATCCTAAGAATATTTTTTACTTCCTCCATCTCTACGCAGAATATGATGATGTTGATACCATAGAGGTAGTGGCTCCTTGAGAAGATGGGTAGCTATATATGGACATAGGAGCTTGGGAAGAACTTGATGCCTGTGTTTGGGGAAGGGGAAGAATCTCGGGATATACCGGTAAAGGGATCCTCGGGGGGAGTTTCCTATCTATCAAATTATTCTCATCATGGACTACAATCTCATATGCTTGAGGAAAAGAATATCCTCATAATGAGTAAATCATTAAAGAAATATCCGAGTTTAGAGACTTAAGATAAAAGACAATAGCCATACCTGTAGGCAGCCTAGCTAGAACTGGGATTCTTTTCAATGTCTTATGGAATATGGTATTGTAATCAATCAAAGATCTTACGGACCTTTCTTCATATTAATAAGCTACTGTAGGAGTGAATATCTATCTCCCTTTTCACCGTAACTTGCGAATAATACATTTCCAAGTATATCCCGGTGCCAATGGAATTAGGAGTTAAGGATTGGTACAAGTCAAGAGGTTTTCATTTAAACGAGGTAGCTAGTAATATTACGGCAACATCTTGCTTTGTGATATAATGTACTGGGAATATCTCTACAACATCTTGAAGGTGTTCCTCTAGGGTTTTAAAATATTCTCTCGATGAACTTAGGTAGTGTCTTTAATGTGTTTTCTAGGATCGATTCCATGTTGCCAGATGCACTGACAAGATGAGTGGACTTCCTTGATTCCATGAGACGAACTGTCTCGGAGGAGGAGATGGTTGATGTGCCATTATGATAGGTCTGAGAAATTGAGTGGATTGAAAGAAGGATCTACCAGTGTGGCGCCTCGATAATATTTGGTTTGGAGGAGATGAAGATCTTTGAATCTATCTACCTCTTCTACCTCACTTGTGTGCATAGTCAGTAGGTATTCAAATGCACCTTCTTCCCTTGTTCTTGACTTTGTTTGGATTCTTCTCATGAACCAGAGAGGGTCAATCCACTAATACTACTGGTTTGAACCGAGAGAGGGTCAATCCACTAATAAAACTGAAACCATTAGATATTCAAATGGGGTCTCCAGATGTGTAATTACAGAGCCTCAAAAGGATAGAAATTTCTGTCACACACCAAACCTAGCAATATTTGAAGTTTAAGCTTTCAATGCTTGTCCCACTAGGCGTTCTAGGAAAATTGTTGACGATTATCTTTGTAGATGAACCATCAAATTCATGGGAAATATTAGAGATGTGGGACTTGGCCCCTAAGATAACCTCCAGATTTTATAGAAGTTGGCTCTTCTCTACTTTGTGTTGAGGTGAGGGTTAGAGAGAAAACTAAGCAAAACTGTAAATCCTATCTAAGGTGATGCACCAGAATTTTGTTGAAAGCACAAAGATAGAAACCGAAATAACTAATAAACCAGTTAAAGAGCATTGAGCATGATCAACCCTTTTAGAGATATTTCGTAATATCATAGGCTAGAAAGAACTAAAACATAACCATTTGCAAGTAAACAAATTTATGTAAAGATCTAAGGGCATATAACATGATAAAAACTTAAACATTCATCAAGAACTGAAAGAAATCATGTAGAAGGAAATAAGGACACAGGGTATTGTGAACTCCTTAGTGCACAAAACAAGAATTCTTATTTTATACTAGAGCCAATTTCTAACAAGAATCCTTAGAGCTCTTCTAACCTTTTCCTCCTTTTTTTTACTAGCACCATAACCTTATTTTATAGACCCGTGGCTCATGCTCCAACATGTTTTCCATCAATATTTCCACCATCAGCAATAAGTTCTTTACCTGCATGATCTTCGACCCATGGGGAGTGAATCTCAACTACTTTCTTTGGGACTCAAGATTCCATTCAATCCACCAAACTACGTGTCCTTTTACTTCGTTGATTGGCCCTCAAGATAGTGGTAACTTCCTCACATGACATGTGGAGGCCACACACTACTTTGGAGTTTCCCTTTGTTTTCTCCTTTTGAAGTTGTGCCTAGGTGACACGTGGAGTGTTGTGGGCTCTTCCCCTTTTCCTTTGAATTTTCAGCCCGCATGGCCGGGCTGCTTGTATCTCCTACCATTTGGTTGCTTCTCATTGTTCATTGTGCTAGTTCCAATATGCATTGAAGAGACACATGTATACCCTTCATGCTCAGTCTCATACTTAGTCAAAATTTGAGCTCTGAAAAAAACAAAGGAATGCCAAAAGAAAAGGGGGCTGATGCGACAAAAATGTGAAAGAAATGAGAGATCCTTGAAAGATGTAGAAGTTATTCTATAAATCACCCAACACATCAACAAGTTCATTTCAAGAGTTAGGGACTGAGACACAATGTTCATTTAGTATTTTGTTGAGTTTCATAATTGGGTGAGGTATGTCTTCTTCCATGATTTTATGAATCAACTTCCACTTGTAGATTGGTTTTTTATATATCTTGATGTGGTGACCATTGATCATTAGAGATAATCTTATTTGATTAATTTTACTCAGCTTCACCACTCCATTTTGAAAATCTCTTTTCAATTCTTGTGGAACAATCCATCTTGTTTGGATTTTTCCTTTGTGATTCTTATAATTTTATTCATATAACAAGGCCCAATTACTTCGATGAAGCTCCCTTGTCTTGATGAACCTATCATTCCTAATCACCTCGCTAAAATTACCATGTATTGATGAACCTATAATGTTAATTGGTGAATTATTTTTATATATAGTAGGGCTTCTTTATGTATTTCATCTAGGGAATTTATTTGCATGATCGACTCCTATGATTATAAAAAGTACATGCCAAATTATAGGGAAATCCATAGAGTTTTGAGTTCAAAATCTATAGGGAGAATAACCTTCTTATCATAGACCAATTTATAAACCGTAAATATAGTGATATCCTTCCATGTTGTCTTTTAGGCCCATATAACCTTTAGAAGGTGGTATTCCCAATCAAGGTGGTGTAAAAATATTGTTTTGGTAATAATGTTTTCTAACTCCTGTTTGCAAATTTTAACTAGCCATTAGAATGTTGATGATATGGAGTGAATTTCTTGTGTCAATTTCATATTTTTAGATAAGGGATGATATAAAAATAGAAGTGGATTTCATCCTTGATATGTGACTATATCCCTATAGACTCCATATCATGTGAATATCTCTTCATATAAGAATCCTAGTATGATATTGTCTCATGCGTGTGTCAAATACCTTACTGTTTTCCCATTTAGTGAGGCAATCAATATATACCAATATATACTTATTTTTGTGGAATATGGATTAATGTGGCCAACAAATTTAATCTCTCATTTTAAATTTTTTTGAAGACTATTTATTGTTGAAGAGATTCCATTTGAACATGTGGGTTTCCTCATATATTGACATAAATCACACTTGGTGGGTGTATGAAATAAAATATTTGTGTAAGGTGGGCCAGTATTATCTTGTAGTGAGGATTTTAATTTTTTTCCTCTTAAACACATACTAAAAAAATAAAAATATGTGTCCCAAACTAGACGATCTTATCTAACATTCCTTTATTTTAAAAATGTTAAATAAATATAGGTGAGTATGACCGAATATATACGTTTTTGAAAAATAGGAGCACCTCTTTGAATTTTATCCTTTTGACCCACTTATACTTGATCATTTAAAAAAATAATTAGTAGTTTAGAAACTTGACAATTCATTTTCTTATAACACCTTAAATTTCGAGTGTAGGCATATCAAATAATTTATACAATTTAAGGTTTCTCATTTTTTAAAAAATTATCCACTTAAGAACCTCTTTTGGTTTCCCAATTCCCTGCTTACCCTTTAAACAAATAACCATTCCAAGAAAATCAGGAATAAGGTACCATAATAAGTGAAATGCCTTTAACCAATCGGTTTTGACATGTCACAGTTGTAATGTAATCTGTAAGGCCTACAACTCATGAATTAGAGGTTCAATGTGGACATCCATAGTTTAACTTGATGTTTACGAGGAACTAACAATGACAACATCAAATTTTCTTTACAAATCATCAACCATGGAGGAATAATTTAATTTAGTATTAATATTAGCATAACATAGTAAGTAGTTGATAAGTGGAAAAATATTAACACCATCCATTTCTAAACCAAATTGTACACTATGTGGCCTATATTTTATTTTTCAAGCCACAATACTCATTTCACTTCATTGCATTTGAATATGAAGGAATCATAGAAACTTCTAGATAACTAATTTTATTTTTATGATTTTATGTCATAAACTCTACAAGTGAATTGCAATGAAAAATTTGCTTCATTCTAGAAATTATTGATAATTTTGACAATACCTTGTTTGGAATGATAACATCTCTCGACTCTTTGTCATTATAGTGGTGCCCCACATTTGGCACAACTCACACTATGCTTATATTCCTTCCTTAATAGAATATAAAATATATTTGCATCTGTCTTGGTTGAAATAGACAATCCTAGATTATATGATATTTGTTGAGCACCCATATATGAGGATGGAAGTGTGTTAATTTTGGAAACAAACTAGTTTTTAGTAGTCCTCGAATAATAAATGCATTTTTATTCCCGCATTAAATAAAAGATAAATTAGACACAACATATGTCTATATAGCTTGTGAAATTAAATCTAACCTAAAAAAATAATCCACATTGATGTTTTTACATCCAAACCTTTCTTTTAAGTCCATGATGATATTATAACACCCAACAATGATGTTTGAAAATGTGTTGTTGTGAAAGAGGAGTATGTGAAATTTTGGATAAAATTCCATCTAGTTAAATTTCCTTAGGATTATCATTGATATTATGTTGTTCTTGATAATCATCACTAACTTGACCATCCACGTCATCATTGTAATGACAATCACCATTAATAGTTGAAAATAAATGGTCTACCATATTTATAAGTCTAACACCCTCTTGCATGGAACATATTGACCATAATGTTTAAGAAAAGGTGGTTGTTTCCTCCAACACTTAAACACATAATTTGCTAAAAAAATATAATACATTTTTGTAAATCCTTCTGATGTTATCAAGATGTATGTCATCATTAAGATGAAAAAACTATATATTGCACTTTATCTTTTTTTTTCTTTGAGGTACTTGAACATCAAAATCATTGCTTGAATATTTTGTATCAAACACACACACACACACACACACACACACACACACACACACACACACACACACACACACAAATGTCATTTCAATGCAATATCCATACACATTAACATTAACATGAAATGATTTGAAATATACAAATTTCACTTACCTATATTATTTTGCATAAAATTTACTATGGAAATGCATCCTCCTCTTATGCTTCTTCTAGTTCTACCTTTAGCTCAATCATGTTGTGATGATTCTCTTTATACAAAAATGGAATAAATTGGTTTTTAAATATATTTATAGATAATAAAAATTTCATATAAATATCATCACATTTTCAAATTTTCATAGTGGTGGATCAGTGGTGGGAGCAAAATCGAGTCGGCTCTGCTAGGGTTTCCTCCATGTGCACTTGTCATTCTGTGGCCTCTTTGAGCACTGCGGGATAGTAATACTATCAATTTTTTCTAGGGTTTCTCGCCCTCTAGGCGCCTCTATATAATGAGATATTCCACTTCAATCTCGGCATTAAAATTACGGATGGAGATAGTGGAGCTTTAAATAATGGAATCACCATTGAAATGCCCTCATAAGTTTATCCTAAAATTATTTCATGAGGTAATGATTCTCCTCCCGATGTTGTCTTATCTATTTATGAGTTTGATATTACTTGTCAATGGTTAGAACAATTCAACCTCATTGGGTTTTTTGTGGGTCACATCCTCTCTGAAAGCATGCTCAAATCTTGGGTTAACATGACCTAGACTCCTCATGGTGTCCGACTTGAAAGCATATAGAATATGAAAAAGATTTTTCCTTTTTGCTTCTCTGAACCGACCAATGCCCCCATATTTTGGCTCGACAGCCACTTGGTATGTTCGTAACTCCTTCTTGGTAGTATCTCCATGGACTAAATAATTTGTGGTCTCGAGTATTGCTACACTTAAAGTTCCAATATGGGTGGAATTGCTTAGCCTACCCTTTCCTTGTGTTCATTTCTTACATCATATTGTATCTTCCATTCGGCGGGTGGTCTATCTCAAACCACAACATTTTTATAATTCTCATCCATAGAGGCATGTATGTGTTGAAGTAGATATTTCTCAGGAACTAAAAGAATTTGTGAAAATTAAGATGGGAGACATGCGTTACTCCTAGTGTATCTTATATATCAATTTTCCTAATACTTGGTTCTCAGTGCGAGGCCTTTGATCAAAAGATCAAAGATTGTCCTTTTTATGTTCCTCGTAATCTCCCAATAGCTAAAGTGGCTCCTGAACCAACCAAACCCCCTCAGGAGGAGGGGTGGTAAACAACTGGTGGTTGGAAAAATAGGAATAAAATCAGCAACATAAGGCCTCTAGTTCAAACGACCCATGTGATCTAGTTATTAAAAACAACCCCATAGCCTACAAGCTAAAGAGAAAACTATAACTACAACCTTGCCAATCCAGATTACCTAGATTCTATAGCACACCAAGGAAACCTTGGTTCTCATGGACCTAAAAAATTCTATTTGCAATGTCTCCATTCATCTCGGAACTGTTGTTTTTGTTAACCAACAGATTCACAGGCCCAAAGTCCTCCTCACCACTCTCAGGATCATAACTTGGCACACAAGATAGACTCTGTAAAAGAGGAATACAAAATTGAAATTCCGGAGAAAAAAATTAAACTGCAAGATTTTTTGAAGTATAACAATGTTCAATTCCTACAAAACTAGTTTAACACCTTAGATGGCTTGAAGCAGAGGGTATGGTCCTCAACCAACATTTTGCATGATTTTTTTATCTTGGAATGTGAGGGGTCTTACTGACTCCAAACACAAGTTTATTGTTCATGAATCTCGGTAAAAAGTTTCCAATTAATATGTGTTGTTTTTCCAGAAGTGAAAATTTCAGGTATTTAGTTATAGATGGCTTGTAAATCTTTTTGACCTAACAGCCTGACATTCTGTAGTAATCATGATGGAGGGCATGGGTGTTTAATTTCCCTTTTTTCTCCAAAATGGTGACCTTTTTTATTGATCATGGTGTCGACCCCACTAATCATGTAATATGGGTTCTATTTATTATTGACGGCTGCCATTTTGGCATCATTAATATTTATGTGTCTAACAATACAACCAAAATAGCCATTCTTTGGCAATGGATATCATGCACAATTCCATATGCTTATTGGGTCATAAGTGGTGATTTTAATATGGTTGAATTTACCACTGATAAATGTGGGCACCTGCATATTCGATGGTCATTGGCCAAAAGAGAGGCATGGTTTTTCATGCACAATAAGTTTGGGTTTTATGACTATAATGCCTCTCGTACTCCCACCTCTAAAACTTGCTTCACTTGGTCCAACTTTCGAGGATGATTAGATTGTGTTCTTAAATAGCTCAACAGAGCTATTTTATCAACTCAATTTTTTTGAGTTTGAAAACATTTATTCCTTACTTATGGAGGTCATGCCCAAATTTTTCCTTTCGGACCACTCCCCCATTCGATTTCACATCACTTGGAAAGATTGGCCCACTTTTTGTCATAAAGGCCAATTTTTATAAATACTTGCCTTGATGTAATATGGGCCCACCCTATACCACATTAAGAAGATGTGGAATTTTCCCCTCACCAAGTCATTATTGGTGATTTCATCCACTTATGCCTACCAGGCTAGACTAAATGGTGGGAGGATTCTATTACTCGGACTACTAGATTCCTCAGAACATATGGCCGCCAGTTGGCAAAAATTAGGCATCATTCATATTTCACTGCCACCTCCACTCTTAGGTGAGCATTGGTGACACTCTAAGGCAACCCCTTCTTTGAATTTCTATAACTTCAAGTGGTAAAGATTTGCCGAAAAATTCAAATTGTTGATAGTTATAATGCTATGGGAGCTCAAATTCACACCCGCATGCACTAGCTTAAAATTGGTGATCAAGTGTTAAAAGAAATATTTCTTTCCCTTTGAGCCAAAAGAATTTCTCAAAAAATTCGTGCCATATATGATTGTAGAATTTGGGTTATTGATCCCTAACTCATGCTCTAGGAATTTGTTTAACATTATAAGTGGTGTTTTAAGCTCAACCACCCTTTCTTTGAAGCGACAAATAGCTCCCAACCAATGTCTAGTTGTTGTGATGTGTAAGCTCTCTTCCGCTCAAAAGGTGGCTTGTGATTGCATGCTTACCATTGATGATTTGCATGAAGTGGTCATGTAAATGGCCAATGATAAGGCCCCTAGTTGTGATGGTTTCCCTTGTGAGTTTTACAAATCACTATGGGACACTTTCAGCTTGGACCTTCTTCAAGTCTATCTCAAGGGTTTCCAAAATAGTCGTTTGGTCCGTGTATCAACAAAGGAAACATAAAATTTATCCCTAAACCTAGTGATCTAGAGAAAATAAAAAACTGGAAACTGATTACCCTTTTGAATGTCTTGTACAAGATTATTGCTAAGGATCTTGCTATTTGGTTACGTCATATCCTTCCTTCCGTCATCCAAACCGAATAAACCGGGTTCATTCAAGGGCGGTATATTCTGGACAACATCATTTTTGTTCACGTGTAGGTATGGAATGGGCATGCAGATCCAATCAAACTTATATGTTCATTAAAATTAACTTTTAAATGGCCATTTATTCTTGTCATACTTCAAGCCCTCGGCTTTGGCCCCATTTGCATTCAATCCGTTTGGATGCTTTTTACCAATTCTTACGCGCACAAATCACCGTTAATGACCATAGTTATGAGTCTTTTGGTTTGTTTCATTCCATTATCCAAGGGTGCCCATTGGCACCTACGCTTTATGTGCCCATGGGTGAACGTTTTGGGTATCTATTGGCATAGGACAAATCCCATGGGATTGTCAGGGGAATTACACTAGCTTCTGCGAATCACTCTTAATTTATTAATGGTCACTTCACAGATGAATCTTTCCTTACTCTCATTGAAGACAAGACCAATATACGTAATGTCATGCATTGCCTCGATATCTACTATTTATCCTCTAGTTCCTCCATTTAATGGCATAAAACATAGTGTTACAGGTAATATTTTCTCCCTATGCCCGCTTGGCTAGATTCATTTGAGTGGAAGATTCTTTCCCACGGTGAGATGTTTAAATTCCTTGGTATTCCCTTTTCCTTTTAGGCATTGCCAAGATCTTTGGTAGTATGTGATTCAATGTGTGGCCAAAAATTGGAGTACTAGATCACGAGACCGTTGTCCTTGGCAAGAAAATTTCATATTTGTTCCAAAGTCCTCGCAGCCACCCACATTTACTATTCATCATGTTGGGTGCCTTCCAAAGCTTCTATTCAGAAACGGAGAAGCTCCTCAAATCCTTTCTCCAAGCCAATGCCTCCACTAGCAAAGGATTTTACAGAGTTTCTTAGGGAATCTATTGCATTCCTTGCGATTTTGGGGGGTTGGGCCTTATATAAATTTAACGATAAGGGTGGGTGCTATGTGTGAAATGGATAATTCCTACATCGAGGGCCCCAAGTGTGGAAATTAATTTTGTGCCATGGCATCGAGGAGGGCTCACCCTATAGCTGCCCCACCTAGAAAGTATTGGGGCTTATCAATCTTATCATTGCTCATGTTCCTGTTAAAGTTATGGGTACCTTTTGTGCTCAAAAGTATCTAAAATCATGGGAATGTATCAAACCATGTCTATAATGGAAAGGTAATAGATTATGTAATGGTCTCTCCATCAATCACCAATCTCTATGGTGGTTGCCTGTCATACAAGCTCATGATCGATGTCTTATAGAAGTCTCTAGAATTCCTACACTCAAGCTTTTCAAGTGCATAATTCGTACCATCCAAGATCTGTTCTACAAACACTCTCATTCCTGGTATTCTTGGCCTGAGCTTAAAGCTTGGTTTCAACTCACCACGCAGATCGTGCTAATATTACCGATATCATCAGCTTGGTCCCCATACTTTATGCTTTGCATAAAATTTTAATGCAACCTCCCTCATTTGGTAGACGGAATGGAAATGGTATTTTGACATCCTGTTTTACAATTAGTTAGCCAAGATGGGGATATCAATGGATCTCCCTACATTTTCCCATGGTCGAAAAAATCAACACTCGATAGGAGGTGTATACTTCCTCTTCATGTTGGGAAGGAAATTTTACACTCGTTTTGGTTTGTCTATGTGTAACCAACAATTTCTCATTTTCTTTGGTGTATTATTCACTAAGTTCTTCCAATTATCTCTCACTAGGTTCAAATTGGGGTTGGATCCCAAATGTCATTTATGTGGCCACTTGGAAACCTTAATATACCTCTTCTCGGGTACTGCTCAAATCTCAATGTGTCCGAATTGGATTCAATCCTTTCTCTTCCCTCTTAGACCTGAAATTTTTTCCTGAAACACATTGTTTTGGGAAATAACCCCAGTTCTGCATATATTCTCCCATATTTGGCATGTTTTCAAAGGGAAAATTTTGTTTTGGATATGAAAAGAACATAATGTTGTTTTCTTTACTAATTCTAAAGTTGATAAGTAAGTCTCAATGTATAAAAAATCTATGGTTATCTCCAATGTGATTATGTAGATTCAAGTCCATGCTAATAAAGTGGCCTTAGAGGTGGAACATTTGCGCAGACTCTTCTATGGCATTAGGGTGATGCCCTTGTAATGTCTCCGGGAACCACCTTCTCCTTCTCACTTTCTCTGTCATGTGGCATCCATCCCTGTGGAGCTTGTCGAAGTCGCTCTTAGCGGTGTCCATTTAGTTGTACACACCACTCTCTCGCACATCCATCAATGGAGGAGTGTCTCCCCTCCATCTTGCCAAGTAAGGCTAGGACTCCCCCTACTCATTAGCTTGAATGGGGCTCATTGATGGATCTGAGCCGCACACCCACGATGGATGGAACCTATCACCTCTGCCCCATTTCCCTTAGACAAGTTCCCCATATTCATCTTGCCATCTCTCCCACATGGGTGGCCGACAATGAAGATGAGGCTCCCACCGGTTCAAACTGGGATATTCTCGAGACCGCAATAACCCCCAGTTCTGGCTGGCTTGATGATCAAGATCCTCCTCTTATTGGGATTTTTGCAATGTTGGCTTGATTCTGTCCCTTCTATTTTGATGTACTCATAGGCTTCTCCTAGTGTTTTCATGTTTTCCGAGGCCCGACCTAGTTTGTTTGTGGTTTTGGGGCGTGCTCTCATACCACCTACTTTTTTTTTAGAACTATCTTGTATCTTATTGCATTTAATATAATATGATATCCTTTTCATTAAAAGTTCCATAGTGGTATTATTGTTACATACAAATGCATATGATGCATGTACATTCCTTGATTTGTTGATATGGTATTGTATGAGTTGAACCTAGGATAACTAAAGAGATATGTACATGTTATATATGATAACTAGTTTATGATGACATATTATCTATGACACAAAAGATAATTTATTTAAACAATAATTGGGTTATAGAATAAATATATCTCTATTTAGCTATTCAATCTTGAAATGATTAATTTTTTTTTAGCTTTGGA
The DNA here is from genome assembly GCA_018340775.1 of Taxus wallichiana var. yunnanensis. Taxonomy (NCBI): domain Eukaryota; kingdom Viridiplantae; phylum Streptophyta; class Pinopsida; order Cupressales; family Taxaceae; genus Taxus; species Taxus wallichiana. The sequence goes on from CM031236.1 coordinate 144,710,322, forward strand.
AGGCTAAAGAAAAAAATTACCCCATCCTCCACCAATCTCAACTTGCTTGTACCTCTTATCTTCGAAATGGTATTACAAACTTTTCCTTTTCTAAAATAACACTATTTCCACCATTCCTATTAATAATGTATTTAAATAATGAATTGAGTTTTACATGTCTTATGTTCGAAGTGTGTATCAAGAAGCCATGCATTTTAAATAAACACTAATACTATCGAAAAAATTGCTAGATCTATGCCAAATTTACACTGACATTGTGTCATCATTAATTAAAAATGCAGAACACATTGAGATGCTAACTGATCCCAAAGAGTGGTGTTAATATCTTCATAGTTACATGCAATACTTATTAGTGATCTCTCTTTCCTTTTGAGTTTTAGCTATTTTTAATCTCTTCCTAACTTCACGATCTCTCAATAGATGGTGAGAAGACATTAGTTTTTCTCGGGTAAGTACTTATTGTTTTATTTTGATATATATGTATGCAAAAACATCAACATGGGGAATTATGTAGAAACTTAATTTTGTTATTGGTCCAGTTAATTAAGTAATATGGTGATAGTATGTTTATTCCTTTGACATTATCGAGTCTAAGTTAGGTTCTTTTTGGTGCAAGTTCCTTGTGTGTTTTTAATGTTGAATTATTTCCCTTGTGTATTGTGTGAATTTTGACACTTTCAATCTATTTTCCATTTACCTACTATTTGTTCTCCTTTTTTTTCCACGATCTCTCTTCCCTAGTTTTCTATCATCTTCCCATGTTTCCATATTTTTAAACTTTTTTGCTATAGATGTACTTCTACAATTTTGTATCCTTTTTGGATCTTTTCACACTTGTTTGTGGGTCCCCTTTGGTTTTTAATTCCTTTTTTGGCCTTTCTTACCCACTTTGTGTTGGTTTGTTCACTAATATGTTTCTAATTTATTCAAGAAGTTTGTAATACATGAGTATAAATTAGTGCATATAGGAAAATCAACAGAGAATTTAATTACATTTGCATAAGACTATTATTGAAGTTTTTAGTGAAGTTTTTATTTGTTTCAAAAGCATTACCATGTCAAAATAAAAATTCAAGTATTTATAGAGCATCTTGTGTCTATTACTTGTTGCATCTATGTGAAAGAATAAGGTTTTGAAAACTTGTATACATCAAATTTCCTATTGAATTACTTTAGGTGCTGATTGGAGAATTATTCAAAAACTAAGAGGCATAATAATATTGGATGGATAACACATTCCCCCATTAAAACCTTCTATTTTTATGGATCTTGAAAGGAGTTAAGACTGGATTAGGGTATGGAGGAAATATTATAATTTAATTATGACTCATAGTAAATTGTATAAAAGTAGGCAAGATTTGGCCATCCCATAATGATGAGATAGAATTCACTAGATCATTTTATCAGATGCAAGAGGGATCCATTTTGATACTCGTGTCAGAGCTAAAATTTTACTTATATAGTTCTATTTGAAGAGGTTAAATTTCACTATTATTTCTAGGCCTATTTCACCTTATGATTTATCTATTACTAACAATTTTTTAAAAGTTAGCAACAAAGAGAGTTTTATCTTAAAATACATAATTATCTTTAGTATTTTAATTATTAAAAGTTCTCTATATTCTATACATTCAATATTAATATTATTTTTTAGTGCAAACCACTCTCTAAATATATATGGTTATTAGCAATTTCCCCTAAGGTTCAACAATACATTAAACCTGAAATGTTTGAAATTAAATCATTTTAGAAATAGTAAAACATTTTAGGAATGTAATGAAACTAAAAAAATTAACAAGTCTTGAGACCCAATTCGTGAAATGTGAAACCCAAAGATTAAAGACCAAAATGGAAAACATGAATTACATGAAACCCCAAAGATAAAAATCTTAGAAATACAAAAAGAACATTGTTATAAAATATTCCAATGTGATTATAAATTTGAAGACATAAATGTGAGTATCTTTGTCATGATAAATTTTTAGCATGAAAATTCAAAAAAATTGACATGACAACTTAAGTCACCCTTGAAAATCCTTCTCCCGATCAATGTGAACTTGCCCTCTAGCCAACTCAGTCAATGTGTTACCCTCATTATGGACTAGAGGGATGTGATAATATTATTTTCAAGTGTGTTTCATGTGCAGGGGATGTTATTCAAGTTGATTCATGAAGATATTGGGATCCAAGAAAAGACAAGTGCTTCTGAGGCCCTGAAAGGCCTATTTTCAAGCTTTTGCACCTAGTGAACAACTCCAAAAATGAACATATCGAGCCAATGCATCCAAGAAGTGTGTTGTAGAGATATGAGATCATCAAAAGAATCTTAATAAATTTATGTAATGTAAATAAATTTTAGGAACAAGTTGTGCAACACCGGGTTACTTATGACTTTGTGTAAGGAAATGAAAGTAGTAAAAAAGCTAGTCGACTTGTTCTCGATATCATGGGAGACTTGGGATGTTTTTTTAAGTGAAAATATACTCTTCAGAAAGATAATAAGGCTTAATTTACATTGGAAAAGGTTTAGGGAGATTTTACTATATAAATTTTGAGATACTGGCCCGGAAGTGCATATGAAGATCCTTGATCCCTGTGGGGATTCAAATGAGCATTCCACAAGTTATATGGATATTTGAGGCCTGGTTCAAATCCCAAAGGTGAACCACACAATTCCATATTCACTCAAAATATGTTGTTTTTCATTTTCATCATCATTATTTTTACTAAACCCCTTTCATCGACGCACATGTTTGAACAAAATAAAAAAATGGAGGTAAATTTACAATTTCAAGCATAATTAGATCCTAAACATTATGGTAATTATCTTATTAGGCCTTTTTGAGTAAAAATCATATAAGGTTTTCCTAGATAACTCTCAAGGAAGTTCCTGTGGTAAAATCTCTCTCCGATGTCTATTTATGGTAGTTGTTGGTGAAGGTGAGGCTTCTAAAAGTGTATATGGCACATTTTTGTACGTGATGCAATTTTTCACCTTTGTACTTGGTGCAAAGGTTCATGAGGTGCAAAACTTGTTATAGACACAAAATTTTGGTATCCCTTGTTCCTCATCCCACGTTCGCTTCCCTTCACCATCTTACACATACATACATCCCTTCCTATTTTAATTTTCTCCTTAAACCCATTTAATTCCCATTTCCCCATTTTTACCTTATATTAATCCCACTATTAATTCATCTTCCCTAATTTATCCCAAATCACGCTTAATTATCCCTAAATCCATCCACTAATCCTTTTATCCTCCCTAAGCATCCTTTTTATCATACCTAGGTCTAAACTTATTGTCATTCAATGCATTCCTATCCCCAACCACCTTTTATCCTCCCTAAGCAACCCTAACCTACATTAACCACTCAAAACCATAATATCACCCCTTTTAGGCCCTTTGCATCGAGAAGAACACATCTCAACCACCCAAATCGATGGTCTTCCACGATTCTTGACAACCCTCAACCCTATAAATACGCCCATACCCCTCCTCTCTTGAGGATGTAATATTGATATTTTTAGCTTTCTTCTGACTCTTTCTATGTTTCATGATATTCTTTGTAGCTATTTCTATCACCTTAGAGCCACATTGGAGATCTTGCATGTCACTCTTGAGAATCTTGGAGGATTAGAGATTGCTTGGAATCCCTATTGCCATCCCATCATCATTGTGCATCACTCTTGCAGGTTTTATCACTCACATTAGATATTTTCCCTTGCTTTAGCCATCATCAATATCTCTATGTAGTTCATTTTTATCCATTAGACCCTAGATCCCTTCCCAATCACCGTTGACTTTGCACAGTCACCATCGACCCAATCCACATCTGTCTTATTATCGGTCATCAATCCTGCGGGTTTTTTTTTCCAACCCCACTTTGTATCTCAAATCTTCCAATTTTGGTGTCATGCACACTTATTACTTCAGATCTCATTTTCATCATACCGAGTCGCCATTAATCCATCCCATTTGACGTTGACCCAACTTGTAGTAATCATTTTTCCATCAAATAAACAATTTTCTTATATCCTTTTTGTCTTAATCATATCCAGGACCCTCTGTAAAATCCCAACACTAGATCGAGTCTCAAATCAGCTTCATATCACCTCTTCATATTTTTCGATCCACTTTCGATTGTGCCTAACATTCTATCATCATCGTTGATCGATAAGGTTTTGTTTAGTGGTGTCCCCGGATTTCACCCTGAAATCTGGGACTACCCTATGTAAAAAAAAATCATACTTTTAAAATAATGGGTCATTGTGTATTTTTATTGCCAGAAAGTTTCTGTATTGTGTCAATATATTCCCAAGGAGCCATATAAGCCATTTTCGACAAATACCAAGATGCCCAAAATTGTTTTATTCTATCGCTGGGGTTTGCTTGCGGGAAATTTGTATTTAATTATTTTGAGCCCCGTTTGAGGCAATTTGTGCTTCGGTTTAACCCTGTTGTGATCGTACATATCATTATTCCCATATACCAATAGGGTTTTAACCAAGAATGGATCCTGGGCTTTATTTGTGACTTCTGGCAACGTTTTGTGTTTTCCCGTTTCGTTTTCTGTGAAATTTCTCTGGATCAATTCCTTTATCGGTTTAGCCTGATTCTTGGCCTGGAGTATCTGGAGATCACATATACACATTGTGCCAGAAGGAATTCGCCATCGAAGGTCTGGTTCTCTTGGAAAAGACGAAGTCGTGCACCAAAAACTTCTTTTGGGCTGGCTGCATTTTTGGAAAAAGGGGGTTTGAAGTGAATCATGGGATTTTTGTTAGCAGCAGGCAGGTGGGATTTTTGTACCTACCTAGCAGGGTAATTTTTCCCATGAAAGCAATGTCAATTAATTCACAATGGGAAAATTAGAGGCAACAGGCAGGCGGGAATTTCTTACCTGCCTTGCAGGTAAAAATTCCCATTGTGAAATAACAAAAAAATCACTTAAGGCATTGATGGATTTTATTACTTGCCTTGCGCAGGTAAATAATCCCATTATGAAAGTCAAACGGCTTAAGTGGATCATGGGATTTTTGAGTTGCCTTGCGGGTAAATAATCCCATTGTCAATTGACTTTTAAAAATAGAAATTGCTCATGCCAAAAAAGTGCGCCCCTTTTGGGAGAAGAATAATGATTTTTAAAGTATTAATTGATTTAATTAATTCCTATTTTCAGTGGCTAAGGTCAAAGCATACTGTGAGGCTTGAGTTAACTGGAAGCAGAGAGCTAAAATTAAATAAATTTAATACAAATGACCATAAGCATGCACAAAATAGACACCCCATTTGAAGAGTGAAGCTTATTAATTAATGAATTGTCAGGAATAGGAGGGGCAATAATTAATTATAGAATGGTGAGGATTATATAAACAAGGGCTGCCATAAGGATTAATTAATTAATTCAACAACAAAGAAGTGCAGCCCGGAAAAAAGTGTGCCCCATTTGGAGAGGAATTTTGCTCAGAAGAAGGTGTAATTAATGCTTTGAAAGCTTCCAAATTTAGTGCCTAGGTTTGAAGGAGCTTGATTTGTGTCTGAATAATTGTCTGCATAAGTGATAAAAGTGCTTAGGAATTCATCACAGTGCTTTTATAAGAGAAAGGAGCTTAAATCAATGTCCAATACATTGAACATATCCTCCGAATATGAAGAATTATCCGAGATCTGCACTGGTTGTGAAGAATTCCGACCGAATAAAGAGGAAAATCATTATTCGATAAACATTTCTCCAAATGCATGGCAAAGCGGGATGAACGAAAAGCTCGGTGGAATCATGTATTATTTCCGTTTTGCGACATCGGAGACACAAATCCAGCCCGGATTCGATCTAGATCTCATAATTGCAAAAGCTTCCGACAAAAATTCATCCTCTTGTTTACGATGCGGCTGTGTAGAAGTCAGTGCGTGGAAAATTTCTTCCAGGATCTTGTGCAAATTCTCCCAAACTTCCAGTTGAACTCGTCATTGAATTTTTATTCACCCGGAGTGCTTTCTAGAATTTTTAATTGCTCATATGCAATTAAAAATAAAAATGAGGAGTTATTTACGACAAACATTGCACTATTGCATGTACAAGAGAAGAACTGCAAAAGCTTCAAGGATAAAAGGGAAAACACCCATAAGCAAAATTCCAGATCCACCATTCTAGATCCAGCTTGGTGAGAATCAAAGGAAAAAGAATTAGCTGCATGCAGAATATGAAAAAGGACAAGACTGCAACTTTCCTCTTTCTTCTTCTTTCTCTTATTTCCTCTGACAAAGTAATTGAGCGATCAATTAAATTATACAACTTAAGTGATTGGTTTAAAAGCCATTACTTGAAGAAGTCAACTACTTGGAGATAGGTGTCAGACGTGTAAAATAGAAGGTTCTATTTTCAATTGCAAATCATGCATGTCATGCAAAGAGGATTTCCAGGAGGGAGATTTCCAGTTGTTTCCTTTCCCACTTCCACATGTGCCAGTTCAACTAAAAGCTTCCGACTTGTAATTGCCCCTCTACATTCTATAAGTAGAGGAAGAAGCTTCGGGTTAAAAATCAGAATTTGTAAGCAGCATTCTTGTATTCCAGACTTTGTGCTGAAACCCCTGATAGCCACTTGAAGCAAAGGAAGATAAAGGAGCAGATTTTCGGAGAACTTTGTATCACGGTGCATTTTGTTTCTAGCTTTCTATCTTAGATCTTTGAATAAACTTTGTGTTATTTTAGATCTAGATTTAGAGTTGCCTTTGCTTATAATTATGTGTGTTGATATCTATTGGCTTCTTCTATGTGCATGTAATTAACTCTATTATCTATTGATTGGGTTGCACATCTTCCCTATTTCTTCCATGTGTTTTATTATTTCCTTCTTCTATAAATATTTCCTTTCTTAAACAATTGCTTACTTGTTGTAGAACTATACAACTATGGTTCATGAGCTGAATAGTTAAAGTAAAACCCCCATATAGATACTAGCATATTTTATTGACAAATCTGACACGGGAGCCTCACCGGTAAATGAGGGAGATTTATCTCATGACTGCTTAGGTTTTCAACTATGTAGAAAATCTAGCCAACATTTAGTTTTCATCATTTTTGGTGTTCGATCTGCATTTTATCTCATCTAGCACTTTTCAGATTTTTTATTTTAGTTCAGATTCTATTGCATCTTATCATTTATCCATTATCATCTTATCTATATTTTATCAAAGTGGGTTGACATCCATCCTAGGAATTTTTCACTTCTTGGGATTGACGTTGTCGAAACCCCCTCCTATCTACTAATCATTTTTTTGTTGAGTTTCTCTTTGTTGTGTAGGTAATCAAGCTCATTTATGAGGAGGATATTTTGTGCCCATATCCATCATCATCTTATCAAGAGGTAGCTTTAAACCCTCTCATTATTGGAGTTGCTTATTTTATTTTTACCATTTCACTAATCTGAAATAGGAGTAGCGAAATTCGGCCAACATTCTAGTACACCAAAGTGGGACCCACCCTTCTTTGGTGAGTTCTTTCATTGTTTTCATTTCCATTTCTTTCTTTCTACTAACCTCGCAGGTGGGAGCTTTGCTTACTTGCGTGCATGGTGGATTGATTGCTTGGATCAACAACACATTTTCTTAAAATAAAATAAAAAGTAAAATAATGTTATCCAGGTATTCTTCATTTTTTCCCCTATTTTCTCTTTTTGCATCTCTCTCCCTTCTTTGTCTTCTTGATTTCATCGAATACAACACTTCATTTTGGACTTAAAAATAACCTCTTCATACTTTCTTGACAACATAGTCTAATTAGGAGGTTAATTATTTGCATTCACTTCTTCTACACACATCCAAAACGCACACATTAATTTACACGTCTTAAACATTTTCTTATAGGTGGAACTATTGTGATTTCATCACGCAATAGGAAAGCCGCCATGGTGTTCAGGTTGTGTAATATTTTTTTAGATTATCGATACAAAGGATAAGCACCTAAAACCCTTATCATTGTGGTGTGTGAAGTGAGGGGCAAGCCCCAATACCAAGCCACATAATGGTAATCATCATGGATTTGAGCCTTACTTACCTTCAGGTATATCAAGGATGTCATAAAAAACAACCTGAAACCATCCTTAGTTTTTCCATTTCCTAGGTTCCCTTTCAGCCCATTTCTTTTTCTTTTTCACATTTTATAATAAATAAGATAATTAAAACTTTGTTGTGTGACTTGTATGAAATATTAATAATCAACATAGTTTCTTGTTTTTTTGTTTCATGCCCATTATCACCCATTATCAATTGAATAGAATGAGCAACATCATCCAACAACATCCCTATTTCCAACATTTCTTCTTAATAGACTTTGGCCCTTTCCATTATCTCTTCCACCACCTCGGTCATTTCTTCGGTTACACAAGTTGTGGTTTCCATGGCTCCTATCCATTATTCTCAAGCTATCAAAACCAATCCCCATGTTAATACTAACCCCTTTATTTCCATCCCTTCTAGAATGTATACACCCACATTTGCTACTTCTTTAGAGACCTTTGGGCCTTCCCTTATCCCTTGAAAATGTTTGGATTTCCAGAACTCTTAGGCACTAACCCTATTGCTCTTCATGACTACCTTCTCCATAAATCCACTAACCTTCCCATTGATGGACCCCCTCTTCAAAAAATCTATGCTTATCACTCTCACCCCAAATCCACTCAAGTCCTCACCTCTCAACTCGTTGTGTTCTTCCAAGATCTATGAACAAGCTTTCCATGGCACAACACGAACTTGGATCCCACCAATCTTCCTCTACAATCCCCCAAACTCATCAATCCACTCAACTGGTGGTTCCCATTCCTCCCAATATTCCCGCATCAACACCACACCCACTTCTTCCATCCCCATCACTTCTTCATCCATTATCATCATTAGCGCACACAAAATTTGCAAGAATCTCATCTACTTCTTCCACCACCCAAACAACATGATCAAACTTCAATCCCTATATCTACATCCCAAGTCCACGTAAATGTTATCACCTTGTAACCCCACCCTTTGGAGTCTACCCAAACTCACCAACCTCCACTCTGGAGTGTTCTTCACCACATATTCCCTAATCAATCTACCCAAACATCTCAACCACCCCACACTTACATCCCCACTCATCCCATGAAAAATCAATCTAATATCCCCATATCATAACAATAAGTGTAATATTATCCATCTAATTACATCCCTATCTCCCAACCAATTCAATAACAACACTTCAACAATCTTGTAAAAACCAATTTTTGGTATCCCTTGCCCCTCATCCCACATTCATTCCATGTTGTCATTATTTCACATGTATAACTCTCTTCCCATTTAAATTCACCTTTTACCTCCTAAATTTAATTTATCCCTTTAAATAATTATTTCTCCATCCTTAATCCCATCCTAATCATATCCTTAATTAATCTTCCCTAAGCATCCATAACCACCTTAATTAATCCTAAACCTTCATTTATTCTTCCTAAATCCTTCATTTTATCCTCCCTAGGACCTCATTTAATAATTCTATCTTCCCATGACCTTTATTTGATATTTTCCACCTCCCACCTGCCCATTTATCCATCCTTAGTAACCCTAACTCATCCTTATCTATAAAAACCTAATCCCGCCTCATATGGGCTCATTACCTCGATCTCACCATTCTTCCACCACAAAATGGATGGACCTCTGGAATCGAAATGACCCATCAAGGTCTTCATTGACCCTATAAATATGGTCATACCCATCACTTTTTAGGGATGCAATTTTAGAGACTGTAAGCGTTCTTGTGACCTTGCCTTCATTTCTTTCTTGTCTTTGTAGCAAATACCCTCATCTTGGAGTCATATTGGAGATATTGTGCTTAACTCTTGGATATTTGGAGTCCTTTTTTTCTCTCTTACATCTACCATTTCCACTTTATTAATATTACTCATCGCTCTTTTACAGGTTTAAAATCATCCGAAGCATCGTCTCTCCCATTTTCCGTCTTCATCTTCATATGCATATCATCCTTTTCACCCATCTCTTTCCATCAAACCCCAAATCACTTCCAGGTTGTCGTCGACCCTATCTAGTCGTCATCGACCCAATCTTATTTTGTTGGCTCTCTGTCACTTCCTTTCTGATCCCACAACATTCTACATCCACCAATGTTTCGATTATGTACACTTCAAGCTTTAGATCTAGAGTTCCTTAGATCTATTCATTGTTGATTGGGACCAGTCACTATCAACCCCACAAGAAATTCTCATATGTCCTTTATTTTCTTGCATCCTTTCTATTAAATCTATATCAAGTTCCTCTTGTATTATTCTTATTCCAATTTAGCATCATCCATAGTTCAGATCAACTCCATATCGCTTCAACGAGGCTTTTAGATATATTTTCTACATTTTCCTCCTACAAGTCCCCAATCACCATAGATTGTCCTCTACGGTCTCGGTCACCGTCGGCCCATCCAGTTTTGATTTTGTTTTCATTTTTTTAGATCATATATGCATTTAATCCTTTGCATTTCAGCCTCTGTTTTATCTCGATTTTCTTTATCCAATTTATCAATCATTACTTTATTTGTTGTTTATCTAAAATGTGGGTTGACATCCATCCTAGGAATTTTTCACTTCTTAGGACCGAAATTTTTGGGCAACCCACCTATATATCTACTAATCCATTTTTGTTGAGTTTCTCTTTGTTGTGCAGGACATCCAACTTGCTATGAGGAGGATTTCTCTTTTGCACTTGTATCCATCGTCATCTCACATAGAGGTACCATAAACCCTCTCATATTTGGAGTTATTTATTTTCTTTACTACTCTTTCACTAATCAAAAACAAGAATGATAAAATTTGGTCAACATTCGGCATGCACAAAGTGTGACCCACCCTTCTTTGGTGAGTCTTTTTATTTGTCTTTCATTTCCATTTTCTTTTATCCATCTTCTACTAACCTTGCAGGTAGGAGTGTTGGTTTCTTTCTTACGTGCATGGGTTTCTTTGCTTGGATTTTGTTGCTTTATTTAAAAATAAAAACTAAAAAAGGAAAAGTGTATCTATGTATTCCTCATTTTCTCTATTTTCTCCTTTTGCATCATTTTTCCTTTCCTTTCTTGATTTCCTTCATCGAACATAACATTTTATTTTTGGATCTAAGTAGAACCTTCATATATGCTTGATAACCTAGTTTAAGTAGGGGTTAATCCTTTGCATACACTTTCATCACACACATCCAAACACATGCATCAAAACTACACATCTCAAACATCACCTACCAGGTGGAACTATTGGGATTTCATCACCCAATAAGAAATCCATTGCAGTTTTTTTTGCATTATGATTTTTTTGGCTATCAATATATTGGCTAAGCACCCGACACCCTTATTGCTATGGTGTGTGATTCGCGGGGTAGGCCCTAATAGTAGGCCATGTACCGATAGTCATCATAGATTTGTGCCTCATGTACCTTTGGGTATATCGAGGACTCCATCCAAAACTACTCGAAACCATCCATAGTTTGGCCATCTCCTAGGTTCCCTTCAAGCCCATTTTCTCCTCACAATCTTCAAATAATCAAGATAAATAAAATTTTGTCGTGTGACTTCCTTGAATTAATTCATAATACATTTATTTTTAGTTTTTATTTCTTGTTTTATGGTTGTTATTACACGTTCCTAAAAAAGAAAAATTGAACAAACCATGTCATCCAACAACATTCCCACTTCTACCATCATTTCCCAACAAAATTTAGACCTCACTATCATTACTTCCACCCCTTTGGTCACCTCTTCCACGGTTACCCAACCTATCGTATCGATTCCCACCCTTAAAGATTCTCACGATTTCCCATCTAATATGTACGTTGAAACCAATCCTTTTCTTTACCACCACTCGATTTCATCTGGACCGCCACTCCTCGATCCATTTCCTCTTTGGGAACTTTTAGACCTCCTACCATTCCTCACGGGTGTGTATAATTCCAACAGCTTATAGATGCCAACCACATTTCTTTACATGACTATCTCCTTAGTAAATCCACTAACCTCCCCATTGAAGGACACCATCCGTAACAAATATATGCCTATCATTCTCACCCTGATTTTACCCAAGTTCTCACATCACAACTTGTGTTCTTCCTCCAACATGAGTGTTACTCCCATCAATCTTCTTCTACAATCCCTCAAACTAACAAATCCACTCAATTTGTGGTCCCCATTCCCCCTACTTTGTCCCGTGTTAATACTACTATCTCTTCTTCTATCCCCATCATCTCCTCATCCACTATAGTTATTAGTGCTCTTATCTAATCATCACAAGAGTCTCATTTTCTTCCTCCTCCACCCGAACAACATAACCCAAATTTACACTCCATTTCCACTTCCCATGTCCATGAAAATGTGATCACTTCACAACCCCATCTTTTTTAATCAACCCAAACCCATCAAACTCCTCTCTGAGGTACTTTTCGTTACATAATTATCACCAATCAACCCGAGTATCTCGAACCACCCATCACTTACATCCAAAATCGTTGTATATCAAACTAATAAAACATCCCCATCACTCAACAAATAACACAATCTCATCAATCTTATCATATTCTCATTTATCAAAACCTCTTACTTGTTAACCTATTCAATCACAACTATTCAACAATATTCCTCCCTATCAACCACCCTCTACAACTCCAACTTACCAATCTCATCTCGCAACACTATCAAGCTCATCCCCAAAATAATCCGTCAACATCTTACATCCCAAAATCACACCCATATACTTCTAATGATCACATGAATATTTGACTAAGTAGATTGGCTAATCTTGAAGTCGCTACCTCAAGATCTAAGACACCATTTTCCTATGATAAAATTTATAACAAACCTATAAGTCCTTTTGTCCCCATAAAACCTTATCCTCAACTCTAGGAGTTTCCCAAAATTTCTAAGTTCAATAACAAGGAATGCCCACAAAAACACCTTCACACTTTTAGAAATTCATGTTACCTCATTGCTCATGACCAAGACCTCATCCTCCACATATTTCCCATGTCATTGGTCAGTCTCGTGTTGGATTATTGTAATGACATCCCAAAAAATTCATTATTCTCCTTCACCAAACTCGCATAACTATTCCTAAAACACTTTTCAATAAATATTGCACATAAAATCACCATGAAAAATCTCTACGCCATTAGACATTTCGATGATAAATAGATTCTGATTTTGTCACAAGATGGTGTAACATAATCAACCAATTATCATTCTCCATTCCAGAGACCATATTAATCAAACTCTTCTCATGGTCTTGTGTGAAGTATATTTCCTATACTCTTAAAATACAATTGTTCCAAACCTTTGAAGAGGATTTTACCATGGCTCGTAAAATTTAACTTCATGCCCTTGAGCAAGGCCATCTTAAACTTTGATCAAACAATCCCAATCATGATTTTACGAAGTCATCAACCCAAAATGGCAAGACTAAATGTATGGCCAATACTATCATATTTAAGTCCTCATCCACGTCTACATATCACACAAAACTTCCTCAAAGGACTCCTATAACACCTCGTAATTATACCCCTCTTGGGAATCCTATAGCTCGATATTTGACAAGTTAATGGTGGTCCATCTTATCCAACTTACTCTCATTCGACCTTGGACAACTTATGACCTAAACCAACATGGTATCATGAGGAAAATTATTATAAATATCATCAAGTCCATGGTCATGACATTAAGAAGTGTCATAATTTCAAGGACTTTGTCCAAAACTCATAAACCATGGTGATTTTCAAGTCGTTAATATTAAAACACCACCAAATTTTCCCCTTGCAGTCTTCAAACAACCCTTTCCTAATCACTCACCAACCAATCAAACCACACCTCCCACATATTAAGCACCTAACACCCACAAAAGCAACACTATAAACTAAGAGTCTTCACCAACACATTTTTACTCTTCATCTATTACACCCATCTTCGATTCAGATTCTACCCCACACCCATAACTTCACCATCTACACCTATCTCTACATATTTCCTAGTTACATCTACCACATCTGTATCCATCACATCTAGTTCTTCACCCACATCTTCTCCAATACCCATCTTAACACCCTCATCACATGTTCCTACATCCATACCTATCTCTACAACCACATCTACTACTATAATTATACCTACATCAACATCTTAACCCATATCTACTATTGAACCATCTTATAGGACATCTAATACATTGGATCCCTCATTTTATGCAACTACAAATGACACTCTTGTCCTATCCACAAAACCCATTATCCCTCTATCCAAAAACTCTATACCTAAGGAATCCATAACACCTCTTGACCTCATTAAACATATTATAAAAAAAACCACTCCCATCATCAATCTCCACATCAACAACACACTTTTCATTACCTAGATCTACCTCAGAAGACCCGCTTGTTGAAATTTTTGGCATTCCTACTAAAAATAAATCCTCACAAATAAAGTCTAAAAACCTTGGCGTACCCATTCAAAAATCCATCATACACCCTTATAAAAATTATGAGCTCCCCATTCCTAATACTAGCCTCTACGATGTTACACATGCCCCAATAATGATATAGGTCACCTTGTAAGGTGTTCGAAATCTAGGAAAGCTCACCAAGTGTATGTTAGCATCCCAAGAACCTTTTCTAAGCTTTGTGTACTTCACTTTATCCTCTCGCTTTTCTTTTTTCTAGCTTTTTGACCTTCAAGGTGGCCAAAACCGCCACCCGGCCCGGGGTGGCGGTCTTGCAGGACCGCCGCCTGCTCGGGCGGTGGTCCTCCACGCATTTTCCAAAGACGTTCCTTTGATTGCGAATTATGTAATTTTTCAACATTTACTAGCTTTTCTCAACCGCCTTAGCTCGTATTAATGTTTTATGTTCCCTATAATAGTGTTTCTTCATTGATTAATGATAAAAGAGTTCTAATAGGAATCACCTTTGGGTGAATGTGAAATCTATAAATAGCTAGCTTGTTTTCAAGCAAATGGCCCCTCAACTTCTCATTTCCATTGTTTATTCTTTCAATTTCTTGCTTAGAACTCATTTTGTTTTCATGTTTACATCCATGCTAGTTTTCCTTTGCTTGTTAGAAGTCATTTGATCTTCTTGCTTGATCTTGTTCACTATTGTTCATACAAATTAGTTTAGAGCATAATAGTGTCATTTGTAGATTGAATCCATTAGAGTTGCAGGTTGTGTTCTTCACAAAAGGTAGATTCTAGAATCTCTCGTTACACTTGTGTTGTATTCCCACAATAAATCCCACTAGGAATGCATATGCCAAGCTCTGTCACTTGCGTTGTCCCTCTCCTACTTGCATTATATTTGGTCTATATCCAAAGTTGCCACTATTCAAATACCTTCTTTTGTTGATGCTAGCATATACACGCTCTTCTAGATTCACGTGAACATGAAGGAATGAGGAGATCATTCTGAGGGGACAAAATCATACACTACTAGGATTCACCACTGTTCTACAAATTCCAGGTTTTATTTGTCAAAGTTCTAGTTAAAACATATCAAATAGAGTAGTGAATTATTTCATTTCAGTTAAATTTCACTTTTGATATTTCCGGGAAGCTATGGGGATTGATAGTTTCTCAGAAACTATGATTCATTCCTCACTTCTGAGGTAGGATCGAGAGTCTTTTAATTAAGTTAATCAACTATCTAGTTATTTAGGATAAACTCACAATACATACAGGCAAAGTAGCTACACCGGCTACCTTGCTTGTTTTAATTTTGTTATTAGATTAGTTGTCATTTTCTGAATATATTAGATTAGTTGCTCTTTCAATTCTATTAAAAATTCTATCAAAAATACAAAAATAGAGGAATATATATATGTTGTAGATATATCTTGCATAATTAGTTTATTTCATTTCAGTTAGGTTTATATTGATCTTGTATGACAATCACGGGACCTAGGGAGCCTAGGGAATACGTTTTTGAGCCAATCGTGCCTCAACCAAATATTGTTGTAGCATTAACTGACATAGACCAAAATATTAGAATTCAGGTCTTCCGAACAACAACAAACCTACAAGAAATCAGCACACAACTAAGAGGATTAAACATAGAAGACGACAAAGCGCATACATTCTAGTCAAATCAGCCAAATTATAGACTGCCTTGATAGATATCCGTATGACTGTAGAAGGACCTGAAAGAGAGCAAACATTTAGTTGTGATCCACTAGTCCCACAGCCAGACACAAGAGACCTCCTCATTGATATAGACACTAGCTTACATATCCAAGTTGCCAGAACACCTGTTAGGTACTCTGAGAAAATCGTGCAACTTCTAGTTCTAAACGTAGAGGCCAAAAGGCATATGATTACTGGATACTCGGAATCAGGGATTGACTCTTCATATGACCATAGGAGGTCCATAATAACCATGAACTTACGGTTGTGATCCACAGGTCCCATAACCCAATGGGCCTACAAATCAATCAAGTATTGACACCAGCTTGTGAACGCTAGTGTTTAGGTCCTCTCCACTTCCACCAGACATCATCACACAACTATCATTATTAAACGTAACAACTAATCAAGCTAAATATTTCTAGACTAGACTAGAGAATGTCCATAAAACACCAAAAGATCCACTACACATTTAGCCATTCCATTTTCATGACCTTGTCGGAGATATATACTGAAGCACCCACAAGTCATCTTCCACGTATCCCACAACCCATAGATCGGATCATGACAGAGCTTGATATTGATTGGAGCCTTTGAGCAGCTATCCTCACCGAACGATCTATCACACCAATTCAGGTTAGGAGGGCCTTCTTTGCCTTAGATTCGTAGATCCCATTATTGCGTGTTGAAGACATAAGATTACCTAACTAGTTTATTTGCACCCCATGTGTATTCCATCCCCACCGGCTATCTCAGCACGACCTCAAGAGGTCGGGTGCAAGGAAGAGTTACTTGTAGATTCCCATGCTCGCATGTCACTTTTCCATCGTACAAAATTGGTGAACTGACGTGAACTTCCCACTTTCTCTCGGTTCGAGTCATATTTCTACTTATTCTTCCAATTAGTATACTTTTTGTCTTTTTCACCTCATTAGTGATACCTTCACCAACAAAATTGGTGAACCCGACGTGAACTTCCTACTTTCTGGTTTAGAGTCATATTTCTACTTGTTCTTCCAATTAGTATACTTTTTGTCTTTTCCACCTCATTAGCCTTCACATCAACTTCACCAACAAAATTGGTGAACCCGATGTGAACTTCCTACTTTCTGGTTCGAGTCATATTTCTACTTGTTCTTCCAATTAGTATACTTTTCATCTTTTCCACCTCATTAGCCTTCACATTAGCTTCACCAACAAAATTGGTGAACTCGACGTGAACTTCCTACTTTCTGGTTTAGAGTCATATTTCTACTTGTTCTTCCAATTAGTATACTTTTCGTCTTTTCCACCTCATTAGCCTTCACATCAGCTTCACCAACAAAATTGGTGAACCCGACGTGAAACAAACTAATATTCCTCTTTTTGTTTTCATTTCTTTCATCCACCTTCACTCTTTCCCATTATTCTACGGGTATTCATATACCCCCCGAATATGTCGGGATACGATGCATATGGCAAACCTCTCCTAGGTCTTGAAGCATACTACAATCAATTAAATAGACAACCATCACCCTCGCTCTCAGCATGGGGTGACAACTATTCAACTAACAATTTTCAACACAAACTCCACCTCAAAGGACTAGATATAGTTCTTCTTTCCAAATAGAGGAGTTGGATCAGCTCACTCAAATGCAACAACCAGAGCCTTCAAGCTCAAACAACATGACGCTCACTGGAGAATCTGGTTCATCTCCTCGGGTGTTGCTTAGACCACAAATTAGTAGACAGTCAGATCCATATCTATTTTTAGATGACGAATACTTAGCACGTTATGCTAGGAGTGAACAACACTCTCAAAATATGTACCCACCTATAGGAGGTTTGCAAACACAACCCGAGGTCTCGTTCCAAGAAAACACCCCCATTCCTCCACCTATAGGAAATGCCCTCGGTGAAACTTGGTAGGGCACCGATCAATTCATAGCAGGGTACCATATGCCTATACAACCTCAAGATATACAACAAATGCCACTAAGGAAAAATACCATGTCTTCACCAAACGAGGTCATCTCAGCCTTAGTTGAGAAGGTTAGAGGGTTGGAACTTGCTCAAGAAAATCAAAATTCATAGTTCATGCAAGCAAGAACTTCCAATCCTCCACATCATCCCAGCCAAGTAGACCTCCTCACAGGAATATGCACATTGGGCATGCCTCCTCAGTACTTACAACAAATGCCAACTAGAACCACATTTTCTAATGCCGCTCCAGTTGAGAATATAATACCTCCGGTTTAGTACAAAACAACCCATTCTTGAGCAATGCTCCTCCATACTTAAACATGTATTCCAAATCACCACAGGGAGATATGTTCTCTTCTCCCAACATGTTTTCTCAAACACAGGGATTTCCTTATGCCCCTATGAAATACATATGCTACGCCATATCAACAACCCATTCCACCTCCACCCCCTCAGCAAGCACCATCAATGGTCGAAACCTATGCGATAGGGACTTATTCAATATTTGAAAGAACCTTTAGAATTCACTATACGAAGCATCATGCTTCCAAGACCTCTCCCCGATCTACCCAAGTATAAAGGGGAGGGAGACCCGAATGCACATATTAAGGCCTATGCCACAACCATTCGAGAACTACTCCCTTGGGATGGAGTTGTTGCTAAAATATTCCCAAAAATTTAGAGGGTATCACCCTCGATTGGTATTACAAAATACCTGAAGCTTCAATACATTCATTTAAACAACTCGTTTCAGAGTTCATCAAAGCATTCGACATGAACAAATTGTTGAGAACATGAATCAGGGAATTCTTGCATATTAAACAAGAACACAATGAATTTGTTGCTCATTTCATCCAAAGATGGTATACAGTCCTCTATTCTTCAGCAAGCGCTCCAAACATGGATCAGATGGAACTATGTGATTTATTCCTTCATTCTCTCAGTAGAGAGATAAAGGAAGAAGTCCAGAAGTTCCCACTAAGAACTTATGATGAAGTGCTCGAGAGCACTCTCCGAATAGATCAAGCTACTGATAGATAGCGGTCGCAAGACATATGGAACAAATGGGAGGTTAATCATCCCCAACCAAAACACTATGACTTATCCTACTACCACAAATGCCAATCAAGGACCTAAAATCCTTAACAAAAACCACGGAGTGACAACAGATGGAGTGACTAACCAAACTAAAAAAGCAAACGTTGTAAATGTTCCACCACCAGTTAACAATCAACGAAACAACAATTTTACCCCAACAATCAACGCGGTGGATTTTAATCATCCCCAACGACAACAACAACAACAACAACGGAAGATCCAAACATAGGGTCCAAGTCAAAACTCAACTGGATATCAAAACCAAAACCAAAGGCAACAAATGTAAAACTTTAATCCTAATAGTCAACAGTTTAATCAGAGTTTTGGACCACAACACATGCCAAACCAACAACCTAGGAGTTATAATCCCAACTCGTATTGTGGTTTCCACAAAATTCAAGGCCATGACACTAGGACTTGCCATGATTACAATAAGTTCATGCAACGTTTTCCAGAAGAACAAAGACAACTCTTCATAGATATGTTCTTAACAGATTCTGTGACACCTATGCCAAATACTTTCATAGGGGCAGTTTCCCCTCAAAACACACCTCTTAAGATCTTCAATGATCCACTTCCAAATCACAATAAAAATAATAAATTAAATCCAAATGGGACGAACAAAGGTGTAATGACAGGAAATAACGATCATGAAGCCTCAACTTCACTAAATCCACCTGCACCACAATTAGGAAATCAGCCACGAACCAAGATAGTTGGTCTAGTGGAGTTAGATACTGAGCTGCACGTAGAAGCCATAACAAGAGCATGAGAATATTCTTCTCAACCAAATCCAATCTATCCACTAGAGCCAGATAACATTCAACAAACGTTGGTAAAACCCATAGGTGCTTATGATTTAATTAATGACTTAACAAAGACCTTCTCTCACATCTCCTTTTTGGACTTATTGAAAAATTCTCCTGCCCATAGGGCTGCTCTTTTAGAAGCACTAGGTCTAGGTCATTTAATTAACATCACTCCACCTCCCGAAACACAAGTAAACCATATAGACTTTGATATCCACCCTCCAGGGCAGCCAGATAGGGATACCGAGTTTATATTCGACATAAACAAAATGCCAATAGATGCTGAAATTGCACATAGAGGTGATCCGACCTTGCATTTACAGGTGTGGGTTTACAATAATTACGTTAAACATGCAATGGTTGATGATGGGGCAACAGTTAACATTGTCCCCTTCTCTTTCCTTCAAAAGCTAGGATATGGAGAAACAAACTGTTCCACAACAAGAAATACGCTAAGAGGTTATGACAGCCTTAAAGCTACTTCAATTGGGACTATAATATTACCAGTCACCTTAGGACCCAAGAAAATCCTCACCAAGTTTTATATCATAGATCGGGAAACCAACTATAATATGATCCTCGGTCGACCATGGATACATTGCATGAAAGCAATCCCTTCTATGTTATTCCAGGAAATAAGATTCTTACACCTAGGAAAGATATTCATAGTAAAAGGTGACCCAAAACCATTCGACATACACCTAGCAGACCTGAAGAAAAGACCAGGCGTTCACTCTGAGTTTGAACTCCCAAAAACCAACTTAACAAACCAATCGACTCAAAACTGGAAGAAAAATTAATACCTACAACAAAACTAGAAATTATGAACCTAGTCAAGGGCATCCCAGCCCTCAAGGATGAAGCTAATGTTGTAGAAACAATATCATTAGGAACTACTACAAAAATTATCAAATTATTGGAACAAGATCTACCAATTTTCCTACCATTTGATTCCATAGGTATGGGATGTACCCTAGGAGTTGGTTCTCTTCCAACAGAGGAACTTTGCATGGTAGAAGTAACCGAAACAGAAGAAATAGACACAAAGAATGTCCCAACATCCATTTTTCCTAGTAAATATTGGACTCTCCACTTCGATGGAGCTAGATGTCGCTATGGAGCCGGGGTAGGTGTGATCTTCACTTCCCCTGAGGGAAAGATCCTACCTTTTTCTTTTAAGTTAAACTTTGAATGTACAAACAATGATGTTGAGTATGAAGCCCTCCTCCTTGGCCTCATCATAGCCAAAAGGATCGGTGTTAATAACATCAGAGTGTTAGGAGACTCACAATTAGTTACAAACCAAGTCTCTGAAGTATATGAGACTAGAGCTGAGCACTTACAACTCTATAAAACAATGGTATTAGATCTAAGCAAAGGATTTGACTTCATATCCATTGAGGCAATCCCACGAGAATAGAACCTTCTCACAGATTCAATAGCAACCTCAGCTTCACGTTTTACCCCAAGTAATGAGTTGGAAGATACAAGTTTCAAGGTATCACTTCATACTGAACCATTGGTGAAGAAAATATCAACGAACCCTCTTCTAACACATACAACTGAGAATGAGTCTCCTATCTTACATCATGTTGACAGTGATAAAGTCACTCTCGAATATCTAAATGCCTATGTAGAGCTACACCTTGCTCACCGTATAGTTGATCTTTCCCTAATACCACACTCCTCTTCCTACTTTGGAAATCCCACAGTAGAGTCTCCTCCACAAAAGGATCTCGATATCTACGAGATAGAAAATGGAGAAAGCTTGGAACTACCTCCAGCCCCACCTGAATTTGAAGAAGGTAATACTTCTTTGATAGAAGAAACCATTGACATAAACATTGGAATGGAGGAAGAACCAAGAATTTTGAAGTTGGGATCCTCGTTAACTCCGAAAGAAATAGAAATACACACCCAAATCCTCAAAAAACATCAAAAGGATTTTGCATTTAATTATAAAGAAATGACGGGTATCGCACCACAAGTTGCGGTACATAATCTCGTCACTAAACCAGATGCGAAGCCAATTAAATAGAAGTCAAGACCAATGAAGCCAAAAGTGGCTCTCATGGTAAAAGAGGAAGTAGTAAAAATTCTCCAAGTAGGATTCATCAAGCCCATTGACTATTCACAATGGGTGTCTAATATCGTTCCCGTCCTAAAAAAGAATGGGAAGATACACATTTGTATAGATTTTTGGGATATTAACAAAGCTTGTCCCAAGGATGATTTCCCATTACCATCCATTGACGTTATCGTTGATGCAACAACTAGATTTGAACTGTTGTCCCTCATGGATGGGTTCTCAGGGTATAATCAAATTAAAATATCTAAACAAGATCAAGCCAAAACCACATTTATAACTCCCTGGGGAACTTATTGTTATGTTGTCATGCCATTTGGTCTTAAGAATGCCGGCTACGTATCAATGGGAAATGACTTATATATTCCATGATCTTATCCATAAAATTGTGGAATCATATGTGGATGACTTGTTGGCCAAGGCCAAGAAACACTGTGATCATCCGGAAGTGCTCCGTATCATCCTCTCATGACTAATTGAGTATGGTGTCACATTAAACCTAGAGAAGTGCGTGTTTGGTGTAACAGGAGGCAAACTTCTAGGATACATTATATCTTCACGAGGGATTGATGTTGATCTAGCCAAAATATGGGTTGTTCTCAAAATGATCCCACCTTCGATGAGTCTGAATCAGGTCATTTCTTGGGAAACTTGGTGCAATCAAAGGTTCATCCCAGATTTAAGCTTTTCCATTCATCCAATCAACAATCTACTCAAGAAAGATTATAGTGTCGATTGGACTGAAGATTGTAATGAGGCCTTCAAGCAGTTAAGCGCTTCTTGTTATCACCACCCATGCTAATGCCTCCCAAGCCAGACCACCCTTTGATCCTATACTCACGAGCTACTCATGTCTCAGCTAGCCTACATGCTTTGGCTCAAGAAGATGATGACAAATGAGAATGCGTGATCTATTTCATTAGCCAAACATTGCTCGATTATGAAACACATTACACACAGGTAGAGAGAGAATGCCTTGCCATAATTTTTGCAACAAAACATTTGAGACATTACATGTTAAACCAGGAAACAAGGGTCATTGTAAAGACAAACCATTTATGAACATTTCTCACACAAGGATCTTTATCTAAAAAGGTTGGCCGTTTCATAACCCTAATGGGAGAATTTGAGTTAACATTCATAAACCAAAAGTCCGTTAAAGGAAAAATCATTGCAGACTAGTTAGCTGACAATCCACTAGATGGAGGTGAGCTGGTAGATCTAGACTTTCCCGATGAATGTGTATACTTTGTCAAAACCAGACCCCCCATTTCTACATGTCCTTGGTATACTGATATCATCAATTTTATCATGGACCATACATACCCAGGAAAGTGCCACATCACAACAAAGAAGGTGGTTACACATTATTACCACTAAATATGTTGTTTTAGACCAAGTACTCTATCGTAGAGCCTTCGATGGCATGCTTCTAAGATGCGTCGACATAGAAGAATCCAAGAGGATTCTTCATGAATCCCATAGTGGGATATGTGGGGGCCACTTTGGTGGTCACGCCACCACTTGCAAAATACATCGGATGGGCTATTTTTGGCCCACTCTCAAACATGATGTAGTGGAATTTGTACGTAAGTGCCATAAATGCCAAGAATTCTCTCATGAGATTCACATGCCAACACAATCCCTGCAACCAATAGCGACTCCATGGCCCTTCTCCACATGGGGTCTAGACTTGATAGGGAAATTCTCTCCCTCATCAACCGATGGCCATAATTTTATAATCACAACCACAGAATATTTTACCAAATGGGTGGAGGCCATGCCTCTCACCACCGTACCAGGTTCGGTGATTGCCAAATTCATTTTGAACCAAATTATCTACAGGTATGGTGTCCCACAAGTCATTATCTCAGATAATGGCATGTCCTTTAAGAATGATGAGGTTCATGAGCTATGTAGCCAAGATGAACGGCCTCTCTTTACTACCCTCAAGCCAATGGGCAGGCTGAAGCGATAAACAAAATGTTGAAAGCTATTCTCCTCAAAATAGTCAAGGAGAACAAGCAAGATTGGAATTTAAAACTATATCCGGCCTTGTGGGCCCATCGAACCTCAATAAGAACACCAATAGGAGCAACTCCTTTCTCATTGGTATTCAAGGCAAAATCAGTTCTCCCGCTTGAGGTTGAAATACCCGGTCTCCGCATCTCACTACAAGGGATTACGGAAAAAGCTTATAGGGAGGCACGCCTCTCCCAACTAGAAAGCCTAGACGAGGCCAGGTTAAATTCCAAATAGTGGCATAGAGCCTATGCTGACCGGATGTGCCGGTAGTATAACAAAAAGGTCTATGAGTGAGAAATATATGAAGGAGATCTAGTTCTAAGACTAGACAGCCGGATCGATAAGAAAACCGGTGAAGGAAGAAAGTTCCGACCCAAATGGTTGGGCCCATATCGAGTCATGAAAGACTACGGGAATGGTGCATATCTCTTATGCACACTAGAGGGTGAGGAATTCAATGAATCAATCAATTCCTTGCATCTTAAACGGTTTTACGCATGAAGCATCAACACTATTTGTATAATTATATCTACATTACATATTCATTTAGTTAGGTTCATTTTGTTCACTCACTTCGTAAAACTTGGTGATCAAGGGACTTATTCTTAAGCAATTCATTACAAAATTCTGATAGTATTGGCAGGAGCATTCAAATCATACTTCTTCATTTTCATAACATCATCAATTGTTTCAGAATCATTTCATCAATTAAAGCCAGATATGACAAAGTCTTAATGGTAGCCATACCAAGGCTGCGCATGCTTGTTCTCACTTTTGGTTTCTTCCTAGGATAGGTGTCTTGCCTATGGTTTGTTCTAGAAGCTTCATGGTGTCACATCTATCCATGTATATATCTCTTTGGAAATGAGAACATCCTGACATTTTTCTCAAGTAAGTAAGTCAAATATAGATCAAACAGAAAAATTTTACTTTTACACATTTCCTTGCCCTACCAACCTTCGGTGTTGAGCTTGTGTCTCTTACTAGTGACGTAGGGTTGGGAAAGGATGGGAATGCCTTTACTCGCCTGTGCCTTGTCCATGGTGATAAGCCCATGCTTCCTACTAGTAGCATGGGGCAAGGTGTAGGGGGTCCTCTTGACAGTAAACATTGAAGGTCATAAGCAAATAGTTCAAACAAACCTTTAAAATCTTGAGTCAAAAACAAATGAATCAGATGTCCAAAATTCCAAGAGAGTTCAAAACCCTGAAAACCAGATTTTGTCAACCAAGTGGCCATCTACGGATCTAAGTCTGGATAAACTACAAAGCAAGTTGCATTCTAAACTATGGAGTCACTTGAGTAAGATAGGTTTGTAGCATCCTAATTTGGTGCCACCAACTCTTTGTCTATCTCCCATCATTACCATTTCAACACACCTCATAGCTTGTGCCCTTTCTAGCTCTCGGTGGTGAGCCCTCGCATCTTACTAGTTGCGTGGAGTTAGGAGTGGGGCAAGTTCATCTGCTCATCATACCAGCTCATCATCACATTTTGTCAAAACAATATGAAGTACTAGAAAATTGCTTATGAAAACTAAAGTTCAAGATCACAAGTTCATCTGCGTCATCATACATCAGCATCACGAAATACAAAAAGAAAACATTTGTGATATTTGTTCTCCATTGCATACATTCTGAAAAGCATATAAAAACAAATTTTTTAATAAACATCTAGTATACATGTGAAAATGAATCACAAAACTCTAGGTACAAAGAGATCTAGATCCAAAAGGATATATATATATATATAATATATATCAGGTTTCATGTACAATGCCATCATGCACTAGGCATGGTCAAAATGCTCAATGAGCCCGAAAATACAAAATGGTCATATAAACAATCTAGCAAGAGTCACTACAAAAAGAGCCAAGTGGCCTCTCAATCCCTATGGGATCCCTCAGAAGGCGCACGATCACATCTAGGACTCTCACTGCACACTCTAAGAGTGCTCGAGTTCCGAGGATCGCGATCCCAAACAATAGTTGTAGTCTCACTATGAGAACGACTCCTCCTCATCAAGCGCTCTGCAGCCCTATACCCGGCTACCTCGGCACGGAGGGAAGTCACCATCTTGGCCATGTGCCAGACAGGGAAAAAACATCGGTATGCCTACTGGCTGCTTGAAGGCTCCCCTGCATTCATGGATAGCTCAACATGAGTCTTCTCCATGGGGAGCAACAGGGTGTCAGTACATACCCGAAAATCAAGTCTCGCCACTCATCAATAGTCTCTGCAAGAAAAGGAGAAAACAAATTAGAAAATAATCAAAAGGTGAAACCAAGAATGAACAAAAGGAGAGATAGCAACTAAGGCAATTCTAGCTAAAATAAATATCAAAAGAAGAGTGATAACTCACTTGGATCTCTCGGGCCTCCAAGAAGGATCTCTGGGATCCGCACCTGCCACGAGACACCACCGCTGACTGGTGTCCCCTCCTATGTTTGGGGAAACATAGCATCCTGCCACGGACTCACTCATCCTCTCCACCTAGGTCCTGAGAAAGCAACTCCTCTGAGACTAGAGTCACCCTCTCCATGCTCTGCTCTGCCCTCTCGGCCTGTAGGATCTCCTGAGTGTCATGCCACTCGGGATCGCTATCCTCTTCCCCACCCGACTCATTGATCTCCATGTCCTCGGTCTCCTCCTCTGTCTCTCCCCCTGTGAACTCCTCAGACTCGAGTCTATATCAATGGGATCATCACTGCTATGGGTAGGACCGATGGTAATCCAAAGTAAAGGTGCCTGAGGAGCACCGGCTCTCTCGAGCGCATGTACCACCCTCCTGGCTGTAATAGGGATGCCAGGAGTAACAATAGTCCAACCCCGGCCTCTAGGACCTCCCCTAGCCTCCCGAACTGATCTGAAACACTGGCACCACTGGGGAAGCATGTCAATGTAAGCAAGGCCGAACTGCTGAGGCACTCGATCGAAGGGGTGTGTCTCTACCTTCCCCATCCTGTCCACAAGCTACCCTGTAGTAGAGCAAGGAAATCAAAGTAAAGGTCTCCTCTCCCCATACCCTACCATGTCCTGATAAGGAGTGGCCTCCATGTCTGTAGTAGTCAGGGAAGTAACTAGCTGGTGGGGTGCTCTAAGAACTGTCATCCCTGTCCACCTCACGCCCTCACGGCCCCGGATCCTCCACCTCTACGCCTCTCCCATAAGGGATAATGCGCTCATAGACCCAGCTCATAACTAAGGTCGGATGGCTCAATGATTGTCCCTATAATCGAACCACCCTGTATAAGTTGTGATAGGTGGTCCCAAGTATATCGGCTCCCCAGGCATAAATCCAACCATGTGCCTCAATTTGTGCGATGATGGGGGCCCAACAGTAGAGAAAAGTATCCCCTCCCTTGTCCCCGATCAATCTCGAAGCAAGGATGCCCATAATGGCCTAGTGGATCAGAGGGATGGGAAAGCCGGGAATAGAACAGACCTTCACCCCTTCTTCGAACCAGTGGAGACAACTGCGTCTCCCATATAGGTGGCCCACTGAGTCACCTGAGCTCTGGATACTACTTGTATCAAATGAAAGTCTCCTCCCAATAATTGGGACTCCCAAAATGGCGGTAGACATCCTCTAGGGTAATGGTCCACTCACCCCTAACACTTGGAAATCGGAAGGTGTTCCGATCTACATCCCAGTAAGAAAATAAGTCACATAGTATGTGGCTGGCAGGTGCAATGTGGGGGACCCGTGCGATCCTCAATATACCTACCCTCTGGAGAGTATCCTACTTAGCCTGAGAGAGTGCATCTAACACTGCTAGAAGCCAATCACACTCCCTCTCTCGGCTCCATCTAATGTACTCTTCCTTCTTCTACAAAACACCCAAAAACACGCAAAAAGAAGCAAGTTAGTGTCAAGATTGCATTGGAAAAATCATTAAAGCAAGTAGGAATACTAAAAATGCAAAAATAAACTCAAAATAGTGTTGTTTTAACACTCTGTAGAGAGACCTCACCTTACAGGCGGCGGTTCCATGTAACCGCCACCTTAAAAGGCCGTGGTCATAACCACCACCACTGGGTGGCGGTCTGTCCCATGACTACAAACGGGTCACATGCCCTAAAAATGCTTAAAAATGCAAAAATCAACCATTTTAGCTAAAACGAAAGCCTACCCATTAGGCGTCCCCCCTAAGAGACACATTTAAAACTGACATTTCTAAAAATAACCCCCCCACAACAAAGATTTCATCATTTTAACATTTTGGGTGCAAAAATGTTAAATCAAGAAGAACTAACTTGGGATCTCGCGGGTCAGGTTCTGCACTCGCGGAGGCATGATCGCTATCTCAACAAAATGTTTCGACTATACTCTCATTGAAAACCATCACCATGGGTCCTAGAGCTCAAAAACTATCAAATCGACACGCACAAATGAATAGGAAAATAAGCCCGTTTATATATATATATGGTGTTTTGACTCATTTTGAATGCCCCTTTCGTAGGTTTAGAGCACCGATGGAGGTAAGTTCTTATCCCCGTACAAATGGTAAGTCCTCATTTCATACTAATTTAGTATTTATTTTTTGATTTATTTTATCTATCTGCACTTGAGTCTTCTTTCCATTTTGCAGGTAGGGGAACTTGGATGGCAACATTTCGACACATAGGCATGTCAAGTATAATTTCTAGCTTCCCATTTTGGGACCGCCATACTCGGACCCACCGTTTTATGCCTCTTCATGGTTAAAACGCTTCTCGAGGGGGCAATATGTACGTACCCAAAATTGTAGGGTATTGTACCACTGGAATGATGTTACACATGCCCCAATGATGATACAGGTCACCTCACAAGGTGTTCGGAATCCAGAAATCTCACCAAGTGTATGTTAGCATCCCAAGCACCTTGTCTAAGCTTTGTGTACTTCACTTTATCCTCTACCTTTCTTTTTCTAGCTTTTTGACCTTCAGTGATGAAACCACCGCCTTGCCAAGGCGGCGGTCCTATAACCACCACCCTGCTCAGGGTGGCGGTCCTTCACGCGTTTTCCAGCATGTTCCTTTGATCACGACTTATGTAATTTTTCAACATTTACCAGCTTTTCTCAACCGCCTTAGCTCGTATTAATGTTTTATGTTCCCTGGAATAGTGTTTCTTCATTGTTTAATGGTAAAAGAGTTCTAATAGGAATCACCTTTGGGTGAATGTGAAATCTATAAATAGCCATCTTGTTTTCAAGAAAATGGCCCCTCAACTTCTCATTTCCATTGTTTAGTCTTTCAATTTCTTCCTTAGAACACATTTTGTTTTCATGTTTGCATCCATGCTAGTTTTCCTTTACTGTTAGAAGTCATTCGATCTTCTTGCTTCAGTCTTGTTCACTGTTATTCATACAAATTAGTTTAGAGAATAGTAGTGTCATTTGTAGATTGAATCCATTAGAGTTACAGGTTGTGTTCTTCACAGAAGGTAGATTCTAGAATCTCTCGATACACTTGTGTTGTATTCCCACAATAAATCCCACTAGGAATTGCATATGCCAAGCTCTGTCACTTGTGTTGTCCCTCTCCTACTCACATTATATTCGGTCTATATCCAAAGCTGCCATTGTTCAAATACCTTCTTTTGTTGATGCTAGCATATACACACTCTTCTAGATTCACATGAACACGAAGGAATGAGGAGATCATTATGAGGGGACAAAGTCATACACTATTGGATTCGCCACTGTTCTGTAAATTCTAGGTTTTATCTATCAAAGTTCTAGTTAAAACATATCAAATAGAGTAGTGAATTATTTCATTTCAGTTAAATTTCACTTTCGATATTACCAGGGAAGTTGTGGGGATTGATAGTTTCTCAGAAACTATGATTCATTCCTCACTTCTGAGGTAGGATCGAGAGTCTTTCAATTAAGTTAATCAGCTATCTAGTTATTTAGGATAAACTCACAACTGCACAGAAAGTAGCTACACCGAGCTACCTTGCTTGTTTTAATTTTGTTATTAGATTAGTTGTCATTTTTTGAATATATTAGATTAGTTTCTCTTTCAATTCTATTAAAATTCTATCAAAAATACAAAAATAGAGGAATATATATATATATATGTAGATATATCTTGCATAATTAGTTTATTTTGTTTTAGTTAGGTTTATATTGATCTTGTATGACAATCACGGGACCTAGGGAGCCCAGGGAATACGTTTTTGAGCCAATCGTGCCTCAACCAAATCTTGTTGTAGCATTAACTGACATAGACCAAAATCTCAGAATTCAGGTCTTCCGAACAACAACAGACCTACAAGAAATCAGCACACAGCTAAGAGGATTAAACATAGAAGACGACAAAGCACACACATTCTAGTCAAATCAGCCAAATTATAGACTGCCTTGATAGATATCCATATGACTGTAGAAGGACCTAAAAGAGAGCAAACATTTAGTTGTGATCCACTAGTCCCACAACCAGATGCAGGAGACCTCCTCGTTGATATAGACACTAGCTTACGTATCCAAGTTACCAGAACACCTATTAGGTACTCCGAGAAAATCGTGCAACTTCTAGTTCTAAACGTAGAGGCCAAAAAGGCATATAATTACTTGGATACTCGGAATCAGGGATTGAATCTTCATATGACCATAGGAGGTCCACAACAACCACAAACTTACGGTTGTGATCCACAGGTCCCATAACCCAACGGGCCTACAAATCAATCAAGTATTGACACCAGCTTACGAACGCTAGTGTTTAGGTCCTCTCCACTTCCACTAGACATCATCACACAACTATCATTATTAAATGTAGTAGCTAATCAAGCTAAAGATTTCTAGACTAGACTAGAGAATCATCCATAAAACACCAAAAGATCCACTACACATTTAGCCATTCCATTTTCATGACCTTGTCGGAGATATATACGAAGCACCCACAAGTCATCTTCCACATATCCCACAACCCATAGATCGGATCACGGCAGAGCTCGATATTGATTGGAGCTTTCGAGCAACTATCCTCACCGAACGATCTATCACACCAATTCAAGTTAGGAGGGCCTTCTTTGCCTTAGATTCATAGATCCCATTATTGCGTGTTGAAGAAATAAGATTACCTAACTAGTTTATTTGTACCCCACGTGTATTCCATCCCCACCGGCTATCTCGGCATGACCTCGGGAGGTCGGGTGTGAGGAAGAGTTACTTGTAGATTCCCATGCTCGCATGTCACTTTTCCATCGTCAATACCTCTATCCATCTTAGGACTAGACCCTTCATCCAAGACCTAAGTTAGCAACAAATTCAAATCAAGACAATCTAATGCACCTTCCAAACCAAATATTTTGTCAAAACCATCCATAAACGTAGAGTCTAAATCTCCAATCATCACTGAATCTAAATAATCCAACCCCCTCTTCAAACTAAAACCAAGTCACAAATATCCACCTCCTCTTTCGCATCAAAATTTGAATCAAAGGTAACCAAAAAAGCTCATAAGAGAAAAGATATTCTCTTTCCTTCTTCCACTTCCTCCAAATCTAAATCATTTACAATCCACACCACCTCATCTCTAAAAATGTGTATTAGTTCCTATACAGAGGTCCTTCAATGTCTAATACAAGCATCCATAATCACGCTTCCCCCATCAAATCCTTTGACTCACACGGGAAAAATACCATCATGGTTTGATCCTAATATCATTTGTGCTTACCATCGTACCCATTGACATGATACTAAACATTTCAAGGAGCTCTAAACTATCATCCATAATCTCGGTGAAGAAGACAATCTTCTCACCAAAGAATATCTCCTCTTCTTTCTACTATTTCATCAATAACAATCCCACGTTTCCATCCCAATATTCATCTACTATAACTTCTAAATCTCCTCATTCATATAGAATCTTCGTGGAAATTCCTCATCCGAACACTACGTCACCCAAAGGAATTCCTCCTCTCTTTAATAATATTATTCGATTACCACTCATTCTCACTCTCATTATTTTCAATTAGCCCCTCCATATAAACCAAAGGTTATCTTCACTTCCCCCTCTAGCAAGCCTAATCACCCTTCTTCATCAAATGCTAAAGTTTCTATCTTAGCTACCCCATGGCCCGCTGCACGATTGAGCTATTCCACGAAGAACTATGGAAACCACGGAAGACTATAAAATATGCACGTAAAAGGAATAGAATCACGTCATGAAAGAACAAATCCGTGGAAAGTCATTAGAAAAGGAGGATGACCGCGAGACATTGGGAAATCCGTGAGAAGCTTAGAAGAGCCACATATAACTAAAAATATGTCAAGGAAAGAGAAATGTCGTTGAACAAAGGAAAGTGCTGCGTCTGATAAAAGAAACAAGTCGAATATCTAAGAAGAGCCGTGAAATGATAGAATATGGACTAGACAAGGGTTGAAGGTAATCAATTTTATTTAAACATGAACAAGTGAGAGTTGGTTCTCCAAAATTGATGGTGATTTGATTGTCAGGTGATTTTGGCTAAGTATACGACTTGATCTCCACGAAGAACAAAGAAAACTACTATTCCAGCTGCCAACATTTAATGTTTATTGACCTTGGGGAAATATAGTTGAAATTTTCTATGAGAATCTAAGTTTCAAGGAGAAATAAAATATTGAAGAAGAAAACGGATCGCTCATCTGGGTCACGTTGCAAATTCTAAAAAGATGGAAAAATCTTTTTTAGGCACAACTAATAAATTGCTCTTGCACATGCATGGAAAACAGTGTAATCAAGTCGAATATAGAAGAAACAAAATATGGAGTTAGTTGTATGCATTTAATAGTCTATTCTCAGGTGATAGAGTAGGAAGATACATGACACATAAATCGAAGGAAAGGAATGGGTTGATTTAAAATATAGTTTGAACTTGGAGCCATTTTTGGTGTTTCTCAAGTAAGAAAAGAAGTATTTGAGATAAGGAAGAGTTGTTCAAGAGAGATAATATGATGCAATCAAGCTGAGAAAGAGCAATAGAAGAAAAGAGAGAGGAAAGAGGAGAGCAGACCGATGAAACATTGATTTATCAGATGAGAATGGCATCAGGGTGGCAGATTGAATGAGCAAAAGGGATTGATTTAGATGAGAAGAAGAGAGTGAAAAGAAGAACACAGACTCATACAAGAAAAGGTGATCATAATCCATTGTACAAGCAATTGTTGTAACTAGATGATCAAAATTTGCATGTAAATCAAGTCTAAGTTGTAGCTTAGCATTTTCAAGGGGTTGTAGCCTCCTTATGGGTAGGTTCTGAAAAATATTAGTTGTAGCTAATTAAATTAGGGTTGGTTCTCCTTGCAAGTTGGTGCTTGCTAAAATTGCTTTGAGTGGGTGCTCAAAAAAATTTCAAGTAGGTGCTTGAAGTTGTGAAGTATGTGCTTCGCAAGTTGAGTGGGTGCTCAACTGAAAATATTTTAGGATGTGTAATATTCTTGCAAGTCCTTGCTTTGTGTAATATAAGCAATGGTTTTGGTGGGTTTTTCTCCCAAAAGGGTTTCCCATGTTAATCTCTATGCACTGTGTTATTGTGCATGGTATATATATTTTTATTGCTCATAGTTTCAAATCAGACATCACTAAAGGGATTAAATTTGGCATTAAAATAAAAAAATTTAATCTACACTGATTCACCCCTCCTCAGTGGTTTTGATCTCTAACAATTGGTATTAGAGAGATTCCATATATCAAAAGCTTAACATCTTCAAGGAGATCCTCTTATCACAAGCATGGCAAAAATCAGGCACAAGGCGGTTTTTCACTATCAAGATCACCTCTCTTCACTGGAATGAATTATTCATTCTAGAGAATAAGAATAAAAAATACTTGATGTCATTTTGTTTTGATATCTGGGAATACGTTGAGAAAGGATATAATGCTCCAGCTTACATTAATTACTTCTTCAACAGATAAGGTAGAATATGAATGCAACTCAAGAGCAATGAATGTCATTCTATGTGGCCTGACTGAAACATAATTTGTCAAAGTTATGCATTGCACAACAACAAAAGAGATATGGACCAAACTACAGTATCTATGAAGGTGATGAAAATTCAAGCTAGCAAATTTGCATACCTACAGAGCTTAGTTTGAAAATTTGAAGATGAATGATGATGAGAGTATAACAACCTACATGTAGAGAACAAATGAAGTTATAAACATGATCAGAGGACTAGGTGAAAAGTTAGAAGAATCAGTCATTGTTCAGAAAGTTCTGAGATCCCTATCTGGAAAGTATGATTCAAAGGTTTCAGCCATAGAGGAAGCCAAAGACATGAAGACTCTCACGATGGATGAACTGTAGAGCACTCTATCAACATATGAGATGAGGACTATTGGATCCAAAACTACCAAGAAAGAAGTAACATTCAAGGTCAAGAAAGAAACTCAGTCCAATCAAGAATAAGAAGAAGAATTAGCTTCAGGAGATGAATTGGATGATGAAAATATTAAAGCAATGTTTATAAGAAGACTGAAAAGAGGTTTAGGTAAGTATAAAGGAAAACTTCCTTTCAAATGATTTTCATGTGGACAAGTAGGTCATTTTGCTGTAAAATGTCCAAATAAAAATAAATAATCTTAGCTTGAACATGAAGAGGACAATAGGAAAGAAACTGGGTACAAGAAGAAAAATATCAAGAAGAAGTTCTTTAAAAATAAAAGAAACTTCTATTCAAAAGAAGAATCAAGTGATTCGATTCTAGCAACCCAGGAAGATTTGAGAATGAACATGATGAAGAGTCTGAATGTCTATTTATGGCCATGGATGCATATGAAGAGTGCAACTCCAAAGGGAAGAATGCAGCTGACTATGCAGACTTTGATGAAGAAGAAGTTGAAGTGAATCTTGAGGCTGAACTAGTGTGTGCTCTTGAAGAGTTGAGATTGTGCAAGAAAAAGAATCAGAAGATGAGATGCACATTAAAGGATTATGAAGAAAAAATCTACATCTTTGAAGGAAGACAATCTCAAAGAGAAGAAGAAGAGGCTAATGAGCTCAAGGAATTGGAAACACATCTTGAAAAGATTTCAAACTCCTATAAATCAAAGGAGGATGAGTGCAAAAAGATGAACTTAGAACTGGAGAAACCAAAGTGAGATGGGATAAATGAGCGAGAAAAATAAAGGTGTATGAAAAATTGAAAAAGTCTCAAGTGTTTTGACTGATATACTGAGTAGCCAACATGATGCAAATGACAAGTTTGGAATTGGTTTCAAAGTAGAAAGTAAAGAAAACAAGACTGCATCAACCTTTAGGACCTCATTTGCCTGACAAACAAAGAAGTTATCAATGTTGCAAAAAGGACATCTACTCCCATAATCCCTTATGCTATGAGGTACACACACTCATTTTATGGTTACTTATTATTCATGTAATCAGTTTAGACATAAGGCTGCTAAGTGTAGAAAATTCTCTAGAGGCTATAGAAGAAACTTTGGCCCATCTTACACCAGATTGAGCTATAATGATGTCCATCACCATTATCAAAAGAAGAGTCATGTGGTTTCAACAAAAAAACAAGAGTCACCTAAGAAAAAGAAGTGGGTATACATTGCAAAGAAAGATGAGAACAAGAGAAAAGAGTCATGCTCAATAGTACAGACCACATTTCATGTACAAAATGAAGATAAAATCTGGTATCTAGATAGTGGATGCTCAAGCCATATGACAGTGACAAAAGTAAGTTCATTACTTTGTCTAACAATGCATCAGTGTTGTGAGATTTGGTGATAACAACTCAACAAACATAGTTGGGAAAGGAACTCTGAGTTTAGATAATGGAAAAACCATAACTGAAAATGTTTTATATGTTGAAGGTCTTAAACACAATCTGTTGAGTGTAAGTCAAATGTGCAAAAGGGGATACAATGTTATATTCCATGACAAGGGTTGTGATATTATCAATGGTAGGACAGGAAATAAAGTTGTAAAATCCAAGTGGACAAATAACAACATGTATGTTCTCAATGAGATAAACAATGAAAAATTCTTCACAAGTAAGATTGATTATAACTAGCTATGGCACAGAGAGATTGGGGCATGTGAGTTTTGAAAATATAGTAAAATTGAGTATAAAAGGTTTTGTCAGAGATATTCCAAATATTGTGAAACTCACAGATACTCTATGCAAGGTTTATTTACATGAAAAACAAATAAGAATATCATTCAAATCAAAAGAATATTCTACAACTAGACCTTTGGAGTTGATTCATATAGATCTTTGTGGACCCACCATAATTGAAGGTATAAATGGTGAGGTATATTTTATGCTTCTAATAGATGATTACACTAGGATGACATGGGTAGCATGTTTAAAAAAATAAGAAGCTTTATAAAGATTCAAGGCACTGGTAAAGAATGTGAAGAAAAAAAGATCAAATGCCTAAGATCAGAAAGAGGTGGAAAATTCTGGTCCAATGAGTTTGATGAATTTTTTGAAGAACATGGAATTAGAAGACAATTCTTAGTCGTAAGGACACCTCAGAAAAAAGGGGTTATTGAGAGGAAGAACATGACTATTTAGGAGATGGAAAGAACCATGCTAAATGAATCTAAACTCCCAGATAGGTATTGGAGTGAAGCAGTTTACACCGCGGTCTATATTTTGAATTGAGATCAACTAAGAATAAACAGTGAAAAACTCCCTATGAACTGTGGAAGAAGAGACCAACAAATGTAAAGCACATAAGAGTCTTTGGTAGTAAATGCTATATCAAAAGAGATGAAGAAAACTTGGGAAAATTTGACTCTAGGTGTGATGAAGGTATATGTTATATCACATACCTTACAAAATTCCTTACAATCCTTATATAGGGTCTCCCACCATAATCCAACGAGTAGAATCTTACGCGCTGTGGCATCACCGACATAGTGGCCACCTACAATACCACCATGAGATTCTTCCATAATATATATGTGCTCATGTTCTAATACACAATGACATAATACCTCATCTCATCCCAATTTGTACAAGTCACCACTGATTAACATATAAGGTGCGACGCGTATAAAGGTTATCTCTTCTCCAAGGATTTCATTCCTTCTGGTGCCATCCCTGTTCATAGAAAGAAAAGAATGTCCTCTAGTTCTGATGGTGTGCGTTGTAACCTGTATAACTATGCATCTAACATGATATCCTCAATTGCATGTGCTTCTTCTCCTGATTTGTATTCTTGATAGATGATCTGGTCCAAAATTACTTTTTCCTGGTTTTACCACAACTGTGAAATCAAATTCTTGGAATAAGAGCACCCATCGACATATGTGCCCTTGTAAAATAGGTTTATTTACCAAATACTTCAATGCCATGTGATCTGTATAAAATACAAATGATGTATCTAGTAGGTACTAACGAATTTATGCGAGGCATAAATCATTGACAAAGCTTCGCACTCTGTAGTTGTGTAATTATGTTCTGCAGGAGTCAGCTTTCTACTAGTAAAAAAATAGGATGATCTACAATACCTTCTCCAGGTTGAGCCAACACCATGCCAATGGCCATGCCAGAGGTTTTAACATGTACATGAAATGGTTTGTCCCATGAAGGAAAATGTAGAATAGGTGCGGTAGTAAGTTTCTCCTTCAATGTCTTGAATGCATGTTGCTGCTATTATCCCTAGTAGAACATACCTTTTCCTTTCAGTAACTCTTCTAATGGTGTGAAAACTTTGGCATATCCTTTGATAAACTTTATGTAATATCCTGTATGACCCAAAAATCTACGCACCTCACTTTGACTAGTAGGCTTCCTTAGGCCTATAATGATTGTAACCTTTATTGGATCACCTAACAAACCCTCCTTGCAAATTATGTGTGCTAAAAGTATCTAAAACGGTGTAGCAAATATGCACTTCTTGATGTTCAAAGATATACTCAACTATCTACACCATTCAAACATTAAGCACGCTTTATCACAAAGATGATCCTTAACCAATCCATACACCATCCAATCGTCTAAATATACCTATAAGATGTTGTGAATAAATTCCTTGAACGCTTGGACAACTATGCAGAAAATACAATAGGCACATTTTTTAGACCGAAAGGCATTACAGTATAGGAAAAGCTACCCCATTCAGTAGTAAACGTAGTCTTTTCTTGATCCTCCTGGGAAATCCGAACTTGATGATACCCAGATAACCCATCTATAAACGAATATATTTCACGCCCTATAACCCCTTCTAGTATTTCCTCAATGAATGGCGTAGGAAATGGATCAGTTACACATGCAACATTCAGCTCCCTGTAGTCCACACATATCCTAATCCATCCATCCTTCTTGATATTAATCACCACCTGGACTAAACCATTCGGACTCATCGAGTGGCTTGATAATACTAGACTTCAACATTTTATCAATATCTTCTTTGACCTTTTCACGGAAATTAGGGTTCATTATGTAAGGTCTCTTTCTAACTAGGTGTGCACCCTCTTTAAGATTTATCTTCATCTCCCCTAACGATTCATGCATGCCTTTAAGTTCATGGTACCCCCTAGAAACAAGTCCTGTAATCCCTTAGTAACTCTATGATTTTTTCCACTTGAGTCGACCAATAGTATCCAATTATGGCTTCCTTAAGATCGCATATATGTTCCAATATTTACTCACTTTGTCTTCATTGGTTCATGGTAGGCATGCGTGGTCTTATCTACATTGTCCAAGATACCTCACGCCTTCCTATTGAATGGTTTACATCCGTGTTATCCACTTATTTGTCATCCACTAAGTAGACCATTTTTCGTTTCTCTTTCTCAAGGAAGCTCGCTGAAGTAATGTTTCTTCGGCCTATGGTTATTCATCAAGATGCGCTCCGAGTCTTCTTTATCTAAGAAATCCTGAAGGATTTCTTCAAAGATTAACAATATCCCCCATAGTTAAGTGCTTAATAAATTTAAACGCTTCTTCTATCGGAGGCTTTGTAGAGAATAAGTCAAATTTCTGGGCCATTCTTGTAGTTAAATTCTACCAATTTCCAGTTTCTCTATGGAGTTTTGCATATAAATACCAAGCATGCACACAACCTTGTAAAGTGGAGTAAAACCAGTGCACCCATAGTGAAGGTGGTAAAGCTTCTTGCCCTTCTACCTAGAGTCTCTCACACTTTTGAACGTGGTGCTAAACAGGATGATTACCGTGATAAATACTTAGTTGAGTAGGTGCATTTCTCCTGAAGAACCTAGTAGTAAGAGAAATCCTAATTTCATTCCATCCGACAAGATTATCCTTGTGGACCACCCACCAGCGTGTTGCTTGTCCCACGTAGTGTATATGCTAGCATATTTCTTCTTTCTAGTGGGTCTATCCACTTTTCTTCCATGGCGCGCAGGAATACCGTGATACCCCCTTCTTTTGTGTAACGAAGTACCAAGTTGGTACTTATCCTCCCGACATAACGTGGTTTTGTGCCTCGAGGGAATACACTCTTTACTTCACACCCTACCAACTCATAAGTTTTGTGAGCCCAATTATCACAAGAAAAACTTATAGTATCACTAATGCACTATGTATACTCCCATTGAATTAGTCCTTCTTTGGTTGGTTCAATCATTTCTGGATCTTGGATGGCACGTACATAAATCCTATTCAGATCTTCTTCACTTAAGGGCTCAACATAGGGCACAAAATTTCCATCTGTTAAAGGGATAATAACTCTTTCCTCTTTGTTTTCAAAATTGATATAGCCCTTGTTGAACCAAATATCAACATTATTTGCATAGCACCAAGGATGCCCCAACATAGCTAGGAAGCTATCTAAATCTGCCAGCGCTAAAACTTCAAAGTCTCTAGTGAACTTGACTCTTTGTATGGTAATGGATTCATCCTTCAAAACTCTAACAGGAGTGGCCTTAGTCTGATTAGCCATGAATAATACATTAGAGGATGGCTGTAATGGGGGTCTTCCCATTTGTACCCATGCATCCAAGGTAAGAACATTGACTTCCATGCCTATATCAATCAATATATTACTCAATAGCCACCCATCCACAACAACATTCAGAGTGATTTCCTTGTCATAATCTAGGATATGAGGGGGAAGATTCGCATGCAAGATCTACCATCCAGTCTCAGTACTTGCGCGTGGAGTGTTTCCTTTTAACCAACTCCCTAACAATGGAATGATGTTTTCTTGGCGCAACATTTTACACACTTCTCTTAAGTCATCTATATCAGTTTGGACCATCTCTGATGCTTTTTTTTCTCTTTTAAGTATTGTATCTCACCCTAAAGATTCCTTAGAACTTCCATGGTTTCCTGATAAACCTCCTTCTGATAGGCAGGATCTGGGTACCATGCATGAAGAACTTCTTCTTTGGTGATGGTAGGTTTCGCTGCAATGCTTCTTGACACGTGTCACCTCAACGTGGGTCATGATATTCACTTGTAGTGCCCCTGATTCCTCCTCCAACTTAGGAATCCATTGATTTTCAACAGTGCGTTGTATCCTAACCATCCATGTACCTTTGTTTTCTTGTTTATGTTGCTTACTTAGATGCTCATATAAGTCCGGGCACTCCTCATAGCTATGGTTCTTTCCGTAGAAAGAACATGTAATATTATGAGGACATTCGCACCTATAGTGATCAGGAGATCCACATGTATAACACATTCTGCGAGGAAACTCGCCTCTTCCTCCACCATGGCCTCGCCTCCAAATCCACTGTGGTATCCTCAACCTCTTCCATGACCGCCTTCAAAATGCCCTTCATTTCGGTCATAGCACGCCTAATTGTGATCCCGGTCCTGATGCTCATTCTTGCCCTTATCTGAAACTCATGTCTATCGTACACCAATATCTATAGCATCATGGATTTGTCCAATCAGTTGGAAATATTTTGTGTCATGAGTCGTGGACTTGCGAGTTTTACGTAGCTTGAAACATTCTTCCTTATCACACATTGCATCAAAAGGATAGTAGCTAGCATCATGATTCAAATGAAAGATCTCACAGTCTAACAGCAATGAACGTATGGACCTGCGAGGATAACTATCATTGGTGTGTCCCTCCACCTCACAATCTGTACACCAAATCCCTGAGCACGTTTCATGGGCTGAATTCTCCTATAATTTCTCTAATTGTTTTTCCATAGCTACAATATGTCCCTCTAAGAATGGGTGACACCGGTGTCAATACTACCAACCGCCTCGGCATGTAGGGGTTCCTCCAATGCCTCATGTGGATCAGTATATGTTGTATGTGACAGTGTCCTTCTAAATGGGGTAATAAATCTCCAACGAACCATTGTACATGTTGGCTTGCATGTATGCCATAAGAAATCTTTGATAATAGTGTTTTAAACCATGCATCATACTCTCTAACACTTTCAGTAGTGCCTTGCTTAATATCCTTGAGTGCACTTATACTCTTTGCTCAAACTCGGGGATATGAAACTCTTTAAGGAATGCATCCTTTAAAGTCTGTATAATCTACGCAAGTCTGATTAGGGTCAAACTTTACATACCAGGTTGTGTGTGCGCCCTTGTAATATAGTAGAAAATTGGCTTTCTTTACACTCCGAAGCTATGATTCCTTTTACACACCACAATATTTCACACATATGCACATGTTTAGCAGCATCTTCTATGCCCCTATACTCTGGAAGAGGAAGAGACATTTACATTAAAATATTTTGGGGTTGGTATGGACCTTGCCCACTTGATCCGAACCTCCTATGTTTCCCTACCTCTAGAACCTCCGAGATCTACCCGACCCGAGCTACCTATGCCTCCTAATCCCGAACCTGTACCCAGGGTTGGACCAAAAGATGTACTCCCATGCGTCCCAACAAAGTGGAACCAAGAACTGTACCCTTATAGTCTGCAAAGTGTTACTACTCCCAGAAGTTAATCCAAAAATTGGCGTGCTTATATTATGTGCTGATGATACACCTAAAAGGTACTCCCATATAACAACGAATCCATTTTTGTTTCCATCACTACACTTTTTATAAGACTCGCTCCTACTCTCACATTTCCTGAACTAGCTTGTTGACTACTTGTTGTACTAGATGTTGAAAAACCAAATGCAAGGGCAAGGTTATCAGGTGGATTTAGATGCGCGCTCGTGGCCCAGGTAGTCTCTACTGGCGCGCTTTTGTGTGAGGCCAAGGAAGGATCCCTATCATGATGTTCAAGATGGGGGAGTTCCTGATGCTCTAGATCCATGTGTTTGACATGAGCTTCAAACCCTTCATGAGCCATCTCTCTCCTCAACGCCATACTCTCTGCAAGGTTACGCTTCTCCTCTATCTCCCTCTCGCGCACCTCATTATACTTAAGCCACCTTTCCTCTCTCTGTATTTCTACCGCTAGGTCTGCCATCCTTCACCAAACCTGCTCTTTCCCCCGCATGTGGTGAGGTTTAGTTAGCCATTGGTTTACTCTCCATATTCAAAGTTACCATCAAGATCTTGATCGCCAGGTGGAATGCCTTGTAGGTAAGCTCCCCTTGGATATCGTAAAAACTGAAATTCAGCTACTTCTGGACACGAATAAGTGGAAATTGAGTATTCCAAGATATAACTATTCAAGACACCATGAAACCATGTATCCACATCTCGAGTCTAAATCATATTAGCATCATAAAGGGCTTGGAATTCTTCCTGCGTCCAGATAAGTGCGTGATACCTCCAATTCCTCTTAGATGCATAAGCAATCAACCACTCGTAAAATTCTATTGGAAAGATAGTGAAAAATCTCTATATAAAATTTCATAGAAAATTTTTCCACCCACACGCGTGTGTTAAACTTAGATCTAGTGTTGAACTTACGTGCGTATTCTTCCTTCAGATCTTATATCCACTCCTCAACACTTGCTAGAGTTAACGGTACATCTTCATCGTGAACCATCTTGAAAACAACTGAAAAAGAGGTCTCGACAACGGAACCAATGATGCAGCCTAGAATTAACCAAGAACACCCTAGACATAATGGCACATAACTCACCTTAGGCGAGCACTCACTTGAACCGCACAAAGGTGTCATGTCTCTCTTTAGGGTTCTTTGTAGTAGGATGTTAGCATGATGAGGACTTAAAGCTTACGAGATCCATAGCTAATACATCATTCTATAGAGCATGTCAGATCTATCTCTAAGGGAGAATAGAATTAAATATTACCCATGATGAGATAAAAACATACTAGATTTAGATACACATAGAACTAACACTTAGATTCAGCCAATATCCTCCATTATATTCAATGCAATAAGTATACGAAGCTTTGTTACAATAACAGTAGTATGCACGTAACATATTTAGCAACATCATCTCTCTATGTATGCACACACATCTATATTTGTATATCTACTATGCAGTTCACTACACATACACACA
Organism: Taxus wallichiana var. yunnanensis; assembly: GCA_018340775.1. NCBI lineage: Eukaryota > Viridiplantae > Streptophyta > Pinopsida > Cupressales > Taxaceae > Taxus > Taxus wallichiana. The sequence continues at coordinate 144,753,781 of CM031236.1, forward strand.
TATGGTGGGGGCTTTCCCTTCACTTCTTATTCATTCCAAAAATAGGTTGCATGCTATTAATAGCCATGAACCGTGTACAAACATAGCCCCCACATGCAAGTGTGCTAACTATAGACTTCTGTCAGTTAACTACAATGATAATCCTATTCCTATGTTGTATCCATGCAAAGTGCTTTGTATCCGATCCTCCAAAAATACCTAATGCATGGCGCACACATATCTGCCTCATTTGTGTGCTCTGCACGCCATCTCTAAAAATATACCTTCATGAGTGAAAATTCCTAAGTCCCGAAATTTGAAATTCTTCTCTACGCGCATTTTCTCCTTATCTGTTCGTGCCTTTGAATATGGCCTTCTTTCCTGCATGTACTTCTTGTGTGCTTTCTGTCAAGTGTTCTTTGATCAACATAAATCAACCTTCCTAAATGGTTTCCTGAATGAAGAGGTATATATTGAACAACCTGATGGATTTTAACTAATTAAAGATAAGGATTATGTGTTCATGTTGAAGAAAGCTTTGTATGGATTAAAAATCTCCCGAGCTTGAAATACTGCAAATTGGATTCATACCTCATTGAGCAAGGATTCAGAAAAGGTGTTGCTAACAACAATCTCTACATCAAGGAAGAAGGATACCACTTGCTAATTGTCATTGTGTATGTAGATGATATCATATTTGGTGGAGACCATGATAAGATGACATATGAATTTTTGATATGATGAAAGAAGAATTTGAAATGTCTATGCTTGGATATCTTTCATTCTTTTTGGGTTTACAGATTAGTTAAATAGATCAAGGTATATTCATATCCCAGACTAAGTATATCAAGGAGATATCTTTGAAAAGATTCAAAATAGAATCTGCTGGCAGATGATTGGGACACCAATGGAAGTTGGATGCAAGCTGAGAAGAGATGATGAAACACCAAAAGTAGACAAAACATTATACAGATCCATGATAGGTAGTCTACTCTACTCCACCACATCAAGACCAGACATCATGTAGGTAGTAGGATTTGTTAGAATATTTCAAGAAGATCCAAGGGAAACACACCTCAAGGTGGTCAAAATAATTCTAAGATACCTCATGGGCACAATTGAATATGGATTATGGTACTCCAAGAGCAATGAATTCAGCATAAAAGCATATACAGATGCAAATTGGGTAGGAAGTGTTGATGACAGAAAGAGCACAAGTGGCGAGATAATTCTTTGTTGGAAATTGTTTAGTATCCTGGTTGAGAAAGAATTAGTCATCAGTGGCACTATCAACATGTGAAGTAGAGTATATAGTGGCTGAAATGTGTTGTACTCAAGTTCTTTGGATGAAGCAGACATTGGAATAATACAAGGTGAAATCTTAAATTCAAATTCCTTTGTTGTGTGATAGTACAAGTACAATAAGTGTCTCCAAGAACCTAGTGTTCTAGTAAAAAACTAAGCATGTACCTATAAGATATCATTTATTAAGGGAACAAGTGAATGACAGGAAGATCAGTCTAGAATATGTGAGCAGAAAGAGGAAATTTTAGGTATAATTACTAATCCGTTACAAGAGCAATAGTTGAACACCTAAGGAATAAATCGGGGTCATTCATGATCCTACCTAAAAGGAACAATATGAAGATTGTTCCAAGCCACGATCTCGAGATGATAATAGCACACCACATTAGATTTGCAAAACAGAAGAGCTAAAATACCATATATAGAAATCCATCATAATCCATAGTGTTCAATACATTACAATACAATGACTTGAATTATTTAATAAGAAAGATGTACATATAGGAGGAGGGAAGTGAAACTACTACCTAAATCAGTGGTGAAGAACTCCCACTAACGATCTTTACCGGTAGTTAAGTTAACTCCATAAGACTAGTAAGCTAATTCCACATAACTGAGAAGCTAACTCAACATAACTAGTAAGCTAACTCCACACAACTAGTACACCTAAGAAAAATAACCCAACAAGTGTAGGGCTAACACAAGTGTAAGAATTATCCTAATAAATAAATAAAAGGATAAATAATAACCTACACTAACACCCTCCCATAAGAATAGCTTAGGTGGGAAAAAAAGAAGGTGGGTCCCACAACAAGGCCTGATGAGGTACCCACGTATAACAATTGGGAAAATAGACACCGCAAGGTACCCAAAACCAGTACTAACAAAGTAGAGAGAAAATCCCATTGCAAGATATCCCAAGAATCTTGGCTCCAAAACTTGTACAATGCTGAAGAATTTTGGTGCGCATTGTGGTCTGAATCCACTGCTCGATCATAGAACTAAAAATAAGCGATACTAGGCTTCACAAGAATAAATCCATGCAGGAGACCGATGATGGAGTGATGTTAAAAATGCAAAAAAAACACCAAACATAATTTGATCAACTGCTACAAATAGGTGTGCCACAATCCAAGAACAACAAAGGCAATAAGGCAAGGACATAAGATCCAAATAAGTAGGAGTGCCATGATCTAAGAAAAGCCAAGGTAACAAGACAATGACACAAAACCTGAAGAAGCAATATCAACATGTAACAAGGCAAGGAAACGAAACCCAAAGAATCAGTATCAACACCATACCCTCCCATACTATTGAATGGGTAGAGTGACACCACATATCTATATGAGTTGCCAAAATCAACTACTCGAACACTGACAAACTAACACTGGGCTTCACCAGAATAGATCCCCCACAAGAGAGACTATCAACATGCCAAAAAAATGTCAAAATACAGATCCAAAATATCTCAAAAAACAAGAGAGATATAAATGTATACACCCATAGATACAAGAATGCAACACCCAAAAGTTTAGGACGTCGGGCTCAACCGAAATTGCATCCACAAGTGATTACAACACCCTCCCAAATTTGGCACTTTATAATTGAGTGCATGTAAATATTATAATGAGTAACAACAGCTTTTACATTTGAAGCATGTGTATAAATATGTCATCAATGCATATATCTTGAAAAAATACACAATTTCTAAAAATCAATCACCTTAATCGGAGCTACGGATCAAAAGTTATGAGCTCTAGAAGGTTTTGCTATTAAAATAATATTTTAATGCTGATTTTTTAAGGTACACATGACACCCAAATGTCCAAAGGGTAAAAGAGTGCATCCACACGATACAGGGTTGTGACCAAAGCATAAAATCCTGCCCCCAAAACCTAAATGTCCAGAGGGTAAATCATTACATTTGGAGGGTACACACACTATCCAATGGATAAAAGAATGCACTCATAGGGTACACATTTGCATCCTATGGATAAAAGAATGCATCCAAAACGAAAATATCTAGAGGTTAAAAGAATGCATCTGGAAGGTACACGCTTATATCCAATGGATAAAAGAATACACCCAGAGGGTACAGATCTACATCTAGTGGATAAAAGACTGCATCCAAAATAGAAATACCCATAGGGTAAAAGAATGCACCCAGAGGGTACATATCTGCATCCAGTGGATAAAAGACTGCATCCAAAATAGAAATATCTAGAGGGTAAAAGAATGCATCTAGAAGGTACACGCTTATATCCAATGGATAAAATAATGCACCCAAAAAGTACAATTGTGAATACAAACTTTGACTACAAATATCTCTTTTTTGGCACCTATATAAAAAAACAGAGAAAAACCCGAAAAATTCATCGAAAAGCCCATAAAGTGATATAAATTTTGAGTCAAAAAATATGTCTCAGTACATAATTATACTGATTTTTTGAGAAATGTGCCAAAAAACTTAAAAATGTCCAGATTTGACTATCTCAAAACATGGTCGATTTTACAATTAGTTATAGGGTTTTAGCACTTCCAAATCTAATGGCGTATTCCGTTTTGCATCAAACTACATGCTTTGCGAAAAAGTGCTAACAAATTCTGAATACATGAAAATAATAAACCCTTGTTTGCAAGAAAAACTTACATATGGATGTCTACATCATCTATAGCTCTGATACCATGAAAGGAATGATAAGAAGATTCTTCCAAGCCACGATCTCAAATGATAATAGCACACCACATTATATTTGCAAAATAGAATAGCTAAAATACCATATATGTAAATCCATCATAATCCATAATGCTCAATACATTATAATACAATGACTTGAATTATTCAATAAGAAATATGTACATATAGGAGGAGGGAAGTGTAACTACTAACTAAATCAGTGGTGAAGAACTCCCACTAACTGATACTTGTAGTTAAGTTAGCTCCATAAGACTAGTAAGCTAACTCCACATAACTGAGAAGCTAACTCAACATAACTAGTAAGTTAACTCCACACAACTAGTACACCTAAGCAATTTAACCCAAGTGTAGGGCTAACACAAGTGTAAGAAGTATCCTAATAAATAAATAAAAGGATAAATAATAACCTACACTAACACCGCCAACAAGTAGAGGGTGTGCATAAAAGGCAAAGGAGAATTCTCGGGCATTATGAGCTCCTAATATGTGCTAAACTAAGGGGGAGTTAGTCTACTAGCTCAAATCCATCAAAGTATGCATCAGCTCAAGGGGAGCATTGTCGTGGACACACCAAGATATATGGATAAGAAGCATAAGCCTAAGGGAGCTTCTTGAGGTAAGAACATGTTTTATCTAGCTTACCAACATATTCAACTTTATGCGGCCTAGTTGGTCCTTTGTCATTGTTGTCAAAGGGGAGAGTAGCTATTGTCAGAAAAACCTGTTCATATCATACATAAAAGGGGAAAGAAATATAGCTAAAAGAGAGGGAAGCAGATATTAGAAACCAGCTTGTCACATTCAAAAGGGGAGAGATGATGGAACTAGCCAAGTCATATACATAGAGGAGTAAAGTCGAAAACAAAAATTAGGCATGCTAGCATTTTTCCATCAAAAGAATGAAATTGATTTGTGGTATAGAAGCATTTAGGTGTATTAAAGTGTTGCTATCAATGACAAAGGGGGAGATTGTTGGACCTTTTTCAGTGTCATATGTGTTGTCATTGATGTTAGGATGGATTATTTGATGTCAAGTTGCATTGATGGCAAAAGAAGTCAATTGGTAAAGTGAGCATGTGAATAAGATGAAGGTTGATTGGTAGTGTCATCTCATAAATGCTTCAGGAGAATTTTTAAGAGACTTAGTTTTTTTACAAGTCGTAGACATAAAGAGATAGCTTCCATAGTCTTGAAGTAGCCACCGAAGTTTGCATGAATCCGCGTAGCTCTAGAAGAAGCCGCGGAAGCTTAGTGAGTGTTGTGGATAAAGGAATGTAGTCTCCAAAGCTAAAGGAGCTAAAGGATGAGCCATGAGTGAGATTAATGACGTTGTGGATGTAAAGGAAAAGTTGACAGTATAAAGAAGTCAAAAGAAAAGTCGTGAATAAAAGGAAAGATGTGAAGAACCGTGGAAGACTATAAAAGTCGTGAGTAAAAGGAATAGAGTCGCGTACAAAGAACAAATCCATGGAAAGGTGTTGGAAAAGGAGGATGGCCACGAGACATTAGGAAATCCGCGAGAAGCATAGAAAATCATGGATAACTAAAAATCCATCGAGGAAAGATAAATGTCATTGAACAAAGGCATGTGCCGCGATACAAAGAAGAAATTTGGAGGAGCTAAGGAGAGACGTGAAATGATAGAATATGGACTAGACAAGGGTCAAAGGAAATCAATTTGATTCAAACATGAACAAGTGAGAGTTGGTTCTCCAAAATCAATGGTGATTCGATTGTTAGGTGATTGCAACTAAGTATACGACTTGATCTCCATGAAGAATAAAGAAAACTATTGTTCAGCTGCCAGCATTTAATGCTTATTGACCTTGGGGAAATATAGTTGAAATTTTCTATGAGAATCCAAGTTTCAAGGAGAAATAAAATATTGAAGAATAAAACGGCTCACTCATCTGGGTCACGTTGAAAATTCTAAAAAGATGGGAAAATCTATTTTTAGGCACAACTAATAAATTGCTCTGCACATGCATGGAAAATGGTGTAATCAAGCTGAATATAGAAGAAAAAAATCTGGAGTTAGCTATATGCATTTAATAGTCTAAATTCTCAGGTAACAGAGCAGGAAGATACACGACACACAAATTGAAGGAAAGGAATGGGTTGATTTAGAATATAGTTTGAACTTGGAGCCATTTTTGGTGTTGCTCAAGTAAGAAAAGAAGTATTCAAGCTAAGGAAGATCTTTTCAAAAGAGATAATACGATGCAATCAAGATGAGAAAGAGAAATAGAAGAAAAGAGAGAGGAAAGAGGAGAGAGACCGATGAAACATTGATTTATCAGATGAGAATGGCATCAAGGAGGAAGATTGAATGAGAAAAAGGGATTGATTCAGATGAGCAGAAGAGAGTGAAAAGAAGAACACAGACCGATACAAAAAGGTGATCATAATCCATTATACAAGCAATTTTTGTAACTAGATGATCAAAAATTGCATGTAAATCAAGTCTAAGTTGTAGCTTAGCATTTTCAAGGGGTTGTAACCTCCTTGTGGGTAGGTGCCTGCAAAAGATCAATTGTAGCTGATTAAATTAGGGGTTAGTGCTCCTTGCAAGTTGGTGCTTGCTAAATTTGCTGAGTGGGTGCTCAAAAAATCTTTGAGTGGGTGCTTGAAGTTGTGAAGTGGGTGCTTCGCAAGTTGAGTGGGTGCTCAACTGAAAATCTTGTAGGATGTGTAATATTCTTGCAAGTCCTTGCTTTGTGTAATATAAGCAACAATTTTGGTGGGTTTTTCTCCGAAAGGGTTTCCCACGTTAATCTATGTGCACTTTGTGTTATTTTGCATGGCATATGTTTGATTGACTACTCATAGTTTTAAAGCCACACATCATTAAAGGGTTTAAATTTGGCATTAAGATAAAAATTTCTAATCTGCACTGATTCACCCCCACCTTTCAGTGTTTGTGATCTCTAACAAGTCCATCTTCACCATGGATAATGAATTCTCTTCTCTCAAAATGTAACTTTTCTTTGATGAATCTAAGTTTCAGCAAATGGAGGTGATGAAATAATCATCATTCCTCATTTGGATACTCCTATCCGTGTCGCTTATAAGCTCAAATTTGAATGTACTAACAATATGGATTATTATGAAGCCCTCATCTTAGGCCTTGAAACTGCTATCATGCTTGGAATCCAAATCCTTGACATCAACGGTGACTCTCATCTCATCATCAATCAAGTCAAAGGCATCTACCAATTCAAAAATGAAATCCTTCAAAAATATAAGGACATCGTTAACTTCCTTCTTGAGGCCTTTGAATTTTACACTATCTAAACCGCCCCTTGCTCATCTAACCCTTTTTCATACAAAATGGAATCCCACATATCTCATCCCATGTGAAATAGAGGAATCTAATATTTCTATTGTTATCTGCCATCTTGATCAACCATATCATATATATGAGCTTCCTCGTATCAATCATGTCGATACCAATCCATCATATCTTTGGTATTCTCAAATATTTGACTATCTATCTAAATCTATCATCCCCTCTGACCTATCCAAAAATTGGTAGTTATTTCTTTAACGTGTTATCCGCTATATTATCCTTGGTGAAATCCTCTACAAGGGTGGCTTTGATGGCATTTTTCTTTGTTTCCTTAAGTCTCATGAATCCATCGAGCTATCCAAGAAGTCCATAAAGACATCTATTGTGGTCACTTCGGTGGCTTGGATATCTCCAAATGTGTCCTTCGCATGGGTTATTATTGGCCCTCTCTTAATCAATACTACTGTGAATACGTCAAGAAATGCGTCAAATTGTAGCAACATTCCAATCTCATCCACATTCCTAGCCAAGCCTTATATTCAACTCAAGATATTTTTTCTTTTTCATAATGGGGGCTTGACCTCATTGATCTATCCAATCTGAATTCCTCCCAATGTCATCATTCTATCATCATTGTCATAGAGTATTTCATCAAATGGGTGGAATTAATTCCACTCACATCAACTAAAGCCAACCAAGTCATTAACTTCATCTATCGACATATTATTTTTCACTTTAGCATTCCTCACAAAATCATCATGGAAAATGGAAAGTCCTTCAAATAATATATATTAAGAAGCTTCATGACTCATTGAATATTAAGCTTAACTTCTCTTCTCCATACTATCCCCAAGCTAATGGTCAAGCCAAAGTAACTAACAAAACTATTCGTAATATCCATGCTAAGACTATTGATGATTTAGGTTATAATTGGCATCTTCACATCCCTTTCACTCTTTGGGCCTATCGGACCAGTGTCAACACTTCTACGGAACTACTCCTTTCTGTCTCATCTATGGATATGAAGTTTTTCTTCTTCTTGAAATCCAAATCCCATCCTTTTTCATATCTCTTTGCTACTTTGTTTACGACAAAGACTATCGTCAGAATGCCTAACACAACTCGAGTTGTTAGATGAGTGTCAATTTTTTCTCTTTAACATCATCATGTCTACCAAGATCATATCAAACACGCTTATAATAAACATCTTAAGGAACACAACATTAACATTGGTGACCTTGTTCTTAAATAAAATCATAACGTCACTACTCTAGATAGATGGGTCAAGAGCCTATCGTTTAGTGTTTCTTGATGGTATACAAGAAATAGAAGCTCTCAACACCTTGCACTTTTGACCATTCTCTGTTACCATGTATACCAAAGCATATTCCTAGTCACTACCTAAGATATTTATTGCATCATGAGATTCTTCATCTCTCACTGTAATGATTTGGAATTATGTGGTCTACCGTCACTTTCCTATATATGACCTTGAATATGGGCACCATGACTCTACTCATAACATATTACTTATGGACATGTTCCTCCTTCTAGGTGGTATCCATGTAACCATTACATTTTTCACCCACTTATATACTTAATAAAACCATGCTAAGGTTCCATAGGTTCCTCTTTTACATCTCATCATCCCCTCCCCAAATGGTTTACTTGGTTATCCCCGAGTTCTATCCTAAAAGGTCAAAAATACTAGATGCTCCCATCTAAAAAGTTATCATATCCAAAAAAATACTAATCCCTCGAAGGACATATGTTCAAGAAAAACAAAAATTGTAAAAAATTATAGATTGATCCCTCAAAGGATAGCTATCATCCATATTCAATCATGTCGTCTAAAAATTTAAAGTCAAAAAGTAAAAAAATATAAACCTAGACCACTCGCTCGAAGGATGGCTACTATTATATATCATGGCGGTAAAAGGCTTCCCCGCATTTATCATCCTTAAAAATATCAAAAAGAAAAGTCAAATTTCCAAGCATCCATTGAAAGCTTCTGCATCGATCAACTTACCCATCTGCAACAAACTTCCCACGCGAGATCAGGTTTGCACCATATTTCTCAAAGTTGGGGCATAGACCTAGGAATTCCATCTAAGGAGACCATATTTTACCCGTACAAGTTCCATCTTACTTCCTTTCTTATGTCTACATTCATTTTCATGAGCGTTCGCGCCATCATTTCCTCATGACCTTAGGTGTGACTAGTTCTTGTTAGTTATGTCTTAACACTTGTTAATGGTTGTAAGTGCAATGTTCTTTGTTATTCCCTTTTCATGTTTAAATCCAATTCTATTCATGGGAATCCTCTTATTCACATACATTCCTCTCTATGAATGTTGGGGTATTAGTTTAAAGTGGGGATAGCCACTTAGACAACCCCTTGTCTTAAAGATTATTTTTAATAATCTTAATCGGTATTTCACATCCTTGAAAAGAGTGAAGTAGTATAACCACTCACCCATCCTATATAAGTAGGATGATCCCTCACGTGACTATTTACTTGTGATATTGAATTACATGGTGCTATTAAGCATATAGACCATTTGATCTAAGCTCAAGCTACTTATGCAAGTTGTTATACAAGTGAGGTAGAAGTTTGTGATTGTTTACTTGTGAGACCGAGGAGCGAAGTGGAAGTGTTGGGTTAAAGTGTGAAATTCTTAATATAAGACAATGCTTTTCAGTGGATTTTTTCCCTTTGGGTTTCTCCACTTAAATCTGGTGTCTCTTGTCTCATTTACTTTCAGTTCTTTTTATTTACTTTCATTAATGATTTGTTAACTGTTATATGCATATATAAACATCTGGTTAAATGTCTGCACATTATAATCTATAGTCCTCAGATGTTTATTTTTTGATCTATAATTATTCAATTATATGTTCCCACATTTATGTTATCATGGTATCATAGCATTTGATTATGTGTGTGTAGAGCTTGATCTGGATGTTTTTCTGGCATGTAAGAGCAAAGAAACTTAAAGACCGTTTGATCTGTGAAATCCTAAAAATTCAGCCGACAACTTCAAGCTAAATCAGGTGCAAAGTTCTAATTTTCATCCCCAAATTACTTGGATATTGGTCAATTGATTATTTAAATCTTGTCAGAGTTTTTGTATGCTTGATCCTTACTTCTACATCTTGTTTCAATCATTTTCGGTTTAAAATCATTGTCTGTGAGCTTATTTTGAGTTTATAGCCATTAGGGTTATTTTTTGAATCTGGACCCGAAAGATCTCCCTAGATCTAGTTAGTTCAGAGTGTTTAAATCCGTTCCATATTTTTTAATCTTTATTTGTAGCCATATCTAGCTTTTGAGAAGCCTGATCTAATCTTTTTTGCCATCTGGCTTCGTTTTGTCATTTTTACAAAGTTTGGACCAATAAAATTGCTCCAAATAGCTTCTTTGTCCTCTTTTTCATATTTGCAAAGCCGTACCCAGTCGTAGAGTGTCAAGTGGCTTCAATCTAACATATTTTTGTCTTTGTGAAGCTTGGGCCAATCATTTTGTGCCATCTGGCTTTGCCTTATCAGACTTATTTGAATTCTTTTGACTGCAAAGCTTGAGCCAATCATATTGCTCCATCTAGCTTCGCATTTGTAAGTTTTACGAAGCCCAAGCCAATCAAAAAGCTCCATCTTGCTTTGTGGTGTTAGTAATATTGTTTATCTGATTGTCATTTACAATCCATGCAAGCCAATAAAGGATTTACATGTGTCTTTGTGTTGTCAGACTTAGATTATATATTTCTGACATTTGTGAAACTTGAGCCAATAATATTTCTCTAAGTGGCTCCGTATTCCGCTTTGTTAGTCTTATTTTAACTTGTTTCTGACAGTTGTGAAGGGCAGACCAATAAAATAGCTCTAAGTATCTTTTCTGTCACATTTGTAATATTTTTGAAATCCGATCCAATAAAATTACTCCAAGTATCCTTTCTTTTCACATTTGTCATTATTTTGTCAAACTTGCGATAAGCGAGCCATGTAAAAGGCTCCATGTATCTTGGTTGACTTTATCCTTTTTATTTCATTACGAAGTGCGATCCTTTAACATTTGGACACGTATATATCTGTCATTTTTTGGTAGAGTGCGAGCTAATAGAAAAGTGACACTTGTCTTAGTATTTTTAGTGGTGTCAAGTTCTTTGTTTCGCAGTTTGTTAACTTTCCTTTGTACCATAGAATCTCTAATTTTCTTCATTATGTGGATTTTTTTAAGTTTGTGAACTATGAAGTCTAAGCTAATTAAAAATTGACACGTAGTATTTCTTTTTGAACTTTTTAGACTTGCGAAACACTATCTATTTGTTTTTGACACGTATTCTAATTATGTCAGGGTGTTAGTCTTTACTTTGACTCTGCTAATAAAACTGTGACACCTGTCTTATTTTTTTCTAGACCCGAACTTTATTTCAAGTTTGGTTTATAAATTGTTTAAAGCCATTAATTTTTCGACAAGTGAATTATTTGACTTTGAATTTACTATTGCATTATGTTAAAATGTGAAATTTGATCCAATTAATTTAAGACATGTGTATATGGATCTATCTTTTAATTAATTGTCAGTTTGTCTTATTAGTTGCATTTATGAAATGTGAGCTAATTGAAAAGTGACACGTGTATTTACTTATTAGACTTGTTATAGTATTTTGACGTGTGTCTATTTGTCTTTTTTCGCGGTTTCTTGAATTGATTTCAGACTCGAAAGAGCTTTAACTTTAATTTTTAAAGCGTCGTGTCCACTTGAGGATCTATTTTAAAGCCAAAACGTGCCTTTCTTGGTGTTGTTGATCTATGCCATGTGTCACCCCCATATGAGTTGTTTTTAAACTTATTTTATTTGTTAAAGTAGCTTGTTTTGAGCTTGTGTAGCTCATCCTTTAGCTCACTGAGCCGAGTTGTAAAAGAACTCCCGAGCTCCTGTACCTTGACCCCGACTCTAACCTATTAAATCAATCTTAAATTTGACCAAATCAAGTTATTTTTGTCTAAATTCGAGTTGATTGCTTTTCATATAGATATTAAAAAGATTTGTAGCTTGTATTTTGTCTTTGTTTGGATTCCTTGACTTGTTTTTTAAAATTGTAATTGTTTCCATTATCATCTAAGCATTAAAAATGGTCAGTTACTTGATTTTTTCATTGGATAAGTCTCATATTTTAAATGGAACGAACTATAGTATCTAGAGGGTAAGGTTAAAATCTTGTTTCATGGCTAGAAATCTCTGGGATCTTGTGATTGGTATTGAAAAGCATCCCATAGGGAGACAAGCTACCCCTAAAAACCTTAGCTCCTTCTCTTAGAGATCTCAAGAAGCCATGTCCATCCTATTGCAAAGCATTAGAGATGAATTCTTGATGCATATAGGTCATATGGACTCGCCTACAGATGCATGGAAACAATTAGAGACCATGCATGAAGGAAATAGGCTATCTAAAATAATTAAACTAGTTTTAGAGTTGTTTACATCACCCATGAAGGGGGATGAGAAAATTTTCAACTATTTAGCTAAAATTAAGAACATTAAAGCTCAACTAGATGGCTGCAACTGATGAATTATTTCAAGATAAGCTTCTATACTTTATAATCCATATTAACATTAGTGAAAAGTTTAGAAATTTCATTTCAATTCTTAACTCTAAGTATCAAAATGAAAATGATCTTCCTGATCTAGACACCTTGTCTTCTTTGTTGATTCAAGAAGAGAGAGTAATGGAAAATTTTGATTCAAAAGAGACGCCTCTCAAGCCTTGTTCTCTCATAATCATAAGGCAGCCCAAAACAAGTCAAATAATTATTCTAATCAGAATTCTAACATTAAATCTAGATTTAAAGCAAATCATAAGCCTAATCTTGCCAAAAACAATCAAAATTTTAAAGTCAAGTTCAATGGAACTTGCAAAAAGTGTGGCGAATTTGGGCATACAGAGACTGATCGTAGAGTTAAAACTAATAGACCAGTCAAGAATGATCAAAACAAAATTCAAAATCATAAGCAAAAACAAGAAAATATAGTTGAGCAGTTTATTGCCCTGTATACATCCCTTTCAGCTTCAAATGACAATGAGTGGATTCTTGACAGTGGTGCTTCTAGGCACATGACCTGTACTCCTAGTATCCTTTCAGATGTTGTCAATTGTGAGGAAAATATCTATCTAGGAGATAACTCACATTAGATATGAATTCATGGAAATGTTAAGTTGTCAAATGGTGTAATTAAAGATGTCTTGTATGTTCCTAAACTGAAAAAGAATCTTTTGTCTTGCTCTCAGCTAACTAAAGAAAATTGTAAAGTTATTTTGCTACAAGATAAGTGGTATGTCAAAGATAAGGTTAAAAATGTTATTGCTTCTGGAATTCAAAAAAATGGCTTGTATATATTTGATGGCTTTATATCTGAGTCTTGTTTTTCTTCATCTTCTAGGAATGATATTCAACTTTGGCATGAAAGACTTGGGCATGTTAATTTCAAAAGATTGTATGATATGTCTAGACTGAATCTTGTTGTTGGAATTCCTAAGATAAATTCAAATCATGAAACTTGTGAAAGTTTCCTACGTGGTAAGAAACATGCTCAACCTTTTCACAAACATCATGATCCTAACTCCTCTTAGTTATTAGAACTGATTCATAGTGATGTAAGAGGTCCTCTTGAAGTTCCTTCTCTTAGTGGTGCTTTGTATGTTGTTTTCTTTATTGATGATTATTCTAGGATGACTTAGTCTTATTTCATTAAGAAGAAGTCTGATGTCTTAGTTAAATTTCAAGAATTTAAAGCTCTAGTTGAGAATGCTTATAATCTAAAAATTAAAAGAATTAGGACTAATAATGGAGGTGAATATGTCAGCAAATATTTTGATAAGTTTTGTGTGTCATGTGGGATTCAAAGAGAGCTAACTACTCCTTATTCCCCTCAACAAAATGGTATTGTAGAAAGGAAGAATATGATTGTCTTAGAAATGGCTAGGACTATGATTCATGCTTCCAATGTGCCTAAGTTCTTATGGGCTGAAGAAATGAACATTGTTGTGTATATTCTTAATAGAGTTCCTACTAAAGCTCTTTTCCAATCTACTCCTCATGAAGTATGGACAAAGCAAAAACCTGATATCTCTCACCTTAAAATCTTTGGTAGTCCTGCTTCTATCTTCATTCCAAAAGACAAAAGGAAGAAGCTTGATCCAACCTCGTTTTCTTGTATTTTTGTTGGCTATGGCTGTAAAAATAAAGGATTAAGATTTTATGACCCATTCAAGCATGATATTATTGAAAACATAAATGTTCATGTCTTAGAAAGAAATTTCTCTGATGATCCTCATGAACCCTCCTCTGCCACTTTGGACATAGAGCCTAATAATTCTTCCCTCATGGAAACAAAAGTTCAAGAGGATTTTCATCCTAATTTAGATATGATGGAGATTGAGGGGGAATCATCCCAAAATTTCTTGTAACCTAAGGTTCCTAAATGGGCTAAAATTCTCGTTCAAAACTCTTAGCCTAATAATCTTAGAAAGCTAACTAGAAGTCAACATACTTATCATGTCTCAATGAACCTCTATGAGGTAGAACCATAATCCTGTGAAGAAACATCTCAAGAGGATAGATGGATTCAAGCTATGAAGGATGAATACAATTCTTTAATAAAAAATGAAACTTGGGAACTAGTCCCTTCTCCTTCTAAAAGAAGCATTGTAGGATCTAGGTGGTTGTTAAAAATTAAATATAACTCTCTAGGAGAGATTGAAAATTTCAAGGCAAGGCTTGTAGCTCGTGGTTTCACTCATAAACCTGGTGTAGACTATGTTGAGACCTTTTCTTCTATTTCTAAGACGAGCACTATAAGAGTTCTTCTAGCATTAGCTACTCATTATGGGTTGGAGATTCACCAAATGGATGTCAAAAATTAGTTCTTAAATGGTAACTTAAAATAAGAAATCTATATGATTTAGCGTAAAGGTTTTGAAGAACATGGTAAATAACTTTATGTCTGTAAGCTAAAAAGTCTTTGTATGGTCTTAAGCAAGCTCCTAAAGCTTGGTATGATAAAAACAATAGGTTCTTTCAGGAACTTGGTTTTTCTAATTGATGTTCTGATAATGATTTATTTATTAAGTTTGATAACAATCATATTATCATTATTTTTCTCTATGTTGATGATATTTTTATTACTAGCAATGATAGAAATTTAATTTTTAGAATCAAATAAAAGTTAAAACAACATTTTGAAATGACTGATTTAGGTTTATTAAATCATTTTCTTGGCATGATTATATTTCAAGATCATAAGTCTATTGTTGCATCTCAATCTCAATATGCTATGAATTTTCTTAGAATATTTAACATGATTGATTATAAACTGTTGCCATTCCTATTGAATTTGGTGTTAAGTTAGACCCTAAACCAACTTGTGCTAAATTTGATCCTACTCTGTATAGACAGTTAGTTGGTAGTCTAATTTATTTGACCATTACTAGACCTGATATTTCTTATGCAATAGGAGTAGTTTCAAGATTTATGCAAGAAACTTATGAGTCTCATTGGAAAATGGAAAAAATATTTTGAAATATATTAAAGGGACAATAAATTATGGTCTTTTTATTCTTCTTGTAATGATGCACAATTATTTGGTTATTGTGATTCTGATCATGTTGGTGACACTGTAGATAGAAAGTCTACTTTTAGATATCTTTTCAGTGCAGTACCATCACTTGGAGTAGAAATACAAAACCAATAGTGTCTCTCTTCTACTAAGGCAGATTATTATGAAGTGATATGGAAGTTTTCAAGGAAGTTAGTGGCTAAAAAGACTATTGAATGAACTGAACATGGGCATCAAAGGCAGCACTACTCGTTTATGTAACAGCCGAGTTGTATTTATCTTACAAATAATCTACTTCAGCATCAAAGGACCAAGCATATTGAAGTTCATATGCATTTTATTCCGAAAAAAGTCCTAAATGGTGATATTGATCTCAAGTTCTGCTTCTCTTGACCGAAAATCAAGTTGCGCAGATATCTTCACCAAGCCATTGTGTACTATGAAGTTTTGAAATTATTGTGCCTTGTTGGGCCTATCGAGTTTCCATTGAGAGGGAATGTGCATAACAATTCCAACTCTTAACATATGTTGTAAATTTCTAATACTTCCTCCATTTTGTAATAAGTAAATGTGTCATTATAAGTGAAGTTACTTGTAAATCCCAACGAAAAGCTTTAGTTATGGGTATGCCTTGGTTTATAAAAGGCTCCATAATCTAATGTAAGTCTTCATACATAAAGAACTTGTTCTTAAGAATTTATGTATGGGAAGATCATCTGATTTCCCTTATT
The DNA here is from genome assembly GCA_018340775.1 of Taxus wallichiana var. yunnanensis. Classification (NCBI taxonomy): domain Eukaryota; kingdom Viridiplantae; phylum Streptophyta; class Pinopsida; order Cupressales; family Taxaceae; genus Taxus; species Taxus wallichiana. Next base: position 144,770,400 of record CM031236.1, read on the forward strand.
TACATGCTATCCTGAATCATTGTTTCTGATTCAAGGATCTATAAATCCTTTTGTAGAAAAAGGTAAACTTGGCATGTCTATTTTTGTCTTCCCCACTTAACATTAAGGGGGAGTGTTGGGGTATTAATTTCAAGTGGGGATAGCCACTTAGACAACCCCTTATCTTAAAGATTATTTTTAATAATCTTACTCGTATTTCACACCTTGAAAAGAGTGAAGCGGTATAACCGCTCACCCATCCTATATAAGTAGGATGATCCCTCACGGACTGTTTACTTATGATATTGAATTACACGGTACTATTAAGCATATAGACCATTTGATCTAAGCTCAAGATACTTATGTGAGTTGTTATATAGCGAGGCAAAATTATGTGATTGTTTACTTGTGAGACCAAGGAGTGAAGTGGAAGTGCTAGGTTAAAGTGTGAAATTCTTAATATAAGACAATGTTTTTCATTGGAGTTTTTCCATTTGGGTTTCTCCACTTAAATCTAGCATCTCTTGTCTCATTTACTTTTAGTTCTTATTATTTACTTTTATTAATGATTTTTAACCATTATATGCATATATAAACATTTGGTTAAATATATGCACATTATAATCTATAATCCTCAGCTGTTTATTTTGTGGATATATAATTCTTCAATTATATCTTCTTGCATTTGTTCTATCAATGACGGCATGTATTTTATCATATTTTAGTCATCTCATAGAATGTCACATCCTATCTAATTACGTTCTTATCTTTGTATCACCTTGTATTTTTCTATTTACAAAATCTACACTCACCCATATTTGACATCTATCATTCCAATCATGTAATCTATATTATTTCAACTCTAGATCAAATCATGTCATTTCATGTAAAATACTAATCACAAACACATCTACCATGTTGATTTACAAGAAAATTCCAAGCATTGATCCTATCACATGATCGTGTTCCCATCATACATCTCATCATCAACCACCAAATCACAACATCTATCATATCATAATCAAACCATGAAATTAAAACATCACATCTATGATCAAATAGTCATCACATCATTAAACAATCATAAATCATTAAATATACATCACATCACATCTAAAAATAACATCGATTCTATAATGAAATAATCCATATCCAATACATAAGATATCAACACATGATAAATCATGACACAATCATATATATAAATATATATCATCCAAATACATCTATACATCCATGACAAGGTCCTAGAGGTGTTGTATCAAAGTTGATATATCATTAACATTTGTAAACTGTACATTTGATAATCTCAAATCTTGTCATCTTGAGGTGTTAGGAAATAAGAGATAAAATATGCGGAATAATCCCTTACGAATGGCAACATGAGAAACTAATATGCAGAAAATATTACAGATCTCAAATAAAAGTGTAGAATAAATAACACAACACAGAGAGACAAGATTGAATGTGGTTCACCCAATTTGGGCTACATCCACCAAGAATCACTTGCTCAGATTTTATTACAAGCCTCCACTCTCTCAATACAATACTCAGATCCGTTTAGAGCTATGCTCAACAAACTCTACAAAATTCACACCCAAATTCAAAACACATTTGCAATACATTTACTTGTACATCTATCATATGCATAAGACCATATAAATAGAAAAGCGCTTAAGTAGTTTGATACAAAACCATGGGTATCAACACAATGGGAAAAAGACCGAAAAAACAATGGGCCCAAAAACAACCCATAACAGCTTTACACATTACCCATGGGTTAATAAACCACCCATGAAAATTTGCTTGGGACTTCGCCCGAAACCCCTAACCCGCTCACCAATGAGTAGGACCGCTGTAAAATACCCGCGTGTAACACATAGAAGGTGTATGACATTATAACATACAAATAGGCTCCACAAACATAACAATCTCCCACTTAGAGACTAATTTCCATCATGCGCAAGCTTCTCAACCCTTCACTGTCATTTGTGAAGGCCAACCAAAGCTGAACATAGCTTTAGTTTATCCTTGTGACCACCTTGGTCATCATGTCTTCAGGATTCTTGACTGGTATGAATCTTCTCCAACTTCAACTTATCTTCCTCCAAAGTTGTCATGATGAAGTGATATCTCAACTGTATATGCTTCGTCCTAGAGTGGAAAGCAGAGTTCTTAGCTAGGGTATATCACTCGACTATCACTATATAGCTTACATTCCTCCCGCTTATGACCCAACTCCTCAATAAATTTTTGTAGCCAAATAATCTCTTTGCTTGCCTCTCGTGGCAGCAACATAGTCACCTCTGTGGTTGACAAAGCCACTGCCTCCGTAGTCGTGAAATCCACTCATTGCTGTCCCACCTACAAGTGTAAATATAACCTATTGTGCTCCTCCCGCTGTCTACATCTCCACCATGTCTCTGAATCTACATAACCACGTAAAGTGGTGTCTCGATTCTATCAGTAGCACAAAACTGTCCGTGGTCCCTCTCAAATACCGAAGGATCCACTTTATCTGTTTGCCAATGCTCTTTACTTGGATCATTCATAAATCTACTCACGACTCCCACCGCATGGGCAATATCAGGCCTATTGCATACCATAGCATACATCAAACTACCAACTACCGATGAGTAAGGTACCTTTGACATTTGGTTTCTTTTTTCTCTCCGTCTTGGGACACTTTGCTCCTTTGATAACTTGAAGTGGCTCGCCAAAGGAGTCCCAACCGGTTTAGCATTCTGCATATTAAACCTCTCCAAGACCTTTTAATGTACTCTTCCCGAGATAAAGTCAAACTTCTGCTTCCTTCATATCCCGAGATATCCTCATACCAAGGATTTGTTTGGTCGCACCCAAATCCTTCATAGAAAATGATTCACTTAGTCAGCTTCTTGAGTACTTTTATTTCTGGATGTTTTTACCTCGCAACCAAAGATGTCATCAACATACAAACACAGGATAATATAACTTCCATCCTCAAATTTCTTTGTATACACACAATAGTCGAATGGCATCCGATATAACCTTTCTCCATCATGAAGCTATCAAACTTCGTATACCATTGACGTGGAGCTTGTTTCGTGCCATACAAGATTTTCTTCAGCTTTGAAAACCATCTCCTCTTTACCTTTGACCTCATAGCCCTCTCGGTTGATGCATATATAGTTCCTCCTCCAAATCACCATGGAGAAATGTAGTCTTTACATCAAGTCGTTCTAAGGGCAAGTCTTCTCTTGAACTTATTCCTAGAACAGCTTCTAATAGAAGTCATTTTTACTACAGGAGAAAAATATCATCAAAATCTATACCTTGTTTCTGTGCAAACCCCTTGACCACCAACCGGGCCTTATATATTTTCTTTCCTCCTTCTTCGTCTTTAACTCTATACACCCACTTGTTCTGCAATGCTCTTTTGCCTTCTGGTAGCTTCACCAAATCCCAAGTTTGGTTCTCCATGAGAGACTTATGCTCCTCATCCATGGCTTGCTCCCACTTCTTACTGGCATCTACCTGCATTGCTTCATCAAAGCTCTCTGGCTCTCCACTATCAGTGAGTAATAAATAATAAAGAGAAGGAGAAAAACATTCAGGTTCTTTTCTTACCCTAGAAGACCTCCTCACTGTAGGAGTTTGGGGTTCCTGTTGAGTAGGTTCTTGAACTGATTCATGGGTCACTTTCCCATCTGGAAGATCCTCTACCACTACATATTCTTTCTTGGATTCTTCCTGTTTTCCTGTAACTGTTGCTTATACATGAATTTCTCATTAAAGACCACATCCCTAGACCGAATGATTTTCTTGTCCTTAATACTCCAACATTTAAACCCAAAGTCATCACCACCATAACCAATGAAAGTACATTTTTCTGATTTAGCCTCTAGCTTAGTCCTATCATCCTTGTCTATATGAACAAACACCTCACATCCAAAGAATCTAAGAAATGAATAATCAACTTTCTTACCATACCATGCCTCCTCAGGTATGCCTCCATCCAAGGCACTTGAGGGTCCTCTATTTATCAAGTACACAGCTGTGCTCACCGCTTCAGAGAAAAGAAAGAGGCAGTCCTGCATGTAACCTCATGCTCCTAGCACATTCCATTATTGTTCTGTTCATCCTTTCTGATACCCCATTCTACTTGTGGAGTTCCTGGAACCATCTTTTGCCTGTGGATTCCATTCTTAGAACAATAATCATTAAATTCATTGCTGCAATACTCCCCTCCATTATCTGACCTGAGACATTTTAGCTTAAGATTTGTTTCATTCTCTACCAAGGCTTTCCATTTAACAAAAGTGTCAAATACATCAGATTTGTTTCTAATACAATAAACCTAAACTTTCCTTGTTGCATCATCAATAAAAGTAACATAATAACTTGAACCCCCAAGAGATGATACCTGAGCCGACCCCCACACATCAAAATGTACCAGCTCTAACTTACTCTCTTTCTTCGTAGGTCCAACCTTGAGAAACCTTACTCGCTTCTATTTCCCATATATGCAGTTCTCACAGAAATCCAAACCTATTTCTGTATATCTAGGAAAATTCTTCTTTATGATGTTCATGCCCTTATGGCTCATATGACTGAGCCTATAGTGCCATAATGTTGTATCTACATCTGAAGCCACAAGATTACAATCATTAGTACTATTAGTGGTTAAATACAAGGTTCCAACCTTCTTACCTCTTGCCACCACAAGAGCACCCTTGGTAACCTTCCAAGAGTCAGCTGTAAATATCACAGTACAACCATCACTTCCCAATTGCCCCGCCGATATCAAATTTCTCCTTAATGTAGGCACATGTCTGACATCCTTCAATAGCCATGTATTCCCATTCTGCATCTTAACCTGAACATAACCTTTTCCAACTATACTGCAAGGCTCATCATCACCAAGAAAATAATGCCCAAAATCCCCAACATAATCAACAAAATAATGCCTATGTGGAGTAGCATGAAAAGAAGCCCCTGAATCTAAAACCCAAGATTCAATAATATTATGCAAAGAAAGAATCAAAGCATCCTGACATACATTACCCGATGCCACATTTGCCTCCTTGTTTTCTTCCTATTGTTTCTTCTTGTCCCGAAGCTCCCAACAATCCTTCTTTGCATGCCCAGACTTTCCACAGCTTCCAAAGATACAATCTTGTTCTTGGATTTTGACCTTGCCTTACGATCTTTTGATTTTCCACAGCTTCCTCTATTCTTCTGTCTCCCTCTAGTTTCCACTGTCAAAGCATTCCCTGAAGTAGAAGATTCCCTGGAGCTTTTTCTTCACATTTCCTCTCTTAGAATCACCCCTACAACATCCTCAAACTTCAACTTCGAGTTAGCTGGAACCGAGTTACTTACCGCCATTACCAGGCTATTCCAACTCTCAGGTAAAGAGCACAAAATTAATAAAGCCCTAACTTCTTCATCAAATTCTATTGTAACCAAATCTAGCATATTCACAACCATATTGAAATCATTTAAATGATATGCTACTGAACTATTCTCAGACATCTTCATATTAAACAACTTTTTCATTAAAAATATCTTGTTAGAGGCAGAGGGTTTTTCATACAACTTCCCTAATGCATCCATTAGATCTTTTGTAGTCTTTTCCTTTGAAACATTAAATAATACCGAAGATGCAAGACACAGCTGGATTGTCCCAAGTGCCTTCCTATCCAGCAAATCCCATTCCGCATCTATCATACTCAAGGGTTTGTTCACCTTCTCAGATAGTGGAGTATAAAGATCCTTTTGATAAAGGTAATCTTCCATCTGCATCTTCCAAAGACTGAAATTATGCCCATTGAATTTATCAACCCTAGATCTTCCTTCATCTACCATAGCTCCCACTCAAGCTAAAAACTTTCCCTGCGATTCAACACTTCAGCAAACTAAACCAGGCTCTAATACCAATTGTTAGGAAATAAGAGATAAAATATGCGGAATAATCCCTTACAGAATCGCAACAATAGAAACTAATATGCAGAAAATATTACAGATCTCAAATAAAAGTGCAGAATAAATAACACAACACAGAGAGACAAGATTTAACGTGGTTCACCCAATTTGGGCTACATCCACCAAGAATCACTTGCTCATATTTTATTACAAGCCTCCACTCTCTCAATACAATACCCAGATCCGTTTGGAGCTATGCTCAACAAACTCTATAGAATTCACACCCGAATTCAAAACACATTTGCAATACATTTACTTGTACATCTATCATATGCATAAGACCATATAAATAGACAACTGCTTAAGCAGTTTGATACAAAATGTGGGTATCAAAACAATGGGCAAAAGACCAAAAAAACCATGGGCCCAAAAACAACCCATAACGGTTACCCATTACCCATGGGTTGATAAACCACCCATGTAAAAATACCTGAGTGTAACACATAGAAGGTGTACGACATTCTAACATGCAAATAGGCTCCACAAACATAACATGAGGTAGGTGCCTCTACATCTATCTAGATATCATAGCCTCTAAAGCAAGGTTTAGATCTCACCTCATGTGTACCACCATGTTCGTACTCCCAGAGCATGTGTCTATCGTTCTCGCGCCCCATACTCCCCATCACTTTGCTAGATACATTATGTATCTCGACACTCATGGAAACCTATATGTCATAATGCACTCATAATAGCACTCCTCCATTGCTAGTGCCTTATACTACTCTAAAGGAACAATACTTGGTAGTGTCATCTGTCTAGCTCCTTGTGAAGCCACTGGTTCCTCTTTCTCAGAATCTACTGCTACTGTCAATCTGAGTTCTCTAAATCTAGCCTGATATGCCTCCCTCTGATACTAGTATCTATCATTCTACTAGATGTCTAGGTCACTCTGCTGGTCTAATCTTATCACCTCCTACCACACTACCTCTCTCTCCTGGTGCATTGTATTTCTCTTCCGACGGTTACATCCTACTCCACACGTAGGTGATTTATCTTCAATACCTCCCCATCTCTACCCTAATCTCCTCTAGGTGCTACATCTTCCTCTCCTACTGGTCCCGCTTATCTTCCTCCTCATCTAGTCTCGACTTAGCTCTCTCCTCCATCGTCGTAGGGCTCAACAGTCCCTCTCTCGCTTTGTCTTTCCTATTTTTGATAGGGTCCTCGGTACTATCTGGATAACCCTAAAATTATACATCAAGCATGGAAACTGTACCACCTCCACCATCTCGAGCCTCCATATACGAACCCATTTGATACTCCTCATCCCCACTAACTTTATATTTGCTCCAAGCCATATGAGAAAATTGTGATATGGTTTCCATGTGATCTCGATTAACATCTAACTCCACCAGTCTATCTTCATACCAATCCTCCCCAATCTCTCCTCAATCTCTATGATCTTGGTTAGCTCTCTACGTCATGGATCCTTCTAATAGCTCAATATGATCCCATGTTATCCATGGAATCCCTAGTGGCCTGGCTAATCATTGCAATGTGCTCATACGCCTAAAAATGTAGTAAAAATATGACATCTCGATATTGATATCCCTTATGTCGCATACATCCAAAGCTCATGGTATACCTTAGCCAATAGTGTTATACCAAATGAAAAGACTCTCCTATGCTCTACAATATCTCGAAAGCACTCTCACCAATGCCCATGGGAATCTAGCCCCACTGAATATAATAGAGTGTAGCTCAAAATGGCCATCATCACTAGGCATTTCAATTAGCTCCTAGCTATCCTTGGCTCATACATAGTCTCTATGTGAAAATACCCATATAAAATGGTGATCTATGGGGCATGGGCTACAAATAACTATGTCAAGATACCTAGAATCCTCTAAGATTTGATCATCACTATAGGCTCCCCTATATTAGTATCCTCAATATGTGGTATACATCCTCAATTATGACCAATATCATCCACACATCCCATCTCTCTATTAGTTTAATATACAAATCCACATCTTGTGGATTCCTCGATAGTGTCGAATCCACCTAACCCCACTACAACGAAGTGATCCCACTCTACATCTTTCCCGAAGATACAAAGTTTCTCTGGACAGTAAAACCCATCAAACAACCAATCATTAGCATCCTCGCATAATTCAATCTCTCATCAAAATCAAAATCGACACATCTAATTTCAGCCAACACCGACCCAAGATAGTTCGATGTCGCCTAAACTTGGGTCATCACCCTAAGAGGCCCAATTGACAAATGACCATGACCATTCACCATCGAGTTCCCTTGGTGGCAACCTCAAAAACTAGAAAAATGCATAAAAATAATTAAATAATTAAATAAATTAAAAAATAGGCTCGGGATTAGGCGCTTACCATCTTTTGTGTCCTTTGGTGCTTCCTCGATGCTCGCCAACCTCCATTTATCTTAAATATCAAAATTTTCTTTTTCTCAAGAGCTCTCAATCGTCAACTTCATACAAGACAAATTAGCTTATTCGAATGACTTGGGTCCTTATATAGCCCATCGACCATGGTTTCCGCTGACCCCTTTGGGTTACCAATGCCTAACCCTAGTCACCGCCAACCCTATCGTTGCCATCGACCCAATCTTATTTTCTAAACATTAAATTATCTTTTCTTCCACTCTTGAATTATGTTTTGTTCATGACACACTTTATTTGTTCCACCGAGGGCACCATCTTTCCTCCTAAGCCCACCATTGTGGCCATTTATTATCTTCATCCCACCCACACACATCTTTCCAATTCCTCATGTAGTAAGGATATCGCATCTACTTTTTCCCCACATTTTTATCACGACCATTTTCTCATTTGTTTGTGCATATTTTATGTCCGCTTTGACATATTGGTCCCACGACTTTGTATGTCCATTCGAGAGGATTTCCATTGGAATCCCTCCATATCGCAGTTGATTTATTTTGACTCACGTGTCTATAGGACGTTTCCATCATCCCCATTGAGGTCATACTTTGTTCCCTACCAAATTTATTCTAAAATCACCCCCATATTTTTCTTTATTTTTAGTTTTTATTTCTCCTCGCAAGGCATCTTATTTCATCCTCTTCTAATTATTCTCCTTTCCAGGTCTCTTTATTCCTTCACCCATTCTCTTTCATACTTGTGACTGATTCCTTTTCATATCATCAATCCCTAGTTTGAGGGGAATAACCTCATCGATCATCTTTCATCACTTCTCATTTTTGTCTCACGAGTTTCCCAATGCAAAGTACTTGACAAAAAGGGGCAAATGTAGACACCAATTTTTGTGTCCCTTGTCCCTCATCTTGTGTTTACTCCCTATCGTCATTATTTCACATACATACCTCTCTTCCCATTCAAATTCCTCTTTCCCTCCTAAATTGAATTTATCCATTTAAATAATTATTTCTCCATCCTTAATCCCATCCTAATCATCATTAGTTAATATTCCCTAAGAATCCACAATCATCCTTAATTAATCCTAAACCTTAATTTAATTCATTTATTCTCCCTAAATCCTCCATTTTATCCTCCCTAGGCCCTCATTTAATAATTTGATCTTCCCATTTCCTTTATTTAATATTTTCCACCTCCCACCTACCCATTTATCCATCCTAAGAAACCCTAACTCATCTTTATCTCTCAAAACCCTAATCCCACCTCATATGGCCTCATTGCCTTGATCTCACCATTATTCCATAGCCCAAATAGACGATGCCTCCGAATCGCCGGTGACCCATCTAGGTCATGTTGACCCTATAAATATTGCCATACCCATATCTTTTCGGTGATACAATTTTAGAGAATTCAAGCCTTCTTGCAACCTTGCCTTCATTTCTTGCTTATCTTTACAACATACACCCCCATCTTGGAGATATTGTGTTTCACTCTTGAAGATTTGGAGTCATTTTTTCTCTCTTGCATCTATCATTTCCACTTCATCAATCTTCCTCATCGCTCTTTTGTAGGTTCGAATCATTCGTAATCCTTATCTCTACCCTTTGCCATCTCATCCCCATCTACAAATCATCCTTATCACCCATCTCTTTCCATCAAACCCCAAATCACTCCGGTCACCGTTGACCCTATTTGGTCATTATTATTAATATTATTTAATTCGATTTCTATCACTCAAGTTACTAGTCACCTCCTTTCGATCCCATGACCTTTTACATCACCAATATTTCCATTCTAGACACTTGCCCTTAGATCCATACTTCCTCAAATCCATTCGTCATTGATCGAACCATTCACCTTCAACCCTATTAAGAAGTTCTCATCTTTCCTTAATTCTCTTGCATCCTTTCTATTAAATCCAGATCTAGGTCCTCTTGTAGTGTTCATGTTTCAATTCAACATTATCCACAGCTCACATCAACTTCTAATCAAGGTTCGTAGAGGCTTTCGAGATCTATTTTCTGAATTTTCCTCCTACACTTCCCCGGTCACCATTGAGTATCCTCTGAGGTCTCGGGTTGTCGCGACCCATCCAGGTTTGATTTTATTTTTATTTGCTTAGATCATATATGGACTTAATCCTTTGCATTTTAGTCTCCATTTTATCTCAAATTATGATACATCCAATTTATCAATCATTACTTTTTTATATTTTATCTAAAACGTGGGTTTACATCCATCCTATGAAGTTTTTAGTTCTCGAGACCAACATTTTCGGAAACCCACCCATCTATCTACTAATCCATTTTTTTTGAGTTTATCTTTCTTGTGCAAGAAATATAGCTTGCTACGAGGAGTTATCTTTTGCACTGTATCTATTGGCATCTCATCTAAAGGTACCATAAACCTTCTCATATTTGGATTTACTTATTCTCTTTACTACTCTTTCACTAATTTGAAGCAAAAATGAGGAAATTTGGTCAACAAATCATCCCCCTTATCAACCACCTCCGCAAACACCTACTCATCCTCAATCATATCAATCCCATCCACAACCTCACCCATCCACTTCTTATATCCCACAACCTCATCCATCAGTCTCTCATCCCCATACATCTAATGACCATATTCACGCTTTACTAAGTAGAATGGTCAGTCTCAAAGCTGCTACTTTGGGGTCTAAAATCACCTTCTCTTACAAACAGATCTACAATGATCCCATCAAACCTTAGGTTCCTATCGAACCTTATCATCCACGCTGGGAACTTCCTTAAATTTCGATGTTTAACAAGTAAGGAGGATCCACATCATCACCTTTATGCCTTTAGGCATGTATGTTACCTTAGTGCTCACGACTAAGATCTTATGCTACGTATTTTCCCTATGTCCTTGGTTGGATCTTCTTTGTCTTGGTATAATGACATACCCCAAAAATATCTATTATCCTTCACCCAACTTACAAAACCATTCTTAGAGAACTTTTCTATTAACATTATATGTAAAATTACCATTATAGATTTTTATGCCTTTAAACAATTTGATGATGATATCACATATTTTTTCACCAAGTGGCATGGCATAATTAATCAATTGTCCTTATATCTTCCACATATTGAGATAATCAAACTATTTTTGTGGTCATGTGCAAAGCATATTTCATCAAATCTTCATATCCAATCCTTCCAAACTTTTGAGGAGGCATTCACCATGGCTTGTAAACTTGAACTTCATACCCTTGAGAAAGGTCATGTCAAACTCCGATCCAACAAACCAAAATACAAATTCACTAAGTCATCTAATCATAGTTACAAATATAAAAATGAATCCAACATCATCATAGTCAAATATTCTTCTGAATCTACTTCCCACATGGAGACTCCACAAAGATCTCTTATATCAACTCCCAATTATACCCCCAGGGAATCCTATAGTTCAATTTTTGACAAGCTAATGGTTGTGCATCTCATCCAACTTCCCCTATCCGACCCATTGATGAATCTTGACCTAAACACACATGGTATCATGAGGATCACCGTTGTAAATACCACCACGTTCTTGGTCATGAAATTGAAAAGTTCTACACCTTCAAAGATCTTATACAACAGTTCATAGATCATGGTGACATTTAATTGGATAACCCTAATGCACCTTTTAATAAACCCCAATATGTCTTCAAACAACCCTTCCCTAACCATCCACCAAATAATCAAACTACTCCTCCTACATCTCAAGCACCCAATGCCCATACAATCAACACTCTAAGCCAAGAATTGACATCATCACCTACACCCACCATTCCTTCATCTACTACACCCATGTCTATTTTTATCTCTCCTCCCCCATCTATAGTCTTGTTTGCATCCACACCTACTTCAACATCCATCATAGTTACATCTACTATTCCACCCGCACCTACTTCCATCACATCTACTTCCTCATCTGTATCTACACCTACTACACCAATTACATCTAGTTTCTTCCCCATATCTATCCCAACATCTATCAACACATCTTCCTCACATATACCTACATTTATATCCCCTTCAATATTTGTACCTACATCAACATCTGAATACACCAAACATATATCTCCCTCTCATATAATCACAAACAATCCCCCCATCTCATCCATGCCTTCAACAACTCCCACATCAACATCTCTAAAATCCTCGAATCCATGACTTCTTCCAATCTTATCAAGCCTCTTATCCAAACACCACCTTCATCTTCAACCCCCACATCCTCATTAAAAATGTTCATCCAAATCATCCAATTCTACCTCTAAGGACCATCCCCTGTAGAAATCATTTTTATTCCCACTAAAGGAAAACCTTCATAATAAAAATCCAAAAACCTTTGCGTCCCTACTCGTAAATATCTCACTAACCCACATAAAATTTTTGAGCTACCTCCTTCTAAACCATATCACTCGAGAAACCCAAAGTGTCTCATAATCAATCATAGGAGCACCTCCATCCATTTTGGGGTCGGGCCCTTCATCTAAATCCCCTATCATCAATAAATCAGAATCAAGACCACCTATTCCTCTCCTAAATCTAAATCAGAATCACAACTATCCACACCTTCTTTAAAACCAAATCGAATCCAAGGCATCGCAAATCCTCATGAAATTAAAACACCTCTCTTACCCTCATCTACCATTTTGAAACCTGATTTATCTATAATTCACATAACATCTTCTTCAAAAAATCACATTGGTTCTTATTCATAAATCCTTCAATGTCTCATTCAAGCCTATAAAATCACCCTTCCCCCATAAAATATTTCAATTCATGTGGGTGGAAACCCACGTGCTTTGATTCTAAGTATATTATTGCTTAACATTGTACACATGGAAATGATACTAAACATTATAGGGTGCTTCAAACCCTCATCCACCATCTTATAGAAGAAGAATATCTCCTCATCGAATAAGATCATCCTCTTCCATCTACTAGTTCACATGCATCCAATCACAATACAAAAATAAAATCCTCATCCCTAAAGACTTCTAAATCCTCTTCTTCATCTAAAAATTTCATAGTGATCCTCCCTCTAAGCACTACTTCCAAAGAAGGTCCACCTCTATTTATTGATGTTGTTCATATCGCTACATGCTCTCACCCTCATGATTCTTAACCACCTACTCAACCTAATATTAAATTTGTGGTAATCACTCCATCTAGTGATCCCACTCCTTCATCTTCTTCAAAATCCAAGGTATCCATCTTAGTTGCCCCATATACCCAACAACCTGTTGCGATTGAAAAAATTATTGTGAATCAACTCCATCAAGCCCCTATTAAGATGTCACTTTATGAGCTCATCCAAAGCTCCCCTAATCATAGAAAATCTCTCATTGAATATCTGCAACATATCTCTATCACCAAAACAAGACTCAACCTTTTGTGGCCCTTTTTAGGGCACTCACATCTTATGTCGCCATCTCTTTTGATGATTTTAAAATTCCTGATATCTCACTTGAAGATCATGATCTCCCTCTTTTTATCATTGTTTGCATCAATGATACATTCATCTGATGTTCAATGATAGAAAATGGAGCTAGCATTAACATCATATCATCCCATACCTTTGATCAACTCAAGCTTTGCAACTCCGTTGTCTCTCAATCACATGTGGTCCTTTGTGCCCTTAACGGTGTTATTTCCCCCGCTTTGGGAATAGTTATCCTTCCCATTTGTGTCGGTGAAATACTCCTCCATGATCTCTTTTACATCATAGAGGGGGAGTTTTAGTATAATATCTTACTTGGATGACCATGGATCCACGCCATGCATTGTGTCCCTTCTACTCTCCATCATTGCATCAAATATGAGCATGAGGGGAAAATCCTAACACTCCTCGTAGACCTTCCTCTATTTAAAGCATGTCACATGACCTATCAACCAAATGATGTGCTTATCCCTAAATAAGAATCATTTGAAGAATATACTAGCTCATTTTTCCCTGCATTTAAGCTACCTAATGTTGATTCTATTGAGAATTTCATGCAATGTATTTCATTGGAGGACTATCGACTCATCACTCTTAATGCTATTCCCAAACTCAATCAATTTGGTAGACCCTATAAAGCACCTATGGAGCAACTAAATATCAAGGACATCATTTCATTTTGTCTTCGCCACTTACAAACCAATCTCATCTATGGTGGGATCAATCAACCTTCGCCTCTTGTTTCAATGCTCAACCTCACACCAAGCCATACACCAATGGCTTTGATTTCCTCTATAATAAATATTTTTCCTACACTTACCTCCATCATTGCACATGGAAAGGATTTGGTATGGGGTGTTATGAACAAGGTATGTATGATCTTATCATCGACCAATATTATAAACCCCATAAGAAGTGGACCAGTTTACAAAGAACAACCCACCAACTCTCTTGCACTTTCTTCATCCCCATCTTCCATGAACATCGATCCCTCATCCAATTCTTATCCATCTAATGAGCCTATAGGTACAAAAGATATCATTTACATATCTTCTAGCTTTTTAAAATCTCTACGATCACTTTAGAACCCGAGTCCACTTATCATTTTGAAGGTGAAACTAGGTCCCTTCATCTTCAATTTCCCAACATAGTAGAGGAATATTCCCCTACCATTGAAATTATTCAATGCACCGATGATGATTCAATTCTTTCTTATATGGGGTAGAGGATTATTATCTTCATAAGTTCTTACCTTCTCACAAATCCATTCTTCTCAATGAATCCACCACTGACATTAATATAGGGACTCTGCAAGAGCCCAGGATCCTAAAATTCGGTCAATCCCTTGATCCTTAAGTACTTGATTCTTTCACCACCTTCCTTTCTAAGTATAGTTAAGCCTTTGCATGGTACTATACCAAAATTCCATGCCTCGGTGCTTCTATCATCATCCAAAACATCATTACCATCCCCAATACTAAGTTGGTTATGCAGAATCTTCGTCAAACACATCCTTACATTTCTTTCCTTATTAAAGAGGAATTGCAATACATCCTCTCAGCTAACTTCATCATATATGTCGACTATCATCAGAATCGGTTTTCAACATCGTATCCACTTCCAAATCCTCTAGAAATATTTGTATCTTCACCGACTTTCAATACTTAAATCTCACTTTCCCTAAGGATGACTTTCCCCTTCCTAACATCGATCAACTTGTCGACCTCACACCAACCATGAGATGATTTCTATTATGGATGGTTTTTCTTTATAATCAAACCCTCATTGCACCACAAGACCAGCATAAGAATTATTGCATCACTCTGTAGGGACCTTACATTATCATGTCATACCCTTCGGTTTAAAAACATAGGGGCCACTTATCAGCGCATCATGACCTACATATTCCATGACCTTATCCATAAAATTGTAGAGGACTATGTCAATGACCTCTTGGGTAAATCTAAATAACGATAGGACCATCTATTCATCCTTAAATTCCTCTTTGCATGTCTTATCTCGCTTCTTCCTTGTTCTTAATCCTGCCAAGTTTGTGTTTAGAGTTTTAACTAGAAATATATTTTTCTTCCTCATCTCTATTAGGGGTATTGAGGTTGACCCGCCAAAATCAAGGCCATTCTTAGGATGCCTCCTTATAATCTAAAGAAACTTCGAGACTTCAAGGATGACTCCAATCATTTTTCATTTTTATCTCACAACTCTCTAATTGTTGTCAACCTTTTCATCATCTTTTTGTAAAGACATTGACTTCAATTGGGATGACGATTTCCAAAAGGCCTTTGATGATCTTAAGTAGTATATTCTATCCCCACTTGTGCTCACACCTCTATGTGAGGGGGATTCTTTCTATTTTTACATCTCTTCCTCATATCATTATCCGGGTGCCATGTTGGCATACTTCGATGATGAAGTCGGGGAGAAATCCATCTATTATATCAATCACACCCTTCATGATTATGAGACTCGTTACACTGAATCTAAAATCTATGATGTGTTATCTTCTTCGCCACCTCCAAACTTCATCACTATATTCTTAATCATAAAACCTATGTCATCACTAGTTTTCATCCTTTAAAAACTATGCACTCTAAGCCTTATCATAACAAATGTATCACTCGATGGCTCATGCTCATGATCAAGTTTGTCCTAGAGTTCATCTCTCAAAATCAATCAAGGGCCAAGCCATCATTGATCATCTCACCAAAGCCCCTCTTCTTGACAATCATCTTCCTCATAAAAATTTCTAGATGATTCTATCCACACCATCAATCATGAATTTTATCCCCTCTAGATGACACTTTTATTTGATATATCTAAGTGTCGGCAAGGGGGAGGCACCAATGTTATTATCATTACTCCTTTGGATACTCCTATCCCCATCACTTATAAACTTAACTTCAAATGTACTAATAACATGGCTAAGTATGAAGCCCTTATCATGGGTCTCAAAACTACTATCATGCTCAGTATCCAAATCCTTGACATCTATAGTGATTCTCAACTTATCATTAACCAAGTCAAGGGAACCTATCAATGAAAAAATTAAGTCCTTCAAAAATATAAGGACATCATCAAATTTATTCAAGGTCTTATATTTATATACTATCTAATCCATCCCAAGTTCATCCAATCATTTTACAAACACTATGGCATCCCTCACATCTCTCATCCCATAGAAATCAAGAATCAAAACTCTTTGTTATTGTTCATCACCTTGATCATCTGTCTCATGTCCACGAGCTTCCTTGTGTCAATCATGTTGATACTAACCAATTTGATATATGGTACTCTCATATATTTGACTATCTTTATCAATACTAAATTCCCTCTAACCTATCCAAAAATAGTAGGAGGTCATTTCTTCAATGTGCTAACCACTATGTTATCCTTCGTGGCATCCTCTACAATGTGGGTCTGATGGTATTTTACTTCGTTGCCTTAAATTCCATGAATCTATCCATGATATCTAATATTTCCATGATGAAATCTATGGTGGTCACTTTAGTGGTTTGGCCATTTCCAAACACGACCCTTAATCAACATTTCTATGAATATGTTAAAAAGTGTGTCAAATTCCAAAGCAACATTCGGTTTCATCTACATCCCTATTTAGGCCTTACATCCGGCTCAAGATATTGGACCTTTCTCATAGTGGGGCCTCAAAATCATTGGCCTCATCAATCCAGATTCTTCCCCATGCCATCATTATATCATCATTGATACGGAATAATTCACCAAATAGGTGGAAGCCATTCCACTCGTATCCACTAAAACTAACAAAAAAATTATTTTGTTTATCAACATATCATTTGCCGTTTCAAAGCATTCTATACCAAAAAGTTCTTACAGAGATACCCATGAGAATTTATGTTGATGATTGATGGATAACGTGATCCTCCTTTCGCTAAGTGAAGAGACCCAAGATCAAATAAATATGAACAAGAGATATTAGATAACATGGTTAGATGAGCTTCTTAGCAAAGGCCAATTCTAGGAATCCAAAGGGACTTCCTTGGATGATGCCAACTCATTTTAAATAATTAAGTGAATCGAAAAATGATAAAGACAATGTATATATATTGAAAAAGATAGGTAGATGATGGACGAGATGTCTTAGAACTCAATTTTGAAGGGTATGTCCTCTGTAGCTTCAAATGTAGCCCAAACTAATGTGGAGGTTATCTAGACAAACTCAAAGTAGACATACTAAAATTCCTCTATTTCCCGTTGGATTTCGTGGAGGAATTCAAACTATTATTCAATATCATTTGCACACCGAATAACACAATGTGATTTTGTGAAGGATGGTGTATTTATCCCAAAAGAAGGTTTTTTTGAGCAATTGGGAGGTCATAGATACTCGTAATAGGATAGGACCGGCTAGGTATTGCCATCTACAACAAATCCATACTTGCAGAAGACAAGTTAAACCCATAATATTGATAAAAATTGATACACGATTGATAAATTAATTGAAAGATGATGACAGAGAGATTGTAGATGACTCAAAGGAATCGTAGGAGATTTTGCATAATCGCAGTTGATTCAAGGAATCGTGGGTAATTTAAGTAATCATTGATGATTGTTGTGAAAAGAATTTAAGTTTCAAAAACGATAAGTTGATTATAACATAGCATTTAAATGGACATTTTTTATATGCTTAAATGAGAATGATAAAATAACATAAAGGAATACTTTATGATGCTTTGAGATAGGATAAATAATGTCCATAGACAATCGGATGAAATTGATTGAAGTTGATAGCAAATTGTTGAGCTCCTAGAAAGATGATTGAAGATAGAGATATCAAAATGATGTGTTGCAAGAGCTTGAGGTTGATACAGAATATGGTGATTACACGAAATGATGAATATTCACTACTAGCACAAAAACAAGGAAGCAATAACATGTAAAATATTTCTGAAGATCCCCAAAGGAAGATTGAAAACCACCTTTTATAATCAATGGCAATTTGTTAAAATTCTTGGCAATCTAGAAATTTTGGGGAAAATGTTTAGAAGTGGTTGAAACCACTTCCTAAATAGGAATTTCGGGTGAATGGGATAAAATGGTTAGGGAGAAGCTAAGGTAGAGTTGGGGAGGTTAGGGTGTTAGGATAAAATAGTTTTGAGATGGTTTAGAGATGTTTGGGTGGTCTTAAAGGGGTTAAGGTAATTTGGGATGGGTAGATAGTAATTTTGAGGGCATAAAATTTGATTTTATGAGATAAGGGAAGGTGACTTAGGATAATGATATAATGATAGGTTTTAATTAAATAAGGGGGAATTAGGCTAGTGACGAAAACTCGGTGTCTACTTTTTCCCTTTTTGTCAAGTAATTAGTGACATCCAAATTTTTGGACAAAAATGGTGTGAGATAGCTTGTTTTTTGCTTGGATGGGTGATCCCCCCCTAAAACTGGGGGTGATTACGTACCAGTGCAAGGATAATGAGTTTGATTGAGTTGATTGGATAGTTTTGACATTTTCAATTCTTTTGAAGTTTTCCTAAGATGAGGTATCAAAATAAGATGGGTGTCACCATGGAATAAAGTGATAGGGGAAACCAAAGGGCTTGTGTCCTATAGACATATGATTTGTGGGGAGAAATGATAGGTTGTGAAGACCACTAGGCAAAATGATAGGGAACCAATAGGTTCATGTCTTATAGAGGTATGGCTTACCGATGTTGAGGTCATAAAATGAATTTGTGAAGGATTTGCTGGTTACAAGGGTTTTGGGGTCCTCCAAATGAGGCACATTGTTGGTAAATGTGTTATGCAAGTGTGATAATGTTGTTGAAGTAACCATTGATGGTAAAAATGTGTGGTTTTGATGAATAAGGGGATCACAAGTGATTTCTAGGAATCATGGGTGATTGTGAAAAATCATTGGAATTTATGGGAATTGTCAATAATTACAGAATCACCGGCGATTCCAACCCAGGATAATCAATGCTCTATAAATAATTGATTTGATTATGAAAATGTTCATTTGTATCGTGTGATTTAGGAGTTTAGAGGTCTAATTGAGTGATTTAGAGAGTTATAATTTAGTGATGGAGGAAACAAGGGAATTTGGAAGGCAAAGAAGGCCCACCTAGGGGAGGTAAGTACCTTATTTTTCATTTTGTATGTTTTAAAAAAATGTTTTTTAGTGCCTCGTAGAGGGGCATGTTTGTGAAATCACCAAAATCGTTGGTGATTTTGTCGAATCACATGCGATTTTGATGAAACACTAGTGATTGGGTTTTTTTGGGAAAATTTGATACATTTTTTTATTAAAACTTGTTCTAATCAACATTTTAATGTTTTGTGGATGCGTGAGGAGGGATAAATTGACTATTAGATATAGGATTCCAATTACTCTAGAGGATGTGATGGCTTAGTTTTCAAATGAGGATTGGTTGCATTTAGAGGATGTTGGTTTGGGGGTGATGTGTCATTATAGATGTATACACCTATAGTGGGGTTATTATTTGCATTATTGTAGAGAGTGGGATTCCACCACTTGTACCTTTTGGTTACCGTCGATGGGTGAGATGGCGATCACCCTAGAGGATGTACACATGATTATGAGATTTCTGTGCATGGAGAGGGTATATATTTGATTGATGATATAGAGAGGGTTGATGTGATGAGGATATTATATGGGGATGATGCAGATGGTGTGGAGTTTACAGTGGGTGGATTTTCATACAGGGCTTTATATGCTCCTAAGACAAAGGTGTCGCTCCATGATGACCCTTATGATGATAGGCATTACACGTTTTTCTTTTCTAAACTCTACCGAGGGTATATTTATGTGGATGATAGCTGGTGTGTTAGTAGACATGATGGAGCAAAGGGTCGTGTTTGCATAGGATCCTACATTATTAGTGTAGACTTACAAATATCTTTGGTCATGGAGTATCAAGAAGAGCTTTGGGATCGATGTTGGTTTTCTACTTTGCGGTGTTGGGCATTCGAGCACATTACGGTGGCTCATCCTAGAGGTTTTTGTGGGAGACCTTGATTTTTTAGAGATTTCTAATGGAGTTTTCAAAGGAATTATGATATGGGAGATGTCAGGCCAGTATGAAGTGAGTATTATTATAGATAGCTCTTATCATGTTTATAGGTCATAGATGTTGAATGGAGACGTTATATTAGTTTTCAAGTGTGGGAGGGAGAGGAGGGTGAGATTAGGGCCACCCAATAGGATCTATGGGTACAAGGTCGGTGGGTGGGAGAGTGGGATATTATTTCATTTAGTCATGTCAAGTAAAAATTTGGGTTGATTCAATATGTGTCGGAGGTACTAGTGGTGTGTAAACGTGAGGATGGGGATGTTGGGACTCCATTTGCAATGATTTAAATTCCTTATCCTATGTTTGATGAGGAGGGAGATATGGGTGTTTATGATTAGGGGGAACTAGAGGCTATAGATGATGTTGGTGTCATGAATGAATTTAATTCATGGCGGCGAGCTCATCCTACGAGGGGTGATAGATGAGTGTGGGCCCATGTGGGGGAAGCACATCGGGGAGGGTGATGGAGGTGGTAAGGGAGCTATTGGTAGTGCACAAAACAATTCTTCATGATGCTATTACATGTTTGGATGCCGAAAAGGATGATTTATAGGTTGAGTGGACTACTCTTGCCATAAAGAGGGATGGCTTGAGGGTAGAACATGACAATGCGAGCCAACAACCGTAGGTGTAAAGACAGGTAGTGTAGGATATAGATTATAGAGACAAATACAATCAATGGAAAGAGAACTTGAGAAAGGATCTTGGGATCACATGTGCTTTGGTGTCGGGGTTGAGCTATAGGTGGTTTGAGCTCGGGTTAGTGGACGAAAAGGTCCACTCTGGTGGTATTAGCATGGCCAAATACAAGTCATTGTGTGAGGACCTTGTCTATTATGACGATATTATTCGATGAAGGCTACTTTATGATCCTTACTTTTTTGTTTATCGGGATCGAGACAAGTGGGTCATAGTATTAGTGTTGTGAGTGTGGGACGGCTACCTTAGGGTCTATATGGAGGATAACCAAGTAAAGGATCTGATAGAGGTGGTCCTAGCAGAGGACCTAATGCGGGTGATGGTGGTGCTCCTGGGAGCAACATTTGGATGAGTGTTATATTTGCGGGTGTTCGGTTTCTTGAGTAGGTATGATATATTTTGATGTATATGGCTCTTTTGAAGCCTATTTTTGATACATATGTATTTGATATATAGAGCTTTTTGAGACTCCAGATGATGTATAGAGACATTTTGATATGATATATGATTATAGATGATTATGATTTTGATCTATGTTATGGTGATATTAAGATATGATTATATTTTATGGATGTTAAATTTCATATAGATGTTTGATAAATGTTGATGTTATATGGATGTTTTTGATAGATAATGGTATTATGTTGATGTGATGTGTTATGGATATTTGAATTTAATGTGATATTTATATATCAAAATGTGTTTTAATTTTTGGATAAGAATAAAACATGGAATGATTGCTTTAAACTGGATTTGATACATATGTGATGGGAATTAGTATGGTGAAGGCGCTTGCACTTTTGGCCTTTATAACAAATGTTAACATATGACTAACAATGGGTAGTCATACGTAGTATCTTTTACATAAATGGAAGTGAAAAGTGTACCTCATTAAAAAATGGGAAGGGTTAACACTTGTAGGTTTTTTTTGGGGGAGTGTGTTCTCCTTTCAATGGTTTCATAGAGAGATGCTCCAACTTTTATATTTTATTTTTGACGCAAACTGATCGATGTAGGAAGTTTTCTTTGATGGGAAAGATGATTGATGCGAAGCTTTCTTAGGATGCTTTTTGATATTCTGAATTTTTGAAGCTTGATTGATGCGGAGTCCTTTTTACATGGGTATCCATCCTTCAAGGGAGTGATCTATAATTTAATTTTTTTCTTTTTCGATAGTCGTCATTTGAAGGAGAAATCTATAATTTTTACATGTAGTTATCCTTTAAGGGATCACCAACTTTTATTTTTTATAATATGATTTTTTATTTTTGATAGATTTTCTTGGAGGGATATTTATATTTATTTTTGATAAGATGCATCCATTGATATTTTTGGCTTTATTTTATGTTGAAAGGAGGCCCTAATAAACCATTTCGAGGAGGGGAAGAGATGTGTACACAAACTACACATGTACACCCCATAGCATGTCTTCGGTTGGTAAACAATGTGGGTGGATGTAATGATTATGGGGTTCCTACTAAGGAGGAAATTTTCCATATGAATTATGTGATGAGCAGAGCCGTGGTTCTCAACTTTAAGGTTTGTGAGGATAATGACGGAAGACCACATGCTTTCAAATCATTACAACAATGAAATGAGAGGTCGATGATAGATTAAGATATTTTGAGATGAATACTATTATAGTGATCAATGTGTTAGTAGTAGAAAGGTCATAAGTGTAAGGAATTCAGAGATTCCTTTTCGGTGTACCATCAAGGGAGGCTAGATGATAATCTCCTAACCCATACTTGTGAGTGATGACATATGGACCGATCCAGTTAGGGGAAATTTTTTTGTGTCTACTTCTTTCCAGAGTAGTGACATTTTGATTTTATTTGATAACAAGATCACCTATATTAAAGTCACATTATTTGACATGTTTTTATACACATGTTTGATGTTCTCTTAATAGACATGATGATGTTTGAGGGATGTTAGACATTATTCATCTAGAAATTCTAATCAAGTTAGATGGTCTTGTCGATAATATTCATCAAGGATAAAATATCTAAGGGATATGCAGAGTGATGGGATTTGAACTTAAAGGGGTAAGACCACCTCGCATCCATAGACTAGAGAAAGAGGGTAAAAATTGTAGGAGTATAGATGCTAGTTTGATAAGCCCAAAGAGCGAATGGGATTTGGAGATGCCAATTCCTTCCCGCTTTGTTGACGCTTTTCATGAGAAATTTGTTGAGTGTTTTGTTAAAGTCTTGGGCTTGTCCATTTGCTTGGGGATAATATGGTGATGAAAATATTAGTTTGATGTCAAATTTGTTTCAAAGTTTCTTAACGTCCTTTTTAAAAAGGATTTTCCATTATTAGTGACTAATTTGTTCGGGATACTAATGCGACATATGATATCTTGATAGATGAAGTCGACGATTTTATTAACTTGATTGGATGTTAAGGGAATGGATTCTACCCATTTAGTGAAGTATTTAGTGGATATGATGATAGAGCAATGTTGTTGTGATGAAAAAGGTTTGATAGTGTCAATGAGGTCTAACCCCATTGTGAGAAAATCCATAGATCTTGAGATGGTTGTAAGGCTTGACCAGGGATGTGAGTGAGATTTGAGTGTTGTTGACATTTGAATAACTTATTAACATACACGTAATAATATTCATTGATAGTAGGCCAATAATATACCCTTTAGAGGACACACTTAGCGAAACCCGTGTCATTGAAATGTCCACCACATATACCATCATGGACTTATTGAATAGATTTATTAGACTTGTGAGATTTAAGGCATCTTAGTAAGAGGCCATTAAATCTACGTTTGTATAGGACACCACCTATGATGACATATCGGGTAGCATGTTGGAGGAAAGATATTTTAGTGTTTCAAGATAGATCATAAGGGATTTTGGATTCTGAGAGATAGTCAAATGTCCGGTTCTACTAAAGGTTAGTCGGATTATTTTCAATGAGGTTGATAGAAGGGAGTTCATTTTTGTTGGATGACCGGTAAATTATGTGAACAACTTAGAGTCATCAATTGATAGAGGGATGAGAGACACGAGGGAAGTCATAGTGTTTGTGAATTTATTAGAGGATCATGGAATTATTTGGATAGTATAATGGTCAAAGGATTATAGGAGGAATTAAACAATGGCTTTATATTTTTGTATAATTTCATTTTTACATTGATAAGTCCCTTTGACTTGATTGATGACAAGTTGTGAGTTTCCATAGATGTCCATGATTTGAACACCAAGCATTACGAAGTTTGGAGGCAAATGATTAAATCTTCATATTTGGCCATGTTGTTAGTACATTCGAAATTTAGATTAAATGATAAGGGGATGGGAGTCACCCAGGAGGTATAACGACGATAACAAAGGTGCCTCCCCTTGCTAACACTTAGATCCATTAAAGAAAATGTAATTTTAAGAGTGGTGTATTTGTGATCAATGATGTTGATGGATTCGTAAGGAAACTATCTATGGGGTGGTTGATTGTCTAGAAGAGGGGCCTCGCAAGCTAATCGAGTGATAGCTAGTCCTTTGATAGATTTTTACGGGATAAATTCAAGATTAAACTTGGTCATGAGCATAAGCCACCGAGTAATGTAGTCACTGTGATATGGTTTGGAGTGCATGGTTTTAAGTGGATTGAAGCTAGTAATGACGTATGTTTCCTAGTTAAGTAGATAATGGTGTAGTTTGGAAGTCACGAAGTACAAGGCACAACAAAAAATTTCATCTTCAATATAACAAGTTTCGTATTCATGGAGGTTGTGAATTATATAATAAATGGCATGCTCATAACTTTCCTCATCTCGATGAGTGAGCATGGAACCTAAGGCATGATTTGTATCAGATATGTAAAGTTAGAAATCATCCCCCTCATGTGGAGGCGTGAGTACATGTGGTGATAGGAGGTATTATTTGAGGTTATCGAAGGTGTTTTAATTGTCATGATCCTATTCAAAGTTTACATCCTTTCAAAGGAGGTGGTGAAAATGGTTACATCAATATGAAATTTGTGAGATAAAACAACAAATAGATTAAAGCTTACCCCGGAGGTCATGTGAAGATGTTTTAGGTTTGATGAAGGAGGCATTTTGATGATACTTTTGATCTTAATGGGGTCTACTTAAATTCCCCAGATAGACACAATTAACCCTAACATCTTACCGGTGAGGACACCAAACACACATTTATCAGGTTTAATTCGAAGAAAGTATTGACTAAGATGAGTGAATATTACATCGAGGATGGAAAGATGATCCTTGTGTTGCTTTGACTTCTTTAGAAGATCATCAATGTAGTCCTCTACATTTTTGTGGATAAGATTATGGAAGATGTATGTCATAGTGTGTTGGCAAGTGGCCCCCACATTTTTAAGTCTTAAGGGAATAACACGAGAGAAAAAAGTCCCCAAGGAGTGATGAAGGAAATTTTATGTTGATCATCGGTAGCAATGAGAATTTGGTTATAATTGGAGAAGCCATCCATAAGAGAGAATTTCGTGGCCAGCGATTAGATCGATGATCCGTCGATGTTTGGAAGAGGGAATTCATCTTTAGGACAAGCAAGATTGAGATCTCGTAATTTGGTGCAAATGTGTAACTTTATTGAAGCTTTAGTTAGGGGTACAATATTAGAGACCCATTGTGGATATTCAATGGATATGATAAAATTGGTGGAGAAAAAAAGTTCTAACTCTTTGTTGCTAAGAATATCTATGTTGGGTTGTATTTTACTTAGTTTTTGTTTAATGTATGGTTCGCAATCTATGATGGATTTATATGTGGTACATGTGGAGGATTTAGAAGTTGGATTCTCAAAGCCTAGCCTGCATTTTTCATGTGGTTGGAGATATTGTTCGATGATTAAATTTTGGACAACCTATTCATAATGTCTGAATCCAAAACCTTTCTAGCACAAAGAATGGAGGTACATTTGTGTGAATACTTGATTATACATAAATTTGAAGTCTGATATAAAAGGTTTGACATGGTGTTGATAATTTGGATGTGGAGAGTGGCGGTCAATCCTTCCATAGAAAATATTTATTTTCAGATGTGGTGGATCAGAGAGATGACATCTCCGATGTTAGGTCCTTACATGGGTTGTTTTTAGAACTTCCATATTTCTTTGGCATATGAAGTGAATTAAGCGTGAGGAGATAATACTTCCCAACAAAAGGTGTTGCATAACATTTTTGAAAGAGGTGTCATCTAGTAACTTTGATGATGGAGTGGATGTACTAGTGGAGGATTCATTATATGATCCCAAGTTTGATTTGGGAAAAATACGTCATCTCAAGCGTGATATTTCATATGACAGATTTGAAGGGGTTTGGATTTGCGAGAACCATAAAGGCCTTACATTCATGATTGAATTTATGACATCAATGGAGTCTAGATGGGATACATCACATAACACGTATCTAGGGTTGGCCTAATAGCATGTTATATTGGAACTCCCCTTCTACCAGATAGAAGAGTTCAGGGAGAGATTTAAGGCTGAATTTAAGTGGTAAGATCTTTAAGTGGTAAGATGATTGTGTTTAACGTGGGAGCGATGGTGTCATTGAAATATCACAATACCAATGATGTCCTGGGTGACAATGGTGTTAAATAGTTAAATTTTATTGAATTCATGTGATGATATGATGTTGATACTTGCGTCGTTGTTGATCATTACCCTCTTAACGATGGTGTTGTTTATTTGGGCGGTGATGAAGAGTGGGAGGTTGTGGTCCTCTCGATTGTAGTGATGGTATTTATTAACTATCGATGGATATTGCAGGTGGATGTTTTAAGTGTGCCCAATAGGTTTCCAAAATATTTTGGATCATTTGAGGGCACTGATATGGATTAGAGTGCTTTGATCATGGCTTTTTGATTTGAAGGTGAGTTTTGTATAAGCTCATAGAGGGACATATTGACTGGAGCTTGGTAAATTTATTTGATGATGGTATTTTGAACCTAAGAGGTGGTTTGCATGTGAGGAACGACAAGGATAGATACATTAGCCTTAGTAGGGGGAGTTGGAGTAGATGATTCAGGATCAAATGTGACGAAGAATTTAGACTTGTTTTGATTGGTAATATCAAGGTTTTGGGTACGTTCTCTAGTGGTAATGTGTACTACGTCAATTTGAAGAGGATGATATTTCTTATATGATTCCTCACTTTCAGGTTGTTGTAAGTGTATATTTAGGTATAATAGTTATATATTTCTTGTGAGGTATTTTTGATGTTTATAGATCTAAGTGCGAAAGGCCCTTATTTACAAGGATTTTGATAGCATCATGAAGGGCTTTACAATCTTCCATAGAATGTCCTGGTGTCAATGATAATCACAAGAGGCTTCAAAATTATACCAAGTAGGCTTCCACCCTCGAGAGCCAGATGTATTAAGAGGAGGTAACATTATGATGGATTGTTGAAGAAACCTTTCAAGGATCGATGTATAATGTAATTTTGAGGTAGATGTCGAAGGAAGTGATGATTCTTCTGATTTGATAGGTGTGGAAGGCACTATTTTTGGCATTATTTCTATGGCCATACTCTAAGGGACGGTTTTTGATTGTATGATGGTGACTGGTAATTTAGATCAAGGATCCGGCTCTAGGATGGAAGGAAAGTTTTTTGGCTTTTGTGTTGAAGAATTTGTATAGTCATGGGTTATGATCATCACTTTTTTAGATGAAGGGGTGTGTGGTTTTGTGATGGGTTTTTGAAGGGTACATAGATAATGCTAGGTGACGTGATCATAATAAGATATTTTCACAAGTTGTAAGGTGGGTTTCTTTTGTGAAGATTGTGAAGAGCTTATAGATGGGTTAGGTGAGGATGAAGCATATGTGGATGAATGTGCTTCCTCTTTAATGGTATGATATGGATATGTGGCTGGTTTGATATTTTTGTTTCTATGACATAGCTACTAATGGATGTCCTGGGGTGTGGATTTTGTGATGGGAGTCTTAGATATCATAGATGATTGATATTTGATTGTGTTTATAATATGATGGGTATGAATGTGGTTAGTTTTGGCTAGCTAGTGGATGGAGAGTGATTTGGAAAGGTTTTCTTAAAGAACTCCAAATTTTGATGTCGAGGTACATTTGGATTATCTAATTGTAAATCACATTTGTCAATTAGATCTTGAAGGACATTTTGGAATGAATGAAACCTTTCGATATCATGGACTTTAACCCTATGGTATTTACAATAATCTTTATATCTATACTAAGAAGGATTTTAGATGGATGTATCAATGGGGCGGATGGGAGGAAGAGTGATCATGTTGGCGAGATAAGAGTTTATTAAATATGACACTATAAGATTATCCTATAGGCGTGCAAGTTCATTAAAGACGAGTGCATTTGGAGGTGGGAGTTCCTTAGAAGAGGTCTTTACAATCACCGTGTTTGCTGAAGTTAGCATGGCTAGAAGATGGTTTGGATGAAAACTTAGGATTTGGTTTCTTTGACCTGAGTTTAAATCTATCATATTCAATAGTGCGAAGCTCGAGTTTGTGAGCCATGGTGAAGGCTTTATCAAACATCTAGAAGGAATGGATTTATAATGTGGCTGATATTTGTTTAGC
Organism: Taxus wallichiana var. yunnanensis; assembly: GCA_018340775.1. Classification (NCBI taxonomy): domain Eukaryota; kingdom Viridiplantae; phylum Streptophyta; class Pinopsida; order Cupressales; family Taxaceae; genus Taxus; species Taxus wallichiana. Next base: position 144,799,528 of record CM031236.1, read on the forward strand.
AAAGGAGCGAGAGAAAATTCTATTAGCTCATTATATGGGAGGTAAATTGATGGTTAATAATGCCCCTCCAATGGGTGAGAAGGTTGGAAATGGATTTGTCTTCAAAATGCTTGATTGCATAGACATCAGTAATAATGATATTATGTGTGATATTGATTGAAAAATGTTCTAAGAATAGTTGTGTGAATGAGAAAAGTGAATAGTATGGGATGTTGTTATACCATTCTAAAGCAAGTCCACTTAGAGACATGGGGAATTTAATTAACATGAGGTCCTATTCATGTGCTATAAGGTAACATGAATTTTGGAAGGCACATAAGTTGTTGAGGTTCTTCTTTTCTATAAAAATTGAGGAACTTGTAAAGTTCCCAATGCGGAGGATATACTTTGCATGGTATGGATGGGTGAATGGGTTCGTTATAGATTTGTTTGTAAGAAAATATGTTTTAGGACCCATAGAAGAGTCTTCGAGGCAAGATGTTGTGTTCATCAATGCTTGTAAGGGGTAATTTTGGAATGGTTTTTGTTGGGGATTGGATGAGGATGAACTAGGTTGATTGTGTGCATATAGTTTTGGTTGATATTGTGAAGGAATGGTATGTTGGAGGGTAATGTTCATAGGAATGTTGCACATAGGTTGTGAAGTTATGGCTTGTAAAGACCGAATGTATTGATATTCAATGGGCATGGAAGTGTTCAAGAAGGTTTGTGATGGTTGGGGTATGTGTTGGAAAGGGATTGATATATGAATGAAAGATTGAGATTGTTGTCATATGTTTTGGAAAGGTGTAAAGGAATGGATGAGTGGCTGGGATGGTTGGCGTATGTCTTGGAAAGGAGTGGAAGTGTGTATAACGGGTTGAGATTGTTCAGGTATATGTTGAGAGGAAGTAGGGATGGTGGATGATTGTTGTGAGGAGGGATAGATAGTGGAAATAGAGCTTGTATTAATGGGTGGTGTCAATGTCGGGATAGACATAACTACATTTTGGAAAACTGATGTGGGTTGTTGAGATGAGATAGGATGAGATATGTTTAATGGAATGGATATTGAACTTATAGGAGGGGTCTGGATGGTGGAAGAAACTAAAGGTATTAATGTCGATGAATTCATATTGGTATGGTTTTGGGATGATGTGGATCCAGATGAGAGATTTGGGGAAGACGTAGGTTTTTGGTTAGTCGTATCTTGTGAGGAAACTACATTAAGGTCAAAAGCAATGAGCAGGAGCCAAAGACATGGCACTAGATGTTTTTGATTGATTGTCGGTGGGATAAGGATGTATTTGTTGGATGACTGGTTCATGGTTATGTTATCCCGTAAAATTGACAAGGGCAATTTTACCGATAACCATACCAAAATTTTGTTCCGATCCCTCGTTAGGGATCCCTTGCATTCGAAACGTTGTAAAATCCCTTCCCGGGAAATCTGGTTTTTTTGAACTTAGTCTTTTGAGCCTTTTTTGGCTGGGCGCATGAAATTGCTATGTAACACCAACTTTTGGTGCGCCCCCTTTAAAACCTTTGGCGCATGATTTTCAGTGTCAACACACCTTTTGGTGCGCCAAAGTATGTTGAGCCTTCCCTGCGTGCGCCAAGGCGCATGCGCCTTTGTATTGGCACAACTTTTGTTGCGCCATGTTTTGGTGCGCCAAAGGGCACACATAACTTCATGTCGACATAGCTTTTGGTGCGCCAAAGGCGCGCTTAATTTCCTGCTGGAAAATGTTTTCATGCGCCAAAGGGCGCACGCTTTTCCCTATCGACAGCAACTCTCATGCGCCCTTTAAAAAGTGGGTGGCGCATTTATGACCAGCTCACCTATATATATGTGTTTGCGCGCCCAAAATGTCATTTTCACTATTCGCTGAGCACGTGATTTTTCTGAGCCTGTCAGCCCCTGCCTCGTCGTTTTCAACGCCTTGTGGACCCGTTACAAGTTTTCGCTATTTGTCCAGGTGAGAGGTTCTTTTCTCTTTCTCATGTTTTGCGTTTTGGTTCTTTGTGCTTGGTGGTCTGGTTTTAGTTTGTGCCTGAAGTTTGAAATATCAAGATCCTCCTCCTTCTGCTATCTTCCCATATCCCTCCCCCTCTGTCCAGATCTGCTGGTAGGGGAACCTGTCTAAAAGCATGGTTTTATCTCCTTTTTGATGAGCCATTTCATTGCCCAATAACCCTGCTAAAACAAGTGAAGAAAGAAATGGAGAAAAGCCTGTTTTTCCCTTGGGCGCATCGGTGCGTCCTGCAACATCATAAACAGTTGCGCCCCCATGGCGCATCTGTCCCCCTTGCAACATGATAAAAACCCGCGCCCTTGGCGCACCCATCTTGCCTGCTGCAATCGCTAAACTTGCGCTCCAATGGCGCGCCAACCTTCCTTGCTGCATCCCATTTCCATGCGCCAATGGCGCACCCAACATCTATGCAACACAAGCTTTATCTGCGCCAAGTACAAATCTTTGAAGGTGCAGGCGCATCCTCGATTACAATAACATCATGTTGTGTAAACATTTCGTGCGCCGCGCCATGCTCCCTTTGGCGCACGAAAAGTTCTTGTTACACAAACCTTACATGCGCCAAAGGGCGCACCAAATCCCAGTGCAACATGAAAAGTCTATGCGCCAAAGGGCGCATCCTCTCCCTATGTAACACAATGTTTTCATGCGCCTTTTATAAAATGCAATCTGCAGTATGCACGCGCCATGCGCCTTTGGCACCAGTTTTATCCTTGCAACACCCTCTTCCTGTGCGCCCTACCTATTTAGCCCTGTAAGCTGCAATTTTCATGCGCCCTGCGCCCTGAGCCTAAAAATCTCTAACTCTTTCTTCTGCTAACATTCCAATGGAAGATCAAATGGCTAATTCAACCTTTTCGGATTGGGTCTCGCTTCTTCTTCATGCAGATCAGCAACTGAGTTCGAAAGAACATATGTCTACATCCAGCAGGAGACCCACCAAACCGAAAGGAAAGGCTAAGCTTACGGAGGAAGAAATGAAATACAAATATCAGAGGGTCAGAATGCCCGAGTCACAGGCCGAATGCAGCATGGACGTCAGAGATTCAGAATTGGGGCATATCGACATGGAGGAATTCTGGGCCAGGACTCAGAAAGTTACAAGGAGTCCATGGATGGACAAATTGATCGGCAGTGCCCTGCACTTCACCGGAGGAATCCCCGTCAGCACCGTCAACAATGAATTTATGATGGTGGTTGCCCAGAGTTACAATAAAGACACAAGGTGTGTCGAAAACAGCAAGGGCGAGGTAGTCATTAACCTCACTGCCCATCATTTTGAGATCATACTCGGCATCCCTCACCACCGGCACTTTGTGGCCGTTAGCCAAGCAGAGTGCATCAAGGCCTGGGAAGACAATGAAGACCAATGTATGCAGCTAATGAACGAAGTATATCTGAAAAATAAGAAGGTGGTAACCCGGTGGCCCCAAATCATCCACCGCAGTGACTTCTCAGAAGAGCTCAGTGATACCATTACCTTCCTGAGCAGGGTCTTCGGGCTTTCTGACGCCCATTACTTCCATAAATGGATGTTGCGCTACTTGGAAACAATGAACAAGAATTTGCACGATCGCCGCTTTTCTTTGGGGAAATTATAAGCGCACCATCTCTCGGCAAAGCTACAACAATTCAAAGACAACGGGGTATTCCATATGAACTCCTATGTGGTCTACACTGCAGCGTCAGAGAGGGATTATCCAGGCCTAACGAGGAGTGGAGTTTGGCCTCAGGTCAAGATATACGAGTACTACCCAGAGTTGAAGCTGGAGAATAGCATCTCCCAGTTCACAAAAGTTAACGATGTGTTTTTCTATCACATCATCTGCCTGCTGAGGCCGAACATGACTCATGGTCGTACGACCAAAAACATAGTGGCAGCCACGGAGAAATGGGGGGCCCTGTTCACCCAATTTCCCACATTCACCTATCTGAGGGCTGCCAACTTTTTGGGAGAGCCAACCAGGCTACCAAGGTATGCTGGGCCTAAGCTGATTCTGCTGGAACTGTCAAGGCAGCTAATCACATACCACGAAAAATTCCTGAAAAGGAAGAAGGGTGGAACTCCTTTCCCCCTCACAGTGGGCCGATACACATGCTCTACCCACCACAAGGCGAAGGAAATGTTTGCAGAGCTAGAGTTACTTAATTTGAAACATGACTTCCCAGCCAGGCCTACCTTCGACCCAAGGGGCTGCCTGCCAAGAGCAAAGCTTGATCCAATCCATGTTCCTCAGATCGAGGATATTTATATTGACGTCCTCCATGAGGTAGAGCTCAGAAGAAAGGATCATTCTCACCTAGCATTGGCAGAGATTATCCAATATGGGGTAGCCATTGTCCCCAAAGGCTTCCAAACTACGGAAGATGAAGTAGACAAGGTATATACTGACACAGATGGGGACGATTGGCCCTTTTCAGCCATTGATAGAACTAAAGCTCCTCAGACAATTGAGGAGAGGGTCAAGGAGACTTTGCGGAGGACAGAACATTGGTGCCGGATGAACGGCCTAATCTACCTCGGGGTTGATTTCACAACATCCCCATTGGGCAACGTGCCTCCACGATCCAAGAAGCAGCTTAAAGGCAAAGGTGTAGAAGGTGAATCCAGCACCATTCAGGAAGAAGCCCCTGAGAGTCCTCCTTCCGCAGCACCAGAACAGGTAATAACTCTGGATTCGCCAGAGAAAGAAGCAGCAGAGGATAGTCCCATAGGCCCATCCACTCAGGATGTCGGCATTGCTACCACAACAGAGGTCCCTTCTATCCCTTCTTCTTCTCTTCCTTCCCCTCCTCGAGTGACTCAAGCGACCATCCCTTTGGTCGTGTCCTCTGTCCCTTCTTCTACTCTTTCCCCTGCTTCTTCATCTATCTTCTCCTCCCTCGCTGATCTATCCTCCTCCATTTCTTCCCTCATCTCCAGGCTCCCTTCCCTTCCTATGTCTTACTGCTTTCAGCTGCAGCTTCCCTTCCTCCCGTGGACACTTCTTTGGCTATTCTCTCAATGCACGCCGCCGCGTGTCTACACGTTTTTCCCCTCTTCTACTATAGCTGCCTCCTCCTCTGTCTCTGGTCCTTCTTCCATAGGACCAGCACTGGATCTCTCGGCTAAGCGTTGCTAAGCCGTGAGAAAAGTTCCCATCGCTCCGATGGAATTTTGATGATCCCACCAAAGGGGTGAAGAAGCGAAGCTTGTTACACGCTTCTCTAAAAGTGCTGCAGGTGAGAGAATCATGGAAATTGCATACCCCGATCCCCTCAAAGAGAAAAAGGATCTGTCTCCGATAGATTTTACTGTGACCCAAGTCACAATGGGGACATCTTCTGAAAGTCTCCAGGGGGAAGCTCTTTCCGCGGTTGACGCCCTCTGTCAAAAGCTTCAAGAGACAAAAGAAGAGAAAAGGCTACTAAAAGAGCAAAACAAATATCTGCTCCAAGCCTTACAGAAGATGGGTAGTGCGCCTCCCACAACTGCCGCCGAGACTTCTGAGCTTCTCAGCCAGGAGAAAATCAATGAATATGCCAAAATTGGTGAGCAGGGTATGGCCGTTTCCGCTTGGAGGAGCCAAATCCTCAAAGACAGCGAAAAAGTGATCACCGAGTTCTCTGACTTATACCTGAATATCAGTAAGGCGAATAAAGAACTCCAAGCATTAGCAGGGCCCATATCAGAAGAGCTGGAACATGCTAGACTGCAGCACGAGGCCTTCTAACAAATGTTCGACTGTTCAGTCGAAGATCTGGTCAAGTTCGGAGTCTTGACCATCCAAGGGCCCTCAACAAAATCATGTCCACTCTGGACTATCGGGTGGATCAGCTAGAATTTATTCTAGAAAAGATTGACAAGGTAAAGGAAGAGGCCCTGGATACCATGCATCAAATGGAGCGAATTGTTCTCAACATGTCTCCAGGGTTGCTCACTCCTTCCTTTACCTTAAGGTCAGCTGATGAAACCATCCGGATCTTCAAGGAGATCACTTCTCAAGGAACGGGGCCAGAGGTCACATTTGACACTGAATCTATCAACAACCTGCTGGCCTATAGGGACTTCATCGGGTTCCTCATTGAGGCGGAAAAGGACTTTTCCAAACTCCCAGAGAAGCTCATAGATGAGCGGGAGACTTGTGAGGCAATAAGCGATAGGCACAAGGATCCTTCTCGGGATCAACTTGGGCCATAATTAACAAGTTTTGGAATACCATGCTCGGTTCCATATCTCGTCACACAGCGATGTGCAAAAGCGAGCTACCCCCTTTCGGCCGCAGGATGATGACGACGAGTAGCTGCTCCTCCTCCTCCTCCTCCTCCTTCTTCTTCTTCTCTCTCTTCTCTCGACTTTCTCGTTGGAATGTCTAAAGTATGTTGATACAAATGATGACATCATCCATGTTGCGTCATGGGATGATGTCATCCATCAAGTTGTCAAAAGTCAACATGACTTTTAGATATTTTGTAAATATCTTTGTAAATAGTTGTTGGCTCCTTTTTGCCTTCTTTCCTTCTCCTCTTCTATATATATTGGAATACTTGTTGTATTCAGGGGTGGACATTTTTTAGATGAAAATAGAAGTGAGGAGAGAAAGACTTTGAGCTTTCTTGTAACAGAAGAAAAACAACAATACAAATATTGAGGCTTTGTACTGAATACTTGTGTTATACATCAGAGCTTTCTTATGTTAGATCTGTATGTGTTTATTCTGTTAGATTCATATCTACCTTTTTGTCATTTGCTCATCAGTATTGCTTTGTTTGTTTATGTAAGTAGGTTTGGCTCTGTTTACTACCAATCCCAAAACATAAATCTTCTGACCTTTCTGCTTTGGAATTCATTTCTTTTCTTCCTTCGGACCTGCTCTTTCCTCATCCCCTTTTCCTTTCCTTTCTTTTCACAGTTGGAAACACCCCACTGGGATGAGATCCCAAACCCCCGAAGGCAGAATCTGTGAGACTTGCATAGATTCCTGCTGGTAGAATAGCAATAAACCAGTTTCGCTTTGCTGACTCAAAGAGGGGCTATGCCCTGCACACTGTTGGCTCGTTTATCCATAGATCTGCCCAAGCGACAGATTTTCGACCAACGAGTTATAATCAAGAAGCCATGATAAGTTATATGAGGTGTTAGATACGGGGTTATAGTCTAGGTGTGATTTGTTGAAGATGAACACCCCGGGAAGCAAGATATGCATTGAGGGAAATGGGGTTTGAATCTAAGATATCATAAAAGAATATATCCCCACTATTAAATAAATGGAGATGGGGTAGATTAGGTATTTCGAATGACTTAGATTGACTACTAGGAGAATTTGGAGGTTCTTGATTATGAGGTTGAGGTGATAGAGATGCTCGGTTTTGATCAATTAAACGTGTAGCTTTATCAATATGGGTTTGGATATTTTCTATGGATTGTTGGAAGTTTTCTTCCATAGTTTCAGATTTTTGTAGACGGGATTGTTGTTTAGTAAGAACCATGGAAGAAAACAATCACCTAAATTGAAAAAATGAATCTATATTGTGGAATACAAGCATCGGAAAAGTCACGTAGAATAAATTTTAAGTTATCTTGATTAATTTAAAAGAAAGATGAAATGTGAAAATGGTTGATGCGGTCCTAGGAAATAGAAATCTAAGGATGGTTTAAAGTGATGTTAAAGATAGGAGTCCTCAATATACCCTGAAGGTATGTGAGGCTAGAATATTTATTGGTGTTAGTACGACACTTGGTATTGGGGCCCACCCCCTCACTTCATGGTCTTGTAGCGATAAAGGAGTCGGTGCTTAGCCAATATGGTGCCCATTAGATTATTTATACTCAGACAAAATACTGAGTTGGCTTATCCCCTTGGTGATGAAATCCAATTGGGTCCACCTGGTTAGAAATGTTTTGATGCAATTTTTTTAAAATTGTTTGGTTATATGTGATGGAAATTAAGTGGATGCAATTTTTTAACTTCTTAATTAAATTAGATGATCAAACAAGCACAAAAGGTCATTTTAAACCCAAAAGAAGATGTTGATTTCGATAAGGAAAATAAAACAAAATGCAATACTTAGAAGGAAACATAAAAGGAGAGGATGTACCTTAAACGCTTCCTTTTTAATTTTTATATTTTTAGTGCAACTACAATGCACAAAGAAAATACTCCCAAGGAAGGAATTTGCAAGGGTTAGGAGAAGAAAAAAAACAGAGAGAAAACTAGATGTTAAAGGTAGACTAACTAAGTAATCAAAAACAATCTACAAAGATCGTTAGTGATTTAAGGGAATCATTGATGATTCACCAAAATTGTTGGTGATTTCACTGGATCGTCAACGATTATAGACCGAGAGACCTTGAAAATGCTATAAGTTAAATTGTAATGAAATAAAATGGATAAGGGTCCCACCGGGTGTACCAAAATGTACCAGATATTTCTTTATTTCCTATTCTAAATTAATTAAATGGAGTAACAAAAAAAACTAACCTCAGAAGATGGCGAGGTTTACCAATACCCACGAGAATCGATGTTGATGGTTGATGGATGACGTGCTCATCTTTTCGTCGAGTGAAGTGACTTGTAAATCAAAGAAGCATTGAACAAGAGATCTTAGATAAGATGGATATATGAGATGATTGGAAAAGGCCAATTCTAAGAATCTAAAGGGACTTCCTTGGAGGATGTCAGCTCATTTTTAAACAATTAAGTGAATTTAATAAAATGATAAAGACAATGTATATATATTTACAAAGATAAGTAGATGATGGATGAGAGGTTATAAAACTCAAGGTTGAAGGGTAAGTCATGTGCAACTTCAAATGTATCCCAGGACTAATGTGGAGGCTATCTAGACAGACTCAAAGTAGTCATACCAAATTCTTCTCTTTCCTCTGTATTTTGTGGAGGAACTCGAATTATCTTCGATGTTGGTTGCAAACCTGAATAGCACAGTGTAAGTTCACGAAGGATGTTGTATTGCTCCCAAAATAAGGATTGCTGAATGTTTGGGAGGTCGTAGATGTTTGTAATAGGATAGGACTGGCCATGTATTTCCATCTAAAGTAAATCCATGCTTGAAGAAGACAAGTTAAACTTAGAATATTGACAAAAATTGATACAAGACTGATAAATTGATTAAAAGATGATGACAGACAAAGATCATAAATGACTCAAAGGAATCATAGGAAATTTTGCGAGAATCGTGGGTGATTCATGGAATCATGGGAAATTCAAGTAATCATTGATTATTTCTATGAAAATGATTTAAGTTTTCAAAAATGATAAGTTGATTAGAAAGGAGCTTTTAAATGGTTGTTCTAAATTGTTTTTATATGATTTTGAAATGAGTATGATAAAATAACATAGAGGAATACCTTGTGATGTTGAGATAGGTTGAATAATGTATGTAGACATAAGATGAAATTGATTGAATTTGATAGCATATTGTTGAGCTCCTGGAAAGATGATTGAATATATAGCTTTCAAAATGATGTGTTCAAAGAGCTTAAGGTTGATACGGGACTTTAGTCATTAGTATAATGATGAAGATTCGTTGCTACCACGAAATAAGGAAGCAAGAACATGCAAAATATTTCTTAAGATCCCCAAAGGAAGAGTGAAACTTCCTTTTATAATCACTCGAAATTATTTAGAATCACCGACGATCCAAACATTTCGGGAAAAAAATTTAGAAGTGGTTGAAACCACTTCCTAAATGGTAATTTTGGGTGAAAAGTGAGGGAAAATGGTTGGGGATAGGTTAACGTTGATTTTAGGAGCTTAAGGCATTAAGATAAAATAGGTTTGAGATGGTTTAGAGATGCTTGGGTGGTTTTAAAGGGGTTAAGGTAATTTGGGATGGGTAGATAGTAATTTTTGAGGTAATAAAAATTTATTTTTCGATACGAGGAGGTAACTGTTAACCATTTAACCTACCTAGAAGAATGCTATATGTCAGACTAATGTTTTTAAAGAAATCCTTGCACAGTGAATTTTTGCTAAGGCTAAGAATCTGAAATTTTTTAATTTTTGGACTTCGGATTTTTTTCTCTTTCAAAGTTTTAAAGCTTAGTTTCGGAATTTCATTTGAAATTTTCCAAAGTCTAAATTTTCAGACTTTCGGGTTTCGGGTTTTTGGAGTTCTCCGAGTCATTTTTAGGATTTTCACTTGATGATAAGGGGATCATTTTTGAAAACGTTCCCTAAACATCCCTAAATGTTGTCAGTGCAGAATATCATCTCGAGATCTTTCCAACGACTGTAAGAACGCGACAAACGGACATCGGGAGCTCTAGTTATGTCCGGTCAAAGTTTGGTCAACGGGAAAGTCAACTCTAGTCAACTGGTCAATAATGGACCAATCACACTGCGACACGTGGCAAAAAGGCAAAAGGGAGTTGTTTTTGGTTTTCAATCACCGGTCTTCGACGAGCATAAAAATGGTACACGGGAACAAGAGGCTCAACTTTTATTACGGAGGGGAGCCCGACCGCCGTGTGGACTATGGTATTATCGCCAACGTGGTGGGTCCACAAGCCACCACGTGGCTTGCCACCACTCGTCGAATTCGATCGAATTGCCTATCGGGAGATGACAAGTGTTAATTATTTACATACCACATTACATGGGTCGAAATTATATCCAAAGCCATATTACATTTCCCACGCATTTCATGTATTTGCCACGCCTTATTTCCAAATGCCACGCATTGCATTCAAATATTTTATAACCTGATCCACGCATTATCCTTGGCATTTTAGGCGCCTAAAAATAAACATCCATGCACCATGGTTATCTAGCCAAGAAATGTGCCCACTCCTTAGGAACTATGGTGGCTCTTAAGCCAATGCAAACAGCCATCTTTGGCATTATTAAATGCCCACCTTTTTGCACGCACCCACAATGTGGGATAAACCCCTTAAAAAACGCCTAAGGAGAAGGAGGAGAAGTGGAGGGGATTGGAACAGCTGACCTCCCATGCAAAATTTTAGGTGCCTAACCATTGCGCCACTTGTTTAGAAACAATATAAAAGGAGCTTTATTGTATTTGAATAGCATTGGTGCAAGTTTGTGTAAAAGCTTGGAAGAGGAGGCGGTCTCGAGAGAATGCCATTTTGAAGGCCTTGCACTCAGAATGGGAACTCGTAGTAAAAATATGAAATGAAGGAAATTCTGAGATGATTCCAATGATGTAAGATTTGATTTTTTTTTGAGTTTTAACCTGTTTTTGGAAGCTTTGAATGCAGATTTTAACAGGGATCTACAAGACAGCTAGTTGGAAAACATGAATTTCAATGCACTTCTGGTCCGAATTGTGACTTGGTGTAAACATGAAAAGTGTTCAAAATTCAGATCTGATCTCAGATATATGATTTATTTTCATATAATGTTTTTAAATCTCCATTTTTAGGTGTTTTTCTAACACATTTGTAGGGAGATCACATTGTGAAAACACTGTAGGAGCCACAAATCATTCTTGGGACAGTTTCTGTTATTTTTTAGAGTTCTTGGGACATTGATCAGCTCATTTGCAGGTTCTGATTCATTATTGGTTTTTTGTAAGAGTTATTGTACTAGCATTTCAATATTATTAATGGATCAGTTCAATCTGAACCAGGGGACGTAGGAATTTCCGAACCTCGTAAACAATCTTGTTTGTTATCTGAATGTTTTTCAATTCTGATTATTTATTTGCTATACAAGTTTTCCGCACTTCTATGGATGCATAATAATCATAATTTAATCAATTTTTGGAGTTTTGAATACTTAAAATTGATTAAGAAAATCACGATCTTTGGAAACTTTTAAAAGTGATAAAAAATACAACTCACGCAAATCGATCACTTGAAGTTTTCCAAAGTACGAATTTCCAAAATCCAAAATTTTTAGAATTTCGGGATTTCAAGTTTTAGACTTTCGGAGATTTTGTGCGTAATTAATTTTCACCTACCTCCATACGGATCGTATTTTTACCATTAATGTCGGGATTTCTATTTAAACTCGATTTTTACTTGTCATTTTTACCTGACACATTCACTCTAACATTCCATTCTTGTACTTTGTGACGTCTTTTTCAAGGTATGTTTTTTTTTAATTTTCTTTTGGTTTTAGGTATTTTTCCTCCATTTCCTCCTCATTTGGGTTTTTCTTTTGGTTTCCCTCTGTGTTTTTGTGATGTCGTTCTTTTTGGTTCACCATGTTTCATTTTTGAGTTTCCTCTAGGTTTTCAAGGTTGTTCAAAAGATCTTTTTAGGCCTCTCGTACTTCCTTTCGTTTCTCGATTTCTAGCTTGGTGATTTAACATTTGTTTTGTAGTTTCCTCTAGAAATATTTGGAAAGACTCATTCAGAAAATTCATTTCAGAGAATTCCTTTGGGAGATCACAAGGCGGAAAATCATTCGGAGAACTCCTTTGGCAAAAATCTTGAGTTTTTAGTTTCGTGATTTCGAGAGAATTGTTTCTTTTGGGTTTTTGGGACCTCCGGCTTGGGAAAATCTTTCGGAAAAGTTATTTTCAGACAAATTCATTTCAGATATTTCTTTTGGAGTTTTGATTTCAGAAATTTTAGTTCGGAAAACTCTTTCGGGATTTCGATTCGGTGATTCTTTTCAGACTTTTTCGATTCATAATTTGAGTTTTCTTATTTTCGAGTTTTCGAACTTCTATGACATTCAGCTCTTGAAACATAGGTTTTGATGTCTACCTCCACTTCAAAAGGAAAAGAGAAGATGAAGTACACATTTCTTGGGGTTGCTCCCCAATCCTACCTGTCCTCCAACTTAGGAAATATTAGGGACACTGATCTAGGACAAATTGATCTTCCCAAGTTCTAGGAGAGATTAAAGGCCCCGAACAAGAAGCCATGGATGCAGGCCATCTATGACAGTGGTCTTGCCCTTGCCGCCGGTTTTCCCGCATCTGTGCAATGCCCAAAGTTTGTCTTAGCTGCAGCAGCCCACTATGACGAGGACTCCATGTCAATTAGAGATAGTGATGATAAGGTGGTGATCCGTTTGGACCCAGATTTCTTTGAGGATTTGTTTAAACTTCCAGATGTTCAATATTATGCCACAATTTCACCAGAAATAGTAGTGGAACATTGGGATAAAAAAGTATGCTCAAAGGTTATGATGAAATCCTTTATGATTACGAATTTCACCAAATTACCCAAGACTATACATTGATCGATTTTATTCAAGAAGTCAATGATCTCATTGTGCTTTTAAGTAGAGTTTCAAGTCTTCCTTCTGTAAAGGAATTCCAGGAATGGATGTTTTTGTACATAACAACTATCAAGAAGAATGACGAGTTTATCGATGGGGTGAGCATATTAGTAGCAACATTCACTATCAGTTGGGTAAAGTGTCAGAAACAAAGACTTTCTACATGACATATTTCCTGGTATATGCGGCTACTACTATGGGAGATTTTGTGGGTTTGAATACCAGGGGTGTTCGTAGCACCTCCCAAATATACGAGTTTTATCCCCAACTCACTTCTGACAAGGGGAGAAAACATTTCGAGATTATTCAATGACGCTTTCTTCGTTGTTTTCCTCTATCATTTTGACAAAGAAATATACAATTGGAGGGTTTTCGATGAGGCTTTCCAAGAGGTGTGAGAATGGGGAGCAATCTACTTTCAGTTTCCTACATTCATATTCTAGGTTTTATAGGTGCCCCAAGCAAGTTGTCAAGGTGCCCCATAGATAAATGGATTCTTTTGGAATTAGTTCGGCGGTTGGATTATTATCGAATCCAAAATAAGTGTCATAAGGCGGGAATGCATTTCCCTTTTTCGATTGGCAGATATTTTTGCCCAAATATTCACAAGGAAAAAAATGTGGATGCGAAATGGTGAGGTAACCCTGCAAACCTTTCATCAACAAACTAGTTTTGACTATTAGGTAAGTTTTGGGAGACAAGTCGTTCCAGTGCTCACGTACCCCAATTAGAAGATATATGGATCCATTGTCGAGACAAATACATCATGTACAAAAGGGATTATGAAAGGTTAACCCTCGATGAAGTTCGGTAATTTGGATTGGCTGATGTGCCAAAGAACATGCAAGACAATGATGAGTTCCTAGATTCAACATACAAGAGTGATAATATTGCCAATCAACCATTTCCATGGGTTGATTGGTATGTGGAAGAATGTAGCAATACTAAGGAAAGGGTGGGATCCATTCTAAAGAGGACTTTTAGTTGGTTGGCCACCTTGGGAATCTTACTCAAAGGGGAAAATCAACCCACAAATATAGGGTCTACACTAGCAATAAACCAACCAACACCCACAAAATGCAAGAGGTGACTCAAAGGGTTCCTACAGTTCCAAAGAAGATCTCATTAGTGGTTGGTGGTTCATCTCTCTCTAGGTATGCTGCTCCCAAGATCACATCATATGCGGTACCAATAACAGAAGTAGTTGAAGTCAGTGACTCTCCTAGTTTCATTCAGGATCCATCACATCTTCCCCTTCCTCCATTATCACTTCAAGTATCAGTTCTTTCCTCTTCCACCATCATTTCTTCTTTCCCATGCCCTTCTATGGCCCGGGTATTCTCATCACTTCCAATTCTATTAGGCTGGGGAAAATATTGGGTGACCCATTTCCTCTTCACTTCCTTTGACACTCCTATTTTCTTCAATTACAACCCCCTGCATTGCTTTGTCAATTCTTATGGCTTTCCTTTCATCCACACCTTCCATTATTGCTACCTCGGCTTAGATATCAGCTGGTATTTCTAGTGATATTTCTCTAACTGATGCTTTAAGTATCGGATCTGCCACTCCATCTTCATCGGCTCTAGCCATACCCGCAGTGGCTATTTAGAAGACTCCCAAGAAAAGAAAAAGGTTCCTTTGGGAGATGTTATAGATCTCATTATATTGGAGTCCATGCCCAAAAGACAGGAAAAGAGACCGAGAACCATATCAAGTCTAATGGTTAATCCATCTGGAGAACGCATGATAGAAGTGGCTACCCCTGTTGAGGGAAAACTAAAGAAACAATCACAACAGCAGATTACCGGATATCAAAGTTCTCATTGGGGAAGGCTACTCATGAAGGATCCAAGAAATATGTACACACTACTCTTGGGGCTCTTTTGGATAAATATGACAAAGACAAGGCCACCAAGGATGAGCTCAAGGCCAAGGTCGAGAAGCTCACTGCACTACTGCGTAGAGTAACCCAGCCCACTCCATCCACTGACATCTCAACTACTACGGCTATGAAAATTTCATCTACAATTGATGATATTTCTTATCATGATCTCAAGAAGCTAGGCTAGAAAGGGAGATTAGTGAGTGAATGGATGCAAAGAATATTGCAAGAAGCCAATCCTTTGATCAAGGAAGCCGTTGAGATTTATAATGATTTGCAGGTTGCAAAAATCACCATTGCTAAGATGGAAAAATCCTTCTCTGAGGATAATAATAATTTAAATTTAACTTTCGCAACATAGAGTGACATTAGAGAGGAAGATTCTGACTTGCTTCTTCATGAAGAGGTGATTGATGATGCCTCTAAATTGCTCGAATATCAAAAGGCTATGGAATTTCGGTGTTAGGTATTACAATATCTTCTTAATAAATTGGAGGAGAAGAGAGTGGAGATTATAGATGTCCTGGATGATATCTCGAGTAGTTTGACAACACCAACTGCAAGTTCTTCAATGAAAATATCGACGCTCTTCCCGAGGACTTGATTAAGGAAAAATTCAAAGATTTGGTGAAGCGGGACAATGACATCACAAAGACTTTAAATAATGACTCCATTGACCGATTGGTCTTATGTTAGAATTTCATAGGGATACTCAAGAAAGTCACAAATAAACTTCGAAGGTTGCCAGCCAGGATCACGAAAGAGATCGAGACAACAGACGTAGTGAATCACTATGCATGTGGACCCGGAGATGAAGAAACTCGGGGTGTTATCAAGTGCTTCTTTGAGTACGGGACGCCGAATGGCTGTATGGGAAGAAGGACATCATAAATTTGTAGAGAAAGGAGATGCGAGATGAATCATGCTAAAGTTGAATGGCCATGAAAGGACACGCTCAAGCTCGGAATTAGTCAAAGTTGCAGGGTTGACTTGGTCAACTTTTACAACAAATTTGCTATTTTTATGGGAGCTTGTTCCCTTATATTAATGACATTACTATTTTTAGTTAAATGTTAGTTAAAGGCCCAATTGTAATGGCTCAACCTAGGAACTTATAAATAGTGGAATGTTTCTATTATTTGATATACATATTTTTAGAGATTTTGGGTGAAGTTTCTCTTCAAGCTTGGAAGAGTGCTTTTAGAGATTTGTTGAAACCTTTTAATTATATTCAGAATTTCCTTGCACTTGAAGATATTTTTATTGTGTTGAATGATTAGTCATTGTATGCTTTGTGAACACGATTCCTTGGAATTATTGATTAATTTACCTTTATTTCAGATTATTTGTTTCATATTGTGAAAAGAATAGTGTGGTTACCTTTCATTAGTTTTGAGAAACTATTTTCCTTTTGTTGATTAAGAGTTGCATTACTATTATCACTTAAGTGGATACTTGACATGTGCTTGTGATTATCCTCGTGATAAATTATCTGTGTATCAAATCAAATCTGATATTTCTATTGTGTATGTTTAAAGTTTAGTGAAGGAACGTGTGCTTCTAGTACAGTGGTATTTTATACCCTTTCCAAGTTGCAATAGGTGAAGGTGGCCAATGATGCGAGCATCCTACCCACATTAACCCTTCCGGAAGTTGAACATCCCTTTTCTTGGTGCATCACCACTTCTAGCATATATTTTATTTCCTTGCATTCTCTCTCCCTAATCCCATGAAATATTAGTATAGGTCTAGTTAGCCATCTTTCTTACATTAGAAGTAGTGTTGTGTTTAGTTTAGGAAGAGGAATCCATCCTTCTCCGAAGGTTCACCTCAAGCACAATTCCCACAGATTGAGAGGTGATCCCATGTGTCTCAATCACATCGAATGTTGTGATTAATTCCCAGGTCATTCGGGGGGTGCAGTGATTTGGAGACAACAGGGATAATGGTATAATCATAGGTTTTATTTAAATAAGGAGGAAGTAAGCGGGTGAAAAAAACCCGGTGTCTACACATTCCTCATAAAATCATCACGAACAACAGAAAATCCTTTAAAAACAAATACCTAAAGAGGCTTTCTGACTCTTTCAATATCAAGCTTAGCTTATGTTAGAGCTCAAAATTGTACCCGTCCTAGATCAGGATGAACTGGGGCTTTGAGGCAACATAGGACTGTCTCCAAGTTGTGGGACTTGTGCTTTGAGACAAACCTCTGAAGAATTTTGGCTTCCTCTACTACTTTCTACTACTACGACTACTCCTAGGAAGGGAAATCCAACTATCTAACTCTACTTTATCATTCTAAGAGACTAGGGTGAGAAGGAAATGCATAAAATGAAACCCAAGCTAAGGGAGGTGATAACACCAAAAATAAGGTCATGAATAGACTTGGATGAGTGAATATGAAGGAAAATATTGACAAGAAGGGAAGACAACCATGTCAAATACTGAAACACATTCACATAGTTTTTTCCATGGAACACAACAAACAAAAACCATGTAAGAGATATAAGACATGCACATCAGATCAACAATGTAAAATAAGGCAATAAGATGCAATAAATTCAAACTAGGGAAAATGATAGCCATAAAATATAACTTTTATTTCTTCCAAGAGATTCACAATCGATTACAATAATGAGAAAGGCAAGGATATACATAAAAATGGCATAGATTTGAGGCCTAGAACTCAAAATGCAAAAGCACTACTATGGATAATATTCTTGTAAACCAAGAGAGTCCAACCTTTTACAATGAGCAATCATTTTCAATATATATAAGAAGAATGAGAGCAGAGAAGGAGAGAAGAGAAGGAGAAAGAGAGGGAAACTCAGATTCAAAATTCAAACCACCAAAAAAAAGTAATAAATTCCTACAAATATTCATACTGATGTTGTCAGATCTGCCTCCCCATGTTTTTTTAGCTTGTGGAAGAAGGAAGGAAACCAAATATGACCAAATATGGGTGGTTGAGTCAACTAGATGTGTGCATTAATGGCATATGTTACATTTCCCTATTTTTTGCCTACCAAATCCCAGCAAAATATTATTTTGAATAGCCTAGAGTGCATCCCACTTGACCAGATTTTCCAACAAGACCAAGAGCGCACAAATCCAAACTTTGTAACATAAGTTATGATAATTTGAAGATTTTTAGTACATCCTGAACACACAAGAAATGTAGTGCACTCGATTAATTGAAGGATTCGACTTATTATTTATATTTTGTCTTTTCTACCATGTGTAATGTATTCATTTCATGTGATGATTCGATGCAACTAGCATGTTTTGATAGGTTACGTTTTGTAAACTTCATATGAAAATATGACATGCGACATCGAATGACTAAAATAGGGGATTACACTTGGCACATGCACAAAAAAAATAGGTGCTAGAAGGTAAAATGTAGGAGTCTACGAGTGTGTGTGAAAGGTGCATGAAGAGTGAGAAGAAAATGTACATACTTGCAAGATTATACGAGTATGTAAGGAAGAAGGAGGGAACATGGTAAAAGGGTGCGTAGATGCATCCTGCATGTCGTCGGGAAAGTGAGAACGAGGCTGGAAGTTGAAGAGAAAGTGAGTGTGTGTGTGTGTGTGTGTGTGTGTGTGTGGAAAGCATGCCGGGAACTTAGCCAAAATGGAAGGAGGAAAGCATGTAAAGATATGTGCAAACTGAATGAAAGTGGGTGCACAAAGTTATGCACAAAAGGGAAATTGAAGGAGATAGAGGAATAAAGAAGGAAGGTGAGAGCACACAAAAATGTGCATGAAGAGCTGCAGCCATGCCAAAGTGCCAAGGCATGTATCCAAGAGCACGCGTAAGCTATAATTGATGTTAAATCCAGGATGGAATTGTAAGTTGTCTAATTAACCGGGGGTTTATTTTAGAAACAAACGATTTGAGTGAATTTTTGGGACACCTACTGTTAGATGAAAGATATCAGTAGCCTTAGAAGCATCCATTAGGCATGGATTCTTTCTCAAAAACATGATATTTTCATATGCAACTTTGAAGAACACCCCCTAAGTCATTTGAAAAAATTGTCTCGACTCTAAAGACCACAAAACTATTAGAAGGTCATACCAAAAACTATAGGAAATTCACCTTCAACCTGGATCACCATCTTGGGAGTAATAGAGGATCAAGTGCAAAGAAGTGCACGAGAGGAAAGAACTATGTACAAATAAAAAAATGTGTGTGGGGAACACTTGGAGGAATTAAAACTATTCTAATATGTGCATGATGCGGGTAATACTCAATGAATCCCATTGATTTGGATTGATAACACATCTCCATTAAGACAAGATAGCTCAAAAGAGTTAGCCTCCTTACATGAAGTGATGATGTATGGGCCACTCAAAATTGCATCAAAATTTGAATGGTGACCCTGGCTTAGCCCTGTCAACATCCCATTTTAAGATCAGATTGCCCACTTTGAAAGTTAGGGCTCTACCCTTTTTGTCAAACCATTTCTTGGTTGATCTCTCGACGATGCTGCTCTAACTTGATCATGACATAGTTTCTTAATTCTTCAAGTTCCACAAGTTTTTCCTTTTTTATTTCTCTTTGGTTTTTTCCCTCAAATTCTAGCTATTGGGCTAGATCTAATGAAGGATATTTAAGATATAAAGGAATTCGAGCTTCCTTTCTATAGATAAGCTTGTAAGGTAAAGTACCTATTGCCTTCTTCATTATGATTATTTACCTAGAACACGTGCAGGCCTTTGTGTACCACTTCCTCTGAATGATGTTCATTGTTATCTTCATGATTCTGATGAGGTTCTTGTTAGTTGAATTTACCAAACCATTTCCATGAGGATAGTAGTTGGAAGAAGTATTCAAATAGATTCCAAGGATAAGAGCCCAACCAGAAATTATTATACCAAGGAGGGCTTTTGCATTATCATAGATAATGGTATGAGGAATGCCAAACCTTGTCACAATTCCCTTGATAAAGTCAAGGATGACTGACTTGGTTGATTCCTAAGAGCTACATATTTTTCCATCTATATAATTAATTCATAGCTGTAAACACCCACTTATTACCAGCTGCTTGAAGGAGGGTTGATCATGCCAATGAAGTCTAGGCCCCATTGTGCGAAAGGAAAATTCACTCAGATTGGTGGCAAAGGGAAGCTCGGTCGATTTCTTCTTTCCTATATAGAAAGTGTATTCTTTACATTTCATGACCCACTTGTGAACATCCAAAAATAGGGTAGGCCAATAGCATCCTACTTTAATGATCTTCATTCTTTATTGCTTTGGTAGAGAAATGTCCACCATAGAATCCACCATGAAATTTTGCTAACACTTTATCAAATTGTGCACCATTAAGACATCTTAGCAGCACACCATCAATATTTATTTTGAAGAGGAGCCCATCAACGAGTGCATATGAAATAGATTGTAGCCTCGGATGTCACCTCTTATCTTTGTTCATACCAGAGGGTATGTGTTAGAAGAGAGAAATGTTACCATATCCTTAATCCAGTGCACATGCTCAAATTAACATTTTGTTCAAGTTCAACATGTGAGATCTCTTCATCCAAAAATAATGGCATTTCTTGGTCTCTCTGCACGTCTTTGGCAAGTTTCTTAAATAGTGTGTTTCCCTTGACCATCTTTGTGGATTTTATGGTCACATAATACTCCATGATTTTGGTCACCCATCTAACTCTTTTTTCATTTATCTCTACTCTCATGATGAATTCTCTCACACTAGAGTGTGACACTAGCACCTTGACATGGTTTTTGGTGAGCATTATCTTGAATTTATTAAGAGCTTGCATGATGGCAAAAACTTGTTTCTCTATGTGATTATATTTCAATTCATAATCCTTTAGTGTTTAACTGAAGAAATCCATTAGCTTCTCTAGTCCTTGTTCATTTTCTTAAGTCAAGATAGTAACAATACTAGCATCAGCTCCATAATCATAAAGGATGAAGTCCTTGGTTTAATATGGATTTATGAGTGTTAGCGCATGGGTAATTTCTCACTTAATTTTGTTGAATCTCTACTTTTATCCACTTGAAGATTGTTTCCTCTTGAGTACGAGGGTAATGGGCCTAACCAATCATGTAAAGTTAGAAATAAATCTCCTAACAAAGTTGATTTTTCCTAGGAATGATTGCAAGTCCTTCTTATGCGTTTGGTAGAGAGAGAGCGAAGATGGTAGATACACTCTTAGGATCAATGGCGATGTCATCCCTCAAGACCACATGGCCCAAAAATTTTCCTTCCGCAAGTATGAAGTTACACTTCTTGGGGTTAAGAGATACCCATAAATCTTTGCATCTCTTAAATAATTTTTCCGATGCACCATGTGATCCACACTCTACTTTGAGAAGACAATTATGTCATCTAATAAAAATAGGATGAACTCATTGATATATCCTTTGAAGGTAATTTCTATGGCTCTCTGAAATTTTGCACCTACATTTGACAAACCAAAAGGCATTTTATGATATGCATATGTTCCCCATTTGGTTTTAAATGGTTTTTTCAATTGATACTCTTCATTGACCATGTTTTGATTGAATCTAGAATACCCCTCTAGCATGGAGAATCTCTACATGCTAGCCAAAGTCTGAAAAATATGCTCCATAGAAGGTAAAGGATAGTGATCCTTCAATGATGCCTTATTCAAATATTTGAAATCAACACAAAGTCTAATTTCACCATTCTTCTTGCACACTAGAATAAGATTCACTACCCAAGTAGAGTATTTGATAGGAAAAATAATCTTTGCCTCAATGAGTTTGGATAACTCTTTCCTCATGAGGGGATCTATCTTAGGATTGACGGGCCTTTTATTTTGTCTTATGGGCTTGATGTTAGGATCAAGTTTAATGGAGTGTTGAGAAACACTTGTATCGAATCCATTGATTTATTTATACTCCCATTAAAATATGTCATCATATTTCTAACACGAGAGAGATGAAGGCTTTTTTTTTCATCTTACGCGTTGTCTTTACCAAACAAAACTCTTTTCCACACACAATAATGACTGATATGGTGATAGTAAGTCTTCTTGCACGTGTGTGTAATTTTCTTCATTCTTGAACCCATCATTAGGGTTGAACATGTTCTCTAGAATTTCCATCCCTTCAGGTAACTTGTTTGGCTTGAGTTGAATCACTTGGTCACCATAGTTATCATGCAAGTCAACTTGCATGTTTGAAGAGAACTCAACCTTATTTTGGATGAACTGGACAATTTTCACATCATTTTCAAACACTTTCCAGATGGTCTCATTTTCTATAATAGATGGCCTGACCACTATCTTGATGTGTTGTACATTTCCTTGGAAAAAATCCTCAGAGGCTGAAAATTGTGAACCAAGGGCTTCCATCTGATCTGCCTTTTTGTTCAATTTCCTTGGCACTACCTCGTAGATTGAGAGCTTCAAATCTCTCTAAGAGGTCCCAAACTCTATGTTTATAAGCTTTAAAAGCTTATTATTTATTGTGCACTTGTTTGTGACCTAGTGGATGACCAATTCAGTGTCTCCAAAGATCTTCAATGTCTTGATTTACCTCTTCTCAGCAATAAGAAGACCATGCACCAACACTTCATATTTTGCTACGTTGTTGGAGAATGCAAACTACAACATGTATGTGCATGAAGAATAACTTTTCATATTTTGGAGAAAATGAGAACAACACCTATGCATGTT
Source organism: Taxus wallichiana var. yunnanensis (assembly GCA_018340775.1). NCBI lineage: Eukaryota > Viridiplantae > Streptophyta > Pinopsida > Cupressales > Taxaceae > Taxus > Taxus wallichiana. Next base: position 144,822,305 of record CM031236.1, read on the forward strand.
CCATTTCTTCTTCTAGAACCATCAAAATACATTTTCCACAATTTAGAATTTTCATCATTTTACTTACGTGCGACAAGAAGCACAATTTCTTCTTAAATGATGTAATAAGTACCAAGGCCGATGCTCAATAGATGTGTCATAGGGATCAAATTCATAGTGCTCTTTCACCCAATCATCTAATAATAGATCCATTATGGAAGGAGGAATGGGTTGCCTTCTGAAACCGATTCTTATACTTGGATTTCTTGGATGAGATAATTATCTTGGAGAGGAGATGGATCATATGATTTAACATGATAGGAAAATATAGGCTCAGCTTGTATGGTAGACTGGTACCATACTTTGTTCTTAATAACAAATGAGAGCAATCAGAAGACAAGGAGTCCCCCACCTTGGTAGTAAAATATCTTGATATGTAAATGGAAAATAAAGGAGGTAGGTCAATGATTGACACGTCTTGACTTATTGTTAGGCTTGGACATTGATGAAGGGTTAACTCAAGATCCTTAATAAATCCTAGAGTAGTGAAAGTTGAGCCATCAAGTTTTATGAATCCTTTGGACATGTGGCTATACTTAAGACCTAAGACGTTAACAATTTTCTTAGAAATAACAGAAGTATTATCCCCTGAATCAATCATAAAATTGTGCACATGATATTTTCCTATTATCAAGGACATATAGAAGGGTGGGGTTTTGACCACTTTTCTTACTTACTTTTCCTCTCCGATTGAAAAATGTTAATAATGGCTTCAAGTCTTTGGATAACTAGATCAACGTGTGGGAGTTGTGCTAGAGCTTCATGCAACATGTCACGCTGAGATGAAATGGACAGGGCATCCCACATTATGACATTAACATTTTTCTTTTTCATCTAGTCTACAATGTTGAATTTAATATCCATGGACTTATGCATTTTAGGCCCAATAGAATATTTTCTTACATGTTCAAGTGCAAAGGCAAGGGCCTTAGCTTGTGCAGAGGCTTGACCTACTAAAGGAGGAGTGCGTACCACTTATTTTTATATCTCACATGGGGCATTGTGTGCAAGAACATGCATGCCAAAATTATTGGATGCATTATCATCCTTTAGTAATTGAATGGCCTTGGTTGGCGGAGTAGAAGGTTGCGTCTGGATTTCAACATTCTCTTCTTATACCTTGTGTTATCAGTAACCTATGTTTGTGTCTTACTTGATCTATCCATAACTTGGTTTACTTTATAGAAGTCTTCAACCCCAAATAACATAAGTTTGGTTTCATGAACAACTTCTTGCACTTCTTCATTTTCTGGTTCATGTGCACTAGTGGAAGGCTCAAAACTTACAACATTTGAATCGTTTAAGCCTTAGCAAGCAAGGCATTTGCATATTTATACTAAATGTGTGGAAAATTACAAGGAAATCACCATTCTATCTCTTGTACCATGTTGTTATGTACTAGAACTAGTGCTTTTCTTACCTTTGGGTGTAGAAAGGGATTGTGCAGGGAAATTATTTGAAGAGGAAGGTGTGCATTAGCATGACATCTATCATTCTGCTAGTTCTACCCATATATTTGATTTGGATATTGATTTATAAAAGGATGATGAATTTGATTAGGTCCTTGATTAGAATTATTCATGAAGTATTGCGCATGTTGATTTTTAAAGATATAACCTTATTAGACAAATTTATAATCAAGGCCTTCATTTCTTCATCCTCTTTTTTTGTGTGCTAGAATAACATGTGGAGGTAATGGGATGGGAAATTTGCTTATGGATAGGAGCAATATAAATCTAAGGTGCTTTAAGGATTTCGGAAACAAAGGCATAAGTTGTTTAGGACCTAGTTTTGTAGCTTGGATAAGACAATTTTCTACCCTAATAGCTAAGGATAGGCATCATTAGGAGTCTTTGTGCACCACCCATCGTCTGTATCATCACAAAGCAATATCATAAGTTAGAGATATTAATAAGTAAAGGAAGGCACCTTGAGGGGTTGGTCTTAAGGGGGTTGGAGTTATATCCCATGTCTTCTGAAATCTAAAGTTGAAATCATCCATTAGCTCATTTCAAGCTTTCTTGATCATTGTGAGTTGTTCTAGCAAGAAGATGTTGTCATCTTTCTCCTCGAATTGGTTGTAAATCGAAGTACCAATTCCATCCCACTTAGTAATAGAGGAAGGTATCAAAATTTTGCACCGCTGAAGCGCTTTTCCTTTAAGTGAAGACACAAAAATACTTATAGCTACATCATCTTCTATAACTAGGTGAACATAGCATACATTTGCAACATCTTGAATGTGCTCAGCAGGGGTAACTTGGTTCTCACTAGTAAAAAATGGTATACTTTTGAGTGCAACTACTAGTATGTCGTGTTTCATGGAAAAAACCAAAGGAATTTTGTTGTTGAAGTTGACAAAGGGAAAATTTATTTGTGTCATGGCTAGAAAGGCTCACAGAGTATCCCGGTAGAGTGATGACGGTCTGTTAAGAGGAGGGGTAGATTGCACCCTACGTGTAATAGTTGGGGATGTGCTTGTGGTGGCTATGTTATTTCTTATTTTGGGAGAAAACTACAGATACTCGAAATATTCTTCAACTATTACGCTCTGTCTAGTATGTGTTATTCTCATGAATAGGGTGTGTTGACTACTAAAATCGGTGGATTTGAGTGTTAGGATTTGCCAGATGTGTTGAAACAAGCCTCCAAAGGCTAGAAATCACTAAGTTAGACACCTTAGTATCAATGAAAAGTAATATTTCAATACTTGTAACACTAGGTGTGCCAAAAATTGTTGGAGCTCAAAATTACACCCATCCTAGATCAGAATGAACTGGGGCTTTGAGGCAACATGGGACTATCTCTAAGTTGTGGGACTTACGCTTTGAGATAGACCTCTAGAGAATTTTGGCTTCATCTAATGCTTTCTATTATTACACCTACTCCTAGGAAGGGAAATGCAACTATCTAATTTTACTTTATCATTCTAAGGGACCATGCTAGGAAGGAGATGCATAGAAATGAAACCTAAGCTAAGGGATGTGATAGTGCCGAAAATAAGGGGATAAACAAACTTGGCTGAGTGAAAATGAATAAAATTGCACACATGAAGGGTAGACAACCGTGCCACAAACAGAAACACAAACATAGTTGTTTATATGGAGCACAATAGACAAAAACCCTGCAAGAGATATAAGACATGCACAACAGATCAACAATGAAAAATAAGGTAAGAAGATGCAATAAATTTGAACTAGGGAAGAGGATAGCCACAAAATAGAAGTTTTATTTCTTCCAAGAGATGCACAATCGATTATAGTGATGAGAGAGACAAGGATCTACATGAAAATGGATTAGATTTGAGGCCTGCAACTCAAAATGCAAAAGCACTACTTTGTATAATATTCTTGCAAACCAAGAGAGTCCAACAGTTTACAAAGTGAGTAATGTTTTTCAATATATAGAAGAAGGAGAGAAGAGAAGGAGAAAGAGAGGGAACATCATATTCAAACTTCTAATAACTAACAACAAATAATAAATGCATGTAAATATACCTATAATGTTGTTAGATCTACCTCCACATGTCTGTTTAGCTTGTAGAACAAGGAAGGAGACTAAATTTGACAAAATTTAGGTGGTTGAGCCAATTTGGATGTGTGTATTAATGTCCTATGTCATTTTCCTTATTTTCCACCTATAAAATCCCATCAAAATCTTATTTTGAATAGCCTAGAGTGTAGCCCATGTCATCATATTTCCAACAAGACCAAGATCATATGAATCTAAGCTCTGTAGCGAGATGTTATGATGATTTGAAGATCTACATACATCTTAAACATACAAGACACGTGGCATGCTATGATTTATTGAAGGATTCAGATGACTATCTATTTTTTTGTATTTTTCTTCCATATGTCATTCATTCATTTGACGTGATGATTTGGTGTGCAAATGACATGTTCGATAGGTTGAATGTTTTACACTTCATTTTAAAATTTGCCACATGGCACTTTGAATGACTGGGGAAAAAGATTGCACTTGGCATGTGCACAAAAACAAGAGGCACAAGAAGGAAAAATGTAGGATTTTGTGAGCACGTGCGAAGGGTGCATGAGGAGTGGGAAGAAAAGGTACATACTTGTAATATTATATTAGTATGCAAGGAAGAAGGAGAGTTCATGGGATAAGGGTGCATGGAATCAATCCTCTACGCTAGGAAATTTTGTGAGGATGGAAGTGGAAGAGAAAGTGATCACATGCACATGGAGTGTGAAAAAATTGAGATGGAATAACATGCACGAGGAAATCATGTCAATGACTTATCCAAAATGGAAGGAAATTCACTAGGTGTGTGCGAAGATATGTGTAAAATGGAGTGAAATCAGGCACACAAGTTTATGCACAAAAGGGAAATAAAATGAGATAGAGGAATAAAGAAGGAAGGTGGGAGCATGCGGAGATGGATGCGAAGAACTGCAACTATGCCAAATTTTCAAGGCATGTATCTAAGATCATGCGTAAACTATAATTGATGTCAAAGCCGGGATGGAATTACAAGTTTTATAAAATACTAGGGGAGGTTATTTTGTAAAACATCTTATCATCTCCATAATATCCCCAAGCTAACGGATAGGTGAAGCCACTAACAATACTCTTCGTTACATCCTTGCCAAAATTTTTGATAAGGTGGGTTGAAATTGGCATCTTCACATCCCCTTTTCTATTTGGGCTTATCGGACTAGCATCCACACCTCTACGGGTGCTACTCATTTCTCTCTTATTTATGGCTCAAGTCATTCTTCCTCTTGAATTCCAAATCTCATCTTTTGGTGTTTCTCTTGCGGATTCGTCTTTAACGAGGACTATCATCAAGAGCGTCTAGCACAACTTGAATTGTTAGACAAGCGTCACTTAATCACTCTTCAACATCATCATGTCTATCAAGAGTGCATCAAATGTGCCTATAAAAAACATCTAAAAGAATGTGACTTTAATATTGGTGACTTAGTCTTAAAAGAAAATCAGAACGTCACTACTCTAGAAAGGAGCCAACATGGAAATTTTTCTCCCAACTAGATTGGACCTTATATTATCACTCATAAGTATGGGTCTAGAGCCTATCGTTTATCCTCTCTCGATGGTAAAATGGAAACAAAACCTCTCAACACCCTACACTTGCGGTATTTTTATTGTTAACATACTTAACAATGTGCTCTTAGTCATATCAATGATATTACTTCCATCACTAGCATTTCCATCTCCATTGTAATGATTTGGAATTATGTGGTCTACCATCACTTTCCTATTTATGACCTTGAATATGGTAACCACAGCTCTACCCATAGCATATTCCTTATGGAAAATTACCTCCTTCTATGTGAGAACCTTGCAATAATTACCTTCGTCTCCTTCTTATTTATCTACTAGAACCATGATAAGGGTCATAGGTGTCACTTATACATCTTACCTCCCCTCCCCAAGTTGTCTACTTGGTTATCCCCAACTCTATCATAAAAATTCAAAAATCACGCACGTGCATATCAAAGCTATCATATCCAATAACATATTACTCAATCGAAATACAATTCATATAAAGAAAATAGACTACTCCCTCGAAGGACATCTATCATATATCCTGCCATCTAAAAAATTAAAAATCTAAATGTATACCACTCTCTTGAAGGATGGATACTATCGTATATCATAATAGTAAAAGGATTCCCACATTGATTAACCTTACAAATATCAAAAGCAAACATCCTAAGAAATCTTCTTGCATCGATCAGCTTTCTCACCTATCGTAAACTTCCCACATTGATCAGTTTGCATTATATTTCTCAGATCTGGGGCATATACCTAGGAAAACCACCTAAATAGAACCTATTTTCCCTCGTACAAGTTACATCTAAAGCCCTTTTTTTGTGTAGATAGTAGGTCTAAAAGCACACTTCCCATCTTTTCCGTTATGATATTAATTATGACTTACTATCATTAATTATGTGCTAACACCTTAAATTGGTTGTAAGTGCATTGCTTTGTCTCATTCCTTTTCACATTTACCTCCATCTAGTCTAAAAGAATCTTTTTATCGTGTACTTATTACAATGAAAAAGTGTACTTCATACCTTTTAGTCAACTGTTATAAAAGTCACACCCTTTTTTACATCTAATCTAATCCCATTTCATCCTCTTATCTTTTACCTATCTAACATTTTGAATCCATCATATCATTTCTATCCTACTCATCACATCCTACCACATATATCTAATCTAGCTCATCACATCATTTCTCTCTATCCATCACATCAATCCCACATCACATAAATCAATAACATAATCATCTATAATCTAATCAAATATCACTAATCTACATCACATCATCTACATCTAATCATATCTACTCCATCACATCTAATCTACATCCAATCAAATATCAACATCCCATAACATCACATCTAACATTTAAATCAATATCCATATGCTGATAAAATATCAACATCCATCTAAGCATCTAAATCATCACATCTAAAATGATCAACACAACACATGAACATCATGAAAAAAATCATCATATATATATATATATATATATATATATATATATATATATATATATATATATATATATCATCGAAAGTTTTAAACATCTCGATATGCCTCTACTAGGCTCTATCTTCATTCTAGACATTAAAACGTCTATCTAAAAAATCGTCAAAATTTGTCTATACAACGTTATCCCAATACAAGGTGAAATGAAGATTAGACACTCTAAGTGTCGATCCTTGACCTCTAAAGCATAGGATTCTATCCACCCTTTAGTCCCTCATCATGCTCCGCGATCATGTCTCAGCTGCATCACGCTAGTTGTGCTCCCCAAAGCCACCTATCACATTGATCTCCCAAACCTCCTCTCTCGACCTAAATATGTTACATAGAACAACACCTTACGTAGTCTCTCTCTCACTATGCACTCATAATAATGTGCCTACTCACCTAGTTCCCAAACTACTCGAATGACATATTCCTAGGCAGCACCATCTGACCATCTCCTTGCATGGCTTCCTAAGCCTCACTCCCTGTCACCTCAGACATAATACCCAAATCTTTATACTTGGTCTGATAGGCCTCTCGATGTCTCATGTACTGGTCTTGTTGTTGTATGTCTATATCTCTCTCATATCGCATCTCCACTAACTCCTAGAAATTTGTATCCAACTCCACTTGTAACCTATCTATCTCTGTCATTGCTACTCCATCTCAACCCATAGGCATTACCTCCTCTCCCTTAGTATTAATCTCTACCTCTCCTCCTATTTTTTTCCTTATCATTAGTTTCCTATGCTTCTTAGTGATGTGTTTACCAATATACATACCCCTCTTCGACTCCTAAATCATCATCATCCCATGTCTCTCCCTCTTTCATCAATGGGTCCACCATCACTAGGCTAGACATGTCCCTCTCTGTCTCATCATGTCTATGTATAATAGGTGCTTCAAATATTATCTGCACCACACAAAATTATCCCATAACCCATGAGAAATGAATGACCTCTATCATCTCTGGCCTCCTCCCTGCACCCACCTCACTCTCCCGATCCCTACCAACCATATGTCTATCCCGGGCCATGCTGAGGGAAATATCTGTAGGGCCTCTCTTTCACATTCTCAACCTCCAAGCTCCCTAATTTATCCACATACCAATACTTTCTACACTCACATATGTCTCCATGCATATGGTCTTCTAGCCACCTCAAAAATATGACAATAAGATTAATGTGGTCCTCAAAGACCCACAAAATCCTGGTGGCCTCACTACAACTATATGCTCATAGGGTGACAGTGTAATAAAAAGCCTACATCCATTATTGACCACCTCCCGATACATACATCCAAAACTCATGATATACCTTCTCTAGAAGTGTTGATCCAAAGCGAACAACATCACGTGTTGTCTGTTACAACTCCTATTAATGCCCACGAAAACTAGGTTCTACCTAAATCGCAATGGATATCAAGAAATCGCCATCATAAGCAAACATATTAATCGACTCCCGGTGTCTTCGGATGGGTATTGGGCCTTTATATGGAAGGCCCTTGAAGTGAATATAATATGTGGGGCATTTGCTCCAAATAGTCGTGTCAATGCCATCATCCTAACCTCTTATGTAATCGGTACTACATGTGCCCCCTGGATAGGTAGTCTCACTATATGATACATGTCCTATAACGTGATGATCATCTCACCTATCACCGAACTAGAAAGTGTTAGTCTTAGGATCTTGTTTATCAATCAAAGAAATAATCAATCATGTATCTTTTGTAACCCTTTGATAGTGACAGAAACTTCCTAATCCCACCATAGTAAAGTGATCCCATTTAGCCTCCATCACATATGCCCTCATCATCCCCAATAATGTTGTGACTCTTGTCTCTCGGTATAACGATCTCGAGCCTGTAAAAATCCATCAAACAACCATTCATCAGATTACAATCATCCAAAATTATCATTTTCATCTAAAACATATCAATCTACCCCCATCCTACCCGGTTGACATTGACCCCCTTCGGGTTGCGCTACTTGCACTCGATCGACGACAATCTGGTCCATTGTCCGCCTTTGCGATCGACCCTTGGCCCTCAAAATTTTAAAAATAAAATAAAATAAAAAAATCAACAAAAATTCAAAAACTAAGCTAGGGTTTTGATGCTTACCACTCTCCAAGTCCTCTAGCGCTTCCTCCCTCCTATGTTGGATTCCATCTCTCTCAAATATCAAGTTTTTACCTCTCTAAGGTCTCAATCATTAAATTTTTTTAGTGTAAATGAGCTTAGTCGGGTGACTATGTCGGTTATATAGGTGTGCCAACCTAGTAGAAGGTGACCCAACATTCGTCTTCAACCTTAATCGAGTCATCGTCGACCCTTCTTGATTGTCATCGACCTAACCATACTTTACACATTTCATCCTGTCTCATCTAATCTCCTCCTTAAATTATATTTTATTCCACCTTTTGACTCATGTGTTCCTCATAACCTTTTTATTCTTCCCATTGGGCTCGGTTGGCTATCTTTTGGCTTATCCATTTATATCGTCATGTATGTTTCATCACATCCACCATCCCACTATGTGGCTATCCTTGTTTCCCCATTCAGGACACCATTTCTTATCATAATCCCACCATCATGGCCATTATCTCCATCTTTTATCCTCATTCCACCTAGATGCATATTTTTGATTCCTCATATATGAAGGATATCACATCTCGCTTTTCCCTTGTATCCTATCAAACCTTTTTCCTAACCATCCTTGCATTTGTTTGTGCATATTTTTGAAATATTCCTTTGACCCATTGGTCTCATGGCTTGGACATCCATCTGAGTGGGTTCCCATTTGACTCCATCCATATTATAGTGATTTTCGCTAACTCACAAGTCCACGGACATTGTCGTCGTCTCCATTGAGTCTATACTTTGTTCCCTACCAAAGTGACTCCAAAATCACCACCATATTTTATTTTTCATTTTTATCCTTATCCCTCTCCACTTAGGGCATCTTCTCTCCTCCTATTTTCTTCTCTCCCTCTTTCTTTTCTCGATATATCTCTTTCAAACTTGTGATCGATTCCTCTTCATGTCATTGATCCCTAGTTTGAGGGGAGCACCTCAACCATCATCTTTCATCACTTCTTATTTTTTTCTCAAGGTTTTCTTTAACATAGACCACTCAACAAAAAGGGGAAAATGTAGACACCAATTTTTTGTATCCCTTGTCCCTCATCCCACATTCTCTCCCCTTCACCATCTTGCACATACATACCTCCCTTCCTATTTTAATTTTCTCCTAAATCCCATCTAATTCCCATTTTCCCATCTTTATCTTATATTAATCCCATTATTAATTCACCTTCCCTAATCTATCCCAAATCATGCTTAATTATCCATAAACCCATCCACTAATCCTTTTGTCCTCCCTAAGCATCCTTTTTATCATCCTTAGGTCTAAACTTATCCTCATTCAATGCATTCCTATCCCCCAACCACCTTTTATCCTTTATAAGCAACCCTAACCCGCATTAACCACTTAAAACCCTAGTATCACCCATTTTAGGCCCTTTACATCGAGTAGATCACATCTCCATCACCCAAATTGACAGTTTGTTGTAATCACTTTGGTGACCATGTGGGTCGCCATCGACACTATAAATACGCCCATACCCCTCCTTTCTTGAGGATGTAATTTTTAGATTTTGAGCTTTCTCGTGACTCTTACTTCATTTATTTCTCTTCTTTGTAGTTTTTACCATCACCTTGGAGATAATTTGGATATATTTCATGACACTCTTTAGGATATTATAGGATTAGAGCTTTCTTGGAGTCCCCATTTTCATACCATCATCATTGTACATAAATCTTGTAGGTTTTAACAATCACCTTGGAGCTTGTGCCCTTGCATCATCCATCATCAATCTCTCTATGTAGTTCATTTTTATCCATCATACCCTAGATCTCTTCCTAGTCACCGTTGACTCTACATAGTCACCATCTACCCAATCCACATCTTGTGTTATAATATTTCATCGATCCTTCCAACTATATTTTTCCAAGCCCACATTTTCTCATATCTTCAAATTTTGTTGTCCTGCACACTTATTACTTCAATTCTCATATTCATCATACCTATTAACCATCAATCCATCTTATTCACCATTGACCTAGCTTGTGTTCATCATTTTTTCCATTAGATCAATAATTTTCTTGCATCCTTTCTAGTGTAATCGATCCGGACCCTCTCAGTAACATCCCATAGTAGATTTGTCTCAAATCATCTTCATATCACCCCTTCAAATTTGTTAGTCACCGTAAATTGAGCCTAGCGAGTCTCGGATCATCATCGATCCAATCAAGTCTGGTTCAATTTTCATCATTTGATTTTATCCGATCTGCATTTTATCTTATCTAACAATTTTCAAATTTTATGTTTCAATTCGATTACATTTGCATCTTATCATTTATCCATTATCATCTTATCTATCTTTTATCAAAGTGGGTTGACATCCATCCTAGGAAGTTTTCACTTCTCGGGACTGACGTTGTCAGGAAACCCACCCTCCTATCTACTAATCATTTTCTTGTTGAGTTTCTCTTTGTTGTCCAGGTAATCAAGCTCATTGCGAGGGGGTCTTTTACGCTTGTATCCATCATCATCTTATCAAGAGGTAGCTTTAAACCCTATTATTATTGGATTTGATTATTTTCTTTGTTACCATTTCACTAATCTGAAATAGGATCAAGAAAATTCAGATCAACGCTTATGCCACATAGGTAAGTAGAGCAAGTTATAAGATTTTGTCCCTTAAGAATTCTTTTGGTGGGTTAGGTGAGTGTTATGCACTCACAAGTCAATTTGGCCCCTTCTCCATGTTGATTATAACCCCCGGTGCACTTGGGAGCTCTTGTTGCACCTTTTCACTTGGTGCAAATTTACATAGTGTGCAAAAACGTGTGCCACCAAGGGAGGGAAGTGCATTCATCACTTAAGTGACCAACTTCAAGTGTTAGGTGAGGGTTTTCCATTCACACCTTCAAACTGCCCCCTCTCCATGATGAGCCTCACCCTTGGAACCATTTTATACCCTGTTGCACCTTTTCACCTGGTGAAAAAGTGCATCAGGTGAAAAAAATGTGCCACCAAGGAAGGTCTCCCTCTCCCATCACTCCAACCTCACACTTTCTCCCTAGGGCATGTTTTCACTCATCTCACTCTTCACCCTTGTCCCCCTTCTCATGATGGCTACCCCCTTGGCATATTTTCACCATGTTGCTGCAAAATTTCACCTCATGTCCCCTTAAATTTTTTTAAGGTACATGAGATATTCTTAAACCCATTTAGTAACCCCTAACTCACCCTCAACCTAGGTTAAGAAAGAAGTGCCAAAGGTGGGTCAAGGGGTGGGTTTTCCTAACTTAAGTTAATGGATGAGCGTTAAACCAATACTTAGCCATATTTTGGGATTATTTTAAAAATTTATTTCCATCCATTTCTAAAGGTGATGCTTCCATGAAGAACCAGACACCTCTCATGCTCAAATCACTCTTTTTCTCATACCTCACAAACCCCTACTTTGATCTCCATAAGATTTGAACTGAAGATTCCCTACATGAAAGCCTTTGGAATGAGTGTTTGCATGACCTCATTAATTCCCTCATCCATTTTTACATTCATCTTAAACTTTCATCCATGGAAAAATCCCCCTCATATATACGGAGTTGCAGTGAGCCAAATGAGCTAAAAATCAAAGCATGAGATCCTCAAAAGATTAACTTTCTAATGAATACTTTCTTGCCCCATGAAAATGGTTAGGGTTAGAGCTATGAAGGACTGTTATTTTTCTAAATCGATCCCTTTCATATGAAGAAAAAACACACCTAAAATTTCACTTTTAATTTTGTGAAGATCTGGACGAGAGAAACCCCTTAAAATTGGAGCAAAGCATCCCGTTAATTTTGTTGACCTATATATGAAATGGTCTCGGTTTGCATTAAGAACACGATAGTTAGGAGAAATTATAATGTTTCAAAGGTTGAATTATTTTTAAAGTGAGGAAAAACTCCCCTCATCATCTTTAATGGTATTCACCTCCCCTTTCAATGTCTAATTAGTCAAGGCATGAGCTCACAATGTGCAATGTTGTAGAGTTGGGGCGAGCTCTCCACTAGTGCATCACAGTGTTGTGGAGGGTCATCGTGGGTCAAGTTTTGGTCTTCATCACCATCTAATATGATCTACATAAATTTCAAAGGAATCTTCATTCATTTTTGGATAATTTCTTCTCTCCCCTCCTCATTCTTTCTCCTCTTCTCTTCCATTTCTAATTCTCCATTATAAGCAATCATTGTAATTTTTCTTATTTACTTAAATGGATTTCTAAAGTTGCATTGTAAAAGTCCCTTTTGATTTATAAAAGGGGACTTATTCACTCACTTCCTAAGAAGATGGAAATTCACAAGTGGAATAAGAATTTAAAAAGTCATGTGGGGGTAGATGAAGAGGCAATTCACAATGTTATAAATTGGAATGGCTTCTCCATTCCAAGGGATCCTGAAAATTTTAGTTCTTGGTAGAAATTATGGATTTTGGTTTGGATGTTGAGATTTGTATCACCAACACAAGAAATAAAACCTATGTTTACTCCATTTCCATTTCTCATGTGTTCCTTTATTTCCTCTCTTTTCTGCACTTTACAAGCATAGTGATCAAGAAGGAACTTTACATCCTTGATAGATGAATCTAAGGAACTGTGTGTCTTTAATTTTTAGTCTCACTAATGTATTACATTATTGCTTTCCTCTGATTGAATGTTGAGCTACTCTGGTTATTAGGTGTGAACGTTGTTATTGCCTACTCACAACAATAGCCTTCTCTTTCCTAATTTCTCTCCTTTATCTCTTATTTCTACTGCAATTTCCTCCCTTGTACCATGTACAAGAAATTTGCCACAAGTTCAATGAAGTGTACCTGTGTGATCACTGACCTATTTTGCCACCCCCACAACATTAAATAGAATTAGGATAGTTTACATTCAATAATGGGGCCTCCTCATACACAAGGAGGGTGTTAGGAATATTCCTTGGATTAGTGCTCACATTATTGTTTGTAATAGTTAAATGTAATATTCATATATTACATTAATAAGTTAGTGTGTTAGTAAGATATTAATATTGTTATATTAATATCATATTTGTGTGAGAAAAATAAAAGATTGTAATATTATTAGTATGATTCATAAAATAACTCATTATTAATAATATAGGATATTGTATTAGATGAGTTTGTTGAATAAACAACTCACGTAGATTATTGTGTGTCGAGATATTGGTGGGATATATGAGAGAATAGTGGTGAGTGATCATAGGAGAGATTCTCTAGGAGAGATTAGTGGGATGATATTGGTAAAGTCTCATCTCCTTGTTTATAGGAAATTGCAAGACTATATATTGTAAGCTCTCTCACCATGTAATTAGCTCCAAAATTATTCAATCAATAATATAGTGTGTTTATTCTATATTTGTGCTCTAATTTTGTGTTTATGTTATTATCTTTATTCTACAACATTGTATCTTATTGATTTATATAATTATATAATGTAATTGTTACTTATTTCTATTAGATAAGCTATCAATTTCACATCATCTAGTATCAGAGCAAGATAGAATGAGTTATGAGAGTCATTGCAGGACAAAACCGCAACCTTTAGAATGCAGATTTGAGAGTTTTGAAACTTTTGTTGCCATTTTCTAAATTATGATCTTTAAAAAAATGACTAGTAATTCAAATTTTTATAAAAAGCTGAGATTCATAATTTTGTGAAATTTTTATGAATTTTTATTAGTATATAAAAACTTCACAAAAAGTTACTGAAACCCGAGTTCGTATTTTAAGAGAAATAGTGGAAACAATTAGATGTTTCTAATTATTCGTAAAAAAATAGTGAGTGATTTCTAGCAATAAAACCCTAATATGCTTTATTATTTTGGTTAAATATAAAAATGATTATTATTGTAAGGGTGTATTATCGGTTGAAACCGACACCCAATATAATTGTAAAATGAGCCTCACTGCAGACAAATTTGGTGAGTTAGTATCATCACGATGGAGGAAGGAGGAAACGGAGGAAGGAGGTTAATCAGTGACTTCTCGCCAGCCGCAAGCGAAGGGGCCACACAATGAATTTGTGGAATTTATTTTTGTTGTGTTTAATTTTAATTTTTTATTGTAATAAGAACATATGATTTATTCATGTTCGATCTTGTAATAAGTGATCTCTGCGTGAGCGATATTTCTTGTATTTTCCTTGAATGTAAGGATGGGGGTGGGGAAACGTGTATGTTCTTTATGGAGTGGTTGGTGGTCCACTAGAAAACCAATTTGAGAGTTTGTGAATCTCTTAGAAAATTACATACAAAGTGGTTAATGGTTCCACTAGAAAACTGTTGGAGTTGATGGTACTCTTTGAAAACCATCGGATTGTAGAACATGAGCAGGTACTAGACAGAACTCACCCATGTTCGCACTAAGGGGGAATGTTAGGAATATTCCTTGGATTAGTGCTCACATTATTGTTTGTAATAGTTAAATGTAATATTCATATATTACATTAATAAGTTAGTGTGTTAGTAAGATATTAATATTGTTATATTAATATCATATTTGTGTGAGAAAAATAAAGATTGTAATATTATTAATATGAGTCATAAAACAACTCATTATTAATAATATTATTTATGAGTTTGTTGAATAAACAACTCATGTAGATTATTGTGTGTGGAGATATTGGTGGGATATATGAGAGAATAGTGGTGAGTGATCATAAGAGAGTTTAGTGGGATAATATTGGTAAGCCTCATATCCTTGTTTATAGGAAACGGAAAGGCTATATATTGTAAGCTCTCTCACCATGTAATTAGCTCCAAAATTATTCAATCAATACTATAGTGTGTTTATTCTATATGTGTGCTCTAATTTTGTGTTTATGTTATTATCTTCATTTTGTAACATTGCCTCTTATTGATTTATATAATTATATAATGTAATTGTTACTTATTTATATTAGATAAGCTATCAATTTCACATTAGAGGGGTATAGCCCCACGAGTATTGATGGAAACACATAATTTGCCACACAAAAAATATTTCACTAACAATCTTGAAACCTAAAATCTTAAAATTGAAAACCAAAATTCAAAAAAAGCGAGTACGAAAATCAATTGGCTTAAAACATGTTTATTTTGTTTAAAAATTAAAATACAAAAATCCTTTATCAATATAGACGAAAGTTTTTTTGATTGATAAACGCTTTTGACTGGAGCTATGAACCGGAGGGTTGCCTAGGACCCCACCCATTACAACCAATGTATAGAGATAAGATATTACAATAAATCCAACCAAGAGCACGACCAGTGAACCCGCACCGATGATGCAATTTCTGCCACCGCTATTTTTAGAGCTACCAGCCGCCATGAACGCCAATGCCGATGATGCAAAGTCTACCATCACCGAGAATAACTGCCAGCCGTAACCACCGGTGATGTAACCTCTGCCACCACCGATAACCACCCTAAAGGGATCGCGCCCAGCAGGATTTGAACTTGGGTGGATCCGAACACAATAGTCCGTCATAAACGATCTACCCAAACCCCATTGGCAATATAAATGAAAGTTAAATCCACATCATTGGCTACAATATCACAATCCCCAAAATTGAAAACCTAAAAAAATAAAAAGTGGATTGATATAAAATGTGACTATCCTATTCAAAATTGTTGAGCGAGATAAAAATATAGCTTGAGGAAGAAAGTGCATAAGGATTGGGCACATGGGAATAGGGTGCGTATATGTACGTAGAAGTATAGAAAATCGGAGCGCGCCTAGGAATAGGTTGGAAATATAACTTAGTCGCTTTTGCAAATCAAGGCTATTTTTGGACATGGAGTGTAGAGCACATAAATTTATGAAGACTTACAGACTACATAAGGGTATTTTGGAGCAAGCAAAAATTTGAGCATCATGCAAATTTTGGGCTAATAATAGGATATGTACTTAGAGTTAACTTTAGAAGATATATTATTAGCACTTAGATGCTTTTGTATTCTCTTGTAAAGGTGCATCACTATTATTAGCATGTAGCCTATTTTTGAAGGTGCATGGGCGAAGAAGGGAAACTCCCCACCCCTATATATATAAATTGATTTTCATAGTTTGGATATACCGTTTATTGTAGAATTATTATGTTGTGGATTTGTTAGCGTGTATTACTATGGAAACTAGATCATGATGTATGAAGCTTATATGTTTTACAGTATTTAATACAATGGATCTTGTTGGCTAGATATTGGTGTTAGATGTGACTGAATATGGTTCTTGTATGGTAAATGCCATTATAGTCATTATTTATTCAATCTTTCATAGGGTTTAGATCTAGATCTGGTTTATGTGTTGTGGTGTAATTGATTATCTGTTATAGATCTGAATTATATTTACAATCACGTTAACATCTTGAACAAGCTACTCTAAAGAGGGACCCGGTGCACTTACGCTCTTTGGGTGAGTGCTCGGTCCTAGTCCGAGTGATGTGTCAATGCACCTTGGGATTGGTGGGTATATTCTAGGCTACATCATTGGTTCCATTTCAGGACCTCTTTCTCGATTGTTTTACGAGGATGTTGTATGATGAAGACATACTGGTTGACCTTGGCCGATATTGAAGAGTGGTTAAATGATCTAGAAGAATGATATGCTCGCCAATTTAGCACCGGACTGAGAGTTTAATACACGGCGTGGGTTGATCGAATCTTTATGATGCTTTGTATGAGATGTTCTTTGTTATCTTTCCGGTAGATTTTTACGAGTGGTTGGTTGCTTATGCATCTAAGAGGAATTGGATGTTTCACATGCTTGTTTGGATGTAGGAATAATTCCAGGCCTTGTATGATGTAGATCTGATTTGGATGCGCTTTGTGGATGTTTGGTTTCATGATGTTTTGAACAAATATATTCTTGAGTACAATTTTCCACTTACTTTTCCCGAGTTGTTGAATTCTAGTTCTTGAGTAAGCCCATAGGATCTTATTTATGCGGTATTCATTTGGAAATCAAGATCTTGATTGTAACCTTGGATTTGGAAAAGAATCCTATGGCTAGCTAAACCCCACCATGCGTGAGGGTAGGAGAAGGTTTGGTAAAGATGGTGGACCTAGCGACAAAGAGACAAAGAGAAGAAAGGTGGATTAAGTTTAATGAAGTGCACAAGAGGGATCGATGAAGCAATGAGAGATCATGGAAATAATGGTGTTGCGGAGGGAGATGGCTCATGAAGGATTTAGAGCTCATGCAGAGGACATGGAGCTAGAGCATCTAGAACTCCCCCATTTGGGAAATCATGGAAGATAAACCTCTTCATCTTTGGATGAGGGCACATTGGATGAGAGATTATGGACCGTGGGCGTGCATCTGAACCTACCTATAAACCTTGCCTTCACACATGGTTTTCCAAATTATACACTATTTAACAAGAAGCAAGCCATTGTGAGCGGTAGAGTTATAATAGATAGAGTCAATTTGTATTCAAGTTCAGGAGTTAATCACGAATATTATTCATCTATGGCGGTGCAATCATTTTTATGTTATTTAGAGGTCCATCTAGAGGTTTATTTTCTAGCGTGTCATTGGCATAGAACATGAGCACGTAAAACATTGGTATAATTTACGGAAGTAGCACGACTTCGTAGATCGTGGGAGTCCATTTTATCAAGACCATTGGAACATAAGGAAATGCATCCCCGTCTGTTTCCTATTTCTTGAGGGGCATCAAGAGGTGCAGTGGCTCGGGCACTTTGGTGGATCTCGGTGGATCTAGAGGTGGTGGAAACATAGGAGGAAATACGGGTTACTGGTCCGGTGGGCACATTATACACCAACCTCAACAAATTTATATGGAGATGTCTCTTCATCTTCTAGAATATAGAGGCATTGAAGATGCAACTGAGCACGTACATATGTGTGAAATATTGTGGTACACCAAGGGGATTACAACTCTAGAGCGCAAAGTAAGTCAGTTTGTAACTACGTTGTAGGGGCACGCACACAACTGGTATAGAAATTTTGATCCTGATCAGACTTGTGTGGATTATACAATACTACAAGATGCCTTTTAAAAATAATTTTATATTCCTGAGTTTGAGAAAAAAACATAAGCGTGCTTAAAGATATTAAGCAGGAACTACTAAGAGTGTTCGGGAATATCATGCTCAGTTCAAGACTCTTTTTCTAAGTTATCTTATGACATCCACACAAGCCAACATGCACATTGGTTCGTTGGAGGACTGACCACACCTTTTAGAATAGCGTTTTCACATAATACCTTTACTGATCCACGCAAGGCACTTGAAGTAGCTCTGCGTCTTTGAGGTTAGTTGAAAGTGTAGACACAAGAGTGAGCCCATTTTTGGAATCTTAGATTGCAGCAACAACAAAGCAATTAGAGAAATTATCTGCTAATTCAAAACATAAGACATGTAATTGAATTTGATGTACAGATTGTGAAGTATAAGGGCATACTAAGGATAGTTTCCCTTGTAAATCAATGCATTCATTGTTACTAGATTGTGAGATCTGTCATTTGGACCACAGTTCTAGTCGGTGTCCATTATTGCAGCGTGTGATAAGAAAGAATGTTTCCTATTACTACAAGATTTGTAGTTCTTTCACTCATGATATTGAGGATTGGAGGTTGATCGATCATATTCATGATATCATTTATATTAGCGTATAACAATGATGATGTTGCAAATAACTCTAAGGATAAGTGTGAGCATCATGACTATGATCTCAATGAGGGCGTTCTTATAACCGCCATGGTTGGGGTCGAGGATACTTGTGGAGGATTTAGAGGTGAGGTCACAACAAAGTGGAAGGAATGGTTTCCCTCATGGAACTTGTTATACATGCAGATCTCCTAATCATTACAAGCATGAATGTCCTCAAAACATTTTTCGTTATTTTTGCGGAAAGAACCATAAGTATGAAGAATTCTTGGACTTATATGAACACTTGAGTAAGCAACATAAACAGGAAAATAAGGGCCCAAGGATGGTTAGAGTACAACACGTAGTAGAGGACCAATGGATGTTGAAGTTAGCATCGGACCAGAGTTGGTACTGTGAAGATCATTACACACACCGAGGTTGTGTGAGCCGAGAACTTCTTCAACAAAAGCCTATGATTACTAAGGAGGAAGTCTTACATGATAAATATCTAGACCCTATGCATCAGAAGGAAGTATATCAAGAAACCATGGAGGTCATTCGGAATTTACAGGGTGAGATACAATGTTTGAAGGAATAGTCATGGAAGTTAGAATAAAATAAAGTAGTTGAGCTCCATCAGATAGATGTTGATGATTTGAAAGAGGTTTGTAAGATGTTGTGCCAAGAGAACATTATTCTATTGTTAGGGAACTGGTTAAAGGTAAATACTTCAAGCCTTACCTGGGACTAAGCATTTGAGACAACTTTTGCATGTTAATCTTCCTCCGGAAATTTTAGATTATGAAAAGGATATTACTCTAAATGTTTTTGTTGATGGTTGGCTTTTGAGTAACATTTTGATTAATACTGATCACGGAAGTGAATGTTCTCACTTTGGATGCATGGGTTCAGATGGATAGACCTCCATTGTAGTCATCCTCTAATGTTTTGTTCATGGAAAACTAGACTAAGGCCATGCCCATTGGAGTTTTAAAAGATGCATCCATTACTATACATGGGTCCAAGTTCACTAGGGACTTTGAGGTCTTAGGGCTTGCGATGAAGCGGAACAATTTTCCTACATTACTTAGGTGCCCTTGGTGTTATACAAACAACGTTGAATTGCATTTTAAAAAGGGGTATATCAACTTTGAGAATAAGGAAGAACACATCATTATCCCTTTCACGGAAGAGAAATCTGCACCTTATGTAGAGCCCTTAAGTGAAGAAGACTTGAACAGAATTTATGTGCACACCATTCGACATCCGGAAGTTCTTGAGTCATCGAAGGAAGGAGTTATCCAATGGGATGATGCACACTCCATGAATGAGACTACAAGTTTACATGTGACAACCGGGCACACAAAACTTATGAAATGGTTGGGTGTGAAGTACGGAGTGTAATGTGCACATCGAGTAAGCCACACAATATTAGGCGTTTGGGAAAAAAGCAGTACCAAAGTACACATGTGAAGAGAATCCAAAATTATTACTACTTACTATGGAATTTCAATGGAAATTTTAGGTGGAAAGAAGGAACATGTTAGTATATACTCTGCACGTGATGACAACGCGTTGATGGATGGTTCACAAAGATAATATTTTGGAGTGGAGGGAAGTGAGGATTTCTTTATCTACTATATTTTTAAGGAGAAATGCACCTACCCGATCTCGTACATTTCATAGTAATGATCATGTTTACCACCACGTTCAAGAGTGAGTGAGAGACTCTAGATAGAGGGGTAGGAAGTTTTACAACATTTGTTATGGGTGCACAAGATTTATTTCACCTTGCGAGGCTACATGCATACATGGTATATCTTGTAGAGTTGAATAAAGAGACAATAAATTGGTAAGAACTTACTATACGTATTATTCAAACCTTTGACTATTTTTCCAAAAACCTTTGGTGAATGAGGCATTATAGGTTATGAAGTGCTCAACTATGGGAGATAGTGCAAAGGCCAGGAGCTCCTTCAGATTTGTTAGGAGAGTAAGACTTGGGGGAGTGTTTTGAAGAGGAAGAAACAGATGTTAAACATCTTGGGCATGCACTGCCTATAAATATACAAGGGTAAGATGGTCTACATATTTGATGATGAATAGGTTGAGAACTTGGATATTGAGCATGCAAAGGGTATGTGCGAGGTCCTAGATAGTGCGGATGAAAAGGTACATGCCTAACATGAGCCCATGAGGAACAAGAAGGTGAACATTAGAATAGATAGTGAACCTAAGAAGGCCATCATCAAAGATGATTGGTCTAACTCTGAAGTTTCCAAGATCATTGAGTTACTTGCATGACTTCGAGAATTTTTCCCTAGGGGATATCATGAATTAAAAGGCGTTCATAAATCATTGGGAGAGATGAGAATAAAACTAAAAGAAGGTGCACGTCTAATTGAGAAAGGACTTACATGATGAATCCAAACTTGCATATGTCAAGGTGAAAGAAGAAATTGACAAAATGTTATTTTCTCGGGATTATTATGCCTATTGAGGAGTCAAAATGGATGAGCCCTATGGTGATCAACATCAAGAAATATGGCGAGAATCAAAATTTGTGTGGATTACATATAATTAAATGTTGCATGTGTGATTGATCCTTTTCCCACACCATTTATCAAGAAATCTTGGAG
Organism: Taxus wallichiana var. yunnanensis; assembly: GCA_018340775.1. Classification (NCBI taxonomy): domain Eukaryota; kingdom Viridiplantae; phylum Streptophyta; class Pinopsida; order Cupressales; family Taxaceae; genus Taxus; species Taxus wallichiana. Next base: position 144,844,228 of record CM031236.1, read on the forward strand.
GTAATTACGGCGCGAAATCTACTCCTTTATTGATGGGTTTTTAGGATACCATCAGTGAGGATAGCTAAATAAGATCAAGAGAAGACAAATTTCACCAATGAATGGGAAATTTTACATACACGGTTATGCCTTTTAGATTAAAGAATTCACTTGCATTATTTTTGCGCATAGTGGTACAAGTGTTTCAGAATTTTATTCACAAGTTCTTGTAGGTATATCTAGATGATTGGAAAATCTATGGCCTTGTAAAGGATCACTGTGATAATTTGAGGTTAATGTTTGAAAGGTTTCAACAGTTGAGCATCTCTTTAAATATTAAGAAGTGTGTATTTTCCACACCTTTTGGAATTTTGTTGGGACACATAATCTGTAAAGAAGGCTTGCTAGTGGATCATGCTAAGTTTGCTATGATTTTGGGCCTACAAGAACCAGCTAGTCAAAGTGAGGTGCGTGGATTCTTGGGGCACACAAGATATTACAAGAAATTTATAAAAGTTTATGTTAAGATCGTCGTGTCCCTTGAGGAATTTTTGAAAGGCAAAGGCAAGTTTTATTGGGGTGAGGCACAACAACGCACGTTTGAGACTTTAAAATAAAGGCTTACTACACCACCTATTTTGCACTTTTCTTCATGGTCCAAACCTTTTCATGTTCATATAGACGCCTCTGACATGGCTATTGGTACATTACTAGCTCGGCCTAGAGAAGGGATTGCCTATCATCTTATTTTCTTTGCTAGCAGGAAGTTATCTCTAGCAGAACAAAATTATACAATGACAGAGTGTGAGGCCTTGTCTATGATCTACGTGCTCCATAAGTTTCGATAGTATTTGCTAGCCACACCTTTCATCTTTTATACAGACCACATGGCATTGAAGTACTTGGTGAACAAGCCCATTTTACAGGGGCACATATGTCGTTGGGTATTGTTATTTCAGGAGTTTAATTTTACGGTGGTGGTAATCCAGGTAAGAGAAATTTTGGTCTAGACCATTTATCAAGGATTCAATCAAAAGAGGACACACAGATCATTGAGGACACAATGTCAGATGCACAATTGTTCAGATTACATTGTGTGCCCTCGGACTTGGAAGATATTGTTGTCTTTTTACACACGGTGTGTAGCACTTAAGTGAATGAAGGCCTTAGAAAAGAAACAACATGCTATTCACGCCACACCTTACATGTTGATCAGTGGAGACTTGTACAAGTTATGTTGTGATGAAGTTTTGTGTCGGTGTGTACTTAAGCATGAGCGCGAAGAAATTATGGAAGAGGCTCATGACGGTATTGCAGGTGGACACTAAGCAGGGGATACCACCGCGCACAAGATTCTTCTAGCTGGTATATGGTGGGAAATGTTATACAAGGATTACAAAGCATATTGTAAGGCATGTGACCATTGTCAATTCCTTGGAAAGCTTGGGCATATGGATGAAATGCCTTTGAGGCCTATTACTAGTGCAAAACCTTTTGAGAAGTGGGAAATTGACTTAGTGGGCCCTATCTATCCAGTCGTGTGCATGATAAGATCGTGTTATATGATAACTTGTACAAATTATCTGACATGATGGGTATAAGCGATGCCTACAAAGGATTGCACGCCAGTTGATGACAAAGAAGGTTTCTGTGGGAAAATATTATCAGCATGTATGGATTCCCTTTAAGTCTAACAAGTGATAGGGGTACTCATTTCCTTAATGAGACTATTAGGATATTATTGGATGAATTTGTGGTTACACACCATCGAACAACACCCTATCACCCTTAGGTAAATGGAACTGCTGAGGCCTTCAACAAAATACTTAGCCATACATTGACAAAAATTTGTGATGTTGGAAGAAAAGATTGGGATGATAAAGTCTCTATTGTACTTTGGGCATACAGGAAAACCTACAAGAGGTTGAATAAATCAACACCCTTTCAGTTGGTGTTCGGCGCAGATGCAGTGTTATCACTAAGTCATAACACCCTTTGATTTCCACAAGTGTGTGTGTTTGAGCTCACGATGTGATGGGTAACATGGGTACTATCTCCAAGTTTTGGGACTTGCTACTTGAGATATACCTCTAGAGAAATTTGGCTCTTCTTCCTACTCCTAGTGCAAACTAACTCTACTTAAATGAATCGATTAACTATCCCTATCCTATAATTTCCAAGGGACCAAGGAGAGAGAGAGAGAGAGAGAGAGAGAGAGAGAGAGAGAGAGAGAGAGAGAGAGAGAGATAACATGCAAATGAAGGAAAACTACACTACATAGGCGATGCACCAAAATAAGGGTATGAGAATAATTCCCAATGTGTGAAAATGGAAGCAAAAGACAGATTAGAGAGGGTGATGACAGTTCCCCACAGTCTAATAACAACACTCACAACCACATTTCCATGCATACACAATAATAATGAATCCTTACAAGATCATAAGATAGACACAATACACCTGCAATAAGATTGAAGAGGCAAGAAGAATGCAAACAAACACAACAAGGGAAGATACATCCACAAACTTGCATTTATTGCTTCATTGATATGCATAGTTCAAACTATTACAAAGGAAAGGCCTGGATCACCATGCAAGGAGTCCACCATAAAGGCCTACAACACATTATCTTCACAAAACAGAATGCTCGAGTTTTTCTACTCAAATCATCCTCTTTAACAATGAGCCCAACACTCCAATTTATAGAATTTTGAGAGGAGAGAGAGAGGGGATGCAATTCCCGAAATTCCCTTTCCAACCAATTGCAAGTCATGATAAATGAGGGTGGTTGGTGATTTTGGACCTGAAAAATCAATCTCAAGGTGTCCCATAACTTGCAACAGTGAAAGAATGATTGCCCATGCTCATTAAATGTTTTTCCAACCACTTTTCAACAACCAAACAGAATTGGGCTCGTTTTCCTTAAAAACACCATCAAAACTTCATCAATTTCTAGATTTCTTGATTATTTTGCATCGGATTGGAGCCACGATTCCAATGAAACCAATTTTGTGAAAATCCATTGAAAATTGCTCAAGTTATGACCTTCGAGTGATCACAACCATTTTGAGTTTCATAGGTTTAATTGTTACTTCCACGGGACTGTGCATTTAATCTCTAGAGTTGTGGATGTTCACGAGGCTGTGCATTTAATCTTTGGAGCTATGGATGTTCACTCTCACTATTGAGAGGATAAAATATAGCTCAAGGATGAAAGCACATAAGGATTGGGCATGTAGGAACAAGGCGTGTATATGTGCGCAAAGCAGATAGCAAATCAATAGCGCGCTTGGAACAGGGTTGGAAACATGACTTAGCCGCTTTTGCAGATCAAGGCTATTTTTGGACATGGAGTGCAGAGCACGTAAAGGTATGAATACTTGCGGGCTACAGGGTATTTTGGAGCAAGCAGAAGTTCGAGCACCATGCAAAATTTTGGGCTAATAATAGGATCTGTACTTAGAGTTAACTTTAGAAGATCTATTATTAGCACTTGCATGCTTTTGTATTCTCTTGTAAAGGTGCATGGCTATTATTAACATGTAGCCTATTTTTGGAAGGTGCATGGGCGGTGAAGGGCAAGTCCCCACCCCTATATATATATATATATATATATATATATATATATATATATATATATATATATATATATATATATATATATATATATATATATATGTATTGATTTGCACGATTTCGATATATTGTTTATTATAGAGTTATGTTGTGGATTTGTTAGCATGCATAACTATGTAGACTAGATCATGATGTATGAAGCTTCATGTTTTACATTATTTAATACAATGGATCTTGTTGGTGGATATTGGTGTTAGATGTGACTGAATATGGTTCTTGCATGGTAAATCTCATTATAGGCATTGTTTAGTCAATATTTCATAGGGTTTAGATCTAGATTTGGTGTGGTGTAATTGATTATCTATTATGAATCAATTATATTTGCAATCATGGTAACATCTTGAACAAGCTACTCTAAAGAGGGACTGTACCCTTGCGTGCTTTGGGTGAGCACTCGGTCAAGTCTCGAGTTATGTGCTAACGCGCCTTGGGATTGGTGGGTATATTCTAGGCTACATAATAAAAACCCCAAGAATCTTAAAACCCAAAACCAAAAACCTTAAAACATAACCTAAAATCCTTGAAAATGAAAATATTGATTGATATAAAACACCCATGAAACCTAAAATCGGAAACTAAAATTTAATAAAAATGAATACCACAAATGTCAAAAATCCCAAAACTTGAAACCTTAAAGATGCTTAAAAACCCTAAAATCTCTAAAAGCCAAAATCCCTAATGAGGAAACCCCAAAATGTGAAAATTTACATTGATATAAGATGACCCTAAACATTAATCTTAAACTCAAAAGCCTTAAAAACTCCAAAACCATAACTTGAGAGTCCCAAACTCACAAATCGTTAAAACCTGAATTTCAAAACTTGAAACTCCAAAATCAAAAATCCCGAAAACCAAAAAAATTGAATGATACGCGCGTTCCTAAAACTTGAAACCTTGAAGTAGAAACCAAAATACTAAAACTCAAAATACCTCAAAATGTAAAACTTGAAAACACCTTACTTAACCATTTCAAAACATTTTAAATGCATTTACCTAAATAATGTGGGTATGCCTTGAGATTTTCACATACCAAATCGATTAACAACTCTATTACCTTATTTACGAATTTTCTATTGACTTGTGACATAAACCTTATAATATTGAAGGCTCGAAGAAATTTGAAAAGATGTTTTAGACTCTACTATATTGCTATGTTATTATGGTTTTCCAATGGACTTCTCTAAATACAAAGGAAAAAAACTTCCAAATGACCATCATATAAGCAAAAGTTTAACATCTAAGAAACATGAAATAATATTCATGACTTAATATTATTAGATCTAGGATTGAATTTCAAATTATCAATGTCATTAAATTAAAATTTGTTGATGGATTAGCTCTTTTAGGCCGTTGTAAATTCCAATTTTTAGATACATCTTTTAATAATTACTTCACATTGATACATTTTTGCAAATATTTTCACATATTATATATAAGGGACTATTTAAATTAATCTACCATTTTTGAAATTTTCGCTTGTAATTGTCTGCCAACTACCTAAATTTTTGTTGGGAATAGGGGAGGGGCAAGTAGTGGTGCGCCCTAAGTTGAAGAGTATGCGACCTATCAGTATGCCGATAGGATTGTGAATTTTGCATTGACATGTAGCTCAAGTTTTTCTTAGCTTGTATTTTTTCTTTGGAGTGTTGAATTGGAGGGAAAGCCATATTTTGAATTGATTTAAAAAAACAAATTTGAGTTGCACTAAAACTATGGTGGAGACCAATACTTGCACATGAGTGATAATTGTTGTACAATGGGTATTTAATAATTATATGTCTTACATGTCATGATGTGATTGGCTATTCTACATCATTATTATGTCAAAATTAAATAATTACGAGATGACAAGTATAGGATATTGTGTGATCGATGCCCATGTCCACTCTTTTGACCATGTTCATGTTGGGCCAAGAAATTAATAGGTTGTGGGTTGTTTTTTGTGATTTTAACGGATATTACCTATAAAAAGTTACGTAATCGTAAACAATTATAGGTTGAAAATTTAGAAAAGCATATAAGTTTTTAAATAGTCCTTAATAAATATATGTATAATATGTGAAAATATAAAACTTATTTGTATTTATGTGAAGAAAACATATAAATATATATAGAAAAATTGGAATTTACAGCGATTTGAAAGAGCTAAACTGTTAACAAAATTTGATTTAATCAACAATGATAGTTTGAAATTCCAAGCCTAGGTCAAGTATTAGGCCATTTCCCTATACATTTAAAATCACAAAAAAATGTCAATTTCCAAGCCTATTAGTTCCATAGACTAATGAATAAAATATATCACATAATTTGTGCATGTGGTAATGTGAAGGGCACGTTTGATGCTAACAAAGGAGTAACATCAACAAGCATTTTGTTGTGGTTTGCACACATGTAAGTTTATGAGAGATGAGCGCTCCCTGTTTGGAAGACTTTGGCAATTAAAAACATTCTTGTTTGTCATTATTTTATTGGAGGACTGTCAAATTTGTTGCCACCCTCTTGACCCACAAAGTACATAACTTTACTTATGCAAATACGAGGCTCCTAGACTACATTTTGACATACAACAAGGACATTTAGAAACAACATTTTTAGAGCTCCAAACACACTTAACCTCTATTTTTTCTTCCAACCATCAAATCAAACTTCACTCCACAAAATTCCTAATAGGAAAAACTGTGGAATCTTTCCCAAAATCTAGAAGCAATTGGAATAATACCCACATGGCCTTACAAACTCATTGAAACCCATGTACAAGAGAAAGAAAGAGAGTCCAAGACGTGACTAAGAACAACCCATGTTAGAAAAGTTTTTCCCGTAGACCCCTCCAAATGTGGCGGTGGCCAATTCTAGTTTTCCCATTTGGCTCCGCTTTACTTGTTGTGCAAATTTAGAATGACCGTGGGTATCATCACGGTGACGGCGAGTAGATAAAGATGTTACGTTAATATAAACGGCACGATGGCGTCAGCAGCCTGCACATGCACATGCTTGCATGTGCAAACGTAAAGTAACCCAAAGTGCGTCACGGTGACGCCAGCAATATATGTCGGCCGTCAATCCTGCGTCATCTCCTACGTCACCCGCTATCAACAGCCGCCAAGCGGTAAAAAGGGCCGAGGTCGATGAGTCATGCTTCGATCCTATGACGTCATCATGACCAAATGACTCACCTACAACAGAGTCCCAAATGTGACTCGCATCTGCTTTTTTGTCAAATAATTTAAAAAAATATATTCTCGTCTCATTTTCATTGTAAATATTAATGTTAAAAGAGTAAAATTCAAATTAGAACTTGAACTGCACGACTGGAAATTGACAGTGTATAGGCCGTTTTCTTTGTGATTTTGGCCGTATATAACCAGTAAATATTTGAGGCGGTCATATATATATATATAATTTATTTGAGGAAATATATAACGTAGCATTATTTATACCAACAAATTATTAAAAAATGTATGTAAAAATTTACAATCACATAGAAAATTAGTTGTCAATTTTTTTGATTTGACAAAAACATAGGTATGTCTTAAAATTCCAAGTCTACTTGCAAGGGAAAAAATGAAAACAAATTAAACCATAAATTATGGATGCTTCAAATTTCTCCAAATACATTATGACTTTTAGTAGGAAAGGAGTTTATATTTCATATTTGAATGTAAATAGGTATGTTGATGACTCTTATGGAGATCATCTTTTTGTAAAGAGAACATGAGTCATTCTTTAGGCTAACTTGGGTGAGGCACACTTGATTAATCTTCAAGATGAATATAGACAAAACCTAACACACTTTATAACACACCATTTCCTAACAAGAAGATATTATATAATTTTTTGATCTTATTTAAAGCATAATCTATTTCAAATACAAAAGAATTGTATTTAAAAATGACAAATAATAAATAAATTTGTCATATTTTTATTACAACTACATAGAACCTTCACAAGCTCACCAAACCCTTTCTAAAATGAATAAAAACTACACATTCTTAATATTTATGATGAATAAGATTTCATAAAAACCTTGATTTGTTATTAAAATGTAGTGAAACCTACCACAAATTTCATGATGTATTAGACACGAAAAATATATAATATTACATTAATATCATAAAAGAAAATATTATATCTACATATAAAACCTGGGAGAACATTGTTAAAAATAACCCAAAAAAATCTCAAATAAACAAAAACCATAATGTATTTTGAAATAATAATAAACCTTTAACATCTATTAAAAATAATGCTCCAAATAATAATACCAATAGATATTAAAATCTTTATATATCAATAAATATTTAAAACTATGAAATTTTTTACTTTCCTTTAAATATTTCTTATTTATTTGTTAGATATACTCATGTGCATTTTTTAAAAATATTTTTGTACATGTTTTAGATTACAATTGTTAAATATATATCTTTATCGAACTTAATTAAGAAATAATCGTGATCACATACACTTCATTGTAAAATTATATAAAATTATATATCTGTAAATGCATAAACAAATTAAGTTTTGTGACAAATTGATTTCATTGCATGAAACTTCACTTTCATTTAGATATGCCTTCCTTGAGAGATCATAAATCAACTTCAATATAGAACAAATGCCTATGAAATAAAAATAAAAATATATGTATACGGTACTGACCTAATTTATATACAACTATTATTCTAAAAATTACTTAACTTAAAAAGTCAGGTATTTGCCTACGATATAAATTCCCTCTTTGGGGAATAAAAAAAAATCTCCAAAACCTAAAAACTGGCCTCAGACCGTCAAATTTCGACGTTACGTACGACGGTAAAATTAAATAATAAAAAGGCAAAAGCACACGCACATCAATAACAGCCACACGTCGACTCCAGACACGTTGGAATGCATCCGCACCGTTCCGTACAATACGGAGGCGATACGTGTACATTTTCGGTTGTAGTTTTAGTTTTACCGGAAGAGCGTAACGGTTTTGGGATGGCGCTGTGTGGAACATAAGGAGCAGCGCTGTGGATTGTCTGATGAATTCATTTACGTTAAAAGACGGAGAATTGGAGAATTCTAGAGACCCAAAGCAGACAAAAAATCGAGAGAGAGGGAGCGAAAAAATGCAGGGGTTGCAGTACAGGCGGAGCGCGGAGGAGACGAAGAAGAGGATGGGTCTGCAACTGAAAAATCCGATGGAGCGATTCGAGACGGGAATGGAGGCGGTGGAGCGACTCGCGGCGGAGAACGCGGTGCTGATTTTCAGCACGAGTTCTTGCTGTATGTGCCATGTCGTGAAGAGATTGCTGTGTAGCCTGGGCGTGAATCCGGTGGTTTGCGAGCTCGACGAGGAGGAGGATTCTCTGGGAGGCGATATCGAGAAGGCCTTGGCCGCCATGGCCGGCGGAGGAGGAGGAGGAGGAGGAGAGAAAATGTCGGCGCCTCTTCCGGCCGTGTTCGTCGGAGGAAAACTGTTGGGCAGCCTGGACCGTGTCATGGCGGCGCATATTAGTGGAGATCTTGTGCCCAAGTTGAAAGAAGCAGGGGCCTTGTGGCTCTAATGGCTTTCCTTGCTTCTTGTTTTACATAGTTCTTTCTGGTTTTTGATTTTTGATTTACAGTGTCCTTACAGATTTTGGGGTTTGGAAAAGAAAGCAAAACTTTGTGTTTTGAAATTCTGCAAAGTAACGGACTTTTCAAGTTTCCGGTGTTTTTCCAATGAAATGAAGAATTGTTTGATGGTATGATGTTTGATACAGAATTCTTCTTGCAGGAATGTTGTGTCTCTCTGTGTTTTGTAAACCAAATTGATGAGCATGGCAAACTTTATTGACATAAAAAATGACCTTCGAGTTTGAATACTTGAATCCAAATGAATTTTATAATTAATTTTTTTAGGTGTTGAGGAAAACATGTGTTTGTATCAGTGCACCGACCTTCTTCGGCTTAGTGTCGAGGATTGAATGTTCTTTGGTTTATTTTAGAAATTCTCTTGGTGCTGGTGGGCTTGGTATTCACTATCCATTTCTCGAAATTTTCTTGGTGTTCAATTCAAACCTTGGTGGGCTTGGTATTCACTATCCATTTCTCAAAATTATATTGGTGTTTGATTCAAACCTTGGTGGGCTTGGTATTCATTATCCATTTCTACAAATTATCTTGGTGCTCCATTCAAACCTCGGTGGGCTTGGTATTCACTATCCACTATCCATTTCTTCTTAGTGGTTGATTCAAACCTTGGTGGGCTTGGTATTCATTATCCATTTCTCCAAATTCTCTTGGTGCTCAGTTCGAACCTTGGTGGGCTTGGTATTCACTATCCATTTCTCCAAATGCTTATGGAGTTCAAATCCACATATTTGAACCATGGTGGGCTTCTTGGAGAGGATCCACTCTTCTTTGGCTTAGTGTTGAAGGACTGGATATCTATTTGTGGGTTTCATGCATGAGGATTCACTCTTCTTTGGCTTAATGTTAAGGAGTATCCATCCATTCCTACCTTCTTCGTCGTTGTGCTGAGAATTGATTGTTCTTTATCAATTTGGATTTAGCATCAAGGATTGACAAGGACTGGGTATCCATTCCTCCAAATCAATTTTCTTGGTCTTAATGGATAAGATTGACTGTTCTTTGGCTTAGTGTTAAGGACTAACAAACCATTCCTCCAAATCAACCTTCTTCCTCTTCATCACCAAATATAAAAATGGGTAGTTCTTTAATTGATGGATGGGGTGACAATACACTTTACCATCATCCTCCCTGGACTACAACCCATTTCATATGAATTTAGAGTTTGAATTAATTATAGAATTAAAAAAAAACAAAAACAAGTTAATATATATGTCTGTGCCAGTAAACACATTTATTGATTATGAGACATAAGTACACAATTTAAAACGACATCTACCTCTTCTGAATTCAGATCTCTAGTGCAGTAGAATTTATGAAATGAATGGCAATATTTTTCTGTCACTTGCTGTCTTAGAAAAATATGTTGTTTCATATGAAAGACCAAAAAACAACATTCACTGTAGGTACTGTTCTTGACAAAGTACAATAAATTTATCTCTGTAAAAAAATGTACGATGTGAGCTGTCGAGTGACCCAAAAGCAAGACATATGTAACATGTTGCCTTTCTAAGTTTGAATGAATTGAAGAAAGAGAACGCGGTATTGGTCGGATTTGGTGATATGTGATGTGTCAGGCTACCTACATCTGTCAGTGTTTTCATGTAAACAACTCCATTGATGGCGGCAATTTTCTTTTTGTACGATGAAACAAACAAATTCATTAATAGTTGGGTTTTGGGTCTTATCGTCAATAGCTGTCTAACGGTGGAAGAGAGCTGGAAATTGGAATTCCTCCAATAATTGGTCGGTTTGTTATTGTGTTGCTTTTGTATTCAATGACCACAGAGCCTGAGAAGTCTTTCCATTTGGCAACATTCACCTGTGGCCCATCAGAAGCTTTTCAGACACTCCCATGGCCTACATCAACACGGCGTGTCATATGGAAATTTGAGGCTGGTTAAACATGTTATTAAAAATTATAATTTATCAATATATCCTTTGTTAATTGGTAAAGTTGTTTGGTTTACAAAGAATTTATCAAGGATTAATTCAAGATTCGTAACAACAAAAAGGGATAATGCAAGTATGGTCCACTCACGTAAAAATTACAGTGTATAATAATAGGTAAGAAAAATCTACTAGAGATCTAAAAAGATAAGAGAAAAGAGTAGGGCGCATATAAGCCACAACAACTTCGTTGTTGCTCAAATATACACAACTATATTAGACTCTAAAATGAGGCCTTGGAAGCATTGCATTAATTAACAAAGGCTAAAACACTAATCATAAAAGATGGGATTCAAGTGAATTTCGAGAGAAAATAAATAACCCCTTGAACAAAACAAACACTACTATTTATATAAAAATAAAGGGAAGAGACTTGAAGAACAAGTGAAGGATGTCATGAATGAAGGACGATGGATTGTCAAGATTCTAGTTCTTCAAGCAATGTAAGGATTTGATCTTGAGAGATAATCAAGGACTTTGACATGATTGGTATCTCTGAAGGGGAAAAACATGACCTAAAAGTCTTCTGTTGTCAGGCCGACATTAACATTGCACTTGCGTCACATCAAATTGAGCATTAAAATTTGCAACCGCTCAAGGCGAAAGGGCGAGATCCATAATCATTACAATATTCTAGTGATATAAGGGTGGGCTTGAAACATCAATATTATGTGACAAGAGTTGGTAGAGGTGATATGTGGTATAGAAGAAGCAAAGGAACAAATCTTGTCACATGGATAAAGCTCCACAAATGAAAATGATCCCTATAGGTCCTCAATCGATTAGAAGAATGTAGAAAATATGGTGTTGCACTAAAGATGTGGCTAACACAATAGAACATGAGTTTCTAAAACTATTTGGATGATCGAGAAGTGTGAAGGCGGGTGCTTGTGACAATGTTCCATGGTATGAGAGATACGTAGCAAAAAAGGATAAATAATGCGGGTTCGCATCCTACGAAGACCTTCACAATTGTAGATGATATGATGTGTCTTGAATCTATTTACTTTGGTTAGATACGAAGTGGCGATTAAAGATCATGACAAGGATGTCACTAGTAACACTTTATGACTTGGAGCAAAAGGGTGTGACATGGCTTAGACTTGATGCAAGAGGATGAGCCAAGACATTCCATTGGTGCATGGGTCACGTTACATAATACATGTATGTAACAGGGTGGATTAAAATGTTTTGCATCCTAAAACGATGCATCATGGCTACATAGAAAGGTTCATGACTTGCAATATGAATACCATGTCTCAAAACAAACGAAATGAGATAATTTCTTGGAAGTCTTGTTCCTTTAAGAGAATAAGGTTAACAAAAATGGGCAGGGGACACATTTTGGGTAATGATTTCTTATATTTTGGTTAAGAGAGTTGTGTAGTGTTATTTCTCTATAAAACATGTCACCACTCTCAAAAACACATTATTGCTCTAAAAATGCAATGAAAATGATGTATGTAAACTTAAGGTTTATTCATTTTCTCCATAGCTACTATACCCTCCTCCTTGCTCCATGTACCCTACCCTCGATATATTTAAAACAATTATACTTTATCTCATATACCCCTCAATATGGGACAATTTATCGTGTCCACTTTTGACTAATATTTAAAACCTTTATATGAATGCACATGTTAGGTATTGCTTTGGCTTTTGAATCACCTATGGGCTTGGGGAGGCTATGAGTAGTGCTCAAAAATGAGTACTTGGTAAAGATGTTTATTGGATGGGAAGTAGCACTTCCTCTTTTTGTCTCTTGAAGAATGGAGTATATGAGTCTTCATGTTTTTGTTATAGGTTTCTTTGAGGATGGTCTTCAAGTATTTGAGCCTTTATGTTTTTCTTGTTGGTGACTTGAGCTTGACTTTAGAATCTTTAGATATTTGTGCTTGTTTGAATATATGAAGATTATGTTTATTTTTTGAAACATGCACACGTTTTTGGAAGTTGCATTCCTTGTATTGAAAGAGTAGGAGCATAAAGAGAGATTCTTAGTTATTTGTGAAAGCTTGTACAAATCCCATATTTTCTAGGCTCAAAATTGTTCTTTTAGGTTATGTGTGTATTGGTAGTCACTAAAATATGCACTTATTACTATTATATTACGCCTCTAGTATGTTGTTATATACATGATTTATAAGTATGGAAATTAGGCAATGGTGACACCTCTTTGGTCCTTTTCTCTCTGTTTTAGATCTACTTATGTCTTTTATATGGCATTTACATACTTTTGGTCGAGTCACATGGATCCATGTTCTTGTCTTTTGTTCTATTTCGGTTTGCTTGTTGCGAGGCTAGTGTTGGATGTCATAGTAATGTATTGTCGTTGATGTCAAGTATTCATTGATGTCATAGGATGTCCAAGGTGCTTAGGTGTCTTCTCAAGTTGTCCAGGTGTCTTCATGAGGTGTTAAGTCATGATGTCATGGATTCAGGCGTGGTCTAGGTGCATGGTCAAGTAAACAAGTTCTGTGATTGAGTCCTTAGAGTCCTCCCAAGGTTGTATGAAGAATTCATAAGGTCAAATGTGGTCCATGAGATGTGTGTGAGGTGGTATTGAGTCTATAAAAAGACAACATGGCAAACTCATGAAGAGTCAGGGTAGCTCAAGGCATAATCCTAGTCCTAGGTCAAGCAGGTTTGTGCATGGAAACATGAGAAATGGATCAAGGAAAAGTATGGAAATCATGTTTGGAGTAGTATGAGCTGGAATAACATGCATAAGAGGAGTATCAGGTCAATAATCGGCTTATAGGGCATGAAGATGGTCATTCTAAGCTTTTCAATGAAGACAAGCCTAGTAGGCAAGTGAGGATGATGAGCCAAGGTATGAGGATGCAAACCAAGCATGGCATGAGCACAATATGATGGTATATGAGGTGTACAGGGATTCACAAGTGACTAAGGAGGTGAATTGAGCATTAATTCAAGTATGTATAGTACACTTTCTCATAACTACAGTCAAATGTTGCACACATGAGATGGGGAAGATATTTGTAAAGTAAACTATGAAAAATTGATCATTATAAATCATGGATGAGGGAGTTATAAAGTTGTGGTAAAATTTCAAGACAAAAGAATGAGTTTTGTGCAAGATATGGAAGTTTTACCAAAACTGGGTTTAAGCTAGGCATGCTAAAAGTTTAAAACATTGACCCCAATTTCTTAACACTCAAGCAAAATTGACAAGCCTTCTTTAGATAAATCATAAGATTATTTTTTAAAGAGTACTCCAAGACTTAAATTTTTCAAAAAAATTGATGTCAAAAGGTTAATGAACAAAAAAATTCTATTCATTTTTCTATCAGTGATCAAACCCTCTCCAAACACCTGTTTTGCAGCGATAGAGGTAAAATTTAGATTTTGATCATAAAATAACTTGTGCAAACTGAAAAACCCACTCAAATTTGTAGAGAAATCTCTCTAGTTCAAGATGGTGGTATTTTTGACCTTCAGACATGAATGTGCGGTACAAAGTTTATCTCTATTTTTCAAGGTTTTACATATTCTGACTTGACAAGAGGGTTTCAAGATGAAATCATAGTTGTGGAAGTATGTTTGGGAAATGCACTTCATGTTCAAAAAATATTACAGGAATGATCCTTAGACATTTAGCATGATTCTTGTCAATTTCTTCCTTATACCATTAAGGGCTAATTAGGCCTAAAACCAGTCTCTTGTGCATGAGTAAACCTTGATGAAATAGCTTGTTTTTTAGGGATAAATGAGAATATATAGATGGAATAAGTTCATTACATTATATTCAAGCTTAAACCTTGGAGAGATAAAGTGTTTTTATGTTCAAACACTAATGATCCAAGTCTGGTTGCTTGAGACAATCAAGTAGGTCTATCTAATAGTCTTGAAGGCTTGGTGTTTCTTCATAACTCCCATGAAAAGAAGAGTTTCTCATGGAATATAGGTACTCTTCAACATGTTTTTACAATGGAAATTCATTAAAATAAGACTCAACTTATTAGATGCATGGTGGAACAAAAAAACTGGGTCTTTTAACCTCAAGATCCTACCTTGGTGAGTGTTGATGATCGTGCAAGTTTGAACTATTAGCTATGGAGTGAAGAAAGTTCTTGCTTTGGTGAGCTGCAAAACATTCATAGCTTTATTGAAATACACTTTTAGAGTCATGATTAACTGAGAAAGATCATGGTTTGGCTCAACCTTTGAAGAGGTAAATTTGTGCATGCAAGAGTGTGTTGAACTATTGGAAAAGGACCTTCAAGCTTTGATTTGATGGACACCAAGTTGTTGTTGTTGATGCAGACCTTATGAATGTTCATTTCACCTATGCCCATTGCAAAACACAAACATATGAGGTTGTCTATTAACAAGAGCATGGTTTTATTATTGATATACATGTACCTAGCAAGAAAGTGAGTTGTTATAGTGTCATGAAAAATGAAATGGTGAGTAATGGAGATGGTTAAGAGATCATGGAGAAAATTTGAGAGTTTGTAATGTACTTGCATGAGAAATACAAGTGTCATCTTATTCTCTTTGGCCACAAGAAATATTTCAACATGAAAGATAAGACAAATCATACATGTTATTTAAAAAATGCAGATCCAGTTGAAAGGTTTGCAATAGATGTCAGACAATTTAGAAGTTATTTTAGATCATTATTCTTTGTCAAAGAATCATGTCAAGCCTGATAATTTTGTGCAAGTAACTGAAGATGATCATATGTAATCATGACATCTAGAGGCATTTTTCGTGAATACCTTTCCATTTACTTTTATGTATCCAAGAGTGAGTTAGTTGAAAAGACTTTGATGGTGAAGGGAAAATGTCATCCCTCATGAGTCACTCTTGTTTATAAAAATCAAATTTTTATGTATGTAGTTTTTGAAACAAGATATAACTTTGCAAGATTGTGAGCTAAGAGTACGAATGAAAAGGCATGTATGACACTTTAGTTGAAAGTCATGTTTTGAAGGAGGATATGTAAAAAAGAGAATAATATAGGATGTATAAAATGCCTTCATGACTGCATGTTTCAGTAGATTGAACAGTTGAGAGAGGGGATACTTGAGAAGATAGTTTAAAGGGAGAACCATGTCAAGAGTCTATGTATGAGAGAAGTCCAATCAAATGGTGTTTTGCAGCAGATTGAAATAGGGGAACTTGACAAAATTGAGTATCTAGAGAGGCCTTGTATGAAAAATATTTTATACTGATTATGTGATGACAATAAAGTCAAAATAGAATAATAATGAGTTGAGAATTGACCATAATTTGTTGTGAAAGATAACACAAGAAAGTGATAAAAAAATATTGTGAAAAATACTAAGTAGATGCTCAACAGTAAAGAAGTTGATGCTTCCTTATAAGTCGAAGCTTACAAAATCTCAATGTGACTGAATTTGGGAGTTGAAGATTCCATGCAAGTTGAAGCTTGCTAAAGATCAGGTTGTAGCTTGGTTAAATTTTGGAGTTGTAGCTCCATGTTGAGTTATTGCTCAACTGTGAAATCATTGTAACTTTGATAGGAAAATTTTCCAAGTTAGTTCTTTGGTTTCAGTGGGTTTTTCTCCCTTGAAGGGTTTCCCACATTACATATTGTGTTCATATGTGTTTACCTCTCTCTCTCTCTCTCTCTCTCTCTCTCTCTCTCTCTCTCTCTCTTTCATGTTTGAATGTTCATGCCTTATCATGGTTAATATTGTTTAGTTTTGGATGATTAAAGAATTGGAAATTGTTTCAAAAGTTTGAACAAACATTAATTCACCCCCTCTCAATGTTTGAAGTTTCCAACAATTGGTATAGAACCTAGTCCTCTTTAATCAGTCTAATATCTTGGAGGAGATCTTTGGAGGTAAAATCATGGGTGTACTCTAGTTGAATTAGTTATGAAAAGGAAGTATGAGATTTCTCAGTCACTGATTGATGGACTGAAGAAGGAAATCAAGCTTATGGAAGTTGACCATGGCCAAACACTCAAAGAGATGGAGTCATTTTTTGAGAATGTGTCAAAATCTCTAAAAGATAAGGAATATGTTTGCCTTAAACATGAAGAAGAATTGAAAATCTTGAAGGTTGAACTAGAAGAAGCAAATAGTAGGTTAAAGATGTATAGTAAGCTTGAAAAGAGTTTTGAATCTCTTGATGGATTTTGATAATCAGAGTAGCAGTGATAAAAAATTCCTAGGATTCAAAGGAAAACCTATGGAAAAGAGAAAGGATGACAAGGCTGGTCCAAGCATGTAAACAAGTGTGAAGATGACAAAGGAAACAAACAAAAGAAAGCCTAATTCAGCCAAGCAACCAAATGTATTTAGGTATGAAAGGACTTTCCATGGCTATTATTTTTCTTGTCATAACTATGGACATAAAGCTAAGAAATGTAGGAAGCATGTCATATATGATCACCATGAGAGGATAATAGAAATGAGAGAGAGAAGAATAGACTTTTCTTCAATTGCCAAGAAAAAGGACATATTGCCAAAATATTGCTTAGAAGAACCATCAAGTCAGTTTTGGAAAAAGAAGACTCAAGAGGAAATAACTATGATATATGTTTCAACTTTGTCAATGGGTAAGGACATTTTACAAGACATTGTCATGAATCTCCTAGATATAGCAACAATTCATGCATTCAAAAGGAAAGGAAAAAAGGTATTCAAGGTGAAGGAAAATTCTAAGGATGAAACCAAGCCAACCATGGTTGAGAGAGACACTAGAAAGAAGAAAGTAAAGTACATATACATATTCAAGAGACCAAAACCAAAAACAATATTGAAAAGACAAGAAACTATCATGGGTAGATGATGAAGAGACAAGACAAGAAATGACAATTATATGAGAAACAAATTCAATCTAGGTAGAAAAAGATGATGAAATCCAAAAGGAAATATTACCCCTAGTTGTGATAGAGCAAATATATGAGATGCACCACATGTGCTTGTTAGCATCGAATCAGGAGAAGAAGACACAAGAAATGAGATTCTCACATCTAGAAATGCATCCAAAAAATTCATAATGTCTCAATGGACCAAAAATAGATAAGATAGAGTCATCATGTGCTTTTGATGACTATCTACTACACTAAGGTGGTTTAGCTAGTATATAGTTCCTTCTCTAGGCTTTTAGGAGGCATATATTATTTGAAAGAAGTATTGTGTGGTCTTGAGGGCTCTTTATCAACAATAGGTGTTGATATAAACCAAGTATTCAAGATGCTACATGTAAGAAAAAGAGTCAAGAGGTATGTTTCTAAGCTCATTCATGATGTCATGGTGAATTATTAGTATGTATAATATGCTTGAAGATTCTATGTTCCTATCCAAGTAGATGAGAGAGTGTACATCTAATCCAAAGGTCATTAATGACATCTCTAGTGGTTGTTGCCACGATCCGAATCATCATCTGAATAGGTTTTCATATAGGCTATAAGAAGCATCCCAAGGTTATGTCTTTGAGTATTTGTTAGTCTTCCTTTAATGAGTGTTGATCAACTATGTGTCAATAGCCCAACATATCCCTAAGTTATCAAAAACAGAGATATGAACAAGCCATGTGAATATTCCTTGAATAATCATTGAAAAGTGTGGCATATCTCACCCAAGTTTGTACAAGAAAGTCTAAAATAGTCATTTTGTCACCCAAAAGGCCCTGCATTTATGTAATATCAAGCCACCTTGAGGTATATCTATGTGCGTCAATGTTTGAGAGTTACCATGAATGAACATGAGGTCATAACCAAGCTTTGAGATAAACTCATCATGCCAAGATTGAGGTCAAAATGATAAGTGTTGTTTAAAGTCATAACTCATGTTGAAGTAATCTCTTGATCTCATTAAGTTAGAAACAATCTCACATAGAATCGAGAAAGAGTGTTCCAAGGATGAAGAAATATTCTAGGGCATAGAGCCAAAATGGTCTCAAATTTAATATTGCAAAGATGTTGGAATAAGTACATCTATACTAAATCAGATGTTAAGACTAGACAAGGAGAATCTCATAAGTATAGGTTGGAAGGATAAATGTAAAAGGTGGTTGTACACATAGTAATTGTATATGAGCATCAATTAGTTAGAATGACTTCAAGTGTCCTCTTGAATTGGATTACATGGTAAGTTCTCAAAAATTAAGTTGGGGGAAAAATGGTTAGAGTGTATATTGTGTCATGAATAGTAAATAAGAAAGCACAACCTACATCTTGAACCATCTTTAGAGCTACCAAATAGAGAAGGAGAACACACTATCTCAATGGAGAAAGTTATCAATACACTCAAAAAAATTTCTTGAAAGAAAAAGTCATAAATTGGAAATTTCGTAGGTGGAAGAAAGGGTGGAGCCTCACCACTTAGTCTATTCCATGGAGTAAGGGTAAATAGACCTCTGGGAATTCTAAAAGGAAAAGAATTTAACCATAAATCAAATATTTGTATGTTAACTATGAGGAATCATGTTTTGGAAAGGAATATCAATATGTTCTTGAATGAAAGCTCTTAACTTGGTAGTAACCTTGGATTTTGGTAAAGTTAGAAGACCATAAAAATGAATTTAGACCTATTGAAAGTGATCAAAGGCTAAGAAAGGTATAATTGTCTTTGGTGAGAAAACACTCTCTCTCGGGCATTGTACGTAAAACCCTCCTAGGGTTTAGTTGAAAACAAGAGTAAAATGCCTTAAACTCAACCTCGTTGGCTATAAATCTCAAGAAACAATCCTTATAAGACCTTAAACAAGAATAAAGAATAATCTTGTGTGGAAAAGCTTCAATTTTCCAATATTTGTGACAGATCTTCATGCAAACATGTAGCTAAGCTTGAATGACCTAATTTGGAGCTTTGAATTGAGAATTTGGATCATTCTTAACAAAGGAAGTTGTATTGAAAATTTTCACACATAAGGTAAGCCTAAATGGATACTCAAATTGATGGTCATTTTGCAATTTGAAGCCTTGTATCAGAAGTTTCACTTGTTTTTTACTCTAGAAAGGGCTACAAGGGCGATTGACTAGCAAAGTAAGAAAATCAAGAAATGAAGAGCTACTTGATGTTTTGGCTCAGGATATTTTTCATACACCATAAGAATCCCAAAATGAATCTAGGCATGGTATCAATTGACGTTAGTCATGCACAATGTGCTTCCAACATAAATCATGGGTTAATGTGGGGTTTAAGAAAGCTTATAGGTGTAATTCAAGGAAGGATAAGCCAAGATGAACATGGTTTTATGATGAAAAGTGTTTGAAGAAGTCTCATATGATCAAGAGTAAGGCATATTGGTACTCTCATTTTCCAAGAGACTCATAAGAAGAGAGATGCATAACACGACAAAATGGTGAAATTATTGCTCACTAAATTGTGACTAGAAATGACCAGAGTTTGAAGTGGTTGTTACTAAATAAAGGATGTGTTTAGATGACTATTAAATTTTTGTGATTGATCAATGATGTGTGCTCCATAATTTAGCATGCATGAATTAGAATGTTGACTACACTTCTTGACCCTTGAAGAAAGAATGTGAATGAACTGTGTCCTCTGTTTTTGTATGGTATAATCAGACATATAAGGCTACTATGATATATTGATGATCCCTCCTAATGTTTGATAAAGCACTATAAGCCCTAAGAACCCTTGGAAGATGATGTAGTTTATATAAGAGTGTACATATGATGACTAAATGGTGTAACTTGCAACAAAACAATGATTTTCTTTGGCAAATATGTATATGCACAACATAAGCCTACTAAGTGCATAAGGTTGAAATACCTAGCATGGTAAAATGACATAAACAATGAGGCTTTGGTGATCAAAACCATCAAAATCCTCAAATCCTAGCGTCTACCAATGATGAGATAGTAGTCTAGGCATGTTGGTGGAGTATAATTGTGAGTTGTTGCCAAATATTGTTAAAAACATTGCAAAAACTCTTCAAGACCTTGTCAAAACTTGTAACTAATCATTTGGTATGATTATCATGCTTTGTAGCTCAAAATTTGGGTCTCAAGTAGATGGAGATGGCTTATAGCCATGGGGAGAATTGGAAGAATGTTTCATGAGATGGTGATGTCTCTAGAGGTTGTCAAACCTTAGCCAAAATGCATTGAAAATCCGCTGAGGATACATACACCATTTTAAGGCCAAGGTGAATAAAATGAGAAACCAATAAGTTATGCAAGGTAATATGTTTCCAATCATGTCAATTTCCTTAAAAGAGGTTGTTAAAGTCCAGGGGGAGACTGATATAGTCTAGAATGTATCATCTCAAAGCTTATACAAGTGTAAAACACTGAGAAAATAGGGTATGAAGGAAGAATATGCTTTTGGCAATTCTTTCTTGAAAGGAAAAGTCTAGAGGTGATTTATAGCCAAGATGAAGACAAGTAAGATGAATACACTCTTAGGGGGAGCTATTTCAATGCCCAAGATAGGTCCATGAATCACATTTGTTGTTGGTTGGTGCCAAGGAGAAAGAAAATAGACCTAGGGGGATCTTATGAACAAGTAAGTCTACCTACACTCATTGTTGTCATTGGTTTTCATTGCTTTCATGTCAATTCGTAAGGCTTCATTTTCTATAGATGTGAAAGGGGAGAGTGAACCAAGAAACATGAGAAAGAGGTCTTGTAGGTGTAGGTCTTGTTGGTAGTAGTTTTCCATCAATGACAAAGGGGAAATTGTTGGATGTCATAGTAATGTGTTTTCATTGATGTCAAGTGTTCAATGATGTCATAGGATGTCCAAGGTGTTTAGGTGTCTTCCCAAGTTGTCTAGGTGTCTTCATGAGGTGTCAAGTCATGATGTCATGGATTCAGGCATGGTCTAAGTGCATGGTCAAGCAAGAAATTTCTATGATTGAGTCCTCGTCCTCCCAAGGTTGTATAAAGACTTAATAAGTTTAAATATGGTCGATGATATGTGTTTGAGATGTATTGAGTCTGTAACAAGACAACATGGTAAATTCATGAAGATTCGGGATAGCTCAAGGCCTAATCCTAGTCTTAGGTCAAGTAGGTTGGCATGGAAACATGATAAATAGATAAATGAAAATCATTGAAATCATGTTTGGAGTAGTATGAGATGGCATGACATGCATAGGAGGAGTATTAGGTCGTGAATCGGGCTTATAGGGCATAATTATGGTCATTCTGAAGCTTTTTAGTGAAGACAAGCCTAGTAGGAAAGTGAGGATGATGAGCCAAGGTATGAGGATGAAAAAAGCATGGCATGAGCACAATATGATAGTTTATAAGTTGTAAATGGCTTCACAAGTGACTAATGAGGTGAATTGAGCACTAATCCGAGTTTGTATAGTACACTTTCTCGAACTAGAGGTCAAATGTTGCACAAATGAGATGAGGAAAAGCTTTATAGGGAAAATATGAAAAATTGGTTATTATAAATCATGGATAAGGGAGTTGTGAAGGTGTGGTTAAAATTTTAGGACAAAATAATGAGTTTTGTGCAAGATATGGAAGTTTTACTAAAACTAGGTTTAGTTAGGCATGCTAAAACAATGACCTAACTTCTTAACACTCAAGAAAAATTTGAAATCCTTCTTTGGATAAAACATAAGAGGATTGTTTGAATAGCACTCAATACTGAACTTTTGTAAAAATTTTGAGGTCAAAGGTTAAGGAACAAACAAAGTTCTATTCACTTTTCTACCAGTGATCAAACCCTCTCCAAACACCTTGTTTTGCAATGATAGAGGTAAAATGAAGTTTTTTATCATTAAATAACTTGTGCAAGATGAAAAAACCACTCATGTTTGTATAGGAATATCTCTAGTTTAATATGGTGGCATTTTTAATCTTTATACATGACTTTACAATACAAGTTAATCTCTATTTTTAAGGTTTTACATATTTTGACAAGAGGCTTTCAAAATGAAAAAATAGTTGTGGAAGTATGTTTGGGAAATTCACTTCATGTTCACAAAATATTGTATGCATGATCCTTATACATTATCATGATTCTTGTCAATTTCTCCCTTTTGCATTTAAGGGCTAATTAGGCCTAAAACCAGTCTCTTGCATGATAAGTAAACCTTGATGAAATAACATGTTTTTTAGGGCTAAATGAGAATATATAGATGAAATAAGTCCATTCCAGTATATTCAAGCTTAAACCTTGGAGATATGAAGTGCATTTATGTTCAAACACTAATGATCCAATTTTGGTTACTTGAGACAGATCAAGTAGGTTTATCTAAAGTCTTGAAGGCTTGGCATTTCTTCATAGCTCCCATGCAAAGAATATTTTCTCATGGAGTAGAGGTACTCTTAAACATGTTTGTACAATTGCAAGTCATGAAAATAAGACTCAACTTTTTAGATGCATGGTGCAATAAAACTAGGTCTTTGAACCTCAAGATCCTTCCTTTGTGAGTGTTGATGATCTTGCAAGTTTGAACTATTGGTTATAGAGTGAAGCAAGTTATTGCTTTGGTGAGTTACACAACATTAATAACTTTGTTGAACTAC
Organism: Taxus wallichiana var. yunnanensis; assembly: GCA_018340775.1. Taxonomy (NCBI): domain Eukaryota; kingdom Viridiplantae; phylum Streptophyta; class Pinopsida; order Cupressales; family Taxaceae; genus Taxus; species Taxus wallichiana. The sequence goes on from CM031236.1 coordinate 144,867,863, forward strand.
ACTTATGGATTCATTACTAACTTATAAAGAGCATGGTTTGGCTCAAGATTTGAAGAGGTAAATATGTGCATGCAAGAGTGTGTTGAAATATTAGAAAAATACCTTCAAGATTTGATTTGATGGAAACCAAGCTGTAGTCCAAGCTGATGTAGTTCTCCTTCATGTTCATTTCACCTATGCTAATTGAAAAAATAAACATATGAGGTTGTATATCAACAAGATCATGACTATATTCTTGATATACATGTACTATACAATAAGCAAGTGATTTGTTATAGTGTCATGACAAATGAAATGGCAAGAAATGGAGATGGTTAAGAGATCATAGAGAAAATTAGAGAGTTTGTAACGTACTTGCATGAGAAAAACAAGTTTCATATTATTCTCTTTGGCCAAAAGAAAGATTCCAATGTGAAATATAAGAAAATCGTTTGGAGACATGTCGATTCTAAAATGTGTCAGATCTTCGAAGGAATTAGTTGAAAGGTTCAAATATGTTAGATAGTTTAGATGTTGTTTTAGATTATTATTATTTGTCAAAGAATCATGACATGCCTAAAAAGTTTGTGCAAGTAATTGAAGATGATCAAATGTAATCATGACATCTAGAGGCAGTTTTTGTGAAGACCTTTTCATTTACTTGTACGTGTGGAAGAGTGAGTTAGTTGACAAGGATTTGATGGTGAAGGGAAAAGGTCATCCCTCATGATTCACTTATGTTTATGAAAAATTATGTATGTAGTTGTTGAAACAAGATCTAACTATGCAAGAATGTGAGGTGAGATTATGAATGAAAAGGCATGTATGACACTTTAGTTGAAAGTCATGTTTTTAAGGAAGAGGATATACAAAGAAGAGAAGAATATAGGATGTATAAAATGCCTTCATTATTGCATACTTTAGTAGATTGAACATTTGATAGAGGGGATACTTGAGAAGATAGTTTAAAGGGAGAACCATGTCAAGATTGTATGTATGAGAGAAGTCCAGGTCAAATGGTGTTTTGTAGCATATTGAAAAAGGGAACTTGAAAAAATTGAGTATGTAGAGAGGCCTTGTATTATAGATATTTGATGTTGATTAGTGATGAGAAGAGAGTGGAAATATAAGAAGAATGAGATGAGAACTTATCATAATCTTTTGTGAAAGACAACACAAGAAAGTGATTAAAAAAATATAATGAAAAAGATTGAGTAGATGCTCAATAGTAAGGGATTTTAAGCTTCCTTGTAATTTTAAGCTTGCGAGAAGGTTAGTGTGGACTTGGATTTGGGAGTTGAATTTTTCATGCAAGTTGAAGCTTGCTAAAGATCAAGTTGTAGCTTGGTTAAATGTTGGATTTGTAGCTCCATGTTGAGTTTTTTTCTCAACTATGAAATCATTGTAACTCGATAGGAAAATTTTTCCAAGTTAGTTCTTTAGTTTCAGGTGGGTTTTTCTCTCTTAAATTGTTTACATACTATGTTCATATGTGTTTTGCTCTCTCTCTCTCTCTTTTCATGTTTTAATGTTTGTGCCTTATCATGGTTAAGATTGTTTAGTTTTTATGATTAAATAATTGAAAAATATTTCAAAAGTTTGATCAAACAATGATCGACCCCCTCTCGGTGTCCAAGTTTCCAATAGATTGTACCATCCAGGCAGGACAGTAGTGCCCAAGCGTTAATGTCCTTTTGGGTGTTTTTTTCCTATTTACTTGGTTTTCTCCTTTATTAGTTTTCTTTGGCTTTGGGTCTTTTCTTATCTCCTTTTCACGACCTAGGTCAGTTTTTAGTGTCGTTATGTGCCAAAATTCAAGTAAATAACTCGTATACATACACAACCTACAAACTATTCTAAGGGGAAATTGGGCTATCATTTCTATATCTACCACATACACAAGAGCAACACAAGGGACTACATTTTGGGATACATTATTCACTGCATAGAGGGAGGCTATTTTGAATTCCATATCACACATTCTTGCATTGGAACAAATTAATTTTACCCCACTATCTCTTTGTCAGGCGACTAACACCAGGAAACCTAGCTCAAAGGAAACAATTTCAATCACACACCACAAGAACTACATGGATTCTAAAATGCAGTGTAAGGCTCAAAACAAGATCACATTGGGGTAACTTCGGGATCAATTCGACTCTCTCATATGCCTTTTATATTCAGGTCTAATGTACACTTGAGTCTTGTGTAGGTAGCTAGGGTTTGTTTTGTAGATATAAGTATGACAGAGCATTAGTGCAACAAACCTAACATGACTTATATTAAGATAAAAGTGATAAGAAGTGACATATAAATAATCATACCTTGAGTTTTCCCAAAGACATTAGCGCCTAGAACAAACACTAGCACCCATATGCCCATATCCTCTCCCGTACGCTCTTGTTCCTAAGTTCATCACATGTCAATTTCAGAATCAGAACTTACATATCCTAGAATACTCATGTTCAGATCATTCACTAATCCAGAATCGATCAGGACCTATAGTTACAAGTTGATTCCTTCTCTAAAACCTATTGATCACTCCGCTTATACTTCTATTAGCTAGATCTTGTATGTTATTGTTATTTTATCTAATCAACAATGTCCTTATATTAGATTTAATTTTATTAAATCATTTGGTGAACCCATTTATTTATCAAACCCTAGCTTTCTCTAGGATCCTTTATTTTTGTATATTCCTCATGGCCTACCAAAATATGTTGTGAAACCATCAATCCAAGTCTAGTTCTCCTAAGTATGACTCCATTCCTATGACTGGTATTCAACCTTATTTCACCAATGTTGAGGATGAAGTTGCTTTCTATCACAAGTCTCATATTACCCCTACTTACAATCCTGTCATACCTCGTGTGTTTACCAAGCTTTATAACCTTGACCCTAATGTTGTATTATTACCCCCCATAGAGGCCACTAGTGTTCATGATTTTGATAATGAGTCTATTGCTACTAATGAGACATGTGTTGAGGATTTAGTCAATTTTTATGATGAAGAAGGCCTTACTAATGATGATTATATTTCTCCCGAGTCTCTTGATGTTGTCAATTATATCATCTATGGCCATATCCCTCCTCCTCTTCCTCATTATTATCCTCCCCTTACATATGCACAAATCCTTGGGACTAATCATGTTGAGGTTGATCTTCCTATTTCATATCCTTCCCCTATACCTTCTACTTGTCCATTGACCATTATGCCTAAAGATACTTATCTTTATTCTTCTCTTGCATGCATGACTCCTTCTATTGCTTGTTTTGTTGTTACTAATGTTACCATTTCTTCTCATAATGTGTTACAATCTGATTTTAGTCATGATGCATGTATTACTACTCTTGATGTTTCTAAAGATAATGTACAAACTCATAATGATGTTAAAGAATATATGCATGTTACTTGTTCTCCTCCTTTGGTTGAGATTGTTGATAAATGTGTGTAAAACTCCATTCCTATTGAAACACCTTTCATCTCTACTAGTAATTACCCTCTTGTTGATCCTAAAGTTGACTTCCAACCTAACATTTTCCCTATGGCTACTTACAATGGTAAAATCTAACCCCTTAATGATCCCCTCAATGTGTATGCCATCCCTCCCAAAGAATTTATTTCTCTTATGCATGTTGTTGGTGATTTGTAAAATAAGCTCCATACTCTTACTCTTGAAAGTAGGGCCTACTATGCTAGTATTGATAATAATTCCCTTCATGGCAATCTCATTCCTAAGAATATTTACAATTCAACCTTTCATAAGGGTTTTATTATGCCTACTTTTTCACTTTTTGATGGGACGGGTAATCCTTATGTACATATTATGGATTTTAGGTTAGCATGATCTCACAATGTCATCTAACATGATCAATAACTCAAAGACATGCCCGTGATTCTACAAAATATTATCTTGTAAACCTTTTTTGCCTCCATGTATCTCCTGGGACCATCACTTGTACTCTCTCTATCCCACAAATGGAAATCGAAGAATCCTATATGCATCATCTAATGTCATCGTCATCTCATCAGTGGGAAAACAAAATATGCAAGTATCTATGCACCATCTCTCACACAATGTGGTCATTAGATACATATTGTTGCGTATCTCCCCAATCTAGCAATGTGTCATAGCCCGACATGGTCCAAAACATTCCACTCCTCTTCCAAGCATAATGAATGTAGTTTCAAAAAGTGTCTATCTCCATAAAACTCCCTTAAGTGTATATCCCTATGCCTAACACAAACAAGACAACAAATAGAGTATTAGTAATTGCAATATAGCAAAAACTCAATACACAAGTTGCTAAATTTACTTGGACAAAACCCTCTAACTCTCTGACACTAGCACCCAAAGATTGGATGCTAGCACCCCAATCCATACAGTCTTGTCTAAAGGAAAAAATCACCCCCACCGATGTTGTCTTGGATAGAAATACCCAAAAAGGTCAAAATTACACAATGTAAAAATTGACCAAATCTACCTATATATTCCTAGTTCGATATGTAAAATGCATCTACCAATCCATCCATCATTCATTTAGAAATGACCTCTATCACCCTCTCAAACTTAGTCAAGATGCCCTCTCGTGCACACGGCATTTTTATCTCTCAAAGCTCCAAATCACGGTTCTCAAATTTTCAAAAGGAAGTTCCTTTTGACTTTTCACCTTACTATTCATAGTAAAATCTCATTACCTCACTGATTCTATAGTTCCTATAATATCCTCTATGATAACTAATTCCTAATTATTGTTTCTTTCATATCTTTGGTGTTTTTCATTCATTTTTAGCATCATTAGTGGCATGGGAATTGTATTTTCAATTTCTTCCATACCGAATATTCGAAGGGAATGCCTCCTTAGGCTTAGTTATGCAAATTTCTCCTAATACACTCCTTACTACATTATTCCTATATTAACTCTGAATTCATCTCCAAGGAATTTTATCTCATTTATTTTGGCTCCTGGATCGACGATTGGAATCTCCTCTTTGCCGAAAGGGGGGAATATTTGGGGTATTTTACTACCCCTCCTTTGAAAATCCAAGAAATTTGTTCAAATACGATCATCCTACATTCCAAGAAATCAAAGAAAATATTCAAATCTTGCAAAGGTTATGTTCCAAAATATAAATTTCCAATCTATTCCAAGTAGCAATGAATCCACATTTTCATATATTATCACAAATTTTCCCCCTTAAATGACCTAATATGGGGAAAATCAATCCTTGAAATCAATTTCAAATACAATCGAGTTTAAACAAATACTAGTAGTTTTAAATTCTATTCCAAGTATCAATTTTTCTCTCCTAGATGACCTAACTTGGGAATCAATCTAATATATTAGGCCATGTTGTTTCAATTTACCAAGTAGTTTCACCCTTACATTATAAAGTGGGTGTAATAAGACATCATTTTCTTTCCTATGCCACTTTACGGGGTTTTTTTGGGACCTAGCAGCAAGTTGCAAAATGGATACATATTACCATCTGCAACGATAGAACCTATTTTTGAGAAAGCATCGTGGTGGAAAATAAAATAGAACACTCCCCCAACACTCTTTCTCTAGCGCTAGGATGCTCAAATCCTTAATTTAGCATCAAGATGATTAAATCCTTAGTTCAGCGCCAAAACAATCAAATCCTTAGAAGATACGTTGATTCAGGAATTGATCACTCTCGATCTCTCCTTCAATCTCCAAGTTTTGAAGTCTCCTATATCTCCTTGGCAATTTCATATCCAATATCTCCTTTGTAGACCAAAAATTTCACCCCACATGGATGAAAGTGTTGATCCATGGTTCACCACAATGTGTTTCTTACTATTGGCATGCTCCAGCTACAACTCCTCTGTCTCACTTTAGGTACACTCCTCTTATATCCTTTATACTACTTGAATTTCATCCAAATAGCACAACGAGGGGATGTAGTTGCTAAAATATGAACTTATTACTATTATATTATGCCTCTATTATTTTGTTATATACATGATTTCTAAGTATGGAAATTAGGCACAGGTGACACCTCTTTAGTCCTTTTCTTTTATTGTTTGGCTCCACTTACATCTTTTATCCGAAACTTGCATATTTTAGTCGATTCACAGGGATTCATGTTCTTATATTTTATTTTGTTTATGTTTTATTGTTGTAGGACAATACCATCCATCTGTGTGGGTGTTTTTTTCCTATTTACTTACTTTTCTTCTTTATCGGTTTGTTTTATATTAGGGTATTTTCTTATCTCCTTTTCACAACCTAGGTCAGCTTTTGGTATCACTATGTTCCGAAATTCAAACAAAGAACTCATATATATACACAACCTACTAACTATTCTAAGGTGCAATTGGACTATCATTTCTATATCTAGCATGTATAAACAATAGTAACGAAGGGACTGACTTTTGGGTTGTAGTGTTGCATTATTCACTACATAGGGGGAGGATATTTTGAATTCCATATCACACATTCTTGCATTGGGAAACAATAGTTGTATCCCACTATATCTTTTTTGAATGACATTAGGAAAACCTAGCTCAAAGGACACAATTTCAATCACACACCACAAGAACTACATGGAGTTTGAAATGTAGTGCAGTACTCAACAACAAGATCACATCGGGGTGACCGTCGGGGTTAGCTCGACTCTCTCATATACATTTTTTTAATTAATTCTAATGTGTGCTTGAGTCTTGTGCATGTATCTAGGATTTTTTTACAAGTATAGGTATGATAGAGAATAATTGTATCAAACTTGATGTGACCTAAAATGAGCTAAAGGTGACAAGAAGCAACACAAAAAGAATCGGATCATGAGTTATCTTGCTGACACTAACACCTAGAAGACGCTAGTGCCCAAGCACCTATGTCCTCTCCCAAGAACTCCTATCAATGAGATCATCACATGTTTCTTTTAGAATAAATGCTTGCATAACCCATATGCATGTTCGGATCATTCACTAGTCTAGAATCATTTTAGACCTATAGAACTACAAGATGAGTCATTCTCTAAACCTTATATATCACTCTTGTTTGTACTTCTATTAGCTATATCGTGTATGTTACTATTATTTTATTTGATCAAAAATGTCCTTATCTTGAATTTAATTTTATGACATCAAGTATTTAGAAACATTATAATCATTTATAAAGGAGGGTTATAAAGAATTTCATTATTGTAAGATTTGTATAGGAATATAAAGAGATCACATATTATTAAGAAAAATGCAAAATTAATAGTTATTAAATCACACTACACAAAAAAAAAAAAATACATGAAGCTATTGATATTGAGAAACACTTGAACAACCTAAATCGAGATGATGGGTAGAAGATCGATCGAGTCTTGGAAACACCGTTTGCATATATTGACTCCTCCTATACTCCAACCTTGTATGTTAAAATTGTTGGTGTATTTTCTTTCTATCTGACTTATCCGGTATTGTTGAATCCTTTCTCTCCTTACTTCCTTAATTCTTCACTTTAATTCCCCCTCTTTTTGGTTTTTTCCCCTTCTTCTTGGTTTTCTATTTTAATTTTATTTTATTCTTATTGATTATTTATTTATTCTTTTTCTTTTATCACTTTCACATCTCTTTTGGGAACAACATGTCCTTTGGTCAAATCAATTATTTATACTAGTTCATTTTTCATCCCTTCTCTCAAGCAAATGCTCACCCTGATGATGGTTCCAGTATAGGAACTGAAATGTTGGTGTTAATCCTTTCTATGCAGCGTATCCAAAAGCTTCAATTCTTCATCTAACTTTGTGATATGAACTTAAAATCTTTGAAGATGTAATGTATCATGTATTATGTTTCTCTTATATATTTTTATATTATTAAGTTTATATAGATGGTGACTCTTTCTTAAATGGGAACTTGTAATAAATAATATTGATTGAGGATACTCCTTATTGTTGTCCTTAATATAATAGAGGAATTGTAAATTAGTTTTAAGAAATATTTACTCTTATGTATCATAGATGATGCATATGAGTTAATAAAAATATCTTTTGTGAAACTTAGCCCCCATTTGATCAAGTGAAAATATTTTTAGATAAGGTAAAAAATATTTGGTTTTGAAGGGACCAAAAAAACCTACATAAAAAGAGAAATCGGGCAAAAGAACAGCCCCCAAAACAAAACACATGGATCCAAGTCAAACATGCTTGACCAAGAAGACACCCCAGAGAAAAGAAAAACCTACACCAAGTCTACAAAACCATTTTTTTTTGCGAGAATGTAATATAAAAATCCATGGAACTAAGATATAACTAGTAGAACCCCTAGACATAAGTGCAACCAAAAGTGACACAACCAATTATCTTTCTTAGAGGAGGCCTTGCGTATAGTCCTAGCACTAGGTCCTCTATCCTTAGCTCCTCGATCATCTTCCCAGGATATGGTAACCTTTTTAGCATAAAACACGATAGGAACATTACCTTCATCGAAATGTGCTCTTTATTCTTAGAAGCTCGCTTAACTCAAGTCACATATTTTTCTTAACAACAAAGACGTCTCATTCTTGACAAGTTGATCCTGAGAATGGAGATTCTCTATTCCTTTGAGCCTTTTAATGTAGTTGGAAAAACCTCCTCTTCTCACCACATAGTCTCGTCCTATTTTATAAGTGGTCGGCTTAGTGTGAACCATGTCACCCCCATGTTTAACCAAAAACTAAATACAAGTGAAAATAAAATTGTGAGCATAAAACAATAAGACATAAAAAAAGTTGGGATGATTAACTACCCATCCCAAAATATTATTAGCCTTCCCACGAATATGATCACACAAACCTAGGAAGCTATCATGCGAAAGATTTGAGTGTATTATCATCATTAACAAGGGTTATGATATTATTCCATAGGATTTTCCCACCCTACCAAATCATCTTTTCCGGCATGTCATTGTCGTGATTAGCCAAGCCATCGATGGGCTTATTTCTGACCCTATACACATGATTTATTTCCACCTTATCAAATGAGGCTAACAAGAGCCTAGCTTCGGTAATGATATTGTTAAGTTTCCAGCCAATTCCACCATGTTGCTTTAAGGCATTGATAACACATTGAGAATCTCCCTCTATAATCAAAAACTTGACATTCATGGATACACACAATTTGATGCCCCATAGCATGGCCATAACCTCAGCAATTTTTTTATTGGTTACCCAAGGGACTAACATAGGATTGTATGCACAAACCTAAATGATCACATATTAATCCACCACATGCTAACAATCCCTACATAGTTTGAATTGAACCATCAAAATTTAATTTGAGGCCGCCCTTTGGTGGAATTATCCATTTAACATTTTTTTATTAACACCTTTATCTTTTCCATTAGACCACTTTGTGGGGCTAAGATTCAAGTTACTCAAAATAGTAATTTTAAATCCAAACACGGCTGAAAATATTTACTTTTGATAATCTACAAATTTTCTTTTAGATTCTAGAAAATCTTACTAACAACCTTCTTACTATTAGAACATTGGTTTCAAAATATTTGATTGTTTCTTTCCCCTAAGATGCCCTAGAGGATATGGGGAAGAGCACATTTCCAAACTTATTTGGTGATGTCATGATGGAAATTGAAAGACCATTGATCCATGAGATGAGAGACATCCCTAGGGAGAACCAACTGCACTTTAAAAATATCAAGAATGGCTTAAAAGACCTAAAAAGCAAAAAAGAACTCAGGAAAAGGTGATTGGTCATTTCTTCTTGTTGTTTACATAGACTACATCTGTTAATGAGTATCATACCTTTCTTCCTAAGTTTTTCCACTGTAAAAAATTTCTTCTAGACCACTTCCCAATAGAAAAAAATTGATTTTGGGATAATATTTTTATTCCAAATTTTCAGCCAATACCCATTAGGCTCAATATGCTCAAAACTCAAAAGATAGCCAGACTTAACTTCATAGTTCCCTGAATCCATACCACACCAAATCAACTCATCATGACATTGTCTATGAGGAATGTGACATTCCTTTAATTCCCTGTTTAATATTTCAAAAGGAAGATCGGGGCTGTATAATTTGGAGGGAGGTTTATCTCAGTAACCATCTCCTCTCAGCTGACCAATAATCACACACCAAATCACCATATTCATGCCTATAGTATTTCTTGAGGTTTATTCATGGATCTTACAACTTTAAAGGTTTATATCTAATCCATGGATATGCCCAAAAATTCTTTTTGTGTCATTCCCAAGATTCCATTTTGTACCCTTAACCAATAGATTCCTAGCCTAAAAAAGATTGTTCCAAAAAATTGATCCTTTTGGAAGTTCTTGATCGAGAAGAAATCCATAGTGCCACTAAAATTTCACAAGTATTTCACTTTTAAAATATCAATCTAGGTACCCTATTCCTTATGATTCTCTATCCAATCTTGGTTAAGAACCTGATTCATTATCTGTGGATTTTTCAAACCATGACCCCCGATCTTTCGAGTCTAGTAACCTTTTCCCAAGCTATCAATGGAATCTTGGTCTTAACCTCTGATCCAAACCATAAGAATCTCTTTTGTATGCTTTCAATGGCTTTCCTAAATTTTGTGGGAAGAATGAAAATAGACATAATGTAAATAGCCACTCCTTGTAATGAACTTTGGAGGAGTTGAGTTTTACCTACCTGTAATAACAAGGATCCTTTCCATGAGGCTAATTTTTTTGGAACCATTCAATTAATTTATTCCATCCAAGTATCCTCCAATTTACAGCCACAAAGTGGCATGCCCAAATAATTATCTCGGGAGAGATTTAATGGTGCACTCCATAATATTGCCAACCTAATCTGTTGTTGCTCATTGACGTTGATGAAGAAGCAATTTTTTTTATGGAAATTCACTTGTTATCTTGAGACTTCCTCATACTATTAGGTAATGGATTTTAATATGCGAGCCTCTTGAACAACCACGTAGCCCAAGAGAACCATATCATCCACAAATTATTGTAGGCACTAATTTTCCACACCATTAGCCACCTTAACACCCTCCAATATTCTTTTTGCATTTGGCTTTAGAACACAATCTGCTTAAAGATTCAGCCACAATGATGTAGAGGAAAGGGAAAGAGGATCCCCTTGCCTTAGTCCCCTTTCTGATTTAAAGAAACCTTGAGGCTTTCCATTTATAATGACAAAAACATGGAAGAAGAGGTGCAAGCCTGAATCATCTTGATAAAATGAGGATCAAATCCAAGTTTATGCATGAGGAGGATCATGAAATTCCATGAAACATGATCGTAGCATTTTTTCATGACTAAGTTTATGATCATAGCCTCACAACTAGGTATTGCTCAACTTGAATGAATAGTTTCATGGATAGAGATGATGTTATCCAAGTTTTGTGTGCCCGAGATAAAAGAACCTTGATTGGGGAAACACAATTACCGAGAACCTCTCTCATTTTAAAGGACGAGATTATAGAAATAATTTTATATAAAGTGTTACATAGATTGATAGGCCTAAAATCTCCCAAATCCTTGGCACCTAGTTTTTAGGAATGAGGGATATGAAAGTATGATTAACTTGTTTGAGCATACAACTTGATCTCGAAAAATATCGAACCACAAAGAACCACCTCTTTCTTCACAATGTCCCAATAAAGTTGGAAGAAAAAGTCCAGAAAGCCATTAGTCCTAGGGTTTTATCCCCTTTCATTTCTGAAACAATAGCCTTGATCTCCTCCTCAGAAGGGATGGCAGTAAGATCTTTATTATCCTATATACTAATGGTAGGAACAAAAATATTAAGATTCTCTAACATAGTTTCCTTGGAGGCTTGTTAACCCTTAGAAAATATATTTTTGAAAAATTAAATAATAGCATTTGAGATGGCATCTTCCTATGTAGCCACAACTCCATCTTGTTCCATTATTTCTTGTATACGCCCTTTGTTTTCCTTAATTGTAGCTGAGATATGGAATAAATTTGTATTCATGTCTCCCTCCTTAAACCAGCTTAACCTAGGATTTTTTTTCTAATAAATTTCTTCCTTGCTGGGGATAGTGTGAAATTCAGAAAGTAGAACTTTTTCCTTTTCTTTATCTTCAAGATTTCAAACTCCATCTTACGTTATTTCTTCGATTTCTCTCAATTCCTGAGTTATCTAACTCTTTTACAAGAAAATATTACCAAAAGTATCCTTATTCCATTTTTTTATCTTGGTCTTGACATTTTTGAGCTTTGTCGTAACTTGAAACATGTTATTGCCTTTGAATGCTCCACTATTCCTCAATAATTTTTTTTGAAGCCCTGGATGGGTGGTCCACATCTTCTCAAATATGAAGGGTCTTCCTTTAGTTTGCACCATCTCTCCAACGCTGAGAAGAATCGGATTATGGTCAGAACCAACACAAGAAAGAGAGGATAAAGAATATTGTTTCTCCTGTATCCATTGATAATTAACCAAAAACATGTCAAGTCTAATTTGGATGAGATCTTCACCACTTCATCTATTAGTCCAAGTATATTTTTGACTGGGAAAATTTTAGTGGCGAATTTTCATAAACTTGAAAATATTAGGGATTTTGGAAATTGGAAATGGTGAATTTTCAATAATCGGTTGCGCTTACTTCTCCTAAAATTTCCAACGTGACAAGTCATTTGTATGGGTCAATTTACCTACTATTTATATGTAAAAATTAACTTATGCATGTATTCGCCGAGGTATAATACATAATTTGGGGGTTGCAGAGGGGCTACTCATTTAATATAGAAATCCAACAAAGAGTGGTTATCTGTCTAACTTAGGTTGGAAGGACAACCATTGTCTACCATCCAACCCAGGTTAGACATCATACGATATATGGTCATCCAACCTGGGTTAGACGGTCATCCATTGTCTATCATCTAACCCAGGTCATCCAACCCGGGTTGACAAAATACAATGGACGGTCGTCCCAACCTAGGTTAGATGGCTGGGTTGGATGACTAGGTTGGACGACAGAAAATGGATGGTCATCCAACCCTAGTTGGATGACCGTCCATCGTCTCGTTAGACCTCGATTGACGTCGTCGCCCAACCCGAAGTTGTATGGAAAAGGATGGACGGCCATCTAACTTGGGTTGGACAACCATCCATTGTCTTTGTATAACTTAGGTTAGACATCGATTAACCCAAGTTGTATGAAAGATAATGGATGAACTTCTAACCTAGTCGGCTTTGCCACAAAACAATTTTTTAGAAATTCGCCATCGATGCGAAAGTTGATTTTGGATATTCTTCATCCATTCTAAAATTATTTTTCGGAGGGTCTTAAAATGAACCTGTTATGGACCACTGAGCTCAAGATCTAACAAATCATTCCAATTTATAAAGTTGGTCATGTCCTCCCTACTATCATCATATAAGAGATAATGCCACTTTTTTTAGAGGGAATCAAGGGTGAAAGTCACCCCTATAATCTTGTTTAAATCCTTAGACATCCTTCTGAAGACAAAATTTCCTCCCAAATCTCATGTCTTCCAATGATTGAATTAGGGGCATAGACATTAGATAAGATGAATTGTTTTTTTGAACTTAAAATTGTGAAGCAGATGGCAATATGATGTTGAATGACATGTAAAGGAAACCCCTCTAGAAAATTCACATTCTAAAAACATGGAAATCCTCCAGAATCTCCAACTAAATATTGGCAATGAAACCCACCTCTTTCAAAAAATATTTCTCATACTCTTTCATCCTAGTAGTATTCATCTTTATTTCTTATAACATCATAATATCTAGTTTTTTGTTTTTCCTAAATTCTCAGAGAATCCTTTGCTTATTGGGATTGTTTAAACCCCTAATGTTCCAAGAGAAAAATGCCATTTATCAAGGTTTGATTTGGTGCTTACTTGATAAGGATCTTTGACATCCTTCTTGGAGGATCTTTCACATGTTTCCTTTTCTAATTGCCTTCCTGAAAAGCTTTGAATCTACCAAAATCCACTTTTGAGATGTCCCCACTTGCCCTAGGAGTGGTTTTCCATTTTCGTGTTAGTTTGGGACTTTTCTTAGCAACAACCAAAGGATGAACAGGGGAACTCATCATTTTTATGACATGAGACTCCACTTCCTTAGTGTTTTGAGAGGATTCATCCTCGCATGAGAATCCTTCAGAAGAGAAGGTGACTCGACAAGGGTTAAACCCTTTTAACCCTCCTCCTTAGTTAATTCAAGATCTCTCTATAAGTCTTCATCCACATTAATAATATCATCAAGATGAGGTGCCAACAAATTGAACTTGTTATTGATCCCCAAAGACATATCTTTTTATCTTTGAGAAAAGAAATTGGCCTCAAAAGTATCGTGCACCATAGATCATATGATACCATCTTCCTGTAATGAAAAATCTTCCACTAACCCATCCCCTATTTATTTTTTCAGTATTGTTTCCTTTTGTTGTCCCTCTACCTTGATCACGAGCATTTTAACATTTTCCATGATAGGAGTGACATGTTCCTCAAAAATATTATTTCCTAAAGGAGGTTGAGGAAGCGTTGCCCATGTGAAGACCGTTTAGAAGGGACATCCTCAACATGATCTTCAAAAACACATTTTCCCTTTGACTCCTCCCTAGGGTCCCCTTTCTGTTTGAGTTGTGCCTTAGCGAAAGAATCGCCTCTTTAGATTTTGGGAAATTTTTGGAATTATGGCCCATTTTTAAGCATGAGAAGCACATGAAGGGATCCATCTCATAATCAATCTTCTGAAAATGATCACTCCATTTAGAATTCGGGTGATGTTTCTAGGTATTTCAAAATCCATAATTATATTAATACTGACTCGATCTTATAAGAGCTAAGATTTAACACTTATAATCGGATCATTAATGACCAAAGTGATCCAATAGTTTTAGCTATAACCTTAATAATACCAAAGTCCTAGTGTTCCAGAGGTAAACCTGGGAGCCTAACCTAGATTAGATATTCCTTAATAATATTATCAAGTGGATTAAAACCCGGTTGCCATTTTTGTACAAGCACAATGGCCCGACCCATGAACCAAGGACCCTTGCTAAAATATTTGTCAAGTCTTCTTCCAAATAAAGGGAAACACCAAGAAAGAGTTAGCATAGGAAAAATGTCCATAGTTCCTTTGGGTGACCACTTATGGTAAGCCCATTTCCTAAACTTGTTAATATTGGTTCTACTTGACAAGAATGACATTGCTCATGATAAAGCATACTCTCTCACCATCTTATCCGTAATTTCCAAAGAAATATCATTAATGTTTCTAATAGGTTGAAGGTTAAAATCGGACACCTACGTTGGTTTCCTCCCTAAAACCATCTTGGCCCACGTGATTGGCGGGTCCCCTTATCGGCTCCACTTTGTCTCTTTCGCCGTAAAGGCTACATCCTTTCTTCTCGTCAAGAAGATCAAAGCCCGTAACCCCGAAACCGATCAACAACATTTTCCCACTCCTCCACCTATTTAAAAAATCAGTTCCCACTCCCATCGTTCCTCCATTGCAGCTTGGAATAGTAAATGTGGCATCCAAAAGTGCATTCCGGTGAATATATTAATGTATTGTTATGAGTTGCTTATTTTTAGTCAATAAAAATAGAAAAGATAAAAATAAAAGATAAAAGATAATGTAATGAAGGGTTCTCTCGACCTTAGTCTATATGAATAAATATTGTTTATTGGGAGATGATCATTCAAAGCCTTATAAACTATCCTTATAAGGAAGTTAGGTCTTGAAAATAATTAACCTTGAAATTTACCATATTTTATTACACCAATTATAGCACAAATATTTTGTTATTTTTCAACCGCTAAACCTAGTGCTAACCTATAACATTATATTTCTCCAATACTTATCATGAAGTTCCCACAATTTCAACCTTTGAATTTTTATTAATGCATCTATTTTGTCTTGTGTAAAAAATTTCATGCCTTTGTAGAACCTTTTAAACACTTTATTAATCCAAAAACCATTTTCAAATTATTTTATTGGGTTAATTTTAATGGGCATGACAATCATGAACTTCACTTCTCTGCAAGTAGTGATTATGTAATTAAATAAGATTTTACTAAAATTCACAAATAAATAGCTCTATAAACAAAAATTACATTGAACTCACAATGCTTCGTAAAACCAAGTTCACGAGACCATCACAATAATTTCACATATAATTGTAGACACCTAAATTCGGTATCTCTACCCTTGTCTTCTCGCGTGTGCATATTTTTCTATGGTCCTATCTAGGTCCCCCTTTAATTAAATCCATCCCCTTCAATATTTAATAAAATGCCCACTTATTATCCCATCACCTTATTAATCTTTATTAATTAACTTTAATTAATATCCACTATCCCTAATGGACTTTCCTTTTAGGATGCTTTTATCCTAAATCTACATCCCTATGATTTTTCTAGCTTTTATCCTACCTATCTTTATCCCCTAACTACCCATGACACATCCCTAAACAACCTCTTCCCACCTATAAGCTTTAAAGCGCTTTTCCCATTCTTAAAAGCCTAAAATCCCGATTAAAACACAAAATTAGCCCCATTGGGGAAAGTTTCCCGTAGTCGGCGGTGACCCACTCGGTCGTCATTAACCCTATTAAGTCACATTCACCCTCCCTTTTTGACAAATGCATACGAATATTTGAGCTTTCTTACGACTTTCAAACTTCCTCTCGTTCATGAGCATCCTCAGTAACAACTACTGGACCTCTTAGATCTCCTTTCCACATGTTTCCATCACTCATGAACATTCTCGTGAGATTTATACCATTTTATATTATCGTATTCAGTTATTATCATATTATTGTTGTCTTGTTTACATTTGACCTTTTGTAGGACCAAATCTTCATTTAGTAGCACTTAGAGCTCCGTTATCGCCCTTTTCTTCCATCTTCTTTGCTTGTGTCATCCATTCCATCTTTTTGTCTTCGGCCTTATTCAACTCTGCTACAATCGTCATTGTCCCACCTTGATCGGCATCAACACATCCTTTTATCTCTCGTGTTTTCTATCTCTAGATCCTTCCTCTATTTCTACCTTCATTATGTTTTTGCTTTAGTTTGTTAGGTCCATCATCTTGCTTCTATGTGCATCAAAACTAACCTATCTACACTCCAGCTTACATTGTCCCTCTCTGCTCACGATCGACTCAATCATGTTTGCCAACCAATCTACCTAAACCTCTATTTTTTGTCATCTTCTGGTGTTTTCTTCTTTAGATTCCCTTTTGTAGGTCATTTCCAGATCTCTACAGTGCTTCTATCGTGCATCTGGTTTGCATTCATAACTCTATAGGTCTCGCATATTTACATTTCTTTCTAGATCCAATGACCCGAGTTCACCACCGACTCGCTTCTATGAAATCTTGGTCATCGTCGACCCAATCAGTATTCTTTATTTTATAGCAATCTAGATCAGATTTGTATGTGCCTTACATTTATGCATTTTCAATTTATGTGTGCCTCATATTCTACATTTTTTTATTATCATTGCTTTTATCTTATATTATTAAACACGAGGGTTGACATCCGTCAAGAAGTTAACACTTCTTGAAGTTTGATTCATTGGGAATATCCCCATCTATCATCTAATCCATTTTCTTTATATTCTTTGTTGTGCAGGTCATTAGCTTGTACCAAAGAAGGATCCATCATCTATTTTTTTCCCGTTCATCCATATCACCCGTTTGAGGTACCATAAATCCTCCATTTTTTGAGTTGTTTAGTTTTCTTTAGTGCTAGCATCATTTAATTAAAAGGAATGAAAAACTAGATCAATAATAAATGATGTTTGATGTAGCTTCAAGATCTTACAAACTTGTGGAGTTATGTGCACACTTTTAGAAAAGATAAATCACATTATTTCATAATGTAGACACAAAATCACATCTTGTCAATGAGGTCAATTGATAAATTATAAAATCCCACAAAAGTAACTAAAAATCATAAAACCATATAAAAGGTTAATAAAAGACACCTCACCCATTCATATTTAATAAAATAAACCACATCTCACTTATCATATGGCACCCATAAACATCCCAACTTCCAATGCATCATACTTCCATAACCACCTCGGTCTCTAATGCATAATTAATCTATAAAAGAGGCCTCATAGCCCCCTATCACCTCCCTCACTCTTTTGAACACATAAGCCTTGACTAGATTGTTTAATTCATTTGCACTCTTGTTTTCTCACATATTTTTTGAAGATGAATAATTACTACATTGGATAGGAGAAACTCATTGCACAAAGGATTTTTCGTAATTTCTACATATGGACTAGCTACGCACATAACCGGCTGTCATGACCTTAATTTAAGTTTTTATCATCTCGCACATGCAATTTGGATTGCTATATCTATGAAACTTCCACTTGGATATATTATCATTCTTGTCATTTATTCATTTATCATCTACTATATATTTTACCTAACTCATAAAATGATTAGGAATCGACCAAGTAAAATTTGTTAACCAAATAAAAATACTAATATTTTCCCTAAAAGTTATAGTTATACATAATTAGGTTTAAGAGATTAGATTTTTTTATCCATGGAAGAGAACCATAGGTGATACCCTCACGATACCCCGTAACACATAAATGGTTCCCTAAACCCATTATTTTACATAGCATAAAATATGATTTTATTATTGATTTTATATTATATATGATCTCTAACACAATGGTTCATTTTTGTCTATACATTTTGATGGTCATGAGAAGACCCCAAATCTTGTTGTAAGCTAATTTTTATTTCTAAATCTAACATAAGCATTTATTTCAAGGTTTTGAATTTTTAGGGTTTTATTTTTCACCTAACTTTTTTTGTAGGATTTCTAATTTTTTTGTAGGTTGCTATATATAAAAGTAAAAAAAAAAAAACTTTTGTTTCCAATTTATTCATGCACGGTACTACTCAAGGATCATTGTGTGATCTCCATTTGATTTTTGTGTGTGTGTATATATATATATATTATGTGTTTCTCATGTTTTCTTTCATCATAATTTCGAATAGAACTATGTATGTTCTTCCTTCATACCACAAGGTGATTTTAGGAATTAGAAATAATCTTAGTCATTAGATGGCTACTTGAATTTCATCACCAAGATTCCATAGTTTAGAACTTGTATACTGATAGGCTATATAAATTTGAGGAAAGAATTGTAATTTTTGGTTACGTTTCAGTAAAATTCATGGAGTGGAGTGAGAAGGGATTTGATCGTCCACTACCCAAAAGCTATATAGTACTCCTCTATTATAGATTCAGGTCTCACAAACTGCAAGGTATATTGAGGAATACCTCCTAAAAACACTTTTGTAACCTAGTTTAGTGAGCCTAATTTTGTCGTGTTTAACTCTATAGTGCCATGAAAATAGCATTCCTTAAGATAATCCCATGTTCCTTTCGGTATATTGGTGGGTACTAAGAAATCATACACCCATTCTACTAAAATTAGGGTTTTATTTCCCCTTACATTTTTCTCGTTCTTACATTCTTGTTAAACCTATATATTTTTAATTTCACTTTTTTGTGAATCTATTCATTCCTTTTTAATTTTTAAGAATGTTTAACTAACATACACAAAAAGGATGAAATAATGTAACAGTGGATATTCTGATTTAATTAACTTTCAACATTAATTGCACAAATTAGAATAACACTTTTCAAAGTGGCTATTGATCTCTTCGAACTATCAAAACATAAGAGGGAACCGCACTTAGCTGATTTTATGTGGATCTAAAAGAGTTTGGGTGATATGAGTGCAAGAACAGGTTGATATGAGACTAAAGATGTTTCGTTGCACAGGGAACTAAAGCACCTAAAATATAACTGGTCAAAACCATACAACTCATCCAAAAACTTTAGTATGGTCCTAACCCTTTTTACACTATTGGACCTGTTTGGAATTTATATGTACAACTTCCTAAGTGTTTCATCTACCTAGAAATGAGTGTCACTATGTTTTGTTCTTCTTTTCTCACCTTCGAAATGGATCTGTAAACTTTACTCAAACCCTAGAACCCTCATAGTGCAAGGAGTTCTGCAAAACAAATTTAGGTGGGTTGTGGTCACCCCTATGTACCACCGACAATGCCACTACTCTGAAGAGGGATCAAACCACACATCATTCTCCTAGCATGTGATATCTATTGTAGTGCAATTAGAACTTGACAATTGTGCTTTGACAATGATTTTCTTAATTTTCACACTTTCTCAAATGCCTGGGAAGGGTCACTTTGTTTGCTTGTAGAAAGAATATGGAGACTTCTAGACCTAGAAGGAGACTTCAGACCTATATAGGGTGCTACCCTAATGGATGTGCATGAGTTACTTCACATTTTAGGGATCTTGAAGTGCCTTTTATGCTTTCTTTTACATGATGAGTTCTTAAAGTTTTAGGTTCCTAAATGAGGTATGATTGACTTTCTTATATATGCTTCTAAAGGTTATTATGTCATGAAATTCCAACCAAGGGGATATATTTTCTCATAAGAATGTGATAGAATCAAAATAATTATCCCAAAACATGTCGTTCCAAAACCATACGGTAGGGTCGGATTGTAGATTTGTACAAACCGACCAAAATGGCAATTTTGACCAGGAGGGAAAAATCATGTTTTGACTTCATGGGTTAGAGGATGAATGTTTCTAGGTGTGTTTTATGTAGTTAAAATTTAGAAACCGATGACAAATAGGTGTGAAAATATAATAAAGTAAATCGAATATCTATCGGTGTGTGCTAACCAAGAGTGGGGAGAGTGCATTTGTACATGCAAATGTGCAATGTAAAGATCAGTAGTTCGAATGATAGATTGCCAAATTTGAGTGTCTAGATACCTCGCTTTAAACATGAAATTAAATTAATGCTTAGAGGAAAAGATACATGAGTGTGTAGACATACTTGTTCTTTTCTTGCAATAAATTTATTTTACAAAGATCTCATTGTGTTGGTGTTGGCATGCTCCAAAATGAAACTTGCAACATAGAGTGTAGTCAATGCCCAAGATAGGAAACTAAAATTTAACTCAATATGTAATGAAAGTACTGTAAATAAATGTGCAATAAGAAATTCCAAAATCGATGTAAAACATGGAAGGCATAGACTTGTTTATCTGGCGGAGGAATGTGTTCTCGTTTCGTGCCTTGGAGAACTTAAATTTGTTGAAATATGATGAATAATTAGCGGTGATTAGTCACCAATTTTACCAAGGAAAGGTTGATGCATTAGGTGTACCTGCACTCAGAAAATGACAATGGATTCCTATGTACTTGAATTCCCGAGGTCGTGCCGAGATAGCTAAAATGTGGAAGATTTGATTGGTTTTGATGGGAAACTAAAGGACAATCAAGGGATATGAAGTGGTAGCATGAATTCCTAATAGTTGAGTTGGTCAAAGGGATAAATAAAGGCTATGAATGGGTAGTGTGAACTCCTATAGCTAGATTCGTTGTTTTGATTTGAGTTCCTAAACTACTTTAAATCCTAGTTTTAAATAAATAATGGAAATAAGTCTAATTTAAATAAAATATAAGTGAGTTTAATCTTTTAATTAACTAAATTTCTTCCCAATTAATTAAATAAAACAAAATAAACTATCTATTCTATTTATTTGTATTCTAACAATATTTTAAAAGAAATGAAATTGAAAGAAACTAATTAAGCAACTATTGATTTTATTTTTGTCTAGTTTAATCAAAAGAAAAAAATCTACATCTACTGGATTACGAGACACGAAAAAGAATGAAAACTAACCAATTGCTTCTAATTAAAATAAAACTAAAATAGGGAGTAGCCGGATATGGCTATTCCTCTATTGCAAGGTTTT
The DNA here is from genome assembly GCA_018340775.1 of Taxus wallichiana var. yunnanensis. Classification (NCBI taxonomy): domain Eukaryota; kingdom Viridiplantae; phylum Streptophyta; class Pinopsida; order Cupressales; family Taxaceae; genus Taxus; species Taxus wallichiana. The sequence goes on from CM031236.1 coordinate 144,889,636, forward strand.
CTGATAATGCTATTCTAAAAGAATGTATTCAAAATTTATTAATCTAAATAAAATAAAATAAAACTCCTAACAAAGCTTCGTCTCAAGTTTTATAGAAAGAGAAAATCTTCTCGGAAGTAATTTCCTCTCTGTCATATGAAATTTCCCCGGTAGAACTAAATCCAAACTAATCGAAAGAAATAAATAATAAAATAAGTGTAGGGATTTCTTCACTTCTTCCTCCAACTAATTTCTGAGCAGATCCATAGGGATAAGACGGAAGAAGTTATCAAGGAAGATTTATGTAAGAAATGATTTGAAATAAATACTAAATAAATAATGTATGCAGGAAGTGATGGAATCTTCCGCTTCTAATAATCTAAATACACAACTTCTTCTGAATAACAACAAATAACAATTATTCAAATCTTCAAAGAATTTAAGTACAACCCCAACCTAGTTACTATTGTATTGTGGTAGCTTCCCAAAGGTGAGATGTTCTTGTCATCACCTCGCTTTATATCATCTTCCGAGTGATGAAATATAAGTGATCCCAGGATGTATGAATGGTGACTAGTAGAAAAGACAAGTAAGAACTTGGTTGTGGTTGGGTTGATACAATAAATGGTTGAGATCATATAGAAGGAAAGAACAAAGTAAAGAATTGGTTGTCTGTGTGGTCCCTCTAAATTTCAGCAGCATAACACTTCACCAAAATGTAAGATATCCAACCCATCATATAGGTAAAAACTTGGTTTTTATAAAATTTTGGGAAAGAAGAAGTCAATCTACAAGTGTGGATCAAAAAGTGACAGATCATCCAAATGAGGCAAAACCAACTTTATAAACATAGTAAACCGGAAGAAAATTCTTATATGAATCCAACGAGCCTAAAATATACAATTTGGCTAAGTAACAAGGGAGAAAATTGTGCTCAAAATCAAAACACGCGTTCAAAAATGCATGTTTTAATTTTGCAATGGATGGTGACAAGATCCCATTATTTTCGGAGGGGTGGTTGTCAACCACCACTATTACCAAAGAGGTGGTTGTATAACCACTTTATTTAAGAAATGACGATTACACAAATCGCCACTAAAAAAATAATTATAAAAGCTAAAAAAATGGTCTTGCAGGAAAAATTGAAGTCTGGGAACAAAGAAGAAGGGTTGATATGAGTGAAAGGAGGGATGTAAATGAGAGAGTGAGGGATTTGGATCTCATTTTTACCTTGTAAGAGGTTTTTATCATCATATGAGACATCACGTTTCTGTGTTACACCATGTAATTTTTGGGTGCATACATATTGCCCCCTCGGAAGAACATTTTAGCCATGAATGGGATAAAATGTGATTTCCGAGAATGGTGTTCTGTAGACACAAAATCATGCACTTTGGGTAATTATTTAGTCCCGATTACATACTTATTCATATGATTCATGGGTACAAAATTTCATAATTAACCCATGTCTTTGCAACTTTCTTTTCTTTATGCTTCTTCTTTCAGTCTTGCGTTCTTACTTTCTCAATTTGTACTTTAAACTTTTGAAAATTTTCATTATGAACACCAACACCCACCAAGACGTTGGTGTCAGTGCCCCCGTCACCTCTAGGCGCCCCTATCCTCTTTACACTTTACTCATAGTTTTGGGTTCTTTCTAGCCGTTTAAGCATCTTATCTTTTTTTTTAGTCGGCCTTTTCAAGGTTAATAACAAAATTTAAGTGAAGGAATCATATAAATATAAATTTATGTGATAATAATAAAGGACCAAGCACTAATCACTATCTATCACCACCTAAGGTCGCATTCATCAAGCATCTAAGAGCTCCATTTGCATCCATCTATCTCCATAACAAGGGACAAAGGTTGGTTCTTCTCGCATTAGACTTTAAATGAGGGGAGTCTATTGTTTTAACACACACATTATTTACATTCTACATATAGCTACTTGCTCGTTACTTCTAGTGCAACACACACAAGAGTGACCTAGGGCTCAATTCCACACACACACACACACACACACACACACACATAGAACTACATTGGGTATGAGATGTAGTGCAATGCTTAGTTGTAAGTCCATCATTGTGGTAGTTAAGGACAATTTGACTCCTCATTTTGCATCTTTCTTTTTTAGGATTTGATTTCCATTTTAGGGTTTTACAGGTTCTTTCTTCATTGCAGGTTTACAGGAAACTCGGAGATCTTAGAACAACCTTGAGGTGAAACAAGTTCTAACCTCTTATGACACCTCAATGAAGGATTTTGAGCATCTAGGAAGACCAAGGCACCTAGAAACAAGACTAGGGTTCCCATGGGAGCCCTCATCCCTCTCCATGTGCCCCATTCCAGTCAAATCTGTTAGATCTACATTTTTTCAAGCTTCACGTGTGATGATATTCCACTTCGTCCATCCGGTCTCCACTACGACACATTCCAACAACCTCTTCAAATCAACTAAGGCTCTTCTAACCCTATTTGTATTTAGGGTTTCATATTTTTATTGCTTAGTTTCTTGGGTATTATTTCAGTATTTCATTGTTCATTTATTTACTATAAACTTGCATTAGATTAGGCCATTATTTTATATTTTAGCATAATCAATTCTCCAAAATGGGTGGGTTATAAATTTACTCTTATCTCCAAAAATAACACCCTTTGATTTTTCATGGATGAATGGATGAGAAATCATTGTTTTTGGGTAACATGGGATTGTCTCTCAAGTTGCGGGGCTTGCTACTTGAGACAAACCTCCAGAGAAGGCTGGTTCCTCTACTAATATTAGTGTTAAACTACTCATAAGGAAGGAAATGCAACTATTTAACCCTAATCTAACAATCCAAGGGACCAAGGAGGGAGGGAAATTCAAGAAAATGGAAATCCTAAGCTAAAGGGAGGTGATAGCACCAAGAAAAATGTCAAGGCACTCTAATGATGGAAAAGGGATAAAGAAATGGAGAAGGGAGAGGCCAAATATAGGTGACACATGCCCAAGAATTCATTCATCATTTGTTCTCCGTGAAAACAAAAAGATGAACTCATAAGTGAAAAATACAACAACAAGAATGGAGAGGCAAGGAAATGCAACAAAATATAAGTCACAGTTGAGAAATACCACAAAACATAGATTTTATTGCTTTCAAAGTATGCATGACCATTACATGTGAAGAAGAAGGAACAAGAACACATCACAAGCTCAAATGAAGGTCTACAACTCACAACTGCTCTAGAGTAATTTTGATAGAGTTCATTTACATTTTAGAACATCCTCCCTTTACAAATGAGATATTTTACATTATATAGAAGATGGGAAAGAGAGAGGAGGGAAAATAGAGGGAAACTTGGATTTTCCTTTTCAACCACCAACAACATGCATTAAATGTTTGAAAATAGGCATGGGTACCCTTACAATACCATTCCCCATGATACTTTGCTTGTAGGAGAAGGAATGGGCACCATACTTCATCAAATTTGGTGGTTGAGCTACATGGAACTGTATCTTTTAATGTTCGATATGTAGACCCAAAATCACGCACTTTGGTAAATTATTTAGTCTCTGGTATCATACTAATATTCATATGGTTATTAAGTGAAAGAGTACTAATTAACCCATGTCTTTGGCCATCTTGCATTATTTTTTGTTGCTACTTTTGATCTTGCACCCATACTTGCCCACCTATATTTTGATAGTGTGTTTTCCCTATTTTCGGAATGGGGCCCCCAGGTGACCTAGTCCCCTCTGGATGCCCTGATCCTCTTTATACTTTCCTCTCACTTTTGGGTATTTTCTAACTGTTTGAGCTTCTTATATTTTTGGTGTTCGGCCTTTTTGGGGTTAATTACGAAATTAAAGCAAAAGAACCATATAAATATAAAGTTATGAGACCATAATGAGGGACCAAGCACTAAGCACTTACTATCACCACCTAAGGTTGCATCCATCAAAGGCTTTTATTACTCCATTGCATCCATCTAGCTCCATCACAAGGGACAAAGACTAGTTCATCTACATCACACTTCATAGGAGGGAAGTTTATTCTATTCCATGCACCATTTATTTACATTCTACATCTAGTTATTAATCGCTACTCACAAAGTGTAACACACACAAGAGCGCCTAGGGCACAATTCCACACACACACACACACACACACACACACACACACCTATAACTACATTGAGTCTGAGATGTAGTGCAACACTCAGTGATAAGTCCATCCATTTGGCTACTAAGGACAGTTCAACCCCTTCATAATCATCTTTCTTTTTTAGGGTTTTGATGCTTTGTTTGGGGTTTTGTAGGCAATTCTTTATTACAGGTTTACTAATGCTTCGGTGATCATACAGTGACATTCACATGATAAGAAGAGAACACAGGAAAACATCCAATGACACTTCAGAGGAGGTTTACAGAGATTTTTCACAGACTAGGGTGCCTAGATTATAGACTAGGGTGCCCAGAGCACCCTTATCCTTCTTCAGGCATCCCAGTCTAACCAGAAAGCCCAAATCTACATTTTTTAAAAGATCATGTGAGATGGTTCTCTCCTCTTGTTAAGCTAGTCTCCTCTCGTGACATAGTCACTCTACCTTGGACGAATCAGCCTAAGGTATTTTTAATCCTCTTTACACATTAGGGTTTCATATTTCATTTTCTTAGTTGTTTGGGTAATTTCAATATTGCATTTATTTATTAATATACTATTTCTATAGCATCGGATTAGGATAATATATTCCATTTTAGTTTAATCATTTTGGTGAACCCGAATGATCCAACCCTTCCTTTTGAACATGTCTTCTCCTTATCAAGTCATGACTCAATCATCTTATCCTTATTTCACACCAACTAAAGTCTCTGAGTATAGTCACTACTATTGTTGATTTCATGCAAGTGTGTACTCAACATCCTCCTCGCTTTGTTATGCCTAGGGCTGATCCATCCATCAATGTAGTTACTACTCACCACACTCATCCTCCTACGGCTCCACCCACTACTCTTCCTCTACCTATCACTTCTTCAGCTCCTTCAACTCCTCCTAAGGGTTATGATATCATATAACAACTTAAAAACACACCCACTAAGATTTCTCTCTATGACTTGTTGTGTAGTGCACTGACTCTCTTCAAACCCTCAAGCAACCATTCATGTCATTTATATATAAATTGATAACTTTGTGGTGTCCTTTACACCTCATACAATCTCTCGAAATATTCCACATGTTATATCCTTCACTGATGAGGATCTATCACCTTTTGCTAAAATAAATCCATGTGCACCCTTTCTCATTACCATCGTCATTAACACTACTTGCATCAAACAAGTACTTATTGATAATGGGTCAACCATCAACCTATGTGCTCATTCTCTTTTAAAACAACTGGGTATTAACGATAATCTAATTTTTAAGAATTCTACTCTCATCCGAGGTTATGATTCTACCACTCGCACATGTCTAGGGACTATCTCATTACACATTCGGGTTGGGCCTAAGACCGTTCTCACTGACTTCTATGTTATAGATGCCTCATTTCAATTCAATATATTGCTAGGTAGGCCTTGGATCTAAGTAATGTAAGTGGTCCCATCTACTGTTCACCAATGTGTCAAATTTTTACATGATGGTTATGAACATACTATTGCTATTGATCCCAAACCATTCAAATTCTATCACATAAGCCCTTTTACTGGTGTGCCTATTTCTCCCCTACAACCTATTCCATATGCTAGTATTGACACATATGACATTGGTCAATCTAGCACTTTGCAACCTTCTTCCGCCACTCCAAGTACTCCAGTTATTTCTACTCACACTACGAAAATTATCACACCTACGGTATTTGTTTCATTAAGCACAATTGCTCCACCTATCGATACACCTCCCACTCCTCCACCTAGTACAACTCCTAACAATATACTCGACAAAGTTATACAACATGATAATGCTAACACAGATGATTATAAGGATTCAGATGACAATGTCAACGTTGTCGAACTCACTGATGAAGCATTAGGCCAACTGAATTTTACACCTATCAATGTAGATGACTCTTATTTCAAGGACACCTTTGTGGCCGATGGCTCGGTGAATATAAATTCAAGACCCCTCATTCTACTAATGCTATGATACTTTATCGAGTGCTGTTAACACTTTATATGTTGTTTCATCTCGTCCCTACATAGTCTCCGCATCTGCACCACCACCATTTAGATGTACATTATTAATTAACAACTCCTTTTGGCATAACATCTTGATCAATCGTGCTTATTCAGATATGATTTTTACACTTGAGGGCTTAACTAGGCTTGGTTTGACACTTAATGATATCTTACCACCGATTCACTCACCTCATCTTTATCATGGTTATTGTCACATTATAGCTGCCTATGGCCTTCATGTGTTTCATTTTACCATCTCCATTACATGCACCCCTCGCAATTCTCCACTAACACCGGGAAATCTTTGCTTGACTCTTTTACGGTTATTTATACACATACCACACTTCTCTCACGTTTCCTATGCCCTTTGGAAATGTTTCCATCGGTAATGATTCATTTCCCACTTATACTCTAAATCTTTCTCGTTGCTACGCACATAATTGTCCACCAGTACCCTTCACTGATGAAGAGTATGTAATGAACACCTACACACTACGCCGTAATGGCTCTTTATACAATCCACATCATTCTATTGCTTGTCACGTATCTAATGCTACTCTAGTAGGTTTCGATCACGATAATGATAATATTTTAGATTGTTTCACATGATTATATTCACAACCACACACATAGAGGGCATATCATTCACACATCCCCCCACCCTAGCATCAACACATGTTTCATACTCACACCATCACACATCAAAATCCTAGCATAGGCATCATCATCTACACATAGTTTGACCATTTCCTAATGACACACTCTTGTGCTTCAGTTCACACTTGACTGCTGAGGGCATCCTATACATATGAACCTCACACATGACAAATAGGAATTACACATATCACACTACATCTTATCACCACTTCACATACTACGCATTTTACACACCTACTTGTACACATTGTGCTAATTACCCTATGATACACTCTAGTCTCATGGTCCATACTAGAATATTGAGGGTATACATTACAAATACTTTGTGAGGTTATCCATTCATTAATGTAGTTACTACTTGCCACACTCGTCCTCCTACAGCTCCACCCACTACTCTTCCTCCACCTATCACTTCCTCGGCTCCTTCGCTCCTCCTAAGGGTTATGATATCATAGAACAACTTAAAAACACACCAGCTAATATTTCTCTCTATGACCTATTGCGTAGTGCACTAGACTATCGTCAAACACTAGAATCAACCCTTCATGTCATTCATATAGAAAGTGATAACTTTGTGGTATCCTTTACACACCTCATATAGTCTCTTAGAAATATTCCACATGTTATATCCTTCACTGATGAGGATCTATCACCTTTTGCTAAAAGAAATCCATGTGCACCCTTTCTCATTACTGTCGTCATTAGCACCACTTGCATCAAACAAGTACTTATTGATAATGGGTCAGTTGTCAACCTATGTGCTCATTCTCTTTTTAAAAAACTAGGTATTAATGATAATCTAATTTTTAAGAATTCTATTCTCATCCGAGTTTATGATTCTACCACTTGTACATGTCTAGGGACTATCTCATTACACATCCGGGTTGGACCTAAGACCATTATTACTTACTTCTATGTTATAGATGTCTTATTTCAATTTAATATATTGCTAATTAGGCCTTGGATCTAAGCAATGCAAGCAGTCCCATCTACGGTTCACCAATGTGTCAAATTTTTGCATGATGATTATAAACATACTATTACCAAGTGATCCTAAAACCATTCAAATTCTATCACATAAGCCCTTGTCAGATCGTTATTCCTATTCCTCCCCTACAACCTATTCCATATGCTAGTATTTACACATATGACATTGGTCAATCTAGCTCTTCACAACCTACTTTCGCCGCTCCGAGTACTCTGGTTATTTCTACTCACACTACGGAAATTATCTTACCTACGGTATTTACTCCATTAAGCACAATTGTTCCACCTATCGAAACACTTCCCACTCCTCCACCTAGTACAACTCCTAACAATATACTCGATAAAGTTATACAAAATGATAATGCTAACACCGATGATTATGAGGATTTAGATGACAATGTCAATGGTGTCGAACTCACTGATGAAGCATTATCCAACTGAATTTTACACCTATCGATGTAGCTAAATCTTATTTCAAGGAAACCTTTATGGTGATGGCTCGAGCGAATATAAATTCAATACCGCTCCTTATACTAATGCTATGATACTTTATCAAGGGTTTGTTAACACTTTATATGTTGTTTCATCTCCACCACCACCATTCACATATTACATTATTAATTAACAACTCCTTTTGGCATAACATCATGGTAGATTGTTCTTGTTCGTATATTATTTTCACACTTGAGGGCTTAACTAGGCTTGGTTTGACACTTAATGATATCTTACCACCGATTCACTCACCTCATATTTATCATGGTTATTTTCACATTACAACCGCCTATGGCCTTTGTGTGTTTCATTTGACCATATTCATTACACGTACCCCTCGCACTTCTCCATTAACACTGGGAAATCTTGGCTCGACTATATTGGTGGTACTTTAGACACAGACCACACTTCTCTCACATTTCCTATGTCATTCGGAAATGTTTCCATTAGTAATGATTCATCTCCCACTTATGCTCTGAATATTTCTCATTAGTACGCACACGATTGTCCACCAGTACCCTTCACCGATGAACAAGATGTCATAATGTCTCTTTGTATGATCCACCTCATTCTATTTCTTGCCACATTTCTAAAGCTACTCTAGTAGGTTTTGATCACGATAGTGACAAATTACAATCTTTTAGATAGTTTTACATGGTTATATTCACAACCACACACTTAGGGGGCATAGAATTCACACATACCCCACCCTAGCATCAATGCATGTTTCATACTCACACCATCACACATCAAACTCCTAGCAGAATCATCATCTACACATATTTCGACCATTTCCCGATGACACATTATTGTGCTTCGGTTCACACTTGACTTAGTTGAGGGCATCCTATACACATGACCCTCATAGACGACATAATAGGAATTACACATATCACACTACATCTTATCACCACTTCACATACTACACATTTTACACACCTACTTATATGCATTTTGTTAATTACCCTATGATGCACTCTAGTCTCATGGTCCATACTAGACTGTTGAGGGTATACATCACAAATGGACCTTATCACACTCATGTTTTCATCATTCAACCTTCTATCATGTGACATTCCTAGGTTAGTGACATACGCTATAGGCTAAATCGTCACCTATTCCATCATCTTGTAGTGGTATACGCCATAGGATACATTACCACCTCTTTCGATCATCTCATTGTGATATACATTTTAGGCTAAATCATCGCGCGTCTTCATACATCATCTCTAGGTCACATGTCATCACCATGTACACATTCACCATAGCACACTACACACACCACATAAATTAGACCATTTCCCAATGACGCCCTCTTGTGTTATTGTCCATTCTTGATTGCTAAGGGGACATAAATAAATGAACCTCACTGCGCATACACTTCCATTAACTCGGGGCATGCAGATCTTATCATTTACATTGCATCCCATTCCATCTATCGACAACATAGTGCATATCATGGTTTCATTTACTCTTGTGTACTCGTGCTTTCATATGTTTTCTTTATTACACATACTAGATAGATTTCTTGTATGGCATTATCTTTACCATACACACATGTGTGTTCACTTTTTTCTAATTTTGATCATAGATACAAGTCTTTTACATGCAACATGGATGCTTGGAACACTACCACCCCAAAAAGGCTCTTGGGGCATCCAATTTTTACTCTACAGTGTGTTATTATTTCATTCTTATTCATAAGCACACTACTTTCTTGGTTATAAACTCTATTGACATACATGTTATCTTTTTTCTAACATGCTAATGGGTGTTTCATGTGCATCATTTGTTATGCAAGGATACTTACTTCCATACTTGTTTGTTACATTATCTCGTTATCGCTTGTTCTTCTTTGTAGGCTTTGTCATTTTGTCTTGTGTATACACTTATTTGCTTGTGGCCACATCGGCCTTGAGTGTCTTCATGCGACACCATGAGTGGTTTCCCATGTTTGCAATATGCTTATCATGGTCTATGTTGGTTTCTTGCATTCTAGCATACACATTATCTACATAGCTTATAATTTTCTTCTACATGTATGTTTGTTCATACTAACACTTGTTTTCTAGCCACATTGTTTGTGTGTGCCTTGGTTTCTACCAAGCACATTCCCCTCCCCTTAGTAGGGCACAGCTTCGACGGTCAGTCCTCTTTTGGGCTGCATTCTCCTATCTGTGATGTCACATGCACCCCGAAAGAGGGGGCATAATTTGGGTTTACACACACTACACAACGTAGTACCAATACAGTTCAGTTTTCATTTTTTTTCCATGACACAATGAGTTACACAAGGAGTGGGTTCAAACCAGTCTACATAACTCCATACACAACAGATTTTATAGGGCAGATTGTCCATAGCATTTTGGGCGTGTAGTTACTGTTAGAGGATAAAAAAGACCTTCCTCTCTACACTACTTCGGCCAAGGTAGTGTCAAATCACTTAAAAACAAAACCGTACAAAGATCTCTTCACTCTCGTGAAGCGATTCATGGGTTGGAGGATAAATTAGACTTTCCTCCCTACACTTCTTCGGCTAGTGGCATGAGATCACCCAAAAAACTTACACGACATCGACAAGATCCTTTCTACACCCTTTTTCTCATCACGGATCAGGTGCACATGTTCCTTTTTCATTTTTGTACTTTCATTACATGCTTTTTACACATATACATGTGTCTTTACACACATTTTTACATATATACATGTGTATTTGACTACTTGATCATCTTCTCTTTTATAGGTCCATCCGTATGGGAAGAAAAGCAGTCAAACCAACAATAACGTAATTCGACATCACACATACCTATACTAACATGCAGTATCTTTCGACACTAAAATTTTCCTCCAAAATTTCTATTTCATTAATGTATGTATTAGGAATAGGATGTTGTTAAGTGTAATTAGTAGTAGCGTCCGATAGAAGATAACGGCACCGTCAGTACGGTGCCGCCAATAATGTGGAGTACTTGGTAACACTCAAAGTACAATAGGAATGTTGTAAAAAGTAAATATTTGTCGTAAGTGGTCCGGTAATGTTAAAATGTCAAAGTTTGGGTAATTAGAGAAGTAGGGTCTACATGATTAGGAATTAGAAATATTATATTGGTAATAAGGACAAGGAGTGAGGTCATAAATATTTTGTGTATTTTATTTGTAAAAAGTCTAAAAATGTGGAACCCATGTAAAATGATAAGGTTTATCTTATCTTAACAGATAGCTTACATGTACGTATAAGAGTTGAGGTATGGAATATGATTCGTCGAGTGGATTTCTTATCCTATCTTAGAGATAGGATGGATAAGCCTGGAAGTTCTATAAATAGAGAGGCCACCCCCCTCATTTAGCATAGAAAGAAGTAGTGAGAAATATTGTAGGAAGTGTGCGAAGGAAGCCATCAGTTAAAGGTGTGTTGAAGAAGCCATCAAGAGGTGTAATTGTAAAGTTTCTCCCATAGTCTTGTTGAAGTATCTCATGGGTGAGATTTGATCAGAGCTTCATGTTAATATTATAATTTATTTTGATATTTCAGATTTGTCGTCATTCTGTCTTATCATAGTCAATGGTATTCTTGTGTTCCGTTTTTGTTTTGCTTCAGTTACATCCACCAAACTAAAGTCTCAGGCATTAGTAAATAATCATAAGACGAGGAGTTCCCTGTGAAGAATTATCATAGTGCCGATTGGTGATTACATTTTGGTTCCGTTCTGGGACCATTCCTCATCATGTGGATTTTCGGAGAGATATTCCCACTTAGGTAAAAATTAATCGAGGGTAACCTTGTTTTTACCGCATGCATAGTAGTTACTATGGTAAAGTCATTTTTACCGTGAATAGTAGTTACCATGTTAAAGTCATTTTGCCATGAATAGTAGTTACCTCAGTAAAGTCCTTTTTCTGAATAGTAATTACCACAAAGAAAGTCACTTTTTACCGTGAATAGTATTTACCGCAAAGAACTTCACTTTTTACCGTGAATAGTGTTTACCACAAGAAAGTCGCTTTTTACCGTAGTAAGTCAAGTTTTACCATAGTTTATCGTGGTCATTTCTATTTTACCGTAGAAAGGTGTAAAGTCACTTTCTAGTATAGTGATTCTAATTATTTGTGCACATAAGTCTTGTTAATCAGTACTTGTGGGTTGGTATTTCACGGTGGTTATTTTTGAAAATGGGAAAGATTCCTTTTTTCAGCTCAATCTAATGAAAATGCTTCTTCTTACATTCAAGAGTTTAAATGATCTTGTATTTGTAATGGCCTTATAAGAAGGGAATAATGGACTGAATTTTTTCCTACCTTTTTGGATGGTTCAGCACTTAGGTGGTTTGAAACACTAGGTGATAATGTGAAAAATTCATGGGATTTATTAACCGAAAGTTTTCTTGAAGAATTTGGTGAACAACAGAAATATGCAGATCTCATGATCGAGATCACAAAGCTATCCCAAGGAGAGAAGGAGAAGATAAGGGATTATCATGCTCGTGTTCTAGAGCTAAGGAGGAAGCTCGATGCCCAGATCCGGAAGGAAGGACTAGCGGATGGGTTGATGAATGGCGTGGATAATCTCCTCTGTAAGCACTTCATTCTTGGGATGAAGCCGAGATCAGACAACAAGTGAAGTATGACCGCCTAGCTACCATTGAACAAGCAAAGGAGATTGCAAGAAGGCAAGAAAGAAAGCATGGAAGAGGAGCCCAAAGAAATTGTTGCTAAAGTAGAGCCTACACCAAAGACCTTTGGTCCCGAATCCACAACCACTCCCGGTGAGCACAAATATTTCTCCTAATACATCTACCGAGTATGAAGATCTGCTCAAAAAGATGGGTCAGTTAACTATTAATCTTCTTCAAGGAAAGGAATTTAGTTCTCAGGGAGGAGATAGAGGTCCAAAAAGAAATATTTCTGAAGTTGTTTGTTATGGTTGTTATAAAAAGGGTCATTATAAGTATAATTGTCCAGATAGAGCTTCTACATCTGGTAAGGGAGATAATGATAAAGGAAAAGCACCTGTGAATTCTTTTGATGTAGTAGATAAGAGCAGAAATAATGAAGTAGATGTGTTTGTAACAAAAAGAAAGAAAGAAAAAGATAATCAAGATGGAAATGATCCTAAGAAGATGAAAGAAGAAACTAGTAAGAAACATAGGAGAAGAAAGTTGGGTGTGCAGGATTTTCTGATTTCACAGGGGCAAGGACCATACTCCATCTTGGAAGATCTGTCCAAAAGGCCTGCAAATATTACATATGGTCAACTCTTGGCTATGTCTTCTGAGAAGAGGCGGGAGTTGCGAGGTGGACTCAATGCTTGAAGAAGGAAGGAGGTTGAGGTCCCTGTTTTGGAGGCAGAGGCAGATCCCTATGCTCCACAAGCTGAGGTATTATGTAATGGTATTTCAATTCATGATGTCTTAGTTGATGGAGGTGCTGCAGTTAATGTAATGACCGAGTCTGTAATGAATATGTTGGGTTTAAAAATTGATCACCCTTCAACACTTATGTTAAGGTCATTAAATAAGGGAAAACTAAACCGAAGGTGTAGTTTCAAATGTGGCAATATCCGTTATGGGTGTTGTATGTGTGGTAGACTTTCAAGTGATGAAAATGGTACTGCTATGGCACCCAATGCTTTGCTTTGGGAAGACCATGGCTAAGGAGAGTTCATGCAAGAAACTACCGGAATGAAGGTTTCATGACACTTGGACGTGGTAGAGAGAGGGTGAAGATAAACGTGATCCTCGACATCATAAAGTAGAACTCGCGGATTCAAGTGATGAAACTGATGATTGGACATCCTCCGATTACTCTAGTACCCGGTGAAGAAGGACACCAAGATGAAGAAAGCGAGGTGGATGTTTCAAATCATGGATATCCCGCCACCACACCAACTCATGACCCCATAAAATTATCTCAAGAAGAAGTTGATGATCGTTTCCAACAAATAAAGATTGGTGATGCTTTGTGATGGAGAGTGAGAAGGAATCCTACCTCCAGCTCTTTCAAGGTACATACACCTATTCACTTTTGATTACAAGGAACTCCGTCAAGTAAGTTGGGTAGAACATTGTATTGAGTGGTAGATGGTGCTAAGCCTATAAAGCAAATGCCATATAGAATGAATCCTAATTTTCCAAGACTGTAAAAGAAGAAATAGATAAGTTGCTTGATGCAGATTCATATTTGTCTTTGGGAGAATTCGTAATGGGTTTCTCCCATTGTGATCTCAATAAAAAATAATGGGAAGCTACGCATTTGTGTTGATTACAGAAGCTCAATAAGGCAACAAAGAAGGATCATTACCCTCTTCCATTTTCGAGATCGATCTTGGACGAAGTAGGCGGCCAGAGTGCTATAGTTTTGCTTGATGGATATAAGCGGCTACAACCAAGTTCGTATAGCAGAGAAAGATCACCAAGACCACGTTCACCACTCCTTGGGGAACGCTTTGCTTATAGAGTTATGTCTTTTGGGTTGTGTAATGCTCCAAGAACATTCCGCGTTTTGATGAATAGGGTGTTTGAACCCTACATTGGGACCTTCATCGAGTATTTCGGATGATTTTTGCATCTATGGAGCAAGTTGGACCCCCGCACTGATGGAGACAAAGATTTCAAAGGTTAGATGAAGCACAAGCCTCACTAAACCCTACAAAGTGTGTCTTTGGATGTTCTAAAGGCGTTTTGTTAGGGCATGTCAGTATCCAGAGATGGTATTGGTACGATCCTGATAAAGTTTCAAAATCAAAGATTTACCATTTCCTATGAATAGAAGTAAGTTGAGATCATTTTTAGGCCATGTGGTTACTATAGAAGGTTCATCAAGAATTTCTCAAAGATCGCATGCCCACCACTAACCCAGCTTCTTGAAGAAGGATGTTGCTTATGAACCAGAAACAAGGCACATGAAGCTTTTGGACAATCAAGGAAGCCCCGTGTCTTCACCTGCTTTGAAGAATCTAGATTGGAGCAAGCCATTCATTGTGTACACTGATGCCTCAAATGCAGCACTAGGTAGTACTTTGAGCCAAAAGGATGAAAATGGGAATGAACATCCAATTTACTTTGGGAGCGGATAAATGAGCAAATTTGAGGTAAACTATACTATAATCGAAAAGAGGCTCGCTATCATTTTTTTGTAAAGAAGTTTAGAAATTACTTGCTAGGGTAGAAATTTATAGTTGTAACGGATCATCGTGCTCAAATATATTGTCATAAGCCTAACCCATCGTGGAGGATAAGCAAGATGGATAATTTTGCTACAAGAATTTGAATTTGATATTATAGATAGGCCAGAAAGAAGCATGTCAATGCAGATGCACTCTCTCAAGCCTATGATGGTTTACGATCATCTTGTGATGATGATGATTTTCCCGATGCAAAGATTGTTCTCCCTTAACACAATCCCTAGTGAATACATAGATATTTGGAATTATCTCGAATGAATTCAAGTTTCCCGATGGTGCCAATGCAAAGACTAAGAGAAAGATTACTCAAGCCGTCGTCCATATTCTATTCTCGCATGGAGCATTATTTTGAATAGGACTCGATGGACAAGACAAGAGGGCAATTGGACGTGATCAAGGAAAGGAGCTGCTAGAAGAATTCCACAATGATACATGTGGAGGGCACTTCTCTGACAACTTACAAGCAAGAAGGATCTTGGATGCGGTTATCACTGGCCCACTCTTTTTAAAGATTGTTATAATTATTGTAAGACATGTGATATTTGTCAAACACATGGTAACCGTAAGACTTCATCACTCCATTATGTCCTATTCTTCCCCTTGGTCCCTTTGAAAAATGGGGAATAGACATTGTAGGTCCACTTCCAACTAAATCACATCAAAATAAGTATATTGTAGTTGCCACGCATTATTTAACCAAGTGGGTTGAAGCTAGGCCATTGAAAACAACTTCCATGGATGAAGTGGCAAGGTTCATATATGAACGCATTGTCACCAGATTTGGTTGTCCATTAGAAATTGTAATGATCAAAGAAGCCACTTCATTAATGAGGTGGTAGAAGCCCTAGTCAAGAAGTTTTCTATCAAGCACGGAAGGCAACAACATACAAGCCAAGCACAAATAGACAAGTGGAACGAACAAATTTTGTGTTTGTGTCAAATTCTAGCAAAAGATGCAAATTGCAGTACATAAATGGGATAAAAGGATTCATGCAAAGATTGTGGGCATATAGGGCAACATCAAAGTCAGCAACAGGATACTCCCCATTTCAATTGGCTATGGCATTGATCCAGCTTCTTCCTATTGAGTTTGATATTCCCACTATGAGAGTTATGAAAATGAAAGGATGGATGAAAGTGATTCAGTAAAAGAAAGGTTGGTACATCTTCATTTGCTAGAGGAAATGAGGGAAATAGCAAATGATACAAGCCATAAGAAGAAAATGAAGTAGAAGGAATACTTTGATCAAAAGATCCGATGGTCTCCATTTCATGTGAATGACTTGGTCCTAGTATATGATTCCGTATACAAAAAAAGAAGACAGAGAAAATTTCTTCCAAAGTGAATGGGGCCCTACAAAATAAAGCAATTGTGGCATGAAAATGGTACGCACTGACCGGAGGAATTGGATGGCACTCCCATTACGAAATGGGTCAACCACGACAAGTTGAAGATTTTCCAAGCACTGAATAGTCTACTCAGGACGACGGAGTAGAAGCTAGGAAGGGGGAAGATGTCGACACTAAAATTTTCCTCCAAAATTTCTATTTCATTAATGTATGTATTAGGAATAGGATGTTGTTAAGTGTAATTAGTAGTAGCGTCCGATAGAAGATAACGGCGCCGTCAGTACGGTGCCGCCAATAATGTGGAGTACGGTAATAGTCAAAGTACAATAGGAATGTTGTAAAAAGTAAATATTTGTCGTAAGTGGTCCGGTAATGTTAAAATGTCAAAGTTTGGGTAATTAGAGAAGTAGGGTCTACATGATTAGGAATTAGAAATATTATATTGGTAATAAGGACAAGGAGTGAGGTCATAAATATTTTGTGTATTTTATTTGTAAAAAGTCTAAAAATGTGGAACCCATGTAAAATGATAAGGTTTATCTTATCTTAACAGATAAGCTTACATGTACAGATAAGAGTTAAGGTATGGAATATGATTCGTCAGAGTGGATTTCTTATCCTATCTTAGAGATAGGATGGATAAGCTGAAGTTCTATAAATAGAGAGGCCACCCCCTCATTTAGCATAGAAAGAAGTAGTGAGAAATATTGTAGGAAGTGTGCGAAGGAAGCCATCGCTTAAAGGTGTGTCAAGAAGCCATCAAGAGGTGTAATTGTAAATTTTCTCCCATAGTCTTGTTGAAGTATCTCATGGGTGAGATTGTAATAGCTTTCATGTTAATATTATAATTTATTTTGATATTTCAGATTTGTCGTCATTCTGTCTTTATCATAGTCAATGGTATTCTTGTGTTCCGTTGTTTTTGCTTCCAGACATACACCACCAAACTAAAGTCTCATTAGTAAATAATCATAGCACGAGGAGTTCCCGAAGAATTATCATAGTGCCGGATTGGTGATGGCAGACATCACACACATTGACATCTACACATGCGTTTCGCCCTAGGTTCACTCTCATCACTTTTTACACTTTTGCATCTTTAGTCTCCATGCTCCACCTTTTTGTCACTTCATGCTTTGTCTAGTCCCTCGGCACATTTTCTACATCACTCTACATGGATATCAGGTATGCATCTCTATCTACTTTATGTTACTGAGCATTCTACTCACCAACATAAAGTGGGGGCAAATGTAGACAAAAATCACGTACTTTGGGTAATTATTTAGTCTCGATCTCATATTACTATTCATATGGTTCTTAAGTGAAAATAGTACTAATTAACCCATGTCTTTGGCCATCTTGCATTGTTTTCTATTTCTACTTTCGATCTTGCACCTATACATTCCCAAATCTGTACTTTGATATTACATTTTACCTATTTCTCGGATCGGGGTGCCCAGTGCGTCGTGATCCTCTTTGACGCTCCTCTCACTTTTTGGGAACTTTCTAGCCATTTGAGCTTCTTATATTTTTAGTGGTCAACCTTTTCGAGGTTAATTATGAAATTAAAGCAAGAGAACTATATAAATATAAAGTTATGAGACCATAATGGGGGCCAAACACTAAGAACTTACTATAACCACCTAAGGTTGCATCCATCAAAGGCTTTTATTGTTCCATTGCATCCATCTAGATCCATCACAAGGGATAAAGGTTGGTTAATCTACATCACACTTCATAGGAGGGGAGTTTATTCTATTCCATGCACCATTTATTTACATCTTACATCTAGTTATTACTCACTACTTACAATGTGTGACACACACAAGAGCACTTAGGAAATAATTCTACACACACACACACACACATGCCTAGAACTACATTGGGTCCGAGATGTAGTGTAGCGCTCAAAGATAAGTCCATCCATTTGGAACCGAGAAAATTCCAAGCCCTTCATATGCATTTTTTTAGGGTTTTGATTCTTTACCCGGGTTTTACAAGTGATTCTTTATCAGTAGGTTCACCATTGCTTTAGCAATCATACAACGACATGCACACAATAAGAAGTGAACACATGAAAACATCCAATGACACTTCAAGGAGGTTTACATAGATTTTTCACAAACCAGTGGTCCCAAGATTGTAGACCATGGTACCTCGGGTGCCCATGTCCTTCTCTAGGCGCCCTAGTCTAGCTAGACTACTATCTAATGCGGAATAATTCTCGTAATCGCAATAATAAGAAGTATGAATAGAATTACAAAATGAAAAATGCACAACACGAAGACAATATTTAACGTGGTTCACCCAATGTGGGCTACATCCACCAAGAACACTTGCTCATTTTATTACAAGCCAACAGCCTTCACAATTACAATAATCGATCTTGTTTGAGTCTACGCTCAACAAACCCTCCCAATTCACACTTGAATTCACACACACTATTCACCTTCACAAAACACACTCATATAAATCCTATCAGATGTCCATCTATTTATAAGTACATAATAGGTAGTCAAGAGGCGGTTTTACAAAACAATGGGTACCGAAAAACCATGGGCCCAAAAATAGCCCATAACCGTTACCCATTACCCATGGGTTAATAAACCACCCATGAAAATTTACTTCGGGGCTTCTCCCCAGTTCCATCGGGGGCTTCACCCCCGAACCCCCTCGACCCACTCACCGCGAGAGGGGACCACCATAAAATATCTGAGTGTAACACATGGAAGGTGTACCAAACTCTAACATGAAAACAAGCTACACAAACATAACAATCTCCCACTGAGACTCGATTTCCACCGAGCAAGCTTCTCAACCCTTCACTGTCATCCGCGAAGGCCAACCAAAGTCAACATAGCTTTAGTTTATCCTCAGACCACCTTGGTCATCATGTCTCGTAGGATTCTCGACTGCATGAATCTTCTCCAACTTCAACTTATCTTCCTCCAAAGTTGTCCCGATGAAGTGATATCTCAACTGTATATGCTTCATCCTCGAGTGGAAAGCAGAGTTCTTAGCTAGGTGTATAAGACTCTACTATCACTATGCAGCTTACATTCCTCCCGCTATGCCCCAACTCCTCAAGCAATTGTTGTAACCAAATCATCTCTTTGTCTTTGCTCTCGTGGCAGCAACATACTCACCTCTCGTGGTCGACAAAGCCACCAGCTTTCTCGTAGTCGTGAAATCCAACTCACCGTGTCCCACCTACAAAGTGTAAATATAACCTCGTCGTGCTCCTCCTACTGTCTACATCTCCAGCCATGTCTCCGAATCTACATAACCACGTAAAGTGGTGTCTCGATCCACTCAGAGCACAAAACTCGTCCCCATGGTCCCTCTCAAATACCGAAGGATCCACTTTACTACTTGCCAATGCTCTTTACCTGGATCACTCATAAATCTACTCACAGCTCCCACTACATGGGCAATATCAGCCTAGTGCACACCATAACGATACATCAAACTGCCAACCGCTGATGAGTAAGGTACCTTGACATCTGGTTTCTTTCCCGCTCTCTATCTTGGGACACTACTCCTTTGATAACTTAAAATGGCCTACCAAAGGAGTCCCAACCGGTTTAGCATCCTGCATGTTAAACCTATCCAATACCTTCTTAATGTACTCTTCCTGAGATAAAGTCAGCTTTTGTTCCTTCCTATCCCGAGTTATCCTCATACCAAGGATTTGTCTGACTACCCCCAAATCCTTCATATCAAAGGATTCACTTAGTTGTTTCTTGAGTACTTTTATTTCCTATATGTTTTTACCTGCAACCAACATGTCATCAACATACAAACACAGGATAATATAACTTCCATCCTCAAATTTCTTTGTATACACGCAATGGTCAGAATGACATCTAATATAACCTTGCTCCATCATGAAGCTATCAAACTTCTTATACCATTGACGTGGAGCTTGTTTCAGGCCATACAAGCTCTTCTTCAGTTTGCACACCATCTCCTCTTTACCTTTGACTTCATATCCTTCTGGCTTGCTGCATATATAGCTCCTCCTCCAAATCACCATGGAGAAATGTAGTCTTTACATCTAACTATTCTAAGTGCAAGTCTTCTACTGCCACTATTCCAAGAATAGTTCTGATAGAAGTCATTTTTACTACAGGAGAAAAAATCTCATCAAAATCTATACCTTGTTTCTGTGCAAACCCCTTGACCACCAACCGGCCTTATATCTTTTCTTTCCTCCTTCTTCATCTTTAACTCGTACACCCACTTGTTCTCGCAATGCTCTTTTTCCTTCCAGTAGCTTCACCAAATCCCAAGTCTGGTTCTCCATGAGAGACTTATGCTCCTCATCCATGGCTTGCTCCCACTTCTTACTGGCATCTACCTACATTGCTTCATCAAAGCTCTCTGGCTCTCCACTATCAATGGAGTAATAAATAATAAAGAGAAGGAGAAAACGCTTCAAGTGTTCTTTTCTTACCCTAGAAGACCTCCTCACTGTAGGAGTTTGGGGTTCCTATTGAGTAGGTTCCTGAACTGATTCATGGGTCACTGTCCCATCCGGAAGATCCTCTACCACTGCATATTCTTTCTTGGATTCTTCCCTGTTTTCCTACAACTATTGCTTATACATGACTTTCTCATTAAAGACCACATCCCTAGACCGAATGATTTTCTTGTCCTTAATACTCCAACATTTAAATCCAAAGTCATCACCACCATAACCAATAAAAGTGCATTTTTCTGATTTAGCCTCTAGCTTGGTCCTATCATCCTTGTCAATATGAACAAACACCTCACATCCAAAGACTCTAAGAAATGAGTAATCAACTTTCTTACCGTACCAAGCCTCCTCAGGTATGCCTCCATCCAAGGCACTTGAGGGTCCTCTGTTTATCAAGTACACAACTGTGCTCACCGCTTCTACCCAAAAATAAAGAGGCAGTCCTACATGTATCCTCATGCTCCTAGCACGTTCCATTATTGTTTTGTTCATCCTTTCTGACACCCCATTCTGCTGTGGGGTTCCTGGAACCGTCTTTTTCCTGCGGATTCCATTCTTAGAACAATAATCATCAAATTCATCACAAATACTCCTCCATTATCTGACCTGAGACATTTTAACTTAAGACCTGTTTCATTCTCTACCAAGGCTTTCCATTTAACAAAAGTATCAAATACATCAGATTTGTTTCTAATACAATAAACCCAAACTTTCCTTGTTGCATCATCAATAAAAGTAACATAATAACTTGAACCCCCAAGAGATGATACCTAAGCCGGCCCCCACACATCAAAATGTACCAACTCTAACTTACTCTCTTTCTTCGTAGGTCCAACCTTGAGAAACCTTACTCGCTTCTGTTTCCCATATATGCAGTTCTCACAGAAATCCAAACCTATTTTTGTATATCCAGAAAATTCTTCTTTATGATGTCCATGCCCTTATGGCTCATATGACCGAGCCTATAGTGCCATAATGTTGATCTATCCAAGCCACAAGATTACAATCATTAGTACTATCAAGTGGTTAAA
Organism: Taxus wallichiana var. yunnanensis; assembly: GCA_018340775.1. Lineage (NCBI taxonomy): Eukaryota > Viridiplantae > Streptophyta > Pinopsida > Cupressales > Taxaceae > Taxus > Taxus wallichiana. The sequence goes on from CM031236.1 coordinate 144,911,950, forward strand.
TACAAGGTTCCAACCTTCTTACCTCTCGCCACCACAAGAGCACCCTTGTAACCTTCCAAGAGTCACCAGAAATATCACAAGACAACCATCACTTCCCAATTGCCCCGCCGATATCAAATTTCTCCTTAATGTAGGCACATGTCCGACATCCTTCAATAGCCATGTATTCCCATTCTCGCATCTTAACTCGAATAAACCTTTTCCAACTATACCGCAAGGCTCATCATCACCAAGAAAACATGCCCAAAATCCCTCAACATAATCAACAAAATAATGCCTATGTGGAGTAAAGATGAAAAGAAGCCCCTAATCTAAAACCCAAGATTCAAGAATATTATGCAAAGAAAGAATCAAAGCATCCCGCATACATTACCCGATGCCACATTTGCCTCCTTGTTTTCTTCCTATTGTTGTTTCTTCTTATCCCGAAGCTCCCAACAATTCCTTCTTTCGCATGCCCAAACTTTCCACAATTCCAACATACAATCTTGCTCTTGGATTTTGACCTTGCGATCTTTCATTTTCCACGGCTTCTCTATTCTTCTATCTCCCTCTAGTTTCCACTGCCAAAGCATTCCCTAAGTAAGATTCCCGAGCTTTTTCTTCACATTTCCTCACTTAGAATCACCCCTACAACATCCTCAAACTTCAACTTCGAAGTTAGCTGAAACCGAGTTGCTTACCGCCATTACCGGGCTATTCCAACTTTCAGGTAAAGAGCACATAATTAATAAAGCCCTAACTTCTTCATCAAATTCTATTATAACCAAGCTAGCATATTCACAACCGTATTGAAATCATTTAAATGATCTACTACTGAACTATTCTCAGACATCTTCATATTAAACAACTTTTTCATTAAAAATATCTTGTTAGAGGCAGAGGGTTTTTCATACAACTTCCCTAATGCATCCATTAGATCTTTTGTAGTCTTTTCCTTTGAAACATTAAATAATACCGAAGATGCAAGACACAAATGATTGTCCCAAGTGCCTTCCTATCCAGAAATCCCATTCCGCATCTATCATGCTCGAGGGTTTGTTCACCTTCTCAGATAACGGAGTATAAAGATCCTTCTGATAAAGGTAATCTTCCATCTGCATCTTCCAAAGACTAAAATTCTACCCGTTGAATTTATCAACCCTAGATCTTCCATCATCTGCCATAGCTCCCACTCAAGCTAAAAACTTTCCCTATGATTCAACACTTCAGCAAACCAAACCAGGCTCTGATACCAATTGTTAGGAATTAATAATATCTAATGCGGAATAATTCCTCATAATCGCAATAATAAGAAGTATGAATAGAATTACATAAATGAAAAATGCACAACACGAAGACAATATTTAACGTGGTTCACCCAATGTGGGCTACATCCACCAAGAACACTTGCTCAGATTTTATTACAAGCCAACAATCTTCACAATTACAATAATCAGATCTTGTTTGGAGCTGTGCTCAACAAACCCTCCCAAATTCGCACTTGAATTCACACACACTATTCACCTTCACAAAACACACTCATATAAATCCTATTATATGTCCATCTATTTATAAGTACATCAATAGGTAGCCAAGAGGCGGTTTTACAAAACAATGGGTACCAAAAACCATGGGCCCAAAAACAGCCCATAACGGTTACCCATTACCCATGGGTTAATAAACCACCCATGAAAATTTGCTTTGGGGGCTTCACCCCCGAACCCCCTTGACCCACTCACCGGTGAGCGGGACCACCATAAAAATATCCGAGTGTAACACATGGAAGGTGTACCAAACTCTAACATGAAAATTCATGCGAGGAACTCATGCTCCGAGGAACTTTTCCTCCACTTTGCTTGGTTCCCAAATTATTCCTTCCTCCCACAACATATTGTATCCTCACCTTAGTTAGCTCCAACACTCATGTGGGGAACTTGTGCTCTAGGGGAATTGTTCCTCTTCACCGCCCAAAAAACCGGCAATACACCATCAACTCCCCTCAACACTCACCGTTTAGTTCTGAGTCTCACTTAATCAACCGATGTGGTGATATGGAGAACTAGTAGCCCCGAGGAACTGCTCCATTTGTTCCGCCAAAACCTTATTTTTCCTCAATACACTGTCAAGATCCAATTTTTTCAAATTTTCAACTAATTATGGGAATGAGGGGCTAGAGAAGAAGGGAAGGAACATCCTAAAATCATTTTTTTCCATTTTTATCAATTCATACTTTTCCCAAGTCCAAATGAAGATGTCAGTTATCAAAATCACCTAAAGAGGGGGGATTTTGGATAATGGTTACCTAATCTGCCATGTGTTGAATGATGTCATTGAGCCTCCTCGTGACCTACAAAAAAAGGATAGGAATCAAGTGCAGTAGTAAGATAAAATCAACAAAATGTTTTGAAATGAAAAGACAAAATTACTTACTATTTACGCGGGGGTGATAAATGTACCTACTCCTCCATCACTAGTGTTGCACATGATCTTTCCCAAAACTACGTTAGAAATATAAAACTTCTATATATATCACAATTTTACTACATTTAGAAATCATTTGTCACATATGTCTTTGTTATTCTCGGGGCTCTGGATTTCTAGTAACCATTTCACGCATGAGCATAACCAAATTGATGGGGATTTAGAAACGATGGAAACTAATCCAACGATAGTGGATGGGGTTCAGAACAAGTTAGATATGAAAAATTTGGTCTTTTTTTCAATAGGCTTAGGTTTTTCCTTTTGAATGAACTCGAGAGGGATTTCTAGGAAATTTATAGCCAAAGCGATTGTAAGAGGTCTCAAAGGGATGGATAGGTAGAGTTCCTTTATTACTTAGTCTCATTTTTGTGTGTATATTGATTTTTTTGGGATTTTTGGCTCACAATTGAGATTTTTGACCACACTTCCCTTCAATGAGATGTTGTTTTACTAGGAAATTGGTGGATACATATATATGCCTATCTTTTTAGCTCAAAACTTCTTTGTACATTTTTTTACACTACACTTCATTTGTGCACTTCATATAGTTGAGAATTTTCCATCTTTTTTATAGTTTTTAAATGAATGCTATGAATGATAGTGTAGTATGGTAAACATAATGAGATATGGAAACATACACTCTACAAGTCACACTTAAGAAACTCATTTTTCAAACAATGCTTAGACATTCCATTCCATTGGAAAAATATGTTGTAGATGATAGAATGATGAGAAGTCTCACTTCGTTCTTGACCCCACGCAACTAGTAAGATGTGAGGGCTCAACACCAAGAGCCAAGAAGGATATGAGATATATGATTAAAGAATGTGTTAGATAAGAATGGTGATCAAGAGACAAGAATTTTGATAAAGACTTATTCAGGAACCTATAGCTCAACCCCAATCAAAATTAACTAACCAAGTTCAAGATGATTTTCACTTATAAGCCTTGACTAGACTTAGATCTGTGGATGGCCTATTGATTGGAAAGATCTGGTTAAGGAATGATTGTCTCTCCTAACATGAACATCTAAACCATTTTCTTGGGAATTTTAAATATTCAAGCACTTTTTTTTTTCTTCAAGGCTCTTTTTCTTATATTTGACATAACCCCTACATCTTGCCCCATGCTACTAGTAAGAAGCATGGGCTCATCACCGAGGAAAAATGTAGGCAAGTAAGGGCATCTTCCTCCTTTCCTAGCCTCATGCTACCAGTAAGAAGCATGGGCTCACCATTAAATACTGGGAGGGATGAAATGTGTAGTTATTTGTGATGTAGAATACGTGTATTCTTCTTGTTTAATTTTTCCTTATTATTGTATTGTGCTTATTGGGAAGGAAAATGTTCCCCCTGATCTTAGCCCCATGTAACTAGTAATATGTCAGGGCTCATCATCGAAGACTGAGATGGGAAAAGAAAAGATCCGGGTGAAATGATTAGAATAATTTTTTTATGAAGAGAGATTTTTGTGGAAGGATTTTCCATTAGGAAGCTTCTAGAGAAGACTATAAGAGAAAAACATCTGAATTGGAATAAACCGTAAGAGAGGAAACATTGATTAGGAATGATGATGCAAATTTAATAATTTGAGAGTGTGAATAAATTGTAGAAAAGTTATGATTGAGATATTTTCCAATGTTTGAAAGTTTAAAAATATTTTGAAAAGTAAGTTTATGTAGTACAATTTAACTAGATGATAATGCAAATGACACAAACGATGAGAATGCAATAAGGACAATGTGGAGATGCAATGACTATATACAAAAACATTTTAGGTAATGTGAGTTGATGGATCCACCAAAATCCTCACCTTCCAAAGTGTACAAATGATAAGAAACATTATTGAAATCTTCATTTACTTAACAAGGATTAGCCATTTAGCTTTGAACTTACAACCTTTTCCCACTATCTTATCTATTTGAATATCTAATCTCAACACAAGATAGTCCATCCGAATGGGACGTTCATAAAAAAATATTTTTAACACATTATGTCTACATGAACTTGATGATGTTGTTCAAATTTGTTTTCCACATAAGGAAGTATGGTCACGTTTGAAGTTTTTTGCACTAAGGGTTCATGTCTCATGGATACACAAAATTTGGTTTTGGTGAATTTGCATCTAGAAAATATTATGAAGAATAAGAAGCCATAGAGATGGCCTTAGTGGAGATAAATCTAAAACATTTTCTTATCTCGCACACAACACCCATGTAAAGTTGGAAGTACTCCACACTAGTTTCGTAAACTCTAGAGACTTGATTGAGTACCCGGTAGTCATTGGGGAAAATGGAGTATGTACTATTTTTGGAAGTTTCCTCTCATTCCCATGATATTTCTACCATAAATATATATATGAGATCATCGAAGGAAGAGAGGCTAGACTAAGGAAATTTCTAACTCCTTACAGGTCAAAAGGAAGAGGGATTAAAGAATCATTCTCCAAGATTTTTACTATTTCGTTGTGGTTTTTGTGGATATGGCATCTATAGAGAGATCTTATTCTCATCTATTTTTTTCACTTCGATTGTTTTTAATTTATCGACCTCAGATTTTAGAACCAACTTGGTGGTCACAACTAATTCCTTTATATGAGGTGATTTGTTTATTTTATTCGTAGGGAGTTCAAATTAGGATTAAATTCCTGGTTTCTTATTGAGGTTTTCCAAATGTATATCAAATGGTTTAGGATCCCCTTGAGTGATGAAGACCTTTCCCAAATGGAGGAATCTAACCTCTTGGAACAAATTTAAAGGAATGGCCTTCATCATGTGAATCCATGGTCTTCCCAAGAACATGTTGTAGTTTATTTCCTTATCTATAGAATTTATTTTAAATGATTGTTTATCAGAGGGAAACTAGAAGGACTATGGTTCTAATTGAGGTGGCTTTAAGACTGACATATCCTTGTAATGTCTTTCTAGAAGAGGAGCAATTGGTCTTCCCATATCCCAAATTCTATAAGAGATAAAATGAAACTACATTCACAACATCCCCATCATGTCAATCATGGCTCTCTTGATGCAATTATTATAGACCCACACTTGTAAATATAATGCAGATCTCCTCTTCGGGATATTTTGGCATCGGAGGGCATCTTGCTTATATCAAACACAAACCCGATATCCCTATCGTTCTATCCCGGAGGATGTATGTTGAATTCAATATGATTGATTTGAGCCTCGGTGGAGGCGTAACATGGATTAGATGACCAATCCCCAATGCATCTAGCAAAGTAGAATGATGTACTGGAGAATTCTTCAATAAATCTAGAAATGAAATGTGAGAAAAGGTCTTGTTTAAGTCTATAATCAAGTCATATGCTCCTACAAGTTTTGGGACTATAGGAGTTTCATCCTGTAAAATGGAGTGAGTGGAGAGAGGTTGTTAAGTGTTCTCCTTTTTTGATTCATCACGTTGATTTATAGCTTGGTTTCTAATTCAAATAGTCCCAAAATCTATCTTATTTTTTTATCTAGGTTAGGGAGACCACTAGAATTTTAAGAATTTTAAGGCTTCATGGTCATTAGTCCTAGTAGGAATACCATTGTTTATGTTTTGAGGACTTAATTTATCATCTTCATGATGTTTGGGAAATGAATCTTGATAGATTCCTAAGTTTGTATTCTGAGGTGCAACAGGTCCTGTATAACTAGTTTGCGAAGATCCTTCGGGGCTTACTAGAAACATTTCTATGAAGAGTTTTCATTGATATTATGAGAGTATTTTAATGAATGTATTTTAATCTCTAAAAAATTATGAATCATGACCAATAACACGATGAAAACTGCAATATAAATTGGGATTGTAATCTCTCATCCGTTGATTAGGATTTTGTTATCGTTGGTTATAACCTTGGTTGTTGTTTTGCAATTTGTTATTGTAATTGTAATTTTTACCCCTTAGCCAATATTTTTATATTGGTTTTGGATTTGGTTTTGAGCCTATTGAAGAGGTGGATGATTGAAATCAAATCCATTGACATAGGGGTGAAATCGGGACCTCTTTGGTTCTCCATGTTATTTCTATTATTGTTAGTGTTACCATTTTTTGTAATATTAGAATTATTTTCTTGGTCAGTAACACCATCTATGGTAACACCATGATTACGATTCAAGACCTTGGGTCCTTAGTTATTGGTTCCATTGTTTTGATAGTTCAGGTTTTTTTAATTAGAGATACCAATTTTCCATTGAGATTGTAAGTCGTATGTCCACTACCAATAATAACTTGGTTGATGTGAAGGCCACCTTCTAGCACCTCCTCATAACTATAGAAGGGTAAATTTTGCACTTCCTCCTTATTTTTTGAGTGAGTGGAGGAAGAGGTCATAGAGTTCCATTTGGTCCATGTTAGGAGTGCTTACAGAGGAATACAAAACTTGATGCCATCTCTAGATGAAATGAGTGGCAGATTCATTTTGTTATTGTTTAATGTGCAAGAACTCCCTAATCCACATTTCTATAAAAATTTTCATGTCAAAGGATTTGATGAACTCAGACACAAGTTGTTTAAAGTAAAATATGGAAGCTTCACAGATTTGATGATACCAGTCTAGAGATATCCCTTTGAGGGTCTTTGGAAATTTCTTTTCCGCTACCACATCCCATGGGAGTAATTCTATAATTGTAGTTACGTAGGCCTTAATGTGAGAATTAGGGTCTCCTTATCCTTTCAACTTAGGAAGATACAAAAATGGGTGCGGAAGCATGACACTTTGTATTATAAAATAAAGAGGTTCTTTCAAATATTTAACATAAGTTCCCATCACACATGATTCAATCATGGAAGATCAAGTTCCCATATGAATGGGAGGAGGAGGAGTTGGATAAGTTGCAATGTAATTATTGGCCGTGGAATATGGATTCTCTTGGAACAATGTAAATGATCTAGGTAATTGATACATATGTAGGTAAGGAGGAATAACATTAGAAAATGCAACATGGGTGTCTGGTTATAAAAATTTGCATTATTGGGAGTAGTATATGGAAAGGAATTTCCAACTAGACCTTGTGTAAGGTAAGTGTTAGATGGGTGAGCTACCTCAATGTAGGAATTACAAATCTCACTGAAAAAACTCAACCATTCACGCATCTAATGAAAAAGACACTAAATTCCTTTGGGATGACCAATGTAAACATGCTTTTGACGCTATTAAAGCATATATATTAAATCCACTTGTTCTAATCCCTCCTAAGGCTGATTAACCCTTCCTATTGTACATCTTAGTTGTATTCCATGCATTAGTACCCTTTTAGCACAACATGATTATTTGCAATGTTAAAGGGCCATATATTACATTAGTCACACTTTTCTTTCCTATAAATGCAATTACAACTACATTGAGAAATTATTCCTTGGCCTCATCTTTGTTGTGGATAAGTTACAACACTACCTTCTAAATAATGAGGTTCACATCATTACTAAAGTAGATCCTTTATGATACCTATTATCCCACACACACCTTTCTAGACGCCTTGCATGATGGGTCATGCTACTTATAGAATTTGATTTCAAATTCATCCCACAAAAGGTAATAAAGGCCAAGTTATCATTGATCAACTAGTTGACGCCCTCTTTCGATGCTTCCCTATTTATGATAATTTCTTAGATGAATTTACTACTTAAACCATCTACACTGACACTTGGACTATGTATTTTAATGGGTCATATTGCCGCTCAAGCACCAAGGTTGGGATTGTGTTCATCACCCCACATGGTGATCATCTCCCCTTTGCATATCACTTAGGGTTCTCATGCACTAACAACATCATTGAGTATGAAGCCCTCATTCTTGGCTTCACAATCACCTAAAAACTTTTTATTCATAATATATGAATTCATGACAAATCCTAACTCATTATTAATTAGGTTAATGACACATATCAAACCAAAGAGGAGTGTCTTATCCTATATAAAAACCTTGTTAAATCCATGTTGGCTACATTCGAGACCTACTCTCTCACCATAATCCTTCGTAAAGACAATTTTCATGTAGATGAAATGTCTAGTGTGACATCACTCATTCCTCAAGACATCACTGATGAGTAGGCCACCATTATCATTTATCACTTGCAACAACCCTCTCACCGTTATCCTGGATTTGGACGCTTTGCGCTATCACACACAATAATGATATCCTGGAATGGTTCACTCAAATCTATAATTTCCTATAGAAAAAAACCATTCCCGACAAATTTTAATCTCACGAAGCTCCTTGTGTATGATGAGAGGCCACGCGACATGTAATCATTGGCAATTCATTATTTAAGAGACCATTTGATAGTCCTTTATTGTGATTTTTAAACCTCGATGACATCCCCGTGATTATATCTCAAATTTATGATAGTTTATGCAAAGTGGTCACTTCATTGGAAAAGTTATGTCTCACAAAATATTCTCGACAAGGCTACTATTGGCCTACAAAGTGGAACAATATTGCTTGAATATGCCAAATGTTTTGACAAATGTCAAAAGCATAGTAATATCCATCCGTGAGCAGATACGCTTTGATACTTAGCGAAGGAACACAAGAGGTTCGTGCGTGAGAACAGGGCACAATCAAAGGCACGTAAGGATAGGGAAGAACACACACGTGAAAGACAAGGGAAGATTCAAGACTTAGCCATTTTCACATGTACATGTTATTTTGGAGATAGCATGTAGAGCACACAAATCGGATAAAGACTTGCGTGACACGCGTCAACTATTTTTGGAAGAGTGGCTACTAAGAGCTTTGCATGGGTGCAGGCTAAGAATAGAATTAATAATGTCAGTTAGCTAGAAGAGGTCTATTGTTAGTGCACTTGCATGTGTGGCTATGATTGTAAAGGCGCATGGTTATTTTCAGCATGTGACCTATTTTTGGAGTTATGCAAGCAATGAAGGGCAAGTCCCCACCCTTATAAATATGTAATGATCTATGTAGAATAGAAGGATTATGTGGGAACTGAATTACTGTGAAGTTATACTTTGCCAAATCTGATGTGCACATAAGCTTATGGTATTACCTATTGTAATGAGATTCTATGTATTTATTATGTTTAATATAATGGAGTGTATTGGATGAATCGAGTATCAATCCCGAGTATAATTAGTTCTTGCATGATTGACTTCATTATGGATGTTATTTAAATCTATTACTCTATAGGTCTAGATCTGGACATGCTCTATAGATTGGTATATTAATTATGGATGTAAATGCATTAAGTATTCATCATGATAAGATCCCGCAACATCAACCTTAAAGAGGGGCTTGGTACCTTTGTGCACTTTGTGGTGAGTGCTCGCCTAGGTCATGTGATGTGCCAAAGACGCCTTGGTTTTTACTTGGTAAATTCTAGGCTGCATCATTGGTTCCATTGTCGGACCTCTTTTTTAGTTTTTTTCAAGATGGTTCACGATGAAGACATACCAGTTGACCCTAACAAGTGTTGAGGAGTGGATACATGATCTAGAAGAAGAATACACACGGAGGTTCAACACTAGATTTGAGTTTAATGCACGCACATGGGTGGAACAGAATCTATATGACAATTTGTATGAGAGATTTTTCACTATTTTTCTAGTAGAAATGTATAAGTGGCTGGTTTCTTATGCATCTAAAAGGGATTAGAGGTATCATGCACTTGTTTGGATGCAGGAATAATTTCAAGCCCTCTATGATGCTGATCTAATTTGGACACGCGTTATGGATACTTGGTTTCATGGTGTTCTAAATAGTTATATTCTAGAGTACTCAATTTCCACTTATTCTTTCCCAAAGGTAGCAGAATTCCAATTTTTACGATATCCTAGAGGAACTTACCTGCAAGGCATTCCATTGGCGATAAAAATCTTAATGGTAACCCTAAACTTGGAAATAAAACCGATGGCTAACTAAATCCAACCACACGTGGGTAGGATTAGGTTTAGTGAAATATGGCAGAGACTCTAGCGATAGATAGTAAAAGAGAGGAAAGGTGGCTTAAGTATAATGAGGCGCACGAGAGGGAGATAAAGAAGCAACGAGATGTTGCAAAGTGAATGGCATTGTGGAGAGAGATGACTTGCAAAGGATTTTAAGTTCACACGAAGACATGGAACCCAAGCATCGAACTCCCCATTTGGGAAAGAATGACAAGAACCCCCTTAGCCTCACATAGAAGCACACCAGCAGAGATGACTGGGCTTCGGTGTGCATCTCGAATCTACCTAGCAACCCTTCCTTATGCTTGGTATTCCAAAGATCTAGTATGACAAATAGTCAAGAAGCTAATTTAGGTAGTGGGAGAGTAGGAGTAAGTCAATAGTAAGTACATTGATGGCGGTGCAAATGTATTCATTATTGTTTAGAGGTACCTTTTCAGTGTATCATCCGCACATAATTCAAACATAGAATTTTGGACTCACTACTGGAAGTAGTAACACATCACAGATTATAAGGGTGCGATTCAAGTACTACTATTGGGACATAGGAAGTACATATTTTATTCCGTCTCTGGCTACATGTGGAGGATCGGGAGGTATAGGTACTTCTAGTTCCATTGGATCTAGTGATTCTCGAGGTAGAGGAAATACAGGAGGTTCTGGATCAGGTGGGCAAGGTCTGCACCAACCCCAGAATATTTACATGGAAATATCTCTTCATCTTCCAGAGTATAGGGGCATAGAATATGTTGTTGAACATGTGCACATGTGTGAAATATCATGGCATGTAAAGGGAATTGTTAGTATGAAATTACAACACCCTCTGAATGGCCTACTTTTGAATGGGGCATCCGGTGTAATCTGCACATAACATCGAGACCATCTCTCAAGTTGTGGGACTTATGAGATTGAGATGGTCCTTCATATAAATTTGGCTTCTTCTTCCTAAACTACCTGCCACAAGCTACTCTAATGCAAGAAAACTATCTAATCCTAATCTAACCTTCTAAGGGATCGGGAGAGAGAGAAATGCATGAAAACAGAGCCTACACTAAAGTGGTGATACACCAAAAAGGAAGTTGTTGGTCACAAATCCAACTTCCTGAAATGGAGAGAGGTGAGAAATGGAGAGGATGGATAAGATGCATCACAAACCAAAGATAAATTTCACATAGAACACCACTTCAACCCATTAAACACAACTCCCAAAACCCGTAATATACATAAAATATATGCATAGTATACCATCATCAATGGGTAAGAGGCAAGAAAATGTCATTACAAAGTAGAGAGGAGGCTTAAACTCCACATTCGGTCCTAGAAGGGAAGAAAGAGAGAGGGGGAAGAAGAGAAAAATGGCAAAAACCCTTTTTTAAAATGCCCCTCCTTACAATATATATGAAGAATATGAGGGAGAAAGGAGAGAAGAAATCAAAACTGCCTCAACCACCCCAAAAGAGCATTGAATTCACCTGCCACAATGATGGGTTCCACTGCAAAAACCCATGCCTCCATGTGTTATTCCTTGTTGGGAAAGAAAGGAAGCCCATACTTCATTATGGTGGTAGGTGAGAAGCCTGATAGCCTCTAAAATGTCTAGTCGTATTTGAGTAGCGAGATGTTGACAACTTTCCAAAAATTCCTCTCTTGCTCGGTGGCAAGCCTCCAGTTGAAATTTATGATCATCTGAAGGTCAGGTTCAGGTGTGTCCACACGGGCTCTCACAATATTTAGGGTCCCAGGAATGCGACATACCGACACTTGGCACCATCCACAAACATGTTACTTCATTCCCTTGGGTGAGTAAAGGGCCCCACTATATATAATGTCAAAACCCCTTTTTAGGTGGGACCTTTGTAGTTAGCTCCACATGGAAACCTTGCGAGCTTCCAAGACTTATCCCCTCCTTTCACTCTTGAAGTTGTGATAGTTGGACACTTGGCATATTCTCCGAGCATATTGTTTTCTTTTTGTTTTGGCTAAGTCCCTTCTATTTAGGAGCAACTATGTTGGACCTTAGACATGTGGAGGGCTAGCGCACATTTGGGACATGCTTTTGGATTTTACCTTTGATGTTGCACTGAGCTGATGCATGGAGGCTTCCACTGGCTCTTAGATTTTTCAATGACCGGTGCAACTTTCTTAGGCCCTAGACATGTGGAGAGCCTACCCTTGTTTGGGATATGCCTTTAGGTTTACCCTTGAAGTTGCACTGATGAGGCACGTGGAGGCTTCTGCTGACTCTTAGAATTTTCAACGGTTGGTGTAACTTTCTCATGACCTAGACACGTGGAGAGTCTGTGCTCATTTAAGGACATGCCTTTGGGTTTTACCTTTGAAGTTACACCGATGAGACATGTGGAGGCCTCCACTAGCTATTAAACTTTTCAACAAACCAAGGTAACTTTCTCGTGCCCTAGACACGTGGAGAGCCTACACTTGTTTGGGGACCCTGATTTTGTCGCACCTTTTGAAAGTGCACCGAGTGACACATGCCACCTTCTACAATCTTGTTTCTTTGCTTCAATTCGACTCACTCACGGGCACGATTTTGACTTACTTGAGTTATCTTTCTTCATTTTTTCAACCTTCTATTTCCTGAGATCCCTGAAAATGTGAAGTCTGAAAACTTCAAGCCTTTCTCCATTTTTTTCACTTGAGATTTGATCTATCTTGAAGAGGTGCGTGAGGAGGATGCTGATCTAATCCAAGTTGCTTCTTGGCATGTGAGGAGGGTGCAAGGGGACAGAAAAGAAGGTGCATGCACAAGAAGAAGGGAAGAAAGCGATCATGCGGGAGGAAGGCACGAGAAGGGGAAATGGAAGTGGAGTAGAATACGAAAGAAGAAAAAAAAGAAGGCACGCGAGGGCACACGGAAGGATTGTAGTAAGGAAGTGAGGCACATGGAAAGATGCAAGTGCGTGAGAGGAAAGTAGAGAGAATGTGCATACATAGGTGTGTGTGCCACAAAAAGAACACATACTTACAAAAGACAAGTATTGAATTAGGGCGCAGATATCCAACTAAGGAAGGGCATGCGATGCTAGAAAGGAAAAAGGGAACATTGTAGGAAGACCCAGAACTTATCCAATTTGGAAGGCATCTGCAGAGGGACGTGCGGAAGAATTACATGGTGCGGGGAGTGCGCGGGAAGACTACATCCTATGCAAAGTGCCAGATGAGTAATTCGATGGGTGAGTAACCTAAAATGTGAAGCATCAAAGTTGGAGAGAGAGTAAAATTCATCCAAATAGCTGGGAGAGTTATTTGTATAATAGGAATTACGGCTTCTAAGCACAGGGAAAGTCAATTTGCCACTACATTACAAGGGCGCGCACACCACCGGTATAGAAAGTTTGACCCTGATCATACTTGCGTAGACTATGTAGCTTTAAAAGATGTTTTCCTTAAAGAGTTTCACATCCCTAAGTTCGAGAAAGAGTATAAGCTGCGCTAAAGGATATTAAGTAAGGCACTATCGAGATTGTCGAGAGAGTATGATGCCGTATTTAAAATACTTTTATCTAAACTCTCTTATGATATTCATGCAAGCCAACATGTGCAATGGTTCGTTGGAGGCCTGATTACACCTTTTAGAAGGGTGTTATCACATAAGACATAACTGATCCATGCGAGGCACTTAAAGCATCTATACACATTGGGGTAGTTGGAAGTATAGACATTGGGGTGAGCCCATTTTTGAAGCACATATTAAAGCCATGGTGAAGCAGTTGGTGAAGCTATCGGAAAATTCAGCACATGAGACATGCACGTGGATTTGGTGTATAAATTGTAAGGTGGAAGGTAACACCAAGGATAGTTTTCCTCATAGATCAGTATGCTCATTGTTGCTAGACTATGAGATATGCCATTTAAACCATGATGTTAGTCGCTGCCCATTATTACAACGTGCAATAAGGAAGAATGTCTCTTGTTACTATAAAATTTATAGGTCCACGACTCACGACACGAAAGACTACCGGCTGATTGGTCAGATCCATGATGCTATAGATATATGTGTATGATGGATAGGAGTCTTAGATAACTCTAAAGGAAATAATAAACATCAAGATTGAGATCACAATCAAGATCTCTATGATCGGAATGAAGGGAATTTTGATGGATGTCATGACGAGAGGTTGAGGATACCGTGGTGGATTTGAAGGACAAAGCCATGGTGGTGGATGAGGTGAGTTTCCTCACGGAACATGTTATACATGCAGATCTCCTTACCACTACAGTGTGAATTTCCTCATAATATTACATGTTCTTTCTGTGGAAAGAATCATATTATAAGGAATGCCTAGACTTGTATGAGCATCTTAGTAAGCAGCATAAACCGGAAAAAAGGCGTGGGGATGGTTATGATATAACGCAATGTGGAAAATCAGTGGATTCCTAAGTTGGAACCGAGAATCTGAGGCATTCCCGGTAAAGATCACTACCTACACCAAGCATCACGCACCAAAGAAGCATTGCAGCGAGAATCCTACCATCACTAAGGAGGAGGTTTTACATTCACGATACCCAGATCTTGTCCATCAGAAGGAGGTTTATCGAAACCATGGAGATACTCGAAATCTTTAGGGTGAAATACAACACTTAAAGGAGTAATCACGAGAAGATGGAGCAAAATAAAGCAACAAAAACGGTCCAATCTGATATGGATAACTTGAAAGCGATGTGCGAAGATGTTGTGCCAGGAGAATATCATTCCAGGTGTTAGGGAATTGGTTAAAGGAAACACTCCGCACATAAGTATTGAGACTCGATGAAAAATCCTGCATGTAAATATTCCTCCTCATAGCTTAGATTATGACAAGGAAATCACTCGAATGTTGTTGTGGATGGATGGTTTTTTAGTAATATATCGATTGATACAGGTGCGGAAGTCAATGTTCTTACTCTAGATGCATGTGTACAAATGGGGAGACCTCCATTACAGCCATCTTTGAACGTATTGTTTATGGTTAATTGGACTAAGGCCACTCCCATCGGAGTTTTGAAAAATGCATCCATTACCATACGAGGAGCCATGTTCACTAGAGATTTTGAGGTTTTAGCAATTGCTTGAGGACAATAGCTTCCCATCTCTATTTGGGCATCCTTATTGTTATGCAAATAATGTTGATCTTCGGTTCAACAAGGGTTATATCGGTTTTGAAAACAAGGAGGAAAGAGTTATTATCCCTTTAACAGATGGAAAATTTGTGCGCTATGTTGAGCCTTTGAGTGAGGAAGACCTAAATAGGATTTATGTACATACCATCCAGGACCCAGAGGTACTTTGGCCATCTAAAGAAGGAATCCTTCAGTGGGAAGATACATAGTCTATTAGCAATACTACAAGTGTTTCTTGTGATAATTGGGCTCATAGTACTTATGATTTGGTAGGGAGAAAAGTAAAGAGTACATTTACTAGGGACAATAGACCTTGTTATATCAGGAGAATAGGTAACAACTTTGTACCTCGTTACACTGGAGAAGGAGATCCTATGGTATTTTTGTGCGCCATGAGAGGAACAGTGGATAGACCAGTTGGAGAGATGAAATATGCTAGCATATACCTGTGTGGGACAACAACACACCTTTGGTGGGTAGTTCGCAATGATAATCTTGTAGGATGAAATGAAATTAGGATTGCTTTTTCTACTAGTTTCTTCCAAAGCAATGCACCTACTCAAATCTACACTTATCATGGTAATCAACTTATTCAGCACCACGTTCAGCAGTGTGAGAGACTCTGGACAGAGGGGCAGGAAGCTTTACTACCTTCACTATGGGTGCACAAATTTTATTCCACTTTACAAGGTTGCATGCGTGCTTGGTATGTATATGTGGAACTCCATAGAGAGATTGGAAATTGGTAGGATTTGATTGCAGGAATAATCCAGACATTTGAATATTTCTCTACTAAACCTCCAGTAGTAGAGGCATTAAAGGTTATAAAGTTCTTAACTATGGGAGATAGTGCCAAGGTGGAAGAACTTGTTTAGTAGTTATTTGATGAAGAAGACTCAAGAGCATGTTTTTTGAAGAAACAGAGATAGATGCCACACTACTTAGGCACGCTTTCCTTAAGAAGGAAAAAAGGAAAGATGGTCTACTTAGTGGATGATGAAGAAGTAGAAAATTTGGATGTTGACCATTCAATAGGTAGACATGAGGTTTTAGACAGTGTAAATAAGACCACGTGCTCTATCATGAACCTATGAGACAAATAAATTGAATATTAGATCATATGTTGAGCCTAAGGAGGCCATAATTAGGGACTATTGGTCTCACTCTGAAGTAGAAAAAATCATTAAGTTACTACGATATTATCAAGACTTATTCCCTTAGGGATACCATGAACTCAAAGGCGTGCATGAATCATTAGGAGAGATGAATATAAATCTTAAGGAGGGTATGTGCCCGATTAGAAAGAGACCCTATAGGATGAACCCTAACTTACATGAAAAGGTCAAGGAAGAAATTGACAAAAATTTGAAGTCTGGAATCATCAAGCCCATGAATGAGTCAGAATGAGTTAGCCCAATGGTGATCAATATCAAGAAGGATGGTCAGATTAGGATCTATGTGGACTACAAAGAGATTAATGTTGCATGTGTGAATGATCCCTTTCCTACACCATTCACCGAGGAAATACTAGAAGGCGTTGCAGGGTGTGAAATCTATTCATTTACAGATGGATTCTCTAGGTATCATCAGGTTAGGATTGTATAGGAGGATCGGAAAAGACTACTTTTACTACTGAATGGGGCAGCTTTTCCTATATTGTGATGCCTTTTGGTCTGAAAAACATGCTGTTGTATTTTCGCACATAGTTGTTCAAGCGTTCAAATATTTTATTCACAACTTCTTGCATGTTTATTTAGATGATTGGATGGTGTATGGACTTGTTAAGGATCATTATGACAATATGCGCTTAATGTTTGAAATATGTAGACAATTGAGTATTTCTTTGAACATCAAGAAATGTGTATTTGCTACACCATTTGGAATACTTGTTAGGGCACATCATCGTAGGAAAGGTTGTTGGTTGATCCAGCTAAGGTTGCGATCATTATCAACCATTTCATGTACATGTGGAAAGCTTTGGCTTGGATATTGGTGCAGTGTTGGCTCATCATGGAGAAGGTATTACAGATCATCCTATTTGTTTTACTAGTAGAAAGTTGACTATTGCATAGCGAATTATACAACCGTAGAGCACGAAGCTTTGTCGATGATCTATGTGCTACATAAATTTAGATAGTACTTGCTTAGAACACCATTTGTATTTAATAATGATCAAAAAGCATTGAAGTATTTGGTAAACAAGCCCGTTTTACATGGGCACATATGCGAGATGAGCACTCTTATTCTAAGAATTTGATTTCACAGTAGTAGTAAAACCAGGAAAATTAATTCGGACCGGATCATCTATCTAGAATACAATCGGAGAGGAAGTGTAGGAAATTGAAGATACCATGCTTGATGCATAGTTATACAAGTTACAATGTGCGCCATTAGAATTAGAGGGCATTGTTGTCTTTCTACGAAAAGTATGGCACCCGAAGGGATGAAATCCTTAGAGAAGAAATAACTTGTTATTTGTGCAACACCATTTATGTTGATTAGTGGTAACCTATATAAGCTAGGTCGGGATGAAGTATTACATCGGTGTGTACCAGAGCATGAGTAAACAAATATCATGGAGGAGGCTCATGGTGGTATTGCAGGTGGCCACTATGTAGGTGATGCCACTGCACGCAAGATTGTATTCACCGGGATTATGGTGTGAGACCTTATATAAAGATTGTAATGCATATTGCAAGGCTTTTGATCACTGTCAGCACCTTTGAAAACTAGGTCAAAGAGATGAAATGCCTCTAAGACCTAAAACTAGTGCAGAACCATTTGAAAAATGAGCTATAGATTTTTTGGGTCATATTTCACAAACCACACACAGGACTAGATCGCGCTATATCATCACTTGCATAGACTATCTGACAAGGTGGTCAGAAGTAGCACCTATAAAGGATTGTACAATAGCTACAACAATGCCCCGGTTTCGTGGGAAAATATTATTACAAGGTATGGATTCCCTTTGAGTTTAACCAGTGATAGGGGCACACATTTTTTTAATGAGACAATCATAATTTTATTGGATGAATTCATGATTGCACATCATAAGACTACACCATATCATCCTCGGTAAAATGGGATTGCTGAGGCTTTCAACAATATTTTGAGCTAGACATTAAAAAAAATTGTGATGTTCGAAGAAAGAATTGGGATGATAAAGTTTTTGTAGTACTTTAGGCGTAACAAGTAATTAAACAAGGCCACACCTTTTCAATTGGTGTTTGGCACAGAAGTAGTTTTTCCTATGGAATTCATGTTACCTTCTTTATGTATTACATGCAATAGAGGTCTAACGATGAGAAAGCATTAGAAGAATGATTTTACAATTTGATTAAGTTTGATGAGTGACGAGCAATAGCATGTTGGAGTCGAAGCAAGAAAAATCCGGAGAAATCATGGCATGATAGGAACATTAGGGACAAAAATCTTAAGATAGGGCAGATGGTACTTCTTTATGATTCTAATTTTTGCGCTATCCAGGAAAACTCAAAGTACATTGGTTAGGACCATATGTTATCACTCATATACTTGAAATAAGAGTTTGTCAGTTAGAAACACTTGATGGAATACGATTTACCCAATTAATTCAACGGGAGTAGGCTAAAGCCCTACTATAAATAAGTCTTCTTGGTGTTTGTAATAAGGTAGTATTTCCATTTAGATTAGGTTTTCAATTATGTATTCCCTTAATGTATTTCCTTCTTCGTCACTATGCTTTGTCAATTTAGTTGGTGTTTTGTGAAATAAGCGTGTTTGCGCGCCATAAGCTAATTACCATTTGCAGTATTTTCATGCGTAGAGGACTACACATACCATTTGTGTGGGGTGGTTATTGAGAAATGGGTACACATAAAGGAACAACCTACTATAGGTTCTATTCAAATTTGAAGAGTTGGTGAATAGAAGATTGCTTCCAAATAAGGACCATAGATGGAGATAAATGAAAGAATAGTATAACACAAGGTAAGCGTGGTCTATGGAGACTACTAGGAGAAGGCACAGTTACAAGGTACTCAGGTGCATGGAAGCATGCTAAAGAGAAGCTTGTAGCCAAAAGGTAGGAAGGTACACTAAAAGGTTATAGCTGAGGCGTGAAGATGTACCACATGCGGAAAAATGTGAAAAGGGTCAATTAATGAGGATTGTTGGTAGGTGAAGGAGCAATAAATGCACCAACTTTTTGAAAATCTATATAAGGAAGGGATACAAGTTCATTTTTATCATTGTAAATCACAAAATTTAAAAGAGCTAAGTGTGACTGAGCTGAGCGAAGATTATTGATGTGTGAAGAGTGTGAAACTATACGTGAGGAGAATATTTGTGCGCGGGAGAAGCTTATGTCCCCGTTGGTGAAGGGTTTGAATGAAGTAGAGCATTTGAAAGAGCTAGGGCATGCAGATTCAAGCTAGGGTTTGAGTTTTTACATTGTAGAAGCTAGAAGGTGAGCATTTGAGGGTAGAAAGTTGTGATTTACAGATGGCACCAAAGAAAGCACATGTTGTAGGAGCAAAGGGGAAGAAGAAAGTGGAAGCAGAGGTTGAAATTGCTCTCGAGAGAAATTTTTCAAAGATGTAATACCCAGAAGGCGTGATAGTGGGACAAGAATGGGATTCTCACGTCTAGAAGTCCAAGATAAGTGACTATAACCACTGCACATTAGATAACAAAAAGGAATTAGATGTGTTGTTGAATATGAAGATAAACAAGTGCACAAGAGGACATGCCAATGTATGATGACACTGGAGAGAAGTGCTAAAGAAGATTGGATTTTACCAATTGTACGAGCTTCCATATTTCAGAAAGTATGAACCTTTGTACCAGTGGTTGATGAGTAGGGTACATGAAGATTTTTCTACTTCACGGATGCAGGGTAAGGATTACAACCACTCTAATTTCAACTATAACAGGATTAAGGGGCACAGGAGTGGATCTAAATAGTGACTTGATAGATAAAGCAGCCATCTTGGAGATGTGGAAGGAGTTAGGGTACACCAAAGGTCCACCGGAATGGATATCGAAAAACTAAAGAAGTACCCAATGGTACAGAAGCTACACATTTAGTCACCAAATTGAATGATCAAGAGAGATGGTCCCAGGTGAATACCATGTGGTTGCACATTGCAAGGAGAATGTCACATGGAACAATTTACAACATATCAGGCTACATTGTGGACACTATCATCAAGGAAGTGCACACAAGTGAGAGAATCGATTTGGTGTTATCCTGTTATCCTTGGTGTTTTTTGAAATCGAGGTGCCTAATGGGCCAAAGAACAAGATTTGGGAGTACCCCATGAGGAATAAGTCCCTTGCAGAAAGATTTGAGAAGTACTTGTTAGAAGGGTCAATGAGTGGGCCGTTCAAAAAAATGGTGGAGATGGTATGACAAGCTCCATGTGGCATTCAAAGAGGAGTGGCACATCCCCAAGGAGTTACCTTTGGTGGTGGGAAAGGCAATCTAGTTCATGGTATATCGGTACCTTTACATCACATGATTCATGATGAACGATGGGAGTTAGGGCCCCGGTGTAAGTTATCATGTGCCTTCACGATTGCACTACTTCTAGGCATCACCCATCGGTTCAATAATGCATGACACCTAAATTTCATTGCAGAAAAGGTAGACTATGACTACCACACACTGTGTAAGACTTATGTATATCTAGGTCAAACTGCCTACATAGAGAGGCTAATTTCATATGTGATAAGCATGAATCCCATGAGTTTGGAAATTGGAGATAGTGGGGCCACACTTATCTACCTTCAGCTTAAGCCTAAGTTGGATGGTAACAAATATGTGGAGAATGATTTCGTGCTCCCAGGGCCACCTAAGGGAAAGCATACAGTGGAGAATGTACCATCTTGAAGCCCACTGAACCTATAGAGGTAGATGATGAGGAGGAAGAGCATAAAGAAAGTGGAGGCTTGGTGTATGGAGGATGAAGCCAACCCTCAGATAGGGTATAATCGAGCGCGTAAGTACTCCACCCCAAGCACAATAAGAAGGAGATGAAGAATTAGAGGTAGGAGCAGACCCTAAATAATTCCACTTTAAGAGGGTGTTCGGATGGATGATAACTCAAGGTGCTACTCCCCAGTTAGTGAGGAGATCACCATGACTCTCTCCACATAAGGAGACAACTAAGAAGAGAAGGAGAAAATTGAAGCTGAAAAGGAGGAAGAAGAGTCTGAAGAGAGTGCACCTAGATCACCTATACAACCAAAGGATGTGGAAGAGCCCAAGGACATAGAAATGAAGGTTGAGAATAAAGGATATTGCTCGAGGACACTAAGGATCCAACTCCAAATCTTGGCGCTCTAGTTCCTAAGGGGCCAAGAACTAAAAGAACAAGTGGAGATAATATTTTTGTCTTTTTGCTATCTTTGAGGACATAAGTAAAATTATTTGTGCCCGTTTTCAAAGCATGGTGAGCCCTAAGGAGTTATATGGATGGGAGCTGATGGATGAAGACATGGCCACCATGCACATAAGGAAGCAACTATCTTGGTCTATGCACACACACATGGATGAGCCAAACTTCAACGTATGCGAAGAATCATGTGTGTCAAGAAGGTTGAAGAAGGAACCTCAGGCCAGACATATAATCGTAAAACCCATTGTTATGTTTGATGAACAGGTAAGTAATGCCTTAGTAAAAGTATCTATAGAGGTGGTGCGAGAGGAACATAGACAAATATGCCACTATCAAAGTGCTAAGGGAAGAGATCAAGGCAAAAGATGTAGAGATCGCACGCTTAAAAGGAGAGAAGTACCTGGAGCAGAAGAAGAATGGGGTCCTTATCGGCATGGCAAAGGAGATTGGGGATCATGTCCTCTAAGTAAGGCCACATTTAGAGCCCAAAGTACCCAAAAAGTTCCCTTTGGCTATGCACTATGTGCGTACCTTAGTTGATTTGGTGCTTGAGGAGGGACCAGTTTGGATGCCACCAAGACTGAAGGACATTGAGCGGGAGGCAAAGAGGGAAAAGGTTGCGGTAGTGTGAAATATTTCATCATATGATGCATTGCTTCAAACCTTGCACAAGAAGATGAAAAAGAAGATCAATCGTTGAATTTTTGTACAACTATTGAGGCAATCATAATAATAAGGACCATGGTAGAGGACAATGAGGTCATGAAGGAAATGAAGGATGAAACCTTAGGGCACACAAAGAGACTCGCCTTCTTGCTAAAGCGAAGTGTGAGGCCCTTACACCTGCACAAGAGCACCATAAGAACAAAGCTAGATGAACTTGGGAAACTTATAATGCAAAAGATGGATCTTTTGGAAGGGAGAATGTCTCAATGTCTAACATTATGTTAGTATTACAGAATGAAAAGGGAGAAATTACCCAGGATGAATTAGATTCTATTGTAGTAAATATTCCAGAAAAGGTAGAGGTTGTGTTGAATGAGTGGCAGACATTAGAGGCAGAAATAAAATAATAATATCCAACTAATTCTTCCATTTGAAGTAGAGGATGGTGCAGAGTAAATAATTATTCTTTGTATAGTAATTCTTTACATTCATCCATTCCTTATTCTTTATTCATTTCATATCAAAAGGAAACCATTTTCGGGCGGCAATGCATTTTAGTGTGGGGTAATGTTGAGTAGATAGAGTGTGATACTTAGTAGAAGGCACACAAGAGGTTCATGCATGAGAACAGGGCACGATCAAAGGCATGGTTCAAGGATAGTGAAGATTCAAGACTTAGCCATTTTCACATTTTTTGGAGATAGCGTGTAGAGAACACAAACTAGATAAATACTTGCATGACATGCATCGGCTATTTTTGGAAGAGAGGATACTAAGTGCTTTGCATGGGTGTGGACTAAGAATAGAATTGCTAGTGCCGATTAACTATAAGAGGTCTATTGTTAGAGAACTTACATGTGTGGCTATGATTGTAAAGGCACGTGATTATTTTCAGCATGCGGCCTATTTTTGGAGTTATACAAACAAAGTGAAGGGTAAGTCCCCACCCTTATAAATATGTAATGATCTGTGTAGAATAGAAGTATTATATGAGAACTGAATTATTTTTAAGTTATACTTCCAGATCTGATGTGTGCATAAGATTATGGTATTACCTGTTGTAATGAGATTCATGTAGTTATTATGTTTAATATAATGGAGTGTATTGGATGAATCGAGTATCAATCCACGAGTATAATTGGTTCTTGCATGATTAACTTCATTATGGATAATATTTAAATATATTACTCTTTAGATATAGATTTGGAAATTCTCTGTAGATTGGTATATTAATTATGGATCTAAATGCATTAAGTCTTCATCATGATAAGATCCTACAACATCAACCCTAAAGAGGGCCTGGTACCTTTGCACACGCATGTGAGTGCTCGATCTAAGTTGAGTGATGTGTTAGCGCACCTTGGTTTTTACTAGTAAATTCTAGGATGCATCACCATCATAGACCCACATATGACCTTCATCCCATTTCACCATCAAGGCCCTTTTCCTTAAGGGGTTTTGATCTTGATGGAAAAATCAATCCCGAATCGGTTGATGGTCATAATTTCATTATTACCACTACCAAATATTTTACTAAATGGGTTGAAGCCGCACCTTTACAAACCACCATTGGTCTTGATATTTGTCATTTCATCATCACTCAAATTATTACATGCTTCGACATTCCATCTTCCATTATCACCGATAATGGATCCTCTTTCAAAAATAAGGACGTTAAAAGGCTTTGTATAAAATTCAAGATCAAGCAAACCTTTTCCACTCCTTAATACACATAGGGTAGTGGCCAAGTAGAGGCCATTAATAAAACCATTATCAAAATACTATGCAAAACTATCGATACCAATGGCATCAATTGACATAATCAAATTCTATCTGCTCTTTGGGCTTGCCACACAAGTGTACATACGCCCACCAATGCTACGCCCTTTTTGCTAGTTTACGGTACTAAGGCATATTCCCTTAGAGCTATAAATACACTCAATGCATATATCACTTAAAGGCATTCTCAAATACAATGAGTATCATGAAAATAGAAGTCATGAACTTGAAATGCTTGATTCTCATCATGTGCAAGCCCTAGAACATCTCTGCATATATCAAGCGTGCATTTTACAAGCTTACAATAACAAAATCTGCCCATGTGACTTCAATATTGGCTATATTGTTTTAAAAGAAAATTAGAAAAACACTACTTCTGAGGCTCATCTAAAAGGTAATTTCAAAAATAATTGGCCTATTCCGTATGTCATTAGTGATAAGCTTGGGGGTGGAAAACATAGTCTTGCCACTCTCCCTTATAAGCCACTTAAGAATCCAATCAATGTGATGCATCTCAAACATTATTATGCATAAAACACCTTCATTACCCTATGACACACTCTAGATCCATGGTTCATACTTGACTACTGAGGGTTTAATTATGAAATGAACCTCACATATAATACATATTTCACGCTCTATGCTTCATGGTATATCTTTTTAGCATCTATTCGCACAATACACTCATTACCCGATGACACACTCTTATTCTATGGTTCATTCTTTAATGTTAAGGGTCCCTATAAATGAACCTCATCTCATTCACATTTGTTGGGAGTGTGTTTCTCCTTTCATCTCCAAATCTTGCATTCCATTCCACCACACTCATAGTGTATTTGCATATCTTGGTTGCATCTACTCTTGTTATCGTATTTTATTTACATGGTACATATTGTTTTCCATGCTAGATGGATTCTTAATATTTCATCATCTTTCTATATATGCACGTGTGTGTTCACTTGGACTTTTGAGGTGAATATAGATCTCTTATAGCTCCTTTCACGATGTATTATGCTCAAAATTGTACCTTTTACCAGTCCCATTGAGGCTCCTAGGGGCATCTACTTTTACTACTATCACATTCTACACACTTCAGGTTCTATTACTACATTATTCACTATTTCTCATTACTCTACTTTTTCACTGATTTATACATGCCTTGACATACTATTTATCTTTCTAACATGCTAATGGGTGCTTCACGTGTAGCGTTTTCCTTGCAAGGATTACATACAACCATGGTTATCTGATACATTTTTCTTGATCTTGTTTGCTATTGTATGCTATTGTTTGTGGGTTATGCCCTATGTCTTGTGTGATCATTGTATACTTTTGGCCACTTCGGCCCTGATTGTCTTGTGACATTGTGAGTGATGTCCCATGTTTAAAACCCACTTTTTGTGGTCCATCTTGTTTGCACGCTTCTTATTACATTGTTTTTATTGCATGTTAAGCCAATTTTACTACTAACACATGTACTAACCTCTCTTTTTTCAAGTTCCTTAGTTTCTACTATGCACTTCCCCTACCCCTATAGGTATCCACTTCAGATAAACATCAAGTCCTCTCCTTTGGGCCACATTCTCCTATTATCATTGCATGTAACCCAAACAAGGGGTATACATTGGGTGAACAAATCACCCCTACAACATTTTAGAGCTATAATTTAGATCAGCACAATACAAAAACAACACAAGAACACAGTCACAAACAACCTGAGAATTTGACTTGGGTCCAAAACATAGAGGAGACATTTGCACCAAAAACTAGACACTAGCATCTAGGGGTTCCCGTCCTCCCCTAGGTGTTAATGTCTTGGGGACAGAAATAATCATTTTCTGAGTACAACGTAGTATACAACAATTTATATAGTAGTTATACAGTAACATGAACTGGCCTTCAATCACATAATGTATTATATCTCCTAAAATTTCTACAATCAGAAAAATTCAGAATAAATCAGGACATACCATTTGCAGTGGTTCTTAGTGGGTAGGTTCATGGAAGGAGAGTAAATTAAGACCTCTCTCCCCAACACTTGTTGTTTGGCATGAGATCGCCTAAAAACTCACATTTGGCGTGAGATCGCCCAAAAACTCGCACTTGGCGTGAAATCACCCAAAGACTCACTCTTAGTGTGAGATCACCCAAAAACTCACCTTCAACATTCAAATCAGCAATCTCCAAGCAACAGGACAAATTTTTTTTTCTTGTACTCTCTTATATATTAGGTGCACACTTTCCTTTTTACACAATTTTACACTCTTTACATACTTATACACATGTTTATCTGATCTATCATATACAAAAATTTGACTACTTTCTTGCTCTTATTTTACATGTTTGTACTTATAAGAAGAAACTCAAACAAGCTATAGCAGCATGTTATAATGCACACACTTCATCCTTAGGGTCCACTTCCCTTTCCTGGTCTCCATGCTTCAGATTGTCCACTCAAAGACGCTATTGCCAATACTCTTTTCTATAGGATCATAAGGTACACATATCTTATCTACTTTATGTTATCAAGTATTCACTCAACAACATAAAGTGGGGAAAAATGTAGACACAAAATCACACACTTGGGTACATTTATAGGTCCAAAGCATACTAATGTATACATGATTCCTAAGCAAGAAAACTAGTGGTTGAAAACTATCTTTGGCCTCTTTTCTTTGTTTCTTATTTTATATTTGGTCTTACACACCCTACAACCATAACAAACTTGACTGATTTATCCTTTATGGCCTCGAGACAATGGTGCCCGATGAAGGAAACCAACGCCTAGGTGCTTTTGTCCATACTTGGGTGCTCCCGACCATTTCTTACCTTTACTCACTCTTTTTGGGTATCTTTTATCTTTTGGGCATATTTTTCACTTATGGGTTAGCCTTCTAGTTGTCAATTACAAAATTCAAACAAGGGAATCATATATATACTTAGTTACTTCTCAAAAATAAGGACCAAGCACTAAGCATTACTATTATCACCTAATATTTCATCCAAAGGCAAAAAAGCACTTCAAAGGCATCCATCTAGCATCCATTCAAGGGACAAGGGTTGCATCACTTTTGCATATATTGCATAAGAGGGGAAGCTCTATTCTATTACATTGACATGTGTTATAGATTTCTACATTCTATATCTATTTTGCTATCATTTGTGTAACTTGAACAAGGGCATCCTAGGGCACTGTTTCTACACACACATGCAAAAGAGTTACATGGGGTCTAAGATGTAGTGTAATGCTTGCAGTAATTTCACTCTTCGGGTGACCATTAGGGTCCATCCGATTACACATTATGCATATTTTTTTATTATATTTGATGTGTTTTGTAAACATGTGCAAGTAATCATTTTGTTTTGTAAGTTATAGGCACCCTTGGCGAGCATAGTGCAATTATCAAGCAATAGAATGGAGCCAACATTGAAACCCTTGTGCACAAAAGAAATCAGTTTCGACCATCCGCATGGCCACTAGCTCCCGAGATCTAGTCACTAGTGCCTAGGGGCCTCTGCCTCCTATGGGTGCCCCTGTCCGGCCATGTTCCTAATTTCTTGAATTTACGAGAGAAGTGACAACCATGTCTATAGTCCTGCTCAAAGCACTTTCAACTACACATATCACCTCTAAACTTATTTGAAATTAGGTAAGTCTTCCTACCTCTCCATCTTGCTTAGGGCTTTACATTGTACATGCATGTTTGCTTGTGTCATTATCTTATATTCAAGATGTATACATCAGCTTATTTAAATAGTTACTCTGCAATTAGATTTAATTCTATTTAAATTAAATAAAAGAGAGAGAATCCTCAAAATCCATGGGAGTGAAATTCAAAGCACACAAAGTATCATCAAGGTGAGTCATAACGTATCAATAACATCATCGAACAATTTGTCGTTACGTGGATGTATTGTTCAAACATTTCTAGGTGCTTGGAAATAGATGTGGAAGAGGTATGGGAGAATATGGAAGGAGAAATGAGATCAATAGTGTGAGTTTGAATGGAGGAAGTAATGGGAGGTGGTGGTATAGGATTTCTAGACTCCCAATATCATATGTATCAAGACAATGTGAGGGAATAGGTTGATATGGGGGAATGACCATGGAGGTGGTAGAGTCCATGCAATAATACTTGAATGGTTTAGGATTAGTGGTAATAGTATGCTCATAGCCATCAAAGATAAACTTGACACAACGATGGACAATAGAAGGAATAGCTTGCATAGCATGGATCTAAGGTCAACCAAGGAGTAGATTGAATTGCAATGGGGCATCCATGACATAAAAGGGGGTGCAAAGAGTGTGAGGTCCTACTTGTAACTCTAGAGTGATAGTACCAATGCATGCACGAGTAGTAGTATCATATCCATAGACAATAGTAGATTTTTCAATTGCACTATGAGGAATGTGGAGTTAGGAAAGTAATGATAAAGGACAAATATTCAATATAGAGCCATTATCGATTAGTACAGACTTAATTTGGAAATCCTGAATGCAAGATATGATAAGAAGAAGAGGAGAATCAATAAAATACTTGGGAGTAATGTCCTCATAAGAAAATTTGATAGAATTTGTGATATGCTTGAAATAATCCATGAGATGTGCAAAAGCTACTGGATGATTATCTCTTTATATATGAATAGAATAAAGGGTGGGCTCTAAGATGCGGTGACAATCAGGATCCAAGTGTAATTAGATCACAGTGAGACATCTTAGCTGGGGTATCATTTAATTGCTCATTTATATCATTGGTTTTGGATGGAGTGGAAGGTTGCGAAGTGGTGCATTAATAGGATGAGTAATGTATGTAGGAAGTTGTAATTGTGCCTTATTATGGCGGTGATGATAACATTGACCGAGGGAGCTATAGAATCATTTTTATATCAAGCTAGATGTTACGTAGTAACAAGGATGTATTCATATTTGATGATGTTTGAGCAATAGACATGGGTAGGGATGAAGGTAGAAGAATTAGCCATGATTTGAGGAGAAGAAGAAGAAGGGAAATGTATTTGGGGCATAGGCATACTTGTCGAGGTTCACCAAATGATATAATAAAATTAAATTTAATGTAAGTACATTGTTGATTAGATAAATATAAGGGTAAATATGCAATATCTAGCTAAAGAAGTACAAACAAGAGTTAAAGATAAGAGATAAATATGACCCAACTTGTAACTATAGGTCTAGACTAATTATAGGTTGGTGAATGGGTTAGACAAGAAGATTCTAGACTATATAAGCTTTTTGTTTTATTTTGGAATGTAATAATCTCAGGGGACAAGAGTGCCTAGAATAGGACAGGGCCGCCTAGGCGCTAGCATTTTTTCTAGGTGTTAGTATTTGTCTAACAACTTCGAACCTGGTTTTTTCCATGTCACTTCTTATTTGTTGTAGGTCGCATCGGGTTTCTTATGCTTCTACTATGTCACACATGTACCTACAATATAAACCATGTATACATGCACAATAATCAAGTGTGCATTAGATGAATAAAAATATGCATACGCTTGAGTTAGACTAACCTCGGTGATCACCCCAATGTGATTGTCACCAAGTGTTACACTATATTTTAGACTCAATGTAGTTCGTGTGTGTGTGTGTGTGTGTGTGATTGTAATAATGCCCCTTGAGTTATGATGCCCTACTACCAGTCACATAAAGAATAATGGGCTACAACTAATTTGTCCCAATGCAAAATGTGTGGTATGGAATTCAGAATAGACCCTCCTATGTAGTGAAGTATGCAGTCCCAAAATGTAGTCCTTGATGTAGTAGATAGAAAATATTAGCTCTTTGTAATAGTATGTGCCTCTTGAATTCTTGCCCCTAATGAGATTAAATAATATATATATATATATATATATATATATATATATATATATATATATATATATATATATATATATATATATATATATATATATATATATATATATATATATATAATTCATTTGCTTAAGTTTCATCATTAACAAGTGAAAGGCCAACCCAAGGTAATAAAAAAAGACATGAAAGAAGTAACATCCAAAAAATTAGAAAAGAGAAAAAGTGGACAAAAGTGCCCAAAGGGGGCATTGTGCTCATAAATTCCTATACATGGTGCTAGAAAGATAAAATAGTGGAATCAAAGCTGAATAGGATGTCAACTAGTGTGCAAAATTGTAAGGTGTAAATCCAGAAAAGACAAGTAACAAAGATAAGAAGGATAAAAGTAATATCAAAGTAAAACAAGTGTTATCAATGACTAATTCTCTTGTTTAGGAATCATGCATATAAATGAAGTATTTAGAGGCTAGATGTACATAATAAGTGCGTGATTTAGTGACTACACAAAGGACCTCCTTTATAGTTCAACACAACAAAATCAATGTATATGTTATGTAAGGCTTGTGAAAAATAATGAAAGAGGCAATGAAAAAGATATATGTTCTTTATCTTTTCCTATATAGGATTACGAGAAGAAATGAAAAGTGGGAGTCATGAAATTTTTTCATACTCCGGTGGGAACTATTAACATGTTTTGAAATTTTTGTGACTCTTAGAAAATGTGTCAAAATTTGTTCTCAATACACCATGTTTTTTTGTTCGATGTATTTTCTATTTTCATTGTCTTTATAGTTTTTACATGTATTAGTTCAATACTTATGCTATTAAAACACATCATAATGTAGTTTCAATTAATCCCATAAATGCTAAAAATCCATTAAAAAGTATGGATTTTTTTTTTGTTAGCATCTATTAAGACATATTTAATACTAAACAAACAATACATTGAATACTAATGATTGATATGTAAGATTGTGACAATGGAGTTACAAATTAATTTCAATCAAATAGTAGTTCAGTATATGAGGCAAAGAATGGGAAAGCTGGAATGAAATGTTAAAAGGGAGATAAAGACATGATTTTTCTAGATTTTATTACAATCTAGACATGTTTATTTTTTTCTTTTTTGTTCTTTTTCAAATTGTTTCTAGATTGTAGTTAATATTTTGTTGTTTGTCTATATACTTTTTCAGTTATATTGAATGTTTTTTATCGTTGACACTCATACATATAGTTGAGTGGATATTAAAATAAAATTTATATTCAAGTTTATTATAAATGACTAAGATGATAAAACAATGGTAATTATTTTATAATTTAATTGATTTTTTATTATTAGTTTGTTGACATGTACATTAATTTATACCAATATAACTCTTTTGATTTGTTTTATTTGTATATTCATATTTTTTATTATAAAATTTTGTATGTTTTCCAAATTTGAAGGATTTTAAATTAAATAAAAATAAATTTATTTTGCTTATGGAATTTGAAGATTGTTTTTAATTTTTAAGTGTACATATTGATGATTGTTGAAAGTTTGTGCCCAAGAGCACCAATTGAATACATGTGTCTCAACATCAACAATAGGAATGTCTCCAAGTAGTGTGACCTTATTTTCTTGGGGTGGATCTCTCGATAAATCCATCTTCTTATCTTAACTGCAAAGAATTCTATGTTACCTCTATAACCTACACTAATAATTTACAAGGGGGAAGGGAGAAGGAAACTGAAAATAAGAAATGAATGGTAGTGCATCAAGAAGGGATCACTCTACTTGAAATAAGAGTAAATAGGAAAAACACAACGTCAAATGGAATATATAAGCCACAAGGAGCTTTTCATTCAAATTTGAATCTACCTCTATCCATTAATGGCACATTGTAATGTTACCATGTAAATATAACTCACACACATTATAACATAACATAACAAAAGGCAACAAAGTAATAACATAGGAAAAATTAAAGATATGATCCATAATAAACATGGTATTAATGTTAGAAAGATGTATAATGTGCTACAACCATGAAGAAAAGGCATTGGGTGCATTGGATAGGCTAAAAATAGAGATCTAAACACTAAAAAATGCTTAGAACCCCAAATAAGTAGAGTAAATTTGCATTGAAGGATGTATTTACAATATGCACAACTATATGTATAGAAAAGGAGAAGAGAGGGAGGAAGGGAAAGAAATAGAGAAGAGGAGAAGAGGATAAAGAATATGTTGATGTATATCTTCACTTCTCATGTTGTTCCCCTTCACAATGATCATGGATCTCTTAAAATATGCTCAACTAAAAATATATGATCAAATTGCCTCAAACAATATTTTAAAACATTTTCCTAGATGGAAACAAACATGCTCATTGGAAAATATATCCACTAATAATCATGATTTGAAACACAAAGGGAAAATAGTAATTATAATTGATGATTGCAAATAGTCTCAAAATGTGGCATATAGTGAATTGAAACTATCTCGAGAAAGAAGCACTCCTCAAGAGCTTTCCATTGAGAATGATTTTTCCTAAATTGGTGTTGTGTAGCAAAAGTTATGGTTATTTGAATTTTCCCATGTCATTTTACACGATTAACGACCATGGGGATATCAATTTTAACCTTAGAGCTTATCCTGCCATGTGTCCTTTTCTCATTGGTTATGGCCTCTCTCAATTCAAAAATGTAGATGGTAGCCATGAGGTCATCAAATTTAATCTAGTACTTACCCCTACCACTTGTCTCTTTCTCATTTTCTATAGGATCTGGTCTCTTCACTCAATTTTTTTCTACATGGCCTCTCTTTATTGGATGCATGCTCTTGTGTTAGTAGTTACTTCTTTTCTTATTTTTACCTTCCCAAGAACCAATAACCCATATTTGGTTCCAATGTCTATCTATCATTAATTCCACATGACACTATTTCATGTTTTGATTTCATGTCTTCCATGATTGGTTATGGGATATGAGGCTTTGATTATCTCTATTCTATTCTTAGTTGATGAATCAGTGCCCAACATCCAATCAGCCATAATTGGTCCATGTGGCATGATATGATTGGTGACATGTGTCTTCACTTAATTGGCTACGTGCTCTTGGTTTGTCTTTTCCTTAGTGAATTTTCATCTTTGTTTTCACTTGACCTTATCCTCGATCCAATTTTCGTGGATTGTGCTATATGGCACAATCCCAACTACCGTCATATCTTGCCTTAACCACATTAAAACTGTATAAAAGAGTTAATTCTATCAAACCTTTTCTTCACTATGCTAAGGGAGATATTTTAAATATAAACATTACATGTGCATCTTCCTACCAATATGGGATAGATCCCCGTGTTAAAATATGAAGGCAGACACCATTATTGAAGCTTGAGTGCAATCATGTTGAAGCATGTGGTAACTTAAGTCTCCCCAAGGTAGAGATCAACTAAAGAAAGCACTTTGTAAAGCTAAAAATTTGACTCAATGCCAACTGTGAATGCATGTAAGGGACAAAATTCACCCGGATGTTTACTATGATCACTCCACAAAGCTAAAACATTTGAAATCAAATCAACACTCCAAAAGTCTAAAACATTTTAAATCAAACACCATGGAAAAAATGACAGTGTATATTATAATTTGAAGGAAAATATTTATCCCAAGGTTTCTTCTTAACTACAAGAGCTCAAAAAAATCCTTATTTGTAAAGCTCTGCAAGACTCATAGCCATCACAAAGCTAGAAAATTTTTTAAAGTGACCTCAAGTGGACAAAGAAAGGAGATAAAAGTGAGGAGATAATGCTAAAATGTTTTTAACTCTACTCAAAGTCTTTATGCATTATTGGAAACTTCTACAAATCAAAACACACCAAGAGAGAGATAATGAAGCATGTGAAACATGAGAAAACATGGGTAGTATAGTTCAATTTCTCAAAAAGAGAACTCGTTTTGGTAATAGTTTTGGAGAATCATAGGGCTCATTTTTTTGCTACGCCCTTAACCTATTACTTGTATTAGGATATGAGTAGCCGACTTGTGGCTTACCATATCATTTTATTATATCATTTATACTTTCTCATGCTTAATAGGTCAGCCTGGGTGATGGCCATAACATATGAATAGTATATATAGAGGATTGTAGGTAGTAGTTCATTATCATTTGAGCATTTGAGTCTTATTATATGGTTTGGAGGTTGCCCCCTCGAAGTGGCGAAGCTATTACAATTGCATATTGAGATCATTATTCTGAAATATTGTGTTATTTGGTGTTATATTGCTGCTCATAATATGAATTATACTAGTAATTTCATTACAAGTGGTATCAGAGCTGCGATCTGGGCCAAAATTAGGGTCAAAAACCCTAATTTTTTGTTTCCACAATATATTTTGAACCAGAGTGAATTGGTAGGAGATATTTTTACCAGAGTTGCGAAACATTTCAAGTAAGGTTCCCTGAAAATTTTAGACTTTTTTGATTTATTTTGCACAAGTTATTACAAATTTAGGTTTTTCATAAAATCGCTCCCTAGGGTGTAAATTGTGGAATTTTTTCAAGTTATTTACATTTTCGGAAAGCTTTGAAAAAATAGTATTAGTATCTTCTCTTTTTTTTTCTTTTCAGCTGAATTTGTATCGAAACCCTAAACCCTAAGGTTTGATATCATGGCGGGGCCTTCCACAAGAGCAAAAAAGAATCCAGTTACTCCGGGTAAAACCCCAGATAAAGATGAGATAGTGATTGAAGAGATGGATTCAGAAGGGGTAAATATAGATTCCTCAACACTAGGGTTTACTTCAGTTGATCATAAGGTGAGCCAACTTGAGTATGAGTTGCGAAATGTACAATCTGAGATGGCCTCTAAAGGAGACATAGCCCAAATCAATCATCGGTTGGATGATATCATGCAACATGTAAAGGGTAAACAGTATGGCCCAAATCCATCCCATATCAACCAAGGAGGATCTTCAGTTCAAAATCATGGACAAAATAACCATGTTGGATCACTTTTCCAGCCCAATCAAAATCCAACTTATTCGCAACCACGGAACATGATGCCAAAAGTGGATATGCACAAATTTGATGGTAAAGATCCCCTGAATTGGATAAATCAAATGGAGAACTTCTTTGAGCTACATCAAACACCATCAGGACAAAAGGTGACTTTGGCATCCTTGTATCTTGAACCAGACCAATTCATTTGGTATCGATGGTTATGTGCTCAGAGGCAGAAGAATGGTCTCGTGTCACTTGGACAGTTTTTACCGAGGAGTTGCAATTGCACTATAGTTCCAGTGTTTCAGAGAACTACTTTAGTCAATTAGCAAAGTTACGACAAATAGGATCAGTCAAAGATTATGTGCATCAATTCCAGAACCTATCCTTAAGGGTGGAGAATATACCAGAAGAGAATCTGAATGACCTATTTCTTGGGGGTCTTAAGGACCACATCGAGCATGAGGTACGTATGTTTAATCCACTCAAGCTTTCTGATTCTATTATCATGGCACGTCGAGCAGAGGAAAAAGTTCTTTGTAGTAGGAGGCCACCTTTCATTAACACTAAAGACCGTAGTATCTCTTCCCCTTCATTTTCTAGGCCAATTAGATCTGACTCCTCAACAAATGGAAGAAAAGAGAGCAAAAGGATTATGTTTTAACTGTGATAGAAAATATGGACCGGACACAAATGTGCTAAGAAGAATTTGTTCTATATTGACGGAGGTAATGAGGATGATGAGGAATGCTGAAATTATAGGAGAGGTTGAGGAACCAATAGAAGAGGAAGTAGAGGATCACCAACCTACAATTTCTTGCCATGCATTATTAGGTATTAGTACTCCTCAAACACTCAAGGTTATCGCTATCTCAAAAATAGAAGGTGACAATGTTGATTGACTTGGGGAGTACTCATAACTTCATAAATAGTAAGTTAGTCGCCACCTCAATTGTTTTATTTACCCACCTCGTAAATGCAAGTTATGAT
This sequence comes from Taxus wallichiana var. yunnanensis, assembly GCA_018340775.1. NCBI lineage: Eukaryota > Viridiplantae > Streptophyta > Pinopsida > Cupressales > Taxaceae > Taxus > Taxus wallichiana. The sequence goes on from CM031236.1 coordinate 144,948,072, forward strand.
CATGGATGGTGGGACAATCAAGTGCACAGAAAATGCCATAGTATCAAGATTTCCATGGAGACTACATGTTAGACTCACCTATGTTTGTTATTTCTATGGGAGGGGAAGATATTGTTTTGGGTGTCCAATGGCTCACAACCTTAGGTACTATAGAGATGAATTTCCAAGAATTGTTCATGCAATTTCATTCAGATGGAAGGAAAATACAATTGAATGGGATGGTAGCTAAGTCTCCATAGATTATTAGCTCTCATCAGATGCAAAAGGTTCTCAGAAAAGGAGTAGATGGATTTATAGCAAAGTTATTTTCCATAGAAGTACAAAATACAGAGTCTTCAATGCCACCCGATCTTCAGAAGATTGTTGATGCTCACTCATCTATTTTTTATGCAATTCCAAAGGGACTACCACTAGTTAGGGATCATGATCATGCCATTCAGTTGATTCCAGGAGCCAAACACCTAACATCAGACCATACAGATACCCATATTCCCAGAAAAGTGAGATCGAGAAAATGGTTCAGGAAATGTTGAAGGCAGGTATCATCAGGCCTAGCCAGAGTGCCTATTCTTCCCCAGTGGTCATGGTACGTAAGAAGGATGAAACATGGAGGATGTGTCTAGATTACCGAGAACTCAACAAGTATACCATCAAAGATAAGTTTCCTATTCCAGTAATTGATGATTTACTTGATGAATTGCATGGTGCTATTTATTTCACAAAATTAGATCTTCATTCGGGGTACCATCAAATTAGAATAAAAGAGGAAGATGTTCATAAAATGGCTTTCAGACTCATGAGGGCCATTATGAGTTTTTGGTAATGCCTTTTGGTCTTACAAATGCACCTTCAACCTTTCAAAGCTTGATGAACACTATTTTCAAGCCATTTTAAAGAAAATTTGTATTAGTTTTCTTTGATGACATATTGATTTACAGTAAGACATGGGAAGAACACTTACAACATGTAAATAAAGTGTTGGAAGTTTTGGAGAAACATACTCTCTATGCAAATCCATCTAAATGTTCTTTTGGTGTACAAGAGGTAGAGTACTTGGGTCACATTGTATCCCATGAAGGCGTCAAAGTTGATCCTCAGAAGATCAAAGCTATGGTGGAATGGCCAAGACCCAAAACTCTCAAAAATCTTCATGGGTTCCTAGGACTAACAGGGTACTACAGATATTTGTGCGGGGGATATGGTAGAATAGAACCCCACTCACTACATTTGCTAAAGAAGGATGCCTTCCATTAGATGAGACTTAGCCACTAAATCCTTTGAGCAACTGAAGGAAGCCTTGTGCAGCACCCCAATTTTGGCTACTCCCAACTTCTCAAAAACCTTCATTATTGAATGTGACGCTTCAGATCAAGATTGGGAGCAGTTCTAATGCAAGAAGGAAGACCAATTGCATTTGAGAGTCACCAATTCAAAGGAAAATATCTGCTCAAACCAGTCTATGAGAAAGAAATGATGGCTATTCTTCATGCGGTCAAGCAATGGAGGCCCTATCTCATGGGTAGACACTTCAAGGTAAAAATTGATCATGATAGTCTCAAATACTTTTTGGAGCAAAGGTTATCATCTGAGGAACAACAAAAGTGGGTAACAAAAATGTTGGGTTATGATTTTGAAATCATATACAAAAAGGGTAAAGAAAATGTAGTAGTTGATGCATTGTCTAGAAGGGATACATCCACAGATGCCTTACTATGTGGAATGTCCATGTTGATGGCCGATTGGGTGGATGAAGCAAGATTGGAATGGGATCAAGACAAGGATACACAATCTCTAATATAGAATATCAAGCAAGGATCTATGACATCTAAAAATTTGAGTGGAAAGGTAATGCCCTATGGTACAAGGACAAGTTATACTTGAGTAAAGATTCTGAGTTGAAGCATAAGATTCTTGCAGAGCTACATGCCTCACCTGTTGGAGGACACTCTAGGTTTTTGAAGACATATCATAGAATAAAAAGAGAATTATTTTGGGAAGGACTCAAGGGGGATGTACAAAAGTTTGTATCAGAGTGTTTAGTGTGCCAACAGAACAAAGGGGAAACAATTAAGACACCAAGTTTGTTGCAACCCTTACCAATTCCTAGCTAGAGATGGGAGGAGGTCTCCATGGATTTCATCACCGATTGCCTTGTTCAGAGGGTAAGAATGTTATTTTTGTGATTGTGGATAGGCTCACAAAATATGCCCATTTTTGTGCCCTATCACATCCATTTGCAGTAGTACAATGAACAACTATTTTTTTGAGAGACAATTTCAAAGGCTACATGGAACCCCAAAGATAATTATAAGTGATCATGATCCTATTTTCACAAGTAATTTTTGGACGGAATTATTTTCATGTTTGGGTACTCAACTAGCTCACAGTTCATCTTATCATCCTCAAACTAATGGGCAAATGGAAGTGGTCAACAAATGCTTAGAGGGGTATCTACGTTGTTTTGTATCAGATAAGCAGAAAGATGGATTAAATGGCTACCACTTGCAGAATGGTGGTATAACACATCTTTTCATACCTCTTCTCAAATGACCCCATTTTTAGCATTATATGGTTACCATCCACCTTCTATCACTTCCTCCTTGAGGGTGCAAACTAAGGTCAGAGATGTTGAGGAACACATTCAACATCAACAACAAGTTTTGGCTAGTTTGAAGGAGAATTTAGCATTAGCACAAAACAAGATGAAACAACAAGCAGATCAACATCATAGTGAAAGACATTTTGAAATTGGTGATTGGGTTTTTGTACGTCTCCAGCCTTACAAATAGATGTCTCTAAAGCAATAGAAAAAGGACAACAAACTTGCTCCTAAATACTATGGCCCTTATCAAGTTCTACAAAAATTGGCAAGTGTTGCTTATAAACTAGAGTTGCCTCCATCTTCACACATACACCCAATATTCCATGTTTCATGCCTGAAGAAGGTTATTGGATAGAAATTTGAAGCCCAAACAGAGTTACCAGAACTTGACGAGGAAGGAAGAATCATTTTGGAGCCAGAGAAGATTCTTGCAAACACGTACTAAGAGGCTGAGAACCAGAGACATTAAGGAATATTTGATCAAGTGGAAGAATTTGAGCATAGAAGATGCCACCTGGGAGGATGAAGGTTTTTTGCAGCAACATCCAAGATTATTCAATGTTGAGGACAAATGTTGGTTTGAAGGGGAAGGGCATGTTATGCCCTTAACCTATTACTTGTATTAGGATATGAGTAGCTGACTTGTGGCTTACCATATCATTTTATTATATCATTTATACTTTCTCATGCTTAATAGGTCAGCTTGGGTGATGGCCATAACATATGAATAGTATATATAGAGGATTGTAGGTAGTATTTCATTATCATTTGAGCATTTGAGTCTTATTATATGGTTTGGAGGTTGCCCCCTCGAAGTGGCGAAGCTATTACAATTGCATATTGAGATCATTATTCTGAAATATTGTGTTATTTAGTGTTATATTGTTGCTCATAATCTAAATTATACTAGTAATTTCATTTGAAATGGAATATGAAAAGTGTGCAAATCACTTGTTGTAAAAAATCAAACATATTATAATCCTATTCTAACCATGTACATAAAAAATATAGAAATCCACAAACAAGGTTGGGTGAAGTAGTTCCCCCTTTGATAAAATGTAGCCACAATATCAAATTTGAAGCACCAATGGTAAGTGAGTGGAGTGAAAATAGTGTATACATCTCATGTTTCTATAAAACATATATCCTAATGAAATAATACACCATTTCTTGTAATGTGCTTTGTGTTGTGAAGGTGTATCAACTAGCTTTTAATAATTTTAAACTCTTCCTCATGCTTTGAAGTGAACATTATAGGTAAAAAATTTAATTAAGGCTCAAATGGATAGATGTCTGATATGACCCCTAATATAAAAATATAATGGACTACCTTCTCTAGGAAATTCATTCTATACATGCTCAACTCCATAGATAGAGTTTTTGGAGACATTACTTTTCTTCTTCTAAGGACTGAGGTTCATTTATAATCATCCACTTATGGTTTCATCCTAACATAATTGGTGTCCAATAACACCTCTTCCTCTACTTTAGGATCAAGTGAGGCATGGCTAACAACAATAATCCTCTAGTTAGGAAATAACACATGTTCGAGATGGAGGAATTTTGAGTTTAATTGATTCCTCTTCCTCCTCTAAATCTTTAAGATTATAAAACACCTCTTCCCTCTCACCTTTAAACTCTAGTTGCACCTCTTATTTATTAGAAATATGGTCCCTAAGGATAGTAGCAAGAATCCTATTGTCTTTTATCTATAACAGATCATCCTTGGTGTCAAATACTTCTTCTATTGGGGTTAAACGATATAACAGTGTTGCATAGATCTATAATTAGATAAAGAATACAAGCAATGAATGCAGAAACAAGCCGAAGATAAAATAAACAAGAGAAAGATAACACCAGATTTAACTCCGGTTCACCTAGTGTGGGCTACGTCCACCAAGAAACAAATAATATTATTATTCGGTTCTTTACAGAGAAATAAAATGAAGATCTTCTTTTCCATCACCTCATAGGATGTTAAATGTTTTTCCCTCACTCAATTACTCTTTCTTGCTCACCAAGAAAACTAACATGCAAGAAATTGTTATTTTCTTCTCTCTGTTACCCTCATATAATGCATACATGCATATATATCTATTCTAGGAAAATAACTATGCTTTTACAATAAAAAAATCATCTTTAAAGCAAAGTATTTATTCTAATTCTCAACCAAACAAAAAGTACATTAGTGTGAAATCACAACACCCCCAAATGATTTATGGATCTAATTTTCTAAGGCAAGGTCATTTGGTGTGATTTTCATAACATGGGACCATCTCTCAAGCTGTGGGACTTGTGGACTTGAGATGGCCCTCCAGAGAAAGTCGGTTTCTTCTTCCTAATCCTAATGCAGAAATGACGTCTAACTACACCTATCCTAACAATGCCAAGGAGACAGGAGAGAGAAAGTGCATAAAGAGGGAAATCCTACACTAACGAGGTGATAGCACCAAGAAAAGGGGAGTGTTGGTCACAATCTCAACTACCTGCCTAAGTGGAGAGAGGTGAGTAGAGGAGAGGGTGGACAAGATGCACCATAGACCGAGAGAGATTTCACACAGAACACCACTTCAAAACCCACTAAAAACTACTCCCATGACCTACAACAAACATCAGAATATGCACAATATACAATGAAATGACGAGAGGTGAGGAGATATAATAAAATAAGCAAATGATGGACATATGCATCACAAAATAGATTTTATTGCTCCAAAAGTTCACACAATACATCGTTAGTGGGCAAGAGGCAAGAGAATGCCATTACAGAGCCATGAAAGGAGGTTCAAACTCCATTTTCGACCCTGGGGAAGAAAAGAAGAGGGAGGTAGAGAACAGAATGAACAACCTTTTTACAATGAATCCACCCCCCATGTTTATAGATTTAATCGAGAGAATAATAGAGAGAGGGAAGTGGAAAAATCGGTTGAAGCTCAACCACTGCTGTTAATGCTTCTGATAAAATATGCCCCCAAATCTGTCTTTACTACATGAATCCTTGATTCGGTGCCTTGAAAGAAGAGGAAATGATGGAGTAGATCGAGGCCGAGATCTTTCCAATGGTGTTAGATTCACAATATTTCGAGCCTTGAGTTGAAAGATATGCCCCTTCAAAGTTTGTATCAGGTCCGTATAGGAGGGCAGGAAAACAACTTGAAAAATGGGTCCCCTTTGATATGGGACATGTGGCAGCTAGATTAGAGAAAAAATCAGGTTTACAGGTCCATAATTTACCTTTTCCCCTTTTCACAAAATGTAAAACTCAGAAAACCCCCATGGCCCCGAAGCTCCGCCTTTTGACTCTACTTGACCATTTGCCCTGCCTCCGTTTCATCCTGAGACACATGGAGATGTGATGCTTGTTTGAGCTTCTCTTTTTGGATTCACCTTTGGAGGAGCGTTGTTAGGACACATGGTTCCCTCTCACGGCCCTTTCATACTTAGTCAATTTTGGATTCTTTCCTAAATAGTTTTGAGCCCGAGTGCCTTGAAACTTAACCACTTCTTTTCCTTCTTGTGCCTCGGCTTCTGACAACATGCTCCTTCATTTCCAACCCTGCTATAACCTGTTTGTCATCCTAGATTGTGAGCTCATAGGTTTGAGTCATTTCCTTCATAATTTCCTTATGTGCAGGAGTTGTCTTGACCAAATTTTCCGGGGATGAATTTGGGATAATAATTTAGCGACTCACCGGGACATCTTCCTGCTAGATGAAGAGACCAGTGGCCTTGGAGCATCCATTGGGCATGGAGTCTACCCGATAAGCACAAAATAGATCTAAAATTTTGAAGATCTCGACCTCCGAGCTTTTGGAAACCCACCGAACTCGGAACTAATCTTTGCCAAAACCATTACAATGCACTATGCAAGAGCAAAACAATAGCACCAAAAACTATGTACAAACTGAAAATCATACATACCCCAAGTGGGATATGTAGAGTGTGCAAAAGCACTTCTTCTACTGAAAACAAACCTACCTACTCTACTCTAACCAAGAGCAAAGGGAACTCAAACAAAACTTGTAACTGGCAGGGAGAAATAGCTTCCCTTCCTCAAAAATGGCAGCCATGCAATTGATTTGGCACTAAACATGGCTGGTTGGATGAGTGAAAAACTAACAATAAGCTAGTCCTCCACCCAAATCATCAAGGTATCAACATTAATGGAAAATACCTCCTTAAGATGACTTGCATCGACTTCTGGAGGTGTTGATGATGACCCTTGGTACTTTGATGCTCATCCTCATGCCCTGGAGTAGGCATGACTGGTTTTGGCTTCTCCTTTGGCTCTAATGAAGCCAAGTATCTGATTGGGCAAGGTATGGTCCTTTGAATATGCCCATGGTTCTGAACTCTAACTCCAAGAATGGAGCCTTCTTGCTGACTCTCATGGATGGATGGTGTGAGAGGGATGATGACATCTTCCACTTTCTCTCTTCCTTCTCCTGTGAAGAACATGGGAGAGTCATGTCTTCCAATCTTGGTTCCAGAGGGTTGTTATGAATTACGTGCTGACTGTTCCTAAATGTTCTCCTCCATGGCAACAGAGCTCATGTGCTTGGGATGTGAGAGATGGAGGAAAAAATGATGTGATCTCCATGGGTTCCCCTCCATCAAGGCAATCCTCCAAGTCAGACAGGTAATCTACCTCCTTGTTTTCCTACTGTAGGTGCTCAACCTCCTTCATGGTGTCCTCTTGATCTACAATTGACTCACCATGGTTCCCTTCATCCTCAAACATGAAGTTTGAAAGCTCAAACTCTTCCTCAACATTAGAGCTTGAAGGGGATGAAGTGGGAGGAAGAACTAAAGGTTCTTCTGTGGCCTGCTCCGCACTTGGAGCCTCTGAAACTGTATGGTCCTCCTCCATAGCAGAATGTACTCCTCTTCTTTTGGATTAGGAGTAGCTCCTTCTTCCCCGCTTGTGTTGTAGCTAGAGCTTCCACCACTTGTGGCTTGACCTCAACCTCCTCCATAGGCTTAACCAACAAGGGAACCTTTGAAAACTCAAATTTAGCAGCCCAACTCTTCATATTTTCTATCATTTCTTCTCTATTGGGTTCCTCTATTTGATGTTCTCCTTGGCTGGTTTTGGAGTCTCTTCCCAACATGGACTTGGGAAGGCAAGAGGAGTGGTGGGTGGGGTCTCCACTAGTTGTTTCCTTGTTTGTGGTGGAGGGAAGACATTTCTTTTCGCTCTTGTGGGGGAAATAGACTTAAGGGAAAAGGGAAGAGGAAAGGAAATGAGATGGAAGACTAGAAGATGGAGAAATGAAATCAACACTTGGGGCAGCAAGTGAGGGGCTTGACTCTTGCCTCTAGCTGAAATGATAAAGCTTGAGAGAGAGAAAAAGAAAGACAAGGAGTTGTTGAATGACTTACCCATTGACAAGGTTGATTCAGACTTTGCTCATATGCTTCTATCTCCTCAATCCATTGTGCAAGTTGGGGCAGCATTTCAACCATGAAGTCAAGCTTCTCTTAAGGGTTGTAGTGTTTTGGAAAAGGGCCTTCCCATAGACAAGGTGCCCTGAAACCAATCTTGAATGCCTTCATTTTTGCTATACTCCTTGATTGAACCATGCCAACCTCCATTTTTTGGATCTTCTCCAGCAGACCAACATCTTGTATTTGATTGTCTTCATTGTTCACATTCCCCTGCTCTTGGAAAGCTCCATAGCCAAACTGATTTTGGAACTGTTTCTCATAGGGGTAGACATAATCGCTTTTTCCTTTCCTAAAATGTTGATTTGAAGGAATTGTAAAACATATTGGGGTGGATTGTTCTACTTCTATAAGTGTGAGGTCCATGAAGGGAATGAAGTCATGATTACACAACTTCATGGAATGGAAAAGAATGAAAGAGATGGAAGAAATAATGGGTGGAAATGGATAGGAAGAAGGTCTCGTAACTCGAGAGGATGGTTTGTTGACCGATGGAGTCACCGGATGTGCTTAAAAGTTCCTCCAAAGGCTGAAACCTTCAGCAAGACCACATCGAACTTGATGAAGTGAAGTGGTAAGGTGCTTCAAACCTATCCCACCGAGCATGCCAAAACTATTAGCGTGAAATCACAGGACCCTAAATGAGTTATGGATCTATGTTTCTAAGGTAGGCTCATTTGGTGTGATTTTCATAACAAGGGACCATCTCTCAAGCTGTGGGACTTACGGACTTGAGATGGCCCTCCAGAGAAATTCAGCTTCTTCTTCTTGATCCTAAGGTTAAACTACTCCTAATGCGAAATGATATCTAACTACACCTATCCTAACAACGCCAAGGAGACGGAGAGAGAGAAAGTTCATAAAGAGGGAAATCCAACACTAATGAGGTGATAACACCAAGAAAAGGGAGTGCTTGGTCACAATCTCACTACCCAAGTGGAGAGAAGTGAGTAAAGGAGAGGGTGGACAAGATGCACCATAGACCGTAGAGATAGATTTCACACGAGAACACCACTTCAAAACCCACTAAACACATCTCTCAAGACCTCCAACAAACATCAAAATATGCACAATATACAATGAAATGACAAGAGGTGAGGAGAGACAATAAAATAAGTAAAGGATGGAAAGATGCATCACAAAATAAATTTTATTGCTCCAAAAGTTCACACGGTACATCGTTAGTGGGCAAGAGGCAAGAGAATGCCATTACAGATCCATGAAAGGAGGTTCACACTCCATTTTTTACCCTGAGGAAGAAAAGAAGAGGGGAGGTAGAGATGAATAATGAACAAACTTTTTAAATGAATCCTACTCCTGTATTTATAGATTTGATTAGAGAGAAGAATAGAGAGAGGGAAGTGGGAAAAGCAGGTTGAAGCTCAACCACTTTGTTGTAAATGCTTCTAATAAAATATGCCCCTAAATCTATCTTTACCGCACAAATCCTTGATGAAAGAAGAGGAAACGAGCAGAGTAAATCAAGGATGAGATATTTCCAATGGTGTCGATTCACAATATTTTGAGCCCTAAGTCGAAAGATATGCCCCTTCGAAATTTGTATCCGGTCCGTATAGGGGGCGGAAAACAAGTCTGAAAAATGGGTCCCCTTTGATATGGGACACATGACATCCAGTTAGAGTAAAAATTGGGTTTTCGGGTCCCTAATTTACCTTTTCACAAAATGAAAACTCGAAAACCCCGCGGCCCCAAGCTCCACCTTTTGACTCTGCTTGACCATTTTCCCTTGCCTCTATTTCATCTTAAGACATGTGGAGATACAGCACTTGTTTGAGCTTACCTTTTTGGATTCACCTTTGGAGGAGTACCATTAAGACACATGGTTCCTCTCTCTGGATCTTTCATACTTAGTCGATTCTGGATTCTTTCCTGAATGGTTTCAAGCCCGAGTGCATTGAAACTTCACCACTTATTTTCCTTCTTTCTCCTAGCTTCTCTACGACATTGCTCCTTCATTTTCGACCTCTTGTAACCTAGTTGTCATCCTGGAATGTGAGCTCGTGGGTTTGAGTCGTTTCCTTCATAATTTCCTTATGTGCAAGAGTTGTCTTGACCAAATTTTTGGGGGAGAATTTGGGATAACAGTACCATCACACAGGTGATCGATGTCAGTCACTTCCTGACCGATGTTGGTCACTACTTGACTGATGTCAGTTATATTCTAATTGATTTTGGTTGCTTCTTGACCGATGTCGATCACTATCAAAACCAACAACATGTAAAAGTAAGCTTTCTGTGAAGTAATTAAGCTCCACACTCAATAATATCCCACTTGGAGATCAATTGATGCATTGTCTGTACATCACCATCCTTGGTTCCTTTTCCTTGGCTCATTTCTTCCTCTTCAAGTCTCAAACTTGAAGACCAAAAAAATTGGAGTGAAGCTCCAACTTCTCCTTACCTTTGGATTTGTTAGCATATCCGTAGGGTTCTCATCCATATGGATTTTCTCTAACTTCAGCTTCCCATCCTCCAACACCTACCGTATGAAGTGATACCTCAACTAAATGTGTTTCGTTCTTGAATGAAATGTTGATTTCTTTTCCAGATGAATCATGCTCTGACTATCACTGTATAATCTATAATCCTCTTGCTCCTTTCCTAAATCTTCCATGAACCTACTCATTCATATCATCTCCTTGTTATCTTCTCTAGCTGTAACATACTATGCCTCTATAGTAGACAAAGTCACAACCTTCTACAATCTTGAAATCCAACCGTAGTTCCACCTATTGTGAAAATATTTCCAATGGTGCTCCTCTTGCTATCCAAATCTCCAACCATATCTAAATCAACATAACCACGTAAATAATTATATGGCCCTATATAGCATAACTCCATGTTGTACGTCCCTCTCAAATACCTGAGAATCCATTGGACTTCTTTCCAATGTTCTTTACCTGGATTAGCCATAAACCTGCTCATAACTCCCACTTCTGTGTAATGTCTCGGTCTAGTAGTAAAACCATGGCATATATAAGATTTTCTCTTGCCAAAGTAAAGGGAACATGTGTCATGTACTCAACCTCCTCGTGTGATGAAGGACACTGATATTTTCTCAATTTGAAGTGTCCACCATAGGTGTACTAACAAGTTTTGAATCTTGCATGTTAAACCTTTCCAACACCTTATTGATATAAGCCTCCTGAGACAAATACAACTTCTTGTTTTCTTGTCTTGATGAATTTGCATCCCAAGGATTTTCTTTGCAGCTCCCAAATCCTTAATTACAAATGTGTGAGCTAACATTTCTTTAATTTTACCAATGTCCTACATACTAGATCATGTAATCAGCATATCATCCACATATAGTAACAAAATAACATAGCTCCCATTTTCAAGCTTCTTAAAATAAACACAATGGTCAGATTCACATCTCATATAACCATGCTCATGCATAAAACTATCAAATCTCAAATACCATTTCCTTGGAGCTTTCTTGAGCCCATATAGGATCTTTTTCAATCTGCACACAAGTTTCTCCTTACCCTTGACTTCATAACCAAGTGGTTGTTGCATATAAATCTCTTCCTCCAAATCACCATGAAGAAAAGTCATCTTAACATCAAGTTGTTCTAAATGCAAATATTTTGTTGCAACCAAACTTAGAATAGTATGAATAGAATTCATCTTAACTACAAGAGAAAAATATCATCAAAGTCAATACCTACTTTCTGTAAAAATTATTTTACCACAAGCCTTTCCTTGTACCTTTCAATCCACCCTCTTCTTCCTTGATTCTATAAACCCATTTATTCTATAGTGTTTTCTTACATGCTGGAAACTTGACCAAATCCCATGTCTGATTTTGTTCCAAGGAGTCCATCTCCTCATCCATGTCATGCTCCCACTGCACGTGGGTATCTACCTACATTGCTTCTTCAAATCTTTCTGGTTCACCACTATCAATCAATAATAAATAAGAAAAGGAAGGTGAAAATCTCTCTGGAGGTCTACTTACTCTTTGTGACCTTCTCATTGAGATCTGGGGTGTCTGGGGCTCATTCTATGCCTATTGCACATTCATGTCAATCTCTATCAGTGACCGACACTAATCTCCTAATGCCGACCACGGTTCTGTAACCGATCATGGTTCCTCTGTCTACCGACCGACCATGTTTTTGTAAATCGATCATGGATCCTTTATCTACCAACCAATTTCAGTTTCCTCACCGCCACCGGTTTGAGTACTGATCGACTCGAGCTTCTAGTAGTTGTCTATTTTGAACCAGATCCTATTTAACAATGCCGGTTAGCCCGACTGACATCAATTTCTCGTAGAACCGACGCGTTGGTATCTGTGGGTCTCTTTCAAGTCTAAAAGTTGATTTTCCTTCAAAATCTCATCAACTTGTTCATGTTTAGGCACCAAAACCTGATCCATGTACATTCTTTTTCATTCCAATCAATGTCATGACTCCTAATAATCTTAGAATCTTCTAAATCCCAAAATCGATATCCGAAATCACCAGAGCCATAACTAATAAAAGTACATCTCTTAGATTTAACATCCAACTTCTTCCTATTTTCCCTATCAACATGCACAAAAGCTTCTGAGCCAAAAACTCTAAGAAAAGAAAAATCTACCTCTTTTCCAGACCAAGATTCTTCTGGTATTCCACCATCCATTGTTGTTAAAGGCCCACAATTGATTAAGTACATGGTTGTATACATTTCTTCTGCCCAAAACTTCAAAGGAAAACTAGCATGTATCCTCATGCTTCTAGCACGTTCCATGATTGTTCTATTCATTCTTTCTGCAACTCCATTCTCCTATGGAGTTCTAGGAACCATTCTTTCTCTTCGTATTCCATTCACTAAACAATAATCATTGAAATCCTTGTTGTAGTACTCACCACCATTGTTAGATCTAAGGAACTTTAATTTTAAATTTGTTTCATTTTCTACAAGGGCTTTCCACCTTTTAAAAGTCTCAAAAACATCATATTTACGCTTAATACAATAAATCCATACCTTCTTTGTGGCATCATCAATGAAAGTCACATAATATTGGGATCCTCCAATAGAAGCTACTTGAGCTGGTCCCCACACATCTGAGTGTACAAGCTCCAATTTCTTCTCCTTCTTTGTTGACCCAACCTTGAGAAATCTCACTCTCTTCTACTTTCCAAATATACAATGCTCACAAAATTCAATATCTAATTGTTTCAAATCTGATAACTTACCCTTAGCCTTTAAGATATGTATTCCTTTTTCACTCATATGGCCTAGCCGATTATGCCACATGGTTGCATCTAAATCTATAGTAGATAGTAAAAAAAAGGAATTAGTAATGCAAGTAGACATATATAATGTTCCTACCTTCTTACCTCTTGCCACAACAAGAGGTCCCTTGTAACCTTCCAAGAATAGGTTGTGAATGTAACCACATCTCCAAATTCACCTATTTTCCCTACTGGATATTAGATTTCTCTTAAGGCTTGCACGTGCCCCACATCTTTCAATACCCATAGATTTCCATTCGCAACTTTAGATGAACATCACCTTTACCAGCAATATTACATGGCTCATCATCTCCTAAATAAGCTTGTCCAAAATCACCACGAACATAATTTATGAAATAACCCTTATTAGGGTAACATGGAAAGAAGCTCCCGAATGTAAAATCCAAGATTCTAATTTATTATCTAAGGAGATACTAAGGGCATCTTATTTTACCTCACTTGTAATGTTTTCCTCTTTACCTTTTCATTTACCTTTGTCTGATGTATTCTCTTTGTTTTCCTTGGACCAACATACCTTCTTTACATGTCCTCTCTTTCCACAATTCCAGCAAAGTAAATCTTTGTACCTAGATCTAGATCTGCCATTTCTTGACTTTGATCTCCCATTCTTCTTGCTCTTTGATGATCTCTCCTTAGATCTTCCCCTACTTTCTACATTTAAAGTGTTTCCAGATGATGCTTCTCCGAACTTTTCCTACGTATTTCCTCATTAAGAATTACACTAACCACATCATCAAATTTCAAACCTTTAGAAGAATATGTTGTATTACTTATAGCCATTACCAAGTTATCCCAACTATCTGGCAAAGAGCATAAGAATAAAAGTGCTTTCACTTCATCATCAAATAGAATTTCTACCGATTTTAATTGATTTACAATAGACCGTAAATCATTCAAATGATTAGATATAGATCCACCTTCTTGCATCTTAGAATTAAATAATTTTTTCATCAAATAAACCTTATTTGAAGCACTAGGAGTTTCATACAAATTTTCTAAATATTTCATCAACTCTACCGTGGTTTTTGCATCTATAAAATTCAAAGCCATCGATGCTTCTAGGCTCAATCTTATAAATCCCAGAGCCTTTCTCAAAGAACCTTCCATTCTTCATCAGTCATCATGTCTAGTTGTGCATGCTCATCCAACGGTAAGTATAGATCCTTCTAATACAAATAATCCTCCACCTACATCTTCCATAGTTGATAATTACGACCGTCAAATTTCTCTACTCAATATTTACTATCTTCTTCCATTGTTATGCTCCCACTCAATCAAAAACTCTTTGTGAGTAAATCCTGTCAACACACAAAACCTCCAAACAAATCTCTGATACCAGTTGTTGGGGTTAAACCATATAACAGTGTTACACATATCTATAATCAAATAAAGCATACAAGCAATGAATGTGGAAATAACCCGAAGATAAAATAAACAAGAGAAAGATAACACCAGATTTAATGTGGTTCACCCAGTGTGGGCTACGTCCACCAAGAAACGACCAATATTATTATTCAATGCTTTATAGAGGAAATACAATGAAGATTTGTTGTCTTCCAACACCTCACAGGATGTTCAATGTTTTTCCCTCACTCAACTACTCTTTCTTGCTCACCAAGAAAACTAACATGCAAGAAATTATTATTTTCTTCTCTCTCTTACCCTCATACAATGCATACATGCATATATATCTATTATGGGCAACTAACTATTCTTTTACAATCAAGAAATCATCTTTAAAAGAAAAATATTTATTCTAATTCTCAACCAAACAACAAAGTACTGCACGCATAGGTGATCGATGTCGGTCACTTCTGGCCGATGTCGGTTATAGTTTGACCGATGTCATTTGCTTCCTGACTGATGTCGGTCACTGTCAAAACCAACAACATGTAAAATCAAGATTTGTGTGAAGCAATTAAGCTCCACACTCAACATCTTATTCCCCATCTTTGAGTTCATTACTCTCATCCTCAACCTTAGGTTGATCAATTTTGACACTATGGACCTCTTGAATGGGATGAGTCGTGACTTCATCACCATTTTTAGATTCATTCCAATATGACATAACTATCTCCAGATTTCTAGTGATGGAGATTACCTCAATAGACCATGGTGCATTTACAAGAAGTTAGTTACCACTCAACTCTTGAGGAAGTGATTTTATCCTAAAATCATTTCCTTGCTCCCCTGAAACATTACAAATGCTCTTGGATAATTTCCAACTCCCCATGTTTCCTTCCAAATGTGTCGGCTCTTCTTCATCGGAGGATGAGGAACACCTTTTTCATGATTTAAAGAATTTTATATCTTTATAATAGGATTGAGATCAAACAAATATATCAATAACAAGAAAGATATAGCATGAAAAGTACAAGAAAGAGTGTAATATAGGAGATTAGAATGTATTAGCTTGTATCGAGATCTCGGATTTATTATGGGATGGAAAATAGGCTGAGAAGGTTATATTTAGATTGTGCAAGCTCTATATGAGAAACTAAGATCTAGAACCTCTATAGACACCAAAATTTGGTATCCCTACCCTTATTGCCCACGTCCGCTTTTTTCACCATGGTCCTATTTAGACACCCCTTATTTTAATTCATGTTCATATTTAAATTCTCACCTTTCCTATCTATTAACCTATCAACTTTAATTTTTAATTAATCTTCATTTAATTATTCTCCTAATTCTCATCTCATTAGGTAATTACCTTTAATTGGCTTTCATTTTTTCCCTACGTTGTTTATCATCCCTAACTACTAGTTGTTTATCCCTATGTTTTTTCTAACTTTTATTTAATCCATCTTTATCTCTCACCTACCCATATCACTTCCTAAGAAACCCTAACCCACCTACATGATTTAAAACACTCATCATAATCTAAAAAACCCCCATATCTCGAATATGTTGCCCTTTCCACCACTCAAAAGGACAGCTTCCCACATTTGGTGGCGACCCTCCCAGTCGTAAATTCGGCGACCCTATAAGGAAACATTTACCTCTCCTTCCAAAAGGAGGCATAATCAAAGTTATCTTGGGTTTTATGATCTAATATTTGAGCTTGACCATCTCTCGCGAGCTGCTTAAGTCTTATGGAAGCTCATTTGAGTTTGCTTGTTTCACCTATGGAGACCTTAGGGAGATTATCTACACCTTGTGTTAGTTTATTCTCTTGTTGCATTATTATTATTACTATTATTATTTCTTGCTAATTTTTGTAGGTCCATTCTTATCGTGTGAGATCAAGATCCATCCATTCCTCCTATTTGTTTTGTGTGTAGGTTGTTCATCCAATTTGTCCATCCTCGTCCATACCTAGTTTTGTAACACTCAAAAATACAAGAGCTGGAAAATGACATTTTTAAAAAACATAGAGGAATATACACAACTGCCGCAACCAATTTATATATTTAATCATATCCATTAAATCGGGTTTGTTTGATTGATCTATCTGAAAACATCCATGTAATCTATGTGTGGCTAAGAAGGGTGCATCTAGATCTCCATGATCTCCCTTTGTCACTTCTTTGAGTGTTAATGCTTTCTAGCATTCCGGCTCAACATTTTTCAGGTTATGGGAACCATGTGAATTTCCTTGGGTCTACCTCGAAGATGGTTTCCTAACTTCGTATTCCGGTATCCGAACATTGTCTACCCCATGTTCATTGTTCATTTCCCATGATCAGGTTCTTGGAAATTTTAATTGGATTAGGTGGTTAGATAATGCATTACTTTAGCTACGCTTATCCATCGTGACAGTTATGACTAAACTCAAGAAAACACACTAGTCAAATGAGTTCAAGTCTTTTGCCACCTCACAACTATTCCCTTTCACAATTGTCTAGGTATTTTAGTTTTCATTTACTTTCTTTTAAATTAGACCCACCTTGCAAGAGTTTATTTCGAGGCAGATGCCAAAAACCAACTAGGATTATTACAGGATAGGTACATCCGTTATGCTGAAATATAACTATTTCAGCATCCTGTATGTACCCATCCCCTAATATGCCTAATAGGTATTTTCATCTATTTATCTTCTTACGTGATTACCAAGAGATCTAAGTACATTTCCACACCATGGTTGTTCTTAAAATACCTATTTCCATCCTTTACAATAATGCAAGACCAGAATCTTAAACTTTCAAATTTTGTTTGCATCCCATAATGAAGTTAAGTTCATCTTAGACAAATCAATTAATATTATCCCGCAGTATTACGTAGTAAAAACAACAACTCATTATTACAGTCTTTGTTTTCTAGAGTAGTTCATACTAACATATAATTATTATCTCGTATTAGACACTTAGGTCATTAAGGTTTATCTTTATGTTTAATCAAACTATCCATTGGTCTTGGTAATTCTTAGGAGCCCATACACTATTCTTAATTCCCTTTTTCACATACATTTGAAATTTCTTTCTAAATGAACGGTCCTAAAGCAAATGGGAAATTATAAGTCTCTTTATTCCTATTTAACATAACTTAAGAATACATGCATATTATGTCGTTGATGCAATCAATGGTTTATTAATCTTATTTATTTTCCCCCTCCAATTACTTAACATGCTTTAATAATCTATACTAAATTAAAATGATTATAAGAAATTTATGAATTTGTAGTTTCTCGTTCAAACCAAAGTAGGAAATACCTTATTAAATATTGCCCCAAAATACTGAGGATTTTTCTTAAGCTTAACCTTATTTCCACCAATTAATTAACCTTAACTATTTAATTTACACATCTTTTAAACCCCTTTCTAATTTTTATTTTTAAGAACGATAAATTTAATAATACTCATTTATATCTTTCTATTTTGTATTCTATAAAATAGAATTTACGTCTAACAAAAATATCGTTTATTATTCATATAAACTTAATAATGTCTTACGATATCCTTAATTTTAATAAAGTAGTTAGTTAATTTCTTAACTATGGAATTAATACACACTTTGAATATTTTGTTAACATTCATCGTCATCATTTAATGATCATTAATTAAATATAATATTTAATTAATGCTTCAACAATAAAGTTTAAGACTACCGAAGTCCAGAATATCATCATCCAATTCCAAACGAGATCTCAATATAATTGAAGTACTCATCTCTTTATTAAAATCATAGGATACATATGCCAAAATGGAGGAATATATATAACCGATACGGTAACTCTCACATAGTGAGGTTTGAATATTAACAATGGATCCAAGATCCCAACATTATAAACATTGATCAAAAGATACAAATTCCTTTTCACTTGATATCTAAAAGGTGAAATAAAGGTGTAAGTAAAAGGTGTAAGAGAATGCCAAGTGTCGGTATGGCGTTTCAAGGGTAAAAGTTGAAAATGGCCCATAAACTCCGCCCAAGAGGAAAAATTCGGCGATTTTGGCTCTTCCTTAAGTCCAAAGCCAAAGCCCGGGGAATCAAAAGGAGGAAAGGGCTTCAAAAAGATAAATTGTGGACCAAGTGTAGGCCCAAGAAAAGTTTTGTTCAATCTGGGCTAAAGTCCACGTGTCCCCCGATATCAAAAATAAAAAAGGGACCCATTTTTCAAGTTGTTTTCCCACCCTCCTGTATGGACCGATACAAACTTTGAAGGGGCATATCTTTCGACTCAGGGCTCAAAATATTGCAAATATGATGCCGTTGGAAAGATCTCGGCCTCACCCATGCCATGGAGGTTTGAAACTTTAATTTTGAGGAGGTTAGGTGAAGAAAAATGGAGGAAACATCTTTGGGCTTTCAATGTAGGATCTTCTTGCCTCAACAACCAGATCAGATTTGATCTATTTCATTGTTTCCTCTTCCTTCAGGCACTGAACCAAGGATTGATGCAGTAAAGATGGATTTGGGGAGATTTTTATCGAAGCATTAACAATAGTGGTTGAGTTTGACCTACTTTTCCCACTTCTCTCTCTCTTTCTTCTTTTAGTTGAATCTATAAATACGGGGGCAGGATTCATTGTAAAGGGTTGGACATTCTTTGTTTTGTAGGCTCCCTTCTCCTTCTAGCAAAGGGATTTGTGGGGTTCAGGCCTTCCATCAAAAATTGCATTACGTTTCTACCTCTTGGCTACTTTGTAATGGACTGTATCAATCTACAGAGCAATAAAACACGTATGTGATCGATTTTAGATCCTTTCTTGTCTCTTTTGCTTTCATCTAGTCTCCCATTATATATCTGGCTATCTGTGCTTGTTTATTGTATGCATTTTGTTGGTTTGTGTCTATTAGCAAAATAAGTGTTCATCATTCCTTTGGTGCATCACCTGGTAGTTTAGTCATTTCTTATTTCTTATACTCTTTTATCCTGTCTCCTTGGCAAAGTTTTAGATTAGGTATAGAGATAAATCCTCTGCAAATTTCTACGTATGCACCTAAATAGAGGAATAAGGAACCAACCTTTAATCTGGAGAGCTTTTCCATTTTGCAAGGTCCCACACCTTGGGAAAAGTTCAATGTTATGCAATCACACCAAATGAGTCTGCCTTAGAAAAGTAGACCTTAGAACTCATTTGGGGGTGTTGTGATTTCACACTAACAGTTTTGGCATGCCCGGTGGGACTAAGAAGTCTCCATCTTATTACAGTAGGGATTGATGTACACTTGTTGTGATTACGCTTTTAAGAAGCCTTAAAATTGTACATCTGTGACTCCAAAAGAAACAAATCTACTTGGTTTCAGCAGCCCAAGCTTGGGAGATTCATGAGAAAAACCCGGTCTAGAGCAAGGAAAGAAGGTATATTTGAATACTTGTGTCTATCCCCAGGCTAGAGAAAGGAGAGGAAGAAGAGTTCAGAGGTCTCCATCTCCACCAAGCAGAACCTTGTCAACACCTCCACTGCAAGGCCTTTCTTTCAGTCTGCAAGGATTCTTAGGCCAATCAGAATGGCACAACCAAATCCATATGTCAACTTCACCGGTAGTAGTCCACTCACCTTGAATGCACAAAACCCAAGTTCGATTGCAGCATTAAAGAGCATCCCATATTTCACTGGGGAAAATCAAACTTCTCTTGGTGACCATGTCCAAGATATTGCAAATGTTTGTACAATCCACGAGATCCATGAGATGGACATTGCAGTCAAGTTGCTCACCTCTTCATTCAAAGGGAAAGCTTCACAATGGTTCAGGAGTCTTGAAGCAGGCTCTATCCAAAACTGGAACCAGTTATGTGCATGGCTCTTCACAATCAGTTTGGGGAAAAGGTGATAACTTGTCTTTGTTGGAGCAACTAACAACAATCAAGAGAGCCCCAAACGAGTAGCTGATAGACTTCAACCTCATATTCCAGTGGACTGGGATAGGATTCCAACAGTAGTAAAGCCCACTAATGAAGGTGCCTTCTTATACTTTCTTAGGGCTTTAAATTCTGATATTTCTCTGATGATTCAGTCAATGGGGGGCACTACATTACCTGCAGCCTATAGCCTCTCCATAGGGGTTGAGAACCATTTGATTCAAGCTGGAAAAATCACTCCTAGGCCATCCATGCCTCTTGTACCCTAGTTAGGAAGCCCAGATACTAGCCAAGCACCTACATTAGCTCCTATACCCACCCCCAGAGTCAAAGCTCAGTTGAAGCTTCCACTTCATCATCTAATACCTCTAAAGAGTTTCAGGAAGTGATGAAGCAACTTTAGAACTTTGGGAATGAGCTAGTGACCATCAAAAGACAACAAGCTCAGAGTTCCAGGCCATACCAGCCCCAGGCTCAATATCAAGCTAGACCCCAGTATCAGCATAGAATAGGCCACCACCTCAGACTATAAATCAGAGCTAGAACCAAGGACAACCCCAAGTGCTTAGACCTTTTAGGCCGTATGATCCTAACATAACTTCAACATCAAGAGCATTGGTCCCAACACAAAACAATATGGCACAGGAATATGATTGGTGTTTTCCATGTGATCAACCACATAACCAATCAATGTGCTTTAATGGTGCTCTAAATCAAGCCTTGATGGTGCAAACCAGTATGGTGCCACAAGAACCTGGCCAAGAGGAAGATCAACAACAAGGAGCTCAACAAGGTGGCCCCCAAATGAGACTATGCTTGTCAATTGGTAGGCTGAAGACTTTTGTGGGATGAATCAGTCCCCTCCTCAAGGTGTGGCTGCCAACACACGGTCCAAAAGGAGAAATATTGGAGAGGGCCAACCACTAAACTCAGGTGACCCTCAACCTTCCATCACTCCACAAGGTCTTGGTGCTCCAAGTACAACTCCCAACATGTTGAACCAATCCAGACCACCTTCCAAACCCAGTCAAGCACCGGTTGTAACAACCCATGTGCAAGAAAAAAATGTGTCTAGGAAGGGGCAAAAAAGATAGCTCATTCAATATTATTGAGTAGATGAAAAGGACAAGTGTGAACATTTCACTATGGGAGTCACTGGCCATTCCAGGGCAGAGGGATCTGTTGCAGACTGCCATGCAAAATTGGTCAAGTTCAAATCACCCCCTAACCAGCAAGAGAGTGCTTGCTAATGCGGTTCAACTAGGGAGAAACCATGGAGAACAACAAGGTAAAAACCTGAGACCTCCTCCCTTCTATGTCTCATTGATTATTGGAGACAAATTGGTGCACAATTGTATGATTGATTAAGGGCTAGTAGTTCTGTGATGCCCAAACAAATAGCTGATCAGTTGGGTCTCCAATATGAGGTCATCTCTAGAGGAGTAGTCCAATTAGATGGGACAACAGTGACCACTATGGGAATCATCAAGGATCTGAGTCTCACTCTACACACTTTCCCTAATGTGACTATTTTGCAAAAATGTGTCAATCATAGACTTGCCACCACATTTTTCTTTGTGTCATCCAGGGACTTCACTGCCAAAATTGGAGGCTACCTATCTGCTGATTGGTCACATATGCTCTTTAGGACAAGGTATGGGGTGAAGGCCACAATCAGATCTGAACCTATTGCTGATTATCATATTGAATCCTATGTGCCTAGCCCGATCAATGCCAATTGCTCAACTTTTGATCAAGAAGACCTCCTAAGCACTTCTGAAGCAAAATACCAAGGTGGGATGTATCCCAGACTTGACTCTCGATGATTGGGCCAAAAAAATCCATGCTTTTGACCCCTATAGGAGATGGAAGAATCTGAGCTAGGTGTCTACTACCTACATGAAGAGAATCACCTCTTCCTGACCTAATCAAGCTAGAATACAAGGATGACAATGAGGTATGGCAAATTGTTCTTTGATGGCTCAAGGAGTAGACAAGGAGCTGGAGGAGGAGCCATGATTGTGTCCCCCAGAGGTATGAGATATTATTCAGCCTTCAGATTCTAGTTTTCTTGCTCAAATAACACTTTGTTGAATATGAGGCTTTAGTCCAAGGTCTTCATTGGGCAAGGAAGCTAGGAATCAAGAACTTGCAAGTATTCGGTGATAGTGAACTGGTTGCCAATCAAGTCAGAGGACTTAATGTTGTCAAAAATGACCTGCTCAAGAACTACAAGAGTAGGGTATGGGATCTCATGGAGGATTTTGAGGCCTTCAGTATTGTGTCCATACCTAGGAAGGAGAATGAAGTTCTGTTGATAGACTTGCGTAGTTGGAGGCAATGTTTGATGTGGTTGACAACATCAAAAGAGAAAAGAACAACCACATATCCATGTGGTTGTGAGGCCAATAGTGCCAGATAATAATACATGTTGGCAGGTGTTTGAGAATGATCAATAGATCATTAAATTTCTACAAGAAGAAGTTGAATTCTCAGCTATAAACCAAAGTAGACTAGAGCAGCAATACGGGAATCAGATAGTACAACTACATACAAACAAGCTTCCCAAAGGCTTAGTGACACTGGAATCTATTTTCAATCCTAATGATCAGTTTAGAAAAGAGAAGGCTAACATGCAGATCAAAGGAGAAGATTCAGAGTCAATCCCAGTTGGAGAAGACAAAACACTTCAAATTGGCAAAGTGGCCACCAAGCAAGAAAGGTATGAATTCATACAACTTTGCCAAGAATTTCTGATGTGTTTTCTTGGAGTTATGAAGACCTAAGAGGGTTCAATCCAAAGCTAGCACAACACACAATAGAACTAGATCCAGCTGCTCACTCAGCCCATCAGGTAGAAGTAGAGACCAGTCAACCCACATATTGAGCCTCTGATGAAGAAGGAGTTGAACAAGCTGATAGAGGCAAGCATCATATTTCCAATCAAACACTCAAGTTGGGTTGCAAATCTGGTCCCAGTCGGAAGAAAAATGGAGAAATCAGGTTGTGTGTTGACTTCAGGGATTTGAATAGAGCCTCCCTCAAAGATCACTACCCACTCCCTTCAATGGAGTAGATCTTGCAAGTAGTGTCTAGGTCAAAAAGGTTCTCCCTCCTAGATGGCTACTCAAGGTACAACCAGATCATGGTGAAAGAAGATGATCAATTCAAAACAACTTTCACTACCAAATGGGGCACCTATGCCTACAAGAAAATGCCATTTGGATTATCCAATGTTGAGCCACTTTTCAAGGGCAATGGATATGGCATTCAAGGGGCTGATCAACAAAATAGTGTTGATCTATCTGGATGACATTACAGTGTTTTCCAAGAATGCAGCAGACCACCTTTTCCATCTAAGGTAGGTGTTCCAATGATGCAGGAGTTTTGGGGTGTCATTGAACCCCAAAAATGCATATTCTTGGCCCATGAAGGCAAGCTTCTAGGCCATATCATATCAAAGGAAGGATTGGCAATTGACCGGAAAGAGTTCAAGCAATAAGAGCATTGCCATTGCCAAGTCACAAGAAGGCTCTTCAAAGCTTCTTGGGAAAAATCAATTTTGTCCGTGAGGTTTGTTCCAAACTTTGCTTTGCCCTTGTTAAGCCAATAACGTTGATGTTGAAGAAGAGCTTAACATTCAGGTGGACAGCTGAAGGAAAATAAGTTTTGAGGCTATCAAAGAAGCCATATCACAAGCCCCAACTCTTGTGAACCCAGATTTTCCAAAGACTTCATATTGTATGCCTTTGGTGGCAGCGACACAATTTCTACAATCTTGGTGCAGCAGAACAAAGAAAGTACATAAACAACCAATTGCTTTCTTCAGCCAGAGTCTGAAGATTATGAGGTGAGGTACTCCTTCATTGAGAAGCAAGTCCTGGTGGTAATCAGAGGATTGAAGAAGTTTAAGCATTTGGTTTCAAACAACAAAATCCAACTATTGGTCTCCCATGCGGGAGTTAAATAATTCCTTCTCAGCAAGGACTGAATGAAAAGCATGCAGGGATGGATCACTCATGTCATGGAATATGACATTGAGATCAAGGTCACCAAGCTGGTCCATGGGAAGGGGTTGTGTGAACAACTAGCCTCAAGTCAACAAGATGAAACAAATCGTGAAAAGGAGGTTGTTCTTGTTCTACAAGATGATCAAGAAGGGAGAGATGATGTACCTGCTCCTTGTTGGACCCAAGACATGGTGCACTTCCTTGAATAGGCATGTGTCCTCATGGGATGAGTAAAGCAAAAAGGAGACATTTTAGGTTACAGGCCATCCCATATGTTCTTATTGATGGTGTCTTGTTCAAAAGAGACATCAATGGCATTCTGTTGAGATGCATTGAGGGCAGATCAAGTGGAGAGAGTGCTACAAGAATTCCATGTTGAAGCAGCTTGGAGGCCATTTTTCTCCAAGAGTGACAACACTCAAAATCATGAAAGTAGGATATTATTGGCCCAGAGTGTTTAGTGACTACTACACATGGATCAAAAGGTGCAAGAATTGTGCATTCTTCAAAGGCAAGGAAAGGCTAGCAACACTTCCATTGCACCCAATCTCAGTCGACCAACCTTTCATGTAATGGGGATTGGACTTCATTGGAGTCATCAATCCAAACTCAAGCCAAGGTCACAAATGGATCCTGACAGTGACAGATTATTTCACCAAATGGACCGAGGCAGTGGCACTCAAGGAAGCAAATGAGTCTAGTATCCTAGATTTCTATGAAGGGATAGTGACCAGATTTGGAGTGCCAGCCACCATCATATCAGACAATGCATTAGCATTCATAGGTTCCAAGATCACAGGATGGGCTGTTAAGAATGGGACTTATTTGAGTACTTCATCAAACTATTACCCTCAAGGTAATGGCCAGGTTGAGTCCACAAACAAGAAACCTGCTAAAGATCATCAAAAGAACTCTTGATGAGAATCAGAGGACCTGGCACACAAAGCTCAAAACGGCCTTATGGGCTGATAGAATAACACCCAAGAGATCTACAGGCAGCTCTCCATTCAAGCTTGTCTATGGGAAAGAGGCAGTGTTGCCTATATCACTTGAGTTTCCAGCATTGGAGCTCATGAAGCAACTAGAGATGTCTGAATTTGGACCAATGGAGGCCAGGTATGCGGAGCTGATAGAATTAGAAGAAACCAGAGAGCATGCTCTCCAAGCAATAGAGAAGAATCAAGCTTCAATCAAGAAATGCTTTGACAAGAAGACAAAAGCAAGGACCTTCTAGGAAGGAGACCTGGTTTTGAAATGGGATGCAGATCGAGAAAAACCAGGAAGGCATTCCAAATTTGACGCCATCTGGAGTGGCCCCTATATGATCACAAGATGCAAAAGTAGCAATGCTTTCCAATTGTCTACATTGGAGGGTGAAGAGTTGTAGATTCTAGTAAATGGGATCTATCTTAAACACTGCTACTAAAAGGGGAGTTCTCACCATGTACATATTAGTTTAGTTTTCTCTTTCCTCTAAGTGCTTATGCACATTGTCTTGTTGTAGTGTAGATTGCTTTTCTCCTAAGTGCTTTGCACTCTGCATGTTCCATTTGGAGCATGTATGATTTCAAATTTTGTATATAGTGTGGTGTTGTTTTGTTGCTCTCATGTAGTGTTTTCGGACTTGGAAACCCATTTGGTCAAACAATTTTCTAGTTTCGAAACCTTCTAATGGGTTTCCAGCGGCTTATGAAAATTGGAGTCAGTTTCAAAGTTTTGATCGGAGAGTAGAATCATATCACTCATGACTCCATGCCCAATGGATATGACAAGGCAATTGGTCTTTTCATCTAGCAGGTAGATACCCCTGTGAGTCACCAAATTGTTATCCATATTTCACCCCGTGCCAAATATTGGATCAACCACGATCCCATATAGAGGAAACAAAGTCAAAAGGTGGACAAAAAAGGGCTTCAAAATTGGCTAAGTATAAAGGTGTAAGCGAAGAATGCCAAGTGTCAGTATGGCGTTGATTCAAGGGTGAATAGAGAAAAGGTTTCTAAAGGTGTCCCGGAAAAGTTGCAAAAAAAGCTTCTTTGCCCTTGTTATCTCAAAAGGGGTAAATAAAAGTTGCAAAATGGCCCAACTCTGCCCAAGGAAAAAGTCAGCATTTGGGCCCGAGTCAAAGCCAAAGGGGAATCGAAGGAAAGGGAAAAAGATAAATTACGGACCCGTAGGCCCGATTTTGTTCCAATCTGGCTGCCACGTGTCCCATATCAAAAGGGACCCATTTTTCAAGTTGTTTTCCCACCCTCCTGTATGGACCCGATACAAACTTTGAAGGGGCATATCTTTCGACTCGGGCTCAAAATATTGCAAATCTAATGTCGTTGGAAAGATCTCGGCCTCACCCATGCCATGGAGGTCTGAAACTTTAATTTTGAGGAGGTTAGGTGAAGAAAAATGGAGAAACATCTTTGAGGCTTTTCAATACGGGATCTTCTTGCCTCAACAACCAGATCATATTTGATCTGTTTCACCGTTTCCTCTTCCTTCAAGGCGCCAAACCAAGGATTGATGCAGTAAAGATGGATTTGGGGGAGATTTTTATCGAAGCATTATTGCGGTGGTGGTTGAGTTTCAACCTACTTTTCCTTCTCTCTCTCTCTTTCTTCTCTCTGATTGAATCTATAAATATGGGGCAGGATTCATTGTAAAGGGTTGGACATTCTTTGTTTTGTAGGCTCCCTTCTCCTTCTAGCAAAGGGATTTGTGGGGTTCAAGCCTTCTATCAAAATTACATTACGTTTCTGCCTCTTGGCTACTTTGTAATGGATTGTATCAATCTACAGAGCAATAAAACACGTCTATGATCGATTTTAGATCCTTTCTTGTCTCTTTTGCTTTCATCTGGTCTCCCATTATATATCTAGCTATTTGTGCTTGTTTATTGTATGCATTTTGTTGGTTTGTGTCTATTAGCAAAATAAGTGTTCATCATCATTTATCACATCCCAAGTGAGTTTGCCACTAACTTTAGTGGTGTTTTGATTATGCACTATGATTTTGGCAGAACTAAGAAGTCTCGAGCAAAAATCAAACTAGAATAGAAAAAAATGATTTGAGTTTCCAAGAATCAAATTAGAATAGAAAAAATCATTTTGGGTTTCCAGAAATCAACCTCTTTTAGCAAAAATCAATTTAAGTGTATACAAAATGATTTGAGTTTCAGAATCAAAAATCGAAAAATCATTTTTGGGTATACTCTTCTGCAAAAATGATTTGCTTCAACACAAATCGATTTGGGAGAAGCAAAACCCATTTTAATAACCAAAACTTCCAACATAAACATTAGATAAAATACCCATTTGGGTTTTTGGAGTTTCATAAAAATCTACCTAGAATTTGCCAAGAAAACAACATGCATGCAAAATTCCCAATTTATTAAATAAGTAATAGAGAATGGAAGGAACATTCATGCCTAGATTCCTGAAAAACCCTAGTACTTCCATAGTGAACTCCCTACATATTGGCTTTGCAAAACTTTCTTTACCTGGCTCCAAAGAAATCGAACTCTTCACCCTTCTTTTCTAAAAATCATCTCCTTTAAATAATAAACCGGAGTGCATTTTTCATTTCCAAATTTTATAAAACAATTCATCCAAAAACTTTGTAGGGAAGTAAAGGAGTAATGAACAACAATCACTCAAAAAATAATATTGAAAACTTAACTTTGCTCTCCCACCCTTCACCCAAAAATTTTGGGACTTTCAAGAGAGAGAGAGAGAGAGTATTAATTACAATTTAATAACTAGTACCAGATCAAGTTCCATGTATGCCTCCAACTTGCATGGGCATGTCTCTATTTTAGTAAGGTCAAAAGGTCCTCAACCATAATCATTATTTTTATTATTATTCTTATTATTATTGACTAACAAAGCAAAATCATTCTCCAAATAATTACAAAGCAACATGATTAGATATGACCCCAAGAAAATTATTCCAACCAATTATTCCGACCAAGATAATTATGTCATGTGGTTTTTGTATACCTTCTTAGCTTCTATGCTAAATGGTATTCTCTAAGCCCAAGGATTCTCATAAAACAGGATAATTGAAAACAAATGCAATTACCATTTATCAACCAGTAGCGATGGTTGTTACGAATTGAAAATGGCCAAATCAATTATTATAGTCTAACAATTATGTACTTGAAAAACAATTAACTAAAAGACTCATTAACATTTAAGAACTATAACATTGTCGGTCAAAGTCTAATCCTATTTAGTCATGATCATCAAAGTGGGTGCGGGATCATTCATTCACCAAAGGTGTCATGCCTCGGGACGAAGTTGTGGGTCATAACACGGCTGACCAAATGGACCCGTACACACTATGGTGCTCCTGTCTAAACCTGTTTAGACTTGAACATAGCTATTTTATCTTTTCAAGAGCTTAGGGATGTTACAAGTTTAACCAAGTTCGTCGTTGACCCAGCACTCTGTTGCATCACCTATTCTACCATTCATATCTACCATCATCTTGTCTGTCTGCTTCCAAAATCATATCCTTCTAAGATTTGTTATTTTTTCATTCTTTTAGTCCAAGTCCATCCATTGTTTTCTTCATCCCGAATCATATTTCCAACCCATTTCCTTGGATCTCCATTCCCTTACATCCTTTCTATTTCTTTAGTTTCGGTATCATTTACAAGTTGATATCGACATCATCAGAGCTTCACTCTTTCGGATCTCGTGCACAAAGCCCTCGATCCACATTTTATTTGTTGTTCTTATCCATGTGTTCATGTCTCCATCGACCGACCCTCTACAACCTAGGTCGTCCGTTGACCCATCTAGGTTTATTTTGTTTTATATCAATCTAGATCAGATTTGTATGTGCCTTACATTTCTACATTTTCAGTTTCTATGTGCCTTATATTATGCATATTATCTTGTTCATTATCATTTCTTTTATCATATCTTATCTATACAGGGGGTTGACATCTGCTAAGGAAGTTAACGATTCTTAGAATTGACTTCATCTGCAGCCCCCATCTACCATCTAATCCATTTTCTTTTTATTCATCCTTGTTGTGCAGTGTTCGTCAAGTTTGCATAGGTGGGGTCATCTATTGTGCACCCATCTATTTGCATCTATCATACACCAAGGTACCTTAAACCCTTGCATTTTTGGAGTTGTTTGGATTTCTTTAGTATCTACTTCAATAATATGAACAGGAAAGAGAAAATCGATCAACATTCATCACGCCAGTGGACCACCCTTTTAGGTTAGTCTTTTGCATTTCTTATCATTTTCTATATTTCTTTCATCTTCCACTAACATTACAGGTAGAGGCTTTTTTTTTTGTTCATGTTGGGATTTTGGATTACTTTTCACTTGCTTTGAAGATTAGATAAAAAAAAGCGTTCTACATGTATTCTTCTTTTTATCTTATTTTCTCTTTTTGCATCGCATTTTCCCTTTCTTATGTGTTTGTCCTCTTCGAAATTTCACATTTGGATTTAGCTTAAATGAAATTTTTGCATCCTTGCTTGTTCATCTAGCCAATACGGGGTTTAATCACTGCATTTAACATTCTATCACACACAACAAAACTCACAAATATGTTTACACATCAAAACAATCCCCTATCAAGTGGACCTAATTGGGATTTGATCACCTAATAGGAAGTCACCATAGTGTTCGACCATGTTATAAATTCCGTGAGACTTGGGCCTTGCATACCTTCAGGTATATCAAGGAATGGCCATCAAAACTACCCGAAACCACCCTTATACCTGTCATTTCTTAGGCACCTTCTTTATCCACCTTTTCCTTTTTACATCTTTTAATTAATCATGATGATTAAAAAATTATTGTTTGATTTGTTTTCCAAATGCAGATCTTTTCCCATTTTAGGCCTATTAATACCCCTTTTCAAGACAAAACAACACAACAATCCAACCCATCTAATGATATTTCTTTCTCCGGCTATATTCTATAAAAAGTTCCAACCTTGAGACCTTACCTTGGATCTCCTAACCTTGTGCTCCTATGACCTTTCAACATATCCTATCTCTCATCATCTTATTTCCCCTCGACCGTTACAGCACCATCTCTAACTCCTTTAGAAATTCTTAGGACTCCTTCGAGCCCCATTTATCAATTCATATTTCATAGATCTCATGTGACCTCTCAATCATGTCAATCCACTCAATTAGTGGATCTTATTCCACAACCTCATATAAACACTATCCCCAATTCATCTATTACCGTCACTAGTGTTCCTATCCAACCATCTCAATCTCCTAACACTTACTTTCTCACTCATCATACCCCTTAACGATCGAATATCCTTGCCTCATAACAATCCCAATCAACTATCACCTCACATTCATATCTCTCAACAATAATCATTATCACAACCTATCCCATCCTGTCACATTCCTATTTTCCAAGATCAAGCACTCTCCTAACTAACTCAATCTCCACACCTTAATTATATCCCCTCTTATCAAACATTCCCTTCAACCTTAACATACCCCAAACCTCTTTACATCCTTATTCATCCACTTCTCATGTTGTACACCACAACCATCTACCTCATACGTGGTTCCTTCACACGAAAATTTTAGACCATATCCAAATTATACCCCTTGGGGAATTTACAGCTCTATATTCAATAAACTAATGGTGGTGCATCTCATCCCACTTCCTCTCATCCAAATTATTGACAACTCGCACCCCAAACCCACTTGGTATCATGAGAGTCACTATTGTAAATATCATCGAGTCATGGGTCTGCATCGACACTAATATTTTCCTCCAAAATTTCTATTTCATTAATGTATGTATTAGGAATAGGATGTTGTTAAGTGTAATTAGTAGTAGCATCTGATAGAAGCTAACGGCACCGTCAGTACGGTGCCGCCAATAATGTGGAGTACGGTAACAGTCAAAGTACAATAGGAATGTTGTAAAAAGTAAATATTTGTCGTAAGTGGTCCTGTAATGTTAAAATGTCAAAGTTTGGGTAATTAGAGAAGTAGGGTCTACATGATTAGGAATTAGAAATATTATATTGGTAATAAGGACAAGGAGTGAGGTCATAAATATTTTGTGTATTTTATTTGTAAAAAGTCTAAAAATGTGGAACCCATGTAAAATGATAAGGTTTATCTTATCTTAACGAGATAAGCTTACATGTACAAATAAGAGTTAAGGTATGGAATATGATTCGTCGAGTGGATTTCTTATCCTATCTTAGAGATAGGATGGATAAGCCCTGGAATTTCTATAAATAGAGGCCACCCCCTCATTTAGCATAGAAAGAAGTAGTGAGAAATATTGTAGGAAGTGTGCGAAGAAAGCCATCGATTAAAGGTGTGTTGAAGAAACCATCAAGAGGTGTAATTGTAAAGTTTCTCCCATAGTCTTGTTGAAGTATCTCATGGGTGAGATTGAATGATTTCATGTTAATATTATAATTTATTTTGATATTTCAGATTTGTCGTCATTCTGTCTTATCATAGTTAATGGTATTCTTGTGTTCCGTTGTTGTTTTGCTTCCAGATTACATCCACCAAACTAAAGTCTCATTGCATTAGTAAATAATCATAGCACAAGAGAGTTCCTGAAGAATTATCATAGTGCTTGGATTGGTGATGACATTTTGGTTCCGTTCTTGGGACCATTCCTCGTTGGTGGATTTTCTCGGAGAGATATTCCCACTTAGGCAAAAATTAATCGGAGGGTAACCTTATTTTTACTGTGCGTAGTAGTTCTATGGTAAAGTCATTTTTACCGTGAATAGTAGTTACCATGTTAAAGTCATTTTTGCCATGAATAGTAGTTACCTGGTAAAGTCCTTTTCTTTGGGAATAGTAATTACCGCAGATAAAGTCACTTTTACCATGAATAGTATTTACCGCAAAGAATAACTTCACTTTTTACCGTGAATAGTGTTTACCACAAGAAAGTCGGTTTTACCGTAGTAAGTCAAGTTTTACCATAGTTTATCATGGTCATTTCTATTTTACTTGTAGAAAGGTGTAAAGTCACTTTCTAGTATAGTGATTCCAATTATTTGTGCACATAAGTCTTGTTAATTGTACTTGTGGGTTGGTATTTCACTATGGTTACTTTTGAAAATGGGAAAGATTCTGTTTTTTCAGCTCAATCTAATGAAGATGCTTCTTCTTTCATTCAAGAGTTTAAACGATCTTGTATTTGTAATGGCCTTATAAGAAGGGAACAATGGATTGAATTTTTCCTACCTTTTTGGATGGTTCAAAGACTTAGGTGGTTTGAAACACTAGGTGATAATGTGAAAAATTCATGGGATTTATTAACCGAAAGTTTTCTTGAAGAATTTGGTGAACAACAGAAATATGCAGATCTCATGATCGAGATCACAAAGCTATCCCAAGGAGAGAAGGAGAAGATAAGGGATTATCATGCTCGTGTTCTAGAGCTAAGGAGGAAGCTCGATGCCCGATCCTAAGGAAGGACTAGCGGATGGGTTGATGAATGGCGTGGATAATCTCCTCTCTGTAAGCACTTCATTCTTGGGATGAAGCCGAGATCAGACAACAAGTGAAGTATGACCGCCCAGCTACCATTGAACAAGCAAAGGAGATTGCAAGAAGGCAAGAAGAAAGCATGGAAGAGGAGCCCAAAGAAATTGTTGCTAAAGTAGAGCCTACACCAGCACCTTTGGTCCTGAATCCACAACCACTCCCGGTGAGCACAAATATTTCTCCTAATACATCTACTGAGTATGAAGATCTGCTCAAAAAGATGGGTCAGTTAACTATTAATCTTCTTCAAGGAAAGGAATTTAGTTCTCAGGGAGGAGATAGAGGTCCAAAAAGAAATATTTCTGAAGTTGTTTGTTATGGTTGTTATAAAAAGGGTCATTATAAGTATAATTGTCCAGATAGAGCTTCTACATCTGGTAAGGGAGATAATGATAAAGGAAAAGCACCTGTGAATTCTTTTGATGTAGTAGATAAGAGCAGAAATAATGAAGTAGATGTGTTTGTAACAAAAAGAAAGAAAGAAAAAGATAATCAAGATGGAAATGATCCTAAGAAGATGAAAGAAGAAACTAGTAAGAAACATAGGAGAAGAAAGTTGGGTGTGCAGGATTTTCTGATTTCACAGGGGCAAGGACCATACTCCATCTTGGAAGATCTATCCAAAAGGCCTGCAAATATTACATATGGTCAACTCTTGGCTATGTCTTCTGAGAAGAGGTGGGAGTTGCGAGGTGGACTCAATGCTCGAAGAAGGAAGGAGGTTGAGGTCCCTGTTTTGGAGGCAGAGGCAGATCCCTATGCTCCACAAGCTGAGGTATTATGTAATGGTATTTCAATTCATGATGTCTTAGTTGATGGAGGTGCTGCAGTTAATGTAATGACCGAGTCTGTAATGAATATGTTGGGTTTAAAAATTGATCGCCCTTCAACACTTATGTTAAGGTCATTAAATAAGGGAAAAACTAAACCAGAAGGTGTAGTTTCAAATGTGGCAATATCTGTTATGGGTGTTGTATGTGTGGTAGACTTTCGGGTGATGAAAAATGGTACTGTTGTGTGTACCCAATCTTTGTTGGGAAGACCATGGCTAAGGAGAGTTCATGCAAGAAACTACTGGGAATGAAGGTTTCATGACACTTGGACGTGGTAGAGAGGGTGAAGATAAACGTGATCCTCGACATCATAAAGTAGAACCAATGGATTCAAGTGATGAAACCGATGATTGGACATCCTCTCGATTACTCTAGTACCAAGTGAAGTGGACACTTGAAGATGAAGAAAGCAAGGTGGATGTTTCAGTCATGGATATCCCGCCATTCACACCAACTCATGACCCCATAAAATTATCTCAAGAAGAAGTTGATGATCGTCTCCAACAAATAAAGATTGGTGATCTTTGTGATGGAGAGTGAGAAGGAATCCTACCTCCGGCTCTTTCAAGGTACATACACCTATTCACTTTTGATTACAAGGAACTCCGTCAAGTAAGTTGGGTAGAACATTGTATTGAGCTGGTAGATGGTGCTTAAGCCTATAAAGCAAATGCCATATAGAATGAATCCTAATTTTTCAAGACTAGCAAAAGAAGAAATAGATAAGTTGCTTGATGCGGGATTCATATTTCTTTGTGGAGAATTTAGAATGGTTTTCTCCCATTGTGATCTCAATAAAAAAGAATGGGAAGCTACGCATTTGTGTTGATTACAGGAAGCTCAATAAGGCAACAAAGAAGGATCATTACCCTCTTCCATTTTCGGATCAGATCTTGGACGGCCAAGTAGGCGGCAGAGTGCTATAGTTTCTTTGATGGATATAGCGGCTACTGACCAAGTTCGTATAGCAGAAAAGATCAGTGAAGACCACATTCACCACTCCTTGGGAACGTTTGCTTATAGAGTTATGCCTTTTGGGTTGTGTAATGCTCCAAAGAACATTCCAAAGATTTGATGAATAGGGTGTTCGAACCCTACATTGGGACCTTCATTAGAGTATTTCGGATGATTTTTACATCTATGGGAGCAAGTTGGACCCCTGCACTTTGATGGAGACAGCATTTCAAAGGTTAGATGAAGCACAAGCCTCACTAAACCCTACAAAGTGTGTCTTTGGATGTTCTAAAGGTGTTTTGTTAGGGCATGTTGTATCCAGAGATGGTATTGGTACTGATCCTGATAAAGTTTCAAAAATCAAAGATTTACCATTTCCTATGAATAGAAGTAAGTTGAGATCATTTTTAGGCCATGTGGGTTACTATAGAAGGTTCATCAAGAATTTCTCAAAGATTGCACAGCCACTAACCCAGTTCTTGAAGAAGGATGTTGCTTATGAACCAGGAAACAAGGCGCATGAAGCTTTTGGACAACTGAAGGAAGCCCTGGTGTCTTCACCTGTTTTGAAGAATCCAGATTGGAGCAAGCCATTCATTGTGTACACTGATGCCTCAGATGCAGCACTAGGTAGTACTTTGAGCCAAAAGGATGAAAATGGGAATGAACATCCAATTTACTTTGGGAGCAGATAAAATGAAAGCGTCTTGAGGTAAACTATACTCAGAATCGAAAAGAGGCTCGCTATCATTTTTGCTTTGTAAAGAAGTTTAGAAATTACTTGCTAGGGCAGAAATTTATAGTTGTAGACGGATCATCGCTCAAATATATTGTCAATAAGCCTAACCCATCGGGAGGATAGCAAGATGGATAATTTTGCTACAAGAATTTGAATTTGATATTATAGATAGGCCGGAAAGAAGCATGTCAATGCAGATGCACTCTCTCGAGCCTATGATGGTTTACGATCATCTTGTGATGATGATGATTTTCCCAATGCAAAGATTGTTCTCCTTGACACAATCCCTAGTGAATACATAGATATTTGGAATTATCGGAATGAATTCAAGTTTCTGATGGTGCCAATGCAAAGACTAAGAGAAAGATTAATCAAGCCACCATCCATATTCTATTCTCGCATGGAGCATTATTTCGAATAGGCCCGATGGACGATCAAGAGGGCGGTTGCACGTGATCAAGGAAAGGAGTTGCTAGAAGAATTCCACAATGGTACATGTGGAGGGCACTTCTCTGACAACTTACAAAGAAGGATCTTGGATGCGAGTTATCACCGCCCCTCTTTTAAAGATTGTTATAATTATTGTAAGACATGTGATATTTGTCAAACACATGGTAACCGTAAGACTTCATCAGCTCCATTATGTCCTATTCTTCCCCTTGGTCCCTTTGAAAAATGGGGAATAGACATTGTAGGTCCACTTCCAACTACATCACATCAAAATAAGTATATTGTAGTTGCCACAGATTATTTAACCAAGTGGGTTGAAGCTAGGCCATTGAAAACAACTTCCATGGATGAAGTGGCAAGGTTCATATATGAACGCATTGTCACCAGATTTGGTTGTCCATTAGAAATTGTAACAGATCAAGGAAGCCACTTCATTAATGAGGTGGTAGAAGCCCTAGTCAATAATTTTTCTATCAAGCACGTGAAGGAAACAACATACAAGCCAAGCACAAATGGACAGTGGAGCGAACAAATTTTGTCTTTGTGTCAAATTCTAGCAAAAGATGCAAATTTGCAGTACATAAATGGGATAAAAGGATTCATGCAGCATTGTGGGCATATAGGGCAACATCAAAGTCAGCAACATGATACTCCCCATTTCAATTGGCCTATGGCATTGATCCAGCTTCTTCCTATTGATTTTGATATTCCCACCGTGAGAGTTATGAAAAATGAAAGGATGGATGAAAGTGATTCAAAAAAAGAAAGGTTGGTACATCTTCATTTCTGCTAGAGGAAATGATGGAAATAGCAAATGATACAAGCCATAAGAAGAAAATGAAGTAGAAGGAATACTTTGATCAAAAGATCCGATGGTCTCCATTTCATGTGAATGACTTGGTCCTAGTATATGATTCCGATACAAAAAAAGAAGACAGAGAAAATTTCTTCCAAAGTGGATGGGGCCCTACAAAATAAGCATCCAGTGCATGAAAATGGCACGCACTGACCGGAGGAATTGGATGGCACTCCCATTACGAAATGGGTCAACCACGACAAGTTGAAGATTTTCCAAGCACCGGAATAGTCTACTCAGGGACGGAGTAGAAGCTAGAAGGGGAAGATGTCGACACTAAAATTTTCCTCCAAAATTTCTATTTCATTAATGTATGTATTAGGAATAGGATGTTGTTAAGTGTAATTAGTAGTAGCGTCCCAATAGAAGATAACGGCAATCATTAGTACGGTGCAATGCCGCCAATAATGTGGAGTACGGTAATAATCAAAGTACAATAGGAATGTTGTAAAAAGTAAATATTTGTCGTAAGTGGTCCTGGTAATGTTAAAATGTCAAAGTTTGGGTAATTAGAGAAGTAGGGTCTACATGATTAGGAATTAGAAATATTATATTGGTAATAAGGACAAGGAGTGAGGTCATAAATATTTTGTGTATTTTATTTGTAAAAAGTCTAAAAATGTGGAACCCATGTAAAATGATAAGGTTTATCTTATCTTAACGGTATAAGCTTACATGTACGATAAGAGTTAAGGTATGGAATATGATTCGTCGAGTAGATTTCTTATCCTATCTTAGAGATAGGATGGATAAGCCTGAAGTTCTATAAATAGAGAGGCCACCCCCTCATTTAGCATAGAAAGAAGTAGTGAGAAATATTGTAGGAAGTGTGCGAAGGAAGTCATCGATTAAAGGTGTGTTGAAGAAGCCATCAAGAGGTGTAATTGTAAAGTTTCTCCCATAGTCTTGTTGAAGTATCTCATGGGTGAGATTGTAACAGTTTCATGTCAATATTATAATTTATTTTGATATTTCATATTTGTCGTCATTCTGTCTTATCATAGTCAATGGTATTCTTGTGTTCCGTTGTTGTTTTGCTTCTAGATTACATCCACCAAACTAAAGTCTGTGCATTAGTAAATAATCATAGCACGAGGAGTTCCCGGTGAAGAGTTATCATGGTGCCGGATTGGTGATGACAGGTCACAACATCGAAAAGTGTCGTTCTTTTAAAGGTCACGTTCAACAACTCATAAATTAGGGGAACCTCAAAATATACAATTTTTTCTCATCTCTTAGCCAACCCTTGACATCTTTAAACACCAATTTCCTAATCCACCATCAAAAACAATTTCCACCTTCCACATCTTACAAATTTAACCCTTATGCAATCAACACTATACATCAAACACCTCCATCCATACCTATCTCATCTACCCCTACCTTAGACATTATTCCTACAACTTCTTCAATAGCTACCCCCACATCTACATCAACCATATCCATGACTACCACACCTATCGCATTAACTTTTACCACTTGTTCTACATCTAAATCTATTCCTACCTTTACCACATCCACCTCAACTTTGACTATACCTACTACTTCATCCACATATATCATGCCCTAATCTATCATATCTAACCCCTTATCCACATCTACATCAGTCATATCTACCACTACATGATTTACATCCCTAAATGCCCCAATTATACGCACCTCCTTATCAATCCCAGCTACATCTATATCCACCACATCAAAAATTCACTTACATATACTTTGACATCTTCATCACACATACCTACATCTTTTATCGTGGCCATATCACCTATTTTATCCCAATCTTCTAAACATGATCCTTCAACATCTACCATTTCTACACCTGCACCCACACTAATTACATCTTCTTGATTTACAAACATATCTATGATACCCCTTAAAACATTTATAAAACAAGCACCACCACCTAAAACAACTATGAACAAATTTCGTGCCCCCTCTACAAATCCAATTGTTTCCACATTAACCAATCAAAAATATACACAATCCACATCTCGCATAGACATCATTAACCACATCATTCAAACACCACTAGCCACCCCTACGACGCAATATGTAGACCCTCCAAATTGAGATTATTGTCATCCCTACCAAGGGTAAACCTTCTCAATCAAAACCTAAGACTCTTGACATGCATCCCCAAAATCTCTCATGCATCCCCATAAAAGCTATATCTTACCCCTTTACCTAATATTAATCAATCCAAAGCCACACCATCTATCCTAGGAATGCTCCCATTTATCTTAGGGTCAAGCCCTTCATCTAAGAGATCTCCGATTGATCACTCCAAAACAAAACATTCTAACCATCCTCTCAAATATGGTCTTTCTTCTAATGCATATAATTTACCCTTATAATCTACATCCACCCCTTCTCCCAAAACAAAAATCTTCTACCAAGCCTCACAAAAGGAACCTTCCCTTCACTACTTCTATTGGATATTACACAGAGGTCCTTAAACATTTAATCCAAACATCCGTAATCACACTCCCTCCCATTAAATCCTTTAATTCTCATAGAAAGAAACCATCGTGGTTTGACTATAACCGTATTTTCGCTTACCATCGCACCCTAGGTCACAACACTTTGAGCATTATAAGTCCCTTTAAACTATTTTCTACAATCTTATTAAGAGAGATGACTTTCTCGTCTGGGGGCATCCTTCTCCATCTACCATTTTATCCATAGCTAACCCACTTCATATTTCTACATCCTCATCCAACCAGTTATTAAAGCATCCTCACTTAGCCTTTATCATCTCTTCTTCACATATTACTCCTCCCAAGGAGGGTCCTCCCTTGTTCATCGATATTTTTTTATTGATAATCACCCCTATGATCCCCAACGATCTAGCCAATCCAAATCCAAAGTGGTCATCAACATTCCTCCTAAAAATCCCATCCAATCTCCTCTAAAATCCATTAGCTCATCTACATCTAAGTTTCCTAATGTGAGGTAGCATCTCTCGTTGGGAGACTACCCATCCCTCACTTATAGTCCTCTCACACCTTTTTCCTCATCCATGTATCCTAAGCGCATCCATTCATCCTCCTATCCATTGAGAAACTTCTTGGATGTTGGGGACTTCACTTTAGGGTCAGTGTACCTTCGTACTAATTCCTTTCCTCTTCATCCTTGACATTGTCTTTTTTATCTCATCTAATCTTATCATAGCCATCTCATTCGATCTTATCCAATTTATTATCTCATCTTAGCCAACCAACTTGTCTATCATCTTGTCACATCCTAATTCCACCTCTCTGTGGCCATTATTTGTACTTCTCTTAGGGGAACCATATTCTCATCAAAGTCCACCTTTATGGCCATAATAGTGCCTCTCTTGGGGCACTATATTCTCATCAAAGTCCACTTTTGTGGCCATATTTTTGCTTCTCTTGGGGCACCATTTTCTCATCTTAAGTCTATGTTTGTGGCCATTTTTCATCTCACCGGGATGCATACTATTTTCCTCACTTCCTCACTCTTGGTGGGATTCACATACGTTTAATCTCCTTTTATCATCCAATCTTATCATATCTATCACCTCATCCCAAGTCCACCTTTGTGGCCATATTTTTGCCATAGACGTATATTTTCTTTTCTTCCTCACTTTTGGAGGGGGCACATATATTTGTATATTCTATTATCCTACCCATCCGTATCTATCACCTCGTCTAAATTCCACCTTTGTGGCCATATTTGTGCCTCCCTTTGAGGATCATTTTCTCTCATCCCAAGTCCACATTTATCACCATATTTATGCCTCTTTTAAGGCACCATATTTTCATCCTAAGTCCACCTTTTTGGCCATGTCTCGTGCCCTTCTCAGGGAACCATATTTCATCTTAATCTCACTTTAGTTTCCATATTTTCATCTTGGTACGGTGCATATTTTCGCTTCCTCAAGGGAAGCACATATTTTTTATCTTCCAATCATTTATCTCATCACATCCCATCTTTTGTAAGTTGTCACCCTATCCTATCACAACTTTAATGTTGGCGGCCTCTTTCATAGAGAAAATCAAAACATTACTACTCTAGAAAGGATCCAACATTGAAATTTTACCCCTCAATTGGATTGTACCATACATTATCACACATAAATATGGGTCATGAGCCTATCATTTGGCCTCCCTTGATGGTAAACCAAAAGTGGAACCATTAACGCATTACAGTTGTGACCATTCTATTGTTGGCATTTCTACTAATGAGCACTTATTCATATCCTAAGATCATCCCTCCATATTAACCTCTTTCATATATCATCATAATGATTCAGAATTATGTGGTCTATCGTCACTTTCCTAGATATGACCTTAAATATGGGAACCATGGCTCTACTCATAGAAGTTTCCTTATGGATAGGTTTTCCCTCCTTGGTGAGAACTCCATGATCATTACATCCATCACCCTCTTATTTACCTATTGGAACCACGCTAATGGTCCACAAGCGTCTCTTGTACATTCATTGTCCCCTTCTAGGTGGTCTACCTAGCTATTCCCATCTCTGCCCCATGTCAAAAGTAAAAGTTCATGGATGTTCATCAAAGTTCAAATTCGTCAAAAATAGATTGTTCCCTCGAAGGATAGCTATTCATGTTTTTAAAAATAGAAATCAAATAAATAGACTGATCCCTCGAAGGATGGCTATCATATATATCATTCTTGCCATATATATCATATATGTATAAAGTAGACCATACCCTCGATGGATAGCTACTCTTTTGTATTATGGCATCGAAGGCTTCCCGCATTGATCATCTTTCTTATAGTAAACTTCCCACATTAATCAATTTGATTTCTTTCCCTACCCATAACTAAGGCGTGTGACCCAAAGAAATACACTTATGGAGAACCCTCTTTCCAAGTACAAGTTACATCTAAACCCCTTTATCATGTCAACATTTGGTTTATGAGATCACTCATCCATATTTCCCCCTTGATATTTGGTATAATTAATTATCATCAGTTATATACTAACACATGTTTTGGTCGCATGTTCCTTGTGTTACTTGGATCCCCTCTTGTTTACCTCCAATGCAGTTGGTGGCATCATTTCCCACGTATTCCTTGATATGACGTAATATTGTTCATGCCCTTTAGTCACCATCTATAGATTCGCGCTCATTTTATTCTATCTAATCTAAGTTTCTATCTTTCATTCCCTATCTATTATCCTAACATCAATTCTACATCATATGAACCATCATTTCAATGACTTGTTGATCTATCTTATCTTATCCATCTATTTTGATCAATATCTATTATCTCATCTCATATAATATATTTTCTCATCCATCATCCTATCACACCTTATCTATCTCATCCAATATTATCCAATCTATCTCATCTTAAGTCCACTTTTGTGGCCATCTTTGTGTTCCCTCTCGAGGCATCATATCTCACATTTTCCTATCTCACCTTTTGGGCCATCTTTGTGTCCTTTGTTGGGGCACCATATTATCATCCATATCTTATTTCAAGTCCACTTTTGTGGCCATATTTATGTTCCTTATAGGGGAACCATGTAACCTCTTTTTATAAATTTCCTTTTTGGCCATTTTCAAGCCCTTTCTTTGAGGCACCATTACTTTCATCCTCATCTGCATTGCGGACGCATAATATTTTAATTGATTCCTCATGTATGAATGATTTCACATTTTTTCACATTTGGTTGTGCATAGTTTTGATGTACACCTATGACCCATTGGTCCCATAGCTTGCATCCATTTAAGTGGTTTCCCATTGGACTCACTCCATTTCGCAGTGATTTTCTCCGACTCACAAGCCCATAAGACATTGTCGCGCCTCCCTAAAAACTATGACCTTTATTTCTTATCAATGTGACTCATAAACTCAATGCCATATTTTAAATTTGTTGATTTGAATCCTTCTTTCTTGGGGCATATCCCCTCTCCTTATCATTTTACCCATCTTTCTTTTCCCACCCATCCTTATTCATCTACTTCTTTTAACCTTCTAATTGATTCCCCTTGGTATTATCAATCCCTTGTTTAAGGGGGCTCATCATCAACCCTTCATTAGCCTTCATCCTACTCTTTATCTCTCATCATTTTTATTAGGAAATAATTATTTAATAGTGCTCCATTGTAATAGTTTATATATTTATGATGGTTGTTATAACCACACACGTAAATAGTTTTGGATGTATATTGGTTGGTTGTGAAAACACCTATAGGATAGTTTATTAAAGATATTTATGGGGTTATTTCTCCTTGAATGTAGGATAAAATCCTCCTATATATTTGTATATTGTAATGCTGAAGAATTGTAAGTGGTGTTATTCATGTGTATTCATTGTATAAACTGGTACTATGCTTTTATT
The DNA here is from genome assembly GCA_018340775.1 of Taxus wallichiana var. yunnanensis. Taxonomy (NCBI): domain Eukaryota; kingdom Viridiplantae; phylum Streptophyta; class Pinopsida; order Cupressales; family Taxaceae; genus Taxus; species Taxus wallichiana. The sequence continues at coordinate 144,991,342 of CM031236.1, forward strand.
TGGTATCAGAGCATAAGGGGTCCAAGATGAGAGTCTATCCAAAAATTAGCTACGGTTATGTATATTGTTTATGTAGTTCGACTCTCTAAAAGGTCCAATGTCTTTAGCGTAGCTTGCATTCCAAGATCAGAAGGTAACATTTCCAGGTCACAATAATACATGCATTGAAACTTAGCCTCTTGAGACAAGTGAGGTGGCTGAATATTTCTGGAACCAGATTGCAGTCATTCAAATCCAACGTTAGGAGTGATGGAAGAAGATCAAGCCTTGCTGGAAGTCTAATATTTCTCTCCCATGTTTTCACATAAAAGTGTTCTAAGAAACTCATATTTTGAAGCGAAGTACTTGTTCTTGAAAACTGTGAGATTCTAGCAATTTGAGAAGCCTGTATGCATCCACTTGTAGTTGTTCATCCAATTTTCTCCTGATAGCTGAGTCAATTCTCTGAATTAGCTCCATCTAATTTTATTGTGAGAATCTATGTTTTTGGTTGTGTATGAAGTCCTGGTGTGTGGAGAGATATGTGGGAACCATCCTCCTCAACATCAGGTGTTGAAATCTCAGTTGTTTTTACACTTTTACCTCCTATGGGACCCACATACTATGAAATTTGTATCAAATTATGATCTGTTCTGAGTACTCCAATGTGGTGGCACTAAGAGATCTTGTTTGTAGTTCGTTATACTTGAATTTTTGCCTTCTATTGGTATGAGCTCGCCACATTTTATCAAAGTTTGGAGCAACGAAAAAATCACCTTCCAATGCTCCGCATATATGGTTTTATCATAACATGTTAGGATTTATAGTAAAAGGTATGATAAAAATTAATCTTGTGATCTACGTGGAAGATTCCCCAAGTCAAAATTCGATTAGGTATTGTTCTAATTTTTAGCCTAAAATGCTCTATAATTTAGACTACCTTATGCATGCCATACCATTTATTTGGTTCCTCACAAAATTCAAAAGTAGTTGTTTGTCATTAGTGTCTCCACAATTTTTGTTGTAAGTCCTAAGAGTTGAAAATTATTTTTTGTGTTTATTATTATTGTTAAAATAAAGTTATATATTGTTTTTGCATTAATAAGTCATATATTGACAATTAAAGTTATGATTTAATTGTCTGAGTCAAAAGATTCATTAACATCATTATGTTGTCAAGTTAGTCAAATAGGTGATTTTAGGATATTTGTTTACTGTCATTTTTATTAGTCAAAATAGTCAAAGTGTTGTTAGAAATTTTTCTCCATCTCACAATGGAAGTCCCTCTAGAAAAATTCAATGGGCTCAATTTTCATACTTGGAAAGTGAAGATCCAAATGCAATTGATGAATAAAAATCTCTAGAGAATAGTAGATGGAAAAGAACCAACACTTATAGATCTGACCAAATTGGAAAAATGGGAAATGAGAGATGATAAATCCAAATCCATTATTGGTCTTGCTCTCTCAGATATTGAGCTACACTATGTTGATCTCGAGAAATCATCTCATGAAATGTGGGAAAACTTGAACAAAACCTTTGGTGCTAAAGCAGTGAAACGCAAAATTTTCTCTTAAATTACAATTGTTCAAGTTAAAAATGGGTGAAGGAAATACAATGTCCAACCAATATTAATGATTTACGGTCTCTCCTCGACAATTGGCAGAAGTAAAAGCTCCAGTAGAAGATGAAGATGCAAAAGCTATTATGTTGAATAGTTTGCCTCCCAAATACAGTAATGTTGTCTTCACACTTGGTCAGATGCCTTCCAACTCATTGGAAGATATGATATCAGCTCTCCTAGCTGAGGAAAAATGGACCAAAGAAGATGTAGAAGAAGAAACAACAATGTATGTAAAAGGAAGTACAAAAAAATTTTAAATATAAAGAGGAAAGAGAATGTTTCTATTGTAAGAAAAAGGGACATACAACTTCATTTTGTAGAGTTTGAGCTCAAGATATACTTAGTGGAAAACTCAAAGGAATCGAGGCCAATTTCATTACTGAAGAAGGATCAGAGAATGAGGAAGAACAAGTAAATGAAGACAATGGCTCTGAAGACTTCTTGTTCGAGCATGATACTAGAGGATGGAGGAAAATAGAGGCTGGAGGTCATTCAACGACCTCTCATTAGTCGCCAACGACGGGGCCACTTCAGCTGTGGTGACATCTATGTAGTGTGAGTATGTGTTTTCTGTTGTATGCATGTTTGTAGTGTTCAATAAGTGGAAATTTCACATTGAGGGGGGAACATGATCCAATGTTCCATTTCTATTATTTCATATTTTTCTATGTATGTATGAGCAATAGATTTTAGTAGAATTTTCTATGTTATTCCCTGTAGTGAGATGTGATGAGGGCTGAGAATAGTACTTTGCATATCATGATGTTGTTGTAGGTAAACCACTTGAAAACCTTCATTTGTGGTTTTGGTAAACCAATAGCAAAACCACCATTCTTGGTTATTGGTAATCTATTTGCAAAACCATCACTTTGTGGTTTGTGGTAAACCAATTGCAAAACCACCATTTTTGGTTTTCGGTCAACCATTTGCAAAACCATCCTTGAGTCATCCCGTGATAATCACCGGATCATGAGCAGGTGTAAGTACAAAGGTAGGTTTTCCCCATGTTTGCACTAAAGGGGGAATGTTAGGAAATAATTATTTAATAGTGCTCAATTGTAATAGTTTATATATTTGTGATGGTTTTTATAACCACACATGTAAATAGTTTTGGATGTATATTGGTTGGTTGTGAAAACACCCGTAGGATAGTTTTTGGAGATATTTGTGGAGTTAGTTCTCCTTGAATGTAGGATAAAATCCTCCTATATATTTGTATATTATAATGTTGAAGAATTGTAAGTAGTGTTATTCCTGTGTATTCATTGTATAAACTAGCATCGTGCTTTTAATTTTTTTCTCATGGCTTGTTAGCACAAACCAATCGACAAAAATGGGTAGATGTAGACACTAAAATTTGGTAACCCTACCCTTGTTTCCCGTGTCCACTTCTTTCACCATGGTCCTATCTAGACCCCCCTTATTTTAATTCATGTTCATATTTCAATTCTCACCTTTCCTATCTATTAACCTATCAACTTTAATTTTTAATTAATCTGGATTTAATTAGTCTCCTAACTCTCATCTCATTAGATAATTAGATTTCATTTATTTTCCATAGGTTTTTTATTATCCCTAACTACCTAGTTTTTTATCCCTATGCTTTTTCTAGCTTTTATTTAATCCATCTTTATCTCCCACCTACCCATATCACTTCCCTAAGAAACCCTAACCCACCTACATGCTTTAAAACACTCATCCTAATCCAAAAAATCCCCATATCTCGAATAAATCACCCTTCCACCGCTCAAAGGTATGGTTCCCCACAGGTTGGAAGTGACCCGCCCGGTCACCGTAAACCCCATAAGACAACATTTACCTCTCCTTCCAAAAGGAGGCATAATCGAGTTATCTTGGGCATCACCTGTGGAGACCTTAAGGAGATTATTTAGACCTTGTGTTAGTTTATTCTCTTGTTGCATTATTATTATTACTATTATTTGTTGTTAATGTTTTGTAGGTCTAGTTGCCATCAGAGATCTAGATCCAACCCTTCCTCCTATTTGTTTTGTGTGCAGGTTTGTTCGTCCAATTCATCCATCCTCGGTCATACCTAGTTCATCCCAGTCACCATCGACCTGTCAGTCACCTTCGACCTAGACCCTACTACATCACCTATTCTGCCATTCAGGTCTGCTATCATCCCCTCTGTCTGTTTCCAACATCATATCCTTCTAAGATTTGTTATTCTTCCATTATGTCAGTCTAGGTCCATCTGCAGTCGTCGTCGACCCGACTCATATTTCCAACATATTACCTTGGATGTCCATTTCCTTGCATCCTTTTTGTTTCTCTAGTTCCAAGTATTTGTCGCAGAGTTGATATCATACATTACAGAGCTTCACTCTTTTGGATTTGTGCACAGAGCCCCCGATCCACATTTTATCTATTGTTATTATACATATGTTCATGTTGTCATCGACCGATCCTCTATATCCCGGGGTCGTCGATGACCCTTCTAGGTTTATTTTATTTTATATCAATCTAGATTAGATTTGTATGTGCCTTACATTTCTACATTTTTAGTTTTTGTGTGCCTCAGATTCTACATATTATCTTGTCCATTATCATTTCTTTTATTGTATCTTACCTATACTTCCAGGTTGGCATCTACTAAGAAAGTTAACAATTCTTGGAAATGAATTCATCAGAAGTCCCCCATCTACCATCTAATCCATTTTATTTTTAGTCATCCTTGTTGTGTAGGTTCATCAAGTTTGTAGTGAGGTTATCCATTTTCACCGTCCATTTGCATCTATCATACACCAAGGTACCTTAAACCCTTGCATTTTTGAGTTGTTTGGATTTCTTTAGTATCTACTTCACTAATCTGAATAGGAAAGAGAAAATTTAATCAACATCTTTGGATGGGAGTGGCCAGATGTGGACGAGACCTCTTGGGCACTAGTTTCTTAGCAAGTTCTTTACTTCTAATCTTTTCAAGGTTTGAACTTAACTTATTTTTTCTCTCTTTGTCACATCAACTTCATTGTAGGTTTCCCATGTCACATCTAAACCTTCAGAACAAACCATAACTACCTATAAAAATATCAAGAAAACATTAGATGAAATAAATAATTAATGTGCTTGAGTCAAACTAACCTTAGCGATCACCCTAATGTGATTATCATTGAGCATTGTACTACATTTCAAACTCTATGTAGTTCCATTGTGTGTGTGATTGAATTGTGTCCCTTGAAGCAAGGTTGACCTTGTGTTAGCCATACTAAGATAGCAGGATACAACTATTTTTCCCCAAGATGAATGTGTGATATGGAATTCAGAAATAACCCCTCCTATTCAATGAACAATGCATCTCAAATGTATTCCTTGAATGTTTCTCTTTGCCCAAGCAGAGATAGTAAGAATTAGATCTAATTACCCAACCCCTAATGATAGTGAGTAAGTTGTGTGTGTGTGTGTGTGTGATTCCCTAGTTTAAATTTCATCATTGATAACCAAAAAGGATGATCCAAAGTTATAAAAGAGACTTTAGAAAAGATACCAAATGATGTGGTAATTCAAAATCGGAAAATGAGGGTAAGGGACATAAGCACCCAAAGGGGACAATAACGCTAAGGGTGCTCATATCCCTAATGGGAGGTAGTGTCGGGGATGTTCGTAAGATATAATAGTCAATATAGAGTTGGGTCACATGTCATCTAGTGTCCAAAAGTAAAGTGATCATTCCAAAAAAGCAAATAATAAGAGTATGGGAAAGATAAAACTAATGAAAAATTAAAACAAGTGTTGTTAATGTCTAGTCTTCTTTCTTAAGAATCATGTATATAACAACATACTTAGAGGTGTTGATGTAAGTAGAAAGTGTGTGATTTCATGACTACATTTTCCCCACTTTATGTTGGTGAATGAATATTTGGTAGTATAAAGTAGATAAAAAGATCATACCTTGTAGATATCTCAAGGGAGTTGTAATCAATAGTGTACTAAATGAGGATTGTAGAGTGTGTATTATGGAATCTTGAAGAGGATAAAGATCCTAGGGATTACCTCATGTGTATAATAGAAATGGTGTTTGCCTTTGTTCCTTCGATATTGACTTTGTCAGAGTGTCTTGTGCTTAAGATTGTTGCTTGTTCCATTTGTGCATTTCCTTTCATTAGAGTAAGGTTGGACCTACAAAATAAGATAAGTGTAGTCAATGCTCATGATAAATGAAATTGAACTTTAACTTAGTAAATGTGAAAATAGAAATGTATATTGAAAAATAAGTGAATCAAAGATAGAATACACTTGTGTGCCATCGATTAAGAGATAGAAAATTTGTTGTATGTTTGTTGTCTTGGATATGGTTGGAATAATATCGGGATATATGCGTCAAGTTCCCAAACTAAGGATTTGAGTGTCTTGTCACTAAACTGAGGATTTTTTCATCCTATTGAAAAGGAAAGAGTATTGGGAGAGTAGTCATCCTTTCCCTCTAATCAGTAATACTTCCCCACATATAAGTGCCACTATAAATGATCACAAACCCGATTGAAACTTTCCATGGGTGACACATTATTCTAGGCATATCGATCTCCTTTGTATTCCTTAGGTGTCACCGCATTATTTAGTCCCGAGAAAAAGAAAGTAATTAGCTCCCTTGTAACTTTCAATTGATTTTACTCATGTTAGTAATTGGTTACATTTAGTATCGAGTTTGTACTATTTGTAATTGTAGAAAAATGTCATGAAACATGTTGATCCTATAATGTTCATGTTTCTGCCCCTAGGACATATCCACCCAGGTGGGCCACTAGCGCCCACCATTCTTGTATGATTTGGGAACTCCTTTCTTAGCCATGATTTTATCTCAATTCTAATTTTGATCTTGTTTTATAGCTCATTTCTAGTAGTATTATGTTGTTTACCATTATGTATCTGACTTTTTAGTGTTGAGAGGGTGAAATAATCACCCGATTATTTCCCCACTCGTTTGCGGGAATGTGAGGTGAACTAAGGAAAGCACAACACAAGAACAGAAAAAGCAAAATTGATCTACACATCTTAAATAGGACTCCCACATGGGTAATATGGAATGTGCATTGTGACAACCATGGCACAAGAAAAACAATGGGAAAGGCTAGCCAAAATTATTAGTCATAAGAAAACATGACAAAATGCAATATAAACTAGTCAAAACACGTAGTAATATGGAAAAAGACACAATGAGTATCTAGTTGAATACATGGGACACCACTCAGAATATCACAAGACAATCAAATCCTTCAATGATATAGAAGCAAAACACGCAATCAAGCATAGGGCATAGCCCATAAACAATGACAATCAAGATACAAACATATGTAAGATATAAACAAATTAGATAACCATGGTTGAAGTAGGCCTACAAAAAAATGCTACACATGAAGCACCCATTAACATGTTAGAAAAATTGATAGTATGTCACAATGTATACAACTAAAAATAGAAATGAATGTAGTAGATATTGCAATGATAAAACCTGAATATAGAGAAAGAGGAAAAGGTAGATGCCCCCAGAGCCTCAGTGGGACTAGTAAGGTACATAGCTTCAAGCATCATGCATCATGTAAGAAACATGTAAGTGATCTACATTCACCTCAAAAATTACCATGTGAACATGCATGTGTGTATGGAAAAATGATAAAGAATATTATGAATCAAAGTAACATGGTAAGTATGGTGTAACATAACATAATATAAGCAAACAAGAGTACATCTAATCAAGATCTAAGCTAGCATTTTTACTTTTTTAAAAATATATGAATATGAAATTGAACAACTATAAAAGGGGAGGAAGGTTTCCCCAAGTATATATGTGTAAAGTGAGGTCCATGTAGGTAAGTGTGACCTCAACATACATGTTCGAACCTAGAATAAGAGTATGTCGTCAGCAGTGAGGGGGAATAATATGCTCCCAAAATGTTAATGTTGCGGTAATCTACCGGATGAGGGTAAGGGGAGCAAGACCACTATCTGTTAGTGGTAGTTAGTTGTGCATGTGATCATGATAAAATAATCTATGGCCACGAGGGAGTACATGTGGAGAAAGGGACCATGAAATGGGCCTATATGTGTCATGGGTAGTGTGTATCCTTGGTGGAGACCTATGCCGATGAAGTGGACTATGAGACCGATGTATTTGTCTAAAGCGAGAAGCAAAAGTCACATGTGGAGGAGATCTAAGTGTATGTGTAAAATTAGCACTAGGAGTAGTATGTGCCAAAGTCATGGGACCATCAAGAGGATATGTAGAGATAGGTGCACTAGTGATAGAAGTAATTAAAGGTGTATCGAGTAATGGATGTCAATGATAAAGAAGTCTATGGTGGGATGCCTTGAATAGTGATAATGTGATGCTCATGTACAAACTTAAGGCACAAGTGAACTATGGATGGTATAACTTTGGGAGCCCTAAGCAAAGCATGTCCTAAAACCATGTCACAATGCCCAACTGTAGATCCAACAATGAATGACATGGAGATAGTGAGGGGCCCAATAGTGATAGAAAGAGTAACATGCCCATGATAAGTAGGAGACTTATGGGTCATCTGAGATAATGAAAATTTGATGGATTACGAAATATAGTGACCATGTGTTTCACCACATAAGAGTACCATATGAAAAAATTATTTAAAAGGTAAAGGTAAGGTACGTGAGGAATACTTGGAGGTCGTGAAGAGGTTGTGCACCATTGTTGAAGACCAAGTCAATTGTAGAGCACTCCTTTTTGTCTTGGAAGGACTACCTGAGAAGCAAAGCAAGACCACAAAATAGAGTTAATAGCATAGGTCAATGGATTTCCTAGCGTGAGCTAGATCCGGGAAGCGGGGAGCTTCCTTGAAGGTTGTCAATCCATGTCTTAATAAAAATTAATGTTGATAAATATCATGAAATGGAAATTCCTACTATAGTTATATGATTTGGGTATCTCACACAACACAATAGTCTAAATCTAATCTAAATGATGAATATAATATTAAATCTAGGAGAATGGTTGGTTGTTAGGGTCTATAGGTATGACAGAGGGCATAAAGAAGGTCTGAGTGAAGTCTTGGGAGGTTTTGGAGATTTCGGGTGTAGGAATGACCTCGCTGGTCTAAGGGGAAAATGTCATACACAAAGATCTGATGCTGCCGGTTGTGGAACGGATGTCGGCCACTGGTTATAATCGGGATCGGTTGGGTAACCCGATCACGGTAGGGGAAATTGGGTTTCAAAGGTAGAAAGGAGGTTGATTTGGGCTCTCTGTGATTACACAAAGTATTGGGAGGTCTTAGGTAGGGTGTAGGAATTTAGGTGAAGACTCAGTAGGGGTAAAAGGGGTGGTTAAAAGGGTAGAGTGGTTCTGGTTGGTAGGGCGTTAGCGACGGGATACGAAGGTTTCGGGAGAGGAAGGAAGTGATTAGAAAAATATAAAGGATCTAAAACCAAAGCTAATGAAATCAATAACCTAGTTAAGAATACTTATTAGAGATCCAGAGATTGGTAGAAGGTGGTGGTTGGTGGGTGTGTGTAGGAGAGACGAGCCGAGATCCAGTGTCATGGCAACAAAGGTTGAGTGCTTCTCTGTGTGAATGGTTCAAGCCTATGAAGCCATAGATTGGTTGTTGGTGGAGAGTTTGATGCTCTGGTGCTCAGTTGATCATCAAGGTGTTGATTGAATGTCAAGATGCAAGATCAAAGAATGCCAACCAAAAGAAGAACCTAGGAAAAGAGTTGAAAATGCTTATTTAAAGGAACCGATGGCGGTTCCTTGACCGGTGTTGGCTGAGGAATAATCGGCGTCGGTTAGGGAGAAATAGTATTATTTGCTAAAAATAACCTTTTCTCTCCCTTTTTGGTATGAGTCAAGAATGGTTATGGGTTAGGAGTCTTGATTCTTGTTAAATCACATAGGAAATTAGTGGGAGAGGTAGTTGGCAATTAATATTAGGTTTAGAAGAAGTCTCAGTTGGTTAGGGGAGTGATGACTTAGTATTAGTTATTAAATGGGCTTGGAATGGGTCCAAGGTGAGGTGGAGAGGTGAGGTGGAGGGTGAGGTAATAATTAATATAATATAGGTAATTAAATTAGTAAAAATATGTGAAAAGGGTCATGGTAAGGGGGTATGTAATAAAAGGGACCTAGAGGGTGTCATCCCAATTTTGGGTGTCTACATTTGCCCCTTTTTGTCACATAGCTTGTACTAATGAGTGATGATGACAAAAACAAGAAGTGGATGCCCCAGATATGGGTGGAGGTTATCCCCCTCAAACTAGGAACTAATGTAGTGGAAGGCAGAATCAATGATGGGTTTGATAAGGTGGTAGGTGATGAAAAATGGGGTTATGTGAAGGTATAGGCAATGGTGATGATAAGGTGATTGAAATGTGGAGGCATTCAAACACACACACACACACACACACACACACACACACACACACACACACACACACACACACACTTACTTATAATGCAACAAGGCATAAGGTTGAAGAGCACACAAATGCTAACTCATCAATGGTCGATAGTTTATCCAAACAAGGGTGATGTGGTCCAGGTATCCAAGGTATAGGATGTGATCCTAGAAACACAACAAGGCTAGGTGCAGAATGGGTATAGGTGTGTTCCAAAACACCAAAAGGTTTGGTCTGGTCGAGATAAATGTCACAAAATAAGGCAAGGTAAGGTCGGTAGGCTAAACAACATGGGTAGCATTATTGCATGGTAGAGCGAGTAAGCAAGTTTGATTTTCATATAGGTGAGGTTGGGTTGGTGAAGGTATATAGGTAAGGTCATGGGTAAGGCCTAGGTGAAGGAAAATGTGCCCCTAAGTATCCATAGGGAGGTGGTGAGGTGGTGAGGCTATTAGGTGAGCCCATAGGGAGGAGTTTGAGGGCCATGTGTCACACTAGAAAAAGGCAAGCGAGAGAAAAAATTAGGGAAAATGAAGCATATTGGGTTATATGTAGGGTGACCAATGTCAGTCACCTAGGGAAAGACCTCGACTAACATCGGTTGCCCAAATCACGAGATAAAATGGAATCCCACCCAAAATGTGCTCATTTAAGCATTGGTTGAGTTGGAAAATGAGTAGTGGAGAGGTTATTTATGAGGAAGACGACAAATAGTGCTAGGAGACTGAGTTGGTGAGAGATAAGTGGGTGGAGGAGGTGATTTCGTGGCCCCATGTGAAACTATATGATTTTTGGATATTTGGTAACTATTTGAAATGGCAAAGGTAGGGGAAGGATTAAGGGGTGCTCTAGTTTAGGCTCCAACCATCCCAACATGGAGGCGTCAATGAGTAGAGGTAGGATTTGGGCTTTAAGCTTGGTTTTGTAGAATTATAGGTACTGGAAATGTAAATTTTATTGTTTTTTGAAATTTTATTGAAATTGGGGTGAAATCAGGGTATGAGAGGGTGTAATTAGATTAATTAGGGGTGAAAATGAACTTAGGGCCAATTGGAAGTGATTTGGGTGGGTTATTTGGGTGTATTGTTGAATGTTTTTGTAATTGGGGAGCTTGGGGTTCGGCCATGGGGGAAAACTAGTAACCAACTTCAATTGGTTAACGGCCAACATCGGTTGATGAACTGGCTCATTCATTTTGAAAGGAATCGACATCGGTAGGGGAGTGATGTCGGTTGCTTAGTTAAAGAAAAAAGTGGAAGAAAATGTTGATTTTAGGTCATCTAAGGGAGTGTGAGGTTGGGTAGGGTGGAAAAGAGAAGTCTTAGGGAAGGGTTTGGGTAAAATATGATGTTATAGGATGATTTTAGGAGGGATGGGGTTGGGTAGGTCAATAGGTGAACTAGTGGGAGGAAGATAGGTAAGATCGAAAAGGGGAAAATAGTGGAATGGAGTGGGTCGAGCTAACCTCCGAAGACCCCATGTCTTCCGAGTGCTTCCTACATAGCCCTTGCAAAAGGGGCCTCAGGATGATGTAGTTCTCCCATAGGAAAAAGAAAAATATGATTTTGGTAAGTAGGTTGGGTGAAGGTGAATGGTCTAGGTAAGGCATGGTAAATATTAGGCAAGGTTGAGTTTTGAATAGAAAGTCAAAAGGGAAAATGATGAACTTGTGTGGGTGTTGATGATGTAGGCTAGGCAAATGAGATTACTCGAGGGATGAAATTTTTTCCCTTCTAGTACAAATGAGACCCACCATTTCGGATGAGGAGTGGGAGCACATGCGGGCAGTTGGGCTAGGCGCAGTGAGGAGGTACAGGAGGATTGCATGAGACCACAGTATGATGGTAGCCCTCATCGATAGATGGGACCCAACTACCAACACCTTCCATCTACTGATGGGAGAGATGACTGTCACATTAGAGGATGTATACATGATTTTTGGCTTCCAGATCTTTGGGGAGCCACTTTATCAGTGTCATCTACAGATGTGGCAGGTCATATGATTATAATGTTTGGGTCGGCCATAGCAGAACTGACATACCATAGTGTGAGTATCAATTATGGTGTGATGTATGCAGCACATCCTCAAGAGACTTGTCTTTCAGTGTTGATGATGGTTGGCATCATTTTTTTCACCCTTCCAGACTCAGAGGGTGGGAGGTTTCCATGGGCCTTGATGGGAGTTCTAGAGGACATGGTTTTGATAGGGTTTATTTTGCATGGGCACCAGCTTACTTGGTTCAGCTGTATAGGGAGCTTTGGGCTTACAGGAGGATATGGTGATTTGGTCTCTATTGTACTTATTTGTTACACTATTGGGCATATGAGAACATTGTGTGCCTTCATCTGCTAGGTCTACCATGACATAGGTGGTACACAGTGTATACAGGAAGGATACAAGTGGTGGCTACGATAGGAGAGAAGGTGAGGGTGGATGGGGTTATTCGGGATATTACATACTATTAGCACGTCTTGGATAGTCTGTCCTCACCTATATATATTATATGGAGGTCATACCTCACTTACCCAGAGTTCACAAGCATAGAGGAGGAGTTGGAGGGTCTACATATTTTGAGATGGGTCCAGGGGTGCAAGGCCAAGGAGCACGAGCTCATACTCGTAGATCGGTCAAATGATAGTTTAGCTTATAGCATGATGTACCATAGCCATTCCCATAGTACTGTCAAGATGATGTGGAGAGGCCATTACCTCTTCCATAGCTGACACCACCAAAGCAGGAGTGGAGGAGTAGGTAGTTGATGAGATGATAGACGATGTTGGGTACACGGATGGGTATAGGAAGTGGTGGAAAACACGATTATAGGAAGCACTAGATAGGCCAAGAAAACCCAATTTGGCCACTATTATCAGTGAGAGAGATATGCTACGGTGGCGTGTTACTCGACTACAAGCCCAGGTTACTACTTTATATGCATAGGTGGCCACATTACAAGCACAATTAGTGGCAAAGAGGCACATATCGGTGATAGGGTACATGTGGTTGCCCTCCTTTACCTCTAAGGGTACATGATGGGACATAGATATAGGGACAGGTCCATCATCATAGGTACATGTACCAGGACGGGGTCCACAACCATAAGGATAGAGATAGGGACAAGGTACACCACCTCGGGGATAGGGATAGACAAGTAGTGGAGTGATGCCACCACCACAGGTGGTATTGATGGACCGATACAGAGAGGTTGTGGCTAAGGCTAGATATTATGAGGATTAGATTATAGAGCTTGATCTCTTTATTATTAGATATGCTACCTACAGAGCATAGTAGGAAGCTGCAAGCTCACATTCACATAGTCAGAGATCAGGTAGCCACCGTACTCATTGGCGGGATGAGCGGGAGGTGACTAATGCATAAAGATAGAGGCCGTGAGTGAGGGGATAGGATAAAGTGGCGAGGCATCGGGCCCTCATAGGGATGATGAGATGATGGAGATTATTTTTTATTTTTTATTTATGACTTATATATACCGCCTACTGTGTCAAGAGGCGAGTTTTATATGAGAGTTTTTGAGAGACTTATTTATATCTATGTATATAGTGTATTGACATATAGACTTTCCAGTATATAGATGATGGTATTTATATCTATTGTGTTTGGTTTCATTTCCATTGTATTTTTATCATGGAAATTATATGTAGGTATGATTGATAATGTTGTGTTTTGATTTAATTTCCAATGTATTGATATTATGGAAATTAGATGTGTAGACATGGTGATGATGTATGGTTTGGTTTGGGTTTAATTTATAATGTATTGATATTATAAAAACTAGATATAAGCATGGTTGTTGTTTGGTTGGGGTTTAATTTCCAATGTATTGATATTATGGAAATTAGATGTAGGCATGGTTGATGATGTTTTGGTTTGGTTTAATTTCCAATGTATTGATATTATGGAAACTAGTTATGGGGTGGGAGAGTGGATAGGTAAGATAGGAAAAGTCAAAAATATCATGTAGGAGGGGAAAATAATGGCCAAGCTAACCTCGAATACCTCATGCCTTTGGAATGTTACTTACATAGCCCTTTGCAAAAGGGGCCTCAGGCCGATGTAGTTCTCCCATAAGATAGGGAAGAATAAGATGGTGGTAGGTAAGTTGGGTAGGATTGGGTAAGGTAGATTGGGTAAGATATATTGTGGGAAGGTAAGTTGGGTAAGATTGGGTAAGGTAGAGTGTGGGAGGTAAGTTGGGTAAGATTGGGTAAGATAGATTGTGGTTGGTAAGTGTATGATGTTATTTGATTTAATGTCCAATGTATGATGGTATTATGGGAACTAGATGATGGGTATAGGTGTGGGTGAGATGAGAATAGAACCAAGATATCTGATGTCAATGGTCTTGTCCTATTGAAGAAGCAACAAGTAGATAGAGGGGAACCGAAAAGAAGTGAAATGCTCCATAGTTGGCAAGGACCATAACGACCATACCAAATAGGATTATGAACATAAACCCCTTGAGATGTTGCATGATTGATAGGTCTATGGTTGAAAGAAGTTGCATGATCACAAAGTGTCACATGAGTGCCACATCCCTTGAGTAGATAGGAGAAAATAAAAGAGGGTAGGGTGGAGTGGTTTGTTTAGCGTAACCTTGTTGTGGGACAACATGCCCCTTCTTGCAAGATACCCAAAACCAACATAGGCAAGTCCATGACCAAAATTTTGTATTTTTCTTGATTTTTTCTTTTTGTTTTTCTTTTTACATTCATAGATTGATCGATGCAGGAAGTCTATATTGGGATGAATAGTAGTGTCTCCTTGAGGTCTTCGTGAAGTTGATCGATGTGGGAAGCTCCAAGATAATTTTTGTTTTAACAAATACATATTAGTACCATTTTTTTTTTTTTGATAGACTAAGTACAACATGTGGCTAGCTTTGTATAGGTTTCCTTCAAAAGAATAGTCTACTTATAGCAGAAATAGAGAGACATAGATGTTCATTTGAGGGAATCATCTATTTGTGAGAAGTTTGACTCAAGGAGTAGAATTTTTGTTATCCCAAAATTTTTACATTATTTTGGACTTGTAGTCATGGACAAGACTATAAAGGAGTATAGGCCTCTTTTATGAAGGCAAAACCATAGCACGAAAAATTTAGTTATGAAAGAGGGGTTTTAAGTGACGAACAACCATGGGATTCCATCCTAAAAATGATGAAAAGTATCCATGAGAATCATTCCATGAGTAGAGTTGTGGTACTCATATTCAAGATAAGGTTGAATGGTGACAGATAATCACATAATTTTGTTTGAGTTGTTGGTCCTTAAAATAGGTAGGTGGAAGGAGAGGTTCACTCAAGGGACGAGCATATATGAGACATAAAGTGATGTAGTACTTTATTCAAAAATAGAATGATCAAAGATGCAAGCATTAAGGAGCTCATGTTCGGGTTTACCCTCAAGAGAAGATAAACGATAAGTTCTTGATCCATAGGTATGGGTGAAAATATAAGGTCCAAGCCAATTAGGAGCAAACTTGCCTCGTTTACTTTTCTCCATTTTGGTTACATGTTGATTTTCCTTCAGGACAAGATCGTCGATCTTGAATGTTCATTCTCAAACATGTTTTTCATAGGCATGATTAATGCGCTTTTGGTAGATTTAGAGGTGGTGAGAAAAAATTTCGGGAACAAACTTTTGGATTTCTTGACAATGCTCTGGGAATCTAAGTCCCTCTACTTAACCGGGAAGTCATGTGTATATGCATGTGCGAGTGAAGTGATTTTTCTCTGGGTTGGCCTTGCAGTCGGGGATCCAACAAGGGCAATCCACTGACCCTGTGGAAAATCTTGCAAATACCTACAAAAGAGGAATTTTCTAGGAGAGTCAGAAAGGGAGTGAGAATGTTAGACAAGGGAAACTAATGTTGCAAGTAGAAAATATGATTCTTGCATACACCAGTTAGAAGTCATCACATGCATTGAAATTAGGAAGAAACAATATTGCAAACAACAAAAAGACCAAATAGAATTTAATGAACACAAAGTGTAGATACCTATAATTTAGCTTGAGCAATTTAAATACTTAAATTGCGCTAATTATACCAATTCCCACAAATTGACGACATATCGTCAATATATCACACTTCCTCTTCTATCACCATTAATTAGCTACATAATTAACCCTTTCATCCAACAAGTACACCAATTAACGACCTTCCGTTAATTAATCCCCCTTTCTATCTAGACTAATTAATTATTATTAATTAATTAGCTTCCTCTTCCATTAAATCAATAAATCATCATTTATTTGATTAAATCCCTCTCATAGTCTAAATCATGCTAATTATTCCTCTAAAAAGCTTCTATAAGCTTGCACACCTATTAATTAATCACTTTGATTAATTAATAAAGCCCTCAAACCCCATGGGTCAATAAAGGACAAACTAAACTCTCCTAAGGTTTGCTCAACCCTTTCTAAACCTTCCTTATCCATAACTAACCCAACCTCTCTATTTATCCCACATGAAGGGGGATGTAGAGATTCTTCTATCCATTGGGCTATATAAAGAGCCCTCCTCCTACCTTTCTATTTACACCTACATTCCTAAATGAGCATAGAGCATACACTATAGCCATTTATCATCTTTGAGCATTCTTCCATTAGAAGAGCTTGCCTTCTCCATTTCTTGTATTCATCCACCCAATTTTTGAAGTCATATGGAGATATGTCAAATGGTCTTGTAGCCATGATTTGACAAGACTCCATTCTTAGAAACCTTGGGATTTCAAGCACATAATCAACTCTTTGATTGCTAGAGGTCTACCTAGGTTCAATCTCATCTTATTTTTAGCATTCAATAAGAGATAGAAGTTAATTTATTTAGCATATTAGCTTGAAATGTTCATTTCATGTTTAATGTAGAAATGTTGATAGGTTAGCTTTGTTTAAGCTCTTAGCATGATGATGCATATGTTTAGTTTAGTATTGTATTGAAGCTACTAGGTGTTAGTTTCAACTTTACTTGCATTGCTAACTATTTCATGCATACACAAAGTATCAGTAGATTCCTTAGTCAAAAATGTTGGAAACTCCTTCTTCTTGTATTGATTCTCAAGCATAAATTGTACATAGCATAAGAAATGGAAGAAATTTGAGAGTGGGGAGGAATGGAATAATTTTGCTATCTCTTTGATCTTTCACAAGGATTTCTCTCTCCTGAATTCACAAGAATATCTAAGAAGACCCTCAAATGAGGAGTGCATTACAATTTATAGAAAAAGAACACATCTTCATCTTCCTGGTGATTCTTCATATACCCCCAATGACGCTTCATATGCCTGAAAATTTTCACATTCCTAGGAAAACATTAAG
This sequence comes from Taxus wallichiana var. yunnanensis, assembly GCA_018340775.1. Taxonomy (NCBI): domain Eukaryota; kingdom Viridiplantae; phylum Streptophyta; class Pinopsida; order Cupressales; family Taxaceae; genus Taxus; species Taxus wallichiana. Next base: position 145,008,665 of record CM031236.1, read on the forward strand.
TCCCCTTTTATAATTGAAGGGTGACTTATTACATTGAAAACATTAAGGCATGTGAAAAAGTGCAACCCCAATGCAAGATTAGAATATTGAGGAGAGAGAAATTTGGGGAGGAGAGGAGAGAGAAAGAGAGCAGAGAGAGAGAATAATGTTGATGAAGAAAAATCCTCATTGATCCACTGTTCTACTTGACCGATCCGATGCAATGCTCCAATGTAGTGAAATCTAGATCCTAAGAGACTTTCCTTGGATGATACATGGACACCATGAACTAAGTGTTTAAAAACATTGTCAAATGATTCCATTGGTGACCATGAGCATCACTCATGAAGATCCTTTCAAAGAGACTGAAGCTTTGGAACAAATCCGCTTTGACTCCTTGCAACATTGTCACACTGCTTAGTTGGTTTGAACATGATCCTGATGAAACACATCGTGAATAGTCTGATGGCATTGACTGTGAATTCCACCTCACACATACTAATTGAAGCATGAAATGAGTGTCGAAAGACACTGTTGAGATCCATGTAAGTCACATCATTGTCATCTACTCTGCATAGTCCGATGAATGAGACTGCATTGTTTTCGCCCTTACGAATCTGAACTTCATTTCTTTGACACTTACTATATTTGTAAAAGGCAACTATTTTTAGCAAGTGTCAACTTGGATGTTCAACTCCTAGTGTGCTCCCTCTGTGAAATCTTCCCTTTGGAATAACTTATTATTTTTAGTAAGTGCCCATAGGAAACTTACTATTTTTGGCAAGTGCACAAATTAGCTTTTCCAGACCTCAAATGATTATGGTAGCTTGAATCCCTTCTTCACACTGCATTCTTCTCACCTTTTGGACCAATTTTCTATTTTTGGCAGGTGCTCATGAGACCACTTACTATTTTTAGTAAGTGTCAATTCTAGACCAAGATGACCATTTTGATGATTTCTCCTTGCAATACATCTTTGTGTTCACCGTCTCCTTCACAGGTTCTTCAGTTGATAATTTTCCCAAAAATTAGTCCCTTGTGTAGAAGACCTGCTATTTTTAGAAAGTGAGCTTCTAGTGGTCAGATTTCTACTAGAATGAAGTTTTTCGATATGTTTTTTTCCCAATATCGTTCCTCTGAAATTTTGTGTTTACCCGATCAATAGTTTGTGAGATTTTAAAACTTAATTTTTTTGACCTAGCAGCACCTCTGAACACAACAACCATTAATGGACTTTGAAAGTTACAAGTTTTGTTTTATTCTCTATCCACGACAAGAATCACCTTTTTGTTATGGGTTTTTGTTTCTTGTGCTTCTGGTGAAATCTCTCTTTGATCCGACTGTTGGTTTGACAGGAAAATGAGATTTTTTCTCCGTTGTGCTAAGAAAAAGACTTTTCATTGTGAAAACTCCTTACTATTGAATGAAGGTCTATTATGGGGGTTTTAATGGTCTCTAAAAATTATGAACACATCAAAAACTTCATCTCGATCCATCCACAAGTTTGCTAGATATGTTGGAATTTTCGTTTCACGGCCATGAGAGTCTTCATATGCTTTTCTCCCTCATTCTTCATTCTTCAAGATATTTTGATCAACATTTTCTCTAAAAATTGTGTGTTCTCATGGATTGGAGTATCTGTGCTACGAGAGGATCTGGTATGAGGTACAACAATGGTGAGCAGTCTGCAAGTGTGAGCGGGTTATAGAGTAATGAAAGGGTATGGAGAGTAAGAAGTTAGAAGTGGGAAAGAAAGTGGTAGGAAGGATTTTTAAATTTTTCAAAAATTACAAAGTAGGGAGTGAGGCACATTTTCATGTCCCTCATGTCCCTTAAGCATTAAGGGATGAGAGGGACATTAATTTTTAGGGGTTCTAGTCGCGACACATGGCAGAGATCTAACAATGGGGTTTTGAGTTAAAAAGTGAGATGGAAGCACTTAGGGGCTCAAAACTGGTTGTATGGAGGAACAAGAACCATTCCTTGGGCTAGGCACATTTTTATGTCCCTCATGTCCCCAAAAAAAGGGACATGAGGGTCATCAATTTGCACATTGTGCCTCGAAACTTGACACTTGGCAACGATCGACGGATGGGTGACCTGGAATCTTCTTGGGGGCTGGGAGAATTTTTATGTCCCTCATTTCCTTTAGCACAAAGAGACATGAGGGTCATCAAATTGCACGCATGTCGAAGTTGTCACTTGTCACGATCTGAGCGAATGAGGGAATGAGCTTGGCAAGCACGTAGGAGTTGAACTGGCGGTCTAAGAGGTCGTATGGGTGAGAAATGGGATCATAGGGGATGGGTGAATTTTTATGTCCCTCATGTCACTTTTCTTCATGGAGATAAGGGACATGAAATTGCACTGAACTCGAGAGGCGACACATGTCCTCATCAAATTTGACTTACTCCCAAACTCGCTTCTAGAGGGTAACTATAAACGGCGATAGCTTGAACTCCCGATGGAATTTTTTTATGAAATTGTATATGTTCTTGACTGAAAATATCCTTCTTAATCCAATGGTGGGGTTTTAAGGTCTTTATTCTTCAATTTGATCCCTAAAATTTTGGATTTTTGATCTATTCCCTTACCTCGTATATGAGAAAAAATGCTTACAAACCTAATGCACTAAGTTGTGAAAAATATGATTTCACCATTTTGTAGATCTTGGAATTACCTTTCCTAAAAAAAATTCTCCTAAATTCATCCGAAGCTCCCACAATCACCTCCCAAAGCTCAGCGACTCTTTTGATCATGTGCCTTTGCTAGGCTGTGAACCCTAATTTTGGTGAAACTGCCCCAAATTTTCTGAATCCTTCCTGAATCTTCTTGAATCACTTCAATGATGTTAATAGGCCTTCAATTCACCTCCATTTCTGGTTTGGATCCTCCATTCCTCTCCAAGGGGTTGCTCTAGTCCTAGGAAGGCTAGTGACCCTTCCCCTACACTTACCTGAAATTTACATTTTTCAATGAATTCCTAAAATCACCTAGGGGTTGAATTGACTTTCCTAAATCACCTAAGGTGCTTAGTTAACATCGTCTAGGAGGTCATCAAGATGAATATGTAGACCTAGGGTGCCTTGGAAGGATAAAACATGAAAAATTTGGCACATGGGTATCATTGTCATGCTTGAAAATTGTCAATTTCCCTATTGCACATTTGCTCATTTCTATGAATCATTTCGACTCAAATTTATTCACAACAATCAAGTTATTTCTATTGACGGTGTCCCTCCATCTACTCCATGGTTGTTATCTCCTCACACGTAGTTAGCACATTTTCTCCTTCTTCTAACACATCACATTCTATTGTACTCAGAGCATAGTCTACTCCTAGCTCACCTACTTGAGCATTTTCTACACGACTACATCATTCCACTAGTCCTACACATCGGCATAGGCCCATTCCTAGGATAGTCACTACATCGTGACATAGGTCCCCACCTCAGTTTATTCCATGTGGATTCTCATCACCTTCGCATTCAACATCACGTAGATCTCCATCACCGACACATTTCATGACACCACAGCCTTCATCATATATTCATCCCTCATACACATTTAGACTTCATTCACTAGCACAATGTTTGTCTACCATACCACCATTGTTAGAGCATGGTCCTATGCTTTCACCACCACAGGAATTGGATGGAGGACCTTCATCCTTCACTATCATCTGTTAGTTTACTCATTCATATATGTTTGGGGGCATAACACCTAATACACTCCCCCTACACTCGCCTTGGCATCTATCATCTTTACATTTCGTATAGGCATTTACATCACACATTTTAGCATCGTCATTACCCAATGACACACTCTTGTGCTTCGGTTCACACTTGACTGTTGAGGGATTACTACACATGAACCCCACACACTACACTATAGACACCACACATCACGTTTCACGTCTTGTGTCATACATTCTACATTTAGTCCATATCATTTCTTTCATATCTATACATCATACTAGTCTTCATCATACTCATCTAGCATTGCATCCTACATACTATACATTCTTAGGCACACTACACATATTGCATTCAATATTATACACTACATACACATCACATGGTCGTTTATCATCTTCATTACATATACTACATCATATTCTACATGTTACACTCACTACCCTATGATGCACTTTAGTTCCTCGGTCCATACTCGATTGCCAAGGGTTTACAAATCAAATGGACCTTACATTCATCATGCATTTATCATTTGACCTTTCATCATGCAAAATTTCTAGGATAGTGACACACGTTATAGGCTAAATTTTCACTTACTCTATCATCTTGTAGTGGTATACGCTTTAGGCTACATCACCACTCCCTACTATTCATCTTGTAGTGATACACGTTTTAGGCTAAATCATCACTCCTACACTCATTTTGTCATGACATACGCTTAGAATATAAGGTTCACACATGTCCCTTCTATAGGTGGCATATCATCACCACTACATATACACATTCATCACAGCGTGTTAGACACAACACGCACTTCGGTCATTTCTCAATGATGCACTCTCGTTTCTGATTCATTCTTATCTATTGAGGGGGCAAACTGAATGAACCTCACTACATACATTTCCATTCACTCATGGGGGCATGTGGCTCCTACCATCCATCTTGCATTACATTCCATCCATCCACAACATAGTGCATATCATGGTTGTTTTTACTCTTGTTTGCATTTGTTTGTTCATGGTCACTTTATTACACATGTTAGTTCAATTACTTGTATATCATTTATCTATATCATCCACACATGTGCGTTCATGTATTTTTCTAGCCGTGATGATAAATAAAGGTCTCTTACACTTAGCATGGATGCTCACCGCTACCCTTCCTACACCTTTGATCTGGGGGCATCCAAATTTGTCTCTTATAGGTGTTATTGTTTCATTTTATACTTAGCACTTTACATTACTTTGTTATACATGCTTTTAACATACTAGTTATCTTGCTAACGTGATAACGGGTGCTTCATAAGCAACATTTGTTACGCATGGATATTTTCTTCCGTACTTTTTGTTACATTGTTAGATATTATTTGCTATTGTATGTGGGTTTTGCCCTATGTTTAGTGTGCACACTTTTTTGTTGTATATGGACATGATGACCTTGTGTGTCTTGCGACATCGTGAGTGATTTCCCATGTTTGCAACCCGCTTTGTGCAGCTTACTTTTTCTTCTTGCATTTTTACATTACTACTTTTCTTGGTAGCTTATATACTATATGCGTAGCATAAATTTGTCTTTATACATGCATGTTTGTTTGTACTAACACTTGTCTTTAGATATCCTTCTTGTTTGTGAGTGCCTTGGTTTCTACCAAGTGTATTCCCTTCCCCCTGCATGGTAGAGTTTCACGGTTCATGCAAAGCTTGGTCTTATTTTAGGGCCACATCATCCTATCAGTGATGTCACATGCGCCCCCAAAGAGGGGGCATCATTTGGGGTTTTACATACTACATAATGCTTCTACACTGGTTTAGTTCAGTGCACTTTTCACCCTTGGCATTGTGGGTTACATACAACAAGTGGGTTCATACCAGTCTATGAACCCCATACACAAGTGACTTTTGCAGGACATGGTAGTCCTTAGCATTACAGGAAGTAGTTATCGGTTTGAGGATATAGCAGAATTCCTCCCAATACTTCTTCTACCACCGCATCGAATTGCCCAAAAACTAGGACAATACAGAGATCTCTTCACACACATTCAAGGAATCAGTTAAAGTTTGGAGGAGATAGAGCAATTCCTCCCTATACTTCTTTGGCCTGTGGCATCGGATTACCCAAAAAACCTGATAGTATGGGATATCCTTCTACACTCTTTCTCTTGACATGGATCAGGTGCACATGTTTCATTTGCACTTTTCATTTGCATATTTTACATTCACATACTTTTTACATACACATACATGTGCCTTTTACATTTCATTTTTACACATACATATATATTTGACTACTTGATCATTTTCTCCTCGCAGGTCCAGTCGTATGAGAAACAAGAATTCAAATGGGGGCAACAACAACAACAACAATGGCTATAATAACAACACTTTGTGGCAACACATTTCACATACTAACCATACAAATACATCACATAAGCATCAACACACGTATTTTCATCCTTGGTTCACTCTTATCACTTTTTTGCACATTTTCATCTTTAGTTTCCATGCTCCATCACCTTTTTATCATTCCACACTTTGTCTAGTCCTTCGACATGTTTTCTACATCACTCTATAGTGGTATTAGGTACGCATCTCTATCTACTTTATGTTACTGAGATTTCCGCTCACCAACATAAAGTGGGGAAAATGTAGTCACTAAATCATGCACTTTGGGTAATATTTAGTCCCTGGTCTCATACTACTATTTAGAAGGTTTTTGAGTGAAGAAATTACTAATTAACCCCCATCCCTTGGCCATTTTTATTTGATTTCTATCATCATTCTTGACCTCTGCCGCACACATGCCCAGTCAGCTTTCATCATTTCTCATCATTTTAGCTTTGATTGGGGCGCCCAGGAGCTAATCTTGGGGCACCCATGGGTGCCCTAATACCACCAGGGCGCCCATATCCTTTTTTTTTAACTTTCCCACCACTTTTTAGGCTCTTTCTAGCCATTTGAGGTCTTTACCTCTTTGGTGGTCAGCCATTTCAAGGTTAATTATGAAATTAGATAAAGAGAACCCTATAAATATAAAGTTATGAGACCATAATAAGGGACTAAACATTAGCACTACTATCATCCACCTAGAGTTGCATCCATCTATTTACATTGGGATATCATTTATATCCACATAGCTCCATCACAAGGGACAAGGCTTGGGTCATCTGCATCACACACAACATAGGGGGAGGATTTTATTCTATTCCATGCACCATCTATTACATTTTTTCTACACATAGTTATCTCGCTACATCACAAAGTGCAACTGACACAAGAGCAACCTAGGGCATGTTTCACACACACACACATAACTACATTTGGGTTTGGAATGTAGTGCAATGCTCAGTTAGTAAGTCCACCATTGTGGTAGTTGAGGTCATTCTGACCCTTTCATATGTATTTTTCTTTTTAGGGATTGATGTTTGTTTAGGGTTTTGCAGGTCTTCCTTTCATCTTGGATTAACAAATGCGACACTGGCGCGATCAACGAATTTGATGCGACACACAACAAGGGTTTCAAACCACTGTTGAACCTATGAAGATTAGTTCTGGATATTTTTCACAGACCAAGGTGCCCATTCTATAGACCAGAGCACCCGTAGGAACCCCAATCCTTCTTTATAAGCCCCAGTCCAAAGAATCAACCTAGATCCATCCTTTTCGGAGATCCTACACAATCATTCCTACTTGGTTTTCACAATCACCGTGTGACATAGTCCAGTGAGCATCTTCTATTCAACTGAGTTCTTTCCTCTTCTCTCTTACACATTAGGGTTTTTATTTCCATTTGTTTAGTTTCTTGGGTCATTTACATACTTCTTTCTTGCATTTATTTACTTCATTTACAATTATTCATAGCTTAGATTAACTAGTTCATATTTTCCCTATTTTAGTTAATCAATTAAGGTGAGGATGGGGTGTCTAAGATAATAAATGGATAATTAGATGAGAAAATGGGGTTTAATAATAATGGGATTAAGGTGGTGATTTAGGAAGGAAAAAGAAATTTAAGATCGTAAATGTAATGTGAATGTGTAAAGTGATAGCTAAAGGGAGCAAGCGAATGCGAGATGGGGGATAAGGGTATCAAAATTTGTGTCTACACATGGCTCTCCATCTCAAAATCAAATCATGAGATCCCTACGTGAAGTTGAACACAAGTTGAGCTCACTATTTTTACATAGTTGGTCACTTTGGTGAATTTTTGTTATTAAAGATTCGGCCTCCATTAATGGCTGTCATTACACATTAGAAAACCTAAAACCCTACCTTTGAAAGTTACTTTTTTGATTTGCAATAGTTCCAATGGACATATCACTATGAAAAATAGAGCATGGGATCACAATGCAAAGTTGAATCCAACAATGGTGTTTTCATTACAAACCGACATCAATATGACTAGTTTATAAAAATAGCAAGTGTTTTATATAGTGAACTACAAAAAATAGTAAGTTTCTCAAAACATCAAGTTTTGTCACTCAAAGCACATCCAAAAATGGTGCAAAAGCACAAACAAGACAGTTTTCCCAAAATAACAGACTTTTGAAAAAAGTAACATGCTCAAATAGAAACTTCCTATTGGGGTTAAACCATAAACCAAATGTTGTATGCATCTATAATCACTTAAATCATACCAAAAAAACATAGAATTCACCCGAAAGATAAAATAAATAAGAGAAAGATAACACCAGATATAACATGGTTCACCCAGTGTGGGCTACGTCCACCAAGAAACGGCCAATCTTATTATTTAGTTCTTTACAGAGGAAATACAATGAAGATCTATGATCTTCCACACCTCACAAGATGTACAATGCTTTCTCCTCACCAGCTACTCTTTCTTTCTCTCCAAGGAAACTTACATTCAACAAATGCAATTCACCACCTTCTAACCCTAATTCTCATGCCTTTATACATATACCAACTTAGGGAACCTTAGTTATGCGTTTACAACCATTAGATCAACTTTATAAAAAATATTAGATCTAATTCCCATGAGTTAAATATAAACATTCATGCACAAGCAACCAAAACTGGTTACCCTAACTGATGTCAGTTCCTCCTTGCCTTGATCGATATCAGTCCCCAGGTGACTGAAATTGGTCATCCGACCGATGTCGATTATTGTGTATTCCAGTAAGTTTGTAAAGCATGCTAATGTGAAGCAATTAAGCTCCACAACTCAACAATCTCCCACTTGGAGATAAATTGTTGCACTGCACGTACAACTCCATCCTTGAATCCTTTTCCTTGGCCCATTTCTCCCTCTTCAAGTCTCAAACTCAAAGACCAACAGAAGTGGAGTGAATCTCCAACTTCTCCTTTGCCAACGGCTTTGTTAGCATATCCATAGGGTTCTTATTTGTATGAATTTTCTCCAACTTCAGCTTTCCCATCCTCCAACACTTACTTGTATGAAGTGATATCTTAACTGAATGTGTTTTGTTCTTGAATGAAATGTTGAGTTCTTTTCCAGATGAATCACACTTTGACTATCATTTTACAACCTGCAATCCTCTTGTTCCTTTCCCAACTCTTCCATGAACCTGCTCATCCATATCATCTCTTTTGCTTAGCCTCTGTAGCTACAACATACTTGGCCTATGTAGTAGACAAGGCCACAACCTTCTTCGCAATATATAAATTTAGCTAACTTTCATCCTACCTATTGTGAATACATATTCGGTGGTGTTTCTCCTACTATCCAAATATCCAGCCATGTCTAAATCAACATAGCCACATAAAGAAGTATCTGACCCTCCATAGCATAACTGCATTCGGATGTCCCTCTCAAATACTTGAGAATCCATTGAACTGCTTTCCAATGCTCTTTACCTGGATTGGCCAAAAATGGCTCACAACTCACACTACTTGTGCGATGTCAGTGCAGTATAAACCATGGCATACATAAGACTTCCAATTGCTGAAGTGTATGGAACTCATGCCATGTACTCGACCTCCTCATGTGATGTAGGACATTGATATTTTCTCAATTTGAAGTGTTCAACCATAGGTGTACTTATAGGTTTTACATCCTACATTTTAAATCTTTCAACACCTTATTGATATAATTCTCCTGAGATAAATACAATTTCATGTTCTTCCTATCTCTGTGAATTTGCATGCCAAGGATTTTCTTTGCAACTCCCAAATCCTTCATTGCAAATGTGTGAGCTAAATTTTCTTTAAGCTCACCAATGTCCTACATACTAGATCCTGTAATAAGCATATCATCCACATACAATAACAAAATAATATAGCTCCCATTTTCAAGCTTCTTGAAATAAACACAATGGTCATATTCACATCTCATATAACCATACTCATGCATGAAACTATCAAACCTCATATACCATTTCCTTGGAGCTTGCTTGAGCCCATACAAGCTCTTTTTCAATTTGCACAATTTTCTCCTTACCCTTGACTTCATAACCAAGCGATTGATTCATATAGATCTCTTCCTCCAAATCACCATGAAGGAAAGTCATCTTAACATCAAGTTGTTCTAAATGTAAATCTTCTATTGCAACCAAACTAAGAACAATACGGATGGAAGTCATTTTAACAACAGGAGAAAATATTTCACCAAATTCAATACCTACTTTCTATGCAAATCCTTTTACCACAAGCCTTGCTTTATATCTCTTCTTTCCACCCTCTTCCTCCTTGATCCTGTAAACCCACTTGTTCTGTAATGTCCTCTTACCTGCTAAAAACTTGACTAAATCCCATGTCTAATTCTTTTCCAAGGAGTCCATCTCCTCATCCATGTCATGTTCCCACTACACGTGGGTATCTTGTTGCATTACTTCTTCAAAACACTCAATAATAAATAATATAATGAAGGAGTAAATCTTTTTTGATGTTTATGTACCCTTTGTGATCTTCTCACGATATTTGGGGTGCCATGAGCTCATTTTGTGCTTATTGCACATTTGTGTCAATCTATGACAGTGACCGATGTCATTTTCCTATAATCACAATTTCATCATCGTAGCCGACATCAGTTCACCCAACCCGATGTCGATCTACTCTAGCCAACACCGCCACCCTTACCGACATTGGTGTCATGGATTTTGATTTTAAATTTGAGAATGCATATTTCTCAACAAACTCTTCTCTTAGTTTATTCTTGGGTACGAGAACCTGATCCCTATATATTATCTTTTCATTCCAATCAATATTATGGATCCTAACAATCTTACTATCTTCTAAATCCCAAAACTAGAATCCAAAATGACCAAAACCATAACCAATGAAAGTACATCTTTTGGACTTAGTATTTAATTTATTCCTATTTTCCTTATCAACATGCACAAAAGCTTCTTCTTTTATTCCATCATCCAGTGCACTTGAAGGCCCATGGTTAATTAAATATACTCTTGTATCTAGTTCTTTTGCCTAAAACTTTAAAGGCAAACTAGCATGTAGTCTCATGCTTCCAGCATGTTCCATGATTTCTTTGTTCATTCTTTCAGCAACTCCATTCTCCTATGGATTTATAGGAACCGTTATTTCTCTACGTATTCCATTCACTAAACACTAATCATTGAAAGCCTTGTTGCAATACTCACCACCATTGTCAAATCTAAGGCACTTTAACTTTAAATTTGTTTCATTTTCCACAAGGGCTTTCCATCTTTTAAAAATCTCAAAAACATCAAATTTCCACTTAATACAATAAACTCATACCTTTCTTGTGGCATCACCAATGAAAGTCACATAATATTGGGATCCTATAAGAGAAGCAACCTGAGCTGGTCCCCATACATCTAAATGAACAAGATCTAATTTTTGCTCTTTCTTTGTTGCCCCAACCTTAAGAAATATCACTTTCTTCTACTTTCCAAATATACAATTCTCACAAAATCAAGATCTACATGTTTTAAATTTGATAACTTACCCTTTGTCTTTAAGATCTACATTCTTTTTCACTCATATGGCCTAGCCGATAATGCCACATGCTTGCATCTGAATCTGAAGTAGATAACATAGAAAAGGAATCAATAACATAGGTAGACAAATACAATGTTCCTACCTTCTTTCCTCTTGCTACAACAAGGGCTCCCTTGGAAACTTTCCAAGAATCGGTTGTGAATGTAACCATGCATCTAGATTCTCCTAATTGCCCTGCAAAAATTTCCCTGTAGAAATTAGATTTCTCTTGAGGCTTGGCACATGCCTCACATCTTTCAATACCCATGTATTTCCATTATGTAGTTTTAAATGAATATCACCTTTACCAGTAATCATGCATGGTTCATCATCTCCTAAATAAACATGTCTAAAATTACCCTAAACATAATTTCTAAAATAACCCTTATTAGGGGTAGCATGGAAAGAAGCTCCAGAATCTAAAACCCATGATTCTACTTTATTATCCAAGGAGAGAATAAGAGCATCTTGCATTACCTCACTTGAAATGTTTGCCTCTTTACCTTTGTCTGGTATATTCTCTTTGTTTTCCTTGAACCAACACTCCTTCTTTGCATGTCCTCTCTTTCCACAATTCTAGCAGATTATATCTCTGACTTTGGATCTAGATCTGTCATTCTTTGTTCTACCATTCTTCTTGCTCTTGGATCTCTCTTTAGATCTTCCCCTACTTTCCACATTCAAAGCATTCCCAAATGATGATTCTCCTGTACTTTTCCTGTGTATTTCTTCATTCAGGATTATACTAACCACATCATCAAACTTTAAAATATTAGAAGCAGATGTTGTATTACTAACAACCATTACCAAATTATCCCAACTATTTGGCAAAGAGCATAAGAATAAAAGTGCTTTCACTTCATCATCAAACGGAATATTAACCGATTTTAATTGATTAACAATAGAACAGAAATCATTCAAATTATTTGACACGAATCCACCTTCTTTAATTTTAGAATTAAATAATTTCTTCATCAATTAAACTTTATTCGATGCACTTGTTTTTCATATAAGTTTGCTAAAGCTTTCATTAAATATATCGTGGTTGTTACTTTTGTTATATTTGAAGCTACATATGTTGTCAAGCTCAATCTTGTAAATCTCATAGCTTTTCTGTCACAAGAATATTCCATTCTTAAATCAGTCATCTTTACAGGCCTTACCTTTTCATCCAACGGTAAATATAAATCTCTCTAATACACATAATCCTCCACCTGCATCTTCCATAATTGATAATTACGGTCATTAAATTTTTCTACTCTATATTTGCTATCTTCTATCATTTTTGTGCTCCCACTCAATCAAAAAACCCTCTGAGAGTAAATCCTGTCAACACACAAAACCTCCAAACAAAGCTCTGATACCAGTTGTTGGGGTTAAACCATAAACCAGTGTTGTAAAGATCTATAATCAATTAAAGCATACCAACAATAAACATGGAATTTAACCAAAAGATAAAATAAACAAGAGAAAGATAACACCAGATATAACGTGGTTCACCCAGTATGGGATATGTCCACCAAGAAATGGCCAATCTTATTATTTAGTGCTTTACAAAGGAAATACAATGAAGATCTATGATCTTCCACACCTCATAGGATGTACAATGCTTTCTCCTCACCAGCTACTCTTTCTTTCTCTCCAAGGAAACTTACATTCAAAAAATGTAATTCACCACCTTCTAACCCTAATTATCATGTCTTTATACATATACCAACTTAGGGAACCTTAGCTATGTGTTTACAACCATTAGATCAAATTTACAACAAAGATTAGATCTAATTCTTGTGAGTTAAATATAAACATTCATGCACAAGAAATCTGAAACCGATTACCTAACCAATGTTAGTTCCTCCTTGCACAGGGTGATACTAGTCCCGGGTGACCGACATCGATCGTGGTGACATCGGTTAATTTGTATTCCAGTAAGTTTGTAAAACATGCTAATGTGAAGTAATTAAGCTCCACAAATCAACACTTCCTAACATGGTAAAGCATCATAAACGGAGGTGAATTAAGTGTGTTAGGAGATTCAGAAGACAAAATTTGAGGAAAAAGGTAAAAAATCACAAAATAATAGCTCTTGGTCCCACCTATCAAAAATATAAAGTCTTAGTTTTAAGTACATAAAGTTGTTGGCGGATCCATTTTCATTCATCTCACTACTTTTTCCCATCCTCACATGGTTGTAAATTTTTCTCATAGCTCAAATGAGAAAAATAACCTTCCAAAAGTATTCTCAAGCATCATTCTAAACACATTTGTGTCAAGGAGTAAGACAACATATCGGGAATAGTGTGAGGTTGGAACAAAAATTGAGAAGAGTCATGAGCCCAATTAGAATCCAAGACTTATCAAAGGATGTCCTCGTGATCGTAATTGAAATGAGAAAATATTCATGTCGGTTGAGAGACGACGTGCCTTGAATCCATTTTCCTTCCTATGAGAAGCAAGTTGAAGTGAGTTAGTCAAGTCATGAAAGTATCTAGACCATCATATGTGAAGAATCAAAGGAACCTCCTTTTTGATCATAAGCATCTAGGAATGAAGATGTGCAAGCATCCCAATCCTGATTTCATTTAAGTGCTCTGGAGTAGTAAAGGATAAATAGGTGAGCTTCATGTGTGGCATCATGAATGCAAGAACAAGAAATCATCCCAATTTCATTTGATGTCATAGTGTTCTTAAACACTCAATCAAACACCTATTAGTGTGGTCACTCCCAAGGATAAAACATTGTAAGTGTAAATAAGAGCCATTGAACAAGAATATTTGAAAAGGAAGATAATGAAAAGAGAGTGCATAGTGGTTCTATATTCTTGGAGGATTCATAAGAAGGTAAGATTCATTGTGAATACCATAAAGCATCTTAACTTGTGTAAGATGAATCCATTGCAGAATGCCTCTCTTCAAGAGCACCCAAGTGTATATCTCTAAATGGTGGAAACCTTCTCATGAGGAGCATGTGAACAAGAGGTGTATAAATAGATTTTAGAGCCAAGAAAAAGGTAAGAAGGTAATGACCTTTATTTAGAGCATCGTGTGTGAAAGAGTGGGAAATCATTTTTGCTTCATTTTTTCACCCACTTGGTAGTGTTATCAAACACTCACCTAAGTCATTGTAGTGTGATCATATCTCGAAGAAGGAGAGACATTGTTGTCATCTCATTCCATTCCAACCGGTGGTCGCTTCTCAATAATCTCATTCGGGAAGCAATTCTTTAACTGCAAAGTGAGGGTCTATTTTGGTGAATAAAGGATAAAAATCAAGAGGTTTGAGAATCGTGGAGTTGTTTCTTATAATCATTGGAGCAAGTTGTAAAAACCTAAGGAGCAAGAAAGTGATCCTCACTCTCACTATGAGATCATGAAACAACCATCATGAGCGATGTCCGCAGTCATCTCAGGATCACATCAAAAGGTCTCACAACATTATTCCTAAACAATCATTCGGTAAGAGAGTCAAGCGTTTATGCATCTTGCACAAGGAGAATATTATAATCACCATGCTTCAAATCCAAAATCTCTCCATCATAAAAGCTTCATCTTCATTAGATCAATCAACCCTTCTCTATCTCTCTTCCTTCTTGTCTCTCTACATGTTGATTTTCCATTATGAATGTACTTTTTGTTATTCACTTAAGTGACCTCAATTAAACATTCTAAGAGTCCTTTTTCCAATAATAAGAAAAAGACTCACTTCCTAGGAATGTGAAAGGTCACAAGTGATGAGGATAGGTGAAAATTCATGTGGGAGGTAGATGAAGAGACATGTTTGTAATGCTATAAATTGGAATGGCTTATCCATTCCAACAAAGTTGAAACTTGTTGATTGAATGTATGATTTTGGGAATATCACTTCTACTGACAAGCAAGCAATAAAATCTGTAATTCTTCTATTTCTTATCTTATGTTCCTCTACTCTTTCTTTCCAACTTTACATACATGATAATCTTGTAAAACCAATAAAGGTGTTTGTGCCTTTGATAAATGAATCAATGGAATTCATTTTATATGATTTGTTATTTCTTATCATGGTTTGCATTGTTTTGTTCCTATAATTATATTTGGAGTTACTTTGGTTATTGTATATGAACTTTGTTAGTGCCTACTCACAACAATTACCCTCTCTCTCCTTATTTCCCTAACTCCCCTTTACCCCTCATCACTGCAAATTCCTCCCTTGTACCCTATACAAGTAATTTTCCTTAGGTTCAATAGAGTGTTCCTATGTGATCCTCGGCTTATTGGCCACCCCACAAATTTAAGTAGTTTACATTCAATAATTGGAGCCTCCCCATACATAAGAAGGAGGGGCTTAGCCCCACACTTTTCTTGAAAAATTCAACAATTTACAATATGACAAATTATTTGACCAATAGTTTTTGTGAATCTAATGGGGAGAGATACTGCCCTTGTGCACCCATAAGGATATATGAAAATACAAAAAAAATCCTAAAAAATCCATAAAAATAAGAAAAGCTGGAAAATACAAAGAAATACTATTTGAATGTTTGAAAAACCATGTTGCAATCTTGTTAATAAATCTACATTTTTTAAGTTTTATTCCTTTCCAGTGCTTTGAGAAAAACTTGCAGAGAGAAGGTACACCCGAGCTGATCATGCAGGTGGCATTATTGATCCCGCATTCAAGGAGCCAAAAATATTTTATTTTATACTTCCCATTGAGTGGTAAGAAGACACGTTCTTGAAAATCCACTTGAAGGTCATATTGAAGAACTAGTTGTTGAACCACTAGTCCCCACTCCTCTTAAAGGAGAAAGAGAAGAAGAAGTAGAAATAATGGTTACACCGCTACCATAGGGACAAAATACTAGTCCGTTGGCTTTATCTCCACTACTTCTTAAACTTCTAAAAGGATCGAGAAAGAACTATTTGAAACTCTATGAAGATGGAAAACAATGTCATAATGATCATATCACAACCTTCATCATAGACTGTGGCATCCCTAGAGTGCAACACGAAGATGGAAACATTACAAGATGCCACTGCAGACCAGTTCTACTACTTGCCATCACACTCAATGACTTATTGGGATGATATAAAAAATAAGTTTGAAACAAGATTCAAGATTGGTGAAGATAGTCATGCCCTCCTTGCTCAACTTACTTAGATGAAGAAAGAACCATAATATTCCATGGGAGATTTTGTGGAAAAAATTAATAAGTTAATCAATAAGTTAATTCCGAGATGCCTGAAATTAGTTTCATACTATAGAGAGTTAAACAAAACAATTTGGAAAATGCTCAAGAACTTGCCATTGGAGTGGAAGATGACCTAATCATGTCAGGGAAGATCAAGAATCCTTCAATGAAGGATAAAGCCCAGAGTTCCAAAGATGAAAGAGTTGATCCATTATTGCAAAAGTTGGCCAATGATTTGAAAATTTTGAAGAAGGAAGTTTCCCAACATGCATCAACAAGAACCGAAACATAAATCAAATTGAAAGAGCACCCCGAAGGCTTGGCTTGGAATCTCCATTAGTGAATGAATTTCATGAGTGTTCCAACAATATCCATGCCCTTGGGAATGGTTGTGTTTGCAATAAAATTCTACCAACTATCCAAAGTGTTCTCCATCTCTTTACCGATGCCTCTATTCTATAGCATACCTTTGGTGACATCCATGAACACGTTGTGCAGCTCAATGATCTCCTCTATCTTTTCTTTGGATATAGTTTCAGCCTTGAGTAGGTCCTCTTTAATCAATGTCTTGAATTTTTCCTTGACTTATTCTATTAGAACTTTCTTTGTTGAATTTTCTTTGATCATGTGGCACTTGAGAGAAAGCAGGTATATTATAATCTCTTATTTGAAGGCTCTCCCTTCTATGACTTTCTCTTGAGTTTTGTGATTGCTTCTTGTTATCACAAAAAAGTAGCACCCTAGGATTTTTGGTTATGGATCCCTAATTTTTTCTAACATTGGATTACCTCTCAAGCTATGGGACTTGTAGGCTTGAGATAATCCTCTGGAGAAGGTATGTTCCTCTTTCTAATCATGTTGAGATGTGGAGCTCAATTACTTTAGTTTAGCATGCTATATCAACTTGCTGGAAAACATAGTAACTGACATCGGTTATGAAAGAACCAACATTGGTCACCTATGACCGGCATCGGTCAGGTAAGTAGGAACCAACATCGGTTACTTGTGTGTGAGTGTTTAATTTAACTCATGGGAATTAGATCTAATTTTAGTATTAAAGCAGATCTATTGATTGTAATTACATGGCTAAGTTCCCTAAGTTTGTATAAGGTATTTATAAGCTAAAAATCTAGAGTTAAAAGACAGAGTTAATGATTATTGTGAAAATAATTGTGAAAGAGAATTCTTAGAGAAGGAGAAGCTTGAGAGAAAGAATCATATATCGTGAGAGGTGTGGAAGATTGTAAATCTTCTTAAAGATTTAGATAATATAATGGCTTGTTTTTTGGTGGATGTAGCCCACATTGGGTGAACCACGTTAAATCAGTGTTGATTAATATATCTTGTTTTATATATTTCTTCCGGTAGAATATTCACTTTTATTACATGCATGCTTAAATATGATATATTATCTGTATAACCTTGTGCTAACCCCAACAACTAGTATCGAGCTTTGTTTGAGAGCTTTATGTGTTGATATGTTTACTCACGAAGTTTTCTCGATTGAGTGGGAGCTACAATAATGGCGAGAAGAAAAAAATACAAGGTAGAGAAGTTTGACGCATGAAATTGTCAATTATGGAAGATGCAGATTGAGAATTATTTGTATCAAAGATATTTTTACTTACCGTTGGATGAAAATTCTAGACCTACAAAGATGACTGATGAAGAATGGAAGATTATTGATAGAAAGGCTTTGGGATCTATAAGATTGATCCTGACAAAGATCTCTGGTTCTAATATTACAAAAGTGACATCTACGGTAGATTTAATGAAATCTCTTGCTAATTTATATGAAAAACCTAGTGCTTCAAATAAAGTTTATTTGATGAAGAAACTATTTAGTTCTAAGATGCATGAAGGTGGATTTACATCTAGTCATTTGAATGATTTCCGATCTATTATAAATTAGTTAAAATCGGTTGATATTCCATTTGATGATGAAGTGAAAGAACTCTTATTATTATGTTATTTGCCTAATATTTGGGATAACTTAGTAATGGTTGTTAGTAATACAACATTTTCTAATAATATTTTTAAGTTTGATGATGTGGTTAGTATAATCTTGAATGAAGAAATTCGTAGGAAAATTACAGAGGAATCATCATCTGGGAATGCTTTGAATGTAGAAAGCAGAGGCATGTAGAAGGAGATATCCAAGAGTAAGAATAATGGGAAATCAAAGTCAATGAATGGCATATCTAAATCCAAAGGTAAGGGAATTACCTGTTGGAATTGTGGAAAGAAAGGACATGCAAAGAAAGATTGTTGGTCAAAGGATAAAGAGAACCAACACCCAGACAAAGGTAAAGAGGTAAATATTGTAGTAGAGGTAATGCAAGATGCTCTTATTCTTTCTTTAGATAATAGAATAAAATCTTAGGTTTTATATTCGGGAGGCGTCTTTCCATGCAACCCCTAATAAGGGTTATTTCGAAATTATGTCCAGGGTAATTTTGGGCATGTTTATTTGGTGACGATGAACCTTGCGGTATTACTAGTAAATGGAAGTTCATCTAAAATTACGAAATGAAAATACATGGGTATTGAAATATGTGAGGCATGTGCCAAGCCTCAGGAGGAATCTCATTTCTAAAGGGTAACTAGGTGAAGTTGGTTGCATGGTTACATTCACAACAGACTCTTAGAAAGTCACCAAGGGTGCCTTTGTTGTGGAAAGAGGCAAGAAGGTAGGAATGTTATATTTATCTACCTATGTTATTGATTCCTTTTCTATTTTATCTACTTTAGATTCAGATGCATGCATGTGGCATAATTGGTTAAGCCATATGAGTAAAAAGGAATGCAGATCTTAAAGGCTAAGGGTAATTTATCATATTTGAAAGATTTAGATCTTGATTTCGTGAGCAATGTGTCTTTGGAAAGCAAAAGAGAGTAATATTTCTCAAAGTTGGTGCAACTAAGAAGGAGAAGAAACTGGAGCTTGTACACTCATATGTGTGGGGACCATCCCAGGTAGCTTCTCATGGAGGATCCCAGTATTATGTTACTTTCATTGATGATGCTACAAGAAAGGTATGGGTTTATTGTATTAAACATAAATATGATGTTTTTGAGACTTTTAAAAGATGGAAAACCCTTGTTGAGAATGAATTAAATTCAAAGTTAAAATTCCTTAGATCTGACAATGGTGATGAATACTTTAGTAAGGATTTAAATGATTATTGTTCGATGAATGAAATACGTAGAGAAAGGATGGTTCCAAGAACACCACAAGATAATGGTGTTGTAAAAAGAATCCCTAGGATAATCATGGAACATGCTAGAAGTGTGAGAATACATGTTGGATTGCCCTTGTAGTTTTGGGCGAAGCGGTTGATACATGATTTGTTGATTAACTATGGGCCTTCAAACTTACTAGATGGAGGAATACCAGAGAAGCTTGGACCGTAAAAGAGGTAGATCTTTCTTTTATTAATTTTTTTGGTTCGAAGTTTTTGTGCATATTGTTAAGGAAAATAGAAAAAAATTACATGAAAAATCCAAGAGATGCACTTTCGTTGGTTATGGATCTAGTGATTTTGGATTCTATTTTTGGGATTTAGAGAATTGTAAAATTATTAGAATTCATGATATTGAATGGAATGAAAAGAGAATGTACAGGATCAAATTATGGTACTCGGGATAAACTGGTTGAGAAGTTTGTGAATGAAAATGAACTCTCAGATTTAAAACTCATACCTATAGGGTTACACAGTAACTGGTGTCAGTTGACCCGTGACTGACATTGGTAAGTTGAATTGGTATCGGTTATAGAAGAGCCAAACCAACATTGGTTAGCAGAACTGACATCAGCTACATGTGACCGGCTTGGTCACTATTATATTTGGAAACAAATGTCCAGGAGGTCTAGAATGAGCCTCTAGTACCCCAAACTCTTGTGAGAAGGTCACAAAGGGTAAGTAAACCTCCAGAAATATTTACACCTTCTCTATCTTATTTATTATTTATTGATAATAGAGAACCAGAAATATTTGAAGAAGCAATGCAGGATGAGACCCATGTTTGGTGGGAGCATGATATGGATGAGGAGATGGACTCCTTGGAACAAAACCAAACTTGGGATTTGGTTAAGTTGCTAGCAAGTAAGAGGACATTACAGAACAAGTGGGTTTATAGGATCAAAGAAGAAGAGGGTGGACAAAAAAGGTACAAGGCAAGGCTTGTAGTAAAAGGATTTACACAAAAATAGGTATTGAATTTGGTGAAATATTTTCTCCTGTTGTTAAAATGACTTCCATACGTATTGTATTGAGTTTAGTTGCAGTAGATGATTTGCATTTAGAGAAACTATATGTGAAGATGAATTTCCTTCATGGTGATTTGGATGAAAAGATTTATATGCAGTAGCCACTTGGGTATGAAGTCAAGGGTAAGGAGAAATTAGTGTGCAGGTTGAAAAAGAGCATATATGGGCTCAAGCAAGCTCCAAGGAAATGGTACATGAGGTTTAATAGTTTCATGCATGAGCATGGTTACTTGAGATGTGAATATGACCATTATGTTTATTTCAAGAAGCTTGAAAATGGGAGCTACATTATTTTGTTATTGTATGTGGATGATATGTTTATTGCAAGATCTAGTATGCATGACATTGGTGAGCTTAAGGGAAAGCTAACTCACACATTTTCTATGAAGGATTTAGGAGCTACAAAATAATCCTTAGCATGCAAATACACAAAGTCAGAAGAAAAAGAAATTATATTTGTCTCAAGAGGATTATATCTACAAGGTGTTAGAAATGTTTAAAATACATAATTCAAAACCTGTAAGTACACCTATGGCTAGACACTTCAAATTAAGCAAAGATCAGTGTCCTTCATCACATGAGGAGGTAAACTACATGACATGAGTACCATATGCTTTAGTAGTTCGGAGTCTCATGTATGCTATGGTTTGTACTAGACTAGAAATTACACAGAAAGTGGGAGTTGTGAGTAGATTTATGGCCAATCCAGATAAAGAGCATGGGAAAGCAATCCAATGGATACTCAATTATTTGAGAGGGACATCTATCATGCAGTTGTGTTATGGAGGTTTGGATATTTTTTTATGTGGCTATGTTGATTTGGATATGGCTGGAGATCTAGATGTTAGAAGGAACACTACTGGATATATTTTCACAGTAGGTGGGACGGCGATTAGCTTATTGGATATCGAGATTGCGAAGGTTATGGCTTTGTCTACTACGGAGGTAGAGTATGTTGCAACTATAGAGGATATCAAAGAGATGATATGGATGAGTAGGTTCATGGAAGAGTTGGGAAAGGAGATATATGATTGCAAATTATTCAAAGACAGTGATCGTAGTGCAATTCATTTGTTAAAGAACTCAATGTTTCATTCTAGAACAAAACATATTTAGTTGAGGTATCACTTCATATGGTAGGTATTGGAGGATGGGCAGTTGAAACTGGAGAAGATTCATAGGGGTGAAAACCCTACGGATATGTTAACAAATTCATTAGCAAAAGAGAAGTTGGAGCTACACTCCACTTATGTTGGTCTTCGAGTTTGAGACTTGAAGAGGAAGAAACAAATATAAGGAAAAGATCCAAGGATGACGTTGTACAAGTATTGTGCACTAATTTATCTCTAAGTGGGAGATTGTTGAGATGTGGAGCTCAATTACTTCAGTTTAGCATGTTATATCAACTTGCTAGAAAACACATGAACATCGACATGATGAAGGGACCGACATCAGTCACCAATAACTAGCATCGGTCGGGCAAGTAGGCTGACATTAGTTAGGGATAACCAACATCGGTTACCTATGTGTGATTATTTTATCTAACTCATGGGAATTAGAATTAATTTTAGTAGTAAAGCATATCTATTGATTGTAATTACATGGCTAAGTACCCTAAGTTTGTATAAGGTATTTATAAGCTAGAAATCTAGGGTTAGAAGAGAGAGTTAATGATTATTGTGAAAATAATTGTGAGAGAGGATTCTTGGAGAAGAAGGTGAAACTTGAGAGAAAAAGAAAGTAATGTACATTGTGAGAGGTGTGGAAGATTGTAAATCTTCATTGTATATCTTTTGAAATCTTTGCATAATATATTGGCTTGTTTCTTGGTGGATGTAGCCCACACTGGGTGAACCATGTTAAATATGGTGTTGATTTATATCTCTTGTTTTATATATTTCTTCTAGTAGAATATCTCGCTTTTATTACATGTATTCTTAGATCTGATATATTATCTATACAACCTTATGCTAACCCCAACAAATCCTACCTACCACAACTACACATAATGCAAGCAAGCAAACTATTTAATTCTATTCTAACAGTCCAAGGAGATCTGTGTTCATGAATAAATTAGTTATGCTATGGAAATGAAGCTAAAACATATAACTTCAAAGCATGAATCTAATCTACACTAAACCATCATGATAAGAGATAAGCAAGATCACTTCTATCATTGTATGAACTTAGATTAACTCTAAACTAACATACATATGCTACTCTCTACTCTTTAGATCACTAATTAAGTATTGAACCTAAGAATATCAACTTAGTAATCAAAGGGGTGATTAGTTGTTTATGGTTCTCAAGCTTTCAAGAATGGAGTCTCACCATTAATGGCTACAAGGCCATATGGTTCTCTCCATATTACTTAAACTTGGATTATGGATGTAAATGGAGGTGTTAGCTCAAGATCAATGGAGGAGGTAAGCTTAAGATCAAATGTCTAATTAGCTTAAAGCTAATACAAATGAGATCCCAAAGCAAGGTGTTCTTAGTGTTAATAAGATATCCTAAGTGTGAAGGTGTAAGGTTGAATGGGAAGGCTTAACCTTGTATTTATAGTTTTCCACTTGGGAGAGTTTAGAATTTTGGGTGCATGTGGGACTAAAGGTAATCCAAAAGCACTTTATGATTAGGAGTGGTAAACATGCTTTGGACTAGTTAAGTTAGGTTTAGGCTAGTTAAAATTGATTAACAAGTGATTAGAGACTCATTGAGAGTTGAGGGAGTCTGATTAACTAGATGTGATTGATAGATAGCCTAGGAAGCCTATAGAAGTGATCCAGAGGGAAATAGGAAGATGTTTAGCTAATAAAAGGGGGTTTATTAACCAAATGGGTTGAATATAGGAGGAATACGACCAAGAAGGTGTCGTAAATGGGCATCCGAGAATGGAGCGAAGAGTAGATAATTGACAAAGTGTTGTCAATCGGTTGAATTGGAGGAAATGCTAAGTGTAAGCATATTTTAGGTGTCTACATTTTCCCCTCTTTGGGGTGGCATAAGTGATGTCACTTCAAAGATAGTAGACAAGCATAAATAAGTAAAATTTTGAAGGGGTAGGAAAAAAATTAATAGAATGAAGGATGCCCCCTTGAGTGTTGATGGGGTGATGAAAGAGGTCAATCGATGATCGAAAATATGAAGGAAATTGATAAATATGAAGGGAATATTAAAGAAAATGAGGATGGGGAAGGGGGATGAGCTAACATCCATCCATTGCCATGTAAACAACTTATTTTTCATCATATTGCTAATGATATTCATCATCGATCCTTATTAAAAAAGAATGAAAAAAGTGTAGTATGACATCAAAAGCCATATACAAACAAATGTCTATTGCTAAAAACACCAACTCCACGCAACATATAAAATGCATTGCAATAAGAGAAAGTAAAAGATGCCTAACTCCATGCAACATATAAAATGCAATGCAATAAGAGAAAATAAAAGATGCCTAACTCCATGCAACATACATAATGTAATGCAATTGAAATATCCCTTATGGGATACCACTTTAAAATGCACCAAATATTGAAAATTGTAGCAAAGTAAAACACTAATTTTTACCGAGAATGACCAGATTAGGTCAATAATGGTATTTAGTTGATATCTCACAAAATATTTTCCCAAAGTGCATGAAATTTTTAGGGAAGCTTTAAATAATAATAATAAACACTAGAAAAACATTTTTTGGAATTTTTGGAATAATATATTGCTGCCAGAAAATTACAGAATGCCCTAGGTGGCTGGTAAACTTCTAAAATCCGTAAATCACCAAATACAAGAGCAAAAATTAAGAGTCTTTGGGAATAACATTAACAGAAGAGGAAATGACATTTCAACCTCTAGATCTGAAAGGGACCCACTGAAAACCCTCCAATATAAATTTTGTAAGTTACCTTGCTTGGAAAGGGGTCGAAAAATGATGGAGGTGCCTTCAAAGTGATGCTAAGCCCATCCCAAATGGCTGTCGTAAGTTTGATCTGGAACCCCTTTAATTATCTTCCCCAAATGCCCCCAAAAATATTGAAATCCTTCCTCTGAAACCTCGATAATGTCACCGCCACACACAAAAAAATCAGCTCCAAAATGATAGACTAGGATAGATCTCTCACTACCGAAGAATGCCCTACTAGCTAGGGACAGGTCTCTCACCATCGAAGCTAGGGTCCCTGTGGGATTTGACTCCACAAGTTGTAGATGCACAATAGCAGCAACTGCACATGAAGGGGTCAATAAAATGTATGCCAAAAAGTTCCTCTCCTTTCTCTCCCAGCTCCTTATATACATTCCAAAGCAAAAGAGCCCCAATAGACCTAGATGCGTTTCATTCCATGGAGGGGCCAATAAAATAAAGTAACTTAAGTTACTTTTTCCCTTTAAGTTGCCATGGTCCAAAAGTGACCCTCAACGTAACATTAAACTATTAAAACCACATGGCCCCCTCCCCATAGCTCCCAGGCGTCCACTCTCCTTGGTTTGACCATGACTTGGACTTGACCTGGCCCTTAGGCCTTTGGCACAGGAAAATGGGACATTACAGTCCTCCCTTCTCGAGAAATGCTTGACCCCAAGCATTATCTTATCCCACTACGGAATTTGAATACCGCACCATAAGTTTCTCCACCTCACCCTGTTGTCCACCAAGGATCGGTGTAATCTGAAGTAACCAAGAAACCTCATGCCATCATCATGACCTCTATATGTGCGAGAGCAATTTTGTCTGTGAAGTAGAATGATACCCAAACCGACTCTCCACTGGTACCCGCACCAAAATTTCCAATTGGTCCAATCCCTGCCAATGCAAGGTTGTCATCACGGGATCACTCACGGCCTCTCCAATCAACTCCTAGGTATGAAAGTCCACTTTGAATCCTGTAGAATCCCCTGGATCAACCTGTGAAACAACTTGTATACACACAAATGGTGCTAACTCTCCCACATGACCTACACTTGTGTGAGAGCAAGGCTCCTCATAATGTATCTCAATGTGTCCCATGGGGAAAAGTCCCAAGACTCCAGTAGATAGTCAATCGCCATATCAGCTCCACATAGTCCACCTCTTGCGTTGAATGTGAACCTACCAAATAACCATGAGTCAATTTCATCTCTCCACTGACTAGCACGTGGGCGAAGTGCTCATCGGGCATAGAAGCAGTGAAATACATAGGTGTGCTATCCCATGTCAACTCAAAAATGATGAACCCGTAAGCTCTGACTTGTCATAGTGACAAACCGTACATGCATGTATACAGTTGAGGATATCCTCACTCAACCTATGCCATATGAACCTCTCTAACATGAACCTGTAGGTCTCATCAAAGCTCAAGTGCCCAGTCACGGAAGAACAATGCACATGTCACAATATCTCCATCCTCAACCATGAATCTAACACAAGGTACAATCTTCCCTAATAGAAGATCATCTCATCCTCCAATCTATAGTTGTCATTCTATATGTGACCATCCAGAATCTCACAAGTGTGTCGGTTCTTGGAGTACTCAACAAGCAAATGAGATCTCCAGTCTACCAAAACCTCAGATAACCAACATAATGATAAACTCGGATGGTCTGAACTTGTAATCCCAATCTCTGTAACTATCTCATGTATAACACTATTGGTTACACCCACATCCATGACTCCACTCACCCCATCTAGATTCAAAGTCTCCATCCTCTCTAACTCACTCCCCAATTCAACATCATCCATCTCAATCTCCACATAAGTCATTATGGTGTGATTTGTGCTTGCAGCAAACAATCTGTCAGAATAGGAGTCATCAAATATCCCACTTGTCTCATTCCTTGTGATGTCACCATGATCCACAAGATGCTGAGTTCCTTCATAATTCAACCGCTGAAATGACATGCTTCTTTCTTCACCAATCACATATTTTGCAATCTGTCCTCGTATACCATGAAATCTGATTTCTTTGTTTTCCTTGAAAAAAATTGGTTTATCCACATGAGGGATGAATGCAAATTTCCCAAAAGATGGAAGCCAATATGTCCAATGAATGATTCCAACTTCAAATAACCCAAATGTACAAACACATTCAAGTACTTCACATCTCTTAATGACAATAAACAAATGAGTTACCTTCTTAGTGCAAGACATGTCTTTCCATGGACATAACTCATCAATTCCTTCTATGTTGGGAATACACATGGCTGCTCCCTCATCATACTTTATTCTCTTTCCCCATATTTTCATTTCATCATAAATGCAAGAGAAAGGGAAATCAACATTAGAACTCATGCATCCATAAACTTTATCATAAGGAACTTCATACCTCTTATTGTACCCATTGATTCTCGTCATGAGAGAAGACAACACATCTGAAATAGCATAATTGGGGCTGCTCATCATACCTTTGCAACTCAGAATTTCTGATATAGGATCAACATCTTCATTCTCCTTTGATTTTTCAACACATGCATCATCATCTTCCTTAACATCATGCAACCATTGCATCCCAAAAATAGTCTTACCTCTAGCAAATTCAACCACAATAAATATACCACATACCTCATGTCCTTTCACTATCATGGGCTCCTGCATTGTTTTCTTTGCCAACATATGCTTATTAGCTAAATCAAGAGCAATGTGAATGGAGGATGTGTTTATCCCATCTAGCATACCTTGAGACGTGATTATGAAATAGTCTTCCCCAATCATCCAAGCATATAAATGTTGTCCCAAATAATAGAGACATGGCAACAACATAGGAGAACTCAACAAGCTAGGAAAATGGTAACCATTCTCATACCTTAGGATGCTAAAGTCATGAATGCACCTTGAATTCAACTCTTATTTTTTAACAACAAATTACACCTTGATTCTTTGAGCACTTTGAGGACCAAATGCCCCCACTAACCCTTCCAAGGGTTCCACCATGTAGCTGGTATAAAAATCAGTCATGGGCTCTATTAATAAAGCATTTTCTCCTCTCTTTATGATTGTTGTTATACATAGTCCAGCAGGTTGAAGATGATTAAAAAATATTCTCTTACCCTTTTTAGCAATCAGAAAACCAATGCTAGTACCTTGAGAGTTACTCTCCCTTCTTGCACCGGAGTCTCCAATGAAGAAATCATGCACAAAGTTTTCAAAATCAGAATTGATAGTTTTGGATAATTGCAACATATTACCAGGATCCCATACCTTATAATGCCCATGAACCCTTGTATCATGTAAGGTCTGCCATCTTTGCTTCTCTTGTATCTCCTCATAAAGAAGATTATCACTCTTTGTCTTCATGATGACTTGACTTTGATGCACCAAATTCTTAGCATTCTTATCGACAATAGGTTGAATACCATCATGATAAAACTGTTGTAATGATATAGGATGAAATAAATCCATGTTACTACTAACCTCCTTATAAAGAATATCATCAAAAGGTTCACCTTCTATCACTGCTTTAGAAACCTCCAAAATAGCACCATCTCTATTGTGATTCATGATTTTAGATAGAGAATAAGTGGAACAAGAATCAACACCTTTCACAATTTTATGCTCATTATTGTTTAGTAAATCCATCCCATATGATAATGACTTATTCTTTGGAGGATTGATAGGTACCTTTTGGATTGAAATATCTTTTTCAGTTTTGCAACTAACCCGCCATGTTTTTTCATACTTTTCAATGCCATTAATGTCCTCTGTGTGTTCAAGATAGACATATGTTGAGTTACCCCAACATTGTTTCCCGAGTGCTGTTGAAAGTATTTAGAAGCTGATCAAAAGTTGTTGGTTTGGAAATTACAACAGGCTACAATTTTACACCAATTTCCATGTGAGTCTCCTCCTCATGTGCCAGCTGCTCCATAAAGTCTTCTTTCGGGGGTGTAGTCTTCCTTGCATCAATTGCCCTCATCATTTCCTTGAAATCTTGTATGTGTTGTCTTGCTTGAGTCGATATCAACCTAGTAGCTCTAGCTCTGTTATTCCATTCCTCACACTTTTTAAGAGTTTCCATTACATCCTCCTTGCTTACATAAACAAGTTTCTTCTCTTGAGCTAGAATAATTTCTCTAACAAGAAAAGTTTCACTAATGCAATTATTTTTCTCAATGGAAAGCATACTCTTTTGTCTAGAAGCTTCTTATACAAATGAGTTCTTTTGTAATTCAGTACTTAGGTATATGATGATCTCGCTTGGGCTTAACTAATCTTCATCATGCAATAATCTGGAAATGACATATTATCTCTAAAACCCTTACTCAAATATTGGTATTTCCTCCAACAAGAATCCTCATCAAACACCTCTATTGGCCGCCCTTTATCACTGTTCTCACCATGTTCCTTATTGTCCCTAGATCTGCTTTGATTCACATTCTGAGTGAGCTAGATCAAATAAAGGTTAGTGGCTTCCTGTTGTTTCACCATGTTGGTGAACAATTCCTTCATAAAATCCACATTGAGATCTTTCCAAACTACCATATTTAACCCACACAGGCTGGAGGAACAACAAATCTGATACCACTAAAATATCCCTTATGGGATACCACTTTAAAATGCACCAAATATTGAAAATTGCAGCAAAGTAAAACACTGATTTTTACTGAAAATGACCAGCTAGGTCAGCGAATGGTATTTAATTGATATCTCACAAAATATTTTCCCAAAGTGCATGAAATTTTGAGGGAAGCTTGCAATAATAATAATAAACACTGGAAAAACATTTTTTGGAATTTTTGGAATAATATATTGCTACTTAAAATTATAGAATGCTTTAGGTGCCTGTAAACTTCTAAAATCCGTAAATCACCAAATACAAGAGAAAAAATTAAGATTCTTTGGGAATAACATTAACAGGAAGAGGAAATGACATTTCAACCTCTAGATCTAAAAGGGACCCACTGGAAAACCCTCCAAAATAAAGGTTGCAAGTCACCTCACTTGGAAAGGGGTCAGAAAATGATGGAGGTGCCTTCAAAGTGATGCTAAGCCTAGCCCAAATGGCTGCTGTAAGTCTGATCTGGAACCCCTTTGATTATCTTCCCCAAATGCCCCAAAAATCTTGAAATCCTTCCTCTCAAACCTCCGATAATGTCACCGCCACACACCCAAAAGTGGCTCCAAAATGATAGACTAGGGTAGATATCTCACTACCGAAGAATGCCCTACTAGCTAGGGATGGGTCTCTCACCACCAAAGTTAGGTCCCTTGTGGGATTTGACTCCACAAGTTGTAGATGCCCAACAACAACAACTACATGTAAAGGGGTCAATAAAATGTATGTTAAAAAGTTCCTCTCCTTTCTCTCCCAGCTCCTTATATACATTCCAAAGCAAAAGAGCCCCAATAGACCTATACGTGTTTCATTCCACGGAGGGGCCAATAAACTAAAGTAACTTTAGTTACTTTTCCCCTTTAAGTTGTCATGGTCCAAAATTTACCCTCAAGGCAACATTAAACTATTAGAACCACGTGGCCCCCTCCACATAACTCCTGGCGTCCACACTCCTTGGGTCTAACCATGGCTTGGACTTGACACAGCCTTAGACCTTTGGTGTAGGAAAAGGGAACATTACAACAATATGAGAAAGTAAACAAACAAACCTAACAGAGAAACATAATGTAATGTTTTTGTTATCAAGCTTCATTATGAGTGTGTGAATTAACGACATGGGTTGACGAAGGTGCCCCAATCAAGGATACATGTAAGGGGACAAATGAAGGACACTTGGGTCCGATGAAAAATAATCGTGCACTATGACACAATACCAAGAAATTTTTGTTCCCTAGAGTACAAACATAGTAAGCAAACTAGCTTTGTTAATGGAGGTATATCTAGATGATCCACAAGTCACGTATATGAACATACGAGAACCAAAGAGTGACATTTTGTAGGATGATTTTTATTTTTAGAAGTTTTCTCAAACATATGTGAGTTTTTTTATTTTTCTAACATATTTGAATGTTTTTATGATTTTGAAATTTTTATGAACCTTTGTACAAGAAGACAAAGAAGCGTGCATGCCCCCAGTGATAGATGGGATGTACAAGGGCAGAATGCCATGTGTATGCACAAAAAGTGAAGAAGAGAAAATGTCCAAGTGTTAGGTGGGAGTATTCAAAGGCAAACTCTTCATGTGTAAAAGGGGGATCAAGGCCAATATGGATAGGTTCAATCATGATGATGAACGTAAACCAATGATGTGTTAGGAAGGATCAAGGATTCCCCTAGCGTACGTTGGTCAAGAAGTCATATGTTAGATAGAAGTGAAAGATTTTTTTTGTGAAAGGAAATAAAGGTGTCTACAAACATGTCAAAAAGGAAACCTTATACACATGGATGTTCTGAACAAAGTAGAAGAACAATATGAATGATATAAATATAGCTTAGAAGCCTCGTAATGAAGAAGTGATTAGCCAAAGACACAAATTGTGAGAAAAGATATTGACTAGAGTAAGAGTCTAACAAGGTCAAAAAAAGACACTTGGTAACATACTAACACGGTTTGCTTGTTGAGATCCAAAGTGTGTGCACATGGAAATTAATTACCTCTTACAGGGAAGATTTAATAGGCAATAAATGAGAAAAAACTAGCCAATGTGTAGGAATGATTTATTTTCAAAGTTGATTTGTGAATGGAAAGTGGAAGGATAGCCATACATTGCTTCGTTGTTAATTAGGCGTCCATATCCCTAACTAGAGATGTATTTGATTCTAATCACATCATTTCTCTCGCCAATCGCATCCATAGCCTCTAGAGAGATTATTGAAATGCCCCAAGAGAGAGTTATATATCGATTTGATTTTTCTTGTAGCTTTTGGCTTTTTGATTGATTTTTTATTCTTTTACTTTTCAAGAACTTATTTCGATCTCTTGATTTGACAAGGGGTTAAGAACCAATGATGGCTTGATGAAAAGAGGCGTATGATGATGATGACATCAAGGCTAGTGTAGACACTCAAAATTGTGTCTTACGACCCCTCGTTAACCGCATTACCTACCGACTCATTTCGCACCTTACACAAGTATTTATTAATTGCCTCAGAATTGATAAATTACACCACCTTACCTACCACCTCACTTTTTTTATTCACTTCATCATGACTCTAGCCCTAACCCTAAAACTAACCTAATTAGGACCCATGACTTGGTCTCAGACTCACATCCATAACTAATGCCTCCTTACTTACGCACTCAAAGCCGACCTTCTACACCACCTTGACCAAGCCCGCAACTTCGATCTCTCTAAGAAAAGTAGGAAGGTGGGCTATTTTACTAAAAATAGCCTACTTTTTCCTAACCGATGCCTGCTTCTACTGACCGCCGCATTCTAGCCACGCAACCGCCATCGGCCTCGAAATGGGCTTCCCAAACCAAAACAACGGATCGGAATTTCATTTTTGAGATCACCAAGGATTTTTAATCAAAGGAGAGTCCAAAGCGATCAAGGAGAGTCCGTCGAACTTCACTTGACCAAGCAGAGACGAGTAAAGAAACCAAGAGTTGGCAAAGAAAGGAGATCAACTTGCACCTTCATCAAAAAAACCAAGTAAGTTATATCTCGCATGTCCTCCATTATAACATTTCTTGTGCTTTTGGAATTGTAATCTTCCCAAATCCGCTCTCGAACCCATTATCTAACGTACTCATTGCCTCTAACCATCATTCCTTAGCTTCTAACCATCCCATTTCTCAATACTATCCAAAAACCAGCCATTACAAACACCACAACCAGCCCGTAAGATCCTAGAACCAACCGGTATCGATTTGTTATCGGTGACCGCCATCGGTTATAGATAACCGCATCGGTTCCTTTGATCAAAACCAAGAAAAACAAATTTTTTCCCTACCTACCCACGAAACAATTTAATTAGTACTCTACAAAAGATTTTGTGTTAATTCATATTAGCAGGGAACTCGACCACCTTCGAAAGGAAGTTTCATACTTCCCGGCCCAAGGCGCCCTCATTTATTATCTAATCAAAATCTTGTGGTCTTGTGTTCTTATTTGCAGGTAGTCCTTCCAAGACAAAAAGGAGTTCTTCGCAGTCAGCCTGATCTTTCTCTACGGTACGCGCACATCATCTCGACATTCTACAGGTATTCCTCCTAACCCTAACCTTATCTGTTTCTATAAGGAACGAAGCATTTCCGAGTGAAACATTTTGGCACGCCCGGTGGGACCCATTTTGGGTTTTTCTTTATTTCTTGCTTGCTTTTATTATAGGGAGCATACTTGCTGTTTTCTTCTTCTAAGAGATATTCACAGGGTATTTTATTATTCTGGTAAAAGAACTTGCTTTGTTTTTGCATCTTGCATTAGTAAAAGTCATCTCTTTTGCTTCATCGAATATCACTTTCGATTTGGGTTTTAAAACACATGCATTACATTCCTGCCTGTTGTTTTTCAATTCTAGTGAACATAGATTAAGTAAAGGCGTCGTACACGTGGGGTGATATCCACGGTATTGACAGGAAATTAACCTTAGTTTCACTGCACAACACATACCGAATCACTTCACAATTAACACAACATCTCAAACATCCCCCCTTTTTCCGCGGTATTCCTCCGCCCGATTGAGGTAACCTTATAAGCCAAAACAAACTTGATATTTCCCCTAAGTCTTGTTGTTTAGGATTCTTGACATCATTCTACGTCTAAAGGCATAAGCCCACAATAATTAAAATTAACCCTAAGGTTAATCTCTCGCATTTGCGTGTGCCTCTCGCTTGTTTTCAAATCCTGCTTTCTCGTCATACTTTGTCTTCTCGTGATCAATAAGTTGTTAAATTACTCAACGCTGCTAAAAATCAAATTAAGAACCCTTTGTATCTTCTTATTCTAGATTTTTGACACCGCATCGTTAAGGGACCGACGCCGTTTTCCTGTGACCGACACCGCTTACAAAACCGATATCGATTATATCGCTCTCTCTCACTTCGACAAACCAAAGAATTTGCCAAATTCACCATTCTAAGGTTGTTTTTGTCCTCGATAGATTGAAACTTTCCCGTGTGTTCGGTCTATGGTCACATCACTTCTAAGCAAGCCGCCATGGTTTCACACGCTTGCTCTGCTTTTCTTTGCTCGAATCACCCCTTCACATTCTATAGGAAACCCTACTGACACCAAAGTGAGATCCCCAAATTCCCGTAGAGACAAGGACTTTGCCAAATTTCTCGGATGCTAATCCCAAATACTGCATAATACTATTTGTCTCATACCCCGACCGTGCGCCCGATGGTCACCTCTCCTTATGGGCATGCCTATTAGTATAGCTGCTCATTTAGCTCCTACTCCTCCCGATAACAATACCTTACTTCCCGCATCGCTAGCCCCGCCTCCCAATCCGACAAATGGCAGAGGTTCATACGACCCCGATTAGCTTTCCTTTTGTTAATCTTGACCCCACGTATCGCCACCACCAACCGCCTTCTATCTCGCTCTCTTCGTACCACTCCATTCATGACTTACTCTCTCGCCACCTATTCAAACGAGCTTTCTTCTCAAGCTCCGCCTACCTTTTCATTCCCATACACGTATCCAGAACCTCAACACCTTATATGGGACATCCCTATTCTCGTGGCACCATCACCTCATCCAACCACAGATTTCATCAAGCAAATGATGGACAAAATGCAAAACCCGGAGGCTTCCGCTTCAGAAGTCGTAGCGCTGACATACGAGCAAGTTTGTCGGGAGCCCATTCACCCTTCTCGTCTCCTTCATTCATATCCTCCTCAATGGGAGTTGCCAAAGTTTACTCGCTTTAACAAGAAAGAGGATCCTCAACAACACTTCATGCGATCATTTAGACATGCTTGTTATTTGATTTCCCATGATGATGCCTCACATCCGCACCTTTCCCATGTCCTTATCGTGGCCTCGCTTGAGTGGTACATGCAAGGTTTTTAACCCAAAGACTCAATCTTTTTTTTTAACCAACTAGCCCAATCTTTCTTGATCATTTCTCCATTAACATTGCCAAGAAAGTATCTATCACCGACTTATGCCATCCGACACCAAGACGAATCTATCGCAGATTTCGCTGGACGATGGCGGGCCTTATCAACCAACTTACGTATGCCTTGCCTCAAACCGAACTTATCGAACTCTTTACGCGGCATGCGCTAAGCACATCTCCCCTACCCTCCAAATTCAAACTTTCCGTACATTCGACGAGGTTTTACTATGGCTCGAAAATTAGAAATTCGAGCCTTAGAGGAAGAGAAATTGCGGTCACAACAAGAACTCCACTTTCCGAACTCCCGATTCTACCAATAAACCAAATACCACCACTCCTCACGCGTCAACCTCTTCTAAATCAAAAGGAGTTGTCCACGCGGTGATGGTCAAATCCCAACCACCGTCCAATACTCCACCAAAACCACCTATAAATACAAAGCCGAGCCCACCAATTACACTCCTCGGGAGAAACTTATGGCATCATCCTAGAGAAATTGCTCAAAGTCAGGGGCTATCACCTTGCCCCGTAAACCTCACTGGGTTTGACTCCACCCGCGCAATACCTTCCCGGTACAAAGAAAATGACTTTTGTAACTTTCACCGCGTAAAAGGACATAGTCATGAAAACTCGCAAGATGTTGAAAAACATAGTGCAGAAAATGGTTGATGCAGGGATATAACACTCGATAATCCTAACGCCCGCTAACCGAAATCTGAAAATTTTCAACAAGCCATTCCCGAATCACTCGCCCAAAGAAAGAACGTAAACCAAGATATCTTAGCCGAGGAGAGTGTTCATGAGATCCATGCAGATTCGATACCCACCAAAAGCCTCTATCGAGAAAATTTTGAATCAAGCCTCTTCACTAACACAGAGCCCGAACCTCCTTTACCACCATCAAGCCAAAGCGAAATCATTCCTTTACCCATAGAAGAGTTAATCGCCTGTGCTTCCTTCCCATTAATGAGTCTTCTTACACCACATCCCTACAAGATCGCGAGCGGATGTTGTCTAATCTATCCATTTCCCAGACGCCTCTTTCTACCACTTTGCTGCACAAGAGGAAGGTACACCACTCCTTTTGACATCCTTAGATGAGAAATCTCTCGCACCGACATCATTAAATTCTTTAGCCATGACAGCACTCTCCAACATGCCCTTCGCCTATTAGTCCTCATCACCTAAATCTTTTCAACAACCCGTCGACCTCTTAAGCATCTACCGATACAAAGGCCTCATCCGCCTCCCGTGTCACACCCGCAATGGATTGGAATTACAACTCACTTTTCCTCTCGTACTCAAAATTACAAATTACACTGAGACTGCCATTCCACGTAAGATGACAGTTCCCTATGGGAACGCTTGAGTACTCCTGCTTCTACTCAAATGCAAATGACTGATCCCGATGTCTCCACCATCTACCCGAAGTGCTTGCGTGCTTAAAATGCCCCTGTTCTCGCCTTCACCCCCTCACCTCTACCAAATTCCCGTCCACTTCTATCAACTTAACCAGATCTTCCCCTACGCTGGGACCTCACCAATGCCCAGGGCCTAACACACCCGCCTGCCGACTCGATTTATCCCAAAATAAACCCGCCCCGCCACCTAGAGACAAACGCAATCCGGCCTCTATCAAAACCCTCATCTTCACACCCACCTTCCATATTGGGACCTCATCCCTCCACCTTACATCAATATATCATACCTCCTTTGTTTTCTGCAAAACGACCTACG
Organism: Taxus wallichiana var. yunnanensis; assembly: GCA_018340775.1. NCBI lineage: Eukaryota > Viridiplantae > Streptophyta > Pinopsida > Cupressales > Taxaceae > Taxus > Taxus wallichiana. The sequence goes on from CM031236.1 coordinate 145,045,382, forward strand.
CCTTTTACACCTATACAGAGATCAAAGGGTATCACAACATCGTTACCCCGCGTATCCGGTCCACCTATCAACCCTAAACCAATCCCATCATCAAAGGATTTATTTTCTGTCACTCCCCTTTCTCCGTGGTTGTTTCCCGCTACCATGCCATCTGTAGCCTCATCATCTAACCAGCTGAACGTAACTTCTGTGTCCAAGAAACCACGTTTAGTGAAAAACATGTGTCAGCACCCCTCGACTAAACCACCACCCATACGAACTAAACACGCCCAAACATTACCACAACCCACACAATCAATACCCTCATCTTCTTCTGATTTTGACCCACTCAAAGGATCCTACGCCAAAATCCTTGCTATGTTGGTGGAGAATGCGACCATCTCTCTACCCCCACTTCGACCTTATGACCCGTCTAAGCCCCGACCTGTGGATTATGATGAGTCTAAAATCTGCGCCTATCACCGCACACCTGGACATGATGTAGAAGGATGCAAAGCTCTAAAACCATCCTTCGCCACCACCTCTTCCGATCGAAAGATTAAGAAAACAACTTACGCAGGAGAGACCTCTAGCGCCAATTCCTCTACTATACCATCTGTCCCCGCCTCACCAAGATCGATCATTATTACAACCCCACCTTCAAGACCATGAATTATCCCAACCATCTTCTTCATCTCAGTCTACGAGATTAATATGATTAGTGTCGCTACTCGAGGACACAAAACAATGGGAAAGCGAAAGAAAACACACTGCGGCATCTCTTTCTCCTTCAACCACCCGATTACACCACCACCTAAAGTGGTTATTCGTGACCCGCCTATCCCGCCTCTAATGGAGTTGCCCACCGAACCATGATCAAACAAATTCATCAATCGCCCGTAAAATGACACTATATGATCTCATTCGCACTCAATCTCATCGACAAGCTCTCGTTGAGATCCTTCAAGGGATAGAGGTTTTACCCAACGAAACCCCGCCTGTTACCTCCATTCTAACACCCAATCACGCTGCTCTCTCACCAAACAATCCATCTCCCCACCACTTCGCCTCAAAACAACAAGCCGCGCGTTAGTTTCTCTAAGATGAAATTATCGACTTTGGTACATGTAAGACCCCGACCCCGCCTTTTTCATTTCCGCTTACGTCCGAGACATTCGAGTACGCCGGTTATGATTGACGGGGCGCTAGCCTAAACATCATCTCTTCAAAAGCCTTCCAACAAATGAACATCCCTTCTAGTTGCATGTGTGCCAACCCCATCATGTCATGGGTCATTCAATGATGCTATTACTTCTACCTTAGGCACCGTGATCCTCAACATTCGCGTAGGCCCACGTACTTTGCCCGAACTCTTCTATGTCCTCAAGGAGAGTTCCAATATAATATATTGCTAGGTCGCCCTCGATCCGGCCATGGGATGCGTTCCCTCAACATTACATCGATGTATAAAATTTGAGTACGAGGGGAAGTCCTACACTGTAAAAGCTGATCCTCCCCCCTTCAAAACTTGCAATATGTTATACCGCCCAAACGATGTGCTTATACCAATTAAGACACCCATACATTCAACCCAACCATCCTCTTCCAATATACCTCAACCGTCCACCTCAACTGCACCTACAACTGATGAAACCACCGTCGCACAAACCACTTCTCTTCCCGCAGCTAACATCCCAACCTCCGACCCCTTAGTAGACGTTTTTCATCGCCTTACGCTGGGGGAGTATCGCCTATATAACGTTAGTTCTTTCCCTACCCCGCAGGAGTACGGACAATTACATGCACACCCCACCTACGACCGTCGCGTGGGGGAGATAATCTCTTACGGACCACCCCATTGTCGCACTAACCTAACATATGGGGGTGTTGACGCATCCTCCATTACCCCTGAACCTCCTCTTGGTGTGGTTCCCTTCCAATCCGATTTTCAATACTTGACAAATCGTCGTTTCGCCCTCACCTTCTTGACTCGCTGTGCGTGGAAAGGCTTTGGTTTTGGCCTTTACGAACAAGGCCGACATACTCTCATCCCCATCACCACACGCAAACATAATGATCGCAGTGGTCTTGGTTTTTCCGAAACACCTACGCAAGAGACACCTCCTGTCAGCTGTATCCTGGAAGAAGAGGACGTCGCCCCTACCGAACCATCATCACCCACTTTGCCATCATCTCCCACGCTAATCGATGGACCCCGAATCTATCCTCCTAACTTTTTTTTTTTTCATAAATGCTATCTTCATAGGTCCTCTCACTTATCAACGCGATAATGAGGACCCATCTTCTCTTCCCCTTCGTATCCGCATATGATCAAGAGGATTCACCTTTGATTAATGTTGTTGAATGCCAGGATGACGACTCCATCCTCACTTACCTAGGCGCGGATGATTCTTATATTCAACGTGCCTTACCATCTGAAACTCAAACCATGCTGAACGAATCTACTATAGAAATCAACATCCACACGGAGGAAGATCCTCACATAGTGAAGATCGGACAATCACTTGACACATCAGAACGAGCCGCCTTTACCACCTTTCTCCGTGCTCGCAACCAAGCTTTCGCATGGTCTTACGCTGACATGCCAGGAATTGATCCTACCATTGCCGTCCATAACATCACTCTAAACCCCGATTCCAAACCACCAAGGTAAATTGAGAAAATGCATCCACGCATTGCTCTCTTGGTCAAAGAGGAGCTCCAACGACTCCTTTCTCGCTTCCTTCATTCTCGCCTATCGACTATCCTCAATGGATTTCTAACATCGCACTGGCCACGAAAGCGACGGGGACTTCTGATATGCACGGATTTCCGGATCTTAACCTCGCTTGCCCTAAGGATGACTTCTCCCAAGTATTGATCAACTTGTTGATCTCACCATGCGGTCATGAAATGCTTTCTCATGGATGGCTTTTCGTGTTACAACCAAATTTTGGTCGCTCGCCGATCAACACAAAACGCCTTCATAACTCCTCGGGAACTTTCATACCGTAATGCCGCTTTGGCCTTAAGAATGCCGGGTGCGACTTATCACCGGCTATGACCTACATTTTCCATGACATTATGCACACTATCCTCGAAGATTACGCTGATGATCTTCTCGGGCAAGTCTAAACATCGCAGTTGAACATCTCGATGTTTTAACCATTATTTTTGATCGCTGCTACAATATTCTCGTCTGCCTTCAACCAAAGAAATGTGTCTTTGTGTCCTTTCGGGAAACTTCTGGCTTTATCGCCTCTTTACGTGGCATTGAGGTCGATCCATCTAAAGTAAAAGCTATCCTAGAAATGCCCCCACCCAAAACCTTAAACAATTGCGTAGTTTGCAGGTAAACTTCAATCCATCCGGCGCTTCATTTCCCAACTCTCGATCGATGTCACCCTTTTCATCACCTTCTAAAAAGGACGTTGCCTTTCAATGGAGTGAGGAGTGTCACCAAGCCTTCAAGCTCTCAAAACATATCTCTTGCAGCCACCTCGTGCTTATCCCACCCCAGACGACCGTCCTTTCTACCTTTATCTTTCCGCCACCGACCATGCTATAGAGCTATGCTCGCCCATCGAGACCGGCACGCCGAGAGCAGCCGCTTTACTATATAAGTCGTACTCGTGGATTACGAGACTAGGTATACACATGTAGAAAAATTGTGCTCGCCCTATCATTCGCCGCCACCAAACTCCGACATTACCTCCCGAATCACAAAACTTTCGCCATCACCAACACAGACTCCCATTCATTATATGTACGCCAAACCACACCTAAACCAACGCATCGCTCGATGGCTCATGCTCCTCGCCCGACCTCGACCTTGAGTTTATACAATGTAAATCAATCAAAGGACAAACTCTTGGATCAACTTGCATGGAGGCCCTCTACCTGGGAACAATTTACCAATTTTACCTTCCCGACGAACTCATCGCCACTCTTTCGCTCGAGAAGTGTCGTATCAAATGACCCTCTTCTTCGATGGATCTAAGTGCCAACGCGCGGAGGAGCCGCATTGTTCTCATCCTCTTGACGCTGAACCTATGCCTCTTTCATTCCGACTTGATTTCCTTGCACTAATAATACAAATGGAATACGAGGCCCTTGTTCTAGGTCTCCAAGTTGCGCACACTTAGGTATCAAATCTATCAACATTTTTGCGACTCTCAATCGGTAGTCAATCAAGTTACGGGCATCTACCAATGTAAAAACGAGGAACTTCGTATACAAACACCATGTGGATTCACTTCTAGCTTTATTTACCCACTATTCTATACAAACCATTCCCGCTCCACTAACAAATTTGCGGATACTATGGCTTGCTTAGCCTCAAAATTCCCGCCGCGCCAACCGACTCAATTATTCGTCATGGTCCAACAACTTTTTGCCCCATCCTATTCAACCCCGGTAGTTTGTATGATAAATACCGTATCTACTAATTCACAGGATACCCGTACCACCAATTTCATGACTACCTTACAATCTCTCGTCCTCCTCCCACCTGATCTTACTAGTAACGGAAAACGTGCTTTTCTTAAAAGTGTTTCACGTTATGTTGTCATGGGGGGACTCCTCTATAAACGTGGCTTTGATGGTATCCTCCTTCGCTGTCTAACTGGCATGGAGGCCACTCATACCATCCAACAGGTCCATGACGGTATTTGTGGTGGACATTTTAGCGGCCTTGCCGTGGCTAAACGAATCCTTCGCCTAGGTTATTATTGGCCTTCTCTCATAACGATCGCTACGAATATGTTAAGCGCTGTGTCATGTGTCAACAACATGCCAATCTTCAACATACTCCTAGCCACCCGCTACAGGTCGCACGAGATCTTTGGCCTTTCTCACAATGGGGTTTAGACCTTATTGGTGAGATTCACCCGACCTTTCACAACGCCACCGTTGGATAATCACAATGACCGAATATTACACAAAATGGGTGGAGGCCATCCCACTCATTTCAATCAAAAAGAAAAAATTGTCGAATTCATTAACCATCACATTATCTCGTCGCTTTGGTATTCCTCATCGCCTAATAATGTATAATGGTAAATCTTTTCAAAATAAGTTGTTACAAACCTTTGTGACAACTTTGGTATCAAACTTAGTTTCTCATCGCCTTACTATCCGCAGGCCAATGGTCAGACTGAATCTTCTAATAAAACTCTAACCAAAATCCTCATGAAAGTCGTCAATGAATCTGGAAGAAATTGGCACGATCACATTCCCTTTGCCCTTTGGGCTTATCGTACTAGCATTCGTACTTCCACTAATGCCACACCTTTTTCATTGGTATATGGTACCGAGGCTGTTTTGCCTCTCGAAATACAAATACTTCTCCCTTAGAATATCTCTTCAAGATATTCTCACCAACGATGATTTCCGCCAAGAGCGGTTAGCCCAATTAGAGCTTCTTGACGAACGACGTCTTACAGCTCTCGATCACCTCCAAATCTATCAACAACGCATCAAGCGTGCTTATGATAAGCGACTTCATGAGCGTACCTTTAAGGTTGGTGATCTTGTCCTCAAAGAGAATCAACATGTAACCAAACTAGAAAAGAGCAAACGTGGAAAATTTGCTCCCAATCGATTGGGCCTTATATAATCACTCACACCTATGGATCAGGCACTTATCGTTTAGCTTCGCTTAATGGTAAACCTGAGCCTGAACCCCTTAATGCCTTGCATCTTCGACCATTCTACTGTTGAATCTAGTGTTATATCACTCCTTATCTACCTACTGCTCGTCCCTTGAGCTCATTTACCGCTACATACACTTTGTTTTCTATATCTCCGAATAAAATCAAAATCACTTCGCACCTCCCCTTGATAATGCCTTCCCCTTTTTTAGTCTAGTCCATGACTTTAAAGTATTAAAATAAGCCGTATTCTTATGGGATTTTCTTGAGTCAAACTTCCTACTAAACTAGATGCTTCACGCCAAAAGAACATCTAGTTATCTAAAATTAAATATAGACTGCTCCCTCGAAGGACAAATTTATATGCCAAACTATTGCCAAGCTATTATAAATAGATCGCTTCCTCAAGGACAATGGCGCACTAAAATCATCTCTCGCTACTATAAATAGATCGCCTCAAGGACAAATTTATACACACAAGCTTTTATCCGAAGCTTCTCGCATTGATCACTTCGTGAAGACCTCAAGAATAATACAATCAATATCCCTTATAGACTTCCCGCATCGATCGCCACATTTAATAAAATAAAGCCTCCTTCAAAAGAACTCTTTGGGTCATGGACTTGTCTATTTAGGGTAGGTTCTCTTTCGTTGTAACAAGTTCTTTGTACTCAGCCTATATCATCCACATCACCTCACCATTTGTTCAACTCAAGGGACGTAACGTACACCCGATATATTGTGATCATACAACTCTTTTCAACTATGGACTTCTCGCCTATACACGGCACTTAGGGCTTCGTGCCTGCTCTACGTTGTGTGGTTTGTTTAGCTCTTTTCGCCTACGGAGCACTCTTTCCGCTTTGCCTCGCATCTAGAATTGTGTGTTGATCTTCAATCGACACTATTCCTACTACTACTGGGTATGCTAACCTTTGCTTTACCTATACCTACACCAACAACATTATCCTACCTACACCAACAACATTATCCTACCAGCACCAACAACATTACCCTACCAACATCAAATTTTTACCAAACGACAAATTGCCTAAACCATACCAAATTGCCTAAATTCACCCCTCCCTGATCCTAAGGGAGAACTACATCGGTCTGAGGCCCTTCCTTGCTTTGTGCAATGGGCTATGTAGGCAGCACTTCGGAGACATGGGGTCTCCCAAGGTTAGCTCGACCATCCCCTACCATAACCTATCTTGTGTGGTGAATATAAATATTTTTGTGTATTTTTATTTTTTCACATTTCTCTTTATCCTTTTTTCGAAACACCGAAAATCAAAACACCGACAATCTTATTATTATCATAACTCAAATCAACATACATATTCAGTTTTATTTAGATGTTAAACAAATACATCTTCTCTATCATCGACACGCAGTCGGCATCCTTATTCTTATACCTCGCTAACATATACTGCATCATCACAACTCATCCCGAACTAGGTGATGATCGTGATCGCCGACCCTCTCGCCGGCCTCTCTGTCCTCAAAGGTACCGCGGCTATTGGTACCGCCCACCGATCTCGCCAATCTCTCCCAGTAACATATGAATACGCCTCTCGCATGGAGAACTCCAGCCTCTAGTCTCGCCGCCCGTGACTCCGCAACCACTAACAATCCTCTTGTCTCATTCACTCGCTTTGAGCTGCTGAACCAAACGCCGCAGACGATCCTCTCTCGCTGTGATCACCACTGTGTCGTGGCGCTGCGTACACCTCGCAGCTTCTGCTACCCACCATAATCTATAGGCCTCTCGTCATTCCTACATCCATTACCCTCGCGATCGGCCGCTATCTCCTCGTGCCCTTCTCGAGGTGTTGGCCGGGTGGTGAGAATGCCGCCTCGGATCGATCCTCATATATGGTCTATAAGCTCGTGGTATGTCCCGCACATATCCAAATTGTCGCCGCACGCGATCTATAGGAATCCTCTCATATTCACTCGCCTCGTGCCCCGCGATCCACCTCAATCGCTCTACACCTCTCAACTCCTCGCCTATGTTTCGGTTACTATATAGTTCCCGTAGGGCCTCCAATGATATCCGCAATCGTCACTCTCTCCCATACCGCCTATAATACTCAATGTCACCGGCACGGCCTCGAGATCTTGCCTCTTGTTCTGCTCCCGACCCATCGTCAATCCCAACCTCTCGTATCCGGTCCTCTCTCGCCAGATAGATCGGCCTATTGGTCGCACACAAACAATGTGCTCATAGGCCCAACAAAGGTAATAAGTATGAGCAATCCAACGTTGTCCCGTGACTTCGCCTACAAGCCCATAAACCCTCGTATAGCTCCGCCAAATATGCAGTGCCCATGCAAACGTAACGCCTTTCTATCATCTCCCGATAACACACATCAATGCCTTTGAAATTTTCCCCTTCCGCCTTGGTAATGCATAATACCCTACCGCTATCATTAATATCACACTAACCTTGTCTCCTCGTGGTGTGCCGTATACATTACCCCATATGTAAACGATAAACCTCGCCGTGTCAAATCTCGTGCGATGGACCAAATATCGCCGTTATCGCTCCCTCGCGCGCGCTAGGTAGTGCTCGATATATCGCTCTCCCTGTAATAGGGAGTCTCAAAATCCAAACACATCTTCCAATGTTACCGCTATCTCACCTGCTGGCGTATAGAAGGTATTTGTCTCAGGATTCCATCTCTCAATCAGCGCCTGTAACATACCATGGTTACGTGCGATTCGTGAATAATAACGGATTCCACTTAACCCCAAACGATTTATCAATGTCCATTCCGCTGGTGTTACATCCGCTCGGATTCGCGACAACAGCGCTGGCACACTATCATTCATCCTCAACTCTGTCTCTGCCTGCATACACCAAAACAACAAACAACCATTCAACCCATTAGGGTCTTTTTCAAACATTCTGGAAATTTCTCCAGTAACCGGTACCGGTTATACATAACCGATATCGGTTGCATAACCGATACCGGTTATCCCTAACCGCCACCGGTCACTGTCAATTTTATACACCTTCCTTAAAAACAACCACCTACGACAATAATTTGCTCGTTTCTTCGTTTTTATACATATAAACATACCTGAAACCCCTGATTGCCTACCCGGTAACACTTACCTCACCTGCAACCCTTGTTATCATGTTTTCTTTCTCATATTTACCCACCTATTCTACCCCATCTTCTTCACAAAACCATGCAGAAATCAAATCACAACCAAAACGTTTACCTCTTGGGTTGCAGGTGAGCTTGCATGTGGCCCTTGTCTTCTCTCTTGTCCCCTCGCCTCGCTGATGTTTCTCCTCGTCCCGCCATTATCACCACCTTTTTCAAACTCGCCTTGCTATCTTCTCAATCTCGATCACAATTCCCTTTTCTTGTCTCTTCTCTCCTTATCACTCGATTTCTCATGCAAAAACTCACACACAATCGCCAAAACGCGTCGCGCTCGCGCTTTTAACCTCTTGCATGGCTCTAAAATTAAAACTTCACTTGCCACCCTAGCTTTTTTATTTTTAGAAAAGCCCATACCTAAATAACCGGTATCGGTTGCTTTAACCGATATCGGTCATTAGCTACCGACATCGGTTACCATACATAACCGATACCGGTTACACACCCTCCTTTTTGAAACAGGTTCTTTTCTTCATTTCTCATCTAAATTTTTGTCGCGCCCGCCTCTTTGCGCTCGCATAAACAACACAATTTACCACATTTTGTTCATCCACCACATATAACATTACATTTTCATTAAACATCATTTATACCAATACACAACCTCAACTACAAATATCAAAAACTATCAATCTATACATCATTTGATCCAACTCATCGCTATATATATCACATCACAAAAACCACCAATTTATCACATAACTCGTCATTCATATATACGCACAAAAACATCAAAGATCATCTATCTATCAACATGTCAATTAAACTCATCACACATTCTATATATTACCAAACCATTAACAAAATATTTCAACACATTTTAAAAACAAAGATGTGGATCAAAACATCATCTATATATATATATATACAAATTTTCAACAATATAATGTGCCCTACATCGGGCCTCTCGTGATCACATAATATACCAAAGCCGCACGCAGCCGCAATACCTACCACAAATCTCGACTCGCTCGCAGCCATGCCGTCTCTCATATCAAAATATACTCGCTCGCAGTCGGTATCAAATGTACAACCCGTGCATTTCGGCTCGCAGCCGTATATAATAAATAAATCAATCAAAACAATGAATAAATGTAGGCACGCAGCCTCTATCAATACAACTGCTTCGCAGACGGTGCCCGTGTCCCTATACAAAACCACGTCGGGATCTATCGCTCTCCCACCGCCCTCGCACCTCTCCCGCTGGTCCTCGTGCGCCTCTCGCCTCGCTGCCATGTCACGGACACGCCACCCATTGGGCTGCCCCCCCCCGAGATCTCTGGCTGCGCGAGGTCTCGCTCTATGAGCCGCATATGCCGATAATCGACTCCGTACTTATCAAGAATATCTCGATAATAATGGGCCTCTCGCTCTAACCTCCATATAACGATCTCTCGCCATCAAGGAATCGGGCGGTCCCTGCACCTAACACCAATATCCCCTAAGCTCGTACTGCGCACTCTGTGGGTGTGGTCTGGTGGAGGTGCTTTTGCCTGTGCTCGTACTCGCACTCGTGGCCGTGGTGGTATCTGGGCTCGTGGCTCAGCACACTGCTGCACGGCCGCCTCGTACTGCACTTCTCGCACTCACGTGGCCTTTGGCTGGTGGTGGCTGCCGCTGCACTGCACTCGAGCTCGCTAGCTGCCCCTCGTAAACCCCTATTCGTGCTCGGCAAGCAGCCTAACCGTCCTCGTAATAGCCGCACTCGCCTCGAGCTGATCTCTCTCTGCAGCCACCGCCGCTAAGTTCTGCCGCCAGGCATGGGCAGGCTGCTACCCTCGCGCTCTCTCTCTGCCCACAAACCACTGTATCTCAGATGCCGCCGCACACTGGCATCATCCACACCCCACTCGCCGGTCTCTCCGCTACCTGGGCCTGGATCCCAAGGCTGTGGTGCTGGCAATGGGGCCTCTACATCATCCCTCCTGTACTGAGGGAAGGGAGGTGGCTCGTCCTGTGGCAGCCCCATCTGCCTGCGTACCCTCTCTAAGGGTATCCGCTCGTACTCTCCCGGCCTCCCGTCCCCGCTATCCGTAATGTATACTTGGATCGCGCAGCTGTATGCGGGCTCCTCTGCCAGGCTGGTGACCTCTGTAGGGTCTCCATATAATGTCTACTGCTGTAAGGCCCTCTAGCATATGTCTATAGTAGGCCACATCCCGACCTGCAACAACTGCTCGTGGCTGGCCCACAACCCCCAACCACCTCTGAAAGCCATATCGGTATACGATCTGTGGCCCTGGCTGCTGGGGTAGCCCTACTGGCCTGATGCATACGATGTGCTCGTATGCCCAACAGTGCAACAAAAAGGTCGAACAAATACCAAATCGCCTCCTCGCGATAGCCCCATAACTCCTCAGAGCACCGCACTGGATATACTGGTGCCCATGCAAAATGTGTGCTCCTCCACCATCTCCAGCACCCCCATCAATGCCTCGTGGGAAGCGACCTCCTCTCGAATCCGGGAGGCGAAGCAGTGTGACCCTATCATCATCAACACGGCAAGCCGTGTCTCATGTCTGTGTGCGCGGTACATGTCCCCATATCCAATGCTCGCTTATGATATGTAAGAAGCGCGGCCGCATCCCCAAAACTCGCAGATGCTATCCATGGCAGTCTCTGAATCCACCTGGAAAACGGCCTCTCCCTCGATCGGTAGCCGCAGGATGCGATACACATCCTCTAATGTGACGGTCATCTCCCCGGTCGGCAGATGGAACACATTGGCCGCCGGATCCCATCTCTCGATGAGGGCGACCATCAGGCTGTGATCTCTGTCGATCGCTCTGTACCTCTGACCCCGCCAAGCCCCACCTCGCGCATGATGGCCCAATGCGCCGCAGATATGTGTGGCCTCATCCGACTCAATAGTGGAGGCATCCTATCACGCATCGTCAACTGCTGACGTGCCTGCAAAATCAACCCACATTCTTAGACCCACTCGTTCTAATAACATCTACTTTCCCATCTACCCCCCTTTTTTTTGTAACACCCAAAATCTAACCCCATCCTACACCCAACCCATACCCCGACTCTCTACCTACCCAACCCAACTCAACCCAACCCAACACAACCCACCCCACCAAGTCACCCTATCCACCTTCCAACCTATCAACCCAACACCCTAAACCCCACCCATACCCCGACTCTCTACCTACCCAACCCAACACAACCCACCCCACCAAGTCACCCTATCCACCTTCCAACCTATCAACCCAACACCCTAAACCCCACCCATACCCCGACTCTCTACCTACCCAACCCAACACAACCCACCCCACCAAGTCACCCTATCCACCTTCAAACCAACACCATACACCCTAAAAACCACTCCCAACCCAACCCAACACCCCAACACCATACACCCCAAAACCCAACCCAAAACCCACCCACAACCCAAAACAAACAAACCATCCCCAACCCAACCCCACACCCACCCCCAACCCAACCCAACCCCTACATAAACCCACAACCGGCGCCGGTCGATACATCACCGACGCCGGTCACCAACAATTGTACCCTTTCCTAAACTTTAGCGACCGATGCCGGTCGCTTAGTGACCGACATCGCCATCGTTTCTCTCCCGAGCGAACCCCGCGCGCCCCCACACTCATTTTTTTACCTATTTCTACCCATCTACCCACCCAAAAACCCTAAAATTTTACACACCTAGCCGCCTTAGCCTATCTAACCTATCTACCCTCTCCCTTTCTCAAATTACCTCCATTTACCCATTATTTCCTACAAACTACCAATTCCTACCCAAATCCCAAAAACAACATAACTCAACCAAACCACCAAAATAAAGAGTTTAGAACCTACCGGTACGACAACACGTCGTCGTGGTGGGATGGGTGGTGGCGGTCCAGCTGGTCCAGCCCCTCCAGCTCCTCCTGCCTGTGCCATGGCTCCAATCCTGATCTGCTGGGTCCCCGGCCAATCACCTGCCGCCTCCTCAACTATTCGGGCCCACTATCAACTCTCTCCGCCAATCAAATAGCTCCACCTCACTCAATACCCCTCCAAATCAACTCTCCACGTCAGACAAGTCAAAATTTGGATTACAAAAAACAAAAGTGACAATGACAGGCCGTATATTTCTTTTTATAGGTTTTTCTCTTAAACCGATGTCGGTTTCCTTTTGCCCTAGGAAACCGGTATCGGTCCCTTAACCGATATCGGTCATGATGAATCGACGTCGGTTTGATACCTCTTTTACCCCATTCTTTGCCGTTCCTTACTCCTTGCCTCTTTTTCACCAATATCGCCTCTGTCCACCTTTGTTGCACAACATTTGTTCCCTGGTCCGGCCCAACCCAAGGCCTCGCCCTACCAATTGGCCCGACCCAAGGCCTCAACCTACCTATTTGGCCCGACCCAAGGCCTCACCCCACTTATTTGGCCCGACCCAAGGCCTCGCCCCACTTATTTGGCCCGACCCAAGGCCTCGCCCTATCAATTGGCCCGACCCAAGGCCTCAACCTACCTATTTGGCCCGACCCAAGGCCTCGCCCTACCTATTTGGCCCGACCCAAGGCCTCGCCCTACCAATTGGCCCGACCCAAGGCCTCGCCCTACCTATTTGGCCCGACCCAAGGCCTCAACCTACCTATTTGGCCCGACCCAAGGCCTCGCCCCACTTATTTGGCCCGACCCAAGGCCTCGCCCCACTTATTTGGCCCGACCCACGGCCTCGCCCTACCTATTTGGCCCGACCCAAGGCCTCGCCCTACCCACTTGGCCCGACCTAAGGCCTCAACCTACCACTTGGCCCGACCCAAGGCCTCGCCCTACCTATTTGGCCCGACCCAAGGCCTCAACCTACCTATTTGGCCCGACCCAAGGCCTCGCCCCACTTATTTGGCCCGACCCAAGGCCTCGCCCCACTTATTTGGCCCGACCCAAGGCCTCGCCCTACCTATTTGGCCCGACCCAGGCCCACCCAACAAGGCCTCGCCTCTACCTATTTGGCCCGACCAACGTTTTTTTTTTATCCATCCATCCTGTACCTTGTGTTCAATCGAGCTACTTGTTCATGTTTTAGCATGATTAGGGTCCTTGACTTGATCTGTCGACCAACTTTGCCTGAGACTAGACCGTGACGTTTATCTCAACCAAACCAACCATTTGTACCGCCGAACATGCCTAAACGTTCTGCATTTTACCTTGTTATATACCCCGAGCTACTTCCTATGCCTTGATACCGTGGATTATATCACCCTTGTTTGGATAAACTATCGACCTTTGCCTATACATTCTTTGGTTTGCTCGTCAAATCATGTACCCTAGTCGTCTTATTGCATTTCAACATGCGTCTGCTTCCTCGACCTACACCATCACCTTACCATCCTCTCTACCACATATACCCTTTATCAACCCTATCCCCGATTTCCCGCTCACTCAATCTGTGATAGATTTGAGGGGATTACCTATATCTTTAACATGAGAAACCACTTCATATTATTGTCCGCTTTTACTGTAACAAGCTACACGACAAATAAGGGGCTAATGTAGACACCAAAATTGTGTCTTACGACCCCTCAGTGACCCGCATCTCATTTCGCAACCTAACCGCATTACCTAAACCTTACACAAGTATTTATTAATTGCCTTGTAATTGATAAATCTACACCACCTTACCTACCACCTCACTTTGCCACTTCATCATGACCTAGCCCTAACCCTAAAACTAACCTAATTAGGACCCATGACTTGGTCTAGACTCACATCCATAACTAATGCCTCCTTACTTGCACCCAAAGCCGACATTCTAGCCACTCCGACCAAGCCCACAACTGATCTCTCGGGAGAAAAGCAGGGAAGGTGGGCTATTTTACTAAAAATAGCCTACTTTTTCCTAACCGATGCCGGTTCCTACTCGACCGCCGTCGGTTACGCAACCGCCATCGGTTCCCTGTAAATGGGCTTCCCAAACCAAAACAACGGATCGGAATTTGATTTTTGGGAGATCAGTCGAAGGATTTCTAATCGGAGGAGAGTCCAAAGCGATCAGCAGAGTCCAGAACTTCACTTGACCAAGCAGAGACGAGTAAAGAAACCAGAAGAGTTGGCAGCAAAGGAGATCAACTTGCACCTTCATCAAAAAAACCAGTAAGTTATATCTTGCATGTCCTCCATTATAACATTTCTTGTGCTTTTGGAATTGTAATCTCCCAAATCCGTTCCTGAACCCATTATCTAACGTACCATTGCCTCTAACCATCGTTCCTTAGCTTCTAACCATCCCATTTCTCAATACTATCCAAAAACCAGCCATTACAAATACCACAACCAGCCCGAAAATCCTAGAACCAACCGGTTTCGGTTATCGGTGACCGCCATCGGTTATAGATAACCGCATCGGTTCCTTTGATCAAAACCAAGAAAACAGCCTTTTTCCTACCTTCCACGAAACAATTTAATTAGTACTTACAAAGATTTTGTGTTAATTCATATTAGCAGGGGAACTCGACCACCTTCGAAAGGAAGTTTCATACTTCCTGGGCCCAAGGCGGTTCCCTCATTTATTATCTAATCAAAATCTTGTGGTCTTGTGTTCTTATTTGCAGGTAGTCCTTCCAAGACAAAAAGGAGTTCTTCGCAGTCAGCCTGATCTTTCTCTACGGTACGCGCACATCATCTCGACATTCTACAGTATTCCTCCTAACCCTAACCTTATCTCTGCTTCTATAAGGAACGAAGCATTTATTCTTTTACTTTTCAAGAACTTATTTCAGATCTCTTGATTTGACAAGGGGTTAAGAACCAATGATGGCTTGATGAAAAGAGGCGTAAGTGCTTGCGATGATGACATTGGCTAGTGTCAACAAATATATCCAAAATTTCTTCGCAACAAGTTTATTAGATGTATATAGTGATATGATCTCTACGAGGTCATTCGTTCTTTAATTTACGAAGGTGATAAAATATCGTGGTCAAACAGATACCATATAGATAAATGTCGCAAAATACGTGTGAAAAAGCTAACCAAAATATCATCGAAGGAATGAAAATGGTGGATTCCTTGTAGAGGAATGGAAAGAAAGGGAAGAAAGAACATCCACGTGTATGTAATACCTAATTGTGATGCATGTTTGTTTACCTTGGATTTTTAATGTTTTCTCTTTTTTCTTGTACTTTTGAATTACTTTGATGATTTTTAGATTTTTGATGGTTTTAAGAGGTTGGAACCAACAATATCACTCTACATGATAAGATCCAACAATGATGTTTGTGATTTCCTTGATAAGGAAGATTAGGTGTGTTTGCTTATCAAGAGTCATATTATCCCCAATCTTGATGACCTGTGGTGAGCTCGTACTCAACAAATGATTGTGATTTATCTTGAAACATGGATTTCGTATGCAGGAAAGTGAGTTCCTTATCTAGAGGTTTATGCACTTTGTGCCATACTTGATGGTTGTATTAGTGTGTGTTCTTGAATCACGCTTGATTTTGAATTTTTGGGTTGTTGGGAGATTTTGAGCTCTTTGGAGTTTTGATATTGGCTTGATAAAGAACCTGTTTGGGTTTCTTATAAGCTAATGTGTGACTTGTTTGATCTAGAGAAGTGGGAGAAGAAAGTGGACGTTTATGATTGATGATAGGAATGGTAGAGATGGTGGTGGGCTTTCCCAATTATTGATAGAAGAATGATATGATGATTGAAGAGGATGCGGTACAATAATTGAAGAGGATGGGCTACTAGGAGGTGAGCCACTGATAGAAGATGGAAAGCTACCAGGATGTGGCCCCAAGATGGAAGGTAAAGGGCTACCTAGAGGTGAACCAAAATATAAGATAAAGGGGGATACAAGGGTGTGGCCCAAGAATAGAAGATGATGGGATACCTGGAGGTATCCCATAGATAAAGATATCGACTAGTAGGACGTGGTCTAAAAATAGAAGATAATGGGTTGCCAGGAGGTGACCCAAGCATAGGAGATGAGGGGCTACTCGGCTGTGAGCCACAAATAGAAGATGGTGGGCTACTTAGAGGAGACCCAAAAATAGAAGAAGGTAGGATACTTAGCGGTGACTGAAGGTGTGTTTGTGATTGAGGAATCATGATAGATAAAGAATATTTGGGTAACATCCCCTACTCATGCTCAAGGGCATATAAACCATGCTCATAGGCATCCATGTGCAAAAAAAATATTTGCATCATCATAGACTCATAAAATATAATCTATCCTTATGTACAAACTCACCATGTACATCCATCCATATCACCAGGCTCTCCAGAAGCTCCAAGTCTTTCATCGACTAACTCCAAAGCCACATATGAATCCTATGCTCATCAATGTCAACAACAACAACCATGCTAACCATGCTACTAATAACTAGTGCAAATACCAGTAAAAATGTCATCAAACATACTACAAAACCATCCAAGATGAAAGCAAACAAGGGAAACATCAATAAACTATAAATACACACTATTGTCACACCTGTAACCTGTAACAAATAGATTTTCCTTCTTTCACCCTTCAAACTCTAAAACATTGCTCTCTCTTCTTAACCTAGCTGAACAACCATCAAATGCCATCCCATAAGGACATCCAAGCACTACAAAATAAAACTAGAAGTGACATCATCATGCACTAAACACAAAATACCTGCAAAACTATGACTGTCCTCCAAAACAACTTGTGCCTCATGCCACTCTGAATAGTAGCATTCTCCTCTCACTTCACACATGCATATGTGTCCAACCTGTAATGCCAACAACCATGGCTTGCTCCCACTCAACATGAACTCCCCTACATTGCCTCTAATCACCAAGCTCAAAAGCTCCAATATATATCAATGAGAAATAAAATAGATGAAAGAAAATATAAAATTGATTCCCTTCTTATCAAAGAATACTTATACATCACATAAGTTTAGGATTCTTGTGAAGTAGCTTGAACCACATTATTTTTATCTCGTGTGTACTCAACATCTCTCGTTACCTACAACTATGTATAAACATGAATTTTCATTGAGGATCTCATCCTTAGATTAGATATCCTTGTCCTCAAGATTCCAACACATCCCGGAAATAAAAAGTCAAACTCACCAAATATCCATGGCGCATATTTTACTCGTGCCTGACAATCCAAACATAATATCAGTTGTTTCAAACAAAAATAAATAAAATATGAACTGTATAGAGATACATGAATCTGACCCAAGTCTCACTAGACTCACCGAGCCAACTCCATCCTCTTTTTGATTCAAACATTGAAGTGATCTACTCGATTTCTGCCTATACACTATGTGCAAGAAACCCAATCCTCCAAACTGGGCACTAATTTTTTTATGCCCTCTTTTCTTTGCGCAAAGAACCGGTATAGATTTACCGTCACAAAGATCGACCTCGGTCTCTCACCGACCGATACCGGTTCCCCTATGACCGACATCGGTAAGCTACTGAACTACCACAATGCCACAAATTGACATAGTACACCAAACCAGGTGCCTACTCTTACCAAAGATGATAGTTGTGCTAAGCCAGTCATTTTAAGAAGCACCCAAATCTTGCACAAAAACTTTACAGTAATAATACATGTAATAAAAATGCACCAAGATGAAATACATCACCTTACCAACAGCAAGACACTTAACCACATCTTCAATCAAGTACTTGCCTCTCTGATGGAAGCCCCGTCTTCATTTTGTGCTATTATATTCTACCTCTCTAATGAATCCCGTGCATCTAACTGCACCAAGGATGTATAATTGTAGATCTACAATCCCAAACATGCATGTGCAACCAAACATACAAGCATTGCAATACTAAGATAACAAAACCATACCTCTATAATCTAGATCTGCAATCTGACCAACATGTCTATGCCTCCAAGAATCAGGGACACCTCAACAATCAAGACACATTCACTACATCTTCTCAAAATTCTTTAGATATATGATTTTTTGTTTAAACAGCTTTGCCGACACCGGTGTCCAACTAACCGACCATGGTCACCCTGCCGATACCAGCTAAGGAATAGTACCGACTAACATCGGTATAACATACCGACACTAGTCACTATCATTTTCCAACAACCTTTCATTTCTAGCTCCCACTTGAGATTAAATCTCTCCCTGTGATTTACACATCAGGTAAAAAAACCCCGCTCTCATACAATCACAATAATTCCACTAACAAAACCTTGAAGCAAACCCTTGCTCTGAAAACTAAATCCATCACTCTGATACCAGTTGTTAGGAATCCTAACTGCGGAATGGTGCTATGATTCAATAACAAACCAAATCATGCAAATATGTAACTAGAAAATTCCCCAAAATCTACAATAGTGCAAGTATAAACTAGACTAATCTAAATCAAAACAATACACATACATAACACAACATGCACTGTGGTTCACCCAATGTGGGATACATCCACCAAATATACAGATCTCAATATATAATAAAGAACAAGAGTACAAATCAACTCTTCTGCACAAGAGTATAATGCATCTCTCCAAGAGTATCCTCTAGATCTCTAAATGGATCTACATGAGTGCACTACAACCGTGCCTTTGAACCACCACCATATCTCATATAACCAAGAAATATTGCATCTCTCGAACTATAACCAAGCTCTCCTATGGATCTACAAACAAGACCTCTCAAATGGGTCTACCAATGTGCAACCATAACTATGCACCAAGAAGTAAGTCTCTCCTCCATCACTGCATCAACCTATGCAAACAAGAAGACAACCTCCTCTATAATATCTGGATACTATCATGTACCCACAAGCTATCCAATGAGCTACAATACTAGATCTCTATGGATCATCAATACAACATGATCTCATGGATCTACAATACAAGATCTCACAACAACATGTGGATCTACAAGAAGAAACTCTATGTGCTTTGCATACTATGTAAGCCATTACATTGAGACAATAATTATACAAAGGAAATACAATAGAAGACATTACCCTCTTCTCACCATTCAGATGTACCTGTAATTTCCTTTTGTCCAACTTCTCTCCATGGAAGCTATGTCTTCATGTAACCTTTTTCTTTTTCTTATTCTTCTTCATCCTCTCAACCAAGGATTCCACATGCAATAATAATCAATTACATGCAATTCTATATCTAACCCTAGTTTTCTAGCTTATATAAGCATATACAAACTTAGGGCATCTTAACTATACATTTACAACCTTTAGATCACCTTTAAATCAAAGGTTGGATCTAATCCCGCGTTTAAAATAAAAACATAAACGCATAGGTAATCGATGTTGGTTACACCGACCGATGTCAAGTTACTTGTGTAAACCTACAAGTTTGTAAAACATGCTTTTATGAAGCAATTTAGCTCCACAACTCAACATTTAAATTTTCTCAAAGCCTTTGTGCATTGTTGGAAACTTCTACAGATCACAAAACATCAAAAGAGAGATCATGAAACATGTAAAACATGGGAAAATATGGGCAATATATTTCATTTTCTAAAAGAGCAGAGAGAACTCATTTTGGAAATATTTCTAAATAGCCTCATAAATCCTATTTATATGTTTACATGTTAATTTATTCTCTTGATGATTATGTGTTTACATATTTGTTATCCATATTTCACCCCCAGGTAAATATTGGATCAGCCACGACCTCGCACAGAAAGAATCAAAGAAAACACGTTTAAATCTTCCAAACTGGTTGCAGAGGGACTCTACAATGGAATGGAAGGGCCTAGGAAAGTTTAAATGACCCTGTGTGAGAAGAAAGAGAAGAAATGGCTCATCGCGTGGATCTCGTGTCTTAAATCTATTTGTGACTTCGGGCATGCTCTAAAACAAAAAGGGGAAAAAGTCGGCGTTGAGCCCGAGTCAAAGCCAAAGTGGGAGTCGGAGTAAAAGGTGAAGATTTTCCTTTTGTCAAAAAGAGGCACAAAGGAAAATATGGAAGCACATCTCCCACCAACCAAAGAGTGCCACGTGTCCCATATCAAAAGGGGACCCATTTTTTAAGTTGTTTTCCCGCCTCCCGTACTGCACCCGATACAAACTTTGAAGGGGCATATCTTTCGACTCAGGGCTCGAAATATTGTGAATCTAGCACCGTTGGAAAGATCTCAGCCTTGCCCATGCCATGGACATTTGAAACTTTAATTTTAAGGAGGCTAGGTGAAGAAAAATGGAGGAAACGTCTTTAGGCTTTTAATGCAGGATCTTCTTGCCTCAACAACCATATCAGATTTGATCTGTTTCACCATTTCCTCTTCCTTCAAGGTGCCGAACCAAGGATTGATGCAAAAGATGAATTTGGGAGCATATTTTATCGAAGCATTAACAATGAAGTGGTTTGAGTTCCAACCTGTTTTCCCGCTTCTCTCTCTCTCTTTATTCTCTCTGATCGAATCTATAAAAACAGGGGCAAGATTCATTGTAAAAAGGTTGTTCATTCTTTTTCTCTGCCTCCCCCTTCTTTTCTTCCCCAGGGTTGAAATGGAATTTGAATCTCCTCCCCTACTCTGTAAATGGCGTTTTTGCCTCTTGCTCGTGTATGATGCTCTATGCAAATTTATGAAGCAATAAAACTCATTTTTGTGATGCATTTGTCCATCCTTTGCTTATTTTCATTGCATAATCTTGCCTCTCATCATTTTGGAGTATTTTATGCATGTTTTGGGTGTTTCATTTGTAGATATGGGAGCTGTGTTCATTGGGTTGAAACGTTTCCTGTGTGAAATCTGATCTTTGGTCTGTGATGTTGTTGTCCATCCTCCCCATTGCTCACCTCTATTCGCTTCATGGCATGCACCGGGATGATCAAAATTCCCCTTTTCTTGGTGCGATCACCTTGTTAGTGTAAGATTTCCCTCTTTATGCACTTTCTCTCTCCCTGTCTCCTTGGCATTGTTAGGATAGGTGTAGTTAGACATCATTTCTGCATTAGGAGTAGTTTAGCATTAGGATCAAGAAGAAGAAGCTGACTCTCTCTAGAGGGACATCTCAAGTCCGCAAGTCCCACAACTTGAGAGATGGTCCCATGTTATGCAATCACATCAGATGAGTTTGCCTTAGAAAAGTAGATATGACGACTCATTTAGGGGTGCTGTGATTTCACACTAACAGTTTTGGTACGCCTGATGGGATGGGTCTGAAGCACCTTACCACTTCACTTCATCAGGCTCGATGTGCTCTTGGTGAAGATTTCAACCTTTGGAGGCACTTTCAGCACATCCGACAACTCCATCTAGTCAAAAACCCATTCTTTGCATTACATGCACCTTCTTCCCATCCATTTCCACCCATTATTTCTTCCATCTCTTCCCATTTTCTCCCATTCCATGAGGTTGTGCAATCGTGACTTCATTCCCTTCATGAAACTCACATTTATAACAATATAGTCCACCTCCAATGTATTTCCCAACTCCTTCGATCAACATTATAATCGATCCAGTGTATTATGCTTACCCATATTAGCAGTGTCAAAACCAATTTGACTACGGAGTTTATCAAGGATAAGGGGACACATATGATGGCAATAGTTATGCAGAGGATGCAGATCTGCTGGAGAAGATTAAAAAATGGAGGCTGGCATGGTTTAATCAAGGGCAACAACTCAAATGATGGATTTCAGAATTGGTTGCAGGGCACCTTGTCCATGGGAAGGCCCTTTTCCAAGACACTACAACCCTCAAGAGAAGCTTGACTTCATGGTTGAAATGCTGCCCCAACTTACACAATGGACTGAGGAGATCGGGGCTTATGAGTTGGAGTTAAGACAACCTTGTCAATGGGTAAGTCCAACATCTCATAGCTTTTCTTTTTCTCTTTCTCAAGCGGCACCATCTCAACCCAAGCTCCAATTTCCAAGCTCCTCACTTACTGCCCCAAGTGTTGATTTCATTTCTCCATCTCCTAGTCTTCCACCTCATCTCAGTTCTTCTATCATTTTCCCTTCCAAATAGTCATCCCCTCCAAACAAACAAGAAGTTCCACCTCCCTACCCACCACAAATAATTGCAAAGTTGGTTGAAACCCAACCTGCCACTCCTCTTACTTTCCCAAGTCCATGTTGGGAAGAGACTCAAGAATCCAGTCAAGGAGAACAACAAGAAGAGGATCCCAACATAAAATAAATGACAAACAATCTGAAGAGTTGGGCTACCAAATATGGGTTTACAAATACCCCCTTGATGGTCAAGCTAATAGAGGAGGTTAAGATTGAAGAACCAGTGGTGGTTGAGGCTGAGTTTGCAGCAGAAGAAGAACAAGGAAAGGAAGAAGATCAATTATCAAGTTGCTCAGAGTGTAGTGTCCACAATGGCACTTTGTCTGAGAGAAATGTTGATCCAATTCAAGTTGCACAATCAACCAAGGAAGAAGAAGAACAATCAGCTCAAAGTCCCATTGGGAAGGAGCAAATGGATGAGACCAAATCAGATTTTGTAACAACAGAAAGAAGGCATCATTGATAATTTCTTGCTTTCATTCGAAGGGCCTGTTTTGGTTGATGAATCCATCATGGAGGAAAATTCTAAAGAAGACATGGTTGTCCCAAACAGTCCTCTAGAGCAGCAGTTTGAAGAGTTTTCTTTGACAAGCTTCATGCTAGAGGAAGAAGTTATCCAAGGAAAGATGGTCTTCAAACAGCAGAGGAAGGAGAAGCTACTCCAAATCCAAAAGAAGAGGAACACTTAACAACTGGGGAGGAGAACATTCATTTGCAGCAGTCTGCACCTTATAGCAGCCTTTTGGGATCAAGTTTGGGAGATTCAAATCTTCCATGTTCTTCACAAGTAGAGGAAGGGAATAAGAGTTTCACCACTTCTTCCACGTCATTCATCCAAGAAGGTCCACAAGAAAACTCCATTCTTGGAGTTGAAACTCAAAACAAAGGGCACATTCAAAGGATTAGACTGTGCCCAATCAGGTACTTGGCTTCATTTGAGCCAAAGGAGCAGCCATAACCAGTCATGTCCATTTCAGGGCATGAGGATGATATGCAAAGCACCAAGGATCAGTTGTCATACCTCTTCAATCCAAATGCAGAGCAACTAAAAGAGGTATTGGATTTGTCTTTAGTTGATACTTTGGTCATTTGGGTGGAAGATCAGCTTGTAGTTAGTTTTTCACTCATCCAACCAGCCATGTTCAGTGCCAAATCAATTGCATGGCTACCATTTTTTAGGAAGGGGAGCTATTTCTCCCTGCCAGTTGTAGGTTTTGTTTGAGTTCCCTTTGCTCTTGGTTAGAGTAGAGTAAGTAGGTTTGTTTTCAGTAGAAGAAGTGCTTTTGCACACTTTGCATATCCCACTTGGGGTATGTATGATTTTCATTTTGTACATAGTTTTTGGTGCTATTTTTTTACTCTTGCACAGTGCATTGTAATGGTTTTTGGTGAAGATCAGCTCCAACTTTCAGTGGGTTTCCAAATGGTTCATAGGTTGGAGTTTCGAGTTCAAATCGGTTTCGTGTTTATCGGGGATTCCATGCCCAATGGATGCTTCAAGGCCACTGGTATCTTCATCTAGCAGGCAGATGTCCCCATGAGTCGCCAAATTGTTATCCATATTTCACCCCTAGGTAAATATTGGATCAACCACGACCCCGCACGGAAAGAATAAGAGAAAACACGTTTAAATCTTGCAAACTGGTTGCAGAGGGACTCTACAATGGAATGACGGGGCCTGCGAAAGTTTAAACAACCCTGTGTGAGAAGAAAGAGAAGAAATGGATCTATTGCATGGATCCGTGTCTTAAATCCATTTGACAGACTCATACATGCTCTAAAATAAAAAAGGGGAAAAGTCAGCGTTTGAGCCCGAGTCAAAGCCAAAGTAGGGAGTCAGAGGAAAAGGTGAAAATTTTCCTTTTGTCAAAAAGGGGCACAAAGGAAAAGATGGAAGTGCATCTCCCCAGCCAACCAAAGAGTGCCACATGTTCCATATCAAAAGGGGACCCATTTTAAAGTTGTTTTCCCGCCCTCCTATACTGGACCCGATACAAACTTCGAAGGGGCATATCTTTCGACTCAAGGCTCAAAATATTGCGAATCTGACACCATTGGAAAGATCTCGGCCTCACCCATGCCATTGAAGTCTAAAACTTTAATTTTGAGGAGGTTAGGTGAAGAAAAATGGAGGAAACATCTTCAAGCTTTGAATGGGGATCTTCTTTTCAACAACCGGATCGATTTGATCTGCTTTGTCGCTTCCTCTTCCTTCAAGGTGTCGAACCAAGGATTGATGCAATAAAGACGGATTTGGGGTAGATTTTATCAGAAGCATTAATAGCAGTGGTTGAGTTCCAACCTGATTTTCCCACTTCTCTCTCTCTTTCTTCTCTCTGATCGAATCTATAAAAACAGGGGCAAGATTCATTGTAAAAAGGTTGTTCATTCTTCTTCTCTACCTCCCCTTCTTTTCTTCCCCAGGGCCGAAATGGAGTTTGAATCTCCTCCCCTACTCTGTAAATGGTGTTTTTGCCTCTTGCTCATGTATGATGCTCAGCAAATTTCCAAAGCAATAAAACTTGTTTTTGTGATGCATTTGTCCATCCTTTGCTTGTTTTCATTACATAGTCTT
The DNA here is from genome assembly GCA_018340775.1 of Taxus wallichiana var. yunnanensis. Lineage (NCBI taxonomy): Eukaryota > Viridiplantae > Streptophyta > Pinopsida > Cupressales > Taxaceae > Taxus > Taxus wallichiana. The sequence continues at coordinate 145,070,727 of CM031236.1, forward strand.
GCGCTCTCATCGTTCTTTATTAGGGGATCAATTTTAGTGTCAAATGTTCCCTAAACTTCCCTAAACCATGCCAAGTGTAGTAGATCCTTCAGAGAGCTTTCCGACGACTATAAGAACGTGAAAATGGACACTCTAAGCTCAAGTTATGTTCGGTCAAAGTTCAGTCAACAGGAAGTCAACTTTGGTCAACATGTCAATAATGGACCAATAGCACTGTGACACGTGGAAAAAGGAGAAAAAGGAAAAATGAAGGTTATTTGCAACCTTTGGTCTTCGACACACGTAAAAGCAGGCGAGAATAAGAGGCTCAACTTTTGTTACGGAAGGGAGCCCGTACTTGCCGTGAGGATGATTAATTCATCACCAACGTGGTGGGTCCTCAAACCACCACGTGGTTTGCCACCATGAGCTCAATTTTCCTATCGAGGGTCGACAGGTGGTCTTATTTGTCATACTTCATTTGGTTTGAATTTCCATATTTCATTATTGCAATATCATATTATTGTAAGGTCGAATTTTATATTACTTGTGTAATTATTCACCATGTAAATCCATGTCACTATATAGTTACACTACCACATTAACCGAGTTGGTGAGTTTGTTATATGCCACAACATTTGGGTTCTATCTAGATTATCTCAGAAAAAGTCTACATTCAACAATGGTTGGATAAAATTTACATTAGCACTTAATTCATCATATGCCTCGACTTTACACCACGGTGGGTGGATATGTCTTATTGTATTTATCCTCGGCAATGATATACATAGCACATCAAACATATCTAATAGCTCGGTGGTCAAACCAAACAACTCGGTGCATGAATAGGTCTCCATGCATGTGGCCAAATAAAAGAAAAGAAAATAGGTGTGACCAAAGTCACATGTAAATGGGCGGTCAAGCCTATGTTTAAACCACAATCTCGTCAAATACGCCAACCATGTGGGATATTATCCACATTGTGCACACAACTCACGACAAAGGAGTAGGAGGCGGGATTTGAACCCTTGACCTCATAGTTATAAGACAAATCCACTAGCAAACTCACCCAATGGGCTCACTTGATTATAAAATGGGTTGCTGCAACTTATGCAAACAAGTGTCGTCCATGTAAAAGAATAAGGAGGCAGTTTTGGAAAAGTGCAATTTTGGGGCACTTTTGCTCACTTCCAGATCTCGAGTTATATATGAAAGTTTCTTATAATTTTGATAAAATCACGATAGTGTGATAATTTATCCAATTTGGAGCTTCTGTGATAGAGTTATGTTCTATTAAAGTCACACAAAGGCGTAGAACCAAAGGGAGACACTGCTGCAAGTGGATCAGGAAGGTGAAGGACATAGGTTGAGCTCCATTAACATTCTTCGAAGGTCTGAAACATAGTTTTGCAGGTTTTGATTCATTATTGGTTAATGTAAAGGTTATTGTATTTACATTTTTAACATTATTAATGGATCGGTTCACCACGAACCCGGGGACGTAGGAATTCCGAACCCCGTAAACAATCTGGTGTTGTGTTCGATTTTATTTTCAGTTTATGATATTTGCAAGTAATTTAATTCAAAATATGAATATGGATGCAATTATAATCAGTAATTAATAAAATTGGAAAATTGATTAAAATCAAGAAACAATGATTTTTGGGGCTTCGATCAAACAAAGAAATTTTGAGTAAAATTACGACATTAATTTCAGATTTGAATTGAGTCTTAAATCATATTTTAATCGGCATTGGAAGTCTAAAATCCTTTTAAGTTGATTAAAATCAAGATCCTTGAAAGCGTTTAAAAGTGGAAAAAATAAAACACCCATTTTCGGATCGGTTCTAGAGTATTATGTGCATGTTTTGGACGTTTCATTTACAGATATGGGAGCTATGTTCATTGGGTTGAAATGTTTCCTATGTGAAATTTGATCTTTGTTCGTGATGCTTTGCTTGTCCATCCTCCCCATTGCTCACCTCTATTCGTTTCATGGCAGTCTGGGTAGATGATCAACATTCCCTTTTCTTGGTGTTATCACCTCGTTAGTGTAGGATTTCCCTCTTTATGCACTTTCTCTCTCCCTGTCTCCTTGAATTGTTAGGATAGGTGTAGTTTGACGTCATTTCTACATTAGGAGTAGTTTAGCATTAGGATCAGGAAGAAGAAGCCGAATTTCTCCGGAGGGCCATCTCAAGTCCACAAGTCCCACAGCTTGAGAGATGGTCCCATGTTATGCAATCACACCAGATGAGTCTCGCCCTAGAAAAGTGGATCCGACGACTCATTTGGGGGTGCTTGTGATTTCGCACTAACAATATCTTTGAGCGGTGGAGGATGGATTTGAGCTTGAGGGAATTTCAATATGGTCTACCATCTCCTCAAGCTTGGCTTTGTGAGTTGTCCCCATTCACAAACTCTACTCACATTATGTGTGCCTCATTGCATGCATGATGCTTTGTTAAAAATATAATCCAAGATTCTAATTCTCAAGCCTTTTGTCAATTTTTTTCACGCTTGATGGTGAATACCATGATAAGTTTTCGCTTATTTTTTCACCAAATTTGACAAAATTACGTGAGGTTGAAGATGAGCCCAAAAGCATGTTGTGTACTTGCATAACTAAAGAAGTCGAAAAACATTTATGTTATTAAAATTATAGTCGAAAGATATTAGTATACAAAATTCCTATTGTATGATTTGAGGTCCCACATTGGAACGTTAGCTCCATAAAATTTCATGTCCCATATCAAAAGCAACTTCATACAATTGCAAACCCCATATCTCGAATGAGTACTAATGTATCATGAATAGCCACAATAATAATGAATCCATTTTTATCATTTATTGTTGGAAGGAAGAGTTTGGTTTATAGGATATGTATTGTTGATCTCAAACTCAATTCCTTTTATCTCTCCTCAATATTATCTACCCGAAATATTATTTGCGCCATGGTGTCTACCCGAGCCCTAGCCTCAACCAAAAATGTGAACCCTAAATCTGACTCGACAAGAACTCAACGGACAGGCGAGGGAGATGGAGGTGACACGGCTGTGGGGCTCGTCTCAAAGAATCTACCCTGGTTGTGGATCGACCTTGCCTTCACTACAGGGAGCTCCATACCTCTACCTTAGAATGATAGTGCAAACCCTACTCGAGATCTACCACAAAATCCATCGGGGGTGTTCCTGCGACAACGCCTGGTAATGGACATTTAAAATATGTGTTGGAAGGTTCGGTTAAGACAGATTGAATCCGAACATAGATCTTAATCGCAGCCATATTGGGTCATCCTTCAAAAATGTTTTAAACGAAGAGGAATCTTCCATGAAACCTGCAGATGTTACCCCATCTATTACTTTCGGGGAAGAGGTCATTTCCTCTGAGATTTACTACAAAGAGCATGCTCTGATTTGTAGATTCGGGGGACTATGGCCCAGCCTTCCTATTCTTCACGCGTGGATCTCTGAGCACTGGACTCCAATTTTAACTAGAAAAATAGACTTGTATCCGTGTGCTAAAGGTATTTTCATTGTAACTTTCTCTTTAATAGCTGATAGAAACATCATTGCTTCCAAACTTTGGACCTGCCAATCTAAATATTTGATCATTAAACCCTGGTTTCCATCCTTCAACCCACTCACATAATCTTTCTCATGGAAACCTGTTTGGATCAGGCTGCCCCATCTACCTCTCCGCCTCGAGTCATGACTGCCTGACATCCATTGGCAATGCCTTGGGAACTACACTCTATATAGATTCTCAAACCACTAATTACACCCATACTACTTATGCTCGAATCCTGGTGGAACTTGACACTGATAAAAATCTTCCTGCAACCATAGATCTTAGAGTGCAAAACAGAACTTGGTCACAACCTCTTGATTATGAAGGTCTTCCTTTTCGATGTAGAAGGTGTTTTTGCTTAGGGCACACCTCTACTGAGTGTGGGATGGAAAAACGTCAACATGAGAAGCGTAACTGGTGGAAAGACGCACTTCCAAAACACCTGATTTTTGATGCAAAAAGGGTCTAGATTCAAATGCAGATACAAATATTGAATCCATTTCAGCCCCGGAAACCGAATCTCAAATTGTGAGCAGCATGAAAAATGCACAAGCATTGAGGGCAACATGGAAAATGATAAATATCTCTCTCAGGATAACAACGTGGCTGTCCCAAATGGGACAAATGCGACTAAGGAAAATACTCCTCCTTTGTCTTCTTCTCCAACCACGAAGGCTCCATCAGGATGGGTTACTGGTCAGCAAAAGAAAAAAATTACCACTCTGAAGGGTAACACTTTGCCTTGATGATTCTTATCTCTGCTATTGGCTGGCTAGGTTACATTGGTCTCATTTTTCTTGGCCGGATAGCAGGTTGCTTCCAATGGTGTTGATATGCCATTCTTTGTACATCGATTTTTTTTTTTTTGCTTTGTCGGTTGTTGGTTTTGCGCAGACTATTTTCTCGTAGTTGGGCTTTATTGTTCTATCTGGATTTTGATCCATCTCTTGTGCTTTAACTTTCAATTCTGGCTTTTGAGCCTTGGTGTACAAGGGTATAGTCCCTTTCAAAAAACTATTTACCAATAATAAAAAAACTTTTATCATGTCTTTAATGTAAAAATGTGGTCCATTCCTTTTCCATTTTCCATGTAAGCAATCCTTGGTCACAATTGTGACATAAACACGAGAAAGAATAGAAGAGTGAAATTGAAGAATCCTGTAAACCTTTCTTCTATATTTTCTTATTCTTCCTTTTCACATGACAACCTATCGCTTAGTGGAGGTTTTATGTTCATTGGGTAAATGATTGGCCAAGAGTAACGTGAATAAAGTTGTGAAATTCACTAAGAGATGAGAAAATAATAAGATCAATGTCAGGTCACATGTTTAAACCTTCGCGATAATAACACTATCAATTGAAAAGTCAACTTTAACATTAGGAGTGTTGAATAATAAGGTCTTACTTTCAAAGCTATCTCTAGAGTATGTTGCCTCAATGATATACACATTGCATGTCCTTTATCATTCCAATAGTTTGCACAAATGACATGTGGTCTATATGTGACTTACCAAAAGAAATAAGAGGATCACTTTCTTTCGCTCCAACATCTTTCCTTCTCCTAAAATTCTCCTTCCTCTATTCCCCTCTTCATCACCCCACTTCATTCTCGCACTATTTCTCATTCATTCCTCGAATGCGATGGTCGATATAATGATTTTGAGCTGGTGATGCTCAAGAACAATGCATGTGCTGATTTATATTCACCTCCGAGTTCGAGACTTGACTATTTAGGAGTTACCCTAAACATGTGCTACCGTGCAGTCACATTTTGCCTACTTGTGATCACGCTGTCCGTGGAATGCTCTAACATACAAAGACGCAAGAGGCATCCACCCTAATGCACCCGAAACATACGCCGAGTCACGACCATAATTTTCGTTAGCTCATACATACCGATAAGAGGGTTTGCAAGTATATCTATTTTAATAATCTCGTGTTTAATTTTATCATGTAGAAAAAAAAGTCTAGATATGTGTAAGCATATTTTGAAAACACTTTCTTACAACATCCTTTTGAAATGAAATGAAACATTTTTAATTAAGTCTACGAGACCGAATGGTTTTTGCGACCACATAAAACTCCAATTACTTAAATAGAAGTTTACACCTTTTCTTACTCATTTGAGTTAACATCTCCCCTAAACCTCCTATTTTACTCTCTTCGCATAAATGTCGTTTTATAATCCACTCCACCCTAGTTATATCCGTCAAAAGATTTAATGTGGGGATTCGCGTGAAAAGAAACAAAAACTTTTAACATTTCGAAACAACTCCATGCTCTCGACCAGTAAACCCTAATGAACAAAGAAAACCCCTGAAACCATGAAATTCACGGACTCTCCAGTGATAGATCTGACCGTGGGCACAGAGCTCCTCCGCATCGAGCAAGACAATGGTTCCATGCATGTCGGCACCTCCGTCTGGCCCTGCTCTCTCGTCCTCGTCAAGTTCGTCGAACGTTCCCTCACAACATCTGCAACTTCCACAAACCCTTACGCCCAAATCCTCCAATTCAACGACAAGCGCGGAATCGAACTCGGGACCGGCTGCGGCGTAGCCGGAATGGGCCTCGCCCTGCTCGGCCTCGACGTAGTTTTAACCGACATAGCCCCCGTTCTGCCCGCCTTAAAGCGCAACGTGAAAAAAAACACGGCCGCGACGTCCCTCAAATCGGCCGGAAAACCGGGCTGCGCGGCCGGGCGGGTCAAAATTTCACAGCTTTACTGGAACAACGAGAAGCAGATACAGGTATTGAAGCCGCCCTTTGATTTTGTCATTGCTACGGATGTTGTTTATTTGGAGAATATTGTGGAGCCGTTGATTTGTACTATGGATGCTCTGTCTGGGCCTTCCACTGTGATTTTGTTGGGGTATCAGATTCGATGTCCGGAAGCCCATCGGAGTTTTTGGGAGATTTGCCCTAGGTATTTTAGTGTTGAGAAGGTTCCCCGCGAGTATTTGCATCCGGAGTATGCTTACGAGGAAACTGAAGTCTATATTCTCCGTAAAAATCGAATTAGGATTATATACAGTTAGGGTTTTCAGGGTTTAGTGTTCTGGGAGGCTCTAGAAATGTATGACTTAGCTAAATTAGACAAATACAAGAGCAGGAAAAGGGTATCGCAAATTAGGGTTTTGTACAACAGAGGCTTTCCAGGAGCCTTGAGGATTTTATGTCCCGTGAAATTAGGTTTTTAATTTTTTAATTTTTAGTGGCATAACCTTATTTTTATTGTATGTAGTAGCTGAAAGAGTCTCCAGAGCCCTTGTCATTCATTCTCATCATCTATTGAGGAAATATTGTTCTGCGTGTAACATAATTACTGCAATTTTTTAACAGTGGTTTTCTTTAGCAATTTGGCTAGGGTTTTCAATTTTTTTCATCATTTAGTTGGGGTATATCGTTCTCTTGTAACTTATATAGTTCCTACAATTTTATTAACAATGTTGTTTTTAGCAATTTTAGCAAGCCATTAGAGGTCATAAAGGACTAGGGTTTTAGGAGCCTTGTTTTTTATTTATTTATTCCTGAAAGTGTTTTTTCCCTCAACATTATTTTGGCTGTGTTTGTATGTAGCAGCAGCATGATTTCCACGACCTCCATCATCAGTTTTCTCTGTTTTTAAGGTCGTCTTAAATGTCTCTTCAGATTATATATGGTTCTATAGCATATCTATGTACGTCTGTTGAGAAGGTCTCTTTAATTTCTCTTCAGACTATATATAGTTCTGTTACCAATCTAACTGCTACAATTCCATGATAAAATATTTGTTTTTCTAATTCAGGAATTTATCCGCTGTAAGAATGTTGAAAACTGGGCACTGTTATGTTGTAATAAGATTACAGAAATTTCATAACTTCTCAACATGCAATGCTGGCCTAATGTTAATGGTTTTTTAGTGTCTTATATTGGTACGGGGCATACACCCCAGAAAACCTTTATAAAAAGTAAAATTTGGTACTAATTTCCCTTGAGAAGTCTTTCCATTTAATAAAATTAGAAACATACATGTTTTAAAGTAAACTTTAAAGAATAGCAGTTTTGCTAGGCTAACACAACTAGAGGTGTTAATTTCTCTGTACTTACATTATGATTATTATGCTGAGAGGCATAACCTACAATGACAATCAGAGGAGTTAACTTACATTATGATCATTACTTATGATTATTATGCAGAGAACCATAATATGCAGAGAAGCATAACCTACATTGGCAGCCGAGGTGCTGGTGGACTCTAATGTCCGTGAGATGTTGACAATTAGTTGACCTTAAATTTAATGTCCGACTGTCAGTGGGCAATTTAACCTTAAATTTGATGCCCATTTTACTGTTACATGAGTGACTTATTCTTCTTGCTTGTGATTAGAAATCAAAATACTTTGGTATACAGTGGAGTTTGGAGCCTGTTTTTATTTTTTGGAAAACATTTTTCCAGCCTGACATAGTGCTCTAGAGTGTAGATTGAGGCTATCTGTCACCGGTCAGTGAGCAATTTGATGGGGAGGTAATGGAGTCATTAGTCAATGTGGTATATGACAAACCTAACATAGTTGCCTCAAGGCTCAAGTTTTGATATCTCTAGGCATTTTTCAGATGATGTATTTAAGATATCTGTACTATTCACTGTCTTTCCTAATGAGGGAGAATAAGATATGTATTTAGTCAAAAACTCAACACAGATTATGGTGTGAGACTAAGCTACCAAACTGGTGTATAACCAGGATTTGATGGGATTAGGGTTTTAGGAGTGATAATTTTTATGGTTGTGAAATTGGCCTTGTCTGTTGACAGTTTCATAGGTCTGATAGTATGTAGCAGTGGGACAATTATTATATATCCGTCACCCATTTACAGATTTGTAAAATCCTCTTTATTGTCTATATAGGGTTTAATATTGTACCTGTAGCATACCTATTGGTTACAACCTAAGTAAATGCATTTGGCAAACTTGATGTAAATAAAATGAAGTTTGCCAAATACCAAATGTGACTAGAAAATTGAGTAAAGTTAGGTAAATTTTGTTGAAATTCATTGAAATTAAGTCTTTTAAAAAAAAATATTTCATCTAAAATACAAACTCAATACTTAAGTTTGTTAGTTGATTTTAATCACAAATTTAATGGCTGATTTTTGTGGTAATGATTTTTTTTTACGAATTTTATTCTCTGCAAATTCAAACACGTTCAAATGTGGCAACTTATGTTACAACTATTTACTTATTCTCTTTATTGTCTACATGGAGTTTAATATTGTACTTGTAACATACCTAATTGCTACACTCTATTTAGCAATGTCCGTAATTTGTTTTATCAGGTCCATGTTCATTGAAATTTGCCATTGCAAGTATTTTCTGGTGAATAGCGAGTTCTGGTGAATGCAAATATCATAATATGTTGCAAACTGGGAACTGCTACATCCTTATGAGTTGCAAAATTTGCCAATTGCAGATAATCATTTTCCAAGCATTCCTCAATGATACAGGGTTGTAGCATCTTACATGGGAATGAGCCTTAACGCCTAGAAAATTTAATGATGTAGGATCAATGTGTCTTATATGGGAATGGGCTTTAGACTCTTGAAAGTTTAAGATTGAAGTATTTTATTCTTATACGTTGACCGTGATAATTTTCTTCCATTTCATAAAAATGATATATATATATAAATGTGGAATTTAGCTTTTGCAGCCCAATAATGAATGAAGAATGTATACACATGCTAGTACAACAAGATGATGGGTCAGCCTGTACTGTGATTTTCTTTTCTAAGGTGGGAGATTAAGATATTTATTTTGTTTATGATCCAATTCAGAATGCCCACATGGCTTGAGACTAGGTTTGCATATTGGGCGTCAATGCTCAAATCTGATAAGTGGTCGGCCACTGATTGATTCCACAAAGGATTTTTAAGGTTATGGCTTTTAAAGGTTCAAGGAGATTGTGTGGTAAGATGTGGAATTTCAAATCCCTTGTGATAGGGTGTAAAGAAAAAATATTTAAAGCTTTAATAACTAACTGCAATTCTCTTATAATCTTCAAGTGTTCTATACTTGATCCAGTGCAAGCATAAGTTTGTACTTTGCAGCTTCCATCTCTGCGTGATCAATTGTTTCTTGGACTAAATGTAAGGTAACCGATGCTCTGTGTTTTCTTTGCACATAGCCTATCTCTGCCAGTCTGGGTAGCTAATCTCCTCTGACCTTCAATTATTTTATACTTGATCCAGTGTAAGCACTAAATGTAACTACTTACATTCTTTATAGTTTCCCTGTCAAAAATTTGGTGGTAAAACAACGAACATTTCCTCTCCATTTTTATGTTGCATGCTGCCTATGCTCTTGGTCTGGGTTGCTTTTGAAGGCCCCATCAGAATTTACTTTAATGAATGCTATATTTTTACATAAGTTACTACTTGGACGATGTTGGTGAACATAGCCAATAAAAAGCAGTAAATTTTATCAAATTGGCATGTTTGATTGTTGAAAAATTGTAAAAGAATACCTTTTTAAAAAAAGTTATTCATGTTCCTAGATATTTCTAGATACAACGATATGGTGAATACTATCTGTAGGAGCAAGTCTGTTGTTTTTTGTCTCGTTGTATTTACTTATTTGATATCAAGATTTGGGATCAGATAGGTTTATACCAAAGTTGTACCTTGTGTCTTGATATTTGTCATAGAACTTTACAATTTTTTGAGCAAAACATGTTGATTCAGAAATGGGCATGGGCTTGCATAAAGTTGGGGCAAGTCCGTTGTTTTGGGTCTCTTCATATCCACTGATTTAATATCAAGATTTGGGATCAGATAGTTTTATGTCAGAGTAGCTCCTTGTTCCATGATCCTTATCATAGACCTCCACAAATTTTCGAGCAACATGTTGATATTGTAATTGGGCTCTTGTTTCTTGACTGTCACAGAGGTGTATGGAAAGCCCCAGTAGATGTAGCCATCATTTGCATCTGCAGGCCAACACTTAAAAACATATTTATTCCGAGTGTCAAGGAATCTTGATTTAGAGTCTTTTATGAATGGTCTATATACAATTTATTTCAGGTTATTTTCTTGTCCTAAGGGAGTTTATGCCAGCTGCATATAAAGCTTATGATTTCTGTTCAAGCTTACACCAGCAATTGTACATATTCAAAATTACTGTAAACTAAAGGAATCTGCTTTGTGCAGAGTAGCTATTTAAAAATTTTCAGTTTTAATTTTAACTGTAGCTAGTGCCCCTATTAATCACTGATTGGAAGTTAGTGACTTGTAGTATTATTCCTATATGTAAATGATAAGATGTAACAAAAAACTGGCTTTTTTTTGTTTTTGTTTTGAAGATGTGCATGTCTATGAATGTGGCAAATTGTTAAGACACATTTCTTGGTAAGTAAACGTTTAGTTGCACAATAAAACTAGGCAGTTCGAACAACTGTTATAGATATTTCTTAATTTTATAATGTAGTTAAATAAAAACTTAAATGAAAAATATATTTCTTTTGTAGGGGTTATATGGGAAAAAAACACAAGGATTGTGCTGTTGTCAATTATCAAACAACCGTTGTCTAGATATTTCTTAATTTTATAACGTAGTTCAATTAAAACTTCAATGCAAAATATATTTCTTTTGTATGGGGTTATATGAGAAAAAAACACGAGGATTGTGCTTTGTCATTACCACGGCCTTAAAAGTTTCAAAGGCCTATCAGGTCAAGTTAATGTGGTTATCTGAAGCTATTGGCGATCATGGCTGGGATTTGATGCTTGTCCTGTCCATTTTTATGGAGTTGTCATGTATTTGATGTCTGTGATTCAAATATGCTTGTTAATTATGAAGTGTGATTATTCTTACAAGAAGTCAATTTTGTTAAAAAGATACTATATATAACATATTTGTTTTAGTTTTATATACTGTAGGAACGACTTTTGTAGCTGTGAAGTCTTTGTTCCCACAAATACTGTAAGATTTATTACAAAACTTGAGATATCATTCAACAAAATTGCTTAGAATTTCCATTTTCCTTTTATTACAAATCGGAATGTTTCATACTTGTAAAATAAAAGTCGTTGCAAAAGTTAAGCTGCACTCGATTATATACATCATTACGGCTGATAGTGGTATTCATTTTCCACTTTACAACCAACTTGAAGAGGGAGATTATGCCTTGCATGGTAGTTGATGTTACAAGGATTTTGGTACACCCTGTGACGAAGGCTTTCCTTGAGAATTTGCACTACACTTGTATGCATTTTGTAGTTCTAATATAAATGATTGAGTATGTTGCTCATGGGATTGGACTCCCACATAATGGATTTGATGAGATACTCTTTTTAACTCTTTTTAATAGAGAAATGGATTTCAATTAAGTTAAAATACAACTGCCTATTAGCATTTTAATCATGTCTAAATAGGTATAACTAGTAAGTAAAACAAGATTAATGAATTCCAAACCCATGGAAAAGAGGTGGTATGCAAGGTTAAAAAACAAATCATAGTATTGCAGATTTGGGGACAATTATTTACGTTTCTAGCAATGTAAATGTGCATTCTAATGCAAGACATGGTGAACCCAAAAACTTTAGAAGAAATAAATCAACCTTGTTTGAAGTGTGTTGTATTCTTTTGGCTATGTTTGGAGCTTCTTGTACTATCATGACAACGTTAAGAGTGTCTAGATGTTTTGAGCAAAATTGCTAATAAGTCACTCTCTTAACTTTGTTTTGAGTATCTTTTAATTTATGACAATGTCTCGAGTGTTTAGCCATTTTGAACAAAATTCTTAACAAAGGCAAATTTATTCGATGTCTCCATATTCCTAGGTGTAGTTTTTGAAAACCTCTTCACTTTTTTGACCAGTAATGTGTAAAATAGAAAACTAGATTTTGACTTAATTTGGCAACGCGTATAAGGCCATAAGGAAAGCAAAATATGTTTTCAGGGCCTCCCTTAAATAAGAGAATAGTAGAATTGTCTTGGTATCTTTCAAGGCACCATAATAAGAATATTGAAAACATACTAAGTGTAGTAATTCATTTGTAAGGCAAACCATTATGATGATTTGTATGAACCTTTTTTAGTAATTGCTCTAGTATGAGTAAATGTCCTAATGATTGCTGTAGTTTTTCTATTGATCAATAAATACCAACTAATAATTAATTATGTAGATTTTTCTCCAGCAAAAGTACCACAATATTAAACAATTGGAATCGACATTAATAGAAAAAGATAATAGGAAAAGGGTGGTGCATTCTAACTAAAAACCCCGCCTCCCGCCACCAAACGAAGGTCTAGGTGTGTGAGGGTTGTATGACTAGGAGTATTAAGACACTCCAAGCAAAATAATTCTAAATGTTTGAAATAGAGAGAAGATGAAGGGGTGAGAGGGTAGAGGAAACATGATAACCGCTCTTGATATGTGTCGAGAATGTCTAATGATAACCAACAATTGACAATGCCCAAACATTATAAAGTATGAAATTTATAAATGCTTAGGATTGCCTTTAAGTGTATTGTTTGCCCCATTTACTAGTTCTTGCCAAAGGCAGGGTACCATATGTTTTAGCTCATTCAATTAGCCATGAAGGTTTGAGCCAATTATATGCATTAATTTTTCTAGTTATGATACAACTTATAATGTATAAACATTGACTTTACCATTTTACATGAGTACAATTTCTTTAAAATAATGTCTTTTTTTTTTTTTTGGTTAGAATGGGTTGAGTAGACTAATTTTACCCCTTATTGAGGGACATTTTCTAAGTTTTATATGTCAAAAAATAACAAATGGCGAAGTGGTCTGGGTTTGATTGACATTGAAGCTATTAAAATTAATATATAATTGCTTGTTTGTTTGCTTGTCTTATTGTATTCATTTAATGATTGTCAAATGTAAAACATTTTCTAAATTGAATGAAGATTGATTGAGTAGATATGAGCATATATTATTTGTTGTAGAACTAACCTTTTGGGCCTTCTAGATTTTCGGTTGAGTAGTTGGTTGGTAAAGCATATAGCTTGGAACCTCACAGGTTTGCAATGATTTGGTAGCCAAAATTGGTGTGTACATGTCGCTTGTTACAAATTTCAATGTTTGTGTGTAATTCGTAGTCAACCTATGTTTCACTTTCTTATTACAAAACCATGGATAATGTTTTTGTTGATAGAGGCAAATGAGTCTAGTGCTTTCTTGCTTATATTACATGCTTGAATAGATCTATTAGCAAAATTTACTCTTGTAATCTGTCATATTTTCATATAAATGGTCTTTTTACTTATGAGAAAATTTGACAACACTAACTACAAATCTTAATCATGTCATTTCCTAGTAAAAATAACAAAAGAACAATGTAAATGAACATTAGAATTTTGTTTTTGCATACTTTCTTACATTTGTTTTTGTACACCGACAATATGGTTGTGTTTTTGTATACTTGTATAAAATTTGAATTATATAAAAAAATTCGAACGAATTCTAGTTTGCATTCTAATTGCCAGTGCTCTAGCGTCACCACTAATTAAACTTGAAAATACTCTTCTAAAGTAGTGTTTTGACTTATTAACATGGTGGAGTGAGGTAAAGACTTTAGGGTCCAACAAAATGACTTAATTCCATTTATTGGAATGATTTGTGTGCCCAAAAGCATCCCTTCCATTCTATTCTTCTACAAGTTTGCACTTATGAATCGCTTGCGCAATAAGCAAAAGTATGCGTTCCCAAGGCATTTGGAAATAATTTGACCGAAACAATGAGTATAGGCCTCGATTCATATTTCATGTAAATTGACCAAATATCAACAATTTTTTTTTCGCTACTTTGCAAACTTTTCAAGAAAATTTCAATGACAAGAAAAATGATTTGTTGTTTAAGATTATGATTTTTAGGTTAAGTTGGGTGCATGAAGTGATGCTACATAGAGAACCAATGACATAATGGGTATTTGCGTATATAAACGACACAAATGCTCATCATATACATAATGCATATGCAACCGCTTATGTTGTATAGAACCATGTATGTAGGGACACAAAAGATGAATATGCACAACGCAAAATCACTCTATGTAGACATGTAGATAAGCGGAGATGCACGCTTGCAAAAATGTGGGGCATATGTAGATAAGTGCGATATTTCCTCAACCTTTTGTTACACGTAATAATTTCCTCAACCTTATGTTACATAGAACAAACAATGTTATCATGGCTTGCCATTATACCTATGTGGAGTCTCATCTATGTAATGTATATCTTGAAAAACACAACCATACAAATTTGCTAAGGAACCCATGTACGAGGATTTTCAATAATGGGAGGGATTGAAAAAAATAACTCTAATTGAAGTTAGACTTGATCTTCACCGTTATTGAAGGTTTTCATTAAAGTTTCTAAAAACATTTATATTTTGGGTGAACTACTATTGCTCTCTCTGAGTATGCTTAGCATATGGAACTTCTTCCAATACATGTCTCTTTTCTCCCATGTTTGACACTTCGATTTCTTGTTGTAATTTCCTCTTCATTCTCTTCTTTGCCAAACAATATTTTTCAAAGTGGGTGTTTGTGGTATGATACAACTAAAGATCTAAACAAATGAATTTACAAAAATGTCAATACACATGAAGAAACTTAGATGCATGAATAAAATATGGGTACAAATCCATGTACTCATCAACATAATCATCTCCTAAGGTGGAAGAGAAGAAATCACCATTAATATAGTGTTCATGAAATGCTTCATTGTTGTAACATATATAATTTAATCGATCTGCTTTTTTGAATGGTTTTGAACATTTGGACAAATCTTGGGCATTTTTATTTGATTTGGTTGTCGGTAAATGTAGATATAACTTCTTGTGCACCCACAACCAATGTTTAGTAACACTATATTCCAAAATGCTCCTTGTTGAATTTGAAAACAAAAGAAAATGTTATAGAGGGATACAAACCTCGTTTAAGTCTATGCTAAAAATAGAGGTTGTTCTTCTATTTGCCTATAATCTTTTACATGGATATGTATAATAGCTTGCCGATACAAACTTCGGACAAAGGCTTCCTCAATGGATTTGAGATACAAGCTATGTTTTTATGTCCATGATTTTTCTCAAGATGTGGGATCTTCCAAAACTTGCAAAATATAATCAAATCTTATTTTTGAATTATTTTTCCTTACTCCAACAATTTACAAAAAAACCCTTCTCAATATGGGAGAAAATGAGAGATAAATGTCATTCTTGTTACCAAGTTGTCATGGCACAACAAATGAGTCCGATGTTGCTTGTAAAAACCACAACACACAAAATACATGTGTTGGGTTTGCCACAATGATGATTAGATCTATGTGTTGCCATTAAGCATTTTATTGCAAATCAATTCAAAGATATTATTGTGTCAATATCTTTTTATGCTACATTCTTTGAGAGGCCTCTACTATGGAACAAAATTTCCATCGACCCATTATTCTTTTCCATCACATTCAGGAACTCTATTTTAGTAATTTTTTCTTACATTACATGCTTGTATGGAGCGTTTTGTTATAGACACTAGCTTACAATGGCTTTTTTTGATGAGTCTTAAATGCTATTTCTTTTCTTGGCTACTCTTATGATTTATGTCATCATTTTTTATTGATTAATATTCCTCTCATGTATATCTATGTGCAATTCATTAAATGCTCACTACAATCTCATATGTTGTAGAGGATAAAGTGCAAAAGGATCTTTTGCTCCTTCATTAACTATATTTATTGAATTTTCCTCTATGTAATTTTCCTTTGCCTAAAGATTCCAAGTGATAGGCACAAGAAACAAAAATGTTTGGTATCCTTTTGCATGTGTGAGATATGGAAGCTTATATAGATTTAATCCTTCTCAAATGAAGTGCATGCACTAATCAAGTAGTATAATGAACTTATGCTATTATGGATTTCGTTGAGTGAAAAATATGTAAATATTTTAGATCCCATTATTGGGCTTATAATTATAGATGCAAGTTTTATGTGTTCGTAATAACATATTCACATGTGCAAGTCAAATTCTTTTCTTCTTTTTAGTTCATGCCATGTTATTATTCCTATTCACGCCAACACAATCGGTAAAAGCACATTTAACCATATCCATCGCTAACATTAAAACTACACCTAATTTTAAGCGTCTCTTATCAAATTTACACACATATATGTATATAATATTATATTATTTTGCAAAACAACTAATTGTGTCTTATTATGTTGTCCATGTTGAAGGTGTTTGCGAGCTAGGTTTTTCGTTAAAAACAAAAAAACTTTAAAACTAGCGCAAAGGTACGAAATTGAAAATCGTCGTGTGTATTCTTGTGTGACCAATGCAACATTAGCAAGAAACGTAAAAGAATTACAAACGAATAAAAACAACAATCAATCAAACATGCATGCAAGCCATAATTGTAGAAGATTACAACCAAACGCTAAAAGTACATTACACTTCCATTGATAATGCTTTAGATAGAAAACACCTATTCAAAGAATCATCATCTCGCTTACCATATCAAGGATTGCCTCTTTGACGCATTTCAAGTACTTCTACATTTCAAATATAGATTTTCAAAACTACATAATGTCATTATCAATCATTTTCTAAAATGCTTACGAAAGGTGATCTGGATGCACTAAAAATCCACTCCAATTGCACAATCTACATAGAATACAAGACATAGCAACATATTCACAAAGAATGTGATTGTCAACATTGCAATATTCGACAAAAATGAAATTGACCGTGGGATGATAATTTTTGCATAAATTGGCTATCTAGATGGTTGAATAGACAAATATGTGTTTGGTCTTTGACAATAAGAACTAATTATCTCTCGGTTTGATTAAAATAGTCACTAACTTCCACAATCCATCTTGTTCCATGACTCAAATTATGTAGCTTGCCACTATGAACCATTATATTGCAAAAAAATGACAATTGCAATATTTCGTATCGCTTGAGCAATTATTGAGCACTTGTAGCAAGATTGAATTGTATTATTGTCAAAAAATTTACATGACTAAAAGTAGTATGCTTTATTTAGACTAATTACACAATGCCTTCGACTATGGTGAAAGCTTATTTTATTCCATTTACCACGTGACGAATGAAGAATATGACATATAATGCTTGTGTTGCTACATTGCTCAATCATTTTGCAATGTAATACTTTGTGGAAATCCACGACATTCCATCTCTTACGAAAACACTTATCATACAACTCATTACGACAAATACCAAAATTACAAATCGACAATGGTACATTGTGAACTTGGGAATGCTTTTCAAGCAAGGAGGAATTGAGGGAAGTGACTTTTGCTTAGAATGGATATCTCTATTACTCAATGTAAGAATTCAATTGTGGTCATCGAGTAAAAAATCTATTATGACCACATATTACAAATGTGTAAAACCCAAAGCAACTTTTAATATATTCTATTTCCAAACAAAAACAATGCACATCCACTACAAACCATCGACTATGACTCATCCAAATCAAACAATTACTAAAGCTAGTAATCAACAAATTTCTTCCATGCCACCAATAACTAAAACATCCATATGCTATTTCAAGGCTATTGCTCAACGTAAAGCGAGAAACAATAATGGAAAAATAACCAAACCAAACAATTACACAACCTTGCACTCATCAAAGTTATGTAATACCATCAATAATTAAGACACCGCTTCGCCATTTGAAGCCCGCTACTCAAACAAAAGCACAACTACAAGACAAATGACAAATTGCAATAAAAATATAACAATTGATAAATTTAGCAAGAAAATCCAATATACCCCAAAACATGTATGCCCCATTTGCAAGAAATTGCATTTTAGCTATAATATGTCGCACTTTAGGCAATTAGAAAAACAAATGTACATAACTTTGGCAAAAAGACAACCATAATATTTAAGCAAATATGCAAAAATGTAGAAAGTACTTGAAAAATGGAAAGCTACCAAAACTTGCATCACTGCAGACAACATCAAATTGAACAAGTCCTTGACATATGTCAAAATACTTATAGAACTTGAAGAACAACGCTTCACTCCGGATTGCATTTGTGCAAATAAGAGAACTATGATACAAGAAGCTACAAATAGGATTGATCCGTGCAATCATCAACTTCCCTTCCAACACAAATATAATACAAAAGGCACCGCCACGGTCCTTGATGAAACATATACAATTGGTGATTGAAAAAATTAATTAAGTGCCCCTATTATTTTAATCATTTTTAGATACTTTAAGACTCATTCTCAATTTCGCCGCTTATAAAAATTGATTAATTTTTCTTAAAAATAGAAATAAACCGTTAAAACAATGAGCAAATGAGAGAAAAATACAATAGACAATGCAAACCAATTGTTAATCGAGTTCACCCAAAATGGGCTACATCTCCGATCCAAACAAGCTCTCAAACTAATATATTGTGATGCAAAAACACTTTATACAACGATTAATTACATCAAAATATCTTTGGATTGCATGAACAATCTTTAGGAGGATCTCGATCACTTTTTCGGTTGCACTCCTATAATGAAAACACTCAAAAATGGCTCTATGGCTCTCCAATGGCTCTTGTAATACACAAAATTAGCCCTTCAAATATTACTTAAGCCATTTTATACCATTTCTAAGCTCCTAACTTAGTGGTCGCCCCCCTTAATTTTTATTCAATCGGTCAAAGGATTGAATCCCAATTCCACTGCTTCTCTTTTGCATGGTTATCCCCAACAACAAGGGATAACAAAGTTATCTTAGGCTTATTTGGGTAAGTAGGTCATGTGGCCTAACAATATGATTCCAAATTAGGTTGTAAGTGGACATGGGTTCAACCACAATACTTGGATTATCCCACATGTATCACATTGAGGGTTAGCTTATGTTTTTTTAAAGCCATTGAGGTTCCATTTGAATATGTGGTTGTGACCACGCTTTGGCTTTATTTTGTTGAATAGCCCCATGATTTGTCTATCAACTTGTCATCCATTATTGTGATCTCATGTCGGTTGTTGGAAAGTTGTGGTGAGTTGCAGAGGCTTGGCTATCGAGCCGCATGATGAGTTGGATATTGACGTGGTTTGACTTCCAAATGTGGCCGAGTTGGATGTGAACTTAGTCCGATTTTTGACAAGTTTGGGAACTTAGTCCCACATGTAGCTTAAGTTGGTCTTCAAATGGGTTTATAAACACAATCCCTCACTATGCAATGTGAAAAGAGGCAGGAGGGCCCCCTTATTGAAAAAGAGTGGACCCCACCGACTGCTAGGCCCTCGACTTGCACATCATGTGGACCCCACATTGATCGTCGAAGACCAGAGGATAAAACCATTTTTTTCTCGAGCCGACTACCACTTGTCCTCACCGGATTTGTCCACTTGTCCAACCCTGATTATGCTACCTCATCTCTGTGCAACCTACTGTTTCTTTATTTTTTCCAGTTGGAGAGAAATTTCAATGGGCCATATCTTATGTGTATGATGTCTATTTTCCTGTTCAAAAGAAGTCGAAATATCTTGACGAGATCTACCATATACAAGTAGTTTTAGGATTTGTACAGATCGTTTTATCAATTTAGAGTGAGGATTCTCCTGGATCACTCCTCCCCACTAAGGAAATTTTAGAGCACCAAAAATTTAGGTTTTATTTTGACAATAGGTGAGGGTATAGTTCCCTCACTCTTCCAATTTCCATCCATTTTCCTTGCTTGTGAGCATTCCCTTCAGACCCACATGAATATATTCAACATCACCTCTTCGCGAAGTCCTCATCCTCTTGTCGAGAATAGTATCTCCTTGCGCAATTCATCCAAAACTCATGAGCAAAGTCATTAACCAAAGGTACTTGAATAGTCTAAACCTGATCAATGATCATGGGTGGCTCATATAATTTCAAGTTTTCAACATTAACATAATACATCTGCATATATGGAGGTAAATGTAATTTTAAGGTATTATTACAAGTATTCTCCAATATTTTAAATGGGACATACCGCTTGGTTTCAACTTTTACCTTCACCTGTCAGTCTCTCTTTACTGATATGTAGCCAAACTTGATCACCAAATTGAAAATGATGATCAACCCAATATTGGTCATGCCTATCCTTGTACTTGCCTTGGCTCGTTTCCAATTGCTCTTGGACAACTTGATTAACCATTTATATCTTCTAAATAAACTTCTTTGCCTTCTCAACATCTTTTTGTCCATCCGCTACTTTTTCTTGTCCAAAGGAAAATTCCAAAGGTGGCTTAGGAAAATAACCAAAACAAGTCTCAAAATGAGACTTATATGTGGAAGAATGAATGAAACAATTATAAGCATGTTGCATGTAACACGTGTTCATCCCAAAGTTTAGGATACTTGCTATAATATCCTCAGAGAAAATGCACTTTACAGATTGTATAGTTGCCCACTTTTGTTTGCTCATCGACATGCGGATGAAAAACAATGATTTTCTTCAACTTGGTGTCTATCATGTCCCATAAGGTTGAATAAAACTTCTCAATAAATTGAGAATTTTGATAAGATATAATAGAAGTAGGTAGACCAAAATGAACCAAACATTGTTGAAGAATAAATGTACAGTTTTCTCACATGTTATCTTATTTTTGCAGGGCACCAAAATACACATCTTGTTAAATCTATCCACAACCACATACAAATAGTTGTGTTTTATTATTCTCTTAGGAAAACCTCCAAAAAATTCCATGGAAATAATTTCCCATGGCCTAGATGGTATGGGAAGTGGGATATATGAGCCCGAATTCCTATTACTAGGCTTACTTGTGCTACAAAGAATAAAACCTTTAACATATTTAGATACATTTTCATATCTTTGAGGCCAATAATAATATATTTACAATTGTACAACTATTTTACCAACACCAAAATGACCAGAAACAAGAGAAGTATGTGCTTCACTAATCAAATGAACTCTTTCATCTTGCGGAATACAAAGTTTACCAAGATGATAAAGCAATCCATCATGTAAATGATAGTCTAATTCTTCCACTTGTTTACCATGAGTTATATCTTCATAGACATCCTTAAAATCAACATCTCTAGCATATTGTTCCTTATAACTCTTAGTACTAAAGGAATATGTCAAAAAGAATAGATGTAACACCAAGAAGTATATAAATCATATCAATAACCTTATTCTATATACCTTTTTATACTTGGATCACAAGATGGAATTGTTGCAAAAAGCCCCATCCAACGAAATTGCTTGGATTCTTGTAGCTTGGATTATGAATCAAGGTATTGCAAATGCCGATGATCCATATGGATGGATTATTGTATATTTTCCCATCAAATAATGTTTCCATTTTTCACACTCGCACCAAAGTATACAATTCTTTATTATATGTAAGATAATTCTTTACCACACTTATGAAGGTCTCTGAATGGTAACATACATGTTTTATCTTCTCGCATCAACATTGCACCCATGGCATATTCACTTGCATTAGTTTCAATCTCGAATGGCTATTGCAAATCGGGTAATGTCAAAACTAGGGTTGTGCTTATCTTCTCTTTCAATGTGTCAAAGCTTTCTGGTACTTTCCTCCCCACTGAAAGACCTGTTTCACACTTGTCAATGAATGCAAAGGAGCTACAATCAATGAAAAGTTAGCAATAAACTTCCTCCAATATTGGACTACCCTAGGAAGCTTCTAACTTTAGTTGCATTAGTAGGTTTGGGCCATTTCACAATAACTTCAACTTTAGAGGGATTAATTTTCAGTTCACCACCCCTACAACATAGCCCAAATAAACTAAATATGTTTTACCAAATTCACATTTTGACATATTTAAGTATAATTTCTCCTTTCAAAAAGTTTCCAAGACTTTCTTAATGTGTTCAATATGATCTTCCCAAATTTTACTAAAGATCAAAATATCATCTAAGTAGACAATAAAAATATATTCTATGAATAACCTAAAACATCATTCATAACCCACATGAAAGTGGTGGGTGCATTGTAAAGACTAAAAGGCATAACAAACCACTCAAATAAACCTTGGTAAGGGCCAAGAGGAATACCTATGTTATGCTGATCGGTTGATGGTTATTACGCGCATTCGACTTCTTGATCAAGTGCTGATTGTAAGAGCTTCCTTTTGGCTAGGAGGAATTACCTGTAATAGAAAACAAGACTGCAAAAGAGGAGTTAAATGATATATGATAGTGGATTGCCTAGCGTGTGCTAGATCCAGAAGTGTGATACTCCCTAGATGGTTGTCAATCCACTGTTTAAAACAAATTAATGCGAGAAATAAGTAAAGTCCTACTGTAGTTGATATGATTTAGGTATCTCATTCAAGCACAATAAGCAAATATAATATAACAGGCTAGGCTATAGTCATATTTGAAGGGTAGGTGGTTGTCAGGGTGTTGGGACTAGTCGGGTCTGATTCTAGGTTGTTTAGGTCACTTGATAGAGAGGTTGTTAAGTTTTGTTCTAGGTCAGGGTATAAAACACAGAGACCGATGTTGGTCTTGTATGACCGATGACGGTTTATGCAAACCGATGACAGTTATGGGTAACCGGCATCGTAAGGTCGGGGTGTAAGAGAATCAAGGAAAACTGATTGCAGGGTTTGATCTGGGATCTGATAAGGAGGGTAGGGTGGATAAAGAGGTTGATAGGGGTATCAGGTATACTCGAAATGAACAACAGGTGAGAATGGGTGATTTGGTGATGTGGGTAAAGGAAATATTTGAGTTATAAGCTAGAAAGAGATGGAGGAATGAGCATGCAAAGTATAAATTGATGACAAAAATAACAGAAGCTAACTACACTAAAATGGACAATGCTAGTAGAAATGTACTTACTATGATGCAGACTTGATGGCTGAATGGTAATGGTAGTTGATCAGAAGAATGGTGTTTGGTATCATAACAGTGGCTCCCAGAATGATTCCGTGAGTGCAATGCTTCAATATCTATCCTAGTGATGGCTCTGGATGTCTGGATATGTGAAAGGATGCTGGTTTCTCTTGCATGCAACTCTGATCTCCCTCCTCTTGCTCTCATAATGTGCCAACCCAAAAAAAAGTTTCTTAGGTGAATAAATGGTAACCGACGATGGTTCCGGGTTGACCAGCATCGGTTTAGGGGTGATTGGCGTCGGTTAAGGCAAGATTCCCTAGGTTTACTAAAATGGGTAGATCTTTCTGATTTCTTTTGGCCTAGTTCATTTATTCTCACGGATTAGAATGGAAACTTCCCTTCTAATGAGCGGAATGTGGTTAGAGAGATTTTAGGAATTGATTTTAGGGTTAGACCAAATCTTAGCTCATTAAGGCAAGTAAGACTTAGTTATTGTTAGTTATGGAAACATGCCAAGAATAGGTCTAGGTGAGGTGGCTAGGTGAGGTGTCTAGGTGAGGTGGTGGGGTAGGAATTAAGATAATTAGATAATAAATATTGTGAGGATATATATTAATTAATTAAATTAATAGTGATGTGGGGTGGAAGGGGCCATGGTTAGATGAGTATGTTTGAGGTGGTTATTTGACAAGGGACCAAGGGGAGTGTGACCCAATTTTGGTGTCTACATTTTGCCCCTTTTTTTGCATAGCTTGTATTGGTAAGTGACACTGACAAAAAATAAGATGTGGTTGCCCCATGTGTGGGTGAAGGTGATCCCCCTCAAACTAGGAACGGATGAGGTAGAAGACTAAATCATGTGAGTGGTTTGATAAAGGTGGATGTGATGAAGAGGAAGGTGGACAATGGGGGTAATGGGGTAAAGGTCCAATTGGGTAATCAAGGTAATGGGCTAGGGTCAAAGGTAGCAATACAATCAAATGCACACACACGTATAAACTACGGCATGGTACTAGGTTGAAGAGCATGCAAACTCTACATCGTCTAAGGTCGATAGGTTTATCCAAACAAGGTTGAGGTGATTCTAGTATCTAAGGTATAGGATATGGTGTGGAAGCACTTCACAGGTCAGGTGCAGGAACATTTAGGTATGTTCCGGTACACCAAAGGTTGGGTCGATAAAAATGACACGACAAGAGGCAAGGCAAGGTAAGGTCATTAGGTCAAACAACACGGGTAACAATGTCGTAAGGTATAGTGAGCACATGAGTTCACATGTCACTAACAATGTTCCGGTCCAGTAGCTAGGTCACAAGGTCACTAAAGGGGTAGGGCTGAGGTATGGGTAAAATAACAAGTCCCAAAACATGTAATTAAGGATAGGTATAGGTAAGGTAGGCATGGAGGTTGGTTGCAATAAGGGTGGGTAAGGTCAAACGGTGGCTGGTTTGGTTAAGTGTTGGTTGAAAATGGGGAAAGGGTATGGGCAAGAGTATGACAGGTAACCGATGCCAGTCATACATAACCGGTGATGGTCTAGGTAAGCTGATCACGGTTTATTAGGGCAGATGACCGATGTCGGTTTGGGTATAACCACCACGGTGTGCTAGGGCACAAGACCGATGTCGGTTTAGGTATAACCGAAATGTCGGTCAGGTCGATATGGGTATATAAAAAGAAAAAAGCCATATAATACGGATTCATTTGTACATTTTGGCTTTTGTGAAAATGACAGAGCATTAAACGAGTTGTGCTTTGTCAAGAGGAAAGGACGAGGGATGATATCCTCTACTGAGGTGGAGAGATCCGGTTGGTTAGAGGAGCCAGGTAGATGGGTCCACGAGCATAGGGGATCGATTGTGATTGGGTGGAGGTTAGGAGGATTGGATTTTGTGATTAGACATGGCAGAGGTGGGAGAAGGTTCGGTGGACCACCGACACAACGGCCAAATGTGCCACACGCACCCACGAGATCGAGATGAGGTAGGATTCTATCCGATCTTGTATTTGTGATTGAAATAGGCTATTTAAATGGGGTTGGGTGAAAATTTGGGTGTAAGTTTATTATTGGGAATGTATGGGTAAAAAGGAAGGAAATGAGGGGTGGGAAGGTCCAATGTAGATTAAATAGGATTGGGAATAAAGCTAGGATAGGTTTGGGTAGGTTAGAGTGGAGGATTAGGGTAGATTTTGAGGGAATTTTTGAAAATGGGGGGGTTTTGGGATTTCGGCTCAGTGCATGACAATGACCGACGTTGGTCAAGTGTTGGTCGACATGTCGGTGGTATTTGGCCGGCATCGGTCAAGTAATGGGTGACCGATGCCGGTTACACATGACCGATAACGGTCATTGTTGACTACGGTGTCACCAACTTTATGGGAAAATAGGGCCATAGAGAGAAGGGTAAGAGGTAAGGATATGTCAAGAGATGTAAGGGTAGGTTTCATGAGAGGAAAATAGGGGAGTAGGTATAAATGGCATGAATATATTGGTCTAGTAAGGGGTAAGTGGTTGGGTGGGTATGATAAGAAGTGAGGGTTGGATATGAGGTTGATGAGGTAAGGGGTGTGTTTGGTATGGTAAGGTTTTGACAATAGTGTGTGTTGTTGGGTGCAAGCGAGGGACCAGCATGATGCGGATAGGGTACCTCCCTTGCTCATGGAGGTACGAGGGGGTGTGATAGCTGAGGACTGGTGCCATGTTGCAGAGGTTGGCTTGATTGGGGTCAGACGCTACCGACACGTGGTCTGGGAGCCAGTTTGATGGTCACTCTCATCGATAGATGGGACTCAATGCAACCAATACCTTCCATTTACCAATGGGTGAGATCACAATCACCCTAGAGGATGTGTACAGATCTTGCATCTACCGATAGTGGGGACACAGGTGTATTCTATCTCCTCAGAGGCTTCTGAGGAGTTGATGTTGACCGTGTTTGGTGAGGGGCTGGCGGAGATGAGGTTCCATAGTGCCAGTATGAGCTATGGAGATATGTACTGGCCCATCCGGAGGAGATGAGGCTAGTAGTGTTGCTGATGGAGGCAGTCTACTACTTTGCATTTACCGGATGCGGAGGGTGGGATATTCCCATGATCATTGATGGGGGTTCTACACGACATGGTGGAGGACATGACTCATTTTTCATGGGCACCCACATTCTTGGTTCAGTTATATAGAGAGTTATGGGCTTATGGGTGGTTACAGAGATTTAGCCTGTGTTGTACTTTCCTACTCCATTGCTAGGGTATGAGCACATCAGATGTGTGTGCATCACTCGATATGCCCCGTGTGATGCATTTGAGCTGGGTTTTGTTCGAGTGGGCTTCAGGTGATGGGTGCCTGTGATTGGGGAGCACCAAGTAGCTAGAGCTACACACGATGTAGCCTATTACAGGTGATTTCTAGAGGGGTTTTCCGGTGTGGACATCATTTGAGGCCCTATGTGGGTTTTCCATCATATGGGCGGATGGAAGAGGAGCTACAGAGCTACAACTACTCCGGTGGATAGAGGGGTGACGTGCAGGAGAGCACATGAGATGATACCTATGGACAGGGTTAGATGGTAGTTTCAGGTTGCTTCAGGATATACCACCACCTTCCCACAATATAGAGGGATGACATGGAGAGGCCTCTACCTCTACCACACCCGAAATTACCAATGCCACAGGCAGAGAGGAGCAGGTGAGAGATCGACAGATTGATGATGTCAGGGTTATAGATAGATACAGCAAAGTGGTGGGCTGCACATTTATGAGTAGTACCACCAAGGAGGGGGCAATGCATTTAACCACCATCACAGTGCAGTAGAGGGACACCCTACAGGGGGTAGGTGGCGACCTTGATTACATAGTTGGGTATAGTGCAGGGGCAACTAACAGGCTCAGAGGCACAGTTGTTATTTTGTAGGCACAGGTGGCCACTCTATAGCCCAGTAAAGACAGAGGGATAAGTACCCACACAGGTGGAGATGGAGATGGGGTATATGTGGCCACCCTATAGGCGTAGATTACAGGTTTGTAGGGCCAGTTGGCCACTGCACAAGTGCAGGTTGTGGCCCTTTAGGCCTAGATATAGGCAGGAGTGGGACAGGTCCCTCAGAAGACAGACAAGCACAAGAAGCATAGGGACATGGTCCCTCTTTACAGGTACCAATGGGATAGGGTCCCGAGAGATAGGTATAGGCTGGGCCGAGGCCGATGGCACCACCACAGATAATACCGATAGGTAGGTTGAGAGATGCCTTAGGTGAGGTCCGGTATTATCAGATATTTTGATGGCCACAGGGATAGATTTTCTATCCTATGGGAGTATAGAGCACAACAGCCTCGAGTGAGAGGACCAGGTCATGTACCCATAGTGTAGAGAGCACAGGGGGCCATCGAGCCCCAAGACAGGGTCAAGGTGAGGCCACCAGTTCACAAAGGCTAGCCCTAGGTGAGGTACCAACAGAGATCCAGCCAGACCGATGATGGGTGGTGAGATGCTAGCTGGACATCATATAGGGGAAGAGGAGGAGGAGGAGACATAGTGAGATAGATATGGAGGATATCTAACAGGTGATATTTGATAGCCATATGTACCTCCTATTTTGTATAGTTGTTTATTTTTGATATATACTGGCTTGCGTGCCAAGAGAGTGAGGATGTACATGAGAGTTTTGAGATTTTTGATGATATACCGGCCTGTGTGCAAGATGGTGAGGATGTATCTGAGTGATTTGAGATGATTGTGATTATTATTGGGATATATGTTCACATGTATTTTTATACAACTATCTAATTTATAGATGATGGTGTTTATAGTATGGATGGTATACATGTGTTAATTTTCATTGTATACATATATATATATATATATATATATAGGTGGAAATCAAGTGGATTAGGCATGATAGAGTCAAGGTCATGTAGGCATGGTGGAGTCAGGTCGGTTTAGGCATGATGGAGTTCAAGGTGATTTAGGCATGATGGAGTCAGGTCATAGGCATGGATTGAGTCAGTTAGGCATTAGGTTGATTAGGCATGGTGGAGTTAGGTTATTAGGCATGGATGGAGTTAGGTTGGTTGAGTCAGGGTTAGGTATGATTGAGTTTCTAATTCATTAATTTGTGCAATTAATGATGATGTGGATCATGTTAAGATGATTTGTAGGGAAATGTATGATTACGGTAAAGAAATTGTAGACAAGATGAAATGAATGTGTGTTTATGATGGTAAAGATGTTAAGCAATTGTTGTTTTTTGGTTTAATTTCCAATTATTGATATAAAAAGGAAACTAACTAGGGTAGAATGTGAATAGGAAAGGGAAGAGGGAATTAGTTAGGGTAGAGAGTGGCCGAGCTAACCTCCAAGGGCCCCATGCCCTCGAGTGCTGCCTACATAGTCCCGGAAAAAGGGACCTCAGCCGATGTAGTTCTCCCATAAGCTAGGGAAGATTAGGGTGAAATAGTGGAATGGGTTGATAGGTGCTAGGCATGGGTGATGTAGGTCATATGCATGATTGAGTTTAGGTTGTAGGCATGGTTGAGTGATTTTTAAATACAAGTGTCGAGGATCTGGTCCTAGTATAGGATAATCAATAAGTAATGAGGAAGGTGAATGGTAAGAGGTGGTAAAAGAGTTACTTAATTGATAAGAACCCTAATGAGTCTACCATACCCTAGATGGGCTTATGAATGTAAGACCCTACAGCCTTGCATAATGGACTATTCTAAGGGTGAAGAAAAGTCACATGATCACAAATGTCACGTTTGTGGTAAGTCCCTTGAGTAATGAGGAATTTAGGCAAAAAGAAAGGAGGTGAGAATGGGAGGTTTAGTGTAACTTAGTGTACGACAACGTGTATTTCGGAACAAGAAACCCAGAATCCAAAATAGGCAAGTCCATGACAAAAATTTCATCTTTTTCTTTATTTGTTTGTTTTTAATAGACTGATCGATGCGGGAAGTCTATATGGGATGGGTATATTATCTCCTTGAGGTCTTCGTGAAGTTGATCGATGCGGGAAGCTTCTGAATATTTATTATATTTTGTAATGACTGTATATAGTTGTCCTTCAAGGGAGCAATCTATTGATAGTGGTAGAATATAAAGAAGAGATGTCCCTTTTGAGGGAGTCATCTTTTGTTGAAGTTTGACTCAAGGAGTGGTATCCCTTTTTGTTTTTAGACATTTAAGTCATGGACAAGACTATAGAGGATGATTAGGTTCTTGTTTAGAAGACAAGACCATAGCACACAAAGATTAACTATGAAGAGGAGGTTTCGAGTGATGAATGACCATGGGATTCCATCTTGAAGAAGATGAAAAGTATCCATGAGAATCATGCTATGAGTAGAGCCGTGGTACTCATATTGAAGACAAGGCTAAAAGGTGATGGGTAATCACATGATTCTTGTTTAGTCATGGATCCTCAAAATGGGTAATATGGAAGGTGAACAACGCTCAAGGGATGAGTGATCAATTGACAAAAAGTGATATAGGACTTGATATCAATAATAAAATGGTCAAAGATGCAAGGCATTAAGGGGCTCAGGTTCGGGTTTACCTTCGAGTGAAGACAAACGATAAGCACCTGATCCATAGGCATGGGTAACGATATAGGGTCCAAGCCAATTAGGAGAAAATTTTCCCCGTTTACTTTTCTCCTCTTTGGTTACATGTTGATTTTCCTTCAGATGAGGTCACCGACCTAAAGGTTCATTCATGAACACATTTTTCATAGGCACATTTGATACATTTTTGGTAGATTTGGAGATGGTCAAGAGCATTAAGATGATGTTCATCTAATAATTCAAGTTGCACTAAATGATCCTGGCAAAATTCATCATCATTGAGCATGTCTTGTAGTGAGATGCAGAGGGATGGAATTTGGACTTCGAGAGGTAAGACAACCTCAATACCATAGACTAGAGAAAAGGGGTGGTAGCAGAGTCAAGTGTGAATACTAGTGCGATAAGCCCACAAGGTGAAAGGAATGTGCGTATGCCAATCTTTCCTAGTATCATTGACCTTCATAAGAATTTTGTTCAAGGTTTTATTGGTTGATTCGGCTTGACCATTGGTTTTTGGGTAATAAGGTGATGAGAAAATGAGTTAGATGCCAAAAGCATCACATAGTTTGTGTAGGGTTTTGTTTTTGAATTATTTTCCATTATCAGTGATAATGCGGTGAGGGACACCAAAATGAAAAATGATGTGATGGTTGATGAATTCACATATTTTCTCACTTTGTGGAAATGAGGGGAATGGCTTCTACCCATTTAGTGTAATATTCAGTAGTGGTTATGATCCATTGGTGGTGTTGTGAAGAATGGGGGTTGATCTCACCGACAAGATCCAAACCCCATTGAGAGAAAGGCCAAAGGTCTCACACCTGTAAGGCATGACTAGGTGTGTGATGAAGATTAGCATGTTGTTGACATTTCATGCAACAACATTTGACATAATCACAATAGTCACGATTTAGGTTGGCCAATAATAGCCTAGGTGAAGAATGCATTTTGTGACAGCCAAACCACTAAAGTGACCTCCACAAATTCCATCATGGACTTCCTTAATGGTGTAGGAATTTCAGAACTTGTAAGGCATCGTAAGAGAATGTCAAAACCACATTTGTAAAGAAGACCACCCATGATGACATAACGGGAGACACTTTTAAGAAAGGCACGTTGTCCATTACGAGTGAGATCAATGGGTAGAATGGAAAGGGAAAGATAGTTTGCATATTTCTTATACCAAAGGTCACATGGGTCAGGGGAAACGGTCCGATAGAGTAAAATTCACGAGGTAAATAAGAGGGTGATTGTAGTCTTTGTATGGTGACAAAGATTTTAGAGTCAGCGGGTGAAGTAGGTATCTGAGAAGCCAAGCAAGCCATGGTATCCATCAAATTTATTGGTAGAACGTGGGGTGGTTTGAAGTGCGTAATGGTCAAAGGTGGTCAAAAGTATGTCTACGTGATGCTTATACTTTTGAAGTATCTCATTACGACACTGGTATATACCATTGACTTGGTTTATGACCAACTAAGAATCACCAAAGATGTTGATTGACTTAACATCTAAGGCATAAGCAACCTGGAGACCCAATACGAGTGCTTCATTTCAAAATATTGTTTGTACAATCAAAATCGAGTTTGAAAGACAAAGGCATAGGTTCACCATCAAGCGGAATGAGGATAACACCAGCCCCACCCCCACACTAACACTTGGAGCCATCAAAGAAGAGTGTCATTTGGTAAGCGGGTTTGTCCAGGGAAAGGGTAGCTATAGACTCATCTGGGAAGTCAAAGTTAGAGGGTTGATTCCCGTAGAATAGGTGCATCAACCAATTG
Organism: Taxus wallichiana var. yunnanensis; assembly: GCA_018340775.1. Lineage (NCBI taxonomy): Eukaryota > Viridiplantae > Streptophyta > Pinopsida > Cupressales > Taxaceae > Taxus > Taxus wallichiana. Next base: position 145,102,452 of record CM031236.1, read on the forward strand.
GTCGGTGATAGTCCTAGCCCTTGATGGAATTTTTGATGGATGAATTCAAGGTCGAGGTCAACCAGAAGCATAAGCCAACGTGCACACATTGATTTTGATAAGGTTTGGCATACATGTAGTGTAATGGGTCAGTATTAGTAATGACAAAGGTTTTATGGTTGAGTAGGTAATGGCGGAGTTTGGTGGTGATAAAAACTAAGGCTAGGAAAGTTTTTCAACATGGGTATATCTAGTTTCATAGTCAAGAAGGGTATGACTTATGTAATAAACCACTTGCTCTCGGTGTTGGTCATCGCGATGAGCGAGCATGACACCTAGAGAATGGTCAATGGAAATATATAGGTAGAAGGGTTGGTCATCCTTAGGAGGAATGAGCACTGGTGGTTGAAGGAGGTATTGTTTCAAGGCTTCAAAGGCTTTATGGCATTCATCATCCCATTTGAATGAAACATCTTTCTTGAGAAGATGATGGAATGGTTGACAACGCTCGAAAAGTGCGAGAGATAAAATGACAATTGATTACAAAATTCCTCAGTAGGATACAAGTTGACAGAGATTAGTGGGTGGCAGCATTTCAAGAATAGCCTTGAATTTAGCAGATCAACTTCTATGCCACATGCAAAGAAATGATGAAACCTAGGAGTTTTTATGGAAAGTACCACAAAGACACACTTCTTTGGTTGAAGATGAACACAATACTTGATGAGGTGGTCAAAGATGACTTTAAGAATGGGTAGGTGTTCGGTTTAATGCTTGGATTTGGCAAGTAGATCATCATCATCGACATAATCTTCCAATATGTGATGCATGATGTCATGGAAGATGTAAGTCATGGCTCACTGATATGTAGCACCGGACATTTTTGAGGCCAAAGGGCATGACTCGATAGTAGAAAGTCCCCAAGGGGTGATGAAGGAAGTCTTGTGTTGATCCTCGAGAGCTAGTAATATTTGATTATAGCCCAGAAACCATCCATGAGCGATAACATTTCATGGCCAGCGATGAGATCAACTAGTTGGTCAATGCCTAGTAGTGGGAAATCATCTTTGGGATAGGCGAGGTTGAGGTCACGGAAATCCATGCAAATGTGGAGTCCCCCTATCACTTTGTGACAAGAATGATGTTAGAAATCCATTGGGGATAATCAATGGGTAGAATGAAGGAAACCAAGAGAAGGTGTGAAGCTCTTCTTTGACCAGAAGAGTAATGCGAGGATGTATTTTCCACAGCTTTTGTTTGATGGGTTTGGCATCATGAATGGTTACGATATTTGTGAACCATGATTTTGGGTCAATACTCAGGCATATCAGCATAGGACTAGGCAAAATGTGTTGCTATGGTCCCAAAGGAAAGAGGTGAAGGCTTCCTGTTCAATAACATCTAAGGATTGGCCGATCTTTAGAATGTGTGGGTCATCCTGAGTATTAATGTTGATTTTGATGGTCGATTCATTCAACATGGTTTGTGTCTCAGAGGGTAATGACCGATGAATATAAGAGTCTTCTACACCAAGGTAGGTGAGGATGGAATCATCATCCTGACATTGAACAACATGTTAATTGAAGGTGTATCATCATCGATCATGTCAAGATATAGGAATGGGAGAGAAGAGGGAGCCTCACCATCACGTTGATAGGTCAACGGTCCTAGGGAAATGGTGTTTATGAAAAAAAAGTTAGGAGGAATAGATTCAGATCTATGGACTCCGTGGGTGAAGATGGTAATGTGGGTGAATGAGAGGGGGAATATTTCTCATCCTGATAAGGTCGATGCAACCTTATTAGAGGGTGGAGCATCAAAACCAATGCCACTACGGTCATTGTGTTTACGAGGTACAAGAAATGACAATATGGTGGCCTTGTTCATAAAAACCAAAGCCAAATCCTTTCCATGCGCACCGGTGGAGGAAAGTGTGAGCGAAAGTGGTGGTTAGTGAGGGAGTGTAGGTTAGATGAAAATGGTTGGGTTTGGGATGGAGGTTCGGGTTTATAGGTGGCCATATCAAGTCCCCCATATGTTAGGTTGGTGTGAAGGTGGGGAGGGCCATAAGGAAAAATGTCACCATGTGGATGTCATAAATGCTGGGTGTGTTGACGATTCTCATACTCTTGTGGGGTGAGGAAGGTATCATATTGTATAGGTGGTATTCCCCAGAGTGAGGCATTAAAAACACCTTCTAAGGGATCAGTAGTTGGTATGTGGGTAGCAATGGGTATAGATGGCTCACTAGATGAAGGGGAAATAGGGGCACCAACAGTAGAGGCTACAACTGCAGTGGGGATAACAAGGTTAGATGCAACAAAAGTAGTGGCAATTTTGGTGGATGGGCTCATGGGTGAAGGTGAAGTGGTGATAGTGGCAGATGCCTTGACCGAACAAGCACATCATTGGGCCGATATAGCATGTTATAGGTCTTGAAAGGTGAGGGGTTGGTCAGGGATGGTGTAATTATGTCCCTCATGTTCAAATTTGAGGCATCGATGTAAAGTCAAAGGGACACAACCCATAACATGGATCCAAGGTCGACCAAGCAACAAGTTATACTGAACTCCCCTTCTAGGACATAGAAAAGTTCTGGGATGGTGCGGGGACCTACGGACATGGAGAACAATGGTACCTAGGGTAGAGGTCATGGCGTCATTGAAGGAACGCAACATAACAAGGTTACCATGCATGTAATTGGTAGGTATTTGCATTTGGTCATATGCATGGGAGGAGATGATGTTAATACTAGCACCACCATCGATCATAATGTGTCATATGTGTATATTATCGATAAAGACGAAGATGAAAAGAGTGGGGTCGGGGTCATTAGACTGGAAGGGAGTGATCTCTTCATCTGAAAAGCTGAGGGCAGCCACTTGGCGAGTGGGTGGAGGTGTAGAGGAAGGTGAAGACCTAGTGAGAGAGGCTACATGGTGAGGGGTAATGATGGAGGCTATGGGTGTGGGGTCATTTGGTAAGACTTCAATAGATTGAAGGACCTCCATGAGGGCTTGACAATGTGACTTCGAGGTTTGGATGAGGTCATATAAAGACATTTTGAGGGGGATTGGTGTAGTTGTTTTAGCATTGTGTGATGTGTGACCCCATCGGAAATAGGATATGCAGACCTCGAATGATGACTTTGGGTATGGGTGCGGATGGTATGTTGGGTATAGGGTTAGTTGATGGGCCAATTGCTTTTTCCTTGCCCTTTTCTTTCTGAGCACTGGGTGGCAATGTTGATCATGTTAATTTGAGGGGAGGTGGATGAAGAGGGTGTGTCATGGAAGGTATAGTGGCATGAGGGACAAAACCCTAGTGGGGGATATGATCCTTGTGAAATGAGTAGGGCGCATTGGCATTTTGGTGGTGGTTTGGCCAACTCTCTTATACAAACCATGTTAATCTTGAATCTCGGGGGTGGATCAAAGAGTTGTGGGGGGAGATTTTTGTCACTGAGTAGGTAACAAGAGAAGATCTGTGGAAATTGGTGAAGGTGAAATGGGGTCCTCATCAAGAAGATCATCATCATCAAAATTTTCTTCGGGAGGACATAATTGACTAGGGCATTTTTTAAGGCCTTATAGTTCTCTACATCATGTCCTGACACACGATGATGGTAGGTGTAAATTTTGGTTTTGTAAAACCCTTTGGTTTGGGTTTGAGTGGGTCGTAAGGTCTAAGAGGTGGTAATGTGATGACAGAAGTTTTGAGGAGATTGGTTAGGATTTTGGCATAGGACCCTGCTAGTGGATCACAATGGGAGGTGAATGTGGGTTTGGGTACAAGTGTGGCTGATTGTGGAGGAAGAGTCTTTACAAGAGGGGGAGTAGGTTGGTCTACTAGTTTGGTGTGTGGTGTGGTCTTAGGTGTTGGTCATATCTACTTGGGTAGGGGCATGGTAGAAGAACTGGTGATGGAAGGTTTGGTTGGTTTAACTACCTTATTGGAGGATAGTGGATTTTTAGCTTTAGGTTGCATATTTTTGGGTAAAGGTGATATGGTACGAGATGTGGAGGGAAAAGCCAATGGTGGAAGAGGGTGGGTTATCCACGGGGTAACCGAGGTGTTGTGGAGGTAGGTGGTGTGGGTTGGGCAGGAGGCTTGAGTGAAAGGAAAAAAGTGTCATGGGTAGTGAAGAAGTTATTGATGGTAGTGGAGGTATGGGTGGTAAGAAGGTTACGGGTGAGGGTGGAAGTTGTGTGGGTCACTTGGGTATATTAGAGGTCTGTGATGGGGAAATGGGTTGTTATGCGTTCTTGGTTTACCAATGGATGGGGGTTTCTTGGTCAAGGTCGAGGGGTGAGGTCCTAGGATGGACGGAAGGGGTGAAGGTGATAAGGGCATGGTAGGTGAGGTTGGGGTATGAGGTCTAGGAGATTGGATCTTATTTTTAGGGGCCAGTTAAGTTTAGTGTTAGTTTTGGAAGATGTGGCTAAATCTAATTTGATGGGTGGGTGAGTAAGGCTAGCTGTCGGTATGACCCCTAAGGTAGTGATAGGTTTAGGTAAGGGAGATGATATAGGCGTGGGTAGGTGTTTGGGTGTAGATGTATGTTGGGATATGGGCCGAGGTGTGAGTTGGGCCATGGGTGGTGATGTGGAAGGTATTGCAATAGTTGTGGTTGTGTTTGGTTTGGTCACTCAAAACACTTTGGATAGATAGTGGAGGTGTCAACGAGTGACATCTGCATTTGTGTTGAAACAGAAGTAGAAGGTGTCCCCAAAGTAAGGCTCTATCGACATAATCCAGGAATGATCGGCCAAGCGTGAAAATGGTGTTGTTGTAAGTGGGTGGGCCGATGTGGATCAAGTGGAAATCCCCATAAAATGTGTTTGAGATACAAGGAAATGGCTAGCCTCGACTCTATGGGTAAGAGAGCCTGAAAATAGATCAACGGGATCTTAAAGGTTCGATGGTGAAGGGTCATCAAAAGACATTAGTACTTTGATAGGATCCTCTATGGGTAGAGGAGAGGATGGGCCAGCCAAAGTGGACTCTCCTTGTGTTGGTGTAGGTGGTGGACCTGCATCTTCTATGAGTAGGAGAGGTGCCACTGACAATTGTTCAAAAATTTGAGGGGTCAAAGGCGGCGTGCTAATTATAGGCTCTTCCATGGGTGAAGGAGGAAATGAAGGGGTTCCTCTATGGGTGGAGGAGTAGATGAAATAGGTTCTAGTGTAGGTAGGGGAGCACGGGATAAGATTTCATCTATGGAAGGAACATGAGGCAATTGGGAAGCAACTAGTATGTCATTAAAAATAGCGTGGACCTCGCAGACATTGCTATCATTGTTTGAGGTATCACCAACTTGGTTGGAAGATGGGGCATGATTAGGGAATGGCTTCTTGAAGATATGCAGGTTTTGGTTAGTGGGTGCATTTGGGCTATCCAAGACTAGATCTCCATTGTCTAACATTTCTTGGACGATATTCTTGAAGGTGATGCAATTATATCACTATGACCTTTGACATGATGATAGTTACAAAATTCATGTTCCTTATACCACGCGGGCATGGGTCACTCAGGATCAAAACTAGTATGTGGTTTTATAGGTGGAAGGGTAATGACACCAACCTTAACAAGCTTTTCCAAAATAAAGAATAAGATTCTCCTATGGAAGTGTACTTTCATTTCTCATCTAAACTAGAAAGCTTGGACAAGAGAGAGATTAGAAGGGGCTTGGCTGATTTGATTGATGAGGAGGGTTAGTCTTGAGAATTACAATGTTGGAAGATCCTTCAAGTTTTGAATAGTTGTTTTGGGGTTTTGAAGATGAAGAAGCATCACTTGATTTGAACGCGATGTTCTTGTTACGAAGTTGAATCTTCTTTTCTTCGATAACATGAATTTCCAATTTCCATGCCATGGTGAATGCCTTATCAAAAGTGCGAAAGGTCTTGTACTGTAGGGTTGGTGAGATGTGTCTAGCACAAGCCCGAGTAAATATCTCTATGAGTTCATTTTGAGGTAATTAAAATGTGAGCTGGTTAATTAGGTTGTGCCAGCGAGCGACAAAGTCAATGATAGACTCATCATCATATTGTTGTGTGGAATAAAGATTAGTCATGGTAACCTTCTTAACAATGTTGATGGAGAAGTGATCTAGGAAGGCTTGGGCTACTTGATTAAATGAGTAGATGGAGTGTCTTGGTAGCCCACTATACCAGTCCAATGTAGGTCTTGTTAGGGACATTGGGAAAGTCCTTAGAAGTAAAGTGTCATCGTGGGAAATTAGGTAACACCCATGTTTAAAGGACCGCAAATGTTTTTGTGGGTCTTCTTTTCTATTGAAGTGGTTGAATTTTGGCATTTCCCAATGTACGGGTATGGTCAATAGGAATGGATGGGTTAATAGGCTCATTACAAATTTCATCATAGGTGAGGGAATTGTGTGAGCTAGAAACCGATGCTTCTAGTGTCTGCACATCTTTTCCATCATTAACTTGATGAGATCATTGGTAGGTTATGGTGGAAGGGTTCCTCTTATGGCATAAGGGGGCTGGTATTGAACCTGTGATGTGGGCAGAATTCCATTATATGGTGACGTTGAATAGGGAGGTTGAGAATAGGGGACCAACATAGAGGGTATGTATCCAAAATGGGTGACAGATGAGATAGGGGGTTGTTGATAATATGTGTATGTAGGTGGGATGGTTTTCATGACTCTAGTAGCGATTGGGGGCAGTGTTTTTGGGATGGAGAGGACAATATTTTGGAATGGATTAGGGGTCACCGATACCATGGGAGGTTGTGTTGCAATGGGTATTTGTGAGACAATGGGTGTGGATTGGGCTATAGCCTGGGTGGTCGATGAGGGGACAACAGATACAACAAGCACGAGTGATACTGCAGACACAACGGTCATGGCAGTATGGGTCCTAGCTGCAAAACTACCAGGGGTGAAGTAGGTGAGGGTAAATGCCACATTATTAGGGGCTGATGTAGAAGCAAGAATAAGGGCAGGAGAGATGGATACATGCATGTCGTATATCAACTGACTTGAGGAGTCTCGGGTGGAAAAGTGAGAAAGGTAGAATTGTAAGGCCATGGGATTCTGATCAAAGAGTCGTGTAAATTCTTCACCTACATCAATGGTGCTAGGTAAGGTTGGATCTATGGGTGACATAGGACGGAAGGCGGTGAGGGACTAGGTGGAGTGGTTGCGACTGGTGGAATATGAGGGTGTTAGTATGGTCAGTGAGTCAACACCATGTGAACAAGTGCTTCTGGTAAGACTCGTATTCATAGATGACACAAAAAATAGTAGAAACAGAGAATAATGGGGTCCGGAAGGTGAATCTAGTCAATGTCTAGATTTTGAAAATCAAACATAGGAAACTAATGATGGTCAATTTGATCGGTGACGGTTGAGGGCCAACCAATGACGGTTACCAAACCGATACCGGTCATTGTGGAAGAAAACCAATCTTAAAGAATGAAACATGAATGTTGGATGTGTACTGGGAAAACTGTGTATAAAAGTAGGTATCAATAGGGGAGAAATATGATGATGCCCCGAGGGCCTAAACAAAACAAAAGAGTGATGAAGGCTATTTCAAGTAAAATAACTAGAAAGATAGAAGCCGACATTGGTTAGGGTTTAACCGATGACGGTCAGATGTGAACCAGTGATGGTCACTGGACCGACATCGGTGACTGTGAAATTAGAAAGAAATGAAGAAATTGGGTTTTGTGAATTAAATTAAGTGAAGAATCAAACTCAGAAACCTAAGAATGAGGAGATGGGGTCTTGGCACACTCATAAAAATTCAAAATACTCCAACTATGATGGTGGAGTGTGCAAGGAAGAATAAAAATGGAGAGTCGTAGTCTCACACCTCAAAACACAAGTCAAGAAGAATGCTAAGAAAAAGCATGATCCTAATAGTGATTTTCTTATAGTTGTTTAGCTTATGCTATTTAGAACTGACTATGTGTATTTAGAACATAATTTTTGGTTAGGAAGGCATCCTATGAAGAAGGATATCTAAAAGGAGAGGTTTCATATATGTTATGGCAGGGGTGGGCCATCCTTTGATATGATGACTCGAAAGAGGCAATGAGTTGGGGAGTACCTAGAAATCTGATCATGTGATCATGGATAGATGTTCCTGGGTAAGATGTTGTTTAAGAAAGATGTGTATATTTCAAATTTTGTGCAAGTTGGTAAGACACAAAGAGAGAGAGAGAGAAAATGTGATTTCTACGATTCTTTGTGTCAACCATCACCGGGAAGACATCCAAGATATAGGCTGCCCTCATTTTAATGTGAGCTAAATGTAATAAATCAGAATGTAATGCAACCAATTTTAAGCCCAAATCAAAAGATTATGTTCGATGACAAAAATGGTGAATAGGAGAGGGTATGCTCTTTCACTAAATGCAAAAAGAAAGAAGAATGGTTCTTTTAAATACACCAAAAGAAAATGTATCCTTTAGAGAAATTAGAAAGAAGAGAAGATTACCAAGGAAAAATATTAATGCGTGAGCTTTTTGAAGGGAAAAAAACACACAACTTTTTCCTAGGAATGAAGAAAATGCAATAGAACCCCTGATGGGTGCCACCAGGCATGCCAAAATGTTTCACCATTTTATTTATGTTTTGAATGATGAAATAGATAAGGGTAAGGGCTAAGGAGGAATACCTGTTTATACCGATCGGTTGATGGTTGTTGCGCGCATTCTAACTTCTTGATCCAAACCAGTTGTAAGAGCTTCCTTTTGGCTAGGAGGAATTACCTGTAATAGAAAACAAGAACACAAAAGAGGAGTTAAATGATATATGACAGTGGACTTCCTAGCATGTGCTAGACCTGGGAAGTGTGATACTCTCTAGATGCCTGTCAATCCATTGTTTAAAATAAATTAATGTGAGAAATAAGTAAAGTCCTATTGTAGTTGATATGATTTAGGTAGCTCATTCAAGAACAATAAGTAAATATAATATAACAAAGCTAGGTTATAGTCGATCCAAGGGTAGGTGGTTGTTAGGGTGTTGGAACCGGTCGGGGTTAGGTTCTCGGGTTGTTTGGTCACTTGGTAGAAGGTTGTTAAGTTCTGCTTGGGGTCACGGTATAAAAAAAGAGACCAATGTCAATCTTGTACAACCGATGATGGTTTATAAAGAACCGATGAAGGTTATGGGTAATTGTACATACCCAAAATTGTATGTACTGTACTGTTAGAAAGAGGTTACGGAAAACCCCAATGATGATTCAGATCTCTTCACAAGGTGTTGGGAATCCAAAAAGCTCATTGAGTATACATTTGCATCCCCAAAAGCCTTGTCCAGCCTTTGCATGTTTTGTTCTAACCATTTCTCTCTTTTTCCTTACATTTTTGTCTTGATTAGGACCGCCACCCGCCCGGTGGCGGTCCTGTGACCATTGCCCGTGAAAGGGCCACAATCCTGTAACCGCTGCCTAGGACAGGGTGGCGGGCACCCGACCGCACTTTCCATAACCTTCCGGCGTACTCAACAATGTGAAAATCAAGTTGCACTTGCAACTCTCACCGCTTCTTCTTTATTTAGAGTTTCCAGCCACTTTGTAATAGTAGTTATCCATTTTAAATGATAGAGGAGTTCAATTTGAACTTGTCTTCTGATGATTGCAAATGCTATAAATAGCATGCTTGCACTTAAGTAAAAGGGGGATATATATAGAGAGAGATTGAGAGAAATAGAGAGACAAAAGTTTAGGATCTAGAGAGAAGCTTTTGATCAGAAGATTTATTTTCTTATCTCTTCCAGGTTTATTCATGAATCACTTCATTATTACCTACTGCATAGAATAATCCCACTAGCATGTATTAGAACCTTGAACATTTAGTTATGCCTCACTGTATACCTACAACGATCCTGCTAGGAATTACATAGGCCAAGCTCAGTTCACTTGCGCCATCCCTCTCCTACTTGTACTTCGTTGTGTTTCTCCGAAGCTGCTATTGCCCATTGTTTGAGTACCTGCTATTTATCATTTTGTTTCATCATTTCTGCAATGACCCTGCTAGGAATCGCATAGGCCAAGCTCAGTTCACTTGCGCCATCCCTCTCCTACTTGTGCTTCGTTCAATTTACCTTCAAAGCTACCATTGTCCCAGTGCCTTCTCTTACCGATGCTACTATACTCCTACTCTTTCTGGATTCATGTGAACACGCAAGAACAAAGAGATCACACTGAGGGGACAAGCTACAACACAACTGGATTTGCCTCTACTCTGTAAACTCCAGTTTAAATCGTCAAAGTTATAATTGCAAACATATCAAATAGAGTAGTGAATCATTTTATTTTAGTTAAAGCTCACTTTCAATATTTCCAGGGAAGCTATGGGGAATGATAGTTTCTGAGAAGCTATGATTTGTTCCTCACTTCTGAGGTAAGATTGAAGGTTTTCAATTAAGTTAATTAGTTGTCTTTCATCTAGATTCACACATTTACACAGGTGAATAACCACACCAAGTTATCTCGTTTGTTTAGTTTTAGTATAAAAGTATTTTAAATAGTTTTTGTAATTATAATGTTTCAATCGTGTATTTTGTTTAGATTAGTTTCCCTTTCAAAGAATAGTATAAATTGTTATTTTCAGTTTAAGTTAATTTGAGGACTTCAAAACTAGATTAATACTTAGATCTTAGTTAGAGAGAGCAAATCATGGGGAATTTACGCTACCCGTTCATAGCCTCTAAATCTCCCCTTTTTCATTTCAGCTACCAGGAGATCACACTACCAGATCTTAGTCACTGATCCTCCCATAGTTGGCCATAGGAAAGATATTTTCCGATTCTCATCCTCACTTGTGGCTTTTCTATCATAGAAAACGGTCATAATCCCGCTATGGCTTCATCTAAGTCACTTGAATTTTAGACCACCGCTCGCATCTCGGCACGACCTCGGGAGGTCGGGTACGAGGAAGGTCACTTGCCGATTATCATCCTCACATGTCACTTTTCTATCATACAAAATTGGTGAACCCAATGTGAAACGAAAAACTACTCCTTTTTCCTTTCCATTTCTTTCATCCACCTTTGCTCTTTCCCATTATTCTACAGGTATTTATATACCCCGAATATGTTAGGATACGACACATATGACAGACCTCTCTCAGGTCTCGAAGCATATTATGGTCAAACGAGTAGACAATAGTCACCATCGCTTTTTGCATGGGCTAACAACTACTCAAGCAATTACTTGTCATCACAAACTCCTCCATAAAGAACTAGTTCTAGTTCTTCATTCCGAATTGAGGAGTTGGACCAACTTACACAAACACAACAACCGGAGCCCTCAAGCTCTAACAATATGATGTTTACTAGAGAATCCATTTCATCTCCTCAGTTTTTATCTAGACCACAAATCAATAGGTAGTCAGATCCACTCCCATTTTTGGATGAAGAGTACTTAGCACACTACGCTAGAAGTAAACAACATTTCCAAAACATGTACCCACCTATAGGAAGTTTGTAAACACAACCCGACACCCTACTCCAAGAAAACACCCCATTCCTCCACCTATGGAAAATACTCTTGGTGAAGCTTGGCAAGAGTAATGATCAATTCATAGTAGGGTACCATACCCCTTGGCAACCTCAAGGGGTGCCACAATAGCCACCATGATAGAACACTGTATCGTCACCAATCGAAGTCATCTCGGCTCTAGTTGAAAGGGTTAGAGGACTAGAACTTGCTCAAGAAAATCAAGCTTCACACTCGGGGCAAGCAGGAACTCCCAACCCTCCGTATCATCCTAGCCAGGTTGACCTCCTTACAGAACATGCACGTTAGGTATGCCTCCTCAACAATCCTATAGCTATCCACAACAAACACCAACTAGAACCACATTTTCAAATGTTGCTCTAGTTGAAAATATGATACCTCCCGGTTTAGTACCAAACAATCCATATCAGAGAAATGCTCCTCCCTACTTAAACATTTATTCAAAATCACCACAGGGAGATATGTTCTCTTCTCCCGAGGATGTTTACTCAACCACAAGGGTTTCCTTATGCTCCTGTAAACACATTTGCTATGCCATATCAACAACCTATTCCACCTCCACTCCCTTACCATCTATGGTTAAAACCTATGCGGTAGGGACTTACTCATAATATTTAAAAGAGCCTTTAGATTTCACCATACAAAGCGTCATGCTTCCAAGACCTCTTCCTAATTTGCCTAAATTCAAGGGGGAGGGAGATCCAAATGCACATATCAAGGCCTATGCCACGGCCATTCGAGAACTACTCCCTTGGGATGCGGTTGTTGCCAAAATATTCCCTAAAACCTTAGAAGGTATTTCCCTTGATTGGTATTATAGAATACCCGAAGCCTCAATACACTCGTTCAAACAACTTGTGTCAGAATTCATCAAATCTTTCGACATGAACAAACTATTAAGAACAGGTTCAGGAATTCTTACACATTAAACAAGAGCACAATGAATCTTTGCCCATTTCATTCAAATATGGCATACAGTCCTTTACTCTTCAAAGCAAGTGCTCCAAACATGGATCAAATGGAACTATGTAATTTATTCCTTCATTCTCTCAGCAGAGAGATAAAGGAAGAAGTCCAGAAGTTCCCACTAAGGACTTATGATGAAGTACTTGAGAGTGCTCTCCGAATAGATCAAGCGGTGATAGACAATGGTCATAAGACTTATGGAACAAATGGGAGATTAATCACTCCCAATCAAAACACTATGACTTATCCCAATATGGGAAATACCAATCAAGGACCCAAGATCCTTAACAAAAACCGTGGGGTTACAACAGATGGAGTCACTGATCAAGCCAAAAGTGCAATCAATATGGTGTATTTCAATCATCCTCCACAACCACAACAACAAAAAACAACAACAAAAAATACAATCACAAGGCCTTGCCCAAGGATCAGATGGATATCAAAACCAAAACCAAAGGCAACAACCTCAAAATTACAACTATAACAATCAACAACCTAACCAGAATTTTGGGCCACAACAAGGTTCAAACCAACGACCATGGGACTATAATCCCAATTTATACTATGGCTTTCACAAAATCTGAGGTCATGATACTAGGACCTACCATGACTACAAAAAATTCTTACAACGTTTACCAGATGATCAAAAATAACTCTTTATAGACATGTTTTTGGCAAGTCCTACACTACCCACACCAAACACCTATATGGGATCAGTTTCCCCTCAAAACGCACCTCTCAAGATTTTCAATGATCCTCTCCCAAATCATTCTAACAATAACAGGTTAGATCCAAATGGGACAAACAAAGGTGTCATAATAGGAAATAACGATCAAGATGCCTCAACTCCTGACAACTCTCGATTGCTCCTAACCTAGGTTCAAACGGTAATACAAAAATCTTAGGATTAATTGAGCTAGAGGTTGAGCGTGAAATTAATGCAACAACTTGACAAAGGAATATGTTTCATAACCCCTACCCGATATTTTCTTTGCACGAGATGAAGTTCCTATAATCACTAAACCAGTAGGATCCTATGATTTGATATCGGATTTAAACAAGATCTTTTCTCATATTTCATTCCTAGATTTGCTAAAAATTCACTCGGCGCATCGCTTTGCGTTGCTCAATGCACTAGGTCTTGGTCATCTAATCCACGTTACGCCACCTCCTAGCGACTCAAATAAACCATGTATACTTTGACGTCTACCCTCTAGGGCAGCTAGATAGGGATACCGAGTTTATATTTGACATAAGTAAAATGCCAACAAATGCTGAAATTTCACGTAGGGGTGATCCACCCTTGCATTTGTAGGTCTGGTTTATAACAACTATGTTAAGCATGTAATGATTGATGATGGGGCAGTAGTTAACATAGTCCCCTTCACTTTTCTTCAAAAGCTAGGATATGGAGAAACAAACTGTTCCTCAACATGAAACACGCTAAGGGGCTATGATAGCCTCAAGGCAACTTCAATCGGGACTATAGTACTACCAGTCACTTTAGGACCCAAGATGATCCTCACTAAATTTTATATTATAGATTGGGAAACCAACTATAATATGATTCTCGGTCGCCCTTGGATACATCGCATGAAGGCAATCCCTTCCACGTTATTCCAAGAAGTAATATTTTTACACCTAGGAAAGGTATTCATCACTCAAGGGGATCCTAAACCCTTCGATATACACTTAGAAAACCTCAAGAAAAGAAAGGAATCCATACAGAGTATGAGCTTCCCACGAATCAATTGAACAAACCACCTCCAACAAAAGAGTTAGTCCCAGGCACCCCGACAATCTAGAGGTTGAAGTTGTTGACCCAAAAACATTTGAGGTGGCAAAGACAAATAAAGGTAAATCAATATCTATGGAAACAATGTCCACTAAAACCACAACAAGAATTATGAAACTCTTGGAGAATGACGAGCTGATCTTCCTCCCATTTGAACCACAGGGAATGGGTAGTATTCTCGGTATAACATCTCTTCCCTCCGACGACCTAGGTCTAGATATGAACATGATAGAATTAACAAATGAAGAAGGGAAATTTGAAATTGAAACGATGCCTATCAAAACCATCTCTAGGTGTTGCCCTATTCTAAAACCTGGTTTTGACCCATGTGCGTCTAAAACTAAGGTTTCCATAACCATGGGGCAAGACCTCATCATTTGACAAGAGTTACAAGTAAACACAATGATCTACATAGGAGATGAGGCCGGGTATTATAGTCATGCTCACCCACATACCATCTCTCAAAAATGTGATAAAGAGGCACGTGAATGCCTCTTTCAGAAAAATGATTTTAATAATTGGACATATACACTTCTGGGAAAGGGTTGTAAGTTCAAACCTAGAATGGTAGGCCCTCGTCAAGAGAATTTTTTTTTTTGAGAATAATGGTTCTCCGTTGTGTACTTCTAGGGGTGAAGAATTTGATATTCATCAAATTTCTTCACCTTAGACATCATGACATATAGTTCCACCTACATTTTCATATGTACATTGTTGCAGTTGCATTGCATTAGTCATTTAGTTAGTTCATTTTGTTCACTCATTTTGTAAATGTTGTAGTCAAGGAACTTATTCTTAAGCAATTTATTACAAGCTTCTGAAAATATTGGAAAAAGTATTCAAATCATATCTCTTCAATTTTCATGATATCATCAAATGATTTCAAAATCATCTCATCAATTCGATAGACAAAATCTTGACAAAAACCATACCAAGGCCTGCATACTTGGTCATACTCATTTTCTTCTACTAGGTTAAGATGTTCTTACCTACGGTCTGTTCTAGAAGCTTCTTGGTGTCACATCTATCCCTCTTACGTCTCTTTGAAACAAGGATACTCCAAAATTACAGATCACAAATGTCAAAGTCAAATTGAATCCAAAATACTAAACAAACAAAATATTTTATTTTACACACTTCTTTTCCCTACCAACCTTCGGTGATGAGCCCACATCTCTTACTAGTGGTGCAAGGTTGGGAAAGGAAAGAAGTTCCCTTACTCACCTATGTCCTGCCTTCGGTGATAAGCCCATACTTCTTACTAGTAGCATGGGGCAGGGCATAGGGGGTCCATTCACGCAAATTAATGAATCTTAGTGTTTTAAAATTCAAAACAAAGTGTATTGTGAAAAGTGAAATTAAGCATCCAAGTTCCAAAGAGATCAAATCCTCAAAACCATATTTTGTCAACCAAGTTGCCATTTATGGATCTAAGTCTAGATAAACTGGAAAGTAAGTTACATTCTAGGCTATGTAGCAGGTTTGAGTAAGGTAAGTGTGTAGGTCTAAATTTGGTTTCTGTCAATACTTTGTCTTTCTCTCATCATTTCCATTCAATCAAACTCATACAATTTGTGCCCTTCCTAGCTCTTGGTGTTGAGCCCTCACATCTTACTAGTTGCGTGGAGTTAGGAATGGGGCAAGTTCATCTCATTATCACTACATATTCATCACATTTTTCCAAAACAAGAAGAAGCAACGAATATTGCCCAAAGAAGCCAAAAGTTCAGTACTACAGTATGTTTACATCATCACATATCAGCATTACAAAAAAAAACAAAGAGAAACATTCTGTTCAACATTTGTTATCACTTGTCATCCATTGCATACATTCTGAAAATCGTATAAAAACAGAGATTCTAAAGCATCTAGTATACACATGAGAAACGAATCACAAAAACCTAGATACAAAGAAGATCTGAATCCAAATATATATATATATATATATATATATCATGTTTTACATACAATTCCATCATGCACTAGGCATGGTCAAAATGCTCAAAAAGCCGTAAAATGCTTAAAACAACAAAAATACACCATTTTGACAAAATAAAAACCTACCCTATGGGCGCCCCCTAGAGACTCATTTAACACTAACATTTTCGAAAATGATCCCCCCAAGACAAAGATTTCAACATTTCTATATTTTAGGTTCAAAAATGATAAATTGAGAAAAACTAACCTGAGACTTCGCGGTCGATCTCCTGCTCTGAGGCATGATCACGATCTTGCAATGAACATTTTGACTGCACTCTCATCGAAAAATGGTTACCGTGGGTCCCAGAGCTCAAAAATTACCAAATCGATACACACAAATGAATAGTAAAATGAGCTCATTTTATATATATAGTATTCTAATCTTGTTTTGAGTGTTATTACGTAGAGTTGGAGCACCGACGGAGGTAAGTTCTTATCCCCGTAAATGGTGAGTCCTCATTTCATTTTAATTTAGTATTTATTTTTTGATTTATTTTATCTATCTACACTTGAGTCCCCTTTTCATTTTGTAGATAGCGGGAATTTGGATGGCAACATTGCGACACATGGGCGTGTCAGGTATAGCTTCTAACTCCCCATTTCGGGACCGCCATACTCGACCCACCGTTTTATGCCTCTTAATGGCTAAAATATTTCTCTGAGGGGGCAATATGTACGTACCCAAAATTGTATGTACTTTGTACTGTCGAAAAGAGGTTATGGAAAACCCCAATGATGATTCAGATCTCTTTGCAAGGTGTTTGGAATCCAGAAAGCTCATTGAGTATACATTTGCATCCCAAAAATCCTTGTCTAGCCTTTTCATGTTTTGTTCTAACCATTTCTCTCTTTTTTCCTTGCATTTTTGTCATTAGTTACAGGACCGCCACCAAGGACAAGGCAGCGGTCTTGTAACCGCCACCCGTGATAGGTTGACGGTCTTGTAACCGCCACCCTACGCACGGTAGCAGTCATGACCACACTTTCTAGAACCTTCCGGCACACTCAACAACGTGAAAAATCAAGTTGCACTTGCAACTCTCACCGCTTCTTCTTTATTTAGAGTTTCCAGCCACTTTGTAATAGTAATTCTCCATTTTAAATGATAGAGGAGTTCAATTTGAACTTGTCTTCTAATGATTGCAAATGCTATAAATAACATGCTTGCACTTAAGTAAAAGGGGGATAGATATAGAGAGATATTGAGAGAAATAGAGAGACAAAAGTTTAGGATCTAGAGAGAATATTTTGATCAGAAGATTTATTTTATCTCTTCCAGTTTATTCATGAATCGCTTCATTATTACTTACTGCATAGAATAATCCCACTAGCATGTATTAGAACCCTGAACATTTAGTTATGCCTCGTTGTATACCTACAATGATCCTGCTAGGAATCACATAGGCCAAGCTCAGTTCACTTGCGCCATCCCTCTCCTACTTGTACTTCATTGTGTTTCTCCAAAGCTGCTATTGCCCATTGTTTGAGTACCTGCTATTTATCATTTTGTTTCATCATTTATGCAACGACCCTCGTTAGGAGTCGCATAGGACAAGCTCAATTCACTTGCACCATCCCTCTCCTACTTGTGCTTTGTTCAATTTACCTTCAAAGCTACCATTGTCCCTCTTACCGAAAGGCCTAATCTTTCCGGATTCACGTGAACACACAAGAATGAAGAGATCACACTGAGGGGACAAATTACAACACAACTGGATTTTCCTCTCTCTGCTCTATAAACTCCAGGTTTAAATCATCAAATTTATAATTACAAACATATCAAATAGAGTAGTGAATCATTTTATTTTAGTTAAAGCTCACTTTCAATATTTCCAGGGAAGCTATGGGGAATGATAGTTTCTGAGAAGCTATGATTTGTTCCTCACTTCTGAGGTAAGATTGAAGGTTTTCAATTAAGTTAATTAGTTGTCTTTCATCTAGATTCACACATTTACACAGTGAATAACCACACCGGGTTATCTCACTTGTTTAGTTTTAGTATAAAAGTATTTTAAATAGTTGTTTGTAATTATAATGTTTCAATCGTGTATTTTGTTTAGATTAGTTTCCCTTTCAGTAGTAGTATAAATTGTTATTTTTAGTTTAAGTTAATTCGAGACTTCAAAACTAGATTAATACTTAGATCCTAGTTAGGAGGATAAACCATAGGGAATTTACGCTACCCGTTCATAGCCTCTAAATCTCCCCTTTGTCATTTTAGCTACTAGGAGATCACACTACCAGATCTTAGTCATTGATCCTCCCATAGTTGGCCACAAGAAAGATACTTGCCGATTCTCATCCTCACATGTGGCTTTTCTATAGTAGAAAAATGGCCATAATCCTGGTTGTGGCTTCATCTAAGTCACTTGAATTTTAGACCACCTGGGTGTCTCGACACGACCTCGGGAGGTCGGAGTACTGGGAAGGTCACTTGCCGATTATCATCGTCACATGTCACTTTTCTGTCATACAAGAACCGCCGCCGGTAAGGTCGGGTGTAAGAGAATCAAGGAAAACTGATTGCAGGGTTTGATCTGAGATCTGATAAGGAGGGTAGGGTGGATAAAGAGGTTGATAGGGGTATCAGGTATACTCAAGAATGAACAACAAAGAGAATGGGTGATTTGGCGATGTGGGTAAAGGAAATATTTGAGTTATAAGCTAGAAAGAGATGGAGGAATGAGCATGCAAAGTATAAATTGATGACAAAAATAACAGAAGCTCACTACACTAAAGTGGAAAATGCTTTGGTAGAAATGTACTTACTTGTGATGTAGACTTGATGGCTGAATGGTAATGGTGGTTGATCAGAAGAATGGTGTTTAGTATCATAGTAGTGGCTCCCAGAATGATTCCGTGAGTGCAATGCTTCAATATCTATTCGGTGATGGCTCTGGATGTCTAGATACGTGAAAGGATGCTAGTTTCACTTGCATGTAACTATGATCTCCCTCCTCTTGCTCTTAGAATGTGCCAAAAAAAAAAACAAAGTTGTTTAGGTGAATAAATGGTAATCAGCGACGGTTCCGGGTTGACCGGCGTCGGTTTAGGGGTGACCGGTGTCGGTTAAGGTGGGATTCCCTAGGTTTACTAAAATGGGAAGATCTTTCTTATTTCTTTCGGCCTAGTTCATTTATTCTCACGGAATAAATTGGAAGCTTCCCTTCTAATGAGTGGGAATGTGGTTAGAGAGATTTTAGGAATTGATTTTAGGGTTAGACCAAATCTTAGCTCATTAAGCCAAGTAAAACTTAGTTATTGTTAGTTATGGAAACATGCCAAGAATGGGTCTAGGGTGAGGTGGTCGGGTGAGGTGTCTAGGTGTTGATTAAAGAATAATTGTCAAGGATCACACAAGGAGTCTGCGTGGGATAGAAGGCCAAGATCAAAGGTGCGGAAGGACAAGAAAGACCCGTGCGCAGAAGGCAAGTTCAGATTTCTGGACTTAGCCAATTTTTGAGCATGAAGACCTATTTTTAGAAGATGGCGTGCGAAACACATCAATGATGTAGAGATGTGCACGCCATGCATTATCTATATTTGGAGAAGCGGTTCAAAGCATCTATCCATGGAGACAAGCTAAGAATAGAATTAACACTTCAGTTACTTGTAAGAGAACTATAGATAACGCACTTGCATGTGTGGCTATGATTGTAAACAGTGTGTGGCTATCAATAACATGCAACCTATTTCTGGAATAGATAAGCGGTGAAGGGCAAGTCCTCACCATATATATATATATATATATATATATATATATATATATACGATGTTAGGTACATAGTAGAGGGGGGGTGAATGATAGAGAGATGGATGTATGTATGTGTAATGAGAATATACACATGTGACATCTTTGTAAGGAGATTTTATATTTATTAATAGATGCAAGATATTGGCTGAATCTAAGTGTCATTATGTGTAATTGAGTAGTGCATGTTATTAATTCAATGATGCTTATTGTTTAAGCTTGCTCTTTCATATATCTTAGGGTAGTATGCATTATAGAATGATGGATTAGTTATGAATCTATATGTTTCTTCCTTCATCATGTTAACATTCTCATATTACAACAACCCTAAAGAGGGACCTAGTACCTTTACGTGCTTTGGGTGAGCGCTCAGTCTAGGCTGAGTGATGTGCCAACGTGCAACTAGGGTGTTATCTTGTAAATTCTAGGCTGCATCATTGGTTTCATTGTCGGACCTCTTTTTCAGTTGTTTTTAAGATGGTTCGCGATGAAGATGTACCAGTTAACTCTAGCAAGTATTGAGGAATGGATACACGATATGGAGGAAGAATATGCACGACGGTTCAATAGTGGATCTGAGTTTAACGCACGCACTTGGGTAGAACAGAACCTGTATGATAGCTTATATGAGAGCTTTTTCACTATCTTTCTAGTAGAACTATACGAGTGGCTTACTACTTATGCATCTCAGTGGAATTGGAGGTATCACACACTTGTCTGGACACAAGAAGAGTTTCGGTCCTTTATGATGCTGATCTAGATCTAGACTCATGTGGTGGATACGTGGTTTCGTGGTGTTCTAAACAGTTATATTATGGAATATTCAATTTCGACGTACTCTTGCCTAGAGGTAGCTGAATTCTAGTTTTTGCGGTATCCAAGAGGAACATATTTACACAGTATTCCATTGGTGATCAAGATATTAATGGTAACTTTGAACCTGGAGAGTAAAATGATGGCTAACTAAACTTCACCATGTGCGAGGGAAGGAACAGGATTGGTTTAAGATGGAAGATTTAGCGGCGAAAAGCAGAGAGAAAGGTGGCTTAAGTATAATGAGGTGCGCGAGAGGGAGATAGAGAAGCAATGTTTCATTGCAGAGAGTATGTCATGGAGGAGAGAGATGGCTCGTGAAGGATTTACAACTCACGTAGAAGACGTGTGAGCATCAAGAACTCCCCTATCTTCGAAAGCATGATTGTAAAAAAGTGTGTGGCTATCAATAGCATGCAACCTATTTCTGGAATAGATAAGCGGTGAAGGGAAAGTCCCCACCCTATATATATATATATATATGATGTTAGGTGCATAGTAGAGGGGGTGAATGATAGAGAGTTGGATGTATGTATGTGTAACAGAGAATATACACATATGACAATACTTTGTAAGGAGATTCTATATTTATTAATAGATGGAAGATATTGGCTGAATCTAAGTGTCATTCTATGTAATTGAGTAGTGCATGTTATTAATTCAATGATGATTATTGTTTAAGCTTGCTCTTTCATAGATCTTAGGGTAGCATGCATTATAGAATGATGGATTAGTTATGAATCTATATGTTTCTTCCTTCATCATGTTAACATCCTGTTACAACAACCCTAAAGAGGGACTTGGTACCTTTGTGCGCTTTAGGTGAGCGCTCAGTCTAGGCTGAGTGATGTGCCAGTGTGACTAGGGTGTTATCTTGTAAATTCTAGGTTGCATCATTAGGTCGTGGTGGGGTAGGAATTAAGATAATTAGATAATAAATATTATGAGGATATACATTAATTTAATTAAATTAATAATGATGTGGGGTGGAAGGGGCCATGGTTAGATGAGTATGTTTGAGGTGGTTATTTGACAAGGGACCAAGGGGAGTGTGACCCAATTTTGGTGTCTACAATAACCACTTCTCAAATCTAACTTGGTGAAATAAACATCATTTTTAAACCGATCTTATAAATCATCAATACAAGGAAGAAGGTAGCAGGTTTTCACCATTATCTTATTTATTACTTGTTAATCCAAACACATTTACCAAGTTCCATATTTCTTGAGCACCAACACAATAGGAAAACTGCATGGAGAAGTGCTTGACTGAATGACCCCTTTCTCGAGAAAATCCATAACTCACTTCTCGATCTCTTCATTTTCAACCATTTACAACCTATACATGTCAATGTTAGGAAGAGGTGCATCTTGCTACAAATGAATCTCATGTTGTATTTCTCTTTTTGGAGGTAATCCTTGTGGCTCTTGAAACACATCATCATAGTTAGAAATAACCTTCACTATCTTGTTCTTATGTTTAGGATCATAACCTTCCAAAGCCTTGGATTTAGCATTATCCTTAGCTTTAACAATCACAAGTACAATTTTCTTTCTTGCATTGATCGAAAGCCTCTTCATCTCATGCTGATACAAGTGATAAATTTGCTTTGATTCGATGAGCTCTAACAATGTATTCAAATCCATTATTAATAAGAGAATACTTATTCTCTTTCCTATAGAAGATTTATTTTCTATAAAAAGATAAGGACTACCAAGAACAATACCACAAATGTCAATTGGAACGCATCTAACTCCACCTCATTTAAATCTAAGTTTGCATGTTTTCATGACTTGTAATTTAGCATCATCACACACCCATTCCAAAGGGCATGGTTTTTGATGTGGTTTGGTTTTAAGTCCCAATTTATTAACATTTTCTTCAGAATGATATTTTCTTAAGATCCACTATAAAAAACAGATCAATCTTTGTATGTTTAGAAATAACTCTAATGTGGAATAACTCATTTCTCTTCTTTTCATGCATAGATTTAAAATTATAAGTATGAGAATTAGTGCTAGAAGAGGAAGAATATGAACCTTGCAAACCATGGCCATGATCTTGGTCTCGTCACTAGAATTAGATCCAAGATCTTGCACCGATGCAATTGTTTTCTTTTCACCTTATTTATTGAATTGTTTTGGCTTGAGCTCGGATGGAGTTTCCAACACTTAGCATTTATATGTCCTTCTTTCTTACAATGTGAACACATAGGATTCTCATATTCTTTCTTAACCGTGGAAGTATGTTTTTCTTTGTCCTTTCCTTATTCTTTTCCTTTGTTTTCAAGCCGTTGTTTTCCTAATTTCTTTGTGAAGCTTTCCTTTGTGTTCTTACCCATGGCTTCAATGTGGGTAGCTTGGACACAAAATTCATCAAGGTTAGTGGGATTAAACATAAGTATGGTATGTTTCAGATAACTATGCAACCCACCAATGTATTTCAAAAGAGTCTCTTGAGTATAAAGAGGAATGCCCAAAATCAATGCTTTCTTCCTAAACTCTTGAGTGTAATCTTGCACACTTTGAACCTTAGTTTGTCTTAAATTTTTCCAATCCATAGTAGCTTGTTGCATATAACCAAGTGGATAAAATTATTTTTTTAAAGCGGAAACAAAATCATCCCAAGAAGAAATAACTTTACCATGTTTTGCTATATCTTTCCGAGTCTTACTCTTACACCAAATGAGTGTCGTACCACCCAAACAAAGAGTAGCTAGCTGATTTTTTCTCTCTCACCAATAATTTTTTGAACCCTAAACTAAAATTTAATCATTTAATCCAATAATCCAACTTTTCTCGTACTCAAGCTCTCCATTATAAATTAACAATTCAAATTTAACATCAAGTTTAAAAAGTGGGTAAGTGCATAGAAATGGGGGACCAAAAGGGGGTCAAAAGTGGCCGACACTTATTTCTTTAAATTGGGACTTATTCCAGTCCCAACAACTAAAAATATAGTCAATATTGGAATCCAATATTGCTATTTTTGGATTCCAAAATGTCAAATATTGGAATTATCTGCACTCCAAAATTACACATATTAGATTGCAAAATCACCTATATTGGATTAATTGTACTCCAAAATCACATATATTGGAATCTGTTAATTCTCCTTCTGAAGTCCAATATATCTAGTCATGATTTAAATTTATGAATATGTGAAATAACATTTAATGATTTCAAGGAATCCAACATTGATATGAGAAATAATTCCTGATGGCCGCTAGCCCGTATAGAACATATACATGTTTTGTTTTATAAGGGCTAGAGGCGATCGAAAGCTTAAGCTTTGGAATAATAATCTTATTAGTTTTAAGATTTTTAAAGATTAAACCTTGCAAATTTAAATATTTCAAATGCCATTGAGAAGCGACCACTAGGCTAATGACATTCACGAGATGTGAGAAACTTCCAGATTCAATTACTATGGTTCGATTGAACCTTGAGGCAACTAGAGAATTACCGAATATGTTATGAAGAAACTTAAAGAGGGCAACGATTCAATTTAGGAGAATGTAATTAACTGTAAAACCATTCTAGATATATTTTCATATTTAAAGTTAGAGCTCATATTTACTTCATTTATAATGGTGTGATTGAACCTCAACACAACCAGAGATAATTTCAAGATGTTATGAAGAAATTAGCAGAGGGTGATGATCCAGTGTAGGAGAATGTAATTAACTATAAAACCATACCAGATATATTTTCATATTTAAATGTAGATATAAAATCAACTGTAAGGACATGACATAAAATTTTTCATATTCAAATATGGATATGAAATTATTTAAAATTAATTGTAAAACTATCCCATATATATTTTAGTATTTAAATATAGCTATGAAATAAATTGAAATTACTTTAGTAAAGGTAGGTAGAATTATAGTAAAACATTTGATGAATAATTTGAATTTATAATGTAACACTATTCCCGAAGATGGGCTTCCAAATCAACAATACAAATCATAGTAAAGCTCCAATAAAAAGTTCCCTATAATTTTTTTTGTGATTTAATATAATCCCGAACATCTTCGACGTCCTTCAATGGTTGCAACAAAGGCCACAACACATCTAAAAAGTATGTGTCTTTTGACTTAGAATCTATGTTAAATGTTTCAACAATTATGTAGTTCGCAACATCATTGAACTTATTTTTCTCTAAAGAGTCATCTACAAGCACTGTATTTTTACAATTGTATGATGCATTAAATTACGACCAAACGAACTTAAGATTCTTGAGATATAATTTTGGATTCCCAGAACCTTCATAATCGAAGCATTTGGTCTCGACACAATCTTCCTGTGTAAATATGAACTTGAAGCTTGCAACCTCCAAACCGATGTTTTGAAGGAATGAAGGCATCATGTCATCAACATTTGACTTTATCACCGATGTCCACATTGCTATGTTGAAATGTTTTTACACCATTGCAAGAAATCTTTCACATTAGGTCTGAGATTTTTTTTTTTGAGCTTGATGCTTTGCCAATTTTTTTTAACTGTTTAAATATCGAAGATGCCTTGTGGAGGGTGTGTGCCAAAAACCATTTATATCAAATATGATCAGTTTCATGTTGCATGTGTTTGTATTTGCAAATGAAAAAAAAATCAAATGGTTGAGGGCGTGAATCAATTACAAAAATAAAAAGCAAGTCCCTTTCGATATTGTTATATAAAAAATAAAATGGCTGTAGGTGGCGACAAAAGGTAAAATCTAATGGTATGTAAAGTAAAATCTAATGGTATGTAAAATGATTAATGGATTTAAGTCAGTCGATAATTTTTTATTGAAGGCCTTTGTCAACTTTTCAACATTATCAAGTGAGTTTGTTTGACCAAAATCCCATTTCAAATTTTGTTGATAATGACTTTATAAACTCTTTTAGGCCACCTCACACCTTGATTCTCTCCTTGCATAACTTGAATGTGATGTCCCTAGAGAGAGATCAGTTTTCTCATACAACAAGCCCTCTAAATATAAAATAAGAAATTAATTCTTACGGCTAACTACAGGGAAGTAAATAATTTTTTTAATCGGTCTCATATCAATTCTAACCAATGGAAAAAATCAATATTTTATCTTGCAGCTACCACTTACTGGTGGGCCTTGCGTGTAGGATTGCATCTTCTTTGCCCACAACTGGATCCTTTGATGAAATATTTGTTTCAAAAATATTAATATTATTAATATAGCTATTGCTATGGAAAATGAAAGCGTATTTGAAAAAAAAACATACCGAATCGCATGGCAAAATGGTGAATTCAATATTAGCACTTTAGGTAGCTACTACTTACCAACTGAGCTTCAAGCTTGTCTTGCACAAACCTTACTAGCTACTCTTTTTCGATGTAATATGTGTTACAAACAACAATAATCAATTCAAAATCAATTTCATGCTATTGCAAATGAAAGCATAATTGAAAAACATATTGGTCTTTGTGGTAATATGGTAAGTACAAATCAAAATGTTCTACGTCTTTTGAATGAATTATAACGTCCACTAGGGTTCACTTATATCAGTTGAACTACCCATTGATAGACAACACTTTTGAGATATTGATGTGGATTAGTGACCGCTAGGCTATGCCCTCATTGGCTAGAATAAGCATAGATTCTAATGTCTGTATCATTATGTCGATACTAATGGTTTATGTAGATAACCAACAACCTAGAAACTAAAAACTATGTAGCGTTAGATGCCACCATGAACTTTTGAAATAAGTTATTTGGTAATTCCTTCTTTGAAAATGATTCCGCTTCTAGAATTAGTTGAAATATTTTTCTATAACTATGTGAGCCTTAGAAATGGTTATGTTTAAAAATATGCATGGCTAACATACCTAGTTCTGTCTGCATATTCATGTTGGCTACCACTACGCACTCCACTATTACTTTCTCCGGTGTTGGTGGTCTGCATAAACCATTATTTTTTTATAAATTTGTGGGGCTTAGTAGCGGTTCTTATTTATAAATGCACACAACTAACATACCAAGATTTTATTACATATTCATGGATGATGTGGCTGAGTTCTCCTCATTTGTGGTCAGAGCTGGTGAGCATAGAGTATTGTCAAAAAAATGAGAACAATGGAAATTGAAAACAAATCTCATTAAACATATTTATAAAGTGATTGAAGGTCAATCACCATGATGAGTTGGTTGTGTAGTGTCAAGTTGAGAGGTTTGTACATTGATTCCTATTATTCTTGGGTTGTTTGCGTAAATAAGAAATGTGTAAGTAGCTTTTTTCGGTTGAAATAATTTTAACATAATCACATGTTCGAGTTGTATTCTGTATGAACCTTTCTTCATATGAGAATAGTAATGTTTCAAAAACATTTCCTGACTATGTGTCTCAACAATAAAAATAACAAATTGATTGGATTCAACTAATGCATGCAGTGCGACACTGCCACCGTATAACACTAATACTATAGAATCCTGGGAACAACATCAAGTGAACATCTCAGACCAAAACTCATATGATCGATCAAAAGGAAAATGATGTTTGGTTCCTTTTAGGACAATTTCGCTTGCAGTTGTCAATTGTTGTTGCAGAGCTTTTCCATCCAATCCCTAATGATTTTTTCTCTTTCCTCATTAATTTTTTCACAGTTGTGCACTCCATTTATTGTGTACATAAGACACAAACTTTTAAATTGCCCGCTTGTTATCATAGAGTCTGTAACATCCATCCATAATTTATTCTTCATTGTCTTTAACCTTTTCCATGTATTTTTACTATTTCTCTCAACATTTTTGAATATTCAATCAATATGAGAAAATAAAAAAGCATTGACTCTCAAAGTTGATGAAAGATGGAATGGGTATGCACATTGAAAAGTAAATTCTTTTGTGTCCTCCATCCTTGCTAGTATATTTTCTTCCATTGACACCACATAGTTGTCTAATATTGTCTGAGCCTCGACAGAAGATCTTCTTCCGCCACCTGGTCCTTTTTTCATTTAGCTTTTTCCCCCTATGTGGGAATCAAATTTTCTCTTTCCTTTCCTCTCTTCACCCAATAATATAGACAAATAGATGTAGTATGATTCATGCAATTTATTTTTTCAATTACATTGGATTCACTACATGATGTCAATAGATCAATATCTAGATGTTTGTCTTTAAAATATTGTAGAACTTTTGCTCTCATTTTTTTGTCTCCTTTTATTCTCTGACAGTAAGAATCAAATTTCTTTGCTATTACGACTTCTGAACAAGGCCAATTAACCAGACATCCCCTGATTGTACTTTATCTCGCTAATACTGATAGTTCTTCATTGTTCATTCCTCTAGCAGCCCTAAATGAATTGGCTATGAATATTGCCAATGAATTAGGTTGAAAGTTATCTTAATTATATTTAATAGGTGAACAAGCAAGGCCACTAGATCTAAAAAACTCAAATGTTGTAGTCCATTTAGTCCATATATCATCCGACAATAATAGAAAAGTCCATTTGTCATATAGATTGATGGTTGTGTCCGTTTTGAAAATCAAAAGGCATTGAATCTCAAAGTTCTGCATTCAAAGGACAATTATATGTTTTATCTTTTTATATAAGGAATAAAAAAGTTAATAACAAATGCAATAAAATTAAAATACATTACCTTCCATTCCTTTGTTTTGTGTTTTTCCAATGGGATGTTGAGGACATCCAAGCGATTTCCAAACCAATCTATCTTTGTATAACAAATCAATAAACTTGGTTTCTATCCAAGTTTTGTTCACTTCATTATGTTGTTTACAAATATTAGTAATGGCTTCGTTAGTTGCATTTGTAGAAAGAATGTGAGCCCTTCAAAACCGTAGCCTCGGATGTAAAGACTTGTAAGTATCTGAGCCCAAAATATTTTTTTGCACATATTGTTGGCTGACCTTCAAGTATATAAATTTCAATGTCATCCCTTTCCAAGTATTTCAGATCTTGGATCACCACAACCTTATTCATAGACTCCAAGAAGGGAAGAAGAATTGCTGTTGGCGTGCAAGAACCGATTAACACGATGAGATCCCCCTCCACCATAAGTTTGAGCTTTTGGTGTGATGGAAAATAGTTTGGTATCGAGCTACATGACTTGCCGTCACACCAAAAGCTCGAACTAATGGTGGAGAGGGATCTCATCGTGTTAATCACCGCTACGCCAATACCTTCCCGTAGTTTTTTTGATTGAATCTGAAATAACTGCACGGGTTAGGTGCACAAATTCTTAGGCTTAGTTGCCAAGGACTGAGGGGTATCCATTCCGCCAAATTCACCCGGGGCACGATCCCGGCCTCATCCCTTATTAACAGTATCTCCTGACTTCACTTGCAGCGAGAATTGAACCCTGGTGGGCTCATTAAGAGCCAACATCTTCACCATTGAGTCAAACGTCATTTGATATCAAACGAATTGCTGTCACACAAAAAGCTCAAAATTATGGTGGAGAGGGATCCCATTGTGTTAATCATCTCTTTCTACGCCAACACTCTCCCGCACGATGGAGCCGGGTATACACCCAATCAGACCCAACAACATTATGAGGAAGTGACACCGGGAATTTCTCGGGAGGTCACCCATCCCAGAATTACTGCGGGGTTGGCGTGCTTAATCGCACAGTATCGAGCTACACGACTTGCCATCACACCAAAATCTGGAACTTATGGTGGAGAGGGATCTCATCGTGTTAGTCGATTATGCCAATACCCTCCCACACGATGGAGCCGAGTATACACCCAATCAGGTCCAATGGCATATTAAGAGGAAGTGACATCGAGAATTTCCCGGAGGTCACCCATCCCAGAACTACTCTGGGGCTGGCGTGCTTAACTACCTGGTATCAGAGCTACATGACTTGCCATCACACCAAAAGCTCGAACTAATGGTGGAGAGGGATCTCATCGTGTTAAACAACTGCTACGCCAATACCCTCCCACACGATGGAGCCGGTATACACCTAATCAGGCCCAACAACATTATGAGGCAGTGACACTAGGAATTTCTCGGAGGTCACCCATCCCGTAACTACTCGGGGCCGGCACGCTTAATTGCCTTGGTATCGAGCTACATGACTTTCCGTCACACCAAAGCTCGAACTTATGGGTGGAGAGGGATCTCATCGTGTTCATCACCGCTACGCCAATAATGATAATCTTAGTAGCCGCTATCTTATATAAGCATATAGGTTGTTAACTTACATAAGCCTAGTGGCCGCTATCTTACATAAGCATATAGGTTGTTAACTTACATAAGCCCAGTGGCCACTAATTTACACAAGAGTAGATTCATCTAGGTGAAATAATCCTAGCGGTTGAAAAGTTACACCAGCCTACCGGTAGCAAGTTTCATAAGCCTACCAACCGCTAAGTTACATAAAACTAGGGGCTGCTTTAAGTTACATAACCCCGGTCGCTACAAAGTTACATCAGCCCAGGGGTTAAATTTGATGGCTACTTATGCCTGTCAAGCAATTTTTAGATGATGGAAATTTTACAATGTTGCCCTTTAAAAAATATAAAACATTAGTTATTGAAATTCTTCAAATTTATATTTATTTAATATTTTATGTATATTATATATTGATATAATTTTTATATAAATCTATATAAAAAAAGACCGTGATATTGTAAATATGCAAGTTGTGTGTGATAAATTCAACTACTTTTATGCTTTTCCATTTTGTAAATCGTAAAGAACAACAAAGAGTTAAGAATTACATTAAACAAGTTATTTTGAGGAAATGGATTTGAAAATGTATTTCCATAAGCAATCAATCCTTCGAGAAAATTACATAAGCATTGATCCCTCGCAAGGGTATTAATTATTGTTCTTGAATTTGTGCAAGGTATTGTTGGATAGCTTCATGACCCCAATTCAATATTTTAATTTGAACTCCTTTCCATGTTTTTCTTGGACTCCATGCCCAGATGATGTTTTCTATATCAATATCTGATGTGTCCCTTGATTTTCACCACCATTGCTTTTTCAACAAGCATTCCTTGTACCTTTCTTTTTCTATATTTCCTTTTCTTGTGGGTTCCCACCAGTGTACCCTTATATTTTGAGTGTTTGTGTGAACATCTTGTATTAGTTTTAGTTTTGCCTTGCCCATCCATATAGGTACATTATCATCAACCGGTCTTACTAGTATCATCTTCCCAACATTCACATCCACTACTTGGGTTGAATTCCTCTTAAGGTCTATCACAAATAGGTCCAACATATATATCCTTATTTGAAAGGACATTTTGACAATAGTAGCTATCCATGTTAAGATGTGGTGCACCCACTATCTAATCATACATTGTGTTATCTTGAATTTTTTTTGGCCAAAAACAATCTCTTCTCATCATGTTACAATTGACAAAGGGATTCTCTAGGGCACGTAGAAATTTTTTCCAATATGCAATATTTGGAATGTAGTATGCTTCTCCACCATCTGTTGAACTCTTTTCCCAGTGTGTGATGTATTCATGAATGTCTCTCTGCATGTTGGTCATCTCTTTGAGTTCTTTGAAGGGTGCCAATGGAGGATCCCCTTCAGGAAAAAAAGGTTTCCCATCCACTGTTTTCCAAATCTCAATTGAGTGTGACTAGATAGACTCCAAGATTGATGCTTTGAACTCCATGATGAGATTTTTTTATTTGACATAGAATTTAAAAATCTTTGGTTTTTGATACCCACAATCTTGTGGTTACCATCTAGAAAGTGTGGTTCTATAAAGGCCTTAAATTCGTAGACTTCCTCGATAAGGTATGGAGTGAATGTGTTGGAATCCTCTTGGCATGTTCTGTAAGTGTCCATTATTTGTGGTAAAGAGAATGTATCCAATTTGCACAATGTTGTTGATAATTAGTTGAATGTCCCATCTATGTCTTCATGTGTGTGACCCACTAGAAGGAAACTCACAACATTGTGTTAAAAACCCTTCTAGTTGTCAGCATGGATGTAAATGCAAACAATGTGTAATTTTTGTTGTCACTTGCAGCATTATCTAGTTGTAAGTAGAGAGTTGGTGGTTGTTTTCTAAATGAACTTGAACAATCATGTTTATAATATTAGTTATATGAGCACCCTCATTTTTCTTCTTGTATTCCTTGCACTTGTCATATGCATCATTTTACAATAGTGCATCATGTAATGGGTGTTTTTACATGTCACTACTATATAACAAATCACCATATTGATATGTAAGTGGTTCTTCTAGCTTCCAGATACATAGTGCTAATGATGTTATTGTGAAGTTTTCTCCTCGCTCAACAAAAGGGAGACAAAAGTGCCGAAATATCCCGTTTTGTGCCCATGTGTCAAAGATATCACCAAGGTGATAGGGAGATTAATAGTATTGCTTATTGATTTTACTTTTTGCCCATCCTTGGTATTGCAGTTTTCATATTGTCTATTTTGTCATGCATAATTCTCAAATAGCTATTAGGATTTTGTCATGATTGTACTCTACGTGCATAGTAAGTTGCATGAAAACTTTGAATGTAATCATTGTTCCATTTCTAGCGTTGATCTATTTGTGTCAGTGTTTCGGACATGAGGTCATTACACATTTGTTCTTAAGCTCTGTGCACTCGTCACATTTGGCGAAGAAGTTGTTCTTGGTGATTGAAACATGGGAGAAATGTTCTTGCCATATTTTTCTAATATTTGACTGTGACATTTGAGGAAGGCCCAACAAGTGAAAGGCCCTCATTACACTTTTGTAGTATGTAAGAAAAACTATAACATGTAGGCAATGAAGTCTCATTGTTACTTTAGTACCATCTTGTCCCACTAAACGAGACATGTGTGGGGATATATCATAATTCTTCTCCACCATTTTGGATATCAATGCAATAGTTGCAATAGTGTTTGGCATTTGTTTTTGTTTTCTTGTATTTCCATTTACTTCCCTCCTCTTGCCATTAATCCAAGATTTTTGTATCCGTAATAGGTGATTTTTGCAATTCCATGACATATGTACCATGCATTCTGACATACATCCCTTCCACATAACTTCAATTTATCTATACTATGTTCTAAAGTTTGACCTTGATCACAACTGATAGCATTTGCGGTGAATGTATTAAGTACAAAAATTTTGATGGCAGTTCATTCATATCTAGAGTTAAATTCCAACTGTGATTGAAAGCGCTTAGAGATAGATTAGAGAGACATCCTTCCTTGTAGCAAGGTTTTTCTCAACTTCAAACAAAAATTCTTCTCTTGATTTTTCATCATTTTCCATTTCCTTTGATGTACTAGATGGAGTAGAATTTACCTTTTGGCATTTGCAGGTGTTGTAAGGTCTTTTTATCAAGTTTTCATTACTACTACATATGGAGGATTCATATGAATTTGGGTATACCAGTTGAGGAAATGGATCTTCAAATGCACTCCACATTAATGTCAAACTCTTCTTCGAATTTTTTTAGCCTTACTTACATAATGTAACCATATTGATGGGCTAACTAGCTAGCAGGCTATTGGATGAGAGATCCTTCTGATATGGAGCAACCCTTGTAAAAAGGCATAATTAATTTATCAACATGTACCCCAAATGTATTGCCATCTAATTTTTTAAAGTGCACCATGTATCCTTCACAAACATTTGTAATTGTTGCTTCTACAACAAATTTGTGTTCTTTTGAACAAAAATGTATCAACTTGGCATTAACCCCTTGAAATTCAAATTGAAGTCATTGTTTGATGTGGTGGTTGTTTCTTGAGTCAAAATTTCCATTCACATGAAGTGTAGTTCTTATTTCTAGATAAACTAAGTTTTTGATGGCCATGTAACTTCATTATTGCATTTTAGGCTTGGATAGCAATCATTTCATGTAGTTATAATATTCTCCACAAAAAAACCAAAGTTTGTGGGTCCCAACACCACTCCTAAAATCACATGTTGTTCTTGTACCAGGATATAAACCCTTCAACTATGTCACCTTCTTTCTGAGGACACTTATGTTTTAGCACCACGTAGGTTGTAGCAAATTCATCCATGTCTTTAGGAGTTGTGAAACAATGGCTATCACTGTAGAATTCAAACCCTCATCCTCATTAAATGTATCCTTTGAGTCATTGCTCATGATGTTTTGAATGCCATCACCCCCACATGTGAAACATTTTAAATCACATGCTTAATCATTTGCTTCCTTTCCCATGGGATAAAGTATCCCTTGTTTTCAATTTCTGTCAGGGTTTCACAATCATCAATTGTGTATGGCAGTCTCACTCTTCCATTGAATACAATACTTATTATGACAACGAATAAGCTAGACCCCATGTCTCTACAATGGAGTGTATCTTTGGATGGATAAACTATTCCCTTTGCAACTTTCACACCTTTGGATAATAAATCCACATGTGCTCCTTCTTCAAAAATAGAGTTCATTTTCAATAGTATCCACAAATAAAAAGAGAAAATTAGTACAAAGAACACTTAAATCTTTATTATTAGCGTGGAGAATTGAAATAACAATGAGAAAATAAATATACACATCTTATATAAGCATCTTTAAAACCTCATTTAATCCAAATCTTTAAACATATAACAAATTATTTTACACCCTTTAGATCCTGCTTATTGTGTGTATAATTTTATCCATAAACCACATAGTGTAGGGGAAAGATTAAGATTTTTATAATGCACACATTTTATTTTGTGCATTTAAATTTTTTTGAAAAAGTATTTCTAAGGGATTAAAAATAGGTACTTTTTAGTACAAAGAAAATTAATATTGGCCCTTGCTTTTGAATGAAATCAGCTTTTCGAGGTAGCTAAGGTACGACCTTTTTATTGGCTGCTTTGTACATGTGACTTGATTTTACTCATCTTATTGGCTACCTTTTTCTAAATTCTTAGTATACAAGTTATAAATGTTTACTTCAATTTTTACAACTAGTGGTATTATACAACACATTACCACTCACAGCCATTGGCTTATGCATAGTCATTTTATTCTTTCCCCTATGGCTTTCAACAGTTGTATAACCTAGTGACTGCTGTGACGTAATTATGTTTTTAAAACGCAAAATTCAAATATTGACTAGAATGGGAGGCCAGAAGTTGGCGATTACACTTCAATGTGCGAGTGGGCACAATTCCAAGTTCAAAACTCACACTTGGACATGACAGTGATAGATAATTGTAGAGAGAGAGATTCGTGGCCTCATACATCCACCAAGTTCGATACCTCACATGACGAAGTGTGATCCCTTACACATTGAAGAGCGATTCCTCACATGTCAAAGTGCGATCCCTCGCCTGAAAAAGTACGTGCATTTTAAAGACGAAGTGCAGATTCACACTTGGCCTTATATTTAGGGCCATTAATATTGTGTCAAGTAAATCGTTCATGTATTTAATTCTCTAATTGTATAGTTATTTTTATTTTATGGTATAGAGTTCAAGTTTTAGTCTTTATTTGATTAACGATGGTGGTATATGATTTGATTCAATTATGTGTATTAATTGTTTCTAAGATTTTTATATCCTACGTAATCTTTTAACAATATAAGTTTATTTTTAATAATTTAGAATTTATTTAATTAATGATGGTGGTATATGCTTTGTTTCAATTATGTGTATTTAATTGTATATAATATTGAGTAGAAGTAACACATGCTATGTAATTTTTTTATTAATAATTCTCAATATTAAAGACTTAATTTCAATTAAATTTTGAAATTAAGTCTCAAACAATGTCGAATTGTAGTTTTCATACATTAAAAATTATGTTATAAAAATGTTACCTTAATTTTAGATTGCATGCTGTCGTGTGTATAATTTTATCCATAAACCTCATAGTGTAGGGGAAAGATTAAGTTTTTTTATAATACAATAACAATTACACTTTTTGTAAGGTCAAATGTTACATAATTAATATTGTGCTTCCCTAAACATTAAATGGCCATTAAACCGTGTAATGTAAAATCTGCCACTTGAGAGTATGTTTTTATTTTTTCATATTGCATTTAATATTAAGTGGTACAATATTAAATTTTAATCCACACAAACTCTGCTAACGTCTGTATTTAATGCAATAAAATGGAAAATTGTATACTCATTTTGAAGGCGACCACACCAAAACAAGGAGCACATACACAAATGGGGGAAGAACAAAGTTATAGAAAATTAAAAGAGGTAAAGCATTGTTATTTTATTTTGAAGAATTTTAGTTTATACACCCATTTCACAGTGATTATAAATATTGCATTTGTTAGTAGGTAATTAACCAATTTTCAATGGTTCTCCACATGTTTTGATTCTGTGATTTTACAGAGCGGGACCCTTGTATATTTATTTTTAGAAAATGGAAAATGAAATTAAGTTTAGATAAAAGATGAAGTACGTAAAAATTGCAGACATGGAAATATCACCGTTTTCTTTGTTTTCATGTTTTAAATCACAAGTTTTCAAATCAACTCCAAAAAAGTATACAAACAATATGGTTTTTTCAACACAGCTAAGTAAATGTCGTGTAAAGGATTTCTGCATGCAAAACCTAGATGGTAATAGTGTCTCAATTTTGTAAGAAAATACAAGTGGTGCACAAAAATTGGGTCCTTGCATTCCACATTCACAAATCAATCTAAATTCTCCATATATTGTTGATGATGTTGATGATTCAAAATTAGAAGAAACATTTTCAATAACCCATGCATATGAAAGAGATAGAAATAAAGAGGAGCTGATGAAAGAATACAAAGAAGAGTTTTGGTCAACATCTGATGTGAAAACATTTATTTCAAAATATGAAGAGGTGTATGAACATTTAAACTGTGGATATATCGGCAAGAAACATTGGGATAATATAACATATGATTTGAATGAAGTTTGTGGAAAAACATTCACTAGGAAGCAATGTAAATACAAGATGAACAGTTGAAGAAAACCCTCAAGAAGGAGAAACAATTGGAAAACACAACATTGGCAACATAGTCAACATGGACTTTCTATGAAGATATAGATCACATTACACAAAAAACACACAAGGTTATTGGTTTTAATGGAAAAGAGAGGTTAATACAACCACTTCTACTTATGAAAAAATACATGAGAGGGAAATCAAAATCCCTTCTATCAACATTGAAAATTTGGAAGGAGCAAAGATAGAAACCCCTTTGAATAAAAATGGAATTTAGAGAAAAGATGTGAAGAGAAAATAAACTCTTATGGAGATTTGAAAGAGGTAATAAAAATAGCATGCATCTATTGTGTCAGACATTGAAAGAAATTGAGCAGGGAAGGCTTCAACATGAGCGTGAAAGAATGGAACAAGAGAGAAAGCTAATGGAGAAAATATTAGATGTACAACTTCAAGTCACAAGTCTTTTTACCTAGGTAAATTATAGTTTTTAACCTAAGTAATATAGTATTGCATCATTCATTCCATCTTAAAAGAAAAAAAGATCATGCATTGGAGTTAGCTAATACTTCTCTATTTTGCATTCTTCCTTTTTATTTCGAACAATGTCAATGATCAACATCATGGGCGCCACCAAGATCATTGACACACACATCTGAAGATATTGTTTGTGTAACAAAATAATTTAAAAATGATGTTGGTAAACATGTATATTTTTGTTGAGGACAATATGATAATTCAATATGTGAGACATCAATTGAACCACATATCACTGGTAGTATAGTCAAAGTATGGAATACTTATATACTCTTTATGCAATTTATAGATGATAATATTGCCAATGAGCATGGTTTTATTTTGTTGATAATGTTGATAATTTTGAATTAATGGTGGCACATGCAACACTCTTTATTTTTGGCCATTCACTTTTCTTTCTTTTCACTTTAGTTTGATTGATTTTTTGGTCTGGTGTGAGTATGGTCTTTTTGGGGTTCCCTTTTATCGCTTTGCGCAGAGGAGATAAGGGAAATGGCCTTTACTTCAGCCATCTCCCACATGTGGCTTCAAGAAGTGTTCCGCTATGGTTTTGTGCTCGAGGATGAGGCTATAGAGCATGTGTTGGGTGATTCTTACATGCAGAATACTAGCAGGGCCAGAGTCAACTCAGAAATCATAGCGGCTTTTGTTTCCAATTGCCTTTTACTCCATTTGGTCAAGATGGATGTTGTGGAAGTCATGGAATTATTCATTTACCTTGTTTATCACATCGTTTATGAGCTAAATTAGACCAGTGTAGCATCCCTAACCCTCTAATTTGGGTGGAGGAGGTGGATGAATAGGCAATTGGCTCAAGGTGTGGGGTTGATTGGCTCGGTCAGTAGTATAGGGAGTAGATCCTACATGCTGAGGTTGTTCATGCTCTATTCTGGCATGGCGGTCTAGAACCTAGTATACTTTTGCCACCTTTGGATCTCTTTGATGGTCATTTTCCTAAAGACTCAACCATTGCCCACCTTAATGAGTTTTGGGAAAATGTCATGGAATCTTTTCTTCTTCTTTTGGGTAAGGCCAAACTTTGAATCGGTGGTGTTTTCGGTGGTGGTGGTTAAGGTGTGGAGGGATGCGGGGATGTTATGTCGGACACGAAATTTGGAGCTACGAGTGGGGGAGCACGTGTGTCTCCATTTCCAGGGGTGGTGGTTCTTTCGGATGAGGAGTAATTCTTCTTCCTTGTTGGTTTTTTTGGTGTTGTGGTCTTGTGCTCTCAGTGTCTTGTTGTTCCTTTTTCACTGGTGTTTCATTCTTCTCCATTCGGGCCATTTTGTGGGGCCTTTTGTTGTTGGTTTTTTTGGTTTTGGTTTGGTATGTGTTTTTAATGGTGGGGTCCCCTAACCCTCTAGTTCATAGCTCCGGTTAAAAGTGTTTAAAAATAAATAAAAATTGTGAGTGCCATTAAACCGAACAATGTAAAGTTTGTGCGATATTCGAAATATGATAATTCAATATGTGAGACATCAATTGAACCACATATCATTTGTAGCATAGTCAAAGTATGGAATACTTATATACTCACTATGTAATTTAAAGATGATAAAATTGACATTGAGCATGTTGTTCTTTTGATGATATTGTTGTTAATATTGATAATTTTTGTGTGTGGCATATATGGTTAATATAGTGGTTCCCCTAAAATTAATTGTCCATTAACCGAACAAAGTAAATTTCATGTGATATTCAAAATATGTGCGCCATTTGATAGCCATTAAATATAAAGAAAATTAACGGCAATCACGTGTCTTTTGTAATTCATGCGCCGAAGAAAGTGGTGGTTGGAAGTGTCTATTCCATATAATTATAGATTGTCATTCATTAGTATATTTCAAGGACACTTAAATTTGTGAAGCTTCATGCGAGAACATTGGCATAAGGGCAAAACTCCGTAAGCATAATAATTCATTAGAAAATCGATCATGGTTCGATTGCCAAAATTTTGAGCATAGTTTGTTTTCGTGAAGGCATCAAAAATTGGTATGCATTCTCACCTTTTCTCCTTCCAAATTTTGAAATTCTATGTATGTAGAATATTATGTAGCCTTTTCAATGAAACCCTATTTTCTCTACTTTCAGTAGTCAAATATGTCTATTCTTTAACACTCTTTGAAAAACACTTCTCAATTGATAGGGTTTGACATCGTTTTTTCATTCTTTTTTCTGATCCCTAAATGATTTGCTAAATATGTGTGATACCTGAGATGGACATCAATGATTACTGGAAGTGAACAAAATGGGTGTTGCTTTGAAAAGGCTGAGGAAAATAGATTTTGTTCACTTAGGGTTGTTAATCATTTAGGGCTTTTGGACCGTTAGCGACCTGGTTTCTATAGACATTTCATTTTAAATTAAATTGTAGTAATGAAATAATGATAATAACTTCCAATAGATGAAATAGTAATAGTAACACAAATAATTATTTGCTTGTTTTGCAGTAATTGTTTGATTACATAAGGAAATTGTTGGAAATAAAAAAATTAAAACATATATGTGACTGCTAAAGCAAAAATGCAAAGAGTTTCATCTGTGTAGGTTCCTCTTTGAAAATGAGTGAATTGGGGAATTATAAAACCTATTATTTGATAAGTTAGGCTAAACAATATTCTGAATAATGTTTCACTTAATTGATAGTTTTGGAAAGACATATACAACATTTAGAGATTAAAATTATAGGCTCTGAGTTGTTTTAGTTAAATTAGCTAATGATATATCAATAGTAAAAATTATAAGATGTCATGGCTTTTCTTTCTTAATGTGACAATAAGCATATGGAAATAGGGAGATGTGATATCATGAAAAATTATGAGGTTTAATAAAAATGGAGATTATGCAGAGGGTTCAGAGTTTGTATTTTCATATTAACACTACAAAGAGCGTGTTCATTATATTTATTAGAATTATACCATGGCCTTTGAGACTCCATTTATTAAATAATTATAGATCACCATATTATCCAGGAGGATGTTATTGACCACTAAGATTTATATAGTTTCTTGTTAATGCATTAGTAGTTTTCTTGTTAATGATGTCTAATGACCGCTAAACTATAGGTATATCCTTGGGGCTGATCGTAGTAACAAGAAGGATAAGAAGCATGTATTTATTTTTTGATGGTTCATATACATACATCTTTAAACTCCAAAAAAAATATTGTAGCTGACCTTAGCAACCGCTAGGATAA
The DNA here is from genome assembly GCA_018340775.1 of Taxus wallichiana var. yunnanensis. Taxonomy (NCBI): domain Eukaryota; kingdom Viridiplantae; phylum Streptophyta; class Pinopsida; order Cupressales; family Taxaceae; genus Taxus; species Taxus wallichiana. Next base: position 145,142,825 of record CM031236.1, read on the forward strand.
GAAATACTTATTTTTGTACCCCTCAATAGTGATCGGATTTGCGTTTTTTTCATTGCAATAACTTTTGTTCTTTGAAATAATCCTAGATACGCAAAAGTTTTTAATAGGTTGTTGTGGCTGAACATAACAACCGCTAAGATCAATGCTATGTATATCTTGACCCCCCATAAGTTCAAAGAATGTAGAATTTTTCTCATTCTAATAATAGTTGTCCTGTGAATAAAATCCTAGACATGGCCAATCTCTAAATATTTCGTTGTTGATCAACTTAACGACCATTAGGATCTGAACTACGTAAGACTTGAAGCCTCAAGAGTTCTTGTATTGATATAACTTTCTCATTGCATTAATATTTTTACTAGAGTGACGCCTAGCGAATGCCATGGTTAAAAAAATGTATATCTTGACCCCTCAGTGGTGCTTGTATAGCAGTGCTTTAGTCATTCCATTAATAGTATGTTTGTGAATGATGTCTAGTAATGAGACATATTCATGATCCTGTAATGAACTAATCAGACATAAGTAAATTTTGATCCCTTACGAATACATGTATTACAACAATTTTCTCAAGTCAATGATAGATGTCCATTGAATGGTGTTTAGCTAACACTAAGTTCAAAATATTTTTTCGAGGTGGATATTATTGACCATTAAGATTTATATATTTTCTTGTTAATGCATTAGTAGTTTTCCGTTAATGATTCCTAATGAACCGTTAAGCTATAGGTATATCATTGCGGATGATCGTAGTAACTACGATAAGAAGTACGTATTTATTTGTTAATGATTCTTATAAACCGTTAAGCTCTAAAAAATATGTTGTGGCTAACCCTAGCGATCACTAGGATAAAAATAATTGTGTTTGTACCCCTCAGTAGTGCAAGGATTGGCATTCTATTACTCATTGCAATAATAGTTGGGCTTTGAAATAAGCCTAGATACGACGAAATCTCTAAATAATTCATTGTGTCGAACATAGTGACCGCTAAGATCAACACTACATATATCTTGACACCCCACCAGTTCAAAGATTGGAGAAAATTTTCTCATTCTAATAATAGTTTTCTAGTGGATAATACATAGATACGGCCAATCTCTAAATATTTTGTTATGGCTAAATGTAGTCATCACTAGGATTTGAACTACGTAAGTCTGAAGGCTCAAGATTGATTCTATTGATAAACTTAGATCTACGCAATGTGGATGGTTGTCATACAATGGATAATCCTTCCAAAATATGTTGCGTGTGAATTGTCAAGAACAATTTTGCATAGTTTCGAACTTAGTGATCCACAATTGAATAGATAGTGATTATAATGGAAAATGTTAATGATAGGATCCCAGCGGCCTGCTAAGCTAGACTAGTAATGGAGCTTAGTGGTCGCTAAGCATTTTCTTTGATACGAAGAGAAATTCTTGATCCCTCTCGATGGAAAGTAGTGTAACAATTGGCTCCACTAGGTAACGTGCGGCTAACTTGATACAATTATAGTCATTGATAATTACAATCATTCTAAAGTTATACAACTAGTGATTGCTATGACAAGAGGTAATGAAAGTATCTCTCTTTTTAAATTAAGAACCAGAAAATCCTAGTGGTATTTAAGTCATTCCTTTCAATTAGTAATGGAGTTTTATGGCTGTGAATCATTTTCTTTGATACGAACGGATGTGAATTATGGCATACTCCAATGCTTGATTTCAAATAAAACTAGTTAGGTATTTAGGGGTCCTACGTTATTCTTTGCAAAATGTGTTATGGGACAACTAAACATTTTTTTGTTTAACAAATTTTACTTAGCGACCATTGGACCCATTATTGTGTTTTGTTTCTCGCATGCTCTTTTCAAAATTCAAAAATTAAATTTTAATGGCCTTTATGCTAGTCCATTCAATTGGTGTTAATTACCAATAAGTAATGTTAAAACTGTCCATTCATATGTCGACTTAAATCCTCTCTCTCACTAACATCTATGTTTTCAAACTTTCCTTTCATGATATCTACATAATGTGGATGGTTGTTAGACAATGGATAATCCTTCCAAAATATGTTGTGTGTTAATTGTCATGAACAATTTTACATAGTTTCTAAACTTAGCAATCGCTAGGATCTTAACTACGTAAGTCTTGAAGCCTCAAGAGTGTTTGTATTGACAGACTTAGATCTTTGCATTAATATTTTTACTACCATGATGCCTAGCGAACACCACTACTAAAACTACGTATATCTTGAACCCTCAGTGGTGCATGTATAGCCGCACTTTTCTCATTACATTAATAATAAGTATGTGAATAATGCCTAGAACCGCCAAGATCTAAATATTTAGTAATTGCTTTGACTCTCAACCAACCGCTAAGATCAACACTTCTTTCATTTATTTGGAAATTATTTTCTAAGATTACCTAATATTTGTTATAAGGGACATATGAATGTTGTCATAAAATCAATTACATCATTTGTCTCATAATTTTTTTCTGTTAATGATGTATGCACGGCATTCGTGGCCCTTAAATTTTTCAACATGGCGAGAGAGCGGGAAATGGTGATGGTAGATACTTATTTATATTCCAACAACAATGAAAAAAAATAATAAGAGATATCATGTTCGATCCAACAACCTTAGATGACGAATTTCAGCATTACTCAGCTCTATATTCCACAGTTCAAAATGAAATTTTTGATGTTGATGTCGTAGACATAATGGGTATACCAAAAGAGCAAGCACTACGGTTCCAATATGTAAGGATGATAAAAAGATCTGGTCTCCATTTAATTGCTTTGCTAAACCAGAGGTGCTTCCATTTCCAGATTTTTTCACTTCCTATCTATTTCATGCCAAGTCCAAGGATTTGTCATTATTTTCTAAATCAGGGAAAAAGAGAATAGGTTTTTTTTTGTTGGGAATGGAATCAAAATTTCTTATAACCTTCCAGAGCCAGACTATTTGTACAACTCAGACACAATCGAGTCTTGGATGGCCAAAAGGAGAGTAAGATATGTTTTGTAGAGTTTGGCATTTGACCCAATGGATAATATGGATGATTCTAAGTTGTCTGAAATCCTTATTAAAAGGTTTAGACCAAGAGTTTGCATTGGTATGGAACTCATGAATAGGTCATATGGAAAATTTTCAATCTCTAAGGTGGATGTTTCCTATATCCTGTTACTTTATTTTATTATTGATGAAGATAAGATTACCTCCTTAGGTCAGGTGCTTTGTTCCAATTTAATGACACAAAGAAATAATTTCATCGACCATGGGAAACCATTTTACATGGCTTCCTATCTTCTCGATGTTGTCATTGGTGTTCTCAAATGTCCGGATTTCTGTCAAATTTGGTCTCCTTCGAGCCCTTTGAGGGTAAATGAGAAATATTCAAACTTGTATGCCCATTGTTTCATATCACATATTCAAGATATATGCACTTATTTTTATCCTTATCTCTACCAACAATTACATGAAACAATGCCACCAAGAATATTTGATGTCATCCTCACTTCCATAAGGAATATGGGAGTCGTATTCTTCTATCCAGAATATACAATTATCATGATCGAGGGGCTCCTTACACCTCCTTTTCAATTTCCATATTATGTTCTAGAAAAATTGGCAATACAAGAGGTTACATATTAGATTTGCAACGGTATTGCTTCAAAGTGTAAGGAGAAGAAGCTTAAAACACATCCCTCCTTCCCATTCTTTTTGGGATGTAGAATGTTTAATAGGTGACTTGATTTGAAGGTTGCCTCGTCCCATAGAAATACATTTCATCTTCTCAAACACCCTTTAAGGTAATATGACATATGGAATATGGTTTCCCAGAACCTTAATTACCTTAAAGGATAGTTAAATATACTGTATGCTCATGTGCATGATGATAATGACTAGGTATGGATCACCCAAATAGAAGATAGCCTTTTTCAGTAGAATATGAAGGATTCAAGGGTGGTTCCACCTTTGAGAGAAATTATTAAAAAGGAGACTACGAAGAGAAAGCAAGATTTGTATTTAGAACTTCATAAAAACATGTGCTCCTTATCTCTACCAAATGAATCTAGATCTAAGTTTCAAGAAGTCTTTTCTGAACCAAATAAAGCTCCAACCAGTGAAGCCCCTTTGTAACCCTCTCAATCTTCTCCCTCCACTTCACAATAAGAGAGAAACAATTGGGCAGAGCAATTCCTAATTTCCTACAAAGAACATCCAGATTGGAAGGCACAAGAATATCCCTTAATGAGCATTAAATTCAATCCAAGGATGAGAACCTTGAAAAGGGTAACCAAAAGAAGGTGTCAACACAACAAGCCATTGTTTGGCATGAAACTTCAGAATACCTCTTCAATCTTACAAAGAAAAGGAAAGCCAAAGGATCCCAAGTGGTACAATATCAGGAAGATCTGGAATCCTTTATAAGGACCACAACAGAAGCAACCGTAGAAGTAGTGAGGGGAGTATGTGTTAGAAATATAGAGCTTGAAACTTAGTTAAAGGCCACAGTTCCTTCCAACACAGTTTCTGATTTAGAAGACACATTGTATGGCTTGTAAAATAATATAAATAACTACATTCGTGCAAATAAGTAGGTAGAAGAGGGCTTGGAAAAAAGAAAAACTCATTACATGAGTGGCATCGTTCAAAAACATTATCACATATGGGGCAAGTCATTGAAAAAGGAATTTTTAAAGACCCTACAATTATGACCATGGACGATATTGGTATATGCTATACATATGCTAATTATACAAAGAAAAGACTAAGGGAATGGAATGAACAGGAAAGAAAAATTTCTTTGCAATTTGATGACATTATTTCTAGAGGAAATCATGTTTTCATAGAAGCTTTAGTCATGGAAATATTTAAAGGAAACCATGCATTGGTTTCTGATGAAGAGTTTGCGACATCCCTTCAATAATTCATGGTTAATTTTCAAAGGAGAATAGCTGAGGTGAACGAAGGAGAAACTTCGCATGTCATTGAGATTGTTTCCAAAACAAGGGAAAAATATAAAAATAGAGACTCTAAAGGAAATTGCCAAAAAATCATGTGGTAGTCAAAAGGATTTGCTTGACAAGTCTGCTGTGCTATATAGAAGCACGATTCTGGATATGGATAAGATAAAAAGAGATTCTTATATTTGTAAAAATTCTTTTGAGGAGGCACAATAGCAAGATGATAAAACAGGTCTTGAATGAGGGAAACAAACCCAAGAATCAATTGTACCCATGGGCTCGGTTCAACAACATCCCATAGTTAAGGAAGCAACCATGCCCACGGTCTCAAATCAACAACACCCCGTAGTTAAGGAAGAACCACAGTGAATCATAAATTGTAGTATGTGAGATAGGTGAGAAAGCACTTGTGATATGTATGACATGTTAATAGATGAATATTTATAATTGATACAATGATTGTGTATATATTCCAAATGTTATACTTATCTAAACATGCATTTGTTGTTTTGATAAATGTTCAAGACAAATGCTCCAAATATGTCATTGTGGCATAAACTACAAATAATATGGTGTTGTAATACCTAGCGCACAATAGACTCGAAATATCTTTCTCTATTTTGTTAAATCCTGATGGCTGTTATGTTCCAACTATTATGATGTGGTAGTATCTTAATAGCCTAAGAGTTCATAATATCCTAGATGACAACATATCTTCAAATAATATGTTACAAAATAAGCTTGCAGACACCAAGCTTAAAATTTCACTCTGTTTTGTTAAATGTTTGAGACATCTAAGAATGAAATATTCTATTGTGGAAGCACCTAGATGTCGTGTAGCTCAAAACTCTAGCCACCTAGAATCTTAATGTAATGTGTTTAATCCTTTTGACCGTTATGCTTTGAATACTAATGAATGTTAAGCATAACTTTTTACATTGAGGAAGTATGTAGAGGCCACTAATTTCATACTACCTTAATTAAATGAGTGAAATCCTAGTGATCGCTAAGATCCAAATAATATTTTTCCACAATACCTAGTGGACTCTAATTTTAAAATATCTTACTATATTTTGTTAAATCCTAGCCACCGTTATGTTCAAAATATTATGATGTGGAAGTGTCTTAGCGGTGTATCACTTCATGATATCCATTGTTGGGAACCGAATGCTAAGCTCGAAATTTTTTTCGATCCATAACCTATCGGTCACTAACCTTGCAATATCCTACCTATTTTTAGTTGAATCCTAGTGACAACATATCTTCAAATACTATGTTGCAACATAAGATAGTGCACGCTAAGATAAAAACATGTAGCTAAAAATTTGTTAATTTAATTTGTTAAAGCATACCACCGAAAAATTGCAAACATTATGAGTACGCATATTCTAGTGGACACTAGCCTCCTGGAATATTATGTGTTAAATCCTAATGAACGCTAAGCCTAAATTATTACATCGTTGTAAAGGCTAGTGGTCGCTAAGCTCAAATCAATTTCATTTAAAATGGTAAATCCTGTAGAAAGCTTTTTTAAATATTATGTTGTTGTAGTATGCGAGAGGCCGCTAATTTCATACTACCTTAATTTAATTTGTGAAATACTAGCAACCGCTAAGGTACAAATAATATGTTGCGGCAATACCTAGCAGACGCTAGACATCCAATATCTTTCTTTATTTTGAGAATTCCTAGTAGTTTCTACGCTCCAAATAATATGTTGTTTTAATATCTTAGTGGCATATAACTTCATGATATCTGTTGTTGAGTACCAATATCTAAGCTCGAAAAATGTTTTCGATGCATAACCCAACGACCGCTAAGCTTGCAATATCATACATGTTTTTAGTTGAATCCTAGTGACATAATATCTTCAAATAATATGTTACAACATAGGATTGTGGATGTTAAGCTAAAAATTTCATACTTCGTCTTGTTAAATGCTCGAGACATCCAAGCTCGAAATATTCTATTCTAGAAGCAATTAGATGCAATGTAGCTCAAAACTTGTTAATTTGATTTGTTAAAACATATCGCTAACAACTTGCAGACATTATGAGTACACATATTCTAGTGGATGCTAGCCTCCTGGAATCTTATGTTAATGTGTTAAATTCTTACGACCTTTATGACCCAAATCTTATGTGTTAAATCTTAACGAACGCAAAGCTTAAATTGTTACATCATTGTAAAGGCTAGCGGTCACTCATCTCAAATCAATTTCATTTAAAATGGTAAATCTTGTAGAAATTTTTTTTTAATACTATGTTGTTGTAGTACACAAAGGCCGCTAATTTTAAACTACCTTAATTTAATTTGTGAAATACTAGCACCGCTAAGGTATAAATAATATGTTCCAACAATACCTAGCGGATGCTAGACTCGCAATACCTTTCTTTATTTTGATAAATCCTAGTGACCACTATGTTCCAAATAATATGTTACGGTAGTGTCTTAGTAGCGTATAACTTCATGATATTTGTTCTTGAATACCGATCTCTAAGCTCATAAAATATTTTCGAGGCATAACCCAGTGGTCGCTAAGCTTGCAATATCTGACATGTTTTTACATGAATCCTAGTGATAGAATATCTTCAAATAATATGTTGCAACATAAGATAGCAGACATCAAGCTAAAAATTACATACTTCTTGTTAAATGATCAAGACATCCAAGCTCGAAATATTCTATTCTAGAAGCAACTAGATGCCATGTAGCTAAATTTTTTTTTAATATGATTTGTTAAAGCATACCACCGACAACTCACGTAGACATTATGATTACACATATTATAGTGGATGCTAGCCTCATAGAATCTTATGTTAATGTGTTAAATTCTTGCGACCTCTATGACCCAAATCTTATGTGTTAAATCCTAATAAACGCAAAGCTTAAATTGTTACATCATTGTAAAGGCTAAGCGGCCATCAGCTCAAATCAATTTCATTTAAAATGGTAAATCCTGTAGAAATATTTTTAAAAATATTATGTTGTTGTAGTATGCAGAGAGGCCACTAATTTCATACTACCTTAATTTAATTTGTGAAATACTAGTGACTGCTAAGGTACAAATAATATGTTGCGGCAATACCTAGTGGACGCTAGACTCGTAATACCTTTCTTTATTTTGATAAATCCTAGTGACCGCTACATTCCAAATAATATGTTGTGGTAGTGTCTTGTCGAGTGTATAACTTCATGATATCCATTCTTGAGTACCGATCTCTAAGCTCAGAAAAAATTTCGAGGTATAACCCAATGACCGCTAGGCTTGCAATATCTAACATATTTTTAATTGAATCCTAGCGACAAAATATCTTCAAATAATATGTTGCAATATAAGATAGCCAACATCAAGCTAAAAATTTAATACTTCATCTTGTTAAATTCTCGAGACATCCAAGCTCGAAATATTCTATTCTAGAAGAAACTAGATGCCATGTAGCTCAAAAATTGTTAATTTGATTTGTTAAAGCATATTGCTAACAAATTGCAGACATTATGAGTACATATATTCTAGCAGATGGTATCCTTCTAGAATCTTATGTTCATGTGTTAAATTCTTACGACCTCTATGACCCAAATCTTATGTGTTAAGTAATCGTTGTGTAATTATTTATCTTATCAAAACTATGAAAAATATCACTTACTCTCAGGGGTATATATGGATTCCAATTTAAAAATATATATCTTGTGCGAGATAAATATGTAGTGCAATAATTATGGCTGCCATGTAAAGTCCACCCAAAATGATACAATTATAATGACAAGTGATAATGATAGGAGCCTAGCAGCCGCTAAGCTAGACCATTGTTTGTTATAATATAGCTATTCACAAATTATAAATCTGTTGAGCCTAGCGATCACTACGTTATTCCTTTCAACTAGTAATCGAGCTTAGCGGTCGCTAGACCTTTTCTTTGATATGAACCAAAATTCATGATCCCTCTCGATGGAACGTAGTGCAAAAATTGGCTCCACCAGGTAACATGCAGCCGATTTGAAACAATTATAATCATTAAAAATTATAATCATTCTAAAGATGTAAAGATAGTGATTACTACGACAAGAGGTAATGAAAGGATCCTAGCGGCCTCTAAGCTATATCATGAGTTGTTAATCAATAGCTGAAATGGAAATTGAGAAATTATTAAGCCTAGTGGCCGCTAGGATTTTTCCTTGATACAAACGAATATGGATTATAATTTACAAAGATATATCTTAGGAGAAATAAATAAGTCTTGAATCCTCTCAAAATTAAATTGTTGAGCCTAAGCATCCACTACATTATTCCTTTCAATGAGTAATGAAGGTTGATGGTCGCTAAGCATTTTCTTTGATAAGAATATAAATCCTTGATCCCTCTCAATGAAAATCATTGCAAGAATTGGCTTCACAAGGTAATGCACGAACAATTTAATCATTTACAATTATAATCGATCTAAAGTTGTATATATAGTGATTACTATGACAAGAGGCAATGATATGGTCGTAGCGGTCACTAATCCATTCCATGATTTTTATTCAATGACTATTTTGAAATTAATAAATTCTTGAGCGTAGCGGTTGATACCCTTTTACTCGATACTAACGAATATGGATTACAATTTTCAAAGATATATCTTAGGAGAAATAAATAATACTAGATGCCTCTCGACAAAATGTAGTGTAGTAATTGGGTCCGCCATGTGAAGTCTACCCAATATGTGACACTTACAATCAATGAAAACATTAACCATCCAAATTTGAATAGATAGTGATTACAATGGAAAATGGTAATGATAGGAGCCTAGCGGCCACTAAGCTTGACCATTGTTTGTTATTATATATATTCTCAAATTTAGAAATTTTTGCACCTATCAGCCATAATGTTATTCCTTTGATATGAAGATAAAGTCTTGATCCCTCTTGATGGAAATTAGTGCAAATTGGCTCCACCTAGTAACGTGCGTGGCTAATTTGATACAATTATAGTCATTGACAATAAAAATATTCTAAAGTTGTACTTCTAGTGATTTCTACGACTAGAGGTAATGAAAGTATCGTAGCGGTCGCTAAGCTAGACCATGATTTTTTATTCAATAGTTATTTTGAAATTAAGAAATTATAGCGGTCACTAGGATTTTTCTTTGATACGAATGAATATGGATTATAATTTACAGAGATATATTTTAGGTGAAATACATAATTCTTTATCCATCTTGTTGAAATGTAGTGTTGCAATTGGGTCCGACATGCGAAGTCCAGCCAATACGATATAATTACTATCATTGAAAAATAATATCGGTCCACAATTGAACATATAGTGCTTACAATGACAATTGGTAATCAGAGGAGCTTAGTGGCCACTAAGCTTGACCATTGTTTGTTATCATATAGCTATTTTCAAATAAATACATTCTTGAGCCTAGTGGCCGCTACGTTATTCTTTTCTACTAGTTATGGAGATTGAATCTTAATGGCCTTTAAGCTAGTCCATTCAATTGGTGTAAATTACCAACAAGTAATATTAAAAATTGTCCATTCATATGTCAACTTAAATCCTCTCTCTCACTAACATCTATGTTTTCAAACATTTCCTTTCATCCAATATATGCAAAGTGAATGCCTCGTCACCTTCCAAAATATGTTGTGTTAATTGTCAAGAAAATTTTTGTATAGTTTCTGGTAATAATGTTGAGATCCAAAAAATATGATTTACAGTAACTAGTTGAAGGTTAGATGTCATGTTTGGTCGAATCCTAACAGTAGCTAATGTTTACTTTTATTGCTCACCAATGATAAAAATAAATTTTTATAGAGATTGGTGATCACAAAGTCTGATAATTGCATTCATTAACATATGGTGAGAACAAAAATTAATCCATATGAGAAGTAATTTTTAATATATTCTACTCCAATTGCAGATACAATGTCTTCCATTGGTCATAATCCATTCTTAGAAATTCCATTCATTAAAGGTGTTGAGAGCTAGAAGAAAAGAGATGACGACTAGTTTGTTGAAGTCCATGGCCCTGACAACTACTACAATGACATGTGGTTGTTTTTTTATAGATGATGGACATGAGGAAATCGAAATGATTATATCCTCTGTAGTCATTGATTCGAGTACAATACGTGTTCAGGTCGAACACATTGACTATGAAAATAATAAGTGTCTTATTGTGGATATGGAGTTGGATGTTTCTTTATTTAGGAAACGGAAATGCAAGCCTCAGAAGACAAAAGACAATGTCCTGTTCAATACATGGATGGGATTTGGGGTTGTTAGTAGATAAAGACAAAATTGGTTATTCAAATGTAGAAGAAATTCACAATGACATGCTTGCAATACTTAGAAAATTGTATAGAGGTGATAAAACCTCTTTTGTTTGTCATTTTTGAATAGAAAAGGTTCGCTTTCACCACCTAAACATGCCAAGTTGTTTACTATGCTTTGAGGAGAACATATTTGGCTAAATTGGAGCTCAATCCGTCTAGATCAAAGTTCCATGGGTTTAAAAATAATACTAAATCAGCTGAATTTTTGAAGAAAGCAACCACTATATTCACGAAAACAGAACCTTCAACTAAGCAGTAGTTTGATTATTTTTGTTCAATGGTGAATTATTTTTAATTGATGTTTCCAAGTGCCATGTATTACCTCCAGAGTATCAGTATCATCATGTTGATGACAAGAATGTTGACCTTCTTGTGCACTGCATGTTGATAAATGTTATTCCTATACAAAGGGACACAATTGTATGATTTGCTGTCACACCAAAAGCTCAAACTGATGGTGGAGAGGGATCTCATCGTGTTAATCAGCTGCTATGCCAACACACCCCCGCATGATGAAGTTGGATGCAACCACGTGAGCTCTGGGCCCACCACGTATACACCCAATTAGGCCCAATGGCATTAGGAGGTAGTGACACCGGGAATTTCTGGGAGGTCACCCATCCCAACACTACTCTAGGGCTGGCGCACTTAACTGCCTGGCTCTGATACCATGTACGATTTGCTGTCACACCAAAAGCTTGAACTGATGGTGGAGAGGGATCTCATCGTGTTAATCAGCTACTACGCCAACAATCATGCTATTATGTAATTTAGAGGCCCACAAGGCTTATGTAACTTAGTGGTCACAAGGAAAATATAACTTAGTGGCCGCAAGGTAGATGTAGCTTTGACCTGCTAGGATGATTTCACCTAGCATGCAATTTCATCACGTAAGTTAGCAACCATTAGGCTTATTGAAGATAATGGCTGCAAGGATTATGTCAGATATCAGCCACTTAACTTATGTGGGGGATTCAAATAATAAAAAACTAGAAATCCTAAAATAGTGAAACTAAAATCTAAAAACGAGATTTATAAATTGGATTATAATAGTGGTTATAATAAATTGGATAGGATTTAGTCCATGTAAACCTATTCCCGAAATCTATTCCCTATTCCCGCTATTCCAATTGTGAATTCTCACACTTTGTCTTGAAAATTCTTGTACTTTGTCATGTGAGGTATTTCACGTCCATGTGTGAGGGATCACACTTTGATGTGCGATCCATCACACTTCAAAGCATGTCGTGACCGCACTTTGACAAGAGAGGGATCACACTTCATCTTGAGAGGGATCACACTTCATTGTGTGATTGATCATACTTTGTCTTGCAATGAATCACACTTGGTAGATGTATGAGGCCACGAATCTCTCGCACTACAATGAGCTATCATTATCACATCCAAGTGTGAGTTTTCAAACTTGAAATTGCACTTGCTCACACATTGAAGTGTGATCACCAACTTGCACCTCCCATTGGAGTCAATATTTGAATTTTAGCGTGTAAGAAAAAAACTACGTCACAACGCAGCCACTAGGCTATACAACTTTTGAAAGCCATAGGGGAAAGAAGCCAATGACTGTGCATAAGCCAATGATTGTGAGTGGTAATGTGTAGTATAGTACCACTAGTTGTAAAAATCGAAGTCAACATTTATAAATTTTATACTAAAAATTTAGAAAAAAGGTAGCCAATAACATAAGTAAAATCAAGTCACATGTACAAATCAGCCAATAAAAAGATGTAACTTTGACCCCGCTAGGTTGATTTCACCTAGATGTGCTTTCATCATGTAAGTTAGCAACCGCTAGGCTTATTAAAGATAATGGCCACAAGGCTTATGTAAGATAGTGGCTGCTTGGCTTATGTAAGATAGCAGCCAGCTTGGCTTATGTAAGATAGTGTCCGCTTGGCTTATGTGGGGACTCAAATAATAACAAAATAGAAATCCTAAAATATTGAAACTAAAATCCAAATATCGATTTATAAATTGGATTACAATAATGTTGAACTTGGAATCTAATAATCGAGCTATTGGAATCCAAAGAATAGTGATATTAGAATCCAATAATAGCAATATTGGAATACAATAATAGTGAAATCGAGCTAGAATAATTCCAATATTGGAATCCAATATTTTTTTAATTATTGGCAAATAGTTTTTTGAAAGGGACTATACCCTTGTTTACAAAAGAAGGCCTAGAAGCCAGAATAAGCAAGAGAACCAGAGAGAAAAGGATCAGAATCCAAATGTTACAATGAAGTTCAAAGTAGCCAAAAAACAGCTACCAAGACGAAACAAAACAACAAAATTACTGCAAAAAGCAGTAAAGGGCCCGCAAAAAAACAACAAAAAAACATACAAGGACAGCAGAAGCATCTACAACTACATACAAGGACATACAATATTGCTACTATTGGATTCCAATAATAGTAATAATGGAATCCAATATGACAAAAATGGATTCCAATATACGTAAAAACGGAGATAAATTTCTTCCAATATTTGAAATACTTTGGAGTCTCAATTCATTGGAATATGTCCCAATTTAGTGAAATAAGTGTCACCACATTTTTCTTAAAAACAACAAAACCTAAACTTCATCTAAAAAATTGGCACGCATATGCTTAAAATTTGACAATGTGATAAGAATAAGAAATGTAGCATGCTCTTAATCTAGTTTCTATAACATTATTTTTTAAAATGGTGGAGATTAAGAAGGTCAAATGTAGTGAGCACACAAAGTATGTCTATTTTTTGTCAAAAAGATAAAAACCTATTGTGTGTGCCCCCACATTTTTTGAGTTCTATAAATTAGTTTTCAATTTCCATAAGTAGAAAGTTAACTAAGACCATGTATGAAGTCCCACTAATTTTTCATAATTTTTGGATTAATATAACTTTTTACTAATTTTCAAAGTGCACACATCCCGAAAATGAAATATTTGTGTGTACACCCCCGTAACTCTGAGAAAAATAATCGATTTTTCATTTTTTTAATGTGTATAGATTGAAGTTTAGACGAAGCCCTTTTTTTTTGAAATTTGGATGACAAAATCATAAATTGTGTGCAAAAATATATGCATACGTTTTGGAAATAAAAGAAGGCACTAGTAAAAGAAGTGAAGGATGGAAGCCTTAAACTAATCAAATTTTAGAAAGAAGTATATTGTCACAAAGGTAAAATAGAGCTTGACGTCGTAGTATAATTTTTTTGGAATATTATGTTATAACACATGAGATATCAGGTGCACAATGAGATTTTTATGTTCTTTGTAAAACATGGATTTATTCACGGATTACACAGTCCAAATATTAGGTTTGAATATCCTAGGGAAATCCAAGCCTATGGATTGGGAGTATCAAATCCATAGAAGATGATACACGAACGCGTTTGTGTTTACAATGTTGTATATGTGCATTTGGGAGACATATATTTACAAAAATAAATGTTTAAGTATAAGTTTTTCATTTATTAATTTTTAAGAAATACAAAACTATAAAAATTAATAAGTTTTAAGCTTTAAGAATTAAAGTATAAGTTATTAATTTATTAATTTTTTTATAAATTATTATTTCTTAAAAATAATAAATGAACAACTTATACTTTAAAATTATTTTTATAAATATAAGAAATTAGGGTCACTTTGCACCTTATGGAACTAGTCTCACAACTCCATGAGTCACGGTTTAGGAGATATTTTTTTATAATCTAATTTGGCATAGGTATTTTTAGGATTTCAACATTTAATCTAAAGATTTTAGGGTTTAAATTATACAATCGATGTCTATTTTGGGAAAGAATATAGTCACTGTTTATGTTTTTGGGCCTTTTGAATTGTTTACTGACATTTGTAGGAGTGTTAGATGTGTCAAAATTAAAATTTACAAACCTCACAACTCCCAAATGTAGCAACAATTGATTGAATATATGGACTCATGAATTTTCCCATGAGCATGGAGTTGAATCCCTAATTTCATCTTAGAATATGGTAGAATCATACTATGGATGAGTACCTAATTTACAAGCTTAGGGCATGCATATTTAAGAGGACCACTCGAGCGATCCTCACAATCAACAATGCAAGGGAGTGACCTTGGTTCCCATGTTGGCATGTATATAATCCTTTGATCCTTATAATATAGATTAACAATAGTAAGGTGTGGGCAAGAAGATGATCTATCTAAGGACCCCATAATATATTCATTTGTTCAATAGAAGAATAAGATGTAACTTGAAGAGTTATAATCTAAAAGAGTGCATCACATCGATATATTTATAATATTAATCAAAAGTTAGGGTAGGAGTAGGTGAAAATGTGTAAAATATTCCACACATTCATTTACTTTCTATGGAGAAATAAACTCAGGACTTTCATCAAGATTTATGCTAAGTAAATTAGTTGCATTCTCACCCTAGTGTAGGAGTAGGAAGGTTGATTCAAGTGCCACATACTTCATAAGAAATCAAATCTACATCAACATTAAGGGAAATACATGTGTTGTTGCTAAGACACCATTGAAATAAATTCATATATGGAAAATAAACCAATGAAATAATTTCATGCATTGCAAAAAAGGAATTTGGTGAAAGTGGTAAGAGGGTGTTGTCATGTAAAATGTATGGCATGAAAAATTGAAACTTTGAGCATGAAAACTAAGCCCACAGTTGAATCTTTCACTTCTGCGTCGAGTGGTGCATCCTTCCTATGGCTAGCCTTCCTTAGCATTTCTCTCAACCTATCTCAAAATAAATTCTTAACAAGGTTTTTAAGTTTGTTTCAATGTGTAGGGAGGATTGATGGAACCTCCGGAGGCCTAAAAGGCCATTTTCGGCCATTTTGAGCTAATCAACCACCCTCTGGGAGAGTTCAAGAAAGATATTAAGAATATGGAGGTGATTTTAGGGAATCTTGGAAGTGTTGGAGGAAATTTAGGAATATTTAGGAAAGTTTTTCTCATTCAAGGACAATCTTCTCAACAACAGGTTTTCTAGGTGTAAGGAACAAACACTCTAATGGTGAAATATGACTTCTCTAGATGATTTTGGGAGCTCCGTAAGGAGTTATGAGGGAAAAAATTGGAATTGGAAATATATGTGAATTATATACATGTCGGTAACATCCATTTTTATCTAAGACTTGAAGGTTTCATGAAGAATTTCAAAATATTGTAGCCACCCCTTTCGGTTCTAGACACAAATGGCCCTAAATTTGTACACTCCAAAGAGATGGTCACCATTTAATGATGGGTGAATATTTGTAAGTTTTTTTAAGTACCTCTTGAAATGGTTACTGTCATAAATATACAATTGTTTACCATGGGTGAGGATCTTATGAGGATAAGGCCAAATTTTGTGAGTTGAAAACACCTTCCTAACACCCTAGGTTGTGTTTTTGAGTGACGAAACTTATAACATGAAAAAATGGTAAAAATGAGTTACCATGAGTTAAAATCATGTTTCTAAAACCTCAAGTGATGACTTAAGTGTTTAAAAACGGTATTATGAGATTTACATTGTGATGGGAATAAGATGTTCTCTTCTAATTATAAGGCAAAAGCAAGGATCAATCTCTTAATTTTATAGGCCTCCACAATTCACCCTACCGATCACAAATAAAATCCATGATGCTCAAACCATTTTTTGATTATCTGTCACTTAAAAAAATAAATATTCACCATGTAGATGGAAGGATTTATCATTGAATGAATTTTTTTTCATGTGGTCACCTGTTGGCCTGAAATGAGGTGGTTGCAATGTCCTTCCTCCTTTGAAGTCTGGTCACACTACAAGGTTCGAATGAGTGTTTAAGAACATACCAAGAGAGTGACATCAAGTGAAACTTAGACAATTTCTCATTGTTGCATACATGATTATCTATATGAAGATTATCCTCTTACCCATACCAACTCCAAAATTCTCCTTAAATGGAATCAACTTCAAGATGCTCATACACCCCTTTTCTCATATGAATCTCATGGAGATAGATGATGTCTTGATCCTTCACACATGATGGTATTGAATGCCTCAGTAGCTTAAATAACTCATCTTGGATTGTTCCTTAAATAGGTTTGAACATGATGGAAGAGTCAAGATATGATGATCCTCAACTTACTCCATGAGCTTCCCATTTCACCTTTGAACATGATGACACCATTTTTAACTTCACAATTCACTTCCCTAACCAAGATGTCACATGAGTGGAAACATGATTATAGTATCTGGACACCTCTTCGCTCGATTTCTCCTCATGGAAATAGGTTTCCTCCTCTAGATGGAAGGATTGATCCCTGAATGAGACTTGAAGGAATGTTTGAGGGTGAGATCCATATTCTTGAACTCTAACTGCATTAAAGCATTGTGAAATCCACTCCCTGAATTGCAAGATGTGAGCACATTGCCAAGTATTGATATGTAGTGCCAACTTGTGGCTTACATAATCTCTCTTCTTGTCATATGTTATTCATTTATTATTTCATATGTTTAGTAGGTCAGATTGTTTTTCCATAACATAGGAATGATATATATATATATAAGTGGTAGTAGGGAGTAGTTAATCATCATATTGAGCACTTGAGTCTTATTGTATGGTTTAGAGGTTGCCCCTTGAAGTGGATAAGCTATTATACTTGCATATTGTGATAATTTTGATCAATTTTATCCATGTGGAATTCAAACTTGAAGGTGAATCCATGTTCTCTACCTCCATAATGTATTGAGATCATTACTAAGCACTAATTAAGTGTTTAGAAACACTCTTGGGAGGTATGCATTTCTTGATATTATGAGACGATTTATAGTATCACATTTGATGGTCTTAGATCAAAATGGATGTTCCCAAAATGTACAGGATTATTCAATATTTTTGGTGCCTCGCTTGTTTTTTCCTAACTCCTTACAGAGATCCCAGAATCAGTCAAAGAATTGAAGGTTCATAATTTGACTGCTCATTCCTTGCACCTGAAAACCCGTTGTTGAACAAATTGTCCCTGAATGATAAAACCTTTCCTAAGTATTCCTAAACTAATTCTAAAACCTTCAAGGATCTCCAATACCATTTTTGGATACTTAATATCTTTTCAGAACTCTCCCAAAGGACCCACACAGCTCAAATGGCCGAAATTGGCCTTTCTAGGCTTGGCTTGGAGAGTTAGTCTTTTATTACAATTTACTAAATGTAATAACGAACCCTATTACACCTTTTTAAAACTTATACGTGTTCACAAAATGAATTAGGAATAACTTCAAGGATAAGGTGATCATGACATAAGAGGCAAGTTGGCCCGAAGAGGGATTCAAGAAGATTTGGGAGAAATATTTCACATTGTGGCTTGGTTGTCATGGTTTAAGTTTTGCATTTTTGGGTTAGTCAATTCACATGAAAAAATATCCATATGAATATCATCCTATTACCCTTCCTAGATTCAAAATACTCCTTGAATGGAATCAGATTTAGGATGCTCATACACTTCTTTCTCATATCCCTCTAATGAGAATATGTGGCTTCTTGATCCTTCACACAAGATGGTCCTAGATGCCTCGTTATCCTGAGTAGCTCATTTCATTTTGTTTCTTGAAGAGATTTGGAAACAATGTTAGAGTAAGGATATGATGATCATCAATTAACTCCTTGAGCCTCACATTTCACCTTTGAATATGATGATATCTTCTTAATCTCAAAATTCACCTCCCTGACTAAGACACCACCTGAGTGGAAGCATGCTTATGATGTTTGGACACCCTCTTTCTTAATTTATCCTCATGGATATAGGTTTCCTCCTCATGATAGAAGGATTTATCCCTGAATGAAACTTGGAGGAATGTATGAGAATGAATTCCATGTTCTTGACCTCCACACTACAAATTCCACCTCCTTGACTTGTAAGATGTGAGCTCATTACCAAGCATTGATTAAGTGTTTATAAAAACTCTCATAAAATATGCATTGTTTGTGAGCCTAAGATGATTTCCAGCATCACTCATGGCGATCTTCTCTTATCATGCTTCTGATGACCATTCCCTTGATGATTTGAATCTTGATGAAACTCTTGATGTTTCAGATACTTCACAGACCTCATGATTTTCCTGATTGTAGCCATTGTCCTCATGATGTTTCAGATCCTTCACAGACCTCATGATGACCATTCCATTGATTATTTAAATTGATAAAAAATTACATGTGTTTTGGTTTGTTATGTGTTATAAGGAATTACACAAGTCCACATATTCAAGTAATTATTTCCACCTTTGGGAGTTGTGAGATTTATAAAATATATTTTTGATACTATTGGTACCCATTTGTGTCCGTCCTATTTTTCCAAAAATAACTTGTTTAGTGGACCCTCTTCCTAGAGAATGCAAGGCTAAGACTTCGGGTGTGTTTTGTAAAATGTGAATATAGTGTGGATGGTGAATTTTCCCCCAAATCCTAAAAAGTTAAACTATATTTTGAAGTTGTGTGGGCCATCCTAAAAGTACACTCCAAATATCCTTGGAACTCCAAACCAGATTACATTTTCTGCAGTGGGAGAAAACAATGTTGCATATTTCTAGGTCACACCGGGAATGTGCACAAGGAGTAGTTTGACCTCAACGTCTGAGAGGGGATACTTACTAGGTTTATAAAGTGAATAAAATCTCGAGTTGTGGGCTTGATTCTCCATTTGCACTTTGTTGTGACATGTTCCGAGGATCTTGTCCGGGCTCGACCATCCGGATGCAACAAAGAGAAGTAAAGAAACTTAGGCTTTCCCAAGTTCTGAGGGTGAAGTAAGATAATAAGTGCCTACATTTTTCTCCCTTGATTTTGTGCAGAGTGTGAGTAAAGTGTAAAATTCATCCATGAGACAAAATTTTCTACTTTCAAGGGTTGCTCATGTTGCAAGGAAGAGAAAATAAGTAACTACAAGACGTGCCTGAATGATTTTTACACACGACATGCATTTTAAAAATAGAAAGGCTGCTCAAAGAAATGAATACATTAAACAAATGAGGTTCTATATTTAGGGGCCCTACCCTCACAAAATATATACATATTGGTATATGGTGTTATCAAACATGGATTGACGAAAAAGAAAAAGACATAAACATCAAAATTTTACAGGCTCATCATCACTTGGAAGCTCTAGAACACATTTCAATAAGTCATCCCTATTCGAATAAACTCATCATGGGCTACCGTGCTAAAGACCAAATGGATTTCAGATACCAAGCCCCATGACATGCCCATTTCTATTAGTTCCTGAGTTCCAAGCTACATCCCATTAGGAAACTGGATGAAGTTTTCTTTCCTTTTAGGGAGTTTACCCATTCAGGCAGGGAATGTCCCCTTTTATATATGCTTTGGTCTTCACACCTGAGGAGAGCCAAGACACGGGGAAATGAGGAATCTTATTAGCAGAGTGTTCCCTCATGGTTATCCTTTTCTTGAGGGGAAAGGCTTGAATACCTATCAAGGATCACATTTAAGAAAGGGAAACCTTTAAATATGCCAGATGATTCTCATGTTATATTCTTTAGTGCGGTTGGGGTTTTCTCATCCCTATGAGGGGTGATCAGGAGGTTAGGCGCTATGATTTCTATAGTTATATTAAGGGGATGGTAGTAATCCATGTTCACACACCAATAATAATTATTGATAGAAGGGAAGTTACGAAGCCAATGGGATTTTAGTTGCTTGGTGTCCACCTAGTATTCTGGAAGAACTAGATGAAAATGAAGAACTTGGAAAATGGGAAAGGAAGGGCACAATTCTGCGAGTGATGCAATAAAACTGAAAGCATGCCCTCCAACAAATAAATATTGGGAGGAACAGCCCTGGTGTCAGGTATGATAAAAATATGATGAAGAAGAGCCTCATTTGGCCCATTCAGTTGGAAACACTCACTTAAATGGGTGAATTCCATGGGAGGAAGATTCAAATCTAGAGGTGAAGAAGACATGGAAACAAGATAGTTGATCAAAAATAGAAATAAAATGACTCTGAAAAGGATAGGTGACGAATGGAAGGATGGTAGACCACTTAAATAGGAATGGCACTAGTACTTGAGGTGGAAAAGGACATCATTTCAATATTAATACCATATCCCATTCTGATTTATAGGTACGTGTGAGGTTTAAATAAAAATCACCTATTTATGCGGAATGTGTCGTTAGAGAGTGATTAAAGGCCTACGATTTTCAAAAATGTCTTGTCACATTAATTTCTCTGGCCACGTCATGCTCATACACATGTGGAAATTCTAAATATTAAATGTGACATGACCTGGAAAATATTTTGCTTTGTGTCATGATGACGTATGAAAGACACGGTGAAAATTGGTAGAATTGGCAAATTTGTTTGTGAATAATCATTCATATGACAAAGAGTGTCTATTGATGTGCAACAAGGAGAGTCTGTTGACGCATGACAAGGAGAGTCTGTTGACATGCGACAATCCTATGTTGTTGATTCACGATAGGAGGGCAGAGGATGCGAGACATGTGAAAGGAGATTTTACATTGTGTGAAAACAAGGTTCCTATCACACAACATAAATCTTGTTGTCGCATGAAAAAAAATCTCATATTGCATGTCTCAACCTTTTTGTCACATGACTTGAAAATGAAAGCTTCTTTTAGGCGAAAAATTTGCACATAAACCCCAAAAAAATCACCTTTTTGGAAAAATTGATTCCGAGATATTGGCTAGGAATTTTCCACCTCTGATTTCCCAGAGGTCTCTTAAAATGAACCCTCATTTTTCTAGAGATTTCCTACGACTCAAATTAATATAAGGGGCTCATTCATTTTCTTCACCAGTTTTTATGTAGTAATAAGGAAAAACGACAGTTGGCATTTTGTTTTATGGATTTCCCCATTTCCCTTTAAGGATTTTTCCCCCTTTTCCCTCCATTCGGAAAAATCCTTCTTATCCCTACTAAAAATCTAAATAAATTTCAGCAAAAATCCTAACTCATTACGCGGTCCGAAATTGCCTTACTTATACTCCACCGACCCCTCCCAGGAGAACACATTATTGAGTCATATATCTTGTGTGTTCTCACCCCCCCCAAGGTCCCTCATCACCAAATCACATATAACTTGTGCAATAAACTTTAGGATGAAACTATGGGTCGGACCAACACCGCCCTAGTGGTCTGTATCGAGTCCTCGGTGTTATAGCGTCTAGTGACCACTCTTTCGAGTGAATGTTATATTTGGTGGCTATACCTGATTTTGATATATTCCTCTCAAATTCCTTGGAAAATCACCCCAAATCCATGCCCTAACCTTAAATTTCCCTTGAATGCATTCCCAGGTCCTCTCACCCTAACTTAAGAAGATTCAAAAGTAGTAAGGATCGAACCACACCATTTGTTCAGTACCTCCCCATCACTCCCTTGGGAAGGTGGATGGGATACTAGAGGAGATATCCCCCTACTATAAGATGACATCTCATGAGGGACTCCCTTCATCACCCGACACCCCATGTCCACATTCCCCCTTCCCCTTCCCCTATGGTGTAAATCTGGGACCCAACAGACACATCTAAAACTCCTAGAAATATTAATAACCAATCAAGAAAATCCCAAACCCTAAACAATGACTATATTATTTCCCAAAACATATATCAATTGTATAATTTAAACCCTAACTTTAGGATGAATGCTGAAATCCTGAAAAAATACCTATGTACTGACCATATTAGAATATGAAAAACTATATTCTAAACAACGACTTATGGAGTTGTGAGACTAGTTCCATAAGGTGCAGAGTAACCCTAATTTATTATATTTGCTAAAATAAACTTAAACATTTTGTTTAAAATATATACCTCCCAAATGCACATATACACCATTACAAATAGGAATGTAAGCATTTTTATCTTGGTAAATCCGAGCCGTAACATGCTCGCATTATAACACGATCTTGATTTTTCCCTGTCATGTTATTACACACCCGAGCCATAACACGAGCGCGTTATGGAAAAAATGGCCAAAAAGAGGATTTTTGGCCACTTTTTAGTCCCCCATCTCCATACACATGCCTAGGTGATAGAGCATCGGAAGAAGATCCGAAAGGGTTATAAGGAGATTGAGGAGGTTTATGATATCCTTCTTTACCTTTATCCTTACCATATTCTAATTTACCTTCAAGTATATGTCTCCATTCTTGGTATAACTCTTCCACGATTCTCGTTAATTTCCAAAAATCTTGTTGAAAGATCATTTTCTCGTATCCATTCTTCATCTAGGATATTTCTTAGGGAATCCATAACTGAACTAGAACTTGCACATTTTGAACCAATCTTTGGATTATACTCCTCAAACATTCCTTCACCACGTTTTTATTTAGACATGGTAAGCATTCAAAACAAAAACCTTGTAATTTCACAAAATTAGTGTTATAATAGCCTTGAATCATTGTTCGATACCAAACTAATCCAAAAAAGTAGTTAAGAAACTCATGTAATCGTTATAATTTTTTCAAATACTTAAAAATCATTCTCAATTTCTCATCGCTTATAAAAATGATAAAATTGTCTTAAAATATACTTAAACTATCAAAATAATGAATAAATGAGAGAAAAATATAGTAGAAAATTCAAACCAAGTGTTATTGGAGTTAACCCAAAATGGGCTACCTCTTCGCTCTGGAAAACTTCTTAAACCGATCAATTATGATATAAAAATTATTTATACAATGATTAATTACATCAAAAATCTCTTTGGTAGACATAAATAGTCTCTTCTCAGCCTCTAGGAGGCTCTAATCACTTCTCTAATTACACTCCCATAACGAAAGCACTAAAAAATGGCTCTATGGCTCTCCAATGGCTCCTATAATACAAAACCTTGCCCTTTCAAATATTATCTAGGCCCTTTTATATTGTTTCTAAGCTCCAAGATTAGTTTTGGGCCCCTTATATTTCATTTGACCGATTAAAGTGTTGAATCTAAATTCTATTACTTCTCTTTGTATGGTTATCCCCGACAACAAGATATAACAATGTTATCTTGGGATTATTTGGGTAGGTATGTTGCGAGGCCTAATACTATGGTGCCAAATTAGGTTATAAGTGGATGTGGGTTCAACCCCCACCATCAAAGCTCCTAATTTTTCCTAGCCACGATAATGGGATCATCCCACATGCATCACATTGTAAGTTATCTTAGGATTTTTAAAGCCTTGGAGGTTCCACTAAATACGTAGCTATGACCATTCTTTGACTCTATTCTTTTGAATATCGCGATGGGCTCTTCATCAATTTTCCTTCCATTGTTGTGATCCATGTAATTTTGTTGGCAAGTTGTGGCAAGTTGTAGAGGCTTTCTGTCAAGTTGTGCGATGACTTGGATATTGAGGTGGCTCGGACTCTAGCTCGCTAAGCTAGCTATGAACTCAATCTGATCTTTGGAAATTTAAGGAACTTAGTCCCACATGTATCAAATCTTGGTATTCAAATGGTTTTATAAGCACAAACCCTCACTATGTAATGTGAAGAAAGGCGATAGGATCCCCTTCTACAAAAGAGTGGACCCCATCGGTTGTTGGGCCCCACCGAAACATCATGTGGGCCCCACATCAATCAAATCTTGAAGGTAAAAACTAGTTTTTACATGAGCTGATTGCCACTTGTCATCACTAGATTCGTCTGATTTTCCAACCTTGATTATGCCACCTTTTCTCTATAAAACCTACTATTTTTTATATTTTCCAGTTGGAGAGAAATTTTAGCGGGCCATATCTTTTGTGCATGACATCCGTTTTGATCCATTCAAAATGTGCCATAAATCACTTATTGAGCTCTAATGTATGCAAGAAGTTTCATGAATTTTATAGACAGTTTGATTGATTTTGAGTGAGAATCATCCTAGATCAATTGGAGTGCAACTTAAAAGACAATTGCAATATAAAAACCCTATAAAGAAGGAAAAGCATGAACATACATAATCATGTGTGACTGATAAAAATTGTGTAAGAAAAAATTATATGAAATGTAAAAGAATTGAGTGAAAAGGATTGAAGGAAGTTATTGCATGTTATTGATAAAACAAATGGAAATGAAGATGAAACACAAGAAATATAGCACACAAGTAGTGAGGATGAAGAAAAGGCACCAAATGAGATCATGGTACATAGTTTCAAAATTCTCATTGCATTCGTGATTTGTAAAATAAACTAATATAAGTTGGTCCGAGTTATCCCATTTTTGAGCTTATTGATAAAATGGGATAACCAATCAAAATTTCCATGAAGGACCTATTATCCAAAATTTGAATCCCTTGTAAATATGGATAAATCATCAAATGGACTTAGCCATTTTGCTCTAGAAAATCCATGGGACACTAATTTAGTTTACCACAGAGTGTAGGAACTTAGTATTCTGTGGGTTCTCCCAACCTGCGGAACAAAGGAACATCAATTCGAGACTTAGATGGATTTGCAACAATAAAATCTTCATGGCACCAATTCATTCTCTCGCGGGTCAAAGGTAAACAAAAGTACTGTGGGTTTTAGGTCCATAAATAAGATAGAAATTTGGCTAAAGATAGAATCCCCGAGCAAATAAATGAGAAGCTTAGTCCTTCATGGCATTGGAAATAAATTTAGATGCGACTAAGGCCGGAAGCCACGAAACAATATTCTAGTGTTCCACAAGTTTCCCCAATTTTAGTGTTGTGCGGTTTCTATGGAAGCCGTGAAAGAATGGAGCACATCTACACACTTAATACCACACAGTGGGGAAGGTTAGAGCAAAGTGGCATACCAAGAGCATAAAAAGTAGAGTGCAGAAATTTTCAAATCTATGGAAAAATATGTGAAATATCAAAATTCACACAATAAAGAAAATCCGTAAAATGAAGATAAGGATCAGCAAGACATTGTTAATCCACATAATCACAAAAGTCTGTGGAATTCTTCAAAGCTGTGCCTACTTTGAAATTCAAATGTCAACCACTCCACTTTGAACGTAATTAATGAAGTATGGATGTCATTCTTTGGACTCGTGAAATATGATGGTGTGTGATAGAAGCCATGCTTTAGGCACCCACACCTTCCCGTAAACATCAATGTTTATTGGTCCTTAGTGGTTGAATCCATCATTTTGGTGCCTCTCTCTTTTCCCCTTCTCTCTCTTATTCTCTATAAATGTTATACATTGTGGAATTTCAAAGGGCTGGAGATTCTTTGTATGATTTGTATCTTGAAGTTGTAGAGACAGAAAAAACTTTGTGTTTTATTTATTATTATAATAGAACATTAAATATATCTTTATGAGACTTTGTGTTTTGGACGTAATATTTTCATTTGAGGTATTGTTCTTAAGTTCAATACACTAAATGGTTCTTTTCTTTCATATCTAGTTTATTGAATCTACAACCAGTTATTACTATCTGTTCACATGTGATTATATTTTGATCTACATTTTTCTAAGTGAAATAACGTTCCTATCTTTTCTTTTCTCATTCTTATGAAATTCCTCCAGTCTTTCCAATTCTTCTCTCTTCACACACGTTCCTTTATGATAATAACAAATCTACTAGGATTAGATCCTAACCCTGAATGGTTAGTTTAGTGTAGATATTGTATATATTATTTGGCGTGCATTAGATTAGTAATAAATAGGGAACCTCCCCTTTATTTGAGGAGGGAATTTGTCTGCATGCTATGGTTGAACCTCATATTTTTTCTTTAAAAAATATCCAACCAATAATTTTCAAAGTGACTCCACTGGGGAATACAAACAAGTAAGACTAATCCTACTATACTATTGGTGACTTCGTATTTTATTTTTTCTATTGTTTATTTCTAGGGTCAAGATGCAATAAGAGTATACACTCAAGCTAGGCTGAGCCAGAGGTGAAGTTGATCCTTTATTTGATCTGATACAACAACATAATTTTAATCTTACACCGGAAAGGTGTTCCACTGACGTGCTCACGGTTCTTCACTTGTGCGTAGGAATCATACTTTGCACAAGACCTAACCACATCTACTACTTATAGAGGATTTTTATGAGTGGTACTCATGTTCCTACACAAAAATAGTTCGTGCCTACAAAAAAGCACAAGCTTTGATCCTTGGGGTCTAGCTATCATCCTCTTGCATTGACTCAATTGCTGCATGATTTTCCTCATGGGTCATGTAAGAATTTACCAAAATTCAATGACAATGGGAAACAAAACCCGAGAAGAACATGTAGCTCCATTTTTCATAGCTTTTGGAGTTCTGGGAGTGGCTCATGAAGATGTATTTGTTTGGTTGTTTGTTGAGACACTTCAAGGTACTTGCCATGAAATTGTTTTATCATCTCCCACTTACATGCATCACTTGAATGGGCCACTTATGAGAATGTGGTTTGAATCCAAATTCAAACCCACAAAATATTCACATGCATTACTAGCACAACTCACACATATGAAAAAAGAAGCACATGAGCCTATGCATGATTTCGTGGCCAAGTTTAACAAGTTGATCCATAAAATCCCAGCACGTGTAGTTCCTACTCTTGAAAATCAAAAGTTCTTCTTTGTCAATGCATAACTTCTTGAAGTAAGTTTATTGCTGAGAAGATCTAACATTCCTGACTTGGATGCTACATAGTCAATTGCCACGGAAATTGAATATGATCTTATCATGGCTGGTAAGATCAGAAGAGAGTCTTCCAAGGATAAGAATCTGAATACCTCTTAAGGTACCACTGATCCCATGATCCAGAGAATGGATAATGATTTATTGAATATGAAGAAGTAAATATCTTAGCATGCATCACCCACTCCTTATAGGGATGTCCCGAGATGGAAATTCAAAAATAACAATTGTGCTCCTGCAAGAGATATGAATCATTTACCATTGCACAACCCAGGTTGGCCATTGAAGATCCTCATATCAATGCACTTGTTGAAGTAATCGAATAAAAAGAAGAAGTAGATAATGAAGCTAATGATGCCTTTGAAGCTTCCAGTTATGTTGATGAGTCATATCTGAGTCAACTGGTGATTCCAACATTGGCTATCAAGAATACGAAGAAGATGATTGTGAGGTTAGTGGTCAATCTTTTGTTGTTTTCACTCAATCTCATAATCTAAGGAAAGAAGTGGAGAAACCTAGAGAAAAGGAAGATTCAGTAATTATTGCTAAAAGGGGAAATCCTTTTCCTATTCAACCAAAGGAGAAACCTGCTGCCAAGAAAGTTTCCACTTGCTTCTAATCCTCCTCCTTCCCCTGTTCCCAAGACCAATCCTCCTAATGCACAAACAAGTATTGAAAGGTTTGCACCTTCAATTATTCCCTCCTACACCACATTTGATATCATTGATCATGCTAAAATAACTAAGATTCAGATGTTTGAGAATGAGTAACTCAGTCAAATCCATATCAGTTTGAAAGTCTTACATAATTCATTAGAAGAAAAGACATTGTACTACTTAATGCTTTGCCTCAAAATGACTCCTCCCTAATCCTGTACTCCCCTTTTCTCAAAATAATATGGCTTTAACCTCCTCTTAGGGAAGATTGAACCATTTTATTTTTCCTTTCTCATAAATGGTTTCAAACTTAGCAATTGCATTATTTATTTTGGGGCTTCAGATAATGTTATGCCTGCAAAGGTAACTCATGCTCTAGGACTCACTCTTACAAAACCATTTGGATCTTTGCTACTCCATGGAAACCAAGCACGTCCCACTGATTGATCAAATCAAGGACACACACGTTCACATTTGTTTTCTTCCCGAGAGAAAAGGGTCAAGATGACTATTTTAGTGCGGATATTCCAACAGCTTATGGTATCTTTTTTTGGGAGATATTTTTGCAAGGATTTAGGTGGAGAAATTAATATGGATTGGAAAAAGGCAAGAATATCATCAATGGAACCATGTGTGTTCTTGAACCTGAACCTCAAGAGAAATATTTGGTCACAAACTTTGATGAATTGAAGGCATAAATTCTCTTTGAAGAAGATGGCCTAGGAAATGTTTTTCATGACTTTAGATAAGGATTTTGCTTCTACTTTAGTCACGAAGCGAGATATCAGTTCAATATGGACTTTAGAGTTTAATGGTAGTTAATCTACTTACGGTCTCAACGTTGGTGTGGTATTAATTTCTCCTAAATTTGATATCTTCCCTTTTTATTCAAATTATAATTTGAAAATACTAATAACATGGTCAAATATGAAGCAATTGTTGTTAGGACTAAGAATGGCTAAAGAAAAAGGAATTAGAAATCTCAAAGAACAAGGGGATGTAGATCTCATTATAAATCAAATCAGGAACATCTATTAGGTGAAGAATGAGGTTAAGGCATTATAGAAACAAGGTTTGGGATTTTATTGAATATTTTTACACCTTTTAAATCAAAACAATACCTAGAGATCACAATGACAAGGAAGATTCCCTTGTGGTGTCTGCTTCGTTACTTCTTCCTCATCCTGAGTTCAAGGAAGACAAATATACCATTGAGATAGTCTATTAGCCCAATGTTCTGATAGTTCTTCACATTGGTTGGTTTTCAATGATGATCAACATATTTTGACCTTTTTATAAAATTTTGATAACTTCAGTGAACTATACTTTGAGGGTTCGAATCATATTTCCATGAATCCATTTCGATTCACAACAAGATATTAATAGAGAAGTTATCCAACTGAAGGGGAACAAAATCCCCAAGGTCTTGGTGTTTTTAGAAGGACTATTTGAAAAACATGATCGATCCATTCAAAAGAAGCAACTATTTAAAGTTATTTCCTCCATTGAGACGGAACAAGTTAATCTTGGAGCCGCTGAGCGTACGTGGATTGTAAACATTGGAAAATGTTGTTCCCCGAGGAAAAGACCAAAATATGTGCAACACAGTATTCCTATGAAGATAGATGCTTAGCCATATCAGAAAAATCAATGTCATTACAACCCCAATATTTCGACACCATTCTTGTAGAGATTCAAAATATGTTGGACGCAAAGATTATTTTTCCAATTCATTATTCCACATGGGTGGCCAACATTGTGCTCGTCGACACTAAAATTTTCCTCTGTAATTTCTATTTCACTAATGTATGTATTAGGAATAGGATGTTGTTAAGTATAATTAGTAGTGGTGTCGATAGAATATAACGACGCCATCGGTATGATGCCACCAATAATGTATAGTATGGTAAAAATCAAAGTACAATAGGAATGTTGTGGTAAAAATTAAATATTTTTGTAAGTGGTTCGGTAATGTTAAAATTTCAAAGTTAGGGTAAGTAGAGAAGTAGGGTCTACATGATTAGGAATTAGAAATATTATATTGGTTATAAGGATAATGAGTGATGTCAAATATTTTGTGTATTTTATATGTAAAATGTCTAAAAAGGTGGAACCCATGTGAAATGATAAGGTTTATCTTATCTTAAAAGATAAGCCTACATGTAAAGATAAGAGTTAAGGTATGGAATATGATTTTTCAGAGTATATTTCTTATCCTATCTTAGAGATAAGGTGGATAATCCTGAAAGTTCTATAAATAGAGAGGCCACCCCCTCATAGCATAGAAGGAAGTAGAGAGAAATATTGTAGGAGAAAGTGTGTTAAGGAAGCCATCATTTAGAAGGTGTGTTAAAGAAGCCATTAAGAGGTGTAATTGTGAAGTTTCTCCCATAGTTATTGTTGGAAGGCAAGTGGAGTTGGTAACACTTGAAGTAATTCATGGGTGAGATTGTAACAATTTCATGTTGATAATATAATTTACACTTATATTTCAGATTTGTCAGCATTCCTTTGTATCATAGTCTATGGTATTCTTGTGTTTTGTCTGTTATTGTGTTTCCAAATTACTACCACCAAAGTAAAAGTTGTGCATTAGTAAATAATCATAGCATGAGGAGTTCTTGGTGGAGAATTATCATAGTGCCGGATTGGTGATGACATTTTGGTTCCATTGTTGGGACCATTCCTTGTTGGTGGAGTTTTTAGAGAGATATTCCCATTTAGTCTGAAATCATTAGAGGGTAACCTTGTTTTTACTGTGTATAGTAGTTACCATGGTAAAGTCATTTTTTACCATGTATAGTATTTACCACAGTAAAAGTCACTTTTTACCATGAATAGTATTTACCACAATAACTTCACTTTTTACCGTGAATAGTATTTACCATAGTAAATTCACTTTTTACCGTGAATAGTATTTACCACAGTAAGTCAAGTTTTACCATAGTAAATATAAGTTTACCATGGTCATTCCTATTTACTATAGAAAGGTGTAAAGTCACTTTCTATTATAGTGATTCCAATTATTTGTGCACATAAGTCTTGTTGATTGTACTTGTGGGTTGGTATTTCACTGTGGTTACTTTTGAAAATGGGAAAGATTCTTGTTTTTTCAGCCCAATCTAATGAAGATGCCCCTCTTTCATTCAATAATTCAAACGATATTGCATTTGTAATGGCCTCATAAGAAGAGAATGATGGACTAAATTTTTCCTACCTTTTTGGACGGTTCACCCTTAGGTGGTTTGAAACACTAGGTGATAAATATGAAAAACTCATGGGATTTATTAACTAAAAGTTTTCTTGAAGAATTTGGTGAACAACAAAAATATGTAGATCTCATGATCGAGATAAAAAAGCTAGCCTAAGGAGAGAAGGATAAGATCAGATATTATCATGCTCGTCTTGCTGCTACGAGTCGAGGAGAAATATCGATGCCTAGATCCGAAAGGAAGGATTAGCAGATGGGTTGATGAATGGCATAGATAATCTTCTCTATAAGCACTTTATTCTTGGGATGAAGCCAAATATTAGACAATGAATGAAGTATGACCACCCAAAAACCCTCAAACAAGCAAATGAGATTGTTAGAAGGCAAGAAGAAAGCATGGAAGAGGAGCCCAAAGAAGTTGTTATCAAGGTGGAGCCTACACCAACACCTTTGGTCCAGACACCACAACCACTTTTGGTGAGAAAAAATATTCCCTCTAGTACCTCCATTGAGTATGAAGATCTCCTTAGGAAGATGGGTCAGTTAACTATTAATCTTCTTCAAGGAAAGGAATTTAGTTCCCAAAATTCCCAGGGAGATAGGGGTCCAAAAAGAAATATATTTGAAGTTGTATGTTATGGTTGTCATAAGAAGGGTCATTATAAGTATAATTGTCCTGATAGAGCTTCCACATCTGGTACAAGAGATAATGATAAAGGAAAAACACATGTGAATTCTTTTGATGTAGTAGATAGGAGTATAAATAATGAAGTAGATGTGCTTGTGACAAAAAGAAAGAAAGAAAAAGATAACCAAGATGGAAATGATCCTAAGAAGATGAAAGGAGAAACTAGTAAGAAACATAGGAGAAGAAATTTGGGTGTGCAGGATTTTCTGATTTCACAAGGGCAAGGACCATACTCAATCCTAGAAGATTTATCCAAAAGGCCTGCAAATATTACATATGGTCAACTTCTTGCTATGTCTTCTGAGAAGAGGTGGGAGCTGCGAAGTGGACTCAATGCTCGAAGGAGGAAGGAGGTTAAGGTCCTGTTTTGGAAGTAGAGGCGGATCCCTACACTCCACAAGTTGAGGTATTATGTAATGGTATTTCAATTCATGATGTCTTAGTAGATGGAGGTGCTGCAGCTAATGTAATGACCGTAGTCTGTAATTAATATGTTGGGCTTAAAATTGATCGACCATCAACACTTATGTTAAGGTCATTAATAAGGGAAAAACTAAACCAAAAGGTGTTATTTCAGATGTGGCAATATCTGTTATGGGTGTTGTATGTGTGGAAGAATTTTAGGTGATGAAGAATGGTACTGTTGTGTACCCAATGTTGTTGGGAAGGCCATGGCTAAGGAGAGTTCATGCAAGAAACTCTTTGGAATGAAGGTTTCATGACACTTGGATGTGGTAGAGAGATGGTCAAGATAAACATGATCCTCGGCATCATAAGGCGAACTTGTGGATTCAAGTGATGAAACGATGCTTGGAAATCCTCTTATTACTCTAGTACCAAGTGAAGAGGATACATAAGATGCGAGAAAGTGAGGTTGATGTTTCAATCATGGATATCCTTCCAATCACACCGACTCATGAACACATAAAATTATCTAGAAAATAAATTGATGATTGTCTCCAAAAATAAAGATTGGTGATGCTTTGATGGAGAGTGAGAAGGAATCCTACCTCCAGGCTCTTTCGAAGGTACATACACTTATTCACTTTTGATTATAAGGAACTCCGTCAAGTAAGTTGGATAGAACATTCTATTGAGCTAGTAGATGGTGCTAAGCCCATAAAAAAATGCCATATAGAATGAATCCTAATTTTCCAAGACTTTAAAAGAAGAAATAGATAAGTTGCTTGATGCGGATTCATATTTGCTATGGAGAATTCAGAATGGATTTCTCCCATTGTGATCTCAATAAAAAAGAATGGGAAGCTATGCATTTGTGTTGATTATAAGAAGCTCAACAAGGCAACAAATAAGGATCATTACCCTCTTCCATTCTCAGATTAGATCTTGGCCGAAATAGCTGGACATGAGTGCTATAGTTTTGCATATGGCTATAGTGGATATAACCAAGTTTGTATAGCGGAGAAAGATCAACTGAAGACTATGTTCACTACTCCTTGGGAAAAATTTGATTATAGAGTTATGCCATTTGGGTTGTGTAATGCTCCAACAACATTCCAATGCTTGATGAATAGGGTGTTTGAACCCTACATTGGAAGCTTCATCAGAGTATTCCTGGATGATTTTTACATCTATGGGAGCAAAATGGACCACCTGCACCAGATGGAGACAACATTTCAAAGGTTAGATGAAGTACAAGCCTCACTAAACCCTACAAAGTGTGTTTTTGGATGTTCTAAAGGCATTTTGTTAAGTCATGTTATATCCGAGAGAGATGGTATTGGTATTGATCCCGATAAAGTTTCAAAATCAAAGAGCTACCATTTCCTATGAATAGAAGTAAGTTGAGATCATTTTTAGGCCATGTGGGTTACTATAGAAGGTTCATCAAAAATTTCTAAAAGATTGCATAGCCACTAACCCAATTATTGAAGAAGGATATTACTTATGACCCAGGAAAAAAGGCACACAAAGATTTTGAACAACTAAAGGAAGATATGGTGTGTTTGCCTATTTTAAAGAATCCAGACTAGAGTAAGCCATTCATTGTGTATATTGATGCTTCAGATGTAGCACTAGGAAGTACTCTGAGCCAAAATGATGAAAATGAGAATGATCATCTAGTTTACTTTGGGAGTAGACAAATGAGCAGTGCTGAGGTAAATTATATTGTAACTAAAAAAGAGGCTCTAGCTATCATTTTTTCTGTAAAAAAGTTTAGAAATTACTTACTAGGGTAGAAGTTTATAGTTGTAACAGATCATCAGGCTCTAAAATATATTGTAAATAATCCTAACCCATCAGGAAGGATAACAAGATGGATAATTTTTCTACAAGAATTTGAATTTGATATTATAGATATGCTAGGAAAGAAGCATGTCAATGTAGATGCACTCTCTCAAGTCTATGATGGTTTAGGTTCATCTTGTGATGATGATAATTTCCCAAATGTAGCATTGTTATCCCTTAACACAATCCCTAGTGAATACATAGATATTTTGAATTATCTAAATGATTTCAAGTTTCTTGATGGTGCTAATGCAAAGACTAAGAGGAAGATTACTCAAACCAGTCATCTATATTCTATTCTACATGGAGTATTATTTTGAATAGGGCCTGATGGATAGTACAAGAGGGCAATTGGATGTGATCAAGGTAAGGAGCTAATAGAATAATTTCACAATGGTACATGTGGAGGACACTTCTCTGGACAACTCACAATAAGAAGGATCTTGGATGCAGGTTATCACTGGCCCACTCTTTTTAGATATTGTTATAATTATTGTAAGACATATGATATTTGTCAAACACATGGGAACCATAAGATTTCATCAGCTCCATTATGCCCTATTCTTCCACTTGGTCCCTTTGAAAAGTGGGGAATAGATATTGTAGGTCCACTTCCAACTACCCCATGCCAAAATAAGTATATTGTAGTTACCACATATTATTTAACCAAGTGGGTTGAAGCTAGGACCTTGAAAACAACTTCTATGGATGAAGTGGCAAGGTTCATGTATGAACACATTGTCACCAGATTTGGTTGTCCATTATAAATTGTAATAGATTAATGAATCCACTTCATTAATGAGGTGGTAGAAGCCCTAGTCAACAAGTTTTCTATTAAGCACAAGAAGGCAACAACTTACAAGCCAAGCACAAATGGACAGGTGGAGTGAACACATTATGTGCTATGTCAAATTCTAGCAAAAGATGCAGCTTTGTAGGTACATAAATGGGATAAAAGAATTCATGCAACATTATGGGCATATAGGGAAATATCAAATTCAACAACAAGATACTCCCCTTTTAGTTGACTTATGGCATTGATCCAGTTCTTTCTATTGAGTTTGATATTCCCACTTTGTAAGAATCATGAAAAATGAAAGGATGGATGAAAGTGATTTGATAAAGGAAAGGTTGGTACATCTTCATTTGCTAGAGGACATGAGAGAAATAGAAAAGGATACAAGCTATAAGAAGAAAATGAAGCAAAAGGAGTACTTTGATCAAAATATCCTCTCCATTTCAGGTCTCTATTTCTAGTGAATGAGGAGGCATAGAAAAATTCTTCCCAAATGGATAGGGCCCTACAAAATAGTAGCTGTGCATGAAAATGGTACATATCGACTGGAGGAATTGGATGGTACTCCCATTACGAAATGGGTCAACCATGACAAGTTAAAGATTTTCTAGGCACTAGAATAATCTACTCCGAGGATGGAGTAGAAGCTAGGAATGGAGAAGATATCGACACTAAAATTTTCCTCCATAATTTCTATTTCACTAATGTATGTATTAGGAATAAGATGTTGTTAAGTATAATTAGTAGTGACATCTGATAGAAGATAACGGTGCTGCCGATACGCTGCCGCCAATAATGTATAGTACGGTAACAATCAAAGTACAATAGGAATGTTGTGGTAAAAAGTAAATATTTTTCATAAGTGGTTCGGTAATGTTAAAATGTCAAAGTTAGGGTAAGTAGAGAAGTAGGGTCTACATGATTAGGAATTAGAAATATTATATTGCTAATAAGGACAAGGAGTCTTGTCATAAATATTTTATGTATTTTATTTGTAAAAAGTCTAAAAAGGTGGAACCCATGTGAAATGATAAGGTTTATCTTATCTTAAAAGATAAGCCTACATGTAAAGATAAGAGTTAAGGTATGGAATATGATTCGTCAAAGTAGATTTATTATCCTATCTTAGAGATAAGGTGGATAATCCTAAAAGTTCTATAAATAGAGAGGCCACCCCCTAATTTAGCACGAAAGGAAATAGAGATAAATATTGTAGGAGAATGTGTGTGAAGGAAGACATCATTTAGAAGGTGTGTTCAAGAAGCCATTACGAGGTGTAATTGTGAAGTTTCTCCCATAGTTATTGTTGGAAGGCAAGTGGAGTTGGTAACACTTGAAGTACTTCATGGGTGAGATTGTAACAATTTCATGTTGATAATATAATTTACACCTATATTTTAGATTTGTTAGCATTCCTTTGTATCATAGTCTATGGTATTCTTGTGTTTTGTCTGTTATTGTGTTTCCAAATTACTACCATCAAACTAAAAGTTGTGCATTAGTAAATAATCATAGCACGAGGATTTCTTGGTGGAGAATTATAATAGTGCAGATTGGTGATGAAATTTTGGTTCCGTTGCAGGACCATTCCTTGTTGGTGCGAGTTTTGGAGAGACATTCCCACTTAGTCGAAACCAATTGGAGGGTAACCTTGTTTTTAGTATGTATAGTAGTTACCATGGTAAAGTCATTTTTTACCATGTATAGTATTTACCATAGTAAAATTACTTTTTACCGTAAATAGTATTTACCATAATAACTTCACTTTTTACCGTGAATAGTATTTACCAAAGTAACTTCACTTTTTCTTGTGAATAGTATTTACCACAATAACTTCACTTTTACCATTAATAGTATTTACCACGGTAGATTAACGAGACTAATGGGCCTTCTAATTAACGAGCCTTCCATTAGGAGTAGATCAGCAGTTGTTGATTCTTCATACTCCAGAGACATACTTATGTAGGATCAGACAACTGTATGTCCAACAAGGTTTCTAAATTCCACATCTACTTTGAGCACTATTTTGTTTCACTAGAACCTATAGATGGATGGCCAACTATTGCACACTTATGACTATAAATGCATCTTCGGATGATGAAATATATATAAAAACTCAGTAGATAGATTAGAAAAAGGAGATGATATATATGATATAGATATACAGTGAAGTTTTGTAAACATAACATTTCAGTAATAAGATAGCCATTTCATTTTGAGAGAATAATACTCTTTCAACTCCTGATTCAAGGTGTAACAAGGGCCCACTCCTCCAAGAAGCAGGATTATTTATTTTATTGGTATTTATATTTTTAAACAATTTGTGTAAATCTGTTAAGTCTTAATTCTGTAAGTGCTTTTGATTCTTTAGATGAAGTTTGTTATGTACTTATCCTGTAGATGTTATAGATTAGAATCTTATTCCTTATGAGCATTTTCACAACATTTTCAAATGTGTGTTTATTTCCAAGAAAGTGTGTTTACTTCTGCAATGTGTGTTTATTTCCAACAATTTGTTTCATTCTGCAAGAGTGCATTTATTTCCAACAATACGTTTAATTCTGAAAGATTCATTTATTTCAAAAATGAGTGTTTATTTTAGCAAGTTTCTCTTAGTTTATATTTAATATGGCTTAGTAAGGAAATTCTTAAAGACACTTCAAAACCCCCGTAGAAAATAAAAACAGGTAAATACCTACAATCAATTACTAGATCACTAAGATTCCTCTTGTTGCATATAGCTTTATATACACCCCTGGTTTGAATATGACATCAACTAAGAGTTGATTAAATGAAGGGAATAATGACACCCATCATCTGGATAATCTTACAGTCTTTTCCAAGAATAAACATTATCATTGTGATCATCTGGAGCGTGTTCTAATAAGGTGTGGGAAACAGGATTTATTTAAATCCCAAGAAATATATGTCTGGAGTCACATAATGGAAATTTTTGGAACATATCATAAAAAAATAAGGAACTAGGATTGACCTTGAGCAGAGTTAAATCTATACAAAGTATAAACCTTCCTATAAGTAAAATAGGGTGCATTCAATCTTTCGGAAGGTTAATGTCTTGAGATGGTTTGTTCCAACTTTTGCTAATAAGACGATGCATTATTGAGATGATGAAAGGTAAAGTTCCATTTCGATGGAATTACGATGGAAAAATTACCTTTGATGAAATTAAGGAAGCTATAGCTCATGCTCCTATCCTAGTATGCCCATATTTTCAAAAGGATTTTATGAAAGGAGCGATAACCAGGATCGTACCAAACCAAGAACACAGATGCTAATCAAACACCATGATCTATAAGATGAAAGTAATTCACCAGAATAACTTTACATAAAACCTTTGCAAATAAATGAGAAGTAATATCATATATTATTATGGAACTCAATGCAATACATTTAGAATGGGCCTTGCTTAAATAAGCAAGGAATAAAAATCTAAGAACCAGTCAAGGTTGTAGATCAAGCCATAAATCAAGGAAATAACTAGTCATCAAAGAACTAGTCAAGACCATAGATTTAGGAGAGAACTAGACATCAAGGATCTAGTCAATACCATAGATCAAGGAAAGAACTATACCTAACAATTAGATAATATCTCCTAATATCTAAATAAATAAAAATAAATATCCACACACATAAGTGGGTGAGGATAAATACAATAAAGGTAAATAAAGTACCTAGGTGAACATGAGCTAAGGTAAATACCTACTCTAACATTTTATCATGTATAGTTATGCCTCAGCTCATACAATGTCTGCTATACTAATGCAAAATAATGCCAAAGGATTTGAATCTCTAATTTATTTTATGAGTTTCCCTTTGAAGGATCATGAGCTAAAGATGTCCCAGATTGAAAAACATGCCTATGTCATGGTTCAAGTAGTAAAGCATTTCAAGTATTACATCCTAAATTCTTAAACACTTGGTTCTAATATCTCGATAAAAAAGTGAAGTCTATTCTCACTCAACAAGAGTTAGGTAGTTAGTGAGGTAATTGGATTTCCAAGGTACAAGAGTATGATTTAGAAATTAAACCCACAAATCTTGTGCGTGGAAGAGGTTTTTTCCAATTAATTGCTGAAAACAACCACGAATAAGAAGCTTGTGTATATTAGGAAAATCACAAAGTAGTGCCCATGGTATTATTTGTAAGTACAATAGATGAATGGTATTCAGATATTTCTTTCTTTCTAACTTATAGAGAATTCCTCGAGATACCCAAGTCCTGAAAGAGAAATGAACGGTCAAGCTAAGGTCAGAAAAGTATGTGCTCTGGGATAATGGTTTGTAAAAAAGGAATTGATGGAGTATTCCTTCGCTGCATGGATAAAATTCAACAAGGTAAGCTTCTGGAAGCATTTCATAACTTAGCTTTTGGGGAATTTTCTCATCACCTGTTACAACTCACAAGATCATGTGGTTAAGGTGTTGTTGTCCCACTCTCTTTCAAGATGCATCCATGTGGGTAGCAAAGTGTGAAGCTTGCCAATAGTTTGTTGGTCGTCCAAAATTAACAACACTTCCCCTAAGGCCAGTGGTAATTGAAGAACCATTTCAAAAATGGGGAATTGATTTTATTGGAGCATTGAAACCTCTGTCTAGTGCTGCGAATAGTTATGTTTTGACCTACACTTTGATTATTTCACAAAGTGGGTGGAGGCAATCCCGGTAAAACATGCTACCTCTGAAGTTGTTTGCAACTTCATCAAAGAGAATATAATAGTCAGGTTTGGTGTTCCTCATAATATTATTGCTGATAATGCTTCCAATTTTTCATCTTATGAACTCATTGAATTTTTCTATGGTTATGGGATTACTTTGGCTCACTCATCAAATTATTATCCTCAAGGAAATGGTCAGGCGGAATCAAGTAATAAAAACTTGGTGACTATAATCAGGAAGTTGGTTGATGAAAATCAATGAACCTAACACAAGGCATTATACGATGCACGTGGGCTGATCATATTACTCCAAAGAGAGCTATTGGGATGTCACCTTTTCAAGTGTTGTATGGAGTTGATGCAAAGATTCCTATCTCCTTGGAATTTCCGGCCTTGAGGTTGGCCAAATTAATTGAAGATGATACTTTCCAAGACTCCATTGAAAAAATAATCATGTACTTGATAGAGTTGGAGGAAAGTAGGTCCAAAGTGGTTGATTGAATCATAGAATATTAGAACAAGGTCAAGAAAGTGTTTGGTAAAAATATAAGCAACGAGATTTTTAGGTTGGAGACATCATTTTGTTATGGGATAAAAGAAGAGAACTGAAAATAATGCATGGTAAATTTAATTCCTTGTGGAGAGGACCTTTCAAGATTCATCAGTTGTGTGGAGAAAATAGCTTTTATTTTTCATACCTGGATGGAACTTAACTTCTACTTGCCTCATAGTGGGAAACATATCAAGATTTTTTGTTAGTAGTGTAAGTTCTTCTTGCACTGTATCATAGTTTACTTTTTCTGTTATGTGTTTCCTTCCTTGCTGGTGTGTTTGCTTTCCATTCCTTTAATTTTTGTGGTTTTGTTTTTTCGTGTTTGTTTTCTGCCTTCTTCGACTTCATAGCCTAATGGATTGACACTTTAGAGATATGGGATTTCTCTTTCTTCAAAGTATCAAAGAAATTCCTCTGTCAGAGCTAGCTATTACCCCATTTTTGAGCTTATTGATAAAATGGTATAACCAATCAAAATTTACATAAAGAACTGTTATCCCAAATTTTCATCCCTTGCAAATCTGGATAACTCATCAAATGGACTTAGTTATTTTCTCTATAAAAGCGAGGGACACTAATTCAGTTTACCATGCAAAGTGTAGGAACTTAGTGTTCTATGGGTTCTCCTAACCCACGGAAAAAAGGAACATCAGTTCGGGACTTAGGTGGATTTGCAACGAAAAAAACTTCACGCAACTAATTCGTTCTCTTGCAGGTCAAAGGTAAATCGAGCACCGTGGATTTTAGGTTCACAAAGAAGATGAAAATTTGGCTAAAGAAAAAATTCCCTGAGAAAAGAAATGAGAAGCTTAGTGCTTCATGACACTGGAATAAAATTGAGATGTGACTAAGGCTGGAAGCCACGAAACAATATTCTAGTGTTCCATGGGTTTCCCTAATTTTAGTGTTGCACGGTTTCTCTGGAAGTTGTGGAACAATAGAACACAACCACACACATAATGTCATACAAAGTGGGGAAGGTTAGAGCCTTGAAACATAGCAAAAGCATAAAAATTAGAGTGCGGAAGTTTTAAAAGCGTGGCAAAATCAAAAGTCACACAACAAAGAAAATCCGTAAAATGAAGTTAGGGACCGCGGGACATTGTAAATCTGTGGAATCATAAAAGTCTACGGGAGTCTTCAAAGCCATGCCTACTTTTAAGTTCAAATGCCAACCACTCCAATAAATAGAATTAATGAAGTATGAGTGCCATTCTTTGGACCTATGAAATCTAATGGCGTGCGATAGAAGCCATGTCAGGCACCCACACCTTCCTGCAAACATCAATGATGATTGGTCCTTGGTGGTTGAATCCATCATTTTGGTGCCTCTCTCTCTTTTCCCTCTTCTCTCTCTCATTCTCTATAAATGTAATACGTTGTGGCATTTCAAAGGGTTGGAGATTCTTTGTATGAATTAGATCTTGAAGTTGCAGAGACAAAAAATTTATGTTTTCTTTCTTATTATCAAAGAACATTAAAGATATATTTTACAGAATTTGTGTTGTGGATGAATCTTTTCATTTAAGGTATTGTTCTTAAGTTCAATACACTAAATGGTTCTTTGATTTCATATCTAGTTTATTGAATCTCTGACCATTATTACTATCTCTGTTCTCATGTGATTATATTTTGATTTGTATTTTCTTAAGTGAAAGCATGTTCCTATCTATTCTCTTCTTATTCTTTTGAAATTCCTCCACTATTTCCTCTTCTTCTCTCTTTACACACATTCCTTTCTAATAATAAAAAATCTATTGGGATGAGATCCCAACCCCAAATGGTTAGATTAGTGTAGATATTGTAAATATTATTTGGCGTGCATTATATTAGTAATAAACATGGCACCTCCCCTTTATTTGAGGAGGGACTTTGTTCCGCATGCTGTGGTTGAACCTCATATTTTGTCTTTGACAAAATATCTAGCCAACATTCTGCAGAAGGAAAAAAATCCACTTGGGATTTTCAAAGACAATTTTTATGAAAAAATGAATTTTCCAACACTTTTTTTGTGATCCTTAAGTTGAAAAT
Organism: Taxus wallichiana var. yunnanensis; assembly: GCA_018340775.1. Lineage (NCBI taxonomy): Eukaryota > Viridiplantae > Streptophyta > Pinopsida > Cupressales > Taxaceae > Taxus > Taxus wallichiana. The sequence goes on from CM031236.1 coordinate 145,185,536, forward strand.
ATGACAACTTCATTCTCATACTTTAAAATTACACAATGGGAATTACAACATGTAAACCATGCATTTTCATATCATAAAACTAAAATTTTCCTCAAAGCAATAAATAGTATCATAGGCCAAGTGTCAAGAACCATGCAGACGATAAGGATAAAAGGGACAATTTAAAGGAAGAAAGTTACTTGTAAGAGATGTTCAATGAAACTAAACTTGGAAAAATTATCGAAATCAAATATTAGATACATGGAATTCAAAAAATACGTACATCTCCACATTATTTACACCAATTGAGGAAAAAATCATTTTCAATGATACAAAAATTAGGACCACCAACATTCTTTTGAAATTTACAAGCGCTAAGAACAATTTACAAGCACTCACATATACACTATCTAAATTGTATCATAAACAAGAACAAAAAAATAAATCTACACAAAATCATCATTTTAACACTATAGAAAATTGATTTCTAATTAGAAAACACCACCAGTAACTTGTAGTAAATGCTATAAACACAAACCGTAACGCAATGATCCAAATGATGTATGAAGTTGATTCTTTTTTGGACCAATACAAGACCATTTCTCTATAAAAAAATTCTAAAATCGAGCAATCAACATACACACTTCTTGATATGGGCCAAAATTACACCAATTTATGGAGAGAATAACAATTAGGAAATTGAAGCTTTTGTTGAAAAATACATGTCTTACAACACAAAAAAATTAGATACAAATATTGCAAGATCACACGAAAAATCACCATATGAAGAGATCTATAGAAATTCAAAATTAAATTGCAGAGACAATTTCCCTATACCTCGAATGACCAAAAATATGATTATAAAACCTTGTAATGAGCACAATGAATTAGCAATCCAAAATGCAAAGTAAATTTTTATTGTGTTAGAGAAGAAGTGATATCAAAATGAAGACACATTTGATATGTTTATGGTAGAACTAAAAATCAATGAGCTCCAATATATAGAAGCAATAAAAAGCACACTAAAACAACCTAATTTTTTTTGAAACTAAAACCTGCATATAAATGGACCAATAGTTTTTCTATAACCAGCTATGGAAAGCTAACACAAATATGCAATTTGTGCTCAATGCATATGCTTCGTCACACTATTACACATCATAAATGACTAAAATTGATAGGTCAGCGACAATATCATTTGGAAAAAATAGAAAAGGCCATCAAATAAGAAATATGTACACAATTGAAATGGTACGCTAACTAGGCAATAAATTATTCAATACCCAACACGTTTCCACTCAACAAGAAATTCAAAGTATTTTTTCATTACCACTTTGAATAGTTGCACATGAAAATGCATGTTCATAGACACAAGCCCATCAAATCAACACATGCTTGTTATCAAGCCACCAACGATATTAAAAAGGCCATGATATGGCAAATCCTGCCGAAGTGAAGGTTTGTGGTGTGGAGGAGGTCTTTGTTATGAACCTACGCATGACAGGAGAAGACAAGTTGGTTTCTCTATGTATTTGTTGTGTGGTATTCGACATTGCAATGGTCATTGTATTGTTCAAATGATTATCGAAACATATTTATAACATGATTTTGAAATTCATCCATTGTGTATGACAATATTTAAAAATATGCGTTATTGTATTTTTAATAGATTTTTGTGGAGTTGAAAGCGTAATGTGGGTATTAATGAGGATATAATAGGAGGATAATTTAGAATCATGTGATTTTTTTAGAGTAAATTAAATATTAAGGGTAGAAAGGGAGAGAAAAAAACATTTATGTTTTTCCAAACCAAAAACAAAAACTCCAATATTTTTGTCTTTTTGACAAGTGTATAGCATGTTGTAATACAATGTGGAGACTGTCAAGTTTCGTAAGAATAGACGTGGCATGCATTTCCATGCATCCGGAAACCTTGTGGTGTTTTCGATACCATAGTATATATATAAATGCACAGGAAAATGTTTTATAATATTTGTGAAGAGCAATTTCTTTCTTATTAGAATTAAATAAACATAAGGACGAAATAGGAGAATGAGAAAAGAATTAAGAACGAGAACAATATTGAGATTTAAATTGAAATTGACAAAGGTGATTCCCATTATAATGATTTTATGTTCAAAACTAGTTTTTTCAGGGGGTGTAATCCATTGGAGATAGGCGTAGCAAATGTTTTGCATGATGTCCACCATGTAAGATTTTGTTTGTGTTTGATATGAGCAATTTCAGTAAGATGGAAGCATATTTTTTTATGTTATGATAGCACAGAGGAACATTCAAAAGTTTGTGTTATTTTGGAAGAACAGGGTAAACAGGAGACATGTATGTCTATGAGAAGTGACTTTACTCACACGACACCGCAATGAGAACTTAACTCAACAGAAAGAGTTTGAAAAAAATGACAGAAATAGATTTTATCTTGTTCATTGGACTGAAAAATGGGCTAAAGATAAACCCTAACATAATACTCTGTAAGAATTGACTTTGCTTACCCTACACAAGAGTTTACTTGAGCATGACGGTAAGTAAAAATGACAATCACATTTTTGAACAATTAAGCATAAACAATAAGAGAATTGAAGCTTCAGCAATAAATCCCTTTTCATGTTGAAAATCTAAGCATAAAAAATTAGATATTTTAAGCTTCCACAGTCCATAAAAGTTGAAGAATGTTAATTATCTGATATCTGACCTCATACTTATGCGGAGGATCTAAATAAGAGTTATTATTTTTCCAACTACGATAAAATACATCAAATTCACCTCCCCAAGTATCTTACTGGGATTAGTAGTGTACTGATTGGTGATTTTATTTATTAGCCTATTCAACTTTAGAAAAACTTTGCAATCAATCAATTTTTCCACTGATCTGTGTTGAAGGTAGAGGAAAGGAAACACCATTCTCTCGTCTTCTTCTGAAAACTTAATATGCTATGCTTTTATTTGGCTATAAAGGATGAATATTTGTTCAAAATAGTGGTAATCAGAGACTTTGCGGTAGGGAAATAGAATCCGTTGTTGAGGTATTCTTGGAATGAATTTAATCCCAACTCAAAGGTGATCATAAGCGTGGAGTTTCAGACCCAGATCAAGCAAATCGATGAAAAGGAGATCAAGGCTCAAATTTGGGAATTTCTATCAACTGTGCACTAATTGGTGATTGGTGATGTGTGGTAAGAAAAATTATATTCTTAAGATCCAAAAAGTTGCACCACACTTGATTGTACCATAATCATTACATCACAACCTGGCCACATGTTCACTAGAGTTATGAGCCACCTTACTGTGGTGGGGAATATTTGAACCTGGATAATGCCCTTAAGAGTGTCCCCCTGCATGACCATTAGACCACAATTCCTTAGACACCATATAATAATTTTAACCTACATATCTGAACATAACAATCTGTGATAAATTGTCAAATTGTAAAAGCACAAGACTCTCAAAGAGAAATGTCGTGTTCCAAGTTCTAAACAGACATGATCAATTGTTGAATTAGGTAAAAATATCACCTTCAACTGGCTGGGAGTGACCGAATTTGAAACAGAGACACCCCTCTATCATGATATCTAGGATGGAGGGAAATTTAGCAAATTAAACAAAAAAATAGTATGTGACAAATTAATATTTAACCAAGGCTCAACATAATAATTTTCCAAAGAAAATCGTAAACAATTACAAGAAAAATTAAGCATAAACAGGCCAAACAAATTGGGGAGTTCTAAAATGCAGATGGAGACGCACAAGATGATTAAAAACCTAACTTCTTGCGGTTGAATGTTTCCTTTACTAGCCAATTTGGTGATTGATGGAAGTAACTGCCATGAATGAAATCCTGGTAATCTATGAATCAGATCTCTATGTAACAACTAATTCAACAAGATGCACATTTCATCTAGAGATAGATTTCATGTAAAATGGAAACTATGCTTCTTCTGACATTGATGTTGTGTGCATGTATACTTTGCTTAATGCTAAATCAAATGAAGCAAGAACTACCACCTAAAATAGTTATACAATTTAGCTAAAACAAAGCATAAACACCATCATGATAAGAATTAAACAAGGGTTAGATGCTAGCATTCATAAATACAAACTTTGAAACTAACAATGCTAAATATCTAAACTCCTCTATTCTCGTAACAACAAATAAATGAATGGACCTAAGTAAGCTCCATGGCTATCAAAATAGTTGTCTTTAATGTTCCAAGAACGTAGGAATGGGGGCTAATCAAAGTTAGGCTACAAGACCTTTTTGACACCTCCCATATGACCCAAGCACTTTAAGAAAGAGGCTTAACTCTTCAAGATGATGAACTCTCAAAAGGGCAAGGTGTAAGCTCTTAGTCTCTTTGCTATATGCTTTGCATTTGCTCTCTTAGAAAGTTTAGGTGTAAGTAAAAAGGTAGGTGGAGGGCTCTTTATATAGCCCAAAGGATAAAGGATTCAACACATTCTCATGAATGTGGGATAAATGTAAAACATGATTAGGAATGGATAAGGTTTCTTTATTAAAGGTAACCTTACTTTAGAAGAGTTTAATACATATTTAGCAAGTCATGGGAGTTGGGGGGTGCTTTAATTAATCAAAGGTGATTAACTAATAGGTAGATGTAAGCTTATAGAAGATAATTAGAGGAATATTAGTACGATTTAGGCTATTAAAAGGGGATTAAATCAATTAAATATTGATTTATTAGTTAAATGGAAGGTGTCAAAAGGGTCTTGTAGCCCAACTTTGATTAGCCCCCATTCCTAGGTTCTTGGAACATTAAGGACAACTATTTTGATAGCCATGGAGCTTACTTAGGTCCATTCATTTATTTGTTGTTAGAGAATAGAGGAGTTTAGATATTTAGCATTGTTAGTTTCAAAGTTTGTATTTATGAATGCTAGCATCTAACCCTTGTTTAATTCTTATCATGATGGTGTTTATGCTTTGTTTTAGCTAAATTGTAGAACTATTTTAGGTGGTAGTTCTTGCTTCATTTGATTTAGCATTAAGCAAAGTATACATGCACATAGATGTAAATGATTTACAAGCTACACAAATCTTGAGTAAATTATGTCATAACTTACAGATCTTGAAAATGCAAACAGGGTCTCCCACGGTCATAAATTAATTCATTCTATTCTAGAATTTGTAAAGAGCCATTTACAATTGTAACATTGTTCATCTTGTGTAAATTCTTTTCTAATTTACTGCACTTCAAAAATCCAAACAGGGTTTCCCAAGGTAATGAATTAAAATATTCTATATGATTATTTGCAGAGAATTGTTTGCAATTGTTCAAAAGGAGCTGGAAAAAGATTATTGTTATGTACACCAAATGAAGAAGTTTGTATTTTTTTCATGTAAACACTTATATAAGTACAATCCATTCAGTTCTTCATAAAGAAAAATTATTAAACAAGCAATTTCAACCTGATCACATTCATAGAAAATAAAATTCTGCAATTTCTTTTAGAGTGCTGATGAAAAATTACACATGATCCGTTATGGACTCAAAGAAAAATGTAGTCAATTTGATTAACTAACTCTATCATAATATTAGAATCATCAGACTTCATTCTGATTCTATTGCACATTCTGAGGGAAAAAATCCATTAAAAGGTTTAGATGAACAAGAAACAAAAAAGACCAAGTCTAACAAAATTAACTTCAATTTAACAGCTAAAAAAAATCCCTTGAGATCTCTACAAATTAAAAACTTCTGAATGCAGGATGCAATTGAAGATCAAACTTTTGAACTTTAGAAAAAATCAAAAAATAAAAATGAAAACAAAATCCACAATTGAAAATTTAAAAATCAAAGTTAAAACATTTGAATGTCGAATAAATAAAACTAAAAATGGCAACAAAATCTACTAAATACAGGGAGAGATTGAAGCTAGAAACTTCTGAATATAAAAAAAAAGGCTCAAAATTATAATGAACTTGTCATCTAAAATTTTATTGAAAGAAATATAAAAAACAACAAATATTTCTGCAAAGCACGAGAGTTCCTTCCTTTTGTCCAAAGTTAGAAACACAAACATGTAATGAAAAAATGACACAACGATTCACAGAATGCAGGAAGAAATTGAAGCTCATAACTTCGGAAATCCAGATAAAAATAAACTCGAAATGGCAAAAAAACTATAGAGTACAAGAATAAATTGAAGCTAAAACTACTGGATGTCAAAGAAAAAAAACAACAAAGATATCAATGAACAGAGATATTTTGAAGTTGAAATGTTGAATGTTAAAGGAAAATTAAAAAACAGTAACAATGATTAAAATCTAACAATACATGGTCCATCGGGGCCAGACAAACTGATTAGTAAGGGGCACTCACAGGGTTGAAGACTCGCGTTCAATCCCCAATGGACTCGCCCCATAAGCCCATTCAGGTAAAGCAGTCTGGCCTAGGACATTGCCTGAGACTAAACTGAAGCCCGTAAAGTCTCCAGGTGCTCTAGCAAACAAAAAATCTAAAATATAGGAAAAAAATGAAGCTAAAACAATCAAATGTATGAAAACAAATTGAAACTGAAGTTGCAACAAAATCTTCGGTCTTAAAGAAATTGAAGCTCAAAATTCTAAATGACAAAAAGAAAAGAAAAGAAACTAAAATTGTCAATAAAATCAACGCACACCTGAAGAAATTGCTGCTAAAAACATCTGAATGTTAGTTAAAACTACAACTACTTTAAGCACAAAATGTAACAAATTTAGTTAGCATCTAAAATTCAACAAGAAGAAAGAGAGTAATAAAATTATAGATAAGTCACATGCAATCATACCCTTTGTCCAAAATCAAAACCACAAGTGGGTAATGAAGAAAAATGACCACAATAATTCACGGGATGCAGGAAACAATAGAGGCTAAAAACTTTAGAATGCCAAAAAAAAACTATAAATGCTACATAATACAAGAAGAAATTGAAGCTAGAACATCTCAAATGTCGAGAAAATATGAACTTAATATAGGAAGAAATTGAAGCCCATATTTCCAAATGTAAGCAAAAAAATAAAACTAAAAAAATTCTATGAAATACAGAAAGAAATTGAAGCTACAAACATTTGGATGATAAAAAAATATCTTGTGTGAGCAAATTTAATGACGTCAAATTTAACAAGAAAACAAATAAAATCTAGTTAAAAGAAAAATATCACTGCAAAGCACAGGCAATCATAACTTTGGTTGAAAATCACAACCACAACAGAGTGACAAAAACTGCCAACAAAATATGTGGAATGCAAGAGGTTTTTGAAGCTAAAACTTCTCAATGTCAAATAATAAAACTAAAAAATGTCAACAAAATCTACAAAAACTACCAAATACAAGAAGAAATTGAATCTAGAACTTCTGAATATCAAATGAATTAAAAATGAAAATGGCACTAATATCTTCAGTATACGGTAATAATTTGAAGCTAGAACTTCTCAATGTCAAATAATAAAACTAAAAATGTCACCAAAATCTACTGAAACTACAAAATAAAAGAAGACAAAGTGATCCTTCCATGGACAAATATTACGTAGCCGAGCTGAAAAAGAACAAGTGCAAGACCCCACTGACAATACAACCATAGTTGAAATGGACCCCGGCAGCTTTAGAACGTTTGATGTGAGTTACTACTAGCTGGTGAAGAAGAGAAGGGGTCTTTTCCAGTCGGACGCTTGCACTCCTTACAGACTCCACTTCCAAAGCATTTATCGAGTAACAACTTCTGAATTCAAATATAGAATAAACATTTTTGTTAGCCTATTCCCGATTTAAAACATTATGAAAAAAACTAATCTAAAATAAAGAAAGAAGCAATAGAAGTACCTGTTAAAATGGATCTCTTATTTCGCAGATCTGAAACAGGTTATTATATAAAATTACGAATTCGAACTGCAGATCAGAAGCTCAACCTTCTAAACTTGAAGCCCGATTTATGGCTTAATAAATTTGGCAGAGGAAGGATTGGAGGGTTTCAGTCCTTGTTTCTTCCTGCACATTTGAGCACCGGACTACTGCATGAAATAATTTGATTTTTTTCCAATTGTGGAGTGTGAATTTTAGACATTCTCAAACCAATGAACAAATGCAACCTCGAGCCGCACAAAAGCAACCAATCTTGCATCATACATAGTGATTGCATTAACTGCATTACAGGACACCAGCTAAGGACATCCGCCTTTCCCTTCAATAGTGACAAATAAAGGGGTTCACCAATAGAATCCTGCCAAAATAGAAAAATTAAAACATGAAACTTTAGTTCAGCCCTATTTAAATACAGATGGCACAATGTAATTGGAAATGATACAAATGACTAATTGTTAATGTGAAGACAATATCCTTGCCTTCGGCAGATAATAAAGAGCCTAATGAATCAAACAACATAATGTGCCAATCAATTATAGATTTCTACATCAAATGATCAATAACATTAAAAATTATGTCTTTCTGAATTCATATCAGAATACCAAAAATGGACAAAAACTTCAAAATAAAAAAAACTATTAAATATATCAAATACAAGAAAGAATTTGACTTTGAAAACTATTGTAGGGAAAATTTGTTGCTATATGTCCCTTTCATGAAAAATGAGTAAACACTACAATGAGGGTTAACAACATGGAAAAAAACACATATACATATTATGAACAAACTATCAAACAAAATGAATCTAAATTCTCCTACCAACTTAATCCTAGTTGGGGTGACATAGACAATGCTACTAGAGAACAAGAAGTAAACGATGACATTATTGACAACATGTGTAAAAATTTTAAACAAAATGAATATGTCAATGAACAATTGACTTAAAATATGATTTACAATTTACAAAGAATTTCAACAAAAACAAATACACACGAAATGCATTTGAAATTGGGAAGCATCCCTTCATATCTTATACTCTTGACTATTACATAAATAAGAGAATGTTAAACAAGGAATACCAAGCAATTGTTAAAGACATAAAATAAAAAACAACTCAACCCATCAAAACCATTCCATCTCTTCCTCACTGGAGGTATAGGTACATGTAAGAATTTTACTGAAAAAACTCATGTATATAAAACACTTGTACACTTTTATGAAAATTTCATTGATAGTGACCTAGTTAAACAAAAAGATTGATAATAGCATATACTAGAAATGATATATATGATGTTGGAGTAACAATACACTCCATATTTCTTCTACCATTCAATAAATAAAACTTGGTACCGTTGGCATCTGAATCACTAGACACATTATCAAAGCAATACCAACAACCACAAATCCTTATTATTGACAAAATATCATTTGTGGGTTATAGATCCTTTTATTTTATAGACAACGACTTTGATATATAATGCACACTCCCACAAAACACTTTGGCAATATTGATATGCTTTTTTGTTGAGAATTTTATCAAGCACAAACCATATACGACTACCTCATATTTCAACATCCTACATTAAATGACGATCTCATCCCATATCAATTTAAAAAAGAAAATGTCAAATTCTACTAATTGAACACGATAATACATCAAAAATGAAATTTTTGTGTTGGTGCTAAACAATATCTGCATTAGAGAACAAACTAATTTTGACCTATCTTATATCTTACCAAACTTGTTTACTACCACCTCTTATTGATCCAACATTTCCATATCTCTTTTACAAAATGATGATTTTGAAAAACATAACATTAAAATGTTGTCCGCTTTGCTGGGGTGTGAAAGTAGAATACATGCAATAGAAAAAGAAAATGAAGGGTACAATGGATACCATCGATATTGTCACACTTCTACTCTTCCTCCAAAAATCATATTAAAACCTTATATCCTGGTAGAAATATTTGTAGGAAATTATGGTCTTCATGACGAATTAGTCAATGAATTTGATGGAATATTCAAAGCATACACTATTGTAAATGAAATGGACATAATATAGATGAAGTTTAATGACTCTCACATTGGACATACACAAGCACAAAAATTTACTCACATGTACGATAAGTCAATTGAAAAGTCTAGATACCAATCCTATGAATTACTAGACCGACTCGATTTTCTAATAAAAAGCCGTCTAACAATGTGAAAATAATTTCTGTATAGCTAGCATGCGCACATACACTCCACAGATCCCAAGGCCTAACAATGTCGGGACTTGCATTTAACCCAAATGGTGTCACACAACATAGCCTAACTTATAAAACACTATCGCGAGTAACAAATATTGAGTCTTTGTACTTATTAGTGCCTTTAACAATGAAGAATTTTAAGGTCAAAAAGAGATTACAACGGAGATGATGCGTCTTGCAGAAAATGCAAGCTCTGTAATTACAAATTGATTTGCAAACAATGTAATCCTAATGAAACTTTCTCATTGCATCTCTCGAACACAAGAAGGCTGAAAGCACATGCCAAAGACATACTCAATGACTATGAATTAATGTAAGTAGACATACTATGCTTGTAAGAAACACACCCCGCCAACAAAAAGACACTTTCTACAACAACATTTCAACTACACTTCATGCACCTCAGTACATGGTATAATGATTTGCATGAAAAACACATTTCATTTATTAAAATAATTGAATATACAATAGACAATGTAGAAGAAATGCTTGCAACTATTACCATACATAACAAGGAAATAACCATAATAAAATTTTATGTAGACTACATCTATTTCGATATTGGCTCAAAATTTGACAAAGCCTTGATAAATACACAAATAGGAAACAACATATACATAATAGATAATTTTAATATTGACATCGGAAAAAAAAACATAAACGAGATAATACTCAAAAAGCATATGAAAGGCTACCAAATTCACTTCTTGATGCAAAACTAAGATCTTGCCTCTAAATCGCTTATTGACCACATGATCCAAAAAAAGTTCAAAAGCATACCATTGTTAAAATAGATACATATTGGAGTGATCATGATATAATATACTTTGCATTATTCAATTTGTAGTGAATCAAAATAAAAATAATATTCAATGTATATAATAGATTTTGCAATAGGATTCTCTTCCATTAAACTATAGACCATTACAAGGTATGCCCCCTATATATAGATATGGCCGACCCTCAAGCATATTGGGTGAGATAGGAGGCCGAGCCCCCACTCCATCCGACACACGAAAATTGAACTACGCGATTGAATTCACGATCCCGACACGATTCACATGATAAGACTAAAAATTCTCTTTTAATTGATATTGTACTTGTGCCTGTTGTGTAACAAAATTACACTTTTCACTCATTTAGAAAAATTAACACCATTACTTTTCTTTTACTATACATAGTGTGTTATAACAGGAACAATGAAAAGAACTGAAAGCACACAAGGCCAAGAACAACTCAAGAATGAACAAAAAGGTATGCTCAACATAAAATACATCAACTCCATAAGTGAGTTCATTGACGTATCAGTATGCTAAAACATACTACTTCATTTTCCAAAATAGACTTCTTATATGCATCCATGATTGAAATGGCATCTTTTGGTTAGCAATAAAAATCAATGAACAATGTGGCGCTTGCATTCTCCCCTCTTCCTTGTGAGTTGCAGTCCAACTAAAGTAAAAGATCAATTTATGCATGCTGCCTTTTCATTCAAAAAAACTCTTTGGATAAGCATCTTTCTCCTCCTAACATTAATGCAAAAACATTTATTTTAATTATTACGTAGACATGCTGCCTATTCAAGCGTTTATAAGTCATTAGTATACCGTCCCACATAGCACATGAAGTAAAAAATCTTGGATGAGAATAAAATATGTATATATGTTTCCAAATATGTCTACAAAGGAAAACGTGAAACCATGAATTATAGTATTTTGCATTATGCCCATAACAGGGAAATGCATTGACATGTGGCCAAATTGGATTCTCAGACAACAAATGCTCAACCCATTATTTTCAATTCACACATACACATGTATATCTTATAGGCAACATAAAGGTATGTTCGGATATAGGTTCTTTTTAAATTTGGATAAAACAATCAAGGAGCTCTACCTTGGTATTGCACTTTTCCATGTTTAGATAGTTTTTTTTTTTTTCATTTAAAACGTACATGCATTTCTTATGTCATTCTAGATGTAGTGATAATTTGCAATTGTTATGCAAGGTATGTTGTCTATCAACAACATCTACTTAAAGTTATTTATAATAAATTTGGCTGGTTATCAAAAAATTTTCAAGTTATAGAAGGACAACTCATTCAATGCTCTATTTGTTAGTAATGATGTCCATACAAATTTAAACACCGACTAGTTTGCAATCTTAAATCTAACAAAAACTTAAATTTCCAATGCATTCTCTAGAATGGCTGTGCCTAACGATCACATACGTTAGCACAACCTAGACCAAAACTTGAACACAGGGACCTCCACAACTCCATTGCCCCCACCAACCATTGCGCCACACAATTTTTTTGGCATTATTTTGGAAAAACAGGTATTTGACATTAGCGGCCAACGTACGTGACAGTTAGGCTGAACGCTCTCAAACAATCTACTAAAATCTTAGTTCTTGCACTCACGAAAGTTTCACATAATGATTTCTTGAAAACAAAACTGCCATCATATACTTAGTGTGAGGATTTCAAACAATATGAACATTCACTCTAAACCAAAGCAATACTATTTTACAGCTTCAACTACTAAAAACAACGACTAAGGCAACTCTTTCAACTAATCATTGTGTCAAAAATTCACTTCTGTGTCATTTTTTAATTTTTATTTCTTTAGACTTATGCTATTTTTTGTTTTTTCCAGAAATATAACGAAACAAGCAAGTAATTGAAGACACTTTCTGCTCCAATGCAATCGACAAATTGAAGACATAACTTTCTACTCCAATAAATTTTGTACTCTACATATATTTCTTTACAGTGTACAACCTTACAACAAGAAAAAAACTTTGTAAATTTTGTTATTACATAATATACTAATGTAAATGTTCTTGTGCAATCTCTTCCTTTGAATACAATTTCATATTTTACTATTAGCGAATATATATTTCCATTCTTGTTTGTATTTTTCCACATGTCATTTAGAACACAATATACAATCAAATATTCAGCTATTCAACATCAGAATATAACCTTTAGCAATTTGCTTTCAAATAAAAACAGACAAACAAGGAAAAAATCGTATATTACAAAAGTCATGAAGCACAAATATAAAATCGAACATATCCCTCTTACAACATGCATAGTACAAATTGGATCTTATTTGTGTTAACATACACAGCAAAGTAGAGGAAGGCATGGTATGAGTAAAATTATGTTCACGAAATCCCATAGCAAATTCAAATGTACATGTGATTCTACAAAAAAAACATTCTCTAATTTCCATGCACTAAGTGCCAATAATAATTAAAAACATGAAAACAATGCCTCGTTGTGGGCCTTCATACATACCTATGCTAAGTCTCGAATATGTTTATAAGGACATTGTTTAGTCACATTTTAAAGAAAGATATTAATATGTTTATGACAAACGTATGGTTTCCATAAACCAGCCTCTATTTTTCCAATATAGCTTTGTCAATTTATTAAAATGTTTCTTAGAAGGGATTCCTCAAAGGAAAAATGGAATAACTGTTCTATTACATTCACCATCTCATTAGACAATTGGTATACATAGACCTTACATTCTCTGGAGCCCATTGGGTGATTTGAGCCGCCACAAGAAGCTCTCCCCTCTATTCATCCCGCTGTGGATATATAGTCTGCATCATTCAGGCTAGTCTTTTCATGTCTGGAAGGAATGGATGTCTCCATGAGGGAAGCGACGCTCTACTAAAAATAGATTACACTCCAACACAGTTAGTGAATCAACCAAATACTAAAATTAGATCGCTGTTTTCAGTCTGTAGGTGCTTTAAAAACTGATCTCTTGTAATATATATATATATCTCAAAATCCTTGAACCCAAGTGGATGGTTGCACAAAGAATAGAAACAAATGTCTGAGTGGAGTAAAAACAATCCGAGTTCTTCACAATTCTAGTTGAGACTTCGCACCAGTGGAACTAGGGTTCCAACTTGTTGAAGCTTCATTAATTTATGTCAACTTTCTATTCAGATCCTTTACTTCATCACAACCACCCACTTCATCTAAAGCGTGTCAAATGTTAAATTTTCTAGTCTCCCTGTGCATCTCAGGGCTTGTGTTGAAATACCTTACTTAGCCTTTTCGGAGGCTATTAAACTTGTAGGACATGGGTTTGAGATTATACATCTTTGTTAGTTTTCTTAACAAGACAAATGCTTGTTTTTACTACAGAAGAGAAGGCCATCTTATTAGGGACTTCATGATAAGAAAACCTTGCAATCCTGATGAAAATAGTGAAAAACCTAAAGGAAAATGCACATCCACCCTCTAAACCCTTCCCAAAAGGATACTACGATTCACTCACAGCCCAATAGACACATGTCCATTCCTATCCTTACTCGATCCTTCACACCTTCTGATAACATAGACCAAATCACGTGCCAACAAAATTTAGAAAATGGTTCCAACTCTGTTGTCCTAGTCAATCACTAGACTCATTCTACACAATTTGATCATGGAAAAGACTATCTTTCGTGGACTAAAGTTAATAGTGGGTGGCACAAAGTTATTAAATTAAAAGAGCAAAGAGTCAGTGTCATTGGATCTTAAGGCACATGTCAATATATCCTACTAGCTACATCAGAAGTTTAGATAAATGATTCAGCCACTTGCCCTAAACAACAATTTTCTTTCCCTCACGGATGACAAAGATAGTGTTGACTTGCCTCAATGAATTGCAAAATTTTGTCATGGAATATCAGGGGTTTGTCCCTTCTAGAAAGAAGATATAAGGTCAGAGAAAATTTTATTTATCACCATCTCAATATTCTGTTTTTACAGGTGGTTAAAATAAGTGAAGCTACACTTTCCTTTGTATTGAAATGCATTTCAAAAGATTTTATTTTTCTGAAAACTTCCCTCTTTGAAGGAGGGGGAGGTGCAACATTGGGCCTTTCTCTTTAGCTCCAAAACTTTATAGTTGATAAAGGAGAAGACCCTTCACACCAATGTATCTTGGTCACTTTGATGCAGCCAAATAAATCCCTGACATCTTCTCTCTTTATGTGCCTAGTGAACCTTTCTAGAATAAGCCTATGAAATTGGATGGGGAACCATATGACACATACTGATAGGATCATTGGAGTAGATTTTAATATGGTAGAATGAACAATTGATAGATCTTGGTGAAACAATCAATGCTTGTATCAATCAATTTGATGCATGGATCCTTTGCCAAAATATTCTTGGCATCTATGACCCCTTAGTAGGTCAATTTTCCACTCACCGAGACTTGATGATCTACCTAGTCCAACAATAGAATAATATTAGATATATTTTAGTTAATTCATAACTCATCCCCTATCACTTTTCCTCAAGGAAATTTGGTCGCTCAAGACCTCTTGACCACCCTTTCGACCATTTTTTGATCAGTATTTCCATCTCCTTATCTGATGATAAGCATTCAATTTTTGATCTCTCTTTTAAACTCAATATATCACATCTTAAGAATCCCGATTTCCTTAACACTCTTTATACCATTTAAGGTTCCAACGCTAAACCTAGCCACAAACAAAACTAGATTGAATGGTGGTGCCTTATGCTTTCCAAATGTACCACCTTTTAAAGATAATTTTGTAGACTAATAGCTAAAAAAAGGAAAAGAAAAGAGCAAGGTTTGAGGAAACAACTCTCTGATAAGAGGGCTGCCTTGTTGCTTAATCCAACAAATATCAACCTCTAGATTTTTTTTTCTTTGATTGAGATGAATCTTAGAGAATTTGAATTGTATAAATGTAATAAGGTCCCACCTAAACTAGATTAAAGAAGGGGATACAAATTCTAAATTCTTCTTTCAATTTCTCAAACACAAACATATAAAAGGATGCATTATTACTCTATATGACTTAGAAGGAAGAATAATCCAGTAGTAATATCAAACATATTTTTTACTCTCATCATTAGAATTTATTTCTTGAGTCATAGAATGAAAATGCTATCCAAATTGAGCTTGATAAATTTATTCAAAATTTCATCCCACGGAAAGTATCTCTTGAAGTTAGCCAAGGGCTTGACCACCTCCTCACTCTGAAGAGCTTGAAAGGGTGTTGTTTTCAATGGCCAAATATACAAGCATAGGCCCCAATGGACTTCCAAAGTGGAATTTCTCCAAACACTATGGACAATCATACACAATGATTTCTATTAGATTTAATTGGATGATAAACATGATAGTTCATTGGGGAGAAACATTAATAGTAGTATCATCAAATTAATACCTAAAAGAAATAATAATGACACCGTGTCCGGTGGACATCCTATCACTTTGTTTAAAACTACCTATAAAATCATAGCCAAGGCTATAACATCAAGGATAAAACCAGTGGCTAAAGATATTGTTTTATCTCGAACAAACTAGTTTTCTAGGAGGGCGGTTCATCCTCGACAATCTTGTCACACTTGAGAAATTCCTAATTGGACATATTACTCTGGATGATACTCCATAATACTCAAACTCAATTTTGATAAATATTATGATAGATTAATTGGTCATTTGTTCTTAAAGTGCTCCACTTTGGTTTGGATTTGGAACAAGAATTATCAATCATATTACACTTCTCTTTACTTGATGCCTCATCCAAATTTTTTATTAACAGATCCATCACTTTGAATGAGTTGATTTTCAATGCTCTATTTGGGAGGGCTATCCTTTAGTGCCCTTTCTTTATATACTTGTAGTTGATGCTCGAGATATGTATGTGTAAAAAATTTAATTCCCTTGGAAAAATTAAAGGAATAAATTTATCACATCAACATGTTGTGATCAACTGTCACTTCATTGATGACAACATGCTATTTTTGCAAAATAAAAAATCAGAAATTAGAAATGATTTGCAAGTCCTTGATATATATTGCATGGCTTCGGGTATAAATTTGCAATGCATAAAACTGAATTCATTCTAATTGGAATGGAAAAACCATCTGATTGGATTCCCCAGAATGGAAACAACTGAAACATGGGGAAGTCATGAGATACTTAGGCATCCCCTTTGGCATTGGAGTAACTCTTTCTCAGATGTGGGATTGGTTTCTTCACAAATTCAATAGAAAGATTGATTGTTGGGAGGTTAAATTTTTATCTTTGGCTGGGCACATTCAAATTGTTAATAGTATCTTCTTGGCTACTCATGTGTATTTTCTTCCCGCTGGATGCCTTCCAAAACATTTTATCTCATGGTGATTCGAAGGTCGAAGTTTCCTTTGAGATAAGTGGGATGTTCATAATGGTGCAAATGTGGTCTCTTGAACTCTCTGTACAAAACCCAAACATAAAGGTGGGATGGGTATCATAGATATTTGGACTCAAGGAAAATGTCTTATCTCCAAATGGATAGTTAGGGCTCTTTTTGGCAATGAACCTTGGAAAGTTCTCTTTAGACACAAAATTCAGCTTACAACAACGAAAGCCAAACATGAACATAGCAATCTACATGATAACATACTAAATTCTCAATTTTCAAATAAAAGATTTCCCACTTGTGATTAGCTTGTGGAAAGCACTGAAAGAAACTTCTTAGCTAAGTAATTGGAAAGACTCTTCTCTAAGGCACGAGCTAAGTTTTCCCAACTCCTCAATCTGGTGGAATCACTTGATCACTATTAATGGTTGTCCCTCGGCTCTTATGAATATTTTATGAGGGACAAATTTTTTAATAAAGGAATTCATACTTTTAAGGACCATTGGAATCCTTTCACGATGGAACGGATACCTTGGGGAAACTATTAATAATTAATTTCATCCCTCGAAAAGGATAATCCCGCCATAGATTTTATTATTTCATTTGTCAAAGGTGAAATTCTTCTTAAAGTGTCTATGAAAACTCTTTGTAATTTTATCAAAGATTGGCATGGTCTAATGATGCTAGACTTAATAAATTTCCTCTTAAAATATCCTATCTCAAGTCTGCCGCTTGATATTTATTTTCAAAAAATATTGAACCTAAAATGGAATCGTGAGATGTCTGAAAACATTTGGATTCAAACTTGTTTCTAAGATTTATTCTAGAGAATTTTTTTAGCTTTAGAGAGTTATTCATTACACGTTGCGCTTATGGATAGACTTGGGTTTTTGCGCGTGATTAAATTATCCTGCCCCTTTTGTAGTAAGAAAGAAACTATCATGCATGCCTTTTGAACTAGTGCAATTCAGCCAAATTGATTTGGAATCAAATTTAATTTGATATGCCAAATTTATTTTCAAACAACTTGTCATGGAAAAATGCCCTTCTTGGATTGGGAATATCAAATAATGTGATTTCTAAAACTTTTAGACAAATAAAAATTAAGAATATTTGGAAAAATAGTTTTCATTCTTGTTTCTTTAATAACAATACTCTGAGACATTTGTTATTCAAAGACTTTACTATGATTTTTTTCTTCATTTTTCCATGAAACATGTTATGCAATCAATTTTTTATTCATAATGAGAACTTATCAAAATGCAGATGAAGTATATCAAATCTTAGATGAAGCACTTTATGGACAATGACGAATACTTAAGAAAGGGGATTAAAGGATTAGCTTATTTATAACACCTTTAGTAGGGCCTTCTTATCGCTGAATTATTTTGGGGTGAGTTGCTCTTTTTTTTCACGCTCCTTTACAGTGCGATTGGGTTTCTTATTGAGTTTATAGTACCTTTCTCCCTTTTGGGCTGATTTTTAGTTTGATATTGTATATTTCTATTAGTTTTTCAATTAAAAATAATTAAGATAAAATTATGAGACTCAAAACCTAGTGTAGTATTATTGTGAACTAGAGTTAAAAAGCCTTACCAGATATGGGATGCCACATTTGACAACTATGAATCATTTAAAATTGTTTAGAATTTTACTAGCCACAAGAAGAAGGAAATTTTAGTGGTAAATATTCATAATTTAATGAATATTCCATGTTCGGGAAATTTGAAAAGGAAATTATTTTGGAGTATGACAGTGTACCTTTTGCCTAAATTTCCAATCTAATTTTTTAGGGGTCACTTCGCCTACTTTTGAAAACTCCTCTTGTATAAAAGTGTGTAGTTAAATCGTGCACAAGTATAATTGAGTAAGATTCTTCCAACTTGTAAAGTATAGATGTTGGACAAGGAGATATTCGAGAAGTCGTAGATTCCAAACCCATAGACACATAAAAACAAGGGTTAGACATATGATAATAAGAACAAAAGCGTGTCAAGGAATTGCGGATGCACGACCAATACCAGTAGACACCAAATATTTATACGCACGATAGGAAACGTAGATGCGCGACAATAAGGTGTTGCACCAAAATATCTCAAAAGGAAATATTGTTCAAGTTTTATGAAAAATCTAAGGTTACCACTGACACCCATACATATACCACTAACACCCATAATACCACTGGAATCAATCGAATATAGACTATGTGGAAGGTATTATTGATGTGGACATGGATTCAACACAATCTCAACAAATTGATACCTATGATGACAACATGTTAGAACTTGAAGATACTGCTCTTCCTATGAACAATCAAACAGGCTCATCAACATTGGACAAAATTCATGTTGAGATGCAACCAGGAGAGGATCAAGATATCTCAAATACTTGACAAAATATAACACCAAATTCAATTGAAAATTTTCTTCATGAAAGAGGAAACAAGATGATCAAGATATTCCTAAAAATTATGGTCACAAAACTTTGAAAGAAAACAAGACTATGTGGACACTTGGTAGGACATATAAGTTTGAGTGGGCTTCAAAATTTCCTTTTATCAAACTAGTAGAGCCAACTAATTATGAAGATATCCCAACTAAATGTACATGTACAATATGTACTGGAAACTAGGAAAGCAACAAAAATGCAATTGAAGTTAGACACAATTGAAAAACATTGTGGAAAATAATATGTGTCCATGTAATAGGAGGATGGAAAGATAATAAAAACATTGATGGAAAAGTGAAAAATAATGTATGCATGTTAAATACATAACAAAGTATGAAGTTGAGAAAAAAGACACCGACATCTCATGGAAAAGGGTGGAACAATCACATCACAAATTGGAAAGGTGATTCAATCAAACTTGCATGCTAAAAGCATACAATTCTCTACCATATTCCACATCCTTAAGAAGGGAAGACCTATTTTTGATTTCATTTATTTTAAAATTTTGTTTCAACATAATGGAATGCACAACATTCCTCAAACACATTGGTTAGAAAAAATGCATGGGAAATGGCTAAATGTCTTGTAATGATTGAAAAGGAAGATTTGAAAGAGAAAGTGAAAATGCAAAGTTTATATCATTATCAATTGATGAGGTAACAATAGTTGACAACAATGTCATGGGTATGCATCCATATTTATACTTTTGAAAATCATGTAAGGCAACCACATCTATTAGTTGTATACAAAAATGGTGGAAAATTGCAATGCTAAAAACCTATACAAAATAGTTGTTACCAATTTGAAAGATATTATTGGCATGAATGAATATGAAATCACTAAGGTGTATGTGTATGTGTTTGTGCATTGCATCATTATGTAGGGTCATCAAACTGGGATTTATGTTTTGATTTCAAACAACAATAGCCCCTTATATGCTTATAATTCATTGTATGGATCATAAAATGAATCTAGCATATAAAATAGTTAAAACTTTGAAAATGTTGCAAGAGTAGAAGACCTTATCTAAGAATTGCATTCCTATATGTCAAGAAGTCCAAAATGATTTCTCGAGTTTCAAAATTTTCAATTGAATTATTGATGGTAAAAATATTCTCAAGGATGTCGATACAAGGTGGATTTCTTTATACGAGCCTACATACAAAATTAGTGAGGAGTATCCATCCTTGGTTGGTTTCATGCATAAATATCATAATGAAGTTGACAAAGCTAAGGATTTGTTGTTTCGCTTTAATAGATCTAGAAACATTACTTACATTGGTTGGCATTCTACCAATGTTGAAGGAGATCAATATTTTGATGAAGCATGCACAAGAGAGATCCATCTATATTGTTGATTTTATATGGATGAGAAAGGGTATGTCAATCTCTTGATATCTTGTACTTTTAGAACAAAAGTTTTGATACACCTATTTTGATAGTTGGAAAGTTTTATTAGATGTTAAGAATCCTAATAATTATTTGATATTTAATATTCATGATCACCTTTGTATCAACGTTAATGGGAGGGAGATACCCCTACACAGTTTACAAAAATGAAAGATATTCTAGACCTGAAAAGAATAAGTTCATGTGACTCATGTTTTGTTTGATACTATTAAATATGATACATGAATAAAGATTAAAATAATTACACAATCCCTAGCTTCCAAAATCAGAGAGTGTTTCAGTAAAGATAACATTCTTGAAGCTATGGGAGTGATGAATCCAATATTTTGGAATACTACGGTGATCGTGTAGATATAGTCAGTAAGCTATTTCATAAATCCATGGGTACTATAATGGATCATTTCACAAAGACATCAGAGGTCAATGGTGTTGAAATCAAAGGTATTCTGAATAAGGACTTAATAAAATCTCAATCAACTCATTTTGCATTGACAATGGTTGACCAATATCATTGTTTAAATGAACCTCAAGAGAATGGTGCAATTACAAGGCTATGGAGAAAAATATCCCATAGTAGTGTGTTACAGGAAAATATCAGCGAATATTTTTATTATACATGAGTTGTGCCAAACTATGATTTTGGGATCTATGGAGGATGAAAGGGTGTTCAATGCTTTATCTTTTGTAAAATCAAAACTATGAAACAGATTGGATAAAAATCTAGAAAGTTGTATGAGGTTGTATGTTTCACACTACTTTGTGACACATTTCCTTATGACAGAGAAATTGCACATTGGAATTCCCTTGTTGAAAGAAGAGGTGTTACTAATACAACTACAAATACAAATGATCTCAATGATGAGACTAGATTTGGTGCATGCTCTAACTCTGCAAATGCAAATATCAACTATGAGGAGGCTATTGAAAATGGATTGTTTCAGCTCTAGCTATCATTTAAAATGTTACATGTATTACCTTACATTTATTGTTTGTCACTTGACATTTTAAAATTTTCTATGTATTCAATTTCATAATAATAGATTCAAATACAATTATTTATTATACTTATGTTGTTTTTTGTATGTATAATCATGTTTTATTTATTTTTGTATTTTCAAACTTGCTTTGATGTTGTGTTTGTGACATGCGTATTTTTTAAGACAATGTAATCTATTAGAACACTATTTTTCAAATATTGTAATTAGATGTAAGAAAATAAAGTATACATCCTTCCATAATGAATCAAACATCGTTTGAGTTATCCATCTTCCATATTTTACATTTTACATAGTAATAATACCATTGTAAATAATTAAACAATCAACATTGTAAATAATTAAACATTCAACATTAAAGCATACTTAGTATTTTTTGATTTACCAAATGCATTGCATACATATTTTTCTATCATTACAATTTACAATCTATATATTCCTATATATAACCTAATATAAATTCATTTCATATCTTTCTATACATATCCTATTATCATTACATTCCATGACACTTTTAACCAGATTCCATGATAATACTTAAACGTGTAAAATAATCCAAATTCATGAACATATCTTGTATATTAACATAACCAAATTCCATGAAAACCATTAAAAATATCTTGTATAGAAAATAAAATAGATTCAATGAAAACCATTACAACTTGCAAGCATATCTTGTTGAAAAACTAAATGAAATTCTTATAGAAGTAGACAATATTCTTCAACTTAAACGAAGATTCAAGTTTCAACATAGAAATAAACATTTTTCAACTTTAAAGTTTTGTCAACATTTTCAACAAATACACATATATTCAAACAACTTCCCCACTCCCAGATTCCTTTTCCTTTTCTTTTGAATTTTGTGTCACTTTTCCCTACACTTGTTCCTTACTTCGAGAATTCCAGAATTGACAAGATCCTCCACAAAAATATTTAAGTTACTCACAATTTCTTCATCTTCCTTTGAAGCATCTCCAGGGGATAACAAAGAAGGATCTCCAACTTCCTTTGTCTTGAACAAAATATTGGCATCCATGCCATTCTCTTTTATAATATGCTTCAACATATTGTTTTTCTTGTTAAGCAAAAAATAATAGTCTTCTTAAGTTGAATTTCAGGTGGATAAAATTTTATGAGCTTTATCCAAGTGAATCTGGAGGACCCTTTCTTGAATTTTTAGATTTTCATATTTGGAATGTGAATGAAATAAAAATTTGAGATCAATTCAAACATATTATTAAAAATTGAAAGTAATAAAAAATATGATTTAAAATTGAATGTTGTAATTCATAATACTTACAAGAGCTTTATCTTTTTCAACATTGGAAATGTCCACTAGATATTTATCCTTTGACCATTTATTGTAATATGCTTGGGATTCAACATTAATATTCTCTAATTGACTTAAAATGATATCTAAAATATTGTCTTGATAGCTATTATTATATGTCACAGTTTTGGACTTGTGCTTGGTTCAGTAAGATATCAATCTTAGTTGGATGATTTTGAACAAAACATATAAAGTATACCTCTGGTTGTGATTATGAAAACAATTATTTATCTCATTAATTAATACTTTATCCCTTATCTCCCACTCTTTTAGTTGATTTATACTAGGAATAATAACTTCTTTGACATGGGCATCACAATCATTACCAATCAAGCTATCCAAAGAAAATGTAGTCTGTTGGTCATTTCCGGAGAGGATGGATAGGATGGGGGTTAAAGGATCAACATTTGGGGCTTCATGTATTTTTGAACTCCTCTTCTTTTCGTTATGTTCCCTAATCCTATTTATGCATTAAAATAAATTTAGATATTAAAAGTGATTGAAAAATTAAAAATTGACAAGAAATTGATATAGAAGAATGTTAAAATAATTACGTCGAAACATACATGTGTTCCCTAAATCATATCATGCGTATTAAAAAACCTTTTGGCTCATTTCTATCAATTCCCAAATAATCTTCATCTAAAGAGGTTTTATTTAAAACATATTTTCCTATTATACTAGGCACACCACCGAAAGAGAGATTGGGAAATTTAGACGCAATGTTGAGTGTCCCAATGGTGGCTAGAAGTTTCATGCTTTTAACAATGTTACTTTTTACTCTATTTAGAATTCGGGTTCATAATGGTTGGAGGAGGTGCCATCATTTGAATTGATGGTGACACACACACTGTCAAAAACAAAAACATTACTAACTTATATAAAAATTCTTAAAAATTAAAAAAAGTAACAATTTTATACCTTGCTAAACCTATAGTGACTACGACTAAAATGATTGTGTAGGTGATCAGAGTGGTGGTGAAACAGGTTGCATCGATTGAATAGATGGCAAGGAATGCACTTTTAAAAAAAAAACATTACAAACTTATAAAAAAATACAAAATGTAACAAATTTTAAATTTTTATACCTTCCTGAATTTGTGTGGTCCGAATGAATTGATTGTGTGGGTGATAATGGTTGTTCGGATGTAAAGGAGGGTAGTTCAAAGTCCTTATAAAATGGTAAATAAAAAGGAATATGAAAATATTAAAATGTAAAAAAATCAATAATGTTAGTGACATGATTAATGTTAGTGGTATTACATCTCTGTTATTTTACTAATTGAAATTGAAGAGGGGATGGTTGAGCATCCATTTTGGGTTGTGAATCTCTAGATACCTCGACATGTTGTTGATCTCTTCCTCTTGATGTTGCTATTCTTCATGGAATGGAGGTCAATTTTTTTTTGCATAAGGTAATAATTAAAATAGAAGTGAGTAATCTGACAAACATCAAAAAATAATTTGTAACAATTGTATAATTTACTAACCTATTGTTCTTCAATTGAAAGGGACAATTCCTTCAAATTTTGGTTCATGCAAGTAGGAGTGGGTTCATCTTGTAAATTATAAAATGACTCAAAATAAAGAGCAAGGATATAGTTTGTAGAGAAAAACTAGGGTTTTATAGAAAATTGAACATTGGAAAGATCATCCTTTATCCTATTTGATAAGAATGTGCACCAATCAATTTTTTTCTTTTAAATGGTTGTGAGAATGTAGGAAATAACCTAATGAGGAATATCTACCTGCCTACCTTGCAAAACAATTTTGGCTTGAAAAATGTGATCATGGCACAAAGAAAATTTGTTTGTGACTCCTTGTACATCGACTCCTCATCTTGATTTGTTGAGATTTTCTACAAAAAAAATTCATTATTGAATAAAATTAAGCAGAATGTATATCAAAATTAAACTATTAAATAAAATTGATAAATTCAAAAAAATTACAACACGTACCATCTACATGGAAATTGTAATAGGACTCGAGGAAATCTTATCGGCTTCAAACAAAGTGGCTTTGGTTGTAACAACATTGCAAATTTTTGAAAGGAAGGTCTATCAATCGATGAATATCTTGAGGATCGACATTGAATTTGAATGTGTGATATGGAAAACTCATAGTGAATTGTCCATGTACTTGGATTGTATGATGAAAGGAGGTAGTTTAGGATGGGGACATCTATCTCAAATTGTGGCATGTTAACGAGTCCTTCAAACTCACAATATTGGACCCAATCCTTGTATGTTTCATTCAATTGCAAGAGGACATTAATCTGTGGGCACATTATGTTCTTGTAATGGATCTTGGGTAGGGCCTAGGTGATTTGAGCTGCCATGAAGTCGTGATGAAGACTAAAATTTGAAATTTGAATCCTTAACTTTAGGTTCACGTGAGAATTGATACCTGTAAGTGGTTTACAAACTGCACTGAAAGCTTGAAATAGGAAAACTGTGACCTTTGAGAATTGTGGAAAATAAGTTGTGAGAATTGTGAGAAATGAGTGGGGAGGGGTCTTTTTAGGAAAATGGTTTAGGGTTTAGGGTTTAGGGTTTAGGGATTTGAAAAAAAGGTTCTAGGAATGCACATAAAGAAAGCACTAGATCATGTAACAACGAAGGGCTAGAATTGCATGACAAGAATCTTGATGATGTGCGACATCATTATGGTTAATGCATAAATACAGTCTAGTTGATGTGTGACTAATATTTTCTTGATTTCTTTGACACATGTCACGTGGTTTTATCACACACCCAGGGGATGCTTGCCTTTACAATGAAACTTCTTCACATAAAATTATCCCATGTCACAAAAGTTCTTCCAGGATATTCATTAGGGAGTTTTTATCTCCAATTTCCCATAGGCCTCTAAAAATTATCCCCGAGTGTCATTATCATATGGGACTTACATACTATTCCAACATTGTAACTCCTCTATCCATTTTTGGAATATGACAAGTCTAGGCATGGGAGTTACACATCAACCCTCATATGTACTTCCTTGTTTTTGATTTATGAGAATGAGTAGACCATTTATCTTATGCACAAGTTCTTTGAGATTATTTTGGTTGCTAATTACTTGGAGTATACAAATTTTCATTTAGAGTGAAAAGCGTCGATGTGCACACATTTCAAGATATCTTCGGGCCCTCTATCACACATTGGAACAAATACAACTTCATCATTTCCTCTTTTTATAGTGCATTCTAAAGGAAAGTTCATTTATGTGTTTACTTACTTCTCCTTTAATATCATGCAAATTAAAGGGAAAATCATGTATATATCTATTTTTGGTATGAGGCATATGGAAATGACAATTTTGAAACCTTATAGGACCCTTGGATCAATAGTGTGCATTACACTCTTTTTGACATACATTTCCCCCTTCCAATTGATCTTGTACCACTAGTTTCCCTTAGACACTAAGAAACACTCCTAGTTTTTATATGACATTCGGTAAACCTATATAAACTCATATATTCATGTTTAGATCCATTTTCATCACTTATGGCATAGGAATATTATTGGTATTTGATAATAATGACTTAAGAAAATATCAAAGGTTGATGGTATACCACTTTGTCTAATGGTACTTTTTCCATTTAAGAACTTATCTATGGTCACCTCATATTTGAAACGAGGTTGGATTGCATGAGAAATCAACCCGAGGATGCATATATAAACAAAGCTGAAAGGTCATTTAAAAAGGAGGGCATAGTTGTCGATCATTTCTACTACACCTATTGACATTTTTACACACTCCAATACACAATAGAAATCCTAAAGCATCCAATATGATTTAAAGTTTTAATCTTATCCATATTTTTCATTCATTAAACATGTAGGGAGAGATAAAGACCAAAAATTCTCTCATAAAGGAACTATATATATATAAAATTACATGAATCCCGATTCCATACTTGATATGCATTGTAATACTTCCAATTGGGACTATTCCAAGCTCAACATACTTTGTTACATCTTCATGTTCCTTGAAATGACTTGTTAGGAATCAAGGAGAAACCATATATAGAGATTTACATGTCCTTTAATAGATCAGAGATATGTTTTCACATAATAGATGCAAAAAATGGCATGGATTAAATACCAAGTCTGAATAGTTAACACTTGATAGGATCGGTAAGTGAAGGATGGAATCAATGATCAACATGACCTCCCTCTCAAACTATCCTAGGAAAATATTAACAATGTTAAACTTGTTGAATTTGTTTCTTTCTTGTTCCTAAGTTTTTAATGATATTTTAAGTCTTATGTTATCTAATTAAGTGATTAATTAAAAGTAACTAAACTAAAAAAGAAGTATAGTAGTGGTTAATCTAATCTAGGAGGACATAAATACTGTAAATAAATACTCTAAAGTAATATAAATTGACTAAATAATTAAACTAATAGAAATGAAACCCTAATGTGTAAGACTAAAGTGAGGAAATAACTCGATGATTATAAATGACTATTGCAGTGTCAAAGGTCATTTAGAAATACCAAGTAGGAAAAACTACATAGAAGCCTAAAAAAGGGTGGATCTAGAAGATCTGAGTAGACAGGAGCACTTAGGAGGGTACTGGGGCACCCTGGGGCACCTTAGTCTCTAAAAAAGCTCATAATTTGATTCTTTCAAGATCAGAAGATGACTTGTAACCTTCATTTTCTGTCACACTAAATTCATTGAACTATCTTTGAAATGTACTTAATAATGCAATGAAAACCCGTACAAGACAAAAGGAGTATCAAACTGTAAATAAAAATAAAAGATACAAATGAATGGGTTGGACTGACCTCATTTTCCATAATAGTGGGATTACTAAATTGAGTGCTACACTACATTTCGGACCCAGATGTAGTTTTGGTGTGTGTGTGCATGTCATGCCCTAGGTGCTCTTGTGCAGTCACACTATGTGAAGTAGCGAGAAATAACTAAATGTAGAAAATGTAATAACATGTGTGCATGGAATATAATAGAATCCCTCCCCCTATGAAGTGTGTGTTGATGTAGATCTCCTAGCCTTGATGCATGTAACTATGTGGATGCAAGTGATGTAATAGATGCAACTCTAGATGGAGTGATAGTAGTAAGTGATCCTATGACCCTCATTATGGTATCATAATTTTATATTTATAGGGTTCTCTTGATCTATTTTTTTATTAACCCCGACATGGACAAATAGGAAAAAGATAAGGATGGAAAACGCCTAGAAAGAGCTCAAAAAGTGGCTAGAAAGTAAAAAGGATTAGGGCACCCTGGGGGCATCCCAATACATTGTATAGGCTTGGGCACCCGGTTTAGGTGAAAATGAAAGGAAAGTTCTGAAACAGATTGGGCATGTATATAAAAATGTGCAAGAATGAAAAATAAAAGGTAAAATAAAATGGTGAAAATATGGGATTAATTAGCATTATCTTTCACTCAAAACCTTCTAAATAGTAATATGAGACCGAGCTAAATAATTCCTAAAGTACATGATTTTATGACTACATTTTCCCCACTTTATATTGGTGAGATGAAATATTGGTAACATAAAGTAGATAGAAGTGTGTACCTGATATCCATGGAGAGTGTAGTAGAAATGCACCGAAGGACTAGACTCAAGTGTGGAATGAAAAAAGAAGATGGAGGAGCATGGAATCTAAAGATGAAAAATGTGCAAATAAAAAGTGATGAGAGTGAACCTAGGGCGAAATGCATGTGTAGTTGCTGCGGTGTGTAGTGTACTTGCATGGTTAGTAAAGCATGTGCTATCACGTGTCATATAATATTTCATGTTGATGTTGTGTCATCATTTTTGTTGCCCCCATTTGAATGCTTATTTCTCATATGACCGGACTTGTAAGGAGAAAATGATCAAGTAGTCAAATATGTATGTATGTAAAAATGCTATGTAAAATACACATGTGCATAGAAATGTGTAAAATATGCAAATGTAAAATACGCTAAATGAAAATGTAAATGGAACATGTGCACCTAATCCATGTCGAGAGAAAAGGGTGTAGAAGGATATCATGTATTCTACTACAGTTTTTTTGGGTGATCTCACTGCCACCCTAGGTTGAAGAAGTGTAGGGAGGAAATGCTCTATGTCCTCCAAGCTCTAACCACTTCTACTGAAATGTGTGAAGAGATCTCTGTAGCATCCATTTTTTTGGGCTATCTAATGCCACTGGATGAAGTAGTGTAGAGAGGCACACCCACTGTAACCTTTAAGCTTGTAAATGCTTCCCATAAATGCTAAGGACACCATGTCCTATAAAATCCGTTGTGTATGGGGTTCGTAGATTGGTCTGAACTCACTCGCTATATGTATGTAAACCCACAATGTCAAGGGCAGAAAGTGCACTATATTGAACCAATGTAGCTGCGTTGTGTTAGTATGTAAACCCCCAAATGATGCCCCCTCTTTGGGGGTACATGCGACATCGCTGATAGGAGAATGCGGCCCCAAAAGAGGACCAATCACACTTTGAACTGTGTACCCTAGAAAGTTCTTGGTAGAAACCAAGGCACACACAAATAAGAAGGCTATCTAAATAAAAGTGTAAAGAAAACATGAATGCATGCATATAGAAAACATGTGTAAGCTACGTAGACAATGTAGTGAATGTAAACACGCAAGAAAATAAGTAAGCCACACAAAGTAGGTTGCAAACATGGGACATCACTCATGATGTTGCAAGACATGCAAGTCCGTCATGGTTGTAAACAACAAACAAGTGTGCACACAAACATAGGGAAAATCCCACATACAATGGAAAACAATAGCAAACAAGTACAAACAAGAAAACAAGTAGTCATGGAAACATGTAATCCTGCAAAACAAGTGCTGCACATGGAACACCCTGTTAGCATGTTAGAGTAATAACCAATATGTCAAAGCATGTATGATCAAGTAATGTAAGATGCTAAGTAAAAAATGAAACAATAACACATGTATGAGATGAATGTGGATGCCCCTAGTGACTAGTATAGGAAGGGTAGAAGGTGAACATCCATGCCACATGTAGGAGTCATGTATCTATGATCACACTAAACAAATGTGTGAATGCACATGTGTGGATGATATAGATAATGAAATACAAGGAATTAGGATCTAACATGTGTAGTAAAGTGATCATGAAAAACACTAACAAACAAGAGTAAATGCACCCAAGACAATGCAATATGTAGTGGATGGATGGAATTGAATGTAAGATGGAATGATAGGAACTACATGCCCCTTGAGTGGATGGAAGTGTATGAAATTAGGTTCATTTTGTTTTCCCCCTCAACAGTCTAGAATGAACCATAAACGAGAGTGCGTCATCGGGAATTGGTCGAGTAGTGTTTGTTGTTTGTCTAGCATGCTGTGATGAGTGTGTATGTAGTGGTGATGAAAGTGTGACATATAGAAAGGATGTGCATGAACCCTATATCCGAAGCGTATATCATGAATTGATGAATGGATGAGTGATGATTTAGCCTAAGCGTATATCACTATATGATGAAAGGATGAGTGATGATTTATCACTAAGCGTATATCACTATAAGATGAAAGGATGAGTGATGATTTAGCCTAAGTGTATATCACTATAAGATGAAAGGATGAGTGATGATTTAGCCCTAAGCGTATATCACTATAAGATGAATGGATGAGTGATGATGTAACCTAAGGTGTATACCACTACAAGATGATATAATGGAGGTGGTGATTTAGCCTAAAGTATATACCACTACTAGAGGAAATGATGGAGATGGGTGATGATTTAGCCTAAAGCGTATGTCACTACTAGAGGAAATGATGGAGGTGGGTGATGATTTATCCTAAAGCGTATGTCATGAGCCTAGGAATGTCACATGATGAAATGTCACATGATGAGTGTAAGGTCCATTTGATTTGTAAACCCTCGGTAGTTGAGTATGGACCGAGGAACTAAAGTGTGTCATAGGGTAGTGAATGTAGCATGTAGAAGACAACGTAGTATAAATTACCAAGTGATGAATAGGGCATGTAAATGTGCGGTACATATAATAGAATGTAGGAGATGTAAGGTGTGTAGGGTGTGTAACATGTGATGTGTATAATATGCAATGTAATGCATGATAATTTGGAATGTATGGATGAGATGTAAAGATAGGATCATATATAATGTAACTACATAGTATGTAGAATATATTTATAAATGCACAATGGATGATGTGACTAAGTGCATAGATACCCTAATGGATGTAATGTGTAGATGAGGACTAGTATAATATAGAATAAGTGTAGAATGAATGGTGTATGATGTAAAATGTATGATGGAATGTAATGTGTAATGCCTAAGGTGTGGTGTGTGGGGTTCAGTGTAATGGTAATCCCTCAACAGTCAAGTGTGAATTGAAGCACAAGAGTGTGTCATCAGGTAATGATGATGATAAAACACGTGATAAAAATGTAGATAGAAAAATGCGAAGATAACAAAGGTATGATGGTTATGATAAATGAGAGGGGGTGTGTTAAGTGTTATGCCCCCTTCATAGTATGCCAAGAGACTATGTAAACTTGTCAAGGAGATCGTCATCCTCTAGATCAAAATCGAATGGATATGCATTAGTAACTTGGTAAGCTATAGTATTAGGTTGATCATGTAATGAGCCATTGAGATGTAAGTGATACATGCCCATAGCATACTCCTCATCGGTGAATGGAGGGAGTGGGAAACCATGTGCATACCAATGAGTGAGATTTTGTGTATACCCTAGGAAAGAACTATTACAGATGATAATGCATCCAAAAGGCATAGGAAAGGATATATTTATATGATTTGGATCTAGGGTGCCCCTATATAATCAAGCTAGGATTTTCCTAATGTGAGTGGGGAAATAGTAAGAGTGCATACAAGAAAAATTAAATGAAATACATGAAGCCCATAGGTGGTTGTAACATGGACCAACCCATGATATAAGTGAGGGTGATATGGTGGTGGGAGAATATAAGTAATAGAAAAACCTAAGTGAGCTAAACCATCATGCGTACATATTGTTTCAGGTGAAGTAGGATCTAATAGAATGTGTTTCCCAATATGAATCATGTATGAAAAGTGTGCAAGTGAATGGTGGGTGAACAAATCATGCAAATGTAGATGGTAGAGCGTTTGTTGATAGAGGATAATATATAACATTAGTAGGTGGCATAGAAGGGAGGACATCTAACAAACAAATAACACCATCAAGTGGTGGTAAATGCGGTGGTTTGTCCATAGGTTGGGGGTCATTTGTAGTATTAATGAGTGGAATAGGAAGACTAGTGTTTGGATCCTAGTCCCAATACTTGAAATGGATCATGGTCATGAAAAATAGTATACTCCATGCCCTCATGTAAGAACTTAATACAGTTATGAAAATAGACACAATAACTCGCATGGCATGAAGCCATGGTCTACCAAGTAGATAATTATAAGCAACTAGGAAATCAATAATGAAAAAGACCATGTGGACAGTCTTAGGACCAACAGTGATGGGTAATGTGATGTGACCGAAACATGGAAGAGTGGAAGCATCCTAAACATGCGTGAAATAATAGAGGACTAATGTCATAAGAAGTGAGACCTAAAACTTCGAGAAATGGCATGGTACACAAATTAATCTTAGATCCATTGTCAATTAAAGTTCGCTTAACAACAACATTATGAATGCAAGAGATAATATGCAAAGGTGGATCATTTTCAAAAGTAACACAATCATTATGAGGAGTAGATGGGAAAGTAATATGCTGAGAGAATGCATCCGCAAAAGTATTATAGACTATGTCTGGATGAGTGTTGTCAGGAATATGAGTAGTGAGTAAAAGATTAATAATTTTAGCTCATAATTCGGGGTGAAGAAGTAAAAAGTCATGAATGGAGATAGCCATGATGAAGGAAGCCTAAGGAGAATGGGGATTGGAAGAGTGTGTAGGTTGAGTCGGGTTCACCAAAATGATTAACTAAAATTAACTAAACTAAGAGAAGTATAATAATAGTTAATCTAATCTAGGAGGACATAAACATGTAAATAAATACTCTAAAGCAATATAAATTGACTAAATAATTAAACTAATAGAAATGAAACCCTAATGTGTAAGAGTAAAGTGAGGAAAGAACTCAGTTGATTATAGATGACTATCGCAGTCTAACTAAAATTCTAGAAGCAAGAATGGCTACATAGAGGTCCTGAAAAGAGTGGATCTGGAAGATATGAGAAGAATGGAGCACCCAAGGGTACTGGGGTGCCTCGGGAGCCCCCTGGTATGGTAGAATAGGTGCCTGGTCTATGAAAAATCTTGGAATCTGATTATTTCAAGATTAGAAGATGACTTGTAACCTTCGCATGTGCATCGTCACATTGGATTTACAAAACTACGCTGAATGTCTTGAATAATGCAATGGAAACCTGTAAGAGACCAAAGGAGTATCAAACCCTAAAGAAAAATAAAATATGTAAATGAATGGGTCGAATGACCTCAACTTCCACAACAATGGGCTTACTAAACTGAGTGTTGCACTATATTTTGGACCCAAATGTAGTTTTGGTGTGTGTGTGCATGTCATGCCCTAGGTGCTCTTATGCCAGTCGCACTATGTGAAGTAGAGAGCAATAATTAAATGTATAAAATGTAATAACATGTGTGCATGGAATAGAATAGAATCCCTTCCCCTATGAAGTGTGTGTTGATGTAGATATTCTAGCCTTGATGCATGGAACTATGTGGATGCAAGTGATGTAATGGATCAACTAGATGGAGTGATAGTAGTAAGTGATGCTAGGAACCTCATTATGGTCTCATAACTTTATATTTATAGGGTTCTCTTGATATAATTTCATAATTAACCCCGACATGGCCGACTAGGAAAAATATAAGGATGAAAAATGGCTAAAAAGAGCAAAAAAGTGGCGGGAAAGTAGAAAAAGGATCGGGGCACCCTAGTATAGGCATGGGCACCCCAGTTTAGGCTAAAATGACGGGAAAGTGCTAAAAATAGACTGGGCATGTATATAAAAATGTGTGGGAATGATGAAATAAAAGGTAAAATAAGATGGCCAAAAGATGGGATTAATTAGTACTTTCTTCACTCAAGAACCTTCTAAATAGTAGTATGAGACCGGGCTAAATAATGCCTAAAGTGTATGATTTTTGATTACATTAAGTATGAATATCAAGATAGGGGTTTTCTCACACTCTAGTATAACCTCCCCTTTCAATTCAGTTTACATATGTTTTCAAATTTTAGATTCAAAAACTTTTTTTGTACTTTAGATCATTATGCTTGTTTTACATTAAATTTTTCTCCAAGATACGAGATGAGAAAACTAAAAAAAGAAAGAATACCTAACTCTAAGAATCTAATAATGAGAATAAAAACTATTATAATTTTGGAAAAAATACAATGATTGCATATCAAAAGATGATAGAGAATAAGTTGCATTCATGGATTTTCATTCCATAAAAATAAGGGATCACCAAAAATTTGACTCAAAAATAAATTCTAAGCCACCATGGATATTCATAAATTATAGATTACATTATCGTTCATATGCAACCCAAAATAAAACAAGAAAACAATGCATTTCAAAATTGAATCGCATCAAAAATAGAAAGATAAAAATAAAAAAGTTCAATTTTTCTAAATTGAGTTCTAACTTTTTCCAACCACCCATAAATATTTATCAAAACACTCATTTCAAATGCTTCTCCATCCTACTTTATAAATAAAATTATGAAAAGTTTGAATTTATATTTGATTGTCACACATATGTGATGTTTAGGCATAATAATTTGAAATCCCAAGAATTTCAAGGTGGACAAAAGCCACAAAACATTCATTTTATTCACTGGTTAAACCTATAAAAACCACTTAATGTTACAAAAAAGTAGAACTACATAACAAATATTAATAATGGAACAAAATCCCTTAAAAATCCACCACCTAGTGTTGAGCCATTTGTTTTAGTAGTAGTTGTACCTCTGATGGATATTTGGTAAATAATAGAGGAGGAACCTCGGTGCCCTTAACAAGAATCGAGTAGGTGAAGTTTTGGTAGAACATGAAATATGTCTTCATGAAGTAGGAATTTATCCATCGATAAACTATCAATGGATTATGAGAATATAGCAAATTGGAGATTTGGGTGTCAACTAAACCAGTGAGACACATTTACCTTGTTTAATCCAATAGACATCACATTAACACCAAAAGGAAGCCCTCCATTGTAAGAGGTCGGGGTCCTCGGAGAGGATTACTCAAGGTTTGAACTTTTGACATGGAATAATAAGTGGGTAGTACATGATACATAGAGTAGAGCCACTTTTTGTTATTTTTTGATGGAATTTAGAGCCCCTAGTTTAAGCCTTTGAAACACTTATATTTTAAAACTTCATAATAATGAGAGAAACCATGTAGTTGTAGAAACACTCCAAGAAAATGACGGTACCAAATGATTTTAGAAATCAAAATAGAAACATGGATATGAAAAAAATTGATGAACAACTATTTAAGCCCGACATAGAAATGCGAAAGATTTTGTTTGAAGGGAAAAAACCATAATACACCTCTAGTTGGCATTTAAAACAAGTACTAAATAAACAAAATTGTTAATCTATTTCATATTTAATGTAATTGTGGGAAAGGTTGTTTTGTGTGTATATATTTAAATGAAGAATATTTAGGTGGTAGAAGCATACAATGATAAATATAGGTATAGATCATATCATGTATATAAATATGAAGGAAATATCATAGGGATGTCATTCACCGATCATGAACAAGAGGAAAAGAATACATAATAATTATATAAATCTTAGAGTAATGAACACCCATTAAATACAAAGCAATCAAAGGAAGAAAACTCAAACACATTGACCATATGCTAAAGTTAGGAATAATATAAAAATATAATATACATTAGAAAGCACATAAAACAAACATCTCAAAAAAACTAGTGACGGAGTACACACATCAAACAATGAATACATGTAAATCATATAGAATTATATAAACTAATAAACGGACCCCGAGTCTTAAGCAAGCGAGAGGAAACATATTGAAGCACATCAAATACTTTGAAGACATTTAGAACAAGGATCAAGCATGCCGAATCATGGATATAAGAAGCATGATAAAGACATTATAACTAATGCACATAGACACATAGTTGTAGATTAGGAACATGCAATTTCAACAAGCATAAGATATAATATATGGCATATGAGGTATGCTAAATCATATAAAGTATACATTATATATAATGATAACTAAATAATAGTTTTATAAAAAGTGTAGGAACCTAAAGTTTGTCTTTGACACTTTGTAAACATCAACTTCGGCATACTTTGACACATTATACACTTGGAAAAAACCCTAAGTGACTAATGTGTTAAATTGATAAATTGATACATCTTGTTACAATGATCATAAAACACTCATTACCACACATAAACCAAGATGACACCATATGAAGCCATGCATGGACAAAAAAAAACCATATATCATATCTTACCTTTCATACACACAACTATGAGATTCTATTGACCGTATTGAGTCTTTGCATAAAATTTATAGTCACGTCTATGATGGAATTCTTCCTATCTTTCAAAATTTATCTTTCCTTCCATGTACCATAATTGAAGATTACTTTGGGAAACATGTTGACATATAGTTGACTTTACGAGTTGGATGATGAAATCTCCATTATCCTTGAACCTAATGTTATCTTGGCCAAGCTAACTGAATTACTCTATAATAATACCATCAATGATGTTCTAGTCTAATGGTGGGACATGAAATAAGAAGATACAACTTGGGAAATTCTCCAAAAGATTCAACAATAGTATCAAAGCTCAAAATCTTAAGACAAATCTTCTGACAAGGGAAAGTATGTTAGGACCCTAGGTCCTAACCATATGCTATTATTTTTACATGTTGTACTAGTTATATTTTTACTTTAGTTCTTGTTCTTATTGTTTGTGGGGGATGACCCTTGAGCATTAGGATTATGTTTTGCATGAAGTATAGGGACCTATGTTATTGTGAGGTCAACCTTTAACAATTAGGGCTATGATTGGAATGTGTACATATTGATGTTGTAAGAGAGAGACATAGGAGATTATTTTGTAAATGATTTCTATTCCAAAGGAGGTTTCCCCCTTAAGAGGATTGCAATTTCTAAACATAAGCAAGTTAATATTTATTTTTTGAGTTCATTTAGCATTCAATTCTTTTGCATTCTTTTATTTCCATTTTCATTTGGTATTTTTCAAGCATGTTAGTAACATTCTTCTTCACCTAAGGTGCATAATGAAAATAATACAACATTTGAATAGTTTTCTTCCCCAAATATTTTTCAAAATTTCAAACTCAAACTCATGTCCTTCTCTCGATTAGTTGAATTTCCTCTTTTATCGACTGTTGTCATTTTAGACTAAGCTTGATTCCCAACTCCATCTCAAATTCTC
This sequence comes from Taxus wallichiana var. yunnanensis, assembly GCA_018340775.1. Classification (NCBI taxonomy): domain Eukaryota; kingdom Viridiplantae; phylum Streptophyta; class Pinopsida; order Cupressales; family Taxaceae; genus Taxus; species Taxus wallichiana. Next base: position 145,223,462 of record CM031236.1, read on the forward strand.
GCATTAGATCCAAATTTTCAATATTTCTGCCATACTCCCCTTTAATTTTATCCTTTTTCTTCTCTTCCTTTAAATATCTACACTTTTCCACACCCTTTTCCTTAGAACCTTCAACTTATTTTTTTAGTCTTCCAAAACATCTTTTGTTGCTCTCAGTATATCCTCATCTTCCTTTTACATTGTTTCTTCTTCCTTATTCTACAACATCACCTCATCTTCCTTTTTCAATGTGTATTCTTTTTTATTATTCTATAGTCTCTCCTTCACCCTTTTTCATAACCTTACCTTTAGCATGTACTCTCAACCCTACCTAAAATTTTGGTTAAATTTCAAGGCATATCTCGAAGTGTGTTTTATTTTATATATGTTACATATGTATGATACACGTAACACTTTTCTTTTGAGATGGGTGATATGCATGAACATCCCTCACCTCAAAAGAGGTACATATAGCCATCTTTTTCTTCATATTGGATCAATAAATTAACCTACATGACTAGATAGATCGTATTTGGAATTGATTTTTTTTTCTTAGAAGAACTTTCTTTTCACTTGTGCAAAGGATAAGTTTTGGAATTGTGATGAACTAAGGAAACAAAGATCATATCATTCACTTATTTGGACAAGAGTGGATGTTATGACATTGATATTTTTCTATTCAATAAGGTCAAGTGTTTCCATGGAATGTTTCTAGATCAAAATGCCGGTTTGAAATAGTTCTTGCCATTTGGGAAATTAGGTCCCATAATTATCTCTAAATCCAAAAGAGTTAACATGGTACACATACCATGTGTATTCATTCTTTTTCCTCATTTTTTCTTTTCACATTTTCCAATTGTTTACATTGTTTTCACATTATTGAGGCAATGATCTACTTGCATGCATCCACATTTTCTTACAGTACATGTAAAGCTTTGACAATGGAACCACCACATGATCTACACACACACGCACACACACGCACGCACACGTACATCCACATTTTCTTACGGGGTGTGTGTGTGTGTGTGTGTGTGTGTGTGTGTGTGTGTGTGTGTGTGTGTGTGTGTGTGTGTGTGTGTGTGTGTGCGTGCGTGCGTGCGTGCGTGCGTGCGCGCGCGTGCTTGCGCGTGCGCGCGTGCGCAAGTGCGTGCGTGCGTGTAGCGCGCGTCGTGCGCGCGTCGCGCGCGCAGCGTCGCAGCGTCGCATGCGCGCGCGTGCGTGCGCGCGCGCGTGCGCGTCGCGCGTGCGCGCGCGTGCGTCGTGCGCGCGTCGCGCGTGCGTGTGCGCGTGCGTGTGTGTGCGCGCGCGCGGCGCATGTGCGTGCTGCGTGCGCGTGTGCGTGTGCGTGTGCGTGTGCGTGTGCGTGTGCGTGTGCGTGTGCGTGTGTGTGTGTGCGTGTGTGTGTGTGTGTGTGTGTGTGTGTGTGTGTGTGTGTGTGTGTGTGTGTGTGTGTGTGTGTGTGTGTGTGTGTGTGTGTGTGTGTGTGTGTGTGTGTGTGTTTTTTTGTCACTTATGGCGAGAGGGCATTATTGGCATTTGATAATAGTGACCCTAGATAGTCTCAACATTTGATAGCATCCCCCTATGTCCAATGGTAGTTTTTTCCATTTAAGAACTTTTTATGGTCACTTTATATTTGAATTGAGATTGGATTTCATGAGAAACCAACCTAGAGATGCCCATATAAACACATTGTAAAGATCATTTGAAAAGAAGGGCATAGTTGGAGATTATGTCTACTAGAGCTACTCACATTTTTATACACTCCAAATACACAAGAGAAATCCTAAATCATCCACTATGATGTAAAGTTTTCCTCTTATCCATTTTTGTTGTTGTGAAGTGTCTTGTGCTAAAAAAGAAGGATTCATATTTTTGCATTGATCGAGCATATATGGAAAGAAAGGCCAAAACATCTCTCAAAAAGGAACTAGATCTGCATAGAATTGCATGGAGACCTAATTCCACGGTGATGTGTATTGCAATTCTTTCAATTGGGACTTGCCTACACCCAACACATTTTGTTTTGTTCATGTTTCTTGGAGTGACTTGCAAGAAATTAACGATAAGCCATATACGAGAGATTCACATGTCATCGAGAGACCGGAGATAGGTTTTCACATAGTAGATGTAGAAAAAGGCACAAATTAAATACTAGGTCTGCATAGTCAACACTTGATAGAATTGGTGAGTGAAAGATAGAATCAACGAGTAATATTGTCTCCCTCTCAAATTATCGTAGGTGCATTGGAGCACTATCAAACTTTCCGAATTTGTTTCTTTCTTTTTTCTCGAAGTCTGTTATAAGATTTTAAGTCTTTTACTATCCGAATAGATATGTATTTCAAAATAGTGATTTACTCACGCTCTTATACAACTTCCACTTTCACAATTTCAATTCAATTTACATATATTTTCAAAAGAATAATTTAATCTATCCATTGTTTTGTGTTCTATAGACCATTGTCCTCATTTTACATTAGGAAATTGTGAGATGAGAAAAATCACAAAAGAAAGAAACCTAACTCAAAGAATCTGATCACGAGAGTCAACCTATTATAATATTGGAAACAAAAATTCAATTATTGTATATCAAAAGATGATAGAGAATAAGCTAAATTCATGAATTTGCATTCCATAAAAAATTATAGGAACACCAAAGAATTGACCCAAAAACAAATTGTGAGCCACCACGGATATTCATAAATTACAGGAACCTCCATTACATTATCGTTCACTTGCAACCCAAATCAAAATATGATGACGACGTAGTTCAAAATCGAACTGCATCAAGAACAGAAAAATAAAAAATAAAAAGTTCAAATTGAACATTCTTTTCTCACCACCCAAGATCTACTTATCAAACACATTATAAATACTTCTTCACTCCAAACATTAACCCAAGATCTACTTATCAAACACTCATTATAAATACTTCTTCACTCCAAACATTAAAAAAATGATTTTTATGATTGAACGTCTAACATATGTAATGTTTAAGCACAGCGATTTGAAATCCCAAGAATTTTCCAAGTGGGCTAACCCCACAAAACATTCATCTTATTCAATAGTTAAACCTAGAAAACCCACTCAATGCTACAACAAAAACAAAGCAACATAGCAGCTAAAAATAATGGCAAACAAGCCCTTAACACATCCACCACCTCCTGTTGAGCCAGATGTTTCAGTGGCTGCTGTACCTCCTGATGGAGACTTGGCAGTCAATGGAGGGGCAACCTCAATGCTCTTAACAGGAGCCGGAGCAGGTGAAGCTTTGGGCAGAACACCAAATATCTCTTCAGGAAGCAGGACTTTGTCCACCTGATAAACTGCCAGTGGATTCTGAGAATAGAGTGAATTGGAGATCTGGGTGTCAACCAAACCAGTAGACATATTCACCTGGTTTAATCCAATGGAAGTGACATTAACACCAAAAGGAAGCCCTCCATTGCCAGAGGCTAGGGTCCTCAGAGGATTACTCAAGGTCTCAAATTGTGACATTGAATAATAAGTGGGCAGGACATGATAGAGCAGCAGAGCCACTTTTTGCTGGTCTGTGATGGAATTCAGAGCCGCTGGTTTAAGCCCTTGAAAGGCATTGTCTGTGGGAGCAAAGATTGTTATTCCACTCTGTGAGCTGTTAAGCTGAATCTGCAGCTGGTTGCCCACCTGGGTATTCTTCAGCAGGCTCATGAATGTTGTGAACTGCCCACCCTTGTCCAAAACACCAGTTATGTTGGCAACATTTGCAGCCAGGGCTGAAGTGGCCACAAAATACAATGTGGGTATGATGGAAATCAATATTCTCATCTTCATTCTCAGGAAATTCAGATACAAGAAGATGAGAAATCAATGTGGGTATGATTGGAAATCAACTGGGGCTCTGTATTTCTTGGTTATGAGGGAAAGGGAGATTGCCTGTACCTATATAGAGGCAATATGAATTTAAAAATAGTTACAGGGAAGGTGGTGATGATCTGTCAATGACCTGGATGTTTGGAGGAGGAGATATGTGTATGATTCAATTCTTGCTGTTTTTGGCAATATGTTGGCCCACTCGTGAGGCTGTTTCTGTTACCTATCCAATCTTGAAGCACAAATTTGATATTCTACCCCACACTGATAATGATATTGAAACCGTGGAATCTTACAGAAATAATTAGAAGATGAATTCATTTAGGCTTTTACAATATTAGAAAATAGTTTGTGGAGAATATTATTGCAATTGATTTTTAGGATGTGATCCATTATCAGGATGAAAACATGATTGAATTATAAAATATCATCGCAATGCAAGTTCAGAATTATATTATGCGATTCATCATCAGAATGGAAAAAAAAAAATGATTTATCACGAGAATGAATGATCTACCTTAAAATGATTTTGGGTGTTTTTGAGTGAAGCCCTTACTTTGTAGGTGCATCATCGCTATATTCTACTGGTGGTGTATATCTAGGCAGTTTGCACTTTTTGCTTGTTTTTAGTGTTAAACCAGAGACAGTTAATGCTGACATACAGGCAACTTACGCTCAGTGGTTTTGAGTGTTAAAGCTCATGCATTCTTTACATGAAATTATGATAGATCTTAATGAGTCATATGTTGGCATTAAAATATAGACTATTCAGCACTTTTTTGAGTGTTTAAAATCATAATTACAATGAAAAATGAGTTATCATGAGAATGATTGATTTATTGTCAAAATACAAAATATATTTTATTTTAATATCAACATGAACACACTAACTGTTTACATGCAGCCATGATAAAATCACAAATTATTCATATCCAAACAAAAATCAATTACAATATAATATTTCACACAGTTTTCTCCAAAAACTATTTTGAAAACCATTCCATCTTATAATTCAAAATAAGGCAAACATGGAGCAAATGTAACTTTCCTGTCGGTTAGTGGTTGTTGGGACTTACGCATACTTTCATAACTGAGAGTTGAAACATAGCTTTGAACCAATTAATTATGGTGTGATCATTGGCAAACTATTATACATATATTTTTGTGTCGGCAGATATCGAAAATCATAATTTTTTTCTGTATGTAAAGAGATCCCTTGCATTATTGCATATTTTTCTGTGTACGTTAAAATTTCCATGTGCAGCTAAGCATTTCAATATTTTAGCATAAACGTTGTCCAAACAAGCTCGGTCTGATAATTGCGTTTGGACATAGAATAATAACTACACCTTTTAGTAAATAGATATATTTATGTTACATACCAACCTTCCCTTAAACAAGAATTCTCTATTGTTCAATTAATTATCGATAACAAACAATCAAGGAAGGAAATATCCAACCGTTTTTAAGAACCACAACTTCTCTTATAATTAGATGCATCCCACCTTCCCTCAAACTTTAAATCTTGACTACAAATTATTAAGGAAAGAAATGTCTAACCACTTTTTGGAATCACTACTTTTTCGATTATGAGAGGTCAATGTAGGACTGACACCTACATTAATAGGGTTTCCATCTTTAGATCTAATTAGAGAAGACTTTGTAATTCAACAAAAGCCAAAAGCATAATTCTCAAAATATTGAGCCCGTCATTATATTTATGATTCACAAAAAAAAAGAGTCAAAGGCAACTACACTAAAAGGGGGTTGATTGATAAATACATGATCGAGACACATGAACCATATGCGTTAGAGATGTCAAAATATCCCCTGTTTGCTATAGTGCGAGAACCAAATGAAAATTTGATGCGAGTTACAAGGATTTTAACAACCTCGGTTGTAATAATTTCCACCTCTTGTGTCTCGGCCATAGTTTCCACATGATTTTCTTGAGACACAACCATAGTGACACTTGGTCTTCCGTATTCATGGTCACAAAATCTTTTGAGCTCTCATAAGTCTCACGTGCCTTTATTCTTGAAGGTAATTGATGTCCTTTGCTTTCTATTGAATTCTTCACATTGCCATGATGTTACCAAAGTCATTGCTAACTTTCTCCTTCTCTTTAGGATATGAATTGGGGTTTTCTCCCTTTTTGCTAATCATTTGTAAATCCTCCTTTGCCTTCTCCTTTTCAACAACTACACCAAGGGAAAATCTTGACTAAATGACCATGATCGTGGCACAAAAGACATCGAAAAGAGAGGTTTTCATGGTCCAAGGGTTGTTCCAACATCTCTCCCTCTAGGGATTTCAACCACAATGTTCTAGGAAAAGGTTGACTCACATCCATTTGGACACAATTTTGGCATAAACAATATGCTTCTTTCTATGGGTTTAAGAAGAAATACAAATCATCTCACCAAATTGGGGGTACCTTTGGATCCTCTTATGAAAATTTGGGATTCCACAATGTCATAAATAACCCTCATATGCCAATCACCAAGGACCCTATTCAAACACATTGTCTTAATCTTCCTCTATTGTGACAATTATAGCAAGCAACACAAAAATAAGAAACTTGCACTACTTGGTGATGGCCTTTTGTAGCCGTCTCTACACTGCACCTATTGTGTCCACTTCATCCGAACATCAACAAGTGTCCTTGCTCTCTCTTACTCTTCTATTATGTGCTCGAAAATCCAGTTCTTCACCATGCATCCTAGTCCTCTCTTCCTCAAAGGGACAATATACAAAAATGAGAATATTTGAATGAAATTAGGATGCATCAATGTCACCAAGGAAGATCCCGTTATTATTTTTATCTCAATATTTTCCCTAATGAAACAAGACATGGTCAACAAATTTATGGTTCAGGGCCTCTTGAAAAGGAATTACAATGGAGAAAAATATTTCCTAAAAAGAGCTAGCTACCATATAGTTTGGGAAGACACTATATTTGGTTCAATCAATGGTTAAACACCTTACATATTTAGTAAATTTTGGAACTAATTTATGTTAGCTCATTTAAATTCAATTAGAATGTACTTTTTATTCTTTGACATGTCGATTACTTAGGCTCAACATATGGTTTAGGGTGTGTTTAAGTGTGAATGTATTTTCTAGTTTAGTGTTGTGCTTTTTGGTTATTTAATCAAGATGGCATCCTGACACAATCATTTAGGAAAAATACAAGAAAATAGTAGTACATCACTACTATGTCACCTTAATGGGACCATATCTCCTATATTGATGATTGGAATTGTAAATTTTAATATACATTGCAAATTTTTTCTAGCAAAGTAGTTCTAAGGCCTTACATGATGCCTATGACATCTCATGTACGACATTGACCAAAGTTTCAAATTACAAAAATACTTTGAAGGCCCTAAAATGCAATATTCAAAGAGGTATAAAAATAGATAAAAATAGTAATATTACATTTTATTAATTTTGAAAGTTTTGAGTCATGAAGGAACCTCTCAACTTATTGGGAACATGTGACATTATTTTTACATTCCAAGTTGAGTCACTACATATTCTATTTTTAGATCGCTCATTTCCTAGTAAAAATATATATAAAGGTATGGGAACTGGATGTAAAAAGGGGAGAAGAAATTTTAGTGAATGGTGAGAACAGTCGTGTTGCTTCTCATCTCTTCTCGGAGATTGTTAGCGTCTATTTGCAAAAACATGTGAGAAATAACCCACATATCTTCTCGAGACAATTCCTCATATCTCTCCATGCAGATATAATATCATGTGTCCTTTGAGAGAGAGCCTAACATACCTCACATATCACTAAAATAGTAAATTATCTTGTTCACAATTGTTTTCCCTCTATGTATATTTTATTTTCATTCATGGTTTAATTTACGATAGAATATTATTTTTCTACAACTTGTAATATTTAATTATTCTATAAATTTGCAACATTATTTTGTGCTACAATTATTGTAATTAAAATCATTTTCTCGATAAAAGATTAATTTCCAATTTTAGTGTGTTGTCTACCAGACGTAAAATATAGATCTTTGGTATAAGTTCATGAAAATAAAATGTATTTTTGTAGGAATTTTAAAAATCATGGGAAAAGCAAGTAGGAAAAAATTACAAGAAAACCCAATTTGAAATGTGGGTATGTTTTTGACATTACGAGAATGAGCATGAGTCACTCCTTGAAGAAATAAATGATTAAGGGGTGAAAACCAATGGTTGCATACCATCCTTTGCACCATCATATAACATATTATATCTATGCATAAATATATTTCCCTAATCAAAATCCTAACTACGGAAAGATAATTCCAAATAGAGAAAATGTGCAATGAAGCTACACATAAGCTTTATAATCATCTTGCAGCAAATGTTCCTCACATTCTAATAATTCTTCATATTTATGTAATAGTTTTGAAAAAAACACAATAATTATTTTATTTCAAAATTAATTCAATAGTGTCTAAGGCCCTAAAAATATGGTCTTGAGGAATTTAGAAACTTCTCGAATTACAAAATAGGCCTAAGATTTTTGTTTCTGGGTACACACTAGAGAATCATATAAATCCATCACTATTAGAATAACATCACCACAATAAATGTAATTTGTATGTGAGTCATAATAACTCACATAGGTTGTTTACAATCTTTTTAGGTTGTTAGATTCCTAGTTATGTGGTTAATCCTATAGCTTATTTTTACAATTGTTAGGTTCTACTCTTTTAGGCCTAATTGGTTTAGCAAAATACATGAATATTGCAACATGTATTTTTTATGTAATGATAATATTATTACATTAATGAATTACACTACTGAATTTTACACTAATAAATTACATTGTTGAATTCATTTGTATGAGCTCGATTCCTTATTAATATTTGGTATCAAAACAAAAAGGATGTGTAGTAAATCTTTTAGGAAGAGTTTTAGCAAGAGAGAAGTAAAAAGTGGAGCCCAGAGACATCCTCACTCTATAATCCATGTCCACCCCTATCCCCAAACTTTTCAAAAATTTGGCTCAAATTTACAAAATTATCAAATACACACACACGCATGCATGCACATGCACATACATGCACACATCACACACACACACATGCATACACACATGCACATGCACCCACACACATGCACATGAACCCACATATGAAAATGTACCTGCATATGCACACTTACCCATTTACTTAATTAAAACTAAATCTTTATCAGAGGACTAAGATCAAATAGATAATATCATAAGTACACAAGATGTAATATGCATTGACAAACAAGTGCAAGTAATGAGAAGATGAGAGTGACTTAGCTTGTATCACTACCTTAGATGATTTTAGGCTGGGAAAGTGGTGGAACAAGATAGTTTTGAGTTGTATATGCTTCGTCTAGGAAACAAGGATTTGCAAGTCTTCTAGAAAGTAGTGACCAAAAGGGGACATGGCCACTTGGGCATTAGTGTCTGTATTGGGCACTAGTGTCCTGACAATGAGTCTAGATCTAACCATTTCAGGCTTTTATAAGTTCACCTTTGCTTCACTCTCTATCACTTTGGATTCATTGTAGGGTTTCGTAACCAAACCTAAACGTGTAAAACAAACCATATCTACCTACACAAGACTTAAGCACACAATAGATTGAATAAAATATGCATATGCTTGAGTCGGATGACCTTAGTGGTCACCCCAATGTGATTGTCACTGAGTGTTGCACTACATTTCAGACTCAATGTAGTTTGGTGTGTGTGTGATAGAATTGTATCCCTTGAAGCTAGGTTTCCCTTGTGCGATTACACCAAGATAGCGAGCTACAACTACTTTTCCCCAAGATGAATGTGTGAGATGGAATTCAATTTTTTTCCCTTCTTATGTAGTGAATGATGCAACCCAAATGCAATCTTCAAATGTATCTTTTTCCCAAGTAGTAGATAGGAAGTAAAACACAAATTGCCCACCCCTTATATATAGTAAGTAAGTCATGTATATATATGATTCACTTATTTGAATTTCATTATTAAAAACTAAAAAGTTGATCCATAGTGATGTAGAGCATATAACACAATCACTCACTTAGACAAGTTAGAATGACCAACTCAATTCAATTTAATTCTTAAGGCTAGAAAATTCACACTTTTCTCAAAACTAGAAGGCCTTCAAACATGTTATTTTTTCCCAAAATGCTCAAAATGAACTATGCAAATCTTGGAACATGTTAATATATCTCCTATTGTGTCAAATCCATCATCAATTTTGTTGAAATCACAAGAAATTAACAATTTGACCCCTTTTTGCAAAAACTACGCCTTAAGCATCTCAAGGATCAAACTTCTAGTGAGTTCATGGTTAGAACAATTCACAAACACCCAGAACCAACTCAAGCTATTTTTGAGCACCCATTATGCTCCTCCAACTATGGGCTAAATTTTTGGTTAAAATCTATAGGAAAATACCTTTTCCTTCTCTATCCTCTTTCTATGCTTAAACCTTCCTACTAGCCCTTCTTAATGTCGATTTTGGGTGTAAATTTTTTTATAAAGCCTCAAATTTCAAACTGCTTACCATTTTGAGTACCCATTTGGGGTTGCTTATGTGTACAAAGTTTCAATGACACTTTCTTCGGAAAATCTTCCTCAAATCTTACTTGTTTTAGACCTCAACTAGTTCTCCTAAGAGCATGTACAAATTTAAGGGAGGACTATCACTAATCCTCAGTTGATATGACCTTAACCTTTAAATATTTTTTTGAATCTTGTTGAGGGAGCTATAAATATTGTTTCTTAACAATTTGGACCTCTATGATTGAGTTTTAGACCATTAAAATGTAATATGTCACTAAAACCTATGAGAGTTTAACACAGAGCCGAGAAATTTTTTTATCACCATTTGATTTGCACTTGACGTAAAGGATTAAAATCACCTTCAAGTATGATTGTGCATCCCAATAGTAGACTATAAATATTGTAAAAATATGAAATTAGATCAAAACTTTCTCTACTCTTCTTTTCTTGAATAGGGGTATCTACATTTTCCTAAAGAATATCAAATCAAACCGAGGTCTCCACCTATGATTTTAACTCTGAGAGGATTGAAATGAAGGATAAATATATATATTCAAATGATTTTACATTTATCAATCACCATTTGATCAAGTTCTTGGTCACACTTGGTTGCTGAGTTGATAAACTGTAACCTCTCAAATGACTATTACATGATTTCAAGGATTTTTCAAGTTTAAAATTACCTAAGACCAATGTAATCTCTCAAGAATTCTTATAAATAATTCTCAAAATGTCTCTTACCAATCAAGGTGTCCATCAAACTGTATACACCGAGTAGAATTATTATATAAAACACATGCATACAAATTTGTAACTCTCCACAACTTTGTTTCGCAAACAAGATTCTTCACCAAATTTGTTCTTAGAGCTCAAAAAAATTCCTTGCATTTGAATGAATGATGAAAATAATTACAATTTAGTCTTTATACCTACCCATTTTCAAGTTACTCCTCATAACTATCCAATTTGGTCATTGGACAAGGACACATGGAGGTTGCGTGCTTAAACAAGGAGTTTAAAACAAGGTTTATGATTTACATGACCAAACCCAAACCTCAAGAAGAGACTCTAATGACTGAAAAAGGTCTAAAAAACCCTTAAACATGTTTTAAATCTCTTTTAAGAACCCTACACCTTCCTCAAAAGCCAAAATTGGCTCTAACAAGTCTCAAAAATTTAAATTTGCTAAAATAGAGGGAAAATGCAAATTTGAATCTTTGATCTCTTGAGCACTAGAAGACAAAAAGAAATGAAACTAGGGACTTATAATGACTCCTAACCACTTAATCAAGCCAAAAATTTCATGGCATGACTAAACTAGCCCCAAGAGTGATGCTCTTGCATCACATAGTGATAAGTTAAAGTTACGGAAAAGATAACAATTGATGTGGCATTTTGAATATAATAAAAGAGGGGAAAAGGAAAAAAGTTCCCAAAGGGGATAGTAATGCCTGGGTTCTCTTGTCCTTATGAGAGTGAGGGAGTAGGAGGATTAATAAGAAATACATGCAAATCAACGAATTTGCACTCAATTGAAGATGTGATGTAGTTCCAAGATGAAAGCAAGAATTCAACCACATGAATTTTACATGGAAAAGAAAAAGGTCTACTCATGCTCATAGATAAAAATGAAAAAGGTAAAAATATGAGTGTTGTGTAACTCCCAATTCAAGACCCATCATACCTCCACAAGGTAAGAGGAGTTACAATCTAGAAATGGGATGTAACTCATGTATGACACACATTTACACATATGACAAATTCTATGATAAAATATGTCATATAACTCCTAACAAAACCTAATGACCTATGATTTAGAATAAGTGAGGTGAATCTCCTTGTGAGGTGGAAATTCACCTAATTAATGAATAAAATATGAAAAATACCACTCACACTAACACCCCCTTCATCATAACTTAGGATGAGGCAAGACAAGTTAGACAAAGAAATGGGTCTCAACAACTATGCCGAAGAGGTACTCATGTACAATAAGAATACCATGTAATGGAGGAACACCCAATGGGAAAAACATCCATTTACAAGAGATAAAATAATCCCCAAAACAACTAAGAAAGATTCCTCAAATGTGTCCCGAAAACTAAAGGCACGATAAGGTACCTATACTCACCCAAATTTGCACTTGCTACATTATCGGAAAACAGATTACAAAAATCCCCCAATGATGATTCATGTCTTTTCCAAAGGTGTTCGAGATAGTTAACCTCTTCGCAACTTATATTTGTAGCCTAGTTTACCTTACTTAGCCATTGCATGCTTTCCTTAGCTTCCTACATCATTTTCCCACTGTTTTGGCCTTTAGTTACGTAATCGCCGCCTTGTATGCAGGGAAGTGGTCATGTAACCGCCACTCGGGTAGGGCAACGGTTTTGTAACGCCACCTTGTGAAGGGTGGAGGTCCTATAACTACCACCCTACATAGGGTAGTGGTCCTGTGCACTTTTTATAGAATTCTTTACTAGATGAATTAGACGTGTTTTGCTTCACTCCAGTTCACTTTTAACACACGTTTGTGAGTCAATTTAGCTAATTTTGGGCTTGATTGATTTGTGTTTGCATCCTCTTCCACTTCTAATTGTTGATTGAGTGTTTAACTCCCCCTTCATTCTGTGATTTGGAACTCTATTGCTATCAAATGGCTGGACCATTTCCCAGCCAACCTTCTATAAAACCATCGCTTCTTCCAAGCAAAATGCCGAGATAATTTTGGGTATTCTTGTATTGTTAAACTACCACATTCTTGCTAGAAATTGCATAGCCAAGATTTGTTCACTTGTGTTATCCATCTTCCACTTGCATTGCTACTAGACTACCATCAAGCTGCCATTGCTCTAATGCTTTCTCCTTGCTGCTTCTATTGCATTCCCAACATCCTAGACTCACATGAACACAAGAGATTGAAAAGACAAACTAAGGGGACACAAAAGCACACCACAATTGGATTGCCATAGTACTGCAAATACTAGGTTAGGGTTGTAATTGGGTTTCTTTAATTCTTTGTTTGAGAATCTTATTATTCATTACAGTAGAAAAGACATTTCATTTTCATTGTTACAATCATTGAGTAGTTATAGTAGATCAATTCCTTTAACAAAAATTTCTTAGGAAAGATAACTTCTTTTTCCTATCTCTATAGATTTGCAAAGAGGTGATTATGGAAGAAAGATTTTGTGTTAGTTTAGAAATCAACAGAAGCATCAAATCATATAGAAAATCCTCCATAGAATATTTATTTACTTTTCTTTGGGGAAGTTACAGGGGAAAAAATCTTCTTTGAGAAGCTCTGATTTTTTCCCGTGCCTCTGAGGAAAAGTAAATGATTTAATTAGGGAGGCTTTGATTTGATTAGTATAAATTTAATTACACCATTGCAAAGGTAAATACCTACATACGATTATTTATCTATATAGGATTTATTTGTTAGATTATAAGCTTTGTCATTTCTTTGTTTCTTCTAAATTCTAGAAAAGCACAAAAACATTTATTTTATTGGAGTATTTGGTTTATATTGTTTTATTTAATTTATATCTTTAAAATACCAAAAACATAGAATAATTTTAATTCAATTAATTAGTTTTTATTTGATCGATTAAATTAGATCATTGCAATATATGACCATCAACAATCCTCAACAATAATGCATGTACATAAGTGATCCATGGGTACCACAACCGAATGGTCCCGAGCTAATTACAAACATAGATACATGACTTCTTGTGCTTGTCCTTAGAACACCAACATGATATGCTGAGAAAATTGAACAATTAAACATTTTGAACATCGCGGCTGACAAAGCCTACGAATACTGGATTGCCCCTAACAATAGAGTTTAAACGCTTATGACCATACAAGCATTGCAACTGCCAAGATTTTACGGTTGTGATCTGCGGGTTCCCCAACCGGAAGGGCTTGAAGATTAGTTAGAAATTGACACTAGATTATGATCATTACTTTTTAAGTCATCCCCACTTCCACCAGACATCATTAAAAAAGCTGAATGTTATAAATGAGGAAGCTCATCGAGCCCTCACATTTTGGACTGCTCCATCTAACCGACCATAGAGCTAGTGGAACCATGCCTCCCTCTCATTCATTCCATGACCTTGTCTGGAAATTGTTACGAGGCACCCATTGGTTTTCCACGCATCCCACAACCCGTTGAAAGGATTTCCTCGAGAGCTTGATATTGATTGGAGTCTCCATGTGGCTATTCTTTCTGATCCATCTATTAGACCAGTTTAGGTTAGAAGGGCCTTCCTTGCACTTGACAAGAAGATCTTGATATTGCGAGTCGAGGAATTTTTTTCCTTGATAACTTGTCCATCCCATTTTCACGTATTTTCATCCACATATCACATTTTTCTACCACTAGCCATTCACACATTCCACATCGAATATTTATGCATGACCTCGAGAGGTTGAGTGCGGTTGAAGGTCACGTGTCAATTTTTATCCATACAAATTGGTGAACCCAACATGAAGGATTAGTTCCTTGTTATTTCCTTTCATTCATTATTATTGCCCCACCTTTCCATTTTTTCTCCTATTTTGGTAGGTATTTTATACTTCCTAAAATATGTTTGATAGAGAGTTTGGTGGGCCATTATGCTATGATGGATATTACACCAACATTCAACAACAACGATCCCCTTCTCTTTCTGGATGGGATGATGATTACACAAATAACATGCAAGCCTCCCCTATTTACATTTCAAATCCCACTAGTAGTGTGAGGATAGAGGAGGTTGATCAACCATTAAACATGCAATACAATCAACCCAATACAAACCACATTATTATCACAAGCAGAACAAATTCTTACTCTAGGATCTTGTGGGGACCTCACATTGCCATGAAATCTTTGGAAGATGACATATTTACATGGATTGCTAATCCTCTTCGCAAAATAGATGAGTCCTTGGATAGGATGAAGATTCATGCATCTGAAATGTCTAATAATAATACATTGACTACCTATCATGAGATTCCTATTTTCAAGGAAGAAAAGAACGAAAATGTTGAACAATTCATAAGGGGACATCACATGTCCTCTCAATCAAATCTGAAACAACAAGTACCAAAACAAGAAACTAAATCCTCACCCCATGATGTTATTTCTACCTTAGTAGGGAGGATTAGAGAACTAGGGAGTTCCAACCTTTGCGCCCAACCTATGGAGTACAAAACATGGGGCATCCCATCGAAAATAAAGGACACACCCCCATTAACTTGCAACTAATGTAACATCATGTGCAACAAGGTTATCATGTCCAATCAAACCCCGATGATATTCTCATGGGTTCTAACACACTAGGTATGGGTCCTCATCCTTTTCACACTTATGCTATGCAAGGGTTGGCTAGAAGTGCATTCTCTAATGTCACTCTATCAAGCAATGTGACGTTCCTTGGTTTCACGCCCACTAGCTCATTTCCTAGTGCTATTCTACCTTACTTGTATATGTATTCAAAGTCTCCCCAGATGGACCAATATACCTTCCATACTCCTTATACACCATATCAAGGAGCTCCATATGTTCCAGCTAATGACTATAATACAACTTATCCTCCTCATCGAGGGGATTCAATGGTGGAATCTTACATGATGGGTACTTATGAAGATTATTTAAAATAACCCCTTGACTTTACCATTTGGGGTGCCATGCTTCCACGCCCATTGCCTAATATTCCTAAATTTAAGGGAGAAGGAGATCCAAATGCTCACATCAAGGCCTACGCTAATGCTATTAGGGAATTGCTTCGAGTGGGACACTTTGTAGTAGCTAAAATATTTCTGAAAACACTTGAAGGAATTTCCATGACTAGTATTATCGAATTCAGAGGCTTTTGTACATTCCTTTAAAAAATTGTTTCAGAATTCATCAAAGCATTTGACAAGAACAAGCTGTTGCGAACATGGATTAGGGAGTTTATGCATATCAAGTAGGAGAAAAATGAATTTGTTTCCCATTTCATTAAGAGATGGTGCCAAGTTATTTACTCCTTTACAAGTGTACCTAACATGGACCAGATGGAACTTTGTGATCTTTTTCTTCACTCACTCAATCGAGAGACCGAAAGAAGTACAAAAGTTTCCTTTCCACAGTTACGAATAAGTGTTGTAAGGTGCACTTTGAATTGAACAATATGTTATTGATAGTGGTCGTAATACCTATGGTCTCAATGAGAAATTAGCATCCCCTAACCAAAAAAATGTAAACCATCAAAACAATGGAGCCAACAACCAATGATCTAAGGCTTTAAATCATAACCATGGTGCTAACACAAATGGTGTTACTGATCAAGAAAATAACACTAGTTTCATGAATAATAGCAACACTAACAACAACAAAAACACATGTAATCAAAGAGGCCCTAACAATGTTCCTCGATGAACATGGTTGATGTAAACCATCCTCCTCATTGGAAAAATAAAACCCAAGGCCCGAACTAGTACAAAAACTCCGGCTAAGGGGAAAAAAATCATGGGTATAACAATCAAGGTTATAATCAACAACAAAAAGACACTTATCAAAGACCACCAAATTATGATCCTAATATTTACTGTGATTTTCATCATGTTGTTGGTCACGACGATAGGTCTTGTAGGGCCTACACCAAGTTCATTCAAAGAATCTCTAAAAATAAAAGAAAACTCTTTGTAGATATGTTCTTAGAAAATCCTGAAGGAACCTCACAGTTGGCTCATATGGGACCTGTCAGACCTCAAAATACTGACCTAAGCATCTTTTCCGATTTGATCCCTAAGTATCCTGAAGCTGTTAAGGTAGATCCTCAAAACATAAATAAGGGTATTCCTATAGGGAATAGCGACCATGAGGCCTCAACTTCTGATAACTCTCGAGTTTTTCCCAACCTTGGCTTAGAAAAAAATACAAAGATTTTGGGATTAGTTGAGCTAGAGGTTGAGCCAGAAATTAATGCAATAAGTCAGACAAGGTAGTATGTTTTGCAACCCCTACCCATTCATTCCCTCTTGTAGGATGATGTTCCTACAATATCAAAACTGGTAGGATCCTATGATTTGAATATGATTTTTCTCACATCTCGTTCCTAGATTTGTTGAATAATTCCCTTGCACATCATTCTACATTGCTCGATGTATTGGGTATTGGACATCTAATACATGTTACGCCTCGTCCTGGAGCTCAAATAAATCATATTGAATTTGATATACATCCACAATGATATTTGGATACTAGGTTTGTTTTTGATATAAACAAGATGCTATCTCGACGCTGAAATTACTCGAAGAGGCAATCCTTCCTTATATCTACTTTTGGTATGGGTTTATAACAATTGCATTAAGAGAGACATGATCAATGATGGGGATGCTGTGAATGTAGTTCCCTTCTCTTTCTTGTAGAAGTTAGGATATGGAGAGACTAATTTCTCCTCTACAATAAACACGTTACGAGGGTAAGGAAATTTGAAAGAAACTTCAATTAGAAATATTGTTCTTCCTATTACCCTTATGCCAAAAATAATCTAAATGGAGTCCTACAAAGACATTGACAGAAAAAAATTACAACATGATTCTTGGTAGACCATGGATTCACCAGATGAAGGATGTTCCTTTGACTTTAATTTAGGAAGTTAGATTCCTCCACTTGGAGAAGGTATTTGTTGCCCAAGGGGATCCTAAACCTTTTGATGTTCACTTGGAAAATATCAAGAAGAAACCAAGGATTAATTCATACTAGGAGCTTCCCGTGAACTAGTTAAACAAATCTGCCACCATCAAACAAGTTGGTCACGACCACCACGAATATTCCAAAAGTCAAGGTCGATGACTCAAAAATGTTTGAAGCAAAAAAAAAGATAAGGGTAAATCAATATCTATAGAAATGGTATCCACTAAAACCACAACGGAGATCATGAAACTCCTAGAGAGTGATGAGCTGATATTTCTCCCATTTGAACTGCAAGGAATGGGTAGCCTTATTGGTATGGCCTATCTTCCCGTTGATGGTCTTGGTATAAGTATAAACATGATATAATTAACAAAGGAAGGAGAGAGTGATGAAATCAATACGGTGCCCATCAAAGCCATCCCTAGGGTTTGTTCTATTTTGAACCTTGGTTTAAATATGAATGTGTCGAAATCAAGTATGTCATCTCCATGGGATGTTATCCCATAACACAAAAAAGGTCACACGAAATCACTATGCTTCACGCAAAGACAAAGTTGAGCAGTGCAATCATGCTCACCTAAGTATGATATGTCAAGAATGTGACAAAGAGGTTCTTAAATACCTCCTTCAAATAGAAAAATTGGATAAACATACATACACAATCATGGGTAGGGGTTGTAATTTTAAGCCCCGGATATCAAGTCCTTATCAAGAGAATGGAAATTTCAAAGATTGTGTTTCTTCACTATGTACTCTTAGGGGTGAGGAGTTTGACATCCTTCAACTCTCTTCACCTTAGAAATTTCAACATTGTTGGGTTTTATATTTGCACTTGGAATGAAACCACAGTTAGGGGACAAAAAAGTCCCTCTTCTTTAATATGAGAGGTTCCCTTATTGAAAGTAGGGGAAAAACCTATGTACAAATGCACATCTTTCATTCAATGATGGTTTCTGATATCCTGAAATGTGTTTTAAGCACGGAAATTTATCAATACACGAGGATAGAATAATTTGAAGAGAGGAGGGAGGAAAAAGAAGACAATACTTTCGGGGAAAAGAGATGGCAGAGAAAACCCTTATATGTATTGTGAAAATGAGATACATAGTAGAACCATCCACGTTTAACGAGACACAATTCAAAGACTCAAAGTTTTGGAGATTGTACAAACTAGAACACAAAGTTTCCAAGAACACAAGGATTAGATGATTCACAGATAAGAACCAGAAGGAAAGAGAAAGTAGAAGAAAAAAAGGGAAAAACCTTTGTATTGATTTCTTCCAATTCAAAACTACCGTTCCAGAATCATCAAAATTCCAACCCTTTACAATGGCTTTTAAAGATCATGATATAGCTCATAAGAGATGGTTACAACTTCCTCGAGCAAGCAAGAAATAGTTACAACTTATTCCAATCATCCACACCCTTTCGAATTCTTGATTTGTAAAGAAACGTTAATGGCGGAAAAAATAGTTTTTTTAAATATATGGTCGTTACATTATTTTACCAGTTAAAACATGGGCCGTTTGATTTGCTTTTGCAACTTCAAATTTGGACCACCCACATGGGATAAATTAATTAGAGCAGGCTTGCAGACACCTTCTAAAATGTTTTCCTTTGAAGCTACGCTAGGCTGACACGTGGAGAGCTCCACTGGTTGCTTCATACTTTACCGATTCGGGTATGTTTCCTGCTTGACCTATGTTGACCCCTAGACATGTGGAGGTCTGGTGCTCATTTGAACTTCTATTTTGAAATTTCCCCTTTAAATAGTACCGAGATGACACGTGTCCCCTTCCTCTGGTCTTTGAATTTTCAATAGCCAACTCTGTCACCTCATTAACTTTAACCACGTGGTGAGTTGGCACTACTTGGAGACTGACCCTTTGATTTCACTTCCAAACTAGTGCCGTTAAGGCACGTGGAGACTTCCGCCAACCCACCCATACTTAGTCAATTTTAACGATTGGCTCTGTCCCTTTTGGACCTAGGACATGTGGAGGACTGACGCAAGTTTGAGAACTACCCCCATCTTTGACTCTTGAAGCTGCATCGATGAGGCATGTGTGCCATCTGTCGAGCCTTCCATACTTAGCCAATTTTAGCTTATTCTATCTTCATTTTGTACTTGGGACACACGGAAAGCCTGTGCTTATTTGAGGACTATCCCTTGGACCTTGCCCCTAGAGTTACATCATTTGGACATGTGGAGGCTTCTATTGAACCTTGAAATATGGCCAAACCACATCCAATCAAAGACATTTACATATTACCCGTGGATCTTTGGGGAAAAATTTAACGGGAAAATATGCCTGTCATTCCCAAATGTGGGAAGAAAATAAAAAGAAGGAAAGGAACTATACCATATTCTTGACTTTCAAATCATTCTCCATGAACAGGAAAACTCTAAATAATGCCAGGCGTGATGCAATTCAATACTCCAAGGTACAGACTCAATTTTTTTGAAACTTGACTTGAAAAGAGGGGAATTTTGGGGCTGAAAACAACTGGCTCTTTCTGGGGATGACTTGGCTTAGAACAAAGACACAAGGCAAGATCAAGAACTACATATAACTCTGGGGAAAGAGGACCAGTGCTTTATCCATTGGGTAAAGGATTTGAAGGAAAAACCAATACAAGGAAAAACACACAAGACGGGAAAAGAAATAAAACAAACCAAACGGGAAGAACAAAATTGAAAAATAAAGGAATGATGCAAAACCAAAACACTGCAAATAATATACAGAAGGACCACCTAGTCACCTAGGACTTGAACAACTTTAGATACTACCCACTATAAGGAAGTGGGAGAGGAGAACCATCCATGTAATCCAGATAAAAAGAGTTCTCTCCAAAAATGTCTGACTCTAAAAGGACCAAGCCAAAGAGAATCAAACTTACCATGGCTTCCTTGTGGCTCATGTATTTTGTCCTAAAGCAACACAAGTCTCCCACTTGGAAAACTTTGGGTTTGTCTTTCTTGTCAAACAAATCCTTCACTTTCAAATGATGAGATGCTATCCTGTCAACCAATTGCAATCTATCCTCATCAAGCTTCAAGGTACAAAATTCTTTTATCCAAAGAGTTACTAAAACTTAAATCTTCAATAGTTTTCATCAAATACAAGGCTAGAAATTCCACCGTGATTTGGAAGTTGAGCTACCATACACCACTTGGAAAGGACATTCTAATCACTCTCTTGGGTGTAATTATATCAGCCCAAAGTGCATCATATAACTTTTTATGCCAATTCCTCTGAGAATCATTTACAAGCTTTCTAACTATTCTCACCAAGTTCTTGTTTATTGATTCTACCTGTCCATTCCCTTGGGGGTAGTAGTCTGAAGAATGAGCAAGGGAGATCCCGTACCCATAGTATAAGTCCATCATCTTAGCAGAAGAAAAGTTGGAAGCATTATCAGTCACAATTTTGTTTAGGATCCCAAACCTAATCAATATGTTTTCTTTAATGAAGTTGCAAACTACCTCGGAGGTAGTGCTCTTGACTGGGATGGCTTCCACCCACTTGGTGAAGTAATCTGTGGCAGTCAACACATGGGTATGTCCAACACTGGAAGGTGGGTTAAGAGTTCCAATGAAATCCAATCCCCATTGTTGAAAGGGCTCTTCAATCACTACAGATTTAGTGGAAAAGCAGCCAACTTAGGTCTTCCAACAAATGTTTGGCATGATTCACATTTACCAACCCATTTTGATGCATCTCTAGAATAGAGTGGGCCAATAATAACCAACATGAAGTATTTTATGAGTTGTTACAATAGAGGAGAAATGACCTCCACAAGCCTGGTCATAAAAAGCAGAGAACAACTTATTTTGTTGTTCCTTGTATACACACTTCAAAAACCTTCAATCTATGCCTCATTTGAATAAAGCATTCTCCCATAGCACATATTGGCTAGACCTCGGTTTGATAGCTATCTTCTCTTTGGAACTCAAGTGAGATGGGCACTCTCCATAGGTCAAAAATTATCAATGTCGGCATACTATACATCCAGCCGAGTGAGAAACAAAACAACAGGGACATCAATTTCGTCTTTGGACAACTCCTTGACACTCCCTCAACAATGAGTTCACACAGGCCCTTACCCCAAACTAGATTTGTTGGTCTGATATCAAGATCATACTCTTGCACCTTTTCTACCCAATTACCTCTCTTGGTTCTAAATTCTTGTTGAGTAAGAATGGTTTTGATTGTTGTATCAGGCACCAACACCATAGAATGAGAATTAAGAATGTTAAACCTAAACTACTTGACAATTTTGACAACTACAAAAGCATATTTCTCCATCATAGTGTACTTCAGCTCATGAGTTTTCAATACATAAATCATGAATGTAATTGGGAGCTCATGATCTTTAGCATTCTTCTGGGCTAACACAACAACTAGGGTATTTTTAGTGGCATAACAATAGATAATGAAATATTTGCTAAAGTTAGGGCACACCAAGATTAGAGTCTTTGCAATAGCTTGTTTAATGTCCTCAAATGATTTCTTCCCTTCAAAGGACCAACCAAAATTTTTCTTCCCTTGCATCATGTGAGAAATGCTCATAGTAAGTTCTACAAAATCGGGGATGAATCTCCTTAGGAAATTGATCTTACCAAAGAAAGAATGGACACCCTTCTTACTTGATGGAAGAGGAATTTGCTGGATGGCCTGAACTCTCTCCGGATCAATCTTGATCCCTTCCTTTAAAACAACATGTCCTAAAAACTCTCCTTATGTGACACAAAACATAGACTTCTTAGGGTTTAAAGAAATTCCATGCTCTATACACCTCTGCAATACTATTTCAAGGTGTTGGTAGTGATATTTTCTTGCTTTAGAGAACACGTTCAAGTCATCCAAATACACAACAATGCATTTCCCTTTCAAACTGCCAAAAGCCAAGTCCATGGCCCTCTGAAAGTAGCACCAGCATTGATGAGACCAAATGGAATCCTCTTATATGCAAATGTTCCCCAAGGAGTAATAAAGGTAGTCTTATGTTGATCTGCAGTATTCACCTCTACTTGATTATACCCCAAGAATCCATCTAACATAGATAGCATCTCCGAGCCTGTAACAACTTGCAATACTTGGTCCATCATGGGGAGAGGGTAATTTTCCTTCAAAGAACCCTAATTTAGATTTATGAAGTCCACACAGATCCGGATCTCACCATTCTTCTTCCTAACAGCACTATATTAGCAATCCACGTTGAATGGTGGATGGGGAAGATGATCCTAGCCTTCAGAAGCTTCTATATTTCTTGGAAAATTGTATCAGCTATCTTTGGATTATATTTCCTTTGCTTCTATTTGAAGGGTTTGATCCTAGGCTTAAGAGGAATGAAATGTTGCATTTCTTTAGGCTGAAAATCCTTAAGATCATCATAAGAGTAAGCCAGAACATCAACATACCTCTTCAACAAATTCACCACCTTCTTTTTCTCTTCCGGAGTGCATCATTTTCCAATGTTGACCATTTTGGGACCATTAAGACTCCCAATATTCACTTTCTCGATCTCAAAGAGATTGTCGAGATCCTTGGGAAATTTAGACTTCATATATCTATCATGTTTATCAAAACGATCCTCCAAACTCACAAGCCCTTTAGGAATTTTGTTTCCTTTTAGCTTGATGCATTCATCTTGATCCATATCTTCTTTAACACCATCTTCATTTGATGACACACACACTCTCTAGGTAGATTGTCACTTCCTTTAAAGTACAACGCATCAAAGTGGTCTTTGAGCTCTAAGAAAGAAAGGAAATGCTGGTCATCATTAAAAACTTGCCAATTATTTGCATTGTTAGGCACACTGGGTCTATGGATCATCTCAATGGTGAATTTTTCTTGAGGAAAATCAAGATGAGGAATCAAAAGTGCCCCGCAGCTAGAGATTCAGCCCTAGTGTTCCTTTCCCTTGGCACAACTTCAATGGAAAAAGCATCAAGGAATTCATTAGAATCCCAGACGATTCCTATAGTGTTTCAACCTTATGTTCTTTACCTGATAAAGGTCTCTAACTTGTTTTACAATTAGCTCGGGATCTCCATGAGAAAGAAGGTTCTTCACTCCCATTTCCTTCACCATGCTCAACCCAAGAATAAGGGCCTTATACTCGAGTAGTATTGTTGGTATTTTCAAAGTAGAATTTGAAAGAGAAAGGATGAACCTTATCCCGGAGAAATGAGCACTACACCGGATCGAGAACCAGGCGAGGAACAACTTCCATGAAATTCAAAATTTCACACACCATTAGGATCAAGCAACCCTTCCTTTGACAGACTTGTCTCCTCTTGTGACATGATCATGTAGTTCCCATGCCCAATGTCTTCATATAGTATTTGTGCTTTAGGAAAATTTGTCTTTTGCACAATATACTTTGCTTGTTTCTTGGGAAGAAACTTCTTCATCTTCCCATTGAAAGGGATCAAGGCATGTGAGCAATCCATTTGGATCTCACCTCCAACATCTTTATAAGGTTCCTACTTAGAAACATGCCATAGGAAGGAAGGATATCAGCAACCAAGATGGTAGCCAAGACCTTCTTCTTTGGTAAAGCGGAAAAATCCTCTTGTGCATCCTTGATTATACCAACCAAAGGAACTTATCTACTTTCCATGGAATAGCAAGAACCATAAGTGTGGGTTAAGCTTAGACCCAAAACATGAACCACTTTTGTAGGAATTACATTATCGGATGCACTAGAATTAATGAAAAAATTACTAAGCTTGTGGCCGATTATGAGGAGAGTCACATAGAAGGGTTTGATCTTCTCATTGGGTGAAGTGACTGCAACCATAAGGACGAGGTTGGGGTGGAGGAGTGGGCAAAAGGCCTTTAGAAGAATGGGCTTGGGTTTTAGATTTGGAATTTACAAAGTTAACCATTTTGGCAAAGGCTTTAGGATGGGTTTGATATAACTCGCCTTAGAAATCTAAATCTTGGTCTTTTAGGATGGTCTATAATGTCAAAAAATCTAGATATGGATGGGGAATCACTACTAGGAGTAGGAGGAGCTTTTGATCTATCAATTTTATCATTTTTGGACAAGAATTCTTAGAAGGAGAAGTAGATGAAGAAGGATTAGCAGAGCTTACCTTTCAGGTGGAAGTAGTAGGAATAGGAGGTCCTCTTCTTGCAATCACCAGGATGGTGATGGGGTACTCCTTGGATATTTTTGTAGGTTACACCACTTTTTCCTTTTTGTTGGTCTACTCCTGGGTCATAACAACATATGATTCACTTTGTTCATCTCAACCACTACATCATCATAGTCATCTTGATCATCCACACCCTCAGTGGTGAGGAAATGAACTCGAGAACCACCAGGATCCTCCAGTTCTTCATCAACTTCCTCTTCTTGTTCATCATAGAGCCCATTTTCTTCCTCATCATCGAAGCTTAAGAACTTCAAAAGCAACATTCACGGGCACCTTGAGGGGTGGAAATTTAATAGCCAACCTAGTTTGGGAAGAGGGAAAGCTGTTCTAGGCTAAAATTTATTCCTTGGAACATCTTGATATGGAGCATCTTGAGCCAATTGCTTCTTGAGGCCAAATTTTTCACCAGTCGATCTGTATTACCTCCGGGAGAAGGGGAAGAATAAGATGCTTTGGATTTGAAAGACTCCTTTTCACTTCTCACACATGATCGGTCATCTTCCACACTGACAACCAATATTTGATCAACATCCAAAGTTGCAAGATTTTCTCTCCTCAGGGCATAGATTACTTCCAAAATTGAGCATTCAAGAAGAAACACTTCGAATCGGATCAATAGGCATAGTATTTACTGGAATCTTGTTAATAAACTAGTTAAACTTGGTCACAAATTCTCTCATAGGCTCATGTGGCTCCTTCTTGATTTGAGAAATTTGAGCTAGCAAAGCATGCACATCTTTAGCAGGTTTGAAATGCTACTCAAATTCAGTCCTCATAGTAGTCCAATCAATGATGGTCCCAATAGGAAGAT
Organism: Taxus wallichiana var. yunnanensis; assembly: GCA_018340775.1. NCBI lineage: Eukaryota > Viridiplantae > Streptophyta > Pinopsida > Cupressales > Taxaceae > Taxus > Taxus wallichiana. Next base: position 145,249,500 of record CM031236.1, read on the forward strand.
GGTAAAACTAATCTGCAACATTATCTTGCAAGGTTTCCACAAACAGTCTCACAGAGACATCCTCATGTTCAACTCCAAGGACCCCACATGCAATAATGAAGGATGCAATGTGTTCATTAGGGTGTACTTTGCCATCACCTCTAAATTTTGGAAAATTCTTCCTGTTACCCCTAGGTAACTCATGCAATGGTTGAGGAAGAGCTAGAGGCCCAACTCTTTGTCCCCAAGGCCGAGGTGCTACCATCCTTGGAAATATTGTTAGAATTAGAACTGAGACACTAGCAAGAATTAGGGCATGAAGATTAGGACTAAGTTGTGCTTGAGGAATGCTACTACCAGAAGCTCTGTCTTCAATAAGAGGTGTGCTTGTGGAATGAGCTCTTCTATTTCTTCCTATTGGAGGAAGTTGAAAACCTTTTTGATCCAAGAGTTGAAATTGGGGATTCTCAATTCCAAGAGCCCTTCTACCACAAGCATATCTTAGAGTCACCAGATCAAAGAAATGATCAAATTAATTGTTCTTTTTAGAAAGGAAATTTTTTGAACAAATTTCGCCAGTGGAGTCACCAAAAACTGTTGGGTTTTATATTTGCACTTAGAATGAAACCATAGTCAGGGGACAAGCAAGTCCCTCCTCTTTAATGGGAGAGGTTCCCTTATTGAAATTAGGGGCAAAACCTATGTACAAATGCACAGTCTTTCATTCAATGGTGGTTTCCCGATATCCTGAAATTTGTTTTTAGCCTGGAAAGTTATTAATACATGAGGATAGTAGACTTTGAAGAGAGGAGGGAGGCGAAGAAGACAATACTTTCGGGAAAAGAGAGCGACAAAGAAAACCCTTATATGTATTGTGCAAATGAGATACAAAGTAGAACCATCCACATTTATAAGACATAATTCACGGACTCAAAGTTCTAGAGATTGTAAAGCTAGAACACAAAGTTTTTAAGCACACAAGGATTAGATGATTCACGAGATAAGAACCATAAGGAAGAGAAAGCGAAAAAAGGAAAAACCTTTGTATTGATTTCTTTTAATTGTAAACTACCGTTCCAAAATCATCAAAATTCCAACCCTTTACAATGGCTTTGAAATCTCATGATATAGCTTGTAAGAGATGGTTACAACTTCCTCAAGCAAGCAAGAAATAGTTACAACTTATTCCAATCATCCACGCCCTTTCAAATTCTTGATTTGCAAAGAAACATTAATGGCAGAAAAAATATTTTTTTTAAATATATGGCCATTACATTATATTACTAGTTAAATCATGGGCCATTTGATTTGCTTTTACAACTTAAAATTTGGGCCACCCAAGAGGGAGAAATTAATTGGAGTGGGCTTGCGGACACCTTCTACAATTTTCACCTTTGAAGCTGTGCCAGGATGACATGTGGAGAGCTCTGCCGGTTCCTTCATACTTTACCGATTCGAGTCTATTTCCTTCTTGACCTATGTTATCCCATAGACATGTGGAGGGATGGCGCTCATTTGAGTTTCCATTTTGGAAGTGCCCCTTAAAATAGTGCCGAGATGATGTGTGTCCCCTTCCGCCAGTCTTTGAATTTTCAATGGCCATCTCTGTCGCCTCATTGGTAACCACGTGGTGAGTGGGGCTGGTTAGAGACCCGACCCTTTGATTTCATTTCCAAACTAGCACCGTTAAGGCACGTGGAGATGTCCACCAACCCTCTCATACTTAGTCAATTTTAATGACCAGCTCTATCTCTTTTTGGACCTAGGACATGTGGAGGACTAACGTAAGTTTGAGTCTTTGCTCCCATCTTTAAAACTTGAAGATGCGCCGATGAGACATGTGGCACTGTCTACTGAGCCTTCCATACTTAGCTGGTTTTAGCTTATTTTATCTTCATTTTGTACTTCAGACACACAGAAAGCCTACACTTATTTGAGGACTGTCCCTTGGACCTTACCCCTGGAGTTGCATTGTTTGGACATGTGGAGGCTTCTACTGAACCTTAAAATATGGACAAACTACATCTAATCAAAGACATCTACATATTACCCATGGATACTAGGGAAAAGTTTAACGGTGAAAATATGCCTGTCATTCCCGACTGTGGGAAGAAAATTAAAAAATGGAAAGGAACTTTACCATACGCTTGAATTTCAAACCATTCTCCATGAACAAGAAAATTGCAAACAATGCCAGACTCGATGCAATTTAATACTCCAAGGTACATACTCAATTTTTTTTGAAACTTGAATTCAAAAGAGGGGATTTTTGGGGCCGACAAAAAACATGTAGTCATTTGCATTTCCATGTTTACATTATTGCCTCCATACTGCATTTCATCTATTAGTTTATATTGTAAAATTGTAATCAAGAAAACTTATTTTTCAAACAACTTTGAAACTTCTAAAGATTGGCAAAACATTCAATCACATTTGTTCAGATATCCGCAGTAGAATCATTAATATTTTGATCATTTCATCAGTTCAACAAGTTTAGACATAATTTTGACACTAATCCTACCAAGGTTTACATACTTGGTTTTCCTATAAGTTACTTCTAGCATATGAGTCTTTTCTAATAGTTTTTCTAGAAGCTTCATGATGTCATATATTTCCCCTAAAAAACCTCTTTAGTAGAGAGCATTCTAAACATTTTTACCTAGGTCACTTGTTCGCCTATCTCAACCTTTGGTGTTGAGCCCTCACATCTTACTGGTTGCATGGGGTTGAGGCTAGGGAAATATCTCCTTCCCAAAAGCACAACTTAGAAACTTAAAAATAAAAATAAAAGTTATATATCTCAAGTCAAAATCAATACAAAATTTTCATTTACACACTTCCTTGCCCCACCACCTTCGGCATAGAGCCCACACTTCTTACAAGTGGTGTGAGGTTGGGAAAGGAGGGACGTGACCTTACTCACCTATGCTTTATCCTTGGTGATGAGCCTATGCTTCCTACTAGTAGCATGGGACAAGGTGTAGGGGGTCTCTGCAAATAAATTAGTAAGTTAAAAACAATTTCATTCAATAAAAGTGCTTTAAAATCATAAATCCCAAAAAAGTGAATTAGATGTGTATGTTCCAAGAGAGTTAAATCAGCAAAACCACATTTTGTTAACCAGAGGCCATCTATGAGTCTAAGTCCGATAAAATATCAAGAAAATCACATTCTAGGCTATGTAGCAAACTATGTGCAGAGTTAGGTTGTAGGTCCCTAATTGGGTTTATGTCAAAATCTTGTCCTTCTCTCACCATTTCCATCTATCAAAGCCATATAATTCACGTCCCTTCTATCTCTCGGTTTTGAGCCCTCACATCTTACTTTGGTTACGTGGGGTTAGGAGTGGAGAGAGTTCATTTTTATTATCATATCATTATTCATCACATATTGCAAAAACAAAAAGAAGTATCAAACATTGCTTGAAAAACTAAATTTCAGCATTACATTGTGCTTGCATAATCATCACATATCAACATTACAAAACATGAAAAATAAATCATTCTATTAGCATGTCATTATCCATTGCATGCATTCTGAAAATCATATAAAATCAGAAATTTTAAACATCTAAGAGTACACATGCAAAGTAAACCATAGATGGAGTCAACTCTAGTGCAAAGGATAGCTGAACCAAAAAATGATATCTGTATATATCAATGTGAATTAAGTTTGTATACAATGCCATCACACACTAGGTGTGGTCAAAAATCTTGTAGTGAGCACGAAAAATCCAAAAACATCACATATATACCTCACAAAATGGTATCAAAGCAATAAAGGCTCAATGGCCTATCCCTCTCTGAGGGATCCTTGAGATGGTACATGACTTCGACTTGGAATTCTACCGCGGTTCTGATGTCGCGAATGCACCTTGTGATGAGAGTGACTATGAGATCGACCACTAGTTGCATCCTCACTATGTGAGTGGCTCCACCTCACCATCTCATCCATCTCGTATGTGGTGATCTTCTTGTATTGAGCGATCAAGATCTCCATGGCCTTCCAAAAAGGTGTAAAAACATTTGTGTATCATCTATCCTGCAAAGGCTGTCATGAATCCTCTAGTAGCTCTACATGAGTATTCCATATAGGTAGCAATATGGTATTAACATAGACCCTACGAATAAGATCTCGCCAGCCATGAGCGGTGGCTATAAAACAAAGAGAGCAACGATGTTGGGGTTAGCACACCGGTTGTACAGACAATATATCAGATCTAAGCATACATGAAAATAAAAGTGGATATTCTACTAGAATAAATATACAAAACAAGAGACATAAATCAACACCATATTTAACGTGGTTCACCTAGTGTGGGCTACATCCACCAAGAAACAAGCCAATCTATTATCCAAAGTTTTGACAAGATATATAATGAAGATTTACAATCTTCCACACCTCTTAGATGTACAATACTTTCTTTCTATCAAGATTTTGCTTCATCACCAAGAATTCTCTCTCTCACCAACATTTTGTAAGTTCTTTCTAATTCTTGTTAATCATCTTCTTTCTTACTTCTAAACCCTATCTTTTATGCTTATATAGTCATTTATAGACTTAGGGCACTTAGCCATGCAATTATAATCAATAGAAATACTTTAATGCTAAAAATAGATCTAATTCCCGAGAGTTAATTAAAACATCCTCACACAGGTAACTAATGCCGGTTAGCCCTAACCACCACCGGTTCCTTCCTTACGATTGATGCTGGTCATACCCGATCTTTGCCGCGTCTGGTGACTGATGCCGCTTTCCCCTTAGCGATGACGGTTACTGTATTTTCTAGCAAGTTTCCATTGCATGCTAAACTGAAGTAATTGATCTCCACAACTCAATAAATGATGAGTTAGAAAACATTTAAAAATAAAAAATAAGCACAATGCATAGATCACTAACAATTCTAAATAATAGAGTCAAGAGAAGAGTATCTACATACTCGGATCTCCTGGCATCCACGTAGGATTAGTTGATGCGGCTAGTGGTGGTGGTTATGCTATAAGAACCTCTGGTGCCTCTCTATCCTAGGGAAACATCTTTTGTATCATCATGCACTCCTCATCTCTACCTCCCTTTTGAAGAAGTGTATCCTAAGAAACCAAAGTATCCTTCTCTAACTTTACTGCTCTCTATCTGCCCAGATGTCTCCTAAGTAACTCACCACTCTGTGTCACTATCCTCCTCCTCATCACAACCCTCCTCTTCTCCAACCTCTCATGCTATCCTCCTCTTCAATATTTTTCTCTGTGTGGGCATCCTCCTCCTCCTCTTTAATGTGAGTGATTGTAACCTCAATCGAAGAAGGGCCATGCCTACTTTACGGTACCCTATCTACATTGATAACTACCATAGGTGTCACATAGTCCAACCATGTCGACACTTAGGACCATCTTGTGCCTCTCTAACACTCGATAAACAATAGGCATAACAAAAAGAGCATCATCGTAGGGTAGCCCACACTTTGTTGGGGTAATTTGGTGGTAGGGTGGTCCTCCACCCTCACAAATCTATCTACTAACTGTGAGGTGGTAGCACATGCAATCAGAATGGTCCCCTCCTGACCCCACAATCCAATCATGTCCTAGTAGGGTCTCTCAATAAAATCAACTATCATCAATGTATAAGCGGGCTGATGTGGCCCTCTAAGAACTAAAAAATCTGTCCATCTTGTGGCCCTGACGGCCCCTGGATCCTATACACTAACTCCCCTATGGTAGGGGATGATTCGCTCATACACCCAACTCATCACCAAGGTAGGGTGGCTTAGGGATTTCCCCTATAGCCTCACAACATGGTATAGATCATGGTATGTGGTCCCAAGAATGTCCACACCCCAAGAAAAGATCCTCCCATGCTTCTCAATCTGCATGATGATGGGAGCCCAAAAATACAAGAGCTTGTCCCTGCCCTTGTCTCCCACAAAATGCAAAGATAGAATACCAATGATGGCCTTGCATAGTGTAGGGATAGGTTTGGTGGACATAGATAATAGATGTATACCCTACTTGGGGCCCGTTGGCACCCTATCATCCCCATGTAGGAAGCCCACTGTCTAGCTCTGGCTATGTTCCCTACACTCCCTAAGGTCAATCGTCTACCAGTCACAAGTACGCCAAGAATCCTGTAGACATGCTCTAGAGTGATAGTCCACTCTCACCTCACACTTGGAGACCAAAAAGTATTCCACCAAATCCTAATAAGACAATAAATCGCATATCACTGGATAGCTGGTGCTATGTGCAACACCCATGTAATCCTCCATAATCCATCCTGGTGCAATAAATCTATCTCATCCTGAGTCAACTGATCAAGGATGCCTAAAAGCCAATCACACACTCTCTCCCAGCTCCCATAAATGTATAACTCCTTCTGCATTCACCCAAAACAACAAAAAGAGAAATTTAGCAACATATTTCAATAGGAAAGCTCATAAAAAAATATAAAACAACTTAAAAACCAAAAAATCAATTTAACTTGGTCAAATTAGCTCGTTGTCTTAGAAATTACAAGACCACTACCTTGTGTAGAGTGGCAATTTTGTGACTGCCACTTGCTCGGGGTGGCGGTCTTGTAACTTCCATCCTATGTAGGGCAGTGGTCCTATAACCACCGCCTGCCTTGCAGTGACGGTCTGTCTAGAATGGACGACCCATCCCTTTTGAACCAAAAACTCAAAAAAACAAAAATAGTCCCTTTTGCGTAAAATAAAAATTGGACCCACCCAGATCACTTCCTAGGAAACATTTTTACACAAGAATTTTTGAAAATAACCTCCCTTAGGCTTATATTTTCAACATTTTAAATTTTAGGTTTCAAATAAAAAATGTAGAATACTAAGCTTTGTCTTCTCTATTCAACCTCTTGCTCATGAGGCCATGGTCATGTCACTGCGCAATCATCATTTTGACTATACTCTCGCTCAAAATAGTGATGGTTGGGTTCGAGATCAAAAATCACAATGAGGATATGTGCAAACTAATTGAAAATGAATGGTTTTAGTTATATATATGTTTTATTTTAACTTCATTTTGAGTGTATGTAATTTATAGGGTTGGAATGCTAACGTAGGTATATTTCTATCCCCACATAGATGGTAAGTCCTCTTGTCACTTCTATTTTAGTGTTTATTGTTTGATATGATATCTATCTCGCACTTGAGTTTTACTTCCATCTTATAGGTAGCGGGGATTGGATGGTGAAATTTCGACACCTTTGGGTATCTCGGTATAGCTTCTAAATCCCCATTTCAGGAACATCATACTCAGACTCTATGTTTTACGCCTCTTCATGGCTAAAACCCTTCTCCGAGGGGGTAATATGTACACACCCAAATTTACATGTGCTACCCCAATGATGATTCATGTATTTCTCAAAGGTGTTTGAGCTCCTTAACCTCTTTGCAACTTATATTTGTAGCCTAGTTTACCTTAGAAATTTCATGCTTTTCCTTAGCTTCTAACATCATTTTCCCATTCTTTTAGCCTTTAGTTATAGAATCACTTCCATGTTTGGGCGGCGGTCTTGTAACCTTTGCCCAGGTAGGGCGGCGGTTTTATAACTGCCACCCTATGCAGGAAAAAGTCATGTAGCCACCACCTTGTATAGGGTGGCAGTCATGTGTGCTTTTTCCAAAATTCTTTACCCATGAATTGGACACATGTTACTTCACTCTAGTTCACTTTTAGCAAGTGTTTTTAAGTCAATTTAGCTAATTTTGGGCTTGATTGATTCATGTTTACATCCTCTTCTACTTCTAATTGTTGATTAAGTGTTTAAACCCCCTTCATGATGTGATTTGGCACTCTATTGCTTCTAAATGGCTGGACCATTTCCCAACCTTCAATAAAAACATAGTTTCTTATGAAGAAAAAGGCTAGAGATCATTTTGTGTATTCTTGTATTGTTGAGATGCTACATTCTTGCTGGAAATTACATAGCCAAGATCTGTTCACTTGTGCTATCTCTCTTCCACTTACATTACTACCAGACTACCATCAAGTTTTCATTGCTCTAGCAATTTCTCCTTACTTCTTCTATTGCATTCCTAACATCCTGGACTCACATGAACACAAGAGATTGAAAATAAAAACTGAGGGGACACAAAAGAACACCACAACTAGATTTCCACAATACTGTAAATACCAAGTTGGGGTTGTAATTGGGTTTCTTTAATTCTTTATTTGAGAATCTTATTATTCACTACTGATAGAAAAGGAATTCATTTTCATTGTTACAGTAGATCAATTCCTTCAAAAATATTTCTTAGGATGGATAAATTATTTTTCTATCTCTATAGATTTGAAAAGAGGCAATTACGGAAGAAAGCTTCTATGTTAGTTTGGAAATAAACATAAACATAAACTCATATAGAAAATCCTCTATAGAAGTTTTCTTTACTTTTTCCGTGGAAGTTGTAAGGGAAGAAAATATTCTCTAGAGAAGCTCTCATTTCTTCCCGTTTCTTTGAGGAAAAAAAGAGGATTTAATTAGGGAGGCTTTAATTTGATTAGTATAGATTTAATTACACCATTACATAGGTAAATAACTACATCCGGTTATTTATCTGTATAGGATTTATTTGTTAGATTAGAAGCTTTTCATTTCTTCGTTTCTTCTAAATTCTAGAAAAGCACAAAAATATTTATTTTATTAGAGTAGTTACTTTGTATTGTTTTATTTCATTTATATCTTGAAAATACCAAAAAAATAGAATAAATTTAATTCAATTAATTAGTTTTTATTTTCTTAATTAAATTATATCATTTCAATACATGACCATCAACAATCCTCAACAAGAACACACATATGGAAGTGATCCATGGGTACCACAACCAAACAGTCCCGAGCTAATTACGAGACATAGATACAAGACTCCGTCTACTTGTCCTTAGAATAATAACATGATACATTGAGAAAATTGAACAATTTAATGTTTTGAACATCGTGGATGAAAAATCCTAGGAATACTAGACTTCCCTTGGAAATAAAGTTTAAACACGTATGACCATACAAGGAACACAACCGCCAAATGTTTACGATTGTGATCCATGGGATTCCCAAATGTAAGGGCCCGAAGAACGATTCGACCTTGACACCGGATTACGCTCATTAGTTTTTAGGTCATCCCCACTTCCACTAGAAATCATTAGACAGCTGAATGTTCTGAATGAGGAAGCTCATTGAGCCCTCACATTGATTCCACGACCTTGTCTAGAAATTGTTACGAGGCACCCATTGGTATTCCATGCATCCCACACCCTATTGAAAGAATTTCTATAGAGCTTGATATCGATTGGTGTCTCCATGTGGCTATTCTTTCGATCAATCCATTAGACTGGTTTAGGTTAGAAGGACCCTCCTTTCACTTGACGAGAAGATCCGATATTACGAGTCAAGGAAATTGTTTTGCCTTGATAACTTTTCCATTCCATTTTTGTATATTTTATTCCACATATCACATTTCGATACCATTAGCCATCCACATATTCAACATCAGCTGTCTCGACACGATTTCGGGAGGTTGAGTGTGGTTGAAGGTTACATGTCAATTTTCATCCATACAAATACCCATGTACAAACTATAATATTTCTATAAGAAGAAGATGAGGAGAATAAAATATCTATCTAGCCTCCCGGAAGATGAACCTATTAGAAGCCACTCTGTACCATGTGAAGAAGATCCCTAGAGTGACAAGGTGTTGTTGCCATACAAGGAAAAATTCTTCATATGTGAGGTAGAAGTTCTACGTACTCCATTAAGGGATGGTGAGTCCAAATAAACAATGAAGAAGGAAGGTGTATTGTCCTGCAACCGACTAGAAGAGTTCCTAATGTCTGATGAGTCTTGAATCAAAGTGCTTATTGCCTAAATTTTTGTAATGAAATAGAAGTAGGTGGATCAAGAAATAACTCCTCAATATGTGGAAGGTGATAAGTGGATGGTGGAGGTGGGTCCCCATCACTATGGCAATCAACTATGCTAGAAGAGAAGTCATCATCATCAGAAGTGTGCTTGATCTTAGAAATATCATCAAGTACAGGTGAATCAGATGAAGAATCTAAAGGAGGAACAAAGTGAGAGAAGGAATAAAGTCAAGTGTGATGATCAACTAAACCAACTATAATGATAGTGTCACTATGTAGATTTATGACATATATAGAATCCAGAGTGAACTCAACCTACATGCCCTGACCAAGGTGAGTAATTTGATAGAATGATAGGAGATTAGTTGTGAGTGATTAAAAGGTTCTACCAATTCGACTCAATATACCCTCTCCCAAAAACTAGAGTAGAAGTGTCATCACCTAGCCAAATAGAAGACATGTCACATGGCTCTAATGAAGTAAACTCTATGTGTGACGAGGCCATATGATGAGATGCACCAGAATCAATAACCCATGTAGGAGTAGGTGACAAAATTGTAACTAGAGCTCTTCCTTTGTTTTCTCCTTACTTGATTCTTTTTATTTTTATTTCTCTTTCCCTTTCCCTTTTCCATTGTCATTTTCCTTAGAGGATTTGTGAGTTGATGAAGATGGTTTGAGAGACTTAGGAAATCTTATGTTGTTCTTCTCAAGAAGACTTGTGAGGAGGTCAATCTTATTCTTCAAAAAAATTCTTCATCATGCCTACCAGTGAAATACTCACATTTGATCCTTTCTTTTGGAGGTTTATAACTAGAAGAGAAAGTGGAAGAGTAAGATTTGGTGGTGGATTGGTCCTTTTTGTTCTCATGATCCTTGTTATTTTGTTTCTTCTCTTTTGAGGACTTTGGTTTGTCATGACCCGCAAGAAGAGTATGGGATTTAATGGATTTTATAGTACCCATTTGAATTAGTTTATATTGTTCCTAGTCAAGTCAACAATAAACTCATCAAAGGAGGGCACAATCAATTTTGTATCAAGTGCTCTTTAGGTAGCATAAAAGGTAAAGACAAAAAAATAGTTGGGACTAAGTTTTGCGAGGACTAAAAGAATAAGATGTGAGTCCTTTTTGTCAATTCCAAAATCTTTCAATTGCAATCTTATAGATTTGAGTTTGGTGAAGAAGTCTTGAAGGGTGTCAAAACTGCTAGGGATGAGACTAATAAAATCATTTTCTAGTTCATGCTTTCTCATTTCATTCCATTTTCCATAAATGTTGTCTAAGGTAAACCAAACTTCCCTAGGTGTTTTGGCTGAGGTAATATGAAAGTATAGTTATGGAGACATAAAAAGACATTAAAAACCAAAGGATTTATTACATTTTTCAAACCATTTATATTTCTTTGTAGCATTTGTTGGTTCAGTTTACAATCCCATAGTTATCCTGTAGAGTTATTTGTTTCACAAGATAGTTAATACAAAAGCTTTCCATTTGTGATAGTTGAAGGGAGTAAGAAAAGGAACCATATTAACATCCATGGAAGATAAGAGTGAGAAAAAAGATGGCAGAAATAACATAACCACACAAGTTAAACACTCTCTATTTGTGATACTTTATAAATAGTGTGTTGATTACACCCAAGTGTGTTTGTGGGACGTGAAATAGTTAGTTACTCACCTTGTAATTGGTGAAAAAATCACACAAGTGTGGAGACTATAATAAGCTTATTCATGCACATCGAATCAACATGGTAACAAGAAAAAAAGACCAAAAACAAGTAAAACTGGGAAAAAAATAAGAATGAGGCTCTCTTCTTGCAAGATTTTTGTTGATGCACTCACTAACCCACAAGTGAAGAAGAGCACTTGTATAATGAAAAAGAAAGGGGCTTGGAAAATTCCAATAACTCTATATTAAGACAAAAATAGAGAGTTTTTCCCTTGAAATTAAATGTTTTATTAATTTTAATACTATAATTAATTAAAATTACCTAACCTAGATTAAAAAAATAAGTGAAAAATGAAAAATTTACCTTTTTGCGGGGTTGGCCACTCAACTCACCGAGCTAGATCTTGAGTTGGAAGGGCCTGAGTTGGATTCTGGGTACGTGATCTAGGTTGAGTTACTATGGAAAGCCGGCCTTTGGGGTGCTCCCGAGGTGAGTGATTTTAGCTAACTTGTCGGGTGAACGGGCTCTGGGATAAGGGTTAAGACTAACCATGCGTCGATTCGAGATCTAGGCGGTGTAATCCATGGGTTGAGGTAGGGATGAGATAATGATGTTTGAGCTAGATGATGGTGCGAGTTCCAAATACGGTAGTAGAGTTATCCATGTGGTGAGTTGTCAAAGAAGACATGGGTGATTATAATATGGAGGGCGAGCTCGCATAAAATAATGGAAACAATAAAGGTTAAGTCGACATAACGTAGGGTCAAAGAGATGATAAGGAAAATACATGGGAGACCAAATCGATGAGCCAATGGAGAGTAGAAAACGTAGGGATGAAGCAAACACAAAAAATTAACAAATATTTCAGAATGGGAGGTTATAAAGGATCTCAAGAGGAATGTGGGTTCACGAGTAGGAAGGAACCGGGGCAAGATCATAAGCACAAAGTGAGATGACCGAGAAGGAATAACATAGAAGCTAACACATAGAGCTAACATAGAGCTTAGGTCGGGAGGTTAGTAAGGAGATAAAGAGGAACATGGGTTCACAAGAAGGAAGGAACCATACATGATCTTGACTTGGTCTGCGTGGGAAGAGAACTAGAAATAGAGCTTGGGAACTAGAATGAAATATATAAGTAGGGACGAGTAGCTCGGATGAGGAGAAATAGCTAGTGAGTAAGAAAGAGGTGTTAAAGGTGAGTTTGATGTAGATCCCGGGAGGTGGAGGTGGCTCAACAAGGTAGAGAAGGTAAGTAGGGTAGGAGAGTTGGGGTCGAGTTGGGACCAAAAAGAACTCTGCACTACTTCCAATATAAGGTTGAAATGTGTAATTAAACCTGAAATTTGGCTGTTGTACCTACACAAATACACTTTTCAACACATAAACCAAACACACCACCCAAGTGTAAAAGGACCTAAAATAATGCAAGTAAAGCACAATGTAAAGGAGGATTCAAAAATTACACAAAAACTATAGAATCATGAAATCAAGAGAGGTAAACATCAACCGAAGCAAGTGACATGATTCCCAATAATGAGCTCTCATACCATGTGAGAGTGAGGAGAGAACGAGGATAAATAAGGAATGCATGCACATCAAAAAATTTGCACTCGAACGAAGATATGACGTATTTCCAAGATGAAAGGAAGACTTCAACCACAAGAATTGTGCACCCAAAAGAAAAAGGTCTACTCGTGCTCATAGATTAAAATGAAAAAGGTACAAATAAGAGTGTTGTGTAAATCCTAATGCAAGACCCATCATACCTCCATAAGGGAGAGAGGAGTTACAATCTAGAAATGGAATGTAACTCTGTATGATACACACTAACACATATGATAGATTTTATGACAAAATATGTGATATAACTCCTAAAGACACCTAATGACAATATGATCTCACCTAAGTGAGATGAATCTCCTTGTGAGGTGTAAATTCACTAATTATTGAATAAAATATGAAAAATACCCCTCACAATAATAGTCCCTACTTGGTGCTAGTGTCCAAGAGGCTCCAAAGATAAGGTAGAAGACATCGAGTTGGGTCATATGTTGTGAAATGTCCAAAATTAAAGGGATATTTCCAGAAAATCATTTGACGAAAGTATAAAAGATGAAACAATGTAAATGAAAAAGTAAAACAAGTATTATTAATGTATAGTTTTCTTTCTTAGGAATCATGGATATAATGAAATACTAGAGGCATGATATAATAGTACTAAGTGTGTGATTTTGTGTCTACATTCTCCCCCACTTTAGATTTGACATGAGCATTGAGATCTCATACTATAGACTTATAATATTTTAAGGAGTTTTATGTATTGACTATTATTCAAGAATTATAAGTTAAGTTGTTGAGTACACATTCATAACATGTTACTTCTTGGTTTCAAAAGAAATAAAATGATATCAAGATGATAATGTACTTATAGTAAAAACCTGATTACTATTATCTTTTAAGTGATTTAATGTGGTAAAATATTACATAAAGAAATCACATGTTCATTCCTTTTAATTCCTTGTCAATAAATGAATTAACTTCTTAGTGAATATTCTATAAGTATCACGATTGATATGTTTTCAACCACATAGATTCACTCCCCCTTCTTTGTAGGGTGATGGATATCTTGGTGAAAAAATGAACCTATGAGCATATTAAAAATACATACATATATAGGTCATACCATCAACATGTTATGTTTTTACTTAGTTTTTGTAATTTTTTGTGCTAAAGACACAATGTTTATAAGAAACACATTTATAGTCACTATAATCTATAACATGAATTGAAATTATGCCTTTTCGGGTATTACTTAAGTTCCTTACCAACTATTTTATAAAGTATTAACTAACTATAACTTGTTGCATATTGTATTTATTTAAACTATATTAGACATAACTGCATGTATATAAAATGTATGGTTTATGGGAAGAGGGATATGGTGGTGCATTCTAGCATTAGAATATCGTATGTCTCTTTATAGAACCCCGCATAGTTCTATGGGGACTCCTAGACTTAAATTACAATTTTATAATTCCACAAATATTTTTGGAGCTCGGAAGCATCAACATAGAGTTTTAATCATGTTAAATTCTAGATCATTATTTTACATATTCAAGTTTTTAGTGCATAAATAATTAAGGATAGTGTGCATTTTTAAAATAGGTAAAAGGCAATAATAACCATCATTTAAACAAAAATAAATAAATGGAGTTTACTTTATTGGATTTACATAGAGAAATGTATGAGTGTAAGAAAATACTTATTCTATTTATGGATGTTTATTCTAATGACTAAAAATTTGGGAATTATATTAAAACATGTTGGGCCCCAATTTCATCTAAACAAAATAGGATTTTTTTCTAAAGTATTTCTTTCTATAGTGTATAAGGTACTTCTTTTTGGTGCACACACCTTTTATTACTTGCTAAGTTTTGTTGGTTTCTATATTCATAATTGTAATGAAAACTAAAACCTACACACACGAAATGATTATATGAAGGTCGTAAATTGGCGTGTAAGGTTTCAACAGAGTATATAAACTATCATGCATGTGAAAGAATAAATTCATACTCAAACAAGGTTTGCGCATATAGAACTCATTATAGAACTCAAGTTAAGAGGAAGTCAACAAAAATCAACTTTCATTTTGGGCCACATATGTGTTAATGTGTAGATCATTAACACACTACAACGAGACAAAGAAAATTCATTAATGAAGCATTATTCTCATAGAACTAGAACCTCCATGTTATGGAAAAAGATAGGGTTTGGCGACATTTGTCGATATGCAGCACCCTCTCATTTAGAGGTAGAATTTGTAAACACATCTCTACGAAAAATATAATTAATGTTGAATTGATGAAGGAAAGACCACATTAGTATAAATAACCTTTGGAGGGTTTTTGAAAATGGTCAAATGTATTAGGTTGTGATCGAGTTATAGTAGGTATTTTGTGTGGATTTTAATATGCTTCAAACTTTTATTGTACACAATACTTGATGTATCAATGCTAAGTTACCACCTTTATGTTATTGTGTAATGTAGAACACTTGACAATATTTTAATTAGACATAAGGTTTTGATTACTATTTTTGTGTACATTGAGTAACAATAAGTTAAGGTTGTTATTTTGTGTTCTTGTGCATTGATAATATTGTATATACCAATCACATTACCACTTTGATTGAGTAAATCTTGGTTACACGTAATCATTCATTTCAAACTTGACAGGGACCAATCCTTTCTCCGTACCTTGAGTGAGCACAATAATAACATTCTTGGGATGATAGACACTGTTATCCAAAATTCACCCCTCAAGGGTCCCCCTCATATTTGTCTAACTCCCCTGTCCAAGAGGAAGAGAGTAAGTTCTGAGAAAATGCAAAAAAAAAGGGTTGCAGAAGGCAAATAGGTTGATCCAGGAAAAATCGTGAAAATTGGCTAAGTCCCGCTCAAGGTCGCCTCTGGGACGTTTGGGACAGAAAAGCGCGAACCGGCCGAACCGGTCGAAATCAGCACAAACAGTCCGAAACGCAGCAGGGACAAATGGGACAAAAGTACACGGCGGGCGCGAAATTCCGGTTCGACAGAGAAAAAATCGACTAACTGCTGAGAGGGTCGCCTTTGGGACAAGCGGGACAAAAAGACGCGAACCGGCCGAACCGGGCGAAATGAGTCAAGGCAGCCCGAAACAGTTTGGGACGCGCGGGCCAAAAGTACGCGAAATGCCCGAACCGGCCGAAAAGGAGAACTTTCACACTAACTGCTATGGGACAAATGGGACAGAAATGCCCGAACCGGCCGAATCAAGGCGAAATCAAGACAAGCAAGCGATGAAACAAATCGGGACATTTGGGCCAAATGGGGCGCGAATCCGTACGGTTCGCCTAAATCAAGCACAAAGAGCACTATGCCAAATGGGACAAAGGGACATCCGGGACGTGAAAACCCGAAGGAGCCGAGGACCAATCAAATCATGACACGTGTCACAGAAGGAAAAGTCAACGTTTGGTCCGGAAACTTCAAACGGCCATAACTTTTGACTCCGAGCTCCGATTTTGATAAAATTGGACTTTCTGGAACGGGCACGACGTCCTCTACGCCACAAAAACTGGATTTCTTAATTTTAATGAGGATAGATATATTTAAATAAAGGAAATGTGTGCGGCTCCAGTCAGTAAATGCTCTTTCCCGTCAAATGACAGAAAACGCCTGCCAGGCCCAAAACAGCTGCCCGCACTCAGAAGGCCATAACTTTTGCATTTCTCAACGAAATCGCACAAAATTGGTACCGTTGGAATCGTGGTTCCGAGCCCGATGCACAGCAATCAAGAAATTCCAGATTTGATCAGAAATTGATTGAGTTTTTTAAGAAAACGTGGCCGGGTTCAGAATAGTGTTTTATTTGGTAGGCTGGGAGTGCAATTAAGAGGCGTGGTCATCATTCCTTCTCTCGCGCAGCACATGGGACAATGATGGGAGCCTTTTCCAAGTAATGTATGCCCATTCCACTCAATTTAATGCCTCTTACAGTGGTTGAAGGACAGATTTCGGGATTTCCATTTTCCCTTCTCTTTTCCTTCTCATTTTTCTATAAAATGAAGTGTTGGGCTCATTGTAAGGGGAGAGTTTTTGGTAACAAAGCTCTGTCACAAAATTGCTTTGTGAAGCCAAAGTGTGTTGCAGAGCCCTTGTAGTGGACTCCTTACATGGTGATCCAGTGCCCTTATCTTGTAATAGATTGAATCATGTGCATATCATGAAGCAATAAAATATCAGTTTGTGGATATATCTTCCCCTGCTGTGTTTCCTTGCATTCTTCTTGCCCCTTTAATCTTTCTACAAGTATATTGTGTCTATTTATTATGTTCTTGCAGGAATTCATTATTATTGTGTGTGCTTGGAATATTGCTGTGAATGCATTCTGCTGGATTATGGTGAACTGTCATCACCTCTTCTAGTGTGCACTTTGCCTCTGTATTTCACACATTTGGAGATTACTCTCACACCCTCTTTTTCTGGTGTATCACCGCTTTAGTGTAGGCTTTCATTTTATGCATTCTCTCTCTCTGGTCCCTTGGAATTTTAGGTTAGAATAGCTAGTTCTCCTGCATTAGAGTAGATTGTGGCAGGTAGTTTAGGAGCAAGAACCAGGCTTTCTCTGGAGGTCTATCTCAAGTAGCAAGTCCCACAACTTGGAGATAGCACCCATGTTATCCAATCACACTGGATGCTTAGAGTGATCAAACTAGAAATATGATCAACATCCAGGGGTGCTATGATTCGGTGATAACAAGACCATCACATGGAAATTGCACCAACCTACAAATCACATCGGTGAGAAATATTCACACGCATAAACATGCATTTCAAGTCCATAACTTAGGCATTCCAAAAACGTAAGTTTTTATAACCTCAAACCTTGTTTGGGATATATTTCTCTAGGGAGATAGGGTTGACCACTAAAATTGGCATGTGATACATAACTTGATCTCAAATAATTGTATAAGATATTGATTTTTGTGTACATTCATCCATCTATGCTCTTTATGAATGTCTCTTCAATATTTTTGATGTTATTGTATAAGTTGAAATATGATTTTATAATTGGTTTAAACCATAATAAAACTCAATTGAACATATGAAATACAACCCTAGACTAGTACCGGCTTTACCTCTCACTCCTTGTTAAGTGAAAGTGTTGCACTACATATAATAATACTAAGGGTTTATGTATCTCTCCCCATGGAAGTGAAGATCAAAATGCACCCTACCCATTATCATATATAATTAATCAATGAAAATATTATTTAAATACAAATAAATAATACTTATCCTAAAAGTAAACTCTTGGAAGCATGAAAGATCAGATCTACGTGTAGTCTAGATTAGAAGTCAGCTAATGGATCACTCTTGAAGATTTGATATTTGTATAAAAAAATTTCTAGTGATATCCAATGTGTAGGACTGATAAACAATGACATTTAGGGTATTTTTATGCATAATAATATTCATTGATTCTCCCAAAGAATCCAATCATTAACTTATGCCTAAGACAACCTATGGAAAGATTCCAAATTGAAAATAAGAATTTATTGCAAAGGAAAAAGACATGTTAAGTTAAAACTTGCCATCTTTGATAATTGAACATATCCCGAGCCATCGAAGTTTTCCAAAGATTATAAAAATTAAAGAGGAAATAGATAGGTGTATTCATAGAGCACTAAGATTCCTAAGAAAAATGATAGGGTTGGTTAGTGTGTGAATATGGATGATGGAGGTTAGCAAGGTGATCTAGAGGTAATCAAAATGGGATTTTTTTCAAAAAGAGTCAAAAGTGTATTATTAGTGTAAATGACTCGGAGGTGAGTTGAAACTAATGTTTCCATGTGCTTTATACACAATATAGGTTATTAAAGTTATGGGTTTATAATAAAACAACATAATATCATCTAATATTAAAGCATACCTAGAAAATAACTATGCAATCACGTTGGATTGTACCATCTAAATGGATTACCTTGAATTGAAAAAATGTATTCACCTCCCTTGTTCAATTATTCACTTGATTGGTACACCTCAAGGTATCACACACTAGTTGATTTAGTATAAATGTAATTAAATATAATTTCAGAGTAAATTTACTCTACTTAATGATATACAAGTGATAATATATAGTAAGACACAAACAATAAGAAAGCAATGATATGAAACCATGAGAGAGAGAGTGACTTAGTTGATTTCACACAATTCAAAGATGATATGAGAAGGAGAACTGCTGAAACAAACTCAAAGAAGTGTTGTCAAGGCTAACTAGAGGTTTTAGGACTCAAAGATGTGCAGGAAAGAAGCACCCATGGGAGGATAAAAGAACACGGTAGTGACCGATCTAGGCGCTAGTGTTGATTTAGGTGCTAAGGATCTTTTATTTTATGTGTAAGAGGAACTCCATTATTAGTTTCCCTTTTTCACTCTGGTTTTACTCCTAGATCATCAATTGTACCTGTAACCTACAAAACAATTGTCTACCTACATGTGTCCAAAAACCACATCAAATCTAATAAAAAGATGTAGAATGTATATCCGGACTAACCCCGCAGAGGTCACTCAAAGAGTGAACTTCGTATCGAGTAATGCACTACATTTCAAGATATCCATGTAGTTCTATGTGTATGTGTGTGTAATGATGCTCTATGTTGCCCTTGTGTAAGTTACACAGTGATAACAAACTAGATCTAGAATGTAACAATGTATATAATGTGTGTGATGGAATAAAATGAACTTCCCCTCCTATGTTGTGTATGCAACCCTTGTCCCTTGTATGAGTGTGCTAGATGAATGCCTTTGAAGTAATCTTGTGCCTTTGAATGCAAGCTTAGGTGATGATAGGTAATGCTTAGTGCTTATCCCCTTATTTGAGAGCTATAACTATGTATATATATGATTCCCTTATTTTAATTTTGTAATTGAAAACTAAAGGCTGACCTAAAGTTGTAAAAGATGACCCAAAAGTAAAAGAGACCCAAAAGAGTAAGAAGGAGAAAAGAAGGTCAGGAGCACCTAGAAGGGATAGGATCACTTGGGAACTTCTGTCCTAAATGGGTAATAGTGTCCAAGGCCATAAAATATAAATCAATCAAATACCAACATGGTTGTAGGGTGTGTAAGGTAAACAAAAGTATAAGAAACAAATCAAAAGTCCCAAAAGATGTTGTCAATCACTAGTTTTCTTGCTTAGGAATCATGTATATATTAGTATGCTCTAGGACCTAGAAATGTACCCAAGTGCATATATTTTGTGTCTACATTTTTCCCCCACTTTATGTTGTTGAGTGAATACTCGATAACATAAAGTAGATAGAAGATGCATACCTTTTGATCATGTAGAGAAAAGTGTAGTTGATAACGTGTTGAGTGGAAAAGTGAAGCGTGAAGTGGGCATAATGAGAAACATGGAAACTAGGAAGGGGAGGTAGACCCTAGGGGTGGAGCATGTGTATTGGAGGTTGCGATTACGATGTGAGCTACTTGTTGTTACGTATAAGGAAAAACATGAAAAATGAGAGAAATAAAGTAATCATAGTCATGTATATGAAAAAACAAAGTAGCATGTGCGAGAAGTAAGTGTAAAGTGTGTAAATGGAAAGTGTGCACATGATGTATAAGAGAGTAACATATAGAAAATTATCTTGATTTACTTTGGAGATGTTTCTGGATTTGAGTGTATTATTGCCAAAGGGTGAGGTTTTTGGGCGATCTCATGCCAAGAGTGAGTTTTTTTGGTAATATGATGCCAAGTGTGAGTTTTCTGGAGATCTCACACCAAGAGCGAGTGTTTTGGGTGATCTCATGCCAAGAAAAAGTCTTTTGGGTGATATCATGCCAAGAGAAGAGTGTTGGGGAGAGAGGTATGTTTTACTCTCCTTCCATGATGCTTCCCAAATAAGTGCCATATGACATGCCTAAATGTAAAGCGCATGTAATCAAACTTCTAAAATTGGAGTCAAGTGATTATTCTTGTGAGAACTGTACTTTGAATTCTTTGGAAACCATCTTTGGCGAAAGCTTGATCTATTTTTAACCCCATGTGAGAAGAATCTTCTCGAGGTCATGCCGAGAATCAAACTTCTAAAATTGCCAAGGTGGGGGTAGAATATGCGTTGGATTCGAGACAAACTAGTTAGCAACTATCCGAGTCTAATGTCTTATTTGACACGCACTAGTGGAATTTGTGAATCTAAGGCAAAGAATGCCCTTCTAACTTGGTGGTGTGATAGATCGATCGGCGAGGATGATCGATCGCTCGAAGGCTCCAATCAATATCGAGCTCTGGCGTGATTCGATCTATGGGTTGTGGAATACGTGGAAAATGACACTGGGATAGTTTCGTGTATGTCTCCAGATAAGGTCATATGGTGGATGGTGAAACAATTGACTTTACGGACGATTCTCTGGCCTAGTCCAGAATTCTCTAGCTTCGTTAGCTGCTATATCCAGTAAGGACAATTGTTCGATGATGATGGGTGGAAGTGGAGTGGATTGGAATACTAGTGTGCGTAGGCCAGTGTCTATATCTGATTGACTTGTGGATTCGTTGGGCTGTGAGATCTGTGGATCACAACCATGGACTCTTGGTTGTTGCGGTCCTGTTATGGTCATACATGAAATCAAGTTCTAATCCCTAGTATCCGTAATCATATGCTTTCTCGGCTTCATGTTTAGGACCAACAAGCTGTGTGATTTTCTCGGAATATCTCACGGGCGTTCGTGCAACTGGATCCTTAGGCGGTATCTATATACGTGAGAGTGTCTCCTGCACCTGGCTGTGGGACCAAAGGATCACAACCAAAGGTTTGTTCTCTTTCGAACCCTTCTACAGTCATGTGAGTGTTTACCTAGGGCAATCTGTAATTTGGTTGGTTTGACCAAAACGTGTGTGCTTGGTCGTCTTCTATGTTTAACCCTCTCAATTGAGAACTGATCAGTTGTAAATCTGTTGTTGTTCGGAATACTTGTATTCTGAGATTTTGGTCTATGTCAACTATTGCTGTGACGAGGTTTGGTTGAGGCACGATTGGCTCAAATATATATTCCCTGGGCTCCTGAGGTCCCATGATTGTCATACAAAATAAATGTGTAAATCTAAGCGTAACTAAAGTAAACTCTAACTACGTGGAATAAATCCTAAAACATAAATAAGTTCTATTCTTCTAAGAAACCTTTCAAGAATACAATGAAAGCAAACTATTTTAATGTATCTAGGAATAACAACTAAACAATAATTTAAAACAGACAAAATAACCGAGTGTAGTTATCGGCTGTGTGAATTTGTAGATTTATTCTAAATAAATAAAATAGCTCATCTAATCTATCTGCAGATTCTCGATCCTACCTCGAAGGAGGAGTGAATCATAGTTTCTCGAAACTATCAATCCTCACATGACTTCCACAGCAATATCGAGAATAGAATTCATTGAAATGAAGCAATTATCTACTCTATTTGATATGATTCTAACTAGAACTTTGAAAGTTAAAACTTGGATTCCACAGAACAGTGGCGAATCCGATGGTGTGTGTGATCTTGTCCCCTCAGTATGATCTCCTCGTTCTTTCATGTTCACGTGGATCCAGAAAAGCGTGTAATGCTAGCATCGACAGGAGTAGATATTGGGACAAGGACAACTCAGAATGCAGACCGAAAATGTGAGTAGGAGAGGGATAGCGCAAGAGTACAGAGCTTGGCTTATGTGATTCCTAGCGGGATTTTACTGTGAGTCATGCAATATGAAGTGACCAGAACCCTGAAACTTTCTGTTTGAAGAGCAAAACCTGCAACTTTAATGGCTTCTAAGCTATTCTATTCCATGGATTGGATAAAACAACAACACTTTTTTGCACAAGTGGATATGTGGCTTACCAACAGGTGGACAATGCTAATGAGCATGCAAATGAACTAAAACAAGTATTCTAAGCAAAATAATAGCTAAATCTAATGCAAAGAGAATTCGAGAGACAAACTTGAGACCGGATTGGGTGAAATAACAACACTGCCTGCACAAGATGGGTATGTGGCTTACCAACAGCTGAACAATACTAACTAAACATGCAAGTGAATTGAAACTATGGCTTCTAAACAAGATAACAAGCTAAAATACTAAAATGAGGAGATGAGAGCAAAATCAGTCTTCAAAATCAGGCCATTTGTTTGAGCACAAGCCATGCATTTATAGGAATTCAATCACCCAAAGATCAAAACCAAACTGAACTCCTAAACAATAAACAAAGGAAAAACACTATTCCAGGGGACCAAAAACATAAATGCATGCTCAAGTCGGCAAGGAAAGCTGGTGAAACGTGATATTTCACGCGAGTCACGTCAAAAGAATGTTCTGGAAAATGCGCAAAGGACCGCCGCCCTGCTCAGGGCGGCGATTCTGGACCGCCGCCTTGTTCGGGGGCGGTGGTTCGGAGACCGCCGCCTTTCATGGGCGGCATTTCGTCTTAAAGAGAAAAGGGGCAAGAAAAAGAGGGAAAAGGGGAAAACAAAGCACGCGGGGGCTAAGCGGGGTATGCGGGATGTTAACGCATATTCGGAGAGCTTTTCTGGATCCCGAACACCTTGCGAAGAGACCTGTATCATCATTGGGGCACTTATTACGTTGTTTCGCAGTACAATACCTTACAATTTTGGGTACGTACATATTGCCCCCTCGGAGAAGCGTTTTAGCCATGAAGAGGCATAAAACGGTGGGTCCGAGTATGGCAGTCCCGAAATGGGAAGTTAGAAGTTATACCTTACACGTCCGTGTGTTGAAATTACGCCATCCAAAATTCCCGCTACTGCAAAATGAAAAGAGATTCAAGTGCGAGATAGATATAATAACTTGGAAAATAAATGCTAAAATAATAGGGAATGAGAACGTACCATTCGTGCGGGGATAGGACTTACCTCCATCAGCGCTCCAAACCTGTGAAAAAGTCTTTTAAAATGAATCAGGGTGCTATATATATGAAAGTGGGCCCATTTTCCTATTCATTTGCGCGAGTTGATTTGATTGATTTTGAGCTCTGGGACCCACGGTGACGGTTTCTTGCGTGAGTAGAGTCAAAACGTCCGCAGCGAGATCGTGATCATGCCTCCACGTGCGGAACACCATCCTGCTAGATCACAGGTTGGTTTTCTTCAATTTTGTGTTTTTCCCCCTTTAAATTTGAAATGCTAAATTTGTTGTAATGGGGGGGTTATTTTTGAAAATATTAGGTTCAAAAGGTCCACCTAGGGGGCGCCTACTGGGTAGGCTCCATTTTTAGGTCAAATGGTCATTTTTGCTAGTTTTAGGCTTTTTAAGATTAAAAACCCGCGTGGGTTTTGGACCACGACCGCCGCCACCGCCGAGGGCGGTTACACCGGCCTGTTCAGGGTGGCGGTTACACGACCGCCGCCCTTAAGGCGGCGGTTACAAAACCACCTCCCTGCTCAGGGCGGCGGTTCTGCACAAAATGCAAAAGAACTTATATTTGAGATTGTGTTTGTATTTTTGCACTTCTACACGTTTTTATGACCTTCTTGGTATTGTTCAGATATTAACTTGCTCTGTTTTGTGTGTTTTTGGGTGTATGCAGGCGAGAGAGGAGTATATTAGATGGAGCGAGAGAGAGTGTGATTGGCTCTCAGGAGTACTGGATGCCCTCTCGCAGGATGAGGAGGACACACTTCAGAGGGCTGGTATACTGCGTATATCGCGTGTGCCTCATGTTGCACCATCTAGTCACATCCTTTGTGACTTATTCTCTTATTGGGATGCAGATCGGAACACCTTCCGACTGCCAGGGGTCCGTGGTGAGTGGACCATCACACTCGAGGATGTCTACCGTATTTTGGGGGTCCCGATCATCGGGAGGAGACTTACATTAGAGACAGCAGGCTCACAGGCACAGATTGCACAGTGGGCAGCATATATGGGAGATGCAGTTATCTCCACGGGGTCGAAGAAGGGAGTGAGAGTTCGATCCATTCCTTCTTTTCCTATCCCCGTACTTGACAGAGGTCGTCATGGGGATCCTTGCCTCGAGGCCGATCGGGGACAAGGAGGAGGGGATACATTGTTATCTTCTTTGGGCCCCCATCATTGCGCGAGATAGAGGGCATGGCCGGATATACGCACAGGGTGCGAGATATTAGGGACCACCTACCATGATTTATACGGGGTGGTCCATTTACGGGACAGTCATTGAGCCACCCGACTTTAGTCATGAGTTGGGTGTATGAGCGTTTTATCCCTTATGGCGGGGCGTGGAGGTGGCGAGATCCAGGGGGCTGTGAGGGCAGCCGAGATGGACAGATATGTCGGTGCTTAGAGCACCTCACCGGCCGATTGCCTCCCTTACTACTGCGAGACATGGAGCGACACCGTGCCGGCTTATGGCCGGCATATGGGAGAGAGAGACTCTTACCTTGATCTCTTGCTCCACCACGGGGCAGCTCATTGATCGAGTGGGGCGAGTGGAGGTGCATCCTTTTGCGAGTTCCTCGGCGGTTTGGCCTACCGTATATGGGCATGCTTCCCCAGTGGCGCCGGTTTACGAGATCCGATTCGCGAGGCCGAGAGGGGCACAGAGGCCGTGGTTGGATAGTGATCACTCTGGCATTCCCATTGCGGCCGGGAGGATAGTTCGTGCTTAGAGAGAGCTGGTGTGCCTCGGGCACCTTTACTTCAGATTGCGGGTCCTGCTCATAGTAGCGATGACCCCATAGATATTGACTCCGACTCTGAGGAGCTTACAGAGGGAGGGTCGGAGGAGGAGGAGGCGATGATGCGATCTGAGTGGCATGACACTCGGGACATTATGCGGCGAGAGAGAGGGGAGCGAGCGAGTGCGCGAGAAGGACACTCTAGTTTCAGAGGAGCCACTCTCTCAGGGCCATGGTGGAGAGGATGAGTCAGTTGCAGGGTGACATGTTGCCCCTGCCACAGGAGCAGCCCCTCAGTCGGCAGCGGCATCCACGGCGGGTGCTGGCCCCAGCGATCCATCTTGGAGGCCCGGTGATCCGAGTAAGTTATCCTTTCTTCCTTCTTTAACGTTTGTTTAATTTAGGATTTGTTTTAATTGCTATCTCTCCTTGTGTTTTTATCTTGTATCTTTTAGCCTCTTGCTTGGTTTCTGATTCGTTTTTCTCCTTTGTTTTGCGAGAGCTGTTGATTGAGTGGCGGGATTTGATCCACGGGGTATGTCTGCCGATTCACTGATGATCCCCATGGATAGGACCCACGCGGAGCTATCCGTAGATGTCGGGAGCCCTCGGCGGGGTAGACATCGATGTCTTCGCTCCCATTTGGCACGTGGCCGGGATGGTGTCGACCCTACGCACGAGAGTTAGCGGGCTACGGGACGGGCGCCTTATGAGGAGCCATTCTCGTGGTGAGACCGGCTGCCCCTCGGGACCCTGAGCCCTCCGTACATTCAGAGCGCCGGCGTAGCCGGAGTCCTAGGCGAGGGCGTGCACCTTCGGAGGGGTCGCGTAGGGGTTGAGAGGCCATTTGGCCCTTGTGTATTTTGTACTATTGTATATCACGGGCTCTTTGAGCATTTTGACCATGCCTAGTGCATGATGGCATTGTATATAAACATTGATTATTTATATATATGCATTCGTTTTGGATCAAAACTTGGCACTCATGGTTTCTTTTCTATTTCCAGCTTCTTTGTATATACTACGATGTATGTTTGTATGCTTTTTAGAATGTATGCAATGGATAACAGATGATGCAAATGTTTACTTTCTTTTTGTGTTTCATGATGCTGATACATGATATTGCAGATATATTGTGATTTTGAATCCTAGCTTCTGTGAGCAATTTGGATACCTCATGTTTGTTTTGGCAAAGTGATGAAAACAACCAGTATGATGAACAGATTAACTTGCCCCACTCCCAACTCCACGCAACTAGTAAGATGCGAGGGCTCATCACCAAGAGCCAAGAAGGGCGCAAGTTATGAAATGTGGTGAAATGATAGTGATGAAAGACAGACAAAGCTTTGGCGGAACCAAATTGGAAGCTACAAGCTTACTCTACTCGAATGACTTCATAGTTTAGAATGCACTTGCTTTGCGGTTTATCTAGACTTAGACCCGTAGATGGCCACATAGTAGACAAGATCTGGGTTTTTAGGATTTTAACTCTCTTGGAATTTTGAACATCTGATTCATTCATTTTTGACTCAAAGTTTGAATTGTTTGTTTATGACCTTTTAACGTTTGTTGTGTCAAGAGGACCCCCTATACTTTGCCCCATGCTACTAGTAAGAAGCGTGGGTTTATCACCGTGGGCAAGGCATAGGTGAGTAAGGGCATTTCCATCCTTTCCCAACCCTACGTCACTAGTAAGAGCCTTGAAGCTCATCACCGAAGGTTGGTGGGGCAAGAAAATGTGTAAAAATAAAATTTTACATTTTAATCACTTTTTGACTTGCTTATTTGAGTAAAATGTCGGTATATGCTTATTTCCAAAGAGATGTATATATGGGATAGATGTGACACCATGAAGCTTCTAGAAACAGGACCATAGGCAAGACACCTATCCTAAAGAAATCAAAGTGAGAACAAACTTGCGAGATCTTGGTATGGTTACCGTTAAGACTTTGTCATGTTTGATTTATTTGATAAAAGATTCGAGATGATTCGATGATATATGAAGATGGAGAGGTATGATTAAAGAGCTTAATGCCAACAACATCATGAGTTTGTAATGAATTGCTTTGAGAATAGATTCCTTGATCACAATTTATGTAAGAAACAAGTGGACAAAATGATCTAAATCTATATGAAGATGCAATGTAGATAATTATACAAGTAGTGCTAGTTGCTTATGCGTAGAATCGCTTGAGGTGCGGGGGTGGTGTTTTTCACCAAATTCCTCACCTTCTAGCGTACATAAGAGGTAAGCACCATTTCCGTAGTCCTTCATGACTCGGTATGGGCCCAACCATTTGGGCGAAATTTCCTTCCTTCACCGGTCTTCTTGTCGATCCGGTTGTCTAGTCTTAGAACTAGATCACCTTCGTATATATCGCGTTCATAGACCTTTTTGTTATACTGCCGGCACATTCGGTCAGCATAAGCTCTATGCTGCTGCTCAACATCTAACCTAGTTTCATCTAGGCTTTCTAGTTGTGAAAGACGTGCTTCTCTGTAAGCGTCTTCATCCAGAATCCCTTGTAATGAAATGCGGAGACTGGGTATTTCGACCTCAAGTGGGAGAACTGCTTCTGCCCCAAATACTAGCGAGAAAGGAGTTGCTCCCGTTGGTGTTCTTATTGAGGTTCGGTGGGCCCACAAGGCCGGATATAACTTCAAATGCCAATCTCGTTTGTTTTCTTTCACCGTTTTAAGGAGAATGGCTTTCAGTGTCTTGTTTGTCGCTTCAGCCTGTCCGTTGGCTTGGGGATAATACAAGGAAGCCGTATGATGGCTTATCTTAAATTTATTGCATAGTTCGCGAACCTCTTCATTTTTAAAAGAAGTTCCATTATCGGAGATAATGATTTGCGGGATACTGTACCTGCAAATGATTTGGTTCAAAATGAACTTGGCGATCACGAGAACCAGTACGTAGTAGAGGCATGGCCTCCACCCATTTGGTAAAATATTCAGTGGCCGTGATTATAAAATTATGGCCGTCTGTGGATGAGGGAGAGAATTTCCCTATTAAGTCTAGACCCCATGTAGAAAAGGGCCATGGAGTTGCGATTGGTTGTAGAGCTTGTGCTGGCATGTGGATCTCGTGGGAGAATTCTTGGCACTTATGACACCTGCGTGCAAACTCTATCGCGTCATGTTCTAGAGTGGGCCAGAAATAGCCCATTCGATGTATTTTTCGAGCGGTGGCATGGCCACCGAAGTGGCCTCCACATATACCACTGTGAGATTCATGGAGAATCTTCTTGGATTCCTCTATGTCGACACACCTTAGGAGCATTCCATCGAATGCTTTTCGATAGAGCACTTGCTCTATAATGACGTATTTAGCTACGATTATGCGTAACCGTCTTCTTTGTTGTGGTGTAGCTCCTTCTGGATATGTATGGTCCATGATATAGTTAATGATGTCAGCGTACCAGGGACACTCAGAGATAGCGGGTCGGGTTTCGATGTAGTATACGCACTCATCTGGAAAGTCTAAATCTACTAGATCACCTCCATCTAATGGGTTGTCAGCTAACCAATCCATGATGATTTGTCCTTTAACCGACTTCTGATTTACAAATGTTAATTCGAATTCTCCCATTAAGGTTATAAAACGTCCAACCTTTTTAGACAATGACCCTTGTGTGAGGAAAGTCCGTAGATGGTCCGTTTTTACCATGACCTTCGTTTCTTGATTCAGCATATAATGTCTTAGGCGTTTAGTAGCAAAGACTATGGCAAGGCATTCTCGTTCTTCCTGTGTATAGCGTGTTTCATAGTCGAGCAGCGTTCGGCTAATGAAATAAATCACACGTTCTCTCTTGTTATCGTCTTCTTGGGCCAACATACAAGCCAGCGAGACATTGGTAGCTCGTGAATATAGAATTAATGGGTGATCTAGCTTAGGTGGCATTAGCGTAGGTGGTGATAATAAAAATGCTTAAGCGCACTCAAAAGGCTTCATTACGGTCTTGGTCGATCAATGCTATAGTCCTTCTTGAGTAAATTGTTGATTGGATGAACGGTGAAGCTTAAGTCTGGGATAAATCTCGGATTGCCCAACTTTCCGAGAAATGATCTGATTCCAGATTCATCCGAAGGTGGAACCATTTCGAGGACAACCCAAATTTTGGTTGGGTCAACATCTATCCCTCGTGACGATATGATATAACCTAGGAGCTTCCCTCCCGTTACACCAAAGACGCATTTCTCTGGGTTTAATGTGACTCCATATTCTATTAGACGTGAAAGAATGACGCGGAGTACTTCGGGATGGTCACAACGCTTCTTGGCCTTAGCCAATAAGTCATCTACGTAAGATTCCATGATTTTATGAATTAGATCGTGAAATATGTATGTCATGGCCCGCTGGTACGTAGCACCGGCGTTTTTGAGACCGAATGGCATAACAGCGTAGCAATAGGTTCCCCAAGGAGTTATAAACGTGGTTTTAGCTTGATCTTGCTCAGATATTCTGATTTGATTGTATCCCGAGAATCCATCCATGAGAGACAAAAGTTCAAAACCAGTTGTTGCATCAACAATAACATCGATGGATGGTAATGGGAAGTCATCCTTAGGACATGCTTTGTTGATATCTCGAAAATCTATGCGAGATGCGTATCTTTCCATTCTTCTTGAGAAGGGGATGATATTAGATACCCATTGGGAGTAGTCGAAGCGGTTTGATGAATCCTACACGGAGGAGTTTTATTACCTCCTCTTTTACCATGAGAGCTACTTTGGGCTTCATGGGTCTTGATTTTTGTTTAATTGGCTTTGCATCGATTTAGTGACGAGGTTGTGCACCATGATGTGGGGTGCGACTCTGTCATCTCCTTATAATTAAATGCAAACACCCTTACGATGTTCTTTGAGAATCTGAGTATGTATTTCCACTTCTTATGGGGTTAAGGATGATCCTAATTTCAATATTCTCGGTTCATCTTCTGTCCCGATGTTGACATCGATTGTTTCTTCGATCAAAGAGGCGTTACCCTCTTCGAACTCAGGTGGTGCTGGAGGTAAATCCAAACCCTCCCCATTGTCTACTGCGTATATGCTAGGTTCCATTTGTGAGGGGAAATCCATCATGGGATTCCCGAAATAGGAAGATGAATGTGGAATTAAGGATAAATCTAGCATATGATAGGAGAGATGTAATGCCGCATAGGCGTTTAAGTATTCCAAAGTGGCCATATTATTATCGACATGGTCTAGGGTGGTAGATTCACTTCCACTTGAAAGGGGATTTGTCATTATTTTTATCAATGGCTCATCACGAATGGACACCGTGAACTGGGTATCTTCTAACTCATTACTTGGAGTAAAACGTGATGCTTTGAAGTTCTTTATTGAATCGGCGAGAAGATTTTTCTCTCGCGGGATTGCTTCAATGGATATGAAGTTAAATGCCTTGCTTAAATTTAATACGGCTTCTTTGTAAAGCTGCAAGTGTTCGGCTTTGGTTTCATATACTTCAGAAACTTGATTTGCCACTAATTGCGAGTCTCCTAAGACTCTGATGTTATCAACACCAATTCTCTTGGCTAAAGTGAGGCCAAGGAGGAGGGCTTCGTACTCAGCGCCATTGTTTGTGCATTCAAAGTTTAACTTAAAAGTGAATGGGAGGACTTTCTCCTCGGGTGAAGTAAGAATTATACCTGCCCCCGCTCCATAACGGCATTTAGCTCCATCGAAATGGAGAGTCCAATACTTAGTCGGGAGTATAGATGTTGGGGCATTTGCTTTGCGTTTGCGCACTCTACTTCTACCATACAAAGGTCCTCTGCTGGAAGGGAACCAACACCTAGGGAATATCCTATGCCTACTGAATCAAATGGTAAGAACATTGGTGAATCTTGTTCTATCAACTCAACGATTTTCGCAGTAGTCCCTAATGATACTGTTTCTTTAGTTTTATCTTTGGGGGTTGGAATTGTTTTGGCTATGCTGATAGTTTCAAGATCCGTCGTAGGTACCAACTTTTCCTCTGGTTTTGGGTCAGTGGGTTTATTAAGTTGGTTTGTTGGAAGTTCAAATTCTGAGTGCACCCCTGGTCTTTTCTTTAAATCAGCTAGGTGCAAATCGAAAGGTTTTGGATCGCCTTTGGCTACAAATACCTTTCCTAGATGCAAGAATCTTACTTCTTGAAATAAAGTAGAAGGGATTGCCTTCATTCGGTGTATCCATGGTCGGCCGAGTATCATATTATAATTAGTTTCCCGATCTATAATATAAAACTCAGTCAGGATTGTTTTGGGCCCTAAGGTGACCGGCAGTATTATAGTTCCTATCGAAGTGGCTTTAAGGCTATCATAGCCTCTCAATGTATTTCGAGTAGTGGAACAGTTTGTTTCCCCATATCCAGGTTTTTGGAGGAAAGAGAAAGGGACTATGTTAACTGCGGCCCCATCGTCATCGTCAACCATTGCCCATTTTACATAGTTATTATAAACCCATACTTGTAAGTGTAAGGCTGGATCACCTCGGCGTGCGATCTCAGCATCTGTGGGCATTTTACTTATTTCGAATATGAATTCGACATCCTTGTCCGGCTGCCCCGGAGGGTGGATATCAAAATCTACGTGATTTACTTGTGTTTCAGGAGGTGGAGTGATGTTAATTAGATGACCTAGACCTAATGCTTCTAAAAGAGCAGCTCTGTGAGGAGGAGAGTTCTTTAGTAAATCTAAAAATGAGATGTGCGAGAAGGTCTTTGTTAGGTCATTAATTAAATCATAGGCACCTACGGGTTTTTCTACTATTTGTTGACTCTTATCTATTTCTGGCAGATGACTTGGGCTCGGTTGAGAGAAATATTCTCGTGTTCTTGTTATAGCTTCGATAGGTAGTTCAGCGTCTAATTCTACCAAACTGACTATCTTGGGTCTCGGTTGACTTCCTAATTGTGGTGCAACTGATGGATTTAATGAAGTCGAGGCTTCGTGATCATTGTTTCCTGTCATTGCACTTTTGTTTGTTCGAGTGGATTCAGCCTATTGCTATCATGATTTGGGAGTGGATCGTTAAAGATCTTGAGGGAGCATTACGAGGAAACTGCTCTGCGGCGTATTTGGTGATGATGACACGGATCTGCGC
The DNA here is from genome assembly GCA_018340775.1 of Taxus wallichiana var. yunnanensis. Classification (NCBI taxonomy): domain Eukaryota; kingdom Viridiplantae; phylum Streptophyta; class Pinopsida; order Cupressales; family Taxaceae; genus Taxus; species Taxus wallichiana. The sequence continues at coordinate 145,282,307 of CM031236.1, forward strand.
AAAAACAAATCTATGAAGAAGCTGTCTTTGTTCTTCTGGCAAGCGTTGCATAAATTTATTGTAGTCACGACACGTTCTAGTATCGTGACCCCAAATTTTGTGGAAACCACAATAAGAATTGGGGTTGTAATTCCTGTTTTGTTGGTTCGGTGTGTATTGTGGCCTAAAATTCTGATCAAACTGTTTCCTATTAGGATTAAAGTTTTGGAATTGTTGTTTGGTTTTGACTTTGGTTTTGATAACCAAATGAGTTTTAGCTTGGCCTTGTATGGGATTTCGCCGTTGTTGTTGTTGTTGTGGATGATTAAAATCCACTGTATTGATTATCGGGGTAAAGTTGTTGTTTCGTTGGTTGTTTGTTTGTGACGGAGTATTAACAACATTTACCCTTTTGGGCTGGTCGGTTACTCCATCCGTTGTTACCCCACGATTTTTGTTAAGGATTTTGGGTCCTTGATTGACATTTGTGATAGTTGTAGTGTTCTGAGTGGAGGTGATTAACCTCCCGTTTGTTCCATATGTCTTACGACCACTATCTATCGCTGCTTGGTCTATTCGAAGAGCGCTCTCAAGTACTTCATCGTAAGTTCTTAGTGGGAACTTCTGGACTTCTTCCTTCACCTCTTTGCTGAGAGAATGAAGGAATAAATCACATAGTTCCATCTGATCCATGTTTGGAGCACTTGCCGAGGAATAAAGGACTGTACGCCACCTTTGGATGAAATGGGCGACAGATTCGTTGTGTTCTTGTTTGATGTGTAAGAATTCCCTGATTCCTGTTCTCAACAATTTGTTCATGTCGAATGCCTTAATGAATTCTGATACGAGCTGTTTAAATGAATGGATGGAGGCTTCAGGTATTCTATAATACCAGTCGAGAGCAATGCCTTCCAAGGTTTTGGGGAATATTTTAGCAACAACCCCATCCCAAGGGAGTAATTCTCGTATGGCTGTAGCGTAAGCCTTGATATGTGCGTTTGGATCTCCCTCACCTTTGTACTTGGGTAAATCGGGAAGGGGTCTTGGGAGCATGACGCTTCGTATGGCGAAGTCTAAGGGCTCCTTCAGATATTCTGAATAAGTCCCTATCGCATAGCTTTCGACCATTGATGGTGGTTGCTGAGGGAGTGGTGGTGGGATGGGTTGTTGATACGGTGCAACGTATGCATTGGTAGGGGCATAGGGAAGTCCCTGTGTTTGAGCAAAACATGCCAGGAGAGGAGAACATATCTCCTTGTGGTGATTTGGAGTACATGTTTAAGTATGACGAGGTATTGTCTAGTAATGGGTTACTTGATACTAGGCCGGAGGAATAGTGTTAGAGATGATGGGCCTTGTTGGCGTTTGTTGTGGATAGTGAGGAGGCATACCTAACGTGCCTACGCCTGTGAGGAGATCTACTTGGCCAGAGTGGTATGGAGGATTGGAACTTCCTGCTTGTATGAACGGAGAATTTTGACTTGCTTGAGCAAGTTCTAACCCTCTCACTTTTTCTACTAACGTTGAAATGACTTCATTTGGTGAAGTCATGGTGCTTTGCCTGAGCGGCGTTTGTTGTATACCCTGGTGTTGTATAGGCATGTGATATCCTGTCATGAACTGATCGCTATCTTGCCAAGTTTCTCCGAGAGTATTTCCTATATGCAGTGGCATAGAGGTATTTTCTTGAAAAGAGACCTCGGGTTGTATTTGTAAACCTCCTATAGGTGGGTACATACCCCGAGAATGTTGTTCACTCCTAGGATAACGTATTGACCGTTCATCATCTAAGACCAGGTATGGGTCTGATTGTCTACTAATTTGTGGTCTAAGTAGCATTTGAGGAGATGAACCAGATTCTCTGGTAAACGTCATATTGTTCGAGCCTGAAGGCTCTGTTTGTTGCGTTCGAGGGGTTGATCTAACTCCTCGTTTGAAAAGATGAGTTATATCTGTTTCTTGGGGTTTGTGTTGACAAGCTGATTAGTTGAATAGTTGTCGCCCCATCTAGAGTGAGGGTGATGATTGCCTATTTTGTTGGGCGTAGTATGCCTCGAGACCCAGAGAGTCTGCCATATTCATCGAATCCCGACATATTCGGGGGTATATGAATACCCGAGAATAATGGGAAGGAGCGAGGTGATTTGATGAAAGATGAAACTTGTGACTCAAAGAGAAAGTGAAGTTTTACGTCAGCTTCACTAATTTTGTTTGTTTCACGTCGGGTTCACCAGTTTTGTACGCGGAAAAGTGACAGTGAGTGTGAGAATCTACAAGTGACTCTTCCGTGTACCCGACCTCTCGAGGTCGTGCCGAGATAGCCGGTGGGGGTAGAATATGCGTTGGATTCAGACAAACTAGTTAGGCAGTCTAATGTCTTCGACACGCACTAGTGGAATTTGTGAATCTAAGGCAAAGAAGGCCCTTCTAACTTGGACTGGTGTGATAGATCGATCGGCGAGGATGACTGCTCGAAGGCTCCAATCAATATCGAGCTCTGGCGTGATTCGATCTATGGGTTGTGGAATACGTGGAAAATGACCTAGGATAGTTTCGTGTATGTCTCCAGATAAGGTCATATGGTGGATGGTGAAAACAATTGACTCTATGGATGATTCTCTGGCCTAGTCCAGAATTCTCTAGCTTCGTTAGCTGCTATATCTAGTAAGGACAATTGTTCGATGATGATGGGTGGAAGTGGAGTGGATTGGAATACTAGTGTGCGTAGGCCAATGTTATATCCGATTGACTTATGGATTCGTTGGGGTGTGGGGGATCGTGGGTCACAACCATAGACTCTTGGTTGTTGCGGTCTGTTTATGGTCATATACGTGAAATCAAGTTCTAATCCCTAGTATCCGTAATCATATGCTTTCTCGGCTTCTATGTTTAGGACCAACAACTGTGTGATTTTCTCGAGAATATCTCACGGGCGTTCGTGCAACTGGATCCTTAGGCCCAGGTATCTATATACGTGAGAGTGTCTCTTGCACTGGTTTGTGGACCAAAGGATCACAACCAAAGGTTTGTTCTCTTTCGAACCCTTCTACAGTCATGTGAGTGTTTACCTAGGGAAATCTGTAATTTGGTTGGTTTGACCAAAACGTGTGTGCTTGGTCGTCTTCTATGTTTAACCCTCTCAACTGAGAACTGATCAGTTGTAAATTTGTTGTTGTTCGGAATACTTGTATTATGAGATTTTGGTCTATGTCAACTATTGCTGTGACGAGGTTTGGTTGAGGCACGATTGGCTCAAATATATATTCCCCGGGCTCCTGAGGTCCCGTGATTGTCATACGAAATGTAAATCTAACTGTAACTAAGCAAACTCTAACTACATGGAATAAACCTAAAACATAAATAAGTTCTATTCTTCTAAGAAACCTTTCAAGAATACAATGAAAGCAAGCTATTTAAATGTATCTAGGAATAACAACTAAACAATAATTTAAAACAGACAAAATAACCGAGTGTAGTTATTAGCCTATGCAATTTGTAGATTTATTCTAAATAAAATAGCTCATCTAATCTATCTGCAAGATTCTCGATCCTACCTCAGAAGTGAGGAGTGAATCATAGTTTCTCAGAAACTATCAATCCTCACAGCTTCCCTGGCAATATCGAGAATAGAATTCACTGAAATGAAGCAATTATCTACTCTATTTGATATGATTCTAACTAGAACTTTGAAAGCTAGAACCTGGATTCCGCAGAACAGTGGCGAATCCGATGGTGTGTGTGATCTTGTCCCCTTAGTATGATCTCCTCGTTCTTTCATGTTCACATGGATCCAGAAAAGCGTGTAATGCTAGCATCGACAGGAGTAGATATTGGGACAAGGACAGCTCAAAATGCAAACCGAAAATGCGAGTAGGAGAGGGATAGCGCAAGAGTACAGAGCTTGGCTTATGTGATTAGCGGGATTTTACTGCAAGTCATGCAATATGAAGCGACCAGAACCTGAAACTATCCTGTTTGAAGAGCAAAACCTGCAACTTTAATGGCTTCCTAAGCTATTCTATTCCAATGGATTGGATAAAACAACAACACTGTTTGCACAAGCTGGATATGTGGCTTACCAATATTTGGACAATGCTAATGAGCATGCAAATGAACTAAAACAAGTATTCTAGCAAAATAATAGCTAAATCTAATGCAAAGAGAAATTCGAGAGACAAACTTCGAGACCGGATTGGGTGAAATAACAACACTTTGCTGCGCACAAGATGGGTATGTGGCTTACCAACAATTTGAACAATACTAACTAAACATGTAAGTGAATTGAAACTATGGCTTCTAAACAATAACATAACAAGATGAGGAAAATGAAAATGAGGAGATGAGAGCAAAGATCGAGCACAAACCATGCATTTAACAGGAATTCAATCACCCAAAGATCAAAAAAACTAAACTTTGTTTGAGCAAACAATGTTTGAGCACAAAAACATAAATGCATTTATCGGCAGGAAAGTTGGTGAAACGTGATATTTTACGCGAGTTGTGTCAAAAGAACATTCTCGAAAACGCAAAAGGACCGCCGCCCGCTCGGGTGGCGGTTTCACATTAAAGAGAAAGGGGCAAGAAAAAGAGGGAAAAAGGGGAAAACAAAGTACGCAGGGGCTAAGTGGGATATGCGGGATGTTAACGCATATTCGGAGAGCTTTTCTGATCCCGAACACCTTGCGAAGAGACCTGTATCATCATTGGGGCACTTATTACGCTGTTTCACAAGATACTGATACCTTAAAATTTTGGGTACGTCATAAAGGCCCAAGTCTGATTTTGGGCCATACTATAACTATATTTCTATGTGTATTGTTTTGTTTTATACTATAGTTTTGAGCTGTTATAGGGGTGATTTATTCACCCAATAGATGCTCTCTCATTTGAGGTACATGTGATGAAAGTAAAATAAGGTGATCCAAATGAGAGGACTAGATAATGACATGCATATATGATATTGGAAACTTGTAGGGGGTAGGGGATGTGCATGGTAGAAACCAAGTCACATGAAAACAAGAAAAGCTAGTAACAAGTATTAGTGTAAATAAAGCTAGCATGTAATGGAATATAATTTAATAAGAAAGTGTGCAGATAAGATGGACTGTGAAAAGTGGGTTGCAAACATGAGACATCACTCACAATGTCACAAGACAATCAAGGACAAAGAGGCCAAAGCATACAATGATTAAACAAGACATACGACATAGCCCGCAAACCAAAAAAGTATAAAGCAAGAAATGATAGATAACCATGGTTGTATTGATCATGTAAGAAAAATGTTACACATGAAGCACCCGTTAACATGTTAGAAAGATAAGTAGTATTTCAAAGCTTGCATAGATAAATGAATAGGAAGTGATCTTGACAAGAAGTAAGGAATAATGCAAAAATAGAACATGTAGTGTGTGAAGTGTGAGAGTATCAAAGATATATGCCCCGGAGCCTCGGTGGGACTCGTAAAGAGTAGTGTTGAGCATCATGCATCGTGTGAGAATATGTAAAAGTCCTGCATTCACCTCAAGATACCAAGTGAACGTATATGTGTATATAGAAAAATAAATGACATACCGAGAATGTGGCTAACATAGTAAGAAAAGTGCAACATGTAAGTAGTATAAACTAACAAGAGTAAATGCAACCAAAATATGCAAATGTTGCATGAGTGTAATGGTGTGGTGTGATATAAAATATGTGTACATGGGAGGAGTAACATTCCCCCTAATGGATGTGTGTGAGATGACGTTCATTTAAAAATTATCCCTCAACAAATAAGTATGAACCATATAACAAAAATGTTTCATTGGGTAATGAATTTGTTGTATGCAAACAAGTGATGTGGTGATGCTAAAAATATATTCATGAAGCATAGAGCGAGATTATTAGATGTTATAAAGAATGTATCATGAAGCATGAAGCATGAAGTGTAGCAAGAGTAGATGATGTGAGGTTCATTTAAGAGTTGGACCCTCAACAATCAAGTATTAACTATGGAACTAGAGTATGTCACTAGGTAATGACTGTATACATAAAATCACGCACTTAGGTACATTTCTAGGTCATTAAAGCATAATGGTATTTACATGATTCCTAAGAAAGAAAAGTAGTAATTGATTTACTATCTTTAGCTTTGTTATCTATGTTTTTTTTTCTATTTGGTCTTGTACACCCTAAAACCAATTCAGAACTTTACTTGTTTATCTTTTATGGCTCTAAACATTAGCACCCAACTAGGAAAAAAGTTCCCAAAGTGCTTTGTCCCCTCTGGTGCTCTTGATCCTTTTTCACCTTACTAGCTCCTATTAGGTCTCTTTTATATTTTGGGCATATTTTTCACTTATGCATCAGCCTTGATGTTGTCAATTACAAAATTTAAACAAGGGAATAATATAAATACATAGTTATGTGTTCAAAATAAATGACCAAGAACTAAGCTTTACTATCACCACCTAATCTTGCATTTAAAAGGCACCTAAAGCACTTCAAAGTATGTATCTAGCATCCATTTAAGGGACAAGGGCTGAACCAACTCTACATACACATCATAGGAAGGGGAAGCTCATTTTTTCCATCCACACATTCTATGACATTTCTAAATTTAGCTACAACGCACCGTGAAGTGTGACTTGCACAAGGGTATCCTTGGGAACAATTTATACACACAATCATTAGAACTACACGAAGTCTGAGATGTAGTACATTGATTAGTTGTAAGTTCACTCTCAGGGTGACCACCAGGGTCAGTCCAACTCCCCATTTTGCATCTTTATTTTTTGGATTTGATGTGGTTTGTGGGATTTTACAATTGATATTATTTTTGGAGGTTATACGTACCCTCAACAATAAAAGAGTGACACATAGGTGATCAAAAGGGAATATTTGTGACATACTTGCGACACATTAGAAATTAGACCTAGAGCTTCGTGATAGTCATAGGCACCCATTAGAGGTCTTCGGTTCCCAAGCACCCCTATTCGCCGTGGGTGCCCGCTGTCGACACCGAAAATATTCACTCTCTCAACTTCATTATCTACACTAATTCACGATCTTCAAAACATGCAACTCACAACACTCCCTGACACTAGGTCACCCACTTGTGCCCTTTGATTAATTAAACATTCACGTCATCACATCCCTAGGTCTAATTAATTAATTAATTAGATAAATTAATTACACCCTCACACCTCACCATGTAAACTCATCCACACTCACTAGTTGTAACTATTTAATTTATAGACCTTCCATAAATATAACCTAACCACCTCTAAATACTTCCCACTCCTAACTAGTTAGAACTAAGTTAAATTAGAAACCTTCTAAAAAACATCTACATTTATCGTAACTAACTTGGTCGTCATCCAAGCTCATCTATCGTAGTATCTCAAACTCTCTCGAAATCCCTTCAATCAAGTTAAAAATAGAAATAAAATCACTCTTTTCATCTCCTAATTCAAATTAGCTAAAATCACCGCAATTATCCACGGTCTCCTTCTGGCGATCCATATAAATAGATTTCTAAGCCTCTTTGGTGGAGGATTTTTAGGATTTTGTAAGGGAACTTACATCCATTCATGAATGCTCTGAGCTTAAGGTTTCCAACAGCACAATCATTTCCACACTATGTCAAGATGATCATCATATCATCTAGTGTCGTCATCAAGACAACCATCTTCTCCGTTTGTCACTCAATCTGCGATATCTCGTTAATCATCCATTAAGGTGAGCTTTGTTTTTGTTACTTCTTTCTTCATTATTAGATATCTTTCTTGTCTTTCAATTACTAATATATTTTAAGTTTTTAAAGTCATCACAAATTCCCAACATAATAAGATTATACTCTCTATTTTATTAGCCTATTAGAATTCATAGTAATCACCGATGATTGCTAGAATCACCTGCGATTCTGCACAATATTTTTCTTTCATAGATATGTTCAAATCTATTTAAAAATATTTATCCATTTCTTTTTATTGCTAACATGTTGTCAAGTATGGATTTTTATATGGCCATATCAAGTATCAACCATCCCATTACCAACATTGATTCACTACCAATTGTCCGCCACCCCTTACACTGGGAGCAGTATGATCTGTTACATGATTTAGAGTCTGTGTGTTATCCATGTTGCGCCCCTTGATTGTTTGGAAGTAATATTTGCATCAACCCAACGCATTCATGAAGAAACTCAAAGAGTTTTGAGAAGCATATTACGAGCTCCAGAGGATCCAAGATGATGTGTACAACTCGAGGCAGGCCTAGACATACCAGAGGACAACCATACCACACCTAAATCTAATATCAAAAGCAACATCAACCTTTTAGAAATTGATTTTGATCTTTCACACCTCTACGACACGGAACCGAGAGATCTATAATTTCTTCATGGAAGATTATATCTCTGAACCTAATTCTTACTTCAAATTAGATGAGGGATTTTCCTATTATGTAGGCTCAAACTTCTCAAAAAATCTAGATTATAACCTAGATTTTAATTTTGGATTCTAGTCTTGTTTGCATTTCATTACCATCGCTAATGTATGTAATCACCTAAATAGGTTATAACAATTAATCAAATTTTCCATTTATCATATTGTAATTCAAATTATCAATAATAAAGCTTAAATGTCTTAAAAGTAGGTTGGTATCCACTCAAGGAAGTATTTGGGCTTCTGGGGATGTGGCCTTTTCTATACAACCCGCCTAACCTAATTTACTAACCGTATTTGGTGTAAGTGTCTTTGATTTGCGAGGCTTACTTTCATGGAAAGGAATTTTAATAAATTATTCACGGAGCATAAAAACATCATACAACATCCACATATCATGGGTATCTTGAAAAACCCCGCCATATGGAGGTTGAGAATATTTAAACCCCTTGTAATATCATACTAGAACCCTGAGGAAAACAATTGTCCTCAACATCTCGGCATACCTGGTGGGACATTTTCCCTTATTCTTTTGTTTCATCTTATTAATAATATATTCTTTGTTTTCACTATCTAGTAATCACCCGCATTAGGCTAATCTCTTGAGATTGTGCCAATCGCCTATAATTGGATTGTGTTTTTACATTACTTCAAAATCTACCATTTTATGTTCTCTTTTTTATCTAATTTGATTGCAGGACATTGTTTCTTGAAAATTCTTCTGCTGGAGTTATTGTTGCTTGCTTTAAAATTACTAAAAGTCTAAAAAAAGGAGCACTCTCACAGTAAGTCCGAATTTCGTTTTTTTTTGGGTCTTAAATGAACCATCTCATACTTCTTGATCATCTAGATTTAATTAGGGAAGTAAATTTGTTGCATTCACTTATTTTTCCCTCACACACAACCAAATCACTATCAAATCAAAAATAAATACAAACAACTCCCACACAGGTGAAACTGATTAGGATTTCATCACCCAATAGGGAAATTGAGTTGGTGTTTTTGCCAAGTATAATATCCTATTTGTTGGTATATATTGGCTCAACACCCGACTCCCTTATCATAGTGGGACCATGAAGTGAGGGGGTAGGCTCCACTACCATGCCCGTCATCGGAAGCGATACAGAGTTGGACCTCACGTACCTTCGGGTATATTGAGGACTCCACCCTTAAACAAACCCAAAACCATCCATAGCTTACCACTTCCTAGGACCCTCGTTAACCATCTTACACATTTCATTTTTTCATAAATAATCAAGATAAATACTTGAACAACATATTTTTCTTGCATTTTCTTGTTGTTTATAAATCAACCCATTTAGTTATTTTTCACTTTCTAGGTGTTTGTGTGTTTGATTATTATGGTACTTACTAGACAAAAAGCTCATAACCAAATTCTGAAAACATGTCTACTCCACCCCCTACATTTCAACAACATGTCCCATTTTACACTACAACACTTTTGACACCAACACAAAAAAAAATCCCATATTATCAAATAAATACATCCAATCCCTTTTCTAACACCCAAAAAACTTGGAATGAATTAGGGGTCAACTATAACAACGAAATGGGACAACAAATATTTCATTCCCCACATCAATATCATGGTAAAATCCTTCATACACCTGGGTCACAAGAATCGAACATCTATTTTCTCCTAGAGCATCCGAACCTCCTTTCTATAATAGGGGAGACCTTTTTTGAAGAAATGCTAGAATTAAACCTATTTCCCTCAATACCTACCTAGCAGCTAGAAATGTTTAGATGTAACCATTTACACCCCAACACACTTACAATGCTTCATCTTCCATTACACATCTCATCAATCAAAATCAAGACCCCATCCAACACTTATAGCCGTACACTTCAAATCAACCTGAAACACCAAACAATAGTCAACCCCATATATCTATCAGTCCTACTAACCCCTTTGAAACATTGAATGAAAAATCTTCCACCAGTCAACTCGAAGCATTTGAGGTCTCTTTAGTTCCTATTTATGACCTCCACATGGTTTAGTCATAAAAGACATATGCCCAATAATCCACATCTTCACCAATTCCTTCTACAAGTTCCACACCTCTAAGTAGTACCACTACTTCCTCGTCTACCCATCCATCCTCCTCACATGTATAAACATCTCTACTAAGTTACGTGGCCTTTTCTACTTTTGTATCCTCCCAACAAAGTTAGCAATCCCATTCGAGAAGATCACTATGTCTATCCCTACAACTATCGCACTGGTTAATACCAAAGGTGTCATTTCTAGGACTCACCTTGTTTCACAATACATACCACACCCTTCACAACCATTGATCTTCATGCCGTAATCTACACCCCTACAAAACATCCCATAATACAGTATCCCAAAAAAGGGTTCCACAATAGACACCGTCCTCTGCTTTGCCTTTGTAATATACTCCCAAAAACACCTACATATTCACAACCACTCACTTATACATCAATGCCATTATAATATTAGTACATACAAACCTCATAGCCTATAGCTTCACAACAAGGTTTCTCATCTCATCAAAACATCCCACAACAAAACATCCCTTATCATCAAAGTATCCCTCAATAAAATATTCCTTATCAACAACATGTACCTCAAAAAAACATACCTCAATACAACATACCTCAACAATACACACCTCAACAAAACATTCCATAATACCACAACCTGCAACAAAATAACCCTTACCAACATAAAGCCTCATATCAACAGAACATCCCTCATTAAAATATTCCCTACCAGGAAAGAAAATCCTCAATAGTATCAGACATACTCATAACCTAACCAATCCTTATTTCAACCTGGCTCATCCTCACAATAAAAACAAAAACTGATCCCCTCTGAGCCCTTTTAAGCCGAATATCTAGTATCAAAGCTACTTCTTTCTCATCTAAGAATATTTTGTGTTATGATCAAATTTGTAATTATCCCATTCATACTTTAGTACCATATAAACCATATCCACCTCACTGGGAACTACCTAAGTTTATCAAGTTTTACAACAAGGAAGATCCCCAACAACATATCTCGTGCCTTCCATCACACATGCTATCTAATAGCTCATGACCAAGACCTAATGTTGAGGACCTTTCCCATGTCCCTCGCCAGTCCTGCCTTAGACTAGTATAACAAAATTCCACAATGTTCCTATTATCCTTTGCACAGCTTGCCCAAATTTTCTTAGACCATTTTTCCATAAACATAGCCCGCAAAATCACTATCAACAATTTATATGACATCAAAAATTTGAAGATGAGTCCATCACTAACTTTGTCACTTATTAGAGGTTTGTGACTAATCAATTTTTATTTACGTTACCAAAAAAAAATTAATTGAAGTCTTCTATCATGCATGTTCCAAACACATCTCATCCACTTTATAAATTCAACCATTTAAAACTTTTGATGAGGCTTCTACCATGGCCCGTAAACTAGAACTACGAGCTCTAGAATATGGACAGGTAAATCTTCATCCTAAGAAACCAAAAGTCAAGTTCCCATCCAAGTCAACATCCAGTCCTGATAAGTCAAAAACAGCTACCAATGCCATCATAGTAAAATCCTCTCCCAAGGAAAAAATTGTCACTAAGTGTCCTCGCTAACAACATAACTACACATATATAGGGGAGACTTACAGTGAAGTTTTCAAAAAACTGCTTGCTTCCAACATGATATCTCTCCCACCTATTCGACCCATCGACATATCAATATCTAAACCCATTTGGTATCGAGATAAAGACTATTGTAAATACCATAGGGTCAATGGACATGACATCGAAAGGTGTCACACATTCTGCAATGTACTTCAAGATTTGATTGACAAGGGTGAGCTCCACTTAGACAATCCAAATACACCCCCAAATCAAAATCTTGACATATTTAAGAAACATTTTCCAAATCACCCTTCATCCTCTAATCAACCACAAATGAATGTTGTCCACACCATCAATACAATAACAAAAATTGAGCCTATCCCTCAACCCACCTTGTCACTTACCAAATCAAAACATGCGGAACCAACGCCAACAACCAATGAACCTAAAATTACGACTATTGAGCCTTCACCTATTGAGAACATCATTAAAACCCTTCCTACATCTCCATCACTTCTAGTCGAAACCTATAAAATTGACACCGAGAATCTAGTGAGCCCAAAGCTACTGTACCTCCATCTGCTGAAAACATTACTAAAGTTATTCCTACACCCTGGTCACATGCCATTATCGAATTTACACCCATATCCTCTCTCTCTCCCAAAAATACACCTAAAACGACACCGACAAATAACCCAAAAACCTCCCTCCTCAAGAAAATTGGAATCTTCTGGTGCATCCTCATCAACCACACCTGGCTCATCCAAAACCACAAAAGGGCCACATAAGCAAGGTATTTTTTAAGTCTTTAAAATCCCTCAATATCTTTACCCAATCAAACCCCTACAATAAGTCCATATCCTATTATTATAGGATCAAGATCTCCCAATCAAACCCCTACACTAAGTCCATATCTTGCACCTTTTACACAACTTGATTATCCACACAAACGATCACCCATACGGGGTCCTTCACCCTCACATGTCACACAGACCAACTATCCTCACCAAAGGGCAACCCACACATGGCCCTTATCTATTACCTATCACATAGTCTGAATATTTGTAACAATGACCACCCATATAGGCTCCTCATCCACCACTTTTCGTGACGTATAGAAAGCCTCCATGACTAACAAATAAAAACTATTATTAAACAACCCATCGTACCTTCTCTCGATAGAGGTATAGACATGACCTTGTCCACATCTATATATAAACATAAAGGGTGTTATGCCACCATATTAGATGACCTCTTGCAGTGATCACTTATTACACTACCACCTCCTAAGCCGTCTGATCATCATAGGTGGAAACATTCCTTGGTATGACTTAAATATTTTTCGTGATTAACATATGACACATGGCCATTCCATAGAAAATTATAGAGCCTTTCATTTGAAAGTACAGAACTTGGTAGTTCACTCTTCCTTCCTTCCCAATTAAACATAACATCAACATCATCACCATCAAAACTTGAAAAATCCATCCCTAAAGCATCTGATCATCGAGTCGGTGTTGTACACATCACCACCCATTCACAAAATTATGACAAAGAAACATCAAAGCCTAAGAAAGGTAAAACCTCTCATTGTTATACCTCCACCTCCTAAATTATCAGCTTCATCTGATAAACCTAAGGTATCTATTTCCTTAGCTCCTGAAGATTCTAACCAAACACCATCATCAAAAGCCAAAATTTCCATACAAGCAACAACACCCCCTTTCACTGCAATACATAAGGTCACTATCAAACAATTACACCAATTCCCTGTCCATATGTCACTCTACAAGATAGTTCAAAAACATCATTTCATAATAAGGACATGCTAGAATCCCTTCAATCCATCACCATACCAGCCAATGATCCAGTTCTGTTCACCAAATTTGTGGGTTCTCTCAAAGCGTCCACCTCTATATCTTTTGAACCATCTGAAATTCCCTCTCTCAGACAAGAGGACCATGACCTTCCACTTTTTATTACCACTCAGATCAATGACATCTCCATCAAGAGGGTCATGATTGATAGTGGCACTGCCATCAACATCATATCATCCCTCACTTTTGACCAACTCAAATTTCCCAATACCGTCATCGCTCAAACTCCTATTTTATTATAATCCTTCAACGACATTATCGCACCCATATTAGGCAATGTCATACTCCTGCTTAAAGTAGGTGTCAAAACCCTACCTAAAATCTTCTACATTATAGAAGGAGAGTTACAATATAATATTTTATTGGGACACTCTTGGATACGCACCATGCACTGTGTTCCTTCCACCCTCCATTGTTTTCTTAGATATGAATACAAGTGTCAAACCTTCACTGTCCCCATTGATCCAAATCTGTTTGTTGAATGCTACATGATGTACAACCCAAATGACTTCTTTGTACCTAAATCCACACATGAACCCTATAATGAAGCATCCAGCATCACATCTATCCCTTCTTCCAAGTTACCAGATGATTCCTCACTTTGTGATACTGTAAAACGTCTTACACTAGGGGAATATCATATCCTCATGCTTAACTCCATCCCTTCACCTAAAACATATGGCCATACAAGTAATCCATGTATGACCCCAATGTAGGAGATGTTATCTCCTACGGTCAGTCTTATCTCAAAACAAACCTTATTTATGAGGGAATTGATAATTCTCCATCCCATGCTATTAACCCACATAACATTATGCCATTTACATTGAATTTTAAATCAATTGATAATCCAACATTTTCCCGCATGTATCTTCATTGCTGTGCATGGAGAGGTTTTGGCCTTAGGGAATTATGAACAAGGAACCCATTATCAACCAATCTTGTGTTCCCTTAAAGCTCATGAGAAAAGTGGATTAGGTTATAAAGGTTCACCTCTGAAATGTGTGAAGCCACTACATCTAAGATTGCTACATCCCTAACTATTTCCAACTAGAACCATCATCACCAATAAACCCTGAAGATCCCATAGACACAAATGACACTTTGTACCCATCCCATCTAACTTTTTTTAATCAATGTTATATCTTTAGGGCAACTTACTTATCAATCCAATCATTCTACTAAATTTTTACCCCTTGTTTGGCCAGAAATGGTTGAGGAAGATTCACCTACCATATATATCCTCTAGTGTCAAGACGACCAAGATATCCTTTCCCATATGGGAGATGAGGACTGCTTTCCTTGAAATATATCCTACTTGACACACCATATATCTTTAATGAATCCACCCTTGACATTAACTTAGGAACCATGCGACATTAAAATTTTCCTCCGTAATTTCTATTTTATTAATGTATGTATTAGGAATAGGATGTTGTTAAGTATAATTAGTAGTGGCATCCAATAGAAGATAACAACACTATCGATGACGTGCTGCAAATAAAGTAGAGTATGGTAATGCAGTCAAAGTACAAAAGGAATGTTGTGGTAAAAATAATTATTTGTCGTAAGTGGTCTGTAGTGTTAAAATGTCAAAGTTGGGGTAAGTAGAGAAGTAGGGTCTACATGATTAGGAATTAGAAATATTATATTTGTAATAAGGACAAGGAGTGATGTCATAAATATTTTGTGTATTTTATTTGTAGAAAAGTCTAAAAAGGTGGAACCCATGTGAGATGATAATGTTGATCTTATCTTAGAAGATAAGCCTACATGTAAAGGCAAGAGTTTAGGCATGGAATATGATTGGCCGGAAGAAATTTCCTATCCTATATTAGAGATAGGGTGGATAATCCTGAATTCCTATAAATAAAGAGGCCACCCCCTCATTTAGCATAGAGAGAAAGTAGTGAGAAATATTGTATGAGTAAGTGTGTAAAGGAAGCCATCATTTAGAAGGTGTGTTAAAGAATCCATTGTGAAGTTTCTCCCATAGTTATTATTGGAAGGCAAGTGAATTCAGTAACACTTGAAGTACCTCATGAGTGAGATTGTAACAATTTCATGTTGATATTATAATTTACACTTATATTTCAGATTTTTCATCATTCCTTCTTATCATAGTCTATGGTATTCTTGTGTTATGTTTGTTGTTGTGTTTCCAGATTACATCCACCAAACTAAAATTTGTGCATTAGTAAATAATCATAGCACGAGGAGTTCTTGGTGAAGAATTATCATAGTGTCATATTGGTGATGACATTTTGGTTCCTTTGTCTGGGACCATTCCTCGTTGGTGGATTTTTTGGAGAAATATTTCCACTTAGTCAGAAATCATTTGGAGGGTAACCTTGTTTTTACTGTGCATAGTAGTTACCATGGTAAAGTCACTTTTTATCATGAATAGTATTTACCACAGTAACTTTACTTTTTACCATGAATAGTATTTACCACAGTAACTTCACTTTTTAGTGTGAATAGTGTTTACCACAGTAAAAAGTCGGTTTTACCGTAGTAAGTCAAGATTACCGTGGTCATTTTTATTTTTCTTTGTAGAAGGTGTAAAGTCACTTTCTATTGAAGTGAGTCCAATTATTTGTGCACATAAGTCTTACTTGATTATACTTATGAGTTGGTATTTCACTTTGTGGTTACATTTAAAAATGGGGAAGAATCCTATTTTTTTAGCCTAATCTAATGAAGACGCTTCCTCTTTCATTCAAGAGTTTAAACGATCTTGCATTTGAAATGGCCTCATAAGAAGGGAACAATGGACTAAATTTTTCCTACCTTTTTGGATGGTTCAGCCCTTAGATGGTTTGAAACACTAGGTAATAATGTGAAAAAATCATGGGATTTATTAATTGAATTTTTTCTTGAAGAATTTGGTGAACAATAGAAATATGTAGATCTCATGATCGATATCACAAAGCTATCCCAAGGAGAGAAGGAAGAGATGAGGGATTATCATGCTCGTATTCTAGAGCTAAGGAGGAAGCTCGATGCCCAGATCCGAAAGGAAGGATTAGCGGATGGGTTGATGAATGGTGTGGATAATCTCCTCTGTAAGCACTTCATTCTTGGGATGAAGCCGAGAGCGATAATGAGTGAAGTATGACCACCCAGCTACCATTGAACAAGCAAAGGAGATTGCGAAGAAGGCAAGAAGAAAGCATGGAAGAGGAGCCCAAAGAAATTATTGCTAAAGTAGAACCTACACCAGCACCTTTGATCCGAATCCAAACCACTCTCGGTGAGCACAAATATTTTCCTAGTACATCTCTGAGTATGAAGATCTGCTTAAGAAGATGGGTCGAGTTAACTATTAATCTTCTTCAAGGAAAGGAATTTAGTTCTCGGGGAGGAGATAGAGGTCGAAAAGAAATATAACTGAAGTTATATGTTATGGTTGTCATAAAAGGGTCATTATAAGTATAATTTTCTAGATAGAGCTTCTACATCTGTATAAAATATAATGATAAAGGAAAAACACTTGTGAATTATTTTGATGTAATAGATAGGAGCATAAATAATGAAACAGATGTGTTTTTAACAAAAAGAAAGAAAGAAAAAGATAACCAAGATGGAAATGATCCTAAGAAGATGAAAGGAGAAACTAGTAAGAAACATAGGAGAAGAAAGTTGGGTGTGCAGGATTTTCTAATTTCACAGGGACAAGGACCATACTCCATCTTAGAAGATCTATCCAAAAGGCCTGTAAATATTACATATGGTCAACTCTTGGCTATGTCTTCTGAGAAGAGGCGGGAGCTGCGAAGTGGACTCAATGTTTGACGAAGGAAGGAGGTTGAGGTCCCTATTTTGGAGGCAGAGGCGGATCCCTATGCTCCACAAGCTGAGGTATTATGTAATGGTATTTCAATTCATGATGTCTTAGTTGATGGAGGTGCTGCAGTTAATGTAATGATCGAGTCTGTAATGAATATGTTGGGTTTAAAAATTGATCACCCCTCAACACTTATGTTAAGGTCATTAAATAAGGGAAAAACTAAACTAGAAGGTGTTGTTTCAAATGTGGCAATATTTGTTATGGGTGTTGTATGTGTGGTAGACTTTCAAGTGATGAAAAATGGTACTGTTGCGTACCCAATATTTTTGGGAAGACCATGGCTAAGGAGAGTTCATGCAAGAAACTACTGGAATGAAGGCTTCATGACACTTGGACGTGGTAGAGAGAGGGTGAAGATAAACGTGATCCCTCGACATCATAAGGCAGAACCTATGGATTCAAGTGATGAAACTGATGATTGGACATCCTCTAATTACTCTAGTACCAGTGAAGTGGACACAAAAGATGAAGAAAGTGAGGTTGATGTTTCGGTCATGGATATCCTTCCAATCACACTGACTCATGAACCCATAAAATTATCTGAAGAATAAATTGATGATCATCTCCAACAAATAAAGATTGGTGATGTTGTGATGGAGAATGAGAAGGAATCTTACCTCTAGCTCTTTTGAAGGTACATACACCTATTCACTTTTGATTACAAGGAACTCCGTCAAGTAAGTTGGGTAGAACATTCTATTGAGCTGGTAGATGGTGCTAATCCCATAAAGAAAATGCCATATAGAATGAATCCTAATTTTTCAAGACTATAAAAGAAGAAATAGATAAGTTGCTTGATGTAAGATTCATATTTGTTGTAGAGAATTTAGAATGGGTTTCTCCCATTGTGATCTCAATAAAAAAGAATGGGAAGCTATGCATTTGTGTTGATTATAGGAAGCTTAACAAGGCAACAAAGAAGGATCATTACCCTCTTCCATTCTTAGATCAGATCTTGGATGAAGTAGCTGGCCAGGAGTGCTATAGTTTTGTTGATGGATATAGTGGATACAACCAAGTTCGTATAGCGAGAGAAAGATCAGCTGAAGACCACGTTCACCACTCCTTGGGGAACGTTTGCTTATAGAGTTATGCCTTTTGGGTTTTGTAATGCTCTAGCAACGTTCCAACGCTTGATAAATAGGGTGTTTGAAACCTACATTGGGATCTTCATCAGAGTATTTATGGATGATTTTTGCATCTATGGGAGCAAGATGGACCACCTGCACCAGATGGAGACAACATTTCAAAGGTTAGATGAAACACAAACCTCACTAAACCCTACAAAGTGTGTGTTTGGATGTTCTAAAGGAATTTTATATCTAGAGATGGTATTGGTACTTGATCCTGATAAAGTTTCAAAAATCAAAGAGTTACCATTTCCTATGAATAGAAGTAAGTTGAGATCATTTTTAGGCCATGTGGGTTACTATAGAAGGTTCATCAAGAATTTCTCAAATATTACATAGCCACTAACCTAGTTCTTGAAGAAGGATGTTACTTATGAACCAGGAAATAAGGCGCATGAAGCTTTTGAACAATTGAAGGAGGCTTTGGTGTCTTCACCTGTTTTAAATAATCTAGATTGGAGCAAGCCATTCATTGTGTATACTTGATGCCTCAGATGTAGCACTAGGAAGTACTCTGAGCCAAAAGGATGAAAATGGGAATGATCATCTAGTTTACTTTGGGAGCAGAAAAATGAGCAATGCTGAGGTAAATTATACTGTAACTAAAAAAGAGGCTCTAGCTATCATTTTTGCTATAAAGAATTTTAGAAATTACTTGCTAGGGTAGAAATTTATAGTTGTAATAGATCATCAAGGCTCTAAAATATATTGTAAATAAGCCTAACCCATCAGGGAGGATAGCAAGATGGATAATTTTGCTACAAGAATTTGAATTTGATATTATAGATAGGCCAGGAAAGAAGCATGTCAATGCAGATGCACTCTCTCGAAGCCTATGATGGTTTAGGTTCATCTTGTGATGATGATGATTTCCCAGATGCAACATTGTTATCCCTTGACACAATCCCTAGTGAATACATAGATATTTGGAATTATTTGAATGAATTCAAGTTTCCTGATGGTGTCAATGCAAAGACTAAGAGGAATATTACTCAAGCCAATCATCCATATTCTATTCTGCATGGAGTATTATTTCGAATAGGACCTGATGGACAGTATAAGAGAGTAGTTGGACATGATCAAGGGAAGGAGCTGATAGAAGAATTCCACAATGGTACATGTGGAGGACACTTCTCTGACAACTTACAACAAGAAGGATCTTGGATGCAGGTTATCACTGGCCCACTCTTTTTAGAGATTGTTATAATTATTGTAAGACATGTGATATTTGTCAAACACATGGTAACCGTAAGACTTAATTAGCTCCATTATGCCCTATTCTTCCACTTGGTCTTTTTGAAAAGTGGGGAATAGATATTGTAGGTCCACTTCCAACTACCCCATACCAAAATAAGTATATTGTAGTTGCCACAGATTATTTGACCAAGTGGGTTGAAGCTAGGCCATTGAAAATAACTTCCATGGATGAAGTGGTAAGGTTCATATATGAACGCATTGTCACCAGATTTGGTTGCCCATTAGAAATTGTAACAAATCAAGGAAGCCACTTTATTAATGAGGTGGTAGAAGCCCTAGTCAACAAGTTTTCTATTAAGCACAGGAAGGCAACAACATACAAGCCAAGCAAAAATGGACAGGTGGAATGAACAAATTTTGTGTTGTGTCAAATTCTAGAAAAATATGAAGCATTGCGGTATATAAGTGGGATAAAAGGATTCATGCAACATTGTGGGCATATAGGGCAACATCAAAGTCAGCAACAGGATATTCCCCATTTCAGGTTGGCTTGTGACATTGATCTAGTTCTTCTTATTGAGTTTGATATTCCCACTTTATGAAAGTTATGAAAAATGAAAGGATGGATGAAAGTGATTCATAAAAGAAAGGTTGGTGCATCTTCATTTTCTAGAGGAAATGAGGAAATAGCGAAGGATACAAGCTATAAGAAGAAAACAAAGCGAGAAGAATACTTTTATCAAAAGATCCATTGGTCTCCATTTCATGTGAATGACTTGGTTCTAGTATATGATTCTAGATACAAAAAAAGAAGGCAGAGAAAAATTCCTTCCCAAATGGATGGGGCCCTACAAAATAGCAAATTTGTGCATGAAAATGGTACATATCGATTGGAGGAATTAGATGGTACTTCCATTATGAAATGGGTCAACCATGACAAGTTAAATATTTTCTAGGCACCACTTGAATGTCCATAAGAGTCTACTCAGGATGGAGTACAAAGCTAGGAAGGGGGAAAATGTCGACATTAAAATTTCCTCCGTAATTTTATTTTATTAATGTATGTATTAGGAATAGGATGTTGTTAAGTATAATTAGTAGTGGCATCTAATAGAAGATAACGACGCCATCGATGCAAAGGCACCAATAAAGTAGAGTACAATAATAAATGTCAAAGTACAAAAGGAATGTTGTGGTAAAAGTAAATATTTTTCGTAAGTGGTCCGGTAATGTTAAAATGCCAAAGTTGGGGTAAGTAGAGAAGTAGGGTCTACATGATTAGGAATTAGAAATATTATATTTTTAATAAGGACAAGGAGTGATGTCATAAATATTTTGTGTATTTTATTTGTAGAAAAGTCCAAAAGGTGGAACCCATGTGAGATGATAAGGTTTATCTTATCTTATAAGATAAGCCTACATGTAAAGGCAAGATTTTAGGCATGGAATATGATTGGGTGGAAGATATTTCTTATCCTATATTAGAGATAGGGTGGATAAGCCTGAATTCCTATAAATAAATAGGCCACCCCCTCATTTAGCATAGAGAGAAGTAGTGAGAAATATTGTATGAGTAAGTGTGTAAAGGAAGCCATCATTTAGAAGGTGTGTTAAAGAATCCATTGTGAAGTTTCTCCCATAGTTGTTATTAGAAGGAAAGTGAAGTCATAACACTTGAAGTACCTCATGGGTGAGATTGTAAGAATTTAATGTTGAAATTATAATTTACACTTATATTTCAGATTTATCATAATTCCTTCTTATCATAGTCTATGGTATTCTTGTGTTATGTTTGTTGTTGTGTTTCCAGATTACATCCACCAAACTAAAAGTTGTGCATTAGTAAATAATCATAACATGAGGAGTTCCCTGAAGAATTATCATATTGTCGGATTGGTGATGACAGAACTCTTCCGGATCCTCGCATAGTTAAGGTCCGTCAATCTCTAGGTTCACAAGAACTAAATGATTTCACCTCCTCTTAACAAAATATCATGAAGCCTTTTCTGGTCATATAGTGATATGCTTAGAATTAATCCTAACATTGTCATACACAAAATAGTCACATATCTCGACGCTAAGCCTATTAAACAAAAGCTTCATAAAATACATCCTGTAAAGATCTCCTTATTAAGGAAGAGGTTTGCACCTCTTATCTGCTAAATTTATCATACCCATTGATTATCCACAATGGGTTTCCAACGTCATTCTCATAAGCAAAGCCTCGGGAAAAATATGCATCTCGTATAGATTTCGGTATCTCAATCTCCCTTATCTCGAAAGATGATTTCCCTCTCCCAAACATAGATCAACTTGTTGACCTAACAATTGGCAATGCAATTCTTTCTCTCATTGATGGATTTTCCGATTATAACAAAATTGTCATTGCTCCCGATAATCAACACAAAAATTATTTCACTACCCCTCGGGAACCTTCTGCTATCACGTCATGTCCTTTGGTCTTAAAAATGTAGGGGCTACATATTGGCATGCCATGACATACATTTTCCATGATCTCATCCATAAAATTTTCGAATATTATGTTGATGAACTCCTAGGAAAATTGAAATCACACAATGACCATCTTGACGTCCTTGAATAAATCTTCTCTCGTCTTATCCATTTTTGTCTTTGTCTTAATCGTGTAAAGTGTGTTTTTCGTGTCCTCACCGGAAAAAATTTATGTAGTCAAGTTTGTACTCACTAAAGAACAAGGGAATCCTATGCACGCTGACCTATCACCCAGTGGGAACTGGGCACTCACCCGAGGCATGTGCGGGCGCTGAGTCTCTCTTTTATGTGAGTTAAGTGGGAAATCATCATCTAGATCAGGAACTTAATGAATAATGGTGGAAATGAGACATACATTCATCATAGGACTCAGAGCGGTCTCTAGATAAATGTGTTCATCCCAAATAGAAAGGACTTGCAATTATCATATAACTACATCGAAAGGAAAATACATAAGATCTACATCCATTACACAACATCCATGATCAGAAATGAAACAACATAGATATAGATCGAATCAACTATACTCATGCTCATTTATTTCGTGACCTCATTACATTCATTCTCATTATAATCAATGGATCCATTTGGACTACCATAGCTTGATCAGACCAAGTCATACATCACAACAGGGATCATGTCCTTCATCCATACAAAGAAAAACTTATGACCCAGCCCATGTCCTAGTTCTAGCTTCTTCAAGCCTCTGCTCTGTAGCTCTATCTACCACATGCACGCCCTCTCTTCTATTAGAACTCGTATATATAGGCATTCTGAAGTGCCAATGCCTCCTTCTGCAGCCTTAGATCTGCTGCCAAGTGTCTGTATGGGCCTTCTATGGGGACATGTTCCTTCAAGTATGGGCTCTGCACATTCTACCATGATGGTTTCCTAGGTGTGCCTACTCTTAAAGCATGGGCTCTGCATGTTTTGACATGATGGTCTCCCATGTGCACCTCCATCGCTAAGCATATTCCTTTTGTCAGCCCCACACGGCTAGTCTGACACCTTATTTTCTTCGTATCCGTGGTTGGGTTACCGCTTTCACTGCGTCCTTCCCGAGACACCAAATATGGCTAAGTCCCGAAACCTGGGTTCTATCCACGTGCCTTATCCTACACGCCCTTCTTCTACTAGGCCTTGCACACTTTCTTCTTATGTGCCCATCCTTCAATCCATGTCTTACGTGCCTACGCACCTTGGTGTACTTAGTCGATATTTTAGGGGCCCAACATCACCCCACACTATGCTTGTTCTTCGTCCACGGGAAAATTCTTCACTGGACAAAGGAACCAAGATGTAGACTAATATCTTGCAAAAATAATAAGGGAATGAAGGAATTGGGGAAGAGAAGAAAGAATGGGGAGGGTGACATTAGCTTAGCAAGCTAGGAAAATCCCTCTGCAGTCGGCCTCCAACTTGTTCCATCCATCGACCTCGCTCTGAGCTTTCCGACAGAGGTCACCGAATAGGGTGCTTACCTCCTCAAAACTTAGTCCATTTCCCTAGGCACCCAAGGTGTCAATAACCTTCTCCATCTCCTTTCCTAGGTCTTCAAGTACATCCATCCTCCTGGTGATCTATGGGTATAGTTCCTTTAACCGGTTTTTGATTGAGCCCCTTAAGGCTTCAATGGCTTCGATTTTATTTCAACCTCAGCGAGGATTTTTTCTCTTTCCACCCTATTCCCTTTATTCTTCTCCTAGAAGTCCTTTAGCTCTACCTCATGAGTGGCGACCAATGTGCTTTCCACCCTATCCTAGTCTATGCAATTATCATATGTTGCCTCAAAGCAGACCGGGTAGAAGCCTTGACATTCGTGAGCACCTCACTATACTCAAATGAATGAGCGTTACCACTTTCAGCTTGTCCTCTTTCTCTAGGCATGCTTCCACTTCTTCTGCGGACTCTAGGGCCAATGGTTGTCTCTTCATGGTAAGGATGCACGTCAGGTCCTCTAAGCATTCAAGAGTGGATCCGTACTTCTATGTGGGTGACGCTAGGTCTGGATGCTTCAATATGATGGCACTCTTGATAGACTCCACCTTTTTGTATACTTCTTGCACCTTCTCCTTTTCATCCTTTAGCTCATGATTCAAATTGCCCGATCAACTCTTCTTATTTCAAGGCCTTTGTCATCTCAGCCAGCTCCTCTTCCTTCTTTGCTAGCTTTTCCTCTAGAACCCCTATCTTTGTCATTTCTCACAAAGAGCCTAGCCTTAGTCTTAATTATGACCTTGTTGAGCACATTACAGAGCTGCTCATCCAAGAGTTGTTGGGCATTTACCAGGGATTAGCTCCCTTAGACTCTGGTACTATTATGATTTCCCCTCTGCATACTTTGAAGTTTGGCTCGTCAATGTGGGACTCAAATGCCCAAGAGAGCATCTTCCTTGTCTTGGGGTACGTGCCCTTCTTGTCAAATGACCCCATGGCTAGGAGCCTTTCCATGGGTATAGTGCACTAGAAACGTGTGCATAACACTTTCTTCTGGTCATCAACATAGTTCATGACTTGTCCTTGTTCTGCATCAAGGATCCTCCTTCCCAAGTGTGTACCTTTGGGGAAGCTTACCGTTAAATTGGGACCTCCTCCCATATTGGCTTGCTCTTTCTCATCACTCTCCTCCTTGCCTTCCTCCAATACTAGGTCAGTGTTGTGCTCCAACTCTTGTTCTACCAAGGCCTCGATTATTTTTATCACCTCTCTTTCTGCTGCCTCGGTTACTTACTCCTCCGTAAAGCTTATAGTTTCCTTGTCCTTCACACTAACCTCATCATTTCTTTCCATTTCTTGGGTGCCTTCTTCACCCTGACTACTCTTGCACCATGCGAACATGAACTCCTATTCCTCTTCCCCACTATCTTCTCCTGAGTCATACAGGTTGAACACAGGTGGCTCTTGCTCTCTTTCAGGCTCATCCTCCCTACTATCATCTTCTTCATCTCCAGGCTCTTGCTCTCTTTGCTGGTGAAGGGTTCTCAGTAGGGTACTCCCACACGAACTTATTTACTGCATCAGGGACTCCAATCTCTAAAAAAACTATGGTGAGAAAGACATTGCTGAAGAGGATTCTGTCACCTTCCTTTGCGCAACTGACAATCTCCTCCATGATGAATGTAAACAAATTATAGATGGTGCCCTTTGAAATTTTCCTGAAAACATGCAACCATGGTTTATTGACTTGGGTCCATCTCTCCTGGCCATTTAACTTTATCACTAGATGTGTGGCCATCTTCATCACCGGGTCCTTGATATCTGAGATATCGTAGTACCTTGACCCCTTTTTGTATGCATAGGTGGTGATAGTTTCATTGACTGCCTCTTTGTTGCTTAAGTCATCCTCTAAACTGTCTCCTTCACATATGAGGCCTGTGAACTGTGAAATGAGCTGAGGAGTAATGCACATCTTATGCCCTGTAAAATGGAAGTAGTCTTCATGCACATGCGACATCAACCATTGATATAGGTGCTTAGGATTCCCAAAATAGGGCAAATCAAAGAGTTACAATAACCCTTCCTTTTCCATCTTGACCTTCACATCATTGTTGTAGATGGGAAAACCCTCTATTGTCCTTTTATTTGTTGGGTGCACTAACTCCAGCACCATCTCCTTCTTGATTGTGCTTGTTCGATGATTGTAGTCATTCATAGACATGCTTCTTAGATGGGACTCCCACTCCTTTCCCAAAGTAATACTCCATCTAGGTACTGCATTTCTACATACCACTCTTCATTTGTACTTATGTCAGTTTCTTATTGCTTGGCCTTGGCCTTGCCCTTTCCCTTCTTTGGTGTGCTAACTGGTTTCTTGGGTGCCATCGTCTAGGTCCTCTTACTACTTCAATCACTTCCTGTTACTCTGATCTTCCACTTCTTTCACCCTTAGATCGCAAACGTGTGAAGAAAATATCTTGAATCCATGCCCTAGTTTTTCAAACCCTAACTGGGATACTCCTTTCATAAGATGGTGCCTTCTCACAACTTCCCTTATGCACATGAAATCCCTTCCTTTTGGGTCATAAATCCAAACTAGCTATTCACGCTTCAACCTCTCAGATTTTCCTTCGCACGGATCAGCTCTGGAAGCCCTAGTTTGTAGAGATATAAAATTGCTTCTTCTCCTTATTCGCAAAGTGAAAATGAAATACCTCAACCCTTTATTTATAGATTTTTCCTAATTTGCAACATTAAATGCTACCTTACCTACCACCATACATTAGCACTTAATGCGGCTTTTTCAAAAATCCCGACTTTCGTGCATTCACTCACGTGCCCAACCTTGCATGGAAAATTCTCCAACCTTTTGGCACACAACCGAACCATCTAGACATGAGACTCTTGTGCACGCATACCTCATGATGAAGGCACTTCTTTTGTCCTTGTTTTTGTTCTCGCCTACCTCGTGTTGCTTATGCGCTTCTTCTTCCTTTGTACGTGGATCCTTAATATAACATTTTAACACCCACCATCCTTTTAACATTTTCCTTACATGCATTTGTTTTATAGGGCCATTCAATCAGGCTTTTCAATTCAATCCTTCCTGACCCTTCACACTTCAATTTCTTCCACCTTACTCCACCCCACACTAAAATTGATGCATGGTCCTCTGTGCATGTAAAAATTCACTAGAGAGTAATGAGATTACTAGCACCCAAGGCACAACACAAAACAAAAACGAGAAAGGGAAACACAAGAAAGGAAACTGATCTAGAGAAAATCATAAGCTAATCGGCATTACTACCTTATTGATAAATACCAATAAGACTTATTTATAGTAGGGCTTAAACCTACTCCCATTGAAGTTTCCTAGCAATCTCGTCCCATCCAACGCTTGTAACTTGTATGCACCAATCAAGGAGGTGTTGGTACCTAAATTTGTTCTCCTTTTCACCGAGCATCAAAAATATGACATGAAGCTTGAAGGAAGAGAGATCGTGATATATGTCTTTTTGTAGCCGGGGATGTGATCTAACTGGAACTTAGATTTGTGGAGAGATGGATATCACTTTGAAAGGATTTGATCTAACCCTCACTATTTTAGGTTGTGCCTTTCAACCAAGGTAAGAGAAACTATATTGCAGCCTCTTTTTTGTGAAGGAGGTGGTCCTTATACTGTGTGCATATTGTATGGAAATGGCCTTGGGAAAACATGATCAATTTTCCATTATTTAAACTCAACAGAGCTATCACTACGAAATTATGGAAATGCTTTCAAGACAAGGTGAGGCTACTCAAGACATTGTATGATCTTGATTTACTTTATGCATTTTTGTAGATGGGTTAGATTATTTTGTTGACACACAATGCAATGCGGGGGGTAATATGGGTAGGGTTAGATTATTTTGTTGACACACAATGCAATTCAGGGGTAATATGGGTAGGATTAGTTATTCGATGATTTTTGGTGGGGCATTGATAAGACAAACTTGAATATGTCAAATCTTTGACAACCTCTACAATACTTGAAAGACTATTAGATAAAATGCTTCAAATAATCGGGATGTTCTTTCAACCAGAAGATGCATAAATGGAAGCCCGTGTTGCACTCTTCACACAGATCTTTGAGAACTCAATTAAACACAAAAATCCTTGATCAAACCACGCCTAAGGTACCCCTAAAGGCATACAAGCAATCCCAATCAACAAATGAAGGTGGAGTAATTTCAAACTACTTATTTTCAATGCCAGATGAAAGCTCTTTTGACAAACAAAACTGCAAGTGCCACCAAACTATCAATAAGGATGAGATTCTATGTGATTTCTAAAGACTTTCAATGCAATATTGCAACAAGAACAATGAAAACTATTTGTAGGTATTTAAAATGATAACAAACATCATATTTCCTAGAAAAACATAGATTAACTCAAAAGCTTGTTAGATTCATTAGCAGGGGAGTGTTTCATGAACAATCTTAGAGCTGTGTGATGGCTATACACTTATAACCAACTCACATACATGAAGATCCAATACAAAAGAAATTAACCTTGTTCTTTAGTGGGTTTGTCAGAAAAAATGAGCTTTCTCTCAAAATTTTCTCGTGATTTTCAACTTCTCGACCATTTACATTTCTTAAAAATGCATTATATATCTCTAGCCACATTGGAGCCTTCTTTCGCAAGCAAAGCATATGCCAAGGGATGAAGTTTGTTACAACAATTTATCATGATTCACTGAAAATGACATTTAACAAATTTACAACGAGAGTTGCCAGGTGTTTTAAAAAGACTGAATCATTACAAATATTTAGATCATTATCCTTCCTAGAGGCATGTTTTTCATCATCAAGGCATGTAGATGCCTTTCCGTCATCATTTCACCTTTTCACACTTTAAAACTACCTCTGCAAATTTCAATTTTGACATTTCACATGTTTGGACGGATTAGGGAAAAACTTTGTTTCAAAAACACCTCAAATTTGTAAATTAATCCCTAAAACCACTTGCATTGATCTTTGCAGGCACAAAGGACATGAATTCATCAAAAATTCGATTAAAAATGATGCAAAATTTACATCTCCAAGCTTCTTGGAGCAAAAATGGTAGCCAAAAATGAAAATGTACAGTTGCCCTTGATCTGCTCTTTTTCCTTCAATCTGGGCCCTCCACGTGTCCAAATATGATTGGGAATCAATTCGGGCTCACCTTTTGACTTTTTGACATTTTTGAAAAAATGGAAAAAATGGAATTTTTTCTCCGCCCCTCTACCCTTGAATTTTGGTGATGACACGTGGCACATGGTGGACCCCATTGGGATCGCGCTTCAATTTTGCGCATTTTGACCTTTTTGGAAAATTGGAAAATTTTCACCTTTTCCCTCGCGGGCCCACACACCCAATTTCTCCCTTGCCATGTGTCACTCGATGATTCGTCATGGGGCCATGCCTCAAATTTTCCATTCCAAGTCTTTTTGCAAAAGGGAAAAATTTCCCTTTACCTCTCGCCACCCCGCTAACCCGCTCTGCCTTTGCCACGTGTCTCCCTATGGCTCATTCGCGGGCCCGCGGCTCAATTTTTTACCTTAACTCCTTTTGCCAAAAAGGGAAAAATTCCCATTTCCTTCTGTGGCCCGCACTTCCCTCTAACTTTTCATGGACACATGTCCACCCATGATTGGCCACGGGGCCGTGCTTCAAAAGTTTACCTTAACCTTTTTGCCTCCAAAGACAAAAAACTTCAAAAACCTCCGCCGTCCACATCCCCTCTGTCCTTGATTTCTGCCACGTGTCCTCCTCTGATTGGAGCGGGCTGCATCTCATTTTTTAACCTTAGAAAAATAGAGCTAAAAAACTCTAAGTCCCCCATCAGCTCGATCGCCCCTTTTTAATCTTTTGAGGACACGTGTCCTCCTGATTGGTTGTGGAGCTTCGGACCTTTTTGTGACTTAAATTTTTTTGTAAAATAAAGTCTAAAAACTCTAAGGAAATCCAACCACCCACCATCCCTTAGCCAATCAAAACACGCCACATAGGCAAAATTGGAAAAAGCAGAGCCCTAGGCCAAAAATGCCCCATTCGCCAAAAAGGCAAAAAATGATAAGTTATAACACTTCCCCACTTCTCCTCAACTAATTAGATGCCGCCACGTACCCTAACTTCTCAGCAATAATTTGACGGCTAAAATACGCCCATCTGACCGTAAAAAACACAGTTTTTGCAAAGTGCCTTAACCCGATTTTTCACCAAGGATGGAATTTTTTTGAAATAGAATCAGATGAAACATGATTTCTGAGCATTTCTCGACCTTGGGATTGGATTTTTGAATACATACAAGTATGAATCGGTCAATTTTGATTTTTCATGATCGGGAAAAAGGGAAAACATGACATAGCCCACAGATTTTGAAAAATTAGGGCACAAACAAGGCATGCATGGATTTTTCCTTCAAAATGGGGCAAAATAATAAGTTTATGAGCTTTTGAAAGCATTCAATCTGAGAACAAAGTTTACAGACCACCAAGTTTGAAGAAAAACATTTTTTGGGCATGTAGAACAAAGGGGAAAGATGGGAAAATGATAGAGGATCAAAATGGATACCAATAGGATGTACGAGATGGTGTAAGGACCTAACCAATGCACTTTTAACTTTCCAGGATGGCGCAAAACTTAGAATCATATAGTAGGACCATTTGCCCAACCTCAAACTTCTTGTTTCGATGTGGCAATCATGACATTCTTTCTGCTTTACTTTCTATGTTGTTTGGCTCCACCGACAAGTGATCATCTCTCATCTAGCTTCATCAGTTCATCAATTCTTTCTTCCAACACTTTCTCATCAACCAGCCCTCTTGCGCATGCTATACGTAGAGAAGGTAACATGAATTCAACCAGCAGGACAACTTCCATGCCAAAACACCAATTGGAATGGTGTGGCCTTGTTCAACCTTTTATAAGTTGTCATGTAAGCCCATAATATAGCTGATACCTTGTCATCCCAATCTTGTCTCTCGACATCACAGATCTTAGTCAATGTGTGACTAAGTATTTTGTTAAATGCCTCAGCAGTTCCATTTTCCTGAGGGTGATAGGGAGTAGTTTTGTGATGAGCCACCATGAACTCTACTAATAGGATCCTCATGGTCTCATTCAAGAAATGTGTACCCCTATCGCTGGTTAGACTCAAAGGGCATCCATACCTCGTGATAATGTTCTCCCACAAAAATCTTGCTGCTTTGTAGCTGCTGTACAGTCTTTAGTTGGGGCTGCCTCTGCCCACCTTGTCAAATAGTCCATGCAAGTGATCACATAGTGTGATCCAATCCTACGCGCTGCCCTACAAAGTCTATTGCCCATTTCACAAAGCTCCTTGAATGGTGATAGTTGCATCCTTTAAAACACCTATGGGCATTGCCTTTGTTTTTTTTTCCATATACAACACATTTGAAGATGGTTGTAATGTAGGCCTTCCCATCTGATGCCAAGCATCCAAAGTGAGAACATTGACCTCTCGCACTGTGTCGATGAGGATATTGCTAAGGAACCATCCATCCACGAATGCATTCAATGTGATCTCCTTATCATAGTCGAGGTTGTGAGGGGGAAGGTTTACATGCGGACTTGCCTCTCACACTCTTCTCCCACGCGTGGTACCTTCTCTCTCAACCATGCTCCTAGCAAGGGAATAATATTCTCTTGCCTTAGCATCTTACATACCTCCTTGACCTCATCCAGGTCATCTTTTGGCACCTCAACCCTCCTCTTTTCTCTTCTCTCTTGGATTGCTCCTTCAAACACTGGATTTCTCCTTGTAAACTCTGAATCACGTCCATGGTGTCTTGGTACACCTCTTTTTGATGCACAGTGGTCCGGTACTTTCCATGTGCCGCTTCTTCCCTTGAAACTAGGTTCTTCTACCTTGGCATTTCCCTCACGCGCATGACCTTTTCTCTTGTGGTAACCAAAACAAGTTCCAATCCTGTATCGCACGCTACTCGTGGCATCCATTGGATGTCTACCTTCTTAATGATTACCATTGTACGTCCTTTGTCTTTCCGGTGCTGCTAACTCATATGTTCAAACAACTCAGGGCACTCCTCATACTTGTACTTCTTCCCGCAGTATGAGCATTACAATAAGTATGGGCACTCATGCTTGTAGTGGTTGGTAGATCCACAATCACTCATTCCTCCCCCACAGTTACCATGACAATGGAATCCTCCACAAAACCCTCTTCCGTGCCTGCCTCCATCTGTGATCTCCTTATAACTTCGATCATCACCCTTAGAACTACTAGCAATGCTGGTCTGGCACACCCCATGATCAATGAATTTATGGATCTGGTTAATAATTCTACTATCCTTGGTATCATGGGTTGTAGAGGTGTAGATCTTATAGTACCAGGGACACATTCTTCTACATTGCATGCTACAACAGGGGACATTTACTTGCATCATGGTCCCTATGGAAAATCTCACAATATACTACTATGGCATGTACTATCTATTGTAAATATCTCCCCCCCGGGTAGATATAGACAAACAGAAGAATATGTAAATCAAAGAAACTCAGAGCCCGATTTTTTATTACGTCACCAACAGCCCTAGGCGCATGTAAGAGGTGCATGATAGAAGGTGTCGACACAAAAATGGATGCGCCCTTAGCATAGGTAAGAGGCGCATGACAGAAGGTGTCGACAAAAAAATGGATGCGCCCTTGGCATAGGTAAGAGGCACATGACAGAAGGTGTCGACACGAAAATGGATGCGCCCTTGGCGTAGGTAAGAGGCGCACGACAGAAGGTGTCGACATGAAAATGGATGCGCCCTTGGTGCAGGTAAGAGGTGCACGACAAAAGGTGTCGACATGAAAATGGATGTGCCCTTGGCACAGGTAAGAGGCGCATGACAGAAGGTGTTGACATGAAAATGGATGTGCCCTTGGTGCAGGTAAGAGGCGCACGACAGAAGGTGTTGACATGAAAATGGACGCCAGCCCATGCGCAGTAGAGAGTGTCGACATGGTAGAAGTTGCACCTGGTGCACGTAAATGGCGCAAGAAAAATGAATGTCGACATGAAAGAATTCATGCCTTGGCGCATGTAAGGGTATGTCAACATGAATATGGATGTGCCTATGGTGCACCTTCAGGAGGCACAACATTTTGAGCGCTGACAGGAAGCAGACCTTGACCCAGATATTCAGACGGCCATAACTTTTCACAGGGAGCTCGGATTCACGCAAGGTTGGACTTTTTAGAAAGCTTACGAGGTCCTCTGTCCAACTACGATTGGATATCTTTAATTGGGTGGGAAAAAATTCTTAAAAATGCAAAATACAGTTTGCCACTTTTTAAGTTTGCTAGGGTTCTCACCTACCACCATAATGAGATAAATTAAATGCAACCTGGAGGTGGTTGGGGTAGATTTGGATTTCCTCTCTCTTCCCTCTCTCATTCTTCCTATAAATTGTAAGGAGGGGATTCTTTCTAAAGGTTGGACATTCTTGTTTTGCCCCTCCCTTCTTCTCTTTGGCAGGTGAATTTGTGGAAGTTCAAACCTCCCATTTAAAACTGTAATGCAAATTTGCCTCTTGGCATTCTGTAGCGTATTGTATCAATCTTTGGAGCAAATAATGCATGTCTGTGGATGATTCTCAACCCTCTCTGTGTTTATTTGCATCCTCCTGATCTTTCACTACAAACCTGGTTATCTGTGCATGATCTTGCATTGCATTTTAATGGTCTGTGTTTATTGGCAAGACAGGTGTTCTTCATTCCTCGGTGCATCACCTTTGTTAGTTTAGGTTTTATTTTTATGCATCTTCTTACCCTGTCTCCTTGGAAAGTTAGTTTAGGTTTTTGAGTAAACCCTCTACATTTTTACGTGTGCATCTGAATAGAGGAATAGGAACCGGCCTTCATCCGAAGAGCTTTTCGATTTTGCAAGGTCCCACACTTGGGAAAAGCTCCATGTTATGCAATCGCACTGAGAGTCTCAACCCATCGAGTTGCAGACATTCAGGGGTGTTGTGATTCACCTTCAATAGTTTTCACACGCCGGTGGGACCAAGAGGTCATTCCACAAGATTTGAAGGAATTTTCAAGAAATTTGGACTAAAAATTGCAGGTTTTACAATTTCAGATTTTTTTACCTTCCAGGCTGAACTTTGAAATCGATTTTCAAGGGCTTCACTTGCTCAAAACAAGTAAAAATTTCACCAGTTGATAGATCGGGGATAATCTTCAAAAGGGTATTCTTATATTTTTGAGATTTTGACTTTCAAAATTTCATGGTTTTTGGTATTTCGGGTTTTCCCAGTTGCCTTGCATGACCTGAGTTTTCGCCTGTACCTTTCGGAAATTAGTAGCTGCAAAACAATACCCCCATAACCAAATTGAAGAGCTATATCTTCTGGGTCCTTCAAGTTTTAAATTCTATTTTTAATATTGTCAGGTTTGGTGTGTAACTTGGCATAAGCTAGCCTTTTGAGGCTCATTATCTAACACATCTGGCGACTCCGAAGGGGTAGAATTCAGTGGTATAGCAGCAAAAGTTGCCTAGGCATATGAGAAGAATTCAAACTAGGTCTGATACTCGAGAAGAGGGGCTATTTGTCCACTTGCAACTATCACCAGGAGGAGGAAGGAGAGGAAGAAGACCACGAAGATCACCATCTCCACCTAACCGGACTTTGTCTACACCTCCACCTGGTAGACCTTTTCTCGCATCAACAAGGGTTCTCAGGCCAATCAGAATGGTGCAACCACCGAATCCCTTTGTCAATTTCACTGGCAGCAGTCCACTTGCCCTCAATGCACATAAATCCAGTTCCAATTGCAGCATTGAAGAACATTCCATTTTTCACTGGAGAAAATCATACCACTCCTGGTGATCATGTCAAAGACATTGCTAATGTTTGTGCAATCCATGAGATAAATGAAATGGATGTTGCTGTCAAATTGCTGGCATCTTCATTCAAAGGGAGGGCATTGCAATGGTTTAGGAGCCTTGGAGCTGGTACTATCCAAAATTGGAATCAGTTATGCATAGTTCTCCATGAGCAGTTTGGAGAAAAGGGAGACAATTTGTCTCTGCTAGAACAATTGACAACTATCAAGAGAGCTCCCAATGAGCAACTGACTGACTTCAACTTCAGATTTCAAAGGTCTTGGGATAGGATTCCAGTGGCCGTTAGGCCAACAGCTGAAAGGTGCTTTTCTATACTATCTTAAGGCTTTGAATTCGATATTTCTATGTTAATTCAATCTATGGGAGGCACAACCTTACCTGCTGCTTATAGCATTGCCATTAGGGCTGAAAACTGTCTTATTCAAGCCGGTAAGCCGTCTCCTGAGCCTCCCATGCCCTTGTATCCAAACTTAGAAAATCCAAGCACTAGTCAAGCACCCACTTTGGCTCCTATTCCCACTCCTAGAAATCAAAGTTCAAATGAAACTTCTACTTCATCCTCTAGTGCTTCAAATGAACTCCAGGAGGTTATGAAACAATTACAGAACCTTGGAAATGAGCTGGTGACTATTAAAAGACAACAAGCTCAAAGTGCTAGATCCATATCACCTCAAGCGCAGTACCAGGCTAGGCCCCCATACCAACAAAATAGGTCACCAGCTCAGGCTGCAAATCAAAATCAAAGCCAAGTAAGGCCTCCCGCTAATAGACCATTTCAGCCCTATAACCCCAATGTTGCATCTGCTTCTAAAGCATTAGTGCCAGTCCAAAACAACATAGTTCAAGAGTATGATTGGTGTTTCCCATGTAATGAACCTCACAACCAATCTATGTGCTTTAATGGTGCTTTGAACCAAGCCTTGATGGTGACAAATACTGGTGTTGAGGGTGAAGTGAGTCAAGAAACAAATCAGCAACAAGGGACATCTCAGCAAAACACAGCTACAAATGATACCGCACTTGCGAATTGGCAAGCTGAGGATTTTTGTGGCATGAATCAAACAATTTCTCAGAATGTAGCAGCTAACACAAGATCAAAGAAGAGGAATATTGGTGAAGGGCAGTCATTGGCTCCAAGTGATCTACAACCTTCCATCACTCCACAAGTTGTCGGTAAGCAAAATGCAGCTCCAAACATGCAAGGACAGCCCAAACCACCTTCTAAACCAACTCAAATGCCAGCTGTTGCTGCCCATGCACAAGAAAGGAATGTGCTTAGCCTAAAGGACAACAAAGAGATGTTTCATCCCCATTTAGCATCATTGATCAAATGAAGAAGAAAAATGTGAATATATCAATGTGGGAATCTTTATCCATCCCAGGCCAAAGAGATCTTCTACAAGCTGCCATGAAGAATTGGTCAACTTCGAACCAAGCAGTCCATATGCGAGAGAATGTCCTCACAAATGCTGCTCATCCTGAAGGGAATCATGGAGGACAACAAGGTAAATTTTTGAAGCCCCCTCCATTCTATGTTTCATTAATCATTGAGGATAAACTAGTACACAATTGCATGATTGATTCCGGGGCAAGTAGTTCTGTCATGCCTAAGCAAATAGCTGATCAGCTGGGTCTCCAATATGAAGTAATATCAAAGGGGGTAGTGCAATTGGATGGGACAATAGTAGCAATGGTGGGAGTGATTAAAAGTTTGAATCTTACCTTGCATGCATGCCCCAATGTTACCGTTTTGCAAGATGTGTCAGTGATAGATTTGCCACCACTATTTGCCCTATGCTTATCAAGGGATTTCACAGCTAGAATTAGAGGCTACTTATCTGCTGATTGGTCACACATGTTGTTCAGAACAAGATATGGTACTAAGGTCACAATCAGATCTGAACCAATTGCAAACTTTCATATTGAGCCTCATACTCCAAGCCAAATCAATGCCAACTATTCAGCATTTGATCAAGAAGATTATCAAAGCACAGATGAAGCTGACACCAAAGTTGGAAGCATCCCAGATTTAACTCTTGATGAATGGGCAAGCAAGGTACATGCTTTTGATCCCTACCAAGAAGTAGAAGAATCTGAGCTAGGAGTCTATTGCATACATGAAGAAAACCAGCCTATTCCTAGCATCACCAAACAAAACCATAAGGATGACAATGAGGTATGGAAATTATTTTTCGATGGATCAAGGAGTAGGCAAGGTGTAGGAGGAGGAGCTATGCTTGTTTCACCTCAAGGCATCAAATATTATTCAGCTTTTCGTTTCCAGTTTTCTTGTTCAAACAACACAGCTGAATATGAGGCCTTGATTCATGGACTTCATTGGGCTAGGAAAAAGGGCATAAATAACTTGCAGGTGTTCGGGGATAGCGAGCTGATCATCAATCAAGTCAGGGGACAACATGCTACAAAGAATGAACTGCTAAAGAACTACAAGAACAGGGTATGGGACCTCATTGAGGATTTCAAGCTTTCAACATCGTGTCCATACCTAGGAAGAAAAATGAAGCCGTGGATAGGCTCGCAATAGTTGGAGCAATGTTTGATGTGGTTGAAAACATCAAAAGGGAAAAAACACAGCCACATATCCATGTGATTGTGAGGCCAGCAGTTCTAGATAATAACACAAGCTGGCAGGTGTTTGAGAACGATCAACAGATCGTCAATTTCTTACAAGAAGAGGCTGAATTCTCAGCTAGGAATCAAGACATATTAGAGTAGCAGTATGGGGATCAAGTAGTGCAGTTGCAGACAAACAAGCTTCCCAAGGGTTTAGTAACATTGGAGTCTATCTTCAACCCTAACGACCAGTTCCGTAAGGAAAAGGCTAACATACAGGTCAAGAGAGAAGATTCAGAGCCAATTCCGGTAGGGAAGGCAAAACACTTCAAATTGGCAAAGCAGCCACGAGCGGAGAAATCATATTTCATACAACTTTGCCAAGAATTTCCAGATGCCTTCGCTTGGAGCTATGAAGACTTGAGAGGTTTCAATCTGAAGTTTGCACAACATACCATAGAATTGGATCCAGATGCTAAACCCATCGAGGTAGAGACCAGTCAACCCTCACATTGAGCCTCTAATGAAGAAAGAGCTAAACAAGTTAATAGAGGCAAGCATTATATTCCCGATCAAGCACTCAAGCTGGGTTGCCAACTTGGTTCAGTCAGAAGAAGAGCAGAGAAATCAGGTTGTGTAGACTTCCGAGACCTCAACAGGGCATCTCTTAAAGACCATTACCCACTTCCTTCAATGGAACAAATATTGCAAGTGGTATCCGGTTCAGAGAGATTCTCTCTCTTAGATGGCTACTCAGGGTATAGTCAGGTAATGGTGAAGGAAGATGACTACAAGAAGATGCCATTTGGCCTATCAAATGCTGGAGCCACTTTCCAAAGGGAAATGGATATGGCATTCAAGGGGTTGATCAATAAAATAGTTCTAATATATCTTGATGACATCACTGTATTCTCCAAAAATGCAAAGGGATCACCTCTTTCATTTGAGGTAGGTATTTCGAGGTGTAGAAGATTTGGGGTATCATTGAATACCAAAAATGCATATTCCCGGCTCACGAAGGAAAACTTCTAGGCCATATTGTTTCAAAGGAGGGATTCATGATTGACCCGTAAAGAGTTGAAGCAATTCGAAGCGCTTGCCATTGCCAAGTCATAAGAAGGCTCTTCAAAGCTTCTTAGGAAGGATCAATTTTGTCCACACGAGTTTGTTCCAAACTTTGCGCAACTCTCATAAAGCCAATAACACTGATGTTGAAGAAGAGCATGGCATTTAAGTGGACATCTGAAGGCAAGGCAAGTTTTGAGGCAATAAAAGAGGCTATATCTCAAGCTCCAACTCTCGTCAATCCAGACTTCTCCAAGGATTTCATGTTATATGCCTTTGGTGGTGGAGACACAATTTCTGCAATCCTAGCACAACAAAACAAAGAAGGATTAGAACAACCAGTTGCTTTCTTCAGTCAAGGCTTGGAGGAATACGAAATGTCCTTGCAAAGTGATCGTGGGAGTTTAAAAAATTCAAGCACCTAGTCTCAAACAAAGAAGATCCAATTATTGGTCTCTCATGTGGGAGTCAAGGACTTCCTTCTAAACAAGGATCTCGAATGAGAAACGCATGGAATATGACATCGAGATCAAGGTCACCAAACTAGTATGTGGGAAGGGACTATGCGAACAACTAGCCTTGAGTCAACAAGTTGGGCGCAGTGATGAAAAGATACTTTGTCTTGGTATTACAGGGTGGTCAAGAACAGGAAAATGATGATGTGCCTACTCCTTGTTGGACTCAGAGTATGATAAACTTCCTATAGACAGGCCTATGCCCTCCAGAAATGAGCAAAGCAAAGAGGAGATACTTCAGATTACAAGCCATTCAATATGTGCTTGTTGATGGTGTTTTGTTTAAAAAGGACATCAATGGAGTTTTATTGAGGTGCATTGGGATGGGTCAAATTGAGAGGGTGTTACAAGATTTTCATGATGGAGATTCCGGAGGACATTTCGCCCCACGAGTAATAGCTCTCAAGATAATGAAGGTAGGATATTATTGGCCGACAGTGTTCAGTGACTGCTATACATGGATAAGAAAGTGCAAGAAATGTGCACTCTTCACAGGAAAAGAAAGACTAGCAGCACTTCCATTGCACCCAATTTTGGTTGACCAACCATTTATGCAATGGGGATTGGACTTCATTGGGGTCATAAATCCTAACTCAAGCCAAGGCCACAAGTGGATTCTCATGGCAACGGACTATTTCACCAAGTGGACCGAAGCAGTAGCGCTCAAAGAAGCAAATGAGTCTAACATACTAGACTTTTATGAAGGAATAGTGACCAGGTTCGAGTGTGCCGCCACTATCATATCAGATAATGCATTAGCATTCATAGGTTCCAAGATTACAGAATGGGCTGTCAAGAATGGAATCTATTTGAGCACCTCTTCAAATTATTACCCGCAGGGTAATGGACAAGCAGAGTCCATGAACAAGAATTTGCTAAGGATCATTAGAAGGACTCTGGATGAAAACCAAAGGACATGGCATACCAAGCTAAGATCAGCATTGTGGGCTAATAGAATAATGCCAAAGAGGTCTACTGGTAATTCTCCCTACAAGTTGGTCTATGGGAAAGAGGTAGTATTGCCTATATCATTAGAATTGCCAGCATTGGAGCTCATGAAGCAGTTGGAGTTATCTGAGTTTAAACCAATGGAGGCCGGGTATGCGAGTTGATGGAACTAGAGGAAATCAAAGATCATGCAGGTTTAGATGATTGAGAAGGATCAGGCCTTAGTAAAAAGATGGTTTGATAAGAAGGCAAGAGCAAGGACCTTCCAGGAAGGGGACCTAGTCCTGAAATGGGATGCAGATCGGGCAAAACCAGGAAAGCATTCCAAGTTTGATGCCATTTGGAGTGGCCCCTATATGGTCACGGAATGCAAAAGTAGTAATGCCTTCCAATTGTCTACATTGGATGGAGAAGAAATCCCGATTCCGGTTAACGGAATATATCTTAAACATTGCTACTAAAAGGAAAAGGTTTACCCTTGTAAATATTAGCCTAGTTTTAAATTCCTCTAAGTGCGTATGCACATCATCTTGTTGTAGTTAGGTTTCAATTTCCCTAAGTGCTTCGGCACAAGTTTTGTTGCTCTCAGGTTGAATTTCTATAGTTCAGCATGCTCTCAAAGAAGGAGTTGTGATACCAGGCTCGGGATCAGAGATCAAGTTGGTTTCAGGTTATTACTTATGACTCCATGCCCAATGGATTGCTAAAAGGCCACTGATCTTCTACCTAGCAGGCAGGTGATCCCGTTGAGTTGCCAAATTGTTGTAAATATCTCCCCCCGGGTAGATATAGACAAACAGAAGAATATGGAAATCAAAGAAACTCAGAGCCGATTTTTTATTGCATCACCAACAGCCCTAGGCGCAGGTAAGAGGTGCATGACAGAAGGTGTCGACACGAAAATGGATGCGCCCTTGCACAGGGTAAGAGGTGCATGACAAAAGGTGTCGACATGAAAATGGATGTGCCCTTGGTGTAGGTAAGAGGCACACGATAGAAGGTGTCGACACGAAAATGGATGTGCCCTTGGCGCAGGTAAGAGGCGCACGATAGAAGGTGTCGACACGAAAATGGATGCGCCCTTGGCGCAGGTAAGAGGCGCACGACAGAAGGTGTCGACATGAAAATGGATGCACCCTTGGTGCAGGTAAGAGGTGCATGATAGAAGGTGTCGACATGAAAATGGATGTGCCCTTGGTGTAGGTAAGAGGTGCACGACAGAAGGTGTCAACACGAAAATGGATGCACCCTTGGCGCAGGTAGGAGAGTGTCGACATGGCAGAAGTTGCGCCTTGGCACACGTAAAGGGCACATGACACAAAATGTTGACATGAAATAATTCATACCTTGGTGCACGTAAGGGTATGTCAACATGAATATGGATGCGCCTATGGCGCACCTTTAGGAGGCGCAACATTCTGAGCGCTGACAGGAAGCAGACCCTGACCCAGATATTCAGATGGCCATAACTTTTCACAGGGAGCTCAGATTCACGCAAGGTTGGAC
The DNA here is from genome assembly GCA_018340775.1 of Taxus wallichiana var. yunnanensis. Taxonomy (NCBI): domain Eukaryota; kingdom Viridiplantae; phylum Streptophyta; class Pinopsida; order Cupressales; family Taxaceae; genus Taxus; species Taxus wallichiana. The sequence continues at coordinate 145,323,841 of CM031236.1, forward strand.
TTTTTGGAAAGCTTACGAGGTCCTCTATCCAACTACGACTGGATATCTTTAATTGGGTGGGAAAAAGTTCTTAAAAATGCAAAATATAGTTCGCCACTTTTTAAGTTTGCTAGGGTTCTCACCTACCACCATAATGAGATAAATTAAATGCAACCTGGAGGTGGTTGGGGTAGATTTGGATTTCCTCTCTCTTCCCTCTCTCATTCTTCCTATAAATTGCAAGGAGGGGATTTTTTCTAAAGGTTGGACATTCTTTTTTTGCCCCTCCCTTCTTCTCTTTGGTAGGTGAATTTGTGGAAGTTCAAACCTCCCATTTAAAACTGTAATGCAAATTTGCCTCTTGGCATTCTGTAGCGTATTGTATCAATCTTTGGAGCAAATAATGCATGTCTGTGGATGATTCTCAACCCTCTCTGTGTTTATTTGCATCCTCTTGATCTTTCACTACAAACCTGGTTATCTGTGCATGATCTTGCATTGCATTTTAATGGTCTGTGTTTATTGGCAAGACAGGTGTTCTTCATTCCTCGGTGCATCACCTTTGTTAGTTTAGGTTTTATTTTTATGCATCTTCTTACCCTGTCTCCTTGGCAAGTTAGTTTAGGTTTTTTGAGTAAACCCTCTGCATTTTTACGTGTGCATCTGAATAGAGGAATAGGAACCGACCTTCATCCGGAGAGCTTTTCTCGATTTCGTAAGGTCCCACACTTGGGAAAAGCTCCATGTTATGAAATCACACTGAGAGTCTCAACCCATCGAGTTATAGACATTCAGGGGTGCTATGATTCACCTTCAACACTATCCTCCAGGGGCAATTATCCTTGACATGCCCCTCAACTTCATAATTTGTACACTATAAACCATTGCAAAGTCTCATGTGTTGAGTTTGTAGACAACTTCTCTAGCTGCTTAGCCATAGCAGTGATTTGAGCCTCTAAAAATGGGCTAACACTAGTATCAACACTCCCAACAACCTCGGTGCGTAGGGCGGCCTCAAGCACTTTGTGCGGGTCTGTGAAAGTTTTGTGAGATAAAGCTCTTCTGAAAGGTGTTATCAACCCCCAAAAACCATTGAGCATGCTATGAAGGGTGGATGTTATATGAAAATTTTGACAGTAGAGTTTTAAACCACACATCATACTCCCGCACACTCTCTACCATTCCTTGTTGAATCTCCTTCAAGGTGTTGATGCTCTTTTGTTCAAACTCAAGAATGTGGAATTCTGCTAGGAAGGCATTCTTTAAAGTAGTATAATCCACCACTATTTGATGAGGGTCATATTTCCTATACTAGCTATGCATGCGTGCGTCCCGCAACGTCGTTGCAAATTGACTCACCTTACGCTCGGGGCTAGTGATCCTTTCGCACACCATAGCAGCTCACACTTGTGAACATGCTCTATAACATCTTTAATGCCCATGTAATCTGGAAAATGTAATGACATCTCAACAAAAACTTGAGGGGGTTACTGGGTTCCTTGTCCTCCTAAGCTAGAGCCTTGGTTCCCTTCAGTATTTCCTCCGCCGCTAGATCCACCAGGCCCACCAACTCCTATTTCTCCCCATCCACTAGATCCATCGATCCACCAGATCCACCAAGTCCCACTCCTCCTGATCCACCGGATCCACCAGGTCCACCAGGTCCTGTAGTAGTCATGCCAAGGGTCCCCATAGTCCCACTGAACTACATGCCCATGGTCTGAGATGATGCCCCACTACCCATAGTGTACCCCATAACGCTCCCAGACGTGAGAATGAAGTTTGGTGCACTTGGTCTTGTCTAAAAATCCCTCTAAAAATAGGAATATTCATAGCCATAAAAGTTCCAAACGAGAAATTATACCTCTTGGGTACATCTCGGTCACTCCCACCGATACCAACTTGGCCAACAATATTCTTTCCTTAGTCTGGAAAGCCAAGCATAGGGTTTGGTCACTAGGTGGGTTCAGATACGCACCAATGTTTCTTCTCTCCTTGCATGACAATTTCTCATCAGAAGCCAAAGGGGTATCTCTTACATGTTTTCCAAGATGGGGTAGCCTGCAGATCGCTCAGGTTCCACATCCTCCGTGTGAACCTCAACTCCTTCCTGCAACATCTGCCTCCAAATATCATCACACCTACAACTTCACATTGTCTAGAAATCTCCCTTTCACACGCTTCACTATACCTGAGTCATCTTTCCTCCCTTTCTTTTTCTGCCGCAAGGTCTGCCATCTTCCCCCACCCTAGCTTCCTTGCCTAATGCTTAGGATGGTTTAGCTGCCATTGGGAATGCCTCTAAACCCAAGGTAACAAGCAGAATCTTCATTGCAAAGGGATAACATGTAGAAATGATCCTCTGGGCTCCCACAGAAACTTAAACTCAGTAATTTCTGGGCAAGAGTATGTAGAAATAGCGTACTCCAGAGTGTAGCTGGCCAACACACCTCTCCACCAATGATCCACAACATGGGTCCACGTCGATTTGCATCTTGCAACCTTTGGTATTCTTCTTAGGTCCACGTGCATGATCTATAATACCAATTCGATCTAGATGCATATGCTGAGAGCCATTCATACAATTCTACTGGGAAGCAACAGAAAAATGTTTCATATAACTCATGGTAGAGGTTCTCTTCTACCCATCTATGTGCATCAAACTCAAACCCAGTGCTGAATCTCTGAGAAAATTCATCCTCCATGCTCTTGAACCATGATTCAACACTCTCCAAAGTTAAACGCTCTGTCATTACTCATTATACAGATCAAGATGCATGCCATTTCCCACTATAACTTTGAAAAGAGGTCCTGACAATGGAACTATAAAGTAGTCATTTTTGTACCCACTGAAGAACAAGGGAATCCCATGCACACAGGCCTATCACCTAGTGGGAACTGGGAACTCACCCAAGGCATGGGTGGGTGCCAAGTCTCTCTTTTATGCGAGTTAACTGGGAAATCATCATCTAGATAAGGAACTTAATGAATAATGGTGGCAATGAGACATATATTCATCATAGGACTCAGAGCGGTCTCTAGACAAATGTGTTCATCCCAAATAGAAAGGACTTGTAATTATCAGATAACTACATCAAAAAGGAAAATACATAAGATCTACATCCATTACACAACATCCATGATCAGAAATGAAACAACATAGATATGGATCGAATCAACTATACTCATGCTCATTTATGTCTACAACCTCATTACATTCATTCTCATTACAATCAATGGGTCCATTTGGACTAACATAGCTTGATCAGACCCAAGTCATACATCACAATAGGGATCATGTCCTTCATCCACACAAAGAAAAACTAATAACCCAACCCATGTCCTAGTTCTAGCTTCTTCTAGCCTCTTCTCTCAGCCGTATCTACCACATGCACACCCTCTCTTTTGCTAGTGCTCGTATATATAGGCATTCTTAAGTGCCAATGCTTCCTTCGCAGCCTCGATCGTTGCCAAGCATCCGTATGGGCCTTCTATGGGGACATGTTCCTTTAGGTATGGGCTCTGCACATTCTGCCATGATGGTTTCCTAGGTGTGCCTACTCTTTAGCATGGGCTCTGCATGTTCTGACATGATGGTCTCCCATGTGCGCCTCCATCACTAATCATATTACTTTTATGGGCCCCATGCAACCAATCGACACCTTATTTGCTCTCGCATCCGTGGTTGGGTCCCGCTTTCCCGTGTCCCGCTCGAGATGCCAAATACGGCTAAGTACCGAAACTCGGTACTATCCGCACACCTTATCCTGCGCACCCTTCTTCTACTAGGCCCTACGGGCTTTCTTCTTGTGTGCCCATCCTTCAATCCATGTCTTGCACGCCTACGTGACTTGGTGTACTTAGTCGATATTTTAGGGGCCCAACAATTTAGGATTAATCATATCTATCGAGTAATTGAAGTTGACTCAATGAAGGTTAGAGTAATCATTGAAATGCCTCCACCATCCAATCTTAAGAAACTACGTAGCCTCCAAGGTAAATTATAGTCCATTCAACATTTCATATCATAACTCTCTAACCATTGTCACTCATTTCACCATCTCCTTCACAAGGACATAAAATTTCGTTGGGATTCGATTGTCATAAATACTTTGACAAAATCAAACAATGTTTATCATCACCACTTGTGCTTATTCCACCTCGTGAAGCGGAACCATTTTAGCTATACATATCCACTTCACAACAAAATCTAGGCACTATTCTCACCATCATGATAATCAAGGTCATGAATAGGCCATATATTACATTAGCCGCACACTTCACGAATATGAGACATGCTACAATGAAGCCAAAAAACTATGTTGTGCGTTGTATTTTTCCACCTCCAAACTTCAACATTATCTTCTCAATCACAAGAAATATGTCATCACCGCTTTAACCCACTTAAAGCCATGCATGCTAAACCTTATCATAATGATCACATAACTCGATGGATTATGCTCATGACTAAATTTGACCTCAAATCATATCTCATAAATCTATTAAAGGACAAGCCATTGCAGATCATCTCGTTGATGCACCCTTTTAGATAATCAACCACCTCATGAATATTTCCCTGAAAAATCCATCAACAACATCGATGAATCTGATTTCATCCCCATTAAAATGACTCTCTTCTTTGATGGTACTAAATGCCAAGAAGGGGAGGAGTTGGAGTCATTATCATACCACCTGGAACATTCCACTTCCATTATCATTCAAACTCAACTTCAAATGTACTAACAACATGGAAGAATATGAAGCCTTAATCCTAGGTCTAAATACCACCATTCTCCTAGGTGCCCACATCCTGAAATCTATGAAGATTCACAACTCGTCATCACTCAAGTTAAAGAAGAATATAAATGTAAAAATGAAATCCTTTAAAAATATAAAGTTGTCATCAAATTTCTCCTCAACGCATTCGATCATTATACTATTCAAGCCATTCCATAATACTCTAATAGGTTTTCAGATACTATGGCATCCCTCGGATCCCTTGTCCCTTTTGAAACAGAAAAATCAAAGGATAAAACCAAGATGTCTATAGTTGTTCAATGCTTGGATCATCCTTCACATCAAAATGAGCCTTCCTTCCATCAATATCATTGAAAACAATCCACCCAATCTATGGTACACACAAATATATGATTACCTCTCTGAATGTAAATTACCATCGATCTATCATAGTCTACCAAATGATCATTCCTTTAATGTGTCACTCACTTTGTTATCATAGGGGGCATCCTTTACAAATGCAGTTTTGATGGTGTATTACTACGGTGTCTTAAATTACATGAATCAACCAAGAGAAATCAAAAGGTCCATGATGACATATGTGGTGGTCACTTCAGTGGAAATGCCATCGCTAAACTTGTCATATGGCTGGGGTATTACTGGCCTACCATTACCAAAGATTGTTGTGCATACGTAATGAAATGCGTCAAATGCCAACTCTCATCAGATCTCATCCACGTCCCTAGTCAAGAATTACAACCCGCTCAGGACATATGGCCTTTATCTCACTGGGGGTTAGACCTCATTGTCGCAATTAATCCCAAATCATCTTAGCAACATCATTCCATAATCATGACAACTGAATATTTTACTAAATGGGTTAAATATATCCCTTTAACCTCGAAAAAATATGGACCTATCATCAAATTCATATATCAAAACATCATATTCCGTTTTGGTATCCCTCACAAGCTTGTCACAGATAATGGAAAATCCTTAAAAAAAGTAAGTAAAAATCTATGAGACATTCAATATCAAACTTAGTTTTTCATCACCATTTTATCCCCAAGAAAATGGACAGGATGAGGCCTCTAATAAAGTAATCAACAAAATCCTCATGAAAATGGTATATGAGGTGGGAATGAATTGACATCTCAAATCCCATTCTCTCTAGGCTTATCAAACAAGCATCCACACACCTACAGGGTGCACTACACCCTACTCACTTATCTATGGCTCTAAAGCCATCATACCACTTGAAATTCAAATTCCATCACTTCGTGTATCCCTCGAAATATTTCATATCGCTAAGAATATCACCAGAACAACTAGAATTTTTAGATGAAAAACATCTAACATCCCTCGAACATCATCAAGTTTATCAACAACGTATTAGCAGAGCATACAACAAACATGTCAAAGAATGTGACTTTAAAATTGGTGATCTTGTACTCAAAGAGAATCAAAATGTCACTACATTAGAATGGAGTAAACGTGGAAATTTTCCCCTAATTAGATTGGTCCATATGTTATCACTCATAAGTATGGTTCAGAGCATATTGTCTCACTTCTCTTGATGGGGAACCTAAGGCAGATCCCTTGAATGCTTCACACTTGCGGCCTTTCTACTATTAAATAATTGATTATCATGATAATAGTTCCATTCAAACCCTATCACATCATCACATTATTACAATAATTTCCTTCCTTTGAAATTCCTTAAAATCATTTCACCTATTCATCCAGACCATGACATAGGGCATGTGTGTGTAGGTCACATACACGCTTATCCCCTCCTCAAAATAGTTTATTAGGGTTTTTCACCCTTATCTCAACAATATATGTAAAAATTCATTTGGATGCACCTCTTATCAAAATCTCAAATTATAATAGACTGATCCCCCTGAAGGAAAACTATTCACAAAGTTTAAATTATTATCAAAAATATCAAAAAGTAGATTTTTCCCTCAAAGGATAGCTACTCATCAAAATTATGGACTGATCCCTCGAAGGATGACCATCCAATCAAAGATCAAAATGTAGACCATACCCTCAAGGATGGCTACTCAATAAAAATTTCCCATATTGATCAGCCTTCAAAGATCGAGAGCATCCAAGAAAGCTTCCCACATCAATCAAATTTCCCATCATGGAAGAATTCCCTCATAGATCAATTTGCTTCAAAATAATATGTAAAAGCTGGGGCATCAACTTCTTATAAATCTGTTGAAAAGGAGAACCCTTTCTCCCACATTTTCCTACATACAAAATCCCTTTTGTCATCCTGGTAAAGTATAGTTTCCCAAACCCACATTCCTATCGTAATTTGCATAACTACCCATTGATGATCTTATTTAACATTTATAAAGGCCACAAGTGCAAAAATTGTTTTTTGAAACCCATCACATATAATTTATAGTGGGGAAATCTTTCCATTTTTACTCCATTTAGTTACATTTTTAATCACATTTTTAGGTCATTTAAATCAATCAAACATTTAACCACATCCAAAACATATTTAATCAAATGTTCTAAACATATCACATTCATTAAAATCCATCTAGAGTATCAACACATTTCAAATAAAAACACACAACATACACTATAAACAAATCACAAGTGCAAGCCATGACCATCGTCAACATCATATATATATATATATATATATATATATATATATATATATATATCCAATTTTGTATACATCATAATCAATTCTGAATAATCAATATATCATCATGCAAAAAATGGGCTTCTATGAGCCTATAACATCATGTACAATCAAGTAGTAAAATCAACGTCTCCTAGCATCGTGCTACCACCACCCTCTCCTCCAAGAGCGGGTGTGATTCTAGCCACACTGCATCTCCACCACCTCTATGAACACCCATGAAAAATGCCTCACATCTGGCTCCTGCCTTGCCATCCCCCCTCTCTCTCGCCTTTGAGGTGTGGTCATCCCATCTCTCTGCCTCTATCACTAGGTGGCCATCCCACACTTTTGGGAACCACATGATCAACATAGACCTCACTACTCTTGATGATCAAGCCCATAGTAGTAAGCCTCTTGCTAATAAAAATTTAAGGTAGTCAGTAGCTCTTGATGATCATATCGGAGGAGGTGATGTTGATGCTCCCCTCTACCAAGCCATTTTCGACAACTCTATGCTAGATATGGAAGGCCCTGTGATCCCTAAGGCCTTCCTCAGTGTATCTTTGTGTCCCTTGTACTTGTCTCTATTATAAAAGAATAGTAAAAGCTATTTTTCAAGGCTATCCCACTCAACAATCAAACCATCCCTCTCTGTGATGAGGGTATCCCAAAATCCCATAAGGTCATCACACTCTCTCCAAGCCATGTCCCTATCTCCCTCCACTACGGACTTCTTAGGCATCACTACTATAATAGCCATAACTATATCATCATCACCCTCACCCCTCTCATCCTCTTTTTCCTATACTCCTCCTCCGCCCAAACACATACTCATTTGACCATTTGAGATGCTCTCTCTACTACCCTAGTATGATCAAAGTTCCTCAGTGATCAGGCCCATCATGTAGAAAAATATGGAGTCACCCCCACATCATCATCAATCGAACAATCTGCCCTCGTCATCGTGAACCATAGCCCCCTGTTGATTATCAATAACTACAGGCCTCACTACAATAACCCTTAGATTCTCGGTGTCCCCATCCTCCCATCCTATCTTGCATTGGATCCATGTAATATATCCTGAGTTTGTCCAAATTCCTCCTAATACGAATGAAACACATGATCTCATCTTCTCCAACCTTACGACCCTATATCCAAATGTCCTTTTGTAAGCCCAACAAGTCCTGAGGAAACTCAGGCCAATCATGAAAATATAGGTATGGCCTCACACTACATCACCCACCTGAAGTCCTTACACCAAGTCTTTGTAATAACCAGCCCATTGGCCTTCCTTGCTTGACAAAAATTCTAGCACCATCTCATGAAGCCACGATATCTCATATCAATATCACAAAGTAAGCCCAATGGAAGAGCAATCACAATGTTCTCGTGTGCCCAAAACTGTAGCAAGAATCTAACATCAATACCATAGTGCTTGTGGGCCATCCAAGTCTATATCTCTTTGAATGTTTGTGCCAATAGAGTAGGTCCCCACTTGAACACTTTACGGTGCTCCATCATCTCAGCAATGACACCGGTCATCATCCAAGGAAATGACCACCTCCTGAATCTAGTAAATTAAAACATGAAATACCTATCATCATCATGGTCATCCATGGAAAACCAGCTCTCGCAGGCTCATATAATGCCTAGTAATCAAATGCCCTTGATGAATACCTCACATCCCAAGCATGCTCTCCATATAACCTCTACATAGTATCTTCTCTCTCATCCTCTCGTAATACAATAAATCACCTATCCACAAACCGGTAATCTCATAATATGATGAACATCCTCAATGGTAATGGTCATCTCCCCTGTAGGAATCCAAAAAGTTGGTGGAAGGATTCCACCTCTCTAATAATGCCAATATCAAAACTATGACATCTATGAACTGTTTATAAAATATCATACCACTAAAACCCACTGCCTCAAGATGATCCCAATCCTCATCTGATAAATCTACCCTAACCTCCTCTAACATCAATGGTATACAATCATAGATAGTCAATTGTGCATCCACTTGCAAAATGCAAGCACACAAGACAAACATTAGTATTATCACATAAATATCATTCATTCCAAGTATTAAGACGTCAATTTTATTGTCCAAATGAAAAACGACATTATAATATAAACATCAATATTGACATTCAAATATACATCTAGCACCACCGAAAACCATAAACATTTCAAAAATATTTAAAAAATTCATCAAAATCCATGCCCTTCTATTTAAAAAAAAAACCATTTTTGTGGGAATCAGTGAATCACCTCGAATCAGCGGATTGAATGAATCATCGATTCCTGCTAATCAAAATTAGGGCATCTACGCGCCCCCCAATATGACACTAAATACCCTAAACTACACAAAAATCCACAAAAACTAGACAAAAATGAGATTAGAAGCCTACCTCGGCCATCGGGGCTTGTGTTTCCTACTCGAGGACGCCATCTCATCGTTGTTTCACTCAAAAACACATTTTTCACCTCCATAGTCACTTTGTGAAAATGATTTTACCATGGTTGCAATGTGGTAAAACAACACTACTTTTGGGCTATTTGTAGCCCCTCATTTTTACATGATGTAATCACTTACACTAATGATTTACTCCCTTTTTGGCATACATGCCCATATTTCCCTAAAATATGACATTTTCACTATTTGCACAAGTGTGTCATGTTTTCAATGGACCTTAGCCCTTGAATTTTGAATCAAACAAACATAGTCAATATTGGGATTCACCATTCATCTATGGGATATGAGCCCTTTGGCCCCATCACTTGGTTTTCCCATTCATCAATTTACTCGACAAGGATCATATGTCTATAGGTGTTGAACCCTTTGGTCACCCTATCAATTGATTCCCTGGTAACTTGTTCTGTACCCCTTTGATTGGGGCAGCCTTTGAAACAAAGCACACTGGTGTTCACTATATTGTGTTGCAGTAGGAACACCCATACAAACAAACTTTTTATCATTTTTGTCTAACGATTTTCCAAAAATTGTCAAACAAAAAGGGGAAAATGTAGACACTAAAAATCTACACTCTCTCACCTTCATTATCTAAACTCATTCATGATTGTCAAAACACACTACTCACGACACTCCATGACACTAGGTCACCCACTTTGCCCTTTTATTAATTAAAAATTCAGTTCATCACATCCCTAGGTCTAATTAATTAATTAATTAGATAAATTAATTACACCATTAAACCTCACCATGTAAAGTCATCCACACTCACTAGTTGTAACCCTTCCATAAATATAACCTAACCACCTCTAACTTATCCCTATAACTACTTCCCACCCCTAACTAGTTAGAAATAAGTTAAATTAGAAACCTTCTAGAAAAACCTCTACATTTATCTAACTAACTTGGTCCTCATCCGAGATCATCCCTCTTAATATCTCAACCTATCTCAAAATCCCTTCAAATCAAGTTCAAAATGGAAAGAAAATCACTCTTTTTATCCCCTAACTCAAATTAGCCAAAATCACCGGCAATCTATATAAATAGATTTCTAAACCTCTTTGGGGGAGGATTTTTGGGATTTTGTAGGGGAACTTACGTCCATTCACAAAAATTCTAAGCCTAAGGTTTCCAAAAAGCACCATCATTGCCACACTATGTCAAGACGATCATCATATCATCCAAGGTCATCATCAAGACAACCATCTTCACCCATATGTCACTCAATCTATGATATCTCATCAATCATCCATCAAGGTGAGCTTTGTTTTTGTTACTTCCTGCTTCCATTTTCAGGTATCTTGCTCATCTTTCAATTACTAATCTCATTTAAGTTTTTAAATTCATCACAGTTGTGAAACAATCAGATTATTCTCTCTATTTTATTAGCCTATTAGAATTCATAGTAATCACTAACGATTTCTAAAAATGACCTATGATTCCTAACAATATTTTTCTTTCATAGATCTGTTCAAATATGTTTAACAATCTTTGTCCATTTATTTTTATTTCTAACATGTTGTCAAGTATGGATTTTGTAGATGGCCATATCAGGTATCAACCATCCCATTACCAACATTGATTCACTACCAATTGTTTGTCACGCCTTACATTGGGAGAAGTATGATCTGTTACATGATTTAGAGCCATGTGTTATCCACATTGTGCCCCTCAATCATTTGGAAGTAATCTTCGCATCAACCCAACGTATTCGTGAAGCAATCAAGAGTTTTGGGAAGCATATTATGAGATCCAGAGGATCGAAGCTGACCTTGTATCATTCAAGTACAACTATGAGGCATTCATAGACATACTAGAGGACAACCGTACCACATCTAAATCCAACATCGAAAACAACATCAATCTTCCGGAAACTGATTTTGATATTTCACGCCCCTACGACACAAAAGAGGATATCTCTTATTTCTTCATGGAAGATTACATCTCTGAACTTGATTCTTACTTCACAGAAGATGAGGGATTTTCCTATTCTATAGGCTCAAACTTCTCAAAAAATCTAGATTCTAACCTAGATTCTGATTTCATTCTAGTCTTGTTGTTCTCATTTCATTACTATCAACTAATGTATGTAATCACCTAAATAAGTGATAACAATTAATCACATTTTCCATTTATCATATTGTACTTAAAATTATCATCAATAAAGCTTAAATGTCTTAAAATCAGGTTGATATCCACTCAAGGAAGTCTTTGGGCTTATGGGGACTAGCCTTTTCTAGACAACCTACCCACCCTATTTTACTAACTCTATTTGGTGTAAGTGTCTTTGATTTGTAGGATTACTTGTAGGGAAAGGAATTCTAGTACATTCTTCATGGAGCACAAAAACATCATACATCCACGACATCTTGTGGGTATCCTAAAACCCCGTCATATGGAGGTTGAAATTTTTTTACCCCCAGTAATATCGTACTAGACCTGTGAGTTAAAAAAATTATCCTCAACATCCACGTCTAGCCATATACCCACAAATCCATAATTTATCTTGAGCATTTATGACACTGTTCACTTCATGTCCAATAGTTTTCCCAATCTAGATCATTTCTAGATCAATCATAATTCAACTAAATCATTCTTTCTATACCTCTTGCTTAGGGTTTCATACTAACTTACTTATTTTCTTATGTCATATTGTACTTAATAGTTGTATATCATAGTTTACATTAATTACCATGCAATAGGGTCTAATAAAAATCTATTTTTTGTTAAATAATTTGTTGAACCCGAAATTTACACTATTTCACATACTCACCATCATAAAACGAAATTTCCATATGTTCTCCATGCTACAACTTACTTTGGAAAACCGAATCTTCCTAACACCAATTATGATACTTTTGACACATTGCCACATCCGTCACCATGGCATGGTCTCTCTTCCATCCTCAAATACATCTCCATAACTCACACACTTGGGGGCATCAAACTCTCCCCTCATAGTGACATGTTCTAATCAGCAGCTTTTCTATCCATATTATTCACATATGCATCTATACATTGATCTTTCTTTGTAATTCACATCAATATTTCTATCATTAATTTCACATATCTAAACTATGGGCACACCTTGTTATATCTCTCTACAATCCATTACTACTCCATACATGCTTTGATACTCATTCTTACGTATGGATTGTTCTATTCATGGTACATATACTACTTTTTATATACAATATACATTCGTGTATGCACTATACATACTCGGTTACTCTTGCTCACAATGATCACATATTTTTGTCACCAACTCTTGATCAACTATCTCTAGTGTCTAATACTATACTTCATGCTCCACACTTCATAACTAATCCTTCTTAGCACTCCTACACCTTTGGTACACACATTGTATCATCACTATCATATGACGCACTCTAGTTCCATGGTACACATTCGACTAAAGGGGATATAATTCTAAAATGAACCTCACATCCACTACACATCTCACACTATGTGATTCATGATACATCTCTCTAGCATCTATTTTAACACCACACATTACCCGATGACACACTCTTGTTCTATGGTTCATTATTGACTATTAATGATCCCTATAAATGAACCTCATCTCATACACATTCGCTGGGGGGCATGTTGATCCTATCATATTCACACGTTGCATACCATTCCATCACACTCATACATTTAATTTGCTTATGTTGGTTGCATCTAATATTGCTAGCTTATTTTATTTACATGTTACACTTTGTTTTCTATACTGCATATTCTTAGTATGTCATCATCTTCTATATATACATAGGCGTGTTCAATTGATCTTTTACGGTGAATGCAAATCTCTTATAGGTTATTACACACTAAAATGATGATTGGAAGTGTTCCTTTTACTAGTCCCACCGAGGCTCGTAGGGGCATATACTTTCTCTAATATCACATATTACACAAAAGTTCTATTGTTGCATTTTCATTACTCCTCATTATGGTTACTTTACCTTTTGTTGATTTATACACGCCTTGATATAATAATTATATTTCTAAAATGATGATAGGTGATTCATGTGTAACACTTACCTTGCAGAACTATATGGAACAATGGTACATGCTTGATACACTTTTCTTGAAATTGGTTACTACTTTTGTATGCTATTGTTTGCAAAATTTTCCCTATGTCTTGTATGCTTATTGTATGCTTTTGGCCGCTTCGAGCCTGATTTTATTGTGACATTATGAGCAATGTCCCATGTTTGAAACCCACTTTTTGTGGTCTATCTTGTCTCGCACACTTGCTTGTTACATTATCTTATATTACATGCTCATTACATTTTTACTATCACATTTTACTAGCCACTTTCTTTACATGTGCCTTTATGTATACTATGTGAATCCCTCCCCCTTTGAGGGATACCATCAAACACATTATCAATTCCTTTCTTTTGGGTTACACACTCCTGAATAGTCACATGCACCAAACGAGGGGGGAATACATTGGGTGAAAAAATCACCCCTATAAAGAACTCAAAGCTATAGTAAAACACATATCTACACAATATAACAACAAAATAGAAAAATAGTCATAGAAGGGCCCAGAATATAAGTTGGGTAGGCACCAATGCCCAAAATTAGACAATAACACATGAGTGCATGTGTCCTCCCCTAGGCACTAATGTCTTGGGGAACATAAAGTTAGATTTTTAGATCACCACGGTTCACAAAAGTCTTCGAGTAATTCTACGATTCTGAGAAAAGTCCTTCAATACATAATACATTGGCAACACTAGACCTCTAAACCTCTCTCCCAATAATGTAGTGGTGTTTATCGAACGAGTCATGGAAGGAGAGTAACACTAGACCTCTCTCCGAATAAGTGCACTTGGCATGAGATATCCCAAAAAACTCACACTTCACATGAGATTACACAAAAAATTCATTCTACACAACATTTCAGAAAATTTTCTATCCTTTTACACTCTCTTACATCAGGCCTATCCTTACAAGAAACAAAAACACAAGCACAACAACAGTACAACACAACACATACATTTCACCCCTAGGGTCACTTTCATTTCCTAGTTTCCATGCTTCACTTTGAATCATTCCATGCTTCACTTGTTTACTTGGCACACATTTTGCCGCATTCTCTACATGGTTATCAAGTACACATATCTTAATCTTTTATCTAATTTACCTTATCAATTATTCACTCAAAAATATAAAGTGGGGAAATCAGTAGATACAAAATCACACACTTAGGTACATTTCTAGGTCCTAAAATCATACTAGTATTTACATGATTCATAAGAAAGAAAACTAGTAATTGAGGATTGTCTTTAGTCTTACACACCCTTTAGCCCAGCTTAAAACTTTACTTATTTATATTTTATGGCTCCAAACATGAGCGACCAACTAGGAAAAAAATTCTCAGTGCTCATGTCCCCTCTAGCACCCTTGACCCTATCTCACCTCACTCACTCCTTTTGGATCTCTTTTATCTTTTGGGCATCATTTTCACTTATGGGCCAATATTCTTGCTGTCACAATTATGAAATTAAAACAAGGGAATCATATAAACACATAGTTATATTTTTTCAAAATAAAGGACCGAGCACTAAACATTATTATCACAACCTAAGCTTGCATTCAAAAGGTGCCTAAAGCACTTCAAAACAACCATATAACAACCATTCAAGGGACAAGGGCTGCATTAACTCTGCATACACAACATAGGAAGGGGAAGTTCATTTTTTCATACGTACATTCTATTACATTGCTACATTTAGTTACATCCTGCTATCAATTACAACATGCACAAGGGCATCCTAGGGCACAATTTCTACACACGCTCACCATAACTACACATAGTCTAAGATGTAATACAACAAAGTGGTTGTAAGTTCATTCTCGGGGTAACCGCTGGGTTAGTCTAACTCCCCGTTATGCATCTTTATTTTTGGTATTTGATGTGGTTTATGGGATTTTGTAGGTTATAGGTACACTTGGAGATCAAAAAGTGACACACAGGTGATCAACATGGAATGTTTGTGACATACTTGCGATACAATAGAAATCAGATCTGGAGCTTCTACATAGTCACAGGTTCCTAATAGAGGTTTTTAGCACCTAGAAACTCCTGTGCTACCATGGGATCCCACTTATGACCTTATTATTATAGCCCAAAATTTATCCAAAGAATTTATGACACTATTCACTTCCTATCCATCGGTTTTCGTAGTTCAAAGAATTTCCAAATCAAGTATAAATAAGCTAAGTCATTAATTTTATACCTATTTCTTAGGGTTTCATACTAACTTGCTTATTTTCTTGTGTCATATTGTACTTAGTAGCTGTATATCATAGTTTACATCAGTTACTCTACTATAGGGTTTAATAAAAATCTATTTTTTCTTAAATCAATGATGGTACAATGTGTGTACTAGAGATGTGAGAATGTTGAAAAGATTAGACATGAAGTGTGAAACATGAAGTGTAGTAGAAGATAATAGAGAAATTGATAGTGATAGAGGGGGAAGAAAATGTGATGCCCCAAGTGTGTGAAGGATAGGATACTTTTTGACAATAGTGAAGAGGGAGGGTCCTCCATTTGATATCTGCATAGACAAAGACTTGTTATCATGATTTAGGACTGGTGGTGTAGCGGAGTAACTATGTGCACGTGAAGGGAACCAATGTGGTAAGAGAGGTGGATAACACTTATAGGAATGGCCTCTTTGAGTAGGGGACTTAGGATGACGATGTGGACTAATGGATCGATGAGGATGACAAGGTCATGATGTATGATGTGTACGAGTGGGAGAACTAGGTGCGAACTATATTTAGACTTAGGAGGTATAAGAGGCCATACATGAATAAGAGAGGGAGGTGTAGGGATGAATATAGACTTGAACCATGTAGGAGGAGTAAATTCTTTGACCGGTGAAAAAATAGCTTCAAGAGTGGGATGAGGCAATGGTATGCATGGCGGGATACCTTTGATGGTGAAAACTTGCTTATTATGGATAAAAGTAAGACACAAATAACACATGGAAGGGATATCCTAGGTGTTACAGAGCCAAGAAATGCCTAAGACAATGTCACAACCAATTATTTCAAATGTAACAAGGAGTTGTGTAAATATGGTAAGGGGCACAACAGTGATGTGAAGGATGACACAATAGTAAGAATTAGGGACTAGAGAAGTGATTAATGAGGTTCGGCATTAATAGCTTGTAGAAGTGCAATGTAGCATGCATTAGTAAGGGCCAAGGGATAGAACAAAGTATTATTGATTGTATAGGTACCGATAGAAGCATTAATGTGTAATAAATCAGAGGAAAATGTAGCATGGTGATCATGATCTAAGAAGGTGATAACAGGTGGTGGTATGTCGAAATAGTGACAAGGAAATCAAGCAGACCCAATGAAGGAGGAGGTAAAACATGATATGTATGGTTAGCAGATGAATTAATAACTAGCTTATCATGATTGGGTAAGGGTTCATTAAATATTTTATGCTTTTGATTATCATTGAATGGTTTAGAAAAATATGGTGCTAGGAGATCAATTGCATTATTATCGATAAGATCTTGAATGATATGCCTAAGCTTAAAACAATGATTAGTAGAGTGGACATTGCATCGGTGGTAATCACAGTATACATTTTCGTTGTATTTATGGCCATGTG
This sequence comes from Taxus wallichiana var. yunnanensis, assembly GCA_018340775.1. Lineage (NCBI taxonomy): Eukaryota > Viridiplantae > Streptophyta > Pinopsida > Cupressales > Taxaceae > Taxus > Taxus wallichiana. The sequence continues at coordinate 145,341,337 of CM031236.1, forward strand.
GGTGAGAAGGATCAAAGTTGAGTGGTAGAGGGAGAGTAATGATATTTCTTTTAGTGAGTTGTGGTAATAGGAAGCAAGGTGCACAAGGAAACTTAGTAAAGGTTTGTTTAGGGGTTACAATTGAAGTTTGGTAGGTGGAGAAATAATGTTGATAGTGGGTTGAGTGTCGGTAGGCTTAGGAGATGGCTTGAATGTTGATTTGGATTGGAACTTTCTAGAAGAGGAAGCAAATGAATTGTCATAATACTTGAGTTTTCCCATGGATAACAATTTGGTTTCACGTAATTTGAGTGTATGGCACAACTGATCGAAAGAAGGAGAGGTATTGAAGATAACACTCTCTTGGAGAGGAGGTAAAATACTTTGAATGAATAAATCTTGCAATTCAAAATCAACAAGGACATTAGTCATTTTAGCAAGGTTGTTCTTATATCATAGTACATAGTCCGTAAGGTGCTCATTGGATCCTTGTTTGATCTTAGCTAATTGAGCATAGGATATTTTGGTGCTGATATTTATAGAAAATGAGTGATAAATGCATCGGATAGAGCTATAAAATAAGTTACCGAATGGACATGTAGATCATAAAACTAATGCATAACATATTTTGTTAAATTGTGAGGAAATAATTTGGCCAACAATGTATGGTCATCAACATAGTCTAGACATGCAACATGGAAGGATCAAAGGTGATCCTGAGGGTTTCCATGGCCATTGAAGGTGGGAAGCTTAGGTGCAACAAAGTTAGGAGGTAATGGGTAAGAGCAAATGACATGTGAAAAAGGGTTGTGAAGCAGGAGTGAGGAGTCTAGAGATGGAGAGGAATGTGAAGTAGCTTATTGTAATTGGTGGATTTGGGTTTACAAGTCATTGTATAAGGAGACTAGGTCATGAGTTATCGAAGAGGAACTAGGTTGTGTATGGGAAGTATTGGGAGGGAAAAGGGGAGTTGTGGTGGTATTTATATAAATGGGAATGTGGAAGGTGGGGTGGATGTCATGGAAACCAAGGAGGAACCCAAGAGAGGGAGAGTGACAACATCTCTAGATATCTTAGAAACAAGTAAATTATTAAGGACATCTTGAATATGCATGGGGTGGTCACGTAAAGTAGAATGGAAGTTAATGAGATTGTCAAGTTTCTCTTTATCAACATTGGTGTCCTCATTATAGGAGTGTTTACTGTTAAAATCTTTAATGTTGTCAAGAGGGACATTAGTGGAGTTGATCAAGGACCAAAATGACTAGTACAGGTGATGCGCATAAAAAGAATGCCTTGAGGCAAGGTAGGGTTTGAGTGGGGGTTCACCAAATGATTTAATATAAATGCAATCAAATCTAATTTCATAGTAACTTTAGTGTACTTAATGATATATAAGTGATAATATATAATAAGACATAAGAAATAAGAGAGCAATGATATAAAACCCTAAGTAAGAGAGAGAGAGGGTGAATTAATTGATTTTGAACAACATGGAGATTATCTAGGTAGGAGAATTGTTGAAACAGATTTTAAGAAGTGTCATAAAGGCTCTTTATCTAAATTCACCCCCAGGGTTAATTTGATAACATGCATCAGAATTCTCAAGTCTCAGGCAAATGGATTGATTCGGGGAAAAAATCATGTTTCTAAGGTTCCCTCAGATATTTTTCTAACTCCCCTGGCCGAAGAAGGAAGGAGCAAGCTCTGAGAAAATGTGAAAAGTTGCAGAGAACAAGCTTGGGCCAGGAAAAATCATGAAAAATGACTAAGTCCTAGTCCTTGCGACAGTAGGGACGTGTGGGACAGAAAGGCGCGGATCGGCCGAAAAGCCTCAAGGCGGCCTGCTAAGCATTTGGGACAATCGGGCCGAGTACGTGGCGGACGTGGAAAGCCGGTTCGGCCGAAGGAGAAAAAATGACTAATCGCTGAAAGCGGGGCAGGCCGGGACAAGAGTACGCGAAGGACGCGAACCGCCAGATTCAAAAAATGAGAACAAATAGTCCGGAAGTAAATGGGACATCTGGGCCGTGAGGACGCGAACCGGCCGGTTCGGCCGAAACGGAGAACCTTCGCACTAGGCAAAAGGGACATCTGGGCCAAAAGTACGTGAACCGGCCGAATCGGGTGAACCGGAGGAATTTGTCCCAAGCAGTTCGGGACATGTGGGACAAATGGACGCGAAGGAGCCAAAGGAGCCGAAAGCCAATCAAAAGACGCCATGTGTCATCGGCAAAAAAGGGACAAGGAAGCCCATTTCGGGCGGATCGGAGGTTTTTGTCCCAGACAGCACTGGGACATCTGGGACAAATGGACGTGGTGGACGCGAAAGAGCCGAAAGGGCCGAGAACCAACCAGATCACGACACGTGTCGCAAGGGAGGCAGTCCAAAAGTCAAAGGGCGAGGTTTCGAGCACTGACCCGAACCAATGAAATAGCGCCACGTGTCCAAATTTAAGGGGCCCACAAGGAAATTTCAAAAGGAAAGCCCGCAAAAGGTAGAGGAGAGAGAATTTCTCGTCCAATCAGCACGTGCCACGTGTCATCCAGGTGGCAGAGCGCGGGAAAGATTTCAAAACACGTTTTCGCCTGTTTTGTGCCCTAAATCTTCAGATCGCCATAACTTTCGATCCAGAACTCGGATTTGCACGTTCTTTATATCAACGGAAAGCTGGTAAAATTCTCTACACGATTCCAGGGTCAATCTTGCGTTTTGGTGCAGTCTGGAGGGAGAAAATCGAGAAACAGATCTGACATGTGTTCATGGCCAGAGGTGACATTCCAGCGACCAGATTTAATGCAGAATGGGTCGCCTTCTACTGTATTTCGGTCAAAATGACAGGGTATGGGTTTGTAAGGTCCCCATGCCATTTTAATGCACCTGCATTCAAGGAGGGATGGGCTCTCATGTTTTTGTACGTTTCTTGTCCCCTGGGCTCGACCCTTGCACTGTAAAAGCCAGTTTTGGCTCATTTTTGACATAGCAACTTCTTCTCTCACTCAAAGAAGTGATCAAGCAAGGATCGAGACCTCTCCAAAGATCTCCGTAATAGCTTTTTTTTTTTACCTCTCGAGGGTGTAATGCGTGTTTTGACATAGAAAATGATAATGCAAGCTCAGAATGGTTTTCACTCCTCTGTTTGTATTATTTGCTTCATTTCATATACTAAATTACACTTATCGATCTGTGTATTTTTTATGTTGTGAACTTTGGTCTATGTTTATTTGCATGAAAATATGTTTCACCACTCCTTTTGGTGCATCACCATCTTTAGTTAGTTTTAATTTTTGCACTTCTACCCCCTGTCCCTTGCAGAGTTAGAGTAGGTTAGGATCTAAACCTCTGTAGTTTTGCAAAATATAGATCTAAATTAGAGGAGTTTGAGGAACCAGCCTCTAATCTGGAGATTCCTCTCTCAGTTTCACAAGTCCCCACACTTGGAGAGAGGTTTCCATGTTGTGCAATCACACTCGATGCCTGAGTGATCAACCTAGAAGCCTGATCTACATCCAAGGGTGCTGTGATTCAGCATTAACAGTTTTGGCACACTCGGTGGGACCTTAGAGGTCTTCACTTTCATTACAACAAGATCGATGTGCACTTGTTGTAAGTTCCAGCTTTGAAGGAGCTTTTAAATCGCACATCTGGCGACTCCAAAAGAGGCATAATCCGCTAGTTTCAGCAGTCCAAGCCTGGCAAATTTATGAGAAGAATACAGACCAGATCAAGAACTAGGGAGGAAGGATTGTTTGTTTATCTACATCTATCTCCAGGTAGAGAAAGAAGGGGAAGAAGAGCTCAAAGATCTGCATCTCCACCTAATAGAACTTTTTCTACACCTCCACCTGGTAGACCTTTTCTCGCATCAACAAGGGTTCTCAGGCCAATCAGAATTGCACAACCACTAAATCCCTTTGTCAATTTCACTGGCAGCAGCCCACTCACCCTCAATGCACATAATCCAGTTCCAATTGCAGCATTGAAGAACATTCCATTTTTCACTGGAGAAAATCATACCACTCCTGGTGATCATGTCAAAGACATTGCTAACGTCTGTGCAATCCATGAGATAAATGAAATGGATGTGGCTGTCAAACTGCTGGCATCATCGTTCAAAGGGAAGGCATTGCAATGGTTCAGGAGCCTTGAAGCTGGTTCTATCACAAATTGGAATCAGTTATGCATAGTTCTCCATGAGTAGTTTGGAGAAAAGGGAGACAATTTGTCTCTACTAGAACAATTGACAACTATCAAGAGAGCCCCAACAAGCAGCTGACTGATTTCAACTTCAGATTTCAAAGGTCTTGGGATAGGATTCCAGTGGCAGTTAGGCCAACAGCAAAAGGAGCTTTTCTATACTATCTCAAATCTTTGAATTCTGATATTTCTATGTTAATTCAATCTATGGGAGGCACAACCTTACCTGCTACTTATAGCATTGTCATTAGAGCCGAAAACTATCTTATCCAAGCTGGTAAATTGGCTCCTAGACCTCCAATGCCATTATATCCAAGTTTAGAGAGCCCAAGTACTAGTCAAGCACCTGTCCTAGCTCATATTCCCACTCCTAGAAATCAGAATTCAAGTGAAGCTTCTACTTCATCTTCTAGTGCCTCAAATGAACTTCAAGAAGTCATGAAGCAACTGCAAAATTTAGGTAATGAGCTGGTTACACTCAAAAGACAGCAAACTCAAGGTTTTAGACCTTCGTATCAGCCTCAAGCTCAACCTAATAGGCAGCCATATCAGCCTCAAAGGCCACCCAATCCAGCTGTAAATCAGAATCAAGCAAGGCCTCCTGCCAACAGACCATTTCAGCCCTATAATCCCAATGTTGCATCCACATCTAGAGCTCTGGTACCGGTGCAAAATAACATGGCCCAGGAATATGATTGGTGTTTCCCGTGTAGTCAGCCACATAACCAATCAATGTGCTTTAATGGTGCATTAAATCAGGCCCTGATGGTGCAAACCGTCGGTGGGTCGCAAGAGCCCAGCCACGAAGGAGATCAGCAGCATGAAGCACCTCAGCAAGAAACATTCCAACAACAATCAGCCCCAAATGACACCACATTGGTAAATTGGCAAGCAGAGGATTTCTGTGGCATGAATCAGGTAGTTTCTCAAGGTGTTGCAGCCAACACAAGGTCAAAAAGGAGAAATTTGGGTGAAGAACAGCCATTAGCCCCAGCCAATCCACAACCTTCCACGGCTCCTCAAATGATTGGCAAGCAAAACCCAGTTTCAAATGCACAAGGGCAGCCAAGAACAGCCTCTAGGCCAACTCAAATGCCAGCTGTTGCTGCCCACGTACAAGAGGTGAATGTGTAAACCAAGGGACAACAAAAGGGTACTTCATCTCCATTCAGTATCATCGATCAGATGAAGAAAACAAACGTCAATATATCTATGTGGGAATCCCTATCTATCCCAGGCCAAAGAGATCTGCTGCAAGCTGCCATGAAGGACTGGCCAGCTTCGAATCAGCAGATGCAAGACAAAGTGCTTACAAATGCTGCCCAATCTGAAGGAAGTCATGGAGGACAACAAGGTAAGATGTTGAAACCCCCTCCTTTCTATGTTTCGTTAATCATTGGAAATCAGCTAGTGCACAATTGCATGATAGACTCCGGGGCAAGTAGCTCAGTAATGCCTAAACAGATAGCTGATCAGTTAGGGCTCCAGTATGAAATAACATCTAAGGGAGTAGTGCAGTTGGATGGGACAGCAATAGCAACAGTTGGAGTGATTAGAAATTTGAGTCTTACCTTGCACGCATGTCCAAATGTTGTTGTTTTACAAGATGTGTCAGTCATAGACCTTCCACCACTCTTTGCCCTATGTTTGTCAAGGGACTTCACTGCCAAGATTGGGGGATATTTGTCCGCTGATTGGTCTCACATGCTATTCAGGACAAGATATGGAACTAAGACCACAATCAGATCTGAACCTATTGCAAACTTCCATATTGAGCCCTACACTCCAAGTCAGATTAATGCCAATTGCTCGGCATTTGATCAAGAAGATCACCCTAGCACTGATGAAGCTGACACTAAAGTTGGAAACATCCCGGATCTAACTCTTGATGAATGGGCAAGCAAGGTGCATGCTTTTGATCCTTATCAAGGAATAGAAGAATCTGAGCTAGGAGTCTATTGTATACATGAAGAAAGTCAACCTATTCCTAGCATCACCAAGCCAAACCACAAGGATGACAATGAGGTATGGCAGCTGTTTTTTGATGGATCAAGGAGTAGACAAGGTGCAGGAGGTGGAGCCGTGCTTGTTTCACCTCAAGGAGTAAAGTACTATTCAGCTTTTAGATTTCAATTTGCATGCTCTAATAACACTGCTGAATATGAAGCCTTGGTGCAAGGGATGCATTGGGCAATCAAGAAAAAAATAAAGAACTTGCAAGTCTTTGGGGACAAAGAATTGATTGTAAATCGTCAAGGATAGCATGCTTTGCCAAAAATGATCTACTCGGATGCTACAAGAACAGGTGTGGGACCTCATGGAAGATTTTGAGGGTTTTGGCATCAAAGCCATTCCTAGGGAAGAGAATCAAGCTGGCCGAGGCTTGCAGCAGTTGGGGCAGCCTTTGACATTGTAGAAAACATTCAACAAGATAAGGTACAACCAAACATCCACGTGATTGTGAGGCCTTCAGTGCCGGATAACGATGTCAGTTGGCAAGTATTTGAGAATGACCAGCAAATCATCCATTTCTTGCAAGAAGAAGCTGAGTTCTCAGCTAAGAATCAAGAAAAGTTAGAACAACAATATGGTGACCAAGTGATACAGCTGAGAACTGACAAGCTGCCCAAGGGACTTATCACTTTGGAGTCCATTTTTAACCCCAATGATCAGTTTAGAAAGGAGAAAGCAAACATTCAGGTCAAGAGAGAAGATTCGGTATCCATCTTGGTAGAAGAGAACAAGCCATTGCAAATTGGAAAGATGACAAGCTGCGAAAGAAAGATGTGAGTTCATACAAATGTCAAGAGTTCCCCGACGTGTTTGCTTGGAGCTATGAAGATTTGAAAGGTTTCAATCCCAACTTAGCTCAAAGATACCATCGAATTGGATCCAAATACTAAGCCAGCAGGCGTGAACAGAGACCGGACCACAATCCACACATGGAACCTCTCATGAGGAAAGAATTGGACAAGCCGATTGAGTCAAGAATCATATTCCCAATCAAGCATTCTAGTTGGGTTGCCAACTTAGTTCCAATCGAGAAGAAGAGTGGAGAGATCAGGGCCGTGTGTGTTGACTTGTAGATTTGAATAGAGCCTCTCTCAGGACCATTATCCACTCCCTTCCATAGAGCAAATATTGCAGGTCGTAGCTGGTTGAAAAGGTTTTCACTACTTGATGGTTACTCAGATTCAATCAGATTATGGTGAAGGAGGAAGACCAGATTCAAGACAAATTCACAACCAAATGGGGCACATATGCTTACAAGAAGATGCCATATGGACTGTCGAACGCCGAGCAACATTCCAAATGAGCTATGGATATGGCATTCAAAGGCTTGATCAATAAGATAGTGCTTTGGTATACCTAGATGATATCATTGTCTTCTCAAAGAATACAGCAGACCACCTCTTTCACCTTAGGCTAGTGTTTCAGAGGTGTAGAAAGTTTGGAGGGTCTTTGAATCCTAAGAAGTGCATCTTTCTTACACATGAAGGGAAGATCCTTGGCCATATTGTCTCCAAGGAAGGATTAGCAATTGATCCAGAGAGGGTGCAGACCATAAGAGCACTACCATTGCCAAGCCACAAGAAAGCCCTTCGAGTTTCTGGGAAGGATAAACTTTGTTTTTGGAGGTTTGTCCCCGATTTTGCAGCCCTTGTCAAGCCCATCACCAAAATGTTAAGGAAAATCATGGCTTTCAAATGGACGGCAGAAGGCAAGGAGAGTTTTGAAGCAATCAAAGAAGCCATCTCCCAGGCACCCACTCTCATCAACCCAAACTTTTCCAAGGATTTCATCCTCTATGCATTTGGAGGTGATGACACTATTTCGCCATTCGATACAAAGAGAACAAAGATAATGATGAACAACCGATTGCCTTCTTCACCGAGCCTAGATGACTGCGCGAAGTGAGGTACTCTTTTATTGAAAAACATGTCTTTGGCAAGAATCGAAGCTTAAAGAAATTCAAGCATTTAGTCTCAAACAACAAGGTCCAGTTATTGGTCTCACATGTCAAGGGTTAAGGACTTCCTCCTCAACAAGGATTTGAATGAAAAAAGGGTAGGTTGGATCACCCGTGTCATGGAGTATGACATTGAGATCAAGATCACCAAGCTGGTAAGAGGGAAAGGATTGTGTGAGCAGCTGGTTTTGGGAAAGCAAAAAGAAGTATGCAACGAAGAAGAGGTTGTTTTGACAGTTCAAGACAGCCATGAGCCGAGTGGCAGGCAAGAAGAAGACAATGCTGCCCCGACTCCTTGCTGGACCCAAGGCATTATGCACTTCCTACAAACAGGCCTATGCCCTCCAGGAGATGAGCAAGACCCAAAGGAGACATTTCAGATTGCAGGCTGTCCCGTACGCCATCGTTGATGGAGTTTTGTTCAAAAAATATGTAAATGGAGTGCTGCTGAGATGCATTAGCACAGGTCAGATTCAAAGGGTGTTGGAAGAGTTTCATGGTGGACCAGCTGGTGGCCATTTTGCACCAAGAGTGACAGCTCTAAAAATCATGAAGGCTGGTTATTATTGGCCTAAAATCTTCAGTGATTGCTATGCATGGATCAAGAGGTGTAAGAATTGTGCATTCTTCACAGGAAAAGACAGACTTGCAGCCCTCCCATTGCATCCAATCTCAGTTGACCAGCCATTCATGCAATGGGGACTGGACTTCATTGGAGCCATTAATCCCAATTCGAGCCAAGGGCACAAATGGATTTTGATGACCTGCACTACTTTCACCAAATGGACAGAAGCAGTAGCACTCAAAGAGGCAAATGAGTCTAGCATCTTAGACTTCTATGAGGAGATAACAACCAGATTTGGTGTACCTGCCACAATAATCTCTGATAATGCATTGGCATTCATTGGATCCAGGGTGACTGAGTGGGCTGTCAAGAACGGTATTTACCTAAGCACCTCATCAAACTATTACCCTCAAGGTAATGGCCGGGCGAGTCTACAAACAAGAACACATTGAGGATCATTAGGAGGACTCTTGATGAGAATAAGAGGTCTTGGCATACCAAATCGAAATCAGCCTTATGGGCTGATAGAATAACTCCCAAAGGTCCACGGGTAACTCTCCATTCATACTTGTCTATGTGTTGTCCACTCAAAATTCCCCGCTCTGATAAGAGTAAAATTTCAAAATTTTGAGTCTTAAGTGTTTTTCTCTGAGGTGCCTAAGTCGTGAAATCGAAAAAAATCTGTGTTTTGGGTCATTTTGTGTGATTTTCGGGCCTGTCGGAACTTTTTGTCCCATCTGTCCCAAGTACGAAAATGCACTCTGTTCCCCGATCGGCCGAAATCCCCGAAGCTGTCCCATTTCCGGCCCAGTCAAAAATTTTTGTCCCAAGTGTCCCAAAACTTATTTTGCATGTTGTTCCAATTTCGGCCGAATCATCCTTCCCGCGTACTTCGCACTTTCCTGTCCCAAATGTCCCAAAGTTAAAAAGTGCGAGCTTTCCCATTTTCGGCCGATTTTCCCGAACCGCGTCCTTCGCGCAATTTTGTCCCAACTGCCCCATTTGAAAAAGTGCGAGCTTTCCCAATTTCGGCCGAGCCGGTCAAGTCGCGTACTTCGGAACTTTTTGTCCCGAATGTCCCAAGTCCAAACGGGCCCTTTGTTCCAATTTCGGCCGAAACACCCGAATCGCGTACTTCGCACATTTTCGTCCCATTTGTCCCAAATGCATTTGTGCGTCCTCTCCCTGTTTCGCCCGAACCGGCCGAGCCGCGTGTTTCGCGCATTCACGTCTCACCTGTCCCAAGCGTACCTAGTATCATTCACACTTAGTTTTTCCCGCTCGCTCCAAGTATGATATTTTTCAAATTGGTGGTTGTGTATTCAATGCGCATTAAAGTCATTTCTCTCTCCAAACGGCTATATAACGAGCATCCCCCTTCACATTTTTCGCATTGCTTCCATGCTATCTTTCGCTCAAACCCTTGCAATTTGAAAACCTGCGCAATTTCCCCTCCATTTGCAAATTCCTTCCAGAAGTCTAGGTTGCAGCTCCGAGACTATCAATATGAAGATCAAGTTCCAGGGACAGGAGCAAATTTCTCCGCTTGAATCTGCTGTTAGCAATATAGGGGACAGCGAAGCTCGTCATCTCGACTTCGGCAATTTTTGGGCAAGAATGACAGATGCAAACCCTACACCAATGGCACAGATGATTAATGATAGTGGTTTAGCTTTTGCCGGAGGATTCCCAATCTCAGTACAGTGTGCTGATACAGTACTTTCATGTGGAGCTCACTTCGACCCCGATTCGAGCGAATTGACAAATGTACATGGGGAACTCATTGCCAAGCTGGACGCTGCTGCCATTGGCGCTGCTCTGAGGATTCCGGAGATGGACAATGCTATAGTCGTCTCCCGAGATCAAGCACAGGCTATGTTCGACCAAGACAGTGACAAATACAAGGCGCGAGTGGCGAAGTCTTGGTTGAAGAACCCTAAGAAAGGTGCTTCTCGCCTAACCAAAACCCTCTTCCGAGCAGATTTCAACGAAGAAGCTGTCGAGACTTCATAATCTGCAGCTCGGGTTATGGGTTTTCCTCCACCAATGAGTTTCATTTCGGATGTGCCCGCTCATCGCATGGTGTGCCAAGGAACACAAAATATCAATCAAGGCAGAGATCATCGGTATGAATTTGGGTGACAATTATCCAACGTCCAACAAACAAAGAAGTTCTACATGACTTCATATCTGATGTATACCCTAGCAGCATCCAGGCAGTGGTTCGGTTTCTCCTATGTAGATGCACACAAAGATGATCCAGTGTATGCCTATTGCCCGCAGTTCACCTTGGAGACCAGCAACCGCAATTTCAGAAGGGTCAATGATGCTTTCACCATGTACGTGGTCAGATTGCTCGAAGGTGATACTGCTAGAAGGTTTTCAGATGAAGCCATGAACTTGATATCGCAGTATGGAGCCTATTTCATTCAATTCAGGAAATTCTCCTATATCAGGCTGGCTGGCTATGAGAGCACCCCTCTGCGGCTCCCCATGTTCTGCAACGACAAAATGGCCCTGATAGAAGTATGCAGGCAACTAGACAAGTTGCACAGAACTTGCAGAGACAAGAAGATTTCTGGCCTGCACTTTCCCATCTCTCTGGGAAACTACACGTGCAAAACAACTCTAGATGCTCAGAACATAGAGAGAGCCCTGGTCCCTATCACTGTTCATTTCTTCAAGCCTAGAACCTGCTTTGACTTGAAGAAGTTCATTGAACAGAACCTCAAGATAATCTATCATCATAGGGCAGATACAGAAGACTACTGGGCTGACTGTGCAGATGATTTTGAAGCCAGAAGAAGGCATTGTGGCAGGTTCTCCCTGCAATTGATCCAAGAACTCAGTCTGTACCAAGTTCCTGAAGGTCTCCAGGATGACAATTCTGAGCTATACTCTTATGAGTATGAAAATGTGATTAAGCACACCCCTCTGGAGGACCTGGATTGGAACAAGAAAGAGAGAGATGATCTGGCTGAGATTCTTGCTCCAGTCTTAATCAGGACTAGGGTCTGGTTCAGTAAGAAGATCCGAGAATTCAAGAGGCACTCAGGAGAATCTAGCTCCAAGGATGATTCGACACCCATAAGAGAGGCATCAGTTCCAGAGTCTGGAACACCAGTGAAAACCCCTCCTGCCTCAACAGCTCGGGGACCTGTAGAATCTACTCCTTCTCCATCTACCCAGGTATACAAGAAGAAACTCAAAGAGGTAAAGAAGGAGCCTGCAGAGAATGATCCTCCAAGAAAACAGGTAGAGTTGCCTATAGGGCCAGAGAACATCGTTGTTCTCAGTGAAAGTGAAGAAAGTGAGATGCCAACTCCTGCAAATGTTCCTGAAGATCCAGCAGATAAGGACAAGGAGGTCCAGAGCACTGAACTTCCAGGTACTACTGATTCTTCTACTGCCATTGCCTCCAGTGCTCTACTTACGTCTCAGCTTGAGTCAACAAAGTGCGCTTGAGACCACTCGAGTGTCATGAGCTCCCTGTCTCTGGGTCCCCTTGCTTCTCCTGCAGATTCTTCTTCCTCTTTTGCTTGGGTGCAACCTCTGGTTGACAAAAGGAAGAGGAAATCCTCCTCTCAAAGCTTGGGACCAAATTTTGATGTCTGTAGAAAGCTTGTTGGGCACCACTCCTTCTCGTGCCAAGAAAGCCAGAACCACCTCCAGGATTGTGTCTGATGCTCAAGGTCAGCAATTCTTGGAGATTGCTAAGCCTACAGTAGACAAATCAGAATCAAACTTGCTAACATCTGACTTGGAGCTCTCAAGGATCCCCATGGGAGAGTCTACCCCTGAAGGTGAAATTCACAACCTCCAGAAACAAATGACACAGAGTCATTGGAAGGGTAGAGAAAGGGCAGCGTGAGACTATTGAACAGCTGGAAGAACAAGCCCAAGTTCTCACAAGTTTTATCAAGTCACTCTTGTCTAAGGAAAAGTTTTGGACCCTACCCTTGACTGCTCTACCGCCTCCTGTAATTCTAAGCCAAGATGAAGTGCAAAGTATTAAAGATATGCACAAGTATTCTGTCTATGGCAGAGCTATTGAAGCCATGGTGGATGACATGCTTGTTGCTGGGCTAAACTTCATCGATGAAGCTTTTAAACTACATGGAAAGGTAGACAATTTGCAACAGAAGCTATCATCTACTATTGGGGTTATGGATAAAGAACTTAAACTCTGGAGCAGTTGCATTGTAGACCTTCGCCTCATGGGACAGACAGATGAGAACATCTTACTGGTGAACAAGATTTTCGATGATGCCAAAGACAATCTATCAAAATCCTGGGTCTACAGCGTAGAGTGGAAAATCAAAGTCCTGGAGGAAGCTGTGGGAGAAATGAAGAACAGTTGGCAGAAGGGAGAAGCTTTCAAGACACTGGCAGCTGCTGCTTTCAAAGATATGCATTGTCATCTTCAAGATGAAAACTCTGGTGCTTCCTTGTCCTTGCAAGAAATCAAAGCTCAGTTCAGAGCTTTTGTCAAAGATCATCTATTCAAGGAAAGCTCCATCTCTAAGGAAAAGATGAAGGAAATTTGTTCTCTTCAGTCTGCCATTGAAGAAGCAAACAAAGATTATCATACTCACGTCGAGTTTGATAAAGAGATGGAGAAATGTCTGGGATTTTGGACTCAGTCTGCAGCCAACACGTCAGTCCCTCGTGGCAGAGATATAGCTGAGTCATTGAAGAAATTCAGGCAGCGGGTTCTGAAGACAGTGGGTCCCTCCCAGTAACCGGCCACCTGTCTCCTTCTCCTTTCTTTCCTCTTCTTCCCTTTCTTTTCGTATTCTTTGTAATCAGTTAAGGTATTGTAACCGGCGGTCCTTAACTATTCTTTAGTTAAAAGAAACGGTTACGAAGAGTAACTGACTTGTAAGCTATATAATGGCCTTTCCACGCCATTTTGAAGGGAGGAAGAACTTGGAATATTTGCTGAAAGTGTAAATAGATCTTAAAGAAATCAATACAAAAGGGCTTTTCATTCTTTGTCTATCTAATTCTTGTTATCTCTGTGTTTTCCTTTAATATCGTGAAGATCATTTTGTTCCTAACTCGTTAGTCTCTCTGATTGCATACTGTTCAGTTTTGCAAATACAGTGATCTTGTACAACCAAGAAGGAACTTTGTGTCCTTGATTAATAAATCTGAAGAAGGTTATTTATGGAACTTTGTGTCTTTAAATTTAATCTCATTCAGCCAACGCAAATGATCTTGTCTTAAATTCTTTGAAGCTTCGCATACAGGAGGAATTATTCTGCTATCTATAATTCTGAATGTTGCTATTCTGCTCATCTCCTTTTTCCCTTTCCTCAGTCCTTGCGTGATTGATGATCCTTGTGGAAAACACTTTCATAAAATCCAAGTTTGACCATAAAACAATGTTCTATACATTTGTAAATAAGTTCATTTCTGAATAAGGGAACCTCTCCCATTAAAGAGGAGGGACTTCTATCCCCTGACTGTTGCTCTTCTAAAAAGTCCTATCTGACGACCAACACTATGGAAGAGAGGCAATCTTGCCTATGTCACTTGAGTTGCCAACGTTGGAACTCATGAAACAGCTGGAGTTGCTAGAGTTTGAGCCCATGGAGGTGAGGTATGCAGAGTTGATGGAGCTGCAAGAGATCAGAAATTAGGCATCCCAAGCAATGGAAAAGGATCAAGCTTTGATCAAGAAGACCTTTGATAAGAAGGCCAAAGATAGATATTTTCAAGTTGGAGATCTAGTGTTGAAATGGGATGTGGACAGAGCAAAACCGGGAAGGCATTCAAAATTTGATGCCATTTGGAGTGGCCCATACATGGTCACAAAGTGCAAGAACAACAATGCTTTCCAATTGGCCTCATTGGATGGTGAAGAACTGCAGATTCCAGTCAATGGAATCTATCTCAAGCATTGCTTCTAGAGGGAAGTTCACTACCTCTGTAAATATTAGATTAGATTTTCTTTCCTCCAAGTGTTTGTGCACATTGTTTTGCTGTAGGTTAGTTTGGTTTTCCCTAAGTGCTTTGGCACAGCTTGCTGTCCATGAAGATGTTTAGCATGTCCTTGCTTTCATCAGGTAACATTCCATCTTCCTCCTTGCACATTCTGAGTCAGTTAGGGTTCTAAATAGAATATTTGATGACTCCATGCCCAATGGACTGCTTCAGGCAACTGGTCTTTTCATCTAGCAGGCAGATGCCCCCGCTGAGTCGCCAAATTGTTATCTAAATTCACCCCCAGGGTTAATTTGATAACATGCATCAGAATTCTCAAGTCCCAGGCAAATGGATTGATTCGGGGAAAAAATCATGTTTCTAAGGTTCCCTCAGATATTTTTCTAACTCCCCTGGCCGAAGAAGGAAGGAGCAAGCTCTGAGAAAATGTGAAAAGTTGCAGAGAACAAGCTTGGGCCAGGAAAAATCATGAAAAATGACTAAGTCCTAGTCCTTGCAACAGTAGGGACGTGTGGGACAGAAAGGCGCGGATCGGCCGAAAAGCCTCCAGGCGGCCCGCTAAGCATTTGGGACAATCGGGCCAGAAGTACGCGGCGGACGCGGAAAGCCGGTTCGGCCGAAGGAGAAAAAATGACTAACTGCTGAGCGGGACAGTTCGGGACAAGAGTACGCGAAGGACGCGAACCGGCCGGTTCGGCCGAAATGAGAACAAACAGTCCGGAAGCAAATGGGACATCTGGGCCGCGAGGACGCGAACCGGCCGGTTCGGCCGAAACAGAACCTTCGCACTAGGCAAAAGGGACATCTCGGGCCAAGTATGCGAAAGCGGCCGAATCGGGTGAACCGGAGGAATTTGTCCCAAGCAGTTCGGGACATGTGGGACAAATGGACGCGAAGGAGCCGAAGGAGCCGAAAGCCAATCAAAAGACTCCATGTGTCATCGGCAGAAAAGGGACAAGGAAGCCCATTTCAGGCGGATCGGAGGTTTTTGTCCCGGATGGCACTGGACATCTCGGGACAAATGGATGAGGTGGACGTGAAAGAGCCGAAAGGGTGAGAACCAACCGATCATGACACGTGTCGCAAGGAGGCGAATCAAAAGAAAAGGGCGAGGTTTCGAGCACTGACCCGAACCAATGAAATAGCGCCACGTGTCCAAATTTAAGGGGCCCACAAGGAAATTTCAAAAGGAAAGCCCATGAAAGGTAGAGGAGAGAGAATTTCTCATCCAATCAGCACGTGCCACGTGTCATCCAGGTGGCAGAGTGCGGGAAAGATTTCAAAACACGTTTTCACCTGTTTTGTGCCCTAAATCTTCAGATCGCCATAACTTTCGATCCAAAACTCAGATTTGCACATTCTTTATATCAACAGAAAGATGGTAAAATTCTCTACACAATTCCAGGGTCAATCTTGCATTTTGATGTATTCTGGAGGGAGAAAATCGAGAAATGCTCTGACACATGTTCATGGCCAGAGGTGACATTCCAGCGACTGCATTTAATGCGAATGGGTTGCCTTCTCATCGTATTTCAGTCAAAATGACAGGGTATGGGTTTGTAAGGTCCCCATGCCGTTTTAATGCACCTGCATTCAAGGAGGGATGGGCTCTCATGTTTTTGTACGTTTCCTGTCCCCTGGGCTCAACCCTTGCCGTAAAAAGCCGCTTTTGGCTCATTTCTAAGGGTGGGAACATTTTTGACATAAAGAAACTTCTTCTCTCGGCTCCCAAAGCAGGATCAAGCAAAGATCGACCTCTGCAAAGATTGTAACATTTTCTTTTACCTCTCTCGAGGGTGTAATGTGTGTTTTAACACGAGAAAATGATAATGCAAGCTCTGTGAATGGTTTTCACTCCTCTATTTGTATTATTTGCTTCATTTCAGATACTAAATTACAGCTTATCGGTTTGTGTATTTTTTTATGTTGTGAACTTTGGTCTGTGTTTATTTGCATGAAAAATATGTTTCACCACTCCTTTTGGTGCATCACCATCTTTAGTTAGTTTCAATTTTTGCACTTCTACCCCTGTCTCCTTGCAAGTTAGAGTAGGATTAGGATCTAAACCTCTGTAGTTTTGCAAAATATAGATCTAAATCAGAGGAGTTTGAGGAACCAGCCTCTAATCTGAGATTCCTCTCTCGCCATAAGTCCCCACACTTAGAGAGAGGTTTCCATGTTGTGCAATCACACTGGATGCCTGAGTGATCAACCTAGAAGCCTGATCTGCATCCAGGGTGCTATGATTCAGCATTAACAGGATCATTAGAGGTTCTGGACTTATAGATGTGCGGAAAGAAGTGCCCACGGGAGGACAAGAATGCTGAGAACTAGTGACTGATATGGATGGTAGTGTTTAGTCGAGTACTAAGGTTTTGTCCATTTTTGTGGAGGAGGATCTTTGTTATTAGTTTCCCTTTGTCACCTAGGTTTTGACCCTAGATCGTATATTATAGACGTAACATGAAAAATAATTTTTCACTTACACATGTCAACAAACCACATAAAACCTAATAAAAATATGTTGAATGTGGAGTCGACCGACCCCAACAATCACCCAAAGAGTAAAATTAGTACCGAGCGTTGCACTACATTTCAAACTCCATATAGTTTTGTGTGTATGTGTGTGTAATGATACCCTAGGTTTCCATTGTGAAAGTTACACATTGATAGTGGGCTATATCTAGAATGTAGAAATGTATAGAATGTGTGTGATGGAATAAAACAAAATTCCCTCTCTTATGTTATGTATGTATAATGATGCATCCCTTGTCCTTGGTATGAGTGTGCTAGATGAATGCATTTAAAGAGCTCTTTTTCCTTTGAATGGAAGCTTAGGTGACGATAGGTAATGCTTAGTGTCTGGCCCCTTATTTGAGAGATATAACTATGTATATATATGATTCCCTTGTTTCAATTTCGTAATTGACAACTAAAAAGCTGACCCAAAGTTATAAAAGTTGAACCACAAGTAAAAGACACCCAAAAGATTAAGAAGGGAGAAATGAAGCTCAGGAGCACCCATAAGTGACAGGAGCACTTGTGCACTTGTGTCCTAAATGAGTGCTATTTTCTCGAGGCCATAAAAGATAAATCAATCAAATTCTGACAATGATATAGGGTGTGTAAGGTCAACAAGAGTATAAGAAACAAAGAAAAAAGTCCCAAAAGATGTTTTCAATCACTAGTTTTATTGCTTAGGACTCATGTATATATTAGTATGCTCTAGGACCTAGAAATGTACCCAAGTGCATAGATTTTGTGTCTAAAATAGTAAGAAATATTAGAGGCATCACTCAACTTGATCATTTGATGTGAAACATTATGGAAACATTTTACATAATGTACAA
Source organism: Taxus wallichiana var. yunnanensis (assembly GCA_018340775.1). Lineage (NCBI taxonomy): Eukaryota > Viridiplantae > Streptophyta > Pinopsida > Cupressales > Taxaceae > Taxus > Taxus wallichiana. The sequence goes on from CM031236.1 coordinate 145,359,348, forward strand.
TATTGCACATGTTCATATAGTTTCACATGGATTTTGTTTCACTAACAAAACATGCTATCTCTAGTATGCGATGATTGCATACACATATTTATAACATTGTTTCATGATTTTATAGTTCCTCACAACATTTTACACCTTTATCTAGATCATTATATAGCCATCAATACTTTATGACATCCACAAAGACCATCTACCTATATGCTTACTTCCATAGTGTCATGATACATTCATGTGGAAATGTTCCTATTTTCTATAATGCTACACACCACCTCGCAACAATTCAACATGTATATAACATGTATTCAAAGTTTTTGGACCTAACATCTATGATTGATTCATATTTCATCATCTCACTACCATATGAGATACTTAGGTGACACTCTCTAATTATTCATCATATTATGGAACATGTAAGTGTAACACACACTAGAATTTTGATTACCACACATGTAAGAATTCTAACCTTCACTCAAGAAGAAAATGAACTTCTCTTGTAACCATGCTCTTTTATAACCATTAAATATTTTTTAATTTTTTTATAATGATGTAGATATTGTAAAGCATATAATATCCAAATATTTGGAATTAGCCATGCTCCATTGTGTATCTTGATTAAAAATATTATTTGAGTGTATTTTACTATATAGTAACCTTTCCTACATGTTTTCATGACATGGGTATATAACGTGATGGAGCTATTTATTGGTATGAGAAAAAGGCTAAGTACTAGCCATGTGTGGTAGTTTGAATAGAGCGCAAAGATAACAACACGAGAAGAGAAATAAAGAGTGGGATAGTGCATGGAGATGTGTGCATTCATGCAAGGATTGACAACTTAGCCGATTGTTCGACAGAGCTAACAATATAAAAACAAAAGATGGAGTGCCACCCATGCAAAGTCTAGTAATAGATTAAATAAGGATGGCTTGACAACCAAGAAAATACTATAATTGGGAAAATAACATGCAAATGAAAACAAAGGAAACACATTATGGATTCCTAAATATAAGAATTAGTGCATGGGAAAATCAAGCTATTTATAGCTTGAACAAATGTAAAGTAAAGATAAATAGGCATGCATTCATACACCTATTTTTAGGAAAGAAATCATGTAATTGGTGAAGGGAAAGTCCCACAGTGTATAAATATAAGTTTTACCTCCTTGTGATAGAGATTCCTAGAGTGATTTGGAGAGCTAGAGAGTGTTATGGAGATAATGAGTTATTAAGTGTTGGAGTTTGTATGAAATTAAGCATGGTCCAATGCATTGATGTAATGGTTTGTAATGTATTCAACTTCTATGTTATGCAATGGACTATGATTATAATGTATAATTGTCTATGGATTACTAAATTACTTTGTTGAAACATGGCTTGATGGGTATTCAAATCTTAATATTAATTATTGATCAGTAATTTCCTTATTATATGTGTTGCTGAAATGACATTCTATGATGTATCTTCTTGAATGAATGGTTATTATGAATATGAATATGCATGCTAACATCTTGCTAAGCATAAAAAAGAGGGACTTGGTGGCTACACATGCTTTGTGCGAGCTTGCATGCTTGTCTAGATGAAGTGTCGAAGTGCATACCCATGTTTTGACAATTTTAAGACTAAATTTTGGTTTCGTTCCCAAGACCTCTTTTCAACTTGTCTATGAGGATGTTACATGCATATGACATTCGATTATCTTTAGGGAATATTGAGAACTAGATATATGCCGTTTAGGAAGTGTTCACTTAGAGATATATCACTGGACCTAAATTTGATGCACACAAGTGGATGGAAGAAAATATCTATGATTGCTTGTATGAGACCTTCTTCATCATCTTTCTAGTGAATTTTTATGAGTGGTTGGTAACATATGCACAAAACAAAGGTGTTAAATTTGGAAGAAAGTAGTTGTGGAGTCGGGACACCTATCAAGCACTTGCTAACTTGGATGAACCTTGGACTAGAGCTGTATATTATTGGTGGGAAGGTGAGATACACAAATATACCTTTGAGTACACAATTTCGATGTATTCGTGCCCCGAGGAACCAAATTTTAGTTCTTTCGTGATCCAAGAATATCATACATAAGTGCGCTACCTTTAACAATGAATATTTTGATGACTGAAATTGGAGTGGAGAACTTACCTATGGTTGGCTAAAACCCCACTTTGTGCGTAGGGGCAAGAAACAAGTTTTGGAAGGATGTCAATGAACATGATAGAAGAAAGACAGAGGGAGGAGAGAAAAATTAGGTATAACGATGCACAAAAGACTCTAGTTGATGAGGCACTAAGGTCGAGAAAAATGATGATTGGTGGAAGTGATGAGACCCCTGTAGAACGCATGGGATCACAGAATCATGTACTCTTGACATTAATAAAGTGTAGTAGAGAGACCCCATTGACATCTAATGAGAGTGAGTCTAAGGAGAGAGTGAGAATCTGCGAGCATGCATCGACCCAACATGGTTACCTATCCCTTACCCAAGGCGTTCAAAATCTAGAGGTAATTGTAGAAGAACACCATAGTGAAGGAGAACAAGGAGGATCTCCACGTTGGGTAGGTGATATAGATAGACATATTTTAGTATCAACTCAGGAAGCTCAAACTATCAAAGATTAAACATTACGAAGTGTAGTAGGTTCCAGTGTTTGGAATGAGTAATTTTGGTGGAATTTTCACAGTGCGTAATCAGGAAAATGTTGGTGTGTAACCTTTGGGAAGAAATCCCGTAGATGTTGATGTATCATAAATAGTTGGTGTCTAGTATAGGAAAAACATTGAGATGCAAGAGAATTTCATCTACAAGGTCACATGTCACGATGGGAGGCTTAAGATCTTTAGGTCAACCACCATGTGGAGGAAACCACAGTGGAGGCTCTAGTTCGGATCTAGCCCCATTCCAAGACAAGGACCACAACAACCACAATAGAAATTGCAACAACTACTTCAGCCTCACTAAGCACAAAAATAGACTCAATTTTTATTTGAGATGTAACTTCACTTACCATAGTATCCAGGTGTGGAAGACACAACTGAACATGTGCATAAGTGTGAGTTATTATGGATGACTAAAGGAATACCGAATTTTGATAGGAAGGAAAGCCAATTTTCCACCATACTTCAAGGGTTCATACAAAGTTGGTATATAAAATATGATCCAAAACAAACTACGGTGGACTATGATGTGTTGTGCACTACATTTCGGATAAATTTCACATCCTTGAGTTTGAGAAACAAAGCATTACTGAACTTAAGGAAATCAAGTAGGGTAAAAGAAGTATGTGTAATAATAATAATAAGGATAAAAGTATTAGGATGATTAAAGTAGAATGCACAAAGCTTGAAAATTGGGCACCTAAGAATATGGATGATCCGAGCTTCATCCTATGGTAGTTACTACATGCACATAAGCAACACGCACACGTGAGCATATAAAGGAAAAACCTTTGATCGGAAAGAAGAGGTCATATATATTAAATATCCGCATACATGCTCATCAAAAAGAGGTTTATCGGAAACAATTCTTGTTTTTAAAGAACTACAAGGGGAAATATATCACGTGAAAGAGAAAGCGTATAAGAGGGAACACATGAGGGGATCTAAGATTCCATAGAAAGATGTTGATGATTTGAAGGAAGTATGTAGGATGCTACGCCAGAGAATATCATTCCCTTGCTTGGAGAATGGTTGCATGAGAAAGTAGTGCACGCAAGGGCTGAACAAGAGTGTCATATCCTTCATGCAAATTTACCACCACATGACCATGAATTTGATAAGGAAATAACACTAGATGTAGTAATTAATGGTTGGATGGTGAGTAACATTTTTATTGACATAGGTGTAAAAGTCAATGTTCTAACTTTGGATGCATAAAACCAAATGGGAAAGCCACAATTGCAGTCATCTTTGAATGCGTCGTATAGGAAAATAAGATGAGGGCCTTTCCCATTGGTTTATTGAAAGATGATTGTATCACTATCCAGGTGTAAAATTTACATGTGATTTTGAGGTACTTGAACTTGTAGAAGCAGATAACTTCTTAGCACTTTTAGGCCATCCATGGTGTTATGTGAACAATTATGATTCATGCATCAATAAAAGATATATCAGTTTTGAGAATAAGGATGAGTGAGTGGTCATACTATTAGATGAGATGAAGCTTTCTACATATATTGATCCCATTAGTGAGGAAGAGCTGAATTGAATCTATGCATATATAATGCACAATATGGAGAATGTAGAGCCATCAGAGGATGACATCCTACATTGTGAGGATGTGAAATCTATCGGTAATACTACTAGAATTTCCCGTGAAAATTGGGCCCATGAAACTTATGAGATGGTATGCCATGAGTTTAAGGTAAGAATTTCCAGGATTATTAGGCCACGCATGATCAAATGCTTAGGAAAAAATCGAGTTACCAAGGTACAAAGTGGAGAAGAGAAACTTGACTCCATTTCGCACGTGATAGAAGACCAGTGGAATAATGAAGGAGATAAATGAAATATGATGGTACATACATTACACGGGATAGTAGTGCATTGGTGGGAAAAAAAAGACAATTTGATGGGTTGGCTCTAGGTGAGAATAGCCTTTTTAACAAGTTTCACTAAGAGTAATGTCACTTCTCTTATGCATGAGTATGATGGGAAGACTCCTGCTTTAGTACCCATCCATAATTGTGAAAAGCATTAGGCATAAAGAAAAGGGGCTATACCACCATCCCTTTGGGTACACAAGTTCTATTCTAGTTTGTGTGGATGCACAATGGCATGGTATGTGCATGCCGAGTTAAAGAAAGAAACTGCAAGTTTTCGTGACATGAATGAAGGTATGGCTCACACTTTTGACTATTTTTCTAATAATCCACTAGTATATGAGGCCTTACAGATCATGAAAGAATCACATTCGGAGATAACACAAAGGCATAAGAACTCATGGTTCATATTTTAGGAGAACTTGAGCTAGAGACATGTGAGGATGTATTGGAAATAGAGGAAACCTTTTTCAAATTCATGTGAAGAGAGAAGGAAAAAGGGAAGATGGTCTACCTCATTGATGATGAGGAAGTTGAAGATTTTGATATTAAACATACAAAAGGTATGCTTTAATTTTGGGATTCTGTGGATGAGAAGGCACACACATATCATGTACCTATGAAGAATAAGAAGGTGAATATTGGTACTGAGGATGCACCTAAAGAGGATATTATTGGATATTATTGGTCGAACCATAGGTTGTGAAGATCATTGAGTTGTTGCATGAATTCTAAGACTTGTTCCTAAGGGGTTATCATGAGTTGAAGGGTGTATTGATGAGCCTTCCTAATTCCTATGTAAACCCCATTTTTTATGTCATAATTTTTACTAAGGCTGATATTATCATTTTGTAATTAATACTTTAGTATATTTGAAAGGAATTTTTGTGCATAATCTTGTTATTTTTATCTTGTGTATGTTTCTTCAAATGAGTTTAAATGAGTCTTTATGTGCATTAACAATGTGTTTAAAGAACATATCTTAAGTCATCATAGGACTTAATCATGGACCAGCACATGACTCACCCATATAATAGCACATGACTCGGTTTGGAGCATAGGACTACGCTTTGTGCATTAGTGCAAGACTTGCTATGGAACATAAGACTTGCCCAAGCACTAGTCGCTTGGAATGTACGAATTGTGAAAATAAGGAAAATGAATCGAGATGACAAGATGGTGGGATGATTTATTAACACACGAGTTGACATGGTGAGAAGGGCATGAAACATGGGCTACCATCTAATACATCATGCGGTTTATGTGGATCATGCAATCCCGAATTGACACCCAATCGATTAAAGACGTGGAGTAGATGAACAAAACAACTTATAATCACCATGATTAAAATAATTTAATGCGGGATCTTCAAAATCTTATAGAACTGATTAATCATCTCAAATGAGAGTTAATTAAATACTCTATCTATAGTTCATAATATTAATCGATCTAAGTGTGACGTACACTTTTAATTCCAAAATTGTAACTCCTCAAACAATCAGTTGTTGTCATAGTTATTGTTTAGTTAAGTAGTAGTTGATTATTACAAAAATATGTCCTCTTCTAGAGTGAAAAATACTTCTTTTGATAGAAAAGGGAATTTATTGTAAAATTGCAGAGTTAGTTCCTTTATTGATGTAAAAGATATTCTTCTATTCATAAAGTGCATGATTTAAGGATAAATCGACTGTGATTTTTCAATTCTAAACCAGATCAGAGGGAAGGAGAAAGGGCCACTCATCACCAATGTGAAGGGATCATTTCTTGTCTATTTAATGTTTCTTATTCAACATTTAATTAAATTACAAGAATTTCATTGCTTTAAAAGATTTTCACTTCTAAGTTTGGTAATTCTTTGTTTTATTAATAGAATTTGTTTCTTAATAGGATTTAACACAATATTTGACTAGAGTTCATTAGTGAATAATTACCAAGCATGGTTTCAACCATTTAATTTTCTATAAATATCCATGGACACCACCCTGGACTGAAAATAATGAGATAACTAAAGTGTGAGTACATACGACGCTTGTCACTTTTTGTGTCATTTCCAGGGAATTCTTAAGGTGTTAGAAAAGATTAAGGTACTAAATCCAGTACTTCCTGATAGCCTGGTAAGTTTCCATTCAAAATATATTTTCCATAACTATTTCTTTCAAAATAAAATACCTTGTAGTGACAACAAGATTCTTTTTTTGCTTTGGAGTATGTGGAACACAAACAATCAATAAGCACTTGTAGTTAGGAAATTGTTCTCAGTATGATAGGATTTTATGTTTAGACCTAGAGACCGTAGAGGTAGATTTATTAGAATCAATTTACAAAACCCCCTAAAAACCAACCTATGGAGCAACTTGTTCAACAAGAAAGGATGGTTGATGGAGTGGAAAACCCCAATGTTAATGACAACCCTCCACTTGGAAGGACATTTACCTATCCCATAGAACTAGATCCTAATGAACAAGCCCTCATGAAGAATATTTATATTTCAATTCTACTAACCTTCAAGGGACTAGTCTTAGAAGATCATGACCAATTCCTATTTGAGTTCAATGTCTTATTATGTCAGACCTATGACTACACCTCATACACTAAAAAATTAAAGTTATTTCCTTTAACTTTGAAGGATGCAACCATGAGGTGGTTCATGTGGGCCTAACCCCCAACTCCATTCATAGTTTGAAGGAGATGGAAATAGTATTCTTGGATAAATACAAAGATTACTGTAGGGTGAGGGACATAAAGGAATAAATCTATAGGATTCAATAAAAGGAGGATGAGAGTGTTGAGGACTATCTTGATTGGTACCTCTTCCTTCACATAAGCTGTGGCACTGGTCTTGATATTACTCTTCTTAAAAATATATTTCTTAAGGGATTGGACGATGACACACAAGACACCTTTAATCTTATGGGAAAAGGAGATATGAATTATTTTGAATTCACTAATATCATTGACCTTTATAGGAACTACTCCTAGACTCGACCAAACCTTTGAAAATAGAAAGGGAAAATCACTAATGAAAACATATTAAAAATAAGAGAGGAAATTACAAATCTAAGAACATATCTCATAGTCCAACTTAACACAACTGTGGATAGGGATAAATATGGGAAAAAAAATTCATTATTCATATACTACCCAAGATGTAGGGATGAACATGGGATTAAGGACTATCCCTTAGATAAAATAGACACTTGCCTTTTCTATGATCTAAAGAATGCCATAGACTAATGTGGATTACCTCCCTTACTAAGGAATTATTTAAAGAAGAACACACAAAATAAAGATGAGTTGAATTATGTGGCTTAAAGGAAAGGAGGGAACTTTCAATCAAACCAAAATCATCCCTATGCACCAAAAACACAATGGGTTCCAAACCAGTGGAGCACACCATGGTCATACCCCATCCTTGGGATCAATAAGTACCACAAGAGTGGACTCCTAGTGGAATGCATCACCAAATTACTATCAACAACCCTGGAATCCAAACCCAAACATTCCACTGTTCTAACAATTTAATCCTCAATTCCAACAATAGTGGAATGCACCCCAAGGATCGAAGTCAACAATATTATAACCAAAGAATACCCCAAGGACAACAAGCCTTGTTGACTGGGCCTACAACTACTAACCCATTTGAACAACCTGCCCAACCACAAATTCTAGCTCAAACTATGGAAAACCAAAGAATGTGAGGCAAGGTAACCCAACATACACCATAGAATCAGAAAAAACCCCACAATAAAATTTGTGGACTATAGAAATATATTGTTATGTTCAGGGAAGGTTACCTCAAAACCATCATCTCCTATTATAGAAGAAGTCCCTAAAGAAAAATAAAAATAAGAAGAAACACAACCCAATCCTGTTATTAAAGAAACATATAAACCAAACTTAGGTATTCCATTTCCTCCTAGATTGTTAGAAAAATGAAACAATGCAACCTATGAAGAACCAGTCGATATAATTTAGGGATTGAAAAATTGAGTATTGGAATCCCTCTTTTACAGTCTCTAGAGAACTTTCGAATTGAATAAAAATGTTAAACAGATCTATTTTAAAACCCGGGGTAGAAGGGAAAATCAGCCTAAAATAATACATGTTGATGGAAAATTGGCTTTCATATTGGAAGAGAATATTACCCCTCCAAAATATGAAGACACTAGGAGTCCAATTATTTACGGTTTGTATAGGATATGTGTAGATCCCAAATGTCATAATTGACTTAGGGGATGTAATTAATGTAATGAACACCTTTGAAACATTATGTTGGTTCCTAGATTTACCCCATGAGGGATAGGGAGGAGACAAAAATACAAGGGGGACGAGGTGAGGGAGAGTGACTCACATGTAGTGTCATTTTGTAGCCTGGGATATGGTTTTCCTTCGCTCACCTACCCACTCTTCCTAAGGGATTGATGGGGTGGAAGCTTGACAAAGGGTGTGGATGATGTCCTTGCTGATTTTGACTTCTGCCTTAGTTAGGGTGAGAGGACCCAAGATGCGGTTATGGGAGCACAAAGGTTAAGGCACGGAGTCAGGGTAATATCCCAAAACCTCAAAAATAAAAAAATTAGAACTAGGCATAGCCACCGAATACAACGTTCCCTTGAAAGAGTGGTCACTAAGAATTGTAGACACCTCGGAATCAATACGAGACCGCGAGGGTAGTTCTAGTATATCTACACCTTAAATATGAAGATTTTCATGATTGGTTTCAAGTTAATGATGAGGATTTTGGATTGTTAGTGAAATAACTTAAGGTAAAATGTAGTGATATGGTTCTATTACGCCATGTAGACTCAAACAAGATAAACTGAAGAAATGAGATCCACACTACAACCAAGGGTATTAGAAAAAGGTTGATTAAATCTTTGTGGAGTGGAGATGAGACTAGACTAAGAAAGAGAAGAAACTAAAAATTCAAGGGGTTTTGGGAAGATTACAGACTAAACATCAACCATGGCATGTTGTTACCACTAAATGAAGGTAAGGTAAACATGAAGTGGGTCTCGCATAAGAAGACAACCTATAGGGAAAGCTCCAAGCAAGCACGAGATCCAAATTCTTGATAATCCAACTAAGTACACCTAAGGTTAGATCATCATGCAAAAATCATTCTAAATATTATAGATCGAGGGAACCCCAAGATATACAAATATATTACCTAATTTTACTTAGTCTATAGGTAGATTTTACGGTGTATAAAAAATTATATCCATAGGTACACCTAAAGGACATCAACTTCTCACACCATTTCCTAGACAAGAGCTAAGAAGTTACAAAGCATTTCCATATTAAATCACAGTCATGATTTACACATAATCACAAATAAAAGACACACACCATTTCAGCCTCAACATCATTTCATGACAAGAACAAAAATGCCAAAAATTCTAGCAGGTCATCCATAAAAATCCATTAAAATTAGAAAATACGAGGAAATATATATTAATTCTCTCAAATCCTGTTAATGATTGTACATATGAAATCATATTAACAAGAAATCCTAAGTGAATGGGTCACATAACAAAAACCTCCATCAGAACATTGGGTCTCTTCCTAGTCGACGACACATCTGGTAGAAATTTTTCCCAACCCTTTTCCCCTAAAGAACTTCCCACCTCTTTTCCCCCACAAAAATATCTCTTTTCTCCTAAACCCCCCATCCTTATTTTATATTTCCTTATCATCTTAGGGTTTTTGAATATATTCTTCGAGATCTTTAAGCAAATTGTCACTACCCATAACTTCTCAGGGCCACCATGGAATAATGCAAGTGATTCCTCATAAGCGACTATCAAATTTTCCCTCTACCGCCACTGTGTCATTCATATGTCATCACAACACTCCAAATTTTTCTAGGTCATGTCACATTTAATATTTATAATTTCCACATGTGTATAAGCATGACTTGGCCAAAAAACTTAATGTGACAAGACATTCCTAAAATGCGCAGGATTTTAATCATTCTTTGGTAACACATTCCACATAAATAGTTGATACTTATTTAAACTTCCCACATACCTATCAATCAGAATGGGATATGGTATTAATAGTAAAATGATGTCTTTGGCCACATCGGCATAAGATCCGTGCATATTTAAATGGTTTACCAATCCTCTTATTCATTATTAATATTTTTTAGATCCTTTCGCTTTCCATTTTGGACCTCCATCCTTGAAATCTCAGAGCCATTTCCCTTCTTGTTATTCCATTTCATACCGATTTCCCTCCGCAATGGCCTCATATTCTTTAAGTGCAAGTCCATCATGGAAGGAATTGGCCCACTTGAGCCAATTCTTCCAACTCTTAGGGCCTAACAAGGCCCTAATTCATCAAGTATTCAATGTGCTGAATGTTAGACCCAACCCCAAGATTTACCTCATTAGACAGCCCTAGTGTTGTCCTTCTTAAATCACTTGGCTGAGATGTGTCCCTCCTTCCCAATTTTTAAGACCTTACACTTCCACCTGGTCTACCCAAAGTTCCACTTAAGTATAGAATCCCTGAGAAATCATTGTTCTCACCATTACCTACTTGTTCATAACAACCACCGGCATATGTTCAAGGCCTATTATAACCCTCCTGTTAGAAATAGAGCTCCCTCTTTCAGCCCAAATATAGGAGCAAAAAGTGAAGATCCATCCTTAGATTCTTGTGCGAGCGAGAATAGAGGAGCATCTTGCGGCATTATATTCCACTCTAAAATACATCCAAGCTATGGTTGGATTGTAGTAATTTTCATCTAAGAAAAGGCATGTCCTCCTTGAAACCCCAACCAATGATGTGGCACCACTTCCAGAGGCTGGTCCAACTATAGGCTGACACACCAAAGCATATGAAAGAGGAGGGATCACTCTGCATGAATGGGTGAACTCTCCTGAGTGGAGGAAGTAGCTAGTTGACATTATTAATGGGATGAGGGTGAGAATCTCTAAATTTTTAGGGAAAGGGATGCCGAGGGGCTTGATGAGAGATAAGAAATTTTTCTTCAGCACTGTGGCCCATGAAGATTTAGTTTAATGTCGAGACCAATGCCTGAAGCGTTCCCCCAAATGTGTTTGAGATAATTGAAGTTTGACATATTTTCCAATATATATATTTGAATGTATCTTGTTTTCTTCTTTTTTTTTGTATAATTACATAGCAGGGGGCTTGTGCCCCTTAAATAGAACCCCAATTTTTCTCATTGTAAATCATGCATATGATTTTGTTTTTCTTTTTCCTTTGCACTTCATAAAACATATTTTATGTGTTTTTATTACTACACTTGCTCAATATTCAAACAACAATTACAGGAAAAACTACCCACTTATTTTTTTACACATATTTCTAGTGACATCTAACCAACTAGAACATAATAAAGAACAAAAATGATTTTAGATTGATTCATAAAATCAAAATTTCAAATTTGAAACTGATAAATCCAAAATTATTTTCAAAGTGTTTCACTGAAGTACCATGTTCAACCCCGGGGCCCGAAACTCCATACAAATCTTACTATCCACTTGCACAAATCAGGTCTCAGACCATAAATACAATCTCACAAAATCCTAGGTATCCAACTTATCCTTACAAGGGCCCACTCATCCCCAACATCACACTTTTTATATCATTAATATAGGTCCAGAAACCCGAACCAAACTACAGAAAATACTAATTCTTGGGCCTCGAGAGTAGACCATCTTTTCAGCATAATACTCATACTTAGCATAAAATCTTGACATCTTGACTCTACATTAAGACACAATGTCCATCCCTGCATTTGATTATGTGAAAATTTAAAAACCTTGTAACAACAAAGACCATTTACATACTTAGCCATCCAATTGAAAGATAAAGATCTAGAATGATAAATATTCCCCAAAAGCAAACCCTCATCAATGTTTCCTCTTGAAAAAAAGATACAACTGGAAGAAAAAAACTGAAAATAGGAAGGATATAAATGTGTATCAATACATTTTCCATAGTATCTCTCCTGAACCACAATAAACTTCGTGAGTGTTACAAATGGCTGATAAGTTTGTAGCCAAGCCTAAAGGAATCATAGAGGACGTGACCATAACCATCGAATCATGGGATTATTCAGTAGATTTTATGGTCATTAAAATGAAGAATAAGAAGATTGGATATCCTTTTATCCTAGGATGCCCTTGGTTAGCCACTATTATAGCTCTTATTGATTGTAATATAGGAAACATGGTGATTAAAAATGGACATGATTCAAATAAGTTATCCATTTATCCACCTGCAAAACCCTTACAGAAGATAAAAAATAGTGGAAAGATGATACAGATGAATCAGAGGACGTGGTTTTATCCTTGAGTATGGTCATAATTCAAGAACATTTAGAGCATATCCAAAATTGTGATCACGAGTCCCGCATTGGATTGCACTTGAGTCCTGCGTTACCACTAATTGAAAACAATCGACCTATAATATGTCTTTTTTCATGAAACATATATATGATAGAGTGTGTATTTCACATTATCACTACAATACATAGATTAGTTCCCCATAGGTGACCTTTTAATGCATTGTCAACATAATACCCTGTGGTAAATTATCTCCATGTAGAGACTAAGAAATTACCCATCTTCCTAGGAAAAACACTGATAGTTAATATTTGGTTGACTAGTTAAGAGGAGAATACCCTATTCAAAATTCTATGCTCTCATCCTCAAGATTTTTCTTGGGAATATAGTGATATGAAGGGTATTCACCCCAGTATTTATACACACCACATTTACAAAAATGATTCCAGACCAGTCAGACAACCACAAAAGAAGGATAAATCTTGCCTTAAGAGACATTGTAAAAAATGAGATTGAGAAAATTCTTAGGGTAGGATTCATCTATCCAATTTTAGATATCTAGTGGGTTTCTCCATTAGTAATAGTGCCTAAAAAGAATGGGAAATGGAGGGTTTGTGTGGATTATAGGGAGTTGAATAAGGAAACACATAAAGACTATTTTCCCTTACCATTTATTGACCAAGTCTTGGATAATTTATCTAGAAAAAGATATTTCTCATTCCTTGATGGGTTCAGTGGGTACAATCAAATCACAGTAGCACCAAAGGATCAATATAAAACTACTTTTACCTTCCCATGGGGGAAATTTTCCTACAGGGTCTTACCTTTTGGCTTATGTAATGCTCCTGCTACTTTCCAAAGAGCCATGTTAACAATTTTTATAATCTCACTCATGATTGTGTTGAGATTTACATGGATGACTTCACAGTTTATGGGGCAAAATTCCAAGAGGAAATTTATAATTTAGAAAAATTCCTCTCAAGGTGTGAGAAACATCAGTTATCCTTAAACCATGAGAAATGTCTATTCATGATGGAGCAAGGTATAGTTTTGGGCCATCATGTTTTAGCTGAGGGAATCAAGGTAGATCTAGATAAAGTCAACATCATTGTAAAACTTCCATCTCCCACCGTGGTGGATGAATTTCTCTAAAGGATAACCATTTTAGGAACATTAGGTTAGGTTAATGATGAATTTCTAGATGAACATCTATTTGGAATATCAATTGTCTCTCCTTAGTTTGTAGACATGGCTAACTACTTGGCTACAAGTAAGTTCCGATCTTTCCTTACATGTAAAAAATAAACCAATTGATTAAAAAAGTGTGATATATAGTTGAGGTTGACATATTTGACATACTTAGGGCATGTCATAATGGGCCATCAGAAGACCCTATTCATCAAGAGGACTATCCACAAAGTCTTGGGAGCTAGTTACTATTGGCCTTCATTGTATAAAGATGTTAAAAAGTATGTATGACAATGTGATCAATGTCAAATGATGGGAAAACTAACATTCACATTTTAGATGCCACTCCAACCCTAGGTTCTTCTAGATCCATTTTAGAAGTGGGGATTGGATTTTATTGGACCAAACGACCCATATTATCAAGGAAAGTAATACATCTTATTTTATACGACTATGTTACACAATGGGATGAAGTACAATCTCTCTAATATGCAAGGGATGAGAAATTTATAGAAATTTTATATGAACATATATTCCAACAGTTTGGAGCACCAAGATATATAGTTTTAGACCAAGGACCACAATTTATGTCAGGAGTAATAATTTCCTTTGTGGAAACATATCAGCTAAGGCATAAGAAATCATCCCCATATCACCCACAATCCAATGGTCAAGTGGAAGTCACTAACAGAGAATTGGAAAATATCCTAACCAAGACAATGGATATCTCAAGGAAAATTTGGGTTCAAAAGTTACTAGAAGTAGTATGGGCTTATAACACCACTTGGAAGAAAACCACATGATTCACCCCTTATGAGTTGGTCTATGGAAAGAAACCAATATTTCCTATAGAATTTGAAATCTAGACCTTAAGAACAACTATTGAAGTGGGAATTGAGTTATCAAAAGCTCAAAAAGCAAGGATTATTCAACTGAATGAGTTGGATGAGATGATATTACAAGCACTTCATAAAACAAAACTCATCCAACATCAAAGACAAGTGTGGCATGATAGTCATATCAAGAAAATGAAGTTTCAAAAAGGAGATTAAGATCTTCTATTTGATTCAAAGTACAAAGAATTCAAAGGGAAATTACAAACAAGATGGATGGGTCCATACCAAATTGAGGAAGTCTTCAACAATGGAACCATACAACTGATTCCAATTGATGGTGAAAGAAAGGTAATGCTAGTTAATGGCCATAGGTTGAGGCTATACCAAAAGCCAACATCTAAAGAGGAATTCAAAAAGATGCTACAAGAAAATGTAACTCTGAATTGTTTGGACAAAGTTACTTTGTCCAATTCAATTCAGGGCTAAATTATTTCTCAAAAAGAATAAATATGAGATGGTTGAAAACTAGAGATGGAAACCATCATCCTATGAAGTATTGATTAAAAACAATAAATGGCAGCATTACTTATAAAAAGAAAAGAAAAGAAAATAATAACAAATGTAGGAGGCTGAAAACCAACAATGACAGTCACCCTCCTAAATCGTGCAATCAATAAGTGTGAGAAAACATGTGGAGAATTAAGTGATACTTACCAGATTTGACAAGTGATTAATGAAAAGGTATGTGCCACGGCTTCCCTTTTAAATGTTAAAAAGTTAATTATGAGGTGATAATTATTATGCTTGTGTGAAATGATGACTCCACATTTTCTAATATGTTTGCATGCACACCATATCTTAGTAAATATGAAATTAATTCCCAATAAATCCCTTTCATGTACTGAATTACTCTCCACACTGTCGCTTTCTCATCAAAATTGGTTAGCCTTTACCCAATTTCTGTCATTTACATATAAACCATTTCCCCATATTTATCCCCATTTCCCATCTCTCGACGCTCCATTCCCACTCCACACCAGTCCCATTCTCACACTAACAGACTTGCCATTCCTACATCATTTCTTCCCCATTCTTGTACTTTAGCTCTTCTCAATCCTACACCATTCCTTTCTCTGTTTCAAGTATCATCCATGGGAATTAAGCTCCGTCAGGAACTTCCAAGTTTAGTTAAATTTCTCTTTGATAGGAAATCAATAGCAATATTTGAAAAAATAGGGTGTATAGACTTCATGCTTTGGAATATGAGGAATTTAACCAAAGGATGATAACATAATTTGTAGTAAACATGGAGGAGGGACCTTCAAAATTGAAAGGTAAGAAAATCTTGTTCAACTCTTCCATAATAAGTGATGTTTTTGTTGTTCCACAGAAGGGAAACCGGTTAATTTCAAGACCACCTACTATGAAATTATCAAGATTTTTTTGTAGGAAAGAAAGAGAAATTAGAATTGGTTATGGATAATAAGGGAAAGGCTAAGGGAATAAAAAGGGGCACTTTTCCTAATCCACGGGAATATGTAGCTAAATGGGTTATCAAATATTTTACATGTGAGGCTCAATATGAGGTTCTTTTAGGAATTATGTTAAGAATCCTTATTCACCTCCGTCATGGTCAAGCTAAAGCCCAAAATCTAGGGTTAATTTTCCCTAGTTTTTATTTTATTTATTTTTCCTCTAGTGTTGATATGTTTCGATAGGGTTCCTCTTACCTCAAATTCTAAGGCCTCATACACCTCATCTGTAAGCACCATATCATGAAGAAATGTCATGGGCTTCGGAAGTGGGTTAAATTTAAAAGTACGTATGCACTTTGACCTTGTATGATTCTATAAAGAGGTCCATCTACCTCAGAAAGGCCAAGGAAACACCTTAGGTCATTAGGGCCTACCCAAACCCTTGATGAACATCAAATAGAAAATGTTCCTTCACAAGAGGAACAAGAAACAAATACCATCATGTAATCTCTACAATAGATGCCTACTACTTTCCACCCCACTCTTTTACTCCTCCATGCTCTATTTTTTAGATGGTTATTGATAAGACACCAATCATGGTTGAGGACTCACCCATTCATGACAAAGGAAAAACACCCATACTTGAAGGTGATCCTAGTTCACATGTTGATTATGATACAATTATTCCCTAAGTGTTGTCTCTTTCTAAGGTTTAGTATGAGCTCCAACAAGCTCAAGAAAGAATTTTCAAGTAACAATTTCTTTACAAACAAAAGAGGAAAATTTCTCTCAATTGGAGGTAGAGAAGGAAGAGAAAATTCAACATCTCCAACAATCAATACAACAAAAACGAGAAGTAATTTAGAAACTACATCATGATGTAGAAGAAAATGAATAAATAAATAATTGTCTTTAATCTAGAAATGAATAATTGAATACAATACTTGTGCTCTTACAAAGAGATAGGAAGGAGACAAAGTCCGTACTAAATACTGATCAAACTACTCAAATAGACTTTATATTTCCTCATATAACTACATTGAAGGGTATGGTAAAATGGATGTAGGAATGTTATAATCTCATAGGAGTGGCAGAAGAAAAAAATGTTAAAATAAGAAAATAAGATACTTCAAGATAATATGCTTCACATCTATAGGTTATATGACCAAGCCCTTTCTTGTCGGAAACATTCAAATTTTTAGGCATTCTTTCTAAAGAAACAATTCTAAAAGTGGCAAGTTTCGAAAGTTTGTTCCATGGAATCCATAGAGTTTGATGATGACAAATATTTTTTTGGGGCATATACAACATTAGATACAGTGGGTAAGAATATATTTTGTGAGTTTTATGTACATAAGTTTCTTCTCCCAAAGCAAATAAAAACTCCAATTAATTTATATGTAGGAGAACTGCAATTGAGCTCTTTTGTTTCCACCTCAAGACACCAATATATATGGAGAGACAAAATAGGGGAATATGTCAAAGAAGAAACTAACAAATGCTTCTTAATGAGGCATGATATCATGGATCCACTCATATTTTTCAATGGTTTTGGTCCCAACTTTATTATCTGCAATTTGTGGACAAGTACAAGGAAAATATTGTAGCTTGTATATCATACTTCGGGAGTATGTACTCCCAAATTTTAATGTCAATTTTATTTCTTATCAAATAAGGTATGGACTGCTTCTAGAGGTATGGAATAAGGAGGTTATTTCCCCAACCAACCTCCAATTTTCATTAAAAAGGGCTAAGGATCTCTGTAAAATTATGTTGCGAATGCAAGAGAAGTGGATAGATATCCATTAATATTAGCACTAGTGCCACGATGGAACACCACCCAGGATCAACTTGAAGCAAGTTATAAAACATGGAGGGATATAATGATAAAATTTATCTGGTATTCTCGATACGGAATAAAACGAAAAATGGCTTACTTTTACCAATGAGTACAATTGTACACATATTGTTGAGAACTTGAACAGAAAACATGAGGACTTGCTAAATCTTAAGTCTGGGAGAGTTATGATCCCTCTTAATTCCTATGTAAACCCCATTTTTTTATGTCATCATTTTTTACTAAGGATGATATTATCATTTTGTAATTAATAATTTAGTATATTTTAAAGGAATTTTTGTGCATAATCTTGTTATTTTTCATCTTGTATATGTTTTTTTGAATGAGTTTAAATGAGTATTTTATGTGTAATAAATTTTTTTGTCATAGAACATATCTTAATTCATCACAAGACTCATCTGTGGACTATCATAGAACTCACATGTGCACTAACATAGGACTCACTCGTGCATTAGCATAAGACTTGTTGTGGAGCACATGAATTCTTTGGAGCATAGGACTCGCTTAGAATGTAAGACTCATGCAAAGAAGGAAAATGAATCGTATGGAAAGAAAAAGAGATTATTTTTCCAACACACCAGTTGAAATGGTGAGAAGGACATGAAAAGTGGGCTCTTGTTGACCAAAATAAGCTCACACTTATTTTTGGTCAACTAACACCATTTTCCCCCTTTTGGTGCTTCAATCTGAATTTTTATATATTTTAAGCACTTAAGGTCCCCTGAAAGCATTTCCATTAGATAGGAAATTTCTTCCCCTTTCCAGAAATATAAAGAAGTCCTTCTAACTCCTCATATTTTGTAAATGGTGGGCTAGCGGGCTTGGGAAGGATATTTTGCCAAATGTGGGCGGCGGGCCTGGGGAAGACTTTTCGCCAAATGGGAAGATTGTGGACCAAGCGGGCGGGCGGTGGGAGATATTTTGGCATTTTTGAACTTTTCACAAAAGGCACAAGTTATAATTGCTGGCCCACAGGCTTGGGAAGGATTTATTTTGCTAAGTGGAAAATGTGGGCTACAGAGGCAGGGATGATTTCTTTTGGTAAAGTAAATATGCGAGGCAGTGGAGGAAATTTTTCCCAAGTGTAAATTTGGGTTGATGGGTCTATGGATAATTTTGAAACTTTTGTACTTTCCATAAAATGGCGTAGTTTTCAAGTGCGGGCCCACAAGCCCGCAAAGGTTTTTTCACCAAGTGCAAAGTTATGAAGTTCCGGGCAGCGGAGGTTTTTCTCGCCAAAGTAAATTTTCTAGCACGGAGAAGTCTTTTCACTAAATGTAAAGTCGTAGGGCCACGGAAGAGCCACGTGTCCTAACAATGCAGCTTTAAGGGCACGAACCAAAATGGAGACCCCAAACAAGTGCGGGTTCGCCATGTGGTCAAAGTACAAAAGGGGGGGTAATCGGCCATTGAATTGGCTAAGTAAAGAAGGGCCATGGAAGGAGCCACACATCAACTCGGTGTAACTTCAAAGGTAAAATCCGGAGTGGGTTCCCAAATGTGCATGAAGCTTCCATGTATCCTGTATGAGAAAGGGACGAGCGACCATTTAATCGACTAAGTATAAGAGGGTCGGCGGAAGCCTCCACGTGCCTCATCCACACAAATTTAGAAGTGGGATCCAAAGGCGGAGACCCAAATGAGTTCCAACCCTCCACGTGGTTAGAGCATCAAAAAGTTAAATTGGCTATTGAAAAGTCTAAGGCCAGTGGATGACGCCACGTGTCTCATTGGCACAACTTTAGAGTTATAATCCAGAGGTAGACCCCAAACGAGCGTGAAGCCTCCATGTGTCTTGAGTTAGGCAAAGTGTCTCGTCCAATGAGAGGGGCTTATCCAAAAGACAAAGGAAACCAATTAGGCACGTGGAAGCTACCATGTGTTAGTTTGGCGCAACTTTAAGAACAAAAGGAAGGGGCTGAATCTTCAACACATGCGAGGCTGCCATGTGGAGCTTGCGCAAATAGACCCCAAACCTGAAGCACCTTTAGATGGCCATAACTTTTGACTGGAAGCTTAGAATTGAGCTGGAGAGGATGTTTTTGAAAGCTCTAGGCACCAGCTTCTCACCTACTAACATTATGTTTTGATCCGCCATTTTTAAGGCCATGAAGTTTCCCGCTTGCCACCATGATGAAGAATGGGTTTCCTTTCTTTCCCAGTAAGGGACAAAGTGATGAAGGTATGGGTCTTGTAGTAAAGCCCATCATTATTACAGTGGAATTCAATGCTCCTTCAGGCGCAGTTGGAACAGGGTTTGAATTCTTCCCTCTCTCCTTCTCTCATTCTTCTATATATTGTAAAGAAGGGGTATATTTCAAGAGGTTGATCATTTTTTTCTCTCCTACCTCCCCTCTCTCTTTCTTCCTTAGGGTAGAATGTGGAGTTTAAGCCTCCTCTCATGGTTCTGTAATGGAATTTCCTTACCTCTTGCCCACTGATGATGTACTATGTGAACTCATGGAGCAATAAAATATCTTTTGTGATGCATTTTTCCCATCCTTTCTTATTTTGTTGTCTCTTCTCTTGCCTCTCATCGTTTCAGGGTATATTGTGCATACTCTAATGTCTATTGCAGGTTCTAAGATATGTGTTTAACGAGTTCAAAGTGGTATTCCATGTGAATTTTATCTCTGTCTGTGGTGTACCTTGTCCACCCTCTCCATTGCTCACCTCTCTCCATTTCAGGCAGTTGGATTTGTGATCATCCACTTCCTTTTCTGGTGTATCACCGCTTAGTGTAGGATCTATTTTTTTTTATGTATTTCTCTCTCTCCCTATCTCCTTGGAAGGTTAGATTAGTATTAGATAGTTTTCTTGCACTATAATAGCTTGTGGTAGGTAGTTTAGGAAGAAGAAGCCGACTTTCTCCAAAGGGCCATCTCAAGTCCGCAAGTCCCACAGCTTGAGAGATGGTCAAATGTTGTGCAGGTCACTCTAGATTCCCCACTCGGATCTGAGACCATTTAGGGGATGTTGTTATTTTTCAACAAAAACTACCATAAAATACATCATGTGGTTTATGTGGATCACGCAAGCTCGAATTAACACCCAGTCGATTGAAGACGTGGATTAGATGAACATAACAACTTATAGTCACCATGATAGAAGGAATTCAATGCAACATCTTTGACATCTCATGGCACTGATTAATCATCTTAATTGAGATTTTATTAAGGAATCTATTTATATTTCACAAGATAAATCTGATCTAAGCACGACATGTACTTGTCATTCCACAATTGTAACCCTAAAAAATAAGTTGTTGTTATAGTTATATTTTAGTTAAGTAGTAGTTAATTATTGTAAAGGATTTTCCCTCTTATAGAGTGACAAGGACTACTCTTGATATAAAAGGGAATTTGTAGTAGAATTGTAGAGTTAGTTCATTTATTGATGTAAAAGAAATTCTTCTATTCAATAAAGTGCATGATTCAAGGATAAATCGACTTGTGTGATTTACAATTCTAAACCGGATCAAAGGGAAGGAGAAAGGGCCACTCCTTCCCAACATGAAGGAACATTTCTTGTCTATTTAATTTATGTTATTCATCATTTAATTAAAATACTAGAATTTCATTTCTTTAAGTATTTTCAATTAAGGTTCATAATACTCCATTTTATTGATAGAATTCATTTATTAATTTAGTATTTAGCATAGTATTTGATTGAGTTCATTAGTGAATAAGTACTGAGCATGATTTCAATTGTTTCCTTTGTTGCAAATAGCCATGGACACCACCCTGGACTGACAATCATGAGATAACTAAAGTGCAAGTACCAATGACACTCATCACATACATCCATCATTGGGAGAGATGAAGATTAAGCTAAAAGAAGGTGTGTGTCTAGTTTGGAAGAGGCCTTATAAGATGAACCCAAACCTACATGAGAAGGTGAAAGAAGAGATTGAAAAGATGCTTAAGTCAAGGATCATAGAGCCTATTGAGGAATCTAAGTGGGTCAGCCCCATGGTGATCAATATCAAGAAGGATGGCTAGATCAGGATCTGTGTTGACTACATGGTACTCAATGCTTCATGTGTCATAGATCCTTTTCCTACTCCATTCACTGAAGAAATCTTGGAAGGTGTAGCAGGGCACAAGATCTATTCATTCACTGATGGATTTTTAGGGTACCATCAGGTACACATTACGCATGAGGATTAAGAGAAGACCACCTTCACCACTAAATGGGGAAGTTTTACATATACTTGTGATGCTCTTTGGATTGAAGAATGCACCAACGGTGTTCTCATGCATCATTTTTCAAGCATTTCAAGACTTCATTCATAAGTTTTTACAAGTTTATTTAGATGATTGGATTGTCTATGGGCTAGTAAAGGATCATTGTGATAATATGAGATTAATGTTTGAGAGATGTAGGCAACTTAGCATCTCTCTAAACATCAAGAAGTGCATATTTTCCACCCCCTTTGGTACTTTAATTGGGCACATCATTTGTAAGGAAGGACTATTGGTAGACCCTGCTAAGATTGCAATCATTTTAGGGTTGGAAAAACCTACCAACCAGAGTGAAGTGCATGGTTTGTTAAGGCACAATGGTTACTTTAGGAAGTTCATTAAGGGATATGCAAAGATTGTTGCACCCCTTGGAAGAATTTCTCAAGGAAAAAGGAAATTTTTATTGGGGTAATACACAACAACATGCATTTGATACCTTAAAGGAGAATCTTACCAATGCACCAATCTTGCGCTTCCCTTCATGGAAAAAACCTTTTTAGATCCATCTAAATGCCTTTAGCATGACTATTGAAGCAATCTTGAAATAACCAAGAGAAGGAAATGTGGATCATCCCATATGATTTGCAAGTAAGAATTTGACACTAGGAGAGTAGAACTATACAATGATGGAGTGTGAGGTGTTATCCATGATCTATGTGCTACACAAGTTTCGACAATACTTATTTTCCACACCATTTATATTTTATACATATCGTATGAAATTGAAGTACTTAGTCAAAAAATTGTTTTACAAGGGAATATCTGTCGGTGGATACTTATTTTTCAATAATTTGACTTCATAGTTGTAGTAAAGCCAGAAAAGAGAAATATAAGAATTGACCACTTGTCAAGGATCAAATATGGGGAGGAAGCATAGAGCATTAAGGACACTATGCGAGATGCACAATTTTTTAGGTTGAAATACGTGCCAACCGATTTAGAAGACAACAATATTTTTCACACTTTGGATTAGTGCTAGAGGGAATGTAAAACTTGGAAAAGAAACAACTTTATATTCACACTATGGATTAGCACCTCATTAGGGGAGACTTGTATAAAATGGGTCAAGATGAGATCTTGCGTAGATGTGTTCTAGAACATGAGCGCAAAGCCATCATAGAAGAGGGTCATAGAGGAATAGCCAAAGGAAATTATGCATGATATGCCACTACGCAAAAGATACTTTTAGCAGGTCTATGGTGGGAGACATTATACAAGGACATGAAGCATTTTGTTAAAGCATGTGATCACCGTAGAGAATTGGAAGGCCTAAGAATAAAGATGAAATGCAATCAAGTCTTTTTATCCCAAATTTACCCACCGACTTAATTTAGAATAACTTATTAAAATGGAATTATCCATTTTATAGGTCTATGATGTTCAAATGGCCATCAAATTCCATTTCCCAAAACTACCGGCCGTTGGCATTTGAAAAGCCATGGGAGATAAAGCTAGTCATCCATAGAGTGTAGGAACTTAATGTTCCACAAAATGTTCCTAACTTGCTTAACAAAAGAGCACCGATTAGAATAAGGCGGGTTTTTATTAAACCCACGGAAGCATGGAAACCCACACAACAAAGAAAATCTTCAGCTAATCAAATACCAACGTGTGGTGGGTGAAGGAAATGAAAAATAGAAGAAGATCGAGGACCAAAGGTGAACACATGGCAACATTCTATCAATTCCTTAAGTAGATGCATTCCGCGGATCTCAAGTCTACGAAATAAGACAAGTTTCATAGGGGCTCCAGTCAAGAAATTCATCAAGGTCAACACGGGTTATGTGGAAAAAACTTTAAAAATATGAAGAATTTTCCATGTCCTCGGGACTTAGAAAGCTGCGATGCGAAGGCTATATGGAACCATTTCATTGGTTCACATTTCACTTGTCTCGAAAAACACAAAGGATAAAAAGAATATGAGAGCATGAGGCTATGTAGAGCCACCTCATTGGTCAATATTTCATAGATGTAATGGGTAGTTCAAAGAAGATTTTGAAATGCAAAGTACATGGAGCTTTTTCATAGGCTCACACTTCGCAGTGTTTAGAGGAGTTAGAAAAAGACAAACAAATGTTAGGGTCATGGAACATTTCTATTGGAAGATGGTTCGTGGGTGTCGGAGGAAAAAAATCAAAAGGACTGACTTACAAACTACGTGGATCCTTCACATTGGGTCATACTTGTCAATGGTAAGTCAAAGATCTTTGAAAGGGAAAATTGTGAAGAAACATGGCAAAGTTTTATCGGCCCGTACTTTCATAAAGGTAGGAACACATAAATTAAAGTGAAGCAGAGCTGATATTGTGAACCAATGGGATTTGGAGACTTGGTAAAGAAAAAATAAAGTACACATTGGAAGAGGATGATTTCCAAACCCATCAGAGGATGTCATGTGTCAAATTCATGTTACTCCCAAGAGGAAAAGCTTCAAGAGGTCATATCTTTTGATCTAGAGCTCCAAATTTGACAAACTGTATATTTTTTGAAAGGTCTCCTCAATCCATTAAATTTAATGCATTCACATTTGGATTTTGGTGGAATTTAATAGTTAAAATGGAAAAAATGACTTCGAGGTAGAAAAGAGTAGTTTGGGCATGCAAATGATAAATCGTAGTTGAACCACTGAATTGATGAAGCATGGCTTCATTTCCTTCTATAGAAAGAAATAGACATAATAATGGATTTTCAGAGTGCCCATGTGATTTGCAGAGGATTTTAATGTAGAATTTTGGTGGTTAGAAATTTTAAATCCATCCCTTATCTCTTTTATCTATTCTCTTTCTTTTCTCTCTCTTTGTTTTTGAGCTATATATTGTTAAATCTTTCATTGTGAAAGAGATGGACATTCAAATCTATAAATGAACCATGTAAAAATTGTTTCCCAAGAAGCTTTGACTTTTGAGCCTTCATTTTGGCCTCTGTAGATGATTTATTTCCTTCTGTTTTGATTAAAATGGATTGTGCATAACTTTAAGCAATAAAAATATATTTTGTGGCATGTTTTGTCTACCCTATCTCACTTTTATTTGCTGTCTAGACTTCCTCTTACTCTTGCAATGGATTGTGCATATATCTTTCATTTATAGGCTCCATTATGATTGTGTTCAATGTATTTCACCCTTTTCTTGGTGCTATTACCATGATTATAGCTTAGGATTTTCCTTTTATACATCTCCTTCTAACCTGGTCCATTGGCATGTTTAATTTAGAATTTTCTTTCTACATTAGGAGTAGTTTTAGCATTAGAACAAGTAGAGGAATTTGGCCTTCTCTGGAGGTATGTCTCAGTTAGCAGTCCTACAACTGAGAGACAGTCCCATGTTGCCTCAAAATTATTGATCCTTCATGATCATATCCAGGGTGCAAATTTGAGCTCCAACATTTTTGGCACGCCTCACAAGAGAGTTTATAAAACTTAACATCTACATATTACCAGTTTTATGTGTTCTTGGTGATATCCAACATTTGGAGGCATATTCTAAGCACATATGGCGACTCCACTGATCCAAATAACCCATTTATTAGTTGTAAATGATCCTTTTCATTCTTTCACTCTTTCCATTTTCTTCCATCCATTTCCATTAATTATTTACTTTCTTTCCATCTCCCAGTTTCCACTTTAATGAAGTTATGAAATCATGACTTCATTTCCTTCTTGGGATTCTTATTTGTAGTAGCAAAAACACTCCTCTCGTATACCCATAGTTTCAAAATCCTCCTCCAAATCAGTTTTATGATCCCCATCATCATGAACATGCATATAACCCACCCCCACTAGACCCATATGGTTATTATCTAACCAAAATGTTTATGAAGAATAAGGTTATGTAAGTGATGGTGGAAAATTCATGGAAGATCATGATTTGCAAAGGTAGATTCAAGAAATGGAGATGAGCATGGCACAGATAAGAATTACATGTATAATGAAGGAAACCATGATTGATTTTAGGAAGCCCTACCCATGGGAAGGCCCTATACCAAGCTGGTTTAGACCTTGAAAGAAGCTACATTTTATAGTTGAGATGATGCCCAAAATTATAAAGTGGGTTGAAGAATCAAAGGCTTCCCAACTTAGTGTTAGGTATCCTCACAATGGGTCAACCCTACACTACCATCTTATAGCCCTCCCATTCCTCCTCCCCAACCTATGCCATCTCACCTATTTTTAATGTTCATAGATTTTTTCTACTCCGATCCCATTGAGGATGCCCCTTCTTCATCTTCTTCCCTTCCCCCCATATCCAATTTTCCACCTTTTATCCAATTTTTCCCCTCGGAAAAATTGGACAAAACATGACCTCATAATCGAGAAGTTTCGACGGGGTTGATTCAACCATAAAGGATCACATTTCAAAGTTAGGAAAAAAAGTTAAAATAGGTCGATAAAATTATAGGGAAGCTCAAGAGTGTGAGCTATTTCGGAGAATCAAGAAGTTTCGAAGTCTGAAATTTTGGACTTTGGAGGTGGAGCTTTTTAGAGATCTCAGAAAGTCAAAAGTATGAAATCCTAAAAGTCTGAAATTTTGGAATTTTGGATATCGAGGTTTCGAGATCTCGGAGCGTGAATTCAGAAAGGGAGCAAGAAAGTCTAAAATCTTGAAGTCCGAAAGTCCAAAATTTTGGACTTTCAAGTTTCAGGGTTTCATAGATATCAGCAAGTGTGAAGTGTAAAAGTGAGCAAAAGCCCAAAATCCTGAAAGTTTGAAGTCTAAAATTTTAGACTTCAGAGTTTTGGGTTTAAAATTTCGAGTTTTGGAGTTCTCAAACCCCAAAACGCAAAAGTATCAACCCAATGTCTGAAATTCTGAATTCCAAAATTTTGGACTTTCAAGTTTCAGAATTTCGGAACTCTCGTGACATTTTGAGCAATGAGGAGTAGCTCGACTTTCGAAAGTGAAATGTCCGAAAATCTAAATTTTGGGTTTTCGGAGGTAGCATGCATTTTGGACTCGAAAAGGACAGAGCCAACCACCCACCATTTTTGTAGAATGACACCTCAACCTTCAAATGGCCATAACTTTTGATCGAGATCTCGGATTTGCATAATAAAGGACTCTTAGGAAATATTATAGTCTCCTCTACGCAAATACAACTGGTTATCTTAATTTGAGTGGGACTAAGTTCTTCAAAGTGAAAAATACAGTTAACCATTTTTAGGGTGTCCTAGGTTCCTCACCTACCACAATAATGAGGTATGGGCTTCCTTTCTTGCCCAACAAGAAAGAGTACATGCAGGCAAGGGTTTTCCAGGGGTGCCCATCACTGTTTCAAGTGAATTCAATGAATTTTTGGGGTGGTTGAAGCTGGATTTCAGATTCTTCTCTCCCATTTCTCTCATTTTTCCTATATATTGTAAGAAGGGGATTTTTTCAAGAGGTTGGACAATTTGGCTTTGCACCCTCCCTTCTTCTCTTGTCTGTAAGTGAATTTGTGGAGTTCAAACCTCCCATTAAAACTGTAATTCAAGTTTCTGCCTCTTGGCCATTGTAATTCACTGTATTAAATATTTGGAGCAATAATAAAAGTTTGTGGATGATTTTCAACCCTCTCTTATTTTCATTTCATCTTCCTGATCTCTCAAAGAATTCTCAAGTTATTTGTGCATGGTGGTTATATTACATTTTTATGGTTTATGTTTAATGGAAAAGTAGGTTCTCAACATTCCTTTGGTGCATCACCTCTATTAGTTTAGGTTTATTTTATTGCATCTTCTTAACCCTATCTCCTTGGCAAGTTAGAGTATGTTTTAGAGCCGATCCTCTATAATTTTAATGTGTGCATCTAAACAGAGGAACATGAACCATCCTTCATCTAGAGAGCTTTCCCAATTGCAAAGTCCCACAATTTGGGAAAATGTCCATGTTATGTAATCACACTGAGAGTCTTAACCCATCGAGTTGCAGACATTTGGGGGTGCTTGTGATTATGCCTCAACACCACCCTCTTTTCTTCTAAACCTCCATCACTTTCATAAGAAAATATTCCTCCTCCACCATTTGAACCTTTGAAAAATAATCCAAGGGATGAAGCCTTTCCCCATTTCAAATTAGATCCACATGTGCTTAAACTTCATGAAGAATCAATTGTACATCATGAAGTAATGGAGCTTAACCAAAAAACTAAGGGCTCAAGTTTTTGCTTAAATGAGGATCCATTCCTCACTAAATAAGAGTTTGAAGAATTTATGACATCAAGGGTTGATCTTCCTTCTTTTGAATAACAAGATGCACATGCATAATTTTAGAGGAAAGTTGAAAAGAACCAAACTAAGTAGATCGGATTCAGAGCTTCAAGGATTGGAGCCATGAAATTGAAGTAAAGAAGGATCATCACTAAGATCCCGAGAGTCAACCTTCTCCAATCTCTTCCAAATTATCTAATGTAAGTCCCATTCTTGAAAGCCAAGAAATAATTGTGAGGAAGGGACTGACTATGAGACACATTGGATGAAGAATTGACCTAACCCAATGCTGCAATTCCTCTTATTTTGATTGAAAACTCTAAAGTCAAGGAGGTTGAACAAGAAGAGATGAAAAAGAGGAAGAGAAACTTCCAAGTGAGCAAGATGTTTTAGTTGAATGTAGAGATCCTCATTATCTCGCATGCTTAGAACTTGTTAATCTTTTAAAAGATTGCAGTGAACCAACAAGCATATCTTTGGATGTTGTAATCAGTCAAGAGGAGCTTCATGTTGAGGAGAAGGAAAAATAGATTCTAAAGCCTTAGATGAAGAAGATATCATAGGAATCTTTTTTTCTTTCTTTTGTTGATAACATTTTAGACCTTTCTTCTACTTCATCCTCACAAGAATCTAATTTTGTGGATGATTTTAATCTCTCAAAATTTATGTTTGAGGAAGAGGAGAGCCATGATGGAACAATTTCCAAATTAGAAATAATCATGGAGATGGAAGAGTCTTTTACAAAGTTGTTTGTATTAGAAGAACATAGCAAATAGTCATCTTCACAAATTTTTGCAAGATGATCCCATTCATGGGATTGAGATTCAAAGAAATGGGAAAATTTAAAGGATCAACCCATTGGTTTCCAAGGCCACATGCCCAATTAGGTATCCGACTAGCTTGGATCCAAAGTTAAAGTTACAACTGATCATGATCATTTTAGAGCATGAGGATGAGCTTCAAAGCACCAAGGATCAACAACAACACCTCCAACCAAATGCAGAGAGGAGATTAATGAGGTATTTGTCTTGTTTGTTGCTACTTTGGGGATGGTGGAAATCTAGACTCAAGTCGTTTTCATTATTATCAAGGACCATGTACATTTTCAAATACAATGCATGGGCTAAAATGTTAAGAAAGGGAAGCTATTTCTCCTTTCTGTTACAAGATTTTTTAAGCTCTTTTTCTATTTGGTCGAGTAGGGTAGATTAGGTTTGATTTTAGTAGAAGAATTTGTTGTGCACACTCTGCATGTTTCGACTTGGATCATGTATGATTTTCCATATTTTGTACATAGTTTTTATGGTCTTGTTACATTTGCATAGTCCATTTCAGTTCGTGAAGTCTTCTTTGGCCAAATTAGATATGGAGTAGTTTTAAAAGCTCAATCATCCAGGCCCGAGATCATTTTGCATTTTAGATTTCTTGTGCCCTTTTACTTGGTGATATATTTAGATTTGGGACAATTTACAAAGTTTTAAATCAAAATTCCAAAATTCAGCTTTAAGAGCGGACCAATGTGGCTCCAAATGGTAGAGTCAAATAATAGGAGTAGTTCCTCGATCACCGAAAGCTCCATAGATTATGTCTAGCTAGTTCCAATTCATGATAAGTTCATAATGGCTCAGGGGTAAGTATTTTAATGTTTTTGATTAGTTTTTTTAAAATTTTGGGCTTGAATCCATGCCCAATGGATGCATAAGGCTACTGGTAAAATTTAGCAAGAAAATTTCCCCTAGAGGTCACCAAAATTGTTATCCCAAATTTACCCTCGGGTTAGTTTGGAACAAATTATTAAAAATGGACTTAGCCATTTTACAGGTATGTGATGTTTAAATGGCCATCAAATTCTATTGCCTAAAATCACTAGTAGTTGGCATTCGAAAATCCATGGGAGACCAAGTTAGTCATCCGTGGAGTGTAAGAACTTAATTTTCTACATGTTTTCCTAACTCAGTAAAACAAAGGAGCACCGATTAAACTTAGGAGGGTTTTTATTAAACCCAAGGGAAGCATGGAAAACTACACAATGAAGAAAATACACAACTAGTCAAAGAAAAATGTGAGGCAAATGAAGAAAATGATAAGTGGTAGAATATCAATGACCAATGATGAACATGTGGTGGTATTCCATCACTTCCTTAAGAATATGCATTCAATGGATCTCAAGTCCATAGAATAAGTCGTGTTTTATAAGGGTGTTAGATTTGGAAAGTCAAGTAAAGTCAACAGGGGTTACATGGAAATAACTTCAAAAATCCAAATAATTTTCTAAGTCCCCGAGACTTAGAAACTGTGATGCAAAGGCTACATGGAACCATTTCATTGGTTCTCCTTTCGTGGTCCGACAAACATGAAGGATAAGGAAAATATGTTATCCCGAGGTTACATGGAGCCACCTCATTGGCCAATATTTCACAGATGTCGTGGAAAGTTCAAAGAAGAGTCTGAAACGGAAGTATGTGTAGCTTTTTCATTGGCTCCCACTTCGCAAGTGTTAGAGGAGCTAGGAAAATATTGACAAATTTCTGTGGTCATGGAATGTTTCTATTGGCCGATGGTTCATGGGTGTCGAGAGGAAGAAATCAAAAGGAATGACATGTGAAGTATGTGGAGCCTTATTATTGGCTCATACTTTGCAATGGTTAATCAAAGATATTTAAAAGGGAAAATTACGAAGAAACGTGGTAAGGTTTTATTGGCTCATACTTTCATAAAGGAAAGAACACAAAAAGTAAAGGGAAGAAGAAACCGATATTGCAAACTGATAGAAGGTGGAGACTTGGAAAAGATAAAAGAAAGTACACATTGGTAGAGATCAATTCCCAAACCAATTAGAGGCTACCACGTGTCAAATTCTTGTTCCTCCTAACAGCAAATCTTCAAGAGGCCATATCTTTCGATCTAGAGCTCTAAATTTGTAAAACTATATATTGTTGGAAAGGTATCCTTGAGCCCTTCGATTTAATGAAATTATATTTTCATTTTGGTGGAATTTAATGGGTAAAAATGGAAAACATGGCTTCTCAGGTAGAAAAGAGTAGTCCGGGAATGAAAAAGATAAATTAGGTAGCTCAACCATGAGAATTGATGAAACATGGCTTCATTTCCTTTTGCAGGATGAAATAGACACAATATTGGATTTGTAGATTTCCCCTGTGATTTAAAGAGGAATTTAATGCATACTATTGGTGGTTAGAACTTTGAAATCCATCCCTTCTCTCTCTTTCTCTTTGATCTATATATTGTAAAATCTTTCATTTTGAAAGAGATGGACATTCTGATCTATAAAGGAACCATGTAAAAATGGTTTCCCAAGAAGCTATGAACTTCAAGCCTTCATTTTGGATTCTAGATGA
This sequence comes from Taxus wallichiana var. yunnanensis, assembly GCA_018340775.1. Lineage (NCBI taxonomy): Eukaryota > Viridiplantae > Streptophyta > Pinopsida > Cupressales > Taxaceae > Taxus > Taxus wallichiana. The sequence continues at coordinate 145,391,353 of CM031236.1, forward strand.
TTTCTTGCCTTCTGTTTTGACTATAATGGATTGTGCATATCTTTAAGCAATAAAAATCTATTTTGTGGCACATTTTGTTTGCCCTAGCTCATTTTTATTTGCAGTCTTTCCTTCCTCTTACTCTTGCAATGGATTTTGCATATCTCTTTCATTTAGTAGGCCCCATTATGATTGTGTTCAATGTATGTCACCCTTTTCTTAGTGCTATCACTTCCTTTTAGCTTAGGATTTCCCTTTTCTACATCTCCTTCTAACCCTGGTCCCTTGGCATGTTTAGTTTAGGATATGCTTTATGAATTAGGAGTAGTTATAACATTAGATTAGGTAGAGGAATCCAGACTTCTCCGAGGTCTATCTTAGTTAGCAGATCCCACAACCGAGAGACAAAATTTCCATGTTGCCTCATATTTCTTGACCCTTCATGACCATATCCATGTTGCAATTCTGATCTCCAACAGACCTATAACAAGTGCAAAGCATTTTAAGAAATGGGCCATTGATTTTGTAGGACATATTACACCAACTGTGCATAGGACATGTGTGTGCTACATAGTCACATGTACCGACTATTTGAAAAGGTAGGAAAAATATATGCCTATAAATTATTTCACAAAAAACAACAACAAGGTTCCTTTGGGAAAACATCATCAACAAGTATGGATGTCCATTGAGCCTCATGAGTGATAGAGGGACTCATTTCTTAAATAAGATCATTATAATTTAATTGAAAAAATTTATGGTGGCAAACCATAAGAATACCCCTTATCATCCCTGTGCTAATGGGACTACTAAATCTTTCAACAATATCTTATGTTAGACATTAACAAAAATATGTGGTGTTGGAAGAAAGGATTGGGATGACAAGGTATCAACCATCCTTTTGGAATACAAAACAACATAAATGTGGTTAAACAAGGTCACAACATTTCATTGGTATTTGACATGGAGGCGATTACACATATGGAATTTATGTTGCCATCACATGCGGTGGATTAGATGATGAACAAATAGTTGATGAGTGCATTCATAAATTGATGTAATTAGATGAGCGGTGCACCATTGTGCGTTGGAATTAGAAGACATAAAAGGCATGAAAAAATGATTGGAATGACATGCACATTAAGAAAAAGTATTTTGTAATTAGAAAGATGGTATTTTTATATGACTCCACTAATACGTGCCATCCAGAAAATTTAAAGTCCATTGGTTGGGATCCTTTGTAGTGACCAAGATACTAGAATCAAGCGCATGTCAATTGCAAGTGCTAGATGGCACCATGTTTCCCAATTACTTCAATGGGAGTAGGTTGAAGCCCTACTATAAATAAGATTCCTTTGTGTTTGTAATAAGACAATATTGCCACTTAGATTAGATTTCCCTTTCATGTTTTTTTTTTTCTTATTTTGTTGTAATAAGCATGTTCATGTGCGGGATAATTATTTTCTATTAAGTTGATGCATAAAGGCCTATGCATACTTTTAGTGTGGAATGGAACAAGTGCACGTGTATGCAAAAGAGACTATGTGATGTTGGAGTTGGTTTAGGAGTATGCATTAGCATGGAAAAGGAATCCTGAAAAAATATATGGGTGTGCGTGACAATATAAAAATAAGGGTGCTTAACAGATATGAATTGGGTATACATGAAAGAAAAGGAGAGTGTTGCAGGTGCTTACCTGGAATGATGGTGTTAGATAGTTATGGGATTTCTTAGGTGATGAAGACCATGTAGAGGGTCGCATAATATAAAGTAAGTGAGGAAGCAACAAGATAAACTACTTAGGGTGTGGCATAAATGAAGATGGGGTGCAGCGTAGGGAAGTGCATGAAAGGATAACTATGGCTAGGAAGAGTAGTGGTGCACTAGAAGGTTATGACTTTTGCACGTAGAAGAAAGAAGGAGAAATCATAGGATAAAGAAAAATGCATTTAATGATTTAGAGAGGTGGTAGGTGAGGAGAAATTAATGCACTTAAAATATGGAGAACTATAAAAAGGAGAGGGTGGAGTTCATTCTTACTTTTCTTATTGAGATTTTGAGTAACTAAGTGCGAATGTGTGTGTCCAACAAAGAGTGTACATGAATAGATTTTGCAAAGGAGAGTTGAGTTGAAATAGAGTGAAGTAACCATGTTGTTAAGTGTAAATTGGTTATAGAAGAGGCATAAGAGAGGGTGTGAAGGATTTGGAAGGTGTGGAATTAGAAAATACATGAGGATTTGGGTTTAAGGGTTTGAACTTGCAGAGCTAAGGTTTAGAAAAAGTGGATTCAAAAATTCTACTTACATAGATAGGAAACGAGGATGTGTGTCCCAAACCGAGGAAAAGGTTGAATAGTGTATGGACTTGAAAGAGTTTAACACTTGATGATTGTAGCAAAAATATTGAGTAAGTTTTACTAGCACCTAGGGAATGAGCTTTAGTAATTTTCAAGCTTGAGATCTGAAGAAATTGTGAAGTTAAGAATGGAACCTAAGAAAGCACCCATGATATCACCCAAAAAAAAAGGGTAAGGTCAAAAACAAGAAGCATGAGGTGGAGGACATGCTTTGTAAGATTGGTTCTCCAAGATGCAAATACTTTGCAAGGTTATAGTAGGGAAACCATGGGAGTCACACTTAACAAAGTGCAAGATAAAAGATTATAACCATCACTCGAGAGGAATATAAGGGGAGATAACCAAGGATGTAATGAAAAATATGGACTAGAGGACTCAGAAGGGAAACATGTGTATGATGACATTGTGAAGAAGGACTTGGAGAGCATCGAAGTCCTCCAATTATAGGAGTTACCTTTCTTTGGAAAGCTTGAGTGACTATACCAAAGGGCTTCACGCATGTTTAAGAGGACATTTTCTACTTCACTCGATATAAGAATACGCATCACCGCACAAATAGTAAGACATTTAACAAGATTACATAGATCTAGAATTTAAATTGAACTATATTTAGATGATGATGATGGAGTAGAGGCCACCATAAAGTATTTTAACTATTAAAGGGGAAGTCATGTAATAGGACATTATAAGAATCACTAACCAAGGCACAAGAATGAAAACGTGCCTGGTGAGCTCTAAGTTAGGTGCATCTAAAAGGTAGACACATGTGAATAAGAAATGGCTACACGTAGTGCAAAATATGGAAAAAAGACAATGTATAACATTGTTTCCTTCATTCTTGAAGAAATTGTTGAAGAATGAAGAAGAAAAGTTTCATGTATTCAAAGGTGAGAAAATAACTTGGGGGAAATATTTTTATTGATAGTTTTCAGGGAGATAGGGGTTACTGATGGACCTAATGAAAAGGTAAGGGTATACCAAGTAGAGAACAAGTCCCACACATAAAGGTTTGAAGAGTATAACTGTGATAGATGTATAAGAAGTACATGTAAACTCGGGTGGATAAATGGTATAGAAGGATGTGCAACACATTCGAATGAGCGGCACATACCTAGGGAGTTGCTAACCATACTTGATGGTAAGGTGGAATTTGTAGTGCATCAACACTTTTTTTTTTTTTGGAAGGTTCTTCATGAGTAATGGAGAGAAGGGCCCATTGTGGAAATTTCCATTCACCTTCACTAGTACGTATTTTTAAGTATCGTGAATATGATCAAGGATGCGCGGAATCTGATTTTTGATGTGGAAAAGGTAGAATGTGATTGCCAAAAATTTCACACCACTTACGTATACCCCTCTAATTCAGCCTATGTGGAGGTAATGGAATATGATAATATGGATATTACTCTTATAAATCTTGTGGTGGGAAAGGAAGTAGTGAGAGTCTATGTATATATGAGGCCTAGAATAAAAAATGGGAAATATATTGATAAAATAGACCTTCACCTCCCAAAACTTCCAAAGAGTAAAAATATGGTAGGTACCTCTAAAAGAATGCGTGAGGAGACCCATTTTTACAAGAAGAAGAAGATGGAATAAATGGATTAGAATGATGAGAAGGAAGATGCAGAGAAAGAGGATATTGTGTTAGATCATAGTCATAGAAGGAAGTTATAAAGAGGGCTTAGGAAATTTTGATGTGACCAAGAAGTCACTTGAGGTCACCCCAACCAAGCCAAACCTAGAAAAGAAGAAAAGTCACTGAAGAAGATAAGGTGATGGATGGTTACCATGGAGGAGAGAGATGGAGAGAAGTATGTAGAAGAGATCACACGTAATGAAGAGCCAACTCAGAACAAGGATGGGAATAAGGACGAGACTATGTAACATGATGCGAAAATGCATAACATGCATGGTATAGACCATAAAGGAGATGAGGAAAAACCTATTGGGGAAGGATTAAATGTTGTTAGTGGAGATGGGAGCATCACACAACTAGATAATGAGATGAAGATGATCAAGGGTAAGCACAATGACGAAAGGAGGAAGAAAGAGGATATCTTAGAACCCTCATAGATGAGATATATAGTTGACTAAAAAAAGTGTTGCACACAAGGTTCCAAAGCACATGTAGAGAAAATACCTCTATGGATGGGAGATGGTTGACCCTAAGGGTGTGAAGATGTGTATAAAGAAGTTGATTTCGTAGAGTATGTAGAATCATATGGAGGAACCTAAGTTTGAGATCGATAATGATGCATTACTAGGAATAAAATGAAGAAGGAACTAGGAGAAATCCTCACAACCATCATAACCACAGAGCTAACAGATTGAATAGGCCAACAATGCATTATATAAAATGACAATTGAGATGATGCACATGAATTTAGACAAGGACGAAAAAAATAATATTTTTGCTTTGGAGGACAAGAGAGATAAAGAACAAGATGTCTAAAAACTCATAGAAGAACTTGAAGAGGCAAAGAAAAATATAAATTATGCCTATAATAAGGCTAAACAGATAATAAATGCCACCACAACTATGAGCCTCGACTAGGTGGATAAATCCCGTATGAGTATCCATATGAATTTCACTACTTAGAAGACTTGGTACGTATTCCATTACACGATAAGAAGTATGTGCCATGGTAGTAAGGAGAAGAATTGGCTACATAAAAATAAAAGGATAAGGAATCACCACATGAAAGATACTTGAGTATGAGGTGTTGAGCACTATAATCAATGATGAAATGAAGAAATATGGATGATTTTTGATAACTATCAAGAACTATATCCCATCCTTAGGGTGAAAACCAATTAAGAGGAGGCTAAAATTAAGAAAATTCAGGCCACGAAGAAAGACAATAAGGTTGGGAATGAAGAAATCATGGCAAGTAGCACTGAAAGAAAGAATTCTTAAGAATGTGAGGGATACATTTGAGATAAGGCTTAAGGAACTTGGATCATTGGTTATGTGCAAGATGGATGTGTTAGAAGGAATGAAATTGGGCATTGGTAGAATAATTAGAGAATTAAAAGGTAAGGGTCAAGAAATGACCCATGACCAAGTACCGAATTTTTTTGGATTAGTGTTAGATGTTGCTACTAAGGAGCTTACGGGGTGGGAAGAGCTAGACAATATCCTAAGTACAAAGTTTCCCGAACTACTCCATCCTCCCCAAGAATAATTTGAATACACGCATCGAGAAGGTTTATATTATTTGATTCATTGGTATATGCCCCACCATTCTTAGATCTTCCAATTCTTTATTATTTAATTCTATAAAGAAAATTATTTTGATATGAGTATTTCTGAGGACGGACAATATCCCTAATGTGGGGTAATGTTGGTATCAAAAAATGTCTAAGTACTAGCCATAGGTGGGAGTTGGAATGGCGTGCGGAGGAAACCACACAAGAAGATAAAGTAAGAGTGGGCTAGTGCATAAAGGTGCATGCATCATGGAGGAACAAATCAAAACACAAGGTTGTGTGCATGCATGCAAGGATTGAGAACTTAGCCGATTTCCCAAACAAGGCTAAAAATAGCAAAACAAAAGATGGAGTGCCACCCAAGAAAAGTCCAATAATATATTAAAGTAGGATGAATTGGCGGACAAACAAAGGCTATAATTGGGAAAATCACATGTAAATGAAGAAAAGGGCATCACATTATGGATTCCTAAATATAGGAATTAGTGAATGGAAAAAGTAAGATATTTATAGCTTGAACTGAAGTAAAGTAAAGAGAGAAAGACATATAAGCTATTATTAGAATACACCAATTTTTAGGAAATAAATCATGTAATCAATGAAGGGAAAGTCCCCACCAGGTATAAATATAAGTGTTACGTCCTTGTAATAGAGATTCCTAGAATGATTTGGAGAGCGAGAGAGTGTCATGTAAATAACAAGTTATAACTAAGTTTTGGAGTCTTTATGAAAGTGTGGATGGTCCAACAAATTGATGTAATGGTATGTAATATATTTATCTTCTATGTTATGTAATGAACTATGATTATAATAGATAGTTATTTATGGATTGCTAAAGTTATTGTGTTAGAACATGTCTTGATGGGTATTCAAATCTTAATATTCATTATTTACATGAGTAATTTCCTTATTATATGTGTTGCTGAAATGAACTGGTATGATGTATATTCTTGAATGAATAGTTGTTATGAGTATGAATATGTATGATAACATCTTGCTAAGAATAAAAATGAGGGTCCTAGTGGCTATGTGCACTTCGTGTGAGCTTCCAAGCCTTTTTGGATGAATTGCTAATGCGCATAGATATGTGTTGACAATTTTAAGATGACACTATTAGTGCCCATTTTGATCCTTTTATCCTTCAAACCATCTTTGCAGAATCCTTAATTATTTCTTGGTTAAACCCTCATTTTCCATGTTATTCCTCATTTCGACATGGTTTTACGAGATTGTTCATTGGTATGTTGATGTGAACCTTGTCATAACCTTCAATTTATTCCCTGGTTCCATAAGGTTCTTGTCACTTTGTTTTAAGAAGGAGTGAAGTCTTCCTAAGGTTCATTTGTAGGTTAGAGGACTCTAAGAATGATTTTGTAGTTCCATGGTGCTCCTTATTGGTTTCTTGACTTATGCATTCTTTGATGAACTTTCGGAAAGGATTACTTACAATGTTGGTGATGTTCTAAGTGATTATTGCATTGTTCAATAAGGAAAGAAGGGGTTTTTAGGGGTAAAACGTGAAAGTTTAATATTCATCCTAAGTTTTTGTGGCTTTATCATATGATAAGAGGGAGTGAAAATTTGATTCAATTGTATGCTTTCATGGTGTTTTGTCCATTTACAAAGCTTCATAATTTCTTCATTTACCTCCCCTTCTACTAACATTCCTTTCTTAGCCAAATACTTATCCATTTTTGGGAAAAATTCTCCTTTGGTTGGTTAAATCGGTATTTTGAGGAACATGTGGAATTGTTTCTCTATTCCACCCATTCCCTAGTTCCTCGTATTCACCGCATCACTTCCTAAATCCAAAACTTCACTTTATTAGGAAAATATTGTTTTCTTAAAACCCACAAAAATGTTTTATTGTTCCTTCTCTACCTTGCTTCCCTGTTTTTGCCTCTTTGTCACATGAACCTTACAAAATTCACTAACTCCTTTAATCGGTGAAGTCAACTTTTCTTGGCACTTGTGGAACTATTCTTGTGTTCTAAGCACTCCCTAACTTCTCTCGCATTACCACACCCATTTCTTCATTGGTTAATTCAATAAAATTTGGACCAACTTGAAGTGTTCTTGAGTTTTGTTAGTTCTCCGATTCCCCACCCTTTATCGATTATGTCAACCAAATTCAAAACCTAGGAACTATTCCATCCTTCACCCTATTCCTTGTAAATATGACCTCCAATCAAACCTTTCCACATGTGCTTGGATCCTTTATAATTGTTTGGAATGTTTTGTCATTCCCCTGCTTCACCGATTCATTGCCTTCATTGAATATCGACTAAGTCAGGGCCCTAAGGAACTTGAGGAATAATTACCTCATTCCTCGAGTTCCTTGAAAAATTGATTTACCTAGATCCTCCATTAAATAGGAAAATTTGGTCCTAGAAAACACACAAAGAACATTCCATAGTTCCTCCACTTCCCTAATTTTCCAGTTTAATCGATGGACTAATTAAAATATGACATGTTGCATTATTTTAAAGCTTTTAATATTGCCGTTTTTCCCGGTTGGGGCCTAAATATGCTTTGAAATTTTTTTTGATAACTTTTGTCATGGGCATCCATTTTTATTGAAACTTATTACATTAGAATCATGATGAATATTGATTTCCACAGAGATCATATTTGAGGAAAATGGTGTAATATTTGTGGATATTTTAGTTCAAGAAGATTGGGTGGGAAGTGTTAGAAGCAAAAGGGATTGAGAGGGGGTGAATCAGTCCTACGATAAATTTCATTTCATTTACCAAAACATACATTCATCCATTTGATTGTTTAAACAAAATCCATGATCATGTGTGCTTATTAAGATATGCAAAATCAACCACAAGAGCAAGAAAGTAAAGTACTCAACACAAGAACACCATATGTAAGTGGGAAACCCTCATGGGGAAGAAAACCATTGAAAATCTACTTATATTACTCAAAAAAAGTAATTTAGTGTAGCACCAACTACACAAGGAGCACCAAACCCTAATTTAGTGAGGCACTAACCCCACAAGGAGCACCAACCCCTAGTTTAGTAGAGCACCAACCCTAATTTAGTGAAGCACCCTCCCCATAAGGAGGATAAAACCCCATAAAGTATGAAAAATCACCAACTTATCCACCTATAGATGTTTTATTTTTGATATTTTTCTACCACAACCGATGGAGATCACATTTTCCATTCACAAACCCTAACTCACACACTAGGTCTTCAAACTCTCATAGTATTGCTCTTTCTTCACTTTTATTTTCTCTATCTTATTTCTCTCATTATGCCATGACTTCCTCAACCTGTCATGATATTAATCAGCCTTTAAAACATGCTCACATACTTGGAAAATATCTCTCTAGGCCGTTCACCTTCCCTCCAAGAGCACTAGTTAAAAAATGAACCAAACAAACACTTAAATATGCTTTTCTTCCTTCAAAACCAAAAGAGGTCAGTTTTTCATAATAATTTAGACCCATACATATCTATAAAATTAATAAATTTTAATTACAATAGTGACATATGACCCAAATAGGTCAAGCGTAACTAAAACCCTCAATACGTGGGCCAAAAATGGCTCAAAACCCCATAGGCACATTCCTAAAAATGCCCTAATATTAGTATCATAATTTTCATGATCTAAAACCATTTACATATGAGTAAAATATCATAAAACATTCAAATATGGTATAAAATTTATTCAACTAGTCAGATTATTTCATTAATCGGGACCAATTGCCTTTATAATTGTCAAAACAACAAGCTTCTGCACCCTTTAATAGTCCGGAAAATTCATCTGATAAAAAAATAAATTATACTTAACCAAAACATGCCATCTGACCAAGAAAAATAAATTTACAAACCTGTAGAGCACTTATAAGAAAGTTAGAAGTCATGAAACATCTTTTACTTCAAACCACAACAAGATTTGTCTTCACCAAATCAACCTGCCAAAACGTTGTTTCCAAAGGTTAGATCATAAAATAATTTACACATGCATTAAAGAAATAAAAATATATTTATTTGATTTAAAATTCATCCTGGTTCACTTTCTAGGTGATAGGAAGCATCACCCAATCCATCTCATGCTTCAAACAACATCAAACTTGTACAAAAATAGATCATGTCCTAAACTACCAAAAAAATTATTTATGAAATAATGCCCTAGAAACCATAAAAAATCACCTCATCATGATTAAATATATATACCAATCAAAATATATCTTAATATAATTTCCAACACAACTTGAATAATCTCATAATTCAACTTTGTAGCTCAAGTTATAGCCAAAACACTGAACCTTGCTATTTGAGATCCCAAAATTGCCCTTTGACTAGTCAACCTGTTTGGACCTCAAAACATCATGAAAATAATTAAATTTCTCTAAAATTCCATGTACATCAATAAAAACTCACATTCATCACACAATTCCAATTTATCCATTACCTTCTTTGGAGAACTTTTCCTTAAAATGAAACTCTTCAGAAACTACCATTTTTAGGTGGGGCCCACATATGACCAAAAGCTCTATCCTAAATTTATGGAAATATATAAAATTCACATAAATCATAAAATCATCACTTTTTATGAATCAATCAAAACTGGTCACAACTCTTTAATTTCATCACAATCGCTCCTAGTTAGGGTTTAACTAGGGTTTTAGGCCTCTTTACCTTCTTGACATTCGTCCCTAAAAATGTGACAATGAAGAAACATTATTATTTTTTTAAAATCTTATAAAATCAACTTATAATCATCCATAAAATCCAAAAGGTCCCATGAAAATCCCATTTTCACAACAATCATCTAAAGTTACATTTCTAGTTGAATTTTTCCTATTCTTGACCTGTCTTACCAAAATGAACATAACTTGAAAAATACACATCATGAGAACCTGAAAAATTTTAGAGAGAATCATAACTCATCCTTATAACATCTCAAATCATCATAATGATAAAACCATAGTCCAAAATCTCCATTCACTAAGACTTACCTATGATTTCATCTTTAGATCTTCATAGTAGTAACTAGGTCCAACTGAAATAATGTAATAAATCAACATGAAACCTTTGTAAATGACCAAAAATACCTATGTTTCCATGATATACCTGATATCATGCATCCATGATCTCAAATGGCACCAATACACTCGGCCACACCTCCAAGCAAGCATACCTTCTCCCTATGAGCACATGTAATATGGAGAATCACATGTACCTGCACTATTCCAATACTATCAAGAACCAAGAACCCTAAAATCATGTTATCATCATGTCAACATGTATCCCAAGTAACCAAGAATCTCTCACTGTCAAGCTATACCTCCTAGGCACTTATACGGGCTTGCTAGAGCAAGCACACCTCACCAAATCCCATTGTAGTAGCTAATAAAGATTTGAACTAGTATGTTACCACCATAAAAAACATCATGAAATCATCATTCATCATTAATTTTTTCATTAATGTGGTTTTTCATCAATGAAAACACCTAATAGGCCTACATGAAAACAATCTCCCCCTTTTTCATTGACGGAAAACACCCTAAACTTCTCCCCTTTTTTACATTAGTAATGACAAAGGAATACCTTTTACTCACCTTAATCAGCCCCATACCTTCATGATTTTGTTGGAAACATCAACCAAAGGTCTCAATTTGCTTCACTTTATTGATTTTTCACAAAAATTTAATTCTTGGCCACATTTCAAACATGTAAAAATATACTCCCCTAGAAAGAACACTTCCAACATATGAAAAGCATCTCATACACCATAAAAAGAATGATCGCACTTTGTTAGGGGAAAAATAATCACTATCCATCTTCTAGGCATGTAAATTAACAATTTCCTTCTATACCCTTGTTCTAGCCTTCTTAAAATCACTATAGCAACAATGTACCTTACCACCTCTAATCAATGCCAATAATGTTAAACAAGATCATGATACAACATTACTCCATCATTATTGTTATCTCAATGTTTTCTCTCGTATAAAATTGGTCAAACATGACCCCACACGAAGAAACCAAAGAACTCACATTCAAATCCAACAATCAGCAACAACGAGACTCTACAATAGAGTAGCGGGGTTTGCGAGGATCAAATGGCATCAAAGAAACCAGAGCTTGATAGGAAAGAAAAAAGAGAAAGGTTCAAAGGATTCATGATTCACAAATGATTCAGAGTGAGCTTAATTAGATAAGTATGGAGGAGACGGTGGAAGCTTCCACATGCCTCACTGGTGCTTCTCCAAAAGTAAATCCAAAAGTGGAGACTCAAATAAGCGCCAAGCCTCCACGTGTCCAGAGTCCCAAAGGTTGCACCGGCCATTGAACAGTCTTTGACTCGGCGGAAGATGCCAAGTGTCGATTCGGTGCAACTTCAAAGATAAATCTCAAAGTGGAAACCCAAATGAGCACGGGCTCGCCACATAATCCAAGTTAAAAAATGAGATAGAGCGGGCCAAAACGACTAAGTATAGAGAACCAGAGAAATCTTCCACGTGTCTCATCGGTGCAATTTCAAAAGGAAAGTATGGAGGTAGTCCCTAAATGAGCTCGGGTTCACCACATGTCCCAGGTCCAAAAATGGGATAGAGTCGAGGGATTGAATAGTCAAAACAGAGGTAGGCCAGCGGAAGGAGCCAAGTGTCAGCACGACGCTACTTCAAAAGTAAAATTTGGAGCAAGGCTTTCAAACAAGCACTAAGCCTCCACATGTCTAGGGTTAGACTATACGGTGCCACCAAGCAAAAAAAGACTTAGCCAAAATACAAAGGAACAAAGCAAGATGTGGAAGGCACCACGTGTCTTCTGGTGCATCTTCAAAAGGTAAATCTAAAAGTGGTCCCCAAACTAGCATCATCTCACCATGTGGCCATGTTGAAAAGTCAAGGCGAAGGCGGGTCATCGGAGGCAATTCAAACTTTTTGGTTCAAAAGGTATAAAGTATAAAAATGAGCCACACCTCCGCTGATTCCCAAGGAGCCACGTGTCAAGCCTCAATTACATGTGGGTCGGCGGCCTTGGAGTGATTTTTTTCCCAAATGGAAAATGCGGACCGGTGGGCCCGAAGATGGTTTTTTGACAAAATTGAATTATGCGGTCTGTGGGGAAATTTTTGCATTTTGTATTTTTTGGTGCCAAAAGGTACAAAGTGAGTTTTGGGCCCATCAACCATTTAGCTAATCGGTTTTCACCATTTTGTACGGACCCAACTCAAATATTCAAATGAACATATCTTCGATCCAAAGGCCCGAAATTCAAAAAAATTGGCACCATTGGAAAGGTCTTGACCTATTCTATGCCATATGATCCTAAAACTTTAATTTTGACAAGAAAAGGTGGGTGAAAATGGGAAAATGTCTTTCGGACATTAATGCGAAATCGATTACTTCAACTACTAGATTTGATTTGATTCGATCCACTGCTTCTTCCTTCCGTAACACGCCAAATAGAAATAGGGAACTAGACTTGATAGATTGTGGGTAGATCCATGGTGGGAATTGATGGTTTGTGGTTGGATTTTTAATATCGAGTCATTTTTCTCCTCTCTCTTTCTAGTTTTCATCACCTATAAATTATAACACTTCTCATTTGAGAAGGGGAGACATTCTAGGTGTGGGGAAACTCACAAAGTCATTTCCTAACTCCATTTGAGCTGTAAGGCTTATCCTACACCTGAGAGTGTATTTCGCCTCTGAGCAACCGCATGTAACAGATCTATGTACCTTATAGAGCAATAAAATATTGTTCGTGGCATCTTTCAACCCTTGGCATTGTTTTGTTGTTTCTTTGTGCCTCTTTGTCTCGTGTTTTCTCCCTGTGTATGTATTTTACAGGTGTAAGATGTCATGCTTCATGGATTTTCAATGGTGGATTTGGATTTAGGTCTGTGTCACTTCTGTTTGACCTCCCTCAGTCCCCTCTTCCCTGTTTCATTCTCCCTCAACAGAGTATCTCACCACTTCCTTTTCGGTGTATCACCGCTTAGTGTAGGCTATTTCACCCTCTCTCTTTCTCTCTGTCTCCTTGTAACAGTTAGATTAGGATTAGTTAGATTCTGCCTACAATGGAGTAGCTTATGGAAGGTAGATTAAGAATTAAGAACCGGCTTTCTTCGGAGGGCCATCTCAGGTTTGCAAGTCCCAAAGCTTGAGAGATGGTCCTGTTAGTGAAAAATCCAACCAAAAACTATCAAACCATGACTAATTTTTAAAATTTATTTTTCTCCACATGGAATTGGGAAGGCAAGAGAAGGAGTGGGTTAGGATTCAACCTTTTTTCATTTTTTTTTGTGGTGGAAGAGATGAAAATTCTTGTTTCCTTGGAGTGGAAGGTGTTTCTTTTTGCTCTTGTGGAGGGGATTTGGATTTGGAAGAGAAGAGGATAGAAAAGATGAGATGGGATGGGAGACTAGGGGATGGAGGGATGGTTTTTACAACTGGAGCAACATTGGCTGGGTTTACAACTTGACATTGTTGAAATGGTAAAGCTTGAGATGAAGAAGAAGAAATACAAGGAACTATGAATGAATTACCCATTGAAAAGGTTGATTCAGACTCTGCTCATATGCTTCTATCTCCTCAGTCCATTGTGTAAGTTGGGGTAACATCTCAATTATGAAGTCTAGCTTCTCTTGAGGGCTGTAGTGTCTTGGAAAAGGGCCTTCCCATGGACAGGTGTCCTACAACCAATTCTGAACGCCTTCATTTGAGTTGTAGCTCTTGACTACACCATGCCAATCTCTATTTTTTGGATCTTCTCCAGCAAACAAGCAACTTGCATTTGATTTTCTTCATTGTTTGTATACCCCTACTCTTGTAAATCTCCATAGCCAAACTGATTTTGGCACTACCGATCATAGGGGTAACCATACTGATTTTGGTTTTTCTCAATGCTTGGATTGGGGCAGAGAGATGGGATTGGTGGGCCCTAGACCTATTTGAAGGATTTGTAAAGCTTATTGGAGTTGGAATGTGTTGTTGCTATTGTAGATGTGAATTCCATGGTGGAAATGAAGTCATGATTGCAAAATTTCATGGAATGGAAAGAAGGATGAATGGAAGTGAATGGAAAACAGGTCTGTAACTCAGAGAATGAGTTATTTACCAGATGGAGTCGCCAGATGTGCAAATTGAAGCTTCTAATAAGCTAGAAATTGCAACAAGTGCACATCAATCTTGTTGCAATGAAGTGGAGACCTCTAAGGTCCCACTGGGCATGCCAAAACTGTTAGTGCAAAATCATAGCACCCCCAAATGAGTTATGGATCTGATTTTCTAAGGCAGGGTCATTTGGTGTGATTTGCATAACATTGGATCATTCCCCAAGTTGTGGGACTTACAAATGGGAATGATCCTCCAGAGAAGGCTGGTTCCTCTTCCTAATCTACCTACCACAAGCTATTCTAGTGTAGGCAAGCTAATCTAATTCTAATCTAACTTCCAAGGAGACAAGGAGAGAAAGAAAACAAGGAAAAATAGAGCCTACACTAAAATGGTGATACACCAGAGAAGGAAAGTGCTGATCATCTACCAAAACTGCCATGGAGAAAAAGGAGGTGAGCAATGGAAAGGATGGACAAGTGCATCATAGACTAGAGATAGATTTCACATAGAAAATGTTCCAAAATCCCTAAAAACACAACTCCAAAACCTGCAAATGACATTCAAACATGCACAGATGCCCTACAAAAATGAGAGGCAAGAAAAAACAACCAAAAATGAGAAAAGTATGGGAAAATGCATCAAAAAAACAAGTTTTTATTTCTCATGATTTACACAGTACGTTATTTCACGAGCAAGAGGTAAAAAATGCCATTTACAGAGAAAGGGAGGATGATTTTTGACCCTAGGGAAGAAAAGAAGAGGGAGGCAAAGAAGAAGAATGAACAAACACTAACTAACTTCTTGAAAATGTGCCTCTGTTAAAATATATAGAAAAATGTGAAAAGAGAGAGAAAAACATGAGAAAATCCCATTTTGTGCTCCAACCACCGATAACATTCATAAATTTTGTCAAAAAGTCAAGGCTCCATTTGCAAATTCCATTCCCAAATGCATTTTTTTCTCGCTGGGAGAAAAGACCCATATTTCATTAAATTTGGTGGTTGAAAATTGGTTATGCATTTTTTCCATGCCAAATCATGTTTTGCAATTTTCTCCCACAAATCTCTACCAAAATAAAAATTGAAGACTCCATGATGAAGAGAATCTCCAGATCTTTCCATTGGTACCAAGATTGTCAAAAATGGAGCTCTAGATCAAAAGATATGGCCTTCTACGTTTTTTCCTTATGTTTTTTTACAAATTTGGCTTTGGGTGAATTTTGAAATTTTTCCCTGCAAATCCACTGATGATGTGGCATCCATTGGGGTCAGCGAGGCAGGGGCTTCCTTTTTCCATTTTACATTTTTTGACAAAAAGTCAAAAAATCCAATTTACCTCCGAAGTCCCGCATCCCCGCATTAGCTTTTTGATGGGGCCGCGGGTCGCATTTTGATTTTATGCCTTTTGGAAGAAAAGGAAAATTTTCACTTTTTCCTTTGATGCCCCACCGGTCTAAGTTCCTTTGGCAAAAAACTCTCCCAAGCTCCGCAAGTCTGCCTTGGGAAAATTTTCCCTTCTAACTCCACCGAGCCATAACTCAAAAAATACAAGGAGTTAGAAAGAGTTCTTTACCTTTCTAGAAAGGGGAAGAAATTCTCTATCTGATGGAGTATTTTCTAGAAACCTTTGAATGCTTTAAATTTCTAAAATATAGACTGAAGCAGAAAATGTAGTAAGTTAACCAAAAAATAAGGGGAGCTTATTTTGGTTAACAACTTTGGCCACTCACAAGGGTCATCTGCCTGCTAAATGAATGATCAATTGCCTTTTTACATCCATTGAGCATTGGTTAACAATCTATCAAGTCTATCAAACCAAAACCATCAATTCCTTCCACGGATCTGCCCACAATCTATCAAGTCTAGTTTGTTATGTCTGTTCGACGTGTTGCATAAGGAAGAACAGTGGATCGAATCAAATTGGATCTGGTAGTTGAAGCAATTGGATTCTACATTAATGGCCTGAAATACATTTTCCAATTTTTCACCCACCTAGCCTTGTCAAAATTAAAGTTTCGTGATCCCATGGCGTAGAATACGCCGAGACCTTTCCAACAAAGTGCAAATTTGTTGAATTTCGGCACCTTTGGATCGAAATATATGTTCATTTGAATATTTGAGTCAGGTTCATACAAAAATGGAAAAAACCAGAGTTAATGAAACGGGTTCATGGGCCCGAAACTCATCTTGTGCCTTTTGGCAAAGAAAATACAAAATGCAAAAATTTCCCTGCAACCTCGCAATTCAATTTTGTCAAAAAACCATCTTCGGGCCCACCGGTCCACATTTTCCATTTGGGAAAAAATCACTCCAAGGCCTCGCCACCCGCAAGTAATTGAGGCTTAACACATGGCTCCTTAGGCATCAGTGGAGGTGTGGCTCATTTTTAGACTTTACACCTTTTGAACAAAAAAGTTTGAATTGCCTCTCGACGACCCCACTTCCCTTCTGCCTTGACTTTTCAACATGGCCACGTGGCAAGTGATGCTAGTTTGGGCACCACTTTTGGATTTACCTTTTGAAGATGTGCCAAGAAGACATGTGGCACCTTCCATGGCTTGCTTTGTTCCTTTGTATTTTGGCTAAGTCCTTTTTGTTTAGCGGGGCCATATAGTCTGACCCTGGACATGTGGAGGCTTAGTTCTTGTTTGAAATCCCACTCTGAATTTTACTTTTGAAGTAGTGTCGTGTTGACACTTGGCTCCTTCCATTGGCCTACCTTTGTTTTGACTATTCAACCCCCGACTCTGTCCCTTTTTGGACCTAGGACATGTGGCAAGCTGCGCTCATTTGGGGACTGCGTCTAGACTTTCCTTTTAAAATTACGTCGATGAGACATGTGGAGGCTTTCACTGGTTCTCTATACTTAGTCATTTTGGGCCCACTCTTTCATTTTTAACTTGGATTACGTGGCGAGCCCGCACTCATTTGGGTTTCCACTTTGAGATTTATCTTTGAAGTTACGCTGAATCAACAATTGGCATCTTCCGCCGAGTCGAAGACTTTTCAACAACCGGTGCAACCTTTGGGGCTTTAGACACGTGGAGGCTTGGTGCTTGTTTGAGTCTTCACTTTTGGATTTAATTTTAGAGAAGCACCAATTAGGCATGTGGAATATTCCACCGTCTCCTCCACACTTAGCCAATTTCGGCTCGCTTTGAATCATTTGTGTAGCCTCAAGCCTTTTAACCTTTCTCTTTTTCTTTCCTATCAAGGTCTGGTTTCTTTGACACTTTTTGATCCTTTCGAGACCCTGCTCCTCTATTGAGAGTCCATTGTTGCTTGGGTTTATTTTTTGCTTGATGGTTTGTGGTCCATGCACTGTGGGACTTGCAAATGGGAATGATCCTCTAGAGAAGGTTGGTTCCTCTTCCTAATCTACCCGCCACAAGCTATTATAGTGCAAGAAATCTAATCTAATCCTAATCTAACTTCCAGGAGACAAGGAGAGAAAGAAAACAAGGAAAAACAGAGCCTACACTAAAACGGTGATACACTAGAGAAGGAAAGTTCTGATCATCTACCAAAACTGCCATGGAGCAAAAGGAAGTGAGCAATGGAAAGGATGGACAAATGCATAAGAGACCAAAGATAGATTTCACATAGAAAATGTTCCAAAATACCTAAAAAAACCTCCAAAACCTACAAATGACATTCAAACATGCACAAATGCCCTGCAAAAAAAGAGGCAAGAAGAAACAACCAAAAAATGAG
This sequence comes from Taxus wallichiana var. yunnanensis, assembly GCA_018340775.1. Classification (NCBI taxonomy): domain Eukaryota; kingdom Viridiplantae; phylum Streptophyta; class Pinopsida; order Cupressales; family Taxaceae; genus Taxus; species Taxus wallichiana. The sequence continues at coordinate 145,409,706 of CM031236.1, forward strand.
AAAAGGATGGGAAAATGCATCACAAAAACAAGTTTTTATTTCTCTTGATTTACACAGTACGTTATTTCATGAGCAAGAGGCAAAAATGCCATCTACAGAGCAAGGGAGGAGATTAGAACTCCATTTTCGACCCTAGGGAAGAAAATAAGAGGGAGGCAGAGAAGAAGAATGAACAACCACTAACTACTTGAAAATTTGCCTCTGTTAAAATATATAGAAAAATGTGAAAAGAGATGGAAAAACATGAGAAAATCCAATTCTGTGCTCCAACCATAGACAAAATTCATAAATTTGGTCGAAAATTCAAGGCTCCATCTACAAATTCCATTCCCAAATGCATTTTTTCTACTCGAGGGAGAAAAGACCCATATTTCATTAAATTTGGTGGTTGAAAACTGGTTCTGTGTTTTTCCATGCCAAATCATGTTTTGCAATTTTCTCCCACAAATCTCTACCAAAATAAAAATTGAAGACTCCATGATGAAGAGAATCTCTAGATCTTTCCATTGGTACCAAGATTGTCAAAAATGGAGCTCTAGATCAAAAGATATGGCCTTTTGCATTTTTTTCCTTACGTTTCCTGCAAATTTAGCTTCGGAAAATTTTGAACATTTTCCCCGCAAATCTGCTTTGATGACATGGCATCCATTGGGGTTAGCAGAGGTAGGGGCTTCCTTTTTTCCATTTTACATTTTTTGACAAAAATTCAAAAAATCCAATTTACCTCCGAAGTCCCGCATCCCCACATTAGCTTTTTTATGGGGCCGCAGGTCACATTTTGATTTTATGCCTTTTGGAAGAAAAGGAAATTTTTCACTTTTTCCTCCGATGCCTCACTGGTTTGAGTTCCTTTGGAAAAAAACTCTCCCAAGCTCTGCAAGTCTGCCTTGGGAAAATTTTCCCTTCTAACTCCGCCGAGCCATAACTCAAAACATACAAGGAGTTAGAGTTCTTTACCTTTCTAGAAAGGAAGAGATATTCTCTATTCGATAAAATTTTTTACATAAACCTTTGAATGCTTTAAATGTATGCAATCTGGATTGAAGCACAAAAGGTAGTAAGCTAACCCAAAAATAAGGGGAGCTTATTTTGGTTAAAAGGTCCCATGTTGTGTAATCACACTGGATGCCCCACTCACAAGCAGTCCTTTCGGGGTGCCATGTTCCCGCACTAATAATTATTAGACATCTATCCTTCATTTCTAGGCCAAAAATATGCAATACAAGGCTCAAGCATACTCTTAATACACATTTCAATACAGTGAGCCAAAAAAAGACTTTTAGAAAAAAAATGGTCAATTTCAACAATCATCCATGTTAGGAAATAAGGGATAAAATATGCGGAATAATCCCTCATAGAATCACAACAATAGAAACTAATATGTAGAAAATATTATAGATCTCAAATAAAAATGCAGAATAAAATAACACAACACAAAGAGATAGTATTTAATGCGGTTCACCCAATTTGGGTTACATCCACAAAGAATCACTTGCTTAGATTTTATTACAAGCCACCATTCTCTCAATACAATACCTAGATCTATTTGGAGCTATGATCAACAAACTCTAGAGAATTCACACCCAAATTCAAAGCACATCTGCAATGTTACATAATACCTACCATATGCATAAAACCATATAAGTAGACAACTGCTTAAGTAGTTTTACAAAACCGTAGGTATAAAAAACCATGGGCCAAAACCGTCCCATAAACCTATGGGTTAAAATTCTGCCCATATGAGAAAATCACATTTCCCAAGATATCGTGAGGCACGTTTTAAGGCCAAAAAAATTCTCGAGGGCCGGCCTGAACCCCGGTGAGAAAAATGTGGAAAGTGTACGGTACTCTTAGTGTACGGTCTTGAACATTTTCTCACATGAAAACAGACTCCACAACCTAATAATCCATTAGTCAACCAAGCCTTGACACAGGAAAATAACACTCCCCTTAGAAAAATGCCTCTACTTCTAGCTTCTAAGTACAAGATTAAGAAACTAGTCTTGTTATCATGCCTTGGAAATACATTTGCAACTTTTTCAAGGTCCTAAAGCACCATTTTAATCTTCTACAATAATATTTGGTTGAGATAGTGCATTAAAAACCAAACAAAAACCAAACAAGGAGAAAACACACTATACATACCTTGGATGCCTTGAAATCATCATTCTCACCTTCTAGAAGCTCACTCAATCAATACCCCCTGTCTTGATAAACATAAACACACACGAGAAACAACTAGAGAATCCTATAGGACCAATTTCATACCACCGTACCACAATCTCACATCTTAGAGTCATCATAACAACAAAATTTTCATGAGATGAGTAATTTATACACCACAATAACTTCTTCATGCCAATATCATAAGATCCATTTAGGAGCTTGACCACACAACAATTATGAAAGGATACTCATGCTCTGCCTAGCTCAAAGATATTGAATCCTGTAGGTAAACATTTTCTCAAAAGAAGAAAATTTGGAGTACCAATCATGCTTAAGCATCTCTGTGAACATCTTGGTTTCTGCAAGACTTTGTATATAGGATCACACATGCTTCCTTGAACTCGGACCTATACAAATGGATGAGGAACAATCCTTCTTACATATATATTATCTTCTTGCATAAGGGACCCAAAAAATTGACCACAAATCATCTAATCGAGCCACAATCTTGACCAACATTCATATGTTGTTCCACATACTTTGATAACCATGAAGAATGATATATAATGTTTCCAATACTTGTAGGGACTAATACTCGACTCGGTTCACTAATATTGCATTTATGACAATGTTTCTTCATCAAATTCCCGGTTTCAACCATACACCATAGTTAATTTGTTTTTACTATATCAAGCATTATACTAGGTCTTTAAAGTATTCATACACCTTTAAGGAGTGTGAGTCACCTTTTATAGCATATCTATGAAATTTTTCTTACCAACCTTGTACTAGATAACTTCAACCTCCATAAGCCTCTATCACGTAGATATGTTTTCAAATTATAAACCCTTGCATACTTAACCGGAAGAGAGGATTATGCTAACAATTATCATTCTTCAAACCCAATTTTACACCTCATGAGTTTTCTTAGGGCCTCTCAGTAACCTTCTTCATCTCCATCTTTCATGATACTTACACAATTGGAATGTATTGCACATGAGTCTTCACTTCTATGAAACATTCATGACCCTTAAAGTTTCATTTCACGCCTTGGGAAGTGTTATCTTTATTTCACAGACCACCACAGTCATGCATTGTAACCCTCGATAACATTTCACCTTTACTCATACTTTTGAAATACTTGCACAAATTTACCCTATAAACACAAAGTGTCTTGATCACACAACTATCTCGATCCTTGAATGCATATGCTCCTAAGCAAAGAACATGATGAATTACCTCCACTTATCTTAACTAAGATTACAATTTTCAGGGCCTAGAGTCATCTTCTTTTATATGTACACATATAGGCTTGAGCATACTATAGCCCTACTGATTGAAATACATGGACTTGGTCTTTGATGACCTGAGAAACTATACTTTAGCTCATTATACTCCTTATAACACCTTTGGAACTCACATGGACTAAAAATCCACCTATTTCACTTGACAATACTTTGAATACTTCAAGAATAGAGCTTTAAACTTCATGACACAAAATGGAGTACCTCTAACAAACTTACACTACTTAGGGAAATTTCTCAGACATTTTCATCTTTAATAGAGACCTTGAATCATAAAGACATTTCACTTTACATTGAATGAGACACATAGTATTGTTTTACTTGATGATGGTCACACCAAGACAAGACACGGACATCACACTTCTAATACAACTTAAGATATGTCAAGATCCCAACAAGGGATATATTACTCATTCAAAATTCTATCTTCACCTTGATACCTCTATAGAAACACACACACACTCCTAAAATGCATCATTTCTCAAGTTACTTTGGTATGACACTTGAAACAACCCAATACAACATATAAGATATATGTGATATATTGTGAATGAGACTCTTGATAAGTTATTGCAACTTCCGAGACACCATTTTCACTTTAGGCACATCAATACTTATCAATCAGATTAAGATATTTAATCAAGGGCTTAATATACAGTCATAAAGAGAAAAAGATGCTCCTAATACTCACATACTCAATAATGGGAAACATAGACTCATTGACATATGAATTCTGTAAGAACCATGAATTTTAAGACTTTGAAGTAGGCTCATTCCTTCTAAAACCTAATAATGAATACTAAGACATCTATCATAGACACTTTAACCTTTGTGGAGATACACACACATAAAATTGTTTTGACTTTCCAAGACATTGTGGACTATAGACATTAACAAGTCAATCTTATGACCATAGAATCGAACCTAAAACTCGAGACAAGGAGAAGAATTTTCATGAGTTCTAAATCATTCACACAACTTTAAAAGGACTCATGAAGATACACATCCAAATTAGATAAGACATACATTATGATGATAATGAAATCACGTGCCATAAGGACTTCATAACAGTCTAATCTACAAATATGATCCTTGTGATGACTCAAGAAACTCACTTAAAGACCTTCTCATATAAACCTTTATGACTTAGACATGATAGTGAGGACCATCATAGACCCATTAACACAAAATAAACAAAAATTAGAACACACATACAATGAGCAAGATGATTAAGACCTCAAAACCATTAAGAATCATATGGAGACATGTCAAGATGACTCCTAACCACTCAAAGTATAGAGAAACACAACAAGGACTCTTGATTGTTATTTATAAAAAAGACAAATAATAACGAACCAATGAGACTATGAGGATCATATATAGATACCTTGAATTTGTAGAAATGACACATATGACATAGATAGCTTCCCTCACCTAGATGCTTCATTTGCATTGATATACCTTCAAGAAGCATAGTGAACATATACATTTTCCAAGAAGACATTAAAGCAGGTCTTGAAGAGGTCCCAATAATTCTTAGCCACCTACAAATATTCTTCATCCTCTTTTCTTTGATATAAACAATGTTTTTTCCCTTTATTACATCATTTCCAGCTCTTGATGAGACACCAAGGTCTCTCCTAGGTCCCCAAGTCCTTCTAGGACCATTACCTTGCACTCTAGGCCACTGAAACCCACTTCTTTTCTCTTTAAAACCTTGAGAATACCTATCATGACCTGAATAAGCTTGATAACAATTTCTAACAACATGACCAATTATGTTACTGCTTATAACATACCAATGAATTTTTTTCTCTTGAGGCCTTCATCTTGATTTTGTAATCCATACAAACAATACCTTGCAATGTGACCTTGTTTATTGCACTTGTAGCATACTATCTTCTTGGAAAAATCATTTCTATTTCCTTTCCATAGTTGAACATCTCTAGGATCAGATCTTTTGACAAATACCTTCTTACTTTTTCTAGGCTCAAACATTCCTAGATTCCATCCACAATCCTTGGCTTTGTGACCAAATTCACAACATGAATTAAATTCACCATTAAAGGATCCTACACCATTCTTAGAATACTTTTTATTGCATTCTTTAGCTCTATGATCAAAAACATGACATAAAAAACAATATCCATTCAATGATATTTCATATCTTAAAGCATTAGGCTACCTAATAGGCTTGGTATTCCCATTGTCCCCGAGTTAGTCATGTTCACTTCTTCTTTAGTACTTGGTTCTCCATCTTCCTTACTTGGAACCTTGTCTTCTTGCTTCAATTCATTATCCTTGAGATCCTCATTGAATCCCAAACTAGCCTTATCACTTGTTGATCTTTGATGGCTAAGAAGATTATCTAGGTCACTAGCACTTTTCTCAAACATCTTCAATTTGCTTGAAACTAGATCAAGTCTAGAATGTAGATATTTCATACCATCTTCATACTTGATTCCCTCCTCACCCTTTTACTTGAAATTATCATTGATCAAAGAAACTTGTGATATCAGCTAATTACATTCTTCCTCATTGAACTTTACGGTTTGAGACACACTCTGCAATTGAGATTTCACATCCTTGATAGCTAGACCATGATAGTTATGTATTTTACACATATAATATTGTATTTAAAACACCATGGACTCATTAAATTCATATTTTTCCTCTAAATATTAGTAGAAATATCCATTTGTGCTTCAGAGGATCTCCTTCAAGTTGTCAAACTTTTGCAAAAGGACCCACTCTGATACCAATTTTTAGAAGCAAAAGGGACTAAGAGGGGGATGAATCAGTCCTACAATAAATTTACTTTCATTTAGCAAAACATAAATTCATCCATTTTATTATTTAAAAAACATCCATGATCATGTGTGCTTATTAAAATATGCAAAATCAACCACAAGAGCAAGAAAATAAAGTACTCAACACAAGAAGACCATATGTAAGTGGGAAACCCTCATGGGGAAGAAAACCCACTCAAAATCTTCTTATATTACCCAAAGAAAATTTATTTAGTGTAGCATTAACTACACAAAGAGCACCAACCCCACAAGGAACATGAACCCCTAGTTTAGTAGAGCACCAACCCTACAAGGAGCACCATACCCTAGTTTAGTGAAGCACCCACTCCACAAGGAGGCTAAAACCACATAAAGGATGAAAAAGAACCAATTCAACCACTTGTAGATGTTTGATATCTGATATTTCTTCTGCCACAACTGATGGAGATCACAATTTCAGTTCACAAACCCTAGCTCACACACTAGGTCTTCAAACTCTCATAATCTTGCTCTTTCTTCACTTTTATTTTCTCTATCTTATTTCTCTCATGATGCCATGCCTTCATCAGATGGTCATGATATTACTCAGCCTTGAAAACATGCTCACATACTTGGAAAATATATCTCTTTAGGACATTCACCTTCCCTCCAAGAACACTAGTTCAAAAATTAACCTAACAAACACCTAAATAAGATTTTCTTCCTTCAAAATCAAAAGAGGTCGGTCCATCATAATAATTTATACCCATACATATCTATAAAATTCATAAATTTTAATTACAATAGTGACATATGACCCAAATAGGCCAGCCTAGCTAAAACCATCAATACATGTGCCCAAAATGGCTCAAAACCCCATAGCACATTCTTAAAAATGCCCTAACATTAGTACCATATTTTTATGACCAAAACCATTTACATATGAGTAAAATATCATAAAAATTCAAATATGGTAGAAAATTTAATCAATAAATCAAATTATTTCATTTATCTTGGGCCCATTTCCTTAACAATTATCAAAACAATGCTTCTCTGCACCCTTCAACAATATCAAACTTCATCTTATCACAAAATCACTTATAATTAACCAAAACATGCCATGTGACCACGAAAAATAAATTTTAGAACCTATAGAACACTTCTAAGAAATTTATAAGTCATGAAACATCTTATATTTCAAACCACAAAGCAAGATTTGCCTTCACCAAATCAACCTTCCAAAAATGTTGTTTCCAAAGGTCAGCTCATACAATAATTTATACATGCATTCAAGAAATAAAAATTGATTTATTGAATTTAAATTTCACCCCGAATCACTTTCCAGGTGATAGGAAGCATCACCCAATCCATCTCATGCTTCAAACAACATCAAACTTACACCAAAATAGATCATGTCCTGAACTGCCAAAAACATCATTTCTGAAATAATGCCTTGGAAATCATACCAAATCACATCATCATGATTTAATAAATATACCAATGGAAATATCTTTGAATATACTTTCCAAAAATACTTTAATAATCTCAAAATTCAACCTGTAGCTCAAGTTATAGCCCAAACATTGAACCATACTATTTGAGATCCCAAAACTACCCTTTGACAGTCAATTTGTTTGGATCGCAAAACATCATGAAAATGAATTAATTTCTCTAAAAATTCCATGGAAATTAATAAAAATTCACATTCATCACACAATGCCAATTTAGCTATTACCGTCTTTGGAGAACTGTACCTTAAAGTGAAACTCTTTTGAAACTACCATTTTTAGGTGGGGCCCACATATGAGAAAAATGTCTATCCTTCATTTCTGGAAATATGGAAGAGTCCTCTAAAACATAAAATCATAAATTTCTATGAATCAATCAAAATTGGGTCATAACTCTTCAATTTCTATCAACTGCTCCTAGCTAGGGTTTAACTAGGGTTTTAGACCTCTTTACCTTCTTAACATTCATTTGTAAAAATGCGAAGATAAAAAAACTCATTAGTTTTGTGAAACCTTATAAAATCACCTTATAATAATCCCTGAAATCCATAAGGTCCCATTCAAATTTCATTTTTCACAACTTGCATCCCAAGTCACATTTTGAGCTGAATTTTCTCCCGTGCTTGACTCTGTCTTACCAAAATAGACATAACTTGCAAAATAAACATCATGGGCACTTGAATTTTTTTAGAGCATCATTACTCATACCTTTAAAATATCCAATCATCATAATGATATCAACATAGCCCAAAATCTCCATTTACTAAGACTTACCTATGCTTGCAGATATTAGATCTTCATAGTAATAACTAGGTCCAATTGAAATAATGTAATAAATGAACATGAAACCTCTGAAAATGACCCAAAAATACTTATTTTTATATGATATACTTGATATCATGCATACATGAAATCAAATGGCTTCAATACACTCTATCACACCTCCAAGCAAGCATACCTTCAATATGAGCACACGTAACATGGAGAATCACTTGACTGTAATATTCCACTTCTAAGAGTGATCATGAAAACTAAAATAATGATATTCATCATGTCAACATGCATCCAAATCAACCAATAAGCTCTCACTATCAAGCTATACCTCCTAAGCACTTGTATGGGCTTGCCAGAGCAAGCACACCTCACTAAATCCTACTTTGTAGTGGTGATAAACATCTGAACCAATATGTTAGCCCCACAAAGAACATCATGAAATCATCATACATCATTAATATGGTTTTTCATCATTGAAAACACCTATTAGGCCTACATGCCAACAAGAAGATTATCATGTTCATGGATGCAATGTCATATTTAACACCGGAGATGCTTGACATGATCCTCCACCCTTGGAAGCTTCTAGAAGTGTAATATAATCCTATTGACACCACCAAATGATGAATGGATTATTTGAGCATTGTGGAGTGAACATGTGGTATTCTTTCCTTCTTTCATTTCCTAGATTGCTTGATCCTCCATTGATTTCACCTCAAAGCACATGGATCACCATCTCAACCATTGATTGGGAATTTGTAAAGCGTATTATTCTAGGTTTGAGACACTATTATATAAAAGTGAGGTCTTATCCTCATTATCCTCATGGATAGGTTAGAGCCATAACTAGTTATTGGGGTTTTCTCTTCTCTTGGAGCTGGGTTCTTCTATGTTTGGGTTGAGTTCTGAAAGTCTTTGGTTCATTATGGTTCTATTTTTGGTTTATGTTAAGGTGGTTGCAGCTATACAACCATTAACAAGATTTGAGAGCATATGTATATGTATCCCTTGTTTCATTTGGAAAACGAATACACAGGATCACACTACCACACAAATGTTTGTTATTTCTTCTATTAACAAATGTGAAACATGAATAAATCTCTATTCTCATTTGTAATATTTTGTTTATCATGTTGAAAAACTACATGGAAGCATTTTGCAATGATTGTTTGATTTGGGTATTGAAGGAATGTTGTTTTGCAGTGCACACTTTGTAGTATTTACTTCAATTATAAATTCCTTTCTACAATTTTTTGGGATTCAACATCTGCTATCTCAAGGTGTCCTTTAATTTTAGGGATTTGACATGATCAACACATGAAATTCTATTCTTAGGTGTCTGTGCTAGGGTTTTAGGATTATTCTACATTTTTTTCCTTTCTTTGGTGTCCATGAAGGCAAGTAACCTTGGGAGGATGAGTTTATTTTGATTTTAGGGTTGGTTGCAACAAAAGTATTAGGAAAAGATGGTGAAGGCAAGCATTTCTTCCCTTTAGTCCCCCATTCCCCCATTTCGATCCATCTCCATCTCCCCTTTCATCTTCAATATCCTTTTGTCCTAACCCCATGTATATTTCATCATATATTACAGATTCAACATGAGATTTGATGGAAAATCACATAACCCTTGCATATTTTGAGTGTATTTGCCGTGAATTTCTAATATTAGCATCCCAAGCATCATTACACACCAAGTTGTCAACAATTTATACGAGAGATGATGTTTGTGATCACATTTTCTCTGTCTTTAGTATCACATGTTTGAGTAATCAAGTTTTTGCAGTACTTTTTGACCAATCTCTTGAGTGAGCACTACATTTAGTGGCTAAACTTGGTCTCAGATTGACCTTCCTAATGAGTGTGAGGGAATGAATCATAACATATCCATCTCTTTTAGGATACACCTTGGGTCCTCTCACCCTGGTTCAGGAAGAGCCAAAAGTAGCAAGTGGACAACCACACCCTCAGTTAAGTGCCTCCCTATCATTCCCATAAGGCTTGGTCAAGTGAGAGAGATAGACCCATCCTTGGCTACAAATGATAAATCAATCAGGTCTATCCTTCCTCCTTGCCCCCTCATTCATTTCAAGAATTGTTTTGAGGTGTTAGATTGGGAAGCAACATGAGCATTACAAAATAATATCTTAGAATATTAAAATCAAAGATGATATCCTACCCCCATTCCCGAACACAAAAACCTTTGTTCTCAATATTTTGATCATTTACAATCCAGAGAAATCAATTTAAGGAAACATTCCCCTATTATAACATGAGCTAGCACTCCCACTATTATTGTGGATTGTATGCATATGTTCTCAACCATGTTATTTATTGGATTATAAGTGATATTATTCTACCAATATCACACATTTTAATATGTATTGGTTGTTTCCACATCTTGTATTAGCTCCACTACATGTTCTACAATCTACTTGACTTGCCAAAAGAAGGTTCACCTAGCTTAACAAGTTATAACATTTCCCCCTGCATATGGACCTAGGTTAATAGTGTGGATCAATCATCATAATGTTTTTCTATACACCTTAATTTTCATACTTATGATGATTCATCTTTGTAGCAACTCTTGGCCCATTAATCTCCCTGAGTGCATGTTTTAAGGGGTACACTAGAGTGGGAATAGTTCATAAAACCTTGTGAGAGTTCATGTTGTGCAACTTTCCCTATCTTTCCTCAACCTTCTTACTGCCACTTTATGACCATTTGATATCCTTAGTACTACCAGTCTTAATATCATCTTCCTATAGTAATTTTATATTGCCTTCAAATCTCCTTCATACCTCCTCCAAGTATCTTGCTCCACCCTTTATTTTCTCTCCTCCACTTCAAATTTTATGGACTAATTGTTGTCGACTAAATTGACCATGGTTGATACAATCTAGTAGACACCTATATTTGGTCAACTATAATGACCATAATTACACTTCAATTAGAATGTGATATATATATCTCCCCTTAAAGGTATAAGATGTTTAGGGTCTTAATCGAGCTTATACTTGAGCTCATCATTAGATCATTTAGATACTATGAGCATCAAACATAAGATTTGCACTAATGAGGTCTACATTAGTCTTTGAAATCTTTAACTTTGGTCTACTTAAGTATTCTATTTATCTCTATTGTGATGCACCCATAATAATATCTCGCATGGTGCTACTAATCCTATATGCAGAGATAAGCATCCCTAATCCTAAACTCTTAAACATTCTTTATGCCAAGTAATTGATTATGTTGATGTATCATTTACTAGACTCTAGGATAATGTAACATTTATTTGTCTAATTACATTATTGTTCTCTTTATAGCACATCCTTACCGTTTAAGGAAATTACAACCCTTGATTTAAGATTTCTTTTTCTTAGAATCCTTAAGATCCATATAAGACCCCATCTTTATATTTTAGATATAGGTTTTGTAACCCTATACCTTTGATATTCAAATGAGAATCACCCTTTTTTATATCTACGATGATTGCACTACTGAAAATATCCTTATGTGTTAGTTTTAGTATGATCTTCTACATATATCTTAATCCATATTAAACAAAAAGGAAAAAAGGGAATAATCATACTAACCATCTTAGAAAACATGCATATTTTCAAAAAGATAAAAAAATGTGGATTATACCGGATTGAAACGTAAACAAGTTTGATAAAAGATTTGGATGATTACTCTTGAGTAATACCTTCTCAAACAAAAATAATTCATTCAATTAAATAGCCTCCTTAATGTTTTAAAGAGTTATTGTGAACATCTCAATTTCCTTCACAAAATATAAAACAAAACAAAAACGATGGTTATACCAAAGAAGGAAAAAGTAGTGGAGAGGACAAAAACATAACCAAAACATTCATGCAGTCCTTTCTTTTATAATGAGCTTGAATTTTTAAATGTATCGAGGCAGCCAAATTACGTTTTGTTTTTCTCTCACCAAGACACAAACAAAGACAAACAAAAAGGCAGGGGAACATAATGCAGTTATGATGTCATCCGTCTGCCACGCTGACCAGACCACGTTAATCCGACGTGGCACAAACACAAGCCCAGAATACATGTGCCCTAGTGGCATATGCGTCTAATATATGTGGGATTAGATACATTGCAATTTTTTGAGCGAATTTGAAGATTTTTATGGATTAAATCAGAATTGTGGTTTCTATTTTAGGGTTAATTTTTAAGAATTGAGATTACTATTCTACCAAATTCAGTGAGCACACAATTGTATTCGTTATTAACTAAAAAAGTTATAATATTCTTTATATTATTATATACATTGTTGAACTACAAACTCATTTGATAACGTTAGTTTTAATTTATTATATAGTTAAAAACAGGAATGATATATACAGAACAAAATAAACAGTAAGAAATATGCATATGTAATGATTTATATTTATCAGTACTAGGAAGGAACTCAAAAAAATTGAGATATTCACTTCAGTTTTACCTGAAAAGAGAGAGTCCAAATTTATTGTATCATAATTTTTTTAACATAAACATTATGTATGAAGAGGGTGAGATACTAGTGAGACGGTTTTTTTTTTTTTTTTTTTTGTTTTATTTTAACATAAACATTTCAATAACAAATTAATGAATCTCAATTATTCTGAGACTTGTGAGATTTTTTTCCTTCAAATTTGATATGAATTATTTGTATGAGAGATAATTTTGAAAACAATGTCTACAATTTATTTCTTCATTGATATTTCAGATTACAACATACAATCTATTTGTTATATATTATGTATTATCATAAAAATGTGGATGGCACATGGTTTATTTAATATCTGATAATGGGGTTATAATATTTGCAAATAAATAATTAATAATAATGTTAAATTTGACGAATAATTGATTCTTACAAGATAATTTCAGTTTTAAATTTGATTTTTTTCTTTTGCTCAATCCAAAAATCTTTATATCTTGATAATAAATTTTTTTAATAAAGATTTTAAACACCCACATATTAATGTGACTAGATTAAAATCATTTATGATGAGAAAATAGATTTTTTAAAGAAAATTTTAAAATATTAATTTTTTTAATATACTTATAATTCAGAATAAAAACCTTAAAATTGATATATTTAAAAGGAAGAGTTTATCCAACTAACATGTTTGGCTGATAACCTACTATATTAACGTTTAAACAGTGAGTTTACCACTTTTAGGTGAAAATCAGTAAGAATACACTTGTGACTTACACTTACACTCATTTTATTTAAAATATCTATACAACATTTTTTTGTTTTATACTTGAATAATCAAATTTTGTAAAAAAATTTCACGACCATACCTTTTACAATATTACTTACATAAACCAATTATATTTTAATATAACTTATGATAAATATATATTTTTAAAATAATATAATATATCCCTGATCATCTATATATGTAAGTGCTTTGGCCTTTTTCTCTGTTGGCTAGTTTCAATATTATACTGTAATGACGCCTCCATTACTTTTATGTTTTGTTATGCTTTTCTCGAGGGCATATAACCCAGTTAAAAAGACGAGCAGTCAAGATCTTGACTACAATAAAGTATTTTGTTTTTAATTACCGAATAACATGGTTGGCATGCACGAAAGGAAGAAGAATACTCGTAAGCAGCTTTTTGCACACAAATAATTAAAGAGTTTGTTGGGTTGAACATTAGTCATATATACTTAAATTAGAAAAGTAAAGTGTTGGGGTTTTCTTTGTTGTATTTGTGCATTTCCTTTTTGTCTTGTTTGTCATTGATTATGACTGTTTGCATGCATATTTGTTATCTTAAAATGATAACAAAGAAGCCCTCCATTGATTGCTTATAAGAAATTATATTTTCATTTATGTTATATATTTGAGTCAGTTTAATGGTGGAGAATTTGTATTTTATGTCTTGTATTTAATGTATAATTAGTTTAAATAAAGTATCTAACATTTTGGACTTAGATTTTTAAATGATTTATCTCTTCAAATATTATAGATGATATTGAAAAATTAAAATTGTACATAATAAGAATAACTTTAATAAAATTATATTGAGAGTGCTCCAACAATAATGTTTATTACTTAATTGTTTAGATACATTTTAATGACTATCAATCTAATTACTTATCAATTTGTAAATAAATTGAATTCAAACTTTGATGAGAATCACAAGCACACAAACTTCTAACAATTAGATAGGAGAAAGGGGAAAGGGAATACATGAGTCCATCCATTTAAAAAGGAGGCATAGGAAACAACTCCATGGCATGTAAATGATCACATACATGTGTTAGGATCGTATAGAAGGTCCCATCATGTTATAAGGAAAACTCAAAATGGCTATGGAGGCTAACATGATGATGCATGAAAAGAAGTTTTCAAGATTTAATTTAAGTCGTCATTCCATTTTAGTAATGCCTAGGTTAATGGAAAAAACACATATAAATAGATAAATGAACAAAGCATATATTAAATATTTATTAAATACATTTTACCCCACTTTAAGGTGTGTACTTTGTAACAAAATATTTAGCATGAATGGTAAGCACATGATGAAATCATCAATATGTCAAATATCTTAAGTGTGCAATTGTTCACTAATCAATTTGAGAGTATCCAAACTTTAACCAAGGTTTTTGTTGTATAGACCCTTCTAAAAGAAGCTATTTGAATCTATATTATCATGAAGCACATAAAAAAGAAAATTAAATTGAAATGAACATTTTTGTCATCCCACTCTAATGGTCTACGAATCTCTCTTCCTTGTGTAAACAAAGAGCAAATAGAGGTTTGGGAACCTATGCCTTTATTGATTGGTCAGAAGCTTCGCTTCGCTCGTGGCCTTGCTTTGCTTGGGGTTCCCTACCCTTACACAGAAGTGGGGAACCCCACTACCGAATGTGAGGTTCAAGTACCAATGCCTTTATTTTAATTATCCGGATGCGTGGGGTGTTTCGTACCAATCTCCATGGAGTATGAGGATGTCATTTGTATCACGAACACCTATTTGCATAAAAATATATCTCTATGACCTCTTCAATCCACAAGTAAAAATATTGAAATAAGTAATAGGAGAAATATTGTTATTCCCAAGTAGAATAGAAAATAGTTACACCTTTCTATATTTGTCTGCCTTCTCCTTAGTATGATATGACTTAGATATTTTATAGAGAGGTTACCTAATAATTTATAGAATAATATATAAAAATAGAATATTGTAGATAGAATCTAACTAAATTAGTTGATAAGTACATATCCTATCAATTAAATATCTATGAAATTCAACCGAGACAAATATTTTTGCCCAAGAATCTCAACTAATTTGGATCTATATCTAAATTATTTTGGAGTTTTAACTTTATTTATGAAACATAACCAAACTATTTGGGATTTTTTTGGGATTATCAACAAGTGTTATGTGACAAATGATGTGGAATTGAAAATGCTGTTGGATAAAAAGTGCCATAGAACAAAACGACTACATGTTAGAATATATTGTTTGGTTGAATAAAAAGTGCCACAAAACAAAACAACTACATGTTTGAATAATTTTATGTTTTTTTATTATTATGAATATTGCATTGAATCACTAAATAGATAGTGGAATAAATTTTTATAGATGTGAGAATATCACTATGGAATGAATGACTTTTCTCTATAATACAAATGGGTGGCTCTCTCATATAATAGGGGTTTTGGTGTTTATAATTTGGAAAGCACAAAGGAAGCAAGACAACATTGAAAATTGAAAATAAATAGAAGTGTAAATGAAACAAAAGTGAATAATCATGAGAAATTCATACCGAATGAACATGGAGAAGCACTTTGATTTTTTAAGAATAAAGAGAAATAAAAGAGCCACAACTTATAAAATGCAAAAGAATAAGGAAAACAATATGAAATGAGAACAAAAATGGTTACATTAAGATGCACAAAATCATCACCAAATCAAATTGCAATATAAATGTGATACAAATTTCACCCTCCAAAACATATAATGCAACATCTATAAATTTTGAAAGATTTGTATGTAAAAAAATGATATATGAACAAAAGTTATCTTCATTTACAAATTTTTTTGTGTATAGAAATAAGTATTTCATTCAAGATCTTGAAATATATATGTATTTCACACACTAAAATTTCAATCCATTTATATATCTTCAAAAGAATGTATAGCCCTCAAAGTTACAAAGAAGCCATAACTAAAAACTATGAAATTTGTACTTATTTTACTCCCAAGGTAGTTAGGTGACCAATTATTTTACCTAAATAAACCTAAGATACTTATTGATAAAATATACCCCTAGTCCCACACATCTCAAAAATTAACGTAGTCACTCACCTTGAATTCATCGAATACGAGCCAAAACCTCCCCTTAACTTCTTGGTGGGGACTAAATTTTCCATTGTTTTCCAATTAAATGTTTATGTTTTCATGTAATCGATTGTTTGTTGATCATATGCATTGATTGGGTATTGATTTTTTCACTGATGAATATTGCTTTTTGAGGTAGTTGTTTTCTTGTATTGAAGCAATTAGAAAAAATAGGTGTGATTTTTATATGAAAAATTATACATAAATAATGATGATTTGTCATTTTTCTTTGTATTTGTCTTTTGACATTACTAAGTGCGTGGAATTTGACTCATATAATGTTAACCACTTTTCTTGATACGTACATGCTCACGTTGAGATACCTTGCAAGCATGTCCCGAGGAGTGTAGGTTGTATTGTAGCTCTATTTTCTAAGTAACTTTCACTTACTAACACATTGCAAGAAAGCGTAAGTGCACATTGTGCTGGACTAAGATTTTTGTAGAATTCTAATTTGATTAATTTTTGGAGATATATCTTGAGAGCTTAGAATTAAAATGTGAAGTGAATGTTTCATTGTTTAGGTTTAAATTCCAAATCATTCCAAATAAGAATGACACATCTTTACTATTGGAAATGTATTTTAAATTAATTAAAATAAAAGAGAGTTATAAGAGCCGGGTAATGTAAAAACTCAGTCCCATAAAAATGCCACGTAGGCACCGAAATGCCCAAAGGGAAAATAAAAAGCATGAGAATTATATAAAAGTAGAGAGAACTAAGCAAAAGACACCACTTTGGAAGGAGGAGGATCACCTCGAGGAGGGATGAATGCTCTACTTGATCGCTCAGCCAAAGGAAGATCAACCTTTCAACCATCCTGATTTTGCATCTACATCTATAAAGGCACAATAATTCCCCAACTAGGGGGAGAGCCAAAAAGTGTTTGAACTCCGGAAGAGGAGAGGCCCTTAACGAAGAGCTCACCATGACATTCCCCATTGGAGGAGGGCTCTAACCCGCACAGAGAAGAAGATGGAGATAAAGGGCGACCTGGGGGAGAGGTGGAGTAGTGAATGTGAGAATGAATTCTGTGATGCGGTCCTAAGGAGGAGGCCACCAATGTAGAGATGGCCAAGGTGGTGGTGGTAAAGGGTCTAGAGGGACCCGACTCATCATGTAAGGTGCATTCCCTAGTGTGTGAGAAATTCCTACAAGTGAGAAAATTCCAAAGAAACTTTTTCTTCTTGAGCTTGAATTTGTATGCGCATAGTAGACAATATAACCACTTTGTCATTAGTGGAGAATAAAGAAACAAATTGATCACTTAATAATAACATAGAATTTCAAGCTTTCCAAATATGAAATAGAATACAAGCTCTAAATAATTGCCACAGATTATCAATATAATTAGGCCAAGGGATAAAATCTCCAAACAAATCCACGCCAAGTGAAAGAACTCAGGGTGGTAGGGTTGAAAGAACGAATGAATCCAAGACCAGATGGCATGAGCATGGGGACAAGACTACAAAAATGCTTAAAATACTCAAGTCTAGAGTGGAAAGGGCATTTAGGATTGGGAATTCCACTGTGACTTAGACATTCACTGAGAGGAAGGCCCTGATAAATAAGGAACCAAATAAAATGGTTAAATTTAGGCTCAAGCAAGGAGTTCCAAGCAAGGGAAAGTCTATGAGGCCATGTAGATTACGTAGATTATAGGCTCCATCAGGATTTGAGTTTGGAAATGGAAGGTGAGATGGGGATTAATACCTAGTATATGGTACCGAAATTTTAGCAGAAAAAATAAATATCATGATTCCACTTCCAATCACACCAACATGCATCCAGAGGCTTAAGCCCCAGTTTTTAGAGCATGATATCTAGCATCAATTGTTAAATTTTGTAGATAGATGGAAGGTATGAATTGGAAAACTTAAATTTTGTATTAAGATCGAGATAGGAAATCGAGTCTCTATGGGAAACCAAATCTAAAATGGTGTGAATTCCTTTGCGAGACAGCAAGAGAGCTTTGATTTTGGTAGTTTCTGCAAGTGGAAGACTATCATCTATGATGATGGGATACCACCAGATATTCTGTGAATTGAAATAGATCTTGGTGTGAAATCCATCGCCAATCCAACCCAGAAGGTATTTCACAAATTCAAAATATTTCTGTATGGTTTTGGCAATGAAGGTGCTAGAAATCTTGAAAATCTCCATGTGATAATTAATGTGTTCAACCCTATATTATCCCAACATTATTTTGTAAGGAGTGTCATAAGTAATGCAATTATGAAGCAGATTTTTTTAGGTTTGAATTCTTAAAAGACATCTCATCACCCATTTATAACATAAAAAATTACCATGCCACCTTGATTGCTAGGTAAACAACACACTTCCTGTGACACCCGATGAAAGCCTACTATTTTTTTTTTTACACCAAAGGTAGTCCCAGAGCAGCTTGGAAAGTTTGGTGAAGGAAGCCTGGGATGGGCACCAACACACAAAATAATAAACACATGGGTGGTTGTAAGAATCTTGGTACTTACCCTGGAATTTACCAGCTAAGGAAAGGGGTTTAGAAGACCATTGAGAAATTTTATGTTCAACTCTTTCGATCACATATTGCCATAGAGTGGCAGAATCACTATCAAAGGAAAAAGGAATGCCCAAAATTTGAATTTCTCTCTACATCCTATCCACTTCTAGGGGTAAGATTTCAACTAGTTAGGCATAGGCTAACAACTTTGTCGATAGCCCAACATCTTAGCCATCTGAATGCTAGATCTAGAAGCAAGACAAAAAATGTAAAGGTAATACAAAATAAAACCACATTCTACTCAAATTCAACAAGGGTAAGGAAAGAGTCATCAACAAAGTTCCCATTAATGATTTGAGTCACGTGATTCAATAAAAAAATTCCCAAATATAGACTTGATCAACATGCCGATAGATAAGATAACCAAAAGCATCGAAGGATATGAAAAATAGGGCATGCGCTGAGAGCAGCCATGTCTCGATAGAGTGGAAGAGACCAATCGAGGCATGCTTATGCCCATTAATAATAATGCAAACAAACACATTGTAGAATAGATTTCAGACCACCTAATTGATAAAAAAATTCTCCAAATCCTAAGGTTGTGAGCATAGCCAAAATAAATGGCCATTCAATACAATCATAAGCCTTTTTAAAGTCAATTTTGAGAAACAAAGGTTGTTATAGAGACAATCGAGCCCATTCCATTCCTTCCCAGAGATAACTATAAGATTATACGAGATGTAGAAACCTTTGACAAATCCTATCTACTTAGGGTGAACAATCTTGGGTAAAATATTAGCAATGGGAAGAGCTAGAGCCTTTTTCAAGAATTTTGTAAGAAGCGTTGAACAAAGTGATAGGCCTACAACTAGTAATTTTCTCCAGATTTCTAGCTTTAGGAATGAACTTAATGTTTTCTTGATTGATGAAACTCCTAAGAGAATTGGATTGGAGAGCTTCATTGTAGACCCGAAGTAGGTTTGGACCAACAAAATACCATGTCGCTTTGTATAATTCACAAGGAAAGCCATCTAGTCCTAGAGATTTATCACCAGCTAGGCATAACAGAACAACATAAATCTCATCCAAAGAAAGAGGATAATTTCATCACTCACAATCCTTGGGAGAAAGCTTGAACATAACCACCTTGATACATTACTTTGCAAAGAGGAAAATCACTCATTTGTAGCCTCTTGAGCTTGGAAGACTAATCAGTAATGTTCAACAAATATTTTTGAGATCTCAAGGAAATCCACGAGCTGCTACTGAGAAATTGATTAGATTTGATCTATTGATGAGCACACTTGGCCCAAAGGGATCCAAAAAAGTGATTTGAATATTTGTCTCTCACCTTGAGCTAATGTAGCTTTGGCCCGATCTACACTCCACGGGCCAAGCGAGATTCCATGAGCTTGAGCTTGTGCCTTTCAAGTATCAATAGCTTATAACTGTTTGGTGGCTATGTCAAAAGGATTAGATTAAATAAGAATAAAGATCCTTTTAAATTATTTTTGTAGAGCCGAGTCTTCCCATTTACACACTCGACCAACCTATTGACCAAACTAGTGGAAGAATCAGGTGGTGCGCAGAATCTCCACTTCCCACCACTTATTCTAGTTGGAAATAAAATGAAGACTTAGAACCATGTTCCAAACGTTAGCAATGAGTGGGACCACCCCAAGTTGACTTAGAAAAGATGGTACTTTTAAAGGGGTCCCATGCCAAATAATCTTACAAGAAATCGATTTATGATATGAAAAAGCAAAATTGACCACACCGTGACTGGGTAGAAGCCTTGTGTGTCAAATTCAAATATAGACTTCTAAGAGATAAGTACATGATCAAGTCTTTTAAAAACTGATTGCATCCTTCTCGAATATTGGTCCAATTATACCAAGCTTGAGCCTTAAATTCCTATTGTTATCTAAGCAAAGGATTGGAAAGCCCCCAACAAATTTTAAAGAAATACTAGTCTACACACTCGACGACACACCAAAGGCAGGAGGGAGGGCACCGAATTTATCATCTAGATGTTTTATCATATTAAAGTCACCACACACCAACCAATAAGATAAAGGTAAGTTGTCACCTAACCATTTCCATAATGTCATTCTTTCAGAGCCATCATTAGGAGCATAAACATTAAGAATACCAAAAGAAATATCATTAATCACCATAATCACCCACATGGCCCGATTTGAAGGATCTTGCCCAAGGAGGTGATTAAGGCCAAGAATTTGGGGCTATGGAAATACTAACACCACCTTTTCCATCAATGTGATGAGTATGAAAATACGAAAATGCAAGAGCAATACAAGTTAGCATATTCTAAAGCAAAAAAACAAAAAAAAAATCCTGCAGACAAATAATATCAAAGTAGCTAAAATGCTGAAAATATAACCAAACAAGATATTTACGAGAGGGTTTGTAAGGACCCTAACATTTCATGAGATTAAATTAATGAAAAATCAAATATATCAAACTACCCCTTCCCATCTACTATGCCATCCTCCGAGCCAAGAATGGAAAACTTATGAGCAAATAGAATTTGTCCAATTAGGAAGCTCAACATGAATGGAGTGTCGTTTGACCCCATTATCTCCTCAAACATCATGGGAAACCTTTGGGGTGGACTACAAGAGAATCACAAAGGAAGAGAAGTTGAAGTGAGATTCCTAGTATTATCTGATCCTGAAGGTAAAACTCGACTATGTGAGGGTTTGGAAGGAATGGAAACCGACGAAGGGTGGGATCTAATCCCGACTCATCCTTAGATGGAGGGTGGTAAGGAGAGGGGGTAGGCATCACCATGGGAGTGGATTTCACACCAGATCCCTTCTTATTCCCAACCGTAGTCCAACCATTGGTCGATAGACCACCTTTGGGCTTATATACTGAGGGTTGCATCATCAATGAATTGGAAAGAGATAGAAGGGGACAAATGTGAATGTGGTGGTATGGGTCATGAAAGTGAAAGCATGTGTAGGGGATGTTGAAATAAACCACCTTTTAAGAGATACACAGGGACCCAACTTGAATATTCAGGTGGTTCTGTAGATCTTTCGTAAGATAAAATTTGACACAAACTCGCTTGTTGGGATGAGCGTAAAAAATGATCTTTCTCATGGCATATCACCCTACCAATGGGTTTCACTATCTCTGGAAGGAAAGACCAGAGATGAATGGGAAGTCCAAATTTTTTTATCCAAAATGGAATTTTTAACAAAACCTGACTAGTAAGGTTAAAGTCAGGAGTCTACTGAGAAAACACTAAAAGGGTATTTCCCAAATACCAACAAGATTCCTTAAGGAGGAGGGCTTGAAACTAAGAAGGCTCACAAAAGGAAACAAGATAAAACATTTTAATGAGGTTACATATACCTAGCACCAGGATACCATTGGAATCCAAATGGTTCTTTATCCAATTTTATAGGTAATCTTTTGAGGGAATGTGACGACAAAAATACGCAATAAGGTAATTATTACGATACCATTTGACCACAAGGTCTAATTATTCATCGTAAATAAAAAATATGACAACGATTCAAAATCCATAGATCATCGTAGACCTTTGACACAACATTCTAAGCATGCTTGGGAGCCATTTCCACCACCAGATTCATAACAGGTTGTTGTAATTAGTGGAGAGTTATCCATTTATAGGCAACTCATAGCCTTAGCAGCGGGAAAATAGCGACTAACACTATTATAGGACTGAATGGAAAACCATAGAAATGCTAACGGGCACAATTTATGTAGTGGGATATAAAAACGTATGCATAAAACCCTAGCATAGCCCTCATGACACCTCTTTAGAATAATTGGACTTTGGTAATCACACTCCACTCCCTTTTAAGATATGTATGCATTTAAAGAAATCTTACATGGGGAGTGTGAATATTTTGAAGGAAATAATTTTTCTTCAAATTTTTAAAGAGTTCATTTTGTTGGGTTTTCATGTGAGTCCACCAAATTATATGTTAAGAGGGAAAGGAGGAAAAAATAAGAAATATTAACATAAAACATTTTGAAAACACAACTTGCAATCCTGAAATAATTTCTTGTAGAAATGGAAATATTTTTATCCATTATACAATTGAATACAAATACCTTTATTTATAGAGGTCTTACAAAATTGGAAATTTTCTAGGAGTTTCTACAACTTGTGAAAAATACTTAAATGCCTATATTTATGATAATATGAAGTGTGGTGAGATTAATACAAAGATTCATCTATTTGCAAAATCCATTAGACTTAATTATCAAGTTGGTGTGTGTTATTTTCCACATCATTAGGTGAGTCATCTCACTTAGGTGAGATCGTAGGTCCATGTGTCATTTAGGGGTCATTATGAGATTCTCTTACGCGTCAGTGCGTTAGTGCGTCATATGCATCATTGGGAGTTACACTTCTATTCTGGGAATGTAACTCCCCCTCTCTACTCGAGTTGTCATGATTGCAGCACTGGGGGTTACTCAGCACCTCCTATATGTACACCCCATTTGATCTATGAGATAGAGGAGAGTTTTATGGCTTAACCAGGTTCTGCCCATGTTTCAAATCTTTGCATGCACATTCGGTTGATGCTCTCTCCTCCTCGAGATCTCTTCATGCTATCGTTCGCACATCTGTTGATGTGCATGCTGTCCCTCGTGATCCTTTCTTGTGGGTTTTAAACCCTCTTTCATGGTATCAGAGTGGATCTTGTGGATCCGTGCACCCTTCGGCATTTCTCTGCAAGTTTTCTGGCTTCCGACATGATATCTAGATATTTTTCCATGTGTCATAATGGTTATTCCA
The DNA here is from genome assembly GCA_018340775.1 of Taxus wallichiana var. yunnanensis. Classification (NCBI taxonomy): domain Eukaryota; kingdom Viridiplantae; phylum Streptophyta; class Pinopsida; order Cupressales; family Taxaceae; genus Taxus; species Taxus wallichiana. Next base: position 145,433,879 of record CM031236.1, read on the forward strand.
ACCGTGCTCTACTTGCACTAATTTCGGGCGTTTATACCTTTGTTTGGGTTTGATCGCAGTTTGTTTGGTTGTGTTCAAGTTTCTAGTGTTTTCGGAGTTTGGTGTCTTCTCGGCTCGTCAGTTCCTTGCTTGCATATGCTCGTATTTGCATTCTCTACATCAGGTTATGCTATGGAATCTTCGACGGTTCATTTTTTCAAGCTCCTCAGGCCTTGTCTGTAACTCGGTGTTTGGTTTTGGCCTTTGCTCAGCCTCACTCCATCCTTGTGCATCAAGTTCACCATCGACTATCTACTCGAACTTTCGTTGAACTCAATAGTGTTCCACATTTTATACAACTCTTGCCTTTCACGCCAGAGTTGTTTGTGTTGTTCTAGGCTTTACATGGTTCTCGTGTTGTTTCTTATTGTGGAATCTAGTTTTTCCCTATGCATTGTGTGCTTTCTAGGAGTTTGGCTTGCTCAAGCCCCATCTGCTCTCTCTTTGCTTTGTGCACCTGGAGATCGTACTCAACCCTGCCTTATTCTCCATTCAACTCGGCATCCACGCATTGGAAAAATGTTTTTTTGACTCACCTAGTATCTTCGGTGTGTTGGCTCCAACCTACTCCATCTCCACGTCTTGCTCCAGTCTCCTACACTACTACACGTGGAATCAGCATTAATCTACACGCAGACACTGTTCAACGCTTGTTTTCTGCACACTTTATCAAAGACGTGGCTCCATTCCCAATAGCTCGGTCAACATTGCTAGCTCGCCCTCTTGTGTGGGCAGTCAAATCACTCCTTTCTTTTGATTATTTAAATCAAATCAGACCTTTTTAAATGTTTTAAGGTGTTAAAACATTCATTATGGCATTATATTAATTTTTAAGGTTGTTTTTGGCTTGTATTACTTACCTTCCTTCGAGTGTCGAAGACGGAGGGCGAGGTCCGGGGTTGGCAGGAGGCTAATCCCCCTCGTAGTCAAAACAAACTATACCTAAAATTTGATGCCATTTCCAACGAGTAGTAACACGATACCGTTTTCACTCGTTTTGAGCACTTTTTTAATGCGTTTGTAGCATTTAGTGGCATTTTCCATCAGTTGCGGGAATCGTTTTAATGCCATAACTTTTCACTTGTAGCTTGTTTTCGAGCGCTTCTTTAGTCAAATCTACATGATTTTTCACACATTACGTGATGGAATTGCCAATTTTGTAAATGCACTACTTTTATAAAGTGCCACATTTTGGGGGGGTTGCTTGTACTCTTGGGTTTTCACACATATCTATGCATTATTGGCCAAGTCTAACGTCTTGCTTTTGTGCACCTTGCATCTTGCATTTTTCATCATGGAGAGTGCTCTTTCCAGATGTGAGCATCATAGGATCACCTTATAGCCTCCGCCACTTCTCACCGGGAGAGAGAACTATTCAGCTTGCGTGCTTCCATGGAACGTTACTTCACCCACGAGGGTCTTTTACCCTTCTTGCTTGGGCCAGTTCCTACACCCACTGATCATCATCATCTGGAGGACTTCCTTGACACTTGTGACCATGTATTTGGTCACATGATGATGCATGTCTCTCATTCTCTCTAGTTTCACATGGCACAATTAGATCCACCTCACCGTGTCTGGAGCATTCTTTAGTCCCTCTATGGAGACCCTTCACATACTGCTGCCATTGTTATTGCTGTTGATTATGTTGTCTCCTCTTCTTCATGTGATGATAGTTCCACGGACACAGGCTTGCTTGGTTCTACTTCTGATGAAGAGGATTGTACATCTAGTTCTGATGTTGAGAGTACTATAGAGGACTCTTATCCTCTTTCTCTCACTATTCTAGAGAGTGTTGACACTTCCCACATCTCATAAAATATCGATCAGTCTCATACTCAGTCTCATACCATCATTAGACCAACCTCCTTTCCACTTCTAGTGTGTGAGGCCCACTACACTCCTTTACCTTCATTGGATGACTCATACCTATCTGACATCGCTCTTCTGTTTGTTGAGCCCCCTCATTGGGATGAGTATTTGCTTGACCTTAGTCATCTTTTCATAGAGTCTACTTGTGATGCACTATAGGTTCTGCATCCATCTACAGGTGTTTTAGAGGAGTTCATCATCTCTGTTGTTGGGAGTGCCCCTTTCGGGAATCATGTCACTTCCACATTTCCAGAGACCTTCATTGATCCACCCTCAGCTGTGGATCCCTTTTCTGTTGTGGAGGATGTTTTGTTCCCTTCACATCACTTGGACATCCTTTCTGCGGGTGTTCCTCTTTTTCACTTTGACAGTTCTACGCACGTGGCATTACCTTTGGTTCCTTGGCACTCACTCACTAGACCTATGTCACACTTCAGTGCACTAGACTCAGAGTTCTTCGTGCTACTGCCTTTGGTTTCCTTTACAGAGTGGGTAGACTTTTAGCACGTCATTTCTGTCCTTCCTAAGGGCAAGCACACAGTTCGGTGTGGGTGGCTCTTCTTTAGTCCAGAGGCAGAGGATCTCGTCATCAACATTCTTCTAGGATACTTCCTAGAGCTGCAGAGTTTAGATCCATCCATGGCATCTTCTGCATTCCTTTCATCTCCCTCTTCTTCTCTATTCTTCTTCTTTCTGAGAGATTTCCTCTTTGTTCATGGGTACCCTTTCAGGCTCGTCTATGGTGGGACCCATATTTGGCATCTTTCTTATATTAGAGAGTGCTTTTTTCTCTTGTGGTGGATTTTTTCCCACTGGGTTTTCCTTCACTACTTGGGACTTCTTCTTGTACATGGGTACCTCATCAGGCTTTGTGCTAGGACCCATTTCTCATTTCTGACTTACCGCCTCATCCTAAGTTACAATGAAGGGGGGGTGTTGGTGTGTATTATTTTCCACATCATTAGGTGAGTCATCTCACTTAGATGAGATCATAGGTCCATGTGTCATTTAGGGGTCATTATGAGATTCTCTTATGCGTCAGTGCGTCAGTGCATCATATGCATCATTGGGAGTTACACTTCTATTCTGGGAATGTACCTCCCCCTCTCTACTCAAGTTTTCATGATTGTAGCACTGGGGGTTACTCAACACCTCCTATATGTACACCCCATTTGATCTATGAGATAGAGGAGAGTTTTATGGCTTAACCAGGTTCTACCCATGTTTCAAATCTTTGCATGCACATTCGATTAATGCTCACTCCTCTCAAGATCTCTTCATGCTACTGTTCGCACGTCCATTGATGTGCACGCCATCCCTCATGATCCTCGCTTGCGGATTTTAAACCCTCTTTCAATTACAAATATACCCTTCTTTAATGAGTTCCAAATTTTCCACTTAGTTGCATGATGTAATTATTAACATGGGTAGGTGTGAGGGATTACACATTCCAAAACTCCCCTTAATCTCAACTACCTATCCCTATGATTCCTAAACATTCTATGAAATATTCAAAACTCTCCTTATCCAATGGTTTCATGAAAATATCTAAAAACTAATATGAAAAACTCTAGATAAATTTTTCCATTGTTGAAAATCTCTTTGATAAAGTGATACTTAGTATCAATGTCTATACTTCTATTATGGTATACACAATTCATGGAAAATGTAATGGATAAGATATTGTCACAAAATATTTGATTTCTCCTTGATTATGGAAAAGATATGATACAACTCTACACATTGATATTGCTTGACATGCCACATTAGTTTTTGTACCATACTATGTTTTGAATGATGAAATGGTGACAATGGAATGTTTCTTTGAGGCCCATGACACTCGCACCCGATCCAAAATGGAATATATACATTTGAAAGTACTCTTTTGATCATCCATGATTCCTATAAAATCACTATCGGCTTATCTAATCAACCTAAAATCTTCATATGGTTCAAATAAAATCCCATATCTAGTTGTTTGTACAACATATCTTGATATTTTCTTTCCAAAGTGACAATGTGAGTCTTTAGGTTACTCCATGAAGTTCAATATCAAACATAATATTTGGCCTTGTGCTTGTTAAGTACATCAAGATACCTGCAAGTATTCTATACATAATTGGATCGATATTATATCATTTTTCTTCTTTCCTTTGGTTTGTTTCTTTGGTAACTGGTGTAGACATTGGCTTGGAATTTAACATCTCAAATCTTTTCTTTACATCATTTGCATAATTGTATTAAAAGTTGATGATGCCATCTTTTTATTGATTGAATTACATGCCAAAAATTATTTCTTAATCACAAATATGTCATCTCAAACTCTCTTTTCTCTATTTTTGAGACATCAATCGACAAATTTCTAATGAAGATAAAATCATCATCATATAAACATATAACTAGAATTTTTCATTGTGCACTCATTTTTATATACAAGTTTGGATAATTACTACTTTTGGTGAACCCATTTCTCAAAAGGTAAGATTCGATATGAGTATACTAGGCTCTTGGTGCTTTGTTAACACCATAAAGAGCCTTTTTAGTTTTCACAACATGTTATCTTATCTTTTGACATCATAACGATGTGGTTGTTGCACATAAACCTCTTCTTTTATAAAACCCTTCGAGAATGACAATTCAACATTAATTTGGTAGACTTTACAATTATTCGAGATGTTATGTCTAAGACAACTTAGAATTTGTCAATATTTTATAGTAGGAAAAAGGTTTTATTATAGTCTACTATGGGATATTGTGTAAGGCCCTTGGCCACTAATCTTGCCTTATATTTTTCACATTACAATTTGCATTAAAATTTGTCTTCTAGACCCATTTTACACCTGTGACATCCTTGCATTTTGGAAAATTCACCAAATAACCTATATGGTTTTGCTTGATTGATTCAATTTCTTCACCTATTTATCCATCTTTCATCTTTGACTTTTTCTTCAAAATACACTAGCTTATGAGAAAATATGTAAAATATTAGTATAAATCAACATTTTATGAACTATGATCATATATTTATTTCAAAATCCTTATTTTTGTTAAGACATCTCTATGGAAATATCTAAAATAAGATAACATAGTGTCTAAACTATCACTATGAGTGTTGCGTGCAAACACTAGTGATTTTTATTGCTAAGTGTTTGGAGTATCAGTTGAAGGTGTGGTGGAATGTGATACTAGAGATATACCTTGTAGGTTTTTTTCGGGAGAACATTGCACACTAACATCTTCTATTTCTTCTTTATTTTTGGGTATCGTTGTGGTTATTTTTGTTGAATTTTCAATGGTGTCATCCCATGCTTCTCCTTCAAAAAATTCTAAATCATGACTGATAGTGGATTTCTTCGTAATGGGATTGTACAACTTGTATTTATTTGATTGTTTATAATACCAAAAAAATGTATGCTCACCTCCATCATCCAACCCTTTCCTTATTTCTTTTGGTATATGTACATGGGTCAAAGCATGGTAATGTGTCCTACTTGGTTGGAAAAATCCACAAGGAAAAATGGATTGCGAATGTGAATTTTTGTGGTTTTGGTGAACACCCCTTTCAACCAAACCACCTTTGTGTGAATTGTGACATATGATGTCCAAAGGGGTTCATGAACCCCCTTCATGAAAATCACCTCTGTATATAATTGTGGCAGCTCCAAACCCACCAATTCCTTTTCTCAAGGCCTTCGTCATGAACCCTTGTTTTCTTGAACCCACCTACAAATTGAAAAAACAACTAATTCTTTATGATTTTAGTTTTGTTTTAATTTTTTTGTTTTTGTTTTTATTTTTAAAATTGAAAAGAGGGGTGGAGAGTTTTTTTTTTTAAAAATTAGGTCAAAAACATGAAATTATAGCACTTATGGGTGTATAATGTCGAAAAATGTATAAATTGATTTCTAATGTTATTATTTATAGTTATGGTTGCATCTTCTGTAAATTTACATGAATGCGATGAAATATAAATTTCCACATTTCCATATATACTTCAATTGATAAACGATTCTGATTGGCCAATAGAAATTACATTATAAATACGTATTAAAAGACCTTCAAAAGATACAATTAAACCTAAAAACCTTCAACCCTTTCCAACATGAGTCACTACAAAAATTATGGATGAGCTAAAATCTAGTGTGATAGGTGATGTGGGGTATAATGATGTGATGACTAGACTTCTAGATAAGGAAGTTATTAAGATCTCGTGTTGGATGAGTTATGTAGGAAAACAAAAATCAAAGGATATTACATTAACAAATGTACATGTCACCTTTGTGCACCTTTGATTTATCCTAGATTTGTGGCCTCCCAAGGCCAATTTCCTAACAATGATTAGTTACCTTTATACTTCATTATCATGTTATATGTTGAGGTTCAACTTAACCTAAAGGTGAACTATTTAGATATAACTAGTTATCTCAAGGGGCATTAACATATCACTCCTCCCGGATATGTATATCAAAATCAAGGAGATCCACCTGTTGTTGATGTAAGAAAACTTGTGGATAGAGCACAACATTTCCTTGGTGGTTTTTAGGATGTTTCCACACATCTTATATAAAGTTCCCATGAGGGGTCAATAGAGTGTCTTGGGAGCATTGCTTGCAAGGACCAACTTATATTTTCTAACCATGTTGGAAATTTTATTCGAGACAATATACCCATGACCTTGATAGTAGTGGAAGCCAAGAACCTAGTGAGTTATACATTTGTGCACATTTTATATCACTTTTTGAGGTGGTTGAAATTGGGGATGTTATGCAGTTGTGTCGGCTAGCATGCATCATGTCTACCAATATATTATTGTCATATGAGCTGGTTGTAGAGGACCACATTATTCCATTATCAAAGGAGATATGTTTTTGGAGTATAGGACTACTCAAGGAAGCACACCATCTATTTAGGATCAAGGGTAGAGTACCTTAGTAGTTACAATGGCCCCGATGTAGATCTAGATGCAATAGTTAAAAATGCCTCAAAAAACACACAAACAATATTCCAAAACTCAAGAAACTTTAAAACAACTTATGAATAATATAAATTGATTATTTAATTAATTTTATTAATTAAATAATGTTGTTAAATGGTTATATTATAAACCATATTATTGTTGTATTTTGTTATATGGTTTTATCAACCATATTTGGCTTATTATTTTCATGGGTATAATTGTTATGTAGTTATAACAATTATGTGCTTCTGGATGTAATATTGGAAGCTACTGTATTGGTTGTTGCATTGTTGCAACTCCTATTTTGTTTGTATTCAGCTGTACAATACCTATAAGTATTGCAGCTCATTCCATTGTACATAGTTGATTTCACATTAATATAATCTATAGGCTTCCATCCCTATTTTGTGAAATTTCGTTTGGTACTAGAGCGAGAATCTGGACCTGTGAGCCTGTGAAGGTGTGGAAAGAGAGAGCAACCAAGATAGAGGAGTTTTGGAGAAGTGTTTGTAGCTTCGGAGAGGTTATGCAACCTCCCCTGTAGCCTCCCAGCCCCATCCCTACCACATCACATCCTCCCGTTCTCCAAGTGTTTCAAACACAATTTTTTTGCATTGGTGCTCTTAGCACCAGGAAATTTTTTCTACAGGAATATATATAAAAAATTATTATATTTTCCCCTTCCAGGTTTTTCCTCTACATTTAGAGGTATCTTTGGTCATTGTTGTATTTAGAGGTCACTCTGCCATATTTGAGGTCTTCCCATAGACCCACCTCTCTCGAGCTCCGTTCACTTGTGCATCGAGCTACCTTGTTTTTATTTGGATCCAAATGGACATACACTGGAGTCCTATTTATACAAAGTTGAGCACTATTCAAGTCTTTTTCTCCCTCCAACCTGTATTGCAAACAATGTAAAGAAAATAAAGTTTTATCTAAGTGGTCGTCATTCCCATAGGCGAGGTGAATTGAGATGTGGACATGTTGATTGGACAGCCGACCCCCCTCCCTCACATAGTTCCCCTACCTCCTAAACCATTCGAACCAAATAAGTGGAGATGACACCATACAAAGGCGACAACAAACAAATCAACCACAAGATGTCCCTGCACAAAACAACAACCCCTGTCGAGGCATTAAACAGACCCCAAAAATTAAAAAATAAAAATTTCAGTCAAAATGGTGGCATCTTTTTCAACACACCAACAAGCATTATTCTTCTCAAAGAACATGTGTAGCATGATCTGCTAACAAAAAAAAACATACAAAACCGTGGAGGAAACTTAAACACGGTGGAAGAAAAATAATACAAAGGCGTGTATGAAAGGAAAACAAAACAAGAAAAAGGCGTTTCAGTGGCCAAGAAGATAAAAATGAATTCAGATCCGGTTTCTCAGCATGCAGAAGCCCTAAATTTGCATTCCATGCATGCAGCTCCACGTGGACCCTCTGCCAAGTCATCATTTTTAAGAGGTGAGTCAAATTTGGCTTTATTTATATACAAGTTTGTTCATTTTATCTCACAAGTGCACAAGCGGCCAAGGTGGATAGACCAAATGAATTATAAGTGGGAGGTGTGGGGTTTGAATCCCACCCCAACTTTTTTTTGAATTTGGCAGAAAATTTAGTGGAACTGCTAAATTTAGTGGGAAATTCAAATTTAGTTATAACTAACTAAATTTAGCGGAAAAACCTAATTTAGGGCAATTTTTGTTTTATTTTTCCCATTAAGCCTGTTTTTTGATTTCGGGAATTTTTTACAAAAGGAGGCCTATCCAGAAATTACATTTTTAGCTATATTTTTGCAATTTTGTTTTGGCATAGTGGGTCATTCTGGGCTCTGAGGCCACCAGGGCCACAATAAAAAAAAATTTGCATGCCATTCAATTTTTCCATATTTTTGAATGAAATTTGTATACTTAAAAATATTGTACTAATTTGTAGGTTGCCATAGTCAACTGCAAACTTTGTAACTACTCAGAAACTAGAAGAATTGTAATAAAAAATAGTAAAAATTGGTTATGTAACACTCATGAGATCCTAGATCTCATTCGTAGCGTTCGGTATATACAGTGCCTCTAGGAAGCACTTACGGGTAAATCCATCACAACTACTACTACACTTAATGCCTAATATAGTTATAACAACATCATCTGGCATCGACCCTTTAAATCGATGGGGAGTAATAAGGTCATAGTGCACACACTATGAGCCATCCCATCTATCTGTGAATGATTACACAACATAAATATGGATTGAGAAATTATCCAAGTATATAGCAAAGTTATGCACGTGTATGAGGATATTTCTTTGAGCCAGGTGTCAATAATCACACAGACCCCTTTTAGTATTGTCTTGGTACCACATATTAAATTCTTTCACGTATGTTAATGCCTCTTTCATGTACCATCGGGTATATAGAAAGGGCGAGCTTCTTCCACATACCGCCAAGTATATCAGAAGGGTGCGTATATAGAAAGGTTCGATATATCAAACTAATGGTATATAGATTGGGAGACCTTATACTTGGAGTGATAAGAGCCAAACCTTGTCAGTGATCTCTACAAAATGGGCACCAATGCCCCCAAATTTTTCTTCCAGATTCACAATTACTCAGAGGAAACAACTATGCTGCATGGAAGACAAAAATCAAGACACAACTTGAGTTTGAAGAAATCTAGCCTGTTGTGACTGGTACTCTGACCAGATCACCAACTGATACAACACAACAGAGATAGTTTGATAGAGCATATCAGAAAACCAAAATCATCATCTTGTTTGGAGTGTTTGACGATGTGCAACCCCACATTTGAGATGCCACAATAGCCAAAGAAGCATGGGATAAGTTGAGAATAATATATGAGGCCAAAAACAATAATGTTATACTTGAATTTGCAGAGTCAGTTACACACATTGAAGTTCAAGTAGAATGAGAAAATTGAATCTTTCTTAAGAATAGTTGCAAAGTTGAGGGATTCACTTCTAGTCCTATAAGAAGCTATCTTAGATGATGCTCTTGTTCCCATTTTTCTGAGAGCACTCCCCTCTTCTTACCACATTTTTGTTACAACACTAAACGTGTCAAATATGATAGTTAGTTTTGACAAATTGGTAAACTTACTGCAACAAGAGGAAGCCATACATAATAAGGATGATGAAGAGGAGAAAACACTTTCTTCACATCAAAAATGGAAAGGAAAAGGTAAAGGAAAACCTAATTCCTATCAAAAGTCCCAAAATCAAAATCAGTATCAAGGGGACAGACAATAGAAGAAGTAATGTCCTATCTGTAAAAGAGGACATGACCTAAAATATTGTTGGTATAATACTTACAAGAAAGGTTCATCTAGCAACTCTGGACCTCAACAACAATAGTCTTACAAGGGACATTCTAACCACAATCATGGGAAGAAAAAGGGGAACTGGAAAAGAAGACCCCATCAGCAAGGAAATATTGTTGAGCAATAAGAACAATCAGATAATGAAGACTACTTGTTCACTGCTCGATCAAGTGAACCATCCACGTCATCTAGTGATGTTTGGTATGTTGATTTGGGGACCACTCGACACATGACTAGCCATAGATACGGGTTTATTTTAATGAGGGACACACCATCAAAAAATCATGTTTCGTTGGGAGATGATTCTTTATATATAGTTAAGGGGATTGGGAACATATCTCTACCACTTGGTTCACACATTTGTAGACTATCAGATGTCTTATATGTCCCTGGGTTGACAAAGAATTTTCTTTCGATTAGTCAAATCTTTAATCACAACCTAAAAATTGACTTTGATAGTCATTTAGGAAAGAAAACATGTTTAATTTGAATTAAATCACGAGGCTTGAAAATAGTTGCAAAATCCTCTAATGTGTGAAGCATGTTCTAACTTGATTTTGTTCATAGAGATGATCAAGCACTTGTGGCTAAGAACTCCACCTTAGCACATTTGTGGCATCGAGACTTGGTCATGTAAGTTTCAAGTATCTCGAGACACTTCACTAGCGTAATATGGTACATGGGCTACCATCTCTTCAAAAGGATACAAACAAGTGTCCTCACTGTCTAACAGGAAAACAACACAGAGCTTCATTCTAGAAGAGTACATATCAAGCTCATGGTCAACTTGATCTAGTTCATACCGATATTTGCGGTCTGATGCAACCAAGTCATTCTGGATTTCAATACTTCATGCTATGTGTTGATGACTATTCAAGGAAAATGTGGATTTTTTGTCTTCGTAAGAAAAGTGAAGCTTTTGAAACTTTCAAGAAGTTCAAAGTAGTAGTTGAGAATGAAATTGGTCATCACATCAAAACTCTCCACTTAGATCGAGGGGGGAATTCACCAGTAATGAGTTCAAAGACTACCTACAAACTCATGGGATTCGTCGACAAATGCCTCCTCCACACACACCACAACAGAATGGTGTTGTTGAGAGAAGAAATCATACTATCATGGAAATGGTGCGATGCATGATTGATGACTCTGGACTTACAAAGACATTCTAGGAAGAAGTAGTAAAGACAACAGTGTATTTGTTGAATAGAGTGCCCACAGTTGCTCTTGAGGGAGTAACACCACAAGAAGCATGGTCAAAATGGAAACCATCTATTACACACCTCAGAGTATTCGGGTGTAATGCAAGTATGCACATACCCAAGAAAAATAGAAAGAAATTGGACATGAAGTCACAAAAACTTGTCTTCATTGGGTACAGTGAAGAGACTCTTGGGTATATATTGATGGATCCTAAGACTAGAAAAGTCTACACCAACAGAGATGTTGAGTTTTTTGAGAAGAAGGAAGTAGAGACTCCTCCTCCAAACTCACCTGATGTAGATTCTTCTCCAATTGTAAAAATTGAAGCTGATGTTCCCTCAGAAGATGAAAGTGATGATGGGGATGATGGTGTTGATTAGATAGAACCACAACCCATGGGAACAGTTCAACGTATGCCTAAGTGGTGTACTAGCACATTACGAGATGCAAAAATGGATGCTCCACTAGATACATCCACCCTGGACCACAGACTCATAGTAAAGCAAGAGAAGAAGTTAACTTTTCTTTGATGAGTAGAGTTATTGAGTCTGATGAGCCCTCTATAGTCCAAGAAGCCCTACATTCAAAATCTTAGAAAGATGCCATGGATTCTAAATATCAATCAGTGATGAAAAATAACACTTGATAGCTTGTCAATCTTCCACCAGGAAGAATCCCATTAGATGCAGATGGATATTCAAAACAAAGTACAAAGCAGATAGGACAATGGAAAAGTATAAAGAGAGACTAGTAGTAAAAGGGGTATGCACAAAAAGAAGGCATTGACTATGAGGAGACATTTTCTCCCATAGCTAAGATCAAGATGATCAGGATGATATTTGCTCTAGCTACATAGTTTGGATGGAAATTCCATCAGATGGACGTAAAAAGTGCCTTCCTGAATGGATATTTACGAGAAGATGTCTACATGACTCAACTTGAGGGATATGTAGTACTGGTCAAGAAGCAAAGGTATGCAAACTCAAGAAATATCTCTATATGGCCTTAAATAGGCACCCCAGGCATGGTACATAAAAATTGATGAGCATCTCGTACAACATGGATTTGTTAGAAATCCATACGATCCCAATCTTTATCTCAAAAAGTAAGGGGGGATATTCTGATTTTCATTGTCTATGTCGACGATCTAGTTATTACTGGAAGTTCAGTAAATATAATCAATGTAACAAAGAAAGATCTTAATCAATCATTTAACATGACAGATCTCAAGCTAATGCATTATTGTCTTGGATTGGAAGTATGGTAGAAAGAGAATCACATCTTTTTTCTCAAATGAAATATACCAAGACAACACTCGAGAAATTTAGGATGATGGATTGCACACCAATTGCTACACCTATGGATAATAGATTGCAGTTATCTTGTTCAGATCCATCTCCTGAGGTAAGTGCCACTCTCTATCAAAAGTTGATTAGGAGTCTCATTTACCTGACCTACACTAGACCAGATATCAACTTTGCAGTGAGCTATTTATCTAGGTTCATATAAGACCCCAAAGTTTGTCATTGGAAAGAAGCAAGGCACATCTTAAGATATATCAAAGGATCAGTGGATCTTGGTCTAGAATACAAGAATAATGACAACTTCTTCTTGACTGGATATTTAGATTCGATCATGCAGTAACATTAACGATAGAAAATCCACACCTAGATTTGTATTCTTTATGGGATCTGGAACAATATCATGGGGAAGCAAGAAACAACACTTTGTTTCTCGATCTTCCACTGAAGCCGAGTATCGTTCTGTAGGAGAAAGTGTCTATGAAGTGATTTGGCTACATCGCAGACTAGAAGGACTTGGAATACCATAGGACAAACCGAACACCATGTATGTTGACAATGAAGGTGTTCTCAAACTTGTTTGCAATCTAGTTTTTCATGAGAGAAAAAATCATATTGAAGTGCATGTTCATTTCATACGTAAACATGTGTTGAAGCACAACATATAGCTTCAATTTTGTCCAACAGCTGAACAACGGGAAGATATCTTCACAAATTCACTTGCACGTGACAAGTTTGAGTTGTTCAAAGAGTTCCTCTCCTCATCTCTTGAGACAATGCACAATTAAGGGGGAATGTTAGGTTAATTAATTATGCATAATATAAATTAACCTAACACCACATTATTCCATTATCAAAGGTGATATGTTTTTGGAGTATAGGACTACTCAACGAAGCACATCATCTATTTAGGCTTGAGGGTAGAGTACCTTAGTACTTACAGTTGGCCCCGATGTAGATCTAGATGCAATAGTTAAAAATGCCTCAAAAACACACAAAAATATTCCAAAGCTCAAGAAAATTTAAAATGTAACTTATTTCTCATTCCATAATCCACACTAATTCATCCCAACATTATATTCCACTTTTTATTTACCACTAACTCTAAAAACCCTAATATACGAAAAAAAAACCTAAAAGAAAAACACCTTGTATGGACCCAAAATTTTAACCACATGAATTAACTCTCTAAATTAAAGATTCTACCAAGTCTTTTCTTATTGCATAAAGCGAACAATTTTTGTGAAATCCTAAGTTATAAACAATCATAAAAATGGTTCTGAGCCAATTTTAGATCACTAGATGAAGAAATATGACCCCAAAAAAATTCCAAAATGATTTCCAAATGATTAATATTTATTAGAAATGTGGAAAAATACACTTCACGATCTGATTCCCTAAAAATTTCAAGACGCGATTCGATGAATGGATCAAAAGTTGCGGCCTTAAGAAGTTATTTTCCCACATCAAGACCACATGTTGTTCTACTTTGACTTCAAATGTTCAATTATTCTTTTCGATGTGTGTAGATTAAAACCTAATTTTAATTAATATTGTGTTATTATTGTCACTTTACAATACAATTATTTAAATAAATATTTAATAAAGTGCTTATATGAAATATTACAATACGTACCTATGTGTTTAGGCCTTAGCACTTGTTTGTGTTGGTGAGTAGTTTGGTGCTTCACAACCCATCGAGATTCTACATATGACATTTTCATATTTTTGAATGCATCGGGTTATAGCTTGGATCCCTTGATATATCTTTCTACCATACCTCTTGGTTTGTTCAACACATCAACTATATTTCGAAGTGTAAAGGTCATGGATAGTGAAACTATTGAAGGTGATGACCACTTTCTGGATACCAAGACACATTCAACAAAGGTATAAATTTATATATATTTTGTTTTAACTTATAAAATCTAAATTTAAATATGATTATTTTTATTCAATTTTTAATCATCTTCTTACATTATAATTATATTTTTATTACGCAGGATCTACTAGACATAGATATGTACATAGTATAGATCTTCCTGAAATTCCCCATAAATAGATACTAAGGTAATCAATTTAGTTGTACAATATATTCAATTATTTGAAAATGTTTTAGAATTTTACTCTTATTTAATATAATGTCAGTTATATGTATCTAGTGTCTACATTAATTTTTATAAATGCAGGTGTAGTGAAATGTAGCTAGGGATCTAATTATCCTCCCTTGTACATGATGGATATTATAGAGTATACATTTGTTTTCATGTATGTATATAGTTTGTACACAATATTATGACATAACTGAGACATGTATATATTTTTGGGATTCTATTTATATATAGACATTGATTAGTACATGTGATTTATTGTTTTTATGTTAAGAAATTCTTAATTTTACATGTATTTTGTGGATATATGTTTAAATTATCTCTATATATAACATTAAAAATTCAAATTAATACCCACATTAAAACAATTGAAGTAAATATCCAATAGTTTCAAACCTAACTACCTTAGTTATCCTATTTTTAATAATTAATTACTCAAAGGGTAAGTTTAAATATCAATCATAATTATCGCTATATAGTTCATTTAAATTATGATGCAAAACTCTAAACTTGAATAAGTATTTGTCATCTCCAATTCATGATAATAGCTACAAGTATGAAATGTGAAAATTGAGAAACATTCAATCCATTTTCATCCATTACATTATGTAACTATGTTCATTCAAATATATTTCATGTTTCAATATGTATTAAAAATATTAAGTACAATAGTTATACTTAATACCAAAAGGCTTATAAGGATGGTCAAACTAAAAACTACCATTGTCTAAGGGATTTCCACAAGATTTTTAATAAGAAATAAAACACCAAAATTTCACATGTTTCACCTCCATATTAGTATGACATATACCCATAAATACTAATAATATCAATCATGTGATTTGAATATAGTATGAGGAACTAAGATCTAATGATTAATTAAATTCCTGAAATATGTTTTCCTCTTCCAATTCTTAAAAATTTCCAAACAAATGAGAGTTAAAGAAATGGCTAAATGATAATGGATTTGAAAACATGAATGATGTTATAAAAATAAAGGAAATTTCATGGAACACCAATCATAAAAGGTCATTTCCACACCACATAGAGGAATAAGAAAAATTACTATAGGTTTAGTGAGAGTCCAAAATAATTATTTTAGAGTAAAATGAGAATTGGTATTAGAGATATTGGTGGATCGATTATAAACTTGTATTGAACTCATGAATATAAAATATGTTATAAACCATGCATATATATAACTAATTTGAGTTCACATGTGTTTGCAAAATATCCAAAGTCAAGCAAGATAAGTTGTTAGAGTTCCCGTGGTGATTCCAACCCATCATGATGTGGATGTCGAGAGTGGCATGGAGTATAACTCCTAAATATACTATGTGAGTGACAATTTTTTTTTTTGAATTATTCTTTCCCTCTCTTGATGCCTCGCCTAGATAAAGTGAAGAGGATGAAAAAGAAGTGATGACTATCATATTAGTTATTCCATGCTATCCAAAATTAATTTTTTTCTTATTAATATTTTACATTACTCTTAATTAAAAAAGGTTCTAACAAATTTTACAAGAGCTTGAAGAATAACAACATGGTTATGATATCCTAACCCATTAAATTTTAGGAGACCAAATGGAATTTTAAAGATGTTAATTTTACATTACTAATTAGAGACATATATAAAACTAATAATATTTTCATGTGATTTAATTTTTAGTATAAGTAATTAAGACCTAATGTTTGAAAATTGCATCTTATAAATTCAAATACCATGAGGAAAAAATATAGCTTCAAGTGTGTGATTATTCTAGTATCCTTAGTAAATTAGCCCTACCTATTGCAATTACACTATTTAAAGCACAATAATTTAATATTATCACTATGTAGTTAGTTTGCGTATAAAATTAAAAAATGTACTTGGGAATTCTACTCTTATAATGAAAAGGGTTAGATAGAAATCATTTGACATAGTTCGGTTTGAAACTATGGTTAGTACTTGGTAACATACGAGCCATTATATAATGACATTAAAAACCTTCTTTTATATATTTATTTAAATTTGTATCCTTCCTTTGATGATATTTTCCATGTTCTATGAAATTTTTCATTTTCTATCTAAAGAAACCTAACACCATATACGTATAAATTAATATTTTAAAGCCTAGATGAGTAAGTAATCAATCTACAAATGTTTTTGTTTGAAATTGCATGGTTTATTTTCTAGGTATCACTCAAGGAAATATAATATAATATAATAATTTATTAGAACACCATTGTTATATAATATAACATATGGAACCTATTTATGGTAATTCATAGTTATATATACGAAACTATTTGGATGTGAACATTTAAAAATAATTTATGTAGTTTTCATAGGATCTACCCATATGGACATAATGTTGATTGTGTGTGTAGCTCCCATGAAAACTACATACATTATTTTTAAATGTTCACATCCAAGATATTTTCATATATATAGCTATGAATTACCATAAATATGGTCCATATGTTATATAATATAACAATGATGTTATGATAAATTATTATACTAGCTTCGAGTGATAATAAAACTCAACATAATAACAACAAAAACATGTTTCAAGGAATCTATCTACCTAAACATTAAACTAATATTAAATTATCAAACATTAATTTCCCAATATTAATATGTGGACGTTCTTCTTTAAACATGACATACATCTCACGTTGAGTTTTTCAAACCAATTCTTTGGATGTTCTTCATACTCATTGTGATCCATCCTATGTTTCAAAACATTCCTCATATTTGGAGAAGCACGATTCCACTCACTCCAAAATAAAAAATTACCTTCACAATAATTTTCTCAAGTTTATCAGTTGATAGATTCCTACATATTAATACCTAATTTTCTTCCACAGGAGAATAGTCAAAGGTATTTCTCCTCTAGTATATATTTTGATAATTTTTCTAGAAATACCCAATGTGGGAGATGTCGTATTACTATGGTGATTATTTGTGGTATCTTTAATAGCTAAAGTTAATATCGCTCTATGAGAAATACTCTTATCAAGTAAACCTATTTTTGTACCCACTATGAACTTATTCCTTTGGACACATTCACAAAAACTTTTATTCCAAATGTTTTAATTTTATCTATTCAAAATTAATACCCAAAATTTTTAATGTGTCCTTCATATCAATATGATTTAGGAATGAAACAACCAAATGTGCTCTAACACATGTATTCAAATCAAAGAATTCATTATACAATCTCTCAATAGATTAACTTGATTTATTTCTTGACATCAGTTCTATTGAGAAAATTCTATTAATTTATTGAAATCCATCTTCACCAATTTTTCACATTTCTCTTAGGAATAATTTTCATGAATTTTGTTATCAAATCTACAAATGATTTAGGAGATGGGGCTTCTATTTATGCATCACTTATGTCCATGAAACCAATTTTCTTTTAAAAATTAAAATACACCATTCATGAATGCTTTTCTATTATATTTCTCAAAACAACTATCTAATATCAATATTTTATATTCATACAAAATTTAAGTATACCATTCATATAAGAACAAAGTACCAAGTGTGCAACTATGTACATGGTATACAAGTTTCATGTTAAGTTTTTCAAATTTTATGGTACTAAATTATCTCTAGAGATGTACATGTACATGGTTGGATTTAGGAATATTTTAAGGCTTAATCAAGAACCATTTAGCTATTGAAAATATTATGGCCAAATCTAAATCAAATAAGAAAAATATGATACATTATCAAACATGTACATAAAGAGTTGATTTAGTTAAATATAACCTATCTATATTGTAGATGACAATCTAATGATATATTTATTTTCCAAAAGAAAATCTATTTCATCCTTGACTGATTTAGTAACTAGTTTTTCTTCATATTTTAGCTCCAAATTTACTTTTAGATCTATCTAGGATGTTTTTATTAGATGGTAATTTATTTTATATACATACCTCACATTAGAATACCTAATTTTAAAAATACATTCAAAACATGAGAAACTAGGTGAGGAAAATTATTAATTCAAAGGGGCCCTTATTACCACAATAAATGTTCAAAAATTTCCTTTATAAAAACTCCCCTTGAAACTATGACATGTAGGTTCAAGTATGGCCATGCATATATTACATAATAACATGAGTTCACTTAAAAAACTTATGAGATAGTATGAATCTATGTTCCTCAATACAAAGTATCCAACAAGTGGGATAATTTTTGAAAATATGTTGTATAATTTTAATTATTTACACTACACTATTTACACTAATATATAATATACATGAGGGTGGGTTGTTTTAGGTCATGTTTATATGGCTTAAATTTTGGTTACCCATTATATTTTAGTATAGCTTGGATGGTTTCTTATTGATGTGGCTGCATATAATAACAAAGATGATAGATATGTTATCCATTGTGTAGGCATAGAATAAGGTGGGAAATAAGTAGATATAATAAAGCTAACTAGAGAGGCCAAGGTGTATTGTGGAAAATTCATTTCATTGAAAGGAGGATTGATGATTGGTGATATATTTAGAACAACAAAGAAAGACTATGGCTTGAGTTCCAAGTACCTCGAAAATAGTGTGGATGTAGTAGGATCATGTAGTATTTATTTTTAATCTTTTACTCATTGAAATCTCATCTATGAGTAAATATTAATCCTCATCATCATTATGTGAAGGGGAAAGTGAATATGCTAGAACCACATTGATAATATATTTTAAGGGTAATTGTTGGGATTATAGAGAAGATGTAGAATTATACGTTCCATAAGAGGAACATAATGACTATTTGTATCTAAGGATGTTTACATTGCTATCTTCATAATAACAAGAAAATAATTTTCTGTGAGGTGAATATATATTATCATACTTGGGATGGTGATATCATGCTAAGGGTTTTAATGACCATTTCATTGGGTGGTGAAGTAGGAAACTTACTCATAGGTGGTGAAGAATATGGTATGGATATGAGAAATGCATTGGTCACCTATTTTGAGAATGGGGTAAAAAATAAATTTACAAATGATAATTGATAGAATTGGGAAGATTATAATCTTATATCTTAAGACTAATATCATTAGGCTCGTCATCATCTATGTTAAGGATGTTATGTCGATATTCTTGCAAGTTTAGGGTGCCCACTATATCCTAAAAGGGAATTAACAATGTCATTACATAAATGATATTATTGGAATCGGTTATAAGGTAGTTCATAGAGAGTGGGGATATTATAGACACCATATTGCTAAAAGTATTCAAAGTTTCATGAGTTCTTGTCACTTTAAATATTAAACATGGATCCTAGATAGGAAAAGTCGATACATTTAAAAGAGGATGAGGAGATTACATGCATCTAATGTTTCCATGGCTAGATAAGAAAATGTTACTTACAAAACAAATAGTTTAAGATAATATATTCATCTCTATTAGTGCAAGAATATGTGGTAATAGTGTAGCTAGATACACCCCATCGGAGAAATTTCCTTCAAAACATGGAATTGACATCTACGATGAATATATATTAGGTTGTTGATTAAATACCTTAAGTATTTTATGATTATAAAGAATCCACAAATATTCCTAAACCTTGGTCTATGAGAGATCACTCACATTTCATGTTTTAAACCTTGATGAAGATGAAGAGAGTTAATGTAGAGCCTCATCACTTTCAAGAAAATTCTAATGTTAGAATGATTCAAAACTTAAACAATGCCTAATTGGTCTTTAAACTAGCTCTTGCTCTCATTCACAAAACCTCCAAAACTATGCAATTTCTTGATCATTCAACTCATTGCACTAAAACAACCACTTCAAAATGTTATTAAGCCATTAAAAATGTCGATTGAACCTTTGAAATGAATCAAAACAACTAAAATATTAATGGACTTACCTTTTAGCAAA
Source organism: Taxus wallichiana var. yunnanensis (assembly GCA_018340775.1). NCBI lineage: Eukaryota > Viridiplantae > Streptophyta > Pinopsida > Cupressales > Taxaceae > Taxus > Taxus wallichiana. The sequence continues at coordinate 145,454,586 of CM031236.1, forward strand.
ACTACCTTTCTAGGCTACTCAAGCAACTTGTTGTTAGTGAGTTCAAGTTAGAACAATCTACAACTACCTAGATCAGTTTAAGAACACTTTTGAGGACCCTTTATCTTGTTTTAGGATAATGTAAAGCTTTTTGATTCAATTACTTGATTAGACAACTCTTCTTCATTAACTCCTTCTTACCTTGTTAACCTTCCTTCTAGCCCTACCAATGTAGTTTTCAACCCTAATTATTGTTGTAATGACTCAAAACTCAACCAAACATATTTTAGCATACCCTTTTAGTTTTACTTAATGTGGGAAAGTTTTCAAGATTTCTTCCTTTACAATTTTTTCTTCAAATCCATCATTCTCAATTTCCAATTAAGAAAATAGGTATGTGTTTGCACTAGGCTCTAGAATGTCAAGGAATTTAGAAATTATGTAAGGTTTTAGGATTTATAACCTTCAAAATATTAGTGAGGAGGTTTCAAAACATAAGTTACAAATATCATCCCTTGATTTCACCTTTACACCTTTATATTGTTGTTTTAATCTTTCTTGGGAAACTCTGTATTAACTCGGTCAAATGGAATCTGATGTAGTCACAAAATCATGCACTTTAGGCATTATTTAGCTCGGTCTCATACTACTATTTATAAGGTTCTTGAGTGAAGAAAGTATTAATTAATCCCATCTTTTGACAATCTTGTTTTCCTTTTATTTCGTCATTCCCACATAATTTTATATACATGCCCAATTTGTTTTGGAACTTTCCCATCATTTTAGCCTAAACACAGGCACTAAGGCCTGTACTAGGGCACCTCGGGTGGGACCGGAGAACCCTGATTCTTTTTCTACTTTCCTGCTACTTTTTGGGCTCTTTCTAGCCATTTTTCATCCTTATCTTTTTCCTAGTTTGCAATGTTGGGGTTAATTACAAAATTAGATTAGGAGAGCCCTATAAATATAAAGTTATCGAGACCATAATGAGGATCCTAGCATCACTTAATACTATCGCTCCATATAGATTTGCATCCATTGTATAACTTGCATCCACATACTTTCATACATCAAGGCTAAGACATTTGCAAACACACACTTCACCGGGGGAGGGATTCTATTCTATTCCATACACACATGCTATTACCTTTTCTACATATATTTATTGCTTTCTACTTCACATAATATGATTGACATAAGAGCACCTAGGGCATGACACACACACACACACACACACACACACACACACACACACACACACACACACACACACACACACACACACACACACACACACACACACACGAACTACATTTGGGTCTGAAATGTACTACATCACTCGGTTTAGTAAGCCCACCATTTGTTGTGGCAGCTAAAGTCATCGACCCATTCATTTTGCATATTTATTTTTACAATTTTGATACCTCATTTTTCTTTTTTGGTCTTCAACATCATATTGCATCATTTGGTACATTCGGTGTAGTTCAACAAATCAAGTGTGACAATTTGGAAAGGGTTACATGTCATATTCTCGACCTTGAAAGAACTAGATTCTAAGATTTTTCGAGAGACCGGGGATCCTAGTCTGCCATACCAGGGTTCCCTAGTACCCTCCTAGGAACTTCGAGTCTACTTAAATATTCCGTATCCACCCTTTTTGGGACATTTTTGTAGCCGTTCCTACTTCTGGAATTTCTAGTTAAACTCGCGACACTTTAGATGACAACCATCTACAATCAACCGAGTACTTTCCTCACCTTCCTCTTGCACATTAGGATTTTATTCCCATTAGTTTTAATTATTTATTTACATCGTTTATGTCCTTTTAGATTAGATTAACTATTACGATACGGCTCCTAGTTTTAGGTAACCATTTTGGTGACCCCGATCCTTTTTCATGATGCCTTCTAGGGCTTGCATTTATAATCCACCATCATGACCTGTCTTTCCCCACCCCTTTCTTTTCTTCCTTATCCCTACATCCTTCCTACTAGTAGATCCGTCATTCATTTTCTTCTTATTGTTCATCTTTCTTTCCTTAATTATCTTAGAATTGAATCAACATGAAAATATCTATTCACACTTATTTACAAAACATCCAGATTTCCTCAATGACAAAAGAGGAAATGCTTAGCTACCCATTACATTCATCCCCATACATCACCTAAATATGTATATCATAAGTTTTTTTGGCTCTATCCCTTAATGAGGATCAAATCACTTTCACATCCGATGATTTACCGCCGCAAGCATTTTTAGAACATGACCCTCCCTTGTATATCCAAGTTTGTATTAACAAATTAGGTGTCAAGCATGCCTTAGTCGACAATGGATCTAGCCTCAACATCTATAACATCACTTTTCTTCAACATATAGGCATGTATGCAATGTCTCTCACTCCTTTGTCTATCTCTATTCATGGTTTTGATAATATCCAAAGCATGTTTTAGGAACTGTTCATTTACCCATCACTATCAGCCCATGTACAATTAATATCCCATGTCATGTCATGCCCAATGACCTTAAATACAATCTTATCCTCGGGAGACCTTGGATTCATGCTATGCACGCAGTCCCTTCTACACTACATGCATGACTTAAATTTCATTATCGGGCATTGTTTATAATGTGCCCGCTGACCCATCACCTTTTAAGTATTGTAACTATATTGAACACACTGTTGAGCTATCTGCTCCATCTTATATTAGTACAAATATATCTAGATATGGGTTGGGGTATGAATATTTCTGCCATTTTGGCTTCTCTGATCAAAAAGAGCATAAATTCATGGAGCTTTGGGATCTCCCCGCATGGAATCACAAGTTTGGGCTAGGGTACCAACCTCCTTATACATCCCCTTTGGATACTTATACCTCCTGTTACATTTTGTCACTTTCCTTATTACACCCATAACTCATTAGTAATGAAAACTCCATATTTTGGGACAATCTTAATACATTCACTACTGATAATGCACTACTTGATTATATGGGTGATTATGATCATCTTCCCTCTTTCCACCATAAATGGAATCACCCTTCCTTGCCCACTAATATGGTTTTCCTCGGAGAGTCTGATATCCCCACTAACAATTCCAATCCACTCGATACTATTCCACTAATCATATGAAGGACCGTTCGCCATTCTTAACGAAGAAACAATACAATACAAATTAGGCACGTCTAAAAATCCAAAAATAGTCTTACTAGTTTCCTCTGTTACCCTTACTTGAACAAAAGGATATCAAGCAAGTCTTTTATGAATTCTTAGATATTTTTGCATGGGATTATACTTGATATGTCAGGCATTGATATCTCTGTCACAATGCATAACATTTTACTCAACCTGTAATAAACTTGTCCAACAAAAATTGCATTTAAATGCGAAAGTAGCCCTCTTAGTCAAAGAATAAATTCAAAAACTTTTAGATACCTTTGGTTTAATCTGTTGTCAACTATCCTCAATCCGTGTCCAATATTGTCCCCTGTAATGAAACCAGATGGTTGCATTCATTGTTGCACTAAATTTTGTGATTTAAATAAAGCTTGCCCTAAGGATAGTTTCCCTCTGCCACATATCGATGCTATTGCCAATTCTATAGCAGGTTATGACATCCTTTCTTTTATGGATGGATTTGTGGGTTAAAATAAAATCAAGATCAATCAAACTGAATAAGAAAAAACCTCCTTCATTACACCATGGGGTACATTCTTGGTGTCCTCAAGAATTAAACCTAAAATCTAGGACTACCCCTTTTAAAAAAATTTGTTCTTTTCAAAGTAACGGGTTGTTTTGTGTTTGTTTTTCCTGCAGTTGTTTGCATTGCTCTAAGGTATCCCAAAGTGTTACGCCCTTAATTATATATCTTACATGGGATGGATATAGCCAAGTTGTTGCTATCATAACTTAATATCATGATGTATCTCTTTTATATATGATCTATTATCATTGGTTGGTCGGCCTTGTTGATGGCCATAGCATAGAATAGTATAAATAAGGGTTATAGGTAGTGGATGATCATTATGTTGAGTATTTGAGTCTTATTATATGTTCTGGAGGTTGCCCCCTCGAAGTGGCCAAGCTATTATACTTTCATATTGAGATAATTTATCTAAAATATTGTGTTATTTGGTGTTCTATTGCTGGTGATAATCATAATTAATCAAGTAATTTCATTACAAGTGGTATCAGAGCTTGATCTCGGCCAGGACGATGTCAAACCCTAATTTTGAAGGTTTGGCTATATCTCAAGATTGGTAGTGAATTTTTCTATAATTTTTTTTTGTGGTGAGGTGAAATAAGTCAAGTAAGCTTCTCTCCAAATTTCAATAAGTTTTGACTTGTTTTGAAAAATTTATTATGGTTCTATATTTATTCATAATTTGGCTCCCTAGGGTGTAATTTTTGGAAATTTTTCAAATTTATTATATTTTTGGAAACCCCTCCAAAAAATAGCTAGGGTTTCTATTTTATAAATTCCTATATTCAGCCAAAAAAATTACAAAACCCTAAACCCTAAAATTCTGCCCTATTAAGTCTACCCTAGGCCCACATCCTTCGTCATGGCTGGTAGATCTACCCAAGGCCAAGGAAAAGGACAAGAAACTCCAGGAATGACCCCAAATAAGGAAGATATGGCTTGATTCTATTGGTTCAGGGAGTATCCGAGGTAGTTATCCAACTTCGGAAAGGGTAAACAATTTGGTGAGTAAGGATGACCTTAATGTTGAGCTTCATCAACTGAAGGTAGCCTTAGGAGTGAGATTCGAAGGATTTTCATACAATACAACAGAGTTGTTGAATGATATTTCTAATAAAACTTCCAATGCTAGTCATATGGGTTCTACTAGAAATGGTCGCATAAATCCAAATCACTCAAATCAGGGAAGATCCTTTAGTCATTCAAGTGGATCTTCTCACCAATGGAGGGGCATGATTCCAAAAGTTGAAATGCGTAAATTTGATGGAAAGGATCCACTCAATTGGATTACCCAAATGGAAAATTTCTTTGATGTTCATTAGATCCCGGAGGACAAAAGGTAACTGTGGCAACCTTATACCTAGAACCTGATCAATTTGTTTGGTATTGTTGGTCATGTGCTCAAAGGCGGAAGAATGGCCTAAATGTCACCTGACAATGTTCACTAAAGAGCTTCAATTACACTATAGTTATAGTGTTTCTGAGAATTACTTCACCAATTAGCAAAGTTACTCCCAACCGGTTAAGGAGTATGTCCATCAATTCCAAACTTTTTCCTTGCGTGTGGAGGATATTATAGAAGAGTATTTGAATGACCTATTTCTTGGGGTCTTAAGAACCACATTGAGCATGAGGTACGCATGTTTAACCCACTCAAGGTTGTTGATTCTATTATCATGGCACATCGAGTAGAGGAAAATTTCTTTCTAGTAGAAGGGCTGATCTTTTCTAACATAAAACATCGTAACACCTTGTCTCCTTATTACCCTTGGCCAATTCGGTTGACACCTCAACAAGTTGAAGAAAAAAGAGCCAAACAACCATACCAACCAAATTATTGAGAGTCATAATAGCCAAATTCGACAAATACCCACATGCCAAAGATCACTCAATCCCTTCGCCAAACCTTGTCTACAAGTGTTTTATTTATTAAATAAAGAAAGTTCTATTAAAAATAAATTGAGCTAAAATTGGAGGATTTAGGTTATATAAAGCACTTCATTCCATCATTATTACCATATAACATTCACCACAGGGGAAGAATTTTTTCGAGATCGCTTAAATGGAAAATTTTTCTAGCGAATTGCCCATGATTGTTTTTGTTTTATTTTATTTCTTTTTGTCTATTTTTTGGTTTGTTTTCTCTATAAATTCATGTAGCCTATTCATTCTTCCTACCATATCTTTCCCTAGGCCTAGGGTTTTGAAAATTTATCTAGTATTTTTAATTACTAATGCATGCTAGAGGTGATAAGAGCTCAGGATTCTTTCAAGATTCCAAGAAGTCCATTGGTCCAAAAAGGTGAAAAAATGGATTTTATGAAAATAAGATAATATTTCCATCAATGCGTAGAGCTCGAGAAAATATGCACTTTAGAGAAAACGACACGTAAAACAGAGTCACATAATGGAAGTTATGAAACATGCAAGTTTTTCTTCTTTATATCTTCTGGACCCTTTCCAAAAATGGAAAATTTTATTCTCTTCTTGTGTTTTCTTCACCAAAAATCCAAAAAGGAAAGAAATGCAGTCTTCATGCCAATCGCAATTTTCAAGGTTGACATTCACATCCAATTTACATGTTGCCTTAGTGACGAATTTTCATGCAATTTTAAAGGCAGAAGTCATAATGCAAGTTGCACTTTTGGAAAAGAGCTATCTTTCATGCAAGTCACACTTTTTGGAAGGTATCTCTTAAGTGCTAATGAGAATTTTCATAGTGGCGGAAGGCGGGAATTTCTTTCTTTCCTAGCAGGTTACTTTTTCCCATCAAGTCAAATCACTTAAGCTACCAATGGGAATTTTAGAGGTGGCAGGCAGACGGAATTTCCTACCTGCCTAGCAGGGTGAAAATTCTCATTATGAAAGAAAAATCACTTAAAGCACCGATGGGAATTTCTTGCCTACCTAACACAATGAATTTTCCCATAAAATAAGTTTATTCACCCATACAAGTCACATTTTTGAGAAGAAGGTTGTTTTCCATGCAAGTCACACATTTTGGAAGGAAAGATTTAAGTTACCAGTGAGAATTTTGGCAGTGGCAGGCAGGTGGGAATTTCTTACCTACCTAGCAGGTGAAAATTCCCATTATGAAAGTCAAATCACTTAAGTGGAAGATGGGATTTTTGGAGCTGCATTGCAGGGTGGAAATTCCCATTGCTTTGACTTCCTATTTTTAGCAATTTCCCTTGCCAAAAAGTGTGACCCACCTTGGCATTAATACATGTATTTAATGATATTTATTAATGGTATTTCTAGTCAATTTTTGTGCCATAAATAGAAGAAAAGTCAAGGCAAGTGGATAAGATAAAGAGAAGTCAAGGATGCATGCTAAAAATAAATAAAATAAATTTTAAAAAAATAATCAGAAGCATGCAGACTTGGGCGTCCAAATTGGAAGAAGAAGCATGGCTTTTAATTAATTAAATTACAAAAATAGGTAAAACCAATTATTAAAATTAGTGTGCAAATGGCAATATAAGCATGGGACACCATAAAGGAGAAGAGATTAATTATTTTTGATGAATTTTTCAGCCCGAGAAAGGTCTTGGTGCCAAGGGAAGGAGGATTTTACATTATAGAATATTTTCCACTTTACTTGAGAAGATTTTAGTTTTGGTGCTTGGGGTTGGAATAGCTTGATTTTGTTTATTCTAAGTGTTTGCATGTTGGTATAAGTGCCCGGTGAATTATAATTTTTTTGGCTTTCTTTGCATGCAAGCAAAGTCTCAAATTTTATGGAAACATGCTTTATATGCAAATTTTGGTGATAAAAATCAAGCATTCATGCCATGGACTCCATCTTTGTTTGAATTAATTACAGGTATTCATCACAGTGCTCATATTAGTGAAAGGAAGTCCAAATCAATGTCAGATACATTGAATATATCTTCCAAATCAGAAGAAATTTCCAGATCTGCACAAATTGATCCAATTACAAGGGATTATGGCAGAATTAAAAGAAAAAGAGCTCAGACAAAGATTATTCTAGGCATGATGAAGCATGATGAAAGAGAAGGGTCAACAGAATCATGCATTGCTTCCAGATTTGCTGAAATCAATGATACAAACATGGGCCCTGAACCTATCACTGATTTGATTGACAGATCCAAGGCCATTGGTAGATCCAACTCTCATAATTGCAAAGGCTTCTGATAAAAATTCATCCTCTTGTTTCTAATGCAGCCCATGTGGAAGTCATTGCATGGACATATCCTTCCATGATCTTGTTCATGTGCTCCAAATGTTCTAGTTGAATCCTTCATTAAATATAATTGTATTTTCCTTCACCCAGAGTGCTTTCCAAAATTTAAAATTGCTCATATACAATTAACAATAAAAATGACTAGTTTTGTCTGAATTGTTTACGAAAACATTTCACTAGTGCATGTCTTTGGAGAAGAACTAAAAAAGCTTCAAGGATAAGAGGAAGACATGTCAAAGGAAACACCCACAAGAAAAATCACAGGTCAAAGAACTTCTAGATCTAGTTTGGTGAGAATCAAAGGAAATGATTCAACAACAAATGAAAAACATCTCCGATTCAAGGCGGAGATATCATTCATGAGGCGGAGGTGCAATACATGTTAGATCAACATGCAAAGTATAAAAGAAGAAAAAGAGTGAGAGGGTAGCAAATTTCTTCTAATTTCTCCCATTTCTTCTTTCTTTCTCTTATTTTCTTTGATAAAGTAATTGAGTAATCAAATAAATTGTAAAACTTAAGTGATTGGTTTAAAATCCATTGCTTCAAGTTAATGGAAGAAGTCAATTACACGGAAATAGGTGGAAGACATGCAATAAATAATGTTCTATTTTTAGTTATAAATCATGCATGTCATGTAAAGAGGAATTCCGGAGGAAGATTGCATTACTTCCCTTTTTCATAGCTTCCACATATGACAATACATTTAAAACTTCCTATTTGTAATCTCCCTCTATACAAAGATAAATAGAGGAAGAGCCTATGGGTTAAATCATCAAAAAAATTAATCAACATTCTCGTGTTCCAAACTTTGAGTTGAAAACCTTGATATCTTTCTGAAAGCTAAGGAATTGAAAGGAGGAAGATTTCCAAAGAACTTTGTGTCAACGGTGCATTTTTTTCTTACTTTTGTGTAGATCTTTGCATAAACTTTGTGTTATCTCAGATCTAGATTTGAAACTTTCCTTTCCTTTAAATTCTATATTTTGAGATCTGTTTGTTTTATCTATGTGCATGAGACCAACTCTGTGAACTATTGGTTGGATTACACATTTTCTCTTCTTTCTTCCCGATTCAATTATTTTCCTCTTCTACAAATATTTCTTTACAATTGCTTACTTGTTGCAAAATTTCCTAGTTATGGCTCATGAGATTTGCAATTAAAGTAAAACCCATGAACAGTTACTCAAATCCATAATTGATAGAAATCTTCCACGGGAACCTCACTTTGGTAAACGAGGAGATTTATCTCATGATGCTAAATGTAGGTTTTCGGTTGTGCGTAAAATCTAGCCAACAAATTTTGCGAATCTAGTGGGAAACAACACAAATTAGCGAGATCAGATATTTTTCTTGTCAGGTTCCTTCCTTTATATTATAAGATCAACCTAGTATAATGTCCATTCATGCGGTCTAGCAGTGCTCAAGGAAGGATCGACCATTTTTATAGATTGTAGGAGTAGTTTAATTTCAGTCATCCTCCTCAAGTTAGAAACTAGAGATCTAGTGTTTTACCGGAAGAAGAGTGAAAAATCCTCTAGATCTAGATTGTGTGCAACACAATCTAGCAAGCTGAGGACTATTCACCCAGTCTAGTCTCAAAGGAGATGTGCTCCTTTCATGATTCAAAATCAACCACTTGCCCTTTAAGCCCCTGTTCCCATGGGGTGTAACCTTTGGACCTCTGAACCTTACTCCTCGTATGCATGATCTACCTAAAGGGATGAGAACTAATTTTCCAAAATTATTTAGAGATAGAAAGTAGAATCTAGATGACCACTTGGTTGCATTTTTATATCATGAGGAGTGCTTGCAGTCGAACATGAAGATGTGTTTGTCTAGAATCTTCATAGAGACTCTACATGACTTGGCTATAGAATGGTTCTACCAGCTAGCTCCTGGCACCATAACCAACTGGGATACTATGAGAGATGTATTCTTGAAAAGTTTCAAGGTAGCTAAAGATTCTACTACATTGATAACTCAAATGACTCAATCGAAGAAGGAGCCATAGGATCATATGCGGGATTTTATTGAAAAATTCCAAAGACTACTTTACAAAATTCCAACTTTTGCTTCTCTGAATGACGAGAATCAAAAGGTATTCTTCATCAATGCTTTACTTCTGAAGTAAGCTATCAACTGCGAAGAGCATGTCTTGTTGACTTGTTAGCATCCCTAAACATGGAAGTTGAAATTGAAGACAAACTTATCATGGCCGGAAAAATAAAGAGCAACACTTCTAGATCTGAAAGTTCATCCTCTCTACTTTACTTCCAATTCACTATTTCAAAAGTTAGCAAATGAGATGTCACAGATCAAGATGAAATTGAAGACGACCTTATCATGGATGGAAAAATAAAGAGCAACACTTCTAGATCTGAAATTTCATCCTCTACTACTACTTTTGATTCACTATTGCAAATTTAACAACCCTAAACATGGCAGTTAAATTAAAGATGACCTTATCATGGTTAAAAAAATAAACAGCAACACTTATAGATCTAAAAGTTCATCCTCTACTACTACTTATGATTCAATATTGCACAAGTTAGCAAATGAAGAAACAAATGACTCAAATGGCTCAAGGCAACAATAATTCCCCGCTTAGAATTTCAACAACAACAATGAGAACCACATTGCTGGTTCCCAAAGATTAGTAATTGAAGCTACTCACATAAAAATGTGGAGATGAATGAAGAAGACCAAGAAGCTGATGCTGATCAACTCAAGAATGATGATTTTGTAGGTCATGCTGGCAATTCCAACATTAATTACCTAGACTACAAATCTGAACATGACTATGAGGAGATTCTTGAAGATGATCATGTTCATGCATATGTAGTATTTACACAATCACAAACTTTCCAAGTGAGTCATTAACCGATGAAAAGAGAAGGGGCATCCCTTTACCTTCTTCCTTAGATCCTACAAACAATAATGTGAGTTCTTCATCTCAACCCCGAAAATAGCTCGGTATCTAAATCTATACGTTCCTTCAAAATTTTTGATCATGTCAAGAAAACTAGGATTTTAATGTCGGAAGGTAAATACCGAGATCCTTTCTTAAGTAGTTAAATAGGCCAATTTAATATGTGCAATCAACATGACCATCCATACATCAAAATTCCTTTTTCCTAAGCCTAAAGCTACTCCTCCCCATAATAACATTGCGGTTGTTAAATCCTCACCATCTCTGAAAGAGTGGAACCATTCTATGTTTCCCTATTTCTTAATGGTTTCAAGTGAAGTAATTACAAACTAGATTCGGTGCTTTTGACAATGTCATGCCAACTAAATTTTCAAATGCTCTTGGGCTTACCTTGAAAAAAACCATAAAAAGGTGTTATTCCATGGAGAGACAAGTTCCTTTAATCGGACAAATCAAAGATGCACAAGTTTGTTCTAGGAGATTTTTCGGACAAAAGATTAAAGATGACAATCTTAGCTGTAGATATTCATGTCTCCAATGGGATATTACTGAGTATAAACTTTTGCAAAGAGTTGGGGGAGAAGTAAAGATTGATTGGTCATGTGTTCATATTCCTATCAAAGGAATAAATCAGAAGCTGGAGCTAGAAAAGAAGTACAAGTACATGGTTACAAAATATGAGGATCTTAGATCTCGATTCTTTTCGTGAATCTGATCGTGAGGTCTATTTCTTGAAATAGATAAGAATGTACCATAACCTGGAACTTCGACCAGAGTTAGAGCCAATAAAAAAAGAATAAAAAGTTTGGACTATGGAGTTTAGAGGCATTTGTTGTTCTTTTGGATCAAGAGCTGGAATTTTATTAATATCTCTAGATCATGAGATATTCCGATACTCCCACAAGATTATGTTCGAGAACACCAATCCTACACAGGGAGTATGAAGCATTACTTTTGCTAGGAATGGATCAAGATAGAAAGAAAGGAGTAAAAATCCTCAAAGCCCATGGGGATTTTGAACTTATAGTAAAGAAGTTTTGAGGGAAAAATCAAGTCAAAGGAGATAAGATGAAGGATTACGAGAGATAAAGTACTTTCACCACACTCGATTTTGAAGCCTTCTCTATCAACTTCATTCCAATGAATCAAAATCCCATGGTAGACTCTTTGGTAGTCACATTTTTACTATTGAATTTAAATAGACCACTATCTATATTTAGAAAAGGAAACTATAAAGTGGAGATGGTCTACTACCCCAAAGTACTTGATAATGTTGAATAGGGAAAACTTTCAATGATGACAAAAAACATCTCGCATGTCCGCATGTTGAAGGAATAAATCACCACCACGAAGAAACAGTCTCGGGAAAAAATGATCGAGGTTATGATCATAGTAGTGGAATAATCCAACCAAAAGGTAAAAAAATCCCCAAGGGTTTAGTTTTCTTCATGGAGAATATTGAAAAACATGATCAATACACGGAGAAGAACAAATAATATGGTGATAGTTCCTCCTCAAGAATGCATCCGTAAATCACGGTATGGAGGAAGTTGATGAAGACTTAACCACCACAGAGATAAGAAAACATGAGCAACCACACGATGAAGTTGATAAGGACTTTCCCAATGTATTCGACAAGAAGTCCAGAGAAAGGGAAGTTTGAGATCGAAGACTATGTAATCTTGTGGGACAAGAGATACGAATTGAAGGGAATGCACGACAAATGACAAATATGATTCACTCTAGAAAGGGCCCTTCATGATCAAAAGAGTTTCCAGAATGGATACTTTCTTCCTTGTCTACCAGGATGGAATTGAGTTACCATTTCCTTTCAATAGGAAGAATCGAAGCTATTCAAGAACTCAAATACAGGTAAAACCTGTTTGTATATAAATAAAGATTTTGTTGTTTTCTTTCCTTTTCTTTTTCTTTTATTTTTGGCTTGACCCCGAACCCAATGGAAAAGACATAAAACTAGAGATGCTGGGATATCATCTTCACTCCTTTCATTTTGACATAGGTAAATATGTCCACAAGATAAAGCATTTGGTGTCCCCAAGATTTCACCCTGAAATCAGGACTACCCTTTTAAAAAAATTCATTCTTTTCAAAGTAACGGGTCGTTTTGTGTTTATTTTTCCTGCAGTTGTTTACATTGCTCTAAGGTATCCCTAGAGAGTCATAAAATCTAAATTCAACAAATACCCACATGCCAAAGCTCACTCAATCCCTTCACCAGACCTTGTTTGCAAGTGTTTTCTTTAATTATTTAGTAAATAAATAAAGCTATTTTAAAAATAGATTGAGATAAAAGAAGAGGATTTAGGTTATATAAAGAGCTTTACCCTATCATCATTACCATAGAACATTCATCCAGGGGGAAGAATTTTTTCGAGATCACTAAATGGAGAAATTTTTCTAGCAATTACCTGTAGTTGTTTTTGTTTTGTTTTATTTATTTTTATCTGTGTTTTGGTTTCTTTTCTCTAGAAATTCTTGTAGCCTATTCATTCTTCCTACCGATATTTCCATAGGCCTTGGGTTTTGAAAATTTATTTTATATTTTAAATTACTAATCTATCTAAAGGCGATCGAGCTCGGATTCTTTTAAAGAGTGCAGAAGTCACTGGTCCATAAAGGTGCAAAAATGGATTTTATGAAAATAAGAGAAATGTTTCCATCAATGTGTAAAGATCGAGAAAATATGCACTTTAGAAAAGCGACAACTAAAACGGAGCCACAGAATGAAAGTTATGGAACATGTAATTTTTTGCTACTGCATCTTCCCGAAACCTTTCCAGAAATGGAAATTTTATTCTGTTCTTGTGTTTTCTTCACCAAAAATACAAAAAGGAAAGAAATGTAGTCTTCATGCAAATTTTAATTTTCAAGGCCGTGTTCTATGTCCAATTTCAATGTGGCCTTTAGTGACAAATTTTCAAGTAATTTTAAAGGAAAAAGTCATAATGCAAGTCACACTTTTGAAACGACCTATCTTTCATGAAAGTCACACTTTTTTGAAGGAATCACTTAAGCTACCAATGAGAAATTTGGTAGTGGAAGGAAGGTGGCAATTTCTTGTCTACCTATTAGATTACTTTTTCCATCAATTCAAAATAGCTTAAGCTTCCAATGGGAATTTTAGAGGTGGCAGTGGCGGAATTTCCTACTTGCCTAGTAGGGTGAAAATTCCCATTATGAAAGAAAAATCACATAAAGTACTAGTGGGAATTTCTTTCCTGCCTAGCAGAGTGAATTTTCCCATTACAAAAGTTTATTCACCCATGCAAGTTGCATTTTTGAAAAGAAGGCTAGTTTCCATGCAAGTCGCACTTTTTGGAAGGAAGGATTTAAGCTGCTAGTGGGAATTTTGGCAGTGGCAGGCAGGTGGGAATTTCTTACCTACCTAGCAGGGTGAAAATTCCCATTATGAAAGTCAAATCACTTAAGTGGAAGATGGGATTTTTGGAGCTGCATTGTAGGGTGGAAATTCCCATTACTTTGACTTCCTATTTTTAGCAATTTCCGTTGCCAAAAAGTGCAACCCACCTTGACATTAATACATGTATTTAATGATATTTATTAATGGTATTTCTAGTCAATTTTGGCACCATAAATAGAAGGAAAGTCAAGGCAAGTGGATGAGCTAAAGATAAGTCAAGGATGCATGATAAAAATAAATAAATAAATTCATAAAAAATCAATCATAAGTATGCAGACTTGGGTGCCCGAATTGGAAGAAGAAGCATGGCTTTTAATTAATTAAATTGACAAAAATAGGGAAAGACAATTATTAAAATTAGCATGCAGATGGCTATATAAGCATGGGACGCCATAAAGGAGAGGAAATTATTATTTTTGATGATTTTTGCAGCCTGGAAAGGTTTTGGGGCCAAGGAAGGAGGATTTTGCATTAAAGAAAATTTTCCACTACGTGGAAGCTTTCGATTTGGCGCCTAGGGTTGGAATAGCTTGATTTTTGTTATTCCAAGTGTCGCATGTTGGCATAAGTGCCTGTGTGAATTAAAAATATTTTTGCTTTCTTTGCATGTAAGCATAGTCTCAAATTTTAGGTAAACATGCTTTATGTGCAAATTTTGGTGATAAAAATCAAGTATTCATGTCATGGACTCCATATTTGTATTAATTAATTAAAAGTATCCATCAATTGTGCTCATATGAGTGAAAGGAAGTCCAAATCAATGTCGATACATTGAATGTATCTTTTGAATCGAATAAATTTCTAGATCTGCAAATTGATCTAATTACAAGGTATTCTCGGTAGAATTAAAAGAAAAAAGCTCGCATAAAGATTATTCTAGACATGATGAAGCATGATGAAAGAGAAGGGGTCAAGAAAATCATGCATTGTTTTCATATTTTTTGAAACCAATGATATAAACATGGGCCCCGAACCTATCATTGATTTGATTGATGAGATACAAGGCCATTGGTAAATCTAACTCTCATAATTGCAAAGGCTTCTAACAAAAATCATCCTCTTGTTTCTAATGCAGCCCATGTGGAAGTCATTGCATGGAAAATTCCATCCAGATTTTGTGGATGTGCTTTCAATCTTCTAGTTGAAGCATTCATTGAACATACTTGTATTTTCCTTCACTCGAGTGCTTTACAAAATTTAAAATTGCTCATATGTAATTAAAAATAAAAATGCTGAGTTTTGTCTGAATTGTTTATAGAAAACATTGACCGGTGCACGTACTTGAGAAGAACTAAAAATCTTCAAGGATAAGAGGGAAGACATGTCGAGGCAACACACACAAGAAAAATCATAGCCACTACTTCTAGATCCAGGTTTGGTGAGAATCAAAGGAAATGATTCAAAAAATATGAAAAAACATCTCCAATTCAAGGCGGGGATATCATTTAGATCATTCATGAGGTAGAGGTGCAATACAGGTTGATCAGCATATAGAGTAGTATGTGAGAAGAACAAGAGTGAGAGGGTAGTAACTTTCTTCTAATTTCTCCTCTTTCTTCTTTCTTTCTCTTATTTTCTTCGACAAAGTAATTGAGTAATCAATTAAATTGTAAAACTTAAGTGATTGGTTTAAAAGATGTTCTTGGAAGAAGTTAATTAATTGGAAATAGGTGGAAGAAATGCAATAAAGAAGGTTATAT
Source organism: Taxus wallichiana var. yunnanensis (assembly GCA_018340775.1). Lineage (NCBI taxonomy): Eukaryota > Viridiplantae > Streptophyta > Pinopsida > Cupressales > Taxaceae > Taxus > Taxus wallichiana. The sequence goes on from CM031236.1 coordinate 145,470,546, forward strand.
TTTCAGTTATAAATCATGCATGTCATGCAAAGAGGAATTCTAGGAGGAAGATTTCCAGCTACTTCCCTTTTTCATAGCTTCCACATGTGGCAATTCATTAAAAACTTCCTATTTGTAATTTCCCTCTATACACTATAAATAGAGGAAGAACTCATTATCCGAATTTTACCCTGGGAAAAATTGATCAAACATGACCCCGCACAGAAGAAAATTAGAAGGGTCGGTTCAGTCATGTGAGCCCACATTCCAAATCCAAAAATGAAGGCGCAGGGTCGGTGAAGGAGGCCAATGACGTCAAAGGAGATCGAGTGCAAAGGAGAAGAATGGAGAAAGGAAATGTTCACTTGAGGCCCTAAATCGACTAAGTATAAGAAAGCCAATGGAAGATGCAACGTGTCTCTTCTGTAACTTCACAGGTGCAATATTAAGTGAGTCTCCAAATGAGAACTGCCCCCCATGTGTCTCATGTCGAGCAGTGTCTCTGGCTAATAGGAGGGACTCAGGAAGAATATAGAGGAAACAATGTAGACCCATAGAATCTGCCCCTTGTCAGTTTGGCGCAACTTCAAGAGTGAGAGGAAGGGGATGAATCTTCAAGATGCACGAGGCTGCCATGTGGGTCTTGCATGGATGGAATCTTTTAAATATTGAGAGCCCGCAACCACGATCTTCAGACAACCATAACTTTCAGCCAGAGCTTGATTTTGAGTGGGAAAGAACATTTTGGAAAGCTCTCGACACCTTCTCCCCACCTCGCCACCATTATTGTTTCGGCCCACCATTTTCAAGGCTGCTAAGTCTCCCACTTGCTGCCATGATGAAAAATGGGTGTCTTTTCTTGTCCAACAAGGAATCACACATGGGGGCATGTGTTTTATAGTAAAGCACATCATTGAGTAGGTGGATTTAATGCCCTTCTAGGGGTGGTTGGAGCATGGTTCAAATTCTTCCCTCTCTCATTCTCTCATTCTTCTATATATTGTAAAGGAGGGGCATATTCTAAAAGGTTGGTCATTGTTTCTCTCTTGTTCCCTCTCTCTTTTTCCCTAGGTTCAAATGTGGAGCTTAAGCCTCCTCCCATTGCTTTGTAATGGGTTTTCTTGCCTCTTTCCCATTAATGATGTCTTGTGTGAACTTTTGGAGAAATAAAATCTGCTTTTGTGATGCATTTTTTCCATTCTTGCTTATTTTATTGTCTCTTATCACCTCTAATCATTACAGGTATATTGTGTATATCTCGATGTCTATTACAGGTTCTAAGAGATGTGTTTAATGGGTTTGAAGTGGTGTTCAGTGTGAATTTTATCTTTGGTTTGTGATGCATCTGTCCATCCTCTCCATTGTTCAACTCTCTCCATTTCAGGTAGTTGGATTTGTGATAAGCCACTTCCTTTTCTGGTGTATTACCACTTTAGTGTAGGCTCTGTTTTTATGTATTTCTCTCTCTCCATGTATCATTGGAAGGTTAGATTAGGATTAGATAGTTTACTTGCAGTAGAGTAGCTTGTGGTAGGTAGTTTAGGAAGAAGAAGCCATATTTCTTCGGAGGGCCATCTCAAGTCCACAAGTCCCATAGCTTAAGAGATGGTCCCATAGCTTAAGAGATGGTCCCATGTTATGTAGTCACACTGGGATTCCCAACTTAGATTCGAGGCCATTCGGGGTGTGTCTTTGTAATTTTGTATCAATAGTTTTGGCACACCTGGTGGGACATCACAGAAGTTAGAGTTCCATCTTTTAGAGGTTTCTCATTATCAAACAAAAAATCTTAAGCCACCCCGCAACCATAATCAAAAGTTTTGGCGTGCCGTGGGATAGGTCTTAAGCACCTTACCACTTCATTTCATCAAGTTAATGTGTTCTTGGTGAGATTTATCCTTTTGAGGCACATATTTCAACACATCTGGTGACTCCATCTAATCAACAACCCATCTCTAAAGTTGCAGAACTTCTCCCATCCATTTTCATCCATTTTTTATTTTCATATCTTCTAATTTCTTCCATTCATGAAGTTGTGCAGTTATGATTTCTTTCCCACCATGGAATTCTCATTTGCAGTAGAAGAACTATTTCCCTCCATCGCCATAGTTTCAAAATCCTCCTCCAAATTAGTTTTATAAGCCCCATTATCTCAAAAATGCATACAACCCACTTTTTTCTAACCAAAATGTTTATGAAGAATGTGTTTATGCAAATGATGGTGAAAATGCATTGGCAAAGCTCATTTTAATAGGAAGGTGCGAGAGATGGAGATGGACATGATGCAGCTTTCGAGTCAAGTGCTCCATAATAGTAGGTGAAGTTGGTTACAAGATCCCTTGTCCATGGTTTAACACCCAATGTAGCTACACTTCGTCACTAAGATGTTGGCCCAAATTACGAAGTGGGTGGGGAAAATAGAGGCTCAAAAATATAGTGTATGGAAACCCTATTAATGGGGCAACCCTGTACTACCATCCTACATCCCTCCCACTCCTCTGTGACAACTTACATCATCTCAACCCACTATGTGTGTTCCTGCCTTCTTCGCGCGCTACGCCCACCGAGAATTCAATCCCTTCTCCCTCTTCACTTTCATCTCACCTCCCATTTTCTTCCAAGTCCCCTCTACCTAGCTATACCATAAATGAACATCCCCTACCAATGCACCATCCATAGCCAACATCATCATGTTCAACGGTGCAGGATAGTTGAATAATGGCATGACTCATGCAACTCTGACTAGGAAGAGGAAATCATACGGGCGCCTGTTCCAGAGAAAAATTAGTTAGCTCCAAAGGGCACGGTTCTGGAGGAGAACAAGTTGCTTGTTGAGGTATAACCATGCACACCATAGCTTCATGCACCTTAACTTGTAAGCTCTCTGCTTTAGAAGGAGAACCATACAGTTCCAGAGGCTTCAAGTGTAGAGTAGGCCATAAAAGAACCTTCAGTTCTTCCTCCCACTTCATCCCCTTCAAGCTCTAATGTTGAAGAAGAGTTTGAGATTTCAAACTTCATGTTTGAAGATGAGGGGAACCATCTGAGACAATTTTAGATCTGAAGGGCACCATGGAGGAGGTCGAAAACAAGTAGTAGGACGAGGAGGTAGATTATCTATCTGACTTGGAGGATTTCTTTGATGGAGATGAGCCCAAGGAGATCACATCATTTTCTCCTCCATCATCCACCTTCCAAGCATATGAGTCTATTTCCATGGAGTGGAATGTTCAAGGACAGAAGCCTATGTCTCACAACGGCCTGTCGAACCAAGGTTGGAGGACCATAATCTTCCATGTTCTTCTAAGTAGGAGGAAGGAAAATATTATGAAGATACCATCTCTTCCAAACCATTTGATGAGTGCATTATTTGGCTCATTAATATCATTTCTTCAAACTGGAAATACTCTTTGTGATATGACTTATTAGTATATGGGGATGTTTTGTGTAGTTATATCTTAGTAGGTTTGATGCATTTTCCTTGCTATTATTTATGAAAACTGATTATCACATGAACCTCCTACTAATTGTCTTTGTGAGATCAAACATGATGATGTGTGTAGGGAATGATGGAAGTTGTTGGTGGATAAGAAGCCCAAGTTTGAAGCATGCGGCTGAAGACTGTTTCCATCGAATTGACCTATTAGCTTGGGCTTGATTCTAACGGCCCGTAGGAATCTATGAGTTTTAATTGATATTTGATGGAAAATGTTTAATGCCGCCTGATATGGCAGATCTTGTAACCAACATTATCTATATGAAGACTTTGTCTTCAGAACTTGGTAGTACCACTTTTTGATTATTGAAGAAGATTATCTGCATACTGTTCTGGATTTTTTTGATGTGTTATGAACTCATTTCGAAGTTAATGAAAGCCACGACATTTTGAGAATCAAAAGTTGTTGATCCCTCTATCCCGAAGGAAGAGCAAGGGCCCACTCAACCGAGGAGATACGAGGTTACTTTGAGTACATGCATACATTCCTTCGATTAATTTTATTGCAATTGTCATTTGATGAGTTTTACATGCATGCTTTGATTAACTATATCTACTTTCTCCATTATTGCTTTCACTTAGAATAAATGCTTTTGTTAGGCAAATCTAGTTCATGAATAGTCTTGCTTTCTACTAAAAATTCCAGTTATTCAGTTGTGATTTAATTTGTTAAGAATAAGTGTGTGTGTATTTTATTTTACAGTAGAAGATTAGTTGCTAAAATTACTTTCATTGCAAATAGTTGAATTCCATAGATTTTAACTGCACTTCGTAGAATAGTCACTAAAACTAAGCAACCCCCAACAAACTCAATGTATAACCTGGTTCTCCTGACTCCATTGCATATTGCCTAGGACACAACCCTAGTTTAGAATGACACTCACAAAGATTATGTCAGTTAAATGATTAGAAGAATACAACGACCCATCATTTTTAGCACCATTACGGAAATAACCATAAGCTCCATTATTTTATTCCATATGCTATGGGTGTTAATGGAGTTCATATAGGAAACCAATAGTTATCTCGAACCTCGATTTAAACCAACAAACCTAGATGCATAGGTCACGAGATAACCAAGGGAGATTTATAGCACACAATATTCAACAAATCTCTTTAGACACTTCATAAGAGAGAAACACTGAGAGTGATACAGATTCCAATTCAATGCCTAGAACCTTTTCTGAGCATTTTGTATCCTCTTCACATCATTCTGCAATGGGGGATCTTGGGAATGCTAAAGACCAACCTTTAGGATGAACCTTTACATACCCCATTGTCCTCGATGCAGATGAGGATGCACCCATGAAAAACATCTCACCATCCATCCTCCCCCTCTTTCAAGGAATGACCAAAGAAGACCTTGATCAGTTTCTATTTGAATTTAAAATCCTGTGCCAGACATATGACTACCGAACTGACAATCAAAAACTCAAACTATTTCCCTCCACTCTCAAAGATTTTGCTATGAGATGGTTTATGGGGTTACCATCTAACTCCATTAATTCCTGGGAAGCCATGGAAACAACCTTCCTAGATAAATACCAAGACTATTATAGAGGAAGGGATAGGAAGGAAGAGTTCTTCCAAATATGGCAAAAGGAAGATGAGAATCTAGAAGATTATTTGGATAGATTACTCTTTCTCCATAAACGCAATGGGTATGAGTTACATGCAGACATCACTAAAATAGTCTTTCTAAAAGGACTGGATGAGGAAACCAATGATTCTCTCCATCTCATGGGAGGTGGAGATGTGCATAAGCTCACCATGGAACAAATTACCTTGAGCCATGTGGAAGATATTCTAGAACACCCGGAGGAATACAAAGGAAATAAACATTCAAGTCTTTAGGTACCTCTCAAGCTTTGCTAGAAGAAATGGCCAACATGAAAATAGATATTCTGCTACAATTAACATCCACCATAGATGGACTCAAGGCAAAATCCACCCCTGCTAAAGAACCATTGGACATGTATTGCCCTAAATGTCGGAAGAGACACCCCTTGAGAGAATGTCCTTTGGATGTCACAGATATGTGCTTAATTTGCGAAGTTACTGACCATGACACTAAGCATTGCACACTTCTACCACAATTGAAGGGAGGTTTGAATGCCATCTCTCAAACAAGTGCTAAATTAAATTTTGTCCAGAGACCAAACAATCAGGGTGGGTTCCCATCTAGACCAACTTAGAATCCCTAGAGAATGCCATGGCCAAATCAAGCCTCTCAGTCTTCTTGGGGACAACCTGAGTGGGCAAACTCAAACTGGATGACTTATCCATATCCACCACCTTGGACAAATCCCTACACTCAGCTAAGTTGGGCTCCACCACCCACAACCAATCCTTGGCACAATCAGCAATGGGGTCCTCAACAAAATTTTAGCCAAAATTAGTCCTGGCACCACCACAAAATGGTAATCAACAACGCAAGTTCCAACAGCCACAACAAGCTTTAATGCCTCCACCTCAAGCCTACCAAAATCAAGGACAAGCAACAAAAACACAACTTCTAGCTCAGCCAGTATCCAATCCTAAAAATCAACAGACAACTTTGATTGATGACACAGATGCAGGTAACACCATGCAGGTTAACACTATTGGTAATTTACGATTACGATCTGGAAAAATATTGAACCCTCCTGTTGTTATCACAAAACTACCTGATGATGCCGATAAGGAAGAAAAACTTGAGGGTAACATTGGTTCTTCACCAATGCTAGATAAACAGATGATCAAATACCCAAACAGACTACAACCCCTTTTCCTGAGTGATTACAAGACACTCAAATTGCAGATGAAACAAAACTAGTTCAGAATTGAAAAAAGTACATATTGAGGTTCCACTGCTTTGCGTGTAATAAGGGACATCCCTGAACTAAACCAAACCATTAGAAACAAATGTATAAAGACACTAGGAAGAAAAAAGAAATACCCAAAGACTGTCAGAGTTGAAGGGAATTTGGCTGATTTAGTTGCTAACACCCTTATCTCACCAAAATATGGGGATCCTGGGAGCCTGTCATTACTATTTGTATAAACAACCAGTCAATATCTAATGTTTTGGTGGATCTTGGTGCTACTATTAATGTCATCACAATAGAAATGTTTAACCTACTATCCTTGATAGGACTTCAACCAACCAACACTTGTTTTGTAGTTAGCAGATCAATCCATTTTGTACCTGATGGTGTGGTTGAAGATATAATGGTCACTATTGAATCATGGGAGTACCCAGTTGATTTCATGGTTTTGCAGCCTAAATCTCAGAAGTTGGGATATCCAGTCATCTTGGGAAGACCTTGGCTAGCTACGGTTGCTGCTTACATTGACTGTAGGTTAGGAAACATGACAATTCTAAATGGGTAGAAATCCAAACACATTTCATTATATCCTCCTACCCAACCTTATACAAACAATTGTGACCAGGTATGGGTGGATTCTTTGGATGCTAACTCTTTGAGTTCTTCTTTTTTGGCCACTATTGCAGTACATAATCATATGACGGAAGCTACAGAGTCATATGCACTGACTGATTCTAAGGAATCAGAATTCTGCTATGGAATTCGAATACCGGCATTAGACATTACCTCTGCTGAGTTTGGTAGGAAACTCTATGCTTATAATTCTAAACATTTAGTTCCTGATTTCTATTGTCCTTTAACCAAGGTTCTATCTTTTGATAACATATCCATCCTGCACATGCTTCAGCCCCATGTTTGCCCATTGAATTCTTTTATCACTAGTATAGAGCTTGCTCTTGTGAATGATACTAAGTAGGTGCTTGTCAGTATGGGTAGAGAGCTGACTATAGGAAGTGACTTGGAGGTCAATCAAGAAGCTAGGGTGCTTGAGGTTTTGAAGAAACATTCTCATGATTTTGCTTGGGATTACACTAATATGAAAGGAATTCATCCTAGCATCTGTACACATCATATTTACACCGATGATGTCAAACCTATAAGGCAGCCGCATGAAGAATCAATCTAGCATTGAGAGACATAGTCAAAACTGAGATCAAAAAGCTCCTAAAGGTAGGTTTCATCTATCCTATATCTGATAGTCAGTGGGTTTCCCCATTAGTTATTGTTCCCAAGAAGAATGGTAAGTGGCAAATATGTGTTGATTATAGGGAACTTAACAAAGCCACCAAGAAATATTATTTTCCCCTGCCTTTCATTGACCAAGTCCTGGACAATTTGGCTGGTAAGAAATATTTCTCTTTCTTGGATGGGTTTAGTGGGTATAATAAAATTAGTATTGCCCCTGTTGATCAAGATAAGACTACTTTTACATGCCCTTGGGGTACATTCGCTTACAGAGTCTTACCTTTTGGGCTTTGTAATGCCCCTGCTACATTTCAACGGGTAGTCTTGGCCATTTTTGCAGATCTTGCTAACGACTATGTTGAGGTTTACATGGATGATTTCACTGTCCATGGATCCACTTTTGAAGAATATTTGAATAATCTTGAGAAAGTACTCAAATGTGAACAACACCAACTATCTCTGAGTCATGAAAAATGTCTAATGATGGTTGATCAAGGAATTATCTTAGGTCACCATGTTTCAGCCCAAGGTATACAGGTGGATCCCAAAAAGATATCAATCATCACCCAATTACCTACACCAGCTAATTAGACTGACATCAAAATTTTCCTTGGCCATGCAGGTTATTACCACTGATTCATAAAAGATTTTAGCAAAATTGCCACCCCAATGTTTTCATTGCTAACCAAAGATTGTGTTTTTGAATGGTCTTCTCAATGTCAACATGCATTTGATTCTATCAAAGAAAATCTGACAACAACCCCTGTCTTACATGGCCCTGACTGGGGACAACCTTTCCATATCCACACTGATGCTTCTAATACAACCATGGGCACTTTCCTTGGACAAAAAAATTCAGAAGATCATATGTATACAATTTATTTTATCAGCAAAAATCTGACTCCTACGGAAAAGAATTACACTACTATGGAAAAAGAGTTTTTGGCTATTGTATATGCTTTGAATAAATTTTGCCATTACATCACTGGATATAAAAAATTTGTTTACACTGACCACTCTGCCATTCAATATTTGATGAACAAACCAGTGGTTGGTGGAAGGCTCATTCGCTGGTTACTCTTGTTGCAAGAATTCAATCTCACTATTATAGATAAGCCTGGGAAATCTAACGTTGTTGCTGACTTTCTTTCTAGAATAAATGTTTCAGGTGACAATGAAGCAGTCCAAGACCAATTTCCCAATGAACACTTGTTTGCTATCTCTACTAAGACTCCTTGGTTCGCTGATCTCACAAATTATTTAACAACAGGGAAGTTTCCTGCCTATTTTACTCATAAGGAAAGAAGGTGATTGGTTAGAAATAGTGCAACATATAAATGGTGTAACGGATTCTTATTTAAATTTTTTCTTGACATGGTTCTTCATAGGTGTGTTCGAGAGGATGAGGTACATGACATACTGTGAGCATGTCATGATGAGCCAAGAGGTGGACATTATTCAGTGAAACGAACAATTCACAAGATCCTTGGAGTAGGGTACTATTGGCCTTCCCTCCATAAAACTCAGTCAAAAGTATGTGTGGTAGTGTGATGCATGCCAATGAATGGGAAAACCTACACTTTCTATGGAAATGCCTCTGAACCCTTAGTTGGTTCTAGGACCATTTGAGAAATGGGGTATTGATTTTGTTGGACCATTTGATCCTCCATCTTTTGGGAAGGAGTATCTCTTGGTATGCACAGACTATGTCACCAAATGGGCTGAAGTTCAAGCATTGGCATCTACCAATGAAGATGTTGTTGCTGATTTTCTCTACAACCGATATTGCTGTGATTTGGAGCACCAAGGGCCATTGTATCTGATCAAGGTCCTCAATTTGTTTCAAATATGATTGAATCTTTCTTAGGAATCTATAGAATCAGGCACCGAAAATCATCACCATATCACCCCCAATCCAATGGGCAAGTGGAGGTAACCAATCGAGAACTCGAGAATATTCTAACTAAGGTGGTCAATGCTGATAGAAAGAATTGGGTACCAAAGCTTCCTGAGGCCGTCTGGGCCTACAACACGACCTAGAAAACAACTACTGGTTTCTCTCCCTATGAGCTGGTCTTTGGGAAGAAGCCATTGTTACCTATTGAGTTCGAGTTGTGCACCTGGCGAACAACGTTGGAAGTTGGGATCGATTTGGATGAAGCATAACGTGAATGAGTGTTGCAATTGAATGAATTAGATGAAATGTAGATGGAGGCACAGTAGCAGAATGAAATTCTATAGCATCAGTGGAAAACTTGGCATGATGCTCACATCAAAAAGGATATTTCATGAAGGACAGTGGGTTTTACTCTTTGATTCCTGCTATCAGTAGTTTAAAGGCAAGTTGCGTACATGTTGGTTAGGTCCCTATCAGGTAAATCAAGTGTTTGATAATGGCTCTATTCGATTGATACCGATTGATGGAGACAAATGGACTCTTCTGGTGAATGGGCATAGGCTCCGAGTTTATCACCAACCGTTGGATAAGAAGACTTTCACCGATGACATTCTGTTACAAACAAACATGCATGCTGAGGAGGCTCTTTACCTCTCACACATGGAGTAATCAATCTCTTGCAAATTCAATAAAGGAAGATGATCCTTCATTCGATCTTCTTCCCTTAGTTAGTAGTTTTTATTGTAATTTCCAATAAATGCAGGAATTTTCATTATTTCTACTGCCACTAATCATGTTTCATCCCAAATTACAGGGTGTAGGAATCTATGGATATCGGTTGACTAAATGTGGCATGGGTAAGTGCATTTTAACTTGCTAATGATATTTCTATGCAAAACATTTCCCCATGTATTCATTTGTCATTATGACGCCATCATGAAATGATTGCTATGGTCATTCTAGATCTCTTTCCAAATCGCTCTATGAATGACGGCATAAAAGGAGTAATGGCTCATAAATCACCACATGCCTTGATGTGTCACACTCTCTAATGTCAGGACAGGTGGCGCTTGCTCCTCAACCATGGGATATGTGCCACCGTAAAAATCTTAATCTCACACAGGTGGCCAGTCTCATCACTATTTTTCCACTATCACCTTTGCTTGATGTTGCGCTACCCAAGGAATATGGTGTCATTTGAAATTTAATGCTTCTAAAACTGCTTCTTCCTGTTGTGGTATGCACATCAATCATGACTAGTTTTATCAGACACTAGACGAGAAGTGGAAGAGACGCTCTGCTCTAGTTTTTCCACTACTGTGTATTTCTCACTTTTTGGCTCAACATGGGACCGTGAAAGACATCAAAACCTGCTTCACCTGATGCCTTGCTCTGGAATGCCTCCCTTTCACAGGTATTTCATGATTTTGGATGGTTGGATTTCATTTGGAAATTTAAAGGTTTCGATGAGGGCATTGTGGAAGAGTTCTTGAATAATTTTGAGTCCACCTGCTCACAAGTTGGTGGACAAAGAGTTGAAATTACCATTCAGGTCATTTCTAACCTGTCTGACTTGTCAAACTTCGGTTTAAAGGTTATGATGAATGCCCCTTTGTAAATTCTAATTTATCAATTCTGGAGGTCATCCTAACTCCATTGGGTGTCCAGAAGGGTGTTAAGCGGACAAGTTTACCTAGAATCGGGGTGAGATTATGAAATGGGTCAACCGGTATTTCATATGCGACGCCGTGCCTCTGTTATGGGTGGTGATGCACTCAAAATGCTCATTCACCTTAAAAAGGGACATGTCAACTAGGCCCTTCGGGTAAATCTGCCAGAGTACCTTATAGACTCCATCATTAAAGTATGCCAAAAACACTGGTCCAGTGGAGGCAAGTCTATGATTAAGCACCCGAGGTTGATTCATCTGTTGTGTTCACACCAAGTCTTCTTTCGACCAAAGCGGAGGCTCGAGGGACGTGTTGGTGGTGAAGGGTCTAGGCCAAAGCAATTAAAATCTGGTCTCTCTTCTGCACCTCGGTCTACCCTTGCATCGGGCCCTTGCCCTTCACATAGCCAAGCAGAGGCAATTGATGTTCCTGAGCATGCCGACATAGTTGGTACTCCTGAGGGACCATCCCCATCCATTTCTAATTCAAAAGGAAAGTGTCCCATGGCCCCATCTTCCTCCATGCAACTACGGTCTGATAGATTAGATCATTTTTGAAAACATGTGGTTTCCAATCGAGTCCTTGCCTAATGATACCACCCACATTCGGGAGGAACTGCATACGGAGGATGACCCGCTCCATCATCTGTTGTTCCGTCATCTATGGAAATTCACACTGTGACTCCAGAAATTCTTGACACCCAAGTGGCACCTTCTCACAACTATCTGGAGGAAATCGCACTGCTAAAATCTCAGTTACAAGGTATGGAAGAAACCACCCTTTTATTACAAGCTGAATTTACACAAAAGACAGTAGAAAAAGTTCGGGAGATTGCTGCCCTGTAGCTTGAAGTAAGTTGTTTAAAGTGACAGCTGTGATAAGAGTCTTACCCTCTTGAATAGTTTCCAACAGTTGTCCCTTTAGGAAAGGGAATTACGGAAGGAAAATCAAAAATTAAAAAAAGAAAAAGAATCTATGGAAGAGGAAAAACAAAAAGTAACATCTATCTTAGACTCTATCTATCCTTTGGCCATCAAACTACTATCCTGTAGGAAACCCTCCTTAGTCTACAACATGTATGTCCAAGAACAATTTTATTCTTGGTAGTTATTTCAATTGTGTTCTCAAGCCCCTCATGAAATTCCCAATGGCCCTAGTTTTTTATCAGTTTACAAGTGCAGTACTCTGGAAATTCAAAATTTTCTCTGTGAATTTTATCTACATAACATGATAGTGACCAATGTCCCTGATTTCTTGATCAACCTATTTGTGGGTGATTTTCAAATTAAATCCTTTCAGTCTATATTACGGAATCAGATAATTTGGAGGCAGTAAATAGACAGTTTCAATAACACTGCTTAGTCCATCGGATTTCACATTCACCCAACTCATCATACAGATGTCACCCTGCGGAAAAACTTTCGATCATTTTACTATCAGGTAGGGGTTGGGGTGAATACTTCTCAGATTTTGCTTCAGTGTGTTATTGATTTTGAAAATTATAGTCAGGAGAATTTTGGGGCTGCTTGGCAAGCTTGTGATAGGAGATGGGATACTTTAAGCCTACCTTTGAAATGTAGGGAGGTTCTCTCTCCTAGAATTTGAGCTAGAGCATGTGCAGGGGTGATGCCCTCATCACCATTATCAAACAAACTACAGAGAAAACCAGCCAGTAATACACTAATGAATGGGCAAGGCCTCCAAGTATGGCCACCACTCCTCTTGAGCCCTCTCACTACCTGGTAGAACAATGCAACACAGTCCCATGACAGTTTCACTGCATGGGTGGAAATTACCTCTAATACTTAGGGCTGTAAGAATACCACAAAGCAATACGATGATCAATTCGAGGAGTTTGCCATGGTGAACAAATTAGAAGGCGAGCTGTGTGCGAGATGAGTTACATTGCAACATGTAATAGGTAAATTCAGGGGGAAAATGATGAGTGCATTATTTGGCTCATTAATATCATTTCTTCAGAATGGAAATACTCTTTGTGATATGACTTATTAGTATATGGGGATGTTTTGTGTAGTTATATCTTAGTAGGTTTGATGCATTTTCCTTGCTATTATTTATGAAAACCGATTATCACATGAACCTCCTACTAACTGTCTTTGTGAGATCAAATGTGATGATGTGTGTAGGGAATGATGGAAGTTACTAGTGGATAAGAAGCCCGAGTTCGAAGCATGCGGCTGAAGACTGTTTCCATCAAATTGACCTATTAGCTTGGGCTTGATTCTAACGGCCCATAGGAATCTATGAGTTTTAATTGATATTTGATGGATAGTGTTTAATGCTACCTAATATGGCGGATCTTGTAACCAATATTATCTATATGAATACTTTGTCTTCAGAACTTGGTAGTACCACTTTTTGATTATTGAAGAAGATTATCTGCATACTATTTTGGATTTTTTTTTGATGTGTTATGAACTCATTTCAAAGTTAATGAAAGCCACGACATTTTGAGAATCAGAAGTTGTTGATCCCTCTATCCCGAGGAAGAGCAAGGGCCCACTTGACCGAGGAGATACGAGGTTACTTTGAGTTCATGCATACAGTCCTTCGATTAGTTTTACTGCAATTGTCATTTGATAAGTTTTACATGCATGCTTTGATTAACTATATCTGCTTTCTCCATTACTGCTTTCACTTAGAATAGATGCTTTTTTTATGCAAATCTAGTTCATGAATAGTCTTTCTTTCTACTAAAAATTCTAGTTATTCAGTTGTGATTTAATTTCTTAAGAATAAGTGTGTGCATATTTTATTTTACAATAGAAGATTAGTTGCTAAAATTCCTTTCATTGCAAATAGTTGAATTCCATAGACTTGTATTTAATTTCCGTAGATTTTAATTGCACTTCCATAGAATAGTCACTAAAACTAAGCAACCCCCAACAGACTCAATGTATAACTAGTTCTCCTAGACTCCATTGCATATTACCTAGGACACAACCCTAGTTTAGAATGACACTGACAAAGATTATGTCAGTTAAATGATTGGAAGAATACAACGACCCATCACCATTCATCCATGAAGTTACGTGAGAAGACTCCACTCTTGGAGTTAAGTTTTAGAACAATGGGCACATTCAAAGGACCAAACAAAGGTGCCTATCAGTACTTGGCTTCATTGGAGCCAAGGGAGAAGCCAAAACTAGTCATGCCCACTTCAGGGCATGAGGATGAGCTCCAAAGTACCAAGGATCAGTTGTAATGCCTCTTCAATCCAAATGTAGAGCAACTAAAAGAGGCATTTGTCTTGTCTCTAGTTGATACCTTGATGATTTGGGTGGAAGATCGGCCTCTTGTCGGTTTCTCACTCATAATAAGATCCATGTTCAGCACCAAATCATATACATGGCCGTGTTTTTGAGAAAGGGAAGTTATTTCTCCTTACATGTAGTAGGCTTTGTTTAGCTTTTCTTTGATAGGGTTAGTGTAGGAGTAGGAGTAGGTTTTCTTTCAGCAAAACAAGTGCTTGTGCACACTCTGCATGTTCCACTTAGGGCATGTATGATCTTTCCCTTTGTACATAGCATGTTGTGGTGTTTGTTTTATCATGCACAGTCCATTCTAGGGACAAGTGAAAGCCTCGGGTCAATATAATTTTCTACTCATAGAAACCTCATCTTCAATATTTTCTTGAAAAAATTAAGAGTGCGGACAACGGGGTAGGTTCGGGGTCACCAAGTGCAAGAAATTGAGCTCGCAGCTTCAAGGACAAGATCGATCTCAAGCTATCATTCGTGACTCCATGCCAAATGGATGCAAAAAGGAAATTTGTCTCTTCATCTAGCAGGCGGATGTGCACGTGAGTTACTGCCCCATTGTTATCCCAATTTTACCTCCCAGGAAAAATTGATCAAACATGACCCCACACAAAAGAAAATTAGAAGGTCCAGTTCAGTCATGTGAGCCCACATTCCAAATCCAACAATGAAGGGGTAGGGTTGGTGAAGGAGGCCAATGGTGTCAAAGGAGATCGAGTGCACAATAGAAAAATGGAGAAAGGCAGTGTTCACTCGAGGCCCTGAATCGGCTAAGTATAAGAGAGCCAACGAAAGATGCCACATGTCTCTTTGACGCAACTTCACAGTGGAGTAATCCTAAGTGAGTCTCCAAATGAGAACTAGACCCCCACATGTCTCGTGTCGGACAAAGTGTCTCTACCAATAGGAGGCACTTAGGTAGAATACAAAGGAAATAGAGCAAGCTCACGAAATCCACCACGTGTCGGCTCGGTGCAACTTCAAGAGTGAGAGGAAGGGGCTGAATCTTCAAGATGCACGAGGCTACCACGTGGGTCTTGCATGGATGGACTCTTTTAAATATTGTGAGCTCTGTGACCCTGATCTTCAGACAGCCATAACTTTTGACCGAGAGCTTGGTTTTGAGTGGGAAAAGATGTTTTTGAAAGATCTCGGCACCTGCTCCCCACCTGCCACCATTTATGTTTTTTCCCGCCATTTTCGAGGCTGTCAAGTCTCCCACCTACCACCATGATGAAGAATGGGCCTCTTTTCTTTTCCAGCAAGGAATAGCACATGGGGGCATGGGTTTTATAGTAAATCCCATCATTGAGTAGGTGGATTCAATGCTCTTCTAGGGGTGGTTGGAGTAGGGTTTGAATTCTTCCCTCTCTCCTTCTCTCATTCTTCTATATATTGTAAAGGAGGGCATATTTCAAAAGGTTGGTCATTTTTCTCTCTCCTTCCCCTCTCTCTTTCTTCCCTAGGGTCAAATGTGGAGCTTAAGCCTCCTCCCATTGCTCTGTAATGGCATTGTATTGCCTTTTTCCCACTTGATGATATCTTGTGTGAACTTTTGGAGTAATAAAATCTATTTTGTGATGCATTTTTTCCATCCTTGCTTATTTTATTCTCTTCTCGCCTCTCATTGTTGTAGGGTATACTGTGCATATCTCTGATGTCTATTACTGGCATTGGGAGATGTGTTTAATGGGTTTGAAATGGTGTTCTATGTGAATTTTATCTTTGGTCTGTGATGCATCTGTCCATCCTCTCCATTTCTCACCTCTCTCCATTTTAGGTAGTTGGATTTGTGATCAACCACTTCCTTTTCTAGTGTATCACCACTTTAGTGTAGGCTCTTTTTTATGTATTTCTCTCTCTCCTTGTCTCCTTGGAAGGTTAGATTAGGATTAGATAGTTTACCTGTAGTAGACTAGCTTGTGGCAGGTAGTTTAGGAAGAAGAAGCTGACTTTCTCCAGAGGGCCATCTCAAGTCCGCAAGTCCTACAAATTAAGAGATGGTCCCATGTTATGTAGTCACACCGGATGCCCCACTCAAATCCGAGGCCATTCGGGGTGTTGTGATTTTGCATCAACAGAGCCTATGGGTTAAATCACTAGAATTTTTAATCAACATTCTTGTGTTCTAGAATTTTTTCTGAAACCCTTGATATCTTTCTAAAATCTAAGGAATTGAAAGGAGGTATATTTCTAGACAATTTTGTGTCAGCAGTGCATTTGTTTCTTACTGCTATGTAGATCTTTGCATAAACTTTGGGTTATCTCGGATCTAAATTTGAAATTTTCCTTTCCTTTAAATTCTCAGTATTTTGAGATCTATTTTTTTAATCTATGTACATCGGACCAAATATGTAAACTATTGGTTGGATTGCACATTTTCTCTTCTTTCTTCCTGGATTCAATTATTTTCCTCTTCTACAAATATTTCTTTACAGCTACTTATTTGCTACAAAATTACCTAGTTATGGCTCATGAGCTTTGCAATTAAAGTAAAACCCACAAACAGTTACTTAGATCCAAAATTGATAGAAATATTACATGGGATACTCACTGGTAAATGAGGGAGATTTATCTCATAACCGCCTAGGGTTTTAGTCAGAAAATCTAGCCAACAATTCTACTATATAGTTATTTCCTTTGGCCTAAAAATGCAAGGGCTAGCTATCAAAACGCGATGACCCATATATTTGATAAATACATTCACAAGATCATTGAGGATTATGTAGTTAACATCTTAGAAAAATCTAGGGGGCGTTCTTCCCATGAAAAGGATCTACGTGTACTATTTGAATGATTACACTAATATCATGTATGCTTAAATCTAAAAAATGTGTTTATGGGGTGAGTGGAAAGCTCCTTAGATATATTATCTCCCAACATGGCATATATATTGACCCTAACAAAATTAAATCCATTATCAACATGCCTCCACCTAAGAACCTCCACCAACTTCGTTCCCTACAAGGTAAAATCCAAGTTATCTAACTTTTTACACAAATTTTTGATAAGACACAACCATTCACATGAATCATGAAGAAAGATACTAAGTTTTTTTGGGATGAAAAATGTCAACAAGCATTCAATCATATCAAATATTACTTGTTAAATCCACCCATTCTCGTCCCTACTATAGCTGATTAACATTTTTGTTATAGCTCTGCTACGTTTCATGCCTTAGGTGCATTATTGGCACAACATGATGATTCTCAATGTGAAAGAGCCATATATTATATCAATTGTACTCTCCTCTCTTACGAATGTAACTATAGCTACATTAAAAAACTATGCCTCATTCTTGTCTTTGTTGCGGAAAAATTACACCATTATATCCTTAACAATGAGGTCCATATTATCACCAAAGTTGATCCCCTGTGTTATCTCCTATCCCACACCAACCTCTCAATATGTTTGGCATGTTTT
The DNA here is from genome assembly GCA_018340775.1 of Taxus wallichiana var. yunnanensis. Taxonomy (NCBI): domain Eukaryota; kingdom Viridiplantae; phylum Streptophyta; class Pinopsida; order Cupressales; family Taxaceae; genus Taxus; species Taxus wallichiana. The sequence goes on from CM031236.1 coordinate 145,488,344, forward strand.
TCATGATCCTCACCAAATTTTACTTTAATTTTATCCCACAAAAATTAATCAATGGATAGGTCATCGCTGATCAATTAGCCGTAGCACCCCTCTCGGATACATCACCTATTTCTGATTCCTTTCATGATGATTTCACTACTTATACCATTGAATCCCATATATGGACCATGTACTTTGATGGTTCTTGCTGTCGATCTAGTCTAGAGATGGGATTTTCTTTATTACCCCACACGGTGATCCACTCCCCTTCGTATATCAATTAGGGTTTTCTTGCACAAATAATACTTTTGAATATGATGTTGTCATTTTAGGCTTTCTTAATACTCAAAAGGTTCTCATTCATTGTCCCCTCAAAATTCCCCTCTTTTGAAAGTTGAAACATTTGAAAATTTTGAGTTGGAACCCTTTAGAAGTGTTTTGGTAAAGTTGGAAATTTGAAGAGATGGTAAAATTCCATTTGTTTGGAGTCATTTTAGTGACTTGCGGGTCTGTCAGACATTTTTGTCCCTCATATCTCAAGTTCCCCTGGGCTTCTTGTTCACCGATTCCCCACATCATCTGAATTGGATCTTCATGTCTCATTTGTCCCAAGTTCTGGTGGGCCTCCTATTTGCCTATTTTCTAATTTTACCACAAGTCCTTTTCTGACGGCTTTTTCAAACTTTTTCAGCCCATATGTCCCAAGTTCCCTCGGGCTTCTTGTTCCCGATTCCCTACATCACCCGCATCGGCCGAATCAGGTCTTCGCATCCTTTACAATTCTATGTCCTTGGACTACCCGTGCTCTTTTGGTCTACATTCCCCATATCGACCAAATCAGGTTTTTGTGTCCCACATGTCCCAATGTCCCATGGACCATTCGGGCCAGTTTTTCTAATTTTCCCACATTTCACCTTTTTGAGTCGGTGCAAGGTGTATTTAATGCACATTTATGATCTTATCTCTCCTAAATGGCTATTTAAAGGGACCACCATCTATGCATTTGTCACATTGCTTGCTCGTTATTTCTTTCCCACATTCTTGCAATTGAGTCATTTGTTCATCTTCATGTATCCCTTTGCATTTTTATCATGAATCTGTTCTTTGAAGGCCATTCCTTTGTGCATTGTAAAAATGAAGATCATGTTTCAAGGGCATGCGAATCTGTCACCTCTAGAGACCTCTATACCTAATATTGGGGATAGTGAATTTCAACACTTGGATTTTGATGATTTTGTTAGGAAACTAATATTAATGTCAATTAGTCATAGCACGAGGAGGTGGAGGATAATTGGCATCCTCTCGTCGATTGCTGCCACGACGGGCGCATGAAGTTGTGGTGACAGTGTGTGAGTTTTCTTTCATTTCAGAATTGCAGTTTGTTGTGTGCAGTATGATTTCAGAGTTTCTGTTTGGATTGAATAAGTGAAATGTTCACATTAAGGGGGGAGTATGATCAACATGATCCAATGTTCCATTTTCAGTTTTTCAGTTGAGTATGTGGCTATTCCTATTTCCCCAAATGTAAAAACATAGTACAGAACAAATAACACAGTGAAATGTAGCATCATGAGGCTTGATGAGGTAGAATAGTCAGATGTGTTCCTGTTCATACCTAGGTTTGTGGTTAGCCTCCTAAAAACCATTGAAGGTTGTTCAGATGTGTTCCTGCTTGAGTTCCCACACTGCTAGGTCAGATGTGTTCCCTAGAGTGATTGGTTGATAAGCAGATGATTCTTGAGCATGTTCCCATCCTCATCGGTCAGATGTGTTCCCGACAGTGCTTGGTTGATAAGAAGTTGATGTGTTCCTTCTTCTACCTTCAGTTCGAGTGTGTGCCAAGATCATGAGCGCGCAGAGGCGGCAAGCTGCAAAGGAAGTGTGAAAGTTCTAATGTTACCATGTAAACATTAAGGGGGGGAATGTTAGGAAACTAATATTAATGTTTACATTATTTATGTATTCATTAAATACAAATGTTAGTAATTATATTATTGTTATATTAACAATAATATGTTGGTTGGAGTTGTTTTAACAACTCATATGATTTGAGTTGTGTATTGTTACGTGAGTAACAATCACAACTAAATAGGAGATACTATAGGATTGAGTGGTTCCATAATAATAGGGAATCCTCTCCTATATATGTGTAATGGTGTTCGATTGAAGTAATAGAAGAAATATATCAGTGTGTGTGAAATTAATTATTCTCAGAATTATTTTGTGTGTGTAAGTTTGGTTCAAAGTCTATAGATTTCTAGGACGGGTTAACATTCGACAATCCTACTCCCATGGCCCAAATGATCAATGATAGTGGAATCACATATGCTGTTGGTTTTCCCATCTCTGTGTAGTGTGCCGACATCGTGCTCGATTGTGGGGCTCATTTCAATCGGATAACAAGGAGGTTGTTAATGTGCATGGAGAATTGATTGCAAAATGGATGTTTTCACTATCACTATTGCCCTACACATTCCTAAGATAGAAGACTCCATTGTTCTCACTCTTGCTCAAGCTCAGAACCTATTTGATCAAGACAATGATAAATATAAGGCTCGGGTAGCTAAGTCATGGCTAAAGTGCCATAAGAAGGGAGCGTCCCGAATCTCTAAGGCATTGTTCAGGGTTGATTTCAATGAGGAACTATAAGATTTCATCACTCTTCTCACCCAGATTATGGGAATTCCTTCTACCAACGACTTCCATTTTTGGATATGTCCTTTCATAAGCATCATCTGCAAGGGTAAACAAAACATAAATCAAAGCTAAGATTATCTATGAGAACTGTCTGAACAATTGTTAAATGTTCAGTGAGAACAAAATATTCTACATGACCTCCTACCTCATGTATACCTTGGAAGCATCTTGTGAGTGGTGTGGCTTCACTTTCATTGAAGGCAAGAAGAATGAACCCATCTATGCATATTTCCCTCAATTTACCCTCAAAGATAGTAATCATAATTTTAGAAGGGTAAATGATGCCTTCACCATGTACATTGTGAGACTCTTTGAGGGTGACACTACTAGGAGATTTTCTCGATGAGGCTATCACTCGATAGCCAAGTATGGGGCTTTCTTCATCCAGTTCAGAAAGTTCTCATACATCAAAATGGATTATTTTGAAAGTACACCTCTCAAGCTTCCAATTTTTGCAATGACAAAATGGCTTTGGTTAAGGTGTGCAGATAGTTGGATAAGCTCCATAGAACCTATAGAGACAAGAATATTATAGGTCTTCATTTCCTTATCACCTTGGGGAATTATACATGCAAGACAACTCTAAATGCCCAAAATATAGAAAGGGCTATTAATCCTCTTACAGTTCATTTTTTCAAGCCCGGGACTTGCTTTGATTTAAATAAATTCATTGATCAAAATCTTAGAATAACTTATCATCACCGTCCTGACACTAAGGATTACTGGGCTGATTGTGCTGATGATTTTGAAGCCAGGAGGAGGCATTTTGGCATACGGTCTCTGCAACAGATCTTAGATCTCAATCTCTTCCAAGTGCTTAAAGGGCTTGTGGATGATGATGAGGGCTTGCAATCCTTTGAGTATGAAATATCAATCAGGCACACTCCTCTAGAAACCATGGATTGGTATGTGAAGGAGAGACATGATTTGAGTGAGATAATTTTCCACTGTCAACTAAGGTTTGGTTAGATAGAAAAGTTCATGAATTCAGGAGGAGCCAGGGTATATATTCTTCAAGAGAAACTTCCACACTTGGGAAGGAAGTACATACACCTAGTACTAAGGTACTTGAGAAAACTCCTCCTTCTTCCTCGATGAAAGATCCTAAATTGTCTACTCCTTCTTCCACTCAAGTGTATCAGAAGAAGGTCAAAGAGGTTAAGAAAGAACCAATCGAGGAAGAGACTCTTCCTTCCTGAGCACTCGAATTTCTTGTCGGGCCAGAGAACATTATTGTTCTAAGTGAGAATGAGGATGATGAGATGACCAAACCAAAAGAAACCCCTGGAATCACTACTAAAATGGAGAAGGAAGGATCAAGAACTGTACCTCCAAGTTTAACAGACTCCTCTGCAAAGGAAATTCTTGAGGTTCCATGCAATTCCCCACTGGAGGAAGCAGTGGTTTAGAATCTGAAAGCCATGAGTTATCTTGCACTCAGACCCCTTGAATGCTTTGTTTCTTCTTCTTCATTTTCTTGGGTGTAACTCCTAGTAGACAGTAGGAAAAGAAAGTCTTCTTCCTGATTAACAGGGCTTGATTTTGATGTTGTTGATATGGAAAAATCATTCTCACACGGGTGAAAACTGAGACTACTGACCACCGAAACTCTAAATGATAGAGAGCTTAGGACCTTAGATGTAGATATGGATTATGGATACGTGCATAGAGAAAATAAATCTGTAAAGAAAGAAAATAGATCTGCAAGATGGAAACAGATAAGATTAGATGATGATATACGGGACCGCTGACAAAGTAGATCTAGGAAGCATTAACTTCCTTAGTGGCTATCAATCCCCATGTTCATAATAAAATAACGAATATCAAATGATAAGATGACATGCCAAAAACTATAAAAAAATTGCAATATGTTGAAGAACAATATAAATATGATACCGAACTAGTATCCTGACAGAACAACCGATTGTTCGCTAGGCGGGTGATATGAAACTGGTAGAGCTTTACCTCCAAATATTCCACAATATGATGCAAAATTTCATAGACAAATGAATTTAAGCTTCAGAATTTTAGAATTTTCTCCTCTCCTTTCAGAGGGGGGGAAAGAGTTCTATTTATAACTTGAATTGAGATTAAAATAAAGGATTACAAATAATTATAATTTGCAAAATAAATTTTGATTAAGAGGACATGATGAAGAGGTGATTTGATGGTGGGGTTTATGATGTGAGAAAAGGAAAAGATGTGATGTGGAGTAGGGACACGGTTAGGTGTAATAGTGAAGTCATGTGCTCACTTTACACTATTGATTTTTGGATTTGTTGTCAGAGAGGAGATTTTTGAATTATTGATTTTATGGGTGGGATTCGTATTTTAATAATTTGAAGAGATTGAATTTTTAGGTGGGAATTGATTTATAGGTGAGAAGTGATTTTGACTTAAGTCGGGAACATGTGGGGTTATTGATTTATATATATAATTTTGAATTATTTAATTATTAAATAGAATGATATGACTTATTTAAAATAAATTATTTAACATAATATAGTTTTGGCATGTGATAAGATAGTAATATAGTTATAATATTAATTACACCGAATGTGAATTATTGGTAGGAAACGAGACTGAATAAGCGTCTTTAAGGAGATCAAAACCCGAGATGATACTAGAATTTGCTTTCTACATTTTCCCCTTTTTTTTGAGTGGTGCGATAACGAGGCCACGGGACAAAAAAAAAAAGGATTAGATTAAATATGTGTCAGTATGGATGAAGACATGACTAAAGGCAGGATGCCTCGGGAAAAAAATGATCACAATAAAAAGAAAGCATGGCAGTGACTGCAATATCACATCAGTAGAGGAAAATTATAGTCTCAATGGAGACATACGACAACGCGTTCTACGAGACCGGTGAGTGGGTGAATACCACCGTAGTATGGATGTAAACCAAGATGACCAATGGGTCATAGGAAAATATCAAAATATGTGCATCTAAATGTGAAAGATGTGTGCAATCCTTTTTCTGTGAGGAATTGTGTGAAAAATCACGTGTGCACAAGAGGGATGTGGATGAAAACAATGATGCCCCAAAGACAAGACACAGGTGAATTATATATGTCCACAAGTACAAGGATGAAAAAGTTACACCATGATAGGGCAAAAAGATGACATAATGGGATATATGTGTAAATAAAATTCCTCATGGGGAAAAATCATAAATGTGCACATAATGAGAAGATAGGATAGAAAATTAGGATAAAATGACCTAAAGGTGTGATGAATATGATGATAATCATGTTTCATGAGAAACATGCATAAGTGTGAGTAAATTATAATGCAAAAGCAATCCTATTTGTCTAGTAAGTAGGATAGGAAGTCAAGATACTTTTATGAAAAAACAAATGAAGAGAAAATATGCAAGTGTAATTAGTAGTAGCATCGATGGAAGATAACGGCGCCATCGATGCAGTGCCACCAATAATGTAGAATACGGTAGATCAAAGTACAATAGGAATGTTGTAAAAAGTAAATATTTGTTGTAAGTGGTCCAGTAATGTTAAAATGTCAAAGTTGGGATAAGTAGAGAAGTAGGGTCTACATGATTAGGAATTAGAAATATTATATTTGTAATAAGGACAAAGAGTGATGTCATAAATATTTTTGTATTTTATTTTGGAAAAGTCTAAAAGGTGGAACCCATGTGAGATGATAAGGTTTATCTTATCTTAGAAGATAAGCCTACATGTAAAGGCAAGAGTTTAGGCATGAAATATGATTGGCCGGAAGAGATTTCCTATCCTATCTTAGAGATAAGATGGATAAGCCTAAATTCCTATAAATAAAGAGGCCACCCCCCTCATTTAGCATATAGAAGGAAGTAGTGAGAAATATTGTATGAGTAAGTGTGTAAAGGAAGCCATCATTTTGAAGGTGTGTTAAAGAAGCCATTAAGAAGTGTAATTGTGAAGTTTCTCCCATAGTTATTGTTGGAAGGCAAGTGAAGTCAATAACACTTGAAGTACCTCATGGGTGAGATTGTAACAATTTCATGTTGATATTATAATTTACACTTATATTTCAGATTTATCGTCATTCCTTCTTATCATAGTCTATGGTATTCTTGTGTTATGTTTGTTGTTGTGTTTCCAGATTCCATCCACCAAACTAAAAGTTGTGCATTAGTAAATAATCATAGCATGAGGAGTTCCCGGTGAAGAATTATCATAGTGCTTGGATTGGTGATGACATTTTGGTTCCGTTGCGGGACCATTCCTCGTTAATTGGATTTTACGGAGAGATATTCCCACCTAGTCAAAAAATCATTTGGAGGGTAACCTTGTTTTTACTGTGCATAGGAGTTACCATGGTAAAGTCATTTTTACCATGAATAGTATTTACCACAGTAACTTCATTTTTTACCGTGAATAGTATTTACTGCAGTAACTTCACTTTTTACCGTGAATAGTGTTTACCATAGTAAAGTCAGTTTTTACCGCAGTAAGTCAAGTTTTACCATAGTTTACCATGGTCATTTCTATTTTACTGTAGAAAGGTGTAAAGTCACTTTCTATTATAGTGATTCCAATTATTTGTGCACATAAGTCTTGTTGATTGTACTTGTGGGTTGGTATTTCATGGTGGTTACTTTTGAAAATGGGGAAGATTCCTGTTTTTTCAGCCCAATCTAATGAAGATGCTTCCTCTTTCATTCAAGAGTTTAAATCGATCTTGTATTTGTAATGGCCTTATAAGAAGAGAACAATGGACTAAATTTTTCCTACCTTTTTGGATGGTTCGACACTTAGGTGGTTTGAAACACTAGGTGAAAATGTAAAAAACTCATTAGATTTATTAAGCTGAAAGTTTTCTTGAAGAATTTGGTGAACAACGAAATATGCGAGATCTCATGATCGAGATCACAAAGCTATCCCAAGGAGAGAAGGAGAAGATAAGAGATTATCATGCTCGTGTTCTAGAGCTAAGGAGGAAGCTCGATGCCCAGATCCGGAAGGAAGGATTAGCGGATGGGTTGATGAATGGCATGGATAATCTCCTATGTAAGCACTTCATTCTTGGGATGAAGCTAGAGATCGACAACAGTGAAGTATGACCACCCAGGCTACCATTGAGAAAGCAAAGGAGATTGCAAGAAGGCAAGAAGAAAGCATGGAAGAGGAGCCCAAAGAAATTGTTGCTAAAGTAGAGCCTACACCAACACCTTTGGTCCAGAATCCACAACCACTCTCGGTGAGCACAAATATTTCTCCTAGTACATCTCTTGAGTATGAAGATCTGCTCGAGAAGATGGGTCGATTAACTATTAATCTTCTCGAGAAAAGAATTTAGTTCTCGGGGAGGAGATAGAGGTCAAAAAGAAATATTTACGAAGTTGTATGTTATGGTTGTTATAAAAAGGGTCATTATAAGTATAATTGTCAGATAGAGCTTCTACATACAGTACAAGAGATAATGATAAAGGAAAAGCACTGTGAATTCTTTTGATGTAGTAGATAAGAGCATAAATAATGAAGTAGATGTGTTTGTAACAAAAAAAGAAAGAAAGAAAAAGATAACCAAGATGGAAATGATCCTAAGAAGATGAAAGGAGAAACTAGTAAGAAACATAGGAGAAGAAAGTTGGGTGTGCGGGATTTTTTGATTTCACGGGGGACAAGGACCATACTCCATCTTAGAAGATCTGTCCAAAAAGCTTGCAAATATTACATATGGTCAACTCTTGGCTATGTCTTACGAGAGAGGCGGGAGCTGCGAAGTGGACTCAATGCTCAACGAAGGAAGGAGGTTGAGGTCCTGTTTTGGAGCGAGGCGGATCCCTATGCTCCACAAGTGAGGTACTATGTAATGGTATTTCAATTCATGATGTCTTAGTTGATGGAGGTGATGCGGTTAATGTAATGACCAAGTCATAATGAATATGTTGGGTTTAAAAATTGATCGCCCCTCAACACTTATGTTAAGGTCATTAAATAAGGAAAAACTAAACCAGAAGGTGTAGTTTCAAATGTGGCAATATCTGTTATGGGTGTTGTATGTGTGGTAGACTTTCAGGTGATGAAAAATGGTGCTGTTGCGTATCCATGTTGTTGTTGGGAAGACCATGGCTAAGAGAGTTCATGCAAGAAACTACTTTGGAATGAAGGCTTCATGACACTTGGACGTGGTAGAGAGAGGGTGAAAATAAATGTGATCCCTCGGCATCATAAGGCAGAACCTATCGATTCAAGTGATGAAACTAATGATTGGACATCCTCTGATTACTCTAGTACCAGTGAAGTGGACACTAGAAGATGAAGAAAGTGAGGTTGATGTTTCGGTCATGGATATCCTTCCAGTCACACCGACTCATGACCCCATAAAATTATCTGAAGAAGAAATTGATGATCGTCTCCAACAAATAAAGATTGGTGATGTTGTGATGGAGAGTGAGAAGGAATCCTACCTCTAGCTCTTTCGAAGGTACATACACATATTCACTTTTGATTACAAGGAACTCCGTCAAGTAAGTTGGGTAGAACATTCTATTGAGCTGGTAGATGGTGCTAAGCCCATAAAGTAAATGCCATATAGAATGAATCCTAATTTTTCCAAGGCGTAAAAGAAGAAATAGATAAGTTGCTTGATGCAGGATTCATATTTGTTGTGGAGAATTCAGAATGGGTTTCTCCCATTGTGATCTCAATAAAAAAGAATGGGAAGCTATGCATTTGTGTTGATTATAGGAAGCTCAATAAGGCAACAAAGAAGGATCATTACCCTCTTCCATTCTCGATCAAATCTTGGACGAAGTAGCTGGCCAAGAGTGCTATAGTTTTTTTGATGGATATAGCGGATACAACCAAGTTCGTATAGCGGAGAAAGATCAGTTGAAGACCACATTCACCACTCCTTGGGGAACGTTTGCTTATAGAGTTATGCCTTTTGGGTTGTGTAATGCTCTAGCAACATTCCAGTGCTTGATGAATAGGGTGTTTGAACCCTACATTGGGAACTTCATCAGAGTATTTATGGATGATTTTTACATCTATGGGAGCAAGATGGACCACCTGCACTAGATGGAGACAACATTTCAAAGGTTAGATGAAGCACAAGCCTCACTAAACCCTACAAAGTGTGTCTTTGGATGTTCTAAAGGTGTTTTGTTAGGGCATGTTATATCCAGAGATGGTATTGGTTGGTGCTTGATCACGATAAAGTTTCAAAAATCAAAGAGTTACCATTTCTTATGAATAGAAGTAAGTTGAGATCATTTTTAGGCCATGTGGTTTACTATAGAAGGTTCATCAAGAATTTCTCAAAGATTGCACACTGACCACTAACCCTTGATTCTTGAAGAAGGATGTTACTTATGAACCGAGAAATAAGGCACATGAAGCTTTTGAAAAAGCTGAAGGAAGCCACAGGTGTCTTCACCTATTTTAAAGAATCGAGATTGGAGCAAGCCATTCATTGTGTATACGATGCCTCGGATGCAGCACTAGGAAGTACTCGAGCCAAAAGGATGAAAATGGGAATGATCATCCGGTTTACTTTGGGATCGAGACAAATGAGCAGTCTTTGAGGTAAATTATCTGTAATGAAAAAGAGGCTCTAGCTATCATTTTTGCTGTAAAGAAGTTTAGAAATTACTTGCTAGGGCAGAAATTTATAGTTGTGACAGATCATCAAGGCTCTAAAATATATTGTAATAAGCCTAACCCATCAGGGAGGATAGCAAGATGGATAATTTTGCTACAAGAATTTGAATTTGATATTATAGATAGGCCAGGAAAGAAGCATGTCAATGCAGATGCACTCTCTCGAGCCTATGATGGTTTAGGTTCATCTTGTGATGATGATGATTTCCCAGATGCAACATTGTTATCCCTTGACACAATCCCTAGTGAATACATAGATATTTGGAATTATCTGAATGAATTCAAGTTTCCTGATGGTGCCAATGTAAAGACTAAGAGGAAGATTACTCAAGCCAGTCGTCCATATTCTATTCTGCATGGAGTATTATTTCGAATAGGACCTGATGGACAGTATAAGAGGGTAGTTGGATGTGATCAAGGGAAGGAGCTGATAGAAGAATTCCACAATGGTACATGTGGAGGACACTTCTCTGGACAACTTACAACAAGAAGGATCTTGGATGCAGGTTATCACTGGCCCACTCTTTTTAGAGATTGTTATAATTATTGTAAGACATGTGATATTTGTCAAACACATGGTAACCGTAAGACTTCATCAGCTCCATTATGCTCTATTCTTCCACTTGGTCCTTTTGAAAAGTGGGGAATAGATATTGTAGGTCCACTTCCAACTACCCCACGCCAAAATAAGTATATTGTAGTTGCCACAGATTATTTAACTAAGTGGGTTGAAGCTAGGCCATTGAAAACAACTTCTATGGATGAAGTGGCAAGGTTCATATATGAACGCATTGTCACCAAGATTTGGTTGTCCATTAGAAATTATAATAGATCAAGGAAGCCACTTCATTAATGAGGTAGTAGAAGCCCTAGTCAATAAATTTTCTATTAAGCACAGGAAGGCAACAACATACAAGCCAAGCACAAATGGACAGGTGGAACGAACAAATTTTGTGTTGTGTCAAATTCTAGCAAAAAGATGCAGCCTTGCAGGTACATAAGTGGGATAAAAGGATTCATGCAGCATTGTGGGCATATAGGGCAACATCAAAGTCAGCAACATGATACTCCCCATTTCAGTTGGCCTATGGCATTGATCTAGTTCTTCCTATTGAGTTTGATATTCCCACTTTGTGAGAGTTATGAAAAATGAAAGGATGGATGAAAGTGATTCGATAAAAAAGGTTGGTACATCTTCATTTGCTAGAGGAAATGAGGAAATAACAAAGGATACAAGCTATAAGAAGAAAATGAAGCGAAAGGAATACTTTGATCAAAAGATCCGTTGGTCTCCATTTCATGATGTGAATGACTTGGTTCTAGTATATGATTCCGATATACAAAAAAAGAAGACAGAGAAAATTTCTTCCAAAATGGATGGGGCCCTACAAAATAGCATTGTGCATGAAAATGGTACGTACTTGTTGGAGGAATTGGATGGCACTCCCATTACGAAATGGGTCAACCACGACAAGTTGAAGATTTTCCAAGCACGAAATAGTCTACTCAGGACGGAGTAGAAGCTAGGAAGGGGAAGATGTCGACACTAAAATTTTCTCATGATTTCTATTTCATTAATGTATGTATTAGGAATAGGATGTTGTTAAGTGTAATTAGTAGTAGCGTCCGATGGAAGATAACGGTACCATCGATGCGGTGCCACCAATAATGTAGAATACGGTAACAGTCAAAGTACAATAGGAATGTTGTAAAAGTAAATATTTGTTGTAAGTGGTCCGGTAATGTTAAAATGTCAAAGTTGGGATAAGTAGAGAAGTAGGGTCTACATGATTAGAATTAGAAATATTATATTTGTAATAAGGATAAAGAGTGATGTCATAAATATTTTGTGTATTTTATTTTTGGAAAAGTCTAAAAAGGTGGAACCCATGTGAGATGATAAGGTTTATCTTATCTTAGAAGATAAGCCTACATGTAAAGGCAAGAGTTTAGGCATGAAATATGATTGGCCGGAAGAGATTTCCTATCCTATCTTAGAGATAAGATGGATAAGCCTAAATTCCTATAAATAAAGAGGCCACCCCCCTCATTTAGCATATAGAAGGAAGTAGTGAGAAATATTGTATGAGTAAGTGTGTAAAGGAAGCCATCATTTTGAAGGTGTGTTAAAGAAGCCATTAAGAAGTGTAATTGTGAAGTTTCTCCCATAGTTATTGTTGGAAGGCAAGTGAAGTTAGTAACACTTGAAGTACCTCATGGGTGAGATTGTAACAATTTCATGTTGATATTATAATTTACACTTATATTTCAGATTTATCGTCATTCCTTCTTATCATAGTCTATGGTATTCTTGTGTTATGGTTGTTGTTGTGTTTCCAGATTCCATCCACCAAACTAAAAGTTATGCATTAGTAAATAATCATAGCACGAGGAGTTCTGGTGAAAAGACAAGTGAGCGGGAGGAGAAGAGAGGGAGGAAGTTTAAACAAGAAGAAGACGAGATGAGGTGGAAAAATATATTAGAAGGAAGTTTAGTGTATAGAGTTATATTGTAGTAAAGAAGTAGCGAGGGATAATTAAGAGGAGAAATGGTGGCAAAAAGAAATGATGAAGGAAAAAGAAGAAGACAAGAAAATGCCAAAGAAGGGATGAAAGGGAGATGGAGATCAAAATAGAGGGAGAGAAAGAATGGATCATGAAAGAGATGACGAGAACTAAGAAAGAAAATTTATGAAGAATATGGCAAAAGGACGATAGGAGAGATGAATATATATAGTAAGATGGAAAGATGAAGGAGATGAAGAAGATGAATAAGTTAAAGAAGATGGGGAGGAGGTAGAATGGAAAAAAGAAAGAAAGGCACCATACGAGCTAACAAGATAGGGGTGGTAGAGAAGAAGCTCGATGAAGCGGGAAATGAAAATAAGAGGGAAAGAATGGATGATAGAGCCAAAACAGAAAGAAATTGAATATGAAACCGAACGTAGGGAAATACATGTGGATGGTGAGATGGTTAAGAAGATGGGACAACGTTGGTGAGTCGGTTTATCAATGGAGGAGTAAGACAAAAGTGTGAGGAGAAGAGGAGATGCAAATGATACAAATGATATGAAAGAAAACCGAGGTAGAAAGGAGGAGAGGACAAAAATAAAATGATGCAAAGCGGTATGTGATGAAGACGTTAGAGATATTGAAAAAGGAGAAAGGAAGATGAAAAGGTAATACTGGTGGAAGGATGTTAGGAGAAATCCCTTGATAATGATTGGAGGGCACAAAAAGAAAAAGGGAGGAAGAGAAAATGGAGGAGGTAAAAAAGAGTGAATCGGTATTAGTAGAATGGGAAGAAACGAGTTTTAGGAGAAGTCCACTGATAATTCTTAGCACGAGAATGGAAGATGACATAATGTTAGATGAACCATGATAATGACGATCTGCATAGTAAGAGAGGGTATGAAGTAGTCAAGATGGATTTTAAAATGAGGGATGATGGAGATGACATTTGAGGGAGTTTGAGATATTTTGTATGAGGAAAAAGAGAAGAGAAGAGGATGTGTTTGTGGGGAATGAAGAAAAAATATGGATGATGGGAAGATGAAGGAAAGAGGAAAGGCAAGGAGACAAATCATTCTTAAGAGAGACTCTTAAGTAAGATCGCCATGCCGTAGGAATGATTAAGTAGGATCACCAAGCCGAAGAAGAAGAATGAGGAAAAGACTGAGCAATGTATACCAAGACGGAATAGGAAGTGAAAGGAGGTAATAACAAGGAAACAAAGGAGTGTGAAATGAGTGGATGGAGGAATATATGCAGTGTAGGATAAAGAGTGTAAGGGGAATTCTTAATTAGGATGCCTATGTTGTATGCAGTGATGATGTCGAGTGTTAAGAAAAAAATTTATCAAGAGTAAAAATGTTGAAGGGAATGGAAAAAAATGGAGGAGTTTCTACAACGGTAGTATCTTAAGAAAGAGATGCAATGTGATAAGAAACCTGCATGGAATGGATGATTAAGTAGGATCGTCAAGAAGCCGAAAGAAGAATGAAAGGGAAAATGGAATGATAAAATAGATGGCGATAAAAAGAATATTAAGAGAAAAGAAAAGAAATAATGGCCCGGTGGATGACGCATGAAGTATCGAACAAACAACGGAGGAAAAAGTGGGTGAGAAGAGCAGCGGAGAATGAGATGAGGTGAATTTTAGGAGAAAATTGGGTTGATAAAGGGGACTAGGAGGAAGGAATGGTTAATATACGCAATCACAAGTGAGACCTTGTCTGAATGACAGGTCTACTTCAAGTAGGGTTTCGATGCTACGTGGGGAATTACGTAGATGTGCCAAGCTAGGGATGAAAGGTTTGAGATAGTGAAGAAGAGGATAGTGAACAATGGTGGGGATGAGGATGTGCGGATAATAAATTCTACCCGAGAGTTATCCTCAAGTAGAATTCACAAACCGTGGTGGAGGTCAAGTAGAATTCCCAAACCGAATAATGCATTAAAAAGATTGTTTGAAGATAATAATTGATTTCATGGATTTATGGATGATGTTGATAGGGAAATCTGTAAGAGTAAACATATTGATACAAATTTTATGACATGAAATTTAATTTCTAAGGAAATAATTGTGATAAAAGACAACTTTGATGAAATGAATGTCGCATAATCATAGGAAGGGTCGAGTAAGAAAGTTATTCTTTCAACCCGATAAGAAGTAAATAAGAAAAATACCACTCAAAACATTACACTTACAAATCAATAGGAGGTATCCGTATTTAACTAATGAGATTTGGCTATATCACAAGACCAAGAAGAAGATATGGATGAAATATTTTCATAATCCTAGTGTCGACATGACAAAGGAATTAGAGATGTATCTTGTACGTGGGAATAAGGTTCTCCAAAGATGGTATTTCTTAAGTCTATGCCCCAACTTTGGGAATGGGAAGAATAGAATAAAAGAAAGCTGATCAATACGGGAAGCTTTCTAGGAATGCTTAATAAAAGGAAGGCTAATCAATGCGAAAAACCTTCCAATTTCCATAATAAAAGAGTAGCCATCCTTCTAGGGTATGGTCTACTTTATACATAATATGGATGAAAAGAATAATATATATGATAGTCGTCCTTCGAGGGATTGGTCTATTTCTCTTGATTTTGCTTTTGATTTTTATTTACATTTTTTGTTGTTTTTTTATGCACAATTGTCCTTCGAGGGATCAGTCTGTTTTAATAACCTTGATCTTGCCTTTTATATACATGAATTTGAGCTTCACATGGGGAGAGTTGGGGATAGCTAGGTAGACCACCTAGGAGGGGAGAATGAATGTACAAGAGACACCCCTAGACCCTCTACAAGAGTACAATAGGAAAATGAGATGGTGATGGATGTAATGACCATGGGGTTCTCACCAAATGGGAGAACTTATCCATATTGAATATGCTACGAGTAGAGTTGTGGTACTCATATTCAAGGTCATGATTGTTAGTGACGGTAGACCACATGATTCAAAATCATTACGATGATAGATGGAAGGGGATACTAATGGAGGAATGGTCTAAAGATAAGACTATACTCATAAGTGTGTGTACTAACAATAGAATGGCCGTAAGTGAAATGCATTAAGAGGTTCAACCTTTGGTTTACCATCAAGAGAGGCTAAATGATAAGCCCCAGACCCATACTTATGTGTGATAATATATGGTCCGATCTAGTTAGGAGCAAATTTTCCCCATTGACTTCTTTCTAAGGTAGTGACATTTTGATTTTCTTTCAGAACCAAGTCACCTATTTTAAAATCACGCTCATTTATGTGTTTATTATAAACATGTTGGATACAATCTTGATAGACATGATGGTGCTCAAGAGTGAGGAGATGACGTTCATCTAATAACTCAAGTTGCATTAGCCGTTCCTGATGATAATCTTCATCAGAAATGAAGTTACAAAGAGACACACGTAAAGATGGAATTTGGACCTCAAGAGGAAGGCTAGCCTTAGAGCCATATACTAGAGAAAACAGAGTAGCTCCTGTGGAAGTGCAAATGCTAGTGCGATAGGCCCATAAAGCAAAGGGAAGTTAAAGATGCCAATTTCGTCCTGCTTGATCAATAGCTTTAGCCAAGATATTTTGAAGAGTATTATTAGTAGCCTCAGCTTGACCATTAGCTTGAGGATAATATGGGGAAGAAAAGCTAAGTTGGATTTTGAATGCATTGCCAATATTTTTAAGGTCTTTATTTTTAAATGATTTTCCATTGTCCATAATAAGTTTATGAGGAACGCCAAAAGGGTAAATGATATGTTGATATATAAAATTAATGATTGGGCCAGACTTAGTAGAGGTGAGTGGGATTTCCTCCACCGATTTAGTGAAGTATTCAATAGTAATGATGATAGAATGATGTTGTTGTGATGAACAAGGATTTATTAGACTAATAAGATCAAGGCCCCACTTTGATTAGGGCCATAAATCTTATGCAGTGTAAAAAGCCTAGCTAGGAATACTGATAATGTTAGAGTTTTATTGACATCTTAGACATTTCTTGACATATTCACAACAATCCTGATTTAGAGAAGGCCAATAATAGCCAAGACGAAGAACACGTTTGGCAATAAATAATCCACTGAAATTTCCACCACAAATACCATCGTGAACTTCTTGGATAGCTGTAGAGGCTTTGTGGGATTGAAGGCATCGGAGAAGGATACCATCGAACCCATGCTTGTAAAGAATGCCGCCAAGGATTACATAACGAGTAGCACGTTGGATAAAAGATCTCTTACCATTTTTAGAAAGATCAAGGGAGAGATGGATTTGGATAAATAATTAAAAATTTCTGAATACTAGAGGTCCTGCGAATTAGATTCAACCAGATGAATCTGAGATACATCATAGAATGGTTGTTTACGATGATGTATAGTAACCGAAAGTTGGGATTATTGTGTTGTTCATGGGATAAGGGCTGCAAGGAGGCCATTGTATCAAAGAAAATGATTGGTCAAATGCGGCACGGATTGAATAGTGTAAGAATAGAAGGATTTAAGAAGATGATGAGAAATATCATGATATTGTTGTAAAATATCATTTTTACACTAATATTTCACCAGTGACCTATTTTATTATTAGTTCAGAATCACCAAAAATGTCAACGATACGAACGCCTAGAAATATAGCAGTTTCTAGTCCTAGTATAAGGGCTTCGTATTCTACCATATTTTTGTACATTCAAAATCTATTTGGAAAGATAAGGGGATTAGGTAATCCCAGGGGATGAGAACAACTCTTGCTCCTCTGCCTTGCTGGAATTTAGAACCATCAAAGAAAAGAATCATTTTAAGGAGATCATGACAAAATTGATTGATTGATTCATCTGGGAAATGATTAGGAGTCTATGTATTAGAAAGAGGGGCCTCGGCTAATTGACCTACAATAGCTTGACCCTTGATTACCTTTTGAGGAATGAATTCCAATTCGAGCTCGGCCATGAGAAGGAGCCATGGGGTGATGCAATTGTTGTGATATGGCTTAGAATGCATCACTTTGAGGGGTTGAAAGTTAGTAACAATATAGGTTTTATGATTAAGAAGATAGTGTCAAAGTTTTGATGCAACAAATAAAATAGTGTAACACAATTTTTCGCTTCGAGTATCATGGAGAGTACAAATGATATAATAAATGGCCTGTTCATGTCCCTAATTATCACGGTGTGCTAACATAGCTCCTAAGGCATGATTAGTTATAAAAACATATAAATAGAAGGGATCTCATGTCGCACGGAGGTGTGAGTACTGTGAGATAACAAATATCGCTTAGTATCTTCAAAAGTCTTTTGGTAGTTTTTATCCCAATTAAAGGTTGTCTTTTCAAAGAAGGTGATGAAAGGGCTAACAGTGATCAAAAAGTTGTGATATGAAGTGACGAATAGATTGAAGTCAACCTTGAAGACTGTGAAGTTGTTTGAGATTAGAAGGAGGAGGCATTTCAAGAATTGCTTTGATTTTTTCGGGGTCAACTTCAATGCCTCTGATAGAGACAATGAAGCCTAGGATTTTTCTAGTAAGAAATCCAAAAACACACTTTTCTCGGATTGAGACGAAGGGAGAAATGAATGAGATGCTCGAAAAGTATCTCAAGAACTGAAAGATGGTCACATCTATGTTTAGATTTTTCTAAGAGGTCATCAACATAGTCCTCTATGGTTTGATGTAAGAGGTCATGAAAGATATATGTCATGGCTCGTTGATATGTAGCCTTAGCATTTAAAAAAAAGGGAATGACACGATAATAAAAGGTACCCCATGGGGCGATAAAAGATATCTTGTGCTGATCTTCGAGATGCAATTAGAATCGATTATAACTAGAAAAATTTTCCATTAAAGAGAGCATCTCATGCCCCTTTGTAAGATCTACAAGTTGGTCGATACTTGGAAGAAGGAAATCATCTTTAGGACATACGAGGTTAAGATCTCAAATATCAGTACATATACAAAGCTTTCTAGATGCTTTTGCGATGGGTACGATGTTTGAAACGCATTGGGGATAATTAATGGGGATAATGAAGTTGGCGATAGGATACGCTTGCAATTCTTCTTTCACAAGAAGAGAAACTCGAGGATGCATTCGATGAAGCTTTTGTCCTGATCGGTTTGGCATTGGGGATAACAACGATGTTGTGAATGATGATGAAGGATTGAGACTGGTATGTCCGAATATGACCATGCAAATGCTTGGCTATGCTTGGTCAAAAATGAAGTGAAGGCTTAGAGATCTTGAGGTGTCAAAGACTGACCTAATTTGAGGATGTGGTGCTCTGAGGAACTCCAATAGTAATGTTGATATTGGATTCATTCAAGAGATTAGATTTTTCTAGTGGATGGATTTTCGATCTTGAGAACCTTCAACCCCCATGTAAGAGAGAATGGAAGTGTCATTATCACATTGAATAATGTCAATGATAGGAGAATATTCTTCTACCATTTATGGATATATAATGGGAAAAGACTGGGTTTCATTTTTGGCTTGATAAGTCGGTGGTTCGAGAAAGATGGTTGAAATAAAAAAATTTTAGGAGGAATATGAACCATATCTCCTTGATCTAGATCATGAGATAATTAGATGTAGAAAAATCATTATCTCGAGTTGGAAGGAGAAGAAATATGTTACGAATCAGGATAGTTGGAAGGAGAAGAAATATGTTCGAATTGGTAGTATATTTGGATGGAGAAGAAATTGATGAATTGATATGAATGGGAGAGGATGCATATTTTCTAGGAAGGTGTATGGTGGGATCGTCCATATCCCAAATCAAATTTTTGACATGATTCCTAGGCTTGAGAAAATATATTACCTTGAGGGCCCTGTTTATAGTGTCCTAAACCAAACCCCTTCCATGCACAATGATAAAGGTATGTGTGAGCGAAAGATGGTTTACTAAGAAATCCAAAATCACCTATATATCGTTTGGCATGAGAACAATTTTTAGTGGGAGAATAAGGTTAGTCAAGGTCACCATATACTAAATTGGTTTTGAGGGAAGAAGGGCCAAATGAGACAATTTCCCCAACATTTGATTGATACATATGGGCTTTATCAGGGAAGATGAGGTAATTGGGAGAAAGAAGGGTATTGAGAGTGAGGAGTTGATATTCCCCTAAAGCAATATTTTACGTTATAGGATCAGAAGAATTTGTCTGAGGTAGGGTAGATGGAGGTACAGAAGAACTGGTGGATGCATCAGGAGAAAAATTAGTTTTAGGAACAAGGACATCTTTAGGTCTATAGATCATGCGATATGTCTTGGAAGGGGGATCTCATATGGAAGAGCATAAGTATTCCCTTCATGTTCATATTTGATACAATGATGAAGAGTAGATGGAACACAATGCATAGCGTGGATCCAAGGACATCCCAGTAAAATATTATATTGGAATTCTCCTTCAATGATGTAGAAAATTTCGTGGAGGATTTTATGGTTGACATGGATAGGAAGAACAACCATTCCTAATGGGGGAGTGACAACATTGTTAAATCCATGAAGAACGGTAGGAGATTTGGCAACAATGGTATTGGGAAATTTAAGCTGATTGAAGGTATGAGAAGAAATGATATTAATACTGGCACCATTGTCAATCATGGTTCGATGGATGCAGGTGTCATCGATATAGACTGTGATGAATAATGGTAGATCATGTTCTTCTTGTGGTATCCTAGGAATTTCTGAACTTTCAAATGATACGGTAGTAGATGTTGCGAAGGCATGAGCTAAAGCCACGAAAGGTTGGGGCTCATCGGAGGATACTAGGATCTATTGCAAGACCTCTATGAGAGCTTGTTTATGATGTGGAGAACTTTGAATGAGATCGTAGAGTGAAAATTTGACAAGGGCCTGGTGAATTTGTTTAATAATGGCATGTTCAATGGAGGAAGGATTCGGGGTGGCCAGAACATATACCTTGGTTTTGAAGAAGGTGAAGGCTTTGTTGTGGGATTATTGGTAGGATCAACGATGAAAAAATTTGGCTATGATGAAGGTGCGGAGGCAACGAACTCCTTAGGAGGAGGGATAGCGACATAAGTCTTAGGGGAAGACGGTGAGACAGTCGAGTTATATCACTTTAAATGGGTGGTTATCCGAACAAAGTTGATTACAAGAGGAGGAAGATCTTGAGGATCATCTTCTTTTGGTAATATGTTGGTGGCATTGGTGGTTATATCTCTATTTGGTAGTGGAGTACTGATAGGATTTCTTAATGAGAAGGGTGGTCGAGATGGTTGAACAGACGCATGTTGGGATGTGGAAGTTGATGGAGGAGATGATAGAATTGGTTTTTTATCGTTAATATTTTTATTGACAAAATGATGCATGATGGATTGGAGAGATTTGCAATGTTCAATGTCATGTCCAGGGGCATGGTGAAATGTGTAAACAAGATTGGAATTAAACCAGGAAGGTCTTGGTGCATTTGGATCGAAAAATTTAATTGGCGGTAAAGTGATGGCTGAGGCTTGGAGTAGTTGGTGAAACATAGTGGTATAATAACTTGGTGTTATTGACGGAGAACTTTGGGAGGATGCATGGGAAGGTGGTGATGTAATAATGGATTTGGACATTGTTTTGGATTTGGAAAAGGTAGATGAATGTGCTTGATGTGGGATAGTAGTGGAAGACACAGATGCCTTTGAATCTATTTTAAGATATCAGTTGGAAAAGGGTGGTTGCATTGTTCTAGTGGTAGTATGTGTTGTTGGTGAAGGGAAGGTTCCTAAAATGGAAGAGGAGGATGAGGGGTGTGGTCCTAAAATAGAAGGAGATGATGTGGTTTCTAAGGAGCTTCTATCGGGAATAGTGAGGTCTACTTTTGGATGAGGATGTGAATGAGAATGCTTGGGAAATGGGGGTCTAGATCTTGTATATGAATGTGGATTGTTAGAGGGAATGACCAAAATATCTACAGGAGGATCCAAAGATATTGAAGTGGATATTTGTGGGAAATCTTCCAATGTGTGAGTGTCTAATGGTATAGAAGAAATGGGATGATAATTTGAAATGAAGGAATGCTGGAATGTTTGCCAAAAATTATCGAGTAATGACATGGCCATGGAAGAGGTAGATAAGATAGGTGATTGTAAAATAGTAGATGTTGTAGGTGTTGGTAGAAGTGCAGAAAGAGGGATTGGAAGAGATGCTAAGGATGAGATAACATGTAGAGGTGGGATAATTTTTGACAAGGTGATTGGGTTTAATGGAGTAGATGTAAGGGGCCATGATACAGAAGTGATATTTGAATATGAGGAGAGGGCGGTAGGTGTTGAGAAAGATGTGAGTATAGGAAATGGTATTGACATGGGTATGGATGTAGCCAAGGATGATGTGGAGATGAATGTTGATGGGTTTTGGATTTAGATAATGTATCAAAGGGAACTGATGTAATGGTTGATGAAGAAGGTAAACTTGTGGGTGAAACTAGACTTTTATTGTCAGCATGGATAGTGTTTATGGTGTGGGTACTAAGGGTTTGAGATACAAAAGCGGGAGCAGTCTGGTTTATGGATGTCGGTGTATGATTTAAAAATGGTTTTTTTAAAAATATCTAAAGGTTAATTGGATGAAGCATTCAGGTTATCCACTTGAAGTCCCCCTTGATCGATAAGCCTTTGGATATAATCCTTGAATGTTCGACATTTTTCTATGTCATGTCCTCAAACTTGATGATACTTATAATAATGATCCTCTCGATACCACACAAGTCATGGCCTAGATTTATTGACAGTTGGATAGGTGGTAGTGTGATCAAGTGTGTTGTTATCAACTTGTTAAAGATGGCATTGTATGATTCTCCTAAGGGAGTATAATTGGGCATTGCCATGTGAATCGTTGTTGAGTTACTGTAGATTTCAGGGTAGGAGATGATCTAACAACGATGGCATTGGAAGTTGTTTTTGATTTATCATTTGATATAGATGGTCTGAAATATTCAGTTTTATCTTATTGGTCTTCAATTTTAAATGCCCTTGTTCCAAGGCACGTGTCTCAAGCTTGCGGGCCATAGTAAAAGCCTCTTCAAAAGTGTGAAATGATTGGATTTGTAAGGTGGAAGAAATATGCTTGGCGCAAGAGCGTGTGAAGAGCTCGATGAGATCAGTTTGAGGTAGTGGAAAAGACAATTGATTTATCATATTACGCCATCGTGCGTGAAATCCATGATGGATTCATCTTCGAATTGGTGGATAGTGTACAGGTCATTGATGGTTATTTTACGTGTGATATTAATGGAAAAATGTTCAAGAAATAATTGTGCAAGCTGAGAAAAATAAAATATGGAGTATTGAGGAATATTATTATATCACTCTAAGGTGGGACCATCTAAAGACATGGGGAAAGTACGTAGCATCAAGTCTTGGTCATGTACAATGAGATAACATGTGTGCTTAAATGCTCTAAGATGTTGTTCGGGATCCTCCTTGCTTTGTTAAACTTGGCAATTTTCAATAATTCCCAGTGTGGAGGATATGGTTTCATGGGCACAGATGGATGGATGGGTTCATTACATATTTTCTCATAAGACAATGTGTGAGCTTGGACCCCATCATAGTAGCCTCTAGGGTCTGGCTAACTGACCTATCAAGATTTACATGGGGTCATTGGGAAGTGTCTGTGAGCCATGAAAGGTGGTGGTTGGATTTGAGTAGATGTGGGGATCGAGGAATTTGGTATGGGTGAGTGTAAGTTATGTCGATAGTTGAGGTGGTTCTTGATAGAATGTGTGTTGGTGAGAAACAGGGGACATGGTGTGATTTTGAGATTGTGGAGGTTGTGGTAGTAATTATTGAGTGGGGATGTGAGTATATGCAGGTTGATAGCTTGGAAATGACACTATGTGTTGCAAAGGTATGGTTGGAGGAAGTTGGGAAGTGAGGGTATAGATTTGTGATGTAGTAGGAATTTTCTATCCGGATAAGGGATTTGACACCTAGGATGGTTGAATGGAGGTACCAGTGACCATAGGAGCCATTGTAGTGGTAGGGATGGTAGTCACGATAGTTGTGTTGATGTGAGGAAGATTGGGTGGAATGGGCGTAATTACAGGTGGTCCGTGTGGCGATGGGTTAGTGGAAGATGATGTAAAATCATGTAAGGCCATAGATTGAGGAATGTTAGAACCAACATTATAAGGATAGACTTGCTGAAGCAGTGGCCCACCCAAGGGGCGGTGTATGTATCTTCTTAAAAGAAAGTCTTGGAGGGCCACAGGGTTGGCATAAAGAATTTGTCTGAATTATGGGTCTCCAAGAGGGAAGACTGAGGTACTAATAGGCTCTGATCTAACAGAGGGTAGAGTGTCTGGCCTAGATGGGTTGGAATGTTGGTCTAATGCCATAGTGTGGGTGAAAGGTATTGAATGAGGAATATTAGTAAGAGGATGGGTCCCTGTGAGTGAGATAGGAAGAAACATGGATGATGAAGTTGTTAGTGTAGTGATTGATTGGGATAAAGCATTATGTGTGGTGAGGTTGTAAACCAAATTTTTAGCAGTGGATCGAGTGATTACAAGCATAAAAGGAAATCGTTGTTATATTAACAAACAAGTCGAGACAATTTTTTTTTAATTTTAAAATAAAAATGTGTGTAAAATGAAACAATGAAAGAGGACCTAGAAAAAGGTAAACTATGTTTGGTTTCAGGTAATTTATGGCTGGGAAATGTCTAAAGTGGTTCGGTTGGTTGATCAAATCCCAATCAATGAACCAGGTGCAATGAATGTTTTGATGTGTTGATTAATTTGTGAATTTAGTGTGATACAAAAAGTTAAACCCTATTTACACTATGTGAGCAAGCAGTATGCACAGGGTTCGTTTTACTCCAAATTTGAAATATAAAGTTTGATGCCGACAATCAACCAGGTGTAAGAAAGTACAATGCAAAAAGGAGCAAATAAGAAAAACTAAAGAATACCTGTATATCACTTTTTTCCTTTTAATCTGACAACAAGCTGAGCCAAGTGTAAGCTTTAGGCAATCTGGAAAACACCTTTTGTTGTATTGAACTAAAATGTTTGAAAATGATAATAAATGATTGGGAACATCCAAGGATTTCAAGACTGCAGATGAGATTAACAAGCGACAATTGGTGATGTGGTCTGAGTTTAAGATCTTATCTCTGACAACGTGCAATCCCCAACGCTGACACAAATAACTACATGTACGAACCACAACGCATGGCTGGAAATAGTACCAATGATCCTGCAAGCGGGTGAATTTACAAATGAAAATTACAGAACATATATCTAGATTGATGTGATGTCATATTCACAATAATATGAAATACAATAACTATTATACATACGACACCCATACAAAGTGAGCAAGCAAACAAAATGACCAGAGCTTGGATCTGGTCCCACCGGGCTGTGCCAAATGTTGATCTGGAAAACTCGTTCTCGCATGGGTGAACACCAAGACTGCCAACAACTAGCAACTCCGAATGATAGAGGGCTTAGGACCTTAGATGCAGATATGGATTCTGGATATGGGCACAGAGAAAATAAATCTGTAAAGAAAGAAAATAGATATGCAAGATGGAAAAAATAAGATTAGATGATGATATATGGGGACCCTTGACAAAGCAGATCCGGGAAGCATTAACTTCCTTGGTGGCTATCAATCCCCATGTTCATAATAAAATAATGAATATCAAATGATAAGATGACATGCCAAAAACTATATAAAAAAATTCGCAATATGTTGAAGAACAATATAAATATGATACCGAACTAGTATCCTGATAGAACAACCAATTGTTTGCTAGGTGGGTGATATGAAACTAGTAGAGCTTTGCCTCCAAATACTCCACAATATGATGAAAAATTTCACAGACAAATGAATTTAAGCTTCAAAATTTCCATAATTTTCTCCTCTCCTTTCAGAGGGGGAAAAGTTCTATTTATAACTTGAATTGAGATTAAAACAAAGGATTACAAATAATTATAATTTGCAAAATAAATTTTTATTAAGAGAACATGATAAAGAGGTGATTTGATGGTGGGGTTTATGATGTGAGAAAAGGAAAAGATGTGATGTGGAGTAGGGACATGGTTAGGTGTAATAGTGAAGTCATGTGTTCACTTTACACTATTGATTTTTGGATTTGTTGTTGGAGAGGGAGATTTTTGAATTATTGATTTTATGGGTGGGGTTCATATTTTAATAATTTGAAGAGATTGAATTTTTAGGTGGGAATTGATTTTTAGGTGAGAAGTGATTTTGACTTAAGTGGGGAACATGTGGGGTTATTGATTTATATATATACTTTTGAATTATTTAATTATTAAATAGAATGATATGACTTATTTAAAATAAATTATTTAACATAATATAGTTTTGGCATGTGATAAGATATTAATATAGTTATAAGATTAATTAACTGAATGTGAATTGTTGGTAGGAAATGAGACCTGAATAAGCGTGCTGAAGGAGATCAAAAACCCGAGATGATACCAAAATTTGGTGTCTATAGATGTGGAAACTCTACTTGGTACTACCCCCTCCTCCTCTAGCAAACAAGAAAAAGACTACTTTAAGGTTGGTATCTAATGCTCAAGGCCAGTAGTTTCTAGAGGTTTCTAAACCTGGGGCAGATAAAGAGGAGAAGGATCTTTTGATCTCTGACTTGGAGTTTTCCAGAATTCCACTGGGAGAAATTACACCTAAGAGTGAGGTTCATAACCTTCGAGAAACTGTCACTAAGCTTATTTAATGGGTGGAGAAAGGAAAACAGACCATGGATAAGTTGGAAGAAAAGAGTCAAGTTCTTTTCAATTTTATCATATCATTGTTGGCAAAAGATGAATTTTGGATCCAAATTTATTGGCCCTTCTTCCACATCGCATGGTTCTCAGCCAGGATGAAGTTCAAAACATCGAATACATACACAAGTATTCAACTTATGGGAAGGTTGTGGAAGCCATGGTGGATGATATGACTATAGCAGGCTTGAATTTCATTGAGGAAGACTTCAAAACAATGAGAAGGTGATAAATTTGCAGCGAAACTCACTTCCTCAATCAAAGCCATGGACAAGGAGCTTAAGGTCCTGCAGGTGGATGTATTATAGACCTCCATCTAATGGGCCAAACTGATGAGAAGATCATGTTGGCCAACAATGTGTTTGATGATGCCAAGCATAACTTGTTAAGGACATGGATCTTCAGACATTGAGTGGAAGATAAAGGTTACGGAGTAAGCATTGGGAGAATTGAGGAATGTGTGGAAAAAATGGGAGTCCTTTAAAACTTGTGTTTTATCTCGCTTTCAAATATATCTACTGCCATATTTAGGATGAAACTACAGTGTTTCTCTCTCTCTCTTCAAGAAATCAAGGCTCAATTTAGAACCTTTGTCAAGGGCTATTTGTTCAAATAAGAGTCATTTAATAAGAAGAAGATGAAAGACATTTGTTCTCTTCATTCAGCTATTTCTGAGGCTAATAAATAATATCTGGAGCATACCGAGTTTGATAAAGATACGGAGAAATGTCTAGGCACGTGGACACATGCTACTTCCAACACAACAATTCCAAGAGGCATGGATATAGTAGAAGTATTGAAAATATTCAGGCATCGAATCCTCAAATTAGTGGGCCCTCCTCAGCCATAATCGGATGTCTCTACTTACGGATCTTCATTATCTTATATTTTTAGTGTTGATCTCCTTGTAATTTAATTAAGGACTTTGTATTGTGCATTTCCTTAATTAATATTTTGGTTAAAAGAAATGATTACCAAATCTAACCACTTTGTAAGCTATATATTTAGCTCTCCTCGCCATTCCAAGCGGATGGAACTCTGATATTTTTGAAAGTGTAAAAGAATTAAAAGCTATCAATACAAAATATTTCCCTTCATGTTTCTATTTGCATAGATTTATTATCATTCTCTTTGGCTTGTTTAAAGTGTTTGAATCATTAATTTATTGCATTAAGAAGCTTTGTATTCTTATGGATGTCATTTTGGAACTTTGTGTCTATGAAATAATATCTGGTGGTTTGATATGAATGATTATGTTCTATATATCATCCTTCCACAACATTTATAAGGAAATATTTTACTATCTATATTTCTCGGGATGTTGCGATAATCTATCTTTTCCTCCATTAGTTCTTCTGTTCTTTTGTATTGATGATCTATTTTTTCATTAAAACACTTTCATGATATCATAGTTCCTCATTAAAATAGAAATTTGTACATTTGTAAATACTTTTTCTATTTACTTTCAATAAGGGCACCTCTCCCATTAAAGAGGAGGGACTTTCTATCCCCTAAATTTTTCTTTTCATTAAATTCCTAATTTTAAAACCAATAATTTTTGGCTACTTTGGTGGGGATTCATTTCAACGAATTCCGGTTTTCAAAAGAACAATTTCTTGATCATTCCCGATCTAACGAATCTAAGATTTTCTCGTGGATGAAGGGGTCTTGGAGTTGAAGATTCACAATTTCAACTCCTAGAGTAGCATGGTTTTCCCCTTCCTTCAAAAAGGAGAAATAGAATGTCTCATTGTCCAAGCACACCTCATGTTGAAGAAAGAGCTTTTGGGAGCGGTATACCTCAAGAACAACTCATCCCCAATAATTTTGCTTTAATTCTTCCTAGTGTTTCAGTTCCACTTGAAGTAATTATTCCAAGTACGGAAGTTCCATTACCTTAGGGTCAACAAGTTGGGCCTTTTGCCCTCCCTCAACCTTTGCATGAGTTACCCAGGGGTAACAGAAAGAAATTTCTGAAGTTAAGAGGTGATGGAAAGGTGCATCCTGATGAACACATTGCAGCCTTCATAGTTGCATGTGGAGTCCTTGGAGTTGAACATGAGGATGTCTTTGTGAAGCTTTTTGTGGAGACTTTGTAGGACAATGTGGCAGATTGGTTTTACCATCTCCCCACTGGGGCCATCACCAATTGGACTACCATGAGAACTATATTTGAGAACTATTTCAAAATCGTAGAAGATGTGCATGCTTTGCTAACCTAGATTTCTCAAATCAAGAAATAACCACAAGAGCCCATGAGAGAAATTGTGGCCAAGTTCAATAAGTTGATTAACAAGATCCCACAAGACACCCGGCCTGTGGATCAAATTCAAAAATGTTTCTTCCTAAATGCTCAATTTCCTAAAGTAAGCTATGCATTGAGAAGAGCCAATCTTGTAACTTTGGATGTTGATCAGAGATTAGTCATTAGTGTTGAAGATGACCTGATCATGTCTGGAAAATTGAAAAGAGACCTTTCCAAATCTAAAGCTTCTTCTTCCTCTTCCTCTACTCTTGGAGCTAATACAAATCAGTTAGTACAGAAGCTTGCTAATGACCTCATTGCCATCAAGAAACAATTGGCTCAACATGCTCCTTATCAAGACGTTCCAAGGAGGAACTTTCAGCCTAGAAACTATTTTCCTTCTTCTCAGACAAGGTTGGAAATCGAAGGACCACCCATCAAGGTCCTTGTTAATGTAACTTGTGAAGTTGAAGAACCTAATGATGAAGAAGTTAATGAATATTTTGAAGAACCTAGAGAAGAGGCTGAAGAAGAACTAGAAGAACTTGATGAGTCTCGAGTTAATTTCCTCACTACTGAGGGCATTGATGAAGAAGATGATTATGATGAAGTAGTGGTAGAGATGAACAATGAGTCATATGTTGTTATGACTCAAGAGTAGACAAACAAGAGAGAAAAAGTGATGTAGCCCGCTAAAAAATATAAGGAGTATCCCATGACTATTCCAATGATTGCAAGAAGAGGATCTCCTATTCCCACTGCATCCATGCAAAAGGTGAGTTCTGCTAGTCCTTCTTCTTCTACTCCTGCTTCTAAAAATTCTTATTCTCCACCCCAAAACCTGATAAGCCTAATATTCCTAGTGATGATACCCCATCCATCTCTAGGTCTTTTGATATCATTGACCACCTCAAGAAGACAAAAATTTAGATTTCAGAAGCTGAGTTTTATCAAACTCACCCAAAATCCTTTGCCAAAATGGTTCACTTTGTCAATTCCCACTCCAAGACTTCATCCAATACTTCTAAAGGTCTTTTTCCCACTCCATCTTCCACATCCCAACCAAATCTTGTAGCTGCAGTCACCTCACCTAATGAGAAAATCAAACCATTCTATGTGACCCTCCTCATAGCTGGTCATAGACTCAAAGAATCGTGTCATAGAATCAAGAGCATTGGATAATGTGATGCCTGCCAAAGTGGCTCACGCTTTAGGTCTTACCCTCACACACACTTTTGGTTCTTGTTATTCCATGGAGAGTAGGGAGGTGCCTTTGGTCGAAGAATTAAGGATGCACAAGTAGATTTTGCTACTTTTCCAGAGAAAAAGGTCTTAGCTACTATTTTGGTAGCTGATATTCCTCCTTCATATGGCATGTTGTTGAGTAGGAATTTCTGTAAAGATGTAGGAAGAGAAATTCAAATGGATTGGTCACATGTCATTATATCAGTCAATGGAAAGATGAAGAAGTTGTTTCCCGAGAAGCAAATTGAATATATTGTGTAAAAATAGATGATCCCAAGGCACAAATACTTTATGAGGATATTAGGCATGGAAACTACATGATCATGTCTCAAGATGAGGTAGAACGTCCCAAAGAAGTGCTCCATGATCCTAATAGCATTTGGAATTTGGAATTTGATGGAAGTTTCTCTTCAGCTGGTGTTGGGGCTGGTGTGGTATTGATATCTCTAGAAGGAAAGATTCATCCTTTCTCCTTCAAGCTACAGTTTGAAAATACAAATAACATAGTAAAATATGAAGCTCTCATCCTTGGACTGAATGCAGCAAAAGAAAGAGGTGTCAAGAACCTCCTAGCTTGTGGAGATGTAGAATTGGTTGTCAAGAAAGTCAGATATATTTTTCCAAGTAAATAATAGAAGGTTAAAGCACTATAGGAATCTGGTCTTGGATTCTATTGAATTATTTGATGCCTTCTCCATCGAAGCAGTGCCAAGAGAGAAGAACACTAGAGCTGATTCCCTAGTTGTTTCAGGGTCTTTTCTGATACCTCATCTTGATTTCTCTCAGGACAAATTCACCATTGAAATGATACATAGACCAAGTGTACTAGATAATGCAAACAACTGGCAAGTTTTCAATGATGAGCATCATTTTCTCTACTTCTTAGAGCTTAGGGATAGCTTTGATCAATTGTATTTTGAGGGAAGTGACAATCTGCCTCGAGAGAGTGTCTCTTCCAATGAGGAAGGTGCTAAGGAGGAGATGGATCAAGACAACTGCATCAAAATAAAAGGTCATAAGATCCCTAAAGGGTTGGTAAGTCTGGAGGAATTGTTTGATAAACATGATAGATATGTCAAGTCCAAGGATTCCAAAGGAGCTCAACAGAATCTGCTGAATATGAAAAGATTAACATTGGGAGCCTTGCCGAACCCAAAATGGTGAATGTTGGAAAGTGTTGCACCCAAGAGGAGAAGAATAAGGTGGTAAATATTTTGAAGAGGTACGTTGATGTCCTTGTTTATTCTTATGATGATCTAAAATCTTTTTGGACAAAAGAAATGTAACACTTCATTCCCCTCAAACCTAGGATTAAGCCTTTCAAGCAGAAGAAAAGGTAGTACAATCCAAAGATTGTTGACACCATTTTCTAAGAGATACAAAAGTGTTGAAGGCCATGATCATCTTCCCCATTCATCATTCAACATGGATTGCTAATATTGTGCATGTCAAGAAGAAAAATAGTGAGATTTAGATCTGTGTTGACTTCAAGAATCTAAATTAGGATTCTTTGAAGGAAAACTATCCTCTACCCATGATGGACCAGGTGTTACAAGCTATCACAGGTGCAGAAATGTTGTCCATGCTTGATGGTTTCTCAAGATATAACCAAGTGGAGGTCAATACTATAGATTAGCACAAGAATGCCTTTATTACTCCTTGGGGTAATTTTTCTTACAAGAGGATGCCCTTTGGTCTCATTAATGTTGGTGCCACATTTCAGAGAGCAATGGATTTTGATTTTGGAGGTTTGAAAGGAAAATGTATTGTTGTGTATCTAGATGATTTAACTGTGCTTTCCAAAACTATAGTAGGTCACTTTCAACACCTTGAAATGATCCTCTTGAAATGAAGAGAATGTGGAGTCTCTCTGAATCCCAAGAAATCTATCTTTTGTGTCACAGAGGGAAAGCTATTGTGACATGTTGTCTCCAAAGAAGGAATCAGTATTGATCCTGAACGAGTTCAATCCATTCAGCAGATTCCTCTTCCCATAAGCAAAAAGGGAGTGCACTCTTTCTTTGGTAAGATCAACATCCTGAGAAGATTCATCCCTGATTTTATAGAGGTAACTTTGAATGTTTCCCAAATGATGAAGGAAAAGCAAACATTTGGTTGGTCCTCTTAAGGAAAAGAAGCATTTTAAGGCATTAAGAAAGCCATTGCTAAAAATCCTATCTTAGCATGTCCAGATTTTAGCAAAGATTTTATTATCCATTGCTATGCCATAGGGAGTACCTTGGCCGTGGTGGTGACTTAGAAAGATTTTGAAGATCATGAGCTCCTAATTGCATTCATGAGTTATATTCTGAAAAATCATGTGTTGAAGTACACTATGATGGAGAAACATGCTTTCGCAATGAGTTAAAGCTATTAAGCAATTTTGATTTTACATTCTTAACTCTCTCTCTATTTTTCTTGTGCCCAATACAACCATCAAGTCTATTCTTACATATCAAGAGTTTGGAACCAAGAGAGGAAATTGGGTAGCAAAGGTTCAGAGTATGATCTTGACATCAAACCAACAAAACTAGTTCAGGGTAAAGGACTGTGTGTGAACTCATTCTTTGAAGGAGATGGTCATGAGTTTCCTAAAGATGAATTTGATGTTCCTATTATTCTATTCCTCAGCTCGATAGATGAATGGTATGCTGATATTTCTCACTTCCTCACCTATGGTGAGTGTTCATGTGATTTAACTGCCAAGGAGAAGAGATCCATCAAGTTAAGGTTAGCACAGTATGTGTTGTGGGAGAATGCTTTGTTCAAATGAGGAGTGGACAGAAGATTATTGAAGTGTGTTGAAAAAGTGCAATAGAAGAAGCTATTTTCAGCCTTTCATGATCAAGCTTATGGGGGTCATTTCTCATCTGTTGTCACTACTCACAAAATTCTTCATGTAGGGTATTATTGGCCTACCTTGTTTAGAGATGCATCAAAGTGGGTCGACAAGTGTGAAGCTTGTCAAACTTTTATGGGAAGACCTAAGTTGGTTGCTTTACCACTTAAGCCAGTTGTGATTGAAGAACCCTTTCAACAATGGGGTTTGGATTTCATTAGAAAACTCAACCCATCTTCAAGTGTAGGACATACTCATGTGTTGACTACCACAGATTATTTCACCAAGTGGGTGGAAGCCATCCCAATTAAAAGTACTACTTCTGAGGTAGTATGTAATTTCATCAAAGAAAACATCTTGATAAGGTTTGGAGTACCAAACAAGATCGTGACCGATAATGCTTCTAATTTTTCTTCTACTGAGATGATGAATTTCTGCTATGGGTATGGAATTTCCCTTGCTCATTCTTCAGATTACTACCCTTAAGGGAATGGATAGGCAAAATCAACAAACAAGAATTTGGTGACCATTGTAAGAAATCTTGTCAATGAATCTTAGAGAAATTAGCACAAGAAGCTTTATGATGCTCTCTGGTGATAGGATTACACCCAAAAGAGCAATTGGGATGTTCCCTTTTCAAGTAGTGTATGGTGTGGAAGCTCAACTACTAGTGATAGTGGAACTACCAGCTTTGCATTTGATGAAAGTTATTGAGGACCCTAGTTTCAGTGATTCTTTGGATAAGAGGATCATGTATTTCCACAAGCTAGATGAAGACAGGTTGCAGGTTTTTGATAGGATCTCTGCTCATTAGTAGAAAGTGAATTTTTTTTGACAAGAATACCAAATCCAGAGATTTCAAAGTTGGAGACATTGTTTTACTATGGGACAAAAGGCATGAACCTTGAGGAAGCCATGGTAAGTTTGATTCTCTTTGGCTTGGCACTTTCAGAATTAGGCATTTTGTTGGTGAAAATTATTTCTATCTTGATTACATGGATGGATATTCTCTCCCACTTCCTTATAGTAGGCGACTGAAATTGTTCAAGTCCTAAGTGAATAGGAAGTCCTTTGTAAATTATGTATAGTGTTTGTTTGCCTTTCCTTACCTTTGTTTTGTTTCTTTTCCGTGTGTGTTGCCTTCTTTATTGTTTTTCCTTTGACTCTTTTTCCCAATGGATAAGGCACTGGTCTTCTTCCCTAGAGTTTTTCTTGATTCTTGTCTTGCCTTGTTCCTGTGATCTAGTCAAGTCATCCCCAGAAAGAGCTAGCTGTTGTCCCCTCAAAATTCCCCTCTTTTGAAAGTTGAAAAATTTGAAAATTTTGAGTTGGAACCCTTTAGAAGTGTTTTGGTAAAGTTTAAAATTTGAAGAGATGGTAAAATTTCATTTGTTTGGAGTCATTTTAGTGACTTGCGGGTCTGTCAGACATTTTTGTCCCTCATGTCCCAAGTTCCCAGTGCTGCTGCTCACCGATTCCCGCATCACTGAATCGGATCTTCATGTCTCATCTATCCCAAGTTCCAAAGAGGCCTCCTATACGCTGATTTACTGATTTTCCTGTAAATCCTTTTCCATTATATTTTTTAGACTTTTTCAGCCCATCTATCCTAAGTTCCCTCTCGCTTCCTATTCCCGATTCCTGCATCTCCCACATTGAGTCTTCATGTCCTTCACATTTTTATGTCCTTGGACCACCCGAGATCTTTTGGTCTACATTCCCGCATCGCCCACATCGGATGAATTGGGTTTTCATGTCCCATGGACCGTCCGGGCCAATTTTTTCTACTTTTCTCACATTTCTCCTTTTTGAGTCAGTCAAGGTGTATTTAATGTTCATTTTTATTTTCTCTCTCTAAACACTATTTAAAGGGACCACCGTCTATGCATTTTTCACATTTCTTGCTCGTTATTTCTTACCCACATTCTTGCAATTGAGTCATTTGTTCATCTTCCCGTATCCATTTTCATTTTTATCGTGAATATATTCTTTGAAGCCCGTTCCTCTCGTGCACTATAAAAATGAAAATCATGTTTCAAGGGCATGAGCATCTCGTCACCTCTCTGAGACCTCTATACCTAATATTGGGGATAGTGAAGTTCAACACTTGGATTTTTATGATTTCTAGGGAAGGTTAACATGTGACAAATGATCAATGATAGTGGAATCAAATATGATGCTAGTTTTCCCATCTCTCGTGTAGTGTGCCGACACCATGCTGCTTTGTGGGGCTCATTTTAATCCGATAACAAGGAGGTTGTTAACGTGCATGGAGATTTGATTTCAAAACTAGATTTTTTCACCATTGCCGCTACCCTACGCATTCCTAAGACAGAAGAATCCATTTTTCTCACTCTTGCTCAAGCTCAGACCCTATTTGATCAGGAAAATGATAAATATAAGGCTCAGGTAGCTAAGTCATGGCTAAAGTGCTGTAAGAAGGGAGTTTCCTGACTCTCTAAGGCATTCTTCAAGGTTGATTTCAATGAGGAACTATCAGATTTCATCACTTTGCTCACCCAGATTATGGGAATGTCCTCTACCAACGACTTCCATTTTTGGATGTGTCCTTTCATAAGCATCATCTGTGAGGGTAAGCAAAACATAAATTGGGCCGAGATTATTTGTGGGAACTTGACTAAACAATTGTCAAATGTTCAATAAACCAAAAAATTCTACATGACCTCCTACCTCATGTACACCTTGGTAGCATCTCGTGAGTGGTTTGGCTTCACTTTCATTGAAGGAAAGAAGAATGAACCCATCTATGCATATTGCCCTCAATTTACCCTCAAAGATAGTAATCATAATTTCAGAAGGGTAAATGATGCCTTCACCATGTACATTGTGAGACTCTTGGAGGTGACACTTTGCAGAGATTTTCTCGATGAGGCTATGGCCCGATAGCCAAGTATAGGGCTTTCTTCATTTGGTTCAAAAAGTTCTCGTACATCATATTGGCTTGTTTTGAAAGTACACCTCTCAAGCTTCCCATGTTATGTAATGATAAAATGGCTCTAGTTGAGGTGTGTAGACAACTAGATAAGCTCCATAGAACCTACAGAGACAAGAAGATTACAGGTCTTCATTTCCCTATCACCTTGGGGAATTATACATGCAAGACAGCTCTAGATGCCTAAAATATAGAAAGGGCTATTACTCCTCTTATAGTTCATTTTTTCAAGCCCAGGACTTGCTTTGATTTAAAGAAATTCATTGATCAAAATCTCAGAATAACTTATCATCACCGTCTTGACACTGAGGATTACTAGGGCTGATTTTGTTGATGATTTTGAAGCTAGGAGGGGGCACATTTTGGCGATTGTCTCTCGAAAAGATCTTAGATCTCAATCTCTACTAGGTACCTGAAGGGCTTGTGGATGATGATGAAGGATTGTATTCCTTTGACTATGAAAGATCAATCAAGCACACTCCTCTAAAAACCATGGATTGGTCTATGAAGGAGAGAGATGATTTTAGTGAGATAATTACCCCCCGTCATCATTAGAACTAAGATTTGGTTTGATGAAAAGTTCGTGAATTCAGGAGGAGCCAATGTAGATCTTATTCAAGAGAAAATTCCACACCTGGGAAGGAAGTACATACACCCATTACTGAAGTACTTGAGCAAACTCCTCCTTCTTCCTTGATGAAAGAGCCTGAATTGTCTACTCCTTCCACTCAAGTGTATCAGAAGAAGGTCAAAGGGTTAAGCAAGAACCAATCAAGGAAGAGACTCTTCTGAGCACTTATAATTGACCTGTTGGGCAGGACAACATTATTTTCTAAGTGAGAATGAGGATGATAAGATGACGAACCGAAGAAACCCCTAGAACAACTACGAGATGGAGAAGGAAGGATCAAGAACCGAACCTCCAAGTTTAACAGAGACTCCTGTAAAGGAATTTCTTGAGGTTCCATGCACTTCCCCACTGGAGGCAATAGTAGTTCAAACTTTTAGTACCATGAGTTCTCTTACACTTGGACCCCTTGACTCCTTTATTTATTCTTCTTCCTTTTCCCGGTGTAGGCCCTAGTAGATAAAGCAGGGAAAAGAAAGTCTTCTTCCCAATTAACAAGGCTTGATTTTGATGGTGTGGCAGCTCTGCTTGGTACTACCACTCCTCCTCTAGAAAATAAAGCAAAGAATACTTCAAGGTTGGTATCTGATGCTCAAGACCAGTAGTTTCTAGAGGTTTCTAGACGTAGGGTGAATAAAGAAGAGAACGATCTTTTATATCTAACTTGGAGATTTCCAAAATTCCATTGGTAGAATCTACACTCGAGAGTGAGGTTCATAACCTTTGGGAAACTGTCACTAAGCTTATTGAATGGGTGGAGAAAGGAAAATAGACCATGGAGTAGTTGAAAGAACAAAATCAAGTTCATTCTAATTTTATCAGATCATTGTTGGCCAAAGATAAAGTTTTGGATCCAAACCCATTGGCCCATCTTCCACCTCCCATGGTTCTCGGCCAGATGAATTTAAAAACATCAACTACATACACAAGTATTCAAATTATGGGAAGACTGTGGAAGCCATAGTGGTTGATATGACTAGCAGAGCTTGAATTTTATTGAGGAAGCCTTCAAAACCAATGAGAAGGTGATCAATTTGCAATAGAAACTCACTTCCTCAATCAAATCCATGGAAAAGGAGCTAAAGGTCTGGAGTGGATGTATTGTAGACCTCCGTCTAATGGGCCAAACCAATGAGAAGATCATGTTGGCCAACAATGTGTTTGATGATACCAAGAATAACTTATTAAGGACATGGATCTTCAGCATTGAGTGGAAGATAAAGGTTCTAGAGGAAGCATTAGGAGAATTGAGGAATGTGTGGCAAAAAGGGGAGTCCTTTAAAACTTTTGTTTTATCTACCTTCAAAGATATCCACTGCCATCTTTAGGATGAAACTATAGGTGTTTCTCTCTCTCTTCAAGAAATCAAGGCTCAATTTAGAACCTTTGTCAAGGGTGATCTATTCAAAGAAGAGACATTTACTAAGGAGAAGATTAAAGACATTTTTGTGTTCATTCAACTATTACCAAGGCTAATAAATAATATCCGAAGCATACCGAGTTTGATTAAGATATGGAGAAATGTCTAGGCACATGGACACATGTTGCTTCCAACACAACAATTCCAAGAGGCATGGAGATAGTAGAAGCATTAAAAATATTCAGGCATCGAATCCTCAAATCAGTGGGCCCTCCTTAGCCATAATTGGATGTCTCTACTTCTGGCTCTTCATTTTCTTATTCTATTTTTAGTGTTGATCTCCTTGTAATTTAATTAAGGACTTTGTATTGTGCATTTCCTTAATTAATCTTTTGGTTAAAAGAAATGGTTACCAAATGTAACCACTTTGTAAGCTATATATTGAGCTCTCCTCACCATTCCAAGGGGCTAGAACTCTGATATTTTTGAAAGTGTAAAAGAATTAAAAGCTATCAATACAAAATATTTCCTTCTTGTTTCTATCTCGCATCGATTTATTATCATTCTGTTTAAAGTGTGTGATTCATTAATTTATTGCATTAAGAAGCTTTGTATTCTTATGGATGTCATTTCTGAAACTTTGTGTCTATGAAATAATATCTGGTGGTTTGATATGAATGATTATGTTCTATATATCATCCTTGCACAACATTTATAAGGAACTATTTTTCTATCTATATTTCGGGATGCTGCTATATTCTACCTTTTCCCTCCCTTAGTTCTTTTGTTCTTTTGTATTGATGAACTACTTTTGCATTAAAACACTTTCATGATATTAGAGTTCCTCATTATAATAGAAATTTGTACATTTGTAAATACTTTTGCTGTTTTCTTTAAAGAGGAGGGACTTTCTGTCTCTCAATGTTGCTTTTCATTTAAGTCCTAATTTGAAAACCAATAATTTTTGAAACTTGTGCATCCATGATGAATTTGAATTATTCATCAATCAGGTTAATGATACATATAATACAAAGGAGGAACATCTTATTCCATACAATACCCTAGTAAAGAGACCTTTTAGCTACCTTTGAGTCCTATTCCATTACTACTATTCCTCACAAAGATAATCACCATGCAAATGCTATGGCAAGTGCCATGTCCCTTATCCCACAAGACATCACCGATGAATAAGCCACTTTCATCATTACACACTTATGTCATCCCTCTATCTCTACATTACCTATTGTAGCTTGCACCATCACGCGTAGTCAAGACACCATTGAATGGTTCACACCTATTTATAATTATCTATATAAACAAACTATCCCTGAAACCCTGCAGCCTCATGAAGCTCACTAGTTACGTCATGAGTCTATTCATTATGTTATCGCTGGGACTAAATTATTCAAACATGTTGTCGATGGTCATCTTCTCCATTGTCTTTTGCTCGCAGATATTCACACTGCTGCCATCTCACATATCCATGATAGCATATGTGGTGGCCATTTCTCAAGTAAAGCTATGTCGCAAAAACTCTTATACCAAGGGTATTATTGGCCAACAATGGAACAAGATTGTCTTGACTATGCTACTCACTGTGAAAAATGCCAAAAACATGGCAATATCCATCATGCACCTGCTTATGACCTTCAACCCATTGCGCCAAAATTTCCCTTTTCCATTTGGGGGACATATTTAATTTGTATGACCAATCCTAAATCATATGACGGACATAAATTCATCATCATGGCTATTGAGTACTTTACCAATTGGGTCAAAGTGGCACCCCTACGGATGACCATTAGTACGAGACATTTGTAACTTTCTTACCACACATATTATCACACTTTTTGGTATACCTTCTACTATCATCGCTAATAATGGAAATTTTTTCCAACATAAAGATGTTAACAAATTTTTGCTAAGTTAACAAATTAAAAAATCCTTATCTACATCTTATTATCCAAATGTAAATAGACAAGATGAGGCCCCCAAAAAAACTATTATTAAAATATTATGTAATACACGTTGACTCTAATAAGATGTCAATTGGCATAACCAACTCTTCTATGTGCTATGGGATTATCACACTAGTGTTCGTACACCTACTAATGCTACCCCTTTTTCATTAGTTTATGGTGTTAAGGATGTTATCCCACTTGAACTATAGATACCATCCTTATGAATCTCTCTCAAAGATATCCTTAAAGAAAATGAATATTGTGAGAATAGATTGCATGAACTAGAAATTTTGGACTTGCATCGTGTATAAGCACTCAAACATCTCTGCGAGTATCAATATCACATTGCTCATGCCTACAATCGAAATAATCACTCTCAAGAATTCAATATCGGTGACCTCGTATTGAAAGAAAATAAAAAAATACAAATTTTGAGGCACCTCATAAAGGAAAATTTAAGCCCAATTGGCTTGGTCCCTACATTGTCACGAGATAAAATTGGTGGTGGTGTATATCACCTAGCCACTCTTTTAGGCAAACCACTCAAAAAATGAATAAGCGTGATAAATCTTAAGAAATACTACACTTAGATTATCAAAATACGCTCATTACCCAATGATGCACTCTTGTGCTTCCATTCACACTTTACTTGTTGAAGGATTATAACACTAAACCCACACTCTACACCATAGGTATTATATGATGCATTTCATCACACATTACGTGTCAAACACTATACATTCTACATTTAGTCTTCAACATTTTGACATTTGTACATCACACATCCTCCTAGTCTTCATCTTACATATACCATACTATCATACACTATTCATTTTACATGTTACATACACCATTAGGTTATCTACGTGTAACCTATACCTAGTCACATCATACATTGTGCATCTATACATCACATTTATTCTACATACTATGCTAGGTTACATTACATATGGGTCTAGCTTTACATTTTCATCCCTACATTCTACATTATCACACATTACATTGCATATTATACATTACATGTTTCCTTTTACACACCACGCATCTACAAACTCTACTCACCACATGGTCGTTTCATCATTACACATACTACATTGTTTTTTACACGCTGCGCTAACCACCCTATGATGCACTTTATTTCCTTGGTCCATACTCAACTACCAAGGGTTTCCATGTAACATCCCCATTTAAGAACATTAGAACAAGTAATTTTTTTTTTTTGATAAATGCTTCCTAGTTCTAAATACATAATTTAGAACTCACAAATCAAAACCACCATTCTTATAATAGATAACCATATGTAGCTGTAATGACTCGGAGTACTTCCGATCTATTCATTCCATGACTCGGTAATCCACCGATCTATTCATGAGTATCAAAGAGTTGGCGTTTTTATTTTAACACATCACTCTTGCGGTTCTCTTCCCTAATCTAGGATTCAGAATGCTTTGTCCAAGGAACCTATCTGAATAATTGTTACCATTATTCATCAGCATCTCGTCCCTTAGATTAGGTGATATAGGACAATGCAATCAGTAACTTGCGATACTTTGGCCAAAGATTTGAAACATACTGCTTATGTCTTGTATTCCTTGACGGCATACTCGTCATTCTGGAATACGTCCTTCACCCCATTCCTGTGTTATGTAGAATGTCTTATACTGACTTCTGTCAGTCTCTCCTGCCCCAAGTTATTCACTCAGGAACGGATTAGTAATATGACAACGTTATAGGGATGCTCCCGAGGGCTAGGGATACGCTGACATACTGGGTCAACCCTAGTTAACCCAGTGTGTCAAGATACCCCGAGTCTCCTGGGGCAGCCTTATAACATAACCACATTCCTAATCAGTCCCAGAGTAAATCTTGTTCGAGTTTAAGGTGTAAATCTTAACGATCAATGCAAAGGGTGTCGCCATAAGTCACCTGTATTGTTGTATCTTTGAGAAGATCCTAATCTTCTCGAAGGTACAACCCTGTAGTTGACTTGTGCCATCAACCTTCAAATCCGCCTCGAAAAGATCTACTTATATATAAGTGTTACATACGTTGAGTTAAAGTTATACTTTAAGACGCTCCTTTTAGGGTAGTCTTTTCCCAACCCCTAGGTTCCTCACCTTAGGATTACCTTTCTCAATAAAACCCATTACGCAAAGAGAAGTTATTAAGACTTGA
Source organism: Taxus wallichiana var. yunnanensis (assembly GCA_018340775.1). Taxonomy (NCBI): domain Eukaryota; kingdom Viridiplantae; phylum Streptophyta; class Pinopsida; order Cupressales; family Taxaceae; genus Taxus; species Taxus wallichiana. The sequence continues at coordinate 145,530,303 of CM031236.1, forward strand.
GGTCCCAACAAGGAGTTCATAGAAAAACATAAATCTAAATCAACGAAACTGGACAATAACCCTTAATCTTCACATGAGATTGCTAACCAAACCCTTTTTGGTTTATATCAGATCTCATAGCTGAAATATATCTTACTTATTAGTATTGAGATATAGTGATTAAAAATCCAATTAAACGTTGTCTTGACTTAGATCAAGACTAGGGAGTAATAATTTATTCAGCTCATTTAGCTTCTGTTGAGGTGTATTTTAACCTTAGCTTCTTGAAAGACAAGTGATCTAAATTCCAATTTAGCTTTAGATAGAACATAATAGAACTACTAAACAATCATAAGTATTCAAATACATAACCTTGCAAGCTTACTTAGATAATCACAAATGTCTCCAAGTTATACAATAATAAAATGCTCTTAAAATCATTCGAACCGAAGAAGGTCAAACCATCAAGATACGAATGCAAACACATAAGTAACAAATACCTCATTTCATTCATTTCAAAGCTAATCAAATACATTTTATGCATTCAGCATATTTGATACAATACTCAACAGAAAAAGAACATCTTTCTTCAAGTAGTACATTTAGAGAATCAAGTTGTAATTCATCATAAAACCAAATTAAACAATCTGAACATCATATCAGATCTGTGCCTTTACCACTTACGGAAATCATCTGCAAAAATTGTCAACACGGGTCAGTTCGGTGAACTGAGCATGATAAGCACTAATTCTTAAAACAAATGCAATCCACCAATTGTTTTCATCAAACAACCTGTTTAAATGAAATCATTTCTTCACATTGCAAACTTAAATCAAGCTATCCATCCTATATGTTAGAGACTAAGAACATATGAATACAACCATTCTTAAGACAAAAAACTCCTACAAGATTGTTTCTACAATTTCTCAATGGCAGTTAAAACATTCAACAATCTCACAGTCTTAATTATTTTATCATCCTAACACATTTCAATGGTATTGACAAGTATACCTATTTATACAACAACACACATTTTATACCAGTATCTCCATACAATACCTCAGTTTATTCTTGTTATGCCCTTACCATAGAGATCGCAAAAGGATGCAAGAAGAAAGCACACAAGGTTTCCTGACTAGGAGAGAGAGAATTTTCCCTTCAACTTATTTATACATCAACATATAAATTATAGTCTAGAAGAAGAAACAGAGTCCATCAGAATCCTAAGTCAATAACATTCTGAACTGTACCGATTCCTTTAGATTAATGCAAATACATTTACGCATGCGACTAAACAGTCGAAATTACAAGAAGAGATACAGTTCCATCTAATTCCAAATATAAAGGTCACCTGTAGCTACTAAACGATTCAAGAGTTCACACAACAAGCATTAATAAATAATCCAACTCCAATAGGCTCAACAAAACTTTCCATATTATACAACAACATGAAAAATATCCAACGCCATCTTTGTTATGACACACTGACTAGTAACTTTTTACCTTTGTAAAGCACAAGACTAGATAACACAATAACTGAAGAGGTAACCATGTGCAAATATAGCGACATTCCCACTGAGTCACAACACTCAAGAACATACACACCGCATTCAACTAAACAAATCCCTACGTTTATACAAGTAAAGATGTAAATTAGAAGCCGAATTCCCTATCAATAAATTTTCCTCAAAGTTTCATCGTGCTACTATGAAATATAACGCAACAATATTAAGAAAGAGTCAAAACAATATGCATGCTCAGCGAAGACTCAAATCGAGAAATGAGCCAACACGCAGCATATCATGGTCTCCAACAGTGTCAATTCCAACCAGTACTTATAACCCAGGTTTCGATTGAAGTTGAATTCATACGACAACAATTCAAGAATCCTAAAAGTACTCACAGAAAAACTTCTACAGAATTTAAAACATAAATTACGTTCCAAGAACTCCATCAAAGTCAGTAACATTTAGTATTCATAACAAAACAACAGCATTCATAACCAAGCTTAGACAGAAGTTTGAAATACGAGATACATTTCAAGGACTCTCACCGAGTCAATACCAACCGTATTCACAACCCAGCTTACAGTGTAAGTAGAAACACTAGTTACATTTCAAGAACTTCAACAGACTCAAAACCAATGAGTATCCCCAACAAGCTTCCGCAGAAGTCAATAATAAACCACCCATTTCAAGGATTCCAATTGTATGCACTATGAAACTACTACAGAAGTTAAAAACATATTATACATTACAAGGATTCCAAAAAATTCTCAACAAAATTTCTTACCAAAGTCGAAACATTAATAACGTTTCAAGGACTCGAAAGGAGTCGAACCCATGTAGTATTCTCAATTAACCTATACAGAAGTCACAACATACTATCCATTGCAAGGGTTCCAATAGTATCAATAACATATAGTATTCATGGCTGAACTTCTACAGAAGCCAAAACATGCTATCATATCAAAAATTCCAACAGCAACAATAACATATAGTACTCATGACTAAACTTCTACAGAAGTCGAAATATACTATACATTTCAAGAATTCCAACAAACAATAACATATAGTACTCATGACTAAACTTCTACAGAAGTCGAAATATACTATACATTTCAAGAATTCCAACAGTATCATTTTCAACAAGTGAAAACCGCAAGGTTTCGACTGAAGTCTGAATCAAACAAGAAAACAATACATGGACTCCCACAGAGCCAATTTCATACATTATCATTGCAAGCATTTCTTCGGAATCTACCAAAATGCAAAACACAACAAGATAATTCAACAACACGAAACCAAATGTACACCCAACAAGGAATCAACTGAATAGTCGAGCCAGCATGAAAACACAACAAGATAATTCATACATTGCTACCATTAAAACCAACTGAACCAAAAATCATCTGAACAGAGTTGTTCTAATGAAATCATTTGAAGGAAAGCAAGATTTTTAAAAGTTAGGGCCTAACATGCCTGGTAATGCCGCTTAAAAATCCGAAGAAGATCTCTGAATGAGCTCGAGCCTTCTCCTCTTCTTCCACGTTAGATTCAACAACAATAATTTGTTATTTCCATGCCTTATAAACTTTCCTCGATAGAGAAAAGAGCTAGTTATTCTCATAGTTGCCATGCAACACCAAGTAGACTGGTTCGAAGAACCAGTGATCAAACAGAGAGAAAACCAGAGCATATGGAAAACCAAACAACCAACTAGTTTTCCATTTTGCATGCCTTCCCGAGCAATCCGTGCTCGGGAACCGAGTTCATTAATTGCATTTACTCCAAAATTCCCGCTCAATCTCCATTGCCACCGACCGCCATAGTTGGCGATGGACAAATGCAAACCAAAGATCATTTCCAGATTTGGTGACTCTGCCACGTCGGTCTCGTTGGCCGTTTGAAATCTCCGCTAAATCCCTTGTCCTTCATGCTTATCCCTTTCATTTAATGCCATAGAAACTACCGCCCATGGCTCGCACCCCTTCATAGGTCCCCCTTCATCCATGGTCATTAGTTAGGTTAGAAACATAGGTTAGATCTTAAGGTGATACTTAGTCTAACTTCCTTAGTGCTAGGTCACTAACCTTAGAAACATTTAGCTTATAGTTTAGGGCTAGGTTAGATTAGCACTAATCCAACCCATAGGTTATAGTTTAGGTTTAGGTTATTAACCTTAATAAATCCAGTCTAGGTCTAACAAATAGAATCGTTTAGTATAAGAACCATCAGATATACATTCCTGAAATGGATTCAATCCAACATTGATAATAAGCTAGCAATATGTATACTAGAATTTATTACCTGGCTCAAGGTCTAGACCTTCCTGATATTACGATATCGGGAACCAATTCATATAACAAGATCAGCCTGAGTTAACTCCTAAATTGCTCATTCCACACATTCAGACCTTGTAACCTTCGTAAGGTCTATAATTTTTGGTTCATCCAGAATAAACTTAAAACATCTCTTGGATCAATGCAACTAATCCAAGGCTGAGTCATAAAGATGGGTAAATCCACAATTCACCCCGAAATCAGATTAAACTCAGGTGCTAAAAATGAAAGAAATAAAAGAGTCCAAGCATATCCTGACTCACCAAAGATCTTCAAGAGAAAATAAGATATAATCCATATCAAGCATGACTTCACAATCAAAGGAACAAGTCCTTCTTACGAAGAAATCATATATCAACACTTGAATGCTCAGGAGGAAGTAACAATAGTTCAGAGTGTTACATGCTTCCCTCCTAAAATATTCATCGTCCCGATGATTACATATTTGATTTACCTTTAGGTCAACCAATTTATTAGTTCACAATACAATGTGACTATTTCCAACTTGAATAGTTCCAAAAATCAAAGTCACGATACATTTTATTCAGCCTGAATAATGTTTGCCTCAATCTGGCTTTCATATAAACATGAAAAAGATAAGTTCATAAAAAAAATGTTTTGTCAACAGATTTCATTCTATTGAAAAAGAAAAGGAAAAGCAATTTTTATCTCCTCCATTTTCCCAAGTTGCACTTTCTTCGTTAAAGGGTCCCACTGGACCTTACATTGCTGTATTTCATGATTTTTCAAATGCAATTGGTGAGTTTCAGCACTCTTGTGGGTTTAACCATGATTATTCCTGGGTCTTGGACCTGCAAGGAATTCCAATTTAAGACATGTGACAAATCTGAAACGTATTTCTTAAGCAAAGAAATATGGAAAACATCATGCATGTGAGACAAAGCAGGTGGTAATGCTAATCGATAAGCTATAGGATTGATTATTTTAACAATTTTGAAAGGTCTCACAGTAACGAGGTGATAACTTGGCAGCCTTGCCAAAAGTTATAGAACTCTTTCTGGGTTTAACACGAAGAAAAACCTTCTCACCAAGCTCAAACCTTCGATCAACCCGCTTAAGGTCAGCATAGCTCTTCTGCCTATCTGTTGCTTCCTTTAATCATTCACAAATCAACTTTACTTGCTGTTCCATTTCAGTGAGGATCTCTGGCCCAATTACCATTCTATCCTCAATACTATCCCAACTAACATGGGTTCTGCACTTTCTTCCATAAAGTGCTTCAAAAGGTGTCATTTTAAGAGATGAGTGATAAGTGTTGTTGTATGCGAATTCAACTAATGGAAGATACTCTTCCCATTTATATTGTTGATCCATGCAATACATTCGCAACATATCTTCCAACACTTGATTTACTCTCTCGGTTTGTCCATCCGTTTCGGATGATATGCAGAACTAAAGTTTAGTTTTGTTCCAAGAGCTGTATTAAGCATTTGCCAAAATCTTGACATCATTCTAGGATCCCTGTCAGATATAATCAATTCTGGTACACCATGTAACCTGAAAATTTCATGCACGAATCTTTTGGCCAACACTGGTGAATCATCCTTTAGATTTCCAGCGATGAAATGAGCTACCTTAGTTTATCTACAACTACCAGGATAACATCATGTTTATTCCTGGACATAGGTAACCCTTGTACAAAGTCCATGCTTATTACTTGCCATCTCGTATCGGTATGCTATGAGGATATAATAGTCCAGCAGGGTGCATGTGTTCTACCTTAACCCGCTGACATTCCAGACAATGAGTCACAAAATCAATGACATCCTTTTTCATACCTTTCCAAAAGTATTGTTGTTTTAGATCAACAAGCATTTTTGTGATACCCGGGTGTCCAGAGAAAGGTGAATTATGAAATTCAACTAACAAATTCTTTCTCAAATCGTTCAGATAGGTACGTATACCTGTTTTTCATAATGTAAGATTCCTTCATTATCAAAATGAAAACCCTTATACCTTTCATCACTAGGTTCTACGCAGCAAACAAGCGCTGCTTTTACATGCTGAAAGTATATATCAGATTCTGAGTCACTTTTTACCTCATCCTTAAACTAAGTTCTTAACGTTATAAGAGCAGAAATGTGCTTCCTATGACTTAGAGCATCTACTACCCTATTCTCTTTCCCTTTGATATAGCTAATATCAAAATCATATTGAGATAAAAATTCTAACCACCTTCTCTGTCTAGCATTTAGATTAGGCTGAGTAAAAATATATTTCAGTCCTAAGTGATCAGTTTTCAACTCAAAAGGTTTCCCAAGTAAATAGTGTCTCCAGACTTGAAGCGCATGAACAATGGCAGCAAGCTCCAAATCATGAGGAGCATAATTCAGCTCATGTAACTTAAGTTTTCTACTTTCATATGCTATTACTTGATCATTTTGTAACAAAACACCTCCAAGGCCTTCCCCAGAAGCATCCGTTACAACTATAAAGCTCCCATTAGGGTCGGTACAGCTAAAATAGGTGCGGAAGTCAACTGGATTTTCAGACTTTTGAAATCAGTCTCGCACTTATCATTCCAATTAAATTTCTTATCCTTCTTCTGCAATGAAGTTATCGGTGCAGCCACTTTAGAAAAATCCTTAACAAATTTTCTATAATAACCAGCAAGACCCATGAAGCTTCTTACTTCGTGCACATTCTTTGGTGTAGGCCACTCAGTTATTACCACTATTTTTGAAGGATCTACAGCAATTCCTTCTTTACTAATGACATGACCTAAATAGTGAACTTCTGAATCAAAGAAAGAACATTTGGATAACTTACCATACAACTTTCTTTTTCTCAAAATTCCCAAAACTATCTTCAAATGCTCATTGTGCTCTTCAACACTTTTAGAATAAATGAGAATATCATCCAAGAATACAAGTACAAACTTGTCCAAATATTCTTGAAATATATTATTCATTAAGTTCATAAAAGCTGCGGGTGCATTAGTTAATCCAAAGGGTAGAACCGTGAATTCATAATGTCCGTACCTTGTTCGGAAAGTTGTTTTATGAATATCTTCTTCTCTAATCCTTAACTGATGATAACCAGATCAAAGATCTATCTTAGAATAAACCGCTACCCCACGCATCTGATCAAATAGATCGTCGATCCTTGGAAGTGGGTATCTATTCTTGATTGTTGCTTTATTCAACATCCGATAATCAATACACACGACCTAAGTGTTCCATCCTTCTTTTCACAAATATTCTTGGTGCTCCCAAGGTGAAACACTTGGTCCGATCAAACCTTTAGACAAAAGTTCTTGCAATTGAGCCTTAAGCTCGACTAACTCTGTAGTAGTCATCCGATAAGGTGCTTTGGAAATAGGTTCCATTCCTGGTTTGATTTCGATGGTGAAGTCAAATTCCCTCTTGGGTGGTAACCCTAGTAATTCCTCCGGAAAAACATCTTTGAAACTTTGTAGTAGAGGAAATCGTTTCATGGAATCACCATCTTCTTCTGAAAATTCAGATATCTTTATTGCATAAAGGGTGCATCCTTTGTTTTTAGCCTTTTTAAGTGCATAGTTGACAGTTTTCTAACTGAAATTTCCCGTTTCACCCCTTGAATCTTTGTTGTTTCCAGCTGATCATCTAAACATTTTATATTCTTTTCATAGCAGTCTACTTTTGCTTTATGGTCAGCTAACCAATTGACACCGATGACAATGTCATACGATCCCAAAGGTGTAACACAGAGGTCAACTTCTGTGGAAAAGTTAGGTAAGTCAAGGACTGCCCCAAAAAGACACATACTCACCGTATGAATGCAGAATTATTACCATCTTGTACCCAAGATTTATCCATTTTTCCAGCTTTTCTCTTAAGTTTAGAAGCAAGTTTACTAGAAATAAAACATTCAGTGGCTCCTATATCAAAAAGAATAGTGACAGGTATGCCAAATAACTTACCCGGAACTTCTATAGGTGTCACTTGCTTTTCACTTGCTTGTTCACTCTTTGCGGCATGCATCTTATCTTTTGCGATTACGATCATCCTTCTTCAAAGGGCACTGATTTGCGTAGTGGTCTTTGCCACAATTGTAGCAGCCTCCTACAGGTCCCTTTTTAGTCTCAAAATTGCCTCCAGCCTTGTAATTATCTCGTTGTCCTCCATAGGGCTTCTGCCCATTGTTATAATTTTTGGCAAAATTATCCCTTACATTTGGCGAGCAGCTTATTTGCTACTTGTTTTCTTACTATTATCCCCGGAAACTTACTTCTATTTCCAAACTTTTTCATGGCCCCTTTTTGGGTGCGGAGAGGTTGAAGAAGGGTTTGCAATCTTCTCCCTTACTTCCTCTTTATGAGCAGAAATAGCCTTTAATTTCTGTTCTTGTCGTATGGCCTTTTCAACAACTCCTTCCACAGTGGTTGGACTGTGAACATCGACCTCTCCCCCTATCATGGGATTCAGTCCCATGATGAATTTCCGTATTTTGAACTTCTCATCAGTTTGATACTGTGGTACATACTTGAGGAGTTTGGTAAACCGCTCCCAGTATTTAGTTACGGTTAGCTTCCCTTGAGCTAAGTTCTAGAATTCTGTCATTTTCTGATCATAGAAGAGTTGTGGCAGCCAACGTTGCCTAAAATAGCCCTTAAATTGTTCCCAAGTAATATTGGTCTCATCAATATTCATCTCGGCTTTACGGCTATCCCACCACGAAGATGCTTCGTGGGAAAGATGATAGGCTCCCCAAATAGATTTGGTTTCCTCTGAGAAGTTTCTTATTGCAAAGTACTTCTCCATTTCACCGAGCCAGTTCTCAGCTCCATCTCTTAATGTGGTGCCATCATATTTAGGTGGGCTTATCCTTTTTATATCATTAGTGAGTTCTGCTGCCAACCTGGCCTTTTTGTTTTCTAGTTGGACAGGTGCATTTCCAGCATTATTATCAACACCCATATCGGGGTTGTCCTCAGGAGGTTGCTGATTGTTATTACCAGCTTCATCTTCCTCCTCATTTCCCATTACTTGTTGTTCAAGTACAGCTAAATGATCTCTTGTGTCCAATAGGGCAGCAAGGATCTCATCAAGCTTTTGGGTTGTTGCTGCCCCTCCCTCTGGTGGAGCATTATTCGCAACGTTCCCCCTTGTTCTAACCATTTTCTGTTACAAGAAAATTCAGGTTTTTATCAGATTATGGACACAATAGGTCCAAGAGCTGCAACCTTCAGCTCTGATACCAAGATGTAACATCCCCATTTAAGAACATTAGAACAAGTAATTTTTTTTTTTGATAAATGCTTCCTAGTTCTAAATACATAATTTAGAACTCACAAATCAAAACCACCATTCTTATAACAGATAACCATATGCAGCTATAATGACTCGGAGTACTTCCGATCTATTCATGAGTATCAAAGAGTTGGCGTTTTTATTTTAACACATCACTCTTGTGGTTCTCTTCCCTAATCTGGGATTCAGAATGCTCTGTCCAAGGAACCTATCTGAATAATTGTTACCATTATTCATCGGCATCTCATCCCTTAGATTAGGTGACATAGGACAACGCAATTAGCAGCTTGCGATACTTTGGCCAAAGATTTGAAACATACTGCTTATGTCTCGTATTCCTTGACGGCATACTCGTCATTCTGGAATACGTCCTTCACCCCATTCTGTGTTATGTAGAATGTCTTATACCGACTTAATCGGTCTCTCCCTCGCCCCAAGTTATTCACTCAGGAATGGATTAGTAATATGACAATGTTATAGGGATGCTCCCGAGGGCTAGGGATACGCTGACATACTGGGTCAACCCTAGTTAACCCAGTGTGTCAAGATACCCCGAGTCTCCTGGGGCAGCCTTATAACATAACCACGTTCCTAATCAGTCCCAGAGTAAATCTTGTTCGAGTTTAAGGTGTAAATCTTAACGATCAATGCAAAGGGTGTCGCCATAAGTCACCTGTATTGTTGTATCTTCGAGAAGATCCTAATCTTCTCGAAGGTACAACCCTACAGTTGACTTGTGCCATCAACCTTCAAATCCGCCTTGAAAAGATCTACTTATATATAAGTGTTACATACGTTGAGTTAAAGTTATACTTTAAGACACTCCTTTTAGGGTAGTCTTTTCCCAACCCCTGGGTTCCTCACCTTAGGATTACCTTTCTCAATAAAACCCATTATGCAAAGAGAAGTTATTAAGACTTGAGGTCCCAACAAGGAGTTCATAGAAAAACATAAATCTAAATCAACGAAACTGGACAATAACCCTTAATCTTCACATGAGATTGCTAACCAAACCCTTTTTGGTTTATATCAGATCTCATAGCTGAAATATATCTTACTTATTAGTATTGAGATATAGTGATTAAAAATCCAATTAAACATTGTCTTGACTTAGATCAAGACTAGGAAGTAATAATTTATTTAGCTCATTTAGCTTCCTGTTGAGGTTTATTTTAACCTTAGCTTCTCGAAAGACAGTGATCTAAATTCCAATTTAGCTTTAGATAGAACATAATAGAACTACTAAACAATCATAAGTATTCAGTCACATAACCTTGCAAGCTTACTTAGATAATCACAAATGTCTCCAAGTTATACAATAATAACAATGCTCTTAAAATCATTCGAACCGAAGAAGATCAAACCATCAAGATACGAATGCAAACACATAAGTAACAAATACCTCATTTCATTCATTTCAAAGCTAATCAAATACATTTTATGCATTCAGCATATTTGATACAATACTCAACAGCAAAAGAACATCTTTCTTCAAGTAGTACATTTAGAGAATCAAGTTGAAATTCATCATAAAACCAAATTAAACAATCTGAACATCATATCAGATCTGCGTGCCTTTACCACTTACGGAAACCATCTGCAAAAATTGTCAACACGGGTCAGTTCGGTGAACTGAGCATGATAAGCACTAATTCTTAAAACAAATGCAATCCACCAATTGTTTTCATTAAACAACCTGTTTAAATGAAATCATTTCTTCACATTCCAAACTTAAATCAGGCTATTCATCCTATATGTTAGAGACTAAGAACATATGAATACAGCCATTCTTAAGACAACAAAATTCCTACAAGATTGTTTCTACAATTTCTCCATGGCAGTTAAAACATTCAACAATCTCACAGTCTTAATTCTTTTATCATCCTAACACATTTCAATGGTATTGACAAGTATACCTATTTATACAGCAGCACACATTTTATACCAGTCTCTCCATACAATACCTCAGTTTATTCTTGTTATGCCCTTACCATAGAGATCGCAAATGGATGCAAGAAGAAAGCACACAAGGTTTCCTGACTAGGAGAGAGAGAATTTTCCCTTCAACTTATTTATACATCAACATATAAATTATAATCTAGAAGAAGAAACAGAGTCCATCAGAATCCTAAGTCAATAACATTCTGAACCATACCAATTCCTTTAGATTAATGCAAATACATTTATGCATGCGACTAAATAGTTGAAATTACAAGAAGAGCTACAGTTCCGTCTAATTCCAAATATAAAGGTCACTGGAGCTGCTAAAGGATTCAAGAGTTCACGTAACAAGCATTAATAAATAATCCAACTCCAATAGGCTCAACAAAACTTTCCATATTATACAACAACATGAAAAATATCCAACGCCATCGCCTGTCATGGCACAACTAGTAACTCTTTACCCTGGTCAAGCACAAGACTAGATAACACAATAACAGAAGAGGTAACCATGTGCAAACACAATGACATTCCCACTGAGTCGCAACACTCAACAACATACACAGCTTCATTCAACTAAATAAATTCCTACGTCTATACAGCAAGGATGTAAATTAGAAGCTGAATTCCCTATCAATAAATTTTCCTCAAAGTTTCATTGAGCTACTACGAAATATAACACAACAATATTAAGAAAGAGTCAAAACAATATGCATGCTAAGCAAAGACTCAAATCGAGAAACGAGCCAACATGCAGCATATCATAGACTCCAACAGTGTCAATTCTAACCAGTACTTATAACCAAGGTTTCGATTGAAGTTGAATTCATACGACAACAATTCAAGAATCCTAAAAGTACTCACAAAGAAAAACTTCTACGAAGTTAAAACATAAATTACATTTTAAGAACTCCATCCAAGTCGGTAACATTTAGTATTCTTAACAAAACAACAGCATTCATAACCAAGCTTAGACAAAAGTTTGAAATACGAGATACATTTCAAGGACTCTCACTGAGTCAATACCAACCGTATTCACAACTGAGCTTACACAGAAGTATAAACACTTGTTACATTTCAAGAACTTCAACAGACTTAAAACTAATGAGTATCCACAACAAGCTTCCGCAAAAGTCAATAAAAAACCACCCATTTCAAGGATTCCAACTGTATGCACTATGAAACTACTACAGAAGTTAAAAACATACTATACATTACAAGGATTCCAACAGAATTCTCAACAAAACTTCTTACCGAAGTCGAAACATTAATAACGTTTCAAGGACTCGAAAGGAGTCGAACCCATGTAGTATTCTCAATTAACCTATACAGAAGTCGCAACATACTATCCATTGCAAGGGTTCCAACAGTATCAATAACATATAGTATTCACGGTTGAACTTCTACAGAAGCCAAAACATGCTATCATATCAAAAATTCCAACAGCAACAATAACATATAGTACTCACGACTAAACTTCTACAGAAGTCAAAATATACTATACATTTCAAGAATTCCAACAGCAACAATAACATATAGTACTCACGACTAAACTTCTACAGAAGTCGAAATATACTATACATTTCAAGAATTCCAACAGTATCATTTTCAACAAGTGAAAACCGCAAGGTTTCGACTGAAGTCTGAATCAAACAAGAAAACAATACATGGACTCCCACAGAGCCAATTTCATACATTATCATTGCAAGCATTTCTTCGGAATCTACCAAAATGTAAAACACAGTAAGATAATTCGACAACACGAAACCAAATGTACACCCAGCAAGGAATCAACTGAATAGTCGAGCCAGCATGAAAACACAACAAGATAATTCATACATTGCTACCATTAAAACCAACTGAACCAAAAATCATCTGAACAGAGTTGTTCTAATGAAATCATTTGAAGGAAAGCAATATTTTTAAATTTAGGGCCTAACATGCCCGTAATGCCGCTTAAAAATTTGAAGAAGATCTTTGAATGAGCTCAAGCCTTCTCCTCTTCTTCCACGTTAGATTCAACAACAATAATTTGTTATTTCCATGCCTTATAAACTTTCCTCGACAAAGAAAAGAGCTAGTTATTCTCATAGTTGCCATGCAACACCAAGTAGACTAGTTTGAAGAACCAGTGATCAAATAGAGAGAAAACCGGAGCGTATGGAAAACCAAACAACCAACTAGTTTTCCATTTTGCATGCCTTCCCGAGCAATCTGTGCTTAGGAACCAAGTTCGTTAATTGCATTTACTCCAAAATTTCCGCTCAATTTCCATTGCCACCGACCGCCATAGTTGGCGATGGACAAATGCAAACCAAAGATCATTTCCAAATTTGGCGACTCTACCACGTTAGTCTCGTTGGTTGTTTGAAATCTCCGCTAAATCCCTTGTCCTTCATGCTTATCCCTTTCATTTAATGCCATAGAAACTACCGCCATGGCTCACACCCCTTCATAGGCCCCCTTCATCGATAGTCATTAGTTAGGTTAGAAACATAGGTTAGATCTTAAGGTGATACTTAGTCTAACTCCCTTAGTGCTAGGTCGCTAACCTTAGAAACATTTAGCTTATAGTTTAGGGCTAGGTTAGATTAGCACTAATCCAACCCATAGGTTATAGTTTAGGTTTAGGTTATTAACCTTAATAAATCCAGCCTAGGTCTAACAAATAGAATCGTTCAAAGATAAGAACAATCGGATATACATTCCTGAAATGGATTCAATCCAGCATTGATAATAAGCTAGCAATATGTATACCAGAATTTATTACCTGGCTCAAGGTCTAGACCTTCCTAATATTACGATATCGGGAACCAATTCATATAACAAGATCAGCCTGAGTTAACTCCTGAATTGCTCATTCCACACATTCAGACCTTGCAACCTTCGTAAGGTCTATAATTTTTGGTTCATCCAGAATAAACTTAAAACATCTCTTGGATCAATGCAACTGATCCAAGGCTGAGTCATAAAGATGGGTAAATCCACAATTCACCCTAAAATCAGATTAAACTCAGGTGCTAAAAATGAAAGAAATAAAAGAGTCCAAGCATATCCTGACTCAGTCAAAGATCTTCAAGAGAAAAGAAGATACAATCCATATCAAGCATGACTTCACAATCAAAGGAACACGTCCTTTTTACAGAAGAAATCATATATCAACACTTGAATGCTCAGGAGGAAGTAACAATAGTTCAGAGTGTTACATGGATGCACTTTATTTCCTTGGTCCATACTCAACTACCAAGGGTTTCCAACTCAAATGGACCTTACACTCATCATGAAAAATTTCCTCATGCGACATTTCATCATAAGACATTCCTAGCCTAGTCACATACACTTTAGGATAAATCATCAGTCATCATCTTTCTATCTAGTAGTGGTATACACTTTAGGATAGGTTATCACCTCTACTCTATCATCTTGTAGTGATATACACCTTAGGTTACATCACCACTCTTTACCATTCATCTTATAGTGATATACACTTAGTGTTAAATCATCACTCATCTTAATCCTTTCATCTTATAGTGATATACACTTAGGGCTAAATCATCACTCATCCTTTCATCATATAGTGATATATGCTTAGGCTAAATCATCACTTATCCATTCATCAAGTCGTGATATACACTTTTGCTATAGGGTTCATACACATCCTTTCTATATGTTGCACTTCATCAACACTACATACACACTCATCACAATGCGCTAGACAAACAACAAATACTACTCGACCATTTCCCAATGACGCACTCTCGTTTACGGTTCATTCTTGACTACTAAGGGGGAAAACAAAATGAACCTCATTTCACAAAGTTCCATTCACTTAGGGGGCATGTGACTCCTATCATTCCATTCCATCCATCCATAACATATTGCATAGTCTTGGGGGTATTTATTTTTTCTTGCTAGTGTTTTACATGTTCACTTCATTACACATGTGTATTCAAACTTTTTTAGTGTGATCGTAGATACATGACTCTACACGCAACATGGATGCTCACCTTCTACCCTTCCTATATTGGTCATTGGGGAATCCACATTCATCTCATCTAGGTGTTATTGTTTCATTTTTTACTTAGCATCTTACATTACTTGCTCATACACACTTTTGACATATTGGTTATTTCTCTAACATGCTAATGGGTGTTTCATGTGTAACACTTGTTTTTCAGATTACATGTTTCCATGATTACTTGTTTGTTTATTTCTACTTATCTTCTATTATTTTCCATTATATGAGGGCTTTGCCCTATGTTTGTGTGCACACTTGTTTATTGTTTATGGCTATGATGGCCTTGCATGTATTGCAACATCGTGAGTTATGTCCCATGTTTGTAACCCACTTTGTGTGGTTTAATTATTTTCTTGTGTGTTTACATTTACTACATTGTCTACGTAGCTTGCAAATATTTTCTATATGAATTCATTATTTGTTTTACACTTTTCTTTGACTAGCCTTATTGTTTGTGCATGCCTTGGTTTCTACCACAAACTTCCTAGGGTAGACAGCTTCAAAGTGTGCTTGGTCCTCTTTTGCGGCTGCATTCTCCTATCAGTGATGTCTCATGCACCCCCAAAGAGGGGAGCATGATTTGGGGGTTTACATACTAACACCGCATCTACATCAGCTCAATACAATGCACTTTCCACCCTTGGAATTCTAGGTTTATATAAAACGAGTGGGTTTAGAAAATTCTATAAGCCCCATACATGGAGGATTTATAGGACAAGGTGTCCTTAGCATTTTTGGGAAGCGAGCACTTAGTGCAGACACTAAAATTAGGTCACACTCCCCCTTCACCCTACTAATATTAATTTAATTAATTTAACTAAATTAATGTGTTATCCTCATCATATTTATTATTTAAATATATTATTTAAATAATATCTACACAAACAGTTCACTTAGACACCTCACCAAGTTAACTCAACCTAAGACCTATTCTTAGTAAGGTACCATAACTAACTAAGACTTACCCAAACCCTAAAAATCAATGCCTACATTCCCTCTAACCACATTCCCGCATGCTCACAAGAAGCTCCCATCGAATCCATGAATAACAACAAAAGATTTGAGAAAATTAGGAGGATCTCCTAAGTTTGGTAAACCTAGGAAATCCCGCCTTGATCGACGCTTACCCCCCTAACCATCGCTAGTTAATCTGGACCGCCATCAGTTACCCCTTTTAACCCAAAACAACCTTATTCTCAAGGTTGGTAATTTGGAATTTGGAACTTGGAAATCCAACAAGAAATTTGATGAGAAAGAATGAGATCTCAAAGAGATAATGCATCTTCAGAGAGCCAATTCCAGCAAGAACTCACATCCAGGGAAGGAGATTGAGTATCTTCTCCTGCACAACCTTCCCAGCCACGTTCGGATCTATCTAAGCAAAGATGAGCATGCATGCATCCCATGTAGAAGCTTTTCTTCGCTTAATGATCACTTGCAACCTCCAAACCCATCATCAACACCTCCATCCTTCACACACAGACTTTTCGAAAATGAAATCCAAGTAAGTATAACATCATACTTTCCCCGGTTATTTCATTTTATCATTATTTTATCATCAATTGTTTATTTTGCTCCCTATTGACCATCTCCAACATTTTGTACCTCCATAGACCCATCAAAACATCGTAAAAACCTATTCCAGTCACCCAATACCTCATCCCAACCAACCAAATCCTTTGTGCAATCACAAAGGAGACCAAAACCCCATTCTGTGATGTTTCCAGATCTCACAAGAATCGGCGCCGCTATTATACCTCACATGCATCGGTCACCCCGACCAATGTTGGTCTCTGTGTTCAGCCACACACCCTTAAACAGAGACCTCGCCCACCTCATTTTACCTCACCCTCACTCACTTGGGACATACTTGAGACCTTTATCGACTGCGCAACTCGTAACTAACCATTTGACCATTGGATTCTATTCTAGCTTAGCTTGTTAGATTAGATTTGTTTTCTTATTGTGTTTTAAGTGAGATACCTAAATCATTTTAAAATAACAATAGGATTTACCTTGTTTTCAGCATTAATTTGTTTAAAATAGTGGACTGAAAGCCATCTAGGAAGTACCATACTTCCCGGATCTAGCTCACGCTAGGCAGTTCACTGCCCATATTGTTTAATTCTTTCTAGTGGTCTTGCTTTCATTATAGGTAGTTCCTCCTAGCCAAAAGGAAGCTCTCACGATCAGATGTGGATTCGGAATTCATATGCATGCAAAAACCCATCAATTGACATTTGAACAGGTATTCCTCCTACGCCCGTTACCCTATCTTTTTGTCAACAATTCAAAGAAACAATCTAAGAAAAAGGTGAAACATTTTGGCACACCCGGTGGGACCCATCCGGGGTTCCTTGCATTTCATTCATTCCTAGGAAAAAATTGTGTGTTTTTTTCCCTTCTAAAAGCATACACACTAATTTTCTTCCCTGGTAATCCACTCCTTCTTTCTATTTGCTCTAAAGGAAACTTTTCTTTTGGTGTATTTAAAAAGAATCATTTCTTCATGTTTTTTGCATTTTAGTGAAAGAGCATCCCTCTTCCTATTCATCTTATTGTGTCATCCAATTTCACATTTTCAATTTGGGTTTTAAAATCATTGCATTTCATTCTAATTTTCTACATTAGCTCACATTAATTGAGGGCAACCTATATGCTGGAAGTCATTACCAGTTGATGGTTGACAAATGAATCATAGAAAAGCACTTATATCCTTTTCTCTTTCTCTGAGTCTTACCAAACCACACAAAAATTCAAATACATACATTCTTAAACAACATCTTACTTGGAAGAAGCTGTAGGTGATCACATGATCATGACATAGTGGGCACCTAGCTCGCTGCTCTGTCGAGTCATACTTGAGCATAGCCCACCCCCACCATAACAAACCTAAACCTCACCCTTTAGATCTCCTTCTTTGTAGGAAGTCATCCTCACCAAAAACTCTATTTCAAAATTCATGTGTTAGTCCCTAAATAGCATAAGCTAAACAAACATAATAAAAAAGGACACTTTTAGGATCACATTTTGTTAGTGTTTCTACTTGGTTTGTGTTTCGAGGTGAAAGATCACGTTCATCACTTTTTGTTCATCCTTACACGCTCCGCATCATAGCAGGTGTATTCCGGCTTCACCTAAGTGTGCCTGGACCATATCACCATAATTCCCAGAATCTAGGTCTGATTCCACATCAAATTCTAATTAACAACCACTTTTTCTCACCACTATTTCAATCTCACATTAACCACCATCGGTTAAACACAACCGATGTTAGTTCTAGGTCCTTTTGGTAACCTACTCAAAAGGACATTCTCACTTCACTTTCTTCCACTTTTCACAGTCTCTATCACTGTCACTTTTCCCATTAACTTTTTTACACATCCCCAGATTTGGCATACTTGTCAGATTTTGCCTTCTGCTTCACTGTTTACTCACTTTGTCCATTTTCTACAGTGACCAGCAGTGGTTACCCCTGACCAACGTTAGTTTTCCCTAACCGCATCGGTTATCCTGTTTCATATTCCACCCACCATTTGTTATGTCATCCATTTCTTTCTTTTTTGATCACCAGATTCACCTATTCCTGTTGTTCTCTATATCATTTACAGAGAGGCAGCCCCACCTGATTAGTATTGGTTCACATGGTACTGACCTGAAGACAAGAGAATACCCTCATGTTCCATGCCAATTGCCAACCACTCCCACCTAGTCCTTCACCACCTTCTATTTTATCACCAGCCATGGATCCTATCCAGCCTACTAATATTACTACTGAAGATGAGGAGTTTACATGACTCCTTGACCAAAATCCTATCGTCTTGTAGTTTTACCTCTCCCATTCGTCCACTCGAGATGCCTTAGGTCAATTGATATACGGCATGCCCGTATCTATCCCCCGAATCTCACACCCACTTCTGCATCGGCTCCATCTGGTTCAGTGCTGCCCACTTCCACTTTACCCCCATTCGTTTCGCAGTTAGGTCCTATATCCGCTATGACTGCCACATCTGTTACCTCTGTAGCACCCATTACATCCACCATACCCTCGGTGACTACCCCAAACACAACCTCATCCATCCCTCATGTCTCACACATACCCGTAGCTACATTACCACCTCCAGTCTCGTGACCTCTACCCCATTTCAGAATGTCATTCTTTCCATTCCACAATCATTAGCCCCTATTGCCACTAGGGTTACCACGACCCTTCCTCCCCAATATACATACTACCAATAACCGCCTATTTCATCTATTGTTCATTCTAGGTATGTACCCCCTATTTTATTGTCTCCTTCTCCACGCCGCCTTACATGGCAGCCCCATACACTGGAATGCCACACCCATTATATACCCAAAACCAACCTCCTCACATTATAGGAGGCATCCAATCATCACAACGCACCAATGACCTAATTAAATTAATGATGGATAAGATGCAAACAATGGAGGCATCGGTTTCCAGCTCCCACAACACTCTCACTTATGATGAGATTTACAATGAGCCTATTCACCCATCCATTCCCATCCATTCATACCCTGTGCATTGGGAAATGCCTAAATTCAACTACTTCAATAGTAAGGAAGACCCACAACAGCATTTGCACTTGTTTAAACATGGATGTTATTTGATTGCTCATGATGATGCCTTACTTTTGAGAACTTTTCCCATGTCCCTCACTGGACCTACATTAGACTGGTATAGTGGGTTACCCAAACACTCCATATTTTCATTCAATCAGGTATCCTAAGATTTCTTGGATCATTTTTCTATCAACATCGCCAAGAAAGTTACCATGACCAATCTATATTCCACACGTCAGTATGAGGATGAATCTATCGTAGATTTTGTCACTCATTGGCGCAACCTGATCAAATCAACTTACCTTTCAATTGCCACAAACTGAACTCATCGAGCTCTTCACATGAGCTTGTGCCAGACATATCTCCCCAACCTTACAGGTCCAAAATTTCAGAACATTTGATGAAGCATTCACTATGGCATGAAAGTTAGAGATTCACGTTGTTAAAGAGAAGAAAATCCAATTACGAAATAAGAATTCAGCATTCAAGTCAAATGAAACCTCTTCTTCTTCTAAACCACCAACCAATTATTCAAAGGCTAAAGGTACCACTAACATAGTGGTACTCAAGGCCACCCAGCTCATCCATCCAATCAAGCTACACCCTCATCTAATCTATCACCCGTTCAGGATTTTCGATTCAGACAAGAGCAACAAAAATATACCCCAATAAAGGAACCTTAATCTTCTGTTTTAGAAAATCTTATCAAAGCTGGTGCCATTGCCCTTCCACCCATAAAACCACACACTAGTTTTGACCCTGCTCGCCCCATGCCCGCATGGTATAAGGAACAAGATTTCTGTAACTATCACCAAGTGAAGGGTCATAGTGACGAAAACTGTATCACTTTCAAGAATATTGTCTAAGAAATGCTCGAGAAAGGCAAGCTAAATATGGATAATCCCAACGCCACCCCCAACCAAAATCTAAAAATATTTAAAAAACCATTTCCCAATAATAATACCCTTCATCCAATAAAATAGGTGAGACATCCACTTACGATACCCATACTTGTGAGGTTCATGCGATCTTTAACGAGGTACATGTCGCATGCCAATTACCTCACATCCCTTCCATAGAGGAAATCCTAGCCTAAAATCCTCCTTCCATGCCTAAACCAACCATCACTATTCCTTCACCAATAGAAGAACACCCTTCATCTCCTGCATCACCTACAGAGGAGTCTTCTACTAACATTGAGACCATCTCACCCCTAGCTTCTCCACTTAGTGAACCTTTACCTACCATACCTCCTCCACCCGTAGAGGAGCACCCATTACCTCCTCCACCCACAGAGGAGCACCCATTACCTCCTCCACCCACATAGGAGCACCTATATGTTCCTTCACTCATAGAGGAACTCCCATCATCCCTTCCACCCATCATAGACCTAGTGGGGATACCTTTGCCTCTTGGCGAGCATTCTCCATCCACTACCCGACATCCAACAGACCTACTTTCAGCTCTCTTACCCACGGAAGCTGAAGCCAGCTGATTCCTCATCTCTAAGATGCATTTTATGGGAATTCCCATTAGGTCCTCACCAACTCCACCCACAGATGTGCCATTCTCACATTTGGCTGATCACTTAGAGTATGTGGATAGAGCTTTGTTATGGGGGCACCTCTTACTCCCTATCTCAACATAGATGCAGAGATCCCTCGATGACACCTCCACTATCTACCCAAACACATTTCCACCCATCAAACCAAATATAACCACTGTTCTCACAACCCTTTCCATGATATCTCGTTAACACTCACATCACACTGTTACCCATAACTGACCTATGCCTAAACCCAAACCCATACCCACAATATTTACCTCCACTAAACCTATTACCACTTTAGGGGTTACCCCACCACTAGCCTTACTCATCCACCTATTAAACTGGAGTTAGCTACATCCTCCAACGTTAAAACCACACCTACTCGACACCCAAACTAAAGAAACAAACTCATCAACCTTATACCCCTACCGCACCAATCACACCCGTACTTGTCCCGTTTGCCTTAAGACTTCAGCTACCCAACATGGTCAAGCACCCTCACCCATTCATAACCCAATAACACAACAACCCATTCCTTCCTCACAAACCTCTAACCTACTCAGGCACACAACATGACTTGCACTTGCACCTATAGTGTTTTTACCACAAATACCTCTCGATACCTTCACTATTGCTTCACTACCTATTACACTTCAGTCATTGTCCCTCACACACCACACACAACTGTGTCATCTACCTTCATAGCACCCCCATTATCCCCATGGGTAACTCACCCTCTTCCTCCATCTGCTTTCCCTTATAGACCTCGTACACCCACATCACCTTTACCCAAGAAGGTGCACCCCAAAAATAAAACCCCATTACCCCACAATAAGGTAGTCAAAACAAAACCACACCCTCCTACCCATCCATCTACTATACCCCTACCCAAATGAACCCGACCAATACCTCAAACCACACCGGCACCTAAACCCATAGCTCGACTTGTTCCTACTCTTCCAAAAATAATTCCCAGACAACCAACCACACCTACACCCAAACCCACATTCACTTCCCATTGTGATCCACTAGCAGGGTCCTATGCCAAAACTTTAACCAACGTCCTCGAGACTTTTTTTTATCACATTACCGCCACTCTGATCTTACGACCCCCTCAAACTCAAGCCAAAGGGGTTTGAGGATACCAAAATTTGTGCATACCATCATGTGTCAGGGCATGATGTGGAAAATTATAAGGCCTTGAAAACCATCCTTATCCAATTATGTCCACCGGAAACCAACTTTGATGATGACGACCTTCTGGACGAGGACCCTACTTCACCTACACCCATTCCCACACCGCACACTCAAAAACCACACACAAAATTTGAAATCAACATGGTTCACATCAGAGAACTTGCCATGCCACCACCCAAATGTCACTACACCTAAGTGACCTCATAGGGCTTTTCTCCTCCCGTAGGTTTTTGCCCTTCATGTCGTTATACCACATACCCTACACCTTCCCCATTTGACAATTTCCCTCAAATCAACATGGTACACATTACTACACATGCACAGAAGGGTAAAGAAAAGGAAGCTGACCCACCAACAAATCCTATACCCAACATACCATCTACACCCTTACCTAAGATAACTATCTGCAGCCCCACATACCCCATTTTTAATGGCATCACACATCGGACCATGCTCCAACAATTACACCAATCTCCACTCAAAATTTCCTTATATGACCTCATCTAAACCTCGGAATCCCATTGTTAAGCCCTCATGGAGGTTCTTCAATCTATCGAGGTTTTACCCAATGACCCTACACCCGTAGCCTCCATTATCACACCCCATCATGTAGCTTCCCTCACCAAATTACCACCTTCATCCTCACCTCACCTTGTTCACCAAGTGGCCTCCCTTAGCTTCTCAGAGGTAGAGATCGTGCCATACCAAAATGATGACCTGGACCCAGCCCTCTTCATCTCTGTACACATTGATGACATATGGGTACACCGTGTGATGATTGATGGAGGCGCTAGCATTAACATCATTTCATCCCATGCATTTTCTCAAATGCGCATACCTGACAATTACATGCACAAACATCTGGTCATGTTGTGTTCATTCAATGATGCTATCACCTCCACACTAGGCACTATCATCCTCCACGTTCACGTGGCCCCCGCACTGCTCCAAAATTGTTTTATGTTTTGGAGGGGGAATTCCAATATAACTTGTTGCTTGGTAGACCCTAGATCTCGTGTCATGGATTACGTTCCTTCCACTTTACATCGTTGTGTAAAGTTTGAACACGAAGGCCACACTTATACCATTCCAGTTGACCCATCACCTTTCAAAACATGCGACATGCTATACCGACCCAATGATGTACTCATACCGGTCAAGCCGTCTACTTCCGCAACCAATACCACTTCACCTACACCTACACCCACACCTACCAATATAGCTACTACTTTCACCGCACATACCTCCTCCACTCTTATTGCTATTATAACCTCCATGCCTGACCCATTAGCTTCCCAATCTATTAACACCACCTCCGCATCGACCTTAGACACATCGTCCATACCTACCCACATACCAACCACTCGATCCCTTGGAAGGTGTTTTCAACGCCTCACTGGGGGTAGTACGCTTATATAGTGTCAACACCTTCCTTACTCCACACGAGTATGGAAGCCTTCACCAACACCCTC
The DNA here is from genome assembly GCA_018340775.1 of Taxus wallichiana var. yunnanensis. Taxonomy (NCBI): domain Eukaryota; kingdom Viridiplantae; phylum Streptophyta; class Pinopsida; order Cupressales; family Taxaceae; genus Taxus; species Taxus wallichiana. The sequence goes on from CM031236.1 coordinate 145,554,139, forward strand.
GCTATGATCACCTTATAGGAGAATTCCTACTTTATGGTCCTCCTCATCTTCGCACTAGTCTCACTTATGGGGACTTGATACTACCACTTACACACTTGAACCACCATCACAACCCTACCCATTTTCTCGATGACTTCCAATTTCTTACGAATCGCTGTTTCACCCACACCTTCTTGCACCGCTGTGCGTGGAAGGGTTTTGGTTTTGGCTTCTACGAGCAAGGCCGCCATACCGTTATTCCATGTACCACCCGTAAACATAATGACCGTAGTGGTATTGGCTTCCCTAACCCTTCTACCAAACCAGCCCGCATTGAATTCATTGAGGACCCTAACCCTTCTCCACCTTCATCACCACCCTCACCAACAGAGTTGATGGATCCTGAATCTATCCCTCCTAACTTTTTTTTTTCATAAACACCATTTCCTGGGGCCTTTGACTTATCAACGTGAAGGTGAGGCCCCTTCCACTCTCCCATTCATGTATCCTAAGATGATCGACGATGAAAAACCAAACATTAACATCATTTAATGTCGGGATGATGAATCCATACTCACCTACCTTGGTGCGTAAGACTCATGTATTCATTGGTCGTTACCCTCGAGATGTAAACTATGTTGAATGAATCAACTATCAAGATCAACATTCATACTCGGGATGACTCGCACATCCTAAAGATCAAACAATCTTTAGATGTTGCTTTGAACAGAAGCCAAAACTTCCTTTCTATGAGATCATAACCATGCTTTCGCCTTTGGTCTTACACGAGACATTCCTAGTATTGACCGCACCATAGTGGTCCACAATATCATAACCATTCCCGATGCCAAACCTATCAAACAAAGCTGAGGAAAATTCACCCTCGCATTGCTCTTCTTGTCAAAGAAGAACTTCAGCACCTTCTTTCCATTTCCTTCATCTTACCCATTGATTATCCTCATTGGATTTCTAACATTGTCCTTGTTACTAAAGCAATAGGGGGACTCCACATTTGCACGGACTTCCGAGACCTCAACCTCGCCTACCCAAAAGATGACTTTCCCTTGCCTAGTATTGATCAACTAGTGGACCTTACCGTGGGTCACGAGATGCTCTCACTCATGGATGGTTTCTTGGGTTATAACCAAATTTTTCTTGCCCCAGAGGATCAGCACAAGACTACATTCATTACCCCTTAGGGGACCTTCTGCTATCGAGTCATGCCTTTTGGCCTTAAAAACACTGGTGCTACATATCAACATGTTATGACTTACATCTTCCATGATATCATGCATCACATATTGGAAGATTACGTGGATGATCTCTTGGCTAAATCTAAACACCACGCTAAACACCTCACAGTCCTCAAAACCATCTTTGACCACCTCATTAAATATTGTGTTCGCCTTCAACCTAAAAAGTGCATCTTCGTGGTTCTCTTAGGAAAGCTCCTGGGATTTATCATTTCCTTACGTGGTATAGAAGTTGACCCTGCTAAAGTCAAGGCCATCCTCGAAATGCCTCCACCCATGAACCTCAAATAACTCCGTAGCTCTCATGCGGTAAATTACATCCATTCACCGTTTCATTTCCCAATTATTGGTAGGTGTCAACCATTCCATCATCTCGCTTAGGAAGGATGTCTCCTTTAAATGGGATGATGACTACCACAAAGATTTTGAGGCCTTAGAACAATACCTTCTCCAACCACCGTACTCATTCCACCGAAAGACAACCACTCCTTCTACCTATACATCTCTTACCAATCACTCCTTAGGGGCTATTCTCGCTCATCGCAATGAACAACATAGGGAGTAGGCGGTTTATTACATAAGCCGTTCTCTTATGGACTAGGAAACCCGATACAACCACCTAGAGAAGCTTTGCTTAGCCTTATTTTTTGTTGCCACCAAACTCCGCCATTACCTACTTAACCACAAAACCTATGTTGTGACCAACACCGACCCTTTACACTTCATGTATGCTAAACCTTATCAAAATCAGCACAGCAGCGTGATGGCTTATGCTTTTAGCTGATCTTGACCTCAAATTCATTCACCAAAGGTCTATTAAGGGCCAGGCTATAGCTAACCAACTAGCCAACACACCTATTGCTGGGGACCAACCCTTTAATTTTGACTTTCCCGATGAGTCGATTCTTACCCTTTCCCTGGATGAACCCCTTACCGATGACAATATTCTTCAATGGTTCCAATTTTCGGTGTGGGGGTGGAGCTGGTGCTATCCTTGTCCCTCTGGATGGAGAACCAGTGCTTTTTCTTTCAAACTAGACTTTTAATGCACCAACAATATTGTCGAGTACGAAGCACTCATACCAAGTCTTCGGACCGCTTATGCCCTCGATGTAAAATTAATCCACATCTTTGGTGATTCACAATTGGTCATAAACCAAGTCAATGGTATGTACCAATGTCATAACAAGATAATTCAAAAGTATAAACATCATGTAGACATACTTTTGACCACCTTTGATCGTTATACCCTTCACACCATCCCATGGTCTGTCGACACTAAAATTTGTCTTCCGTAATTTCTATTTCATTAATGTATGTATTAGGAATAAGATATTGTTAAGTGTAATTAGTAGTAGCGTCCAATGGAAGATAACGGCGCCAAGTCGATGCAAGGTGCCGCCAATAATGTAGAATACGGTAATAGTCAAAGTACAATAGGAATGTTGTAAAAAGTAAATATTTGTTGTAAGTGGTCCGGTAATGTTAAAATGTCAAAGTTGGGATAAGTAGAGAAGTAGGGTCTACATGATTAGGAATTAGAAATATTATATTTGTAATAAGGATAAAGAGTGATGTCATAAATATTTTGTGTATTTTATTTGTGGAAAAGTCTAAAAAGGTGGAACCCATGTGAGATGATAAGGTTTATCTTATCTTAGAAGATAAGCCTACATGTAAAGGCAAGAGTTTAGGCATGAAATATGATTGGCCGGAAGAGATTTCCTATCCTATCTTAGAGATAAGATGGATAAGCCTAAATTCCTATAAATAAAGAGGCCACCCCCCTCATTTAGCATATAGAAGGAAGTAGTGAGAAATATTGTATGAGTAAGTGTGTAAAGGAAGCCATTAAGAAGTGTAATTGTGAAGTTTCTCCCATAGTTATTGTTGGAAGGAAAGTGAAGTTAGTAACACTTGAAGTACCTCATGGGTGAGATTGTAACAATTTCATGTTGATATTAGAATTTCCACTTATATTTCAGATTTATTGTCATTCCTTCTTATCATAGTCTATGGTATTCTTGTGTTATGTTTGTTGTTGTGTTTCCAGATTCCATCCACCAAACTAAAAGTTGTGCATTAGTAAATAATCATAGCACGAGGAGTTCCCGGTGAAGAATTATCATAGTGCCGGATTGGTGATGACATTTTGGTTCCGTTGCCGGGACCATTCCTCATTGGTGGATTTTTTGGAGAGATATTCCCACCTAGTCAAAAATCATTTGGAGGGTAACCTTGTTTTTACTATGCATAGGAGTTACCATGGTAAATTCATTTTTACCATGAATAGTATTTACCACAGTAACTTCATTTTTTTACCGTGAATAGTATTTATTGCAGAACTTCACTTTTACTATGAACAGTGTTTACCACAAGAAAGTCGAGCTTTTACCGCATGATAAGTCAAGTTTTACCATAGTTTACCATGGTCATTTCTATTTTACTGTAGAAAGGTGTAAAGTCAATTTCTATTATAGTGATTCCAATTATTTGTGCACATAAGTCTTGTTGATTGTACTTGTGGGTTGGTATTTCATGGTGGTTACTTTTGAAAATGGGGAAGATTCTTATTTTTTCAGCCCAATCTAATGAAGATGCTTCCTCTTTCATTCAAGAGTTTAAATGATCTTGTATTTGTAATGGCCTTATAAGAAGGAAAAAAATGGACTGAATTTTTCCTACCTTTTTGGATGGTTCAAAGCACTTAGGTGGTTTGAAACACTAGGTGAAAATGTAAAAAACTCATGGAATTTATTAACTAAAAGTTTTCTTGAAGAATTTGGTGAACAACAGAAATATGCAGATCTCATGATCGAGATCACAAAGCTAGCCCAAGGAGAGAAGGAGAAGATAAGAGATTATTATACTCATGTTCTAGAGCTAAGGAGGAAGCTCAATGCCCAGATTCGGAAGGAAGGATTAGCGGATGGGTTGATGAATGGCGTGGATAATCTCCTATATAAGCACTTCATTCTTGGGATGAAGCCGAGATCGAGACAACGAGTGAAGTATGACCACCCAGCTTACCATTGAGCAAGCAAAGGAGATTGCAAGAAGGTAAGAAGAAAGCATGGAAGAGGAGCCCAAAGAAATTGTTGCTAAAGTAGAGCCTACACCAACACCTTTGGTCCAGAATCCACAACCACTCTCGGTGAGCACAAATATTTCTCCTAGTACATCTACTGAATATGAAGATCTGCTCAAGAAGATGGGTCAGTTAACTATTAATCTTCTCCAAGGAAAAGAATTTAGTTCTCAGGGAGGAGATAGAGGTCCAAAAAGAAATATTTCTAAAGTTGTATGTTATGGTTGTTATAAAAAGGGTCATTATAAGTATAATTTTCCGATAGAGATTCTATAGTTAGTACAAGAGATAATGATAAAGGAAAAGCACCTATGAATTCTTTTGATGTAGTAGATAAGAGCATAAATAATGAAGTAGATGTGTTTGTAACAAAAAGAAAGAAAGAAAAAGATAACCAAGATGGAAATGATCCTAAGAAGATGAAAGGAGAAACTAGTAAGAAACATAGGAGAAGAAAGTTGGGTGTGAAGGTTTTTTTGATTTCACAGGGACAAGGACCATACTCCATCTTAAACGATCTCGTCCAAAGGCATACAAATATTACATATGGTCAACTCTTAGCTATGTCTTCTAAGAAGAGGCGGGAGCTGCAAAGTGGACTCAATGCTCAAAGAAGGAAGGAGGTTGAGGTCCCTGTTTTGGAGGCAGAGGCGGATCCATATGCTCCACAAGCTGAGGTACTATGTAATGGTATTTCAATTCATGATGTCTTAGTTGATGGAGGTGCTATAGTTAATGTAATGATTGAGTCTGTAATGAATATGTTGGGTTTAAAAATTGATCGCCCCTCAACACTTATGTTAAGGTCATTAAATAAGGGAAAAACTAAACCAGAAGGTGTAGTTTCAAATGTGGCAATATCTCATTATGGGTGTTGTATGTGTGGTAGACTTTCAGGTGATGAAAAATGGTACTGTTGCGTATCTAATGTTGTTAGGAAGACCATGGCTAAGGAGAGTTCATCCAAGAAACTACTGGAATGAAGGCTTCATGACACTTGGACGTGGTAGAGAGAGGGTGAAAATAAATGTGATCCTCGGTATCATAAGGCGTAAACACAGCGATTCAAGTGATGAAATCTGCTGATTGGACATCCTCGATTACTCTAGTACCAAAGAAGTGGACACCAGAAGATGAATAAAGTGAGGTTGATGTTTCGGTCATGGATATCCTTCCAGTCACACCGACTCATGACCCCATAAAATTATCTGAAGAAGAAATTGATGATCGTCTCCAAGCAAATAAAGATTGGTGATGCTGTGATGGAGAGTGAGAAGGAATCCTACCTCCAGCTCTTTTGAAGGTACATACACATATTCACTTTTGATTACAAGGAACTCCGTCAAGTAAGTTGGGTAGAACATTCTATTGAGCTAGTAGATGGTGCTAAGCCCATAAAGAAAATGCCATATAGAATGAATCCTAATTTTTCCAGGATTGTAAAAGAAGAAATAGATAAGTTGCTTGATGCAGATTCATATTTGTTGTGGAGAATTCAAAATGGCTTTCTCCCATTGTGATCTCAATAAAAAGAATGGGAATCTACGCATTTGTGTTGATTACAGGAAGCTCAATAAGGCAACAAAGAAGGATCATTACCCTCTTCCATTCTCGATCAAATCTTGGGCGAAGTAGCTAGGCCAAGAGTGCTATAGTTTTGTTGATGGATATAGCGGATACAACCAAGTTCGTATAGCGGAGAAAGATCAGCTGAAGACCACATTCACCACTCCTTGGGGAACGTTTGCTTATAGAGTTATGCCTTTTGGGTTGTGTAATGCTCCTGAAACATTCCAGCGCTTGATGAATAGGGTGTTTGAACCCTACATTGAGAACTTCATCAGAGTATTTCTGTATGATTTTTACATCTATGGGAGCAAGATGGACCACCACCTTTGGATGGAGACAACATTTCAAAGGTTAGATGAAGCACAAGCCTCACTAAACCCTACAAAGTGTGTCTTTGGATGTTCTAAAGGTGTTTTGTTAGGGCATGTTGTATCCAGAGATGGTATTGGTACTAATCCTGATAAAGTTTCAAAAATCAAAGAGTTACCATTTCCTATGAATAGAAGTAAATTGAGATCATTTTTAGGCCATGTGGGTTACTATAGAAGGTTCATCAAGAATTTCTCAAAGATTGCACAACCACTAACCTAGTTCTTGAAGAAGGATGTTACTTATGAACCAAGAAATAAGGCACATGAAGCTTTTGAACAACTGAAGGAAGCCCTAGTGTCTTCACCTGTTTTAAAGAATCTAGATTAGAGCAAGCCATTCATTGTGTATACTGATGCCTCAGATGCAGCACTAGGAAGTACTCTGAGCCAAAAGGATGAAAATGGGAATGATCGTCCAGTTTACTTTGGGAGCAGCATAAATGAGACAAATGAGCGATCTTTGAGGTAAATTATACTGGTAACTAAAAAGAGGCTCTAGCTATCATTTTTGTTGTAAAGAAGTTTAGAAATTACTTGCTAGGGCAGAAATTTATAGTTGTGACAGATCATCAGGCTCTAAAATATATTTTCAATAAGCCTAACCCATCAGGGAGGATAGCAAGATGGATAATTTTTCTACAAGAATTTGAATTTGATATTATAGATAGGCCAGGAAAGAAGCATGTCAATGAAGATGCACTCTCTTGAGCCTATGATGGTTTAGGTTCATCTTGTGATGATGATGATTTCCCGTGATGCAAAGATTGTTATCCCTTGACACAATCCTAGTGAATACATAGATATTTGGAATTATCTGAATGAATTCAAGTTTCTTAATGGTGTCAATGCAAAGACTAAGAGGGAGATTACTCAATCCAGTCGTCCATATTCTATTCTGCATGGAGTATTATTTCGAATAGGACCTGATGAATAGTACAAGAGGGCAATTGGACGTGATCAAGGGAAGGAGCTGATAGAAGAAATCCACAATGGTACATGTGGAGGACACTTCTCTAGACAACTTATAGCAAGAAGGATTTTGGATGTAGGCTATCACTTGCCCACTCTTTTTAGAGGTTGTTATAATTATTGTAAGACATGTGATATTTGTCAAATACATGGTAACCGTAAGACTTCATCAGCTCCATTATGCCCTATTCTTCCACTTGGTCCCTTTGAAAAGTGGGGAATAGATATCTTTGTAGGTCCACTTCCAACTATCCCATGCCAAAATAAGTATATTGTAGTTGCCACATTATTTAACTAAGTGGGTTGAAGCTAGGCCATTGAAAACACTTCTATGGATGAAGTGGCAAGGTTCATATATGAATGCATTGTCACAAGATTTGGTTGCCCATTAGAAATTGTAACATATCAAGGAAGCCACTTCATTAATGAGGTAGTAGAAGCCTTAGTCAATAAATTTTCTATTAAGCACAGGAAGGCAACAACATACAAGCCAAACACAAATGGACAGGTGGAACGAACAAATTTTGTGTTGTGTCAAATTCTAGCAAAAGATGTAGCCTTGCAGGTACATAAGTGGGATAAAAGGATTCATGCAGCATTATGGGCATATAGGGCAACATCAAAGTCAGCAACAAGATACTCCCCATTTCAGTTGGCCTATGGCATTGATCCAGTTCTTCCTATTGAGTTTGATATTCCCACTATGAGAGTTATGAAAAATGAAAGGATGGATGAAAGTGATTCAGTAAAAGAAAGGTTGGTACATCTTCATTTGCTAGAGGAAATGAGGGAAATAGCAAAGGATACAAGCTATAAGAAGAAAATGAAGCAGAAGGAATACTTTGATCAAAAGATCCATTGGTCTCCATTTCATGTGAATGACCTGGTTCTACTATATGATTCTAGATACAAAAAAAGAAGACAGAGAAAATTTCTTCCAAAATGGATGGGGCCCTACAAAATAGCAGCTGTGCATGAAAATGGTACGTACCGACTGGAGGAATTGGATGGCACTCCCATTACAAAATGGGTCAACGATGACAAGTTGAATATTTTCCAAGCACCGAATATTCTACTCTCGAGGACGGAGTAGAAGCTAGGAAGGGGGAAGATGTCGACACTAAAATTTTGCTCCATAATTTCTATTTCATTAATGTATGTATTAGGAACAGGATGTTGTTAAGTGTAATTAGTAGCGGCATCCGATGGAAGATAATGGTGCCGTCGATGCGGTGCTGCCAAATAATGTAGAATACGGTAACACTCAAAGTACAATAAGAATGTTGTAAAAGTAAATATTTGTTGTAAGTGGTCCGGTAATGTTAAAATGTCAAAGTTGGGATAAGTAGAGAAGTAGGGTCTACATGATTAGGAATTAGAAATATTATATTTGTAATAAGGACAAAGAGTGATGTCATAAATATTTTGTGTATTTTATTTGTGGAAAAGTCTAAAAGGTGGAACCCATGTGAGATGATAAGGTTTATCTTATCTTAGAAGATAAGCCTACATGTAAAGGCAAGAGTTTAGACATGAAATATGATTGGGTGGAAGAGATTTCCTATCTTATCTTAGAGATAATATGGATAAGCCTAAATTCCTATAAATAAAGAGGCCACCCCCTCATTTAGCATATAGAAGGAAGTAGTGAGAAATATTGTATGAGTAAGTGTGTAAAGGAATCTATCATTTTTAAGGTGTGTTAAAGAAGCCATTAAGAAGTGTAATTATGAAGTTTCTCCCATAGTTATTGTTGGAAGGCAAGTGAAGTCAAGAACACTTAAAGTACCTCATGGGTGAGATTGTAACAATTTCATGTTGATATTATAATTTACACTTATATTTTAGATTTGTCATCATTCCTTCTTATCATAGTCTATGGTATTCTTGTGTTATGGTTGTTGTTGTGTTTCCAGATTCCATCCACCAAACTAAAAGTGTGCATTAGTAAATAATCATAGCACGAGGAGTTCTGGTGAAGAATTATCATAGTGCCGGATTGGTGATGACAGTCAACCAACAAATTTGCAGAAACTATGGCCTACTTAGCTTCCCAAATACCCGCTTCCCCTACCGATTCCAAAATATTTGTCACTGTACAATGCCTCAATTTTCCTTCTTATTTACTTCATGATGTTTACTCAATCGAAACGGACACCCCGACCAATGACCTTTGGTACAAACAATACTCCAACTACATTTCCCTCTCCATCTTACCTCCTGATCTCACCCGTATAGGACAATGCGCCTTCCTTAAGAAGGTCTCCCATTTCATTATCTTGGGGGACTCCTCTATAAGCGTGGCTTTGATGGTATTCTCTTATGATGCCTCACAAGTTCTGAAATTCCTTATACCATCAAGGAGGTTCATGATGGCATATGTGGAGGTCACTTTAGTGGCCTTATTGTTACTAAGCATATTCTTTGCCTAGGCTATTACTAGCTAACCCTTAACCATGATTGTTGTGACTATGTCAAACATTGCATGAAATGTCAACAATATTCCAACCTTCATCATACACCCAATCATGCCTTACAGGTCGCTCGTGACCTTTGGCCCTTCTCTCAATGGGGTTTGGATCTTGTCAGAGAAATCAATCCTCATTCTTCCCAATGTCATCAATGGATCATAATCGCTACCAAATACTACACAAAATGGGTGGAATCCATACCACTCATTTCCATGAAAGCCGAGAAAATATGTGAGTTCATTAACCATCACATCATTTGTCACTTTGGTGTCCCTCATCACCTCATCACTGACAATGGAAAACAGTTCCAAAACAAAGCGATGCAAAAAATTTGCACCACCTTCACATTCAACTTAGTTTCTCCTTATTACCCACAAACCAATGGCCAGCTAAATCCACTAACAAAACCATCAATAAAATTCTCATGAAAGTGGTTGACGATACTGGGTAGGATTTGCATATGCACATACCTTTTGCTCTATGGGTATACCGCACCAGCATTCACACTGCGACTACAGCTACACCCTTTTCACTGGTCTACGGTACCAAGGCTGTTATGCCTCTCGAAGTCCATATCCCCTCACTTCACATTTCTCTCCACGACATGCTTACTGATGATGACTTTCGTCAGGACCGCTTAGCACAACTAGAGTTATTAGATGAACGTCATCTTAACACTTTGGATCACCTTCAAGTTTATCAATAACGTATGAAATGTGCTTATGAAAAACGTGTTCATGAACGATCCTTCCAAGTTGGTGACATCATCCTCAAGGAAAATCAACACGTAAATAAAGCGAGAAAAGAAAACGGGAAAATTTGATCTTAATTGGCTTGGACCATACATCGTGACCTATGACTATGGATCAGGTGCTTATCACTTGTCTTCACTTGATGGTAAGCCCAAACTTGAGCCCCTTAATGCCTTGCATATTCAACCATTCTACTATTGACCTATAGTCCTACATCACTATTTATCTAATTCATGCTCATCCCTTGAGCATCATTTACCTTTTCAACATCTCATCTCCAGCGATTAAACAAGGATCATGTGATTACCTATCACCCTGTTGCCTTATCTTAAATATGTGCACCATGGCTCGCACATGGCATGATTCTCGTGGATAATTTTCATCTTATTTTAGATGAAATCCCATGTTCATTCACTCTTTCCTTCTCAACAAGAACCAAATGCTTTGTTATAGTCTCTTCCATGACTTAAAAGCAACAAAAAAACAAGATGAATCCCTCAGAAGGACATCTTCCCAAAATAAGGGATCAATGCCTTGAGTTAAACTTCCATTATAAAAGGTGAATCCCTCAAAAGGAAATCTTCCACCCTCAATTATCGCTATAAGTAGACTGCTCCCTCGAAGGACAACTATAAAAAGCTCACAACTCTCTACATAGTTTTTCCAAAAAGAGGACTATTTTCTCAAAATCAAAATTCAGAAGCTTCCCGCATCGATCAGCTTCGCGAAGACCTCAAGGAGACATATATTCCTCCCATATAGACTTCCCGCATCGATCAGTCTATCTACAAAGTCAAAAAGAAAATAAAAATAAAAATAAGCTTTTTTCGTCATGGACTTGCCTATTATGATCTTGGCTCTATTGCCCAAGGCATTCTATTTCCCATTTTATGACCCAATTACCCGCACCTCCTTACCAGTTGTCTTTTCACATCATACCTCAAGGGACCTGCTAAACCTATGACATTTGGTGATCATGTGACTATTTTTCACCCTTAGAATTATCAATCATGTAATGTCTTTGGGGTCTTATGTTCACTAGCCTATCTGTAGATGTGTTTCATACATTTTGATCCTTACCAATCAGGTGTATTTCTTACCCCCTCTTATCTTTTCTCTTCTTCATTACCTTTTGATCTTCTTATACAAGACTTGGTCCTCGATGCTTACCTTTTGGGGTCATCCTCCCCTTTCACCATAGTCACCCTCACCTACAACATTTTTACTATCATCTACCCCCACCTATTAAACCCAAACCCACAACATGACCACAAACCTACCAATTCATTTTCATCTTCTTCCCTAGCTTATGGGAGAACTACATCGATCTGAGGTCCCTTTTCACCAGACTATGTAGGCAACACTTCCAGGGCATGGGGCCCTGGAAGGTTAGCTTGACCACTCTTTACCCTAACCATTTTCCCCACCTTTTACCTGATTTCTTGTTCATATCAAAAACCTCAACATCTAAACCATATACCACATAACTTTTACCACTTATATTATTTCACATTTTCATACATAACCAAAATTTTCCACATTTTACACTATCTCATGCATTTATATTTCCATTTGTTATCCAAAATACTTGAAATGACTCAACCATGCCTAACTAACCCGACTCAACCATGCGTAATCGACTCCGACTCGATCCATGCCTAAACCAACCCGACTCAAACCTAACTCGATCCATGCCTAAACCAACCTGACTCAATCCATGCCTAAACCAACCTGACTCAACCATGCCTAAAACCAACCTAACTCAACCATGCCTAAACCAACCTGACTCGATCCATGCCTAAACCGACCTGACTCAATCCATGCCTAAACCAACCTGACTCGATCCATACCTAAACCAACCTGACTCATCCATGCCTAAACCAACCTGACTCAATCCATGCCTAAACCAACCTGACTCATCCATGCCTAAACCGACCTGACTCAATCCATGCCTAAACCGACTTGACTCAATCCATGCCTATCACCTGACTCGATCCATGCCTATGACCTGCCTCTATCATGCCTAGCTCATCTATTTTCCATCCATATCATAATAAAGTAAAACTCATACACATCACAATAGCATCACCTGCATATCATCTATCTCCTCATATATACATGTGTGTATCAATACAATGTACACCCGTATCACATAAATGTGTATCTCAATAAACATGTTTGTCTCATCATGGCTATCATCTCAAAAATGTCGACATAGGACGATATACTATAAATAATCATCATTGGCTCGCATGCCACTATCTACTAAAAATGTGTTCGCCCGCAGCCGTATCATGTACAAAAATAACTACAATATCTCTTTAGCTCCCATGCCGGTATACATCTAAAATCCAACAATACAAATAGGTGATATACTGTCTCACATCTGCCATAACATATCTACCTCATCTGTAATGTCAATAGTCCCCTCTCACCCAAAGTGGCAGCTTGCCACTCTCAAAACTCTCCGTGGGAATGCATCTACTTGGGGCATCCCCACCGGTCGAACACAAACAATGTGCTCATACGCCCAACAATGTAGTAGTACAACGCAGCAGATGTTGAACCTCCATAGTCGCTTGTAGGCCCATAGCTCTCTATACACCTGTGTTAGCAATGTAGGTGCCCATGTGAACCATGTCCGATGTATCATCATGTCATGGAGGACTCCCATCAGTGACCTTGGGAATCTTCCCCCTTTGCATCCGGTAATGCGAAGTAGCACACTACCTCCATCACAAGTACCACTAACCTCATCTCCTTTGGATGAGCTCTATACATCACTCCATAGCTCATGCTAGCACTATGGAATGTCAGGTCTGCTACACCCTCACCAAAAACAGGTGCCAATAACTCCTCAGACACCTCTAAAGAGATAGAATAAACTCTGGGCCCCCAATATGGGCAACTGCAGGATCCTGTAGACGTCCTCTCGGGGTGATCGTCATCTCACCCATCGGTAAATGGAAGGTATTGGTCTCGAGTCCCATCTATCGATGAGGGAAACCATAAGACTCACCTCCCTACATGCTGGTAGTGCCTCACCCCTATCAATCCCACCTCTGCCACATGCTGCCACTCCACCTGTGTCGTGCTCACCCGTACTCTCAATAACAAGGGTGGCACCTGCTCTCATCTACAGCTCGTCTCTCGCCTACATCCCACAAAAATAATGTATTAGTCCACCTTCCCATCTTACCTTATTTTTAACCCATCTACCCGAACCTATCTACCCTAACCCTCAACCACACCTACCCAAACCCATCTACCTAACCTATCTACCCTAACCCTCAACCACACCTACCCAAACCCATCTAGCCTTACCTATCTACCCTCACCCTCACCCACACCTACCCAAACCCATCCACCCGACACTAGCTACCCTACCCTCACCTATGACCCACCCTCACCCTTTACCCACCTACCCTACTTTCTCACCCTAACCCCTTCCCCTCTCACCCACCTTCTTTCCCACCCTACCCTTACTCTCTTCCCTTTTTATCCCAATTTCCACTTAGGATTAATCGACTCTTGCCCCCGATCGACCATTGTCTCCCTTTAACCGCAAGATCGGTCACTATTCTTGTGATCGATACCGGTCACTACCCACCGACGTCGGCCACAAGTCAACCGATGTCGGTCACTGTCGCACCGCCCGCCTCGACTTTCCAACCCTACTTTTTCCCTTCCTTGACATTCTACCCACCTAAATCCCTCTTTACACCCTTAATTATTCCTACATTACCCTTTTTCCCTACCCCCTACCATTCAATATTACCTTTTCCCTCTCTTTTTCCCATTTTGAAATTCTTTCCCCAAACCCCCATGTTTTTTTATATATTTTCTACATTTTACATCAAATTAACTCAAAAATCAAAACCAAAGGTTCCAATCCTACTCGATCTCGCTTCCACCATTGTGGTGGCACCTTCACCTCTACGCCACTCCTCTCGAGCCCTCTTCACCTCCACCATCCTCAAATGACCTCCAATCCTTAGCCACATGAATTGTACCACCCGATCTCGTGACCCCACCTCTTGCCCAATCAATATCACCTATGTGGCTCGCCAACCAATTTCTCTCCGTAATCTTTTGTCCTCTTCCTCTTTCTCTCTTCTTGTCGTTTTCTCCTTTTCCACATACATAAATGAATTTTAAAATGTGGGTTTTCCACTTTTTATATCCTACTCAACCCAACCGACGTTGGTTAACCCTTGACAACCGCCGGTATGATTCCCTAGGCTATCGTCGTTGGTTACCCTACACCGTCATCGGTTCATACTTGACCATGCCGCTACCTTGTACTCATTTCCCTCACATTTACCTCATTTTCCTTAACTCCTCTTTCTTTTGCCTCCCTACACCGACTGACCACTTTACCTTCACCTCTAGCCATCAACCTTCTTCGACCTCCTCTCATCCGTTGTTGATGCCTTATTATTATAACCTACCTCAGCTTTACCCATGCTATGATCTCAATATTTGGACCTAGACCATTACTAGTGACGTTTCACCTCATGTGTTCGCTATACCTTGTGGCACTCAAGTACTGTGTGTTGTTGACCTAGTGACCTTACCTAGACCGTTGATGTGACCGTTTATCCCGATGCTACCTTTGGTGTACTAGACCATACCTAAACATTCCTGCACCTAACCTATGTTGTGTTTCCTAACCTTATCCTATACCTTAGATACCATATTCACTTCACCCTTGTTTGGATAAACCTATCGACCTTAGATGATGTAGAGTTCGCCTGCTCTTCAACATGGTAGCGTATTGTAGTTTATACGTGTGCGTGCGTTTGACTGCTGTTAACTTTGACCCTGACCCATTACCTAGATCACCTAAGTAGACCTTTCACCCTCTTCCCCTATACCCACTTACCCTTTCCTCACATTTACCTTTTATCAAACCACTCACCGCCTTAGCCTGTTGCTTCGCTGCCCCTAGTTTGAGGGGATCACCTTCACCCACACATGGGCCAACCACATCTTATTTTTGTTAGCGCTGCTTATGAATATAAGCTACGCAACAAAAAAAGGGGGAAAAATGTAGACACTAAAATTAGGTTACACTCCCCCTTCACCCTACTAATATTAATTTAATTAATTAAATTAAATTAATGTGTTATCCTCATCATATTTATTATTTAAATGTCTAATTTAAATAATATCTACACAAACAGTTCACTTAGACACCTCACCAAGTTAATTAAACCTAAGACCTATTCTTAGCAAGTTACCATAACTAACTAAGACTTACCCAAACCCTAAAAATCAATGCCTACATTCCCTCTAACCACATTCTTGCATGATCACAAGAAGCTCCCAGTCGAATCTGCTAGATAATGACACAAGATCCGAGAAAATTAGGAGGATCTCCCTAAGTTTGGTAAACCTAGGAAATCCCACCTTGACCAACATCGGCTACCCCTAACCGTCACCGGTTAATCCAGACCACCATTGGTTACCCCTTTTAACCCAAAACAACCTTATTCTCAAGGTTGGGAATTTAGAATTTGGAACTTGGAAATCCAACAAGAAAGTTGTGAGTAAGAACGAGATCTCAAAGAGATAACACATCTTTAGAGAGCCAATTCTAGCAAGAACTCACATCCAAGGAAGGAGATTGAGCATCTTCTCCTACACAGCCATCCCAACCACATTCGGATCTATCTAAGCAAAGAGGAGTGTGCATGCATCCCATGCAAAAGCTTTTCTTTAGTTAATGATCACTTGCAGCCTCCAAACCCATCATCAGCACCTCCATCCTTCACACACAGAGTTTCAGAAATGAAATCCAAGTAAGTATAACATCATACTTTCTTGGTTATTTCATTTTATCATTATTTTATCATCCATTGTTTATTTTTCTCCTATTGACCATCTCCAACATTTCATACCTCCATAGACCCACCAAAACATCATAAAAACCTATTCTAGTCACCTAATACCTCGTCTCGACCAACCAAATCCTTTGTGTAATCATAAAGGAGACCAAAACCCACCCCGTGACGTTTCCGAGATCTCACAAGAATCGGCGCCGGTTATACCTAACCACGGTCGATCACCCCTGACCGATGTCGGTCTCTGTGTTCACCCACAAAGCCTTAAACAGAGACCTACCCACCTCATTTTACCTCACCCTCACTCACTTGGGACCTACCCGAGACCTTTATCAAACCTACAAAACCCAGAACCAACCATTTGACCTGTGGATTCTATTCTAGCTTAGTCGATTAGATTAGATCTGTTTTCTTATTGTGTTTTAAGTGAGATACTTAAATCATTTTAAAATAACAATAGGATTTACCTTTTTTCAGCATTAATTTGTTTAAAATAGTGGACTGACAGCCATCTAGGAAGTACCATACTTCCTAGATCTAGCTCACACTAGGTAGTTCACTGCCCATATTGTTTAATTCTTTCTAGTGGTCTTGCTTTCATTACAGGTAGTTCCTCCTAGCCAAAAGGAAGCTCTCACAATCAACTATGGATTTGGAAGTTATACGTGCACAACAACCCATCAACCGACATTTGAACATGTATTCCTCCTATGCCCATTACCCTATCTGTTTCGTCAACAATTCAAAGAAATAATCTAAGAAAAAGGTGAAACAACTAGCTTGGAGCTTATAGTGGGTGTGCCTCCCTACACTACTTCAGCTAGTGGAGTCGATCACCAAAAAAATAGGACAATAGAGAGATGTCTTCACACATTTCAGCAGAAGTGATTAGTTCTTGGAGGACATAGAGCATTTTCTCCTACACTTCTTCAGCCAAGGTGGCATGAGATCACCCAAAAACTCATAGCAGTATAGGATATCCTTTTACACCCTTTTCTCTTGACATGGATCAGGTGCAAATGTTCCATTTACATTTTCATTTAGCGTATTTTACATAGAGTTTTTACATACATACATATTTAACTACTTGATCATTTTCTCTTTGTAGGTCCGACCGTATGAGAAACAAATAGTCGATTTGGGGGCAACAACAACAACATTCCCTGACAACACATGCTTTATTAACCATGCAGGTACACTACACACTGTAGCAGCTACAAATGCATTCCAACCTAGGTTCACTCTCATCACTTTTTATATTGCGCATTTTTCATCTTTAAATTCTATGCTCCTCCATCTTCTTTTTTTCATTCCACGTTTGAGTCTAGTCCTTCGGAGCATGTTTCTACTACACTATCCATGGATATCAAGTACACACTTTTATCTACGTTATGTTACCGAGCTTTCAACTCACCAACATAAAGTGGGGAAAAATATAGTCACGAATCATGCACTTTAGGCATTATTTACATCAATCTCATAATACTATTTAGAAGGTTCTTGGTGAAGAAAATACTAATTGATCTCATATTTTGGCCATCTTGTTTTCCTTTTATTTCATCATTCCCACACATTTTTATATACATTCCCAAAGATGTTTTGGAAATTTCATGTCATTTTAGCCTAAACTATGGCACTCGGGCTTGTATCGGGGTGCCTGGGTGCCCTAGTCCCACCCGAGGTACCCTGATCCTTTTTCTACTTTTTTGACTCTTTCTATCCTTTTTAATCCTTATCTTTTTCCTATTCAACTATGTCGGGGTTAATTATGAAATTATATCAAGAGAACCCTATAAATATAATATTATGAGACCATAATGATGGTCCTAGCATCACTTACTACTATCACTCCATCTAGAGTTGCAACCATTGCATCACTTACATCCGATTAGTTTCGTGCATCAAGGATACGAATATCTCGCATCGACACACACTTCATAGGGGGATTTTATTCTATTCCATACAAAAATTCTGTTACATTTTCTACATCTAGTTATTTCTCACTACTTCACATAGTGTGACTGGCACAAGAGCAGGTCTAGGGCACGACATGCACACACACACCAGAACTACATTTGGGTCCAAAATGTAGTGCAATGCTTAGTTTAGTAAGCCCACTGTTGTGGGAGCTGAGGTTATTCTAACCCATTCATTCTACATCTTTATATTTAGTATTTTGACACTTCATTTTTATTTTTCAGGTCTTTAACATCATGTTGCTTCATTTGGTACATTTGGTACAATTCAAAAAATCAAGTGCAACAACCGGCAAGGGTTACAGTCATCTTCCGACCCCGAAAGAGCCGTTCTCGAGCTTTTTCATAGACCAGGTGCTGTTATGCCATATCAAGACACCCTTGGGTCCCCATTACCCTCTTGGTGCTTCAGTCTACTTAAATATTCCAGATCCACCCTTTATCAAGATCTTTATGCAGCCATTTCTACTTCTGAAATTTGTAATCATACCAGTGACACTTTCATGACAATTATCTATAATTAGTTGAGTTCTTTATACACCTTCCTCTTGTACAATATGGATTTATTTCCATTAGTTTTAATTATTTATTCATTTCATACTACTTTAGAGTATTTATTTACAACGTTTATGTCCTCCTAGATTAGATTAACTATTACTATACTACTCGGTTTAGTTAATTTTAGTTAATCATCTCACTATTAAAAAATCAAATGAATGCTATTATTACTCTTCTATTATTACATTTTATGTTTTCTTGGGAGGGATTAGAACATTCTATAAGATTTTTTAACCCTTCACTCCATCTTCAATGCCTTTTATTTCTCTCAATGACCTCTTGTTTGGCTCATGAATAGACACATATAGTTTTACCTTCATGACATACTACGAAAATATTACAAATGGAGACTTGTAAGGAATCAATGTTGTGAAAATATCATTTAAGATACTATCAAAAATTTAATTAAAATTTTGAGACCTTATCTCTCAAAGTAGAAACCATGAAACCACAACTTTCAACAAACCCTAGTGAGGGTTTCAATTTGGAAAGCCCAAGAACAAAGATTTTGTTACCAAATCACTTACACACAAAGTCAAGTTATAATAAATTTCCTCAAGGTCTATATCATATAATCCAAGTGTTTGGTAAGAATAGTGAGGACTTGTATGTCACTTACCTTTAGAAACTCTTAAAAATGCTCCACTCTTCCTCTATGAACATAGTTACTACGTAGTCAAGGGTTTTCTATCCAACCGAGGGCCTTATATTCCTCTTGTTGTAAGTCTTAAGGGTTGATCAAGTTTATTATTCTCTATGAGAGATTCTCCCAACTCTTAAACCTTTAATCTTGCCAGAAACACGTTTCACTTATCTCTAAGTCACTTAACTATGTTCTTACATACACTATTATAGATTCTTAGACTATTTTCAAGCTTAAATCATAAACTACAATACGAGATACACAATATAAGGTTTCTTACCATTTAAAATCCTTCAGATACATGCATGCCAAAACTTATTTGATCACAAAAATGCACAAAACCATTAAAAATAATTTAAAAATGTATATACACATGATTCCTCTTCAAACTCTCTCGAGTTCCTCCTTCCAAACTATACCATTCAAATGATGTCTTGAAACAGATTACAAGAAGTTTAAATAGGATTCCATGAGCCTTCTAACCAATTCTTGACCCTTTTTTACCCTTCAAATTAATTTTTTTGCGTTTTCATGACATTATAGGTCTCATCCTAGTATAAAACCTTAGGATTTCAACATTAGGTCACAACCATGAACTTAAATTTTGGAAGCACAATGGACCGAGAGTGGGGGGCTGAATCACCCTTACAAAATTAATTTCAACTTTAGATTGATTTCAGTAAACCAAAAAAAAAAATTAACCATCCACTAATGTGTGCACAATTTCAAATAACATGCATTAAAATAACAATGCGTTTCACCCGATTCTTAGACATTTCTTAGAAATATTGACGAAACAGATAGGGTAACGGGGGTAGGAGGAATACCTATTGAAATGATGGTTGATGGGTTGTTACGCGTGTATGACTTTTGAATCCACAGCTAATTGTGAGAGCTTCCTTTTGGCTAGGAGGAACTACACCGTAATAGAAAGCAAGACCACCAAAAAGAGTTAAACAATATGTGCAAAGAACTACCTAGCATGTACTAGATCCAGAAGTGTGATACTTCCTACAAGGCTATTAGTCCACCGTGTAAAACAATTTAATGGGAGTAGAAAAATAAATCCTATCGTAGTTGAAATGATTCGGGTATCTCATCCAAAATACAAGAAGAAAAATCTAATCTAACAGGCTAAGTTAAAATAAGATCTGAAGGTCAAGTAATCGGTTCGGGGTCCCCGCAGTGTCCGACAGAGGTCTCCTAAGATCACAAGTGAAAAAGGGTGATGTGGAATTGGGTGGAAAGGTCACTATTTTGGGTTGTCATGATGGCACGTACAAAGATCGATGCCGGTTAAGGGTGACTGACGGCGGTTGGGTGTAACCGGTGCTGGTTATTGTGGAATTTTGGGAATGCCACAAAATGAGTTTTGGGTCTCCTTTGTGATTGCACAAAGGATTTTGGTTGGTTAGAATGAGGTATTAGGTGGTTTGGGTGGGATTTGATGAGGTTTTAATGGGTATGTGGAGGGGTGAGTATGAATGGAGGTCTGTGGGTGGCCAAGAGAACAAAAGGGTGACAATATAATGACAAAATGAAATGAACCAGAGGAATACAACATTCCACTTACTTGGATTCTGGTCCTGGGTGCTTGTGAGTGAGGGATGAAGATGTTGGTAAGAGATTGAAGACTGTAGATAATCACCAATCGTAGGAAATCTTCTGCATGGGCTGCATGTGTATTCCTTTTTACTTGGTTGGATCAAATCCTTGCTGGGGTGAGTACTTAATGGTTATGCAGGAGAAAATGCATGATCTCCTTCCTTACGAGCATGTTCTCGCTGAAACTCATTCTCAGAAGATGTGATGTCTCTTTGGAATGTCAAATGTTTTCCAACCTCCAAAATAAGGTTGTTTTGGGGATTAAAAGGTGACCGACGGTGGTTCTGGCTTAACTAGTGACAGCTTAGGGGTAACTAGCGTCACCAAGGTGGGATTTCCTAGGTTTACCAAACTAGAGATATCCTCTTGATTTTATGGGATCTTGTGTTGTTAACCCATAGATTAGACTAGAAGTGTCTTGTACGCATGCAGGAATGTGGTTAGAGTGAATGTAGGAATTGATTTTTAGGGTTTGGGTAAGACTTATTTAGTTATGGAAACTTACTAAGAGTAGATCTTAGGGTGAGTTGGCTTGATGAGGTGTCTAGGTGAGGTGCATGTGTGGATATTATCTAAATTAAGATATTTAAATAATAAATATGGTGAGGATAATGAATTAATTTAATTAGATTAATTAAATTAATATTAGTGGAGTGAAGGGGGCCATGGCTAGGTTAATGTGATGAAGGGTGTTTATTTGTTGAGGGACCAAAGGGGAGTGTGACCTAATTTTAGTGTCTACATTTTGCCCCTTTTTGTTGTATAGCTTGTATTGGTAAGCGATGCTAACAAAAATAAGATGTGGTTGCCCCATGTGTGGGTGAAGGTGATCCCCCTCAAACCAGGAACTAACGAGGCAGAAGGCAGAATCGGTGAGTGGTTTGATAAAAGGTAAATGTGAGAAAGGGGAAGGTGGGGAATGAGGGAAAAAGGGTTAAAGGTCTACTTGGGTAATCTAGGTTATGGGTCAGGGTCAAAGGTAGTAATAGTCAAATACATGCACATGTATAAATGGAAAACACACTACCGGG
This sequence comes from Taxus wallichiana var. yunnanensis, assembly GCA_018340775.1. NCBI lineage: Eukaryota > Viridiplantae > Streptophyta > Pinopsida > Cupressales > Taxaceae > Taxus > Taxus wallichiana. Next base: position 145,576,250 of record CM031236.1, read on the forward strand.
TTGAAGAGCAATCAAACTCTACATCATCTAAGGTCGATAGGTTTATCCAAACAAGGTTGAAGTGATTCCGGTATCCAAGGTATAGGATATGGTTAGGAAACATGACGTAGGTTAGGTGCAGGAATGTTTAGGTATGTTTTGGTACACTAAAGGCAGAGTCAGGATAAACGGTCATAGAAAGGTGAGGTAAATGTGTTGGGTAAGGGTGAGGTGGGGTTAAAAAAGGAGGGATATGTGGGGTAATAGGGTAAAATGGTGGGTTTTGTGCAAGACAGGGTGACCGATGCCTGTCAAGGTCAACCGACACCGATATAGGGAAACCAACCACAGTAAGGTAGGGCACGAGACTGATGCTAGTGAAGGTTAAACTGGCATCGGTTAGGTCGGGTTTCTTATAAAAATAAAAAATCCATGTTTTTTTTACTATTCATTTGTCATATTACGATTTGAGAAAATAACAAAAGAGAGAAAAGTGTCTAGACGATACGAAGCATTGAGTTGGTGGTGTGAACGGCGGGTGATTGGTTGGTGAGAGGTAGGTCCACAGGATTGGTGCATGTGATTTGATTGGTTGGAGATGCGGGTGGAGATTTAGTGATGGCAGAAGCCAGATAGGGATCAGGCAAGTCATCGGTGCAGCACCTAGACATGCCACCGAGATGATGGCATCATGATGAGGTAAGCATCCAACTTTAGTTGTATTTTGTTAGATAGATTATATGATTAGTAGAATGTTGTAGTAGTTTTTGTTGTGGGTGGGGAAAAAAATAAAATTTGGGAATGGGGGAAAAGTGGGTAAAATAGGAATGGGGAGGGCAATAAATGGGAGAGGAGGGGATGGGATGAGGTGTAAGGGAGGTTAAGGTAATTTTAGGTGGGTAAAAGGGGCAAGGGGAGAAGTTAATTGAGAAAGGAGGTTTTGGGGATTACGGCTTTTACCGTGATAGTGACCAGTCACCAAGTTGGCCGACATTGGTAATAGGTAACCGGTATCGGTCACAAAATAGGTGACCAATGCCGGTTAAGGGGTGACTAGGGTCAGTGAAAGGGAACCAACACTAGTTGGGTTTTGGGGGATAAGGGGCCAAAAGTGCCACAGGTGGGTGATTAAGATGGGTAGGGGAAAAATAAGTTGTTGGGAAATGATAGGGGCAAGTATGGTTGTGATAAATGTAGATTAATGTATTGTTTATATTGGATGTAGGGGAGAGATCAGCTATGCATGTGGGACAAGGTTCCACCCCTACTTGTGACAGTGCATGGTGCAGTGACCCCTGAGGAGATGTAGCATGTGGAGGTGGTGGGCCTGAGTGGAGTTCGACACTATCAACATGTAGTCCAACAACCTAGTTTGATGGTTGTGCTCATCGATAAATGGGATTCCACAACCAACACATTCCACCTATCGATGGGTGAGATCACTGTCACCCTAGAGGACGTGTTCAGGATTCTATAGCTACCCATATTGGGTACATAGGTCTACTCTATCTCCTCCGAGGCCTCGAGAATCGATGCTGACGGTGTTTCGTGAGGGGATGGCCAAGATGACATTCCATAGTACTAGTATTCACTATGGAGAGATGTACCTAGCCCATCCGGAGGAGATGAGGCTAGTGGTTCTTTTGATGGAGGCGCAGCTACTTTGCACCGCCGATACAAAGTGTGGACGCTTTCCTCAATCGTTGATGGGGGTACTCCATAACATGATGATAGAGGAAACCCACTTTTCCTAGCGCCAAAGATTCCCAGTGCAAATGTGTAGAGAGTTATGGGCATATGGGTGGCTGCGTAGGTTCAGCCTATGTTGTACCTTCTTACTAAATTACTCACTTGTAAGCACATAGTTTGTGTGTGGCTAGTAGGGATGCCTCGAGTGGATGTATTCCCACCAAGATTTGTGTGGGTGGGGTATAGGAAATGGGTTTCGTTATCGAGAGTGAAGTTATGACAGGCCCACACATGATGTGGCCTATTTCTGATAGTTATTGGAGGGGTTGTCCGGAGTGGACATTATATGGAGGTTGTATGTGGGATTCCCCTCATATAGGCATATGCATGAGGAGTTATCTGAGCTCTAGCTTTTGAGATGGATACAGGTCGATGTTCTAGGAGCACGAAATGATCCTAGTAGATAGAGTCGTGTGGTAATTTGGGCTATTACAGGACATACCTCCACCCTTCCTATAGTACTGGAGAGACAACGTGGAGAGGCCCTTACCTCTACCATAGCAAAAATTCCCATAGGGCAAGAGGAGTAGGAAGTGGACCGGCAGATAGATGATGCCGGGATCACGTACTACTACTGAGCGATGGTGGAGGTGTATTTATGAGCCATACCACCTAGACCGGGGTAGCTAGATCTAGCCACCATCACGGTGCATGCAGACACCCTATAGGGGCGTGGCTACTCTAATTACCCAGTTGGGTATGGTACAAACACGCTGGGTGAGCTCGAGAGGCGAGGTAAACGAACTACATGTATAGGTGGCTAGTCTACGGACCCGTGATGACCAAAGTGATGGGGATGGTGATGGAAAGGGGATGATGGTAAGGTGATAGGTTTGTAGGGCTAGTTGGCCATAGCCTAGGCATAGGTTGGGGCCTTATAGGCACAAAAAGGGGGGGCACCACCACGTATCGGGACCAGTCCAAGTTCATAGGTAGGAGCAAGACAGGGTCCCATGGACAGGTACAAGGGCCAAGACCTATGGGACTACCATAGACTGTGCCTATATCCAGGTTACAGGATGCCCTGGGTGAGGCAAGATACTACTAGGACCAGCTGATGGCGGTCGAGATAGACTTCTTATCTTATGGAGAGTACTGGGCACAAAAGGTGTCTAGTTAGAGGACTAGATCCCACACTCACAGTGTAGAGAGCACAGGGGGCCATCGAGCTCCGAGGCTAGATCAGGGAGGCTACCACTGGCGTATGAAGACCAAATCTAGGTGAGGTGCCTGTAGGGACCTAAGAGGCAGAGGGTACATGCGATATAGAGATGGAGGACATCTGCCAAGATGCCTGAAATGGGGCTTGGTTTTTTATGTATGATAGTAAATTTTGTGATATATACCGGCATGTGTGTTTGAAAGATAGTTATATTTTTATCATATAATCGGCTGCGTCTTGAAGAAAATGAGGATGTATGAGAGGTTATGAATATTTTGAGCATATACCACTGCGCATGTCGAAGATATTTTGTATTATTTTATTGTTTCAGTGTATATGAGACTGGCCTGCGTGCCAATGCCATTTTTTTATTGAGATAGCTATGATGGGATATCCACATATATTGTATTAAGAAATACATTTATTTATATGATGAGATGCATGAGATTCTTGATTTGTTGATGTGTTGATGAGACTTTCGATTTATTGGTGCGTTGATGAGATTTTTGATTTGTTGTTTTGATAGGGATGGAAATTAGGTGAGTTAGGCATGATCGAGTCAAGTCTTAGGCATGGTTGAGTTAGGTTTATTAGGCATGGTGGAGTCAGGTTTGTTTAGGCATGGTTGAGTCAGGTTTGTTAAGCATGGTTGAGTCGGTTTGTTTAGGCATAGTTGTGGGTTTAGGTCTATTAGGCATCGTTGAGTCAGTTTGTTTAGGCATGGATGTGGGTTTAGGTCCATTAGGTGTGGGTGGGTTAGGTCTTAGGCATGGTTGTGTTCATAGTAGGTGAAGCTATGATTTATTATTTTGTGCAATGAATGATAATATGGGACATATGTGAGATGCGGTATAATCTATACATAATGATGATAGTGAAATGGTAGGTGTAATAAATGTATGTTTTGATGAGGATTAAAATATGAAGCAATGTGTTATGTATGTGGTTTAATTTTTAATTATTGATATAAAGAAGAAACTAGGAGGGGTATGTTGTAATAATGTGAAGAAGATGAAAGATGAATTGTTTAGGGTAGAGAGTGTTCGAGCCGACCTCCAAGGGCCCCCGCCTCGGAGTGTTGCCTACATAGTCCCGATGAAAAAGGACCTTAGGCCGATGTAGTTCTCCCATGAGCTAGGGAAGAATAGGATGAGGTATGAAAATGATCTAGTAGATTTTTGGTATGTTGGGGGTTTAGATCCGTAAGGTGTGGGTGGGTTATAAGCAAATTGATATAGGTGATTTTGATTGTAGCAAAAGAAGAAGAATACCCCAAAGGTAAGTGTCGAGGACCAAATCCTTTATAAGGTAATCAAAACGTAAACAAAGATGATCAAAAGATAAGAGGGGGCAATAAAGCCACTTGATTGGTTAGGATCGCACTCGAGTAGATCATACCTTGGAGGAGGTGATGAACGTATGACCCTAAAGACATTGCATGATCGATTGTTCTAAGGTGAAAAGTAGTCACATGATCACCAAATGTCATTGTTCCCAAGAGGTCCCTTGAGGTGGTAGGAAATGGGAGTGCAAATGGATAGAAGGGTGAAAGGTGGTTAATTTTATACGATATGAGGTAGCATGCTCTTCGGGACAAGAGATCCAAGTCACAATGGGCAAGTCCATGACTAAAATTTTTATGTTTTGACTTGTATCTAAGATAGATTGATCCATATGGGATGAGGAATTTAACTCCTTGAGGTCTACGTGAAGCTGATCAATGTGGGAAGCTTCAAATTCTCTCACTTTTTTTTTGTTAAGGGCTTTACATAGCTGTCTTTCGATGGAGCAGTCTATTTATAGCAGCAGTTGTCGAGAGGAAGATGTCCTATTGAGGGAGTCATCTTTTATATTAGAAGTTTGACTCAAGGATTTGGGTCCCATGGGAGGGCTTTGAAGTCACGGACAAGACCAAGGTGAAGAATAAGATTATTTTTCAAAAAGCAGGGTGAAACAACCATGGGATCTCATCTAGAGGTAGATGAAAAGTATCCATGAGAATCATGCTATGTGCAGCACTATGGTACACATATTCAAGAGAAGATAAAAGGTGACAGTACTCGATGATTCTTGTTTAATCATTGGTAAGGTGTATGAAATGGATAGCACTCGGGGGAGGAGCATGGAAAGAGACAAAAGGTGATATAGGACTAAAAATCAACAATAGAATGGTCAAAAATGTAAAGCATTAAGGGGCTCAGTTCGGCTTGCCATCGAGTGAAGATAAATGATAAGCACCTGATCCATAAGTATGAGTCACAATGTATGGTCCAAGCCAATTAGGAGAAAATTTGCCCTGTTTACTTTTTTCTTCTTTGGTTACATGTTGATTTTCTTTCAGGACGAGATCACCAACTTGGAAGGTTTGTTCATGGACACGTTTTTCATAGCACGCTTGATACGTTTTATTAAACTTGAAGGTGGTCAAGAGTGTTAATATGACATTCATCTAATCACTCCAGCTTGTGCTAAACAATGATCCGATGAAAGTCATCATCATTCAAAGATGTCATGGAGAGAAATACGGAGTGAGGGAATCTAGACTTTGAGAGGTAGAAAACCTCTATACCATGTAGACTAGAGAAAATGGTGTCACAGCAAAGGAAGTGCAAATACTAGTGCGGTATGCGTATAGGAAAAAGAAATGTGTGTATGCCAATCCTACCCAATATCATTAACCACTTTCATGAGAATTTTGCTTAAGGTTTTTTTAGTGGATTCGGCTTGGCTGTTGGTCTATGGGTAATAAGGTGATGAGAAACTTAGTCGAATGTCAAAGGCGTCAAAGTTTTTGCAATGTTTTGTTTTTGAATTGTTTTCCATTGTCGGTGATGAGGCAATGAGGAAAACCAAAACAGAAAATGATGTGATGATTGATGAATTCACATATTTTCTCAAATTTTTTGAGATGAGTGGTATGGCTTCAACCCATTTTGTATAGTATATGGTAAAGCAGTTGATGATCCATTGATGTCATGGGAAGAATGGGGGTTAATCTCTCTCGACAAGATCAAAACTCCATTGAGAGAAGGGCCAAAGGTCACGGGTGACCTGTAAGGTATGACTTGGTATGTAATGAAGGTGGGCATGTTGTTGGCATTTGACACAATGCTTGACATAGTTGCAACAATCATGGTTAAGGGTCACCAAGAATAGCCCGCATAAAAAGAATATGTTTAGCAACAAGAAGGCCACCAAGTGACCTCCACATATGACATCATGAACTTCCTTAATGGTATAAGGAATTTCAGAACTTGTGAAGCATCATAAAAGAATGCCATCAAATCCATTCTTATAGAAGAGGCCCCCATGATGAGAAAATGAGAGACCTTTTTATGGAAGGCTCATTGTTCATTACGAGTGAGGTCGGGAGGTAAGATGGAGAAAGAAAGATAGTCAGAGTATTGTTTATACCAAAGGTCACTCACCTTAAGGGGAATGATTCCAGTGAAGTAAACATCGTGAGGTAAATAAGAAGGTGATTGAGTCATTGTATGGTTACAAATATTTTAGAATCGGTCATGCGAAGCGGGTATTTGGGAAATGAAGCAAGCCATGGTATCTACGAATTTGTTGGTTGAATGAGGGACGGTTTGAAGGGTGTAATGGTCAAAGGTGGTCAAATGTATGTCTACATGATGTTTATAATTTTGAAGTATCTCATTACGACATTGGTATATACCATTGACTTGGTTTATGACCAATTGAGAATCACCAAAGATGTTGATTGATTTAACATCTAGGCATAGGTGGCTTGGAGACTTAATACGAGTGCTTTGTATTCGGTGATATTGTTTGTGCATTCAAAATTGAATTTGAAAGACAAGCATGTGCTCACCATCAAGCGAAATGAGGATAATACCAGCCCCACCCCTACACCGACACTTTGAACCATCGAAAAGAGTTTCATTTGGTAAGGGGTTCGCCTAAGGAAAGGAAGCAATTCACTCATCCGGAAAGTCAAAATTAGAGGGTTGATCCCCAGAAATAGGTGCATCGGCTAATTATTTGGTGATAGCTAGACCCTTGATGGACTTTTGATGAATGAATTTAAGGTCGAGGTCCACTAAAAGCATAAGCCATCGAGCGCACACACCGATTTTGATAAGTTTTGGCATACATGAAGTGTAAGGGGTCGTGTTGGTCACAACATAGGTTTTTTGGTTGAGTAGGTAATGGCGGAGTTTAGTGGCAACGAAAATTAAGGCTAAGAAAAATTTTCAGGATGGGTGTATCGGGTTTCGTAATCCAAAAGAGTATGAATTTTGTAATAAACCACCTACTCCCTGTGTTGTTCATCGTGATGAGCGAGCATGGCTCCCAAGGAGTGATCGGTAGCTGAGATGTATAGGTAGAAAGGTTGATCATATTTAGGCGGAATGAGTACGGGTGGTTAGAGAAGGTACTTGTTTGAGGGCCTTACAAGATTTTTGATAGTCATCATTACATTTAAAGGAGACATCCTTCTTGAGTAGATGATGAAATGGTTGGCACCGATCAGATAATTATGAAATGAAATGGTGAATAGATTGCAACTTACCTTGCAGGCTATGGAGTTGTTTAAGGTTAGTGGGTGGAGGCATTTCTAGAATGGAATTGACTTTAGTAGGGTCAACTTCTATACGAAATAAGGAAATAATAAATCCCAGGAGATTTTCCCGAGAGAACCGCGAAGACACTTCTTTTTGGCTAAAGGCAAACACAATATCTAATGAGGTGGTCAAAAATGGTTTTGAGAATGACAAGGTTTTCGTGAGTGGCGTTTAGATTTGGCCACGATATCATCCATGTAATCTTCCAATATACGATACATGATGTCATGGAAGATGTAAGTCATATCCCGCCGATATGTGGTACTAGTGTTTTTAAGGCCAAAAGGCATGACACAAGAGTGGCGAAGGTCCCCCAAGGGGTGATGAACGTGGTTTTATGTTGATCTTCCGGGAAAGCAAGATTTGGTTATAACCCGAGAAGCCATCCATGAGTGTTAGCATCTCATGACTAGTGGTAAGGTCAACCAAATGGTCAATACTTGGGTAAGGGAAAGTCTTCGTTTGGGTAGGCTAGGTTGAGGTCACGAAAATATGTGTAAATGCGAAGTCCCCTATTGTTTTAGTGACAAGGATAATGTTATAAATCTAACAAGGATAATAAATGGGTAATATGAAGGAAATAAAAATAAGGCGCTAAAGTTCTTCTTTGTCAAGAAGGGTAATGCGAGGGTGCATTTTCCTCAACTTTTGTTTGATTGGTTTGGCATCGGGAATGGTTACGATATTATGGACCACTATGGTGGGGTCAATACCAGGCATGTTTACGTAAGACCAAGAGAATGCGTGGTTATGATCTTTGAGAAAATAAGTGATGGCTTCCTGTTCAGCAGCATCTAAAGATTGACTGATCTTTAGGATGTTTGGGTTGTCCTTGGTATGGATGTTGATCTCGATATTCAATTCATTCAACATGGTTTTCATCTCAAAAGGTAATGACCGATGAATATATGAATCTTCTGCACCAAGGTAGGTGAGTATAGATTCATCATCCTGACATTGAATGATGTTAATTGAAGGTGTATTGTCATCGATCATTTTAGGATACAGGAAGGGGAGAGAGGAAGGGGCCTTGCCCTCGTGTTGATAAATCAAAGGCCCAAATGAAATAGTGTTTATGAAAAAAAAGTTAGGAGGGATAGATTTTAGATCCATTGACTCTGTCGATAAAGGCGGTGATGAATGCAGAGCGGGTGAAGAAAGTGGAGAAGGACCGATGTCCTCGATGGGTTCAATGCGGGCATGTTTGGTAGGTGGGTCAGAAAATCCGATACCACTATGGTCATTATGTTTGTGGGTGGTACATGGAATGACAATATGGTGGCCTTGTTCATAAAATCCAAAACCAAAACCCTTCCATGCACATCGGTGTAGGAAGGTGTGGGCAAAACGGTGATTGATGAGAGACTGGAAGTCAGGAAAATGGGTGGGTTTGTGATGGTGGTTCAAGTGTGTAAGTGGTAGTATCAAGTCCCCCATAGGTGAGATTTGTACAAAGGTGAGGAGGACCATAAAGGAGGCATTCTCCTATGCGGTGATCATAGTGAGGGTGATGGTGAAGACTTCCATACTCTTGTGGAGTAAGGAATGTGTTGACACTATATAGGTGGTACTACCCCAGAGTGAGGCATTGAAAAATGCCTTCTAAGGGATCAGTAGATGGTATGTGGGTAACTGAAATAGATGATGTGTCAGAGGTTGATGTGGAGGTGGAGTTAACAGATTGGGAGGCTAATGGGTCAGCCATGGAGGTTGTGGCAGCGGTAGGAATGGAGGAGGTATGTGCGGTTGAGGTAGCGACTGCAATAGTAAGCAGTGTAGGTGTGCGAAGTGGTGGTGGTAACAGAGGTAGATGCCTTAATAGGTATGAGCACATCATTGGGTCAGTAAAGCATGTTACATGTTTTAAAAGGTGATGGATCAGTTGGGATAGTATAGGTATGTCCTTCATGCTCAAACTTTACACAATGATGCAAAGTGGAAGGAACGCACCCCATGACATGAATCCAGGGTCTACCAAGCAACAAGTTATATTGAAACTCCCCTTCAAGACGTAGAATAATTATGGGATAGTGTGGGGGCCCACGCGAATGTGGAGGATGACAGTGCCTAATGTGGAGGTGATAGCATCATTGAATGAATGCAACATGATAGGATGTTTATGCATGTAATTATCGGGTATGCGCATTTGAGAAAATGCATAGGATGAAATGATGTTAATGTTAGAGCCCCCATCAATTACCACATGTCACACTTGTATGTCATTGATGTGGACAGAGATGAAGAGGGCTAGGTCCTGGATCATCATTTTGGTGTGGTGAAATCTCTTCCTTTGAAAAGATAAGGGTGGCTAGTTGGTGAATAGGGTGGGGTGAAGATGAAGGTGGTAATTTGTTAAGAGAATCTACATGATGAGGCATGATGATGGAGGCTACAGGTGTAGGGTCATTGGGCATAACCTCAATAGATTGAAGAACCTCCATGAGATCTTGACGATGGGATACCGAGGTTTGAATGAGGTCATATAAAGACATTTTGAGGGGAAACCGGTGTAATTGTTTGAGCATGGTGCGATGTGTGACTCCATTAGAAATAGGATATGTGGGGTCATGTGGATAGTGATTTTAGGTATGTGTGTAGATGGTATGTTGGGTATAGGATTGGTTGGTGGGTCATTCACCTTTTCTTTACCTTTATCCTTTTGAGCACATGTAGTGACATGTATTATGTTGATTTGAGGGGAGTTGGTAAATGGAGGTGGTGTAGGATGAGTGGTATAAAGACAAGATGGGTAGAAACCTACCGTTGGAGAAAAACCATGTGAGGTGAGTTGGGTGCAATGACATTTTGGTGGTGGTGTGGCAAGTTCTCGAATGTGAACCATGTTAATTTCAATTATTGGAGGCGGTTCTAGGAGCCGTGGGGGTGGAGGTTGTGGTTGTTGAGTGGGATGTGATGGAATGGGTTTTGGTGAGGTAGGGTCCTCATCGAGAAGTTCGTCATCATCAAAGTTGGTTTTCGTGAGGACACAACCGGGATAAGGATGATTTTCAAGGCCTTACAGCTTCTCCACATCATGCCCTAGCACACGATGGTAGGCACAAATTTTAGTGTCACTAAAACCTTTTGGCTTGGGTTTGAGGGGTCTATAAGGTCCGAGTGGTGGTAATGTGATGACGAAGTCTCAAGGAGGTTGGTTAATATTTTGGCATAGGACCCCGCTAGTGGGTCACAATGAGAGGTGAAAGTGGGTTTGGGTGTAGGTATGACTGATTGTTGAGGAATGGTCCTCGTAGGAGGGGGAGTGGGTTGAGCCATGGTTTTGGGTGTTGGTTGTGTTTGTTTGGGTAGGGTATGGTAGATGAACGGGAATGAGTGTGTGTGGTTGTTTTTTTGTAAGCATGTGGGAATTTGGTTAGAGGGAATGTAGACATTGATTTTTAGAGTTTGGGTAAGTCTTAGTTAGTTATGTCAACTTACTAAGAATAGGTCTTAGGGTGAGTTAGCTTGATGAGGTGTCTAGGTGAGGTGCATGTGTGGATATTTTCCCTAATTAAGATATTTAAATAATAAATATGGTGAGGATAATGAATTAATTTAATTAGATTAATTAAATTAATATTAGTGGAGTGAAGGGGGCCATAACTAGGTTAATGTGATGAAGGGTGTTTATTTATCGAGGGACCGAAGGGGAGTGTGACCTAATTTTAGTGTCTACATTTTCCCCCTTTTTATTGTATAGCTTGTATTTGTAAGCGATGCTAATAGAAATAAGATGTGGTTGCCCCATGTGTGGGTGAAGGTGATCCCCTCAAACTAGGAACCGACAAGGAAAAAGGAAGAAAAGGTGAGTGGTTTGATAAAATGTAAATGTGAGAAAGGGGAAGGTGGGGAATGAGGGAAAAAGGGTTAAAGGTATACTCGGGTAATCTAGGTTATGGGTCAGGGTCAAAGGTAGTAATAGTCAAACACACGCACACGTATAAACTGAAAGCACACTACTGGGTTGAAGAGCAACAAACTCTACATAATCTAAGGTCGATAGGTTTATCCAAACAAGGTTGAAATGATTCCGGTATCCAAGGTATAGGATATGGTTAGGAAACACGATGTAGGTTAGGTGCAGGAACGTTTAGGTATGTTCTAGTACACCAAAGGTAGGGTCAGGATAAATGGTCACGACAATAGGCTAGGTAAGGTCATTAGGTCAATAACACAGGTAACAATGCCACAAGGTATAGTAAACACATGAGGTCAAAGGTCACTAGCGATGGTCCAGGGCCAAAAATATAGGTCACGGCATGGGTAAGGCCGAGGAATGAGGAAAATAAAGAGTCCCAAAGGAGGACAAAGGGAGGTAGTAAATGATGAGGTCAGGAAAGGTGAGGTAAATGGGTTGGGTAAAGGTGAGGTGGGGTAAAAAAGGAGGGATAGGCAGGGTAATAGGGTAAAATGGTGGGTTTTATGCAAGATAGGGTGACCGATGCTGGTCAAGGGTAACCAATGCTGGTATAGGGCAACTAACCATGGTAAGGTAGGGCATGAGACCAATGTTGGTGAAGGTGAACCAAATACGGTTAGGTTGGATTTTGTATAAAATCAAAAATCATGTTTTTTATTCATTTGTCATTTAAGGAATTGAGAAAATGACAAAAGAGAGAGAAAAGAGAGAAAAGTGTCTAGACAAAATGGAGCATTGAGTTGGTAGTGTGAATAGTGGGTGATTGGTTGGTGAGAGGCGGGTCCACAGGATCGGTGCGTGTGATTCGATTGGTTGGCATTGCGGGTGGAGATTTAGTGATGGTAGAGGCCAGAGAGGGATAGAGTGAGTCACCGGTGTAACGGCTGAGACATGCTACCGAGATGACGACAACATGATGAGGTAAGCGTCCAACTTTGGTTGTATTTGGTTAGATATATTAGATGATTGGTAGAATGTTTTAGTAGTTGTTGTTTTGGGTGGGGGAAAAATAAAATTTGGGAATGGGGGTAAAAGTGGGTAAAATAGGAATGGGGAGGGAAATAAATGAGAGAGGAGGGGATGGGATGAGGTGCAAGGAGGTTAAGGTAATTTTAGGTGGGTAAAAGGGGCAAGGGGGAAGTTAATTGAGAAAGGGAGGTTTTGGGGATTGCGGGTTTTTACTGCGATGGTGACCGGTGTTAGTCAAGTTTGGCTAGCATTAGTAATAGGTAACCGTATCGGTCACAAAAAAGGTTACCAATGCCGATTAAGGGGTGACTGGGGTCATGAAAGGGAACCAACACCGATCGGGCTTTTGGGGATAAGGGCCCAAAAGTGCCACAAAGGTTGAGTGATTAAGATGGGTAGGGGAAAAATAAGTTGTTGTGGAAGCGATAAGGGGCAAGTATAGGTGTGATAAATGTAGATTAATGTATTGTTTGTATTGGATGTAGGTGAGAGATCAGCTATGCATGCGGGATAGGGTTCTGCCCCTGCTTGTGATAGTGTGTGGCATAGTAGGACGTATGATGGAAAAGTGACATGTGAGCATGAGATTCTACAAGTAACTCTTCCTCACACCCAACCTCCTGAGATCATGCCGAGACAACCGGTGGGGATGGAATACATGCGAGATGCAGATAAGCTAGTTAGGTAATCTTATGTCTTCAACATGCAATAACGGGATCTGTGAATCTAAGGAAAAGAAGGCCCTCCTAACCTAAACCGGTGTGATAGATCGTTCGATGAGGATAGCTTCTCGAAGGCTCCAATCAATATCGAGCTCTGTCATGATCTGATCTATGGGTTGTGGAATACATGGAAGATAACCTGTGGGTGCTTCGTATATGTCTCCCAACAAGGTCATGAAAATGGAATGGCTAAATATGTAGTGGATCTTTTGGTGCCTTATGGATGATTCTCTGGTCTAGTCCAGAAATCTTTAGCTTGATTAGCTGCTATGTTTAATAATGATAATTGTGTGATAATGTCTAGTGGAAGTGGAGAGGACCTAAACACTAATGTTTGCAAACTAGCATCAACATTGGATTGATTTGTAGGCCCGTTGGGTTGTGGGACCTATGGATCACAACCATAAGCTCATGGTTGTTGTGGACCTCCTATGGTCATATGAAGAGTCAACCCCTTAGTCTCGAGTATCCAGTAGTCATATGCCTTTTCGGCCTCTATGTTTAGAACTAGAAGTTGCACGATTTTCTCGGAGTACCTAACAGGTGTTCTGGCAACTTGGATACGTAAGCTAGTGTCTATATCAACGAGGAGGTCTCCTGCGTCTGGCTATGGGACTAGTGGATCACAACCGAATGTTTTCTCTCTTTCAAGTCCTTCTACAGTCATACAAATATCTATCAAGGCAAATATAATTTGTCCGATTTTACCGAATGTGTGTGCTTTGTTGTCTTCTATGTTTAATACTCTTAGCTGTGCGCTGATTTCTTGTAGGTCTATTGTTGCTCGGAAGACCTGAATTCTTAGATTTTGATCTATGTTAGTTATTGCTGCAACAAAGATTTGGTTGAGGCGCGATTGGCTCAAAACGTATTCCCTGGCTCCTAGGTCCCGTGATTGTCATACAAGATCAATATAATCCTAACTCGAAATGAAATAAACTAACTATGCATATATATATTCCTCTATTTTTATATTTTTGATAAGATTTTGAATGGAATTGAAAGAGCAACTAATCTAATATATTTAGAAAATGACAACTAATCTAATAACAAAATTAAAACAAACAAGGTAGCCCGGTGTAGCTACTTGCCTGTGCAGTTGTGAGTTTTATCCTAAATAACTAGATAGCTAGTTAACTTAATTGAAAGATTATCGATCCTGCCTTAGAAGTGAGGAATGAATCATAGTTTCTCAGAAACTATCAATCCCCATAGCTTCCTTGGAAATATCAAAAATGAAACTTAACTAAAATGAAATATTTCACTACTCTATTTGATATGTTTTAACTAGAACTTTGACAGATAAAACCTGGAATTTGCAGAATAGTGGCGAATCTAGTAGTGTATGATTTTTTCCCCTCAGAATGATCTCCTCGTTCCTTCGTGTTCACGTGAGTCCAGAAGAGTGTGTATATGCTAGCATCAACAGAAGAAGGTATTTTGAACAATGGCAGCTTTGGATATAGACCGAATAAAATGCGAGTAGGAGAGGGACAACGCAAGTGACAGAGCTTGGCGTATGTAATTCCTAGCGGGATTTATTTGCGGGAATTCAACACAAGTATACCGAGAGATTCTAGAATCTACCTTCGTAAAGAACACAACCTACAACTCTAATGGGTTCAACTTATAAATGACACTATTCTACTCTAAACTAATTTGCATGAACAACAATGAACAAAAGTGAAGCAAGAAGATCGAATGGCTTCCAACAAAGAAAGAAAAACTAGCATGGATGCAAACATGAAAACAAAGTGAGCTCTAAACAAGGAAATGAAAGACTAAACAATGGAAAATGAGAAGTTGAGGGGCCATTTGCTTGAAAACAAGATGGATACTTATAGATTTGACATTCACCCAAAGGTAATTCCCATTAAACAATGAAGAAACACTATTCTAGGGGACATAAAACATTAATACAAGCCAAGGCGGTTGAGAAAATCTGGTGAAAGTTGAAAAATCATACAAGTCGTGATCAAAATAACGTGCTAGAAAATGTGTAAAGGACCACCGCCCTAAGCTAGGCGGTGGTTACAGACCGCCGCTCTGCTGCAGGGCAGCACTTTCGTCACTAAAGGTCAAAATGCTGTTAAAAGAGGGGCGAGGGATAAAATAAGGCATGAGGAACTTGGATAAAGTATTTGGGATGCTAAGATATACTTCGTGAGCTTCTCTGGATCTGAACACCTTACGAGGTGACCTGTATCATCATTGGGGTATGTGTAACATTATTCTGGTGGTACGGTACCCTACAATTTTGGGTACGTACATATTGCCCCCTCGGAGAAGCATTTTAACCATGAAGAGGTGTAAAATAGTGGGGCCGAGTATGGTGGCCCCAAAATAGGAAGTTATAAATTATACCTGACATGCACGTGTGTCGAAATTTTGCCATCCAAGTTCCTGCTACCTCCAAAATGGAAAGAGGACTCAAGTGCGAGATAGATAAAACAAATCGAAAATAAATACTAAATTAGTATGAAATGACTTACCATTTGCACGAGATGAGAACTTACCTCTGTCGGCGCTCTAAACCCATGAAAGGGGCATTCAAAATGAGTCAAAACACCATATATATATAAAAGATTATTTTCCTATTCATTTACGCGTGTCGATTTGATAGTTTTTGAGCTCTGGGACCCACAGTGATGGTTTTCGACGAGAGTATAGTCGAAACGTTCGTAGTGAGATAGCGATCATGCCTCCGCGAGTGGAACATCGACCTACGAGATCTCAGGTTAGTTCTTCTTGTTTTAACATTTTTGCACCCAAAATGTTAAAATGTCGAAATCTTTGTCTTGGGGGTCATTTTTAGAAATGTCAGTTTTAAATGTGTCTCTTAGGGGGGCACCTAATGGGTAGGCTTTTGTTTTAGCTAAAATGGTCATTTTTAGCATTTTAAGCACTTTTAGGGCATGCGACCTGTTTTAATCGCGGAAAGGACCGCCACCCAGGCGGGGTGGTGGTTACTGAGACCACCGCCTTCCAAGGCAGCGGTTATGGAACCTCCACTCTGCTCGGTGTGGCGTTCTCTCCAGAATGCTAAAACAACACTAGTTTGAATTCATTTTTGCATTTTTAGCATTCCTACTTGCTTTAATGATTTTTCTAATGCAATCTTGATGCTAACTTGCTTCTTTTGTGTGTTTTTGGGTGTTTTTGTAGAAGAAGGAAGAGTACATTAGATGGAGCCGAGAGAGGGAGAGTGATTGGCTTCCAACAGTGTTAGATGCACTCTCTCAGGATGAGTAGGATACTCTCCAGAGGGCAGGCATATTGAGGATTGCACGGGTCCCCCACGTTGCACCTGCCAGTCACATATTATGTGACTTATTTTCTTATTGGGATGCAGATCAGAACACCTTCTAATTTCTAGGTGTTAGGGGTGAGTGGACTATCACCCTAGAGGATGTCTACCACATTTTGGGAGTCTTGATTATTGGGAGGAGACTTTCATTTAATACAGCAATGTCCAGAGCTCAAGTGACTCAGTGGGCCACCTATATGGGAGACGCAGTTATCTCCACTAGTTTAAAGAAGGGGGTGAAGGTCCATTCTATTCCTAGCTTGCCCATCCCTCTGATCCATTAGGCTATTATGGGCATCCTTGCTTTGATATTCATCCGAGATAATGGAGGAGATACTTTTCTCTACTGCTTGGCCCCCATCATCGCACAGATTGAGGCACATGGTCAGATTTATGCTTGGGGAGCCGATATACTTGGGACCACCTATCATGACTTATACAGGGTGGTCCGATTACAAGGATAGTTGCTGAGCCATCTGACCTTAGTTATGATCTCGGGGCCATGAGGGCATCTAGATGGACAGAGATGACGGTGCTTAGAGCACCCCACCAGCCAGTTTCTTCCGTAACTACTGAGGATATGGAGGCCACACCTTATCAAGCCATGGTAGGGTTTTGGGGTGAGGACACCTTCACTTTGAATTCTTGCTCTACTACAGGGCAGCTTGTGGACAGGACGGGGAAGGTGGAGACACACCCCTTTGATCGAGTGCCTCAGTAGTTCGGCCTTGCTTACATTGACATGATTCCCCCAGTGGTGCTAGTGTTCAGATCAATTCAGGAGGCTAGGGGAGGTCCTAGAGGCCAGGGTTGGACTGTTATTACTCCTGGTGTCCCTATTGCAGCCAAGAGGGTGGTACGTGCCCGAGAGAGAGAGAGTTGGTGCTCCTTAGGAACCTTTACTTCAGATTACCGCCGGTCATGCCCATAGCAGTGATGACCCCATTGATATAGACTTTGAGTCTGAGGAGTTCATAGGGGGAGAGACAGAGGAGGAGACCAAGGACATGGAGGTCAACAAGTCGGGTGGGGAAGAGGATAGTGATCCCGAGTGGCATGACACTCAGGAGATCTTATAGGCCGAGAGGGGCAGAGCGAGCACAAAGAGGGTGACTCTAGTCTCAGAGGAGTTACTTTCTCAGGACCTAGGTGGAGAGGATAAGTCTATGGCAGGACGCCATGTTGTCCCAGATGTGGGAGGAGGACATCAGTCAGCAGTGGCATCCGTGGCAGGTGTGGATCCTAGAGATCCTTCTTGGAGGCTCGGAGATCCGAGTGAGTTGCCACTCTTCTTTTGATATTTATTTTAGCTAGAATTTCCTTAGTTGCTACCTCTCTTTTTGTTCATCCTTGGTTTTACCTTTTGATCATTTTCTAATTTTTTTCTCCTTTTCTTGTAGAGACTGCTGATGAGTAGCAAGACTTGATTTTCCTGGGTATGTACTGATACCCTGATGCTCCCCATGGATAAGACTCATGCCGAGCTATCCACGGATGCAGGGGATCCTTCAGCAGCTGGTAGGCATATCGATGTTTTTTCCCCCATCTGGCATGTGGCCAAGATGGTGACTTCCCTTCGTGCCGAGGTAGCCGGGTATAGGGCTACAGAGCACTTGACGAGGAGGAGCCACTCTCATCGTGAGGCTACAATTATTGTTCGGGATCATGAGCACTCGGTACACTTAGAGCACCAGCGTAGCCGAGTCCTAGACATGATCATTCACCTTCGAGGGATCCCATAGGGATTCGAGAGACCACTTGTCTCTTTTTGCAGTGACTCTTGCTAGATTGTTTATACGACCATTCTGTATTTTCTGGGCTCATTGAGCATTTTGACCACGCCTAATGCATGATGGCATTGTACATAAAACCTGATTATATATATATACATCTCTTTTTGGATCTAGATCTCTTTGTACCTAGATTTTTGTGATTCATTTTCACATGTATATTAGATTTTGTAAAAATTTTGTTTTTATATGCTTTTCAAAATGTATGCAATGGAGAACAAATATCACAAATGTTTTCTTTTTGTATTTCATGATGCTGATGTATGATGATGTGGACACTATGTGATCTTGAACTTTATTTTCTATAAGAAATTTTCCGTACTTCATATTGTTTTGAAAAAATGTGATGATGAGCTGGTATGATGAGCAGATGAGCTTGCCCACTCCTAACTCCATGTAACCAGTAAGATGCGAGGGCTCACCACCGAGAGCTAGAAAGGGCACAAGCTATGAGGTGTGTTGAAATGGTAATGATGGGAGATAGACAAAGAGTTGGTGGAAAAAATTAGGACGCTACAAACATATCTTACTCAAGTCACTTCATAGTTTAGAATGCAACTTGCTTTGCAGTTTATCTAGACTTAGATCCGTAGATGGCCACTTGGTTGAAAAAATCTGGTTTTCAGGGTTTTGAACTCTCTTGGAATTTTGGACATCTGATTCATTTGTTTTTGACTCAATATTTCAAAGGTTTGTTTGAACTATTTGCTTATGACTTTTAACATTTTTGTCAAGTGGACCCCCTACACCTTGCCCCATGCTACTAGTAGGAAGCATGGGATTATCACCATGGACAAGGCATAGGTGAGTAAAGGCATTCCCATCCTTTCCCAACCCTACGTCACTAGTAAGAGATGTAAGCTCAACACCGAAGGTTGGTAGGGCAAGGAAATGTGTAAAAGTAAAATTTTTTGTTTGATCTATATTTGACTTACTTGAGCAAAATGTTAGTATGTTCTTATTTCTAATGAGATATATACACGGGATAGATCGACACCATGAAGCTTCTAGAACAGACCATAGGCAAGACACCTACCCTAGGAAGAAACCAAAAGTGAGAACAAGCATGCAGGCCTTGGTATGGCTACCGTTAAGACTTTTTCATATCTAGCTTTAATTGATGAAATGATTCTGAAATAGTTGATGATGTTATGAAAATGAAGAAGTATGATTTGAAAGCTCCTGCCAATACTATCAGAAGTTTGTAATGAATTGCTTAAGAATAAGTCCCTTGATCACCAAGTTTTACGAAGTGAGTGAACAAAATGAACTTAACTAAATGAATATGTAATGTAGATATAATTATACAAATAGTGCTAATGCTTCATGCATAAAACCATTTAAGATGCAAGGAATTGACTGATTCATTGAATTCCTCACCCTCTAGTGTGCACAAGAGATACACACCATTACCGTAGTCTTTCATGACTCGATATGGGCCTAACCATTTGGGCCGGAACTTTCTTCCTTCACCGGTTGTCTAGTCTTATAACTAGATCTCCTTCATATATTTCTCGCTCATAGACTTTTTTGTTATACTACCAGCACATCCGGTCAGCATAGGCTCTATGCCGTTGTTCGGCGTTTAGCCTGGCTTCATCAAGGATCTCTAGTTGAGAGAGGTGTGCCTCCCTGTAAGCTTCCTCATCCAGAATCCCTTATAATGAGATGCAGAGACTGGGTATTTCAACCTTAAGTGGGAGACCTGCTTCTACTCTGAATACCAACGAGAAAGGAGTTGCTCCTATTGGTGTTCTTATTGAGGTTCGATGGGCCCACAAGGCCGGATATAGTTTTAAATGCCAATCTCGTTTATTCTCCTTGACTATTTTAAGGAGAATAGCTTTCAATGTTTTTTTTTCACTTCGGCTTGCCTATTGGCTTGAGGGTAGTAAAGGGAGGCTATGTGATGGTTTATCTTGAACTTGCTACATAACTCACAAACCTCATTGTTCTTAAAGGACATGCCATTATCTGAGATAATGACTTGTGGGACACAATACCTGCAGATAATTTGGTTCAAAATGAATTTGGCAATCACCAAACCTGGTACAGTGGTGAGAGTAATGGCCTCCACCCATTTGGTAAAATATTTCATGGCTGTGATTATAAAATTATGGCCATCGGTTGATGAGGGAGAGAATTTTCCTATTAATTCCAGACCCCAAGTGGAGAAGGGCCACGGAGTCACTATTGGTTGTAGGGATTGTGCTGGCATGTGAATCTCGTGATAGAATTCTTGACATTCGTGACACTTATGTACAAATTCCACTATGTCATGTTCGAGAGTGGGCCAAAAATAGCCCATCTGATGTATTTTGTGAGTGGTGGTGTGACCACCGAAGTGGCCCCATATCCCACTGTGGGATTCATGAAGAATCCTCTTGGATTCTTCTATGTCGATGCATCTTAGAAGCATGTCGTCGAAGGCTCTAATATAGAGCACTTGGTCTAAAACAATGTATTTAGTGGCAATAATGCATAACCTCCTTCTTTGTTGTGACGTGGAACTTTTTGGGTATGTATGGTCCATGATAAAATTGATGATATTAGTATACCAGGGACATGTAGAAATGGGGGTCTGGTTTCGACAAAGTATATACATTCATCGGAAAGTCTAGATCTACCAGCTCGCCTCCATCTAGTGGATTATCAGCCAACCAGTCTGCAATGATTTGTCCTTTGATGGATATTTGGTTTATGAATGTTAACTCAAATTCTCCCATTAGGGTTATGAAACGTCTAGCCTTCTTAGACAAGGACCTTTGCATGAGGAATGTCTCAGAAATGGTCTGTCTTCACAATGACCCTTGTTTCTTGATTTAACATGTAATGTCTTAAACGTTTTGTGGCAAAGACTATGGCAAGGCATTCTCTTTCTGCCTGTGTATAATGTGTTTCATAATCGAGTAATGTTTGGCTAATGAAATAGATCACGCATTCTCATTTATCATCATCTTCTTGAGCTAGCATGCATGCCAATGAGACATGAGTGGCTCATGAGTATAGGATCAAAGGGCGGTCTAGCTTGGGAGGCATTAGCATGGGTGGTGACAACAAGAAGCACTTAACTACTTCAAAGGCCTCATTGCAATCTTCATTCCAATCGTTACTATAATATTTCTTGAGTAAATTATTGATTAGATGAATGGAAAAGCTTTAATCTGGGATGAACCTTCAGATTACACA
Organism: Taxus wallichiana var. yunnanensis; assembly: GCA_018340775.1. Classification (NCBI taxonomy): domain Eukaryota; kingdom Viridiplantae; phylum Streptophyta; class Pinopsida; order Cupressales; family Taxaceae; genus Taxus; species Taxus wallichiana. Next base: position 145,597,628 of record CM031236.1, read on the forward strand.
GAGTTTCCTGAGAAATGACCTAATTTGAGATTAATCTAAAGGTGGATCATTTCCCGAACAACCCATATTTTAGATGGATCAACATCAATTCCTCATGAAGATATAATGTATCCTAGAATTTTGCCTCTTGTTACACCAAAAACACACTTCTCTAGGTTTAATGTGACACCATACTCAATTAGTCGTGAGAGGATGATACGGAGCACCTCCGGTGATCACAACGCTTCTTGGCCTTGGCCAACAAGTCATCCACATATGATTCCACAATTTTATGGATAAGATCATGGAATATGTACATCATTGCCCACTGATATGTAGCGTCGGCATTCTTAAGACCAAATGGCATGACAACATAACAATAAGTTCCCCAGGGAGTTATAAACATGGTTTTGGCTTGGTCTTGTTCGAGATATTTTGATTTGATTATATCCGAGAACCCATCCATGAGAGACAAAAGCTCAAATCCAGTTGTTGCGTCAACGATGACATCAATGGATGGTAATGGGAAATCATCTTTGGGACAAGCTTTGTTAATATCCCAAAATCTATGCAAATGCGTATCTTCCCATTCTTTTTTAGAACGGGACGATATTAGATACCCATTGTGAATAATCAACTGGTTTGATGAATCCTACTTGGAGAAGTTTTATTACTTCCTCTTTTACCATGAGAGCCACTTTTGGCTTCATTGGTCTTGAATTTTGTTTAATTGGCTTCGCATCTGGTTTAGTGACAAGATTATGTACTGTAACTTGTGGTGTGATACTTTTCATCTCTTTATAATTAAATGCAAAAGTATTTTGATGTTCTTTGAGGATTTGGGTGTGTATTTCTATTTCTTCCGGAGTTAGCGAGGATCCTAACTTCAAAATTCTTGGTTCTTCCTCCATTCCAATGTTTATGTCAATGGTTTCTTCTATCAAAGAAGCGTTACCTTCTTCAAATTCAGGTGGGGCTGGAGGTAGTTCCAAGCTTTCTCCATTTTCTATCTTGTAGACATCGAGATCCTTCAGTGGAGGATACTCTACCATGGGATTTCCAAAGTAGGAAGAGGAGTGTGGTATTAGGGAAAGATCAACTATAGGGTGAGTAAGGTGTAGCTCTACATAGGAATTTAAATATTCGAGAGTGACTTTATCACTGTCAACGTGATGTAAGATAGGAGATTCATTCTTAGCTGTATGTGTTAGAAGAGGGTTCATTGATATTTTCATCACCAATGGTTCAGTACGAAGTGATACCTTGAAACTTGTATCTTCCAACTCATTACTTGGGGTAAAACATGAAGCTGAGGTTTCTATTGAATCTATGAGAAGGTTCTATTCTCGTGGGATTTCCTCAATGGATATGAAGTTGAATCCTTTGCTTAGATCTAATACCGTTGTTTTATAGAGTTGTAAGTGCTCAGCTCTAGTCTCATATACTTCAGAGACTTGGTTTGCAACTAATTGCGAGTCTCCTAACACTCTGATGTCATTAACACCGATCCTTTTGGCTATGATGAGGCCAAGGAGGAGGGCTTCGTACTCAAACCATTGTTTGTACATTCAAAGTTCAACTTAAAAGAAAAAGGTAGGATCTTTCCCTTAGGAGAAGTAAAGATCACACCTGCCCCTGGCTCCATAGTGACATCTAGCTCCATCGAAGTGGAGAGTCCAATACTTACTAGGAAAGATGGATGTTGGGACATTCTTTACATCTCTTTCTTCTATTTTGGTTACTTCTACCATGCAAAGTTCCTCTGCTAGAAGAGAACCAATTCCTAGGGTACGTCCCATACCTGTGGAATCAAATGGTAGGAAAATTGGTAGATCTTGTTCTAGTAATTTGACAATTTTTGCAGTAGTTCCTAATGACACTATTTCTACAATGTTAGCTTCATCCTTGAGGGTTGGGATGCCCTTGACTAGGTTCGTAATTTCTAGTTCTATTGTAGGTATTAATTTTTCTTCTAGTTTTGAGTCGATTAGTTTGTTAAGTTGTTTTGTTATGAGTTCAAACTCAGAGTGAATGCATGGTCTTTTCTTTAGGTCTTCTAGGTGTATGTCGAATGGTTTTGGGTCACCTTTTGCTATGAATATCTTTCCTAGGTGTAAGAATCTTATTTCCTGGAATAACGTAGAAGGGATTGCTTTCATGCGATGTATCCATGGTCAACCGAGGATCATATTATAGTTGGTTTCCCAATCTATGATATAAAACTTGGTGAGGATTGTCTTGGGTCCTAAGGTGACTGGTAATATTATAGTCCCAATTGAAGTAGCCTTAAGGCTATCATAACCTCTTAGTGTATTTCTTGTTGTGGAATAGTTTGTTTCTCCATATCCTAGCTTTTGAAGGAAAGAGAAGGGGACAATGTTAACTGCTGCCCCATCATCCACCATTACGCGTTTAACGTAATTATTGTAAACCCACACCTATAAATGCAAGGCCGAGATCACCTCTATGTGTAATTTCAGCATCTGTTGGCATTTTTTTATGTTGAATATAAACTCGGTATCCCTATCTGGCTGCCTTGGAGGGTGGATATCAAAGTCTATATGGTTTACTTGTGTTTTGGGAGGTGGAGTGATGTTAATTAAATGACCTAAACCTAGTGCTTCTAAAAGAGCAACCCTATGGGCAGGAGATTTTTTCAACAAGTCCAAAAAGGAGATGTGAGAGAAGGTCTTTGTTAAGTCATTAATTAAATCATAAGCACCTACGGGTTTTACCAATGTTTGTTGAATGTTATCTAGTTCTAGTGGATAGATTGGATTTGGTTGAGAATAATATTCTCGTGTTCTTGTTATGGCTTCTACGTGCAGCTCAGTATCTAATTCCACTAGACCAACTATCTTGGTTCGTGGCTGATTTCCTAATTGTGGTGCAATAGGTGGATTTAGTGAAGTTGAGGCTTCATGATCGTTATTTCCTGTCATTACACCTTTGTTCATCCCATTTGCATTTAATTTATTATTGTTATTGTGATTTAGAAGTGGATCATTGAAGATCTTAAGAGGTTCATTTTGAGGGGAGACTACCCCTATGAAAGCATTTGGTGTAGGTGTCATAGAATCTATTAAGAACATATCTATGAAGAGTTGTCTTTTTATTCTAGCAAACGTTGCATGAACTTATTGTAATAGTGGCAAGTCCTAGTGTCATGGCCTTGAATTTTGTGGAAACCACAATATGAGTTGGGATTATAACTCCTAGGTTGTTGGTTTGGCACGTGTTGTCGTCCTAAAAATTTGATTAAATTGTTGATTATTAAAGTTTTACGTTTGTTGTCTTTGGTTTTGATATCCGGTTGAGTTTTGACTTGGACCACGTATGCGGATCTGCTCGCCGTTGTTTTTGTTGACGTTGGGATGATTAAAATCCACTTTGGGTTGATTGTTGGGTTGAAATTGTTGTTTCGTTGGTTGTTAATCGGTGGTGGAACATTTACAACATTTGATTTTTATTTTGGTCAGTCACTCCATCTGTTGTCACTCCACGGTTTTTGTTAAGGATTTTAGGTCCTTGATTGGCATTTGTGGTAGTAGGATAATTCGTAGTGTTTTGGTTGGGGATGATTAACCTCCCATTTGTTCCATATGTCTTGTGACCGCTATCTATTGCAGCTTGATCTATTTGGAGAGCGCTCTCAAGTACTTCATCATAATTTCTTAGTGGGAACTTCTGACTTCTTCCTTTATCTCTCTACTGAGAGAATGAAGGAATAAATTGCATAGTTCCATCTAATCCATGTTTGGAGTGCTTGCTTTAAAGAATAGAGGACTCAGTACATCGTCTTTGGATGAAATGAGCAACAGATTCATTGTGTTCTGTTTAATATGCAAGAATTCCCGATTCTGTTCTCAACAATTTGTTCATGTTGAATTCCTTGATGAACTCTAAAACGAGTTATTTAAATTAATGTATTGAGGCTTCATGTATTCTCAATACCAATCGAGGGCGATACCCTCTAAATTTTGGGGAATATTTTAGCAACAACTCCATCCCAAGGGAGTAGTTCTCAAATGGCTGTGGCATAGGCCTTAATATGTGCATTTGGGTCTCCCTCTCCTTTGTACTTGGGTAGATCGGGAGAGGTCTTGGAAGCATGATGCTTCGTATAGTGAAGTCCAAAGGTTCTTTCAAATATTTTGAATAAGTTCCTATTGCATAGGTTTTGACCATTGATGGTGTTTCTTTGAGGGGGTGGAGGTGGAATGGGTTGTTGATATGGTGTAGCATATGTATTTGTAGGGGCATAAGGGAATCCCTATGGTTGAGAAAACATGCCAGGAGAAGAGAACATATCTCCCTGTGGTGATTTGGAATACATGTTTAAGTATGGAGGAGCATTGCTCAGGAATGGATTGTTTTGTACTAAACCGGGAGGTATCATATTTTCCAATGGAGCGGCGTTAGAAAATGCAGTTCTAGTTGGTGTTTTTTGTGAATAATGAGGATGAATGACCAATTTGCATGTTCCTATGAGGAGGTCTACTTGGCCAGGATGATGTTGAGCATCGGAAGTTTCTGTCTGCATGAATTGTGAATTTTGACTTGCTTGACCAAGTTCTAACCCTCTAACTTTCTCAACTAAGGTTGAGATGACCTCGTTTGGTGAAGACATGGTATTTTTCCTTAGTGGTGAATTTTGTATACCTTGAGGTTGTATAGGAATATGGTACCCAGCTATGAATTGATCGGTGCCCTGCCAAGTTTCACCGAGGGAATTTACTATAGGTGGAGGGCTAGGGGTGTTTTCTTGAAAGCGAGACCTCGGGTTGTGTTTGCAAACCTCCTATAGATGGGTACATATTTTGAGAGAATTTTTCACTCCTAGCATAACGTTTTAAGTATTCATCATCTAACAACAGATATGGATCTAACTGTCTACTAATTTGTGGTCTAAGCAACACCTGAGGAGATGAACCAGATTCTCCAGTGAGCATCATATTGTTTGAGCCTGAAGGCTCTGGTTGTTGTGTTTGAGTGAGGTGATCCAGATCCTTTATTTTGAAATAAGAACTAGATATAGTCCATTGAGGTAGAGTTTGTGTTGAAAACCGGTTAGTTGAATAGTTGTCACCCCATGCTGAGAGTGAGGGTGATGGTTGTCTATTTAGTTGATCATAGTATGCTTCAAGACCTAGGAGAGGTCTGCCATATGCATTGTATCCCGACATATTCGGGGGTATATGAATACCCGTAGAATAATGGGAAAGAGTGAAGGTGGATGAAAGAATAGAAAGAGGAAAACTAGTTTGAGTCATGTCAGGTTCACCAATTTTGTTGGTGAAGCTGATGTGGAGGCTAAAGAGGTAGAGAAGATGAAGCAGTTTGTTCATTTCATGTCGGGTTCACCAATTTTGTTGGTAAAGCTGATGTGAAGGGTAATGCAGTGGAAAAGATAAAAAGTATACTAATTGGAAGAACAAGTAGAAATAAGACTCCGAACTAGAAGGTAGGAAGTTTCACGTCGGGTTCACCAATTTTGTACAATGGAAAAGTGACATGTGAGCATGAGAATCTACAAGTAACTCTTCCTCGCACCCGACCTCCCGAGGTCATGCCGAGACAAATGGTGGGGATGGAACACACATGGGATGTAGATAAGCTAGTTAGGTAATCTTATGTCTTCAACACGCAATAGCGGGATCTGCGAATCTAAGGCAAAGAAGGCCCTCCTAACCTGAACCGGTGTGATAGATCGTTCGGTGAGGATAGTTGCTCGAAGGCTCCAATCAATATCGAGCTCTGCCATGATCCAATCTATGGGTTGTGGAATACGTGGAAGATAACTTGTGGGTGCTTTGTATATGCCTCCCGACAAGGTCATGAAAATGGAATGGCTAAATATGTAGTGGATCTTTTGGTGCCTTATGGATGATTCTCTGGTCTAGTCCAGAAATCTTTAGCTTCATTAGCTGCTATGTTTAATAATGATAATTTTATGATAATGTCTGGTGGAAGTGGAGAGGACCTAAACACTAATGTCCATAAACCAAAGATCAACGTTGGATTTATTTGTAGGATCGTTGGGTTGTGGGACTGTGGATCACAACCGTAAGCTCGTGGTTGTTGTGGACCTCTATGATCATATGAAGAGTCAACCCCTTAGTCAGAGTATCCATAGTCATATGCCTTTTCGGCCTCTATGTTTAGAACTAGAAGTTACGAGGATTTTATCGGAGTACCTAATAGGTGTTACGCAACTTGGATACGTAAGCTAGTGTCTATATCAATGAGGAGGTCTCTTGCATCCTGGCCGTGGGACTAGTGGATCACATCTCGAATGTTTTCTCTCTTTCGGTCCTTCTACGGTCATATGTATATCTATCAAGGTAGTCTATAATTTGTCTTATTTGACCAGAACGTGTGTGCTTTATCATCTTCTATGTTTAATACTCTTAGCTGTGCGCTGATTTCTTGTAGGTCTGCTATTGCTCGGAAGACCTGAATTCTGAGATTTTGATCTATGTCGATTATTATTCTGTGAAGATTTGGTTGAGGCACGATTGGCTCAAAAATGTATTCCCTGGGCTCCCTAGGTCCCGTGATTGTTATACAAGATCAATATAAGCCTAACTAAATTGAAATAAACTAACTATCCAAGATATATCTACAACATATATATATATATATATATATATATATATATTCCTCTATTTTTGTATTTTTGATAACATTTTGAATGGAATTGAAAGAGTAACTAATCTAATATATTCAGAAAATGACAACTAATCTAATAACAAAATTAAAACAAACAAGGTAGCCTGGTGTAGCTACTTACCTGTGTAGTTGTGAGTTTTATCCTAAATAACTAGATAACTAGTTAACTTAATTGAAATATTATCGATCCTACCTCGAAAGTGAGGAATGAATCATAGTTTTTAGAAAATATCAATCCTTACAACTTCCCTAGCAATATCGAAAATGAAACTTAACTGAAATGAAATATTTCACTACTCTATTTGATATGTTTTAACTTTAACTTTGAGAGATAAAACACTGGAATTTACAAAACAAGTGGGCAAATCCGGTAGTGTATGATTTTGTCCCCTCAGAATGATCTCCTCATTCCTTAGTGTTCACGTGAGTCCAGAAGAGCGTGTATATGCTAGCATCAATATAAGAAGGTATTTTTAACAATGGCAGCTTTGGATATAGACCGAATAAAATGTGAGTAGGAGAGGGACAACGCCAGTGACTTGAGCTTGGCATATGCAATTCCTAGCGGATTTATTTGCGGGAATACAATACAAAGTGTCTTAGAGAGATTCTAGAATCTACCTTCTGTGAAGAACACAACCTACAACTCTAATGGATTTAACTTACAAATGACACTATTCTACTCTAAACTAATTTGCATGAACAACAATGAACAAGACTGAAGCAAGAAGATCGAATGGCTTCCAACAGCAAAGGAAAACTAGCATGGATGCAAACATGAAAACAAAATGAGCTCTAAACAAGGAATTGAAAGACTAAACAATGGAAATGAGAAGTTGAGGGGCCATTTGCTTGAAAACAAGCTGGATACTTATAGATTTCACATTCACCCAAAGGTAATTCCCATTCAATAATGAAGAAACACTATTCCAGGGGACATAAAACATTAATACAAGCCAAGGCGGTTGAGAAAAGCTGGTGAAAGTTGAAAAATTATGCAAGTCATGATCAAAAGAACGTGTTGGAAAATGCATGAAGGACCGCCACCACGAGCGGGTGGCGATTCTGAGACAGCCGCCTTGAGTAGGATGGCGATTCTGAGACCGCCACCCCGCTGCCAAGGCGGTGGTTTTGTCACTAAAGGTCAAAATGCTGTTAAAAAGGGGGCGAGGGATAAAACAAGGCATGAGGAACTTGGATAAAGAATTTGGGATGCTAACATATACTTCGTGAGCTTCTCTGGATCTAAACACCTTGTGAGGTGACCTGTATCATCATTGGGGTATGTGTAACATCATTCCGGTGGTACGGTACCCTACAATTTTGGGTACGTACGGTGACCCCCGAGGAGCTATAGCATGTGGAGCGTTGGGCCTAAGTGAAGTTCGATCTTATTGGCATGTAGTTTGACAACTTAGTTTGATGGTTGCACTCATCGATAGATGGGATTCCGTAACTAACACGTTCCACCTATCGATGGGCGAGATCATTGTCACCCTAGAGGATGTGTTCATTATTCTCAGACTACCCATATTGGGTACACAGGTCTACTCTATCTCCTCTGAGGCCTCAGAGGAGCTGATGCTGACAGTGTTTGGCAGGAATGGCCAAGATGACATTCCCTAGTACCAACATTCACTATGGAGAGATGTACCTAGCCCATCCGGAGGAGACGAGGCTAGTGGTTCTTTTGATGGAGCGGTGTGCTACTTTGCACTACCGGATGCGAGCATGGACACTTTCCCCAATCATTGATGGGAGTACTCCACGACATGATGATAGAGTAGACCCGGTTTATTGGGTGCTAACATTCTTGGTGCAGTACAGAGAGTTATGGGCATATGGGTGGCTGCGTAGGTTCAACCTATGTTGTACCTTCTTACTACACTACTGGGATTATGAGCACATAGTTTGTGTGTGGCTAGTAGGGATGCCTCGAGTGGATGCATTCCCACTGAGATTTGTGTGGGTGGGGTACAGGCGATGGGTGCCTATTATTGGAGAGTGAATTTATGATAGGCCCACACATGATGTAGCCTATTTCGTAGTTATTGGAGATATGGAGGCCATATGTGGGATTCCCCTCATATAGGCATATACATGAGGAGCTATCCCGAGCTCCAGATTTTGAGATAGATATAGGGTTGATGTACACAGGAGCATGAGATAATCCCGGTAGATAGATTCGGCGTAGTTCGAGCTATTACAGGGACGTACCTCCGATTTTCCCATAATACCGAGAGACGACGTGGAGAGGCCCTTACCTCTACCATAGCCGAAAATGCCCACAGGGCAGGAGGAGAAGGTAGTGGACTGGTGGATAGATGATGTCGGGGTCATAGACAGGTACAGACAGTGGTGGGTGGCACATTTATGAGCCATACCACCTAGACCAGGGTAGCCGGATCTAGCCACCATCACGGTGCAGAGAGACACCCTACAGGGGAAGGTGGCTAATCTAATTACCCAGTTGGGTATGGTATAGACACAATTGGCGAGCTCAGAGGCAGAGGTAGTAGAGCTACATGTACAGGTGGCTAGTCTACAAACCCAGATGGTGGTGGTGGGGATGGAGATGGAGAGGGGGATGATGGTCAGGTGGCGGCCTTACAGGCATAGGTGGCAGGTTTGTAGGGCTAGTTGGCCACATCCTAGGCACAGATTGGGGCCTTACAGGCCTAGATATAGGCATAAGGGTAGGGGTACCACCACAAGCACCGAGACCAGGTCTTAGTTCATAGGCAAGAATGGGACGGGGTCCCGTGTGCGGCAGTACGGGGCCGAGACCTATGGGACCACCACAGACCGTGCCTATATCTAGGTTACAGGATGCCCTAGGTGAGGCTAGATATTACCAAGACTAGCTAATGGTGGTCGGGATAGAATTCCTATCCTATGGAGAGTACTAGGCACAACAGGCATTGAGTGAGAGGACTAGATCCTACACTCATAGTGTAGAGAGCATAGGGGGCATTGAGCTCGAGACCGGATCGAGAGAGAGGCCACCAACGCACGAGACTAACTCCGGTGAGGTCCCGTAGGGACTCAACCACCACCTATGATGGGTGGGGAGATGCTAGCAGGATGCTAGACAGGGGCCGAGGAGGCAGAGGGTATAGGTGATACAGAGATGGAGGATATCCACCGAGATGCCTGATATGGGGCTTTTGATATTTGATATATGATAGTCATTTTTGTGATATATATTGGCATGCGTACTGAGAGATAGTTGTATTTTTGATCACATACTAGCCTGCGTGCCAAAGATAGCGAGGATGTACGAGAGGTTTTGTATATTGTGAGCATATACCAGCCTGCGTGCTGAAGAGATTTTGTATGGGTTTATTGTTTTATTGTAAATGATACCACCTACGTGATTTGATGACATTTTGTATTATTTTATTGTTTCATGTATATAATCTTTGCTGCATGCGATGACATTTTGTATTGAGATAGCCATGATGGGATATCCACATATATTGTATTGAGAAACACATTTATTTATATGATGACGTCATAGGATTCTTGATTTGTTGATTTGTTGATGAGACTTTCAATTTATTGGTGCATTGACAAGATTTTTGATTTGTTGTTTTGATATGGAAGAAAATTAGGTGAGTTAGGCATGATGGAGTCAAGTTGGTTTAGGCATGGATTGAGTCAGGTCTTAGGCATGGTTGAGTTAGGTTTGTTAGGCATGGTGGAGTCAAGTTTGTTTAGGCATGGTTGAGTCGGGTTTGTTTACGCATGGTTTTGGGTTTAGGTATGTTAGGTGTGGGTGGGTTAGGTCTTAGGCATGGTTGTGTTTATAGTAGTTGAAGTTGTGATTCATTATTTTGTGAAATAAATATATGGGTCATATGTGAGATATGGTATAATACATGCATGATGATGGTAGAGAAATGGTAGTTATAATAAATGTATGTTGTGATGAGGATTAAATAAAATATGCAGCAACTTGTTATTTATGTGGTTTAATTTTTAAAGTTGGATATAAAAGGAAACTAAGTAGGGTATGATGTAATGTGAGGAAGATGAAAGATGAATTGTTTAGGGTAGAGAGTGGCCGAGCTAACCTCCAAGGGCCCCCCGTCCTCAAAGTACTTTGCCTACATAGTCTTGACAAAAAAGGACCTCATGCCGATGTAGTTCTCCCTTGAGCTAGGGAAGAATAGGATGAGGTATGAAAATGATCTAGTAGGTTTTAGGTATGTTATGGGTTTAGGTCTACTAGGTGTGGGTGGGTTATAAGCAAATTGATATAGGTGATGTCGATTGTAGTAAAAGAAGAAGAATACCCCAAAGGTAAGTGTCAAGGACCAAATCCTATATAAGGTAATCAAAACATAAAAAAATATGGTCAAAAGATAAGAGGGGGCAATAAAGCCACCTGATTGGTTAGGATCATACCAAGTAGATCATACCTTGGAGGAGGTGATGAACGTAAGACCCTAAAGACATTGCATGATTGATTGTTCTAAGGTGAAAAGTAGTCACATGATCACCAAATGTCATGGTTCCAAAGAGGTCCCTTGAGGTGGTAGGAAATGAAAATGTGAATGGTGAGAAGGGTGAAAGGATGTTAATTTTATACGATATGAGGTAGCATGCTCGTCGGGTAATAAATCCAAGGTCACAATGGGCAAGTCCATGACTAAAAAGTTTTTTGTGTTAACTTGTATTTGAGATAGAATGATCGATGAGGGAATTCTATATGGGATGAGGAATTTAACTCCTTGAGGTCTTCATGAAGCTGATTGATGCGAGAAGCTTCCACTTTTCTCATTCTTTTTTTTTTTTAAGGGCTTTTCATAACTGTCCTTCGAGGGAGCAGTCTATTTATAACAGCAGTTATCAAGAGGAAGATATCCTTTTGAGGGATTCATCTTTTATATTAGAAGTTCGACTCAAGGAGTTGGGTTCCATGTGAGGGATTTGAAGTCATGCACAAGACCAAGGTGAAGAATAATATTCTTGTTTAAAAAGCAGGGTGAAACGACCATGGGATCTCATCTAAAGGTAGACAAAAAGTATCCATGAGAATCATGCTATGTGCGATGCCATGGTACATATTCAAGAGAAGATAATAGGTGATGAGTACTCACATGATACTTGCTTAATCATTGGTAAGGTGTATGAAGTGGATAGTGCTCAAGGGACGAGCATGGAAAGAGACAAAAGGTGAGGTAGGACTAAAAATCAACAATAGAATGGTCGAAGATGCAAGGCATTAAGGGGCTCAGGTTCGGGTTTACCATCGAGTGAAGATAAACAATAAGCACCTAATCCATAATTATGAGTCACAATGTATGGTCCAAGCTAATTAGGAGAAAATTTTCCCCATTTACTTTTTTCTACTTTGGTTACATGTTGATTTTCTTTCAGGACAAGATCACCAACTTGGAAGGTTCATTCATGGACACGTTTGTCGTAGGCATGTTTGATGTGTTCTTGGTAAACTTGAAAGTGGTCAAGAGTGTTATGATGACGTTCATCTAATAACTCTAGTTGTGCTAAACAATCACAATAAAATTCATCATCATTAAGCATGTCATGGAGAGAAATGTGGAATGAGGGAATCTGGACTTCGAGAGGTAGAATAGCCTCTGTACCGTAGACCAGAGAAAATGGTGTGGCAGTAGTGGAAGTGTGAATAATAGTGTGGTATTCCCATAGGGAAAAAGGAATGTGCATATGCCAATCCTTCCTAGTATCATTAACCACTTTCATAAGAATTTTGTTTAGGGTTTTGTTAGTGGATTTGGCTTGGCTGTTAGTTTGTGGGTAATAAGGTGATGAGAAACTGAGTTGAATGTTGAAGGCGTCGTAAAGTTTTGCAGTGTTTTGTTTTTGAATTGTTTTCCATTATCAGTGATGAGGTGATGAGGAACACCAAAGCAAAAAATGATGTGATGATTGATGAACTCACATATTTTCTCATCTTTTGTGGAGATGAGTGGTATGGCTTCAACCCATTTTGTATAGTATTTGGTAGCGGTGATGATCCATTGATGTCGTTGGGAAGAATGGGGGTTGATCTCTCTGACAAGATCTAAACCCCATTGAGAGAAGGGCCAAAGGTCACAGGAAACTTGTAAGGCATGACTAGGTGTATGATGAAGATTGGCATGTTGTTGGAATTTTACAAAATGTTTGATGTAGTCACAACAATCATAGTTAAGGGTTGGCCAGTAATAGCCTAGGTGAAGAATATGCTTAGCAACTTATAGAGGAAGAATTTCAGAACTCTTGAGGCATCGTAAGAGAATACCATCAAAGTCACACTTATAGAGGAGGCCCCCAAGATGATGTAACGAGATACCTTTTTAAGGAAGGCACGTTGTCCATTACGGGTGAGATCAAGAGGTAAGATGGAGAGAGAAAGATAGTCAGAGTATTGTTTGTACCAAAGGTCACTCGGGTCAGGGTAGTGGTTATGATAGAGTAAAATTCATGTGGTAAATAAGAAGGTGATTGGAGTCATTGTATGGTGATAAATATTTTAGAATCAATGGGCGAAGCGGGTATTTGGAAGCCAAGCAGGCCATGGTATCTACAAATTTTCGGTTGAATGTCGGACGGTTTGAAGGGTGTAATGGTAAAATGTGGTCAAAAGTATTTCTACATGATGTTTATACTTTTGAAGTAGCTTGTCACAACATTGGTATATGCCATTGAACTGGTTTATGACCAATTGAGAATCACCAAAGATGTTGATTGATTTTACATCTAAGGCATAGGTGGCTTGAAGACCTAATACTGAACGCTTCGTACTCGATTATATTATTTTTATAATAAAAATTTAGTTTAAAAGACAAAGGCATGGGTTCACCATCAAGAGGAATGAGGATAACACCAGCCCCATCTCCATGTTGACACTTGAAACCATCAAAGAAGAGTGTCATTTAGAAAGGGGTTCATCCAAGGAAAGGGTAGCAATTGACTCATCTGGAAAGTCAAAATTAGAGGGTTGATCCTTGGAAATAGGCGCGTCGGCCAATTGGTCGGTGATAGCTTGACACTTGATGGAATTTTGATGAATGAATTCAAGGTTGAGGTCTACTAAAAGCATAAGCCATCAAGTGGCACACTGATTTTGATAGGATTTAGCATACATGAAGTGTAAGGGGTTGGTGTTGATCACAACATAGGTTTTATGGTTGAGTAGGTAATGGCGGAGTTTAGTGGCAACGAAAACTAAGGCTAATAAAAGTTTTTTGAGATGGGTGTATTGGGTTTCATAGTCCAAAAGAGTATGGCTTATGTAATAAACTACCTTCTCCCTGTGTTGTTCATCGTGATGAGCTAGCATGGCTCCCAAGCGATGATCGGTAGTGAGATGTATAGGTAGAAAGGTTGATCATCCTTAGGTGGAATGAGTATGGGTGGTTGGAGAAGGTATATTTTGAGGGCCTAAAAAGCTTTGTGATAGTCATCATCCCATTTAAAGGAGACATATTTCTTGAGAAGATGATGATCTGTTGACACCAATCGATAGTTGTGAAATGAAACAACGAATAGAATGTAATTTACCTTGTAGGCTATAGAGTTGTTTAAGGTTAGTGGGCGGAGGCATTTCCAGAATGGCCTTGACTTTAGTAGGGTCAACTTCTATACCATGTAAGGAAACAATAAATCCTAACATCTTTCCTGAGAGAACCGCAAAGACACACTTCTTTGGCTGAAGGCGAACACAATATTTAATGAGGTGGTCAAAAATGGTTTTGAGGATGACTAGGTGTTCAAAGCGGCATTTATATTTAGCGAGAAGGTCATCCACGTAATCTTCCAATATGCAATGCATGATGTCATGGAAGATGTAAGTCATAGCCCACTGATATGTGGCACCATTGTTTTTAAGGCTAAAAGGCATGACTCGATAGCAAAAGGTCCCCAAAGGGTGATGAATGTGGTTTTGTGTTGATCTTCTAGGGAAAGAAATATTTGGTTATAACCCGAGAAGCCATCCATGAGTGATAGCATCTCATGACCAGTGGTAAGATCAACCTGTTGCTCAATACCGGGTAAGGGAAGGTCATCTTTCAAGAAGGCTAGGTTGAAGTCACGGAAGTCTGTGCAAATGTGGAGTCCCCTTGTCACTTTAGTGACAGGGACAATGTTAGAAATCCATTGAGGATAATCAATGGGTAATATGAAGGAAATAGAAAGAAGACGTTGAAGCTCTTATTTGACAAGAAGGGCAATGCAAGGGTACATTTTCCTCAACTGTTGTTTGATGGGTTTGACATCGGGAATGGTTATGATATTTTGGACCACTATGGTGGGGTCAATACCGGGCATGTCTGCGTAAGACCAAGCAAATGCATGGTTATGATCTTTGAGAAAAGAAGTGATGGCTTCTTTTCAAAGAACATCTAAAGATTGACCGATCTTTAGGATGTGCGGGTTGTCCTGAGTATGAATGTTGATCTTGATAGTCGATTCATTTAACATGGTTTGTATCTCAAAGGGTAATGACCGATGAATATATGAGTCTTCTGCACCAAGATAGGTGAGTATAGATTCATCATCCTGACATTGAATGACGTTAATTGAAGGTGTATCGTCATCAATCATTTTAGGATATAGGAAGGGAAGAGAGGAAGGGGCCTCACCCTCACATTGATAAGTCAAAGGTCCCAAGGAAACGGTGTTTATGAAAAAAAAATTTAGGAGGGATAGATTCAGGATCCATCGACTCTCATCGGTGAAGGTGGTGATGAAGGCGGGGTGGGTGAAGAAGGCGGAGAAGAGCTGATGTCCTTGATGAGTTCAATGTGAGCTGGTTTGGTACATGGTTCAATAAAGCCGATACCACTACGATTGTTATGTTTGCGGGTGGTATATGGAATAAGGTTACGGCATCCTTGCTCAATAAATCCAAAGCCAAAACCCTTCCACGCACATCGGTGTAAGAAGGTGTGGGAAAAACAGTGATTAGTGAAGACTAAAAGTTAGAGGAAAATGGGTGGGTTTGTGATGGTGGTTCGGTGTGTACATGGTAGTATCATTATTCGAAACAAACTTATTTACAAATGTACGGGACATGATTTGTTGGTTAAACTTGGATACCACGAAAGTGTTTTCTATGAAGGTTATCAATTACAAAAGGAGGAAATGAGAGGGTGAGAATGAGCGAGAAAGGCAACATGCAGAATTATAGATATCAGAGTAATTCTTTATGTATGCGAAGTCACAGTGAATTGAAAACAAGATCATTCGTATAGAACAAATAAGATGTAATTTAAAGACACAAAGTTCTGTAAATAACATCTGCCAGAACACAAAGTTTCTTGACGTAACACAGATTCATTAATCAAGGACACAAAGTTCCTTCTTGGTTATACAAGATCACCAATCGGCAAGACTAACAAACTGGAGACAAATGATCTTCACAAGAAAATAAATGAAAGCTCAGAGATAACGGAGATCAGATAGACAAAGAAAAGAAAGCCCTTCTGTATTGATTTCTTTATGATCTATTTACACTTTCAGAAAATACGCCAAGTTCTTCCTCTTTTTTTGAAAATGGCGCAAAGAAGGCCATTATATAGCTTACAATTCGGTTACTCCTCGTAACCGTTTCTTTTAACTAGAGAATAGTTAAGGAATGCCAAACGCAATTTCTTAACTAATTACATGGAATACGAAAGGAATGGCGAGAAGAGAGAAGGAAGGGGAAGGAGACAGGTGGCCAGTTCTGAGAGGGACCCACTGTCTTTGGAAACCGCTGCTTGAGTTTCTTCCACGTCTCAGCCATGTCCTTGCCACGAGGGACACGCCAGAATTTTTATCTTGAGAATGACAATGAATATCTTTGGAAACTGATGTAACCGACGTCTTGAAAGTTTCGTCCTTCGTAACTGCTTCTTTAGTTCTCCCAAGCCTCCTCCAGGATCTTGATCTTCATATTGATAATAACAGAGCTGCAAACCAGGCTCGGAAAGGAGTTTCAGAGGGAGGGGACATGCGCGGGTTTTCAAATTGCAAGGGTTTGAAACAATGTAAGAATTGCAAAGGAAGTTTTGCTCGTTACATAGCCGTTGAGGAGAGAGAAGGATAATTAATGCGCATTTGAATTCATATTTTGAAAAACAGCATATTCGGGAAGAGCGGGAAACTAAGTATGGATGACCGTTGGTTCGCTTGGGACAAGTGAGACGTGAATGCGCGAAACACGCGGCTCGGCCGATTCGGGCGAAATAGGGAGAGGACGCACAAATGCATTTTGGGACAATTGGGACGGAAAAGAGCGAAGTGCGCGACTCGGGAGTTTCGGCCGAAAATGGGACAACTTGCACTTTTTTAACTTTGGGACATTTGGGACATGAAAGCGCGGTTCGGGCGAATCGGCCGAAAATGGAACAAAAGGCCCGTTTGGACTTGGGACATTCGGGACAAAAGTTCCGAAGTACGCGGTTTGGCCGGTTCGGGCGAAATTGAAACAGGGCGCACTTTTGAAAATGGGACAAAGAGCTCTGAAGTACGCGACTCGGGGGTTTCGGCCGAAAATGGGACAGAGAGCAATTTGGAACTCGGGACAGTTGGGACAAAATCGGGCGAATCGGCCGAAAATGGAACAACTCGCACAATAAGTTCGGGACACTTGGGACAAAAACTTCCGACGGGCCCGAAAATGGGACAAATTCGGAGGTTTCGGCCGATCGGAGAACAGAAGACCCGTTTGCACTTGGGACAGTTGGGACAAAAATGTCCGACAGGCCCGAAATACTTACAGAATGACCCAGAACTTAGATTTTTTCGACTTCAAGACTTTTTCCACACCACCAGCTCGACAGAAAAGACATTTAAACTCAAAATTTTGAAATTTTTACTTTTGACAGAGCGGGGAATTTTGAGTGGACAACAGCTGGCTCCTTCTGGGGATGACTTGGCATAAATTCAAGGAATGAGACAAGGCAAGAACTTAGACAAACTCGGGAAAGTAGACCGATTGCCTTATCCATTGGGCCACGGAGTCAAAAGAACACCAACACGAGAGGGACACACAAAACAACAAAAGGAAAACACACCAAAAGCGAGAGAAGCAAAAACAACATACGTAGAATATACAAGGGACTCCTAATCACCTAGGACTTGAACAACTTGAGAATCTTCCCACTATAAGGAAGTGGGAGAGGAACCATCCATGTAATCAAGATAGAAAGAATTCTTACCAGTAAGTGTCGATCTTGAAAGGCCCAGAGCCACGAGGGAATCAAACTTTCCATGGCTGCCACGAGGTTCATGTCTTTTGTCCCATAACAGTACGATGTCTCCAACTTGGAAATCTCTGAACCTAGCTTTCTTGTCAAACAGGACCTTTACCTTCTGCTGGTGAATAGATATCCTATCAGCAACCATCAATCTGTCCTCATTCAGTTTATGCAGGTACATAATTCTCTTATCCAGAGCATCTCTGAAACTAGTATCCTCAATGGCCTTCATTAGGTGCAAGGCCGGCAGTTCCACTGTCACTGGCAATTGAGCTTCTACTCCATATACCACTTGAAAAGGAGACATTCCAATAGCTCTCTTTGGTGTAATCCTATCTGCCCAAAGAGCATCATAGAGCTTCTTGTGCCAGTTTCGCTGAGACTCATTGACTAACTTCCTTATGATAGTCACCAGATTTTTGTTAGTAGATTCTACCTGCCCATTTCCTTGAGGGTAGTAATCTGAAGAGTGAGCCAAAGAAATACCATACCCATAGCAGAAGTCCATTATCTCAGCTGAAGAGAAATTCGAGGCATTATCATTCTGATCTTGTTAGGTACACCATACCTTACCAAGATATTCTCTTTGATGAAATTGCAAACCACTTGAAGTAGTGCTCTTAACTAGAATAGCTTCCACCCATTTGGTGAAGTAGTCAGTGGCAGTTAGCACATGAGTGTGACCAGCACTAGAAGTAGGATTGAGTGTACCAATGAAGTCCAAACCCCACTGTTGAAATGGCTCCTCAATCACAACTGGCTTGAGAGGCAAAGAAGCCAATTTAGGTCTTCCCACAAAGGTCTGGCAGGCCTCACATTTATCCACCCACTTGGATGCATCTCTGAACAAAGAAGGCCAGTAGTATCCTCCCCGGAGTATCTTATGAGCTGTAACCGTTGATGAATAGTGCCCTCCACATGCTGATCATGAAAAGCTGAGAGCAATTTTCTCTGTTGTTCCTTGTCCACACACTTCAAAAATCTCCCATCTAAGCCACGCTTGAACAAAGCATTTTCCCATAATACATATTGTACTGATCTCAATTTAACAGTCCTCTTTTCTTTGGCAGTTAAATGAGAGGGGCATTCCCCATAGGTGAGAAAATGGGCGATGTCAGCATACCATTCGTCAACTGAACTAAGGAACAGAACAGTAGGAAGGTCAACTTTCTTTTCCAGCAACTCATGTTTAGCTCCTTCAGCAATGAGCTCACAAAGACCTTTTCCACGAACCAGCTTGGTCGGCTTAATGTCAATGTCATACTCTTGGACCTTAGCAACCCAATTCCCTCTCTTGGATCCAAATTCTTGTTGTGTGAGAATTGACTTAACAGTGGTATCTGGAACCAACACCATGGAATGAGAGTTGAGGATGTAAAAGTGAAATTGCTTGACAGCTTTGACCACCGCAAAAGCATGTTTCTCCATCATAGTATATTTCAACTCATGATCTTTCAGAATATAGCTCATGAATGCGATTGGTAGCTCATGCTCATTAGAGTCTTCTTGAGTTAAGACAGCAGCCAAGGTATTATCCGTAGCATAGCAATAGATGATGAAATCTCTATTGAAATCAGGACAGGCTAAAACAGGAGTTTTAGCGATAGCTCTCTTGATACCTTCAAAGGATTCCTTTCCTTCAGAAGACCAACCAAATGTTTGCTTTCCTTTCATCATCTGAGAAATATTCAAAGTTAATTCTGCAAAATCAGGGATGAATCTTCTCAAGAAATTGATCTTACCGAAGAAGGAATGCACGCCCTTTTTACTGGTTGGGAGAGGAATTTGCTGGATGGCTTGAACTCGTTCAGGATCAATCTTAATCCCATCCTTGGAAACGATGTGCCTAATAACTTTCCCTCAGTGACACAAAAAGACAGATTTTTTAGGGTTCAGAGAGATCCCATGCTCTCTGCATCTCAGCAGAACTGCCTCTAGGTGATCAAAATGATCCGCTCTTGTCTTGGAAAACACTGTCAGGTCATCAAGATAGATGACAATACACTTCCCTTTTAAGCTTCCAAAAGCCAGATCCATAGCTCTCTGGAAAGTGGCACCAGCATTAATAAGCCCAAAAGGCATTCTCTTGTAAGCAAAGGTGCCCCAAGGAGTAGTGAAAGCTGTTTTATGTTGATCTACAGTATCAACCTCTACCTGATTGTATCCAGAAAATCCATCAAGCATAGATAACATTTGAGCACATTCTACTTGCAATACTTGATCCATCATGGGCAAAGGATAATTATCTTTCGAGAAGAAGCTTTGATTCGGGTTCTGAAATCACACGAGATGCGGATCTCACCATTCTTTTTCTGACAGGCACAATATTTGCAATCCATGTTGAATGGTGAATAGGAAAGATAATTTTAGCTTTCAACAACTTCTGTATCTCCTGAAAGATGGTGTCAGCTACTTTGGGGTTGTATTGTCTCTGTTTCTGCTTGAAAGGCTTAATTCCAGGCTTGAGGGGAATAGAGTGCTGCATATCTTTTGGTTTGAAAGCTTTCAAATCTTCATAAGAGTAAGCGAGAACATCTTTATACCTTTTTAGAAGATCAATTGCTTTTCTCCTCTCATCTGCTGTGCAACATTTTCCAATGTTCACTAGCTTGGGGTCAGTAGAACTCCCAATGTCAATCTTATCGTACTCAGCTGATTGCTGAGGCCCAGAAGAAGCTCTAGATTTCACATACCTGTCATGCTTATCAAATAGTTCCTCCAAACTCACCAACCCTTTAGGAATCTTGTTTCCTTTGAGATTGATGCATCCATCTTGATCTGTTTCTTCTGCATGGGTGACTGTTTGGTCAAAGGGCACACTCTCACGAGGCAGGTTGTCACTTCCCTCAAAATACAGTTGTTCAAAATTACCCTTGAGTTCCAGGAAGGAAAGCAAATGTTGATCATTATTGAAAACTTGCCAGTTATTGGCATTATCAGGTACACTAGGCCGATGGACCATCTCAATGGTGAACTTATCCTGAGAAAAGTCAGGATGAGGAATCAGTAGTGATCCTGAGACTGCCAACGAATCAGCCCTGCTGTTCTTTTCCCTAGGTACTGCTTCAATAGAGAAAGCATCAAGGAACTCAATAGAATCCCAAACCTGATTCCGGTAATGCCTTAACCTTCCATTTTTTACTTGAAAAAGGTTTCTGACCTGCTTTACAATCAATTCTGCATCACCACGAGCCAGAAGATTCTTTATACCTTGTTCTTTGGCCACCTGCAATCCGAGAATGAGAGCCTCGTATTCTGCTGTGTTATTAGTATTCTCGAACTGCAACTTAAATGAAAAAGGATGAAGGACACCTTCTGGTGACACCAGTAGAACACCAGCTCCAGAACCAGCTGAGGAACAACTTCCATCAAATTCTAAAATCCAAACCCCATTAGGATCTCTAGGAGACACTTTGGGGGGTGGGATTTCATCAGGGGACATAATCATGTAATTACCATGACCCATATCCTCATAGAGTATTTGTGCTTTAGGATCATCCGTTTTCTGCACAATATACTCAGATTGTTTCTCAGGCAGCAACTTCTTCATTTGTCCATTGACAGGCACGAGTGCATGCGACCAGTCCATCTGGATTTCCCCACCCACATCTTTGCAGAAGTTCCTACTTAGCAACATCCCATATGAAGGAGGGATATCTGCTACTAGGATGGTAGCCAACACTTTCTTTTCAGGCAAGGCAGCAAAAGCCACTTGTGCATCTTTAATCCTTCCAACCAGAGGCACTTCTTTACTCTCCATAGAGTAGCAAGATCCATAAGTGCGAGTGAGGTTAATCCTAAAGCATGAGCTACTTTAGCAGGCATGACATTATCTGAGGCTCCTGAGTCTATGACACAATTACTGAGCCTATGGCCAGCTATAAGAAGTGTTACATAAAATGGTTTAATTTTGTCACCAGGCGAGGTGACAGCAGCTACCAGACTAGGCTGTGGTGCAGAAGGAGGAGTAGGTAGAAGGCCTTTAGAAGTGGTCTTAGAGTTGGAATTAACAAAGTGGATCATTTTGGCAAAGGCTTTGGGATGGGTTTGATAGTACTCAGCTTCTGAGATTTGTACCTTGGTCTTTTTCAGGTGATCAACAATATCAAAGGATCCAGAAGTGGACGGGCCATCATCATTTGGAATTCTAGGCTTATCAACTTTAGGAGAAAAAGAAGAAGCAACTTTGGTAACTGGATTGATAGGACTCACCTTCTGTGTAGACGAAGTAGGGATAGGAGATCCTCTTCTTGCAATTACAGGGATAGTTGCCGACTGCTCCTTGGATTTCTTAGGTGGCTGGGTCACCTTCTCCCTCTGCTTTGTCTGTTCTCGAGTCATGACAGCAAAAGATTCGTTGTTCATGTCTGCTACCACTTCATCATAATCATCAATGCCCTCAGTGGTAAAGAAATTCACTCGAGATCCCTCAAGTTCCTCTGCCTCATCATCAAATTCTCTCGCAAACTCTTCGCAAGCTTCGTTATCTTCATCATCATCTGGTTCTTCCACCTCGCAGGTCGCATTGACGGGAACTTTAACGGGAGGTCCTTCAAGTGCTAGTCTTGTTTGAGGAGCAGGCAAACGATTCCTGGGCTGGAAATTTCTTCTGGGAACATCTGCATAAGGGCGTCTTGAGCGATTGTTTCTTTATAGCAATAAGATCATTTGCAAGTTTACGAACTAATGGATCGGTGTTAAGTCCAGGGTGGAAGAGGAAGAAGCGGCGGACTTAGATTTGGGAGGGTCTCTTCTCAACTTTCCTGACATGATCAGATCATCCTCGACACTAACGGCAAGAGTTTGATCTTCCTCCAATGTCGCGAGATTAGCCCTTCTCAGTGCATAACTGACTTCAGACGATTGGGCATTTAAGAAGAAACATTTTTGAATTTGATCAACGAGTCAGTATTTACGTTGGAATTTTGTTGATCGATCTGTTGAATCGGGCCACAAATTCTCTCATGGGCTCTTGTGGATCTTTCTTTATCTGAGAAATTTGGGCAAGCAAAGCATGCACATCTTCTGCCGGCTTGAAACGATTCTCGGCCGGGTTCTCATGGTGTCCCAATCGGTTATAGCACCACACCGGAGGAAGGTGAAAGAACCAATCAGCAGCATTATCTTGTAAAGTCTCCACGAACAGTCTTACGGAGACGTCTTCATGTTCAACTCCCAAAACTCCACATGCAACTATGAAGGCTGCGATATGTTCATCAGGATGTACTTTGCCATCACCTTTGAATTTTGGGAAGTTCTTCCGGTTACCTCTGGGTAACTCATGTAAAGGCTGAGTAAGGGCCAGGGGCCCGACACGATGACCCCATGGTAATGGTGCCGCCATTCTTGGAAAAACGGCTTGGAGAGGAACTTTAACACCAGCGAGGATCAAAGCTCGTAGATTGGGACTAGCAAGGTTCGAAGGAATACCACCCGTAGGACTTCTTTCTTGAACAGGTGGAGTGCTCATTGAACGAGTTCTTCTATTTCTTGTGGAAAGAGGAAAACCTGCTTGCTCCAAAAGTTGGCGAGAGTCTTGATACCAAGGGTCCTTCTCCCTCGAGTAAAACGCGGAGTCGCCAGATCAAAAGATGATCGAAAAATTACAGAACTGGAATGTGATTTTCCCCAGCGGAGTCGCCAAAAACTGTTGGTCGTCAAATAGGACTTTTAAGAGAGCAACAGACAGGGGACAAGAAGTCCCTCCTCTTTAATGGGAGAGGTTCCCTTATTCAGAAACAAACTTATTTACAAATGTACAGGACATGATTTGTTGGTTAAACTTGGATACCACGAAAGTGTTTTCTATGAAGGTTATCAATTACAAAAGGACTGAGGAAATGAGAGGGTGAGAATGAGCAGAAAGGCAACATGCAGAATTATAGATATCAGAGTAATTCTTTATGTATGCGAAGTCACAGTGAATTGAAAACAAGATCATTCGTATAGAACAAATAAGATGGAATTTAAAGACACAAAGTTCTGTAAATAACATCTGCCAGAACACAAAGTTTCTTAACGTAACACAGATTCATTAATCAAGGACACAAAGTTCCTTCTTGGTTATACAAGATCACCAATCGGCAAGACTAACAAACTGGAGACAAATGATCTTCACAAGAAAATAAATGAAAGCTCAGAGATAACGGAGATCAGATAGACAAAGAAAAGAAAGCCCTTCTGTATTGATTTCTTTATGATCTATTTACACTTTCAGAAAATATGCCAAGTTCTTCCTCTTTTCAAAATGGCGCAAAGAAGGCCATTATATAGCTTACAATTCGGTTACTCCTCGTAACCGTTTCTTTTAACTAGAGAATAGTTAAGGAATGCCAAATGTAATTTCTTAACTAATTACATGGAATACGAAAGGAATGGCGAGAAGAGAGAAGGAAGGGGAAAGAGACAGGTGGCCAGTTCTGAGAGGGACCCACTGTCTTTGGAAACCGCTGCTTGAGTTTCTTCCACGTCTCAGCCATGTCCTTGCCACGAGGGACACGCCAGAATTTTTATCTTGAGAATGACAATGAATATCTTTGGAAACTGATGTAACCGACGTCTTGAAAGTTTCGTCCTTCGTAACTGCTTCTTTAGTTCTCCCAAGCCTCCTCCAGGATCTTGATCTTCATATTGATAATAACAGAGCTGCAAACCAGGCTCGGAAAGGAGTTTCAGAGGGAGGGGACATGCGCGGGTTTTCAAATTGCAAGGGTTCGAAACAATGTAAGAATTGCAAAGGAAGTTTTGCCCGTTACATAGCCGTTGAGGAGAGAGAAGGATAATTAATGCGCATTTGAATTCATATTTTGAAAAACAACATATTCGGGAAGAGCGGGAAACTAAGTATGGATGACCGTTGGTTCGCTTGGGACAAGTGAGACGCGAATGCGTGAAACACGCGGCTCGGCCGATTCGGGTGAAACAGGGAGAGGACGCACAAATGCATTTTGGGACAATTGGGACGGAAAAGAGCGAAGTGCGCGACTCGGGAGTTTCGGCCGAAAATGGGACAACTTGCACTTTTTTAACTTTGGGACATTTGGGACATGAAAGCGCGGTTCGGGTGAATCGGCCGAAAATGGAACAAAAGGCCCGTTTGGACTTGGGACATTCGGGACAAAAAGTTCCGGAGTACGCGGTTTGGCCGGTTCGGGCGAAATTGAAACAGGGCGCACTTTTGAAAATGGGACAAAGAGCTCTGAAGTACGTGACTCGGGGGTTTCGGCCGAAAATGGGACAGAGAGCAATTTGGAACTCGGGACAGTTGGGACAAAATCGGGCGAATCGGCCGAAAATGGAACAACTCGCACAATAAGTTCGGGACACTTGGGACAAAAACTTCCGACGGGCCCGAAAATGGGACAAATTCGGAGGTTTCGGCCGATCGGAGAACAGAAGACCCGTTTGCACTTGGGACAGTTGGGACAAAAATGTTCAACCAGGCCGAAATACTTACGAAAATGACCCGAACTTAGATTTTTGACTTCAAGACTTTTTCCACACCACCACTCGAGCAGAAAAAGACATTTAAACTCAAAATTTTGAAATTTTTACTTAATAACCTTCTAAGGGATCAGTGGTTGGTATGTAGATAGATGGAATGGATGATGTGTTAGAGGTCGATGCGGAGGTTGGGTTAACGTATTGGGAGGCTGATGGGTCAGCCGTGGGCGATTGTGGCAAGATGGTAGGAATGGAGGAGGTACGTGTGGTTGAGGTAGCTGGCAGATCTTGGTAAGCGGAGGTAGATGTCTTAATGAGTATGACCATGGAATTGGGTTAGTAGAGCATGTTTCATGTTTGAAAGGTGATGGATCATCTAGGATAGTGTAGGTGCGCCCTTCGTGCTCAAACTTTACATAACGATGTAAAGTGGAAGGAACACAACCCATGACACGAATCTAGGGTCTGCCAAGCAACAAGTTATATTGGAATTCCCCCTCCAAGACGTAGAATAATTTTGGAATAGTGTGGGGCCCATGCAAATGTGGAGGATAATGGTCCCTAATGTAGAGGTGATAGCATCGTTGAACAAACGCAACATGATAGGATGTTTATGCATGCAATTATCAGGTATGTGCATTTGAGCGAATACATGGGATGAAATGATGTTAATGTTAGCACCCCCATCAATCATCACACGTCGCACCCATATGTCATCAATGTGGAAAGAGATGAAGAGGGATGGGTCTAGGTCATCATTTTGGTGTGATGTGATCTCTTCCTCTCGAAAGCTAAGGAGGCTACTTGGTGAATAGGGTGGTAATTTGGTGAGAGAGGCTACATGATTGGGTGTGATAATGGAAGCTATGGGTGTAGGGTCATTGGGAAAAACCTTAGTAGATTGAAGAACCTCCATGAGAGCTTGAATATGGGATTATAAGGTTTGAATGAGGTCATATAAGGACATTTTTAGGGAGACTGGTGTAGTTATTTGAGCATGGTGCAATGTGTGATTCCATTAGAAATAGGATATGTGGGGCGCGGATGGTGATTTTAGGTATGGGTATAGGATTGGTTAGTGGGTAAGTCACCATTTCTTTACCTTTATCCTTCTAAGCACATGTAGTGATGTGTATCATGTTGATTTGAGGGGAGTTGGAAAATGGAGAAGGTGTAGGATTAGTGGTATAACAACATGACGGGAAAAAACTTACTGACGGAGAAAAACCTTGTGAGGTGAGCTGGGTGCAACGACATTTGGGTGGTGGTGTGGCAAGTTCTAGGATGCGAACCATGTTAATTTCAAATCTTGGAGGTGTTTCTAGGAGCTATGGGGGTGGAGGTTGTGGTTGTTGAGTGGAATGTGGGAATGGGTGTCGGTTAGGCAGGGTCCTCATCGAGAAGGTTTTCATCATCAAAGTTGGCTTCCAGAGGACACAACTGGATAAGGATGGTTTTCAAGGCCTTGCGATTCTCCACAACATGCCCCACACACTATGGTAGGCAAAAATTTAGTGTCATCAAACCCTTTTGGCTTGGGTTTGAGGGGGTTGTAAGGTCTCGAGTGGTGGTAATGTGATAAAAGAAGTATCAAGGAGGTTGGTTAATATTTTGGCATAGGACCCCACTAGTGGGTCGAATGAGAGGTGAAAATTGGTTTGGATGTAGGTACAACTAATTGTTGAGGAACAGGTCCTCACAAGAGGGGGAATAGGTCGAGCTATGGTTTTGGGTGCTACCATGCTCTTGGGTGTCATCATGCTTGTTTGGGTAGGGGTATGGTAGATGAACAAGGAGTGTGTGTTGTTGTTTTGACTATCTTATTGGAGGTTAGAAAAGTCTTGTTTTTGGTTACACCTTCTTGGGTAAAGGTGATATGGGTGTACAAGATCTAGAGGGAAAAGTAGATGGGGGTTGAGGGCGAGTTACCCATGGGAAAAATGGAGGTGCTATGAAGGTAAATGATGTGGGTTGAGCAAGGGGTGTGAGAGGAAAATACTTGAAGTGTAGTGGGTAGTGAAGAATTTACAGAGAGTATTGGGGCTATGGGTGGTAAAGGTGCTTTGCGAGTGTAGGTGTAAGTCATGTCATGCGCTTAGGTAGATTAGAGGTCTACGAGGAAGGAGTGGGCCATTGTTTTTTTGGTTTATTGACAGGTGGAAGTTTCTTAACCATGCTTTGGGAAGCCGAGGTCCTAAGACAGATGGGACCAAAGTGCGGTGTGATTAGGCGTAATCGAAGTATGAGTTCTATGGATTTTTTTATTTTGTTTGGGTGATGGAGTAGGTGCGGTGTTGACTTTGGAAGATGTAGCTAAATCTAGTTTGATAGGTGGATGAGTAAGGTTGGTGGTTGGGGTGACCCCTAAGGTGGTAATAGGTTTAGTCGAGGAAGATGATGTATGTGCGGGTTTAAATTTAGATGTAGTTTGGGTTATGGGTAAAGGTGTATGTTGAGCTATGATGGGTGTCGTGGAAGAAGTTGTGATAGAGGTGGTTATGTTCGGTTCAATTGGTCAAAATATTTTTGGATAGATAGTGGAAGTATTAGCACGCGACAACCGCATCTGCATTGAGAGGGGAAGCAAAAGGTGCCCCCATAGTAAGTCCCTATCCACATAATCTAAGCGATCAGCCAAACGTGAGAATGTCACATCCAGTAGGTGGAGTTGACGAGGACCTAATGGAAATTCCCATAAAATGTGTCTTAGAGATGGGGAATTGGCTAGCTTCAGCTTCTGTGGGTAAGAGAGCCAAAAGTAGGTCTACATGATCTTAAGTAGTTGATGGAGAATGCTCACCAAGAGGCAAAGGTATCTCGGCGAGTCCATGATAGGGGAGGAGATGATGGGAGCTCCTCTTTGGGTGGAGAAGGTAAATAAGTATCCTTCTTGGATTGAAGAAGTATTGTGGGTATCTATTCTCTAGGTGGAGAAGCCAAAGGTGAAATGGTCTTGATGTTAGTGGAAGACTCCTCCATAGGTGAGGAAGGAGGTGAAAGGTGTTCCTCTGTGGGTGAAAGAATAGGGGAGGTTAGTTCCGATGTGGAAGGAGGATTGTGGGCTAGAATCTCTTCTATGGATGGAATATGGGAAGCAACAGGTGCATCACTAAAAATAGTGTGGACCTCACGGGTATGGGTATCATGAGTTGAGGTCTCACCAGTTGATCAGATGAAGGGGCGTGATTAGGAAATGGTTTCTTGAAGATGTGTAGGTTTTGGTTGGTAGGTGCATTAGGATTATCCATGGTTAACTTGCCTTTCTCAAGCATTTCTTGGATAATGTTTTTGAAAGTGATGCAATTTCCGTCACTATGACCCTTCACATGATGATAGTTACAGAAGTCATGTTCTTTATACCATGTGGGCATGGGGCGAGTAGGGTCAAAACCGGTGTGTGATTTTATAGGAAGAAGGGTGATGGCCTAGGATTTGATAATATTTTCTAAGACATAAGAGTAAGGCTCCCCAATTGGGTGTATTTTTGTTGCTCTTGTCTAAATCGAAAAGTCTGGATGGGTGAGAGATTAGATGAGGGTGTAGCCTGATTTGATGGATGAGATGGGCCGGCCTTGAGTACCACTACGTTAGCGGTGCCCTTGGCCTTCGAAATAATTTTTCGTGGTTTGGAAGAAGAAGAGGTATTATTCGACTTGAATGCCAAATTATTATTACGTAATTGAATTTTCTTCTCTTCGATGGCGTAAATCTCTAACTTTCGTTCCATGGTGAAAGCTTTGTCAAATGTTCAAGAGGTTTGAACCTACAGGGTCGGTGAGATATGTTTAGCACAAGCCCGTGTGAAGAGCTCGATGAGTTCTGTTTGTGGTAGTTGGAAGGTGAGCTGATTAATCAAGCTACACTAGCGAGCAACAAAATCTACAATAGATTCATATTCATACTGGACGCGTGGAGTATAGGTCACCATGGTAACCTTCTTGATGATGTTGATGGAGAAATGATCCAAGAAGGCTTGGGCTACCTGATTAAATGAAAATATGGAGTGTCTAGGTAACCCACTATACCAATCTAATGCAGGTCCAATCAGAGACATGGGAAAGGTTCTTAGGAGTAAAGCATCATTGTGAGTGATTAGGTAGCACCCATGTTTGAATGAACGCAAATGTTGTTGTGGGTCTTCCTTGCTATTGAAGCGATTGAATTTAGGCATCTCCCAATGTATGCGGGGTATGGATGAATAGGAATGGATGGGTGGATGGGCTCATTGCAAATCTTGTCATAGGTGAGAGTGTTACGGGAGCCGAAACCAATGCTTCTAATTTTTGCATATTTTCCAACATCAATTTGATTAGGTCGTTGGTAGGTTACGATGATTGGGTGCCTCTGTAGCGTGAGAGTGTTGGTTTTAGGCATATAACGGGGGTGGCACTCCAGTATATGGTCTTTGTCGTGTAGGTAGATTGAGAAGGAGGTAGGGAAATAGGGGCACATACCCGAGTGAATAATAGATGAAACAGAGGCTACCGATAGTAGGTATATGGAGGTGTAAGGGTAGTAGTAACCCTAGTGGTAATGGGGGCTAACGATCTTGTGGAATAAAAAGGACAATGTTTTGAAAAGGGCTAGGGGTCATCGACATGGGAGGTGGTAGTATAGCTACGAGTATATGTGAGACCATAGGGGCGGATTAGGTTGTGTTTTGGGTGGTTTTGAAGGTATGGTGGATGTGGCGGTGTGCTAGATGTAACAGATGTGAAAGTCATAAGTGGGTATAGGACCTAGCTGCAAAAACAACTAGGGGTAAGGTAGATACAGGCAACATAGAGCTAGATGGGGCCGATGCGGAGTGGGAGCGAGAGTCGGGGGATAGATACGGGCATGCCATATCTCAACTGACCTAAGGCATCTTGGGTACATGAGTGGGAAAGATAAAACTACAAGGCGACGGGGTTTTGGTCAAGGAGTCATGAGAATTCCTCATCTTCCGTAGTGATAGTGATAGATTGGATAGGATCCATGACGGGTGATAAAATGGAAGGCGTGAAGGACTAGGTGGGAGTGGTTGACAATTGGCATGGAATACGAGTGCACTTGCTTGTCTTCGGGTCAGCACCATGTGAACAAGTACTGATCAAGCTAGGTCGGTTCTCTGTAAATGACACAAAAAAATAGCAGGGACAGGTGAAACAGGTGGTAAAAAGTGGATTAGGTACTAAATGTCAGTTGGAAAATGACATAGGCTAACCAATGACGGTTAGGAAACCCGACGCCGGTTATAGGTAATTGCAAATGCTAGTCATTGTGAGAAATGGACAAAGGACTCGAAAAATAGGGTATACGGTCAAATCTGGTAGGTATGCCAAATATGATGAGTTTTACAAGGCCACTAGGAATGATAGTAGTGACAGGGACTCTGAAAAGCTGAAGAAGATGAACTGGACGGATGCCGATTTGGTATAACCGACGACGATCATCACGGACCAACAACTTTAGTCACTGTGAAATTGAAACAATGATGAAAGAAAAGTGGTTTTGAATTAAAATATGATGAGGAATCAAACCCAGAATTCTGAGAATGATGAGAATATGGTCCAGGCACACTCAGAAAGATTCGAATACACAAACTATGATGAGGAGCATGCAAGGAGAAACAAAAATAAATGAAGAACGTGACCTCTCACCTCAAAATGCAAGCCAAGAAGAAACACTAAGAAAAATGTGATCCTAAGAGTGCCTTTTCTATTATGTTTGTTTAGCTTATGCTATTTAAGGACTGACTCATGAACTATAGAATAAATATTTGGTAAGGATGGCTTCCTAAAAATAAGGAGATCTAAAAGGTGAGGTTTCGGTATGTTATGGCGGGGCGGGCCTCACTCAAGTATGAATCGATAGAGTAGTGAGTCGGGAGTATCTCACAATCCTCGATTAGTGTGATCGTGACAGTGTGTTCCCAAGAAAGATTTTGTTTAAGAATATGTATTTGTTTTGAATTTTGTGTAATGTGGCAAGACTCAGAGAGAGATAGAAGTGTGCTTTTTATGATTTGTTTGTCAACCATCAGTTGGGAATGACTTCCAGCGTATAGGTTGCCCTTAATTAATGTGAGCTAATGCGATAAATCAGAATGCAATGCACTTATTTTAAGCCCAAATCGAAATGTGAAGTTCGATGACACAAATGGATGAAGAGGAAGAGGGATGCTCTTTCACTAAAATGTAGAAAACATGAAGAAATGATAATTTTTAAGTACACCAAAAGAAAGGAAAGGTAGGTTACCAAGGAAGAAAATGAATGTGTATACTTTTTAGAAGGGAAACAAACACACAAATTTTCCTAGGAATGAATAAAATGCAAGAAACCCCGGATGGGTCCTATCAGGCGTGCCAAAATGTTTCACCTAATTCTTAGACATTTCTTTGAAATATTGACGAAACAGATAGGGTAATGAGCATAGGAGGAATACCTATTGAAATGTTGGTTGATGGGTTATTGCATGCGTATGACATTTGAATCCAAAGATGATTGTGAGATCTTCCCTTTGGCTAGGAGGGACTACCTATAATAGAAAACCTAACATCCGTGAGTCTAGTTCTATTTTTTATCTTTAACCAAAACAATATGCATCCCAAGAGACTTGGCAATATAAAACAATAGATTAGTTTCCCAAAACTCTAGTGGACGAACAGTAGTCCGATCCAAAATAGGCATAACCTAGATATTGTACTTATCATGACCAAAGGCAGTAACTATTTCTTGAGAAATAAATCCATATTTCCTAAAAACCATGCCCCCTACTAGTGAATGCATGGAATCTTATTCAATGTTAAATTAGACCGTATAAAAACCTTTTTCCTAGAAGATATCTCCATGTTAACATTTGGCTTCCATTTTCATGATTCCCACCTATGTATCACATCTATATTTTGTTTGGGTCAAAAGAACTTACCTATGAGAGCATGTTGGTGTCGTTGTAAGGATATTTTGATCATATCATTAGGAATAATGAAATGAAACCCTTGTTGATCCACATGATACTTCAAATATTTACGAATGGATGTATCCTTAGCCACAATCTCCTTTTTTGACAACGATGCCCAAGAAGCACCAAGGGATTCTAGTGTGGTGTTTCTCTAGATTCTTACCCCCATCATCTTTATATACACCTTCCCCCAAATATCGACATATTTAGATCTATTTATATATAAATTATTTTCTTAAAAATATCATCTAATTTGGATCCATTCAAATTATTTGGGAGTTATAAATCTATTTAAATTAAATATAATCAAATTATTTTGGAGTTGGTTGGGATTCTCAACAAGTGTTGTAGGAAAATTGACGTGGAATTGAAAGTGTTGTAGAATTACAGTATCACTAAAAAAACTACTACATGTTAACACAATTTTATGTTGGTTTGACTCTTTTGGATATTATATAGAATCAACCAACATGTATTGGATTAAAGTTCTATAGATATGAAAACATCACCATGGAATGGATTATTTATCTTTTCATTTGAGAGGCAAAGCTCTGTAGTGCCTCCTTTAGATATATATATATATATATATATATATATATATATATATATATATAAATAAATAATAATAAAATAAATGTAAAAAAATAGAAGTTTTAAAATTAAGAAAACTCCGTGACTCTTCTTTGGGGTGGTTTTAGGGAAAAGGATGCCTTTGTTTTTTTTTGTCTTTTCTTTGTGGTGAGTGAGAGCTGCCACCTTGGAGGGAGGAGAGAAAGCTCCAATTTGAGCATTTTTCATTCGCCAACAAATCCCGATCTGCGCATCCATGAAAACGAACCCTCCGACCTACACAAAGATCTTGGAGAGTGTAAATGATTTAGAGAGGTTTTCGACAAGCATTGTGCACCGCATATGCTTATGGGATAGAGTACGGACGTGCCTCAAACAGTCTCCAACTTTTTCAGTCTTCTTTTGCTAGCAAATTCCCAACCTGTGTTAAAAATGCGCGCCCAGACTGGTTGACCCCCTTTTAGCGCATGGAAGTTAAATTTCTTTTGTCAGATGTGGTTGTTGCAAGCACCGGCGGATGCATATGCCAAAATGTGGAAGCATGTGTACTATTTGATTTAATGCATGGAAGAGGTGCGGTTTCCTAGATCGAATTGATAGCGGGGTATGCAAAAATGGGTATGTTAAAAGGTGTTGAATTGTTTGACGAATGCCTCAAAGAAATGCAATTTCATAGAATGCTATGATTTCGAGCCGTGCGAAAAAAATGAGTTTGTTGAAAATGCTTTGGAAACTTTCAAGAAAATACTACGGCGAGTTTAAAGCCAAACTCCACAACACAAAAAAGATCCTTCGCGTATGTGCCCAAAATGGGAAGCTTTAGAGCAGGGTTTGAACAATAGAATCTGGTTTGTTTGCAAGATTTTGTTCTTGCAATGACACAGCTGAGAGGTATGAAAAATGTGGAAGTGTATTCAAGGCATGTGATCTGTTCGACAAAATGCCTCAGATATTTCAGTCTCATGGAATGCAATGGTTTCAGGGTATTTGTAGATGAGCTTGTTGTAAAGGCCTTAGAAACTTTGAAGGAAAAGGATTTGGCAAAGGTAAAGCAACACTTAACAATTTTTTTAACACCCTCTCAAATTTGCGCTTAAAATATGTGTTTTAAATTGGGATATGCACAAAAATGTAGACTTGTTGAAAAGGCGTGTGACCTGTTGACATATAAAATGCAGTCTCTTGGATCGGGATGACTACTTGAAAACATGAAATGGTTCTTTTGGATGAGACATGGGTGCACAATGAATGGCTTGGTTTGCACGTGACTACCTGGCATCATGTGGCAACAATGGTGGTCTCGACGGATCATGAGTGTAAACCTCTTGGAGCCCCTTGTACCTCTATGCTCATCGTTTCCAGGCATGGTTCTTCTTCCCTTACCTCTCATAATTCTCATGTTTTAGTTCCCTTTTACAACTAGATAGAATTTTAAATCATTAGGAATTTTAATACAGTTAACGTCCCTTCAACTCGTTGCAAAACAATAAATTATCATGTCGTAACTCACGACGTCATTATAACTCACCTACTTTAAAACATGAACTATCACCCTCACTTCAAGATGATTTAGAAAACTCTTACCCTTCTTGACCGCTCCAATATCGTTTTATCAACCAGACGAATTTGACTCCCCATTGATAAAGTTGACCTTCTCTTTGTTTTAAATAGTTAAATTTTGCAATTTTTGGAGACTCACCGAGTACCCTTCGCAACTCTAGAAACGAGATGTGAAGTTTCATTCGTGTACCTTGGTATATGAGGAGTCACCTTGATTTTTGGTTTGACCCGAAACGATCATATGACATCCTTTTGACGCTCTTCTAGGAGCCCTATTACACCGGTTTACAATAGTAGAGAGTTGTTAAAACTAGAAAGTTGGCTTTCGTTTGGGACCACCATTTGAAACCCGGAAAGAGAAATCATGTTCTGTCTTCACAAACCTCTAGCATTTATACTAGACAAATGCATGGAACATTCAGCATAGGAAAGAGCACTTTTCGGGATAGTTTGGCGAAGCCATTTTGTAAGCCTCCAATCGCAGTTTGATGAGGTCAAACTGACCAAATTTCTCCTTGTCGCTCTAAAAAACTTGTCGCCATTTGAAAATAGTTTACTAGTTCTCCGTCCCGTTGACTCTGATGAACTCTCCTTATATAGGGGAACTAGTAGGATATGTCTCGTTGCATGCCTCTCCATTGAACATCAGTTATGGATGCGGTTTTCTAGGCCCTTGAGTTAACTTTTGGCTTTTTACAACTGGGTGAACTACGACTAGTGGCCCCGGAGTACTAACCGCCAAACACAAACCGTTCGCTCTTTTTCATTTCTGCCAGTTGCTATGAATTCTTGGTATATCTGGGGACACGTAGAAAGTTAATCATGGAGTGCGTGCTCATTGGAAGATAACCTTTGGAAGTAGTTTCCTAGCCTCCGAGCCCTTTTTGAACATTTTGTAGCTAGTGAGAAATGTAAGAATAGAAAGCTGTGAGACCTCGTAGGGTTGCCAAATGACCACAGAAAACATTTAAACATAGTTAAATAATTGTTTAAAACACTATAATGAAACTTGTGTGTATTAGAACTTTTGGCAAAACGATGTTTTCTCTCTCTTCCCTTCTCTTTCTCTCTCCTGGGTTACAAAATGAAGAAAAATGAAATGCAATGGATACATGTTCCTAGACCTTTTTATTTCGATTGCAAATTGTAATTATTGTTAGATGTAAATGGGAAACTGAAATATGATACTTATGATTGTTTAGGGTGGAGGCCATGCCAGCGATTTATCGCTGATATCATGCTCATGTGGGTTTTGTAGGATGGAAGAACAACGATGAAAAAGGGCGACGTGTGATTTTATTATTATTGTTGTAATTTTTATAGGTCATTATAAAATGAATAACTGACTAATGCAGCCTCTTGTTACCAAAAAATTTGAAATGAAATTTGTTAATATGCATGATATGCCGTTTAGGGATACTTAGGAAATGTGCATCTAATCACCGGTTCATTTTGTTTCTTAGTTGTGTATAAAAAAAGAAAAAAAAGGGGGTTTGATTTATGCTTGGTAAATTGAAATTGAAGTTAATACATTGAAGTACCTTCTCAGTATTTAATAAATGATTAAATTAATTATTGGGTTATCTTCTTACCTTGCAAACATAATAAATTTTTTTAATGGAAACACTCAACCTTAATAAAATATTTGTGCATAACTTGCTTGTATGCGTGATCCCTTTCTACCATATAAGAAATTTAAAACCGTAGAACGAACTTAAACTTTGCACTTGATGAGACCTCATAGGTTAGGTAAATAAAACCTCTAGTTGGAGTTACCGTCATAGACATTAGGTTTAGCGACATTGTTGTGAACCCATATCTTAGGAATGACATGGTCCAACTTTATCTAGAGTATGCGGTTCCTCTGCTAGTTTTGGTAATCGCAAGAAGAATGTCCTCTCATCGGTCCGACACTAAGGTGAGTGGTGAAGACCGCCTTGGAAGTCACATTATGAGTCTTTGTTAGAAGGAATGACTAAGTGGTGTAACCTTCCCATCTGTGGAGTAGATAGAGATATTATTCCCTTGTACCCTATTGGATTTCCGGGCCTTATGAAATTAGATATAGAAATTAACTTCATCAGTGAATAAAATCCCTGTTGGATCCAAATGACCTAATTGAAGATCGTGATATAGTTGTTCTATGTCTTGCATTCCCGTTAGTGAACCCTTTCGTCCCTCGTAGATAAATGTCTTGTCTTGGGCTTGTGAAAATTTAGCGCCTTGATCTTTCACGAAAGGATTATAAGGTAAATACATTTTAACCTTAATCACACCTATAATAGAGATTGAAGCCTTGGGTGAAACTGGAATTAAGCTTAACCATGTGCTTCTTTAATGTGTCAGACAAGTGCTTTAGAACGAGACCTTAGTGCGATATAAGAGCATATCATATAATGCTGCACACGAGATTGGAGATTAGGACTAAGGTCAATCTTGGAGTCCTCATAACTTAATTAAACTTTTTCATGCGTTGTAAAGAATATGAATTGTCAAATGGTGTGATCAAACTTCGAGAAAACAAAGGATGTATATATATATAATTCAAATTTGGAATTCAGCAAGTTATTGTACTATAATGATAATGGTAGGGAAATAACTATTCCGTGATCGATGGATGTTCTTGGGGAAAAAGCTATTTCAATCTATGTCTTCCTTAATCCCAAGATTTCATCCTGACATCACGTTAGGTTCACTTGTGTAACAGGTTAAATTCTAAACTTTGAATAAGCGTTTTGGGAAGCCTAATCTTAACATAAGAATGGGAGAGTTAGAATTTTGTATAAAATCTGAAATATGGAAAATACTTATGTAAGTCATGAAGATCTGTCATAAGGGTAAATAGAAAATTAAATGGTTGAACAATAAGTAAACTGTGAAACGAATTTTCACGACATGTAGGTGGAAAAAGGGAGAAAATCATGCTTACCTAATACGGATCTCAGAAAATTAGCTCTAACTAAAATACATTTAAAGTAATGATATGTCGTGGGTTCGCCGTTCCTAAACTCACGTTTCTTGTGGTTGGTTCTTTGCTAGTATTCGTTCGTTGGGAAGAGTGTGGTATCGACATGTCGATGTCATCTGCATGTGTCTATGTGAGTCGATGACTTATGTGATTGTCACATGTGTGTCGAGTTCTGTACTTGGAGCCCTTACTGTGTTGTGTGTCGTGAGCAATGTAATTCAAAAAAAAATTATCCTGATATTTTTACTGTTGTATTTGGGTGTGTAAAATGTGGGCACTACATATGGTATCAGAGCGTAGGTTCATGCTCTCGAACCTCTGGGACAGATTAGAGTTGTGATGATTCTGCATGATGGTGATGGTGTTTCATGACATGGTGATAAATATTGGAAGAGTAATGTGTTTTAAGAGTGATGTGATCTATGTCGTAATTGTGATAGTGTGAATGCACATGATTTTTATGTCACTTAATGTGCATTTTTATCATGTTGATGTGATGGGGATGGGAGTATTCCTCTCCTTCGTGTGGATTCTATGAAGAATGCACGTGTGAATTACTATTTGTGATGAGAGTATTGCTCTCCTTTTCGTGGATCCAATGATCAAACTTCGAGAAAACAAAGGATGTATATATATATAGTTCAAATTTGGAATTCAACAAGTTATTGTACTATAATGATAATGGTAGGGAAATAACTATTCCGTGATCGATGGATGTTCTTGGGGAAAAAGCTATTTCAATTCTATGTCTTCCTTAATCCCAAGATTTCATCCTGACATCACGTTAGGTTCACTTGTGTAACAAGGTTAAATTCTAAACTTTGAATAAGCGTTTTGGGAAGCCTAATCTTAACATAAGAATGGGAGAGTTAGAATTTTGTATAAAATCTGAAATATGGAAAATACTTATGTAAGTTATGAAGATCTGTCATAAGGGTAAAGAGAAAATTAAATGGTTGAACAATAAGTGAACTATGAAACAAATTTTTAGGACATGTAGGTGGAAAAAGGGAGAAAATCATGCTTACCTAATAAGGATCTTGGAAAGTTAGCCATAACTAAAATACATTTAAAGTAATGATATGTCGTGGGTTCGCCGTTCCTAAAGTCACGTTTCTTGTGGTTGGGTCTTTGCTAGTATTCGTTCATTGGGAAGAGTGTGGTATCGACATGTTGATGTCGTCTGCATGTGTCTATGTGAGTCGATGACTTATGTGATTGTCACATGTGTGTCGAGTTCTGTACTTGGAGCCCTTACTGTGTTGTGTGTCGTGAGCAATGTAAGTCAAAAAAATTATCCTGGTATTTTTACTGTTGTATTTGGGTGTGTAAAATGTGGGCACTACATATGGTATCGGGCGCGTAGGTTCATGCTCTCGAACCTCTCTGGGATTGAGATTAGAGTTGGATTAGATTCATGATAGGTGATGATTGATGGTGTTTCATGATGGTGATAAATATTGGAAGAGTAATGTGTTTTAAGAGTGATGTGATCTATGTCGTAATTGTGATAGTGTGAATGCACATGATTTATATGTCACTTAATGTGCATTTTTATCATGTTGATGTGCTTTGTAGGGATGGGAGTATTCCCTCTGCTTCGTGTGGATTCTATGAAGAATGCACGTGTGAATTACTGCTTGTGATGAGAGTATTGACTCTCCTTTTCGTGGATCTAATGAGGAATCCATGTGTGATGTACCACCTTGTTTGGTGTGAAAGGAAAGATATTGTGAATTGCGGAGTGTTGAAAACATTTTGACCTTACGTGATGTGAAGATGTAGTGATGTATTGCATGACAAAATTTATGTAAAGTGAATGGAAGTTTATCGTGATGTCAACACCGTATTGTGATTGTTGTGGGCCTTGTCGTGTTGTATTACAATTGACTATATGTCGTAATGTTAGACGTTGTGTTCCTCATATGTGTAATTCATGTAATATGTGATGGTTCATGTCGTAATTTAGGGGCATATGGTGAGTATGATCCCTAGCGTACAGTGAATGCACCTTGGAGTGCAGGATGTGGTAATGTGATGTATCGTAACTCGTGAAGGTAATGATTGTGTTGTACCCTATATATTTATACCATGCACAAGGCGTTATGGTTGTTGTGTGTGAATTACCATTGTGTTTGTGATGTAGTTATGTGTATGTTGTGAAACCTTACACTATACCCCGAGGGAAAAACTTTCAAGAGTGTATGTGTGGAGAGAGGAGGCATGGACCAAGTTTTCATAATCTTGAGCCGAGTACGAGTGAGGGAGTGGAGTCTCATGTAGACTGAAAATCCACTTCTATCTGTTTAATATACTTCGAGCTTGCTCAGTATATTGTGGGTGCGCACCACCTTAGGCTCAACTTATGCAACCTTGTGTCCCCTGTTCTTTCCTATTGGATTGTTCGTTGAATAATCCTATGTGATTTTGACTATGTTGATCCTTGTGGGAGTATGGAGGAATGGTTCAGGAAAAGATGATGACAGTTACATTATTTGATTTACTCATTTCTGGTTACATGTATATTTTCACAAGCTGAGGCTTGATGTTCGAGTGCTAGCAACTCGATGAGTACCCCTTTGGTGGTGGTATGAGGCCACATAGTGATTGTGATGTGCTATTTTCTCATTACGTATTTTATTTGTAAATTAATCTTTCCCTTTTCGCTAGAACCAGCCATTTTCTTGATTGACATGTTCTTATATTTTGGGCATTTATTTGATCGTTGCATTAACATTTGGATTTTGCACTAACCAAGGCTAATTAGCCATTTGTTTTTCTTGGTTTTAAAACTTTCTTTTCATATTTGAGAGTTTTTGTAGCCTATCCCAAGGCTTTTGATTTTTCCACTTGGCATTTGATTGGATTGTTATGCTAGTTCTAATGTCGTAATGTGTTGGCTTAGGGTCATGGGATTAACCATGGAGTGGTTGAACCTATGGACCCGCTTCATTGTATGGGGGTAGGCCCCAAGGAGTTACAAATAACTGCGGGTTGTTGAACCACGAGTTATTATGTCACTTGGGTTGGGGTGACGGGCTCTATGTGCCCAGGGCCATAGGGTGACCCGGCCTCATTAAAAGGAGAAAGGAGACGGGGCTCTATGGTTGAGTGACCCGATATTCTTGATGGGGCTCTATGGTTGAGTGACCCGACTTGGTTTTGACACTATGTTTCTTCTCTTTGGGAGGCATATGGAGATTATCTGGTGATGCTTTGGGGAGTATATGGAGTTGCTTTATGATACTTCAGGAGATATATGGAGTTTTACCTGGTACTTTTGGAGATATCTGGGGTTTGTTTCATGATGTCTTGTTATGTGGGGAGTTGGTATAGTGAGTTATGTATACATGTGAGTCTTTTTGACACCTGGTTATGTATGAGGCTTGACTCTCCCCTTGGTTGGTACGGACTTTTGGATATTGGATTGGAACTATGTTGTTACAGTCATGGATTGTTTTGGGTCATGTGATACCCGTTGTATATGTATCAGCGTGTTGACCCGGTTTGTCAGTCATATGTGTGTACTAGATCTATGTCTAGGGCGTAATTGTTGGAAATTAATTGTTATGTGGTCTGCTTGTTGTCATTCCATGGTTGGTGAAACCCTTGTGATGTGATACGGTCGTGAAAGTATGTAAAAGTATGTTGTGGAAATTTAGTGTTGCGTATGACCCTGGTAGGGTGTTGTGACTGTAGTTCATGATGGGAACCCACAGGAATGAATAAACTAAAATTCGATAAAAATGAAATTTTAAAGGACTTGAATTAAGAATAATGTCAATGGAAAAAGATTAATGAAATAATGAATAAGAGAGAAGCGCCAATCTTCACGAACCTTGAAAATTAAAATTTCTACCAAT
Source organism: Taxus wallichiana var. yunnanensis (assembly GCA_018340775.1). Lineage (NCBI taxonomy): Eukaryota > Viridiplantae > Streptophyta > Pinopsida > Cupressales > Taxaceae > Taxus > Taxus wallichiana. Next base: position 145,638,842 of record CM031236.1, read on the forward strand.
TGTTCCTAGGGCCATGCCATAACCGTGATTTTGGATTTGAAATCTTAACATTAGAGCGTACCTTCTTCGCATTCGTCCCTTGTTGCGTACCTTTTCTCTTTCTTCATTGTATGTCACATCGAGGATGATGCTTTCTTAAGGGGAGGAGAATGTTGTACCTCCTTTAGATATATATATATATATATATATATAAATTAATAATAATAAAATAAATGTAAAAAAATAAATAGAAGTTTTAAAATTAAGAAAACCCGTGATTCTTGCTGGGGGGTTTTAGGGAAAAGGATGCCTTTGTGGTTTTTGGTTGTCTTTTTGTGGGGGAGTGAGTGCTGCCGCCTTGGAGGGAGGAGAGAAAGCTCCAACCTGAGCATTTTCATTCACCAACAAATCCACAGTCGCGTCCATGAAAACGAGCCCCCTCTAACTCCGCACAACATCTTGCAGAGTGTAAATGATTTAGAGAGGTTTTCGATAGTTGTGCAAATGCATATGCTTATGGGATAGAGTATGGACGTGCCTCAAACAGTCTCTAGCTTTTTCATCTTCTTTTGCTAGAAAATGCCCACTGTGTTAAAAATGCGTGCCCAGTTGGTTGACCCCCTTTCAAAGCATGGAAGTTAAATTTCTTTTGTCGAGATGTGGTTGTTGCAAGCACAGGCAATGCATATGCCAAAATGTGGAAACATGTGTCTTGTTGATTTAATGTATGGAAGAGGTGCGGTTTCCTAGAAGTGTAATGATAGCGGGGTATGCAAAAATGGGTATGTTAAAAAGGTTTTGAACTGTTTGACAGAATGCCTCAAAGAAATGTGATTTCATAGAATGCTATGATTTCAGGCTGTGCAAAAAAATGAGTTTGTTGAAAATGCTTTGGAAACTTTCAAGAAAATACTACTGGCAGGTTTAAAGCCAAACTCCACAACACAGGCAACATCCTTCGCATATGTGCCCAAAATGGGAAGCTTTGGAGCAGGGTTTGAACAATAGAATCTGGTTTGTTTGCAAGATTTTGTTCTTGCAATGACACAGCTGAGAGGTATGAAAAATGTGGAAGTGTATTCAAGGCATGTGATCTGTTCAACAAAATGCCTCAGATATTTCAGTCTCATGGAATGCAATGGTTTCAGGGTATTCGTAGATGAGCTTGTTGTAAAGGCCTTAGAAACTTTGAAGGAAATGGATTTGGCAGTGGTAAAGCAACACTTAACAAAAAAAATTTAACACCCTCTTAGCTGCGCTAAAATATGTGTTTTAAATTGGGATATGCACAAAACGGACTTGTTGAAAAGGCGTGTGACCTGTTGACATATAAAATGTAGTCTCTTGGATCGGGATGACTACTTGAAAACATGAAATGGTTCTTTTGGATGAGACATGGGTGCACAACGAATGGCTTGGTTTGCACGTGACTACCTAGCATCATGTGGCAACAATGGTGGTCTCGACGGATCATGAGTGTAAACCACTTGGAGCCCCTTGTACCTCTTCGCTCATCATTTCCAGGCATGGTTCTTCTTCCCTTACCTCTCATAATTCTCATGTTTTAGTTCTCTTTTGCAACTAGATAGAATTTTAAATCATTAGGAATTTTAATACAGTTAACGTCCCTTCAACTCGTTGCAAAACAATAAATTGTCGTGTCGTAACTCACGACGTCATTATAACTCGCCTACTTTAAAACATGAACTATCACCCTCACTTCGAGATGATTTAGAAAACTCTTACCCTTCTTGACCGCTCCAATATCGTTTTATTGACCGAGATTTGAATTTGACTCCCCATTGATAAAGTTGACCTTCTCTTGGTTTTAAATAGTTAAATTTTGCAATTTTGGAGACTCACTAAGTACCCTTCGCAACTCTAGAAACGAGATGTGAAGTTTCATTCGCGTACCTTGGTATACGAGGAGTCGCCTTGATTTTTGGTTTGACCCGAAACAATCATATGACATCCTTTTGACGCTCTTCTAGGAGCCTGTTATCTTGGTTTACAACAGTAGAGAGTTGTTAAAACTAGAAAGTTGGCTTTCATTTGGGACCACCATTTGAAACCCGGAAAGAGAAATCACGTTCCGTCTTCGCAAACCTCTAGTGTTTATACTAGAAAAATGCATGGAACATTCAGCATAGGAAAGAGAACTTTTCGGGATAGTTTGGCGAAGCCATTTTGTAAGCCTCCGATCGCAGTTTGACGAGGTCAAACTGACCAAATTTCTCCTTGTCGCTCCAGAAAACTTGTCGCCATTTGAAAATAGTTTACTAGTTCTCCGTCTCGTCGACTCTGATGAACTCTCCTTATATAGGGGAACTAGTAGGAGATGTCTCATTGCGTGCTTCTCCATCGAACATCAGTTATGGATGCGGTTTTCTAGGCCCTCGAGTTAACTTTTGGCATTTTACAACTGGGTGAACTACGACCAGTGGCCCTGAGTACTAACCGCCAAACACAAACCGTTCGCTCTTTTTCAATTCCGTCAGTTGCTATGAATTCTTGGTATATCTGGGGACATGTAGAAAGTTAATCATGGAGTGTGTGCTCATCGGAAGATAACCTTTGGAAGCAGTTTCTTAGCCTCCGAGCCCTTTTTGAACATTTTGTAGCTAGTGAGAAAATGTAAGAATAGAAAGCTGCAAGACCTCGTAGGGTTGCCAAATCACCTTAAAAATGTTTAAACACACTTAAATAACTATTTAACACACTATAATGAAACTTGTGTGTATTAGAACTTTTGGCAAAACTATGTTTTCTCTCTCTTCCCTTCTCTTTCTCTTTCCTAGGTTACAAAAATGAAAAAAAAATGAAATGCAATGGATACGTGTCCCTAGACCTTTTTATTTCGATTGCAAATTGTAATTATTGTTAGATGTAAATGGGAAACTGAAATATGATACTTATGATTGTTTAGGGTGGAGGCCATGCCGAGGTGATTTATCGCGATATCATGCTCATGTGGGTTTTGTAGGATGGAAGAACAACGATGAAAAAGGGCGATGTGTGATTTTATTATTATTGTTGTAATTTTTATAGGTCATTATAAAATGAATAACCCGACTAATGCAGCCTCTTTTACCGAAAAATTTGAAATGAAATTTGTTAATATGCATGATATGCCGTTTAGGGATACTTAGGAAATGTCTATCTAATCACCATTTCATTTTGTTTCATAGTTGTGTATAAAAAAAAAAAGACAAAAAAAAGGGGTTTGATTTATGTTTGGTAAATTGAAATTGAAGTTAATACATTGTAGTACCTTCTCGATTTAATAAATGATTAAATTAATTATTGGGTTATCTTCTTACCTTGCAAACATAATAAATTTTTTTAATGGAAACACTCAACCTTAATAAAATATTCGTGCATAACTTGCCTGTATGCGTGATCCCTTTCTACCATATAAGAAATTTAAAACCGTAGAACAACCTTAAACTTTGAACTTGATGAGACCTCATAGGTTAGGTAAATAAAACCTCTAGTTGGAGTTACCGTCATAGACATTAGGTTTAACAACATTGTTGTGAACCCATATCTTAGGAATGACATGGTCCAACTTTATCTAGAGTATGCGGTTCCCTTCTAGTTTTGGTAATCGCGAGAAGAATGTCCTCTCATCAGGTCCGACACTAAGCTGAGTGGTGAAGACCGCCTTGGAAGTCACCTTATGAGTCTTTGTTAGAAGGAATGACTAAGCGGTGTAACCTTCCCATCTGTGGAGTAGGTAGAGATATTACTCCCTTGTACCCTATTGGATTTCCGGGCCTTATGAAATTAGATCTAGAAATTAACTTCATCAGTGAATAAAATCCCTATTGGATCCAAGTGACCTAAATGAAGATCGTGATATAGTTGTTCTATGTCTTGCATTCCCGTTAGTGAACCCTTTCGTCCCTCGTAGATAAATGTCTTGTCTTGGGCTTGTGAAAATTTAGCGCCTTGATCTTTCACAAAAGGATTATAGGGTAAATACATTTTAACCTTAATCACACCCATAATAGAGATTAAAGCCCTGGGTGAAACTAGAATTAAGCTTAACCATGTGCTTCTTTAATGTGTCAGACAAGTGCTTTAGAACGAGACCTTAGTGTGATATAAGAGCATATCATATAATGTTGAACACGATATTGGAGATTAGGACTAAGGTCAATCTTGGAGTCCTCATAACTTAATTAAACTTTTTCATGTGTTGTAAAGAATATGAATTGTCAAATGGTGTGATCAAACTTCGAGAAAACAAAGGATGTATATATATATAAAATTCAAATTTGGAATTCAACAAGTTATTGTACTATAATGATAATGGTAGGGAAATAACTATTCCGTGATCGATGGATGTTCTTGGGAAAAAAAGCTATTTCAATCTATGTCTTCCTTAATCCCAAGATTTCATCCTGACATCACGTTAGGTTCACTTGTGTAACAAGGTTAAATTCTAAACTTTGAATAAGCGTTTTGGGAAGCCTAATCTTAACATAAGAATGGGAGAGTTAGAATTTTGTATAAAATCTGAAATATGGAAAATACTTATGTAAGTTATGAAGATCTCATATAAGGGTAAATAGAAAATTAAATGGTTGAACAATAAGTAAAAAACCGTGAAACGAATTTTTAGGACATGTAGGTGGAAAAAGGGAGAAAATCATGCTTACCTAATAAGGATCTCGAGAAAATTAGCTCTAACTAAAATACATTTAAAGTAATGATATGTCGTTTGTTCGCCGTTCCTAAAGTCACGTTTCTTGTGGTTGGGTCTTTGCTAGTATTCGTTCGTTGGGAAGAGTGTGGTATCGACATGTCGATGTCGTCTGCATGTGTCTATGTGAGTCGATGACTTATGTGATTGTCACATGTGTGTCGAGTTCAGTACTTGGAGCCCTTACTGTGTTGTGTGTCGTGAGCAATGTAAGTCAAAAAAATTATCCTGGTATTTTTACTGTTGTATTTGGGTGTGTAAAATGTGGGCACTACATATGGTATCAGAGCGTAGGTTCATGCTCTCGAACCTCTGGGACAGATTAGAGTTGTGATGATTCTGCATGATGGTGATGGTGTTACATGATGGGTTGCATGATGGTGATGGTGTTTCATGATGGTGATAAATATTGGAAGAGTAATGTGTTTTAAGAGTGATGTGATCTATGTCGTAATTGTGATAGTGTGAATGCACATGATTTATATGTCACTTAATGTGCATTTTTATCATGTTGATGTGCTAGGGATGGGAGTATTCCCTCTTCTTTGTGTGGATTCTATGAAGAATGCACGTGTGAATTACTGTTTGTGATGAGAGTATTTCTCTCCTTTTCGTGGATCTTATGAGGAATCCATGTGTGATGTACCACCTTGTTTGGTGTGAAAGGAAAGATATTGTGAATTGCGGAGTGTTGAAAACATTTTGACCTTACGTGATGTGAAGATGTAGTGATGTATTACATGACAAAATTTATGTAAAGTGAATGGAAGTTTATCGTGATGTCGACACCGTATTGTGATTTGTTGTGGGCATTGTCGTGTTGTATTACAATTGACTATATGTCGTAATGTTAGACGTTGTGTTCCTCATATGTGTAATTCATGTAATATGTGATAGTTCATGTCGTGATTTAGGGGCATATGGTGAGTATGATCCCTAGCATACAGTGAATGCACCTTGGGTGCAGGATGTGGTAATGTGATGTATCGTAACCCATGAAGGTAATGATTGTGTTGTACCCTGTATATTTATACCATGCGCAAGGCGTTATGGTTGTTGTGTGTGAATTACCATTGTGTTTGTGATGGAGTTATGTGTATGTTGTGAAACCTTACACTACACCCGAGGAAAAAGCTGTCGAGAGTGTATGTGTGGAGAGAGGAGGTGTGGACCAGGTTTTCATAATCTTGAGCCGAGTACGAGTGAGGGAGTGGAGTCTCATGTAGACTGAAAATCCACTTCTATCTGTTTAATATACTTCGAGCTTGCTCAGTATATTGTGGGTGCGCACCACCTTAGGCTCAACTTATGCAACCTTGTGTCTCCTATTTTTTCGTATTGGATTGTTCGTTGAATAATCCTATGTGATTTGACTATGTTGATCCTTGTGGGAGTATGGAGGAATGGTTCGAGGCGAGAGATGATGACAGGTTACATTATTTGATTTACTCATTTCTGGTTATATGTATATTTTCACAAGGCGAGGCTTGATGTTCAAATCTGCTAGCAACTCGATGAGTACCCCTTTGATGGCAATATGAGGCCACATAGTGATTGTGATGTGCTATTTTCTCATTACTTATTTTATTCATAAATTAATCTTTCCCTTTTATAGAACCAGCCATTTTCTTGATTAACATGTTCTTATATTTTGGGCATTTATTTGATCGTTGCATTAACATTTGGAGTTTGCACTAACCAAGGCTAATTAGCCATTTGTTTTTCTTGGTTTTAAAACTTTCTTTTCATATTTGAGAGTTTTTGTAGCCTAGCCCAAGGCTTTTGATTTTCCACTTGGCATTTGATTGGATTGTTACGGTGGTTCTAATTTCGTAATGTGTTGGCTTAGGGTCATGGGATTAACCATGGAGTGGTTGAACCTATGGACCCGCTTTGTTGTATGGGGTAGGCCCCAGGAGTTACAAATAAGCGGCGGTTGTTGAACCACGAGTTATTATGTCACTTGGGTTGGGGGTGACGGGGCTCTATGTGCCCAGGGCCATAGGGTGACCCGGCCTCATTAAAAGGAGAAAGGAGACGGGGCTCTATGGTTGAGTGACCCGATATTCTTGATGGGGCTCTATGGTTGAGTGACCCGACTTGGTTTTGACACTATGTTTCTTCTCTTTGGGAGGCATATGGAGATTATCTGGTGATGCTTTGGGGAGTATATGGAGTTACTTTATGATACTTCGGAGATTATCCGGTGAATATTCATGGTATTTTGTTTAGTGATCTAGTTCAATTTTTCTGTTTGGATTGGTAAAATAAATATGATTAATAGTTGGGTTAAGGGGAGAAAATTTTGGAAAGTTTTATCTACTTTTGATTTCAACTAGTTTTCGAAATAAATCATCTTTTTTTCGTAAGAAAATAGATAAATATCCTATTTTGGTTGATCTTGTTAAAATGAGCTCAATATCTCCCTTTAAGTTTCTTGAATATTGATTATAATGTAGTTTTTGAGGAAAAGTTATAAGATGGAAAGTTAAAAGTTTTGAGTTGCAGGGTTATTCACTAATTTCTTTGGGTTACCAAAAAAGGAAAGTTAAAATATTGCACAACATGTTGCCAAAGATATGTTAGTACATTTTGATTCATTCTAAATGTTGTAGGGATGAAGAATATTTGACCTTTAATTTTTTTGATCATATTCTCTTCTTATGAGAATTTGAAACAAGCAAAAATGTGTCAAATCTATACCTTATTTGTTTCTAAAAAGGTCCAAGTTAAGTATTTTCCTTTAGAAAGTGATATACATGGTGATATAAAATATAGGATGTGAAAACATTGGTCTTCAAAGTGAGTTTTTTCTACCATGTTGTTAATTTTTTCATGATTATTTTATGGATGAAAATACATTTGAAATTGGGGCCTTTATTTTGGATGAATAGGATAAGATATAAATAAGATTAAATCGTCACATTTTTTCAAAAATTAGTTTAGTGTTGGCTAAATTTTCTAAGCATTATTTCATCAAAATTTAAAATTGAATTATTTCTCCACAATAAATGATGTATGATCATAGCCTAATCACTAGAATTTTATACCCAAAAAAAATTATGGGAAAAGTAAAAATTTATTCCAATATGTAGATATAAACTCATAGGATGAAAATAAAAGCTGTATGATCAATAGGGAAATATAAAATATAGATTCATTCACATGTTAGAGTCTCATTTTATGATTTTATATTTTTAAAATGTTTAGTACATCTATACTTGAAAACCTTCCCAATAGTTGATTTCAAGTAGTGCAACCTCGACCATATAAGGGGTGGTAGCTTTAAATGGATCCAAGTGGTTATAGTCCTCAAGCCTCCTCTTTAGCATTAAAAAATAAAAGAATACATGGGGGAATACATTGATCAACTCTCCGTATAATGATGGAACAAGATAAGTATATAAAAGAGTCCATATAAAAAGTAACCCTGACCTAGTGAATCCTTTTGGTTTATCTAGAATTTTAAACAATATTGTTCTAATTTTGTATTTCAATTGTATTATGTGTTCAATTTTTTGCAGTATAAGTATAGAACCGTAATCTAATACAATAAATATCCTCTATTGTAATTTTAGTACACATACAATTTTTAAAAAAAATTATTAACTTTAAAATAGTATATCTAATCTCGTTATTTTTAGATAGGTGATTGATAGATTTATAGAAAGTCCATCCAACACCTCGAATGATGCATATATTTTTCTAATTTCATCTTGATCCTTTAATACACTCTCCTTCTCATGCATTGGAAGTAATCATATGATGGTTATCTAAGAGGTATGCAACATTCTCCATACACTACACACTACACACACCCACACACACACACACACACACACACACACACACACACACACACACACCCACACACACACCCACCCACACACCCACCCCCACACACACACCCACACCCACACCCACCCCACACACACACACACACACACACACACACACACACATATTTGGATACACCGAAAATTATGAGATATGGATTTCACAATGAAAACTTCATAACATTTAACAAAATTAACCATACTTATTTGTATTACACTTTTCCTATATTCTAAAAATTTATTGATTATAGATTTATATTGAGCTTGATTCATTGCAAATGTTTTAGTTTGTTTTTAGTGGAACATTTTTTCACATATAAAATATGAGTGTTGATGTTAGTTCTATAATATCCACAATGCCCCACTATAGTGATTAAGTGATCACTCTCTAATTTTAACTTTTAGCTCATTATTATATAATAACTTCAAAAATCTCAATCAACGTAAGGATAACTATAACATATCCATATCCATGTGATTGGTTTTACTTTTTATGTACACACACATGCATTAAAGTGGGCTAGTATCATGTAGACACCTAATTTTTCTATGAATAGTTAATTTTCATAACACCAACGATGTATTTAGGTATTTCTTATTATTGTTCTAGATTTGGCTCTTGTTACTTGTGTTGATTAAATTTTTAGATATTCTAATGTTTTTATACAAAATTTTGAAATTTATAATATGTATTGTTCACTACGACATATGGTACCAACAAACTAACAATTTGTGTCAAACGCAATTCATTTCATGTTTCATTTATTTTTCATTTTGATTTTGAATTTAACGCAATTATGACATAAATATTGTAGCACAATTATGACACAAAAGAAATGAAAATGTGGGTATGATATCATCACCTTTATGCCACATTTTCTCCACACTCATCCTTAACTTCAAAAATAAAAGGGATAGGCCCCTCTATGCCATTTTTATTTTTAAGTACATGTATTCTATCAAAACATAAAAAAAAGTATAATAGAAATATTTCAAGGGTGAAATGCAGAGGAGGAAAGATAAAGGAGAAAAAATATGTATGGTAAAATAAAAAATAGAATAAGAAGTGCATGGAGAAAATATCTACACAAAATATTTAAAGAGGAGGAAGAACATGACATAGAAAAAGGAAAAGAACATCTATGTACAACCCAATGAGGAAGAGGATGAATAATTCAAAGATAGAAGAAGAGAGGTATGTACGTGGTATTTATTGGAATGGTTTTTCATAGAAGAAATATTTATTCTATATAAGAAACCCAAACTCTAGAAAAAATGGCAAATTGTAGAAATAAAAATAGTAAATCCTAGGAAGAAATAACAAAATTTAGGCCGAAAAAAGTAAACCCTAGCCAAAAAATAACAAACCCTAACACAAAAATATAAAATCAAATAACGAAGCCTAAAAAAATATGAGACCATCCAAATAACAATAACAAAGCCTAGGAAGAAAAAAACAAACCTTAGTAAATAAATAAAAGGATGTAAAAACAACTAGAAAAATTAAAAAACCAACAATAGAAAAATAAATCTATAAAATATATAGCAAATGCTATTAAAAAAAAGAAAACCCTACCAAAATATTGAAAACCTAAAAACAAGGAAAAAACAATGTTCATGAAGAAAATTATAAATTCTTGAAAAGAAAAATAATCCTATGAAAAAAACAACAAAGCTTTACAAAATACAACAAACCCTAGCAATTTTTATTTTAATACAAGAAACCCCAAGAAATTTTTATTTTAATAATTTTTGGTTATTTTTTAAGTATTAGACACATAAAAACAAGAAACCCCGTGATCATTCCTCAATTTTTTAAAAAAGTGGTGCACATAGTGTAGGGTGTGGCGAACCGGTGTTTGTGAAGTTATTGCATGAGATATATAGGAGTACTCTACCCCTCGATATGACTCTAGTCATGTGCCTTAACGATGATGTCATATACATCAATATTTTGATGTGTACTATATTCCTTAGGTGTAACGATGATATATATAAGTGATGAGATTCTCAAGACTAGCTATCTTGTTTCACATCCTATAAGGGAGTCAAGGAGGTAAAATTTTATTCTAGTCTATAATATTTGCTTTCATGTTCACATTTTAATTTTCTAATTTATTAGGGTTTTTAATTTATTGCTATTCTAAATTTACTATATAATTGCATATCCTCCCCTTTAGTTCTACCCGTATTCACAACCTTTTACATCTTATGATTGATAATCTAAAACTAGTGACATTTTTGAGGTTTTTATTAGATAAGGTAAAAATAGGGATTGGCTCTAGGGGCCATTACAAGACAAGGAATAGAAAAATAACAGCAAGAAGGAAATGAAAAAGTCCAAGAAAGGAGTTAAACATGCTTAACTCTTACAATTAAGAACCAGACTTTGTAACAAAGTGGGAAAACTAGAGAGAAGGAGAAATAGTCTCCAAAACTACAAAACAACAAGAAGTTCACCAAAATTTTGCCAATAGTCCAGAACCACTAGTTAATTTTGGTGATCCCCCACTACTACCATCATGAATATCTTTTATCTCATCACCCTCAACACCTTCTTCATTAATATCTTCCTCTAGATCGTCCTCGGAGCTACTAATGTGCAAGTTAAAGTTTCTTCTTTTAGTGCCCTCCTCCATCCCTTCTAGGATGCCGCTTAGATTTTGACTGGTCCTCCAACTCTAGAAACTTACATCTAGACTTCACTTTGAGTAGAGACACTTTTCTTAGAAGTGTTGATGAAATCCAAAATTGTTTCCCTTTGACAAACATTGGTTTCTTCCATCACCTGAAGCACCCCTTCTAAGTATTAGACCTTTATGCTCAAATTCTCGAAACCCTTTAAATTACCATCCTGATTTCATTTTCTTGAGGTACTCTCTTCCCCACGACCATCCTCACCCATTTATTTATCGAATCATCCCCCACATCTTTTCATTTCCTAGCTTTCATCTTAGTAAGGAATTCTACGAGAGTGAGGTCATCCTCATCTACCTTCTCTTTTAGGGAAGAGTACAAAACAAGTTTCCCATTTTCAAACAACAGAAGTATGAGCCCTTCATGCAGAGGAATATCCACTTTCTCATCTTGCTGGAAAACCATGAAAGAGTTAGTTAGAGACATAAATAGAAAGAAAGGGATGCTCACCATGACCTTGTGGCAGAACATATTCAGAAGGGTCATATGGTGAGTATAGATTTTTCGGTATTTTCCTTCTAGAGTGATGTACTTCATGATTTGAAGGCACACATCTCTCAAATACCTAGAATACATGACCTAGCAATACCATCCATAAAGAAAGAGCATATTTCCTTTCCAACGAAGAACAACTCAATTTCATGTTCTTTGCGGGTTTTGTCCTTAAAATTTTAAGCCCATCCATTTTCATGTTCGTCACAGGAAATGGTGGACTCAGAAACCACAATTTCCATCCCTTTGACCTCAAACTTATCCTCTTTCCAAGATTTTCCAAAATCCTTAGACAGGGAGGGGTCATGACCATGTAATTTGGAAATGAAATTACTGAAACCCCCAATCCTAAGCTTGTTCCACAGAGGCTGATTAAAAGCTTCAATGCTTTGGCTAGTAGGTTCAACTCTAATCCTATCACCCCCATCTTCACAAGACTGAAATTCTTCTGTTTTCTACTACTTTTCAAAAAAAGACCCTCTTTCACACTAACAGAAATCATGGAGAACAAGATATTAAGTAAGTTGTCACCTCCACAGGGCTCACTCGTGCCAAAATTATAAAACTTAGTGCCCTCTATCTCTATTAATGGTCTTACTAATGTTTGTGGGTAATTTATCAACTTTACACTAGATCTTATAATCATTACAAGTGATTCCATAATTGGCCATCTTATCCGCACATTTGTTCCCTTGACGTAAGGTATGATTATAAGAAATGCTATAAAAAAATTGAAGTTTCCTTCACATCATTGAGGATATTTCTTATGGCCCAATTAATGGAACCTTGATTATTGAGGTAATTAAATAAGAGGAGAGGGTCACCTTGAATCTGGATGTCCTCGAATACTTTTTATTTGCATGAGGGGAACGTGAGTGGGCTTTCTTTGGAAATTTCAAATGAAGGAATTGAGAGGAATCTCCAGTGGGTTAGATAGAGCAGTAGAATGAATGGACTCTACACCAGGTAAATGATCACGTGATTCGCCTGAAGGACAACAAGGAAAAGGATGGGGCTATGACCACGTGGGTTAAACGTTTGGTCGAAAAAATCTTGGAAAAGGTAATTTCGGAGGGTTGGAGCCATCAAAGGAGAAAGGTAACTTATGCCTTAAAATCCCTTAGACTCTTTTAGAAAGAACAAAAGCCTCCATGGAATGTGCTCTCTTTGTAAAATGCTTTGGCTCTAGACCAAATATTGACTACTTTAGGGGATGTGTCAAGATACATTGGGCGTATAATGGAAATGTTGAAGTTTCTTCTTACGCAAATGGTTTCTTCCTAATTTCTTTACCTAGTAAAGATCATGTGGTGAAGATTCTTGTTGGAGGTCCCTGGTTTATTGGAAAATCTCATGTGGTTGTTTAGAAATGGGAACCGGCTTTTAACCCGTATGTGACGTCTGTTTCTGAGTTCCCTATCTAGGTCAACCTTCCGGGCTTACCCCTAGAGTTTTGGGAGCCGGAAGTCCTTATTGGCATTACTAAAATCCTGGGAAAGCCGATAGCCTTAGATCCGGTCACTAAGGCTAAATCTAGACTAACCCATGCCAGATTCTATGTCAATATGGGTCAAGATGCTCCCTTAGAGAGTAATATCAAACTCTTGACTTTCGAAGGGGTTTGGATGCAGATATTCGATTATGATCCATCTCCCTTTTCCTGTAGAAAATGTAAGAAGGTGGGTCATGATCAAAGAAATTTTCCTCTTCATAAGAAAAAATTGATCCCTTTGTCGGTCCACAAAAGACAAATAATAAGGAGGAAAAGGAATGGAGGTTGATTGGGAAAAATGGAAAATTTGTAGAGATAAAGGATCCTCTTAACATCCATAAGGTGGTCAAAGAAGTGGATCCCTTGATCCATCATAACACCCCACGAAAGGAACCGGTGGTTTATGGTTTCCACTGAAGTCAATAAATTTGAAGCGAGAACATGAGAATGAGAATGAAAATGAAAATCTAGACTTTGAGGAGGGGATTCCTAAAATAGGGGAAGGGGCTAGCCAAGTTTTGGAAGGTAATGCTTATGCTCTGCAAGTGGCCTATGGCCCTTCATTAGATGAATTTTCTTCCATTGGTCAGAGCTCCTTTGGTCAGAGACAAGAAGAACTATTACCCATGTCTAATGGTTTCAGAATTCTAGCAGACTTTGTTTCTGATACTTACGATCTAGTGGTCTCTCCTAAGACCCCAGTTAGTAAATCAAAACTAGTCATGTGAAGTACCTCCAGAGTTGATGTTGGTAAGATCTCAACTCCTATGGGCAGGAAAATTAATAAGGAATTAAGGGGGACTAACTCCAGGAGGGAAATAAAAGCGACATTCGGGTACTCTGGGGAAGTTACTTCTCCGAAATAAGAAATGTTAAATGATCCTCCTCTCTTGGAATATTAGGGGTTTGAATAATCCCAATAAACATAGAATTTTTAAGGATCTTAGAGTTAAAGCTAAACCAGATATTCTCATGCTCCAAGAAACCAAAATGAACATGGACAGATTTAAAGAGGGGGGAGAAAAATTTGGAAAGATAGTTATTGGGAAGGATGTAGCTCCTCTTGAGCCTCACGAGGTGTTGTCACTATGTGGGATCCTAGTTCATTGCATGGAGTTCTATCCTTTCCTCCCCTCACCATGTGGTAATGAGTTTCACGGAAGTCATCTAAAAAAATATTGGTATGTTTCTAACATTTATACTCCCAATAAACTTAGTGAAAGACATAATTTCTAGAAGGATATCTCTCACTTTATACAACCGATTAATGATAAAGACTGGATAGTTGGAGGAGAATTCAATACCTCCTTTCCTTGGCAAAAGAGAGGGGGTTTGATCTCTTATTCTGAAAGTATGGAAGATTTAGATGAATTCCTAGAGAGAAATAGTCTGTTTGATTTAGAATTGGAGGGATCCAAGTTTACTTGGGTAAACAGAAGGATGGGAATTGAGCTCATTCATATAAGATTGGACAGATTTGTGGTGAGTCATATTTATATGATCAATCAAATTTATTCTCTAAAAACTCTTCCCATAATTGGCTCGGATCATAATCCCATTCTTCTCAATTTGGGAATGAATCAACTGAAAAAAATCTAGGCCTTTCAGATTTGAAAAGATGTGGTTAGATCACCTAGATATTCACAACAAGATTCAAGAATGGTGGGATATCCAGGTTCATGGGGTTGTTAGTTTCATATTGTGTTTTAAACTGAAGCACATCAAAAGTAATCTTAAAAGATGGAACAAGGAGACTTTTGGAAATATTTTCCAGGAAAAAAGTAGAATTGTTGAAGATCTAAGAAATATTGAGGAACTTATGGAGAATGTTGGTCTTAACCCGGTTCTCAAGGATCAAGAACAAAACTCATGGCGAGATTACCATGGAATTTTGGCTAAAGAAGAGGTAAAAATATAGGGTTAAATGGCTTAAGGAGGGGGATAGGAATACTAAATTATTCCATTTCTCTTCTACTTATAGAGCTAATATCCTAAAGATTAATGAAATCAGAGGTGAAAATGGGGATTCCTTTATGGATAGCAGGGACATCAATGCCTCTATAATAAATTACGTCAAGGAGCTCTTCAAATAGGGGTAGAGGTCAGAGGAGTTGGTTCAAAATAAAGTCTTGGATATTTTCCAGAATGTTATCACCCCTCTTGAAAATAGAGATATTTTAAGGATCCCCTCAAAGGAGGAAATCCATTTTTGATCTTTGATATGAAACTCCGATAAATCTCCAAGTGGATGGCGTCCACGCCTTTTTCTTTCAAAAATTATGGGAGGTGATAAAATACAAGGTCATTGAAATGGTCCAAGAGTTTTTCAACAATGGTCATCTTTTGAGGTAAATGGATAACACTTTTCTTTTCTTGGTGCCAAAAATTGTTGGGGCTAAGGAGGTTAAGGATTTTAGACATATAAGCATGTGCAAGACTAGTTATAAAATTTTGACAAAAATCATAGCTGGGAGGATTCAGATGGTTCTTCCTAACTTTATCTCTGGGAATCAGGGGGATTTTTTTCTAGGAAGGAAAATTACTAATAGCATTATTGTGATTCAAGAATCCATCCACTCCATTGAAAGCTTTGGAAGATTATATATGTTTCTCAGGTTGGATATGTATAAAGTCTTTGATAGGATAACATGGTATTTCCTTCAGCCATCCTGTTAAAGGTGAGTTTTGATAATTTTATAGTTAATATGATTATGACATGCATTTACACTACCATTTTCTCGGTTAAGTCAATGGAAAGCTGGAAGGTTTCTTCCAAGCATGTATATGGCTAAGACAAGGTGATCCTCTCTCACCTTTCCTTTATGTCAAAATGGTTGAATCCCTAAGTAGAATCTGTCAACTTGCCATGGTTTCCAATTGTATCTAGGGTGTTAAAATATCTAATGGTCTTCCCTCCATTTGTCTCAATCAGTTTGTGGACGATAAATTTATGATGGGTAAGGCCTCTGTCCATGAGGCCTCAAATTTTAAGGTGGTTCTTAATGATTATGAACAGGTTTCTGGATAGATGGTTAACTTCCATAAAAGTGTTGTTTTTTTATTAATGTGGAGAATTAAGTTCAAGCCAGATTAGCTCACATCTTGGGCTGAAGAATTAAAAATTTTCTAGATTCTTATCTGGGTATGACCGTGATCCATAAGAAGCATGATCTCATAGTTTAGAATGCTCTTCTAGAAAGAGTTAATAGTAACTTCTCGTCTTGGAAGGGTATCTTTCTCTCTCAAGCTAGTAAGATTCAACTGCTCCAAATCTCCCTTCAAGGCATTCCCATTTATATGATGTCTCTTTTCATGCTCCCTCCTAAAATTAAAGAAGCCTTAGAGAAAATACAGAAGAGGTTCCTCTTGATGGGAGCTGGTGAGAAGTTCAAATTCCCTCTTGTGGCCTAGGATAAAGTCACTAAACTTAAGCTATGTGGAGGATTGGAGCTAAAACATATTTATCTTATGAATGAGGCCTTAATTTCCAAGGCTGGCTGGAGGATTTCTAGAGAGGAATGTATTTGGGTGCAAATTATAAAGATGAAATACTTACGGAATATAGGCAGAATGGAATCCTTTTTAATCAAAATAACCTCCTTAAAGGGTCTCCTTTCTGGAATTCCTTTGTGGCCTCTAAATAAATCTTAACCAAAGGTACTATATGGGAAATTGGCAAGGGCTCTAGAATCAGTTTTTGGTATGATAATTGGATTGAGGATTCCCCCTTAGCTAACTTGGATATCTAGAAGTTCTAAGGAATCTAGAAAATTTTGGATTCGGGACTTTTGGATCCAGGAAGATTTTGTCAGATGGGAAACCCTTAAGCCTCCTCTCGGATTTTGATGGTGACATCCAACCATTCCAGGATCTCAACAATAAACTAAGGGATTTATGCATCTGCATGTTCTAAACCAATGATGACTCCATCAAATGGAAATAAGAAGAATAATCTAGGAATTTCTCGGTTAAATCAGCCTATATGTTAAATTTCAAGATTGGCTTGCAAAAGGACTAGTGGGGTAAAGTGCAGGTAAAGGATCTCACCCCAAAGATTAATATCTTTTAAGGTGGCTACGTAGAATAAATTCTTGATTGTGGACAATCTCAAGAAAATGGGAATGAAGATTCCCATTAGATGTTCTCTTTGTAAGCGAGAGGAAAATGTCAACCATCTCCTCCTTCACTATTCCTTCTCCCATGAAGTATTTTCTTTCATTATGAATCTGTTCAATATCTAGTCGACCACGCCCTCATTGATTGAAGATTGTTGCTTTCAATGGGAGAGTCCTTTCCATTTTCCCATCTTGATCTGGGCTTGGAATATTGCCCTCCCTCATTTTTTTGGGTTTATGGAAGGCCAGGAATGATGGTATCTTCCGAGATCAGAAAGCTCTTCTCTTGAAAGTTAGAAGAAAAATTTGAATGCCATAAAGGAAAACATTAAACTCTTTAAAGGAAAAGTCAAGAAACCCTACCTAAAAAGTGAGCAGACAGTTCTTGACAAGTTCACCCTTGGACCAGTGGAATTACACATACCTAAAAATAATTCCAGATGGATTAGGCCTAGGGGAAATGTTGTTAAGTTAAATTTTGATGGAGCTTCAAAAGTGAATCCGGGTCCTGCTAGGGAGGGAATTCTAAGAAATAATGAAGGAGATTGGTTGTTTGCCTATGCGGGTCCGTTAGGTCAACAAATCAACAACATGGCGGAACCTAGAGCTCTTCTTTGGGGGGTTTTACTGGCTAAAGAAAAATTCTTTTTTGAGGTGATCTATATTGTTCCACCTTCTTTAAGGGAGGTAAAGAGGCATAATGTTATGTATTCTATAATATTTGTAGTCATGTTCATATATTATTTTTAATCTTTTAAATTTATTGCATAATCACATATCCTAATATGTTGTGCTAATATCTTTAATGTAGCCTCATAGATATGATGCTCATCAATAAAAATGATAGGATATTGAAAGAGTGCATGAAAATGTGAAGCATGAGGATCACTAGGGATAACATGAACATTCACATAAGTGTAAAATGGTAGCTATGAAAACTCAAAGTATAAGGATCATGTGGGATAGTGTGAACATCCACATAAGTGCAAACTGGAAGCATGATGAGGTCTTGTGAAGGAGCGAGCATGTAAAAGATTTAAAAAATGGCCAAAACCTTGATAAGACAAAAAAATATCCACTAATATCATATATCTAAAGGGGTGTACATATAGAGAGTGTTGAGTAACCCCTAATGCTTGCAATGATGACCTCTCAAGTGGAGAAAGGGGGTTACATTCTTGGGATATGAAAGTAACTCCCAATGATGCACTAACACACTGAGGCATAAGGGAATCCCATGATGACCATAAAATTACAGCTAGAACTATGACATCACCTAAGTGAGATGACCTACACGATGATGTAGAATATGAATTACACTAACACCCCCTTCATCGTAACTTAGGATGAGGTGACAAGAAGAAAAGGGAAATGCATCCCCGAAAAAAGGATTGATGAGTTACCCATGCATAACAAGGAACTCAAGAAGTGAAGGAAAAAAATTCGAAAAAATCCACCATAAGAGAATAACACGCTCTCTACTAAGAATGATGCCAAAAATGGTCCCGACCACTTTGAAAATCCCGATAAGCTACCCGTGTACGAGAGGGAAATGTCTCGAGAAGAAAGAGAAGAAAGTAGAAGAGGGAGATGAGAGGAATGTAGAAGATGTCATGGATAGATCTTAACTCTACAACTCTAGGAAGTGTCCTAGAAGAATTTTGATGATGAGATCCTATACCTATGGATTGTAGAAGAGCCAACCACACCGACGCAGAATGCCTACCCTTGGAAAGGATAGAAACAGTGTTGGAAGTTTGGCCACTATACGATGGAAACCGAATGCGCAACATGAAGAACTCTAAGTCTGGTCCACAAAAGTGTGACATAGGTCTAGAAATAAGGTGTCAAGGAAATGAAGGTAATGCCACATGTGTAGAAATGTCAGAGTGAAGAAGAGGTACACCCATATAAAGGATGTCTAAGTGATGTGAAGGAAATAAAACAACCCCTATAATAGAAAAGAGATCCACAAGAAAGGGTGAATAAATGAAGATATCCTAAAATATGGAAGTGATAAGAGTCCTAGAAGGGGAAATCCTAACAAAGGAGATGATGAAATCCTCTAAAACACCTATAGAAGGATGAGGAACCTATAGTGCATCACAAGTGGACTCTGTGAAAATATGACCAAGGTTGGGTAGATACTCGTCCTAATGAGGGGGCTTGAAGAACATAAGAGTGATGTTGGATAGGTATTAGTTGTCACATAAAGGAAGAGGAGTGGAAAGGGCCTCACACACTAGAAATGGAAAGGAGGTGGTGTAATGACTGTATGAGGATGAGAATGGGGTTTCTCGATATTTGATGAGATGGGAGGGGTGTCAACACTCTTTGGAAAGGTGAGAGGAGGAGAGAAGTCCTGGGTGGTACTCTTGGCATAAAAACTAGGAGCATAATCCTCATAATAAAAATAAGAATCAAGTGATTCTAGGTCATCAGAATTGCCATCACACGAAGAACAAGAGGAGATAATTGGATCAGAAATAGAAAAAATAATGGAATTATGTGAAGGGTCTCCAAACAAACACTGAAAGATGCTCTAGATGATGTAAAGAGGATTTGAGTCTACCACGTGAAGGAAGAGAGGTCTAGTGATGGACACCATCAAGTGACCAAAACATTTCTGCAAGTGTCGAGAAAGTCTTCAAGACGAATGGAATTAGTGTGTGTAAAAACTATCCCACGTAAGAAGTGTGTAGCATTTCATAGAAGCACGTTATGATGTGTAGTTATCTCTCCCAAAAGAAGCGGCGAGCACAGCAACATGATTTTGTGACACCCAAGTCTAGAAAGAGCATTGTCCATTATGCATAAGTGGAAGAAAGAAGTGCAAGGTGCACTGAGGAGAAGAGGTTGTAAGAATGCAAGATGTATGAATTAGCCGATAATGTGTCTACAAACAACAGACAAATGATATGAACAATGATAAACCCATGTCTATGGAACTATATTAATAGTGTCCGATTACAATAAGGTGCATTCATGTGATGTCAAGCATTGACCAATCACCTCATAGTAGGTGATGAGTCGTGCGAGTGGAGGCCACAATGAAGTCCTAGTAAGAAGTAGAGAAACACATGTAATCAAGGACAAAAGTCAAAAATAAAGAAAAAGGGTGCGGTGCTCAATGTGAGAGAAAAGGTGTCTCACAATGTAAAGTGGAAGGCTCTCTTACCATAGAGATGTGGTAAACGTGTCCACTAGCCATAGGTGAAGAGGAGAACTAAAAATCACAACCCGAAAAAATGTATCCCGAGAAAGCTCAATAACCCTATATGTAAAGCCCAAATAAATAATCCCCTAACATGTTGAATTTTGTCAATTTTCCCCTTACAATACTCTACAAAAATGTGAAAAAGGGCAAAAAAGGAAAATTCAAAAATGGGGTTAGGGATGTGTCTGGTGCGAAGGGAGTGCAAGAGGGATGGCTAGCTCAACGAGTTGGTGGGATAGGGATGAGATAGCTCGGTGGGGTGCCACACGGGAGTTCACAAGAGTTCGTCTTGAGTTAGGTCGCTTGTCGGGATGAGTTGGTGAGGGACCGTTGGGAGCTACCAAGTGGAGGTTGTGTCGGCTTGATGGTATAATGGTGCAATGGCTCGGGAGGTGTGTAAAGTGAGCCATAGGAGTCCGAGTTACACGAGAATTTGACATGTGAAGAGAGTTCATCGAGGTCGAGTAGTCTAGGCAAGGTGAGTGATAGGAGAATTCCATGTGGATTTGGTCATGAGGAGGTTGTCTAGGAATCCATAGTGGGTAAGCATGTTGAGGTGAATGTTTAGAGTTGCAATGAGTCAAGGCAAGTGCGGTGTGTTGAGTAATAGCACAGTATATGCCGAGGAGTGGGTGTTTTAACCAATTTATAAGGTGAGACAAAACATGGTTGGTGTATAGGATTCCAATGTAGAGCTCAGAAATGGCACATGGGTGATCAAATATGGGAACATAGAGAGGTAACAATGACCATGAACCAAAATGGATAGAAGGTAAAAAACATCGGTGGAATGACGGTGTAAAGTTGGCGGATGCAACAAAATAGACCACGTAGGTGAGAAAATCAAGATCTGGATGAAGAAGCATGAGTGAGGATGACAAACTTACATAGTCAAGCACAACATGGGAGGAAGAGTAGGTGGGCAGGTGTAAAGCTTAAAAAAATAGAAACCCGTAGAGCATGAGTAGGATAAAATAACGAGTGTCAAAGACTTATGAAAGAAAACCCGTAACAAAACTGATGTAGAGGAGCCAAATTAAAAACAAATTAGAGTGACATGGTTGCGGTGTCCAAGGTGGTGAGATGAAGATGCTCGGTTCCCAGTTTGGTGAGTTTGGGACCAAGTTGGGCCCAAAGAGCACTTCAATAACCTCGAAAATGTGTAAAACCAACACAAACTAGGAATCAAAACCTCTCGAATTAGAGCCTAAAACTATAAAACCACATGTAAGGCTTAATAACCCACAAACACCCAAAAACCAACCATGAACACATGAAAAAACTAAACAAGTATATGAAATCCCATAATCAATGCATTAAACGCACAAATGGAATAACCATTATGAAGAATGTGTGAAGACTTGTTTATCACGATCTAAATAAATGAGTGCAAAGAAAACCAAAGAGTTGTAGGGATCCACACATGTGCACTCAAACACCATGAAAGAGTGCATGAAAATGTGAAGCACAAGTATCATGAGGGATAGTATCAACATCCATGGAAGTGCAAACCATTAGCATGACGAGGTCTGTGAAGGAGCGAGCATCAACCAACGTGCATGCAAAATTTAAAAAATGGGTAGAACCTTGTTAAGACAAAAATCTCCACTAATATCATATATCTAAAGGGGTGTACATATAGATAGTGCTAGGTAACCCCTGTTCTCTGCAATGATGATCTCTCAGTAGAGAGGGAGTTACATTCCTGGAATAGGAAAGTAACTCCCAATGACGCAAATGACACTCGACACGTAAGGGAATCCCATGAGGACCCTAAAATGACACCTACACCTATGACCTCACCTAAGTGAGATGACCTATCCGATGATGTGAAACATGACTCACACCAACATATACCACCACACATATTTTAAGGATGTGTTTCTAGTAGAAATTAAGGGGGATATAGATTCTCCATTTAATTCGATCAAGAAATCTCATCTCATCTAAAACCAAAGAAGTACAAGTATCTATAGTGGGATATTTTGCATGTGAAATTGTATGTGAACCATGACATGCGATTATTACAAGTTTTTCATGAAAAATAAGTATTAGTTTACATTTTTTTAATTTAATCATTTTTTCCTTCTATCAAAATTTTCAAAAAAATTTACTTTAATATCATCATTTTCTTTAATGCACCTTGAAAAATTATTATTATGTGAGCATAATTTCCACTTGGAATTCAAATTCTAACCATGGTTAGACTTTAGAAAATGTACTTACACATAAGGTCACTTATTCAAAAACACAAAAATACCCAAAAGGTATAAAACCCCATAAAATGGAGCTAAAAGATGCCTCAATACTCATTTACTAGCCCTCACTCACTCACATTTAATTATGTCCATCCCACTACCCATCTCGCATCCAATATGCAATGTGGATCCTATAATTGCATCCATGTGTGTACCACCACCTTATGCATTCCGAATCTATAAAACAACCCTCATCCTCATCATTTGATCTTCTTATACTCTCTTAACAACTCTTGACATCCTATACTTGATTTTCTCTCTCTTGATCACATATATAATTTTTACAGGTCTTGAAGAAGGAAAGGAAAAGTACAAAGGGCTTCAACAATGTTCTAGTGACATTTTAACACAAGAAAAAAATTGCAATCGTGATTGGCTTGTGATATCTATGTGATTCTCAATGAAACACAAATAAGATTTTCCAATGATCGGATTCAGGTATACTTGTCATTTCAATTACTATTTTGTCATTTTACATTAATAAAATGTCTTTTATCTCCTTAAAAGGTTATGTATTTAACTCGGGAAGGTCCCATAACCACCAAATATAACTAACATTTTTCAATTGTGCTTGTGTGAATGTTTATATTCAAATATGAAGAGTACTACCCGCTTTATTCAATGAAAGAAACTATAATTGTCTCTCTTATCAATGAAAGCATAAGCGCATTCTATTTTATTAGCATTAATTTGGTTTTCATTATTTGACTAAAATATCTTGTAGGTGATCTAAATCTAGGCTTACATTTTTGTGACCACGGTGGGATGTTTTGGTTGTGGGTAAATTTGGGTAAGTGCATGGAAATCGGGGCCAAAAGGGTAAAAAAGGAACACATTTTTCCTAAAATTAGAAAAACTCGAACTTCATCTAATAATTCGGCATGCATATACTCAAAATTTTAAAAATTGATAAGAATTAATATGATAGATGTCATAATCCAGTTTCTAAACAACTATTTTTTTATAATGGTGGAGATTAAGATAAGAACATATGTGGTGTGCACACAAAATATGTCTATTTTTGTGTCAAAAAGATAAGAATGTATTGTGTGTGCCCCCCTAATTTTTTTGAGTTATATAATTTATTTTCAAAATCCCTTTTTAGAGAAGTTAGATAAAACCATGTAAGGTCCCACTAATTTTTCATAATTTTTGGATGAATATATAAATTTTAATTAATTTTTAAAGTACACACATCCCAAAAATGAAACATTTGTGTATACACCCCCGTAACTTTGAGAAAAAAAAGTCATTTTTTTTTTTTTTAGTGTGTGTAGAATGGATTTTCAAGAGATGTTTTTTTTGAAATTTTTTGAAAAAATCATAAATTGTGTATAAAAATGTATTCATACATTTTGATAAGAAAAGAAGGAACTATTAAAAGAAATTAATGATGAAATCCTTAAACTAATTGGATTTTAAAAAGAAATATCGTCACCAAGATAAAATTGAGTTTGATGTCATAGTATAATTGTTTTTGGAATATTACATGTATAACGCATTTAATATCGGGGTGTATACATGATATTTTTTATGTTTTCTTGCAAAACACGAATTCCATTCATAGATTACACAGTCCAAATCTTAGGGTGGCTAATCCAATGCAAATCCAATTCTATGGGTCAGGATTTTCAAACCCACAGAAGCTAGAACATGAGTGTGCATTATGCTCTGAACTAAAATCCAAATGTACATAAAACAAAAGGAATTTTCATGTTTGGTCCCACTGGTCATGGGTTGTCTGAAAATTACTACAAATTCCTACATATTCCTACACTTTTGGATTCCTATTGTCAATTTTGATCATTTTGTCTTACATAGAGATTGTCTTGTGAATTATTTAAGCATTCTTTGACATATGAGTGTGTTTACATATTGTTTTTATATTCCTAACACTCAATAACATTTTTTTGTCAATTATCTTGTGTTGATAAAGATATTTGAGAATTATGGGGAGGAGACCACGAAAGAAATCACTCGAGAAATTAGAAAAACAAAGGGAATGGATGTAAAAAAATAAGTGAACAAAATAAATTGAACATGCCTTTACGAGAGATTGAAGATGATTCTAAAGTCATTATGTCATCCTACAAAGCCAAGAAAGAAGATAAAAAATAAAACAAGGGAGCGAGTACAAAAATCTGTGAAGAAAAGAATTCAACATATGGAGAAGAAGGTATGTCATCTCTTCCAAATGAAATTGATGGTGCAAGATATCCTGAAACACCAATTGAATCAATAAATAATGAATATTCAATGAATGATGATGCAATGCCACATGTAAACATAAATGTTACACCAAATGAACAACGTATTGAAAACACACACTCTTTAACAAATTATGAAGATGAACAAAAAATAGAAAATGAAAAATGTTTATATGATATTGAACAATCATTTCCATTAAAATCATTGATTAAAATTTTGTGGAAAACACCCAAACTTTTACTTGAGATTGATGAAAATATTTTAAATCCAATGACTAATAATATTTTTCAACACACTTGTAGAAGAAAATCTAATCAAATATGGAAAACATATTTTAATGACTTAAATGAAACAAGTAGATGTCAATTATTTATTGAAATGATGAAAAATATTAATTATAGACCTACAATGAAGACCCTTGGTCTAAGAACATCTAAGAGAAACAATGAAAAATCTATTGTAAAAAATTTAATGAATTCATACCAATTAGTAGGTTCAACCTCATGTAATAAAGATAATAATGCTACCCGACATGTTATTATATCAACTATAGTAAGTAAAGCAACAAAAAAATATTGTTTAATTATAAAAACAAGTAGTGCACTAAAAATAAATAGGAAAACATTATTAAAAGCTCTCGATCATCATGAAAGAATTAAAGATTCAAATAACAATGAATTATGGGAAATCTTTGGTAGACTTCCACTTTAAAGACATAGTTAATCAATTAAAATCAAATATTTTAGAATTTTGGAAAAATAATACAAGGGTTTTACCTAATACAAAATATTTTAAAAAAGAAAATTGGTTCTAAAAACCGTGAATCACATCCTAAACATTTTTTGGATATGAAACAAACACAATTTTTATTAATTTTAAAGAGACTCATCCCAAAATATAAATTAGTAAAAGGTATTTTGAAATGTCAAAACCTTTTTATGTTAAAATAAATCACTCACGGACTACTTGTTGTTTTAGGATCCATATTGAATTTGCTATGCATTGTGATATTTTTAGGCATAAATGTGTAAATTTGCATACGAGAATATTTTGTAGGAGTGTATGATAAATGTTACACCTAAATCAGTAAGATATTTCATCACAAGTGTTTTTGTACAAGAGAAGAACAATGTTTTTATAAGAAACTCATGTGATGGTTGTGATAGTTGTGGTGGTTTGCAACATTTGCAAATATTTATACACAAAGAGAATACACATGTAATCAGAAATGAACTAGTTAGTTTTGGAAAATACAAGTCATGTGGCATACACTTCAAAATATGGTAAAGAAGCCAAGAGGTGTGAATTAGTGAGTAAAGAAATAAGTGTATCAAATTTTATGACTATATTTTGAGAGAAGATAGTGTATAAGTATAGACGACATACACACAAAGATCAATGGTTAGATGAGAAATTCAAGTTATGTAAGGACACATTTCCTCTTGGTACCATTGTGTCAGTTGTTGATTTTGTAGAGAACTATACTCTACATCCAAAAATGAAGTGAAATCACAATACTACAACTCTATTCAGGTTTTCATATTTGTACATATAGTATTCACTCATGCTTTGAAAACACAGAGGAAGACATAAATATTTTGAGGGAGTACCATTTCTATATTAGTGATGATCATGGGCATTCATCGACTTCATGAAATATTGTTTCAAGGTCTTCTATGTTTAATAGAAAAATCATATATGATAAACACTTCATTTGAATAATTGTAAACATCGTGATATGTTCTATTGATAAACATAAGTTCTTTTCAACATGGTCGAGATAATTGTACATCACAATTCAAGAATGCACCAATGTTCTATTGGTTGAGCAGGATGCATATAATAAGTGTTTTTCAACATTTTGGAATTTCACTGAGGTCATGCATGGAAAAGGAGAACATGATGGTGCAGGAACATGTGTTAAAATATCCCTAGCAAGAGAAGAATTGAAGTACAAAGATGGTGCCAAGTTGATCGATGAAACATCCATCATGGAATGGTGTAACTCAATAATGGGTCTAGTAATGAGGTTAATTCTACAGTTCGTAGGTTTTTTTTTGTTGATAGAAGAAGATAATTTTACAAAATATTATGATTATTTTATACTAATGAGATCTAGTGAGTTGCACTTTTAGAAGTTCGATGCGAGTTCATGGACTATTTATATGAGGAAAATGGCATGATTTTTCTCTTCATGTGTGTATTCATTTTGGGATGAATGTGAGTCAACAGAGTGGGTGTATTAATGGTGTTGTAGAGAATTATATCCACTCACACCTATAAACCTCCATGATCTGTATAGCTAACAATGGGTGAATCATCTATTGACTTTGACCATATATAAGATCTAGTAGAACCAGGTATTATATATCTACATTATATTGTAAAAATTTATAGTTTTTCTCATGTTATGTAACTTATTAATGAATCTTTTATTGAAATTAATGTTTTTGTGTTTGTGATGTAGGTCATGTTTATGCAGTTATTGTAAAAGAAAATAACAAAGAAGGAACATTTTACTATTTGTGTCATTTTGTTGAGGAAAAAAATTAATGTGATATCCCCAATCATAGATGGATAAGGCCTAGAATATCATATGGGGTATGTGGTTATTACTAGAACATGGCTAAGAAGATACCCAATTAAGAAATCTGATGCGTGGTTGTTTGAGGACTTTGATACTCATAGAAAGATTATTCATTATTCTCACCTAGTTGTTGATCTAATAGTTCAATTGATTACATATGAAGAGGTAGACCTTGCGCAAATAAGATCTTGTGGAAAGTTATTGAGTCGACCATGAAGCAATACTTGACACCCCAAAAATTAGATCAGACCCACGGTTCAAAGTGGATTGAATTTGTACAAATGAAGATACACAAAACTTCCCTTAAGCTCATCAAACTTGTTAAGTGGCTTAATTTCTCAAGTGAAAGGTATGTTCACTTAAGATTAGATATACATATACATGAATTTAATTAGAATATTTACGTTAATGATTTTGTATGTTTTCAAATTCTATTTAATTTTTTACTAACATATTTGCGCAGGTTAGTGGTGCCAAAAAAGCTTCCACCTTCATGTGGTTGGGAGTGATGCGGTATTAGTAGAAATTTATTATTCTTGAAGCTAAGATAAGATAATCAAAATTAAATATTGGAAACAAAAAATGAAGCATAAATTCTCATTTCACATACCTCCACCTATATTATATGAAAAATATCTTCTTACAATTCTCATTTCATTTGCACATATTGTATGAACAATGTCTTCTTAACATGTTTCATATTACTTGTTTCATATTGAAGGATTTTGGGCATAGAAAGAAATCTTCCCCACCATTTACCAAGCCACTATGATGTGTGTGTTTGTTGTCGGTTAAGGGGGTGATGCCACGAGCTTCCGTTTGCAAAATATTACATTGAAATTTTTACACTAACTTCGCACATTAGCCTATTCGCCCATTTTATTTTGTATACAATATACAACAAGAGGATGGAAATGATATGGAAAAAATGGAGATAGGATTTCATAGAGGGCCCTAACTAGGAGTGTAGGATCAGACGATACCTTTCTAAGTGTCATGATGACCGAGAAATCACCATGAAAAGTTTTTCCCTTTTTTTCTCTCAAGTCTCTTTAAGGGACTACGCCTAGAAAGTAGTAGCCCAAAAGCACCGACACCTTCTCACCCCAAAAAAAAACCTTCTCCATTGTTTATGGGGCCACCATGATGTGTGTGCATAGTCACTTCAAATCCATGAGCTTTCCATTTGCAAAATATTGCATTCGAATGACCTTAGAATGACTCATAACGGCCTATTCGACACTTTTGTAAACAATAGTACAACATGAGAATGAAAATGAGATGGTGAAAAAGAGACATGGTTTTATAGAGGGCCCCAATGCGGAGGTGTAGGATTAGATGATACCTTTCTATGTGTCATGGTGACTGAGAAATCACCAGGAAAAGTTTTTCCCTTTTTTTCTCTCAAGGCTCTTAAGGGACTACGCCCAGATGAAGTATCCGGAAGCACCGAAACCTTCTTGCACCAAAATGAAGCCTTCCCCACCATTTACAAGGCTAAATCAATGTGTGTCCACTATTGTTTCAAATCCAAAGCTTCCATTTGTAAAATATTGCATTGGACAACCTTATACTTGACTCAAATTGGCCTATTCAGAGCTTTTAAAACAATAGTACAACAAGAGGATGGAAATGAGATGGAAAAAACAAAGAAAGGATTTCCTAGAGGGCCACAATTCAGAGGTGTAGGAACTAAGCCTAAACGAAGTAGCCTGGAATCCCTTAAGTAACTATGCCCAAACTAAGTATCCCGAAGCTCATTATCTTCTCACCTCTTTTAAACAAATCCTTCCTCTTGTGTATTCATTTTGGTGCAATGAGCTTATGTTCGCGAAATATTGCATTAGACAACCTTAGACTAACTCAAACTGGCCTATTTGATGCTTTTACAAATAATATTACAACAAGAGGATAGAAATGAGATGGACAAAATTGAGATAGGATTTCATAGAGGGCCCAACATGGAGGTGTAGGATCAAACAATACCTTCCTAGGTGCCATAGTGACCAAGAAATCACCAGGTGAATTTTTATCCTTTTTGCTCTCAATGCCCTTAAGGAAATATGCCCAAGCGAAGTAGCCAAGAAGCCCTACCACCTTCTTACACACTAGAATGAATCCTTTTCCACCATTTATGGAGAGACACCTCGATGTGTGTGCATAGTTTTATTAGTTCCACGAGATTCCATTTGCAAAATATTTACATTGGAAATCCTTATCTTTGACTCAAACCAAGATTATTCATTATTTAGTGCTTTTGCAAACAATAGTACAACGATTGAGGAAAGAAATGAGCTAAAAAATGTAGATAGGATTTCATATGGGTCCCAACTTGGAGTTTGAGATCGAATGATACCTTTCTATGTGCCAAAGTGACCAGAAATCACTAGGCAAAGTTTTAGCCTTTTTTTCTTAGGGCCAATAAGGATCTATGCCCAATGAAGTAGCCTTGAAGCCCTAGGACCTTATTACACAAAAAAATCCTTCCGCATTAGTTTACTCAACCACTATGACATGTGTGTATAGTTGGTTTAAATCTAGAGCTTTTGTTTGCAAAAATATTCCATTGGACAACCTTAGATTGACCTTCAACTAGCCTATTCAACGCTTTTAGAAAACAATAGTACAATTAGAGGATGGAAATGATATGGAAAAAACTAAGATAGGCTTTCATGAGGGCTCCAATGCAGAGTTGTAGGATTAGATGATACCTTTCTAGGTGCCAAGATGACTAAGAAATCACTAGGTGAAGTTTTAGTGTTTTTTCATCTTAGGGTCCTTAAAGAACTATGCCTAGACAAAGTATCTCAGAAGCCCTAGAACCTTCTCGCACCAAAAAATCCTTACCAACCATTTATTGGGCCACCCGATATGTGTGTGTAGTCATTTTGGTGCAAAGTGAGCTTCCATTTTCAAAATATTACATTGGACAACCTTATACTAACTCAAACTGGCCTATTTGGTGCTTTTGTAAACAATATACAACAAGAGGATAGAAATGAAATGGAAAAAACTGATATATGATTTTGTAGATGGCCCACACATAGAAGTTTAGGATTAGACGATACCTTTCTAGGTGCCACGGTGACCAAGAAATCACCAGGCAAAGTTTTAGCCTTTTTTTCTCTCATGGCCCTTAAGGAACTACACCCAGACAAAAGAAGCCCGGAAGCCTTGTACAATATCACACCAGAAAATCCTTCCCCACTATTTACTACACAACCTAGACGCGTGTGCGTAATCGAGTTTGGCATCACAAGCTTCATTTAAAAATATTGCATTGGACAACCTTAGACTAACTCAAACTGGCATATTCGATGCTTTTGCAAACAATACTAATACGAGAGGATGAAATGAGATGAAAAAAATTGAGACAAAGTTTGTAGAGGCCCAACACAAGCGTTTAGGATCATAAAATACCTTTCTATGTGCCATGGTGACCGAGAAATCACCAGGTGAAGTTTTATATTTTTTTGCTCCCATGGATCTTAAGGGACTACGCTTGGACAAAGTAGCCCGAAAGCCTCGACACCTTCTCACACCAAAACTAATCCTTCCCCACTATTTACTATGCCACTCACATATGTGGTCCCAATCGATTTGGACATAAGCTTTTGTTTGTAAAATATTGCATTGGACAACCTTAGACTGACTTAAACTGGCCTATTTGGAACTTTTGCAAACAATAGTACAATGAGAGGACCAAAATAATATGGAAAAAACTGAGACAAAATTTTGTAGAGGGCTCCAATGTGGAGGTGTAGGATTAGACGATACCTTTCTAGGAGCCACGGTGACCGATAAATCACCAGTGAAGTTTTATCCTTTTTTTTCTCGGGACTCTTAAGGAACTACAACCAAAAAGTATCCTAAGCCCCATCACATTCTTACACCAAAAATGAATCCTCCCCACCATTTATGAGGCCATTTCAATGTGCATGCATAGTCATTTTTAATCCATGAGCTTCCATTTACAAAATATTGCATTGGAAAACCTTACACTGACTCAAACTGGCATATTAGGTGCTTTTACAAATAATAATACAACGAGAGGATAGAAATGAGATGGAAAATAATGAGATAGGTTTTTGTAGAGGGCTCGAATATAGAGGTGTATGATCAAATGATACATTTCTAGGTGCCACGGTGACCGAGAAATCACTAGGTGAAGTTTTATCCTTTTTTGCTCTCAGGGCTCTTAAGGAACTACACTCGAATGAAGTAGCCTAAGCCCTAACACCTATCGCACCAAAACAAATCCTTCCCCACCATTTACTAGGAATCTACCTGTGTTTGTAGTTGGTTTTGTGCCATGAGATTCCCTTTGCAAAATATTGCATTGGACAACCTTAGACTGACTCAAACTAGCCTATTCGACACTTTTACAAAAAAATATTACAATGAGAGGAAGGAAATGAGATGGAAAAACTAAGACAAAATTTCATAGAGGGCCCCAATGCAGAGGTGTAGGATCATAAAATTCCTTTCTAGGTGTCAAGGTGACTGAGAAATCACTGACAAAGTTTTTCCATTTTTTCTCTCGGGGCCCTTAAAGACTACGCTCTGAAAAAGTAGCCCATAAGCCTTGGCACCTTCTAACACTGAAACAAATCCTTCCCCACCATTTACTAGTCCAATCGAACATGTGTGCATAGTTGGTTTAAAGCCATGAGATTCCACTTGCAAAATATTACATTGGACAACATTAAAATGACTCAAACAGGCCTATTCAATGCTTTTGTAAACAATAGTAAAATGGGAGGACTGAACATGAGATGACCAAAAAAACCAAGATACGATTTTGTAGAGACCCAACATAGAGGTGTGGGATCGATGATACCTTTCTAGGTGCCATAGTGATCGATAAAACACCGGGCTGAATTTTTAGCCTTTTTTTCTCTCGGGCCTTAAGGAACTACTCCTGCATTTAATTAGATCGGAACCACCGACACCTTTTGCACCAAAGCGAAGCCTTCCCCACCATTTATGGGGCCACCCCAACATGTGTGTGTTGTATTTTGTGCCACGAGCTTCTCTAATCTAATCTACAATAGTGATTAAAAAGTGAAAAGTGCAAGGATTGGCAAACCTCATATATTTCAGTAGGTCTCATGAATGTCAATTTCTTCACACCTTGTGTCACAGTAGTGTATAGCCTCTACCTTCTTAGTGTGAAAATTTGGACCTTCATGATTCAATTTTAAAGGTGGGATGAGAACACAACAATCTCTGTGCAAGCCATTTTGTTGTAATACATGTTCATATTCAAAAGAACCTCTTCTTCCACGTGAAAGTGCTTATTTGTCTTACTAACTTGGTAAGGATTACACATACTCCAAAAACATTCACATTTCTCATGATAGATATGTTCATTTTCACATAGATGTTCATTATTAGAGGCCAAACTATAAAAATATCCTTGTATTTTATTGAAAAGAAAATATTCAAAGAATATCAAGAATGTTTGAGTTAATTATTTGGGATCATCACAATTGGCCAAGGAAATAAGTTATTTAATTAAATTGGACATATATTTGAGCCTTCGTATGAGTTATTTATGAGATCAAGTATCATGTGATCTTCAATACTAATAGAAAAATTTGTAACTATAAATTACATAGCTTAAAATTTCAAAGATCATCCTGTCCTAGAAACTATTAAGGCACAACATTGTCTCCTTCCTGCATCCTTAACGATGATTAGAAAGTGATTTTGGATAATATGAATGCAAGAACCAACTAGTGGACTGACCTCTTTAGTTATCATTGGTAGGTTAGAGTCATCCTAATTAAATAGGTCCTTTAAGAGCTCCCTATATACATGTTTTATGGCCACCATTGCAACACAAAAATTAATCTCAAAGGAAATGGAAGAAACATAAAGAATATAATATTTATATATCATAGATGTAATGTGAAATCTTAAGTATATTGAATGTTTTGAACATTGATCATACTATTAACTATTAAGTATATTGAATGTTTTGAACATTGATCATACTATTAAATCTTAATTATATTGAATGTTTTGAACACTTAATGTAATGTAAAATCTTAAGTATCCTAACAACATAGCTCTTTGTCTCTCTTTTCTCCCTCTCTTTATCTCTTTTTTCTCATCTCTTTGTATCTCTCTAAAACTCTCTCTCATTCTCGCTCTTGCTCTCACTCTCTCTTCTCACACTCTCATTCACTTTTTCTCTCTCTCTCACTCTCGCATTCTCTACCTCTTTCTCTCACCCTCTTCTCACTATCTATATATTTCTCTCACCCTCTTACATTCCCTCTCTCTCTTTCTCTTTGTAGTTACAATTTAATTATTAGACTTAATGTAATATTGTGTTATCTCGTTACATACATTTCATTTGAATTATTGAGATTCTAGGAAGTGGATAACATTGACATTGACATTATATTATTATAATTGATGGCATTGAATGATTATATTACAACTTGGCAAAATTAAAATTACTTACATATAGATTTTAATTCCCATGTTTAAAACATAAAATAAATTAACACTAATAATACATATTAAAATAACATACATATGATATCATAATAAACCACTTACATAGTTTTAAAACAATTTTTTTACATATATAATATTATTTAAAAAATGTTTGATAGCATACAAAATTTGATTGAAATCAATTTCTTAAAAAATCCAAGTAGGCATATCAATGATATACATGACAAAAGATAAATATTTATACATCTACGCCAATATGCCATGAAGTCGAGAACAAAATACGTATACATCTAAACTATGGGACCGTATCATCAAATAATTTAGTTCTCTTTGGGCATGGGAAGATGACTCAGGCACATCAGTGGAATGCCCCCCGTTATTATTCAAACAGACCTCATATGCTCATAGGATGCTTGTAGATCCATTTATTAATACAAATAAACATACCCATAACTATACAATTAGTGACATATATAAAATGAAACTGCTTAAAAAAAATACTTACTACTATCTGATGATCACTATCAATCATCATCTGCTTCTCAATATCATCAACATCAATACCAGATGCACAAACTTTGGAGTAGAAAACTCCTCATGTGGAAACCATGATGATGAAAATTAGAATACACATGTGAATGTCATTAAATAATAATAAATGATGTTATTTAATACAATCAATTCATTATATAAATAACTTTACCAGCACATATATATACCTATGTGTAAGAGGGATGAAAAAGCTATGCCCATAGCAACTCGATATCTAATGATCGGTGAATCTCAACAGGAGACTGTAATGATGTCATCAACTAAAATAATAATAAAACTCACATTAGTAAATTCATATGTTAACTATAGTTCATGTTCTCTTCATGTATATGATTAATAAAAATAATAAAACTTACATTAGTAAATTCACCAACATGTGAACTCGTACCGACATTCACCTGTGAAGAAGGGGAATGTGACACTAGATGCATACTTTGACCCTATAATTTTATAAAAACACATGTGTCTCATTAATTTTCATTCATAATTGATTAACATTGTTTATTATAAGATTTTGTACAAAATATATATTCAATTGCAACTAATTTCATGTAAAATTACTTGATGGTCAATACCAAATGCCGAATCTTGTAGAAAATATATGATGATAATATTTTCCAACACATAATCATGATGATGTGCATCCTTCTCATGGAGCTTCCTCGTGAGGCTATGGAGTTGCCTCACGAGGCTGTGGATCTTTCTGGTGAGACTGTGGAGTTGTCTCACTACGCTGTGGATCTTCCACATCAACCACATATGTTCCTATGCTCCCACAAGCATGACACTCTATTATATATGATTTATTCTCTGTAGAAGGACCAACCTCATCACCACGGAGAGATGAGTGCCATGATGAAGTAGTGAATGATTCAATGATCTAATGGAGTCAAGGGTATGAACCTCCATTGTCTCCTTCACAATGAAGGACTAAAACATGTGAATAAGAGGGTGAACAATGGGCCTAACTGGATGGTTCTGTAAATGATGTGCCCCCATATCCCAAGTAGAGCCTTGGCCTCTACCCTAAAAATATCTAATGTCATAATAGTTAGGTATTTCATTAAGGATGAACTCGCAATAGAGTTTCCTCAAGAAATATTGGGGCACCTCAAAATTATTACAAGGTGGTTGGTAAAAACCATCCACCACCTATCCTAATTTTTTTAACCCCTTGTGATTGCACCAATGTATGGGTAATCTTGTGCAATCCAATCATAACGGTGCATTAGTTTTTGGATCTGTAAATAATTCACACAATTTGTCCTTTATGATTTTTTTCTTTTTCACCACATCATAGGACAACTTATCTGAATAAAAATTGATGTAGTTGTTAATGAAACTATCCCATATGTTAATTTAACCTAACACATTGTCAATATTCGATACAAATAATCCTAATGATGTGTATAGGTTTTGACGGAGAAGATTCATGGCATTAGGGTTGTTTAAAGTTTCTAAAAAACCCTAAATTTGTAATTTATGGTTTGTAATTTCCCCCAAAATATGTTGTTGGGTGTTAAGAGGATGTTTGGAAATAGAAGGGGGTGTTATAGGGATGTTTTCTTCTTTCTCTTCATCTAAGGATGAATGTCAGGAATGATTTCAAGATAAAGAAACATCTAAAAATGAAAATAAATAACAAATCAACAATTATCTAAAAAAAAATTTACAAAGAAAAAAAACCTAAATTAACATTGATCAACCTTTTTCGCTCTTTGCCACCATCACTTCAAGGTGTCCGAGGTGTTGAAGACACAAAAATATCTAAAAAGAAAGAATGTCTTTCCTCATTCATATTTTGGCTTCATTTGGGTTTTTTGTTTTTGAAAATGAATAGCTCTCGGGTTTTGACTGTTTTTCATTACATTTGAAACGCGAGCGCATTATAACATGCTAACATTATGGGTTATAAAATCTAAGTTATAACTCGAGCCCAAAATTTACCATTCGTGTCATAACACGATCGAGCCATAACACGAGCGTGTTATGAAAAAAAAATGGACATAAAGTAGATTTGTGTCCGCTTTTTGCCCCCCATATTTGTGCATAGGCCCTCTTTTTATTTTTTTAATCTATTAAATAATTTCTTTAGGGTTTCTTTTAGGTTTTTCTACCCTTTGTATAACATTTTCTGTTCTAACATTTGGTTTTTGTAAGGGTGCTGAAAATCAAGAAAAGAAACAAATTTAGGTTGTAGGTCAGTCACAAATGTGACTAGGTTGTGATTTTCTCGATCCAAAACCTTAAAATCTAGTTTTAGGGCAGATCACAATTGCAACTATGTTGTATCTTTAATTATGAACAAACTAAAACACATTTATTTTTCCTAATAGAATAAATTGGGAATTAACTACACATTTTATCATAGGTTTGGATAAGGGTGAATACCCATCTCGCATAACTATGGGAAGCACCTAGGCATATTCCCAAAAACTCATTGTGAGGAGCACCACATGAACCATAAAGTAGTTGGCACATTGTGGAAACTATCCAAAAAAATGGTTAGCCCCACCTACTTGACTAGTACACCTATGAGGATTAAAACCAAGATTATCCTTAGTGATGTTAATCATTTTGATTAATTGAGCCGAGTAAAATACATTTTCGTTAATCAAGGGGGTAAAGTAAAGTCGAAGACTAAAATTTCTCTAGTGCACTGCGATTTTTTGGGTAACTATTGGTATTTAGGGAGAGAAAAATTTTATAGGAATCCAAACAAATTTGGCCCCTTTATTCCACCTTGAGAAAACAAAACATTACTACATGCATCAAAACATTCCACGTCATTATTTTTGAGTTTCCGTTATGAATAATTTTGTTCTTCATAGACCCTTCTCATACTACCATATTTGTTTCTGTCATCCCCTCGTGAGTTTTGATTTTCGTAGTATCGACCGCAAGTGTAAATGTGCTACAATTTTTCCACCCCACGTTTTTCCTAGAGTCACTTACAATTTGTGAATAACTAGTCATATTTCAACTCATCCATTCTATATGTTATTTGATTCTGATTTATCCTAGATCTAGTCGTAATTGTGAATGACTTGTGATTTTCTCGGTCTTACCATCCTTCTCACTTTTTTCACTCATGTTTCAAAATCCTAGTCACTTTCATTCTCTATGGATTCTATTCATTTCTATGCTCATTCTCATCCTAATTTACTTCATAAACACCTACTTGACTGCATTGCAAAGATTGAGTCTGAACATTTAAGCAGGGTTTGTTTTAAGAGACCTCTTAGAAATCGGAGGTGGAAAATACCTGGCGAATATCCCTGGAACCAATTTCATAGTAAGGAGAATTTTTTGGGGGTTGTATGAAAAAATTTCACCTGATTGTCAAGTGGTGTGACAGAAGGCTGCAGACACGTGATGGGAGATTTTGCTATCCCGCGTCAAAAAAATATAGTTGACGCACATCAACATACCTCATTGATGTACGTCACTACATTTTTTTGACGCGTGAAAACAAAATCTCCTATTACGTGTCTCTCGACCTCGCCCTCTACTTGTGCATCGAAAAATATCCGTGTTGTGCGTCCAAATACTCTTTTTTCATGTGTCTTCTATGCGCCAATATCTATGGTACCTTCTTCTCGCATGTCAACTATCATCGCCGTGTCACGCATCAACAAATAACCCTCATTGACGCACATCAACAGACCTTTTTGACATGCGTCAACAAGGTTATTGACGCACGTCAATGATGTTTGTTGATGCACATCAAAGAATTTATTTGACGCGCGACAACAAATATCCTATCGTGCATCTGTAGCCTCCCCCTCTGCTTGTGCATTGAAAAAATCTCCATGTCACTCATAAACAAACTCTTTGTCGTAAGGCCTCTATGTGTCAATATCTGCAGCACCTCCTTATCACGCGTCAATAACTTACCCCCTTGTCGTGCATCTACAATACGGGATATATCATATTGTTGACAAATGTGAAGTAGAAGTGTTCTACCTAGTGAATAATCTAGGATTATATAGGGGATATTTTTCAAGGGTAGGCGAATCCGACTCCTAAAAAATTAAAGTGTAATTTTTAGGCGAACAGAGTCATCGACTCGTGCTTAAAATTCACCTTTTCAAAACTTCAAAAATGGAATATTCCCCATATTACGAATATTCGCCACTAAAATTTTCCCTGCATTTAGGACTTCTTCTCGCACTGACTTATCACGCCATTTGTAACACATTTATAATGAGCCTATCTATCCTATGGTACTTGATCATCCTTATCCATCACATTTCAAATTTCCCATTTTTGATAAATTTGATGCCGCTAAGGACCCTCAACACCACTTCCATATTTTCCACTACACATGCCACCTTATTCAACATGATGACACTCTCCTCCTATGCACTTTCCCACTTTCAATCTTTATCCATAAACTTAATTGGTACACACTCCTCCCACAACATAGACTTTTCACTTTCACATAACTTGTGGATAACCTTTTATTCTCACTTCTCCATCTATATCATGCACAAAGAAATTCTTGTTGACCATCACATGCTTCGCTAATCCCATATCAAGGTCATTATTGACTTTGTTTCATGTTGGCATGTGCTTCTTCACTACCTTTCATTTCCCCTCCCACAATCTGAGCTCATTGACATATTTTCCAAAAGTTATGTTCCTCACATCTCACACCACTTACAAATTCACATGCTACAAAAATTTGATAAGGTCATGTGCATATGGCACAATACCTCAAGGATGTCCATCTTGGGTATGTTCCTTATAAAGACACAATATCACATACTATGCATAATTATCTAATATCGATTACATACTACTTTTTACATGGTTCCTCAATACGAAAATTAATAATTAACCCATGTCTTTGACCATCTTTAGTTGATTTCTATTGTTACTTTCAATCTTGCATATTTATTGGAAAAAAATTCTTTTCATAATATAGTTTTACCTTCTCTAGACTAGAGTGCCCAGCCAGATGCCGAGTCTTAGGTGCCCTCGTCCCCTCTAGGCACCCCTGTCCTCTTTACACTTTACTCTCACTTTTTGGGTCCTTTCTAGCCATTTGCGAATCTTTTGGTAATCATTCTTTTCGGGGTTAATTACAAAATTCAAGTGAGCGTATCATATAAAAATAAAGTTATGTGATCATAATAAGGGACCAATCACTAAGAATCTACTATCTCCACCTAAGGTTGCATCCATCAAAGGCATCTATAACTACATTTACATCCATCTATTTCCATCATAAGGGACAAAAGGCCGGTTCATCTCCATCACACTTCATAGGATGTGAGTCTATTATTTCCATGCACATATTATTTACATTATACATCTAGTTACTTTCTCTCTACTCACAAAGTGTGACTAAAAATCTTGTCTCTGCTACAAAGTTACACATAAATGTCAAAACCATTTGGCTTAGGGGAAAACTAAAACTCTTGTCTCTGCTAAAAGTTAAATAGTCGACTATGCGACAAGTTGTAGAAATGATATATATTTCAAATCCTTAATACCATCTACATAAAAATTCTCTCCATGGATCTTATAACTCTATAATGGAGATTTCAAGACTTGGTTTTTCTCCTATGGACCTACCCTAGAGTAGTTTTCACATTCAAATACCTCAACTCCTTAGCTCACTTGGGCACTTTATCAATCCTTGATGCAGTTCCTTCTCCTCTATTGACTAGCCTTGAAATGGTGAAATTTTCTTCCTTTAATAACCATGCTTTTCCATTTCTCTCTCCTTATTTGAA
Source organism: Taxus wallichiana var. yunnanensis (assembly GCA_018340775.1). NCBI lineage: Eukaryota > Viridiplantae > Streptophyta > Pinopsida > Cupressales > Taxaceae > Taxus > Taxus wallichiana. The sequence continues at coordinate 145,679,198 of CM031236.1, forward strand.
CCTCCTTTTTGTGGCTTGTATCCTTCTATATGATTTTATATATTCCTCTCAAAATAAAATTTGAACTTGAGATCATTAAGTTCTTCAAGCTAGCTATGTACCATCTAGATGTACTATAACAAATAGGGTGACCTAGTTGTTGAGATTGAATGACCATTAAGTCTCTTTCAACCTTCCTAAATAGACAATTATGAAATATTTTATTATTTTCTCCCAACCACCAATTTTTTCATACAATCCTTACTTATGTTTTTCTTTTCCATGTTTATTTGTAGTTCTATTGTGCACTTTAAGCTTTAAGATACACCTTCACATTGTCCTTTGCTTTTTAGGCCTTCTCCAAAACATGTGTGAACCCTTCACAATCCATGATATCACGTAATTCCTCCATTTTTCTTATTTTTCCTTCCATGAACTAAATTCCTTTGGGTATGAATCCTATTACAATCTCAAAGGGTCTCCAGTATATTGGGATGAGTCAAACCTTGTTGCACACCAAAATCCTATGTCGACTATGGTGCTTTATTATCCATGCCTACTCTACTTCTTTTCCCTTCTGTAAGCCTACTATATACTAGTTACATGACCAATCCTACTACACATTGCACCCTTGTTAACTTCAAATTTTTAAAGTACACACAAACTGTAGACACATAAAATTAACACCACTACTTCTAGTGTCAGCATCAGATAGGCCCCTTTCATTGTCACACTACACCCCTCATATTTATATCAACATCAACATCAACATCATCGACATACTCAAATAAATCCACATCCATCATTAATTAACATATTAGCATATTCTTCATCTTAGGTTATATGCTTATAAACCTATATCATCCATCAACTTTAATTAAACGCATCATCGCACCATTTAAGCGACATCCGTAAACAAAGGTCATTACCCCTACACACATTAAATTAATTAATTAATCCCTCACCTCACATTACCTAGGTCATATTTCCCCTCCCATGGCTAAAATAATTAATTAATTAATTTTATCCCTACACCTCACTCATCCTAACTCACTAGTTACGACTAGTTTAACTAAACCTTCTAAATATATTATCCTAACCACCTCTAACTTATCCCTACACCTCACTCATCCTAACTCACTAGTTACGACTAGTTTAACTAAACCTTCTAAATATATTTTAACCACCTCTAACTTATCCCTATAACCACTTCTCACTCCTCACTAGTTAGCACTAGTTTAAATTAGGAAACCTTATAATTTATCCCTACTTTATCCTAACTACCCCATCCACCTCTAAACCTCACACTCAACATCTCTAACTTATCTAGCTATGATTCCCCTAAATCTTCAACCACCTAAGACCAAAATATAAATTTTATCCTCCCAAACTCAAACTTCCTGCAATCATCGGTGATTCCCCTAATCGCCGGCTATTCCCTCCTATTAACTCTATAAATACCAACTCCAAGCCTCCATTTTCAAGGATAATGGTAGGTGGACATGACTCTAGGACTTCATATTGTATTCTTGTTGCATCATATACCTCTCACAGAGCCAGCTATCATCCAATAAATAGTCAAAGTGTCTTCGAATGTCATTCATATGTCCAGAATCACATCAAGAGTCTTATTACATAAAAATCTTCCTCTATCGGTAATATCACTTTTTTTCCTCAATTCTCAAATTTATACAAGGTAAGTGGTTTCCCTTTCTTCATTACATTATTATGCATCATTTATAAGCTTAAATCAACATTTCTAACATTTATTTCAAGTCCCATACTCATCCATTATCACTTATAAATTTTTACAAAGAACGCGCTGGAGATTGCAAAATCACCAATGATTGGCTCAATCACTAGAGATTAGGCCCCAATAACCTTTGATTCTCTATATCCCTGAAACATATTGAAGTTATCTTTTTGTTGCATCTTTTGGTTTGTAAAACGGAGCTACGGTTCTCAATTTATCGTCAAAACATCATAGGTTGGTTTTTGTTAGATCTAGAGCTTCACCACCAAAAAAACCATCATCCACAACCTTCTCATATCTGGTAATATCATATTTTCAATCTTATTAGTCAATTGGAATTAGGTAAGTTCCTTTCATTCACATCATTGTCTTAATCATTCATTATTTAATATCTTATATCATTCCTTTATCATCACCAGATTAATTTCTTAAAAGTGGATTGACATCCTTGCAAGGAAGTCCATTGACTTCCAGGGATTAGCCTTTACTAGGAAATCCACCATAAATATGTTTAATCCCATCTTGTGTAGTTTCTGTGATTACAAATTCATTCGTAGGAGAGGAGCTTGATCTATTCTTCCACAGAGTGCAACATCGAACATCGTCCATCCACATTCATGGGTATCACAGAAACCCCACCATATCAAGGTTTGGAAGGTCTTATTAGCTTGCTTAAAAACACAATTTAAAGACCAATAAGATTTATCCTAAACATTTTGGCATGCCCAAAGTGGGACCCTTCATTCCTTGTTTCTTTGATTCATTTCATTATTAAAATATTTTTGTTTTTTTGATTCCTATGTGGTAATCGCATGTGATTTGCCCAATCACTAGTGATTGGATGTATTATTTTTGTTGTATATTGCTTCACAGTCTGCTTTCCACTTCTTGCTTTTTATTTTCTATTTCTTCTAACCTATTTGTAGGTCACTATTTCTAAGAGATCTTGATTATTGCATCATCAAGTTTGCTTTTTTTTTTTTGCTAAAATCCAAAAAAAAAAAAAGAGTGCTCTCATGATAAGTCCTAAATCCTTTCGTTTTCTTTCCAGTTTTCATTCTTGCTTATTTTTCTTCATAAAAATAAACATTTCTTTTTGGATCTTAAAAGGAACAATTTCATACTTCTTGATCATTTAGCTCTAAATAGGGAAGTTAACTGGTTACATTCACTTATCTTTCCCCACACACAACCAAATCACTTCAAAATCAAAAACGCATTCAAACAATTCCCACCTAGGTGAAAGTGATTGGGATTTCATCACCCAAAAGGGAAAAGTGACTCGGTGTTTTAGCCGAGTAGAAAAACTCGTCTATTGGTATATATTGGCTTAACACCCAACTCCCTTATCGTAATAAGATCCGTGAAGTGAGCGGGTAGGCCCCATATACATGCTCGTATCGGAGCAAGTCTAAAGTTTTTTCTCACGTACCTTTAGGTATATCGAGGACTATACCATTAAACATACCTGAAACCATCCATAGCTTTTCATTTCCTAGGACCCATCATCCATTTTTCACATTTTACTTTTTCTTAATTAAATCAAGAAAATTTGAAATTTATTCTACTTGCTTATCTGTTTTTTTATTGATTAGGAAATTGTGTGTTTGATAGAAATTTCATGATTAAACCTCAAAAACTATGTATTCACCATTATTGACGTTGTTACAACATCATAGCCCATTTTAACAACATGTCACATCTCACTCTAACATGTTTCTAGAGCCATCCAGCCATCTTACGTTCCCTATAGAACTTCTAGCTCTTATCCAATTTAACAATCCTACAATAATCCCATCCAACAAACCTATGACTATTCCTCAAAATCAAACTATTGATTGTCAGTCTATGTCCAATATATCTCATCAAGGGGTATTTCTAACATCCCCTTCTTCATCACAATATCATCAAAATTTCAATATCCCCCATCCTTCATCTAATCAATCCCATTTTAAGTACCTTAGGCACCCCAAATCCATACACATAACCCTACTCGGGGCCAATCAACTCCTCTTATCTAGCAACGTATTCAACTTTTTTCCACATCTCCCCACATCCCTTTATCACAACCCAGTTCACAAACAATATCTTCTCAAGCTAACCCTCATCAATCTCTACATCAAGCCCATCTATTCAAAAACTATACTACTTCACATTTTCATCAGTCAAATTAATCGCATCCTCTCGTCAATTCCATCACATTTAATCTTACAAATGATTCCATATAATATCTATCAAATAGATTAGACAATTTAGAAACTACTACCAAAGGATCCAAACAAGTCCTCACTTACGATCGGGTTTGTAATAAACCCATCCTTCCATCAGTCCCATATAAGCCCTATCCTCTGCATTGAGAATTTTTGACTTCACCTTATTCTATGGCCACGAGGATCCTCAAACACATACTATCCTTTAGACATTCGTTTTATCTCATCATCCATGATCAAGATATCCTTCTTAGAACCTTTCCTATGTTGCTAGTAGGACCTACCTTGGATTAGTATAATTCCCTTCCTCAACACTCTTTGCTCTCTTTCACTCAATTAGCTATGTTGTTTATTAATCACTTTGCTATAAATGTCACTCACAAAATCACCATTTCTAACCTTGCTACCATCAAAAAATCCAAAAATGAATCCCTTGGAGACTTTTTCACTAGATGACAGAGCACTATAATTCGGTTTTTTTTCTACTTCGTGGTTAGAATTAATTGAGTTGTTTACTCGATCGTGTTCCCATAACATATCATCAACCCTTAAAATCCATACATTTTGCACCTTTGACGAAGTATTTTCCATGACTAGGAATCTATAAATCCAAGCCCTTGAAGAAGGCCATATCGATCCTTAATCCACACATACTCCATCCGATTCCCTAGGTCTTCCTATGATTCGAGATGAATACACACGTTCTATCTAATTCCCTTAGGTATTGCTACGATTCATATGATGCTACACATCTTTTATGTGATTCCCCTAGGTCTTTCTATGGTTTAGAAAAACTACCACACATGATGAAATTACTTGTCTTCCTAACCTAACACCTTTAATAAAATCATTCCATATAGATAATGTGCATCCCTCGAGCTACGTCATCAACAATATTACATGTGATCTTCCCTATAAGAAGACCCGTTCATCACTAATGTTTCCTCTTGAAAACTTAGAATCACTGGATCCTCTTTTCAATGATCCTCACACATCGATATCACCTGTGTCCACTATCCAATCATCCATTACTCCTTTACAACCATTATATTCCACTTTGGAATTCATTACTAAAGAAGCCTTTATAATTGAATATCTTGATATTCAACCACTTATTGAATTAATCAACAAACTAGAAAACTCACATAATCCACCTCAATCATGTCTAGAAATAACACCTCCCTCATCCGAGTCGACCCAATCATATCCCTAGATACTCACTTACCTTCCACCTGGAAATTTCCTGAATCAAACACTACACAATCAAATACCATCACACTCACGACCTCTCCCTTGTCATTTGACACAATTCCCTCTTCTCTATCTAATGCAAACATTATGAAACCAAAACCAATCACATTCGCTACCTAATCCTCATCATCCTTCATAAAACACCCTCCTTTACCAAAACTCAATGCTACAAAATCTAAGCACACGCCATCTAATGTCTCATCTTTACCTTCAATTTTGGGACTTTATCCTTTATCACAATCTAAGTCTATCAAATCTAGAATTCTACCCTTAAGATCAATTTTAGTACCCCATCCTTTAGCTCAATATCATGGAACACAATCAAACCCTATCTCATCCATCAACCATCCCCCTCCTCTATATTGGGACCTCATCCATCATCCAAAATTATCAATCACACATGTTATCTCTTTATTGGGTCATAGTCTCCCTCTTATCAACCTCATAATGTCCCTATGATATTCTAACAAAGCATACAACATCCATGAATTCACCCCCATCCAAAATTAATACATGTCCTCCTAATCACTCTCGTAAGCCAAGGTCAAAATCCATTAATCCAAATCCCCCAAAAGGGACTTACATTGATATCCTTGATAGACTCATGCAAGACTATCTTATCACATTACCACCAATCAAAATGCCCCATATCCATACTCAAAAATTTGTCTGTACAATCAATACAAAACTTGTGCCTACCATAGATGCTCGGGGCATAACATGAAAAGTTGTAAAACACTTAAAGCTATAATATAACGACTCTTTCTTATCGATGATCTTCCCTGAAAAGAGAACCATCCTAATCCATCATCAATATCATCACCCTCGTCAATGTCCTCACCGACATCTCGTAGGAGAAGGAAGACATCCTTATTCTAATGTCAACAAGCCTTTGTCGGACATCTCATCGAACCTTCCTTTGAAGGACCATTATCCTCATTAGCACTTTCCTTTGAAAGGAGAACCCTCTTTCCCCACACACCTATATATGTAAACACTTCTCATGTCCTAAGAAGGTAGACACCGTCATTTCAATTTATATATCCAAGATGCTAAATGTGACTACCCATTGTTATTCATCTAGTAATATTCATTGTAAGGCCAATAGTGCAAGTGCCTTCACTCTATTATTTCCCATCATATATGTATCAAATCCAAAGATAAAGAAATCAATCCACGTTTCATCCTTGACCATGGTTTTGAAAAAATATTAAATCACTTTAACATCAATATCAAATACACATCATACCTAAAACATAACTTTAACAGTTGTCAACACTTCCACATCAACATTTATCAAAATACCTACCAAAATCTATTAATCACATCAACATCATACATCAACACAATATTGAGCATATCTCAACATTATATTGTTATTTCTAAAACATCACATTTACTCATTAAAGTCGACACTTGTCAATAGGATGTCTCCTCCAACATTATGCCCTTGATTACTGTCAGGACCCCCATCTAGTCCTCATAAGCCACCTTTTTCCAACATAAATTCTTGGTCCTTTGACCTCATCAAAACATCTTGTCCATTGTTAAGAGTAAAATGTTTATAGGACACAAACCCTTTGGTTCCCCTATCACTTGAATTCTGGTCTCATAATCCCACCTTTGTGACAACATCAAATTCTAGTCCTTTAACCTCATCAAATCATCATATTATCTTTTCGTCATTAAGTCATATGTCTATAAGACACAAACCCTTTGGTTCCCCTATCACTTGACTTCTTGGTCTCGTAAACCCACCTTTGTGGCAACATCAATTCTTGGTCCTTTGACCTTGTCAAAACATCATGTATTTCATTAAGAGTCATATGTCTATAGGAAATGAACCCTTTGGTTCCCTATCACTTAATTTTGTGGTGACACCCATCTTGTTTTTTTACCTCGTCCTGAGGTATCTTTCCATCTATCTCTTTCAAGTTTATGATAGATTCCATTTTTCCATCAATACTCAGGTTTGAGGGGGAACACCTCATCATCTAAACCTGCAACATTTATCTATCACATCTCATTTTTGTCTCGTGGCTTGTTTCAAAACCACTCAACAAAAAGGGGAAAATGTAGACACCTAAAATTAACACCACTACTTCTAGTGTTGGTATCCGATAGACCTCCTTCATTATCACATTACACCCCTCATATTTATATTAACATCAACATCATCGCCATACTCACATAAATCCACATCCATCATTAATTAACATATTCTTCATCTTAGGTTATATGCTTATAAACATGTACCCTCCATCAAATTTAATTAAACTCATTGTTGCACCATTTAAATGACATCCCTAAACCTAGGTCATTACCCCTACACCCCTTAAATTAATTAATTAATCCCTCACCTCACATTACCTAGGTCATATTTCCCCTCCCATGGCTAAAATAATTATTAATTAGTTAATTAATTAATTTTATCCCTACACCTCACTCATCCTAACTCTCTAGTTAAAAATAGTTTAACTAAATGTTATAAATATATTTTAACCACCTCTAACTTATCCCTATAACCACTTCTCACTCCTCACTAGTTAGCACTAGTTTAAATTAGGCAACCTTATAATTTATCCCTACTTTATCCTAACTACCCCATCCACCTATAAACCTCACACTCAACATCTTTAACTTATCTAGATATTATTCCCCTAATATTTAACCACCGAATACAAAATATAAATTTTATCCTCCCAAACTCGAACTTCTTGCAGTAATCGTCAAAGGTGATTCCCCCAATCGCTAACAATTCTCTCCTATTAAATCTATAAATACCAACTCCAAGCCTCCATTTTGAAGGGTAATGGAAGGTGGAAATGACTCTAGGACTTCATATTGTATTCTTGTTGCATCATACACCTCTCACAGATCCAAATATTGTCCAACAAATAGTCAAACCATTTTTGAATGTCATTCATACGTCCGTAGAATCACATCGGAGTCTTATTACATCAAAACTCTTCCTCTATCAGGTAATATCACATTTTGTTCCTCATTTCTCAAATTTATGCAAGGTAAGTGGTTTCCATTATTTTATTACATTATTATGCATCATTTCTAAGCTTAAATTGACATTTCTAACATTCCTTTTGAGTCCCATACTCGTCCATTATTGGCCTATACATTTTAACAACAATCGTTGGCGATTTCCAAAATCTCGAATGATTGGATAAATCGCCAGCGATTCAGCCCCAATTTCATGATATTATCTACATAAATGGAAATATATTTATGTTATATTTCTTACGAATCTTTTGGTTTGTAAAACGGAGCTACGGTTCTCAAGTTATCATCAAAACATCAGAGGTTGGTTTTTTGTCAGATCTAGAGCTTCACCATCAACAAAACCATCATCCACAACCTTCTCATATCTGGTAATATCATATTTTCAGTCTTATTAGTCAGTTGGAATCAGGTAAGTTTGTTTCATTCACATCATTGTCTTAATCATTCACTATTTAATAACTTGCATAATTCCTTTTAACACATCAATGGACTTCCTTACAAGGATGTCTATCTGCTTTTAAGAAATTAATCTGGTGATGATAAATAAATGATTAAGACACAAATAGGTTTAATCCGCCATAAATAGGTTTAATCCTATCTTTTGTAGTGTCTATTATTACATATTCATTCACAGGAGATGAGCTTGAACTATTCTTCCATGGAGCGCAACATCAAACATCTTCTATCCACATACGCGGTATCATGAAAACCCCGCCATATCAAGGTTTGGAAGGTCTTATCATCTTACTTGCAAACACAGATTGAAGATTGGTAAGATTTATGCTGAACACAAACTTCCCCTTTTTTGTCACTTCCTCTTTCTTCTTACACACTCTCTAACCTTATGTGTATCCAAACTTAGCTAAAATTGTGTAAGATGTGTTGACCCTTGGATTATGTTACCTAAAACACCTAAGGTGCTTAAACTTTAGGTCCACCTCAAATAGCATGAGTGATTAGTAAAATCAACCTTTGATTATTGATGTTGAATTTCCAATCTCTTTCATCCTCTGAGCCTTATCCTATGCTTAGTGCTTCTTCAAGAATCTCTTCCAATCATTTTTCACTTTTATGTGACTCTTATATATTATCTTGTGCACTTAGGAAAATTGAGACTCACCATCATCTAACCCCTTCCTCTAAATGGATATCTCTCTTTGATCCCTTACAAGTATTTTCTTGTCTCAATCCTTCTCTTTTGCAATATTTTTCTTGCCAAAACTATCATTCTCCTCCTAAGGCTTCTCTATTGATCCTTTTCTCTCATGATTCGGCACTCATGTTTAACTCTCTTTTTTTTTCAAGTATGTTCTCACCTATGTCCATCCACCTCCATTTAAATCATTCATGGATTTTCTTCTCTCTTTCTAACTTCATCAATGGGGTTCCTTTCTATGGATGTTCATTCTTCACACACTTCTTCATTTTTACACTCTCCTTATCTATTCCCATCTTCACTCTACAATATTCCACTTTGCACTCTATCTTGGTACATTCTTCTATCCATTCTTCTCTTGTCACCTTTATTTCTCAACTACTTCTTCTTGGGAATTATTTCTTTGTACACTTATTGATTGCATTACTCAAGTGTACCTTCTCTTCTTCACACTATCTACTACATTGTATTCTCTCACATTCCTCTCTTTTTGCATCCATCTCTTCATGAACTTGTGGATTTGGACCCACTATAAACCATGCATCTCTTGGTCCTCTTTCCTATCTTCTCCATTCTTTATCTGGGTCTTCTTCTCCTTGTGTATATTATTTTTTAGGTTCTCTACTTTTAACATTTCTTCTACACAGTCTTCATATTCTTTTATGATATCTCCTCATGGGATGTTTCTTCACTTCTCCTTCTCTTGACCCTTCTTAGGCTGTAATATATTTTCTTATGCCTTTGTCAGGACTACTATCTACTTTCATGCAAACTTATCTCTCCCACTTCCTCTTCCTTGTGGCTACTCCACCACCTTCTCATTTTTATTGTGTGCCCTCATAAATTTTCATTCTCCTTACTTCCTTCCCTTCTATATCTGTTCTTGATTCTTCACCATGTAATATAACTTTATGGGTATGGGAAACACCTTCTTTCCCTCTTTCCAGAAGCTTTACTCTATTATTTTCCTTCTCCTTTATATATTATTTTTGTCTTCTTCATTGCATAATTTTTTTAGAGATTATTCAAAATGCTCCTCTCCTTCCTCTATTTTTAATAGGGTAACCTCCCAATCTCCTCATCATGTCTCTAGATTTCAACCCTACCCCTCCATTTCCACATGTTCTTTTCTCCCCAGTGCACATCTTGTCTGTGTATTCTTGAAATATATTCCTTGGAATTCTCCTTATTTTCCTTCTGGGAAAAATAATCTTCCTTACATAATTCCTTATTTTGGTTACAATATTATTTTCTATTACACTCCTCTGTATACTCCTCCATGGGATCTTTGAAAATATATTCTTACTCTTGTGGATTTTTTTTCACGAACACTCTCGTAGTATCATGTTTCCTTCTCTACTTTAGTTTCCTTTGAAGAAACCTCCTCCTTCATTGTTTACTCTACAATGGTTCTCCCATTTCCACATGATCCTTCATCTATGCTCTCCTTAACTTTATTTCTCGAGTTTCTCTTATCACGTAACCTTCTATGCTCTTCTACCTTTATACTTGGGTCTCCTATTTTTTAAACCCAGTTGAACATCTAATCTATCCTTCATCTAGGGCATGTTCTTAAACACAATGTATTATCCTCTTCATTCCTTTTTTAGTACTCTTTTATGCACCCTTATTTCTTTAGTTGTGTAATTTTACGGTCTAGTTCTTGGACTCTACACACTTCTTTTCATTCCTTCTCAATGGATTCCAACCACAATTCCAAGTGATCATCATGTTTGTGATGTTATTTTTCATGACCACCTTCTTATTAGCTTTACCTTTCTTGATTTATGTAATATTTGTGTGTATGACCATCAAGTTGAAATTCATTTTCTTACATTTCCCTCTTTACATTTTTTTCCTTCCCGCACTCTGGGTGACTCCATCTTCTCTCTTCATCCTTTTTCAACTCCTAACCTGGAATTCTCCACCTTTTTCTACACACAATCCTATTGGTCTCCTACATACACTCATGCTACATCTAAGCTGTGCACTACTATGTTGCTTTAGTGCTCTATGTATTCTTCTCTCAATGGGGATAAATATAAATTCTTGACCTCCTTATGCATGTTTCACTATGTTTTCTCTCCAATCATAAAGCATCTCTATTTCATATTCCCACGTCATCACCATTAGGACATGATATGCATCCATCAATAGGATGTTACACAACACATGATTGTTAAATCTCCCAATCTTCATATCTACTTCATATTTCTGAAACACATTTCCCTCTTGACCATGATCTAACCAGGTCACTCTGTATGGGTTGGGATTCCTTATGTGTAAAAATATTAACTTTTACACCATCTCCTCTACCACTAAGTTTTCAATGCTCTCTTTTTCAACCACCACTAGGAGCCATTTTCCCTTGGTCTTGTATCTTGTATGAAATATTTTTCTCCAATCTTCATGCAAATACAACTTCATTGCCTTCAACACCTATCCTTCACTTGGTAAAGCTTGAAAATATTTACACCAATCACTTCTCCTTCATGTGTTCTTTTTACACTAACTTCTACTGAATTGGCCATCTCTTTACTATGCTCTAGAAATTTGACTGTGTGTGATGCCCTATTTATTTACTTGTTAGGAAAATTATTATTGCTCACATTTTGTATACCGCTAACCTCTCGTGGGTTTTTATGTTTCTCTATTATTTTTATGATCCTATTATTTAGTATCGTAGTTTGTTGTAGTTTTGGCTATATAATAGCTATCTCCATGTACACAAATATAGTATGTGAATAATAGTGTGATTTACTATTTATTAAATCTTCTCATTTCCTTTTATCTAGTATCGTAGTCATATTATCCATGTGCTTGTAAATGAATTTCAGAAGTCTTGTGGGATAATGTTTCATTCAATGTGTAGAAAAATAAACGTCGACGTTCATGGAGCAATGTAGCTTGTGTGATCGGACTTGCTAACCAATGCATTGATTTCATTCCTTGTATACATATATTTTTTTACACACTGGATATTTATTCATTTCTTTATATGACAGATCTAATTCCACACAGGGAGAATTATCAATGTCTATTAGAAATTTGACTCTCTAGGATAGTGATAATATATCCTCTCATGTTTTTCATGGATTAAATGTTCATTCAATGTAGATGTCATGTTTACTAGATGTGAAATCAAAATCCTTTTAGAATTGATCATGGATCAACATATGGTTTAATGTAATTCTCATCGCCATCTTTTATGCACTTCAAATTCTACGACTTAATGTGGCCAACCAAACTGCATACTTCGTGTTCTAATTTGCATTCAACCACAAAGTTATTTTTTGATCTGGGCTCCAAGGAATTCTCATTTCCCAGAATTGAATACCACGTGGCAATATTGTTTGCATGAGGTTCAAAGGAGAGTCAAATACATCCGACTGGTCTGTATTTCTGAGTGTTGTCAAATTCATTTTCATTTTGCACGGCTTTTGGTGTCCTAGGAATGCAAATTGGTGACAACTCAGCAACTCATGGTTGTGTTTTCATGCAAGCCTCCACGCACCATAGCCCACTTTGCATTCCATTTGTGCAAATGTAAGTTGGTCATTCCTTCAAATTTCATTATGTGTATTTTATTTCATGGTCACTTCATATATATATAGTCAAAGTTGTCATAGATTGAATTTGTTAAAAATAACAAATTCTTAGTTAAAACCAATGTCCTGGTTATTGGTATTTAACAATGGAAGTAACATTAGAAATATTCACTGGTCTCGATTTTCACACTTGGAAAGTGAAAATCCAAATGCCATTGATGAAAAAAATCAGTGGAGAATTGTGAATGGTTAAAAATGACTCCACTAGATCCAAAACAATTGGTAGAATGACAGATTAGGGATGATAAATCCAAAGCCATTATTGGTTTGGATATTTTAGATTTTGAGCTACATTATGTTGATCTTGAGAAATCATCTCATGAAATGTGGGAAAATATGAACAAAACTTTTTGTGCTAAAGAAGTGAACAAATTTTTTTCCTCAAATTGTAGTTGTTCAAGTTAAAAATGGGTGAAGGAACTACAATGTCTAGTCATATTAATTATTTATAGTCTCTCCTCCTGACAAATGTGAAGCCAAAGATCCATTAGAAGATGAGGATTGAAAATCTATTTTGTTGAATAGTTTACCTCCTAAATATAGTAATGTTGTTTTCACACTCGATCAGATGCCTTCCAACTAATTATAAGATATGATATCAACCATTCTAGTTGAATAAAAATGACCAAAGAATATGTCGAATAGGAAAAAAATGTACTTAAAAATAAACATAAAAATTTATCTAAAAATAAAGAGGAAATGGAATGCTTCTACTACAAGAAAAAGGGACATACATATTCATATTGTAGAATTCAAGCTAAAGATATACTAAATGGAAAATTGCAAGAAAATGAAGCCAATATAACCATAGAAGAAGAATTAGATAGTTAAGAAGAACCCTTGAACGAAGAATGTGGTTATATTTCTGATGATCTTTTGTTCTTAGCAGGATACCGAAAGTAGGAGGTAACAAAGGTTGGAGGTCAATCATCGACCTCTCATCAATCACTAACGACAGGGGCCGTATGAAGGTTTGGTAACATGTTTTTTTGCATTTTTGCAATGTTGTTTCCATTATCTTTTCAAAGTGTCATTTTCGTGTTTATGTTTGCAATGTTCCTATTTTAATAAGTGGAAATTTCACATCAAGGGGGGAACATAATCGAATGTTCCATTTCTAGTTTCTTGTTTGTTTGTGTGAGAAATTTTTCATATATTATTCCCTTCATTGAGATGTGATGAGGGCTGATAATAGTACTTGGCACATCATGATGTGGTTATAGGTAAACCACTTGAAAACCTTCATTTTTGGTTTGTGGTAATCTAATTGAAAACCACCATTTTCAGTTCATGGTTAACCATTTTAAAACCATACAACGGGTTTGTGATCATCCTACAGTAAAAATCACCTAATCATGAAAGCATGTGTAAGTACAAAGATAGGTTTTCCCCATGTTCAAACTAAGGGGGAATGTTAGGAAAAAATCTTATTGCTCACATTTTTTATACCGCCTAACCTCTCATGGGTTTTTTATTTTTAGCTATTATTGTTATGATCCTATTATTTAGGATCTTAGTTTGTTGTAGTTTTGGCTATATAATAGCCAACTCTATGTACACCAATATAGTGTGTGAATAATACTATGATTTACTATTGATTAAATCTACTCATTTCCTTTTATTTACACACATAGAAACATCCATCGAACATTGCATATCGTTATCTTCTCAACAAGAGAATCCTCATTCATCCTTCCATCTCTTACACACTACTCACACAATTTTCATGTAATCCATCTTATGTTCCATTGAATATCCACTTTGAGATTCACTCTTCTCACTCATCTATTGTGCTCTCTATGTGTGCTTTATATTATTGTATGACTGACTCGTCATTGACCCCTTTATGGATTTATTACACATTTATATTGTATGTCATCTATCTTTCACATAATTATGCTAATGTTAAAGTGTTTACAATGTCTACATGTAACTTCTCTCTACATGTCTTACAACTCTCTAATGGAGCTCGACATAATTTGTTTTTCTCCTAAAGACCTACCCAAGACTATTTTTCACATTCAAAATGTCGACTCCTTGGCTCACATGGGTAATTTCTCACTCCTTGATTGATTATTACTCATATATCGACTATCCTCAAAATGATAAATTCATTCTCATTTTGTATACCTTTTTCCGCTTCTCTCTCCTCGGTTGAATCTCCTTTCTAGGTTATCTCCTTCGATATGAATCTAGATCTTCCCACTCAAACTCAAATTTGAAATTCAGATCATTAATTTCTATAAGCTACGTTTGTGTCATCTAGATGTCCTCCGGTTCCATGTCAAAATGGTTGTTGGGATTGACTAATTGTTAAGTCCCTATTAGGATTTGCGAGAAAATAGTTCCACTAACTCTCTCGGAAATTCTTTTTACCTTTTCCTTTGTCATGTATCTTTTTAGTTGTATGGTTTACCCTAAGCTTCAAGATATACCTTTTCATTCTTCCATGTACTATCTTTGGGTTTTTGTCCTTCTTCAAAAATCCATGCACCCTTTGCATTCCATGTTATTTCCTAATTCCTCCTTTTATCCTCTTTCACCTTCCACACACTCAGGTACTTTTGCCCATGACTCCTCTTACAATATCATCACGTCTCTAGTCTACCAGGGTTGAATCAAACCCCTGTTGTACTCTTAAATCCTACATGCATTGTTGTGCATTATTCTTCATGCATACCACATACTAGTTACGTGCTCATCCTACTATGAACTCCATGTGCATTTTTCTCATTGATTTCTGTTATGAAAAGTACTAGTACAATTGTCCACAAACTTCCCCTTGTTTTTGTGATTCTTTTTCTTCCTACGCACTCTCCAAAACTTTCATGCACTAATACTTAGCTAAAATTTTATAGTATCTCCTGAACCTTGGATTTTATTAGATCATCACTCATCATTTCTTCCCATCTTGGGTGATTCTACCTTGTACTTAGTCTCACAACTCTATATTTTTCATCATCCTAATGAAACAATAGACAACCAATTTCTATAGTCTTGCTCCTCTATTTATCCTGCAAACCTTCTACAACATAATAACATGGAAAATTTTAGTGGTGAGTATTCATAATAAGGTGAATAGTAGGAATTCAAGAATATGAAATTTGCCATTTTTATGACAATGGAAATGCCCATGTTTTACCCAAAAATTCCACAAATAGTAATTTGTCCCATGCGAATAGGTGACATATATTTAATCCAAATGTATCTTTTTAGTGAATCACCATGTAATCGATGGGCGAGAGATTTCAAAACATTCTTAGATCACCAAGAATTCTATGGAATCTTACTATTCATTTGTTAACATGTTCGGTGATTTTTCCAATTTTATTAAATTCGCCATATATATATATATATATATATATATATATATCTATATATATATATATATATATATAGATCTAGATTGTAGAAACTAATAACTAAGAATTTTTTTAATTTTCCAGTTTTGTAAATTTGCAAGTAGTAGAAAAGGATTCAACATATTGTAATTTTCTTACAAAATCCAAATAAATTAGGTCTTATCGGTTATTCTATCATAGCTTTACATCCTACAAGCACTTAGTGTAGGTAAGTCTATTTAAAACGTATTTTCTATCATGTTGTATTGTTTTAACTACTTTTGTAAGTTAGGATGTCAGAAATGCTATAATATATTAAAATATGTCACTTTTTGATATTACGGTACCACTAGTGTAATTTTTTCCATGTCACGTAATATTGCAATGCCTTAGTCAATTTTCATCTCATAGTAGCCAATTCAAAAATTGTCCTTGAAAGATTTAGGAAAATGAAATCTAAAAAGGGAACCTTAGGGAAAAAAATCAAGTGAAACACCTCCTAGTAGTGCCATATAAAATATTGCATCTCATTTTAATAAACCATCTACGGAATCATATCCTTCTCTAATAGAACGACACAATCAAGGAATAATTATTATATTCAAAATGAAAATTTGAATTATTTAATTAATGATTCGATGACGATGTTAATGATGAAGATGATGAAATCCCTCCCCTTGAGGATATTCCATTCAATGAAGTTGAAACTACATCGCTAGATTATTTACATTTCAACTCTAGTACTAGGACGTCATCACCTACCTAATTGAATGGTGGAGGTGAAACTTCCGTGATAAAAGAAATTTAAATTCCATCATGGAAAATACTTAGGGGACACTTGTTTATAGAAGAAATAGAAAGGTAATAAAATTGAACTTGGGAATGATTTTCATGTTAGAGTTTGTTTCTAAGTATCTTTTTATTGAACTTGTTGAAAATGAAAATAAATATGACCCTCCCAAAGAGTGAAAATGTACAATCAGTAGCTAGAAATTGGGCAAGGACAAGAGAATGTAACTTAAATTAGATACTATCGAGAAGCACGTAGGAAAAATATATGAAAAAGAAAATTATAGACGAAGTTGTGAATAATGTTTCTAGATGGAAAACTATGGATGATTGTTTACATATTAGGTATGAAAAATAATTTTAGTAACACAAGAGAACTGAAAGAATAGTTGTAGAGAATGGAGGGAAAATTACATCTCAATTTAACAAGGTCATTCAAAATAGTATTTTAAGTAAAACAATTCAACTAGCTACTATTTTTCACATTCTGAAAAGAGGTCATCCTATAACAAATTTTCTTGAACATAAGAAGATAAATTATTTTCTTAGTGCCCCACACTTTTCTCGTTCTCACTAGTTTGAAAGTAGTGATTGGGAAAAATACATAGCTATGGTTGAGAAAGAAGAATTGAAAGAGAAACTTAAGTCTACACAATATGTGTCTTTTTCTATTGATGAGGCTAAAATAGTAGATAATACTACTTGAGTCTGTATACATGATTATACTATTGAAAATAATGTGAGATAGCCTCATTTAGTTTTTATTCACAAGATGATATAACTAAAATGCTGAATTTTTTTTTGAGATGGTAACAAGATGTTTGAAGGAGATAGGTGGCATGGATGATTCAAAAATTGTAAAAAAATGGAGCATCTATAATATAAGGTCACCATAATGGTTTGTTTCTCGAGTCAAAACATAGCATTTTCCGTATATGATTTCCATTCATTGTATGGATCATAGAATGAATCTAGCATACAAAATAGTTAGAAAATTCAAACCTATAACAAAATTTGAAGAATTTATTACAAAGGTGCATGGTTATTTATGTCGTAGTCCTAAAAGGTTCATAGAATTTCAAATATTTATAGAAGTAATGAAAAAGGGACAAACAATAAAATATTTCGATACTAGGTGGATCTCATTATATCAACTAGTTCATATGGTGTATGATGCAGTATCAATCCTTATTGGTAGTAATGTGGCATAATCACATGGAGTTTGACAAGGATTAAGATTTGATACATCATTTGACTGATATAGAGACATTTCTAATGTTGTGTCATCTCCCACCCATGTTGGAAACACTTGTATCATTTAATTAAATAATACTAAGAAAGAACTATATATATTGTTGTTTTTCTTTTTTGATGAAATGTGTTTTTCGACAATAGAATTTTTTTTATCAATGAGGCTACTTTTTCGGTACAAAGTTTGATGGTTGGAATAATTTGATAAATATTGGAAATCCAAGTAGCTTTATGAGGTTCAATTTTTTTGGAGAAGTATGTGCTTCTGTATGTGGATATGATATACCAATCCACTTCTTTCAAATCGTAATGTCGGTAAGGTTGAGAAGGTAAATGTCACAAGGATGCTCTTTGATAACATTGTATCATCAACAAGGGTAAGGTTAAGAGAAATTAAAATTTCCCTACTATAAGAAATAAGGGAATGTTTTAGTACGTGACTAACTAAAATATCTATTTATTCTAGTGTAATTTAATGCTATAGGAGAAGTAAAATAACTAAATAAATGAATCAATAAAATAATGAAATACACCCAAGCAAGCTAAGCAATAAAATGTAAAGATATAGTATTTAGAAAGGGTAAAGAAATCCTTAATCGACTCGATGATGTCGCAAGAATGTGTCACAAAGGGAAACTAGATGAACATGAGGAGGAAACCTTTGTATAAGATCTTGGAAAAGTGCATATCTAGAATGTCCTGCTGGGCCTGGGCACCCAAGGGTGCCACAGTATGAGATCTAGGTGTCTGGTATGCAAAAATGGCCAAAAGCCTCCTTTGGAGTGTTGTGGGATGTTTCCATGTGTCCACTTCCTATCGCATGAATGTCATTGTGTGATTGTTGAAGCACTTGTAAACTTGTAATGGAAGAATCACCTATAAAACCTCGACAAAGCATCAAAATCTAGAAAAGAAAGATGCATACAAACGGTCAAATTATCCTCAATCGCCAAATGGATAGAATTGTCATTTGAGTGTTGCACTACATCTTAGACCCAATGTAGTTCTATTTGTGTGTGTGTGTGTGTGTGTGTGTGTGCGCGCGCATGCACGCAATTGTTCCCTAAGTGTTCTTGTGCCGGTTGCACTTTATGAAGTAGTGAGAAAATAACTAGATGTAGAATGTAGTAAATGTGTACATGAAAACAATATACTCCTCTCTTATGAATTGTGATGTAGATGAACCAGCCTTGTGTGCAATGTGATGGAGATAGATGGATGCAAATGCAGCCTTAGATTCCTTTGATGGATGTAACCTTAGGTGGTGATTGTAAGTGTTTAGTTCTTGGTCCCTCATTATGGTCACATAACTTTATATTTATATGGTTCTCTTTTTGTAATTTTGTAATCAACCCTTAAATGGCTGATCATTAAAAATATATGAAGCTAAAATGGCTAGAAAGTGTCCAAAAGTGAGAGGAAAGTACAAAGAGGATCAGGGGCACCCTTCGATCGAAATAGGAAGAACATAGTATGAGAATACGTAATGGAAAGTACAAGTAAAAGATCAAAAATAATAACATAAAGTAATAAAAAAATGGCCAAAGACATGGATTAATTATTATTCTTTTCAGTTAAGAACGGTATGAATAGTATTATGAGACCAGGACTAAATAATGACTCATAGCGCATGATTTTGTGTCTACATTTGTCCCCACTTTAGACCGGTGAGAAGAAATCTTGGTAACATAGAGTAGATAAATATGCACTGATAATCCATGTTGAGTGATATAGAATGTGTGCCAAAGGACTAGACAAAGCATGGAGAGATAAAAACAAGGAGCGTGGAGACTAAAGATGCAAAAAGTGAAAATAAAACAAAAGTGATGAGAGTGAACTTAGGGTAGAATCACATGTATAGATGCCAATGTTTGTAGTGTACTTGCATGGTTAGTATCATCTGTGTGATGTACCTGGCATGTGTGTGTTATTTTTTACTACTTGCTTCCCATACGGAAGGACCTCCAAAAGAGAACCCGATCAATTAGTCAATTATATTTGTAATGAGTAAAAATCTATCTATATATGTAAAAAAAAATGTAAGGAAAATATGAAAATACAAAAGGAACATGTTCACTTGATCTGTGATAAGAAAAATGGTGTAGAAAGGATATTTTCGATGTCGTGTGAGATTTTTGGGTGATCTCACACCACTGGCCAAAGAAGTGTAGGGAGGAAAGTTTGATTTATCCTCCAACCTATAACGCTTCCCAAGAGTGAAGAGATCTATGTACTTTTTGGTTTTTTGGGCAATCCGATGCTATGGAATTGTAGAGAGGAAGGTCTGGTTTATCCTCTATCCTTTAACTACTCCCAAATGTGCTAAGGACACCTTGTCTTGTAAAATTAGATTACGTATGGAGTTCTCAGACTGATCTAAGCCCATTGTGTCAAGGAAAAAATTTGAAAAGCGCACCGTATCGGTACTATGTGTAAACCCAAATGATTCCCCCTCTTTGGGGTACATGCAACATTGAAGATAGGAAAATGTGGCCAAAAAGAGGACCGACCATGGATATTGAAACTATACCCTATAAGGGGAAGGGGATGTTCTTGGTAGAAACCAAGGCACATGAAAACAAGTGGGTATGAAACAAGTGATAGTACGAACAAGCATGCATGTAGAAAACAAGTATAATATACATAAACAATGTGGAAGACAATAATGTAAACACCCAAGAAGACAATGTAGGATGCACAAAGTAGGTTACAAACATGGGACGCCACTCATAGTGTTAAGATAATCAAGGTTGCGGTGGCTACGAACAAACAAGTGTGCTCACAAAATAAAGAGTAAAACACCGTAAACAAGAAAAATAAATAAAAGAAAATGTAAAAACATGTAAATAAGTATCCCTACAAAATAAATGTTGTACATAAAGCACTAATAAGGATGTTAGAAATATAAAGCATATGTCAAAGCATGTATAAAACAAAGTAGTGTGTTATGAACAAGAATGAAATAATAACACTGTACCATAAGAATGTGAATCCCCTAGGATCCATTGTGTGATTAGTAATCAAACATCCATATTAAGTGTAGTATCCTATATAGTATGTTATCACAACTAGAAACTAGGTGAACACGCATGTATGTATCATAATGATAATGACATACAAGATATTTATCTAGGCATGTGTAATAGAGCATACATGCAGGGTTCATTTTAAGAGACCTCTTGGAAATTAGAGGTGGAAAATACAGCGAATATCCCTGGATCTGGTTTCATGGGAAGGAAAATTTTTGGGGTTGTATGAAAAAAAATTCAATTCACTGATTGTCAAGTAATGTGACGAAGGCTACGGACACACGATGGGAGATTTTTCGTGTGCACCAAAAAAATGTAGTGATGTGTGTCAACAGACCTCATTGACGCGCATCATCGCATTTTTTTGACATGCGGCGTGAAAAATCTCTCTCGTGTGTGTCCAAGCCTCCGCCCTCTACTTGTGCATCGAAAAAATCTCCATGTTGCGCGTTAAAAACTTTGTCGTGCGTTTGTTATGCGTCAATATCTGTTGTACCTTCTTTTCACACATTAACTATCATGTCGATGTCGCACATCAACAAATAAACCTCATTGACGTACATCACGGACCTCTTTGACACACGTCAACAAGGTTGTTAATGCACATCAAAGAGGTGCATTGACACGTGTCAATGAGGGTTATTTGTTAACACACGACAATCGATGAATAGTTGATGTGCGATAAGAAGGTACAACAGATATTAACGCATAAGCGATTACATGATAAAGAGTTTTTGACATTTTGATGCGCGCTAATGACGTCTTTTGACATGCGTCAATGCATTTTTTTGACGTGCGACAACAAATCTCCTATCGCACATTTGCAGCCTCCACCCTCTACTTGCACATCGAAAAAATCTCCGTGTCACTCGTCAACAAACTCTTTGTCATGCATCTGTTATGCATCAATATCTACAGTACCTCCTTGTCACGCATCAATAACTTACCCCCTTGTCACGTGTCTGCAATACGGGATATATCATATTGTTGACAAATGTGAAGTAGAAGTGTTCTACCTGGCGAATAATCTAGGATTATATAGGGGATATTTTTCAAGGGTAGGCAAAGCCGACCCCTAAAAAAATTAAAGTGTAATTTTTAGGCGAACAGGTCACTGACCCACGCCAGAAAATTTGTCTTTTCAAAAACTTTGAAAATGGAATATTCACCATATTACGAATATTCACCACTAAAATTTTCCTGCATACATGTAAAAGAAAGTGTAAGAAAAAGTAAAAGAAACCATAAAATGCAATATGTTGTGGATGGATGGAATGGAATGCGAGTGAATGATAGGATTTTCATGCTCCCTAAGTGGATGGAATTATATGAAATGAGGTTCATTTAGTATTCCCCCTCGTGCGGTCAATAATGAACCATAAATGAGAGTGCGTCATTGGGAAATGATCAAATGTATGTGTTATGTGCAACATACTATGATGAGTGTGTAGTGATGATATGCGACATGGATGAGTTGTGCATGACATTTTAGCCTAAGCGTATATGATGACAAGATCAATATAAGAAGAGTGGTGATGTATCCTATACCACTAAATGATGGAAGAAAAAGTGATGATGTAGCCTAGAAAGAGATGATGGTAGAAGAAGTGACCTTGTAGCCTAAACAGTATATCACTTAATCTAGGTATGTCACATGATAAAATTTTGAATGATGAATATGTAATGGTGATGAGGTCCATTTTTTATGTATACCATCAACAATCCAAGATGGACCTTGAGACTATAGTGCATCATCGGGTAGTGAGTGTAGTGCGTAGAAGAGAATGTGTGAAATGTGGAATATGCATAGTGGGGTATATGGTATGTAATGCGAGATGCGTAGATGACCTAAGATGTGAGGATATAAAGTAGATGTAAGATGAAAGATGCAATATGTAAGATGTAACATGTAAGATGAAAATACGCCATATGTAGAGATAATGGTGTAGTATATGAGGCATGAGTAGAATGTGCATAATGCATGTAGGATGAAAAGTGTAGAATGTATGAAGAATCATAATTTATATAGCTTTTAATGTAGTGTGTAATGTGTAGATGATGTAGATTCTTCTAATGATATGTTGTTTCTAAGGTGTAGTATGTGGGACTCATGTGTAGAGAATGCCCACAACAATCAAGTGTGAATCGAAGCACAAGAGTGTGTCATCGGGTGGCGATTGTTGCTTTAGGTGTAGTATTTTTGTAGATGCATGATATTGAGTGGATTTTTAAGTGGTTTCCCTAAAAGTGTCACAAGGCGATAAACGTCACCACTAAGTTTGTCCATGATAATGTAAGGACCTAGCCAATGAGGCTTAAATTTTCCTTTAAGATAAGCTTCATCTTTTGTATTTTTCTTATTTTCTTTTAAGACAAGGTCACCTATTTTAAATTCATGAGGAAAATTTTTACGGTTATATGCATGTGGGATGTGAGACCAATATGCGTAAATATGTTTGAGTGCTTGGCCACGATGGGAGTCTAACATTTTTGACTCATGTAAACTATTTTTGTGATATGTATCATATTTAAGTACACGCTTAAGTGAGACACTTAAAGAGGGTATTTCAGGTTCGAGTGGGATAACTACCTCATTACCATAAACCAGGAAATAATATTTGCATTAGTAGGTGTACGCACACTAGTACGGTAAGCCCAAAGAGCATAAAATAGTTGATTGTGTCAATCGTCACCACTGGAAGCAAGTGTCTTTTGCAATATTTTTACAATAGTTTTGTTGGTAGCTTCAACATGGTCATTTCCTTACGCAGGTAATATGGAGTAGAGAACGATTTCTTGATTTTGAAATTTACATAAAACTTTTTAACATCATTATTCTTAAAGGGGGATCCATTATCGGATATAATGGTAGATCGTACTCAAAGCACATAATGATATGAGGGTGAGGAAAACAAAAAAATTTGTGCAAGTTGTTGTTCGTAGTTGGGTTACTTGAACCCATTTGGTAAAATATTCTGAAGTAGTGAGAATGAATTTATGTCGATCATTAGGTTCCATATTTATCATGACAATGAGGTTGAATCCCCAAAGAGAGAATGGCCATGATAGAGAAATAGGTTAGAGGTCATATGAAGGTGCATGATGGAGGTTGCCATGCTTTTGATACTTCTTTCAATGAGTAGCATATTTGAGAAAAATTTTCTATGGTAGGCCAAATATACCCTTGATGTAAAACCTTTTAAGAAATGGATTTCCCTAAGAAATGACCACCACAAATATTTTCATGGATTTGTGAAATGGCAATAAGGATATTAGAAAGCACTAAACAACACAAGAGTTAATCATTAATTTCACATTTAAATAATTCGATACCAATGATGACATAACGAGTGGCCTCACATCGCAAGCAAAAATTTCATGTGGTTGCAAAGTAGTAGGAATGGTTTGTTTTTATAAGAAATTGTAAATGGGAGTAAACCATTCGAGATTATCATGACCGCTGCACG
This sequence comes from Taxus wallichiana var. yunnanensis, assembly GCA_018340775.1. Lineage (NCBI taxonomy): Eukaryota > Viridiplantae > Streptophyta > Pinopsida > Cupressales > Taxaceae > Taxus > Taxus wallichiana. The sequence continues at coordinate 145,704,047 of CM031236.1, forward strand.
CATGATGAAGCAAGATGGAAGCAATAAAGTGGAAATGGAAGGATGTCTCAAGTGAGTAATGATAAATGTGGCATGCTCATGATTAATATATTGCGGGATGAGTGAGGCTACACTAGCCATGGTGTACACATGACAATTATCCTTACAAGGAATGGTAGTGATAGTGTAAGACTCAAAGGTAGCCAAGAGATCTTTTACCAATATGTTTTATGGGAGTAAGTGTTCTTCTTTTGTGTTATATGTATCATTTACTTGGTTAATGATGAGTTGAGAATCACCATGATTGCATAGGTTACGAATGAGTGGTTTTTAAGCAGTGAGAAGGATAAGAATAAGGGATTTGTACTCAACGATGTTATGTGTACATAAAAACCATAATCAATATGCAAAAGGGAGTAGATCACCATATGGAGTGATGAATACTATGTCGGCCTATATGCTAGAGTGACAATGAGACCCATTAAAGTACATTTTCTATATGTTAGAATCAATAACATAGGTATTGAAATCAACGCAAGACCGAGAAATAGGAGATGCATCAAGAAGGGGTGTTATAGCTAACTAGTTAGCAATGATTTGGACTTTAATTTATTTTTATTGTATAAAATTAAAATCAAATTTAGTGATAAGCGTGACCAAACATGCTAGACACCTTGATATATGCATATGGGACTAGAGGTACCGTAAAGGATCCACCTTAGTGATGATATCCACCTCATTGTTAAGAAGATAATGACATATTTTTTTAAAGAAAAAAACAAGGCCGAGGCATAGTTTTTCGATGTAATTATAGTTTCATTCATAAGAAACCAAATTTTTGGATAACGTATTAGATTTATCTTTCATGCTTAAAATTATCGTGTTGTGCGAGAAGAGCCCCTAAGGTATGAAACATGGAAGAAATGTACAATAAGAAAGGTTGGTCAGCTAGCGGAGGCACTAAGACTTGAAGTTTTAGAAGATATGCCTTTATGTCCTCAAATGCTTTTTAGCATTGCTCATCCCATACAAATTTAATATCTTTCTTCATGAGATGTGTAAATGGTTGAATTTTATCAACAAGTTATGCAATGAATCTCTGAATAGATTCAATTTTTACTTATAATGATCGTATTTGATGTAGATTTTTAGGTGGAGGCATGTCGACAATGGATTTAATCTTGTTGGGGTCAATTTCAATGCCACGTGAGATGATATATCCCAATAGTTTACCACTTGTGACTCCAAAACACATTTTTTTGGGATTTAGGAAGATATGGTATTGACTTAAGCACTCAAAAAACATGTGTAGATCTTGTGCATGGGTGGAACAATGTGAAATTGATTCGGTCCTCATTAAGAGATAAAGCTGAAGTAAACTTGTGGTATACATATTTGGGTGATGTGTGACGAGGAATATGGGTAGTATCCAAATATTATTTGAGTCGATTAATATAATTACAATGATTCTGCAAATAAGTGTGGATAGAGATATTCATGAGGACAATATTGTAGGATTATAAGCAAAGAATGAGGATCCTAAAAGTGTGAAGTTCAAGTACGGGTTCACCAAAATGATCAACTATAATAGATTTTTATCCTAGTGTAATCTAATGCTATAGGAGTAGTAAAATAAGTAAATAAATGAAGCAATAAAATACTAAAATACACCCAAGAAAGCTAAGAAATAAATGTAAAGCCCTAATGTACAAAGAGGGTTAAGAAATTCTTAGCTGATTTGATGATGTCGTAATCTTTGTGTCATAGTGATCTTGGATGAACAGGAGGAGGAAACCTTCTCACGGGAGCCGGAAAAGTGTAGATCTGGACCGTGTATGGCTAGACCGGAGTACCCGTGGGCACCTTGGTCTATGGAAATGGCCAGAAAACCTCCTTTGGAGTGTCACTAGATGTTTTTGTGTAATCTCCGGCATTGGTAAACCTGCAATGGAAGAATCACCTACAAAACCCCAGACAAAGAATCAAAACTCTAAAAAAATAAAGAAGCATATGAAGGGGTTAGACTATCCTCAACTACCAAATGGATGGACTTATCATTGAGTGTTGCACTACATCTTAGACCAGTGTAGTTATATGTGTGTGTGTGTGTGTGTGTGTGTGTAATTGTGCCCTAGGTGCTCTTGTGCCAATCTCTCTTTGTGAAGTAGTGAGAAAATAACTAGATGTAGAATGTGTGCATAGAAACAATAGAATCCCTTCCTATGAAGTGTGATATAGATGAACCAGCCTTGTGTGCAATGTTATGGAGGTAGATGGATGCAAATTTAGATTTAGATTCCTTTGGTGGATGTAACCTTAGGTGGTGATAATAAGTACTTAGTGATTGGTCCCTCATTATGGTCACATAACTTTATATTTATATGGTTCTCTTTCTTTAATTTCATGACTAACCCGAAAATGATGAAAAAAATATAAGAATCTCAAACACATAACAAGTGCCCAAAAAGTGAGAGTAAAGTACAAAGAGGATCAGGGAACCTAGAGTGTACTAGGGTGCCTAGGGAGCCCTGGTCTTAGTTGGGTGCCCCATTCAGAAATAGGAATAATGTAGTATGATAATATAGACTAGGCACGTATGGGTGCAAGATCGAAAATAACGACAGAAAGAAATACAAAAATGGCCAAAGACATGGGTTATTTATTAATCTTTTCACTTAAGAACCATATGAATATTAGTATGAGATCGGGAGTCAGGGAATAAATAATGACTCAAAGTGCATGATGTTTTGTCTATAGTATAGATGATTTACTTGAATCAATGAATTTAGTAGATCCCACCTATTGGAATAGTTTCCAAGAATCCAAAATTAAATATATTTTCGGAAGACTACCACAAGAGATTGACTACATTGATTCAACATTTTTGTGGGCCTACTTTGATATTAATGGAATGAATATACTAGGTGTTTTGAGCAAGGATATTTTCAATGATTTATCCGATGAATTCACCTCTATAATGATTGAGAAATTCAAATTTTTGGATAATCCCTTAGAGTGTGGAGCAATAACCCGACTATGGAAAAAATTGGGTTAAGTGTTATTTTCCAGGAAACCATTTCCACGTTTTTCTCATTGGATGACCTATTTTAAAAAATGATTTTGGTTTCAGTTAAAGATGAGAAATTTTTCAGTTCCTTGACCTTTATAAATTCAAAATTATGAAACAAGCTTGACAAAAATTTGGAAAACTATTTGAGAATTTACACATCATGGTACAAGTGAATAAATTTCCCTATGACATGGCTTTGGCAATATGGAATTCAATTAATGAAAGGAGAGGGGATGATAACAATGCTAAAAAATCAACATATGAACCTATTGGATACGGAGATGGATCTATTGCACCAATTGATTGTCAACAAATTGAGAGAACTAGTCAAGAAAATGATAGAGATGATCCACCATCAATACATTGGAAGCTTCCATTTGTGGATATGTGATATAAATATTCATATAATATATTCAAATATTCAATACATTATTTTGATAACATCTTTTCCTTATTTGTATTTTTCTAAAAACATAGTATCATTTGTAGTCTTTGGAATTAAAACTTGAAATACATTGCATTGATTTGTAGTCTTCACAATAGAATTTTTTTTAAAACACTTATGTTTCTCATACACCTACAAAGAATTAACATAAAAGGTTTGTCAATTTTCTTGTAGACCACTATTTATTAAAATGAAAAATAACATTATTCGTGATTCAACTTGCATGAGATATGCTCTGTATGAAAAAAATTAAAAAGTGCAATAAATGGAACAATTTTCAAAATTAAATTACTCTTAATTACATCATATTATGTAACATGTTCAAGTCTTTATGTGTTCGAATTATAATTTGTTGTAAATCGAGGCAAATGGCATGTAATTTTGTTAGCAATTCATAACTAAGAGTGGAGATTTCCTTTATTGTTGTATTGTTATTTGCCTCATCTACCTTCTCATGAATTTGGTTTGTATCTTGATTTATTTTTTCTTCATGTTTTTCTTGAATGAATCCTTCTTAATGAATTGGATTCTTTTTCAAAATTATTTGGCAAACCAAGAGTCATGAAATATTTTGCCTTTCCGCAACTCTTGTAACATTGTTTGACACTTATTTAACCATTCTTATGCTTCTCCTAACATTACACACTTCTAAATGATAAATGATGCCTTTATTAAGGAACAAATATAGTTTTTATTTCCTTTGGATGTTATTTCCATGTCACTAAATTTCTAGATAGATTCTAAATTTTTTCTTGTTATATCCTCTATTGCAGCCATCACTTTTTTGCTATCATTTATGTATTTGTGGAGCTTATCAAATATTCCTAGTATATCATCCATGAATTCAAAAAATATAATCAAATCATCATTTTTTTGTTCATTTATCCCCAAAAATTATCCCGAATATTAATCACTACCTTTTTATAAAATTCGATACTTGGTGGTAGAAGAATGTATTTCCTTTTGTGCTTTCACCAAATCCATTTGCAATATTTCGTTTCATTTTCTCTCTTCCTTCGTGATATGTCCTTAATTTTCCTCTATTCCTCTAGGATATGTTCCTATTTTTTGCCTTTTATTTATCTTCCTTCATAACCTCTTTTAATTCTCACAAATGACCTCTGTTCTAAACTATTTTACTTAATTGTCATTTCCTATAACTTTTCTTCACTTCTTCCAGTTCCACCTATGCTTATTCATTCACAACAACTAAAGTCATATAGGTAGTTGATTTTATCCTCTTTTCTAACTCACTCATCTTATTAACTACCGCTTTTTTGTTTTCTTTCTCATTTTCCAATTCTTCCTCTACCTTTTCAATTTTATCATTCAAATTATTTTTCTATGTCTTCCTTTAGAAATTTTATGTATACCACATCAATTCTCCTTTTATACATTTATATTGTTAGAAGATTTCATTATGATAAAATCCATTTGAAGGGTGGTTATTTCGTAGTCAGTCGATGCAAAACATTTGATACTATGGTTTTTCAAATTTGGACACAACATACATGTACTCCATGGTATTTGTTTATTGTTTGTATATAGGAACTACCCTAATTATGAGAGGATCTAAAGTTATAGCATCATGTAGCATTTGCTTCTTGTTTCTTTTCTATCTTTTTGATTTGTGGGAAAAGTAATCTTGGTAATCAAAACTTAAGGCTTTTAGAGGAATCAACTTCTTGAATGGAGGAGTAATTGAAGTTTAGGGGAATTTCCCTATGGATTAGCAATTTTTTGAGGAGTGACACTACCTTATGTAATTAATTACATTGAGGTAATGATACTCCATGCAAAAGTAATGGTATTTGTTTCCTTCTATTTCCTCTCATCAAATATTTGTTGGCTAATAGGAACTATCTGTATTGGCCTCTTTCGAATAAATTTTTATTGTGGTGCTTTTTGACCACTATTACTATCACTACAACCATCAACAATAACAATATATTTCTTATAATCTCCTCCTCTTGAATTTTCAACATATGGATAAAACATGTACTAAGGATTTGAATCCAAAGAAAAATACATTGGACTACCACTTTTTGTATGTAGTGGTCCTTTCTCCCAAGATCCAAGGCATACCATATCGAACCTCATCTAAGATGTACCTTTGGTTGAAGAAAAATGCCTTGTTCTACTAAACGTAAACCACCACCAGTAAAACCCATATTTTCATATATATCTTCCCATATAGTATATGTTTATTCCATGATTTCATTCAAAATTGTTTTATATGAGTTATCTCCTTAGCATGGGGAGTGGGTAATTCCACTAACACTTTCTCCTCGATTCGACTGGTCATCACTACTTTTCTCTATGGGATACGATCCATTGCATAATCTACTAAAAGTTGCATCTTAAGGAATAGAATCATACTCTGAAACAAATTTTGGATCACCTAGGTCCCACCTCATAAACTAAAAGGAAGTTATTATTGAAATTTTCTAATTTTTTATCTCGTAAAGAAACATCTAGTTGCTTTTCCATGCTTTTACAAGAGGCCTTTTTAGTAGTTTTTTCATAAAATTTTTCATATTAAAAATCCCTCTTCCTCTATCTGTGGATGCAATTCCAAATTTCTATTGAAAACTCTTGAAAAATAATTCCTTTCTCAATAGCAAACTCATTCATTATTTTTTAACCTCATCCCAATAGATCTTCTTTTTCAATTTTTCTAGAAGGGGTTTACTTTCATGTTGAATTTTTGTGGTAGAGTTCTTGTTCACCACTACCCTTGCTTTAATCACCTCATATGGGTCATACGACTAGTGAGAGTCAAAATCAAACTTAAAAATTTGTAAAATTTCATGTGCCACATTGAATTCTTTTCTCTCAAATATGAACCCTCTGCATGAAAATGGTAGGGAAGGAAATATGCTCCTCTTTTGTTGGGTAAAAAATATAGTTTATCTATGATTTCCATATGCCATATATATTCGAATGCTAAAAACCTATTTGTCATATGTATTGGAAATTTGTAAGGTTGTAATCCTGATCAATAAAACCTTAATATACTAGAAGATATTCCTACATGAAGTACCAGTCAACCAACTATATTTATGATCCAAGTTAAATGTAATTTCTATAGGTCATAGGCTATCTAGGAATTTTAATTTTGCACATTACTTGATAAAGTAGAGCCCAAAATTATTCTACAAATTGATTGTATTACCTTCCATTATGAAATATCCTTATCTTGGGGTTCCACTCGATTAATGCAAGAAATAATTTTGGTTCAACATCATTATAGACCTAAATTTCAAGATTGTTTCTCACAAAATATACAACAAATTTTCATATAAATAAATAACAAAAATAGGTAGTGAACCTAAAGTTTTTAGTGCCATAACCTTATTTTATTATTAGGAAATTTTTATTCTTAGATTCTGCAATGTGATCAACAAATATTTATACACAAGGTGAAGTAAGGAAATGGATATGGTATACTATTTTAAGGAGGGTTACATTTACTTTCTCATCACTATAAAATCCAAGGAAAATTTCTAGCATAGAAGAGGTATCCATAACCTATGATTTGAACATCACAATTCTATAAGGAGGCCTCCCATTTGGTATCGTTCCATCAAGTGTTATTTTTACAAAAACATCTTTGGTATTTTTAGTTGTTACATGGTAATCGTTAGTAATTTTTTTCTAGGTTTAGGTAGAAGGTTCCTAATTCTTTACTTTAAAACCCTAATGCATGGCTAATATTTTCCTCTGTAATGGAAAACATTGATTCTTCGGTTCCATTTGCAATAATTGTTTTTTCCATTGTAATTATGGGCACAAAGCTTGAAAACTTTAGGGCGGGGTAAAACTTTGTGGAGTATCATGCATCCCAATCCAACCCTAGTGTTTTCTAATCTAATGGATTTAAAGGATTATTTTCCTTATCCTCATATAATTATCTAAGTTGTGAGGTTCTTCTGCAAATTGCAAGATCATAAATATCCTGATATTAATAAATAAAACTAGGGTTTTAACCGAGTTTGGTGTATGAGATTGGGGTTATATTTTTGGTTCGTGTGGAAGTAGAGTTAGACATGCTTGGAATTTTGGATTCTGGAAACCATTAACCCTAAACCCTAATATTGAAATATTTCAAAGAGGATGCTTATAGAGTTATACTTATAAAAATATTTAAAGAATCAAATGCAGGATGACACCTACTCGGAAAAATGAATATTGTAATTATTTCACAACCTTTACACTCTATAAATCTATTAATCCTTTAGTTGAAGTATGCTTTTCATAATGCAATGGATGTGAAACATCACCTTGTAAGTAGTAGCACATCATGATTATTTATTTCACTATAAATTTCAAATTTAGTCTCTTTTCAAATTTCATTCAGTGGAGGAAAGTTGTCACTTTGTTAGGCCTTTTCCTATGACTTCCATTCAAAATGTGGGTGTGTCAGGACTTCATCCCAGAAAATATCCTACATTGTTGATCTATATATATCAAATGATGTAGAATATTTAAAATAATTCAATACAAACATACTTCACACCATGTATCCATATGTATCTATATGTGGTAAAGTGGAAGCATTTTGATGTTGCAAAAGAGTCAAGGACACCTCACAAACATATAGCTTAACACAAATAATATTGTGCCATGTATGTCATGAGTGAATTAATATCCTTAATGTCAACATTGGATGTTTTAGAAGTACAAGTTGGTATTTGGATTGGATGGCTACATTTTACATGCCATTAATTTTTAAATCTTCTTGGTTAAATGAAGTAAACGATCAAACCGTTTCCAAGCACAAACAAAGGAAAATTAAAGAGAAAAGCACCGAGATACTCCTTTTGAAGCCCTTGGGATAGACTTGTAAGTTAAAACTATGCATTAAATTTGAATTATTAGAAAAGGTTAGAAATTGAAGGAATATTCCCATAATATTCATTTTTGGGAATCGGATTTATAATTGCAATTCACAACTTTGCAAAAATGAAAAACTTATATTAAGACCCGTATACCCATATATGCTTCAAATATTCCCCTTTTTTTAGGGTTGGGGCCTCGGACGCAACCTACAAATCATTCCGTTGTAAAAACACAAAGTACCCCAGGTTGTAAAAATACTTAAGTTTATCGATAAGGGTATTCCTTCATCTCAACTCGCAATGGAAATACAAAGGTTTTTAGATTTCCATGGCTTCAATCATGTACATTTTCTCTAAAATTAATGCAAACGTGAAAGATACATTGATTTCAATGCTACAAGATTTAGACATAATGCCAATGGGCATAACTGATGGAAGGTACCTAATGTAATCCTAAATCTACATAGCCATATACAAACTCCACCAATCTATAATTTAACCTCTTAAAAACTCTTTATATCATTGAAATGGAAATAAAGCAAGCATAATAATTATGATGCTACAAGATCATCCTTTGAATTTCTTCAACTCGCACATAAAATCGATGTTTAAGATTATTTATTCCAAAGTGCGAGAGGACAAAGATCAAGAAAACATAACATTCAATGGGGCAATTACATTCATGCATATGATGCCACATAATCCTCGTGGATTAAATCTTAACATAAAAACTTTTTCTTACAACCTCAACAAAACATTTATTTCATCTATTCCATAACACGCAAAATACACTCAAGGGATGTAAGTAGTAACCTCCAAAGTAAGATTGTAGAAAGGATTTTAAAACCAAGAAAATATTGCAAAGTAACACTACAACAAAATAATTACTCATGACCAATATTATATAATTTTTTTATTATTGGCAAATAGTTTTTTGAAAGGGACTATACCCTTGTGAACAAAAGAGGGCCTAGGAGCCAGAATAGGAATTAAAACTAGAATAAAAAGGATCAGAATCCAAGTGTGACAATGAAGCCCAAAGTAGCCAAAAAATAGCTACCCCATCAAGACAAAAACAACAAAAACTCTGTAAAAAAGCAGCAAAGAGACCGCAAAAAAATAGCAAAAAAACATACAAGAGCAGCTAAAGCACCTACAATTACTTCTTGGCATATTTTTCGATCTTTGGATTTGATGTTCTTCCGAGGATTTAAACATTCCCAAAGTTTCATGTGGGCGTCGGTCTTATCTAGCTGATCAATGGTTTTTTTGCTTTCCTTATCAATGCCCCAAAGTGTTGCCAGAACTCCACTGAGATTGGAGACACTTCGAGACATCTTTTATCAATGAAATCTTCAATCGCACTAAAAATGGCCATATTATAATCATGACGAGTTTTGGCCTTCCCTAAATAGGATTCTAAGGAGTTCATCTTGTTGTAGATATCTTCAATCTGGCATTATCAATAGCCACCTCCTCTTCCTTCTTCCTCTTACCTTTCTGTTTTGCCAAGTTCTTAACCTCATCCTTCAACAGCTTCATATCAGCTTCTAAGGCTTCCAACCTTTTTGTAGAGCTCTCCATATGCACATCCTGGGGACTAGCACTGCTAATATTCAGGAGGTCATGTGCAATTTCAATTTCATGAGGACCCTTCCCCACAGCAAGGGTATCGAGGTTAAGCCTTCTAGAGGACCTGGTGACCGGTCTGGCCGAGGTGGAAGCGAAGGGGGTGGGAGCAGTAGTAGGGGGAATGGAAGATGAAGCCTGAGGCCGCAGCGGGGGTGACAACAATGGTGGCGGGGGGAATGTGGAGAAATCGGGCTAGCGGCAATCGAACCAGGGCAGAGGGGAACTGAGCTAGGGGAGGAAGGGAGACCAGGATACCGAAGAAGACATAATTTATGTAGCAAGCAAAATAAGCCCCTGGTGTAAAGGAACCACCTGGGTATGCTTTTGAAACTCCAAAATGGAGCGCTCAAGAGAGTTAAGCAAATAATGGGGGAAACATACCATGCGATTCCTACGGAAGTGGTTGAGGAAGATAAGGTGCTTAGCAGGTACGGTGACAAACCTCCCTTCCAAAGAAATGAATCGTATCATCATGCGAGTAACCTCATCATAAGGCGGAGGGATCGAGCTAACAAGTAGGCCCATGGTAACAAAGATCAGCTTCTCAGTTCCCTCCACAAATCTCCTCTCTTCAGCATCTCTGTCGACCCTTTTGTTAAAAAAATGGTAGCCCTCCATGCCAAGGCCGTCACTTCAGCAATAAGCTCCTCGTTGACCAAGATCTTTTTCCCCCATATTCCATAGTTCGCTCCTTCCAATCCTTCACAAAACGCACTGAGATGCTTTGATCATGGCCCTGAACCTTCTCCATGAAGTTGGTGATGCCACCCTTGCTGAGTATATTCCATAGCTCTACATTATCCTTCCAATCCGGGTCCGCACTAGGCTCAATTTGGCAAGGGGGACCCCCCATCTTCACTGTGCTTAACTGTTTGCAACAAATTCCAAAATCCTTGAGAGCACTGAAGCCAGTCTACTTTTTACTGTTGTAATCCACACAATGTTGAAAATGAGAGCCGTTGCTCTTCCCACGAACATCCGCGTGCCTGCTGATCTGAGCCTGTGGAAGTTCACATGTGGGAATAACGGCCTTTTTGCTAGCCCACTCCCTATCATCAATTACATTATTACTATCTTCGGTATCCATGGAGCCTTGTATCCATATTTTAGATAGCACAGTGCTGCCCGCATGCACGATTTTCATATCTATGTAACTCCACTTGAACTTCCCCATATACTTCACACTATCTTGATTATTCGACAAGATTTGCATAATCATAGTTTTTAAGTCAACACGTGTGGGAGTTTTATTGATACTGATCCACGCCCAATAATCATAACTCAACTCAAGAAATTACGTGCGTATAGAGATCCGCTTGAATGTTGTTTTGAAGCTGCTTAGGGATGCTATTGTTATCCCAAACAATGTGATTAACATTAATGCCATAATTAGCCAGTGCATCTGCCAATTTATTACCCTCCCGGTAAGTATGCATGATCCGAATGTTATTGAATGTTTGACAAATACTTATGGACTCTGAGATAAAATCCTTGATGCTCCAACTTGGAGATGAGCACTGTTTAAGGAGATTAATGATATTTAGGGAGTCCCCTTCAATAATGAGGTTCTGGATATTTTGAGTCTGGGCAATTCTCAGGCCCCATAAAGCAGATAATGCTTTGGAAAAATGATTGGTTTGAATTCCCATTTTCCCAGCATACGCAGCAATCAGACTACCTTTATGATCCCGTATCGCTCCTCCCAAGCCGCAGTCCCAGGGTTCCCCTTAGAGGCCCCATCAAAGTTCAACTTAAACCAATTAAAATCAGGAGGATGCCATTTAATCAAAGATCTATTAATACTATTCCTGGGATTGCTATGGCTATTGACGGTTCTAATCTGCCAGTTGGATAAGATATATTCTTCATTCTCTGGATATCTCTTGTTCTTAGGGGGTTTAAATCTAGCAATGTTCTCTTTGATACCATCGTAAATTTTACCAATACTAAGTTTATAGTTTTGATTCTTATTTCTAAAGATAATATCATTTTTATCCTTCCATATCCTCCAGATTAAATGAGGGATAACCAGCCTTCTGATCCTTTTGACAACACAATGCCTATAGGGTGGGTTCCATTGAGTACATAGCTGATTTAGATCCTTGACAGACCACCTAGAGAGCTTCAAATTTAGAGAGGGCACCACCAATATTATATAATAACCAAAAAGGACTCCTTCATATTTCATCAATTCAATAAATATAAGATTACATTAAAATATATATTCCTTAATTGTATTATCATTTACATTCCAACATATTTGACTGAAGCATGGAAAACAGTGAGGAATACCTCAATTTAGACAAGGGATACATATATAGGATGCTTTCAATTTCTGCTAATGACTATACAATGTAATCACCTTAGATAAATGCCAAAAACCCCAAAATTAGAACAAGAACCCCTAGAATGAAGATAAGCCTTCATTCTTATATAAAATTTTCCCCTAAGGGAATATACCTAGATACCCCTCATGAGCCTTGAGAACAATAAAAATGTATGATTTTTATCCTTGGTCCGTCAAGTGGATGGATGAGTTATTCTTAACTGAAAAGATCCCCTTTTTATAAGCCTAAATAGAATGGTTTTGAACTATGATTGAAGTTCATGGAAGAGTGGATAATATTCCTTTTACAAAAAAAACATTTTTGTCTTTTTCTACTACTGTTACCACCATGTGTGCACTCCATGAATAGTTATTTACTTATTTCCATTATTTGATATGATTCTTCCCTTTTAAAAGAATAATGAATGAAAAGGAATAAAGAATGGGGAGTGGAATAAAGAAAAGTATGCCTAAATAGGGTCAAGATAAATTTTTTCACCCTTTGCATTATTTGTCATTTTATTCATGTATACATCAAGGTGTACAAACATCCCCAAAATGGATTTTCATCTGTCTGTATGATAGAGAAATATTATTTATTTTTAGATAAAACATTGTCAAATTCAAAACAAATAACTCTCCTCTTTTTGACCCTCTTGGTCAATTTATCAATGTACCTCTCCAAATGAATAAAATTTTGAATGATAGAATAATTGAAATATTTTGGAGATTCTAATTCCCCTACAATGTGTTGCAGAATAATTTCAACTAATTTTTATAGATCTGCATATATTGGCGTATATGTATCTTTGAGATGTAACATTTTCTCAATATTAGAAATGATGTCATCCAAGTACTTTCCTACTTTCTACCTCATATTCTGGTTTTATCATGCGAACCCCCAAAGTTTATACTCTCAATTTGATAGCCCCCTCATACTCATATTGTCTCCCTTGGCAATTTAAGGGTATTATTCCTTCCTTTTCCACCACCTCATCATCCATATTTATGATGGCCTCAAGCTTTGGCAAAATTCCACCCCAATTTTAAACCTCTATCTAATACTTGTCAAGTAATAATTTAGTTGCCTCTATCTCCTCAGAAACTTGGTTGTAACATTCAATTATATATTTGAGGAATTTTCCACCTTTTTTGTTAGTTCCTTCTCCCACTCCTTAGTTTCCTGGCTCCTTAGTCAACCCTATGTTTCAAATCATCGTCATTATTTAATGCTTCTAGGGTGATATTTTTAGTCACATCTTGGCTATCTAAGGAGGTAGTATCCACCTATACACGTACATTGACAAGATGTCAACCCTTTCCCTTACTTATTTCTTAGTCTCTTTGTCTTTATTTATCTTTTGGAAGAGACTTCCCATTGTCATAGTTAGTTCATGCTTGAGACCCTTTGTGGTCGGTTTTATAATGGAGCTTTAGTGATGCTGGTAATAAGATGGGGTTGCTTCATCCCTTAATACATCAACTTATGGAGTAAAATCTCCACGAAATTTTCTCCTTGAGGTCCCACCATTGTTCTTGAAAAAATATAGGACCTCTTTGATTTTTGGATGGCCTCAAGTACATGATGTTCTCAAGGTCTTCTCCCTCCATCTACACTCTTAATTTCCTCTTCTTTGGGAGTACTTATCCCAACCATTATTATCTCATATTTTTCCTTCCTTTTTTTTTTTTATTGGGAGGAACTTGGCATAATAAAAAATTATTGTGACTTAGAGAGTGTGAGGCCAAAACCATTAACATGTTCTTGTGGTGTCTCAAAAGTTTCAACCAATTGTACCTATGTTTCATCCTCCTCTGCCCCTTTATCTTTCACTTCTTATCGTCTCGGTTAAAGGGTGTGGAGTACATGCATTTATAGGTTCAATAACTTCAACTTCAACTTCTTATATCATGGATGAATATGATTCCTTAATTGTCTCAATTTATATTTATGTTTGATCTTGAGACTTTGTTTCTATAAAAAAAATATTTTAGATAAGATAAAAAGGTTTGGTTTTAAACTAGGGACCAAAAAAACCCATACAAAAGAGAAGCAAGTTTTAAGAAAAAAACACTAACGAAACCAAGGAGGCAGAGTCAAAAAAACTTGAGAACCAGGACCCCACATAACAGAGCCAAACTAAATAGTTTGAAAATTAACATTAGTTTTTGTAAGTATCTAAAACAAGACCAGAAATAGGAAAAAACAACAAAAAGATAAGGGATGTGAAAAGCATGAAATTAGTTCTCGGTTAGCCTTGTTACGGGACCTAGAGCTTAAACCACCATCTTTCAAACTAGCCAATTTGATAATGATTCTCTTTGGGAATTTCACATCTTGATCCTTAGTATGTATGCCAGTATTATCCTCCTCCTGAACCTTACCCTAATTAGCAGACGTGACCATACCTAAGTTGTCACTAGTATCAGACTCATCGCTATCAGAAGGACTCAAACTTAGTTTCATGTTGTTTTTGGCATCCTTATAAGTAACATGATCTTGAAGTAGATAAATTTGATGCTCTTGTATAACATAATAATCTTGAATCCCCATAATGGCCTTATTATGGGTTTCAATCCTTTGATGATGATATTTAAGCTCCTATATGAGGTTTTTGTTGACAATGAGAATTGTATCACTGTGGACTCAGCCCTCATTAGTCTGGCCTCCCAGTCAACAAAATCTTGGTCCTTATTGCTATAACTTTCCCCCAAATTCCTAATCCCCTTCTTGAGATTACACAAGGCATCCACAATACCCTCATCGGGATCAATACATTTTTTATTCTTCTTGATTTTATTGAGGTAGGAAGCAAGGGTTTCCTGGTCAGAATCATGATCCTTGACTTGATTAGGGATGGAAGGTTTTCTTCTTTAGACCAGAAGAAGAATGAGGCCTTGGTGAAGGGGGATATCCACCTTCTTTTTCTTGAAATCCTCAATATTCGAGAGGAGCAACCTATGGAGTAAAAATTATAAGCTCCTAATCTGGTCACGACAGAGAAAATTGAGGATGGATAGTTCGTGACTAAATATTTTTTGGAATTTTCCTTCGAAAGTTTGATATTTCATAATAAACAGGAAGAAATCAACCCATCTATCCAAAAGGAACATGCGAGCAATACCATCGTTAAAGGAAATAGTGTTTTGCTCGACTTCAAAGAAAGTATCATGTTTCTTTTGAGATTTATCTTTAAAAAAATTTAGACCATCAGTTTTTAACCCAATTATCCCAGCAATGGCATTCTCAAAGACATCAATATGAATCCCTCTAAAAACAAAACCACCATCCTTCTAGGAAATTGAAAAATCAACAGAAAGGGCAGGATCATTACCTTTAAGCCGACGAATGTATCTAGTGAGACCGCCTTTGTCCATTAATTTCCATATATCCACATCATTCTTGAGGTGAAGAAAGGTATATGGTTCACTATGCACCCTATCACCCCCCTTCATGAATATATCCACCATTTTCTTGAAATCTTCAATAGTCGAGAGGAACGACCTATAGAGTAAAAACCCTAAGCTCATAATCTAATCACGATGGAGAAAATTTAGGATGGATAGGTGGTGAGTAAATATTTTCATAATTTTCCTTTGAGATTTAGATATTTCATAATAAGTAGGAAAACATCAACCCATATATCCGGAAGGCGGTGCAAGCAATTCCATTGTCATAGGCAATAATGTTTTACCCACTTTAAAGAAAGTAGTAATTTCATTTTTCTTTTGAGATTTACCTTTCAAAAATTTAGACCATCATTATTTAACCCATTGATCCCAACAATGAAATTCTCAAAGACTTTAATATTAACCTCTCTAAAAACAAAACCACCATCCTTGCAGGAAAGCGCAAAATCGACAGAAAGGGCAGGATCATTACCTTTGAGCTGAAGAATGTGTCTAGTGAGACCACATTTGTGCAACAATTTCCACAAATCCACATCATTCTTGAGGTGAAGAAATGTAGATGGTTCAAGATGCACCCTATCACCCCCATGAAGCTATCCACTTTATTTTTATTGAAATCCTCAATAGTCGAGAGGAGTGACTTATGGAGTAAAATGCTAAGCTCATAATTTGGTCATAGTGGAGAAAATTGAGGATGGACAGTGGTGCAAAAATATTTTTCAAATTTTCCTTTAAGATTTAGATATTTCATAATAACAAGGAAGACATCAACCCATATATCTAACAGAAATTGTGAGAAACACCATCGTCATAGCAATAATGTTTTCCCGAGTTCAAAGAAAGTAGTAATTTCATATTTATTTTGAGATTTATCTTTAAATTTTTTTAGACCATCAGTTTTTAACCCAGTGATCCTAGCAATGGCATTCTTAGAGATGTCAATATGAACCCCTCTAAAAACAAAACTACCATCCTTCAAGGAAAGCACAAAATTGACAGAAAGGAAAGATCATTACCTTTGAGCCGACGAATGTATCTAGTGAGACCACCTTTATGCAACAATTTATATACATCCACATTGTTCTTGAGGTGAAGAAAGGTATATGGTTCAATATGCACCCTGTCACCCCCATGAAGCTATCCACCTTATTTTTCTTGAAATCCTCAATAGTCTAGAGGAGCAACCTATGGAATAAAAATGCTAAGCTCATAATTTGGTCATGGAAAAGAAAATTGAGGATGGACATGTGGTGAGTAAATATTTTTAGAATTTTCCTTCAAGAGTCAGATATTTCATAATAACCAGGTAGACATCAACCCATCTATTTGGTAGGCAGGTGCAAGAAATACAATTGTCATAGGCAATAATGTTTTCCCCGACTTAAAAGAAAGTAACAATTTCATGTTTCTTTTGAGATTTATGCTTAGAATTTTTTAGACAATCAATTTTTAACCAAGTGATTCCAGCAATGACATTCTCGAGACGTCAATATGAACCCCTCTAAAAAAAAAACCACCATCCTTCTAAGAAACCGCAAAATCGACAGAAAGGGAAAGATCATTACCTTTGAGCCAACAAATGCATCTATTGAGACCTCCTTTGTGCAGAACTTTCCAGAGAGCCACATCGTTCTTGAGGTGAAGAAAGGTAGAGAGTTTAGTAAACACCCTATCACCCCCATGAAGTTATCCACCTTATTTTTCTTGGAATCTTTAATAGTCGAGAGGAGTGGCCTATGGAGTAAAAATTCTATGCTCATAATTTGTTCGAAATGGAGAAAATTGAGGATGGACAGGTGGTGAGTAAATATTTTTCAGAATTTTCCTTTGAGAGTCAAATATTTCATAATAACCAGGCATACATCAACCCATCTATCTAACAGGAAGGTGCAAGCAATACCATCATCATAGGCAATAATGTTTTCCCGGCTTCAAAGACAGTAGCAATTTCATGTTTCTTTCGAGATTTATCTTTAAAAAGTTTTAGACCATCATTTTTTAACCCAATGATCCCAATAATGGCATTCTTAGAGACATCAATATGATTTTTAGAGATGTTAAGATGAACCCCTCTAAAAAAAAACCACCATCCTTCCAAAAATCACAAAATTAATAGAAAGGGCAAGATCATTACCTTTGATCCACCGAATGTATCTAGTGAGACCACCTTTGTGTAGCAATTTCCACAGAGCCACATCATTCTTGAGGTGAAGAAAGGTAGATGGTTTAGTACACACCCTATCACCCCCATGAAGTGTTGGTGTAGGTGGTATATTTATTCACTTATTTAGTGTTATTCCACCTCACCATGTGAGTCATCTCACTTAGGTGGACATGGATCTAGGTGTCATCTTAGTTATGACAAATTCTCTTACAGAATCTGTCATATGTGTAAGTGTGTCATAGGAGTTACATTCCCATTTGGGAAAGTAACTCCTCTTCTCCATTATGGAGGAATATTCTCTTACATGGGAGTTACACATTCACTCCCCTATATGTACACCATCTCTTTTGATCTATGTTAAGCCAATACAAGCTAAGCTAAGGCTTCCATTCCACTCCACTTTTCGAATCTTGAGCTCTCATATGCATGCACATTGCTTTACAAAGCTTACTTGCTTTAATCTCGCAACTCCTACACTTTGGTGAAGTGCAACTATTCGATGCTCGTGAATTCCTTCCAGGTCTTCATCCTACACTCCTTCATGGTATCAGAGTGTGGGGACCGAATCACGTTGCTCACCATCGTTGCTCCACCGTGTAGTTGCTTGTGTAAGCTCTTGCTTTTGCATGTGCTCTACTTGCATATTTTGAGATTCTATGGGTGTATTTTTTGGGTGTTTGTGCTCTTCAAGTGTTTGAGTTTCTGGTGTTTTTCGAGTTTAGTGTCTTTGACCACTTGATTCTTTAGTTTTCATGCACGTTTGGAGGTGTTTTCCTGAGGTCTATTGCAGTTCCAATTTTTTGAACCCATCTTCGACCGTTCGGGTACTATCTTCCCTTGCTATCCCAGCTCGTGTTGTGTTCATTTAAAAACTTCTGCTTGCTCATTCTCGGCATCTCATGTTTTGGATTGAACGTGAGAGCATTGGTCCACTCGATCCGCTCAAGCATTTCCTTTGCTCGGATCAGTTCTTTAATGTATTGGTTTGGGGTTCATTTTGTTGGCACTAGTTTTCCATGAATGGTGAGTGTTAGTTTGTGCCTTGCACTCACACCCACCTCTGCTCGTGTCTAGGTTCCTCTCCCTGGTTTGGGCTGCTACACGCCTATGTTCTACCCTTCCAATTCTCCTTGGCACGTGAATCTTCCCTATGTACTCTGCTTATTCTTCGCTTGTGCACCGAACTCCAAGTCACTATTTTCTCGTGTTTTCTGTTATTCACTTCTGTTTGAATTTATTTGGCACTCCACCCATAATAGTGGTTTCAACACCTTCATTTAGCCTACTCCCACCTATGTTTGGAATCATTATTCAACGATTCTGAAACCAGCCTCTTCTCTGTCCAAAATGACACTCCGCACTACAGTGCCTACATGTGGACACAGTGTCCGACTCCATCTGCTCACCTTGTATATCTGCATGTACACTCAGCTACAAACTAGTCTAACCTGCAGCACCTCCACGTCAACCTCTCCAATGGCTCCATCAACTCTGCTCGACCGTTCCACTCAACACGTTCAAACAGATCCGGAGTTGCACTCCTTGCACCACGTGGACGCATTTTTGGGCACCTGGCTTCATTCATTTTTGGTTGCACTTGGCGGGATGGTCTCCTAAAATGGCGTTGATTATCCCTCTACCATCTCCAGATATCTCTACAGCTGTCTGATCAAGCATTTCACTTTACTGAGGACTGTTCCTACACTCCTTCACTTGGACTGCAAATTAGTCAACATGGGCCCCCTCCTTCCTTTTAGTACTATTTGGAGGTTAAAACAATCACCTTTTTAATTTTTTAAGGATTAAAAACATTTTCATGGCATTGTAAATTATTTCAAGGCACTATTTTTGCTTGTATTATGCCTTTCCTATGCATGTCGAAGACAGAGGGCGAGGTTTGGGGTTGGCAAGAGGCTAATCCCCCCTCGCAAGAAAAACAAACCCTTGCTAAAATTTGATGTTGTTTCCAATGAGTATTCACACGACACCCTTTGCACCCATTTCGGCATTTTTTAATGTGTTTGCAGTGTCTAGTGCATTTTTCCATCAGTTGCAAGAATTGTAATAATGCCATAACTTTTGACTCATGACTCATTTTTGAGATCTTCCTTAGTCAAAGTTGCATGATTTCTCGCACTCTACATGATGGAATTGCCAATTTTGTAAATGCACTACTTTTATAAAGTGCCACATTCTGGGGGGGTTACTTGTACTCTTGGGCCTACACACGCAGACGCATTATCGGCCGAGTCCGACGTCTTGCTTTTGTGCATCTTGATTTTTTCATCATGGAGAGTGCTCTTTCCAGACATGAGCATCGTAGGATCGCCTTACAGCCTCCGCCACTTCTCACCGGGAGAGAGACCTATTCAGCCTGGCATGCTTCCATGGAATGTTACTTCGCCCACGAGGGTCTTTCAACCTTTTTCTTGGGCCATTTCTTACACCCGTTGATCATCATCATCTAGAGGATTTCCTCGACACTTGTGACCATGTCTTTGGTCACATGATGATGCATGTCTCTCATTCTCTCTGGTTTCATGTGGCAGACTCGGATCCACCTCATCATGTCTGGAGCATTCTTCAGTCCCTCTATGGAGACCCTTCACATACTACCATCATTGTTGCTGCTGTTGATTCAGTTGTCTCCTCCATTTCTTCGTGTGATGACAGCTTCCACTCGACACAGCTTGCTTGGTTCTACTTCGACGATGAGGTTTGTTCATCCATTACGATGTCGAGAGTACTATAGAGGACTCTTTCCTCTTTCTCTCACTATTCCGTACATTGTTGTCACCCCCCACATCTCATCAGATATGGAGCAGTCTCTACTCATTCTCACACTGTCATTACACCCGCCTCCTTTCCACCTCCAGTGTGCGAGGCCCATTTCACTCCTCTACCTTCATTGGATGACTCATACCTATCTGACATCACTCTTCTATTTTTTGAGCCCCCTCATTGGGACGAGTATCTTCCTGACCTTTTTCATCTTTTCACAGAGTCCACTTGTGATGCTCTACAGGTCCCTCATCCATCTACAGGTGTTTCAAAGGAGTTCATCATCTCTATTGTTGGGAGTGCCCCTTCCGGGAATCATGTCACTTCCACATTTCCAGAGACCTTCATTGATCCACCCTCAGCTATGGATCCCTTTTCTATTGTGGAGGATGTTTTGTTCCCTTCACATCACTGGACATCCTTTCCATGAGTTTTCCACTTTTATACTCTGACAGTTCTACACTCATGACATTACCTTCGGTTCCTTGGCACTCACTCACTAGACCTATGTCACACTTCAGTGCACTAGACTCAGAGTTCTTTGTGTTACTGCCTTTAGTTTCCTTTGTGGAGTGGGACTTCTAGCACGTCATTTATGTCCTTCCTAAGGGCAGGCACATAGTTCATTATGGGTGGCTCTTCTTCAGTCCAGAGGTAGACGATCTCATCATCGACATTCTTCTGGGAGACTTCCTAGAGTTGCAGAGTTTAAATTCGTCCATGGCATCTTCTGCATTCCTCTCATCTCCCTCTTCTTCTCTCTTCTTCTTATTTTCGAGATTGCCTCCTTTGTACATGGGTACCCTTTCAGGCTCATCTATGGCCGGGACCCGTTTTTGGCATCTTTCTTAGATTAGAGAGTGTTTTTTTCTCTTGTGGTGGATGTTTTTCCCACTAGGTTTTCCTTCACTTTGCTGGGACTTCTTTCTTGTACATGGGTACCTCATCGGCTTTGTCATGGGACCCATTTCTCATTTCTGACTTGCCACCTCATCCTAAGTTACGATGAAGGGGGGGTGTTGGTGTAGGTGGTATATTTATTCACTTATTTAGTGTTATTCCACCTCACCATGTGAGTCATCTCACTTAGGTGGACATGGATCTAGGTGTCATCTTAGTTATGACAGATTCTCTTACAAAATCTATCATATGTGTAAGTGTGTCATAGGAGTTACATTCCCATTTGGGAAATTAACTCCTCTTCTCCATTATGGAGGAATCTTCTCTTACATGAGAGTTACACATTCACTCCCCTATATGTACACCATCTCTTTTGATCTATGTTAAGCCAATCAATACAATCGAAGCTAAGGCTTCCATTCCACTCCACTTTTCGAATCTTGAGCTCTCATATGCATGCACATTGCTTTACAAAGCTTACTTGCTTTAATCTTGCAACTCCTACACTTTGGTGAAGTGCAACTATTCGATGCTCGTGAATTCCTTCCAGGTCTTCATCCTACATTCCTTCATGAAGCTATCAAATAAGTTAACATTTTTTGCATAGACTCTAGAGCTCGACTAATAGAAAAAGAAGAAAAAATAAGGGAAATGAGAAATTACAGTTTTCAAAAAATGAAAAGTCCTTTCACAACCCCAAGCGTGTGAGCTATGGGTGTCATCATAACACAACCTCCCACTTTGAGTCTTCATTTATGATTTTATTAACATGTCCCCAAGGGATACGTGTACCAATCCACATCACCAAATCCACCATGACAAGTACCTTTCTCATCCAATGCATATTCCGACTTGTTCCCATCAAGATAAGTGTGTGAAACGACCACTTGTTCAAATGATGCGAACATGACACGTACCTCCATTATCAAATGATTTAGTTTCCATCCACATTTACTGCTATCTTTGAGGGCATTTATAATGCACATCGAATCACCTTCAATGATTATATTTTTAATCCCTAAGTCTTTACCCATCTTAACACCCCATAACATAGCTCTAGCTTCAGCCATGTTGTTAGAATGATTTCCAATGGGTCATGTGTAAGCTCCTAAGAATATCCCGCTATGGTCCTAAATAAGATCACCACCACTAGCCACTTTATCCTTAACATAGGCCAAGCCATCAAATTTGATCTTGAAACTTCCTTCGGTAGTTTATTCCATTTAACATCTTGTTTCAACCTACTCTTACTGGTGCTAGAGACTTCAATGTCCAGCCTTTTAAGAATGTCCTCCTCCCACTCAGGGCTAGATCTAACCTATTTGGGTTTAATAAGCCATGCATTGTCCTTAAAATCTTTTGTAACTTTAACGAAACCTTGCACAACCTCACCAATTTGTTCTTAAAGATCCTATTATTGCGTTCAATCCATATACCCCACAAGACATGTGGCAGAGCCAATTTCCAAATTTTATTGACCATATCATTCTTAAAGTTGAAGCTCCACTACTCAGGTAGGAGGGCCATGTCTCCTAGAAGGACCAATTGAATTTTGAAAATGCAGAGGATCTTAGCAAAAACTTGATATGAGAAAGGGAATTCCAGAAACATGTGACTAATGGATTCTTATTTTCCTTACATAAACCACATCTGTTTATGATGATCATTCCCCTATGTCTGAGTCTATCCACAATAAGGATATTACCTTTTATAACTTCCTAGAAAAATATATTGATCTTGGGGATGAGAAACATATTCCATACCTTCCTCCAAAAATGACTTGGTTCAAATTTTTCAAAATTTGACAAGTAACCTGATTTGACTTCGTAATCTCCCAGTATCTCGTGCTTCTCCATATGAGCTCATCCTAGAAATTGTCTAGTGGAATGTAGATGTATTTAAGTTTCCTGTTTAAATCATGAAAATGTTGGATATCACCTTGATATAAAGAGGGAGGGAGAATAGGAATCCATATTTGGTCATTGGACCAATAATTGTAGACCAGAACTCCCCGCTCAATAGAAAGGACATGCTGGGAGCTCACTCTGTGGCCTAACGGTTTGAGAGAAAAATCTTTGATCCAAGGGTCCTCCTAGAACTTGATCTAAGAACCATCCCCAAGGTTCTATTTAAACCCTTTGATTAGAAATTTCTGGTTTGACAAAGGTTGTTCAAGAAAATTGAAAATAAGACCACCACCACCAGCCACTTTATCCTTAACATGGGCTGAGACATCAAAGTTGATCTTGAAACTTCCTTCAGGTAGTTTATTCCATTTAACATCTTGTTTCAACCTGCTCTTACTAGTGCTAGAGACTTCAATTTCCAGCCTTTTAATAATGTCCTCCTCCCACTCATGGCTAGATCTAACTCGTTTGTTTTTAATAAGCCATTCATCGTCCTTCAAATCCTGTGTACCTTTATCAACAACCTTGCACAACCTCACCGATTTTTTCCTAAAGATCCTATTGTTGCGTTCAATCCATATACCCCACAAGACATGTGGAAGAGCCAGTTTCCAAATTTTATTGACCATATCATTCTTAAAGTTTAAGCTCCACTACTTGAGTAGGAGGGCCACATCTCCTAAAAGGACCAATTGAATTTTGAAAATGTAGAGGATCTCGGAAAAAACTTGAAATGAGAAAGGGCATTCCAGGAATAGGTGACTGATGGATTCTTCCTTGTCCTTACATAAACCACATTTGTTTATGATGATCATTCCTTGCATCTGAGTCTATCCACAGTAAGGATCTTACCTTTTATAACTTCTCAGAAGAAGATATTGATCTTGGGGATGATAAACTTATTCCAGAACTTCCTCCACAAAAATTTTGGTTCAAATTTTTTAAAATTTGACAAGTAACTTGACATGACTTCGTAATCCCTTGTATCCGTGTTTCTCTATATGAGCTCATCCTAGAAATAATTTTATGGAATGTAGATGTCTTTAATTTTCCTATTTAAATCATGAAAATGTTGGATATCACCTTGATATAAAGAGGGATGGAGAATAGTAATCCATCTTTGGTCATTTTCCCAATAATCTCGGACCATAACTCCCTGCTCAATAGAAAGGACATGTCATAGCTCACTCCGTGGGCCTAACAATTTGATAGTGAAATTCTTGATCCAAGGGTCCTCCCAAAATTTGATCTGAGACCTGTCTCTAAGGTTCCATTTACACCCTTTGATTAGCAATTTCTTGGTTTGACACAGGTTGTTCCAGAAAATAGATCCTCTAGGAAGCTCCAAATCACTAAAGAAATCCAAAGTTCCACCAAAGGGCAAAAAATATTTTGCCTTCAGAATTTTCACCCAGATGTCTTCCTCTTTATGAAGTCTCCATCCCACCTTAGAAATGAGGACATGGTTCATAAAATGAATGTTCTTTAGCCCCAAGCCACCCATGTCTTTGGGTTGAGTAACCTTTTCCCAGGAAACTAGAGGGATTATGTTTTTATCCTTCAATCCAGTCCAAAGGAAACATTTCTGGATACCTTCAATGGATTTCTTGACTCTGTTTGGGAGAATGAAAATGGACATGATGTAGATTGGTATGCCTTGCAAAATACTCTGAAGAAGCTGAGATTTACCTACTTGAGAGAGTAAGGATCCTTTCCATGAAGCCAATTTCTTATGGAATCTCTCAATTAGTTTATTCCATCCAACTTCCTCAAGTTTTCTCCCACATAAAGGCATTCCCAAAAAGAGTCTTGGGAGATTTTTGATGTTGTAGTCCATGATAGTAGTCAGTCTATACTATTGATCTTCATCAACATTTATGAAGTAGCAAGAACTTTTCCTAAAGTTTATTTTATGCCGTAGCTCTTTCATATTTGTTGGTGATTCCTTTAATTGTCTTGGCTTATTGAACAAAATCTTGTCCCAAAAGAATCGTATCATCAACAAACTATTGCAGACATTGGTTCTCCACTCCATGAGCAACTTTGACCCCTTCCATGCTTCCCTCTCTCTGGGATTTGATGCATAACCTGCTCAAGGTTTCAACCACAATTATATACAAAAGGGGGATAAAGGATCCCTTGTCTCAGGCCCCTTTCAGATTTGAAGAAACCATTAGGTTTCCCATTGATGATAACCGAGAAACTTGGGTCTTTTGTACATTCTTGAATCATTTTAATAAAATGTGGATGATATCCCAATCTAGATAAAAGGGAATACAAGAAGTCCCAAGAAACCCTATCATAAGCCTTTTGCATATCTAACTTCAAAATCATAGTTTCCCTTCTGCTTTGAAAGCTCCACAGAATGAATGGTTTCATGAATTGTGATTATGTTGTCCAAAATTTGTCTTCCTAGCACAAAGGCCCCTTGGTTGGGAGATATGAAATTACTAAGGGTCTCTCTTAGTCTGAAAGATAATAACTTGGAAAGGATCTTATAAATGGTGTTACATAGGCTTATGGGTCTAAAATCACCGAGATCCTTAGCTCCAGGATTTTTAGGTATGAGATCAAAAAAAGTATGGTTGATTTGTTTGTGAAAGTAGCTTTGAATGGAAAATGTTGGGGTTAACCATATAACAGTGTTGCATAGATCTAAAATCAGATAAAACATACAAGCAATGAATGCGGAAATAAACTAGAAGATAAAATAAACAAGAGAAAGATAACACTAGATTTAATGTGGTTCACCCAGTGTGGGCTACGTCCACCAAGAAATGACCAATATTATTATTTAGTGATTTACAAAGGAAATACAATGAAGATCTTCCATCTTCCAACACCTCACAGGATGTTCAATGTTTTTCCCTCACTCAGCTACTCTTTCTTGCTCACCAAGGAAACTCTCATACAAAGAATTGCTTCTTACTTGCTTACTTACCCTCATACAATGCTTACATGCATTTATAACTATTATGGGAAACTAACTATGCTTTTACAATCAAGAAATCAACTTTAAAGAAAAAGATTTATTCTAATTCTTGGCCAAAACAAAATCACCACATAGGTCGGTGACACTTGGTTCCTTCCTATGACCCATGATCGATGTAGGTGTCTCCCTCACCGATGTTGGTCATGCCTTGAGTGATGCCGATCATCACAATCCAACAACATGTAAAAACAATCCTTTTCTAAATCAATTAAGCTCCACACTCAACAATCTCCCACTTGGAGATCAATTTCTGCATTATATTGTACAACACCATCCTTGGATCCTTTTCCTTGGCCTATGTATTTCTCTTCAAGTCTCAAAATCAAAGACCAACAAAAGTGGAGTGAAGCTCCAATTCTTTTTTTCAATGGCTTCATTAGCATATCCGAGGTTATCATCTGTATGGATTTTTTTAAACTTCATTTGTCCCTCCTCCAATACCTGTTTTATGAAGTGATATCTTAACTGAATATGTTTTGTTCTCGAATGAAATGCTTGAGTTATTTTTAGATGTATCACAATCGACTATCATTGTATAATCTGAAATTCTCTTGCTTCTTACCCAACTCTTCCATGAACCTCCTCATCCATATCATCTACTTGTTCACTTCTGTAGCTACAACATACTCTTCACAATTAGTAGAAAAATCCACAACCTTCTGCAATCTTGAAATCCAGCTAACTGTTGTTCCACCTAATATGAAAACATATCTAGTGGTGCTCCTCTTGCACTCCGAATCTCCAACCATATTTGAATCAACATATATAGGTAAAGAAGTATCTAATACTTCATAGCATAACTCCATGTCGGATGTCCCTCACAAATACATGAGGATCCATTGGACTTATTTCCAATGTTATTTACATGGATTAACCATAACTTTTCTCACAACTCCCAGTTCTTGTGCAATGTCTAGTCTGGTACAAACCATGGCATATAGAAGACTTCCTACTTGCTAAAGCATAGGGAACACATGCCATGTACTCAACCTCCTCGTGTGATGTAGGAAACTGATATTTTCTCAATTTGAAGTGTCCAACCATAGGTGTACTAATAGGTTTTAAATTCTATATGTTAAAACTTTCCACCACCTTATTAATATGAGCCTCCTGAGACAAATACAACTTCTTGTTTTTCTTGTCTTGGTGAATTTTCATGCTAAGGATTCTCTTTGCAGCTCCTAAATCCTTCATTGCAAATGTGTGAGCTAGCTTTTCTTTAAGCTCACCAATGTCATGCATACCATATCCTGTAATCAACATATCATCCACATACAGTAACAAAATATCATAGCTCCCATTTTTAAGCTTCTTGAAATAAACAAAATGGTCAAATTCACATCTCATATAACCATGCTCATGCATAAAACTACCAAATTTCAAATACCATTGCCTTGGAGCTTGTTTGAGCCCATATAGGCTCTTTTTCAATCTGCACACAAGTTTCTCCTTACCCCTAACTTCATAACCAAGCGATTGTTGCATATAAATTTCTTCCTCCAAATCACCATGAAGGAAATTCATCTTAACATCATGTTGTTCTAAATGCAAATCCTCTACTCCAACCAAACTTAGAATAGTACAAATATAAGTCAGCTTAACTATAGGATAAAAAATCTCATTAAATTCAATACCTACTTTCTATGTAAATCCCTTTACCACAAGCCTCGCCTTGTACCTTTTCAATCCACCCTCTTCTTCCTTGATCCTATAAACCCATTTATTTTGCAGTTCTCTCATATTTGTTGGTAACTTGACCAAATCCCATGTTTAATTCTATTTCAAAGATTCCATCTCCTCATCCATTCCATGCTCCCACTACTCATGGGTATTCATGTACATTGCTTCTTTAAAGCTTTCGGTTGAGAAATATTAACCAATAATAAATAAGAGAAGGAAGGTGAAAATCACTCTGGAGGTCTACTTACCCTTTGTGACCTTGTCACTAAGATTCTCGATATCGGGGGATCAATCTATGCCTATTGCATATTCCTCTCAATCTCGACCTTTGGCCGATGATGTCGATTACCTTCTACCGACTGTGGTTCCTCTATCTCGATTATTGTTCGCGGTTCTATGACTGACATCAGCTGCAGGATTACCGACACCATTCCTTGTAGGTATCTTTCTTGTACCGAACTTGTTGATCGATACCGATTACCCTGACCGGCACCAACTTCTATAGAACTAATGCTAATGTTTGTGGATGTCTATTTCATATTGGAAATTTGACTTTCCTTCAAAATATCATCAACTTGTTCATGTTTAGACACCAAAAACTGATCCATGTACATTGTCTTTTCATTCCAATCAATGTCACGACTCATAAAAGTCTTAGAATCTTCTAAATCCTTAAAAAAATATCTGAAATCATCAAAGCCATATACAATAAAATTACATCTATTAGATTTAGCATCCAAATTCTTCCTATTTTCCCTATCAACATGCACAAAAGCTTTTGAGCCAAAAAATCTAATAAAGGAAAGATCTTCCTCTTTTCCGACCAAACTTCTTCTCGGTATTCCACCATCCAAAGTTGTTGAAATTCCATAGTTCATCAAGTACACTATTGTATCCACTACTTTTGCCCAAAACTTCAAAGCTAAACCGACATGTATCCTCATTCTTCTATCACATTCCATGATTGTCCTATTTATTTTTTCAACAACGTCATTGAAATCCTTGTTCAATACTTGCCACCATTGTCAAATCTAAGGAACTTTAACTTTAAGTTTTTTTATTTTCCACAAGGGATTTCCACCTTTTAAAAGTCTCAAAAACATCATATTTACTCTTAATACAATAAATCCATACATTTCTTGTGGCATCATCAATCAAATTAACATAATATTGGGATCTTCCAATAGAAGCTACCTAGGCTAATCCCCACACATTTGAGTGTACAAGGTCCAATTTCTATTCCTTCTTTGTTGACCCAACCTTGAGAAATCTCACTCTCTTCTACTTTCCAAATATGCAATGCTCACAGAATTAAAGATCTAACTAATTCAAATATGATAACTTACCCTTATCCTTTAAGATTTGCATTCCTTTTTCACTTATATGGCCTAGTCGATTATGCCACATGCTTGCATATGAATCTATAGTAGATAGCACAGAAAAGGAATCAATAACATAGGTAGATAGATATAAATTTCCTACCTTCTTTCCTCTTTCCACAATAAGGGCTCTCTTGGTAACCTTCCAAGAATTAGCTATGAATATAACCACGCATCCAAATTCACCTAGTTTCCTGTTGATATTAGATTTCTCTTGAGGCTTAGCACATGTCTCACATCTTTCAATACCCATGGAATTCCATTTTGCATCTTTAGATGAATATCACCTTTACCAATAATATTGCATGGCTCATCATATCCTAAATAAACATGTTGAGAATCACCTTGAACGTAATTCTTAAACAAGCCTTATTAGGGGTAGCATGGAAAGAAGCTCCAAAATCTAAAACCCAAGATTATAATTTATTATCCAAGGAGAGAATAAGGGCATCTTGCTTTACCTTTTCACTTGCAATGTTTTCCTCTTTATATTTTTCTTTACCTTTGTCTAGTAGATTCTCTTTGTTTTCCTTGGACCAACACTTCTTCTTTACGTGTCCTCTCTTTCCACAATTCCAGCAAAGTAAATCTTTGAACTAGATCTAGATTTTCCATTCCTTGAATTTGATTTCCCATTCTTCTTTCTCTTTGATGATATCTCCTTATATCTTCCCCTGCTTTCTACATTTAAAGCATTTCCAGATGATTCTTCTCCTAAACATTTCCTACGTATTTCCTCATTAACGATTACACTAACTACATCATCGAACTTCAAGCCATTAGAGGAAGACGATGTATTATTAACAACCATTACCAAGTTATCCCAAATGTATGGAAAAGAACATAAGAATAAAATTGCTTTCACTTCATCATCAAAGAGAATTTCTATTGATTTTAATTAATTTACAATAGACTAGAAATCATTCAAATTGTTAGATACAAATCCACCTTTCATCTTAGAATTAAACAATTTCTTCATCAAATAAACCTTATTCGAAGCACTAGGAGTTTCATACAAATTTTCTAAATATTTCATCAACTCTACCATGGTTTTTACATCTGTAAAATTTGAAGCCACTAATGTTGTCAGGCTCAATCTTATAGATCCTTGAGCCTTTCTATCAATAACCTTCCATTATTCATCATTCATCAAATCTAGTTGTGTATGCTCATCTAACGGTAAGTATAGATCCTTCTGATACAGATAATCCTCAACCTGCATCTTCCATAGTTGATAATTATGACCATCAAATTTCTCCACTCTATATTTGCTATCTTATGCCATTGTTGTGCTCCCACTCAATCAGAAAACCCTCTATGAGTAAATCTTGTCAACACACAAAACCTCCAAACAAAGCTCTAATACGCTTATTGGGCTTAACCATATAATAGTGTTGCATATATCTAAAATTAGATAAAACATATAAGCAATGAATGTGGAAATAAACTAGAAGATAAAATAAACAAGAGAAAAATAACACTAGATTTCACATGGCTCACCCAGTGTGGGATACATCCACCAAGAAATGACCAATATTATTATTCAATGCTTTACAAAGGAAATACAATTAAGATCTTCCATCTTCCAAAACTCACAAGATTTTTAATATTTTTCCCTCACTTAGCTACTATTTCTTACTCACCAAGGAAACTCTCATACAAAGAATCATTTCTTACTTGCTTACTTACCCTCATACAATGCTTACATGCGTTTATAACTATTATGGGAAACTAACTGTGCTTTTACACTCAAGAAATAAACTTTAAAGTAAAATATTTATTCTAATTCTTGGCGAAAACAAAAACATCACTGCATAGGTTGGCCGATGCCGGTTCCTCCTATGACCCCGACCGATGTTGCTTGCTTCTTGACCAATGTTGGTCATGCCCTAACTAATTTTAGTCATGCCCTTACCAATGTCGGTCACTCCCTGACTAATTTCGGTCCACTTATCAAGACTAGCAACATGTAAAAGTAAGTCTTTTGTGAAGCAATTAAGCTCCAACTTCAATAGAAAAAAATCTTGGACAGCATCGGTGAATTCAGTCTTGACAATCTCCCAATAGAGTTTGAAGAAAAAATATGGAAACCTGTCCAAACCCAAAACTTTATCACCTTCCATAGCATCTAATATATATTTTATCTCCTCTTCGGAAGGGATAGAAATCAGTTCCATATTTTTAATTTGACTAATAGCATGCTTGAAAATATTTAGAATCTCTTCTCTAGTGACCTCATCATTGAGAAGATCCTCTACAAATAGGTTTTTGAAAAATTAAATAATGGTGGAAGCTATTTCTTTGTCCTCAGTGACCAAATCCCCATTCTCTTTCTTGACTTATTGAATGCAAAGTTTATTGGCTTTAATAGTTATAGAAGTATGGAATAATTTTGTGTTCCAATCCGCCTCCTTTAGCTAGGTGATTCTCGATTGTTATTTCTTATACACCTCTTCCCTATGCAGAATATTGTGATAGTTAGAAAGAAGGATCTTCTCTTTCACTTTATCCTCAGAACTCCATCGCCCTTGTTACATATTTCCTTCGAGAACTCGATATCCTCTGTTATTCTACTTTTTTAGAGAGGAAGATGTTTCCAAAAATCTCCTTGTTCCATATCTTCATATTAGTTTTAATATTTTTGAGCTTGAAGGTCACCTTGAACATGTTTTTTCCTTTCACCTAGTCGTTAATTCTCTGTCCAAGATTGGGTGAGTAGTCCACATATTTTAAAGCTTGAAAGCTATACCATTGGGATTCTCCCTAACACTGATTTTAAGGATCAAAGGGTTGTGATCTGACCTAATCCATAGAAGGGAAGATAAGGAATATTGTTGCTCCTGAATCCATTTAGTATTAAGCGAGAAAAATTCCAATCTTATTTGAATTATGTTTTCCCCTTATCTCCTCTTACACCATGTAAATTTGGAGCCACTAAGGTTCAAATCAATTAAAGCATTCCACCCCATGAAGTTACCAATATCCTCCATACTCTTAGTGAAAACATTAATACCACATTTTTTTAGACGAAATAAGGGGAGTATTAAAGTCACCACCGATGATCCAGTTTAAGTCACTAAACATTCTTCTGAATGTGGTCAGATGCTCCCAAATTTCCCTTCTACCCAATTTCATATTAGGGAATAGATATTAGAAAAAGAAATTATTTTCTTGTTGACTATTGATAAGGGGGAGCCTTCCAATATATCTCTTTTCCACAAGCACAATAACCCTCTAGAGGCACCAGCTGATGGTTGAAAATGAAATCTAGATTCTTTCCAAAGAATAGACTGAAAATATCTCATCCTATTTTCATTCATCTTGGTTTCTTGTAGCATTATCACATCAGGTTTCTCTTTAACTTTCAAATCCCTCAAAATCCTATGCTTACTAGGCTGATTTAAGCCCCTAATATTCCAATAAATGCAAATCATTTATGGTGGAAGGATTTTTTACCTATTATTAATGGTTTTTGACAACCCTCCATGATGTCTTTCTTTTTTTCCTTGTCCCTTTTTTTCCCTTTCCGATGGTCTTCCTAGTGAGGCCTTATTAGCCCCAACATCTACCTTGGACTTGGTTCTAGGTGTTTGTATCCAATTTGGAGATGGCCTAGACTTGGAGATGTGAAGATATGAGCACACCTTAGCTAGATTGTCTTTTACTCCTTGCTTACCTTCCATACTTCCATCGTGCATTGCTTCCTTAGCTAGACTATCTTTTGCTCCTTCCTTACCCTCCAAGATACCAACTTGGATCTCTTTCATCATCATCTCCAAGGCCTCCTGTTCCCATTGGACATCCTCCTCCACTATGGAGATGTCCTCCAAATTAACATCCAACATTTTGTACATATTGGTTGACAATAATGTCTCCTCCATTCTTTGGGTGAAGAAACTTGCCTCCGGAAAATATGAGACTATCTATCCGACTATACTATCTTGTTGGCAATCTTTGGAGACTACCGTATCATCATCAATAAAAGGTTCTTGGAATGCTTCCCTATTGTTTTCCTTATTCTGACCTTCACTTCCAAAGTATTTTATGGGTGTTTCTCTTCGGTGACTTGATCCTTATGCACATTATGATTGGGTACCTGCCACCATGAATGGTTGATATTCGATAGTCCACTGCCATTTGGTGGTCCACTACCATTTGGTGGCATAAGTCCGTTACCTTTCAAATCCTCAATACTAACATTATTAGTCTTCTTAAGCGGGCTTTCTCTGATCGCTTTCCTCTTTCACCTTAGGAAATTTCTTGATATTGTGACCCTCTTTAAAGTAAGAAAACACATGAAAGGGGTGAACTCAAAGTCAATCTTTTGGGTGTTGACTCCCCAAGGATCCTTGATATCTATCTTTGCTTGGTAGTAGTGTTTTTGGGATCACATTGATACATAACCATGTGAATAAAATCCATTTTCTAGCATATGTGATGAATCGATTATAATCATGGAACATATAACCTTAGCGATCCCTTAAGAGATATGTAGGTCCTAATAGTCTAATGGGAGCCAGGAAGCTGGACCCAAATAGGGTATTCTTTGATAACTATCTCCAGAGGATTGAATCTTGGCTGCCATTTTTAAACCAGAACACAACATGTGCCATAAAGGAAGGACCTCCAGCTAAGATCCTTAAGAAATCCTCCTCTAGGGAAAGATGGATAACAAAGAAATCATTAGTATAGGCCACTATTTCCATCGATCCTTTGGGCATCCATTTCCTATTAGCCCATTTCCTAAACTCTTCAATATTGGGTCTACTACTAGGAATCTTGGCCAGGATGGTATTACACATTGAGGACCAAACCCGATTGGCCAGGGATTATGGTATTTTCAAAAAACATAGTTTTCATTACGAGACGGTCCAAGAACAAAGGAAGGTACCTATTTTACCGGGACTCTAACCACTCACCTTGCCCATGTGACTGGGGCACCCTATCTCGCTCCTCTTTGTCCCTTTCCATGGTAAAGTGTGCATCCTTTCTGCCTACCTATAGATTCTCCCTATGATCCCTGCATCGGGCTCCTCGCCATCTTCCCACTCAAACCCGAATTGAAAAATGATGCTACAATGTTCACTCCCACTCCAACGTTCCTAATTCATGAGTTGAAATTACTTTCTCTATCGTGTGAATAGTTGATTGAAGATATTATATGGTGTTTAGTTGTCCATTCACTACCAATAAAACTTCCTCAACATTTGGTTTCTCCAAATTTTTCAACTCCAACTTTGATATGTTAAGCTTCCTCATTTCTCTTCAATTAATCCAACTTGATTAGATGCATCTTGGACATGTTTTGTGTGAAGTTCAACTCCAACATCTTGACTTAAGCCATGTAATAAGTAAATGAAGACTTCTTCATGAGATCTTCCTTTCTCTTTTTGTTACACAATTACAAAATCATCTTACACTTTCTCTTCTTGACTTGGGGTTGAGACGAGGACTTCTTGTTATATAGGAGGTGGGCTAGCATTAACTCCTCTCATGAATTTTATACTTAAGCAAGTATCTCAAGTTCTAGAGAAGCTCCTTACATTGGTGAACTTGTTACCGTTTCTCGCTAGAGGTGTTTCTACCTTTTCCCTTTTCATTCTCACAAATTTCTTAGTGATTGGATCATCCTTTTCCTCATGGATGGGTTCCAATCTTTGGACTTATCTGGGATGCCTTGGTGAAACAATTCCCTTCATCCCTTTTCCCTTATTGGGGGATCCTTTTGAACTAAAATATGATGTACTTGGCTAGATATTCCATTGAGTATCAGTCACTTTACACTTACGAGTGGGATAGGGGACATCTTGGAGTGGATTGGATTGAATAATAGGGATAACCTTTATTTTCTCTTCAATATATTCCTATTCATATGTGTCAACTCATACACACGAGGTCCCTGTGTTGATGGTCATTGTACTTATTTCCTCCACCACCTCTATAGTAGGTCCCCTCATGGAAATATATGGAGGTTTCCATTCAAATGATCCAAACTTGTGGCCGCTTTCTCAATAGGTGGAATTATATCCTTCAATGCACCAGCTTTTCCTATATTCCCTTAAAACTACAATATTTTGTAGGGAAATATAAACTCCCTTTCTTATCAATCATAAGATGGTGTGTCTAAAAATGTGAATATTATTTTCATACAAGGACATGGTTTCTTTCATGTTTCAATCAATAAGTGGCATTATCTATGCTCTAATTTTATTTTCTACGTAATATTTTCTCACTATGTCTCCTTCATCCTCTAGGCCCTTAGGAACCACTACAATTTTATAATGAAAGATTTGGGTTAGGGTTATTTTGGAGAAGTATCTAAGTATCATCTTCTCCTCATCCCTACATCCATCTAATATTCATCTAAATGAGGCTTATTCTTATATTTACTATGACTGCCAAGGATCCCCACACTATCTATTTGATGTCATAATTAGGCCTTGCCTAGAATTTATGCATGATGGATCTATTCATCTCATCTTCCATGTGTCTGGCTTTAAAAACATTGGATGATTTATATCTCACAATAGTAATTTCTAACTTGTCATTGGTTTTATGTTTTCCTATAATGAGCTTATGGACCTCCATAAGCTATATTAACAACTCAAGAAATGTCCATTTATCATATAGGTACCTAGGCAACATGTATGGTGTATCATGGAATCCACTTCTCTAAATGTATGTGAAGAATATGAATTGGATGAAATAACATCAGTATTCAATGATCACCTCTCTTTCCATGTTTGAAATTTTATGTTGTTCCCATTCAAGATTGAACAAATAAAGAATAGGGGAAATTAATGTGTCATGCGCCAACTTGTAGTTATAATTTTAACTCTCCAAGTTGAGTTTCCCATATAAATCATATACCTTTAATTGAGAAAATTCCTTAGACTTCACTAAACATGGGAATTCTATATGGAATGCAATATTGTATACCATATATGAGGTCATGTAAAATTCATATTTTGTTTCCGAAACTTATTCAATTTGTATTGTCAACTTAATGAGATTTAATGATGGGTTCACTGATAACCTATACCCAATAGATAGGTTTCTTTACACTC
Organism: Taxus wallichiana var. yunnanensis; assembly: GCA_018340775.1. Taxonomy (NCBI): domain Eukaryota; kingdom Viridiplantae; phylum Streptophyta; class Pinopsida; order Cupressales; family Taxaceae; genus Taxus; species Taxus wallichiana. Next base: position 145,740,621 of record CM031236.1, read on the forward strand.
ATGATGCCTTGGATATACCTAAAAATCCAATCGTGGTAATGAAAAGAAGACCCATTCCCCACAATTCCATTCAACAAGGTGATGAGATCCTGAATCTCCTTAATAAATTAAACCTTTCTCAACCTCTTGGGAATTCTATTAGAAAATATCCTATATTATTCAAGCCATTGGCTATTTAACACATTGGAATATATTACATTTTTTCACTCCAAAACATTTATACATTTTCCACTAAAAGGTTTGCCACTTGGTCAACATCTAGGAACCCTAACATCAACTAAAAAAATATTGAGGTCAAAGATAAAACCATAGTACCACTTCCATCTCTGACACCCCTCTTCTCAGGGTCATAATTTTGGGCACATGTCCATACCAATTCTGGATATTGAAATGTCACTTCTATTAATTTTCTACATGATTTCATTCCTATCAGTTGCATATGCAACCTCTAGATGAAATTACCTAAGTTTGCATTTCCTATATTTGTATTTGTTAAACTATCTTTGTCATAAGTGTGGTAGGATGAGGTCTGAAGTCATTCAATTAGATCTTCATTGTTTTAGGGAAAGTGGGAAGACAACGTTTTTTTAGGATTGACTGATAAGAACTTAGGATGTATAAAAAAATTCAATAATTCTCATTGGAACCTAATAATACTATAAAATAATAGGATACCTCATACAAGAACTCACCTATGTAAAAAGTAATCACATTCTTCCTCCCTAGCTTGAGCATCCAAGAAATGTTAGATCTTTGAAAATGATTTTGGCTTGAATCAAACATAGAAACTAGGGATTATTTTCATTCTAGGGCACTAGAGTACTCACAAAAAGATTAATTGATAATTTCAAAAATATATCTCTTTACATACTCTCATTAATGGAATCCATATCACCACAACTTTTTCATATTTGTGGCCATTGATTATATGATTGAATTTAATGTTGTTATATGGTCCTTACATGAGGAAAGATTAACCACATCAAACTTACCTAAGTGAGTCACTAACTTGTTTATTTTGGCATCATACATGGCTTGACAAAAAAAAATCTTTTATGATCCACAAAGCATTCACATGTGTCCTTTCCTTCTAGCTGGTAATGGTATGAGAGAAGTTAGCGGTATTATAAAAAATACAAAATCTGCAAACTACGAGGCTACAAAGTTTCCCCTACAATCTAGTGCCACTAGTGACCATATGTTACCACATGTTACTCTTTTTGAGGCTCAAAGATGGAAGTGAAACTTGCAGTCTTACAACAACTTCAAAGTTGTAAAATACAAAACGCAAATTTTATTTCTTCCTTGTAGAGTTAAAATTATCTAAATATTCCCTTTTTCAAGCCCCCGTGGCGAACTTGCATTTGCAATTTACACATTCACATAATCTTCTAATTTGGAGAAAAGTAAGTAAAATAGAGGAATATTCACGGAATATTCATTTTTGGTGCTCGAACATGCAATTTCAATTAAGAATTTTATAAAAAATTGTATTATTTCTTTTAAGGCCGCTACCCCGGATGCCTTGAATATTCCATCATGGGGTATCGGGGATAGAACTAAATTTTGTAAAATTGAAAACATGTAAAATCACACAATTTTAAAATGTTAAAAGGAAATGGGCCTTATCTTTGAAGGTTCGAACACAAAAATGAGACTCTAATAATTTCATTCGACACTTAAATCATCAAACCTACAAATCATAAAACAACAAGAAACCAAGGAAACGTTAGTGCATGAGAAAAAAATTTGATATCCTGACGAGGATCACACCATAATTTCAATAGTTTGAGCTTGGGAAGGCACATGGTTGAGCCACAATACAATTACATTGTAGTATTACTTTGCAATACCTATATTAGCTATAAAATTCCTTTGTAAACTATATTATCCTTCCATATCTAACGGTGTTTCACGAGAAAACCACTACATTATTCACTTTTGTATATTGTAAATGATTTTTTTGATGATCTTAAAGCATAAAATTCTGAATGCCATTTCATTCCAAGTTGTTAACAACATCCTTTGAATACCATTTGTTTCTAAATTATAGCCAATTCATTTGGGGTGTAAAACTAGGAACCACCAAAAGGAGTATAAGTTCATGAGAGAGATTGAACACCATTTGTATCCAACAATTAGAAGAGAGACTTACTAAGACAATCCTTAACTTTTAAGTTGTGGAATTATAGTATAACTCAAAGCATATTAGTGTGTGGATGCTTTATAAAGGAATAAGTATATAAAGATCCTATGAAAGGATAGTAATCTTAATCAAACGGAGTTGATTGATAAATATGTCATCTATTCACATAGAGGCTTAAAAATAACATAAGTCACGTTCATAGTTAAAATCCTACAACTTCACAAAAACACATTTTATCTCAATTAAACCACACAAAAACAATAAAAAAAAGAAAATTTGAAAATAGATTAATAATGAGGGTTCTATTGGGGCCCTCTCCCTTACAAATCAAAAACATGTGAATTACAAACATATTACAATGTACATATAATTTACAAAGTATGAAGGGCCTCCTGTGTTGCTAGCCCGAGCCCTTGAATTTTACATGAACTAGGAAGGAGTGTATGTTCTGCAACCTTATCCTTTGTCATCCTACCCGATCCACATTGTTTATGAAAGGATGTCCACATTCCATTTCCTTCATTAGAGAGATTCAAAATACAATCAAAATTATTATCAGATATGGGCAATTCATATTACTCCTTGGAGGGGGAATAGTACGTGATGTGTTCGGAGGCATAGGGAAGAAATAAGAATGACCGATTATCTAACCATATAGACCTATAAACGTTTACGTAAATATGAGCCTCTACATGAATGAAATTATGCATAAGATATTAATAAACGTAAAATATAGCCATTATACGCATGAATTTGAGGATAAATATTTGTCTTACCACCATCGGTAATGGCTCGAACCACTCAAAGCTTTCCTCACTTGGGAGATCCGACACTTAACGAAAATTTTCTTCATTTCGAATCATACCAAATTGAAATTCCCTTAGATGAATTCATATGAGATTTCACCACAATTGTATTGTCTAATGGTAGAAATAGACTCCATTACAACATCGAAAGAAATAATTTGAATAGATAAAGCGTAATAGTGAGTGGAGTAGACACAAAATCATGCACTTTAGATATTATTTACTCCCAGTCTCATACTACCATTTAGAAGCTTTTGAGTGAAGAAAGGAATAATTAACCCTCATCTTTTGGTTATCTTTTCTTATTTTATCTCATCATTCCCGACCTTTTACACTTACATGCTCAGTCAAATTTTGACACTTTTTCATTATTTTAGACTCGTTTGGGGCACCCAAGATAGTATTGGGCCGCCCATAAGCACTTTGGTCCCACTAGGGGTTCCTCGATCATTTTTGCACTTTCTTGCCACTTTTTGGGATCATTCTAGCCATTTGATATCTTTATCTTTTTGGCGGTTGGACAATTCGGTATTAATTACGAAATTAGATCAAGATAACCCTATAAATATAAAGCTATGAGACCATAATAAGGGACAAGGTACTAGTCACTACTATCATCCATATATTTTATTTAGAGATCATTTTCATCCATTAGCTCCATCACAAAGACAATGTCGGTTCAACTACATCACACAAGCATGGGTGGAGGGATTCTATTCTATTCCATGCACACATTCTATTACATTTTATACATCTAGTTATTGCTCACTACTTCACAAAGTGTGACTGACACAAGATCATTTAGGCCATAATATGAAAATACACACCATAACTATATTTCGGTCTGAAATTTAGTGAAATCCTCAGTTATTAAGCCCACTATTGTGGTGGTTGAGGTCATTTCGACCCATTCATTTGCATTCCCTTTTTTAGGGTTTTGATACTTCTCTTTGGTGCTTTGCAGGTCTTTCCTACACCATGGATTATCAACAACACATGGTGTAGTGCATTGAATCTTATGTGACACACATCAAGTGTTTTAGAAAACCTTTTGAACCTATGAAACTTAGTTCTAAACTTTTTGTATAGAACAGGGTGTCCATTCTACAAACCAAAGCACCCGTAGGTGACCCAGTTCTTCTCTAGGCACTCCAGTCCATTTAATCAACCCATATCATGTCCTTTTTGAGACCTTTACACAATCATTCTTGTTTCCTATTCCTCTAGACATTTCTCAAACACACCCCCAAGATCATAAAATCAGCTGAGTTCTTTCCTCTTCTCTCTTGCACATTAGGGTTATCATTTCCTTTTCATAGTTGTTTGGTTCATTTACATACTTCTTTAATGCAATTATTCACTACATTTACATGTCATTCTAGATTAGATTAACTATAGGATATTTCCACAATTTTAGTTAATCATTTTGGTGAACCCGACATCTTTCATTCTTAGGATCCTCATATTTCTTCTATCATGGGTTGTAAGGTTGCTCAAGTTTCTTTATCTGATTTACTTAAGAGATATCCCAATTTCCAAGTTGTTTTACAAAAATCCCTAGACACCAAGTATTATGATGACAATACACCACCACATGAACTAAGTCCTATGCTCACTTGTCTATTTAATGACCCTAGTGATTCTCCATCTAATCAAACCCTATTGGAATCAATTCAATATTTACATGCTTTATTTCAAGAAAAATTTATGGATATGGAATCCATAATCACATCTCTCAAATTTAAAATCTAACAGCTTAGGGATGCTTCTCAAGCTCGTATTTGTTCTCCCTCTACATATCCTCTTAAATCTATGTCCACTATATGTCATATAGTTGAACCTCGAGTCATGCCATTACCTGAGCCTCTCATATTTGAGCGTAGTACTAAACAACATGACATTCTTACAATGCTCTTAAGTCATCAATTGATCACTTTATCACCTACTCATTACTATCCTCCTTATTGGCTAACAAAGTATTAGGGTCATCCATATTGTAATTATCATCAAATAAATGGACATAATGAAAATGATTTTTATGTTTTACAATGTAGAGTCAAACATCTTGAGTGTCAAGGGTTTATCTTAGTCACTTCTAAATGTCATGTTACATCTCAATGGGCTCCTAATTCATTTGCTTCTACATCTAATGAACATCACCATAATTCTTCCCATACGCCTTATTTGGAGAGTCAAGAGTTGCCTAAGCATCATCTAAGACATCACCAAGTCAACATAAGAAACAAAATCTCCAAATTAGTTCACCACCTCCTCCTACTCCATCCTCTACAACATTACCAAATCAAAACAAGCCATCACTTCTCATGGTTTTCTCTAAATCACGTCCTCTTACTAAGTCGTTTGTTGTATTACCAAGTCAAACTAAGAAACCTTCTCTCAAGTACACATCTCATTACTCCTCCATTAAGGAATCTACCATATCATCGAGTAATACGCATAAATCACCTCCTAAAGTTAAACTTATAATTACAACATCCTCTATAAACCCTACATATGTTGATGATTGGGACCCGAATGAATCTTACTATGATAATGAACCATCTGATGGTCACACTCCTCTGTCACCTCCACATCCCATAAATGTTTTTAAGGTAATTACTCCTATATTGATCCACTTAGTGTCTTTTGAATAGGATCCCATTGCATACATTTTCAAAGGCATCGCATCTAATACTCCCCTCCACACTCATTTTAGCATCTATCATTTTTTCATTCTCATACATCAATCTTATGACATTGGCATACTCATCACATGTTTAGTGTCATCATTACTTGATGACATACTCTTGTGCTTCGGTTCATAGTTAATTGTTGAGGGATTACTACACATGAACACCACACACATGTATAATAGGTCTTACACACTATGTTTTTCCACACATTTCATGCCATATGTATTACACCTTACATCATACATTCTAAATTTAGACTACATCATTTTGACCATCACACATTTACATATCATACATAATTTACACATCATATTAATGTTCATCATATACATGTCACACTCCTATTTTCCATGCATTTAGCATCGTATACTACTCATCCTACATACTACATTACTATCTACATCTATTACCTACCACAATATGCGTTACATTTCTACTCATTACATGGTCATCTACTCATCACATATACTACATTGTCTTCTATGCGCTGCACTCTCTACCCTATGACACATTTTAGTTCCTTGGTCCATACTCGACTGCCAAGGGTTTACAAATCAAATGGAACTTCTCTTCATCACACATTCAACATTTGACATTTCATCATGTGACATTACTAGGTTAGTGTCATAAACTTTAGGATAAATGGTCACCCATTCTATACACTTTAGGATAAATCATCACTCATCCATTCATCTTATAGTGATTTACGCTTAGGATAAATCATCACTTATATGTTCATCTATTCTTGATGTACATTATGGCTATAGGGCTCAATCACACATGTCACTAGGTTGCATCCCACACTACACAACACATTCATCATAATGCATTAGACACAACACACATACTTCGACCATTTCCCATGATGCACTCTCATTTACAGTTCATTCTTGATCACTGAGGGGGAAAAATGAACATCACCCCATACAAATCCATTCACTCGGGGGCATGGATCCTATAATTCCATGCTGCATTCCATTCCATCCATCCACAACATATTTCAGATTATAGTTTCTCCTACTCTTGATTATTTTTGCTTGTTCATGGTCACTTTATTACACATGCTATTTAGATTACTTGTATGTCATTTATCTATATCATCCACACATGTGTGTTCACGTATTTTTCTTGTTATGATCATAGATACATTATCTTACACATAACATGGATGCTCACCTTATGCCCTTCCTACATGGGTTATGGGGGGCATTCACATTTGTCTCTTCGAGGTGTTATTGTTTCATTTTATACTTAGCACTTTCCATTACTTGGTTATACACACTTTTGACATACTAATTATCTTTCTAACATGCTAACAAGTGTTTCATGTGCAAAATTTGTTATGTAGGGATATTTTCTTCCATACTTGTTTGTTACTTTTATCCGCTATTATTTTCTCTTATTTGCGAGCCTTATCGTATGTTTGGTGTGCACACATGTTTGTTGTATGCAGAAATGATGGACATTGCATGTCTTACAACATCATGAGTGATGTCCCATGTTTGCAACCCACTTGGTGTGGCTTGTCTTCTTTCTTGTTTACTTCTTTGTTTGGTAGCTTACACATTGTCTTTTACATGCATGCTTTTTCATACTAACACTTGTTTTTGCTATACATCCTTGTTTGTGCATGCCTTGGTTTCTACCAAGTGCATTTTGTTCTCTCTGTAGGGGTAGAGTTTCAGAGTACATGCAGTTGGTCCTCTTTTGGGGCCACATTTCTCTATACACGATGTCTCATCTGCCCCCAAAGAGGGGGTATCATTTGGGGGTTTTCTACACACTACACAAAGATTCTACATCGGTTTGGTTCAGTTATATACAAATTGGGGTAAGACCAGTCTGGAAACAACATACATAGTTACTTTTATAATGCATGGTTACTTATCATTCTAGGAATATGTTACAGGCTTGAGGGTTACAGTGGATGTGCTTCCTACACTACTTCATTCGATCGGTGGCGTCAAATCACCCAAAAAACTAATACATATAGAGATATCTTCACACACATTAAGGGAAAAAATATAGAAAGGAGAATAATGCAACTTTCTCCTACACTTCTTTGGTCGGGTGGCATGAGATCTTGCAAAAATATTACAAAAGACATAATATTCTTCTACACTATCTTTCTTGACATGGAACAGGTGAACATGTTCCATTTATACTCTTTCATTTGTGTATTTTAAATTTACATACTTTTACATGAGCCTTTCACATTGCGGTTTTACACATACATACATACATATTTGACTACTTGATCATTTTATCCTTGCATGTCTGAATGTATGAGAAACAAGTAGTCAAATAGGGGGAAAAATAACATCAAAAATAACACTTTGTAGTAGAGCACTTCACATATTAACAATGAAGGTGCACATACATACATTAGCAACTACACATGCGTTGCCACCCTAGGTTCACTCTCATCACATTTTTGCACATTTTCATCTTTATTTTCCATGCTCCATTATCTTTTTATCACTCCACGCTTTTTCTAGTCCTTTGGAATATTTTCTACTACAATATTCATGGACATTAGGTATGCATCTCTATCTACTTTATGTTACCAAGATTTATGCTCACCAACATAAAGTGGGGGAAAATGTAGACACAAAATCATGCACTTTAGACATTATTTAGTCTCGGTCTCATACTACTATTTAGAAGGTTTTGAGTGAAGAAAGTACTAATTAACCCCTATCTTTTGGCCATCTTCTCTTATTTTATTTTTTCATTCCCAACCTTTTACACCTACATGCCTAGTCATCTTTCATCAACTTGAATTATTTTAGCCTTGACTGGGGTACCCAAGATAGTACTAGGGCACCCATGGGTGCCCTAGCCCCACCAGGGGTGCCCCGATCCTTTTTTCACTTTCTCACCATTTTTGGGATCTTTCTAGCCATTTGATATCTTTATCTTTTTGTGGTCAGCTATTTCATGGTTAATTACAAAATTAGATCAAGAGAACCCTATAAATATATAGTTATGAGGCTATAATGAGGGACCAAGCACTAGTCACTACTATCATCCACCTAGATTTGTATTCATCTACTGCATTTTGATATCATTTGCATTAATTAGCTCCATCACAAGGACAAGGATGGTTCATCTCGCATCACACAAGCATAGGGTAAAGGATTCTATTCTATTCCATTCACACATTCTACTACATTTTCCACATCTAGTTATTGTTCACATTACTTCATAAAGTACGATGACATAAGAGAACCTAGGGCACATTATGCACACACGCACTAGAACTACATTTGGGTTTGAAATGTAGTGCAATGATTAGTTAGTAAGCCCAATGTTCTAGGAGATGAGGTCAGTCTAGCAAATTCTTTTGTATTCTTCTTTTTATGGTTTTGATACTTCTCTTTGGTCCTTTGTAGGTCTTTCCTTCACCTTGGATCATCAACACTTGACGTAGTGTAGAAAATCTGATGCGAACACACATAGGGTTTCGAGACCACCTTCTAAAATTATGAACCTCGGTTCCAAACTTGTTGCATAGACCAAGACATCCATTCTATAGACTAATGCCTGTAGATGCCCCAGTCCTTCTCTAGGCACTCTAGTCTAGCTAATGAATCCAAATTCATCTGTTTCGGGACCTTTGCATAGTCGTTCTTATTTCCTATTCATCCAGTAATTTCTGTGACATGGTCCTGCAAGATCATCAAATCAGCTGAGTTCTTTCCTCTTATCTCTTGCACATTAGGGTTAAAATTTCCTTTTTCATAATTGCTTGGGTCATTTACATACTTCTTTACTTCATTTACATGTATTTCTAGATTAGATTAACTATAGGATATTTCCACAATTTTAGTTAATCAATTGGTCACTAGACTAACACCTTTTATTGTTGGTGGAAAACTAAAATATAAATGTTACCCATGTGAGGTAAATTCCAATGACACAAATTAATGGTGATTCCACATGAATTTCCCAAAAATGGTCTATCATGTCAATTTTTAAAATTTAAAATCTTTTTTTAGATATTTGCATGGAATTAAAATATTTTCAATTTAATGCACAAAGACAAGTGTTAACTTAAGTTTTAAGTCTTAAATGTTGATAAGACAATTTTATTTTTACCTTTTGGGAATAAAAAGAAAATGAAAAAGTTAAAAACGCTATCAATATTTTGGTACTTTGTAATATAAATTTTATCGAGACAATAAAGTTGGAAATTTTACAACTTTGGATTATTAATTTTTTATTTTTTTTCAAAATAGTTTGCATTATTTAAATCCATTACTTATTATCATTTAAGAAGGCTTTTGCTATAAAATTATGTAAAAGAGTTTGTGCGTAAGTGTACTTATGTCACATATATAACTATTTAATTGTATTTGAGAAACTATTATGAAATGGTTCTTATATTCATTTGTCAACTCAATGCCCAAGGGTGAATGAATTGGTTTTTATGTATTTAGGGAATTTTTAATAACAAAATTTTGAAAGGAACGATAACCAGATCGTGCAAGCCAAGAACACACGATGCTAATCAAACATCATGATCAATAAGATGAAAGCAATTCACCGAATAACTTTACATAGACCTTTACAAACAAATGAGCAGCAATATCATTTATTATGGAACTCAATGAAATACAATGAGAATGGGCCTTGCTTAGATAGGCAAGGAATAACAATCTAAGAACCAGTCAAGGATGTAGATCAAGCCATAAATCATGGAAAGAACTACTCATCAAATAACTAGTCAATTCCATAGATTTATGAGAGAACTATACATCAAGGATCTAATCAATACCATAGATCTAGGAAAGAACTAGTCAATACCATAGATCAAGGAAAGAACTAAACCTAACAACTAGATAATATTTTCTAATATCTAAATAAATAAAAAGAAATATCCACACACATAAGTGAGTGAGGATAAATACAATAATGTACCTAGGTGAACATGAGCTAAGGTAAATACCTACTCTAACAAATTTTATAACTCTCAATGTTATGTGACACAAAACTTGATTAGGGGTCTTTGACAATTCCCAAAACTAGATCTCTTCTTAGACAAGAAAAATTATTTGTATTAGTAAATGTATACAAATGGAGCACCTTGTTCTTTCCTAGCATTCAAATACTCGATATCCTTGTTCCATATCATGAAAAATCACTTGAAAAACAGTACAACTCTATTTTTATTGATTTCCTCTTTATACCACAAGACAATACATCACAAGTTAGACTCTTCTTTTGTTTAACATGTTCTTTTTATAAGAAAAACATAACACCCTAAGATTGTAATTTACAAATACCTTATTTTTTCTAACATGGGATGATCTCACAAGTGTGGTACTTGCATAAATGAGATCAACCTCCAGAGAAGGTTGGTTCCTCTACCTAAACCTAATGCTAAACTACTCCTAAGGAAAGAAATGCAGCTATCTACTCCTATTATAACAATCCAAGGGACCAGGGAGAGAGAAAGATGCATAAGAATGGGAAATCCTACACTAACAGAGGTGATAACACCAAGAAAAGGGTGGAGAGACACTCTCAAATGAGGGAAAATGGGAGAAAATGATGAAAGAGAGGGTAGACATAAGTGCCACAGTCTAACACAACCTTGAAACCACCATATCCATGAAACACAATAGATATGAACCTACAAGGAGAATAGAAGATGCACAAAAAACTTCAATATGCAATGAAAGGCAAGGAAAAATGCAATAGAACGTAGCTAGGGAAGAAAATAGCCACAAAACAAGTATGGTATTACTTTTAAAAGATGCACAATATATTATAATGAAGGTGAGAGGTAAGGTTCACCATGAAGAAGATAAAATATGAGGCTTACATCTCATACACACATGTGTAGAACTTGATAGAAAACACACAAGTATTACAAGAATATCCGACCACTGCAAATGAGCCCCTTTTTACAATATATAGAAAATGAGAGAGAGAAGTAGGGGAGAAAGAGCGAAATTCAAATTTAGACCTCCACCCACCAACAAGATGCATTAAGTGTCTGAAAAATGGCATGGGAAACCTACCAAATCCATATCTCCATGATGTTTTTCCTTGTGGAAGAAGGGAGAGATCATATCATATCAAATCTTATTATTCAGCTACCTGGAACTGCACCCTTTAATGCTGGAATTGTTTTCCTCATTTTCTCCCACCCACTCTCACCTAAATATATTTTTTTGGATTTCATGATGTAACGCTTGAAGATACATTTCCAAAAAGTTCAAGTTTTCAAATTTTGGTGCATCGGGAGTGAGATATGTCCATCTAGATTTTAGGGGTTCGGGAGGAACACAGGTTCCTAATACTTATCTAGAGTCTGCATAAATCCTTTATTTTACGTTCTCCTTCATTGAGGGTGGATCATAGATTTGGGGTACTAAGGGAACTTGGGTAATGTGTCACTTATTCTTTATATTTTTGCATTTCTTGCATTATATTATCTCCACCTCCTCCTTCATGTTTTTCTTAGATCAAATAACTAGGTCTAGGGTGGAACTTAAGAAATATTCTACCTAGGATGTTGGTTACCACATCTCTTAGTTTGTCCACAACCTCGTCCTCTTAGAATACACTTTTCCACCTCACTGCTTCGTTGATCAACCATTAGGCATGTGCGGGGAAGAAGTTGTTCTCGATAACCATTCTAACACCGCCTAGTTCCCCCGCATTGTGTTCCATCCACATCTTGTTTATCAACAATAATATTCACTTCCATCCCTTTATTATTTAGACAAATCACCATATCAGAGAACTTGAAACATGAAGGAACACATTCCTCTTGTTCCAAAATATTTTGCCCACTCGTAATATACTATAGCATTTTTCTTGTAGAATTACGGAGATGTGGGGAACTTGTGCCCATGCAAAACTTGTTCCACATGGACCCAATTTTTCTACAATACACTTTAAATGAACATTTTTCCCCTTTTCTCAATTTTTTCTAATTGTTTTGGCCAAGTGGAGGATTGAGGAGTTGGGGGAGGAAGATAAGAAGTGTTCCACAGCCAATTTTATCCAATTTCTCCTTTTTCTCAAATTTTGGCTAAGTGATGAACTTGAAGCCTTGAGAGAAGGGAAATGCATCTGCAATCGTGCGGTTCCTAGTGTCCAAAATGTGAGAAATACATGAAATTACAGATTCTTCACTAAGACTTCTTGAAAATTCCTAAGTCCAGATTTTTTAAGTTGTCTAATTTTGTAGGGGATGTAAAAAATGGATAACAATTTAGCAAGTCATCGAGTAATTTCTCTATGCTATATTGAAAGATTAATAGCCTTGAATCACCCATTAGGCATGGAGTCATCCTAAAAACATAAAAAATTATATGAAACAAAATCTTACCCCTGAACCTCCTCGTGAAGCATGCGTGGACTTGAAGTTTATCTATAATGCTTTAATTGACCATTTATAAAAATCTTCTAAATAATGTTTTATGTGAGTGGAAAATTGTTTCAAATTATTTTTCCACCCCATTTCCCTAAAAATCAATGATGAAATTGAGAAGCAGTGTCCCAATCTAGAAATCATATAAATTTGATCCTCATGCACTGATCTCGTTGGAACAAATGAATGAAGGATTTGAAACTATCCCAAATCTGATTTTATTTTCTCTGCGTTTATTCCTATGAAGTATGCAACTAATCATTGACACGTTGGAACTCCTCTCCACATAAATCCTCAACAACCTCCATAAACATTGTGTAAAAATACCATTCAAAATAAATAAAACTATATAAGGAACTTAGGAAACTGAAACTATACTACCAAGAAGACAATGTGCTAAAAGTGATTAGATTAATTGAAAGCTAAACTACTATGTACAAGGAAATAAATTCACTTAATTAGAAATGATTTAAATAAATCCCATTGATAGGGATATGGAAATCTTATCCATCCAATCTTGACAACTGGAAAGCATTGTAGCTTTTACAACAAGAAATGATGTAGGGACCATTCCATATTGCATCAATTTTGAATGTCTACCTGGTTTGGATCTATCTCGCATCCCACTTCAAGACTAATTCTCCTTCCTGAAGTTTTTGGTTTTTGCCTTCCTATCAAAACTCATCTTGATTTGAGCTTGATCCTTTTCCATTGATTGTATTGGTTGGTTTCTTAGCTCGTCTAGCTCCTTGAGCTATGCATACCGACCCCCATGGCTTCAAATTAAAACAATTTCAGCTACTTGATGAGCTCCAATGTTGGTAATTCAAGAGATATTGGCATCCTCGCTTATTTTCATAAACTATCTTGTAGGGAGAGTTATCGGTTGATTGTTTGGGAATAATTCAAGAGATATTGGCATCCTTGTTTATTTTTCATTTTTGTGTGCCATGTTCTCTGATTCTCATCCAAAGTCCTCCTTATGATTCTAAAAAGGTTTTTTTTTTTTTTTTTGACTCGGCATGACCATTACCATTGGGGTAATAATTTTAATATTTTCTCAAGTATATAACATTTTCACAACCCAAACAAAGATATTTGTGCCAAGAAATTACAATGGATTATCATAAATGATTGTGGAAGGAACACCAAATCTATCCACAATGCCTTCATAGAAATCTAGAATGTTCACCTCACTTACTCCATTCAAATCAACCACCTCTGTCCACTTAGTGAAGTATTTTGTGGTTTTGAGGATCCATTTGTGACCCAAGCTTGAATTTGGGTTGATTACCCCAATGAAGTCCAACTCTGTTACATGAATGGATCATTTACTGAGATGGGGTGGAGTGGAAGTGCTGCTAGTATTTCTCTTCCTATGAAGAAGGCACACTTCTTACATTTTTTTACCCATGAATAACAATCATTGTAGAAATCAAGCCAATAATATCCAGCTTTCAAGATTAAGGAGAGTGTGACTCTTGGAGAAAAGTGACCTCTTGATTCTCCATCATGGCACTCAGGTAATATTCTTCCCATTTGATATGTCTTGATACACCTTAGGAGAACACCATTCACATCTTTCTGAATAGAAAACCATCAACAAACACATATGGAATGGAATAAAGTTTGAAATACCTTCTCTTAGCCTTGATCAAACCATGAGGTCATATCTTGGGTCCAACAAGGGTTGGGTAAGGCATTGGCTTGTTGTTATTGATTATCATGAAGTGTTAGAATGATCTCTTCATCATCTTGGTGACCTGAAGCTATCTACTCACACAACCCCTTGCCTCTAACCAAGTTAGTTATGTTGAGGTCAATGTCATACTCCATTACCATGGTTATCTAACCAGATCTTTTCTCATTCATATCCTTGTTCAAAAATAATTCCTTTACACCGACATGTGATACTAGTACATGAATCTTGTTGTTAGACACCAAATGTCTAAATTTATTTAAACTCCTTATAATAAAAAGAACATTTTTGAATGAATGGGTATCTCACCTCATAATATTAAACATTCGGCTAAAAATGTAAAAGGTTACTCCAATCCTTCTCTATTCAACTACACCAAGTATGTCTAATATTTTTTTACACTTCTGAAGGCATATAAAGTAAAATCCTTTGAGAAATATGGATTTATGAGATTTTGGTCATGTGTAATAGCCTTCTTAATGGCTTCAAAACCATGCTTTCCATTAGCATTCCACTTGAAAGATATGCTCTTATTTGACATTAATGTCAATGGCTTGACAAGGTTAGAAAAATTTGGGACAAACCTTATAACAAAGTTGATTTTCCGTAAGAAATTTTGGACATATTTTTTAAGATTATCCAATGGTAATGCAAGAATGACATTAACTCTTTTTGGATCATTTCTTAATCCTTATTTAGGAATAATATGGCCAAGGATTTTACCTTCATGAGATAGAAAGATGCATTTCTTAGGATTGAGAGAAACTCTAAATTATCTACATCTTTCAAAGTCTTGCCTGAGATGAAGATAGTCAACTACATCCTTGGAGAACATTGTGATATCATCAAGGTAGATAAGAAAAATCTTGTTAATCATCCCTCTAAATTCCATGTTTATGGCCCTTTGGAACATTTCTCTAGGATTTGATAGACCAAATGGCATTTTTCTATAAGCATAGGTTCCCCATTTTGTGGTAAAGGTTGTCTTGAATATTCCTCCTTTACCATGATTTGATTATATCCCGAGTATCCATCTAGGAGAGAAAATCTTCCAGAACCTGCTACCATTTATAAAATTTGTTCCATTGAAGGAAGTGGGTAGTGATCCTTCAAGGAAGCCTTGTTCAAGTCTCTAAATTCAACACACAACCTAATATCTCCATTCCTTTTCCATAATAGGACTAAATTAGCCACCCATGGTGAGTGATTAGTGGGGAAGATGATACTTGCCTTTATTAATTTTTTTAGCTCTTTCTTCATCAAAGGTTCGGTTATCCCGAATTTACCCCTTGAAGTAATTTGGATAACCTGCATAATCTTCTCATGCTAGAGAAAATAGAAATGATGGAAGGGAAAAAAATTGGATTTTGGGGGCCCCTCTAGTTTCTCTCTAACTTGCCCATCTAAGAAAAATTCAAAGAATTAGAAAAAATGCAAAATAGTAAAAATTTCAGCCTGTGCTAGTGTATTGTGGAAAAATTAGGTTTTTGGAGCCCGGGCCGTATAGGTATGCACGGACATCTACCTATATGGGACATCTAGGACCCACATGGCCAAAATGGTTGATTTGCAAAGAAAGTGGAAAAATCGGGTTTTGGATCCCGGGTCACATAGGTACGTGCGGGACATCTGGGAACCACATGGCCAAAATGGTCGATTTGCAAAGAAAGTAGAAAAATTAGGTTTTTGGAGCCTGGGTCCCATAGGTACGCATGGGATAGTTGGGACCCAAAAACCTGACTTGTCTGATTTTATAAGGCAGGTCAAAGGGATGTAGGGGAAGCGGTGGTCAACGACCCTCACGGCATGGTGAATGTTGGGACAAGCGGGACACCGGGACTTGATTTTTCCAAAAATTATGATAGGTAGTAGGCTTCCAGGTGGATAGGAGATTTTAGTCCGGGGCATCCGAGACACCAAGACCTGAAATACTCGATATAGCTCTATGCGAGGAAGACAATGCAAATCGACCTCGAACATCAAACGGCCATAAATTTTGACCTTGAGCTCCAATTTTCACAAATTTTGATGAGGGTAGATATACAAAAAATAAAGAAACATCTTCATCTCTAGTTAATTAAAAATCCAATCCCATCAAATGACAGAAATGCTTAGCAAACCCAAAATAGCTACCAACACTTAGAAGACCATAAATTTTGCATTTCTCAGTGAAAACACACAAAATTGTTACTGATGGAATCATGTTTCTAAGCTGATGCATAAAAATCAAGAAATTTAGAATTTGATGAGAAATCGATGGTGATTTTATAGAAAAAAACCTAGGTTTAGAATAGTGTTTTATTTGGTAGTTGGGATGCATTCAATGGAGCATGGGATGACATTTCTCACTGCTGCAAGTCATGGGATAGTATGGGGAGCCTTTTTCAAGCAACATAACATCATTTCACTTCATTTAATACATATTGCAAGTGGTTGAAGGAATGATTCTGGGATTTTCATTTTCTCTCTCTTACTCTTCTAAAATTTCTATAAATTGGAGTGTTGGGCTCATTGTAAAAAGAGATAGTTTTTATGTAGAAAAACTCTGTCAAATTTTTTTGTGAAGCCAATGTGCTATAGGCCCTTGTAGTGGACTCCTTACATGGTGATCCAGGCCCTTATCTTATAATAGATTGGATTGTGCATACTCATGAAGCAATAGATGTAAGTTTGTGGATGTATCTTCCCATGTTGTGTTTGTTGCATTCCTCTTTCCCCTTCAATCTCATTGCATATATATTGTGTTTATCTTATGCTATTGCAGGGATCCATCATCATTATGCATGTATGAAATATTGTTGTCAATGGAGTTGCTTTAGATTGTGGAGAACTATTATCACCCCTTCTAGTTTCCATTTTGCTTCTATTTTCACACATTGGAAGACTATTCACATTCCCTCCTTTTTTGGTGTATCATTTGCTTTAGTGTAGGATTTGTTTTCATGCACTCTCTCTCCTGGTCCCTTATAAATTCAGATTAGGATAGATAGTTTTCCTGCATTAGAGTAGATTGTGGTAGGTAGTTTAGGAGTGAGAACCATCTTTCTCTGGAGGTTTATCTCAAGAATCAAGTCCCAAAACTTGGAGATAGTACCTATGTTATCCAATCACACTATGACCTCAAGCAAACACACTTGTGCAAACCATAGGGTGTTGTGATTCGGAGATAACATGTTTTATATGTGGATTGATAGGCTTTTATTTCTATAAGATAGTTGGATCCAACTCAATGGTGTGCCGAGATAAAATATGATCAAAACCCCTAAGGTCTTAATAGCTCCATGAAAATACATCAGCAAACTCATGGAAAAGTTCTAAAAATCATGCTTCTCTTTCTCATTACTTACCTTGCCAATGTTGAGGAATTTTCCCTCACCAACTAAGATGAGTTCTGAATCTTCACCCTTGACTGTTATGTTTTCCTTTCTTTTTGAATTGGTCATTGGGATTGAAAATAGATTCCAAAGTGACTAGGCCCTTTAGTAGCTTTTTTATTCGATTTGAACCACTTACCAAGATTATCCATATTGTTTCTCCAGATTGTCTGGTTTCTTGAATAAAATTAACAATTTTTTAATCATTCTCAAATACTTTCCA
Source organism: Taxus wallichiana var. yunnanensis (assembly GCA_018340775.1). NCBI lineage: Eukaryota > Viridiplantae > Streptophyta > Pinopsida > Cupressales > Taxaceae > Taxus > Taxus wallichiana. The sequence goes on from CM031236.1 coordinate 145,758,952, forward strand.
ATTTGTGACATTTTCTGGTATAGCAGGCCTCACTATCACCTTGATATGAGGTTGAAATTTGTCTCTCTTGACATTCTCAACAACATCAAAAATTTCACAATTGTAGCCACCATCAAAGAATGACTTCATTCTCTTTCCTTGGAATGGCATGAATATTGAAGGCTTTCAAATCTTCCAAAAGGTCCCAAACCTTGTGTTTGTAGGCCTTGAGAAAGTCATTCTTGGTTGCATTTGATCCTCTAACCTAGTTAGGATCAGCTCACTATCCCCAAAAGTTTGCATTTTTTTTATGTTCCTAATATTTTTCCATTGAAGACCATGGATACAGGACTCATATTCTTTTGTGTTATTCAAACAAATGAATTGGAACCTAAAATATTAGTAATACATGAAATTTGTAGGAGACACAAGAACTACACCTCCTCATGCACCTTTCCTACTTCTTGATCCATCAAAGAACATTTGCCAAATTCCATCATTTTCTTCATCATTTGGCTTGGTAACACTAGGCGGGGTGTATTTTATTCCCGCAAAAGTAAATACCAAGTTCAACATTTTAATATCTTTATATCGATTAAATTCATAGCACTCATATTCCCACTCATCAAGTATAAAATCATGAATGCCTCACACCTAAATATTTGTCTCATGAGTACTTGTGTATTCTTCTTGATCAAATATAGTACAATTGGGATAGATGGGGCTAGGAGTATAAGGTTGTATATGATATGTAACAATTGGTTCAGATTTTAATGTTAGCCTTAGTGCCATACCTTGTCCTAAAGAGAATATGAGACCAATATGCTGATAAGTATCCTCCAATTTTGGCAGTGAAATCTCTAGATAGGCATAGAGAAAAAATTGGAGGTAGATCAATTATAGACACATCTTGAAAAATTGAAACATTGGGGCATGCATGCACTATGAGGCTTAGACCTCTGATAAATCAAATGGTTCCTACTATTTTTCCATCCAATTACACCACACCTTTTGAAAAAGGCTCATATTTGAGCCCTAGATGGTTCACGAATCTACTTTGGCATCACCGAGATGTTTCCTCTAGAGTCAATTATGCACCAATTTATTTCCTATGATCAAAGACACATAGAGAGGTGGAGGATTCTTGTTTCCACTTGGTTGACCTTAATTATGTTGAATTTCATTAGTAATAACCTTTTCTTGCTCCTTGGATGACTCATTTGGCGAGACCAGTTGGTGATGATTACTTACAAGAGATCCCTTTGGCTGGAATAACTAATGAATCCCACATGGATATGCTCATGTTAGTTTTATTCATATGCTCAAGGATGTTGAAAGGAGTTGGATTATATTTTTGTTGCATATTTCTCAAAATAACATTTTATTGCACTTGATTCAGTATGGATGATACCTTTGGCTGATTTTGCACATTCAAAGCTATGTTTAAGATGTCACCTCCCTGGAGTGTTAAAGAAGGTTGAGAAGGAGTCACATTTGTTGACTTTCCTTCTTCCATATTTCTCTTTCTAGAACTAGTATTAGTAGCCACACTCGAGGAAGAGTCTAGATTCATTCCACAAAAGAATTTTATTTTCCAATTCATAAGTTAAGTGTCACTTTGAGGTGCCTTCCGAGTGACCATCTACTGTTGATTTTCCTCTACATGTGTTGTTGATGCGAAATACAAAGACCCTCCAAATGGCTTGATTTTGAATGGGGCATCTAGTGTAACATGCATAACATTAGACCATCTCTCAAGCCGTGTGGAGCTTGCAGGCTTGAGGTGGTCCTCCTGGAGAAATCTAGATTCTTCTTCCTAATCTATTTTCCACAAGCTACTCTAATGCAGGAAAACTATCTAATCCTAATCTAACTTTCCAAGGGACCATGGAGAGAGAGATTACATGAAAATAGAGCCTACACTAAAGCGGTGATACCCCGAAAAGGAAGTTACGATCACAAATCCAAGTGCCTAAAATGGACAGAGGTGAGCAATGGACAAGATGGACAAGATGCATCACAGACAAAGATAAAGTTCACACAGAACACTACTTCAAACCCATTAATCACATCTCTCAAAACCTGCAATAGACATCAAAAATATGTATAGTATACCCTGCAATGATGAGAGGCAAGAAGAGGCAATAAAATAAGCAAAGAATGGGGAAAATGTATCATGAAACAAATTTTACTTGCTCCATGAATTCACACATTACATCATCAGTGGGAAAGAGGCAAGAAAATTCCATTACAAAGCAAAGAGAGGAGGCTTAAACTCCACATTCAACCCTAGAGAAGAAAGAGAGAGGGGGACATGAGAGAAAAAATGACCAACCCTTAGAAAAATGCCCCTCCTTACAATATATAGGAAGAATGAAAGAGAAGGGGGGAAGAGAATTTTGAAATCCTCCCTCAACTACCCAAGAAACACATTGAATTCACCTACAACAATGATGGGTTTTACTGCAAAACCCATGCCTCCATGTGTTGTTCCTTGTTGGGAAAGAAAGGAAGCCCATACTTCATTATGGTGGTAGGTGAGAATCCTAACAGCCTTAAAATATCCAACATGTAGTTGAGTAACAGATGTCGAGAGCTTTCCAAAATTCCTCTCTTTCTCAAATCTGAGCTTCTAGTCAAAAGTTATGATCATCTCCAAACTGCTTTGGGTTTGGAGTCTATCTATGCAAGATCCATGTGGAATCCCCATGCATTCTTAAGATTTTTCTACCTTTTAGGGTCCTGGGAATGTGACATGTCGACACTTGGCTCCGTCTGCTCGCAAACATGCTTTGATCTCTTTGTGTTCTTCCTTTTCCACCTATTTAGGAGCAACTATGTTGGACCCTAGACACGTAGAGGGCCAACACTCGTTTGGGGACCCCGCTTATATCACACCTTTGAATTTACATTGATATGACATGTGGAACCTTTTGAAGGTGCGTTGAGTGACACGTGGCACCTTCTTCAATTTTGTTTCTTCATTCTCTTTCAATTTTTTTGAATTATGTCGAGATGACATGTGGCGCCTTCCACAAGTCCATTTCTTTTCTTCAAGTTGAATCATTCTGGGCTCAATTTTTACTTACCGAGTTATCTTTCTTCATTTTTTCAACCATTTGTTTCCCCGAGATCCCCAAAAATGTGAAGTCTGAAAACTTTGAGCCTTTCTCCATTTTTCTTCCTCTTCAACTCTGATCTCCTTTAACAATGTTTGGTCACTCATTTTCTGACCTTGCTTCTCCATTGTCGAGCCCACCTGCAACTTGATTTTTGGGATAGAATGTGAGCTCGCATGGCTAAACCAACCTTTCCATTTCTCCTGTGCAAGGTTTTTTCTGATCAATTTTACCCAAGGGGAAAAATTGGATAACAATTTGGCGACTTACGGGATCACCTTCTTGCTAGGTGGAAAGATCAATTGCCTTGTTGCATCCATTTGGCATGGAGTCATGAATGATAGCATGATATCAATCTCATGCTTGAAACCAGAACCCAAAGCTTACACTCTATAATCTTGAGCTTGCCCCATTGTCCACACTCTCAATTTTCATAAGAAAATATTGAAGATGAGATTTATGAGAGTAGAAAATTTTCATGACCTGGGACTTCACCTGTTCTAGAAATAGACTATCTCAAAAATTGATTTTAGTTGCTCTGCATTTGCTTTCTTTTGAAATTAGCAACTGATCACATGTGAATATGAGGTTCTTTTTGCAACAACTGAAGGGTATGATGCACTACACTGACTAAATAAATACAAACAAATGAAATGTACAAAGACAAAAACATACATGCCTTAAGTAAGACATGCAGGGTGTGCATAAGCACTTCTTCTGCTGAAAACAAACCTACCTACTCTACGCTAACTGGAAGAAAAGGGAACTCAAACAAATCCTACAATTGATAGGGAGAAGTAGCTTCCCTTTCTCAAAATAGGAAGCCATGTATATGATTTGGAACTGATCATGGATGTTATAATGAGTGAAAAATTGACAAGAGGCTGATCCTCCACCCAAATAACCAAAGTATCAACATCAATCAAAAATACCTCCTCAAGCTAATTGGCATTGGAATCCTGGAGGTGTTGATGGTGACCCTTGGTGCTTTTTATATCATCCTCATTCCCATAAGTAAGCATGACTGGTAGAAACTCTGAATCTTTCTCCAATGAAGCCAAGTACTTGATTGGGCAAGGCCTGATCTGCTAAATTTTCCCATTACATGGAAGCCCAACTTCAATAATGAAGTCTTCTTGCAGACATTCTTGGGTGGATGGTGTGGAAGAGATGGGATCTTCATACTCTTTTCCTTCCTTTGTTGTTTCTTGAAGACTGACTTGCTCTTGGATAGCCTCTTCCTCTAGCATGAAATTTGTCAAATCAAAATCTTCAATTTGCTGCTCTAGAGGACTATTTGGGGCAGCAAGGTCTTCTTGATAGCTCTCCTCCATCATGGATTCATCAATCAAATCAGGCCCTTCAAATGAAAGAAAAAAATCTTCAATAATGATTTCTTCATCAAGTGGCTTCAACTCTGATTCAATCTCTTCCAGTTGCTCCTCTTCAATAGGACTTGGAGCTGGTTTTTCTTCCTCCCTCTTGATTGATTTTGCAGCTTGGATTAGATCAGCATCCTCTTTAGACAAATTGCCATCATGGACACTACATTCAGAGCATACAGAATGTTTATTTTCTTGTTCCACTGCTGCTACAAAATCAGCCTTAACCACCACTGGCTCTTCAACTTTGACCTCCTCCGTTGGCTTAACCATCAAGGGGATTTTTTTATCCCAAATCTTAGAGCCAAGATTACCAAGCTTTTGATAATTTATTATCTGTTTGGCTCTCCTTCCTATTGCTCTCCTTGACTAGTTTTTGAAATTTCTTCCCGACATGGAATTGGGAAGGCAAGAGGAGGAGTGGATGGGGTTAAAACTGGTTTTATATTTTTGTGGTGGTGAGGGAGGTGGAATTTCTCATTTCTTTGGAGGGGATGAATGTTTGGAAGAGAAAAGGGAATAGGAATTGAGATGAAATGGAAGACTAGGGGATGGAGAAGGGAAATCAACACTTGGGGTAGCATATAATGGGCTTGAATCTTGACACTACTGAAATGATAAATCTTGGGATGGAAAAAAATGAGCATAAGGATCTGGTGATTGACTTACCCATTGACAAGGTTGTCTTGCATTTTTTTTGTATACTTCTATCTCCTCTGTCCACTTTGTAAGTATAAGAATCATTTCAACCATCAAGTCAAGCTTCTCCTATGGGCTATAATGTCTTGTAAAAGGGCCTTCCCATGGACAAAATGCCCTACAACCAATTTTAAATGCCTTCATTTGTGTTGTAGCCCTTGATTGAACCATGTTAGCCTCCATTATTTGAATCTTCTCTAGCAAATCAGCATTCTTCGTATAGTTGTTATCATCATATGCATACCCTTGCTCTTGATAAGCTTCATAACCAAACTGGTTTTGACACTGCTCATATGGGTAAGCATAATGGTTTTGAATCTGATCACAATGTTGATTCGAGATGAGAAATACATTGGAGGTGGAATGCAATGATGTTGCTGCAAATGTGAATTCCAAAATGGGAATGAAGCCATGATTGCATAGCTTCATGAATGGAAGAAGATGGGAGATGTGGAAAGAAGAATGGGTGGAAATGAATGAAAGGAAAGTTTGCATCTCAGATAATGGGTTGTTGACCAGATGGAGTCGCTAAATGTGTTTTTCATGTGCCTCCAAAGGATGAATCTCACCAAGAACATATCAACTTGACTAAATGAAGTGGTAAGGTGCTTCAAACTCCGTCCCACCGAACGTGCCAAAACTTTTGATGTGAAATTATAGCACCCTCTAAATGGATTGATTTTGAATAGGGAATCTTGTGTAATCTACATAACATTGGACCATCTCTCAAGCTGTGGGACTTACAGGCTTAAGATGGTCCTCCAGAGAAATATGGATTCTTCTTCCTAATCTATTTGCCACAAGCTACTCTAATGCAAGAAAACTATCTAATCCTAATCTAACTTTCCAAGGGACCAAGGAGAGTGTGCATGAAAACAGAGCCTACACTAAAGTGGTGATACACCAAAAAAGGAAGTTGTTGATCAAAAATCCAACTGCCTAAAATGGAGAGACTTGAGAAATGGACAGGATGGACAAGATGCATCACAAGACAAAGATAAATTTCACACAGAACACCACTTCAAACCCATTAAACATAGCTCTCAAAACCTACAATAGACATCAAAAATGCATAGTATACCCTGTAATGATAAGAGGCAAGAAGAGATAATAAAATAAGAAAAGGATGGACAAAATGCATCATGAAACAAATTTTATTACTCCATGAGTTCACACAGTACATCATCAGTGGGAAAGAGGCAAGAAAATGCCATTACAAAGCAAAGAGAGGAGGCTTAAGCTCCACATTCAACCCTAGAGAAGAAAGAGAGAGGGGAGAGGAGAGAAAAATGACCAACCCTTAGAAAAATTCCCCTCCTTATAATATATAGGAAGAATGAAAGAGAATGGGGAAGAGAATTTTGAAATCCTCCCTCAACTACCCAAGAAATGCATTGAATTCACCTCAACAATGATGGGTTCTACTATAAAACCCATGCCTCCATGTGTTGTTCCTTGTTGGGTAAGAAAGGAAGCCTATACTTCATTATGGTGGTAGATGATAATCTTGACAGCCTTAAAATATCCAAATCATAGTTGCATAACGTAGACGCCAAGATCTTTCCAAAATTCCTCTCTTGCTCAAATCCAAGCTTCCAAATCGAAAGTTAAGATCATCTCCAAAATTCTTTGGGTTTGGAATCTATCCATGCAAGATCCACATGCAAGCCCCATGCATTCTTAATATTTTTTCTGCCTTTTAGGGTCCAAGGAATGTGACGTGCCAACACTTCGCTCCGTCTGCAAACATGATCTGATCTCTTTGTGTTTTTCCTTTTCCACAAATTTTAGAGTAACTATGTTTCACCCTAGACACATGGAGGGCAAGAACTTGTTTGGGGACCCCACTTTTTATCACACCTTTGAATTTGTACTTGATCTAACATGTGGCACCTTTTGAAAGTGCACCGAGCCGACACGTGGCACCTTCGTGGTTATGTTTCTTCATTCCTTGCACTTTTTGGAATTACGCTAAGATGACACGTGACACCTTTCGCAAGTCCATTGCTTTGCTTCAAGTTGAATTGTTCTAGGCTTGATTTTGACTTACTCGACTTAGTTTTCTTCATTTTTTCAACCGTCTATTTCTCCAAGATCCCCAAAAATGTGAAGTATGAAAAATTTGAGCCTTTCTCTAGTTTTCTTCCTCTTGAGCTCTGATCTCCTTTAACATTGTTTGGCCACTCATTTTCCGACCTTACTTCTCCATTATCGAGCCCACCCGCAACTTAATTTTTTGGGATTGAATACGAGCTTGCATGACTAAACAAACCTTTCCATTTCTCTTGTGCAAGGTTTTATCCGATCGAGTTTTCCCAAGGGTGAAATTGGATAACATGTGTATCTTGAGAAACAAAAGCAATTTGCACCATCAAAGCTTGGTTTAGAATTCCATTGGTGAATATTGCTTGGTTGTGTGGAAGATGACAAGGGAAACACTACTCATAATCTTACACAAGATTTTTTTTAACATGGACCAAAGCTTAGGATGAAATAGTTGCATTGGGATTGTACGATTAAAATGGCCTAAACAGAAGGAAATTCATTTTGATTTTTATTTGTATCTTGGGATGGATATTTGTTTGGCTGGTAAGGGGACTTATTGGGTTGGTATGAAGGTTGATAGGGTTTGAAAATTTTGTCTTGTTGTCTCTTAGTATATAATAACTCATTCCCAAAATTTTGTAATTGTTTCATTACTTCTTGCAATTCAATTGAGGTACTTGAAGAAGTTGATGCTCGGCTAGACATTTGATCTCTTAAGGTTGGGATAGGGGCTAAATTAGGTGTTTGATGGTAATTTGGGTTCTCAATCTCTGGGTTAATAGGCATTAGAGGTCTAGGATTAAGTTTCCCAACTTGAATAAGACTATTCTTAGCCCTAATAGCAATTTCATAATCACCAAGAAATATTAAACTCCCCATAAAATAAATCATGATAGAAATATTAGAATTTAATGCTCTTAAAATGTAAATAAAATAACCTTCTAGAGTTGGTCTCACTAAGACTATAATTATGTCCCATGTCTTCTGAAATATTAAATTGAATTTCACCATGAGATCATTGGGATCCCTCTTTATAGTTTTCAATTGTTCTAACAAGGAGAGGTTATCTCGCTTTTTCCCTAAATTGGCTGCAAGGGATGTTCCAAAATTATCCCAATTAGTAATTGTTCTTGCTCCTGAACTCTTGAACCATTGAAGAGATTTTAGATTGAATGAAGAATCCAACAACTTGATAGTTACATCTTATTAAGCGATTTGATGAACATCACAAACATTGGCAATATGTTAAATATGGTCAGCTAAAGTGGTATGGTTCTCCCCAGTGAAGTAAGGGATACTTTTTAGAGCTCTCAAAGGGATATGATGTTATGCATTGAGATCAAGAAGGTTATTACGAGTGAAGTTGAAAATGGTATATTCCTTTGTTGTGCCATTAAGATAGGTCTTAGAATTATAGTAGACTGCAAGAAAGGCCTACCAAGAGGTGGTGTGGACAAAGTCCTATTTGGTGGTGAAGGTGACCTTTGATATGTTCTTCCCCTCCTTATCCTTCCTAGTGATACTTTCAAATACTCAAAATCTCAATCTTATGTTGTTATAGACCTTTTCTAATTCTTCTCATGAACTTGAGGCACTCTAATTGGTGAAACCAGCTGACTTTATGCTTGGATTTCCATATGTGTTGCTTGCAGAGCCTCTAAAGGCTAAAATTTTATGAAGATACACACCCAAACTTGTAAGAATGGAAATATTAACTTCTACTTGTCCCACTTTGGCATGCCTAAATGGTTATAAATGAAATTTAGCACCATAGTATTTTTTTATACATATCCCTATTTTTTCTAAGATGGGATGATCTCAAAAGTGTGGGATTTACATAAATGAGATCAACCTCAAGAGAAGGCTAGTTCCTCAACTTAAATCCAATTCTAAACTACTCCTAAGGAAAGAAATGCAACTATCTACTCCTATTCTAGCAATCCAAAGGACTAGGGAGAGAGAAAGATGCATAAGAATGGAAAATCCTACACTAACAAAGGTGATAGCACCATGAAAAGGGTAGAGAGACACTCTCAAATGAGATAAAATGGGAGCAAAATGATGAAACCAAGGGAAAACATAAGTACCACAATTTAACAAAACCTTGGAAAAACCATATCCATGAAACACAAAAATGTGAACTCGTAGGGAGAATAGAAGATGCACAAAAAACCTACAATATGCAATGAAAGGCAAGGAAAATGCAATAGAACACAACTAGGGTAGAAAATAGCCACAAAACAAGTATTTAATTACTTTAAAAAGATGCACAATACATTACAATGAAGGTGAGAGGAAAGGTTCACCATGCAGAAGCTCAAATATGAGGCTTGAGATCATACACATATGTACATCACTTGAAATAAAGTTCACACGTATTACAAGAATGTCCAATGACTACAAAAGAGCCCCTTTTTACAATATATAGAAAATAGAAGAGAGAAAGAGGGGAGAAAGAGGGATATTAGAATTTATGCCTCCACCCACCAACAAGATTCATTAATTATCTGAAAAAGGTAATGGACAAACTACTGAATCTATATCTCCATGATCTTTTTCCTTATGGAAGAAGGGAGGGATCATATCATATCAAATATCATTATTTAGCTACCTAGAATTTCACTTTGTTTAATGTTGGAAGTATTTTCCTCATTTTCTCCCACCTACTATCGCCTAAATCTTTTTTTTTTTTTTATTTCATGATGTAATTCTTGAAGAGTCGTTTCCAAAATTCCAAGTTTTAGAAATTTGGTGCACTAAGGAGTGAGATATGACCACTCAGATTTCATGGGGTCAAGAGGAACATGGGTTCCTAATACATAGCTACAATCCACATTAATCCTTTATTTTAACTTCTCTTTCATTACGAGTGGATCAGATATTCAGAGTACTAAGGGAACTGGGTACCTTGGGTCACTTTTTTCATTATATTTCTGCATTTCCCACATTATACTTGTCTTTCCGCCTCCTTCATGTTTCTCTTGGATCGGATAATCGGGTCTCTAGTGGAACATAGGAACTATTCCACCTAGTGCTTGTATCTCCATATTCATCCACAACCTCATCCTCCTAGAATACACTTTGATGCCTTTTTTCTTCATTGATTAGTTGAGAGGCTGTCCCGAGTAAGTGGTTCAGAGAATCGCTCCAACTCCTCCTAGTCACCACAGATTGCATTCCATCTGCATCTCATTTATCCGTAACACTCTTCGCTTCCATCCCTTTGTTGTTAAGATCAATAGAAAAATTGGATAACTTGAATCCTGAAGGAACCTATTCCTTCTATCCTAAAAATATCTGCCTCACCTACAATATATTATAGCCTTTGTCTTGTGGCAATGCAGAGATGCAGGAAACTCGTGGCCCGCAAGAACTTATTCCTCCCATTCCGCCCAAACCTGATTTTTCTACAATACATTGTAAATGACCATTTTCCCCCTTTTCTCAAATTATTCTAACTATTTTGGCTAAGTGGAGGTGTAGACACCTAAAATTGGTTACCCAATTTAGTGTCCCCTAGGTTCGTTTATCCTCTCGGGTAACCTAGGGCACCTTTATATCACCACTTCTCCTTAGGGTATTACTTAAATATTTGATTTAAACATCTATCCTAAGTTTATTATACCCCATTGTGTTTTACCCATGGATAATTAAATATTAACTATTTAATTACACTTTTTACATGTATCTTAACCGCTTATCTACCCCATATCAATTCCTAACCTCCCATATCAATTCTATCCATCTATCCCCCTATTTCTCCTCCCCCAAACCGTGCAGTGGGATATTTCTTGTATTTGAGTCGAGGGATACACTTTCATATTTTTAAAACGTCCTTTTGGCCATTTTAAGGATCTGTTCTCGATTGGTGCCGAATAGTACTCGGTCAATGCCAATTTTTCGAACGACGCTGATTGTACCTTGGTCGGCGCCGATTATAAATATAGGGCCAGAATTTAGTTTTGGTTAGACAAAGGAGAATGACAGAGAGTTTTAAGCATCAAGCCTAAGCATCATCTATCAAGTTAAAGCAAATTCTATCCAGATAAATCCCTGAGAGGAATACCATTACTCTTCTCCTACAACATCAACATCGTGAGCCTCCATCAATCTCTTGGTGACTCTGTTCCTACATCTAGTGAAGGTGGAGCTTTGTCAGTATCCCTACAACTCCTGCAGATCTAGTAGACATTGACGATCTAGCCTTCATTGTCCATTTCTCAACCTTCCTGCAATTTTCCCCTACTCAACGCCGACCGATCCCAGTTGACGCCGATTGAGCCTAATTGATGCCGATTCACCCAATCAACACCGATTGGCCTGCACACAAGTAAAAGAACTCAGGTAACACAAATCCAGCATTGTTTTCATAGTTTCCTATTTTCTATTGCTTTTTTGTCCACTTTGTTTTTTACATTTGTTCATCATCATTTTTAATCAGAAAATCTAGACATTTACTTACATCTTTTATCATGTATGCTTCTTTCTTTAATTGAAAATGTGGACTGACATTCACCGAGGGAGCTTATTGCTTCTTGAACCCGCTTTTCGGGTAGTCCACCCAAATATCTTTTAATGTTGTCTTTTTCTATCAAGTATCTGTGTCTCATAGGTTTCTCGGATCTACTTTGCAAGATTTCTCGTGTGCACCCATTTTGTCTACATCGGCTTTCTTTTCCACCTACATCTTTGGATCTTGTCTTATCTATCAGGTATTGATTTCATTTGAGTTTTTCAGGGTTGTTTTTGTTTAGTTTCGTACATTAACTTCGACAGTAACAAGCGTGGAAATTTTTGATCTACATTCGGCACACTGTGGGACTTAACCAAATTCCCTATTGGTAAGTTCATTTCTTTTCCAGTTTTGAGCTTTTGTTCTTTTTCTTCACTGATTTTCATCAGTTTTCCTTAAGCATTTCCTTCCTTCATTTTGGTCTTGCTTCTTTCATTTGTAATTTGCAAAGTCAAAGTTTTTTTCTTTCTTGCAAATCTAAATCCTAATTTCTATTTCAAAGATTAGTAAATCTTTCATTTGATTTCAAGATTGCATTTTTGATTCATCTCTTTATGCAAAATTGTTATTTCCTTGAAAGTTTTCTAGTTCCTTAAATAGAAATTTTCATTCTACTATTATCTGGATATATCTTTCTGGATTTGTTTGTGTGTTTGCTTAACCTTTTCTTGTGGAGCACTTTGCTTGTTCGTGGGATTGTTCGAGGGGAAGAGCTCAACAATTTGCTTTTTGAAGTCCACACACCTTGGAGAGCTAAATCTACAGGTATTTCTCTTTTATGGTGTTTTCTCCTTTTTAAGAACTTAAAAAGAACTTGTTTGTTTGTTTTCTATCACATTCAAACATTTCAATTTTGGTGCTTAAAAAGAATTTAATCGCATTTGGGAAAGAACTTGTTTGACTTGTCTTCATCGAAATCCAACACTTCATTTTTAGTGCTTAAAAATAACTTCTTCTTTTTCATTTCTATTGTATGCTCTTCATCTAGTTTTCTAAATAGGTTGGAAAATTGATCAAAATCAGTAGTGACACTATTTGATTTTTATTTTTCACCCTTGCACACAAAGCCAAAATCACTAGGTATTAATCATTTAAACAAAAATTCCTTCCCTAGCCTCGCCTACTTGGAAGTGACATCTAAGAGGAAGAGCCTACGTGGTACTTAGGCCACGCTATAAATTCACAGAAGTTCTGGTATATATTAGCAAAGCACCCGACTCTCTTATCGGGCGGTGTGTGAAGTACGGGGTAGGCCCTATATCAAGCCATGTACCGGTCTTTTATTGAAGTGCCTTCGGGACTCCTCACCAAAACATTCCCCAAACCATCCTTAGTTTGGCTATCTGAGTAGTTCCTGTTCTAAAAACCTTCCTTAATATTTTCTTTCTTAAAAGCATGAAAACTTAAAAGAGATAATCACCCACGTTGCTTGAATTGAATTATGCATGCATTAGTTAGGTCAATCCTTCTTTTCTATATTTCTACTTGTTTATGACAGTCATCACCCGGTCACAATCTAGAAAAATGGCTCAACTGGCCCCTTCTTCATCCAAGATCACCACTAATGTGGATGTTTCAGCACCCCTTGGGTCTTCCTCGGGACCACTGTTAGTTGGTTCCCCATCTTGGTCATATAATCCTTTCTATCATCCTAAAGCGATCCCATCATGTCCAACTTCCCCCAGTCCTTCAGAGGTATCATCTTGCTTCTGATATAGAGTATGTTCCTCGTGGAGATCCTGAATTTTAGGTGCTCCTTGATCGCAATCCGGTAGCCCTTATGGACTATCTAGTGCATAAGTCTGTTTGAATATCTGATCAGGGACCACCAATCTAGCAAGTTTATGATTATTCTCATGAACCATCCCAGGCTTTTATAGAACAGTTAGCATACTTTTTCTCACCTCGAACCATGGAAGAGGGTGGCACATCTATGCCTCCTTTTTCTCTTCCACTGACCATGTCGACTGGTTCTCAAATGATCTTGCCTATCCCTAGTGCCGCGGCTACCTCGGCTACTCCACAACCTACTTTTGAGAGGCCCTCTTCTTTAGCTATGATGGGTGCATCCACACTCTCATGATTTTTGTTAATTCTTCTATGTCGTCTATTGCGTATCATAGTCAAGTACTTCTCTATGAATCAACCCCTTCTACGAGTCGATCGGGTTCCTTCTTCTTGTCCTCCGGTTGGTCTTTCTTCCAATGCTCCAAATGATGTGACCTTTACCCATCCTTTGGTGTCGGCACACCTTAATAACCAATCCGGCAACAAAAGCCTCATTCATACTTTGTTTCTGCCATGTCCAATCAAATCAACACCCATGTTCCTCAATCCATTTTGATTCGATCGACAAGTGTAGAAGCCCACCAATCACAAGCTCCATCTTTCATTCAACCACCTTTCTCTCAACCACTTGTCATCTCACAGCCTGTTTATACGCAGGATCCTTCATAACAAATACCTCACCAGGCATCACCCAGAATGCCTGGTTATTCCTCTTATCATCTTGTTAATCAGCAGATGAATCCCTCGTTAACACCTCAAAAAAATCTACCATTCGCTTCTTATGCAGGACATACCAACATGCCTCCTCCTCAATCTGACATCATCCAAATTCTTTTCAAGAAAATCGCAGACCTAGAAGCCTCCACCAAAGGGGCTTGCCCTTCATACTCTTTTGAAGAAGTATGTAATGAACCGAATCATCCATCAGTGGCTTTTAAGCCTTATCCTCCCCAATGGGAACTTCCCGAGTTCTCAAAATTTCATAGTCGGGAGGATCCTCAATAGCACCTGTGAGCATTCAAGCACACTTGCTACCTTATAGTCCAGGATCAGGAGCTTATGCTCCATACTTTCCCTATGTCTCTAGCAGGGCCTGCTTTAGACTGGTACAATAACATTCCCCAACACTCCCTATTTTCTTTCTCTCAATTAGCTCAGATGTTTGTTGAAAACTTCTCAATAAATATCACACATAAGATCTTGATTACAGATCTTTATAACATTCGTCAATTCGATGACGAGTCTATTGTAGACTTTGTCGCTTATTGGAGAGGTATAATAAATCAATTGTCTTTCTCCCTCCCTCAATCTCAACAGATCGAGTTGTTTACTCGATCTTACGCTAATCATATTTCTTCCACTTTAAGGATTCAAACCTTTCATACATTTGAAGAAACCTTTACGATGCAATGCAAACTTGAGTCCCGTGCTGTTGAACAAGGGAAGTTAAAACTTTGCTCTAAATCTAAAATAGATTTTTCCTAGTTTACAAAATCAAACCCTTCCGCTTCTAACAAAGAAAAGAATCAGGGGTCCACCAACGCTATCATATTAAAAACATCATGAGCTGATAATACTTCTAATCAAACACCATGGAGAGACTCTTCATCTTCTCGAAAAGGACCCTTGTCGTCTCAATCTTTTACTTCATTGGGGGAATCATATGCTTCTATCTTAGAAAACATGTTAGAAGTTCACATGATCGAACTTCCCCCTATTAGAAATTTTCATGAAATCCAAGAATGACCATTCTGGTATAGGGAAAATGACTTCTATCATTATCATAGAAGCAAAGGCCATGACATTGAACGATGTCAGACCTTGAAAAATCTTGTCCAAAAATTCATTGACAAAGGCGAGCTCATTTTGGATAACCCAAATCAGGCACTTGATGTCTTTAAACAACCTTTCCCTAATCATTCCCCGACTAATGACACTTTAGGGTCTCAAAAACCAAACACTCATATTATTAGCTTCATTTCTACTGAAGAATCTTCTTCTAAACCTGAGCCATCTACAAACATGCCGATCGAATCAGAACTTCCTCCCACTCTGTTAATCTCTAAGATTCCACCATCTTCAGACAATCCATCTTTAAATATTCCTCCATTGTTAGAGATGGATTCATCTCTCTCTACCTCTTTATCTAATATTCCATCCATGCCAGAGACAGTGTCATCCTCATCTGTCTCGTCGTCAGACATTCTTTCGATGCTTGAGGCATTTACATCTCTTCAAGTTTCCACTACAAATACATCTACTTCATTTCTCCCATTTTCACCATGACTATGCCATTGGTGAACATACCTATAGTCATACCAACTTCTCTACCAATAGAAGTGTCTTTGATTTTGACTCTTCCCATTTCCTTTCCTACAGTAGTTGCACCCACAATTATTGTACCGGAAGTATCTTCCTCACAGGGAACCACTTCTTCGTCATCCACTTCTTCCATCACCGATGTTGCCTTGCCTATTAAGGAAAAATCTAAAGAAATAACACCGGCACCTACACTTTCGGTTCCTGAACTTAAACCGAGACAACTGAAGTCTAACATTGCATCATCGGTACCTCACCATCTGCTTCCCCCGAAAAGGTTACAATCACCTTATGCAGTTGAAGTTGTCACTATCCCCGAAAAGGAAAACCAATATTTTGGACTATTAAGACTCTTGGTGCTTTCCCTCAAAAATACCTCTCCACGCCTCATAAAAGATTGGATTTATCCGCTGAGAAGGCATCTTCTTCTACAACACCATCTTCACCAATGCCTCGTAAAGCAGATTTACCCTCTAGAAAGGTGTCGCCTCTTTTATCAGAACCATCATCTTCATCACCAAAAGACAAGACACCCTTTGTGCCTCCTATCAGACCTATTTTAGGAACTCCTCCCCCATCTAAATCATTCGTATCTAAATCATCATCTGTTTTGGCCAAGCAGCCTTCTTCAACTCCGAAGACCAAAACACTTGTCACATCTTCATCATCTTTAAAATCTATCTTAGGAGCTCCTCCTCCACCAAAATCAATCCTGCCTCACTCGCTTCCGTCTCAAGTGCCCAAGGTTGCTTTTCCCAATAACCAGAAAAGCAAAATGATCCCTAAAATGACTTTCAAACCAGATATGCAGATTCTTTTACCTTGGCAGTCTGTTAAGGAAAAAGAGGCACCTTCATCATCTTTGACCTCATCTTTGTCTACTGGATTCTATACTGAAATTCTTCACCAGCTTATCCAATCTTCATCTATATCTCTTCCTCCGATCAAACCCTATAATCCTAAAGGAGTAAAACCTTCCTGGTTCAACTCTGATTTGATTTGTGCTTACCACCACACTCCAGGTCATGACACCGAGGGATGTAAATCCCTTCAATCTGTCGTTAACAACCTCTTGGAAAAAGTGATCTTCTAGCTAGAAGAGGAGGAGGAACAAGTGTCTCCTGTCATCTCAACTACATTTCGAGCCTCGAACGATCTACCCGGACCTCTCTAATTCTATTTATTCCATTCTCGATGATCTTCCACCTTCTCAAATCGACACAATTCATATCGCCACTAGAGCAAAATAGTATGGTAATCTATCATCATCTATAGCATCTCGACCGGGGTTATCATTTATAGAGCCCCCGAAGGAGTTCCTCCTTCCTCATCAGCCCCGAGACCTCGTGTCTCTATTCATGCTTCACATTGGGCTCTCGATTCCCATGTCGCTTAAGGAGAGTGTTATGAAACAACTCACCCATGCTCCGGTCAAAATGTCTCTTTTTGACCTCATTCAATCATCTCCATAGCATCGCTTAGGCTCTGATTGATAATTTGTGTCACATCGCAGTGAATTCAGATGAGCCCCAACCTTTCAAGATGGTTGTTGGATTGAATAGACCGTCAACCGCCATTTCCTTCGAGGATTTTGAAATTCCTCCCCTTTCTTCCAAGGATTTAGAGGCTCCCCTCTTTATCACAGTTCAAATCAACAACACTACGTTAAAACGCACTATGATTGATAGTGGTGCTGCACTCAACATCATTTCCTCCCACACATTCGAGTAACTTAAGTTACAAAAGAACATAGTGTCACCACCGCCTTTCGCCCTTCGATCATTTAACGATTAGCTGGTGGTTACTTTAGGAATTGTGGTCCTGCCCATTCGAGGTAGGTAAGAAACTACTTCATGAGATTTTTTACATTGTTGAAGGGAAATTCCACTACAATATGATCCTCAGACACTCTTGGATTCATATAATGCATTGCGTCCCATCAACCCTCCATTGATGCTTAAAATATCAGTATGAGGGAAAAATCTATACTCATCTAGGAGATCCTTTTCCTTCCACACAATGTGACATGACCACAGGGTCTGCCCCTCTAAAGGATAATGCTTGTTCTCCTGATGAGGCTTCATCCTCTTCCATACCTACAACAAAACTACCAGATTTACAAAATCTGGAAGAGATGTTGCAGCATTTTTTGCTAGGAGAGCTTCCTCTTCTCTCTTTTGACGCCCATCTCAAACCTAATGAGTATGGTAGACCAGACAAACAACCTGAATATCAGCCAGGTCTTGGTCACATCGTCACCATTGGTCTGCCCAATCAATAGACTAACTTCATCTATGGTGGTCTTGATACACCTCACTATCGCTCGGATTCTCCTACGGGCTAAACCCTATTTAGCAGGGGTTTGATTGTTTCTGAATCCCACATTCGCAAAAACTTATTTATATCAATGTGTGTGGAAGGGATTTGGCCTGGGAAAGTATGAATAGGGTGTGCATGACCTCGCGTCCATTCCAACTCTTAAACCACATCAAAAATTTGGTTTAGGATTTAAACCTCTCTCAAAAGCCACCATCACCATTCTCGATGAGCCTCTTTCCATTGAGGAACCATCTTCTCCTGCCAGGTCAGAAGCATCACTTGATGTGGATGACGCCATTTCCATCCTGCCTAACAATTTTTTTAGTCAATACCATTTCCATAGGTCCATTGACCTATAAAACTAATGGCAAATCCACTTCCATACCATTAGTCTTCCCTGAAATAGTTGGAGACAACTCTCCCACTATCAACACTATCCACTGTGTGGATGATGATTTTGTCCTCACCTATCTAGGGGCAGAGGATTCCTATCTTCCTAAAACCATTCCTTCTGATACATCTACGCTTCTCAATGAAGCCATTGTCGACCTTAATATAGGGACTTCTAAAGACCCTCGCATCATTAAGGTTGACCAATCTCTCAATCCACATGAGTTAGGAGACTTCACCTTTCTTTCCAACCATCGCCAAGATTTTTCTTGGTCATATGAAGATATGCCAGGACTCGATCCTGATATCATGGTCCACAATATCATTACTCTTCTAGACATCAAACCGGTTAAACAAAAATTACGTAAAATGCACCCTCGTGTAGCCCTTCTTGTTAAAAAGAGTTACAACACTTACTTTCCGCTAACTTCATCCAACCCATTGACTATCCACAATGGGTTTCAAATGTAGTACTAGTAACCAAAACTACTGGGAAAATTTGAATTTGCACCGACTTCCGGATCTTAATCTCGCTTGTCTAAAAGATGATTTTCCTCTACCTAATATCGACCAACTCATGGATTTAACTACAGGTCATGAGATGGTTTCTCGGGATATAATCAAATTTTCATCACACTAGAGGACCATCATAAGACTTCCTTTATAACTCCTTGAGGGACTTTTTGTTATCGTGGCATACCTTTCGGTCTTAAGAATGCAGGAGCAGCCTATCAACGAGCAATGACCTACATCTTCCATGATCTCTTACACAAAATCATGGAAGATTAGCTCGATGATCTACTCGGTAAGTCCAAACTCCGTTAGCATCACCTTTTCATTATTGCACCTCTCTTTGAGAGGCTCATTAATTTTTATCTTCACTTAAATCTTTCTAAATGCGTATTTGGCATTCTCACCGGTAAACTCTTAGGCTTTATCATTTCTATTAGGGCATTGAAGTTGATCCCACAAAAATAAAGGATATCCTCAAGATGCCTCCCCTTCCAACTTAAAGTAGCTCTGTGGTCTTGGGATGCCTTGAATCGAGTGTCGTTTCATCTCACAACTATCGAACATTGTCAACCTTTTCATCATCTCCTTCGTAAGAATTCTCATTTTGAATGGGATGAGCATTGCCAAAAGGCCTTTGATGATCTCAAAGCTTATCTTCTTTCTCCACCTATGCTTACACCTCCACACAAGGGGAGCCATTCTATCTTTATATTTCTGTGATTGACCATGCTTTGGGAGCCATGATCTTGCATCAGGATGCTAGCGGTAAAGAACAAGCCATCTATTACATCAGTCGCACTCTTCATGAGTATGAAACACGCTATTCTGAAGCTGAAAAATTGTGTTGTGCTCTCTTCTTTGCGACTTCTAAACTTTGTCACTACCTCCTTAATCACAAAACTTATATTGTTACAAGTGTCAATCCACTCAAGACAATGCATGTGAAACCTTATCACAATGATCGTATTACTCGTTGGCTCATGCTCATGATAGAGTTTGATCTCGAGTTCATCTCACAAAAATATATCAAGGGTCAGGTCATTGCGGATCAATTAGCTGATACTCCTCTTCCAGACACTCAAATCCCCCTTGCTCAATTCCTAGATGAGTACATCCAACAAATCAATTTCGGTCTGTCTCCATTTAAAGTAAAAATCTTCTTTGATGGGTCCAAATGTTAGCAAGGGGGAGGTGCAGGTTTCGTCATGATTCCTCCTTGGGGTGCACCTATCCCTGTCGCACACAAACTTAACTTTGAGTGTACCAATAATATGGCCAAATATGAAGCTCTTGTTTTAGGTCTTCAAAATTCCATTAATCTTGGTGCTCACCATATCGACATCTTCGGTGATTCTGAGCTTATCATTAATCAAGTCACTGGTGTCTATCAGTGCAAAAATGATATCCTTCAAAAATATCGCGATATCGTTCTCTTTCAACTTCAATCTTTTGATAAATTTACTATCCAAGCTATTCCTCACATTGCGAACCGATTCGCAGATATAATGGCTTCTTTAGCCTCGCTTATTCCACCTTTTACCGAATACTCGTGACTTTATGTGGTACATTCGGTGTGTATACCAACCATTTTATCTCAGGCGGTCGAATTTAATCAATGTCGTCACAACCAACACTCAAGATGAGTGGTATCAGCACATTTTTTATTATCTATCCCGTTCAGTGCTTCCTCTAGATCTGACTTCCAATGGTAGAAGATCTTTCATCCTACGTGCTAATCTCTATACTATTATAGACAGAATCCTCTACAAACATGGTTTTGATGGTATTTTGCTTCGGTGCCTCAAAACCATTGAATCCTCTAAAGCCATCTAAGAAGTCCATGACAGTATCTGTGGTGGACATTTTAGTGGCTTGGCCATAGCTAAACGCATCTTATGTTTAGGTTACTATTGGCCTTCTCTTAATCGAGACTATTGCAAATACACTAAGAAATGTGTCAAGTGTCAACAACATTCCAATCTTACACATATCCCTAGTCAGGATTTGCAACCTACAGCGATTTGTGGCCTTTTTCACAATGGGGTCTTGATCTCATCGGTCTCATCAATCCCCACTCTTCACAGTGTCATCACTCTATCATTACTACCACAGAATACTTTACTAAGTGGGTGGAAGCTATTCCTCTTTCATCAACCAAAGCTAAACCCATTGTTGATTTTGTCTATCAACACATCATTTATCGCTTTGGTGTCCCACACAAACTCATCACAGACAATGGTAAATCTTTCAAAAACATCGATTTACAAAACCTCTGTGACACTTTCAATATCAAACTCATCTTTTCTTCTCCGTACTATCCCCAAGCTAACGGCCAAGATGAGGCTTCCAATAAAACTTTACGTAATATCCTCATGCAAAGGTAACTAGTCGAGCTGGTAGGGATTTACATCTACATATCCCTTTTTCTCTCTGGGATTATCGAAATATCATTCGTACTCCTACCGGTGCTACTCCCTTCTCTCTCGCCTATGGAGTGCAGGCTGTCCTTCCTTTGGAAGTCCAGATTCCATCTCTTCGTGTCTCTCTTAAAGAATTTGTCTCTGATGAGGACTATCGTCAAAATTGCCTAACGCAACTTGAGTTGCTAGATGAGCAACGTCTCAATACTCTTGAGCATCATCAAGTCTATCTTGAGCGTGTCAAATGTGCTTATAACAAGAACTTGTGGCACCGTGACTTGAGTTGGTAATCTTGTTCTTAAAGAAAACCAAAATGTCACTACACTAGAAGGAGTCGGCCGTGGTAAGTTTTCTCCTAATCTGGATGGGTCCGTACATAGTCACTCATAAATATGGGTCCGGGGCTTATTATCTATCTTCCATGGATGGTGTACTTGAAAGGGAGCGTCTTAATGCTTTGCATCTAAGGCCCTTCTACTATTAAAATCTATCTTACACAATCTTAGTCATGCAAACCCGTGATTCTTTATCCATCTGCAACCAGTCATGCATTTCGTAGTGATTCAAAACTATGTGGTTCTCTATGTTATGTCTTTTCTACCTTAAATATGAGTACCACGGCTCTACTCATGGAATTTTCCTTACAAATTTGTTCCTTCTCATGGTAGGAATACCTTAATCACTACTTCATCCACCCTAGGTGTTCATCTTGATCAAAACAACTTTGGGGCATGATTACGTGCTTATATATGTTTTCTTCCTCTCTATCTAATCTATCTGGTCTAAACTCAACTTCTTCCAAAGCTCAAAAAAGAGAGAGAGATGTTATCCTAGTCCCAAAAGATAGACTGATCCCTCAAAGGACAACTATCCATGCCTTATCAACTAAAATAAAAAATATAGACCATTCCTTGAAGGATGGCTATCATCAACATCAAAATACGACAGCTCCTTGAAGGACAAGCTGCTCGTTTTATGCCATTTTCAGCCTTTTCAATAACAAACTTCCTCTATTGGCTAGTTTGTTCACTTTTAGCATCTCTGAAAGACTTCCCGTATTGATCAATCTTTCTATATCTAGCAAACTTCCCGCATCGATCAGTTTACTTTTCTATCAACAAAAAAAAAAATTAAAAAAATCATGAAGGCGAGATATGAGACCTTTTTGATTATATGAAGAACTATTTTTCCCCATATGTACACGTATTTGATCTTTCATATGTTCCGACAAGATGTATACTGATCTTTTGTCCTTATCTACCTCCTCGATCTGGTCTGCGACTAACTAGTGTTAGGTTTATTTTAACCTCATCTATGGCCTTGTGTGCATCGTCTTTTGGTTTTCTATCAAGGTCTCTATTTATGGTCGGTTAGGGGCCTAACTTATCATTCTTTTTCCTATCTAGGTGTATTGCTTTTTATTTCTAAACAAAGATAATATCATTACATCCCTTTCTCACAAGGAACATTTCCCATGATTATTTGTTGTTCATCCAGTTAAATTGACATTTAACATGTTAATTTAGTCAAATCTATCATCTATCTATACTCATCTTATCTACTTCGTCTAAAACACATCAAAGCATGTATTAAAAACACATGTGAATCCATCTATCTATTTCATTAAAATTAAATTAACATCTTAAACATGTTTATTTTATCAATCTATCAATCACATCAAATCACATCACATCTATCCATCTATCCTCTATCAACATATGTCTATGTCCATCAAAATTACACTACATCTATCTATATCTATCAAAATTAAATGCATAAGTACAATCACATAACACAAAAATGATGAATATATATACATGAGTGTCTGTACAAAAAAGAATGGATGGATTTCAATCAAGCCATCTATATCATACATCAAAAATGCCTTCAAAACCAAGGCTACATCAGTATATCGACACAAAAATAACATATCTATGTAGTAAAGTCGGATAGGTGGAAGACACTATCTCCTCCACCCTCCTCTGCCCATTGTGTCTCTCCCTAGCCACCTCCTATTAAGCTAGAACCACCTACTACTTTGGGGCCCCGCCGCCACCTCAATCTCTCCCCGGTACTCGCACCCTCCAATGCAACACTAGCTGCCAGGTGCCGCTGATCTCCTCCTCGCACCATAACGAGGCACATCAGGGGCATGTTGTGCCAAGGCATCCTCATAGTATCTCACCTCGGCGAGGAGAGCCTGATAGGTGCTCAGACTCACCATACCGGGTGCTCGTAATGGTGTTGTTGCTGCTGGTGGTGGTGGCCCTCCTAATGCACCCTATGACCCAGACTCTGAAGTGGTGCATGTATCACCGTATTTAGCCTTGAGGGCATCTCTGTGCCTATGGTAGCGATCTCTTTGTTGTATCACTATATCTCGCTCCTCACGTGCAGTATCCTCTCGATATCGGTTGCATCCCTCTCCTCCGTCGTGGGCTCTAATCTCCTCAAGGGAAGCCTGGTGTGCATGTGTTAGTGCGACATGCTCTCCTCTAGTCTCTCCAAGACTACTGACTATGTCCTCCTCATCTGCATCTATGGATCTGGAAGGTGTCATGGTAGCTCTATGGAGTACCATGCCACGTAGCCATCATCCACTCCTGCGTCATCATCACTATCTGTGGGAGGTGGGGCCTCCCTCAGTGGATCTACCGGGATCAAAATCGGTAGGTCGGTCTCTTTGTTGTCCCACCTATATGGAATATATGTGGTCGGGACTGTCTGTACTAAACCAAATCGCCTCGACTGTATAAGCGGACGTGCTCTCGGATATCGGCCTACGGCCCTTAACCACCCTGCTCCATCTCAGCTCCACCAGGTGAGCATCCTGACGGCCCATGTTAGGTAGACCCGATATGGTCTCCATATAACTGGTATGGTGTCAAGGTCTGAAACACTTAGCATACCACTCTGCAGATATCCTCAGTATCTCTCGGGGCCATGTCGCCGCCATTGCAGAATCCATAATCAAGGGCCCCCTCTACTACGGCATCCATGGAAGCCCTAATGGCCTAATCACTACTATATGCTCATATGCCCAGCAATGGAGCACAAAGCTAACATCAATACCTGTCCACCTGCCTGTGGTGTACATCCACAGCTCATGATATATCTGTGCTACTAAGGCATCTACAAATGCGAACACCTGCCTAAACTCCAGGATGTCACAGACACAGTCCAGTAAAAGCAGTGGAAATCTCCCACCTCCTGAATCTGGTAGAGCAAAATAGGAGATCGCCATCTAAATCAATGTTATCCATCTGCTCCTGGCATCATCCTGTCTATAATGTGAGGCTATCCTCACTGCCCCGGACACTATCTCTGAATCATCTACCCTATCTCCATATAATCGCCCCAGGGCCCTTTATTGCTCTTTGTTGTTGTAGACTCACAAAGCACCCCGGATGCGAGATCAGGCTTCTAGGTTGATGTTCAGGCATCCAGTGTGATTGCACAACATGGAATCCTTTCTCCAAGTGTGGGACTTGTGAAGATGAGAAAAGATTCTCTAGAGAAGGCTAGTTCTATTCCTCTGCATGAGATGCATACAAAAATGAAGAGGGTTTACTAAAACCTAATCTAACTTGCCAAGGAGACAGGGTAAGAAAATGCATAGAATAAAACCTAAACTACAAAGGTGATGCACCGAGGAATGTTAGACATTCGTTTTGAAAATTTAACACAGACCACATAGATGCAATACACCACCATGCACAGGGTAACCAAACTGTAATAAGAGATCAAAAATGAAAGCAATGAATACATGAGAGGGTTAAGAGTCAATCACAACACATATATTATTGCTCAAGAGTCGATACAGTACATTGCAGTGGCCAAGAGGCAAAAAGACTAGCATTACAACCCATATGGGAGGTTTGAAAGCTCCACAATTTCTCTTGCAAGCGAGGGAAGAAGGGAGGATGTAAAACAAGAATGTCCAACCTCTTAAAGGAGCTCTTCTTTACAATATATATCAAGAAATGAGAGAGGGAAGAGAGAGAAAATCCAGAATCTGCCCCAACCACTTCTTGGTAGCATTTAAAATCATCTCATTATGACAGAGCGGTGGATCCTAGCAAAGCGGCGGGCTGTCATGCAGAGCGGAGCGGTATCTCTTTGCATTAAAGTTGGTTGTTGAAGCATTACTTCTGTCTATCACCACACGTCAGAGACGTTTTCTTAATTTTCTCCCTCCAAACTACACCAAAATGTGAGATTGATCCCAGAATCATGTAGAGAATTTCAACAGCTTTCCGTTGATATAAAGAACGTGCAAATCCGAGCTCTGGATCGAAAGATACGAAGGTCTGAAGATTTAGGGCACTAAACAGGCAAGAACAGGTTTTAAAATCTTTTCCCGCGCTCTACCATCTGGACGACACGTGGCAGGCCCTAATTCACTGAGTAATTCCCTCTCTCCACCTTTTCATGGGCTTTTCTTGTGGGCCCTTAAACTTGGACACGTGGCACTATTTCATTGGTTCGGATCAGTGCTCGAAAACTCACCCCTTTGACTTTTGGACCTTTTTCCTTGGCGACACGTGTCATGCTGTGATTTGTCCACGGGCCTGCCGGATTTTCACATCCACCGCGTCCTTTTGTCCCAAATGTCCCAGTGCTTTGCGGGCCAAAATCCTCTCGATCCACCTGAAATGGGCTTCCTCGTCCCTTTTCTGCCGGTGACACGTGGCGTGATCTGATTGGCTTTCGGCTCCTTTGGCTATCCGCGTCCCTTTGTCCCACTTGTCCTTGTGCTGCAATTTCCTTTTTGGCCGAACCGGCCGGTTCGCGCCTTCGCGTACATTTGTTCCACTTGTCCCAGTGCTTCGCGGGCCACCTGGAGGTGTTTCGGCCGAACCGCGCCTTGGTGTCCCGAACGTCCCAAATATTTCTAGGACAAGGACTTAGCCGATTTTCACAATTTTTTTTGGTCCAGGCTTATTTTCTGCAACTTCTCGCATTCTCTTAGAGCTCGTTCTTTTTCAGCCTGGGACTTGAGAATCCTGATGTATGTTATCAATTCAACCCTGGGGTGAAGTTGGATAACAATTTGGCGACTCAGCGGGGTCATCTGCTGCTTAGATGAAAAGACCAGTTGCCTTTTTGTGATCCATTGGGCATGGAGTCATAAACAATGACCTGAAATGAGCCTGATACTACAACTCCCTCCATGAGAGCACGCTGAACTGTAAAAACTCAAACTAGGAGTGACAAAACCTGTACCAAAGCACTTAGGGAAACTGAAACCTAACTACAACAAGACAATGTGCATACACACTTAGAGGAATTGAAATCTAGACTAATATTTACAAGGGTGAACCTTTTATTTTCAGTAGCAATGTTTGAGATAGATTCCATTTACTGGAATCTGCAGTTCTTCACCGTCCAATGAGGCCAATTGGAAAGCATTGCTACTCTTGCACTTTGTGACCATGTATGGGCCACTCCAAATAGCATCAAATTTTGAATGCCTTCCCGGTTTTGCTCTGTCCGCATCCCATTTCAACACTAGATCTCCAACTTGAAAAGATCTATCCTTGGCCTTTCTATCGAAGGTTTTCTTGATCAAAGCTTGATCCTTTTCCATTGCTTGGGATGCCTGATTTCTGATCTCTTGCAGCTCCATCAACTCTGCATATCTCACCTCCATGGGCTCAAATTCAAGTAACTCCAGCTGCTTCATGAGTTCCAATGTTGGTAACTCAAGTGACATGGGCAAGATTGCCTCTCTTCCATAGACAAGCCTGAATGGAGAGTTACCTGTGGATCTTTTGGGAGTGATCCTATCAGCCCATAAGGCTGATTTCAGCTTGGTGTGCCAAGACTTCTGATTCTCATCAAGAGTTCTCCTAATGATCCTTAACAAGTTCTTGTTTGTAGACTCGGCCTGGCCATTACCCTGAGGGTAATAGTTCGATGAAGTGCTCAGGTAAATACCATTCTTGACGGCCCACTCAGTCACCTTAGATCCAATGAATGCCAATGCATTATCAGAGATTATTGTGGCAGGTACACCAAATCTGGTTGTTATTCCCTCATAAAAGTCTAGGATGCTAGACTCATTTGCCTCTTTGAGTGCTACTGCTTCTGTCCATTTGGTGAAGTAGTCGGTGGCTGTCAAAATCCATTTATGCCCTTGGCTTGAATTGGGGTTAATGACTCCAATGAAGTCCAAACCCCATTGCATGAATGGCTGGTCAACTGAGATTGGATGCAATGGAAGGGCAGCAAACTTCTCTTTTCCTATGAAGAATGCACAATTCTTACACCTCTTGATCCATGCATAGCAATCACTGAAGATTTTAGGCCAATAATAACCAGCCTTCATGATTTTTAGAGCTGTCACTCTTGGTGCAAAATGGCCACCAGCTGGTCCACCATGAAACTCTTCCAACACCCTTTGAATCGATGTGCTAATGCATCTCAGCAGCACTCCATTCACGTCTTTCTTGAACAAAACTCCATCAACAATGGCATACGGAACAGCCTGCAACCTGAAGTGTCTCCTTTGGGTCTTGTTCATCTCTAGGGGGCACTGGCCTGTACCTAGGAAGTGCATAATATCTTGGGTCCAGCAAGGAGTGGGGGAAGCATCGTCTTCTTCTTGATTGCCACTTGGCTCATGATTGTCCTGGACTGTCAAAACAGCCTCTTCTTCGTTGCATACTTCCTTTTGCTTCCCCAAAACCAGTTGCTCACACAGTCCTTTCCCTCTTACCAACTTGGTGATCTTGATATCAATGTCATACTCCATGACACGGGTGATCCAACCTGCCCTTTTCTCATTCAAATCCTTGTTGAGGAGGAAGTCTTTAACTCCAGCATGTGAGACCAGCAACTGGACCTTGTTGTTTGAGACTAAATGCTTGAATTTCTTCAAGCTTCTGATTACTGCAAGTACATGCTTTTCAATAAAAGAGTACCTCACCTCGCAGTCGTCTAGGCTCTGGCTGAAAAAGGCAATCGGCTGCTCATCATTATCTTTGTTCTGCTTATACCAGAATGGCAGAGATAGTGTCATCACCTCCAAATGCATAGAGGATGAAATCCTTGGAGAAGTCTGGGTTAATGAGAGTTGGTGCTTGAGAGATAGCTTCTTTGATTGCCTCAAAACTCTCCTTGCCTTCTGCTGTCCACTTAAAAGCCATGCTCTTCTTTAACATTTTGGTGATGGGCTTGACAAGGGCTGCAAAATCTGGGATAAACCTGCGGACAAAATTGATCCTTCCCAAGAAGCTTTGAAGAGCCTTCTTGTGACTTGGCAATGGCAGTGCTCTTATGGCTTCAACTCTCTCTGGGTCAATTGCCAGTCCCTCTTTCGAGACAATATGGCCAAGGAGCTTTCCTTCATGTGCAAGAAAGATGCACTTCTTGGGGTTCAAAGACACTCCAAACTTTCTACACCTCTGAAACACTTGCCTGAGGTGAAAGAGATGGTCTGCTGCATTCTTGGAGAATACAGTGATGTCATCAAGGTATATCAGCACTATCTTGTTGATCAAGCCCTTGAACGCCATGTCCATTTCCCTTTGAAAGGTAGCACCAGCGTTGGACAGCCCAAATGGCATCTTCTTGTAAGCATATGTGCCCCATTTAGTTGTGAAGGCTGTCTTGAATTGGTCCTCTTCTTTTACCATCACCTGATTATACCCTGAGTAGCCATCTAGGAGAGAGAATCTCTCTGAACCGGATACTACTTGCAATATTTGCTCCATGGAAGGGAGTGGATAATGATCCTTGAGAGATGCCCTATTGAGGTCTCGGAAGTCCACACACAACCTGATTTCTCCACTCTTCTTCCTGACCGGAACCAAGTTAGCAACCCAGCTTGAGTGCTTGATCGGGAATATAATGCTTGCCTCTATTAGCTTATTTAGCTCTTTCTTCATCAGAGGCTCAATGTGAGGGTTGACTGGTCTCTGCTTCTGCCTGATGGGCTTAGCATCTGGATCCAATTCTATGGTATGTTGTGCCAAATTTGGATTGAATCCTCTCAAGTCTTCATAGCTCCAAGCGAAGACATCTGGAAATTCTTGGCAAAGCTGAACAAAATCAGATTTCTCTTGTGAGGTACTTACTTTGCCAATCTGCAATGTTTTGCCTTCTTCCACTAAAATAGGCTCTGAATCCTCACCCTTTACTTGAATGTTTGCCTTCTCCTTCCGGAACTGATCATTCGGGTTGAAGATTGACTCCAAGGTTATGAGGCCTTTTGGTAATTTGTTAGTTCTCAACTGCACCACTTGGTCACCATACTGCTGATGCAACTTGTCTTGATTCCTGGCAGAGAACTCAGCTTCTTCTTGTAGGAAATTGACGATTTGCTGGTCATTCTCAAACACTTGCCAACTGACATTGTTATCCGGCACTGAAGGCCTCACAATCACGTGGATGTTTGGCTGTACCTTGTCTTGTTGAATGCTTTTCGTAATGTCAAAGGCTGCCCCTACTGCTGCAAGCCTGTCAGCAGCTTGATTCTCTTTCCTGGGAATGGATTCGATGCCAAAACCTTCAAAATCTTCCATGAGGTCCCACACCCTGTTCTTGTAGCACCTGAGTAGATCATTCTTGGCAGCATGCCGTCCCTTGACCTGATTTACAATCAATTCACTGTCCCCAAAGACTTGCAGATTCTTTATTTTTCTCTTGATTGCCCAATGCATCCCTTGCACCAAGGCTTCATATTCAGCAGTGTTATTGGAGCATGCAAATTGAAATCTAAAAGCTGAATAGTACTTTATTCCTTGGGGTGAAACAAGCATGGCTCCACCTCCTGCACCTTGCCTACTCCTTGATCCGTCAAAAAATAGCTGCCATACCTCATTGTCATCATTATGGCTTGGCTTGGTGATGCTAGGAATAGGTTGATTTTCTTCGTGTATACAATAGACTCCCAGCTCAGATTCTTCTACTTCTTGATAGGGATCAAAAGCATGTATCTTGTTTGCCCATTCATCAAGAGTTAGGTCCGGGATACTTCCAACCTTGGTGTCAGCCTCATCAGTACTAGGGTGATCTTCTTGATCAAATGCTGAGCAATTGGCATTAATCTGACTTGGGGTGTAAGGCTCAATATGGAAGTTTGCAATGGGTTCGGATCTGATTGTGGCCTTAGTTCCATACCTTGTTCTAAACAGCATGTGAGACCAATCAGCAGACAAATACCCTCCAATCTTGGCTGTGAAGTCCCTTGACAAGCAAAGGGCAAAGAGTGGTGGAAGGTCTATGATTGATACATCTTGTAAGACAACAACATTTGGACATGCATGCAAGGTAAGACTCAAGTTTTTAATCACTCCAACTATTGCTATTGCTGTCCCATCCAATTGCACTACCCCTTTAGATATTACTTCATATTGGAGACCCAGCTGATCAGCTATTTGCTTGGGCATCACTGAGCTACTTGCCCCGGAATCAATCATGCAATTGTGTACTAGTTTATCCCCAATGATTAATGAAACATAGAAAGGAGGGGGCTTCAACATTTTACCTTGTTGCCCTCCATGGCTTCCTTCAGGCTGGGAAGCATTTGTAAGCACTTTGTCTTGCATCTGAACCCGCTGATTCGAAGTTGTCCAATCCTTCATGGCAGCTTGCAGCAGATCTCTTTGGCCTGGGATAGATAGGGATTCCCACATTGATATGTTAACGTTTGTCTTCTTCATCTGATCAATGATACTGAATGGTGATGAAGAATCTCTCTGCTGTCCTTTGGTTTGCACGTTTACTCCCTGCACGTGGGCAACAACAGCTGGCATTTGAGTTGGCCTAGGGGCTATTCTTGGCTGCCCTTGTGTATTTGAAACTAGATTCTGCTTGCCAATCATTTGTGGAGCCGTGGAAGGTTGTGGATTGGCTGGGGCTAATGGCTGTTCTTCACCTAGATTCCTCCTTTTTGACCTTGTGTTGGCTGCAACACCTTGAGAAACTGCCTGATTCATGCCACAGAAATCTTACGCTTGCGGTTCACCAACGTGGTGTCATTTGGGGCTGATTGTTGTTGGAATGTTTCTTGTTGTTGACTATTTCTCGATCGCCCTCGCCCTCCACACCAGTAGTTGTCACCATCAGTGCTTGATTGAGAGCACCATTGAAACACATGGATTGGTTATGAGGCTCGTTGCATGGAAAGCACCAGTCATATTCCTGAGCAATGTTGTTCTGTGTTGGCACTAATGCCTTAGAGGCAGATATAGCATTTGGATTATAGGGCTGGAATGGTCTATTAGAGGGAGGCCTTGTTTGATTCACATTTGCAACTGGATTAGGTGGTCTTTGTGGTTGGTATGGCTGCCTATTAGGCTAAGCTTGAGGTTGATAGGAAGGTCTGAAACCTTGGGCTTGTTGCCTCTTAATA
This sequence comes from Taxus wallichiana var. yunnanensis, assembly GCA_018340775.1. Lineage (NCBI taxonomy): Eukaryota > Viridiplantae > Streptophyta > Pinopsida > Cupressales > Taxaceae > Taxus > Taxus wallichiana. The sequence continues at coordinate 145,790,799 of CM031236.1, forward strand.
GTAACCAGCTCATTTCCCAAATTTTGCAACTGTTTCATGACCTCTTGGAGTTCATTTGAAGCACTTGGAGATGAAGTGGAAGCTTCATTTGAACTCTGATTTCTAGGAGTGGGAATAGGAGCCAAAGTGGGTGCTTGACTAGTGCTTGGATTTTCTAAGTTTGGATACAAAGGCATGGGAGGCCTAGGAGCTAGTTTACCAGCTTGAATAAGACAGTTTTCGGCTCTAATGGCAATCTTTATAACCTATAGGGATTGTTGCGCCTCCCATGGACTGAATTAACCTAGAAATATCGAATTCAAAGCTTTAAGGTAATATAGAAAAGCACCTTCTGCTGTTTGCCTGACTGCCACTGGAATCCTATCCCAAGACCTTTGAAATCTAAAGTTGAAGTCAATCAGCTGCTCGTTGGGGGCTCTCTTGATAGTTGTCAACTGCTCCAAAAGAGACAAGTTGTCTCCCTTCTCTCCAAATTTCTCATGAAGTGCAATGCACAGCTGATTCCAGTTTGTAATAGAACCAGCCCCAAGGCTCCTAAACCATTGCAATGCTTTACCCTTGAATGAAGATGCCAGTAATTTGACAGCCACTTGCATTTCATCGATTTCATGGATTGCACAAAGGTTAGCAATATCTTTAACATGATCACCTGGAGTAGTCTGATTTTCTCCAGTGAAGTAGGGAATGTTCTTCAAGGCTGCAATAGGAACTGGATGTTGTGCATTGAGAGCAAGTGGGCTGTTTCCTGTGAAGTTGACGTAGGGGTTGTTCTGAGCCATTCTGATTGGTCTTAAAACCCTTGTATATTGAAAGAAAGACCTATCAGGTCGTGGAGGAGTTGAGAGAGTTCTATTTGGTGGAGATGGAGACCTTTGAATCCTTCTTCCTCTTTGCCTTCTTCTCGGAGATAACTGCAGGTATTCAAACAGCACTTCTTCTTCTCCGACTCTTGACCTTGTGGTGATTCTTCTCATGAGTTTTTAGGCCTGCACTGCTGAAACCAGTTGATTCTTCCCTTGGAGTCGCTAGATATGCAAATAATAGCTCTTATAAGCAAGAAAACTGCAGCAGATGCATATCAACTTTGCTGCAATAAAAATGAGACCTCTAGTGTCCCACCCGGTGTGCCAAAACTGTTGTTGCAGACTCACAGCACCCCTGGATGCAGATCAGGCTTCTAGGTTGATGTTCAGGCATCCAGTGTGATTGCACAACATGGAATCCTTTCTCCAAGTGTGGGACTTGTGAAGATGAGAAAAGATTCTCCAGAGAAGGTTGGTTCCTATTCCTCTGTTCAGATGCATACAAAAAATGCAGAGGGTTTACTAAAACCTAATCTAACTTGCCAAGGAGACAGGGTAAGAAAATGCATAAAATAAAACCTAAACTACAAAGGTGATGCACCGAGGAATGTTAGACATTCGTTTTGAAAATTTAACACAGACCACATAGATGCAATACAACCACCATGCACAGGTAACCAAACTGCAATAAGAGATCAAAATGACAGCAATAAATACATGAGAGGGTTGAGAGTCAATCACAACACATATATTATTGCTCAAGAGTCGATACAGTACATTGCAGTGGCCAAGAGGCAAAAAGACTGGCATTACAACCCATATGGGAGGTTTGAAAGCTCCACAATTTCTCTTGCAAGCGAGGGAAGAAGGGAGGATGCAAAACAAGAATGTCCGACCTCTTAAAGGAGCTCTTCTTTACAATATATATCAAGAAATGAGAGAGGGAAGAGAGAGGAAATCCAGAATCTACCCCAACCACTTCTTGGTAGCATTTAAAATCATCTCATTATGACAGAAGCGGCGGATCCTAGAAAAATGGCGGGCTATCTAACGAGGCGGTAAATTTCTTTGCGCATTAAAGTTGGTTGTTGAAGCATTACTTCTGTCTATCACCACGCGTCAGAGATGTTTTCTTAATTTTCTCCCTCCAAACTACACCAAAATGCAAGATTGATCCCAGAATCATGTAGAGAACTTCAACAGCTTTCCGTTGATATAAAGAACATGCAAATCTGAGCTCTGGATCGAAAGATACAAAGGTCTGAAGATTTAGGGCACTAAACAGGCAAGAACAGGTTTTAAAATCTTTTCCCACACTCTGCCATCTGGATGACATGTGGCAAGCCCTGATTCACTGAGTAATTCCCTCTCTCCACCTTTTCGCGGGCTTTTCTTGTGGGCCCCTTAAACTTGGACACGTGGCACTATTTCATTGGTTCGGTCAGTGCTCGAAAACTTGCCCCTTTGACTTTTGGACCTTTTTCCTTGGTGACACATGTCATGCTGTGATTTGTCCACGAGCTCGCCGGATTTTCACATCCACCGCGTCCTTTTGTCCCAAATGTCCCGGTGCTTTGCGATCCGAAATCCTCGATCCGCCCGAAATGGGCTTCCTCGTCCCTTTTCTGCCAGTGACACGTGGCGTGATCTGATTGGCTTTCGGCTCCTTTGGCTATCCGCATCCCGCGCGTCCCTTTATCCCACTTGTCCTTGTGTTGCAATTTCCTTTTTCAGCCGAACCGGCCGGTTCGCGCCCTCCGCATACATTTGTTCCACTTGTCCCAGTGCTTGAGCCACTGGAGGCGTTTCGGCCGAACCGTGCCTTGGTGTCCCGAATGTCCCAAATATTTCTAGGACAAGGACTTAGCCGATTTTCACAATTTTTTTCTCGGTCCAGGCTTATTTTCTGCAACTTCTCGCATTCTCTCAGAGCTCGTTCTTTTTCAGCCTGGGACTTGAGAATCCTGATGTATGTTATCAATTCAACCCTGGGGGGTGAAGTTAGATAACATTTGCTCTTGTGGAGTGGGCTCTCTATGGGGTCCCCAGTAATCAGCAGCTTGAGGATCCTATAGATATCCTCATGGGTGATGGTCATCTCACCCATCCTGAACCAGAATGTGCATGTCCTGTTGTCCCATCGTCGTATCAATGCTCGCATCAACTCTACATCTCGAGGCACCCATCGGTAGTAACGGAAGCCCCCGAGCCCGGCTAGCTCCAGGTGATGCCAATCGTCTGTCACATCAGGAAGAATAGTCTCCAAAAGCTCGGGAATAGCATCCTGCATATGTAAAGCCTCTCGTGCCTGCATCCATGACATCAAGAATGGTGTTAGCTTCTCATTTATTCAAATCGAAACATCAAAAACACATTCTACCACTTTCTCAGTCTAATCAATCCAATTGGCACCGATTGAGTTCCAATCGACGTCGATCTAATTTAGTCGACGTCGATTGGAATTCGAATCGGCGCCGATTGAACCGAATTGAATCGACGCCGATTGGGAGGTAGAGTATACAAAACACTCTGGCCTCCCACTTATCCCCTTTTTCCTAAAATCTAGCATCCTAGTATGCTATTTAACAATAAACACATACACAAGGCTAAGGTAGATCCACTTACCCTAGGTCGTGTCCTCTAGGCTTCCATGTTGCTCAAAATCAATTTTTGACTCTTTCTAAATCAATCATCGCGGTGTAAATAAATCGTTAATGTTTTCCTTTCCCATATATATTGTTGCAGTACGGTCAGCGCCGATTTTTATGGTCGATGCCTATTAGTTTAATTAACGTTGATTTTGCTTGGTCGACGCCGATTGAGACCAATCGTTGCCGATTGGTTACATTATTGCCTTCTCACATCACATTCTTCCAACAAGAAGGTCTCCTCATCTTTTTGCCAAAGTGTTGATGCTTGGCTTGTTTATCTGATCATTATTATCACCAGGTGTTGCCTTTGGCACATATTTTTGATATTATCACCCATTTCGAGTCTGTTCCCTATACATGGGTCACTCGCATTTGTGGCAGCCTAAAGATAGCGGGTCTATAGGCACTAACGTCATCTGGTTCGTAGACCATCTGGTTGTACCTACCAATGTGTCACTCTTTAGTTGCTACTATTTTGCAGCCCTCCTTCCACTCACGGGTCTGTAGGTACTAACGTCGTCTCATATGAAGACTGCATGCAGCCTTACCAATGTGAGGTCCTTGGGTTGCTTTACCTTTTTATTGTTTTCATGCGTCATCAATAATCAGATTCACTCCAGATATCTAGCTGGGGCATCCTGCATTTTCATCTACCTTTTTCAAACTTGGGATCGGTTGTTCTTTTAGGACTCATCCCATCCCTAGTTTGAGGGGGGATCATGTCATCATTGTTCTTCACTTCTTCCAACTCCTTGTTTTTGTCTTGCAACTTCGCTTATCGTAAGTTACTCAACAAAAAGGGGCAGAATGTAGACACCTAAAATTGGTTACCCAATTTAGTGTCCCCTGGGTTCATTTATCCTCTCAGGTAACCTAGGGCACCTTTATATCACCACTTCTCCCTTAGGGTATTAATTAAATATTTAATTTAAACATCTATCCTAAGTTTATTATACCCCATTGTGTTTTACCCATGGATAATTAAATATTAACTATTTAATTACACTTTTTACATGTATCTTAACCACTTATCTACCCCATATCAATTCCTAACCTCCCATATCAATTCTATCCATCTATCGCCCTAGTTTTCCTCCCCCAAACCGCGTGAGTGGATATTTCCTGTATTTGAGTCGCTAGGATACACTTTCATCTTTCCAAAACGTCCTTTTTGGCCATTTTGGGGATCTTTTCCCCGATAGGCCCCGGTAGTACTTAGTCGATGCCAATTTTTTGAAATGACGCTGATTGTACCTCGGTCATTGGCGCCGATTATAAATACAGGGCCAAAATTTAGTTCTGGTTAGACAAAGGAGAACGATAGAGAGTTTTGAGCATCAAGCCTGAGCATCATCTATCAAGCGAAAGTGAATTCTGTCCAGATCAATCCCTGAGAGGAATACCATTACTCTACTCCTACAACATTGACATCGTGAGCCTCCATCAATCTCTTGGTGACTTTGTTCCTGCATCTAGTGAAGGTGGAGCTTTGTCAGTATCCCTACAACTCCTGCAGATCCAAATGGACATTGATGATCTAGCCTTCATTGTCCATTTCTCAACCTTCCTACAATTTTCCCCTAGTTAACACCGACCGATCCCAGTCGACGCCGATTGAGCCTAATCGACGCCGATTCACCCAATTGACATTGATCGGCCTGTAGACAGGTAAAAGAACTCAGGTAACACAAATCCAACATTGTTTTCACAGTTTCCTATTTTCTATTGCTTTTTATCTACTGTTTACATTTTGTTTGTCATTTTTAATCAGAAAATCTAGACATTTACTTACATCTTTTATCATGTATGCTTCTTTCTTTAATTGAAAACGTGGACTGACATCCACCGAGGGAGCTTATCGCTTCTCGACCCACTTTTTAGGCAGTCCACCCAAATATCTTTTAACGTTGTCTTTTTCTGTCAAGTATCTATGTCTCACAGGTTTCTCGGATCTACTTTGCAAGATTTCTCGTGTGCGCCCATTTTGTCTACATCGGCTTTCTTTTCCACCTACATCTTCGGATCTTGTCTTATCTATCAGGTATTGATTTCATTTGAGTTTTCAGGGTTTTCTGTGTTTAGTTTGGTACATTAACTTGGACAGGTAACAAGCGTAGAAATTCTTGATCTACGGGAGGGTTGAGGAGTTACTAAAGGAAGAAAAGAAGTGTTCCAAAGCTAATTTTATCAAAGTTTTCTATTTTCCCAAATTTTCTAAGTCTTTGAACTTGAAGCCTAGAGATAAGGGAAATGCATCTATATGGTTCCCAATGTCCAAAACTCGAGAAATACTTGAAATTTGAAATTCTTCACCAAGACTTCATGAAAACGTGTAAGTCCATATTTGTTAAGTTGTCTAATTTTGTAATGGGTGCAAAAATGGATAACATTTATTTTGGGGCTTATGATGAAAATGACCTTTCTTCAGGATTCTCAAGCTTATTCATGTCATACTCAATGTAAAATAGTCTTATACTCAAGGATTTAGAATCATTTGTATGCCAAACTTGAGTTTTGCACTAACTAGGCCTATTAGGCTATAAGCCACTTTATTAGTTTTTCAAGAGATTGATATCAAATAACTTTCTATCAATGCTTTAATGACTATCACTTGACCTCATAATCACAAATAAATACAACTTTTATAGATCCACCACTTTATCAAGACTAAATGGGAATCAAACTAGTAATAAGGCTACTAGGCCTAAATGGCATTTTGAGGACTTAGACTAGATAAAGCTTTTAGGAACCTTCCCAATGGTTTATAGAGGTTAAAACCCACCTTTCCATACTAGTCTAATAATTTCATGATTCAAATTTCCTTATAAGATCAAAAGAACACAAAACAATTTCTCAAAAACATGTCTCAATTAGGCTGCTTCTTCTGTGACATATGCAATCGGCATTAATGGTACTTAGACAGACCAAAATTCCCAAAGACTGAATAACACAATTACATTACATAAAAACACACCTACATGAGAAATTTAAATATTTTTCACTAGTAGAATTATAAAAATTAAAATATGTGAGTTTTTGTGTAAAAACCTAGGCAAGATCAAGGTTAGGCGAAGAGGAGAAAAAAATTGTTTTACTTATCAACACACTTATAGTTTATGATTGTTTCTAATTTTCTATAAAAATAATATTATACCTATTTCATTATTACAAGTATAGTTTCTTATGACTAATTATAATATCATTAGAGTTCGGATAGTGAAGCATTTCAATTTCATGCCTCAAAGTCATTTTTATCAAACATAGCCGGAAATGTGCCATGTGCAAAATGGAACTTTATTAATCATATACCACATTTAATACATTTTGGTGTATCTAATATTTATAGTAAATAATAAATATATGTATGCACACAACAATGTCGAGCCCATGATTTGTTTTTTAAGTAGTGAGAGTCACTTTTTAAATTGACAAAAACCAAAGACCATTTAGTGAATGAGAGTTGTCACTTTCCTAGGCCTATTCTTTAGAATTTTATTCCAAATGTGGGTGTTTCATAAATTTATCCCAAAATAGATCCTATGAAATTGATCCTCGTCTATCGAACGATGCATAATATTTATAAATAATTTAATAAAACATACTTCGCCAAAAATCTCTACAATTCGTAAAAATTATCTGTCATTCATCACTCCATCCACAACTTGCTTCAAAAACTATATTCTTTTTCACAATGCCACGATCATTGATTTTATATAATCTACCAACCCTACGAATCCACCATATTTTCCTTGATTTCTATAATTTTTCATGCGAGTTCCTTCAAATTTTCCTTGTATAGCAATTTTTCTAACTTTAACCCTAACTTTATCAATCTAACTTGAAAACACATTATATTTTTGTAATTTATCATATCACATGATTTACAATATGTCTATTTATTTTATTTCTAATCTATATAATAACATTTACATATAGTAATTTTCTTAATTAGATTAACACTAATTTTTATATTACTAATGTCCTTTCCCTAAATGGGAAGCAATAATAGATAAGCTAAAGGAAAACAACTTATTATTTGGGGCTTAGGGTAAACTATAGAAAAAATAAATTTTCCTGATATTTCTTAGGACCTTTGACAATAATAATATTGATAAAAAAACTTCAATGATCATGATATGAATAACATATAACCTAGTGTCTCATGGTGTATGGTTCATGTTCAACCACACCATCTTTCACTCTTAACTTGAGCACCTTGGTTACATGTGCATCTCTATGAAACTCTTTTCTTTGAGTATGTTCATATAACCACTTGCATTATCAATGCATGTTCCTTCTATTTATAACTAGGGTACATCGCCACAAAACCCATAAGCATGCTTTGAGCACCTCGTTGAGGCTCCAAACCTAATTATTGACCTCAATCTCAAAATCAATTGACGTAACTCTATATTCTACAAAAAAACATCCTATGTATATTCTACACATCTTAAATAATAGTGACTCGTGAAAGAAACTTTTTCACATCATCGACCAATTGTATAGTACACGCAAAAATGTCGTAACACTCATTTTTAATAGAGAACATCCAAAACTCACATTGGAACAATTTACACTATATGTCATACTTCACCATGATAGGTGGAACTTTCAGGACTTGCATTATGCTAGATAATCTATTTACATATGTTGCACTTTGAATTCAATCCATGTAGCTATTGATAGGTAACGAGTCACATATGGAATCTCAAAATTTCAACGTCTGTAATGGTTCTTTTTTCCTTTGTGGATTTATAACCGATCTATGTATCTCTAACATTAAGTAGAAATAATAGAGAAGGAGATTAACAACGATGCATCTCGGTTAAGAGTATTACATGTACAAACACACTTACTAATTATATAATTTTTGTTCAATGTCTATTATTTTTCCTAAATTTGAATCTTGTTCATATTATTTTTGCTTGAATCAATGTATATAGGAACATAATTATGTGTGCTTAAATTTTTTTAGATAGGGTAATAAGGATTTGGTTTTGAAGGGACCAAAAACCCTATACATGAAAAGAAGCTAGGCCAAAGAACAACCAAAATGAAACCAAAGTGATTTTGAAGGGATCATGAACTTTGTACAACCGAAATACAGGTCAAAAAATCTCAACATGGAACAAAGAGAAGCAAGGTCCTAGACCTAAAACAAAACCACCGGAACTCCACCCGACCACCAAGACTAAGAAAGGACAAAAAAACAAGATCCAACCAAGAAGCAAGTCAAACACACTTGACCCCACCTCAAAAGCAAGTCAAACACATTATTTGTGCTTCAATGAATAGGTGATTTTCATTAGATTTCTTGGAAATACTTAGTAATTCCTCTATGAAATACTTAGTAACTTCTTGACTCTTGATTTACTTCAATCACTTATAATCCTGTATTGATCCTAAACGAATTCGAATACATTTGTATCTATAAGCTAAAGTCAAACTATAATTTTATCCGTGAACAAATAGACACGCGTGGGGGTGAGAACATATGAATATGGAACTTAGGCCAAAAGAGGCCACTAAAAATCATACAAAGACAATTTATATGCTCTAACAAGACCCATGAACATACATATACTATGGAAAAAAATGGTCCAATCAATGGGAGATAATGGGGATGGGGGCGAGAAAGAATGTGAGAGCTAAAAGGGAATGAGAGAAATGTCACAAACCATAATCCAACTAAACTTATCAATCATAACATTTCTACACAAATATAATATATTAAAACAATGTAAACGAATAATCAATAATTATCTAATATTCTAATAACATATAGCTTAATAACTAGTAAATATAAAAGTAAGTGTCTAAACTATAGTATTGAGACTCTACAAAATTATGAAAAAAATTGAGCAAAGGCACGAGTTCAAAATCATCTAATTTATAGTTTTTACTTTTAATAATGATAAAATTGTTATCACATTATAAATACATCTAATTAAAATTATTGATGTAGTATAAATATAACTAATAATTATTTATTGTCTTAAAAGAATTTTTGAAGAAATATTTATTTAATTTTCTTTTATATTTATATGTTAGTATTTTATATATAAATTTTTACTTATATATTTAAATAATACTATTTTGTAATTTTATTGAGTTCTACTAAATATTAGTTGATTAATTTTTTTGAGCCCAAGTTTGAATTTAAAATATACTTGCCAAATATCATCCAAATCCAAATTTCAACACTGGGATTTAAACGGATAATAATTTCCATAATATACCATTCATCAGTGTACGTGTGTATATATATATAATGTATTGCCACAATAATATAAAATTGAGAAGAGTCATCAAACTTATCCACAAATATAGATAAGCCACCCTTTTTTTCACTGTCTATAATTTGAATGAATATTTTTTTGTAAAATATGTTTCAGATCATATGACATCTCAAAAACCTCGTTTACATATGAAAATTTTGATTATCGATAGGTTAATGGCCTACCCTCTTCTTCATAATAGTAACAAAGAATAAGCATCCCTGGTAATTGGAAACTGTGTTCTAGTCATGGGTATCAGAGATTGCAGGTGGGTATCTGCAATGTGACATACTCCTGTCTTCTCACCTGTCGGAGAATAATATGTCTTCCACAACAAAGAGCTGTGTTTGTAATTTACCCTTTTTTCCTCATTTTTGTCTAAACTGAATGAAGTGGGCATTGGGCAAGGACAACAGCAAGCAGACAAACCTTTCCCGCTTGCCCAAGCCATTTTCCCACTCTATATATACCTACTTATTACATATTCTCTGATATTCTTTTGGTGTGCACAGGTTTTCATTACTGACCACTTCTCCAGGGAATGATTATTTTTGTTTTCTTTTTGTTTTTCAACCTGAGCTGCTGTAAGAGAATGATTTCTTTGTACAATATTGATGAAGAAAAGGGCAATTTTTTTGATGGATTGACCACTTCTGAATCCTAAAAGGAATGATCTCACTCATACATAAGCGAAGAGGTGACAAGTGGGATCTGACTTGTAGCGTCCACAGTAATGTGGAAAGGGATTCTTTGAGAAATTCAAAAGAAATATACAGTGGAAAACATGTCTGGGAGGTGAGACAAACAAAATAGAGAAATTTTGAAGTTAATACAGAGCTTTTCTTAGAAGACAAGAATTGTGCCGTCTACGTTTCTGGGATTGAAGTTGTGTTTCATTAATTTGTCGGGCAAAGATAAAAGGATTGTACCAATACAATCTTTGTGCTCTAATTTACCAAAAAATAAAAAAAAAAAAAAAAAATAAAAAAATAAAAAATAAAAAATAAAAAAACACTTTTCCAATTGGTTTAATTCTATCATGAATCATTAAGAAGATCCGATATCCTTCTTCAAATCCCTAACTTGAATTCTTCTTGCAAAACCATTAAAAATAGTGGATGTTAAAGGGAGGCTTGTGTTATTCCTCTTTTATTATCGTGTCCATAATTTGATTTCACAAAATTACTAGCAATAATTCATGTAAGTCAACATTCAATCATGTGTATACAAGTGTTCCAAATCATTTTTTTATTGCATGCAACAACTAGTAAAGGTTATGAAATGAATTTCTAAATATTTGATTGCAAATTTTGGAATGTGGATGCTTCAAAACCTTGATAATTTCTTCTCATATATTTTAAGTATCACTCACGTGCAAAATACACAACTGATTTTGTGTGACTCTAATTGCACTAACACACCATTGTACTTGTAGAATTCTTGAATTCAAATCAAGACCCTATTGGTATGGAAGATGAAACACGTAGTGTCCAAAAGCCACAAAAGGATTCCGCAAATAATTGACAAAAAAATTAAGCATGAAAGGGGCCCAAAGAAGAAATGACAATAAACATAAAGATAACTAGAAATGTAGATGCTACATTTCTAGATCAAAAGCTATTAACTATATCAAGCTAAAAAGAGGATGTATTTAGGAGGGAGAAGGGGACAGGGAAACGAAGGAGGGCAAGCGACAACAACAAAATTGAGAAATGAGGCCAAAAGTGGAGAAATTCCATAAGTGACACTAAGGAACAAGATGATGAATAGATGACTTAAGAAAAATCTGCCAATAAGAGCCTAAATTAAACCAATAATAAATGAATATAGTAATAGACTAGATCACCAAAAGAATTCACTAATCTTGTACCAAAATTAGGTGTTTATAAAATGCCCCAGCTTTACGTTTGTGTTTGGATACATATCAAAATAAAAATAATAAAGAACTTACATAAGAATGTTTTTGCATTCACATTGTCATTTATTGAGAGTTCTTGAATTAGTAAGAGAGTAAAAGTGAGTTAAAATTCAAATAGATAGAGAGAACACCTTATCTACCAATTGGGTGGATGTGAAGATACTCACATTAATAAGATGCTCAATACATGCTACGGGTAAATTGCGGAGTTTGAACCCATTACATGGACTGCCTAAAGCGGTAGCTAACGTCCGAGTGAACCAACTCCGTGACTAAAAATTAAATGTTATAAAGACAAAGGTGTTGAAAGACATCAATTTTATATTAAAAAAATTAACTCTAACCATTTGTGACATTATTTTATTGTCATATATTTATTTAACTTTTTTTTCTCCTTAATCTTTCTTGACCACTTATTTATTGTAACCATCTTATATTAACTATTAATACATAAATTATATGTTCCATGTGAAGAGTAGTGTAAAAGTAAATCAATAGTCATATAAACCATCAAATTTATCCCCAACATAAATTGAATAAAATTATAACATAAAATACTGTGAATTCTCATTAAATGATCGATGAGGGAGTTCTACTTATTCCGTCTACATGACAAATATGCATGCAAATGGTCATTATCAATAACAAATAAGAGAGGTGAATACCAACACACAACAAAAACAACTCACATTTTAATTTTCCAATTTTAGTATATATGACTAATGTTCTCTTTAATCATTTCTATGCCAAAAATTGCTTACAAATATTCTCCTTTCTTTGGTGCATGCCAACCATGTTCTTAGGCAATTAAAATTTAATAACAAAACACTTTATTGTAGACAAGATCTTGACCGTGTTATATGCCGTAGAGAAAAGCATAGCAAAACATAAAATAATAATAAGTTGTAACATACAAAAAAAAATTAGATTTATTCGTGGAGTACTGTATTCCACCTGGAAGTCAAAGTTTGGTTCGTCTAAGGTTATAAATTCGTAATTTTTTCTATTAAATAAATTTTTATTTTTATTTTATTTGAATAAGTAAAAATAATTACAGATAATAATTAATAGAATGGATTCAAAGTTCTTATTTTGAATTCTAGGTATATTATATTGATTTATAATTTTAATATTTATTTAGTTTGGTATTTTTTATGTTTTATTGATTTAATTTAATTATACTAATATATGGGGTTTGGATTATTATTTTTAAAATATGACTGAAATATTACAATTCTTTTATTGGGGTTTATTGGTATATTCTACTATTTTAAAATAAAATAAGAAGTTCACAATATTTTCCAACAAAGGGTCGTATTTCTATAAAGATTCTTGAAGTTGTTTTTCCTAGTCTTTGCGAAAGAAGGTAATGAGGAGTGGACGGTGGTGGACAGGAGAAAGAAAGGACAAGCCAAACTAAAACCCACCATCGATTTGGACAAGGAATGATTCTTGTCATGTTTATGTTTTTATTGTTTTATCTCTGTACTGGAGGCCATCTGTTTTTGGGCTCTGTTTCTACTGCGAACATGCCTTTGGTTGGCTACGAGCCTTCTTTGATGTTGTATGTTTCATTGGGCGATTCGGCTACTACTTTTCATGGTGCTCCGTTGCTTATCTTGGTTCTTAGACCCTTTTCCTTTTGCTCTCTATTGATATATCCGGTTTTGACCCTTTTGTTGTTCTGGCATATGGTCCCCTTCAAACAACCATTTACCAATAATAAATTAAAAAATTAAAAAAAAAAAACTTCCAACAAAAGGTGGTCGGTTTGGCTTACATGACCGAAAAACAAAAAGTATCAACAAATACATGGCTAAACACAAGTACTAGATGTCAAAACATTAAGTGCAACATATTAATGACATGTACCACAAATATTATGGGAGGTGATGGTGGATAATCCAAGGCACATTTTATGTAAAAGGCTCATCCGAAGTTAGATCGAGATGTCACCCACCCATCTTCATCAAGTGTGTTACCAACATGAACCAATGAAATAGTACTATTGCATTTAGGGATAGGGTGTCACCATTTGAACGTTGCCTTCATTGAAGAGGACCACTAAAACGGGCCATTGGAAGACTTGTCGCGCAATAATGGACTTTAACCCCTATGCTTTGAGTAGGAGTGAAGAAGTCATTGTAGCAAACAATTTTTCAAAACCTCTCTCAAATAAACGTTAAATTATAAGGTCGAAATTATATTTTAACAGTCAAATAGACCATTCTTCCACCTTACTAACAAATACTTAAAACACTAGTATATTAAAATGGGTCCAACGTGTTGTTTAAATTTGGACTCTTTCTCCGACAATTACAAGAAATATAAATTTCTTCCCTATAAATATACATTACATATACTAACAAATAAAATAATAGTATATTATTTAAATCTAAACTCTTTCGGAGACGATTACTGAAAATATCAATTCCTTCCTTCCCTGTAAAGATATACACTACATATACTAACAAATACTTACGACCCTAGTATGACGCAAATATGTTGTTTAGATTTGTACTCTTTCTCGGACGATTACAGGAAATCTGAATTCCTTCCCTGTGTAGATATACACTGCATATACATCTAAAAATTTGGTATTTCTTACACGCTGGCATGTGATCAAATGCCACTCTGCGATTGTTTTTGTCGTCTAGTGTGTGGACGTAGTCAAGAAATGCGTATCTTGTGCCACGTCGGATTAGCGTGGTGTGGCTAGCGTGGAAGATGATGACGTCATAACTGCATTATGTTTTTGTCTTGGTGAGAGAAAAAAACGTAATTTGTGAGGTTACAGACATTTAAAAATTGAAGCTCATTTAAAATCCCATTTCGGGTAATAATCCAAAGAAAACATGGCATGAATGTCTTTTGGTTATGTTTTTATCCTCTGCACCTGCTTTTTGGATTTTCCTCATTAACATGCCTCAATGTTTTTATTGATATTTTCACAAAAACTCTCCCTGAAAATTGAACATGGATTTTCTAGTTTTCTTTATTTAAACATATTCAAATATAGGCAAATTTTTTATTGAGATGTTTATTAAAAAATAAAAATTGAGTTTCACAAAAACTTTTTAAAAAATGATTATAAATTTTTAAATTTTAAGTGTCAATACTAATTTTGAATATCAACATAAAAAATATTGAGATCTTCACAACAAAAAAATAAGAATTGATAATAGAAGTTATTTAATGTAAAAAAAAATATTTATTTTTAAAATGGTCACATATATTATGTCGAAATGCAGTAGGGTCATGAATAATTCCAATATAATAAATCCAAAAGTTTCACTATCAAAATAAGAATAATATAAAAATGTATGTAATATTAAGATAAAATTATTGAAATATTTACAAAACTCTGTTTTTATAAATATTTACTTCATCTCAATAAATTACTTTTTTAAAAATCCTTACTCAAACAATAATTAACCTTACCCATTTAAAATCTACTTTTTATTGTGTAGTATATGGTCTTAACCTAGTTTAAAGCCAAGGATACAATCCACCATTCTTTTCAAGAAAAACTCAATGCTCTTATATTTATATGCATTAATATGAGTTTAATTCATCCCAAGTAACTTCATATTATATAACATCTCATTTTCACGAATTCGGTAGTTCAAGATGTTTACTCCATAGCCATTTTCATTTTTGTTCATAACTTGCTTAGAATACAAAATTGTCACATTTCCTCTAGTTATGCCGTGGCGTGTATCGCTTGGAATAAGCTTTGTTGGGGTTGTCTTATGTCGAATTGGGCGACTATTATAGGAGGATGCATGATCGTTGAAATCAAACGGCAGAGGATATTATGTAGAAAATCATGGATCCCGGGATGTTAAAAGATGACCAATCAAAGTGCAATACAAGGATTGTGCTTTCTTAGGAACAAATCTGGTGGTCGATGTGAGAGTAGTGATAGTCGTTATCGATTTGCTTGATGCAGGTGTTGTATTTGCCCAAGGGCTTCAGTTGCGTGGTAGATCAACATCGAGAAGCAAATAACATATACAATACTTTTGAAGCTTAACGATTCATACAATATATTTTTTCCTGGGCATTGAAGTGGATGAAATTGGGTCCTCAAGCAAATAGAGGTAACATCTCTCAAACCCAACATACAATGCTACAACATTTTGCTCAATTTACTTGCAGCAAAAAGGAATCTTAACATGGCCCATCATTTGTTTTCTCAAATTATCTCTGTCGAAATCCAACAAAACGTCAAAACGTTCACTTAATTGATCAAGGCCCTGTGCAGGATTAACGAGATTGATTCTGCATTGGGTTTGTTCAAAAAGATGTCCTCTCACCATGGTTTGATTCCTAATCAAGTAACATATAACACTCTTATACCAGAGTTAATTAAGAAGGATATGATTGAAGAGACCTTAGATATATGGAAGGAAATGGACTTTAATGGGTGCATTCCTAGAGCCCATACAAAATAATGATTTGTTGCATCGGTTCTGCCAACAAGGCACGGTGGAGCAGGTCGTCAAAATTATTGAAACGATGTGTGGAAGTGGGTGTTGTCCTGATAATGTCACTTTCAGTATATTAGTCAATGGGTTCTGCAAGCAGGGAAGGGTGGAGGAGGCAACCAAACTCCTGGAGGAGATGTGGGAAAGTGGGTTCCATCCCAATACTATGGTGGCGTTCAACACGCTAATCAGTGGGTTTTGCAAAGAAAAGAGGCCTAGACATGATGACATACGTACTTGAGAAAATGGTGGCGGGGGATTCAAGCCCAATGTTGTACATATAATGCTCTGGTTTCATGTCTTTGTAGTTCACAAATTTGTGTATTAACTTTCTACTACAATGGTGAGCATGGTGGCTACTTCACCCAAGGTGCAGGTAGCATCTTCTTTTACTTGCCGGTCAACACTAGTATGTAATTTGTTACTTGATTTTGGATACTTTCAAATCTGTATGCAATTTATTACATGCATTTGGGAGCTATTTAAATCTACCATATGCTTTTGGGTTTCTGTTAAATTTGTTAGTTTCTTTTGAATCTCTCATAAATTTTAAGATCTGGCTGCATTCTTTGGTAACTATGAATTTAATGGATCCTAAATTTGATAGCATTGATTTAGTAATTTTATCGTCAAGGTTTTATAATGGGTTTTTTCCATTTTGTTTGATTTGTTAAGATTATGAATGAAAAAAATTTATTTTGATTTAATAGTTTAATAGGAAATGTTTTATTTGGTTTTTTCCATTGAGTTGATTTGTGAAGGATCTCGAACCAAAATTTATATGATTTACTATTAGAAGTCGTTTGATTTAGTATTTGTATTGTCAAATATTTATATGGGTTTTTTGATCTGGTCGATTTGTGAAGTTGACGATAAGAAAAATGTCTTTGTAATGCACTATTTTGTACCTTTCACCCTGTTGCCTATCGTCGAATGAGTATTCGAGTTCCCTTTTTGATCATTAGGTGTTTGTGATCTTATTGCAAAGTACTTAAGTATCCCTTCTTTCCATCGTTCCTCTTGATGCCATCATTTTGTTTGCTCGTTGTTAGGGTGCCCTGTAGTGTCGACTTGAATGACCCTCTCTTTAGGTGTATCGAGTGCTCGATTAGGTGGTTTGCGTAGTGATGATATTGCGTAAAGTTCTAAGGGAATATTTAAATTTGTTTTCAAGGGTGATTTGGGCTTTTGTTTTTAGGGACCTAATTTTTTTAACTAAGTTTACTTCTTTTCCCCTTGACTGACCAAGCTTCATGCATGCATTGGATTTAATAGCTAATTAATAGGAAATCTATACTCTAACCCACCAATCTACCATTCTTTGTGTTTGGCGTGAGGGAGAAGCTTGTCCTTGGGCTAAATTTATTTTTTTGGTTGTTTTTTGGTGGGTGGGGGATGGATCAAAGCACTTGCTAGTTTTAAATGCCTTTATTGATGAAACCTCAACGTATCAACCCTTTGTTGGCCACCTACCTTTCAAGACTACATTATGGTTGAATCTGCCTCATTTTCTTTTTACCTTTCTCTTTCTGGGTCATCGATTGTGTGGATTTGGTTGGTCTCGTGAGTTAAGGCTTTGAAGCTTTCTAGAATTTTTTCAAACTTTCCTCTCTCCTACATCGTCTTATTCTTCCACGTTTGCATTCTCATCTTTGAGGGTTCCTGACTCCATCCTTCAAATAGTTTCCTTGGTGCCTTTTCGGATGTCCATTCCTGTTCCAAAGCTTCTATTTTTTTCTTAGGATGCGTATATTCCGATTTGGGTGATTTGAGTAGGTCATTTTGTTCTATTTTTTTCCTTTTTTATTGGTGTTTATCCTGTAATCGTGGTGTCCCCATAGGACCGTATATCTTTGAGGCATTTTGTCAATAGTTGCAGGCCTCGTGTATACTTCTTTATTTCGCTTTCTGGCTCGGAGGCACTGCAACTATTGCTGTCAAAAAGTTGTCCCTTTGTGAGTAGATGGATGTCCTTGTTCATGCTCTCGCATCCCCTTCGATCTTTGGCTATGAGGATGTTTGGACGGTTGTGGAGTTTGACTTTGCCCCTCGCCATCACATGTTTTCCTGGGCCCTTTCAATAAACCCATTTTGTGTATACCACAGTCATGGCAAACCATGAGACCACTGTTCTTTCTATTCAATGTTACTTCTATAATGGGGCTCTCTACTCGTGCTAAACATGGATGATAATGGAGTTGGAGTGCCCAGCCAGTAGAAGAGGGGAGATTCAACCTGAAGATTGTTGCTGCTAGTCTGTGTGGTGTTTATGCGACTGTTAGAAGCTAGAAACCATGCAAGATAACTCTATCCTTTGCTACAATTGCTAAAATTTAAAATTATCAGGAAATAGAAAATTTTTCCCAATTTTGTTTGTCTATGCTTCTTTGTGGTGGATTTGTTCACCTTGCGAGAAATATCCCCTTTCCCCTTGTAATTTTATTGTTTTGGCTTTAATCGTTGTCAGTGTTAAAGTGAATAGCATAGATCTATTTTCTTTCTTCCTCCTATGTTGACTGTTGTGTTTTCATGCTAATGTAAACAACCTCCTACCATCATTAATCGCATTTACGTGTTTGAGGGGTTATGACAACCTGTCTTTAATGAACAACCACTAGATTGAACTTGGTCCAGGTCGATTATATTTTTATGGCCACTTCGTCACCCTTTCAAGTTATGTCAATAAATTTCATAATGTTAGTTGTTTCCTTTGGTGTTTCCCGACCACGATGAGGTTTGGTTGTCAAGGTCGGTTAGACCTCCATGTTCTCCTTTCTTGGACTAGGTAGGTGGGCCCTTTGATATCTAATCAATCCTGCAGGTTTATAAAACTTTACGTGTGGTTGACTTGTAGTGGTTACAATTATGTATGAAGGGGGTATCATGGCTAAGGTACCCGATTGCTTAGTCATTTTGCACCTTGGTTATTCCTTTAGAATTGATTAGAATACTAGAAATTTACCCAACTGCTTGATGATCATCGGTGTAGGTCCAAATGTTTAATTTTTTCCTTAAGGGGCACTTTGACCGTCCCTTATGAAGTTTGTACCACAACTTAATTCTTGCACTGAGATTTGAAGTTACATATGAGCAATTATAGATAGTACTCTTTTATTATTAAAATACCTTGGCCTAGTTTTATTGCATGATGACTATTGGTGGTGTACATAATTGTTCATCTCGCTGATTTTGTTGAAATTGATAATATATTTTATTGACAATTGGATGATTCATGTATAGTGAAATCTGGTTGACTTATGATAGAACTGTTAAGATTATTAGAGACATTTGGGGGTAATTATATTTATAGATGTGTTGTTGATGTTATGATGGAAACTGTTGTTGAGATAATGTATTTGGTGATTCATGAAAACATGTTTTCTTTTATTAAAAGAGTGGTATGATTATGGTAATGAGGGTTGTTTTAAAAAGGAACTTGTGATGGGAAGGAGTGATCCACTTGTTTTTTAAAACCAAAACTATAGGCTTATAGGGAAGGTTTGGAAATCCCTAGTGTGGTAAGACTTGGGTTGATGTTTAAAATGTTAACTTGTATGACAGAACCCTCTTTTACTCTCACTTGTCGTTACTTTCCTATAAGGAAAGTGGTCTCTTCTTGAATGATTGTGAAATTCCTTGGAGTCAATGGATGAAACTAGTATTATCTACTTTCCCTTGTTAAACAATGTTGAGTGGTGGTCGTGTATTAGTTTTCCATTATATAACCTATATGATTACATGATTAAAATTTTAATGCACTCAACCTTTCGTGTTAACCTTGAAATCCATGCTTCCTCCTGGATTTATTGTTCTTTTTGGTTGTTTCTAAAAATGAGTATCGTAGCTTGTGCTTTACCTGTTATCCCAAATTCGCCCCGAAAATTTGGTCAAGAAAAATCCTGCACATAAGGAAATTATGAAGGAAACAACTCGAGATCCACGAGATCACATTCCAAGACGACAAACAAGTTATAGGTGGGATCGGAAATGAAGGAGCAATATCGCAGAGAAGCTAGGAGAAAGAAGAAAAATGGAGGAAATGTCTTCAAGCTTTGAATGCAGGATATTTTTGCCTCAAAAACTAGATCAGATTTGATATGTTCTGTCATTTCCCCTTCCTTCAAGGCACGATTCAAGGATTAATATAGTAAAGACAGATCTAGGGGCAGATTTTATCGAAGCATTAACAATGAATGGTTGAGCTTCAACCTATTTTTTCCGCTTCTCTCTCTCTCTTTCTTCTCTCTAATCGAATCTATAAATACGGGGGCAGGATTCATTGTAAAGGGTTGGACATTCTTTGTTTTGCAGGGTTCCCTTCTCCTTCCAAAGAAAGGGATTTGTGGGGTTCGGGATTTTCGTCAAAATTGTAATATGTATCTACCTTTAGGCTACCTTGTAATGAACGGTATCAAACTACGAGAGAAATTAAACACATCTATGATAGATTTTAGATCCTTTCTCGTCTCTTTTTCTTTCATCTAGTCTTCCATTACAGATCTAGCTATCTGTGCTTGTTTATTGTATGCATTTTTGTTGGTTTGTGTCTATTAGCAAAATAAGTGTTCATCATTCCTTTGGTGCATCACCTGGTAGTTTAGTCATTCCTATTTCTTATACTCCTTTTACTCCTATCTCCTTGCCAAGTTTTAGATTAGGTATAAAAATAAATCCTCTGCAAATCCTCATGTATGCACCTAAACAGAGGAATAGGGAACCAACCTTTAATTTGGAGAGATTTCCCACTTTTACAAGGTCCCACACCTTGGGGAAAGTTCAATGTTATGCAATCACACCAAATGAGTCTGCCTTAGAAAAGTAGATTTTTAGAACTCATTTAGGGGTGATGTGATTTCACACTAACATTACCTTTTTTATGAATGTAGATTTTTGGTTTGAATATCAGTTATTAATCTTTGAACCTAATTTTTTATTTGATGGAAATATCGTTATACTAGACTATAATTTCTAACATATCAGGCCATTGGCCCCTTCTCAAATGATTGTTTAATTTTTGTTGCTTTGAGACAATGTTCATAACTGAAGTATAAGGCTTTCTTCTTAGATTGGCATGGTGGAAATTTTAATTATCTTAACGGGTTGTTAGTATTTAGAGCTTCGATCCAATTCTTGGAATATAATATTTTCCTTTCTTGATATTGTTAGATATTAGCTTATTGTTGCTTTGTGTAGTCTTATCTTTCTTAGTTCTTGTGAACTAACTTAGGTTAATAATTGTTACAGATGGCTTATGCGAGTAGATGAGGGAAATACTTGTAGAATATTGCATCAAACTTGGTTGTGAAGTTATTTTGTACGAATACCTTTTGTCGTAAAACTCTGGTATGGGTTATGTGGGGAATTTAAAGGAAAACTAGTGCCTTAGTATTATGTGTTGTGGAGTAATGTTGTCGTGACTATTGAAACTTTGGCTTTTTTTGCTATCGTGGAAAATATAAAAGTTGATTACCGCATGGTTATGGGTGATTCTAATGTATTATAGAAATTATAATAATTGTATAGCATGGCGTGACCAATGTTATTCTCTCTTTCTCCATAGTCATGGTTCCATAGAGCTGGTTGTCCCTTTGGGTTGTTGGAAAGAATTGATGTAACCATCTATAGTTTTCACAAATGAGTAATGGTAAACTTTTCTCTTGAGATAAAATGTTGAGTTGTAAACCCTTCTAAGACATAGTAACAATGTATTTATAAGCATAATAAAATGGGTTGGATAATCCTTATAAAATTTAAACTAATATATATATATATATATATATATATATATATATATATATATATATATATATATACATATATATATATATATAGAGAGAGAGAGAGAGAGAGAGTTGGTTGTCCCTTTGGGTTGTGCATCCTGTTGGAAAGAATTGATGTAACCATCTATAGTTTTCACAAATGAGTAATTGTAAAGTTTGCTCTTGAGATAAAATTTTGAGTTGTAAACCCTTCTAAGACATAGTAACAATGCATTTATAAGCATAATAAAATGGGTTGGATAATCCTTATAAAAGTTAAACTAATATATATATATATATATATACATATATATATACACATATACACGTATACACATATACACATATATATACATATATATACATATATACATATACATGTATATGTATATGTATATATATATGTATATATATATATACATACATACATACATACATACATACATACATACATACATACATACATACATACATACATACATACATACATACATACATACATACATACATACATACATACATACATACATACATACATACATACATACATACATACATACATACATACATACATACATATATATATATATATATATATATATATATATATATATATATATATATATATGTAGATGTGATATACTTGATAACTTTTGAGCCCCTAAGCGATCAAGAGGAAAATATATTTGGTAATAAAAATATATACACTTGTTTTTCCCCAAGCTAAACTAATCAACATTATCCTTTTATGGTGAAGTCTTAAGTGATCTTATGGTGAATTCTTAAATGATCTTATGGTGAAATCAATGATTAGTTTTGGAAGATAATAAGGTTGTATAAGTAGGAGGAAATTTATTAAGAAACCCTTCAATCTCTCTCAATCGTTTGAAATGTAAATTGTTTTCCTGTGTCAAACTTAATCAAGAAAAGTCTAAATGAAACTTTTAACCAATCTTGATAAATTCTTAGCCTCAATAAAAGGCTAGTTAATAAGCAATGAGACCCTAAACTGAATTCATTTTTGACTTGTTTCCCTTAACCCTTGCCTTGGTTCATTGTGATCTTTCTTAAGTAATGTTAAATTTTTTATCCTTAAACAAAGAAGATTATTGTTTTGAACCTAAAACGATACTTTCCCTCAATTGGAGCTTGTGCTTGTCACCTGTGCAATAGAGGTGTGGAACAAGTTTTAGTGGCTTGAGTAAGATTAATTAACCTTGTGAGAAATGGAAAATGTTCTTAGATCAACGAATTAAGCAAGTTATTGACATATTATAGAATGATTCTCCTTCAGAAAACTTGATCTTAAGCTAATTAGTCAATAGTATAAAAGAAAGAAGTTCACCTTGTAAGAAGAGTTGCTTGAATCATAACATGAATCTTCTAGATCGTAAAGTCAAGTCTGAAAGACATTTTTGTAAATACATAACCTTAAAAGATTTTACACCATGGGATGGCCTTAACTATAACTGTGTAATGTGTTTGGAATTTTACGTTGTGCCTTGTCGAAGAGAAAATTGAATTGTTCATGTTGGGTGTTGTATGTTTCCTTGTTGCTATACGATCAACATTTCGTCAAGCTTATATAGAGTTGGTCGTAGCACCTTTCCTCGGTCACCTATGTTGACGTGTAAATGTAATATCCCCAATGGACATTATTTTACCCCTAAATGGATTTTAGGTAATCCCAACTTTAAATGCAACTTGTAGACAAAATGCCAAATAAGTATCACGTAGATCTAAATTAAATAAGGAAATTGTGACATGGGTTAAGTGGAAAACCCATACCAATTAGCCTCTAAAATTATATTTTTCCACTCAAATCTAGTACCAATAATTTTTAAAGCCCAAATATGTATAAAATTATAGATTTTAGATGTAAACAAGGCTGTAATAAATTATTTAAAAACCCGATCTAAACATAACTTCAAAATTTCATATCTTTTGCTAGAGAAGTCAAAATGAGCTGAAACTTTGAATCTTGGGCCATAAAAATATGAAGAATAATATTCCAAAATTATTTTTTACACAGAAAACACAATACCCTAATTTTTCCTTTAAAAAATGGTCTCCTAACACATTTAGGGCATCAAATCAACTTCAAAAATTAAGAAAACAAGCTACTTTGATTCCCAAACAAATCAGCCCTAAATCAACTCCAATAATGACAAAATAGGGTGGATATTTCACCACCAAAGAGTGCCCTACTAGATAAGAATGGATCTCTCACCACCGAAGCTACGGTTCTTGGGATCTTACTCCACAAGCTAAAGAAAATCCAAGCGTGTATGCAAAAGCTACAAGCTTAAGACACAAGTCGAAAAATATCAAATGGTTATGCCATACCTTCCCCTCAAGTTGACTTCTCCTTATAAAGGAAGAAGAGATCAAAAACAACCTCTACATATCCAATTAGTTCATAAGGATTTTCCTATGCAAGCATTTAATATTTTCCCATATTAAATGTTTTTCTCAACAACTTTTTCCCTCCTAATGCAAGTCACATTTTTCTAGGGAAATACATAGTAAAATGGGAATTTATCCTTCCTATGTTCCTATTCCCATTTTTAAGGAAAGTCACCTTTTCACCTAGGATGGATAACAATTTATATTTGATCCTTTTCCATCATAGATTTAATAATTATTAACTCATATAAATTATTATAAGTGCTCTTTATATTTTTTCTTTTATTAATGACACTTTATAATAATTAAATATAACTTAAGTCACCCTTATATTTTTCATTTGGCCATCGGGTTGATAGAATAGGCCAATGGTCTTGAAAATGGGAAGGGGATATTAAAATCCTCCCTTCCCAAAATTACTTTCCCTCAAGCAATTGCATCTTTGTTTTGTCCAAGAGCCATACACAAGAGACAAAACATGTTGAAGTGTTCTACCATCCGAGCCCCTGTACCTGTTAAGTGAGCTAAAACTTGCCACCATATATCATCCACAAGATTCTCATATACACATAGTTGGAGCAATGGTTCAACAAACTCCATAATGAAGACTTCATCATCTACCATACCATGTATCTGATGATGGAAATAAATTGGAATAGGAAAAAATAAGTAAGACACATTATTATGCTCTTCATATCTTTTAATTCCATCAATGTCCTCCGTGTGTTCAAGATAGACATATGTGGAGCTGCCCCCACATTGTTGCTGAGTGCCCATTGAAAGTATCTCGAAAGCCGATCAAAAGTTTCGGTTCAAAAATTATAACAAGCTGCAATTTCACACAAGTGTCCATGTGAGGATCCTCCTCATGTGCAAGTTGCTCTATAAAGACTTTTTTCGTGGGTGTAGACTTCTTTGCATCATTTTCCCACATCTTTTCCTTGAAATCTTGTAGGCGTTGTCTTTCTAGAGCATCTATCAATATAGCAGCTCTAGCTCTACTAAATTCCATTACTCACACCTTTTAGAGTTTCCATTACATCCTCCTTTCTTGCATATACGAATTTCTTCTCCTGAGTTGGAATAGTTTCTCTAACAAGAAAAGTTTCACTAATGCAATTATTTTTGTCAATGGAAATCATACCTTTTCTCTAGAAGATTCTTATTTAAATGAATTCTTTTGTAATTCAGTACCACATATGATGACCTCGTTTAGGCTTGCTACCAATCTTCATCATGCAATAATCTAGAAATGAAATAATATCTCAAACCATTACTCAAAGATTATTATTTCCTCCAACAAGAATCCTCATCAATCACCTCTATTGGATGCCCTTTATTAATGTTCTTACCTTTTTCCTTATTGTCCCAAGATTTTCTTTGATTCAAATTATGAGTGAGCTGATTCAAATAAAGGTTAGTGGCTTCCTGTTGTTTCACCATGTTGGTGAACATTTTCTTCATAAAAACCAAATTGAGATCTTTCCAAACTACCATATTTAACCCACACAGGATAGAGGAACAACAACTCGATACCAGTGTAATATCCCCAATGGACATTATTTTACCCCTAAATGTATTTTACGCAATCCCAACTTTAAATGCAACTTGTAGATAAAATACCAAACCAAGTGTCACGCAGATTTGAATTAAATAAGGAAATTGCGACTTGGGTTAAGTGGAAAACCCACACCAATCAGCCTCTAAATTTATATCTTTCCACTTAAATCTAGTACCACTAATTTTTAAAGCCCAAATATGTATAAAATTATAGATTTCAAATGTAAACAAGGCTACAATAAATTATTTAAAAACCCTGTTTGCAACATAACTTCAAATTTTCATATCTTTTGCTAGAGAAGTCCAAATGAGCTGAAACTTTGGATCTTGGGCCACAAAAATATGAAGAATAATATTCAAAAATTATTTTTACACAGAAAACAAAAAACCCTAATTTTTTTCGTAAACATAGGTCACCTAGCACATTTAGAGCATCGAATCATCTCCAAAAATTAAGAAAACAAGCTACTTTGATTCCCAAACAAATAATCCCTTAATCAAATCCAATAATGAAAAACTAGGGTGGATCTTTCACCACCGAAGAGTTCCCTACTAGCTAGGAATGGATCTCTCACCACTGAAGCTAGGGTCCTTGTGGGATCTTACTCCACAAGCTAAAGAAAATCCAAGTGTGTATGCAAAAGCTACAAGCTTAATACACAAATTAGAAAATATCAAATGGTTATGCCATACCTTTCCCTCAAGTCGACTTCTCCTTATAAATGAAGAAGAGACCCAAAACAACCTTTAAAATATCCAATTATTTCACAAGGATTTTCCCTATACAACCATTTAATATTTTCCCATATTAAATGATTTTCCCAATAACTTTTTCCCTCCTAAAGCAAGTCGCATTTTTGTAGGGGAAATACATAGTAAAATGGGCATTTATCCTTTCTATGTTCCCATTCACCTTTTTAAGGAAAGTCACCTTTTCACCTAGGATGGATAACAATTTATATTATAGCCTTTTCCATCCTAGATTTAATAATTATTAACTCATATAGATTATTATAAGTGCTCTATATATTTTTTCTTTTATTAATGACACTTTATAATAATTAAATATAACTTAAGTCACCCTTATATTTTTCCTTTGGCGATCAGGTTGAAAAAATAGGCCAAAGGTCTTCTAATGGGAAGGGGATATTATAGAAAACTCCAAGTCAAAAGAAACGTTATCATAGTTTTTATTGTTGTATTTGTGTGTGCTTTTAGCGAGGCATTGATGATCTTTTTATTTATGCAAAATGGCAATTTTTCTATTAACAACGTATCTCTTTGGATGTATTCTTGTAGGTTGCTCCCAAGTTTTGTGGGTTCAATTCAATATCATTTGGGAATCAGATATATGTTATCAAATCCCAAATATCAACACAATTGAATTCTTGAACTCTAACAGTTCTCGTAGTATGATCTCAGAAACCCATCATAAGCTTTGCTTTCTTCTCCCGATTCACAAAAAAGCTTTGAAGAGATGTTTGCTATTATATTGTTGGTGCAAAAACTATTTTCCCACTATCAATAGATACTCATTCTTGATTTATAGTTTTGTTTCTCTACTTATCACATTTTATGGGGACAGGCCAAGCTAGAAACTGTGAGTAAAGTATGTGATATTGTGAAGAGCCAAGTAGCATTGTCACAAGATAAGACATTGACTCCTGAGTCCAAATTTGTGGATTTGGGTGTTGACTCTCTTGACATGGTAGACACTGATGATGATGAATATTTAGCTTAAGTTCTCATTTTACACATGATATCATAGCCCTATTGTTTAACTTTCGGGGTGATACAAAGAATGGCTCTCGAGGAAGAATTTAAGTCACTGTTGAGGAAGAAATTGTAGGGAGCGTTACTGATAGTGCAGAAGCAACTGATTTGATACATAATCTTATTGAGGAAGGTTCTCCAATAAAGTCCTGAAAGAATCTTGAATTTTGATAGAAGGCTACTCTAAATGTAGATCTAAAGGTTATCAATTATGATTGTGACTTTTCTTTTTTCTAATTGAGGATATCGGGTTGGGTAGTGCTGAAAGAGTTTTCTTGTTACTTGAACATTGTGATAATTCAAAAGTTTTTCAAAATGTCAATTGAAAAATTCTCTCTGAGTTTATTCAAAAGTTTTAAAATTTATTTCATGGACTGTGAGAGCTGAAAATATTAAATCTATGTTTTCAATTTGCTTTGAGATGTAGGTTATCTAAGTAGGGATTACGTTTTTTTTGTTAGTTTTTTCTGCTATAAATATTAGAAATTGTTTTTTGGGCTTAAGGAAATGTTTTAGCTTTGTATGGTTTGAAGTCTTCGGTGCATATCTAAAGGAAACAACCACCTTGAAAACTTGAATCATCTTTTCATCTTATGTGCCTTACTTTGATATCAAAGATGAAGGATAGAAAGATACCACACATAACAAAAACACGATAACTAAGAAACCGTTACAATCTAAATTTCCATATAGAATACATTTTATAACATAAATCTCCATAATTAATTTGTAAATTATTTTTATTTTTTTACCTCTAACAATCTATTTGGAAACCTTGAGCTCACCCTAGGTTATGCGGGTTCATGGAAGCCCTCTAGCCTACGCTTATACTTTACATTCATGTTAACAATTATGACAATAGAAATCCATTGCACATCATATAAATGACTCGTTTTCTATAAACTATGATTTCTCATCAAACCTGAGTTGTTCCATGGATATTGACCTTTACGACACCTTTCTCTAATTGCAAAACATAATAACTCTCCAATTATTTCCATTTCTTGTTGAATTTTTGTAGGTCTTTTGATCCTTCTGATCTAATCCAATGAATGCATAACAACTAGATAACCTTCACTACATACTCATTTCTTTTCACTATGTACCACATACATTTGCCACACTACGAATATTTGAGGTAGATATAGAAAGGAAAGGCAATAATATGAAAATTACATATGAAAAAAAATTATGTCAAACATACAGGTGCCAGTAGGCATATCACTTAAAAATCATAGTTGCACATAAAAGTATGTACAAGTGTCATCTTAGGATTGCTAAGGACTTACACAAATAAATACAAAATTGACCAATCTTTAAATTAAAAAATTACATGGTATATGACACCCTCATATTATGGCCATTGAAAACTCAACCATTACCAAGTGGATTTTATAATTATATTATACTTTTAAGTTTAAAGCATAAATACAAAAACTAAAAATCCAAGAGAAAAAAAAAGTTCTTGTTAAAACTTGTGAAAATTTAGTTTAGAGTGGTCAATTAATGGAGAAGTACAATATCATTTCAGTGACAAAAAATTATCACATAATTACCATTTGATCAAAAAAATTACACCTCCTATTATAAATGAAACAAATGTCCTTGTAAGAAAAATTATTTTTGAATATGTTTGTATTATAGATAAGGATATAATTACGCCCTCACCGACACGCATATTATATGTCAACAAAGGGAACAAGAAATCGGACAACGTTTTCAATCCCTTACCAAACCCCTTCTTCATCGTCCATCATTCTCTCCTTCTTTTTTTTCTTCTTCAATTTTCAAATCTTCACCCCATCTCCTCCGACATTTCCATCATACACTCCATGTATGATTTCTAGTTAAACACATAGAAGAATGTGACCCTTATATCTTTTTTGAGGATAACGCAATTTCAATATCCACTTCATGCATAGAATGTTTAAACTAGATATTGATTTCCATTAAAATTTAACTCTTATGTTAGATAATCATTATAGTTTAGGTTTATCTTTTTATAAATGTATGGTAGTTATGATGGTTAATATTATTATCATTCCTTTTTTTTACTATAGATTAGAAACAACATCTATAGGTATAGGTATTCACGGAATCTAGATATGTATGATTTAATAGAAATAAATAATTAACATGTAAAAATTATATACACTCTTTTATATAAATTATTAATGAAATTATATAATCTTCAACTTCATATTGATATGAAATTTATTTTTATTAAAATAAGGTTTTCATGAAAATATTTTGATTGATAAAGTAATGTTATAAGTGTTATGTACTCCACAAATCGATATTATAATGTAAGATTGTTCTCTCACAAGAGTGCATTTAAAGGAAGTTAGTAATAAGTAATGTTTTGCTTGCTTTCATTAAAATAAAGATTTGTGAAGAATTGATATGTGTGATTAGTAGCACTTTGTGAGAGATATTGTTGTGGATTATAATTATCCACATATAAAATTATAAATAATATTACAAGTACATATTAAATAGTGTAGGAAAATCAAACAAACTAACATATACCCATTGGGAGGTTTAAAGGCACTTGACAATAGTCATTTGACATGTATCCCAACATTTTTCCATTTATTTATTAATTGACTTAACCGTACACGCAACTAAATCAATCCCATACTCTAAAGCCACCAAGTTAGTACGTGTCACTTAGTTTACATAAATCAAGAGCCAATATTCATTATATATAGAACATATCTTTAGACTCATTGCCACTAGTCTCCTATTGTAGATTAGGTCCTAGGAATACCTAGGAAGAATCACCCAACAAGGGAAAAATTGATGATAGCTATGACCTAGGAAGATATTTTTATCCCAAGAAATTTGATTAGTTGAATTTTCCAATCCAAAAGTTGAAACTTATGTTTTTTAGATGAAATCAAGTAAGAAAAAAATAACACTAGTTCGTTATAGAAGAAAATATACCTTACTCATTAAGGACATATTTGGAAATGTAGGGGATATCATAGTAAAGAAATCTAAGAAGGAATTTGGACCCAAATCATTGTAATAGCATTCCTTAGAGAACATTTTTAGATTAGCAAGTCTGGATACATATAAATGTATCTCCTTGTAGACCAATATCACATGCTACAACTCACACAAACAATCATTACCATGTTTTTGGATGCCTTATTATTATCTTTCTAGATCATTGTCTATTACACATTCACAAAAATTCACCCGACAGAGAACTATGTTAGGATTGATCCCTCTTTAGAGTATTGGTGCATAGTGCAATTATCGATCATCTTTATTGGGAGTGAGGTGAGGTCCGTCAAAATCAATCCAAATAACTAATTTTTCATGTCTTCAAGTGAATATTTCTAGGGTTTTACAAAGGAGAAGCCCACTTTAGCTATAGAGGTGCAATCATACAATTTTGATTCCAGATTTTAAAACCATATTCTCGTATGCATAAAATGTTATAACCCCGAGCCTAGATCAGATAACTAAAGGTAAAAATTAGCAACAAAGGTCAAAACCATCCACTTTTTATTCCCATCTTGGGTGCATGAGTTTTTCTTGCGCTCAGTTTCACAACTCTAGATTTTACAAACATCCTTACAATACTCTAAACAACCAATTTCTATAATATTGGTCCTCTATTTAGCTTCTAGATCTTGTGTAACACTACTGATATTTCTAACGATAACTCTACCTTCCTTTACATAGATTTCAAGATCTTGTATATTTTGTGATTTATCATCGCGTAATTTATGATTTGTAGATTTACTATATTTTAATTCTCTATAATAATGTATACACACTATGTGATTTTATTGATTATATTATCCCTAGTATTTATACTAAAAAGAAAAAAATCTCTTTATCCTAAATGGGCAGCAATATCGGTAAAATTGTAGGAAGAAAAATTATTATTTGGGGCTTGGTGTAAACTATATAATAGTGAAACTTTCATGATATGTGTCAAGTACCTAGAAAATAATAATATAATAAAAAAATTCAATGATATGAATAACATAAAACTTAGTTTCTCATGGTGTATGGTTCATGTACAACCACACTGTTTCTCACTCTTATCTTGAGCAACATGGCTACTTGTACATCTCTATGTAAATATATTAAATTTGAGTATCTTTGTAGAACCCCTTGTATTATTATTTCATGGTCTTTCTATTTAACACCAGGGTGCATGCCACACAAATCACATGCACACTTTGAGCACCTCCTCACAACCAAAAACCAATATATTGATCATCAATCTCAACATCATTTGACTCAACTTTATATTCTACACAAAACATCCGATGTACACTCTACGCATCTGCACAATAGTGAGCCATACATGCAACCTCTACACATCATATACCAATCGTAAAATACCCATAGACATTTCTTAAAACTCATTTTCTATAGAGAACATCCAAAATCATATTGGAACCGTGTACACTATATGCCACAGATTCACCATGATAGGTGGAACTTTTAGGGATTACATTATACCGAGAGAATATATCAACATACATTGCACTTTGAATTCAAGCCATGTAACTACTAGGAAATAAAGAGTCACACATGGAATCTTAAATGGTCAACTTTGGTAATAGTTTTTTTCCTTTTACAAATTTTTGATTAGTGTATACGTATCTCTAACATTAGATAGAAATAATATGGTAGGAAATAAACAACCATTCATCTCCCTTTATATTATTTCATGTACAAACACATATTTATACAATTGACCCAAAATAGGATTTATGAAAAGCCATTTTTAAAGTCATAATAAATTACTTTTTAGCATGTTTTTTTAGTATTTTTCATTTTTGGAACTTTCCACAGAATTTATAGGCTTCAAATTACATGAAAATAGATGAAATTTCATTATTGTAGAACTTTCTTTTGATTTCATTCCATAAAATTTGTAAAATATCATTTGGTTAGCATATCATATGACTAAGTTAGGAGATATGACCCCAATAAGGAGAACTAAAAAAATAGTAATCATAGAATATTGTTTTTTCAAAAATCCACTTTTGTCTTGTTTAATTAATCCCTACGGTGGTTAAGAATTTCATCTCCATCTAGGATGACCTTTTGGTTCTCATCCATAACTATTCATATTGTATTTTAGCCATGTTTCATATTTTATATTTTATAGCTATAAAGTAACTTGTTTTGAATAAAGAGATAGATATATAAGCATGCAACTCCCTTACGTGGAGTTTTATAATACAATTTGAATTGTAATAAAACTATTTTATTTATACAATTGTTTCATTATGAAGTGGTTGTTATAACACATTAAACTCCATCATTAATGTGTTGTCCAATGGTTTGCAGCTCAATTTAGATCAATATTTTTTGTTTGAGATCTATTATTTTTCTATCTCCGAATCTTGTTCATATTGCTTTTGCATATGACTCATTATGCATCTAAACATACATATGTTTGTTTCAATGAATGATTTAATGAATGGATGATTTACTTTAGAATTCTTGCAAATGCTCAATAATTCCTCTATGAAATACTTAGTGTACTTATTGATGCTTAGGTTTCCTTGATCGGATATAATCATATATCAATCCTAATTGAATTAGAACACATGTTTATTTACATATAAACTAAATTTAGACTAGAATTTTATTAATTGAACCGAATTGACACATATCGGTCAAACAACAAAAAAGTGAGAACATAGAGTGATGGAACATAAAGTAAAAGAGGACACTAAAAATCATACCAAGATAGTTTATATGCTTCTAACAAATCCCATAGGAGTACATATGCTATGCAAAAATGGGTCCTATCAATGCAAGATCATGGGGGTAGAAAGTGATAGCTAAAAGGGAATGAGAGAAAGGTCAAGGACCATAATAAGCCAACAAAATGGCCAATCACGTCGATACCTATATAATATTCTAAAACCACGTAATTTAACAACAAATAAAAATACATGACCAATTTTAAGTGTTTGAATCATAGTATTGAGACTCTACGAGTTTATGGAAAACTTGAGTATAGTGTTGAATTGAAACTCACCTAATTCATAGTTTTTACTTTTAATAATTACGCTTGAAGGAGTTCCCCCTATAGGAAAGGCCCTTGCAGACATTTCTGTGACTGTTCTAAATTTGACATTCGTTTGGACATTTTTTCAAGGAAATTAAAATTGATGTCTGTTTGACGGTTTGATATGGGCGCCTTGAAATTTTGTGTTTTTTTGCATTTAAAAATTGCATGCTATATTTGCGATTGGTTTAGGGTTTTGGCGGAGACTCGTCGATTGAGTCCATTCTACTGGAGACCGATCTACCGCTTTCGAATTTACCATGAGCATTCGTTTTGGGCACTAAAGATTTGGTGTTGGCTGGGCATAGAATGCGCTATCTGCTACAATTGCATAGCCCACCTTTCAATTATGGACAAGGAAAGAGCAAGACCAGAATTGTGTTGCTGACAGTTGTTGCGGGGATTGGAGGCTTTTTGGCTGTGTTGCAATTACTTCTTCTCCTCATTTGTTCCAAGGAAATTTATCGGAGGCCTCAAGAATCCACATCAAAGGGTTATTGGGGATGGTAGCTTTGGATTGGTTTACAAGTATTTTTACCATATGGCACTGTGGTCGCTGTAAAAAAACTTAGCATGGATGCATGCCAGGGAATCAGAGAATTCTAGGCAGAAATGGACACTTTGGGAGGAATTCGCCACAATAATTTAGTTGAGATTTTGGGGTACTGCATATCAAGGCAAGAGGGGCTATTGATTTATAGGTTTGTGGAGAATGGAACCTGGATGAATGATTGCATGAAAGGGATGATGCAGGAAAAACATTGGATTGGAGGAAGAGGGTGAAGATTATCGGGGGTGACTGTTGGGCTTTCATACATGCACCATGAATGTAACCCCCATGTTATCCATAGAGATATCAAGGGGAGTAATATTTTGTTGGACAATAATTTTGAGGCGTGGATTACTGATTTTGGTCTGGCTAGGAATATAAATCCTCAAAAGATCCATATATCAACACAAGCTGCAGGGACACTGGACCATATGCCTCCTAAGTATGTTGGTGGGAGTATTGCTACGAAACATGTTGATGTCTACAACTTTGGGATGTTGATGATGGAGATTGTCTAAAGGGAGGATGCCTAATCTCCATATCAAGGACAATGGCGAAGGAATCTCTAAAGTTGGGTGCATGAACTGGTGAAAGAAGACAGACACATGGATTTGCTGGACCCTTCGCTCAGGATTTCATTGATTGCTCATCAACATTCACTGGAGGAAATATCAATGTTCTTCAAGATTGCATGCCTATGAACTGAGCTTGAAGTCCAACAGAGGCCTTTGATGCGGGATGTTGATTCCATGCTTGCAGTTCTTGTTCACCAGGATGGGCATTGAGGTAACAATATTTTTCTTATTGATTTTGCTTTCATTTAAATAAGGTTTCTCCTATGTAGAGTTTCTGTGTTTCCCACTAACAACTGGCACACTTCATTAGTCAATATTATGAGGCAGACTACTCCACCCCTGCCCTGTTCTTCCCACAAGATCATACTCACTTAAAAGAATCATCAACAAATTTTAAACTTCCCTTTAACTGCTCGCACTAAAATGTTTCCAAAAATTAGGAAATTTAGAAAATACAAACAAAATAGTCTCCAATGCCATGTTTTCTATCTCCTTTTACACGCCTATCCAGAGAGTCCCTTACCTAGAAAAAGAATAGCAGTAAAATCTTATTCTACTAAAATATTTCCCAAAACCTATGTACCCTACTATCCTAAAACTAAGAAAGTTTTTTTATGTTATTTTCCCTAAAAATAAAATACTTTTTTTCTTAGAATAAAATGTGGATAGATGGGGTAGAGACTCCCAAAATTCTCAAGTAAATTATAGTCCATCCCCCACTTCAAAAATTCGTGTATGCAAAAATAAGGAGGTTGTGAGATGCTAGGCATCCCAATGATCGTGCATCATATTAGCAAGTTAAGATCTACTCATTCCCTGATGAATCAAGCCAAAAAAATTAAAATTGCTGAATAGGCTCCTTTTCTTTTTTGTAAAATCATTTTCATCCCATTTCTTCCTTTAGACCAATTTCAACCTCCAGCAACCAATTTTTGATCCATATCCCAAGAGGTTAGGGGAAAACACTCTAAATAAGAATCTACATGTGTTATATGCATATATGGAAGCAATATGAATGAATTATTTAGATATGAACATTTAGATGGAAATGTGTTATAGGCATTTGAATTGTTCTACTTAACAGCTTCCATCATTATGTCCTTCCCGTCATGTAATAGACCTCATTAGTCATCTAAAAATCTATTGCTCTATGTTGATTTGGAATTGCACTCCCCCGAAACCAGCTGCTAGATATTGGGCTTGCTAGGAAAGCCATTGTTGGTCTTGGGAAGAAAGCCTTGGGTACTCTTACAGACATCTACTGTTGGTCATCAGGGATGTGAGCTACATTCCCATTTTAACTGCATTCATGACCTATTTCAACGGTGACTTGGAGCAACGTTCATTTTAAAGTATTGGAATTCTGAATTAACAGTAAGAATATTCTTTAAGAGAGAAAAAACTTTTGGGAAGTTCTTCCCTTCTTGCCTACTTATCTATAAATGATAGCCAGAGCAGAAGTATTAATGTAAGCCTAAAGTGCAATTAATGAGTGAGACACTATATAGAGCCACCGGTAGCTCTTATTTAGAGAACCAATATATTTTACTTTATTTTATAAGTGTAAATTGTTCTCCAATATGTTAGTAAAACCCTTAAGCTTTTAAATTTTTAATGGGCCCAGATCATTTGATTGAATTTTCTTTGCGTGACACATAAACACAACTACACGAGCAAAGTTGAACAATGAAGGTATGGAAAGCCTCAATGGCACAATGGTTGGCTGTATTTTTTTTTTGTTTGTAACAAATACCAAAAAGTGTGTGATTGCTGCTATTTCTGTATTATAAGCAATGAAAGGTTATCCCTGAAGCAAGAGATGATGGTGTCCAGAAATTCTAGCAGTGTGATCTCTACACTGTTTGGCATGTTGTAAATGGATATATAATTTTTTATTCTGATGGAAAGTGGTGGATAAGTATGTAATGTCCCCTTTCCTACACCTAAATCCTAAGGGTCAAGTCGAGTCCAAGTCGTGGTCATACCCAAGGGGTTGTGGACGTTGGGAGCTATTGGGAAGGGGCTGCATGGTACTAATATTCAAGTTTTGCATTTGGGGGTCACTTTGGACCATGGCGACTTAAACAGGAAAAAGTAACTTTAGTTACTTTTATTTTATTGGCCCCTTCATGGAAAGAAATGCATCTAGGGTTTATTGGGGCTCTTTTGCCTTGGAGAAGTATATAAGGAGCTGGGGGAGAAAGGAAAAGGAAATTTTGAATACATTTTTCTTTCCTTCACGTGCGACTGTTGTTTGTGCATCTTTATCTTATGGAGTGAAATGCCATAGGGACCCTAGCTTCGGTGGTGAGATATCCATCCCTAGCTAGCAAGGAATTCTTCGGTAGTGAGAGATCTACCCTAGCTGTCATTTTGGAGCCACTTTTTGGGTTGTGTTACAGAGATATTATTAGAGGTTTCAAAGGAAGGATTTTGAGGGATTTTGGGGCATTTGGGGAAGATAACTAGAGGGATTTCAAATCAGATTTACGGAAGCCATTTGGGCAAGGCTTAACATCACTTGGAAGGCATCTTCATCAATTTCCACCCCTTTTCCAAGCTAGGTGACTGATGACCTTTATTTAGAGGGTTTCCAGTTAGTCATCTTCAGATCTGATGGTTGAAATATCATTTCCTATGTTTGTTAATGTTGTTTCCAAAGTGCCATAATTTTTGCTCTTGTATTTGGAGAGTTACGAATTTTAGAAGAGTCCAAATTTGTTTGGGCACGCTATAATTTTCTGGCAGCATTTTAATTTCTAAAAAATTCCAAAAAAAAATTTCCTATGTCCCTTAAAATAATATGAAGCTCTCTTTAAATTTTCAAGTAATTTGGGTGGATATTTTGGGAGATTTTAAGTTTCTTTAGTTCACTACCCCAACAAAAATCTATAAAAATTAGTATTTTATTTGGCTGCAAATTTTCTATATTTTGTGCATTTTTAAGTGGTATACCACAAGAGATATTTTAGTGGTATCAGAGTTTTTGTTCCTCCAGCCTGTGTGGGTTAAATATGGTAGTTTGGAAAGATCTCAATGTGGATGTTATGAAGGAAATGTTCACCAACATGGTGAAACAATAGGATGCCACTAACCTTTATTTGAGCCACTCACTCAAAATTTGAATCAAAGCAAATCTTGGGACGATAAGGAAAAAGGTGAGAACAATAATAAATGGCACCCAATAAAGGTGATTGATAAGTATTCTTGTTGGAGGAAATACCAGGTCTTTGAGTAAGGGTTTCGAGATAATATGCCATTTCTAGATTATTACATAATGAAGATTTGTAGCAAGCCCAAGCGAGGTCATCATATGCTGGTACCTGAATTACAAAAGAACTCATTCGAAGAATAAGCTTCTAGAAAAAAAGGTATGATTTCCATGGAGAAAAATGATTGCATTAGTGAAACTTTCCTTGTTAGAGAAATTATTCCAGCTTAGGAGAAGAAATTTGTATATGCAAGCAAGGAGGATGTAATGGAAACTCTTAAAAAGTGTGAGGAATGGAATAACAGAGCTAGAGCTGCTAGGTTGATAGCGACTCAAGCAAGACAACACTTACAAGAGTTCAAGGAAATGATGAGGGCAATTGATGCAAGGAAGTCTACACCCATGAAAGAAGACTCTATGGAGCAGCTGACACATGAAGAGGAGCCTCACATGGACACTTGTGTGGAATTGCACGCTGTTGCAATTTCCAAACTAACAACTCATGATAAGCTGATTTATGAAGAATTTCAGCCCATTGTAGACCAGAATGCTCAGGATTTGTGGCAGAAAAGTCAAGTCATTTTGGAGACCAAGCTTGATGAGGATACTCCAAGGTATGAAGTGGATATGTCTTATTTATTGCTGCCTATTCCAATTTATTTCCATCATGAGATGCATGGTATGGTAGATGATGAAGTCTTCATTATGGAGTTTGTTGAACCATGGCTCCAACTTTGTGTATATGAGCATAAAGTTGTGAAAGGTGTTGATTCTTGTTCCACTTATTCTCCATCTAAAATCATGAATCACAATAGGGATGGTGTTTTGGAGGTTTCTAAATCAGCAATAGAAGGTGAACCTTTTGATGATATTCTTTATAAGGAGGTTAGTAGTAGCACGAATTTATTTCATCATCTTCATCCTATATCATTACAACAGTTTTATCATGATGGTATTTAGCCTATTGTTGATAAGAATGCTAAGAATTTAGTACATCAAATTCAATTCATCATGAATACAAAGAGTGATGATCTTCTTTATGAGGAGATACAAGAGAAGAAAAGATGGAAGACCTTACATGATACATGGGTTCATGGGAATTATAAGGTATGGGATCCTGGTAATATGTGGCAATTATCCAAAACTATCAATTCTGATTTTGAAAACTTTGTGACTGATTTCATAAGCAAAAGAAGGAATTCAAATGTGTCTTTTGGGATTACAAGTGTTGGCAAGCATGATTTATTCATTGGAGACTCTGGTGCAAGAAGGGAGAGTACCTCTCAAGGTACTAGCATTGGTTTTCTGATTGTTAAAAAGGGTAAGAGAATATTTTTTAATCATCTTCAGCATGGTAGACTGTGTATAACAACAATCATAATGAGAGGATAAAATAGCAATATTGGAAAACATGGTCAAAGAGGTGAGAGTGTACATTCGAAGCGAACTCCACATTTTTATCCAGGGCTTTGGGGCTTCTCGAACCTTCTTTCTTAAAGGATTTAGAAGTTTCACGGGTATAACACCAATAGATATTGTGGATGAGGAGTCTTGTTGGGAGAGGTACCAGACCTTGAGTGAGGCCCTTCGTAACAACAAGCCATTCTAGGAATATTGCAAAATGAATATTGGTAGTAGACCTAAGAGAGATCATAAGATACAGGTACCAGAGTTACAAAGGAAACTAGGACAGATTTCCATTCCACACTTTGATGGTTCTAAGAAGTGTACTGCACAATCTTGGGTTCACAAGTTGAAGACATACTTCAAATTGAATCCTATGCGTGAGGAAGATGCAATTAAGTTTGCAATCTTACATCTTGAAGGAGATGCTCATGATTGGTGACATCATGGGTTGATTGCACGGGGACACATACACATTACTACTTATGTAGAGTTCACGCAAAGGTGGGGAGCAGATTTTATAGGAGGGACCCTAACAAACATTTCAAGGAGTTGACTCATTTGAGACAAACCGGCCCCCTAGATCAAGTATATCATGATTTTCATAGATTATTAGTCATGGTACCTGATGTCATAAAGATGAGGTTGATTTCATTGTTTGTAGTAGGTTCGTTAGATACTCTCGTTGGGTTTGTGAAGGTAGTTGAACCTTCTTCTTTTCACGAGGTTGTTAGGAAAGCTCGGGACTTGAAT
The DNA here is from genome assembly GCA_018340775.1 of Taxus wallichiana var. yunnanensis. NCBI lineage: Eukaryota > Viridiplantae > Streptophyta > Pinopsida > Cupressales > Taxaceae > Taxus > Taxus wallichiana. Next base: position 145,830,985 of record CM031236.1, read on the forward strand.
TTATCCACTCTAAAACCAAGGGCTCCACCTCGCATTCAACAAAGGGAACCTCCATCTGGATCGATGAACTTCAGCATAGGTAGCCTCCACCGAGGTAGGATGTGGCTAAGAAGCTAATAATTTCCCGAGAGGACAGAGAGATGAGTTGAGGCAAAAGAAACTATGTTTCGATGCCACAAATCTTGGGTTCTAGGACATGATTTTAGAGGTAGAGGAAGGCCCAATTCATTTAGGTCTTCAGGAGAGTGAGGGTGATAGAGGTGAAGAGTTAGAGACTCGCAAGATGGATGATGGAGATGGGGTTGCATTAGATAGTGCTGATGTGGGGCAAGAGGAGGAGACTTTTCCTCGGGAGATTATAGCCACATTGTCTAGTACTATGATGTATAAGGCATTTAGGATTAGAGGAGTTATGTAAGGTCAATGAGTTGGGGTACTCGTTGATAGTGGGGCAACCCACAACTATATTGATGCCTCATTGGTTAAGAGGTGAGGACTACAGATAGAGGATTTTGAGGGCTTCACCGGGATTGTAGCTAATGGAGATTCTATGAGGTGCACACGACGGGTTCCCCAAGCGAGCATCACGATGGGTAACTATACGATTCTTGGTGATTTCCACATTTTTGGTATGGGAATGACAACCATAGTGTTAGGAGTGCGGTGGCTTCACTCTGTTGGTGAGTCTCGGACTAACTTTCAGATGATAGAGCTGAAGTTTAAGTCTTAGGGTAGGAATGTGATTTCGAGGGATTACCTACGGGAGCACATATGGTGGTTACGATTGAGGGGATGGAGAGGACGTTTCAGCATGGTGAGGAGTTTTATTATTGTGGATCAATGTGGAGTATGATGGATGTGGATGTGACCAACAATGTTACACATGAGACAGTTCTGACAGAGATTGGGATTACAAGTTCAGATCATCCGAGTTTATCATTATGTTGGTCATCGAAGTTTCGGTGAAGTGGATATCTCTTTTTCTTATTGCGTACTCAAAGAATTGACACACTTGTGAGATTCTAGATGGTCACATACAAGATGATAGCTATAGATTAGAGGATGAGATGATCTTCTATCAAGGAAGATTGAGCCTTGTGTCAGATTCATGGTTGAGGATGGAGATATTGCGACATGTGAATTGTTCTTCTTGTGATTTGGGCATTTGAGCTTCGATGAGACCTACGAGTTCATGTCGAGAGAGGTTCATATGGCATAGTTGGGAGGATATCCTCAACTTTATACAAGACATATACGGTTTGTCACTATGATAAGTCAAGCTTACGGGCTCATCATTTTTGAATCGACATGAAATAACACTCGTATGCATTTTACTTTTCTATGCCCTATGAGAACTTCACCCATGTGTTAGTTAGTAGAGAGATGACATTAACTGATGGTTATTCATTATGTTCACACTTAGCACATGAGGAGGTGGACTATGTGGAGCTGATATTACCGGTTGGTAATGTCTATTGGAGTCTTGGGACTTTTACGCACGGGACACATTGAGATACATTATGAGGAGCCTTGCTCTCACACGAGTATAGGTCATGTGGGAGAGTTAGCACCATTTTTTTGTATATAGGTTGTTTCATAGGTTGATTCAAGGGATTCTACAGATTTAGAGTGAACTTTCATACCCGGGAGTTGATTGGAGAGGCGGTGAGAGATCACAAGATGATAGCCTTCCATTGGCGGGGATTGGATAGATTGGCAACTTCGGTGTGGGTATCGGTGAAGAGTCGATGTGGGAGGAGCAATATTGTTCTCTACATGACATGGAGAGCATGATCACTACATGGGGTTTCTTGGTTACTTTGCATCACACCGATCATTAATTGACTACAGGGTGAGGTGGAGAAACTTACGGCATGGTATTCGGCTTGCGAGAATGACAGGATAATGCTTTGGGTCAAGAATTTCTATGGAAGGGAGGACTATAATTTCCCCTTTCCTATGCCAAATTCCTAAGGGTCAAGTCGATTCCAAGCCGTGCTCATACCCAAGTGATTGTGGATGCTGGGAGTTATTGGGAAGGGGCCGCGTGGTACTAATATTCAAGTTTTGCATTTTGGGGTCAATTTGGACCATGGCGACTTAAACAAGAAAAAGTAACTCTAGCTACTTTTATTTTACTGGCCCCTCCATGGAAAGAAATAAGTCTAGGGTTTATTGGGGCTCTTTTTCCTTGGAGAAGTATATAAGGAGCCGAGGAGAAAGGAAAAGGGACTTTTGCATACATTTTACTTTCCTTGGTGTGCAATCGTTGCTATTTGCACATATTTAGGCTATGGAGTGAAATCCCATAGGGACCCTAGCTTTGGTGGTGAGAGATCCATCCCTAGCTAGCGGGGGAATTCTTCGGTAGTGAGAGATCTACCCTAAATTGTTTTTTGGAGCTGCTTTAGGATGTGTTATAGAAATATAATCGGAGGTTTCGAGAGGAAGGATTTTGAGGGATTTGGGGGAATTTGGGGAAGATAACAAGAGGGATTTTAGATCAGATTTATGGCAACCATTTGGGCAAGGCTTAGCATCACTTGGGAGGCATCTTCATCAATTTCCACCCCATTTCCAAGCTAAGCAACTTGCGCCTTTATTTGGAGGGTTTTGTTATCTGCAAAATTGTGAGGGTAATTTTGCGGGTAACCTTACCAAATTTTTGTTTTGTTTCCTTGTAGAGGTCCCTCAGCATTCAGAATGGTGTAAAATTCCTTTCCGGAAAATCTGGTTTCTCGAACTTAGTCATTTTGGTCTCTTTTTGGTGGCAAGGCGTGATTTTGTCCATGCGACACACGAAAGTTATTTGCGCCCCTTGTAAATCCTTTGGCGCGCCCCTTTGGAATGTTAAAAAAATAATTGTTGCACCTCCCCATGATGCGCCTTTCTTGCTTGCACCAAGGCGCATGTGCCGACATGTCAACAACAAAAATGTTGTACCCTTAAGCAGTGCGCCAAAGCGCTCACAATCCCATGTTGGTAGTCCTGAATCTGCACCAAAGGCGCAGATAGTTTCTTGCTAACAAATGCATAACTACGCCAAAGGGTGAAAATACTTTCATGTCGACATACTTTTTGTGCGCCCTTTGCAAAATTTGGTGGTGCATTTATTGCGCCTTTTGCTATATATCAGCGCATCCACCCTATCATTTTCACAATTGAAAACAAGTGAAAATCTTATTTCTCAAAGACTGTTAGCGCTCTGTCATCCTTGTGTCACGTTTATGGACCCCACTTCGTTCCTCCCAGTCTATATATCTCTAGTAAGTGCCTCTTTCTTTTCTTATGGTTTTTCTTATTTCTTTGCTATGGTTTTGCTTGTTATTGATTAGATATAGAAACCTAAGTGGCTTCCCCATAAACCAGTCTTCCCCTCCTTCTAGATCCGCTGGCTTGGAGGGATTTTTCTAAAAAAATTAACCCACATATTCTCTGCTGTGTTACCACCCCACTGTCAAGATTCATGTTAAAGGAGGCCTAAAAAACGCAAACCCATCAGGAAGAAAGAAAACCTAATAGTTATCAGTTCTGGGCATAGTTTTCTCTTGGTGCAATCGCCTACCTTGTTACAAAAAACACAGTCATGCAAAGAGGGTGCACTATCTCCAATTACAGCACGCATCCTTTCTGTGCCATGCAAAACCAAGTAAATCCTAACCCCGGCGCAGGTGCAATCCTGCTTACACCAACAATGTTTGTTATGCAATCCTTTCCTGCGCCACGCCAAAGGCCCCTTTGACGCACATAAAGTTAATGATACACACATTGATGTTGCACCCTTGGCACACCAAAATTCCATGCAACATGTCCCATATCTGTGCCCTTGGCACATCCTACCCTCATGCAACACCAAATTTATTTGCGCCTAGTATAAAACCTCATATAATGGCACAGGCGCACATCTGTCTACAACAACAACAATGTTATATGTAAATTTCCTATGCCTTGCACCTTTGGCACTAATTTCTTCCTTGTAACACTCCACTTGAGCACCATAATTTTAACCCTGTAGCCTGCAACTTTCCTCGCCCTGTGCCCAGAGGCTTTTAAATTACTAACTCCTCATTCTGTAGAGCTTTTATGGAAGATCTAATAGCTAACATGGCTCTTCTGCATTGGACTTCGCTCCTTCTTCTTGAAGATCAGCAACTGAACTCAGATCCACATATGTCTACATTAAGCAAGAGGCCAACCAAGTCAAAGGGTAAGGCCAAACTTGCAGAGGAAGAGATGAAATACAAATATCAAAGGGTCAGAATGCCCGAGTCCCAGGTAGAATGTGACCTAGACATCAGAGATTCCGAACTCGGCCACATCGACATGGATGATTTTTGGGCCAGAACTAGGAGGGTCACAGGTAGTCCTTGGATGGACAAACTGGTAGGAAGTGGTTTGCATTTTGTCGGGAAATCCCCATTAGTGCGGTGAATAATAAATTTATGATGGTGGTGGCCCATTGTTATAACAAAGACACAAGGTGTGTCAAGAATGAAAAGGGGGAGGTCATAATCAACCTCACCGCTCGGCACTTCGAGATTATGCTAGGTATTCCCCATCACCGGCATTTTGTGGCTATAAGCCAAGAGGATTGTAGCAAAGTGTGGAAGGAAAATGAAGACAAGTGCATGCGAGTTAATGAATGAGGTGTGCTGAAGAATAAGAAGGTGATAACCAAGTGGCCACGGGTTATACACCATAGACTTCTCTCGAGGAACCGAGTGATACCATCACCTTCCTAAGCAGAGTATTTGGGCTTTCTAATGCCCATTACTTCCACAAATGGATGCTCAGGTATCTGGAGACCATGAATAAAAATGTGCATGACCAGCGTTTTGAATGGGCAGAAATCATAAGCAGCACCATCTCTGAGTAGCTCCAACAACTCACCACAACAAGGAGGTTCTACATGAACTCCTACGTAGTCTACTGCTGCAGCCTCAGAGAGAGACTATCCAACATTGAGCCGATGTGGGGTTTGGCCTCAGGTGAAAATATACGAATACTACCTAGAGTTGAAGCTGGAGAATAGCATCCCACAGTTCACCAAGATCAATGATGCCTTTTTCTACGGCATTATCTACCTTTTGAGGCCCAATATGACTCATGGTTGGATGACCAAGAGCATAGTCACTGCAACTGAGAAGTGGGGGGCATTATTTACGCAATTCCCCACCTTCACCTATCTCAGAGCAACCAACTTCTTGGGGGAGCCCACCAAATTGCCAAGGTATGCAGGCCCTAAGTGGTCTTGTTGGAGTTGTCTAGGTAGCTCATAACATATCACGAGAAGTGCCTGAAAAGGAAGAAGGGTGGAACTCCTTTCCCCCTCACAGTGGGCAGGTACACTTGCATTTCTCACACCAAGGCCCGGAAATGTTCACATAACTGGAGCTACTTAACCTAAAGCACAATTTCCCAGTAAGGCCCACCTTTGATCCAAGAAATTACCTCCCAAAGGAAAAACTCAATCTGATCCACGTTCCACAGATCGAGGACATCTACATCGACCTGTATTAAGATGTCAAACTCGGGAGAAAGGATCACTCTCTTTGGACCTAGCGTAAATTATTCAATATGGCGTGGCCATTGTTCTAAAAGGTTTACAAACAATCGATCAAGAAGTTGATTAGGTATATCTAGACATGGATGGGGACAACTTGGCCATTTGCTGAAATTGATAGGACAAAGGCACCTCAGACCATTGAGGTAAGGGTTAAGGACACATTGCGGCAAATAAAGCATTGGTGCAGGGATGAACGACCTTATCTACTTTGGAGTAGATTTCACCACGTCCCCTTTGCACAACGCACTTACTAGGTGAAAGCATCTGCCAAAGGGAAAAGGCAAAGATAAAGAGGAAAATCAAGCTCCGCTCAAGAAGAAGCTCCTGAGAGCCTTCCTTCCACCGCACAGGAACAAGTTATAACTCTGGTATCCCCGGAGAAAGAAGCGGCAGAGAGTGTTCCAATGGGCACATCCACTCAGGATGTTACCACTGCTAGAACCATGGTGTTTCCCACCGTCCCTTCTCCCCATCCTCATGTGACTCAAGCGACCATTCCTTTGGTTGTATCCTCTCCCCCATCTTCTATTGTTCCCCCTTCCTCTTCCTCCATTTTCTCTTCTCTCGCGGAGCTGTCCCCCACCATTTCTTCTCTCATCTCTCAGTTCCCTTCCATTCCCACAACTACCTCCCCTGCAGTGTCTCTTCCTCCCGTGAGCACTTTCTTGGCCTCTCTCTCGATGCCGCCACCAAGTGTCTCGATCCATTTCCCCTCATCCACTGCAGCTGCTCCCTCTTCCACCTCTGGTCCCACTCCCTTAAGTCCATCATAGATCTCCCGCTTTGAGTCAGCATAAGAGGAAAGTCCCCATTGCACCAATGGACTTTTTCGTCATCCCAACAAAGGGGCTACTGAAGCAAAATCCTATAACCCGCTTCTCTCGGTGTGCATTGAGAGAAAGAGTGATGGAGATTGCGTATCCCGATCCTACAAAGGATAAAAAGAATCATGTCCCCTACATTATACAGTGACGTAGGTCATAATGGGAACATCATCCGAGAGCCTTCAAGGAGAGGCCCTATCTGTGGTTGATGCCCTTTGCAAGAAGCTCCAAGAAGCAAAGGAAGATAAGAGGCTACTTTGAAAGAGTAGAATAAGAATCTTCTCCATGCCTGCGAAAAATGGGTAGTGCACCTCCTACAATACCCAAAACTCCTGAGGCCCTTAGTCGATAAGATAAATGAGTATGCCAAGATTGGCGAACAAGGCATGGCAGTATCCACCTGGAGAGACTAGATCCTCAAAGACAATGAGGAGGTAATTGTCAAGTTCACCGAATTATATTAGAACATTGGTTGGGTGAAAAAAGAACTCCAGGTGATTGCGGGACCTATCTCTGAAGAGTTGGACCATGCTAGGTTGCAACATGAGACATTCCAGAAGATGCTCGACTGCTCGGTCAATGATTTAGTTAAATTCGGCATCTTTGATCACCCCAGGGTACCTAGCAAAATCCTTGCTGCTTTGGACTACCGGGTCAATCAGATGGAATTTGTCCTGGAGAAGATAGACAAGGTCAAGGAGGAAGCCTTGGATGCAATGCATCAAATGGAGAAAATTTTCCTAAGAATGTCTCAGGCTTGCTCACTCCTTCATTCACCTTGAGGAAGGCAGATGAAACCATTCGAATCTTGAAGGAGATCGTCTCTCAAGGGCTAGGGCCAAAAATCACTTTTGACACTGAATCCATCAATAACCTTCTGATGCCTTACGATTTTATGGGGTACCATGGAGGTGGGTAATGAATATTTCAAGCTCCCAAAAACTTAGAGATGAACCGGAGACTTGCAAGGTCATTGGTGATCATACCAAGGGTCTTGCCTAGGATCAACTGCAGTCGATGGTCAGTAAATTCATGGAATACCAGGCTCAATTCTAGATTGTCTCTCCTGAGCAAAAGCAAGATACTCCCTTTCAGCCCCGAGATGACGATGAATAGCCTTCTTCCTCTTGACTTTCATTTTGTAAATATCTAAAAGTATGTTGGCACAAATGATGACATCATCCATATTGCACCATGCGATGTTGTCATCCACCAAGTTGCCCAAAGTCAACAGTTGAATTTTAGATATTTTGTAGATAATTTGTAATTAGTTATTGGTTCCTTTTTACCTTCTCTCTTCTCCTCCTTCTATAAATACTTGAATACTTGTTGTATTCAAGTGGTGGACACTTTTTAGATAAAAAATAGAAGTAAGGATAAAAGGCTTTGTACTTTTTGTAACAGAAGAAAAGATTAATACAATATTGAGACTTTGTGTTGAATACCTGTGTTATGCATCAGAACTTTCTTATGTTAGATCTGTATGTTTATTCTATTGAATCTACCTCTACTTTTTGTCATTTGTTCATCAGTATTGCTTTGTTCGTTTATGCAAGTAGGTTTGGCTCCATTTATTACCAACCCCAAAACATAGACCTTCTGACCTTTCTGCTTTGGAATTCATTTCTTTTCTCCCTTCGGATCTATCCTATCTTCGTCTTTCCCTTCTTTCCTTTCTTTTCATAGTTGGAAACACCCCAACTGGGATAAGATCCCAAACCCCCAAGGCGGAATATTGTGAGACTTGCACAGATTCCTGCTGGTGGAATAACAATAAACCAGTTTCGCTTTGCTAACTCAAAGAGGGCTATGCCCTACACATTGTTGGATCATCTATCCATAGATCTGCTCACCCGACAGATTTTCAGACCAACTATTTTTGGTGACTCTACTGGGGAACAAATAGATCTATTTGATAAAACTGTAAAAATCACTACCTGTTTGCAAATCTTAACTTTTGTTCAAAATTTAAATTTTTTGCAAAAGTGATCCAAACTGAAAATTTTCTTTAGGGATCCATAGATCTGGGCTAGTTAGAGATCTTTAGTTCGCTGAGTTTTTATAAAAACCCATATATCTCCATAGATATGAGTTTTTGACTGTTTTACAAAATTTCAAACCCTTGCAAAAAAGTCAACTCTAAGATCCAAAAATCAGCTTACTAAGTTGGCCATTATTTTATCCTCGTTAATATTTGTCATTTAACCACAATCGGTTTTCAAAAAGGGGATAAAATTAAATATTTAGAAAAGGTACATGCTGCTGATTTTTATCAGAAAAATCAGAAAATCAGCAAGTACAACTAAAAAGAGTTTTTAGATCTGCTCCAAAAATATTGTAGATATGAAAGGTACACTGGTGGGTGAACCATTTACTCGTAGCAGGAGAGCTCATGGAGAAGTTGATCCTACTTTCGATCTACTTTGAAGGCACAACTTCAGTGTTACACCAGCACGCTTCTCATCACTGAGTTCAGCTGGTCGGCCAGAAGTGTCTCACCCCCACAAAGGAATCATTCTTCACAAGGAACATCCACATCCCTTTGTAGTGCTTTGCTACTCAGTGGAATCATCCTCCCGGCTTGTGTCCTTTTTCCAGCTTTTCAAATGGCAGTACCATGGGGAAATGCTATGGGCCCACTTGCCTTGCCACATCTTGTTCACACGCTTCCTCACAAAAGCGAAATAATTTCCCCAAATTTTATGGAAGTGGAAACCAAAGTATAGATTCACACATATCTACATTCATCATGTCATTCAGTATCCTGGATGTGACCCATGAGGATGTGTCGATTCACCTCTTCCCCGAAACTTTGCAAGGACCCGTAGAGGAATGGTTTCAACATTTGCCGGCTGGATCTATCACTAGTTGGGCCACCTTACGGATTGCATTTGAAGAAAGTTATAAGCCTTCAGAGGATGCATCTGCGTTATTGTCAAAAATCACCCACTTGAAGAAGGAGGTCAATGAAACCATGCACGATTTCATCACCCATTTCAATTCACTAATCAATCATGCCCCGCCATCATGCTACCCATGCAAAAATCAAAGTGCTTCTTTGTGAACGCCATGAGCTCGAAAGTAAGTTTTTACTCTTGTAATAACAAGTCACTACCCTAGTTCTCGCCCAAACTACTTCCATTCGGATTGAAGATAACTTGCTAATATCTGGCAAATTAAAGTGAGAGCCATCCAAGATGAAATTTTCAACTCCTCCTCAAGCCACTTCATCAGACCCGGCATTCCAGAAGATGGCTAATGACTTGCTCGCGTTAAAGAAGCAGTTAGCTTAGGCTTCTCCGAGCTCTTCATACCGAGATATCCCACAAAGTAATTTCACTTCCAACAACGTCCCACAAAGGCCATGTTTGCCTGCAACTGCTCCACAATTAGCGCTCGAGGCCCCTCTCATCAATACCTTGGTCGAGATCGAAGAGGAGGAGAAAATTTATGAAGAACCTTCATTGTAAGGTGAAGATGATCAAGATGTCGGTGAACCGACGGTGACTCTACTATTGGGTATATGGAATTTGATGAGGAGGAATCTGAGGAAGAAGAGGGTACCCTAGGATATGCAAGTGGGCAGTCATATGATGTTTTCACCCACTCGCAAGGAAAAGAAGCAGAAGTTTCTGCCAGGATGTAAAAAGAGAAGGCCGTGTCAAACACGCCTCCAACCATCACTAAAAGAGGTAGTCCCCTTCCCTCAACTTGTTATTAAGTATTTTTCGAAGAAATATTTTTCCCCTATCTCCCCTGCAAATTATCCCTCTCATATTACTATCAAGACCAGTAATCCTACCCTATCATCGCAAAATGAGGAACTCATTCCTTCATCAATGCAACCCTTGGCCGCATTTGACATAATTGATCATGCGAAAAAGACCAAGATCCAAATGTCTGAAGCCGAGTATCTTCAGTCTAACCCTGAGCAACTTGTAAGGTTGACCGAATACATTCAAAGCCAAGCTGTCATAACTTCTCAGGTTCCCCATAAAGGAATTCTTTCTACTCCCCTGCATCTCGCATAAATGTTGCCTTGACTTCTGCATCAGGAAAAATAGAACCTTTCTATCTCTCCCTCCTAATCAATGGTCACAAGCTAAGCAACTGCATAATTGATTCTAGGGCTTCTGATAACATCATGCTGGAAAAGGTCACCCATGCTCTGGGCCTCACACTTACCAAGCCTTTCGGCAGATGTTACTCCTTGGAAACTAAGCAGGTTCCGTTGATCGGTCAGATCAAAGATGTGCAGTTCACATTTGCAGTGTTCCCAGAGAAAAGAGTAAAGATGACTATCCTCGTTGCCGATATTCTAGTAGCATATGGAATTCTACTAGGAAGGAGCTTTTGCAGTGAAGTTGGTGGAGAGATTCATATGGATTGGTCTAAGGCTAGAATCCCCATCAAAGGTGTAATGCAAACATTAGAGCCAGAATCACAAAAGAAGTACTTGGTCACCAATTCTGATGACCCCAAGCCCAAATTCTCTTCGAATCATCAAGGATGGGGAATTATTTCTTATCTACTGAGTCTGAAAAAATGGACGTTCTGTCTCAGGAAGAGGATCTTAACAAGATATGGATGTTGTAGTTTGATGGCAGTTGTGCAACTAGTGGATGCGGTGCCGGAGCTATGTTAATTTCCCCGGAGGAAGAGATTATTCCTCTCTCTTTCAAGTTGTAGTTTTTCAACATGAATAATACTGCTGAGTATGAATCCTTGCTACTTGGCATGCAGGCCGTGAAAGAAAGAGGAATCAAGAACCTAAAAGTATAGGGTGATGCAGAGCTGGTCGTAAATCAAGTAAAAAGGATATACCAAGTAAAAAAAGAAAGGCTTAGGCATTACTGCAATGCGGTATGGGACAATGTTGAGGAGTTTGACACTTTTTCAATAAAATCCATTCCAAGAGCTCAGAACGACATGGCTGATTCATTAGCCGTCTCAGCATCCCTCATGCTCCCCCACCCAGGGTTAAAAATAGACACATATACCATTGAGGTAGTTTTCTACCCAAGCGTTTGAACAACTCTTAGCACTGGCATGTATTCAATGATGACAATCAACTTATTGCCTTCTTGGAAAAGGCAAAAATTTCAGATGAGCTTCATTTTGAAGGATCTACTTCTACATGTCATGAATTTGTTATTGATCAAGATAATGAATCAAAAGGAAATGATGGCATATGTCAGCTCAAAGGAAATAAAATTCCAAAAGGTTTGGTTTCTCTGGAACGTTTGTTTGACAGGCATGATCATTTTTTCAGGAAGAACAAGCAAGATAATCCTAACTCCTCTCCAGAGACCGAACCGATCAATCTAGGTTCGGCGGAGTGTCCGCAGTTTGTGAACATCGAAAATGTTGCACACCCAAAGAAAAGTGGAAGTTTGTCAAATTGCTGAAGAAATACATGGATGTATTGGCATGGTCCTATGCTGATCTAAAGTCTTTCAAGCCAAAGGATGTCCAACATGACATCCCATTGAAAGAAGGTGTCAAACCCTTTCGCTAGAAACATAGGCACTATAATCCCAAGATCTCAGGTACCATCCAGGCTGAAATACAGAAGATGCTGGATGCAAGGATCATTTTTCCTATCCATCACAGTACCTAGGTTGTGAACATTGTGCCAGTACGCAAGAAAAATGGTGAGATACACATATGCGTAGATTTTCGTAACTTGAATCAAGCGTCCTTGAAGGACAACTACCCGCTTCCCATAATGGATCAGGTTCGCAGTAACTGGTTCGGAAATGTTGTCCATGCTTGATGGTTTTTCGGGCTATAATCAGATTGAAGTCTCGCTTGAAGACCAATTCAAAACAGCATTTACTACCCCTTGGGGCACATTTTCCTATAGCAGGATGCCTTTTGGCCTGACCAACGCTGGTGCCACTTTTTAGCGGGCGATGGACTTCACATTCAAAGGTATGATGGGAAAGGTTATCGTAGTTTATTTGGATTACTTAACTGTGTTCTCTAAATAGTGAAATGATCATTGTGATCATTTAGAACAAGTATTCACAAGATGCCAAGAGCATGGGATCTCCCAATCGAAAAAGTCTATTTTCGGGGTCACGGAAGGAAAGTTGTTGGGACACATTGTTAGCAAAGAAGGGAAAAAGATAGATGCTGAAAGGGTTAGGGCTATTCATAGCCTTACTTTACCAACAAGAAATACCGGCGTTCACTCTTTCTTCGAAAAGTAAACTTTCTCAGGTGCTTTGTTCCCGACTTTGCTAAAAAGACTATACATATCAAACATGATGAAAGGGTTGCCAACTTTCTAGTGGAGCAAAGAAGGAAAGGCATCATTCGAGGATATAAAAGCCTCCATCGCTCACGCACAAGTCCTGTTATGTACCGATTTCTCTAAGGATTTCATTATATATAGCTATGCATCTGAGCATACTTGTATCGGCCATCTTAATGCAAAAGAACTCTGAAAATGTTGAATCTCCAATTGCATTCATGAGATCTCCCCTCAAGCCTCACGAATTGAATATTTCTCGGTTGGAAAAACATGTCTTCTCTGTTGTCAAAGTAGTCAAGAACTTCGGTTTTATATTTTGAGCTCTCATCACAGGGCGCTAGTCCCTAACACGGCAGTCAAGTCAATTTTAACTCAACAGGAGTTAGGGAGTTTGCGAGGGAATTAGATCGCAAAGGTCCAAGAGTATGATCTAGATATAAAACCAACCAAGCTGGTAAGAGGCAAGGGCCTATGCTAGCTTATGGCCGAAAACAAAGATTCAGAGGCCTCTGAAGAAAAAGATAACTGCATCGATGGAATGCGGGGTCAACCGAAGGAAGCTGATTCTCTACCCATGGTCCTATTTGTCACGACTAGCGATGAGTGGTATTCTGATATCACTTTCTTTCTCACTTATGGTGAGTGCCCAACTCATCTAACCTCAAAGGAGAAGTGTACTATAAAGCTTAGAGCAGCTAGATATGTCATCTAGGATGACGGTTTGTACAAACGTGGAATTGATGGCATCTTCTTGCGATGTGTTGAAAAGCCACAGTGTAAAGTTACTTGACAGAGTTTTCATGATTCAGCATGCGGTGGTCATTTTTCCTCTTCCGTGATAGCACACAAGATCATCCGGCCGGTACTATTGGCCAATGCTATTTTGGGATATAGCCACCTAGGTAGCAAAATGTGAGCTTTGCCAACAGTTTGTTGGCAAACCAAAATTGGTTACTTTTCCCCTTAGGCCGGTCGTTATTGACAAACCATTCAAGCAATGGGGAATTGACTTTATCGACGCACTCCATCCCCAATTAATTTCCAGACATATTTATGTCCTAATAGCAATAGATTACTTCACCAAATGGGTGGAGGCCATACCTGTTAAAAATGCCACTTCTGAAGTTGTTTGCAACTTCATCAAGGAAAATATCATCGTGAGATTTGGTGTCCCACACAAAATCATTGCTGATAATGCTTCCAATCTTTCCTCTCGGGAAGTTATCAGTTTTTTCTATGAATATAGGATAATCTTGGCCCACGCCTCGGATTATTACCCCCAGGGAAATGGTCAGGTGGAATCTAGTAATAAAAACTTGGTGACCATCATACGGAAGCTAGTTGATGAGAATCAGCGGATGTGGCATAAGTCATTGTATGACGCTTTGTGGGTAGACCGCATTACTCCCAAGAGGTCTCTCGGTATGTCGCCTTTTCAAGTGTTATATGGAATCGATGCCGAGCTCCCCATTTTCGTAAAACTTCCTGCTTTGCGCTTGGCACGAGCGAGTGAAGATGAGACTTTCCAAAATTCTCTTGAAAAGAGGATGATGTATCTAGAAAAGCTTGAAGAAAAGAGAGTAAAGGTGGTGTAAGAATCACCAAACATCAGAATCAAGTCAAGAGATTGTTCGATAAAAAGGCCAAGCAGAGGGATTTCCAGGTGGGAGATCTCGTCCTTCTATGGGACAAGCGAAGAGAGCCAAAAGGCATGCACGGAAAATTCGATTCTCTATGGAGGGGACCTTTCAAGATCAAGCGGCTCAATGGAGAGTATAGCTTCTATCTCTCATATCCGGATGGAACCAAGCTCCCGCTTCCCTATAGTGGGTAACATCTCAAAATATTCAAGAAGTAGATCTTGCTCTCTTCTTTGTATAGTTTGCTTTGGTTGTGTGTTTGTTTTGTTGTGTGTTTGCTTTCTATTTGTTGTGTGTTCCGTGTTTTTCCTTTCGGTCGCCCTTGTTTTTTTACTATGTTGCCCAATGGATAGGCACATGTTGATCTGGGATTCTCTACCCTTAAGCTTCACTTAAAGATAGTCCCCAGAAAGAGCCAGCTTGTTATCCTGCAAAATTGACAAGGGAAATTTTACAGGTAACCTTACCAAATTTTTGTTCTGTTTCCTCGTAGAGGTCCCTCAGCGTTCGGAATGGTGTAAAATTCCTTTCCGAGAAAATCTGGTTTCTCGAACTTAGTCATTTTGGTCTCTTTTTGGCTAGGCGCAGATTTTGTCCATGCAACACGGAAGTTATTTGCGCCCCCTTGTAAATCCTTTGGCGCACCCTTTGGAATGTTAACAAAACGATTGTTACGCCTCCCCATGATGTGCCTTTCTTGCTTGTGCCAAGGCACATGCACCGACATGTCAACAACAAAAATGTTACGCCCTTAAGTGGTGTGCCAAAGCGCTCAAAATCCCATGTTGATAGTCCTGAATCTGCGCCAAAGGCACAGATAGTTTCTTGCTGACAGACGCATAACCGCGCCAAAGGGCACAAATATTTTCATGTCGACATACTTTTTGTGTGCCCTTTGCAAAATTTGGTGGCACATTTTGCTATATATAGCGCATCCACCCTGTCATTTTCACAATTGAAAACACGTGAAAATTTTATTTCTCTGCACCTGTCAGTGCTCTTTCATCCTCGTGTCATGTTCATGGACCCCACTTCGTTCCTTCCAGTCTATATATCTCCGGTAAGTGGCTCTTGCTTTTCTTATGGTTTTGCTTGTTGCTCTGCTATGGTTTTGCTTGTTATTGATTAGATATAGAAACCTAAGTGGCTTCCCCCCAAACCAGTCTTCCCCTCCTTCCAAATCTGCTGCACAGACGACTTTTGTCCCAAAAAATTAACCCAAATCTTCTCTCTGTTCCCCCCCCCTGCCAAGATTCATGTTAAAGGAGGCCTAAAAACCGTAAACCCATCAAGAAGAAAGAAAACCTAATAGTTATCAGTTTAAGGGCACAGTTTTTTCTCTTGGTGCAATCACCTACCTTGTTACAAAAAACATAGTCATGCCAAGAGGGCGCACTATCTCCAATTACAGCACACACATCCTTTCTCTGCCATGTAAAACCAAGTAAATCTTAACCCCCGTAAGCGCAGCGCATCCTGCTTACACCAACAATGTTTGTTATGCAATCCTTTCTTGCGCCGCGCCAAAGGCCCCTTTGACGCACATAAAGTTAATGATACACACATTGATGTTATGCCCTTAGCACACCAAAAGTCCATGCAACATGTCCCATATCTACACCCTTGGCGCATCCTACCCTCATGCAACACCAAATTTATTTGTGCCCAATATAAAACCTCATATAATGGCGTAGAGGCACATCTGTCTACAACAACAACAATGTTATATGTAAATTTCCTGCGCCTGCCCTTTGGTGCTGATTTCTTCCTTGCAACACTCCACTTCAGTGTGCCATACTTTTAACCCTATAGCCTGCAACTTTCCTACGCCCTACATCTAGAGGCTTTTAAATTACTAACTCCTCATTCTGTAGAGCTTTGTCGGAAGATCTAACAGTTAACATGGCTCTTCTATGTTGGACTTCGCTCATTCTTCTTGCAGATCAGCAACTGAACTCAGATCTGCATATGTCTACATCAAGCAAGAGGCCAACCAAGTCAAAGGGTAAGGCCAAACTCACAGAGGAAGAGATGAAATACAAATATCAAAGGGTCAGAATGCCCAAGTCCCAGGCAGAATGTGACCTAGACATCAGAGATTCCGAACTTGGCCACATCGACATGGATGATTTTTGGGCCAGAACCAGGAGGGTCACAGGAAGTCCTTGGATGGACAAACTAGTAGGTAGTGGTCTGCATTTCACTGGGGAATCCCCGTCAGTGCGGTGAATAATGAATTTATGATGGTGGTGGCCCACTGTTATAACAAAGACACAAGGTGTGTCGAGAATGAAAAGGGTGAGGTCATAATCAACCTCACTACCCGACACTTCGAGATTATGCTAGGTATTCCCCATCACCGGCATTTTGTGGCTATAAGCCAAGAGGACTGCAGCAAAGTGTGGGAGGAAAATGAAGACAAGTGCATGCAGTTAATGAATGAGGTGTACCTGAAGAATAAGAAGGTGATAACCAGGTGGCCACAGGTTATTCACCGCAGTGACTTCTCTCGAGGCCGAGTGATACCATCACCTTCCTAAGCAGTATTTGGGCTTTCTGATGCCCATTACTTCCACAAATGGATGCTTAGGTATCTAGAGACCATGAATAAAAATGTTCTGACCGAGCGTTTTGAATGGGCGAAACCATAAGCAACCATCTCTCGAGCAGCTCCAACAACTCACCATAATAGGAAGGTTCTACATGAACTCCTACATAGTCTACGCTGCAGCCTTAGAGAGAGACTATCCAGCGTTGAGCCGATGTGGGGTTTGGCCTCAGGTGAAAATATATGAATACTACCTAGAGTTGAAGCTGGAGAACAACATCCCACAGTTCACCAAGATCAACGATGCCTTTTTCTATGGCATTATCTACCTTTTGAGGCCCAATATGACTCATGGTCGGATGACCAAGAGCATAGTCACTACAACTGAGAAGTGGGGGCATTATTTACGCAATTCCCCACCTTCACCTATCTCAGAGCAGCCAACTTCTTGGGGGAGCCCACCAAATTGCCGAGGTATGCAGGCCCTAAGCTGATCCTATTGGAGCTGTCCAGGCAGCTCATAACATATCACGAGAAGTGCTTGAAAAGGAAGAAGGGTGGAACTCCTTTCCCCCTCATAGTGGGCAGGTACACTTGCATTTCTCACACCAAGGCCCGGGAAATGTTCGCAGAACTGGAGATGCTTAACCTAAAGCACAATTTCCCGCAAGGCCCACCTTTGATCCAAGAAATTACCTCCCAAAGGCAAAAATTGATCCGATCCACGTTCCACAGATTGAGGACATCTACATCGACTTGTATCATGAGGTTAAACTCAGGAGAAAGGATCACTCCCACCTTGCCCTAGCGGAAATTATTCAATATGGCGTGGCCATTATTCTAAAAGGTTTCCAAACAACCGATCAAGAAGTTGATCAAGTATATCTAGACATGGAGGGGGACAACTGGCCGTTTGCCGAAATTGATAGGACAAAGGCACCTCAGACCATTGAGGTAAGGGTTAAGGACACACTGCGGCGAATAGAGCATTGGTGCAGAATGAATGGCCTTATCTACCTTGGAGTAGATTTCACCATGTCCCCTCGGGCAACGCACTGTCGGGTCAAAGCCTCTGCCAAAGGGAAAAGGCAAAGATAAAAGGAAGAATCAAGCTCCACTCGAAGAAGAATCTCCTGAGAGCCCTCCTTCCGCCGCATAGAACAAGTTGTAACTCCGGTATCCCCAGGAGAAAGAGAGTGGCAGAGAGTGTTCCAATGGGCACATCCACTCGAGGCTGTTGCCACTTTCTGCTACAACCATGGAGTTTCCCATTGTCCCTTCTCCCCCTCTTCATGTGACTCAAGCGACCATTCCTCTTGTTGTATCCTCTCCCCCATCTTCTACTATTCCCCCTTCCTCTTCCTCCATTTTCTCTTCTCTCGCGGAGCTGTCCCCCACCATTTCTTCTCTCATCTCTCAGCTCCCTTCCATTCCCACGACTACCTCCCCTGCAGTGTCTCTTCCTCCCGTGAGCACTTTCTTGGCCTCTCTCTCGATGCCGCCACCAAGTGTCTCGACCATTTCCCCTCATCCACTGCAGCTGCTCCCTCTTCCACCTCTGGTCCCACTCCCTTAAGTCCAACATGGATCTCCCAGCACTGAGTCAACATAAGAGGAAAGTCCCCATTGCACCAATGGACTTTTCTGTCATCCTAGCAAAAGGGGCTAAGAAGCAAAAGCCTATAACCCGCTTCTCTCAGAGTGCATCGGGAGAAAGAGTGATGGAGATTGCGTATCCCGATCCTACAAAGGATAAAAGGGATCTATCCCCTACAGATTATATAGTGACGCAGGTCACAATGGGAACGTCATCCGAGAGCCTTCAAGGAGAGGCCCTATCTATGGTGGATGCCCTTTGCAAGAAGCTCCAAGAAGCAAAGGAAGAGAAGAGTCTACTGAAAGAGCAAAATAAGCATCGTCTCCACACCCTGCAGAAAATGGGCAGTGCACCTCCTACAACTTCCATTGAAACTCCTGAGGCCCTTAGTTAGGATAAGATAAATGAATACGCCAAGATTGGTGAACAAGGCATGGCAGTATCCACCTGGAGAGACCAGATCCTCAAAGACAGCGAGGAAGTAATTGTCAAGTTCACCGAATTATATCAGAACATTAGTCGGGTGAACAAGGAACTCCAGGCGATTGCAGGACCTATCTCTCGAAGAGTTGGACCATGCTAGGTTGCAACATGAGACATTCCAGAAGATGCTCGACTGCTCAGTTGATGATTTAGTTAAATTCGGCATCTTCGATCACCCCAGGGTACCCAACAAAATCCTTGCTGCTTTGGACTACCGGTCGATCAGATGGAATTTGTCCTGGAGAAGATAGACAAGGTCAAGGAGGAAGCCCTGGATGCGATGCATCAAATGGAGCAAATTTTCCTAAGAATGTCTCCGGGCTTGCTCACTCCTTCATTCGCCTTGAGGAAGGCAGATGAAACCATTCGGATCTTCAAGGATATTGTCTCTCAAGGGCTAGGGCTAGAAGTCACTTTCGACACTGAATCCATCAATAACCTTCTGGCCTGCCTTGATTTTGTGGAGTACCTAATGGAGGTGGGTAATGAATATTTCAAGCTCCCCGAAAAACTCAGAGATGAACAGGAGACTTACAAGGTCATCGGCGATCATACCAAGTCTGCCAGATCAACTGCAGCCCGATAGTGGTCAAATTCATTCATGAATACCGGCTCAATTCCACATTGTTTCTCCTAAGCAAAATTAAGATACTCCCTTTCAGCCACAAGATGATGATGAATAGCCTTCTTCCTCTTGGATTTCATTTTGTAAATATCTAAAAGTATGTTGGCGCAAATGATGACATCATCCATGTTGCACCATGGGATGTTGTCATCCACCAAGTTGCCCAAAGCCAACAGTTGACTTTTAGATATTTTGTAGATATTTTGTAATTAGTTATTGGTTCCTTTTTACCTTCTCTCTTCTCCTCCTATAAATACTTGAATACTTGTTGTATTCAAGTGGTGGACACTTTTTAGATAAAAATTAGAAGTAAGGATAAAAGGCTTTGTACTTTTTGTATCAGAAGAAAAGATTAATACAACATTAAGACTTTGTGTTGAATTCCTGTGTTATGCATCAGAACTTTCTTATGATAGATCTGTATGTTTATTCTGTTGAATCTACCTCTACTTTTTTGTCATTTGTTCATCAGTATTTCTTTGTTCGTTTATGCAAGTAGGTTTGGATTCATTTATTACCAACCCCAAAACATAGACCTTCTGACCTTTCTGCTTTGGAATTCATTTCTTTTCTCCCTTCAGATCTATCCTATCTTCGTCTTTCCCTTCTTTCCTTTCTTTTCATAGTTGGAAACACCCCAATTGGGATAAGATCCCAAACCCACAGAAGGCGTTATATTGTGAAACTTGCATAGATTCTGTTGGTGGAATAGCAATAAACCGGTTTCACTTTGGGGACTCAAAGAGGGGCTATGCCACACACCCGTTGGCTCGTCTATCCATAGATCTGCTCACCCGACAAATTTTCGGACCAACGGGTTTCTAGTTGGCCATCTTCAGATCTTAAGGTGGAAATATTATTGCCTATATGTTTTAATGTTTTTTCCAAAGTCCCATGGTTTTTCTCTTGTATTTGGAGAGTTACAATTTTAGAAGAGTCCAACCGTGGCGGCACTTGTAATTTTTTTGCAGCATTTTATTTTTGTAAAATTTCAAAACAGTTTTCTTATGTCCCTTATAATAATAGAAAGCTCTCTTTAAATTTTCAAGTAATTCGGGTGGATATTTTGGGAGTATTAAGTTTCTTTAGTTCATTGCCCCAACTATAAAAATCAGAAAAATCAATATTTTATTTGGCTACAAATTTTCTATATTTTGTGCATTTTTATGTGGTATCCCACAAGGATATGTCAAAGTAATGGGCATGATGTGTGTTACATTTCCTATAATTATTGTTTTTGTATCGGGATATTGATGTTTTAAATAAGTAGTGATCATTGTGGCCTTTCTTATAAATCTAGTGTTTGCATCTTAATTGATATGACCTACTGTTTTTTTTATCCTTACCTTATCTCCCATCTTCTGAAGCATGGTTCCTTTTTTTGCATGATAATAATCGAATTGAACATGATGTAGATTTATAAGATGAAGGATACCTGAGTTGTATGTATACTATTTCTCACACCCACTTGCTCTCACTGGTGACCTTTAAAATTATGCTCGATAGCACTGACATCTACCTCAACTGCATCAACCTAGCAACCAATATAAGCTCCTCTAACCAAATTATGGGAGGCATGTACGACACATTTCAAAATGAGTGGGACAACACATGAAACCAAGTTGTCAATCTTCCATCAAACCCCTTCTTCATTGTCTATCATCCTCCCTTATTTTATAGCTTCACCATGTTTTAATTCTACCATCCATCCCCTTCAAGCATTTTCATTTTACATTTCACAATGAAAGAGAGAACAAGTGGTAGAGTGGTAGATCGGTGTATGAGGAACAACCGAACACTTGCTCGACGTAAAAATTGTGGCCCTTTCCTTCCGATAAATTGCTCTAGGGTTATGCCTATATTCTCACGCACCTTAAAATCCCCACCTTTGTAAGATAGCCACAAATTGTGTAGACTTAGGGTTACAAATTTAGAATCGAGCTCTGGTGGAATCATTTTCATTGATGGGAGGGTATCGGTGTCTAGAGTTTTATGATCACTTCCAGGACGCGAATTTGAAGGCGGCGATTCGAAACCTAACGGGCATACGAAAGAGGAACAACATAAGAGCCAACAATGGGTGCAGGATTATTATGGCGGAGACAGACCTATATGTGGCAAGCTTTGTGAAAAGGTTAATTGTAAAATTGGGGCAAGGTATGACATTTGAAATTATAGGCCTTCGTAATATTTTGTAATTGTGACTTTTGGAGAGGGATATGGCATGTGGGAAAAGAAGACTTCCACTCCCACACTTTGTAATAACATAAATTTTTCAGGTTTTCTAATATCATGCCTAGAGACTATTGATAGTCTTTATCTCTGAAGAAAAAGAGCTCCTCATATGTTGTCACAGATATTTGATATTTTCATATTGAGCTTATCAAAACACACCTTACTTTATGTTGTAATGCTAGCGGATTAGTTGAAGAATTGTTAAATAGAAATAGAGAGGAAATTGGTGGACTTCTGTAAAGTCATTACTTGTGCTCTATACACATACAAGAACCATTAGCTCATTTGTATATGCAACTGCAGAAATTGTGCTTTATTTATTGTTGCATCTAATAAACTTCACAAGCTTTTGGGCCTTGTGAAATGTGTACTGTCCCCTTTGTATGCTTCGAGTTATCCTAGCCTGCCTCTGATGCCAAGATTAAAAACATGCACTAGCTAGGACTTGAACACTGGCCGCCCTCTACTAGTACATCCGAACACTCTATTAGTTAGAGGCCATTTCTTGTCGGGATTATTTAGAGCTTAAGAATTATAAGGCAAAATATGTGGTAGAAATGTAGTGTTTGTTCTAAAATTAATTATAGATAAATGACAAGAACAATATGCTTATTCAAGTTTGTGTTGTCTTTAAATGCTTTGCTTGCATGATCCCAGGTCATGTTGACGTGGAAAAGCATAAATGTAGGTCCAGTATTAATCTTCTGATGAACTTCCACCTGGTTGGAGGATTGAAATGATATAACCAAAAAAGGTATAGTAGTTGAAGTGAAATTTGTAACCAGTTTTTAAAATTCGTTATTACTTTAACAAAAGTACAACGTGCACTCAAAACCGCTCAAATATACACAGAACAATAAGACCTATTTTTACTCCTTTTTTATTCTTTTTGCAAGGCTTCAAATTTGGCACCAACTAGGATCATATTAGGAAAAATCTTGGTTGCAGTGTAGGAAAAATTATAAGGAATCCTCACAATGTAGCAAGGTTGAAACAGTTGGCTAACTGCAATGGCACTTCCCCTGATAAATTGTTATTTTTCAGTATCTTGCATATGATCCATTTCCAATATTATTTGAACATCAACACAAGCCTGCTGAAAATTCCATATGATCATGATATGTACAGTAACCATAAACACACTTTTAGGATCCATTTATTTGATTGGTGAGCCTTTATTTGATTGGTAGTTGGATTAGTTTAGGCCTAACTGTTGGATCATTTTTTCTGTGACATGTTATTATATTTTCATCAATCATTATCAATCATTCTTGATCTATTGTGATCATATTCTTCTATTCATGAATTTTGATGACTTAGATACACCCTTCAAGAAGTATTGCATTTAACTGAAGAACTTATCTAGCTTAGTTGATTGCTTCCTTCACTATCTTGCCTCCAATACATTGTGTTTTGTTTAGAGATGAATATTTTAGGAATTCCTCTCGATAGAAACCATGTGGTGAATACAATAGGGTTAACTTTAAGGCAATGACACAATAGAAACGAAACAAGGATTCCTAAATTCGATGATCTCTATGACAATGATGATCAACTGTTGAAACATACAGTCACAAGATTCTTACTAATTTCAAGTTTTTTAACCAATATAACACAAAGTTGTGTATTAAGGAAATTGATGCAACTTAATAGGAATTCCTAAAATATTGATGCAACCACTATCTCAAACACATTGCAACACTAACACAATTTCCCCCAAATAATTACAAACCACATCAACTACAAAATTAATTAACTATCCAAAGCGGTATCAAATGTATTCATGTTTAGTGCCAAAAAATTTGGCCACAAAAGGCTACCACTCATGATATAAAATCTGCAAATGTATGGAAGTCTTCATGTATTCATGTTTAGTTCAAATAAAATAGCCCGCAAAATGATACCACTCATGATATAAAATTTGCAAATATATATGTATAAATTTGAAATGTAGAGATAGAACCTCTAAATGTAATGCTTCATCTATATTCCTACACTTATAAAATCAGTCACAACCCTTATCAACATCAACTTCAAAAGTAATAACTATGCCTCTAACTCAAATAACATATACCGTTCGGCATTCACATTGCATTGTGCACATGTGATTGCTAGTATTTTAAAATTTAAATATTATTTATTTACCTAGAATATTATTCTTGAGTCAGAATCCAACTTTAAAATATATTTTGCCAAGTATCATCCAAATCCAAATCTCAGCACTATAGTTTCAACCCACAATGATTTCAATAATATACCATTCATCGGTCAATGTTTCATATTTATAGAAACAAATGAGGATATTGCCACAATGATCCAAAGTTGGAAGGATTCATCAAACTTATCCACACATATACCCAAGTTATCCTTTTCAGTGTTGGATATTTTTCTATAAAAAATTCAGATCATATCACATCTCAAAAGCCTCTTTACACATGAAATATTTGATTATCAATAGGTTAATGGCCTACCCTTTTCTTCATAAAATGCTAGGCTTTGGAACTATAATAGTGAAAAGGAATACCCATCCCTGGCAATTGGAAACTGTGTTGTAGTCACGGGATTCAGACCCTTTCACGCTTTCCCAAGCAATTTTCCACTGTATATATTCCTACTTATTACATATTCTCTGATATTCTTTTGGTGTGCAGAGATTTTAATTACTGGCCTTCTCAGGGAATCATTTTTTTCTTGGTTTTTGACCTGAGCTGCTGTAAGAGAGTGATTTATTTGTACAATGATGAAGAAAAGGGCAATGTTTTTGATGGATTGACCACTTCTGAATCCTAAAAGGAATGATCTCACTCATACATAAGCGAAGCGGTATAGAGGTGACAAATGGGTTCTGACTTGTGGCGTCTACAATAATGTGGAAAGGGATTCTCAGACGAATAGTGATTTTTTGTAAATATGTGGACATTCGAAAGAAATATACAGTGCAAAACGTGTCTAGGAGGCGAAAACAACAAGACAGAAATTTTGTTCACCAAATAAAGAACTTTTCTTAGGTGATCAGAATCATGATGTCTACATTTCTGGCATGAGAGGCATGTTTCAAGATTTTTTTGGGCAGAGGAAAAATGATTTAGGAATACAATCTTTTTGCTTGTATTTATAAATATCTTATTCGGTTTCTCTGGTTCCATCACGAATTGTTGAGAATCTAATTTCCTTCTTCAAATCTTAAATTTAATTTTGACTTTGTGTGAAATCAATAATAAATGATGGTTTATAATGATTTTATAAAATCAGAAACAACACTCGATGTTCGTCATCTATCAATCATGTGTAAACAAGTGTTCCATCTCTTATGTTTCAATGCATGCAATAACTATTAGATTACTTATAAACTTCTTGAATTCAAATTAGGATGGGTTGTTGGCGTGGAAAACAATATACATTATGTGGAAAAGTCAAAAAAATTAGCCACAAACAATCAAGAAGTCAACATTAAAAGTCAAAAGGCACATTTTAGAGAACTAGAAACATAGAGGCTACATTTCTAACAAAAACTATGAAATTGGTCAACACCCGAGATCAAGCTAAAAGCATGGGAGGATAGAGAAAGATTCAAGATCAAAGGGGAAAAAGCAATAAAAGTTGAGAAATGAGGCCGATAATGGAGAAATGCCACAAGGAACCCAAAGGAACAAGATGATGGATATGTGATACAAAGAACATGTGCTAAAAACATCATGTATCTAGTACTAATGTTTATGTGTTTGAAAACATGTGTAAGTAAAAACATGTTCATATACATAATCAACCCATATATAATTCACAAACTTATGAAATCCGTAAAATTCAAGATATGTACGAATATACTTAGTCATTTTGAAGAAGAAATCCCTATATTGAAGTAATATCCTGAATCTAATCTAACTAAATATACCCCATGATGAGACCATTTAATTATAATCTAATTCGAGTGTGTCTCAAGGTGAGGCCAATTGAAGATGAACTCACCAAATATGGCCATTTTTATTTAATGCCTTATCTTAACTGTTTTTTATAGATACAACTTTTTAAAATGATACAATGCAAAAGCTACATGCAAGCCAAAACATCACAGGTATTGACCATGATCATATATGTATAAGTAATATTATGAATGGGTTATTCTTATGTTATGATCTTTTGAGGTTGAATGTGTATTAAAATAACACATTCAACATTAATAGGAAATGGAACATAATGAATGAAGAAATAAGTTGACTAACATTACAGTGAAATGCAATTTGAACTATGATATTTGGTTTTTTTTTTTGGGTGCAATTACAACTTTATAATATAATTTCTGTAAAATAATAAAAGAATGATGATGAGATTTTACCTAAGTATTATGGACCCTATGCATAAAATTGATAGTGAAGCATAAAAATTGGAAATCCCTCATTCAACAAAAATACATCCAATCTTACATGTTTCTTACTTGAAATAGGTCGTCGTATAATGAGTTTCGGTCTAGAAAGGCTTAACAAAGCTTGATGAGGAAGGTTGAATAAATTTGGAACCTAAGGAAATCTTTAAGACATGTGCATTAAGAAATTGTATATGGGGTGATTATAGAGTATATGATCAAGTGGAAGAATCTAGCCATAAAAATATGGAATAAGGGAATGAAAAATCATTTATAACTATCCAATAATTATCAATGTTGAGGACGATGTTAGTTTGAAGGGAAGGAGCCTACTATACCCTTAGCATTTAATGTATTTGTGACTAGTATACCCTAAACGAGGCATATATAAGAGATAGTGGTTTAGTATTGGATTGTAATATCAAGCATTTATATTTATTTTATAGTACTAAGATTGTGGAGGTTACCCCCTCAAAATGGCTTACTCATACATTTATAACATTCTCCTCTACTCTCAATTAAATTGTGTAGATTTTTATATTGTTCTATTATTATTGTTTTCTTCATCACATTTATACCATGGTCCATTTTTTCCTTGAACTTATCTAAATGATTTCATTACAAAGGAAACCCAGAGAAGTGGTAGAAAATAAATAATAACAAATATATGACCAACATTGAGACAATGAAGATTCAATGAGAATAAAATGAGGTTAAGGTGTCAAACACTTGAAAATACTAATTGAACTTGTGGGATCAACGAGCACATAGACATTGACACCAATTTACTAGTCTTGTACCAATATTAAGTGTCTACAAAATCTTATCCTCGAGAGAATATTATTGTTTGATCACTAATTAATATTGTTTTAGCATATAACTTGTGTCCCGCTTTTTGCACTTTTTGTACCTTTAGCAAAATATGTTTGAAAACCAAAATATGACCAAACACATATAAAATTACCAAACATGTATTTTTAAGAGCTTAAATGTACCAAGGAGACGTGGATCCATAATTTACCTGAATTGCTAATTTAGTTCTTAATGTATTTTTAAAGATTTATTTACCAACCATATTTTTAAATAATTTTGGCCACAAGTGAGACACACTAACATTTAAAAGAACTATCATACAATTTCCATTTATATACTATTTTTTAATCATAGTGTTGCTTATAAAAATAGAAGGGATGTCTAACACATATTAGGAAATAACCCTACACATGGATACACAAACCAAATTCTTGTCCATTTCCCCTCATCTTATGAAAGTAAAAACTATTTCAATTTTGTTTTTATGAAACTCAAGTTTATATGTCGATTAATATAAATATTTATGTAAATCTATTTGAAAAATGATGATAGATATCAATATGAATTTGTAATTTTCATAGTTATAATAAAAAAAATTGTTGATAGGCAATAGATAGTGTTAACCAAGTTACATCATTATATTAGATCCATAAGAACAAAAATAAGATTAAAACAAAAATGGCTCTAAACTTCATTATATGCCTAAAATATCATAATTTTCCAATTATTTTGCTCAAAAGATAATAAAAACTACCTTATAACGATCAAATAAGTGTTAGATTTCAAGACATCAATTAATTATTTAACTATGGACATTGCAACGTAACAACACACCATCTATTAGAATCATAAAATGACTATTAAAAGAAAAAGAAAAACACACAAATTTTGATTCATGAAAACAAAATATCAAATATTATATAAAAAAACCTTTGAAAGATAAATCAAATCTTACCACTTATAGTGTTATTTTTTGAATTGTAATCTTTCTCACCACCTCTTTATATTGTCATTTAATATATTAATGGAGCATGTAAAGATAAATCGATAGTCATATGCAAAATAATGTTTTGTGAAAGACTAAATAACACAATAAATTATAATTTCTTATAAATTATCGACTTATTCTCATTCTAAGATAACAAAAATGCATGCAAATGGTCGTTACCAATGACAAACAAGACAGGTGAATACCCAAATTAAACTTCCGACATTTCAAATTTCCAATTTAAGTATATGACTAATGTTATCTTTCATCATTTTTATGCCAAAATTGCTTACAAATATTAACCTGTCTTTAGTGCATGCCAACCATGTTCTTCTCCAATTTAAAATTAATAACAAAACACTTTATTGTAGACAAGATTTTGACTGCTCATGTCAAAAGCATTGCAAAACCTAATAGTGACAGAGGCGTCATTACACTATAATATAGATACTAGTCAAGAGGGAGAAAAAGTTAAAAACACCTCAAAAGTTGTAATAATAACAGACAAATAAATTTTCAATTTACTTGGTGGGGCGGTGAGTGATGTCAAAAGGGATTAGTCTTATGTTAGAGCTTTTCAATTTTGTATTACTTTATATTTTTTAATTTTTTGAGTTAATAATTTATAATAATTAATAGAATTGAGATTTAAGCGATCAATTCAATGTTCTTATATTTGATCTTATTATTTTAAAATAAGGCAATAAGTTTTCCCCCAAGAAAAAGATATCATCCACAAATAAACATGAGTCAATGAAATAGTATCTTCCCACTGCCTCGCATTCAAAATGACCACTAGAACAGGGGGATCGAGATGATTTGATGTATAATCGTAGGATCTAAGTTCTATATTGAAGAGGAGTGAAGAAGTGATTGTAATAATAAATAGTTTTTCGATTGAGAAAAAAGAAAACTTTTCATTAACAATCAAATAGACGTCAAATTATGAAGTTAAAATTACCTTCTGACAATCAAATAAACAATTCCTCTACCTTACTAACAAATACTTATGCTGCTAGTGTGTTAAAGTGGGTTCCTTATTACTATTATTCCCAAAAATATATAAACAAAATATCATTAAAATAATTACTACAATTATATAAACTCCATATAAAGTAATCGATACGACATTGTAAGTTGTGATATATTCAATCAAAAATAAATTGTGATATATTTGTAATTTGTGATATTTCCGCGAAGTTTCTTCCAGGCTGGCAGGTGGTCCTACGTGACTAGGCCACATGTATCTGCGATTGTTTTTGTCGTCTAATGTGCGGACGTACTCAGGAAACGAGTATCTTGTGCCACGTCGGATTAACGTGGTGTGGTCAGCGTGGCAGACGGATGACGTCATAATTGCATTATGTTTTTGTCTTGTTTGTCTTGGGGAGAGAAATAATAATAATTTGTGAGGCTGCATACATTTGAAAATTGAATCTCATTTTAAATCCCATGTCGGCTAATAATCCAAAGAAAACAAAGCATGAATGTCTTCTGTTTTTATTTTTTTCTCTCCTCTGCACCTGTTTGTTTTGGATTTTCCTCAATAACATCCCTAAAAACCAATATAAAAATTATTTAGATCTTCACAATAATACCATCAGAAAATTCGAACATGGATTTTCTAGCTTATTTATTTAAATATATTTAAATGACAACATAAACATTATTGAAAAAAATTTCTTTAAAAAAAAATCTGTAAACTTTTTTATTATTAATATCGGTAAATGGTAACAATTGGGATTTTGAAAAAGCTCTTAAAACTTTGAAATGAATTTTTCTTCTTTTTATCAATAATTATGTCAGTAATTATTTTACAATATTCATAATAGGTGATACTTAATATTGTGATGATGTACTTTTATTCTCTACATTAAATTTGACATCCATTTAACTAGCAATCGTATGTCTACAATGCAATGTGAACGCCAAATGGTATATGTTATTTGATTTAGAGGGATAGTTATTACTTTTGTAGTTAATGTTGATAAGGGGTGTGATTGATTTTGTAAGTGTAGGAATACAAATGAAGCATTACATTTAAAGGTTCTATCTCTACATTTCGAATTTGTTACAAATTCATACATATACATTTGCAAATCTTATATCATGAGGGGTAGCATTTTGCGGACTATTTTATTTGAACTAAACATGGATACATGAAGACTTTCGTACATTTGCCGATTTTATATCATGAGTGGTAGCCTTTTGTGGCCAATTTTTTTTGGCACTAAACATGAATACATTTGATACCACTTTGGATAGTTAATTACTTTTGTAGTTGATGTGGTTTGTAATTATTTGGGGAAAATTGTGTTAGTGTTGCAACGTGTTTGAGACGGTGGTTGCATCGGTTGTTTGGTTGGTTTTTGTTGAAAAAGTCTTTTTGTATTGTCGATAACATGTTGATAAGGGGTGTGATTGATAGTGGAAGTGTAGGAATATAGATGAAACATTACATTGAAAGGTTCTATGTGTACATTTCAAATTTGTTACAAATTCGTACATATACATTTGCAAATCTTATATCATGAGATCTAAACTAAACATGAATACATGAAGACCTCCATATATTTGCAGATTTTATATCATGAGTGGTAGCCTTTTGTGGCCAATTTTATTTACACTAAACATGAATACATTTGATACCCCTTGAATGGCACTACCACTTTGGATACAAGAAGTGTTGAGTAAAGTAGTAGTGGAAGTGCTATCAAAGTAGAGTGATAGTAGTCTACTCCTCCTTTCTTCTTGCTCCAAGTGTTAGTACGTGCGCCATTGTTGAGTACCTTTCAAATGAAAAAGGAGGGGAAATGCCACATACGAGTTTTTCTTTGAGAGTGGGATATCTAGAACCATTTTTACTAAATGAAAAGTCGTGCATCATATCATTTTTAGTGTTGATCATTCACTTTCTAGTTGAAAGACCCATGCAATTACACCTAAAAATGTTGTGGGAAGCAAAAAAATTAACCCCAATAAAAACCTTTGGACCCACAAAACCCAAAAACGTTGTTTTCAAACAAAGAACTAACCTTGATAATTAATGAAGAGATAATATCCAATGGGAGATCTGCATCAGTGTATTTTTCTTCAAAGTAGATTGGATTATATATTTCCCAAAAACCATTAGATGTCCTCCAAATTTGATCCGATCTCTAAGCTTTCGTATTTTTCCCACCCAGACAGGTGAAATTAAGACCATCTTGGCCTAAATTCACATGATTTTGAAAACAATCCACAAATTCACTAAATTTATTTATTCAACCTGCATAGGGAACACTAAATTGTTAGAAAAAAAGAAACCCCTTACAAACTTTGAGATGCTTCTGCGGCCACAACGCAAATACAAACACAACAGAACCGAATTCACTAGGAGAAGAAGAAGATTTACTAAATTCAATCATGTTTTTTTGGTCCAACGATTCCGGAAGTCATACAAGTCTACAAAATGGTTGATCGATGAACAAATACCAATGAAAAAGGGAGCAAATATTAACAACAAATTTAAATTTACGTCAATTGAAGCTATATTATCACTAATTTTAGGCATCCGATAAATTTACGAAAATATCAATGAATGAAATATTTTAATAACGTCCACGAGACCAAACAACATATGGGACCAAGATTGATAAATCGACCAGTTAGGTAGCATAGCAGTTGGGGTTCCTCATTATGTTTATCACCACAAGTATATATTAGCCAGCTTATGAGCATGATTGTTAAGGCTCTAGTTCCATGAGGATGTCGAGCTTGCTATGCCAAGTACAAACTATTATATATTTTCTATCTTTTATACCACACATAAAACAAGCGCCTTGATGCATAGTTGCATACCACAAACAAGGATTATTTATATGTATCATTCCGGTCTCCTTTTCCTTCTCCTTCGGTATGGAGAGCTTTAAAAATTGGAATAAAAAACCTCCAAAATTGTGGGAAGAATCTTTCAATATTGCAGCTTTCCTAATAAATAGAAGAATCGGGAGCGTTGTTAAGAACTCCAATGAATATATGCACCAATACAAACCAATAATTTTCTTTTCCATTGCGACTGATATTTTTTTGTTTACAAAAAATCTTAACCTAAATAGGCGGCACCCAAAAACAATTATAAAAAAACACAGGCCCAAATAGCACCTGAAAATAAAAAAAGAATTTTATACAATTAATGAATTGGGTCTACTGAAAACATACTCCATTTCTGTGTGCTGTGTCTATAATAGCCGAAGGCGACAAGAACCCATCACCGCAAGTGTTGTGTGAATGCA
The DNA here is from genome assembly GCA_018340775.1 of Taxus wallichiana var. yunnanensis. NCBI lineage: Eukaryota > Viridiplantae > Streptophyta > Pinopsida > Cupressales > Taxaceae > Taxus > Taxus wallichiana. Next base: position 145,863,197 of record CM031236.1, read on the forward strand.
ACTCAAATATGACAGGAGCCACACACAACAACTGAAAAAAAGGGCCACACAAAACACCAATTTTGACACAATTTCATGGATTTGATTTGGCTACATATAACCACAATTTTTGCATTAGCTTGTAGAATCGTGAAATAACAATTCAAGCTTAATATGCGTAAGATATATATATATATCCCGCATTCAACATGCAATTGTAGCAAAACTCGCTAAAAATAGTTATAAAAAGTTAAAAAGTCAACACACACGTCAAATTTAAGCTTGTGGAAAAAGTGTCAAAATGACCATCAAATTTATGCTAAGAAATAGCGGCGTGAGCGATTGAAGAGTCCTTTCCCATAAGGACAACACATTCAATGTAATTATTGTTTAAGAGTTTGTCTATAAATTTATTTATTTTTAAAAAAACCAATGGCTTGGAATAAGCACACCAAGTATCAAGTCTTGCTTAAGTTACCTAACACCGAGAGTCAAGCGAATAGGGCCAAGATCATTCCCTGGCTGACTTTTACGTATTGAGTGCCCCTAGTCATGGCTTCTCAACTAAAGGAACAACTTTGATGTAGATGTACGCATACTCATAAAGTGTAAATCAGCTATTTGTAATCTTCGATTTGTCATGGGTAGAGATGTTGATATCTATATAATCAAGGTCTTCCAAACAATTTAAAAAAAAAAAAACCAAAGGAAAAATAGCGATATATATTCATAGATTTTAACACACTATTAGTTAATTATACCAATTGAAAATAATATTGTGTGTGTGCACATGTGCGCGCACGTGTGCGTGTGCATCTAAGTGTGTGCGACACATGCGTTGATTTAAACATTTTACAATGGCGTATTAGGTTACACCTAATGGTGTGACCATATAAACTTTTATTCTATAAAACATTCTACAATGGCAACAAAGAGTGACACTTAATGGTGTGACCATGTAAAGTCTTATTCTCTACATTATATTTGACGTATACTTGACTCTCACTTAAAAATTTCTTTTTCAACTTTGAGAAACCAATGATGAATACATGATAGAGTTTAGGATCCTTTTTAAGAAATATTTATATCATTAATAAGAAAGTTATATGGAGAAAATAAAATTAAATATCCAAAATAAAGAATTAGAAATTAATATATTTCAACTTCTAAAAAATAAATATATTTAAAATATTGGTATCAACATAAAATTAATTAAGATATTCGCAATGATTAAAATATTGAAAATAATTTTCTAATTAATTAAATTAATAAAATCCTAAAATACCAACCTAAATATTATTAAAATATTCAACAAAACTCTTTTTTTTGTTTTGAATATTTGTTTCACATAAATAATATTACTCAAACAATAATTAACGAAATCCCATTATTATTGTCTAGGACATGATTATAACATAGTTTCATGCGAAGGATACAATCCACCTTTATTTTCAAGGCATAAATTGAATGCTCTTACATTTATATGCATTAATATGAGTTTAATTCAATTCAAGTAACTTTGTTAAGTTCATGGCTTGCTTAGAAATCAATAACGTTATCACCTTTCCTTTTAAGTACAACATGGTTTCTTTCAGTCTTTTAGAGAAGCTTTCCTTCCATACCACTTAGATTTGAAGAATTACAAAACGCCATTTCAATCCACTTTAGGTATGCATAGAATGTTTTCAAGTAGATCAATAGCTTTCCAAGATTTCCATTTAATTTGTATTATCATAGATTTATCTCTACAAAAATAAGGTTTGTATAAAATGAATTTGAATGATAATATGAGCTATGTTATAGGTGTTATGTACTCAAATTAAGATTATATCACGAGTGTTCTCTCACAAAAGTACCTTTAAGGGAAATTACTAATAAAGAATATTTTATCTCGTTTAAAAAATAAAGATTTGTTATGCATTAATAATAAAGATAAATAATGATTTGTTATTTATATACTTCCACATTTTATATAGATGTCTACTAAAGAACTTGCAATTACATAATCACTTTAGACTTTTCATCTATAGACTCTTTTCATCTTTAAGTTTATTGTATATTTGACCATTTTGTTACACACACACACTATATATATATGCTTTGTCATTTATATATTTCTCCATTTTGAAACATTTTTTATACATGTCTCTTAAGGATATAAATGTTTTCACATTTTATATGTATACATGTCTATAAAGACATTTGCAATTACAACATTATTCTAGGATTCTCATCCTCTAGCCTCTTTCCCCACTAAAAAGTATTTCGGTGAGTTCCTAATGAATCGTCATTCTCTTAAACATATCAACAATGTGGGATTTACCCAATTACACCCCAATCTTCTTGTGTGTGTGTGTGTGTGTGTGTGTGTGTGTGTGTGTGTGTGTGTGTTTACATGGTCAATTATATTCATCAATAAACAAAAGTTATTCACGGTGAGAAATTCAAACCAATGATTAATTTTCACCATTACCCCTACTAACAAATGCTTATATTGTTAAAATTGTGTGAAACATTGATATTGAAGAGTAAATAATAACATTGATACATCCAATTATACTTAAATATTGTATATTTGTATTACATGGTGATACATCCAATTAAACCTAAATATTGTATTTTTGTATTACACTATTAAGTATATTCATATTTTTTTACTCATATTTAGAATTTAAAATTGATGAGTAATTTTTACCATTCCCTCCCCTACTAGAACAAAAGTGTATAATTTTAAAATTGCGTTAAGCATTGATATTGAAGAGTAAATAATAATGATACATGTATACCAAGGCACGTGTAATATCTCTCTAGCCTCTTTCCCTATTTTCTTTCCTTCATCAAAAACAATTTGTGAAGAAAATTTATATTTATGTGCATTAAGGCTTTATGAATAGGGATAATAAACTATAATGACATGTACGGCATACTAATCCCCTTCTTGTGTTAGTAACACCATGTTAGAGACTATTGTGGATGGATAAAAGAAGGATATGTAAAAATATTGAGTAGACCAAAGTTGAGGATTGCAAAGGGTAAGGTAGACCTCATTGGTAAAAATCCTTTTATTAACATGCTTGTTGAAATCCAATTCTATAATGACGAGATCCTTGTATAAGCCCATTAAGACCATAAACCTCTTAAAACTTTAAAGGTAAATTTGTGACTGATGGAATTGTTCTACTATCGAATGATGTATACGAGAAATGAAAATAGTGTTCAATACTTGTATATAGAGGAAAATAATCTAAATTCAAAACTCATCTTATTCAATAACATCAACCATGGGTGATGTAGTCACCCAAAATAAGTGAATAAAAGATAAGGTGAAGGAGAGTAAATATAAGGTGGAGCAAGACTCTTGGAATAGGTGTGAAGTGGATTTGAAGAAAATCTAAAGGTGCTATAAGAATATTATATAAATGTGATAATATTGAGGATATTTTATATGTCATAAATTAGTAATAATAAGGTTCGACATGCTACAACAACTTCCTTGACAATATCTCATGAGTAACTACAAACTAATGCAACTCCCACTCTAGGTGTTCTCTTTAACACATGTACTTGAGAATGTTAAAGTTCTTAGAGCCGAAAAGAGAATTTATTAGTAAGTCAGAAAAATTAAGGTGTATAAAAAATCATTGCACGATCATTAATCCAAGTTATGGACCTAGGTCAATGTGCGCAAGATAATATTGCAAGTAGTTAAGCAAGGTGAAATTACTTGTGAAAATTTGTAGATTATAGAAGATGTAATGGATTCTAATACAAGGTGGAAAACATACCATACACATTAGAATGTAAGATATTTTTATAATAATGTAACTTCTATTTAAATGATAGAAAACGATGGGGTACATATGTGTACAATACGTGCAACAAGACTAAAAGTTCTAATGCATATGATCATAAGGGGAATGTTTCCTTACATATTTTTCTAGAATCTAAATGATTAACAATATTTAAAATGAGATTTCTCATGATAAAAAAATGGGGTAACACATCGTATTTGATTTTTCTAGTTTAGGAGGCTAGTGTACTATGTTTTACCATGTTATATACACACAAAATGCTAACATGTGGAAGATTATAGAAGGATTGATACAATATACACCAATCATACAAGTCTACATAAAACATATTGGGATAATATCTGAATCTATATGTTTGGACATTGGATGTATTACACTATAAACATCATTAAAACAAATCAATTACAACATATATAGAAGATATAAAAGAGGATGGTTATAAGAGTGGTTCATCTTCTACCAAAGAGATAGTTATAGTTTTTAAAGGTGTGGAAGTTAAGATTCTAGTATTTGTTACATTAACGTACTCTATGATATGATGTAGGGTTAGATAGTTTCTCTTGGATTTCCGGGTAGTAGAAAAATGATGACATGTGGATGTAAATCATAGAGTTCTTGTGTTAAATTTTGATGTTATGGAGGTTATTAAGAAGCAAGTTGAGAGTGTGTTTAAGTGATACAAGATCATTTGTGGAAACATAAAAAAATTCCATTTTTCTCAAAATTCTCATTTCTTTGCTTTTGAGATATTTTTCTTGACTGATATTTTAAAAATATTGCCTCATATTTATTCTATCGCAACTAATCAATTCCTCCTTTTCTCACTCTAATCCCTCGGTACTTTCTATTTGAATTTTTGTGAGTTACTTGATCTTGAATATCTCATATCCAAATTATGAAAAGAATCCATTCATTAAATACATACACTTACTTTAAAGGTGCTATCATATTATGCCTAAATATCCAGTGTAATAAAAATATCTTCTTTCTTTTTCTCATGAAACTTATCATGTTAGACAAGTCCATTATCATCTATTAATTTGAAAACATGTGAGAAGGTGTCTTTTCAAAACTAAATATAATGAGTTCCTAACTATCCACAAAATATCATTAAGAATCAATTTTTTCTCAAAAATAACATAATGTGAGAAAAACTAAACCTCACATAGTTTAGATGCTCATTGTTAACACATACATGAAAATAAAATGTGTTCTCTTTCACAAGATTTTAGGTAATTCATATAAATTTGTAGACATAAAATTAATTAATGAAACCTCATAGTATTGTAAGGAGAAGTGGGTTATCACACACAAAGTGAAATCACATAAACTCATAGAAATTTTCAATTCAATGTATATGTTTGAAAAACCACAATAATTTAAAAGAGGTTGTAAAGTGTAACTTGTGAAAAAAATTGTTCCCAACCACCAAAAGTTTACAAAAAAATATTTCACGGACTCTACTAAAACCTAGAAAAACATTTGGACCATGATCCAATTCTTCAATTTCATACTTCAAATAATTCAATGTGTACATCTAGTATGCATATTTTTTCAAAGTATATATTTTCTCCCCTGTCATGAAAATTATTTATGTTAAACTTACTCAATTTTCCCAACAACCCCGACATACATTCATAGGCATGATATCACACAAAAATTCATATTTTTTGTGAAAATAAAAAGTAATCGAAATTTATAATTTACCAAAATCTAATGTCCCTTTAACAACCACATCACTATGTACAAGTTTTAGTGCTCATTTTTCTTCGGGCCAAATTTTATACCATTTCACCTTAAATACGATTCTTAATACTACCATTATCAATAATTACCCTACAGAAATTACCACCCATTACATCAAATTTTGAGTGAAAAGGGATGGATTTGAGTAAAACTCTCAATTTTTTTAGTGTCGTCCGCTTGTCGAAGACAAGAGAATTCGAAAAAAAAATGCCTAAAAGTTGGAAATAGCAAAGGGGGTCTCTAGGACATCACTAAAACCATAGATAAATTATATTTTGAAGTTTGATCTAATTTTGACTTATTGTTAGGTTTTAACATAATCCTAACATCACTTTAAAGTCATTAATAATAGGTTCATTTTGGGATAATGCTAGGTGCATGACTATAACATGGCATCGTGGGATTGACTATAAATTAATGCTAGGTTAACTATCAGTAACATTAAGGCTTGACCGTAAGCTAAATATGGGACTTGAATATAATTTGAATTTGGAAATTGGGTAAGTTCATGGAGGTGGGGCTCCACCAAGTAGCCAAAATAATATTTGAGAGGCCTATTAAACATAACATGCCCGCATTATGGCTTAGTAACATTATAATGTGAGCACATTATAGCTTGGTCATGTTATAACATAAGAACATTATGGATTGGTAATTCCAAGTCATATTGTGCTCACATTCTAAATTTTTCATGTTATAACATTAGAGAATTTTCATTGCATCAAAAAATAAAAAATATTGATTGAGACTAGAATTCACAAATTTTTATTTCAATAAATTTTTAATAATAAGAAAAATGTGAATGAAGAAAGACAATAAAATGTTTTAGATTACACCAAGGCTTACATGCACTCAATAAAAATGGATAAATGTCCACGAGTAAAGTTTAAACCAATTTTATTCTAATAGATGATTTAAAAAAATAGAATAAACGTTAAACTCTAATTGCATAGTCAAGTATGTTAAATAAATGCTAAGATAAAAATTTGACACAAGCAATAAGCTAATAGAATATGAAACCATATGTCCAAGAGAGAGAGAGAGAGAGAGAGAGAGAGAGAGAGAGAGAGAGAGAGAGAGAGAGAGAGAGAGAGAGAGAGAGGAATGTACTTAGATGATTTGAGCTTGATTCGAGACTAATTCAAAATGGAAGAATTGTTGAAAATGAAGTGATCTCGTGTTGTTATTGCTCCGAATAAATTCTATAGGTCGGGAAACAACCTAGACATGGGTGCCCACGACAAGAAAGGGGCACTGGGTAGTGACGACCTCTACTAGGCCCCCGTGATTGTGAAAATGGTCAATACCTAATGCTTAGAGTGTCACACAATTGTTGCAAGTATTCATTTTTGTTCTCCTATGTGTCGTGATATGATCACCGACGTAATAAGTAACTCTGAAAAAATAAAGATTCACCTACAAAACCCACAATACCACATCAAATCCAAAAAGAAATATGCAATATGGGGAGTCAAACAGATCCCGAGAGGTCACTTGAAAGATTCATCTTGCAAACTAAGCACTACACTACATCTCATACTCCATGTAGTTCTTGTGTGTGTGTGAAATAATTTTTCCCTAGGATAGCCTTGTGCAAGTGTACTTGATAGAGGAAAATCTATATGTAGCAATGTAGATAGAATATGTGGATGTCAAAATTAACTTCACCTTCCTATACTGTGTATGTAGAAAATGCATTCCCTTGTCCCTTGAATGGATGCTATATGGATGCCTTTAGTGCTCTTAGAACCATTGGATGCAAGCTTAGGTGATGATAGTAGATTTTTAGAGCTTGATCCTTTATTTTCATCACATAGCTATGTATTTATATGATTACCTTGTTTGAATTTTGTAATTGAAAACTGAAAGGTTTACACGTAAGAAAATAAGATTCCCAAAGATAAAAGAGGCCTAAAAAGAGCGAGTAAGGTGGAAAGAGGTCAGGGGCCCCTAGAGGGGATGAGGGCACCTAGGCGCTAATGTCCAAGTCACAAAAGATAAACAAGTGAAGTATTGTCTAGGTTATAGAGTGTGCAAGACTAGATAGCCAACAAGAAAGAAAGAGAAAAGGCCAAAGATAGTCATGAATTACGAGTTTTCTTTCTTAGGAATCATATGAATGCTAGTATGTGTTTATGGACTTAGAAATGTACCCAAGTGCATAATTTTGTGTCTACATTTGTCCCACTTTATGGAGTGAATATGTGATAACAAAAATTAGTTAGAAGCTAAATAATTTTGATCCTTGTAGAGTGTGATGGCGAAAGTGTGCCTAAGAGACAAGTGAAGTGTGGGATGAATGCAAAATAAAGCGTGGAAACTAGAAATGGAAATTAATCCTAGAGGTGAAGCATATGTGTTGTAACTATTGTTGTTATAGCTAGTTGAAGGATGATTCTTTTTGTGTATTTAGAACAGACACTGCAAAATAAGAGCGAAGTAGTCAAAGTCATGTATATGAAAAATTTGATCCAAGTATGCAAATATATGCAAAAGTAGTAGTAAGGAAAGTGTGCACCTGATGTGAAAGAGTGTAAAGGGATAGAAAATGTCTTGATCATGTTGTGAAGAGTGAGTTCTTTGGGCAATATCATGCCTACGAGTAAGTTTTGGGGAAAGAGGTATATTGTTACTCGCCTTCATGAATCTTCCTTGATTATACAACACTACGAGATCTTTGTGATCCTATTTTGTCCCCGTTGTCCCTTATTTTTTAGGGTAATGTTTGTTCTAATTGAAATGGAGATAGAATGCATTCTTCTTGTTGGAGGATTGTTCCTATATTGTGAAACTGCTCTCAGTAGATTTCGTGATCTCGCACCGAGTTGAGAAACTAATCGTGCATGCCCCTAGGACATTAACACCCAAGGGAGGACACAGGAACATAGGCATTGGTGCCTGTGCTCTGTTGAGGACCTAAGTCAAATTTTAGGTCATTTTATGACTATATGAATACTATGTTCCCGTAATGTACATGCATGTATTGTAGCTATTAGTTGTTTTATGGGGCGACCGATTAACCCAATGTATTCCCCCTCGTTTACGGTGTATGCGGCGTCACTTGGAGTATTTCACCCAAAGAGAGAGCCTACTATTAAACTAAATTGTATCCCTACAAGGGGGAGGAAATTTTCATGGTAGAAACTAAGGTACATACAAACAATATGGCTAGATACATGTGATAGTATAAAAATATAGAAAACATGTCATAGAAATTTTTGTGACAAGTAAATGTGCATATAAGATGGACCACGGAAAGTGGGTTTTAAACATGGGACATCGCTCACAATGTCGATGAAAATCATGGCCGAATCATAAAAATACAAGCTATGATCAAACAAGACATAGGGAAAAACTCACAAAAATAGCATACAAACAGAAGCGATGGAAAACATTGTCAAACAAAGTGTCAAACAACCATGGTGGAAAATAGTTATGCAAGGAAAATGCTGCACATGAAGCACTGTTAGCATGTTAAAAACATAAGGATTATTTCAAAGCATGCATGTACTAGTAGAAATTAGTGTGCTAGTAAGAATAGAAAGTACTAAATAAAGAAACAATAGCACATGTAATGTGTGAGAAATTAGATGCCCCAAAGAGCCTCGATGGAACTTGTAAGAGGTACAATGCCAAACATCATTGTAGTGTGTAAATATATGTAAGACATCGACATTCACCACTAGAGAACAACTGAACATGCATGTGTATATATAAAAGATATTGACATATACTAATATCTAGATAACATAGTAAGCAAAGTGCAACATGTAACTAGTATAAAAATGCAAAAGTAAATGCAACCAAGATATGCAATATGCTATGAGTGTGAATGGGATGAAATGGTATGGAATGTGAATGTGATAGGAGAAAATTACCCCCAACGAATTTGGATTAGTGTGAGATGAGGTTCATTTATAAAATACCCCTCAATAATAGGGAATGAACCATAGAACAAGAATAAGTCACCGAGAAATGGTTTGAAAATGTGTGTTGGATTGAATATAACATGAAGTGTATATCATATAGAGTGTGAGAGAGTTTATGTGAGGTTTATTTCAAATTTAGAGCCTCATAAGTTGTTGGAACCTAGTCACTTTGCACAAGTGTTTGTCATTGATGTCAAGTGACATTGATGGCAAAGGAGTGAAAGGTGAAGATGTTTGGAGCTCACATGAAAGAGTTTAGGATGGTCTCAGTCTACAGGCTTGGTTGGTGAGGTAGGATTCTAGTGGAAGCATGGACATGATAGGTATGGTTGGTTCAGATGTGATACAAGTCAGGTATGATGGTATAAGCATGATAACAAGCTCTTACAATGAGTATCAGGTCATTTGGTGGAAGTCTCAGGTCAAACTAATTCATTTAGGCCTATTTCTTGAGCTTGATGAGGTATGAAAGGATGGTACAGGTCATGAAAATACCATGAGATCATGTAAGAAGCCTAGTAATTTTTTCGGGGTCATATTTGAGCAAAAATAAATCTTATTCTAGGTCCTAAAGGCAAAATTCAAAAGTTAACCAAAGTTGCCCTTTGGGAACCCAACCTGTTCTTGCATGAAAATGAGATGGATTACATAGATTCATACCTATTCCTGTCAAAAAAATTATGGGAGATGATGGAGGAAGGTGTCCTTGTGCTTCATGCAAAATTTCAGGTCATTATGAGGTCATTTGGGCAAGTTTTTCAAGTTTTTGCAAAACAACCTTCTTGGAAAATGCATTTTGAGGCCTCTAGCTTCTTAGGTGCCAAGAAAAAATATAGTGTCTCCTTCAGATAAATCATAGAAGTAATTTTTGAATATTATTTAAATCCTGAGCTAGTGCAAAAAGTATCAAATTATTTTGACATGTTATTGAAAAGATATGAGCATTTTAGTGAAGTAATTTTTCTCTCTCTTGGATTGTGTTCTAAATCGATAGGAGAAAGAAGATGAAGTTGATCTAAAAGGTCTTGTTTCATAAATTATAAAGCTCTTAGAATTTCACTTGTGATGTTTTATTGGCTCATAAGGTGTTTACATATATTGTTAGGGGTCTACTTGCATCCAACTTCTCAATTGGTGACTACATATCAAGAGGTCATGCATTCTTATACTATAACAGTAAATTGTGAGAACTTAAGAATATTACCTTTGGTGTCAATACTTGAATTCTCAAGATAGGTTTTCTCAAGGTCTCTCGATTAAAGTGTTGAGATAATGTATGGAGTGAAAGAAGTGAATCGCCTTCATTTAGTCTACCATAGTTGCTTAAAGGAGCCGATAATGCATGTTGAAGCATGTACTTAGGCTGTGTGTTGTGAAAACAATAATTAAGGAGAACTTGGTAAGAGTTCATATCCATTAGGTTCACAATAGATATTTACATTGCATATTTTCCCTCTCTAAATTCAATTGGAAGAATTTTTCTTTGTGGATTTATCTACTTTGCCTTAGTGCTTAACAAGTTATCAGACAAATGTATTCTTCAAAAGGGATTTTTATCAATGGTTTCAAGGAAAATTGGAGTTCTTCAAGTCTTTAATTTATTTTGGAGATCTAATTAAGGCATATATTTCCTTTTTTGAAGATGTATAGGGTTTATTATCAAGGGACCTTGTTCAAATGAGTAAATGTGTAGCTATTTTGTCTTCTCTCGCACCATAACAAGAATCTATATGAGCAACCTCAAAGATTTATTGACCCAAAAATGGTTGGAGATGAAATTTTTCACTTCCTTGTGCCCACCAAATTCAATTTTTTGAGTTTCGCATGGTCTTGTAAAAGAAATTTAATTTTAACCTCTCTCGGGTCCTTCACACTCCATATACCCCGATTTAGGGTTTTTGCATCAAGTTTTTGTTCAATTATCCCAAATGAACCAATGAAAATTATTAAAACTTTGGGACAATATATTTAAGGTCATTTAAAACATTTCAGAAAATATTTGGAGTGTTTTGGTCAATGGTAGAGACAGAACCATTTATCATAATTTTTATGAAATCATTCTTGACCGTGAAATGTCCTTTTTGTTGGAATTCCTTGGACTATAAGAAGATATATTTGAATATATTGGTGAGAAAGGTTTGTGTAAGTTCGTAAATGGTTGAAGAATAATCCTTGAGCTTGAAAGAACTTGAAAACATGAGATATCCCGACTATGTGCACACCATGACCGGGAAAGATAGGTTTTTCATGTTTCTTAATCCTTAATCAATTCAAGACTGTATTTCTTGTTCATTTAGGATGTCAAGTGTATAGGATTTGAAGAACCTTTAATGGGTTTGAAATATTTTTTTTATATCCATATTGTAAGATTACTCTAGCACAGTGAACTCAAACAATGCATTATTCATGCAAAAGGAAACTTGAAGACAATATTGGTGTCTTCATAAATCTTTCAAAGTTTTTTCTAACCTTTGAAATGCACAAAAGGATCTAGTATTTCAAATTTAGTTGAAAGTATTATCTCATGAATTTTTAAAAAATTGGAGGCATATGTGACTCAATCTCTTTAAGATGAAATTTGTGTAAACTTGAAGAAGCGTAAAAAACATGAGGAGTTGAAATTTGAATAGTCATATCTTCTAGCTCGGAGTAGGAAGGTGAGAAGTGATTTAGTTTTTTTTCTGTTTAAAAAAATAATGATAAGTTGGAATAATCTATTTTTACACAAATGAAATCAAAAAGGTAAAGAGCCAAGAAAATGTAAATCTTGAATAAGGAATTTGAAAGGTATATTTGTCTTATTCCATACAAATAGCCAAAAGCTTTTGGACTTCCAAAGTGGATGATGAGTTGGAAGTTTGAAGAATGAATTGTACTCTTGAGTTTTTAAAAAGAGCTAAAAATGTTCTTTAAGAAATAGGTTTTGAGAAGTAAGTGAATATTTTTATGGTTGAAATTGTTAGGTTAATTAATTATGCATTATATAATTAATTATTTAATTAATGTTATTAATTAAATATTGTTGTTATTTGGTTTTATTAACCATATTTGTTTTATTTCTTCACGGGTATAATTGTTATGATTGTTATAACAATTATATGCTTCCGGATGTAATATTGGAAGCTACTATATTTTTGTTGCATTGTTACAAATTCTCATTTGTTTGTATCCAGGCTATCCAATATGTATAAATATTTTAGCCTACACTATTGTACTTGGTTGATTGAGTTTATTATAATTCACAGGCTTCCATCCCTGTTCTACATTTGGTACCAGAGTGAATTGAAGCTCTTGGAAAGGTTACAAAGGAAGGAGAATTCGTGGAGAAGAAATCTGCAACAACGGAGAGCCAATGCCACCTCCAATAGCTTCCCACATCTCCCTGTAGACCCACAACCTACTATTTGATTTCTAGGTAAATGTAAAACATTTTTTTTTCCTTGGTGCCCTCTACACTAGGAAAATTTGTTTCTAGAACTTACAAAATAAAAATATATATAATTTTTCCCCATCAGGGGTTTTATCTTTAAATTGTTTAGTTATAAATAATTTATCTGTACTATCATATTTGGAGGAGGTAATGTTGTTTACACTGGGTCATTGGATTTTCTTCATCCAAGACTCGAGCTATTTAATTGCAATTTTTGTGATCGATCCATGTATTGTTGTTACATTAAGCATTCGAAATTATTTCAAAGCTTTGATCCGACCTCCTAACCAAGCTATTGGGACAGGTTACATTATTTGAAGAGTTGCATTATAACTGAAGCACATTGCTTGGAGACCGAACATTGATTAGCAAGTTGCATTGAAATTGGGTGTTCCTCTACCCAACCGAGCCGAGTGGGAAGCAACGTCTACAAGGTGTGAACTTTTTTAAACCATGCATGTCACTTTGTCTCCCACGGATGTGTTTCTTGTTAAACGCATTGATCCATTTGAAGATCTCTTGAACCGAGCCCTACGAACTACCTACCGTGCTTTCCATTTGTGCATGACCTGGCCAAGTTCTATTCAAAAACTCCCATGAACCACTCCTAACCTCTCATTCAGGTTGTAATGCAAGTTTTTCTTCTTGGTCACTGCAATATATTGTATCGAATCCTAAGCAATAATATATATGTTTGTGGATGATTCTCAACCCTCTCATGTATTCGTTGTTATCTCTCTAATCTCTTATTGTAGTTTGGTCAACTGCATTTCCATGGTCTAGTGTTAAATTTCAAAATGAGTGTCTAACATTCCTTTGGTGCATCACCTCGTTAGCTTATTTTATTTTCTTGCATCTCCTCAACCATGTCTCCTTGGTAGAATAAAGTAGATTTAGAATATATCCTCTACAATATATTTGTGTGCACCTAAACAGAGGAATAGGAACCAACCTTAATCTAGAGATCTCTCTCAACTTGCAAGGTCCCACACTTTGAGAGATGCTCCATGTTGTGCAATCACACTAAGAGTCTCAACCTATCTAGTTCTGAGCATTCGGGGTGTTGTGATTCTACACTAACAAGATCATAAGAAAATTTGTGACAATATCTTAGTACAATAAGTTTTAGGTGAAGTAATCTATCCAAGGTATAACCGAGTCTAATCAAATCTCAAGAAAATCCCTCTCCATGATACTAAGTGAATATTCACTAGATGATACATGGACATAAAGATTCTTAAGAATAATCAAGAAATGTAAAAATATGAATATGAAGTCCGAGCATTACAATCAACAAGTGTGTGAAAATTGTAAAGAGTGAAAACATTCTGTGATGGTCCTATACCATGAGTTTGTGTATCTTGAAAAATGTGTTGCTTAAGTCAAAAATCTCTTATGAATTCCTTGTGTGTCTCAACTATTTTGTGAATATGGCAAAGGGTTTGTGTCTCTGAGCTTGAGTATTCCAAAATGTCAAAGTGTATTCTTGCATAAAGAAAACTTTGGATAATCAGTAGTCTTGGTCTATTTCAAGAGTGGTATATGTCTGGATCAAGTCATGATAAACTCCTTTGAGTACATTTCTATGGCCTGAACTTTGTTGAATTACATGCATAAAGGATTGATCAAGCTTATTCATAAAAACTATATGTGTTATCAAGGTTTATTAAAGCATGATAATCTCATAAAGTTATGAAGAATAAAGTTTTGTTTCCTTAATGCATTTAAAGATTCTTGAAAGAACTATGTCTTTCATTACCGAGAAATACAATCAAGTGTATAAAGGTACTGCAAGAACAATCATAAGCACTCTAAATGGTTGATAAAATACAATAAGCCTTGAAGAGTCTTGGAATAAGATGGGAGCGATAGAGGAATGATGTTTTGGTTGCCAAGTTATCCGAATGCCTAGAAAATAGTAAAATTCTTCATGTAGATTTATAGTGTAAATGTTGGTAAATCTCACAATTTGAAGGATGTAATCTCGATCTCACAACATTGGATATTAATTGACATCACCCTAGAATTTCATCACTTTTAATCTTACATGTAACCAAGGAGACATTGATGTGAGTATGTGCTCAAGAGGATGTTTAATTCAGGCTCCGAGATATCAATGGAGGAAAAATCCATCCATTTTTGGTGTCTCATTTTCCATGACTTGTCTGTCTACATAGTCCTCTTAAGCGATAGAAATGGAAACTCAGTTTTGAATGGTCAAATGAAGGAGTTTGAAGCTAAAATTTTGAAAAAATCATCTAAGCTCATAAGGCTATAGGATGGAAAAGGTCCGAGGCTTCAAGTAAGTGTATCTTTTCAGTTATACATGATATAATTGGAGTGTTTTTCTCTTGATCAAAGAAAGTGATGGTGACTCGTAAATATGAATACCTATGAGGTTATAAGAGGTAAAGTACGAGTAGTCAAATATATTATATGTCTCTAATTTCAAGCTTGAAGAATATTTATAAGAGTTTGAACTCCATGACCTTAGTAAAGCTTCGTGAGGAGGTAAGTCTAGCATGGGTGCATCTTCAGGGAGCCTTGAAGTTAGTCATTTACCTAAAAATGTGCTCTTTCTTTTCTCAAATCTAATATGTCAAGGAAAGGAATTTGATACCAAGAGGAAATGAGCACGAACCATGTACCTAGAGAATGCTATCTACAAGTCAGTGAGTCCCGCAAAGGATATCTTAGTGAAGTGTAAAGGTGAAGAGTCACAGGATGTGTCTAAGAACTTGTAATCTGTGTATGAGGTGTTTCTAATAATTGTGTGCTCAATGAAAAGTTGCAAAATCCATGGACATGGGGTAAGAATCTCTAAAGAAACCCCAAAGGATCTTAACAACTAGTCATTGGACCATCAGATAAGAGATAAATAAGGATTCATCACTTTTCATACATTAATATTGAAATAAACAAACAAATCTAGCATAATTCATAATCCTCTACTCTTGAAAGCTTTAAAATGAACCTAGGAAGGATTATAAGCAATCGCTTTATGATTATGAGAATGGGAGCTTGCCATTAATGTATTTAAGGCCAATGGTTCTTCCCATTTAATCAATGGTTGGTGTGTAGTGCAATGGAAAAAGAAATAGCTCAAATAAAATAAATGAAATAACTCTAAACCTTAAGAAAAATGCTATAGTTTATTTTAGGAAGAAGGAGAGTTCTTAGAGATGAGAGAGGGGTAATGGGATATTTATAGTTTTCCATTTGCGAAAGTGGGAGAATTTTGGTGCATGTGGGAATAAAATGGAGTCAACAAGTTGATTAGGGATTCAAAGTAAGATTTGACTAGGTTTAGAAGATGTTAATCATGGTTAGGACTAGCTAAACTAGGTTAGGCTAGTTAATCCTATTTAGAGAGGAATTAGGGTTTTGAGAGAGTTTTGAGAGGTTTAATCAATCCAATGAAATGTACTGATAGTCTAGGAATCTAGTAGAAGTAGTCTATAAGGGAATGCAAAGATTTTTAGTCAATAAGAGGTTGTATTAGCCTTGTTTAATTTATTTACAAGAGGAATATGACGAAAAGATTGTCATAAGAGGGGAGTTAGATAGGTCTAACTCGATGGTATGTCGTCATTTTGTGAGGAGTGAGAATAGTGAGTACAATATTAAGAATAATAATGCTTTGATAAAACTACAGTGTGTCTACATTTTCCCCTCTTTGGGGTGACATAAACTACGCTACTTCAAAGAAAGTAGATAAGCAAGGAACACAAATGCTAATCAAACATCACAATCAATAAGATGAAAGCAATTCGCTAGAATAACTTTACATAAACCTTTGCAAACAAATGAGCAACAATATCATATATTATTATGGAACTCAATGAAATATAATGAAAATGGGCCATGCTTATATAGGCAAGGAATAACAATCTAAGAACCAAATCAAGGTCAGTAGATCAAGCCATAAATCATGGAAAGAATTAGTCATCAAAGAACTAGTCAAGTCCATAGATTTATGAGAGAACTAGACATCAAAGATCTAGTCAATACCATATATCTAGAAAAGAACTAGTCAATACCATAGATCAAGGAAAGAACTATACCTAACAACTAGATAATATCTCTTAATATCTAAATAAATAAAAAGAAATATCCACACACATAAGTGGGTGAGGATAAATACAATAAAGGTAAATAATGTACCTAGGTGAACATGAGATAAGGTAAATACCTACTCTAACACCCCCTCAAGTGAAGCTAGGGGCCAAAATAGAAGTGGCATGTCCACAGTATGAGTCCCGACAACTAGGCTTGATGAGGTACTCATGTACAATATATCCATGAAGAAATCTCGAACCAAAAGAAGGAAAGAATCCTGCTATAAGGAAAGAGAAAGAAGAAGAAGGAAGATGTTCTCACGAACACCCCCAAGAACAACTTCTAAAACCCCAAGCATTCCACGCAACTCAAGGTAGCGAGGTGATGCAAAAGGCTTCGTAAAGATGTCTCGTAACTCCGCACGAGTTAAAGGTACTCCAAGAAAAGAACTCCATCTTGAATGTGCTGAATGAATGAAGTGATGTGTATCTCAATATGCTTGGTCCACTGGTGCTCAACTGGTTGCAGAGAAATGTGAATTACACTTTGGTTGTCACACCAAAGTATAGTTGGTGAATCTTGTGGGAATCCAAACTCTATCAATAACTAGTGAAGCCAAAGAATCTGACTGACTCATTATAATTGCTACCCTATACTCTACCTCTAAAGATGAAAGTGCAATAGCCTGTTGCTTTTTACATGCCCAAGCAACTAGAGAAGAACCAAGATAAAAAGATATCCAAAAGTGGAATGCTGTCATCAATAGAACCTACCCAATCTGAATCTATATACCCAACCAACTGAGTAGAACCCTAGTGTAGTGTAGGCCAAAGTGGGAAGTGCCATGCAAATAAAGAAAAATCCTTTTAGCATCCTGCCAGTGACTACTATGAGGAGAATGTGCAAACCGAGATACAAGCCCTACAACAAATGAAATATCAGGGCGAGTATGGGTCAAGTACATGAGACTCCCAACCAATTGCCTATACAATGTAGGATCACAAAGTGGTGTGGTACATGTGGATATAAGAGTAACTCTAGACCGAAAATAAGATGGACTTGGCTTACAATCAGCCATATCAAAGCACCTAAGAAGATCATGGGTGTACTTTTGCTGACTCAAATGAATCCCTGAATCTATCTGAGAAATCTACAAACCAAGGAAATAATGCAATAGCCCAAGATCTGTCATGTCAAACTGTGTAGAAAGAGCCCTCTGAATACTCTGAATGTGGGAAGAAGAGCTTCCAGTAAGTAACAAATCATCAACATACAAGACAAGTATCACAATATCCTCACCGACATGCTTGGAGATACACTGTATGATCGAGTGGCAACAAACAAAACCAGTAGATAGAAGAAAAGAATCCATCTTCTCATACCAAGCCCGAGGGGCTTGTTTGAGACCGTAGAGAGACCTTCGGAGCCTACAAACAAGAGAAGAATCCTGAAAAAATCCAGCCGGCTGCTCCATATATATTTCCTCTTGTAGATCTCCATGTAAGAAGGCACTCTTCACGTCCATCTGGTATACGGCCACCCCTGTGATGCAAATAATAACAAGTACAAGGTGTACAAAATCCATCTTGGCAACGGTGCAAAAGTCTTAGAGTAATCAATACCTTCAACTTGTGAAAACCCTTTGCAACAAGATGAGCCTTATACTTGTCAATGGACCCATCAACTGTGTATTTGGTTTGGTATACCCACTTACACCTAACCATCTTTCTTCCTTTAGGAAGAGATACCAAATCCCAAGTATGATTCTTCATCAAAGAAGAATACTCAGCTATCATCGCATCATCCCACTCCTATCCCATGAGCCTTTGAAAAAGACTGTGGATCCTCAGAAACTACCTGACACAAAATTCCAGAACCTGTAGAATGTGCGTGATGATGCCTAGTGGGTGGAAGATCCTCTATGAAAGGTGCTGCCTCAGAAACTAGTAGTATGAGCCCACTTAGGCATAGTGACAACATCAGTGGGAATAGGATCCTCAATGGCATCTATAACCTCCTCA
Organism: Taxus wallichiana var. yunnanensis; assembly: GCA_018340775.1. Taxonomy (NCBI): domain Eukaryota; kingdom Viridiplantae; phylum Streptophyta; class Pinopsida; order Cupressales; family Taxaceae; genus Taxus; species Taxus wallichiana. Next base: position 145,882,173 of record CM031236.1, read on the forward strand.
TCAATCTCCTCAAAGAAAGGATCCTCAAGATGAGATGAAGAAGAAGAAGGAATGGAAGAAGATGAAGAATCATGAGGAGTGAAACGCTCATCAAACTGAACATGTGTTCAAAAAGAACATCATGTGTATCAGGATCTAAAAGATGATAAGCTCTCATGTCCTCACAATACCCTACAAAGATCAAGGGTTTACTCTTCTTATCCAAAGCTTTCCTTTTCTTCTTTGGCACAAAGGCCCAAGCATGGCTCCCAAAGACTCAAAAAATGAGACATCTAGCTTAGTGTTGGACCAAGCTTCCTCTGGAGTCAAATGCTCAAGTGCTTTGTGTGGTGTGTGATTCTAAATATAGTTAGCACAATTAATTGCTTCTACCCAATAGATAGGAGGTATATCTCTAGAATGCATCATACAATTAGCCATTTCCTTCAAAGTTCTATTCTTCCTTTTTGCTAATCCATTCTGTTGTGGAGTATGAGGAATAAAATGCTGGTGAATAATGCCTTGAGTTGTCAAAAATTCAGAAAACTCATTGCATCAAGTAAGTCCCCCATTATCGGTCATGAAGGTTCTTTATGCTACTAGAATATTGATTCTCAACCAAAGCCTTGAAGACTTTGAAGTGTGAAAAACATCACTTTTTTACTTGAGAAAATAAACCCAAGTACGCCTCAAGAAATTATCAATAAATGTAAGTGCATACTTAGCTCCATTGAAAGATGGGGTAGGAAAACCATCAAGTCACTATGCACAAGCTCAAGTGGTGAAGAAGCTCTCTTAGAAAATTCTTAGGAAAATGATCTTGGTGTTGTTTCCCTAATGCACAACCATGACAAAATCCCTCAAGACAAGAAACTCTAGGAAGACCATCTACCATACCATGAGTGCTCAACTCCTTCAAATATCTATAATTAAGATGTCCAAATCTTTCATGCCAAATCTTACTCTCTGAATCTGCATGAGAAACCAATCCTGTCCCTATAGAAGAAGTGTCATCAAAACCCTCAAAGTGATATAGTCTAGAACTATGATCAACAATACCCTGAGCAACAAGTGAATAAGGCTCCAACAAATTTCTTACTTCTACCCCATGTGGTGTAAAATTCATTGTTTTCCTTGACTAGAATGAAAAATTTGATATACAAAAAGCAAATTTGTAGTGATGTTAGGAACATATAGTGCATCTTGGATATTTCCACCATCAAGTTGTATATCACCTTTTCCTCAACATAAAGAAAGGAAGAATCTCCAACCTCAATTTTGGAAGTAGAACTCAAACCTAGAGAAACAAAAGACTCCTTGGAAGAATTCATGTGATGAGAAGCACCAAAATCTATAACCCAATTGTCTACAAGTGGTGACTGAGATCTTCCAACAACATTAAGTGCTTTTCCATGCTAATTAGAAGGAGGTGGAGTGGAGATAAATTTTGTGTTTCTTGACTACATCCTCTAAGGCTTGCATTCGCTTATAACACCTATTTTCTTCATGATTACTACCCCCACAAAAAGAGCATGAACGGCTAGACTTATTCTTGGATTTAGAAGACTCCTTGGGTTTTGAGTTGTTTTCTTTGGGTTTAGGAGCATTTTGAGATGGAGAAGGTGTGGATTTAGTTTTACTGTTTGGTTTTCCCTTGCCCTTAGGATTAGATGCAACTAATGCCTTTTGAGAGGTGGAAGACTCAAGGTGAGATAATTTGGATTCTTCCCTAGTAAGTCTTTCACAAAATGTTTCTAAGTTAGGCATTTTGAATGTGTCACCTAAGGCATCCATGCTAGAGAAAAAGATAGAAGAAAAAATTTGGAATGGTCCTCTCAACTTGATAAAATCAAGTAAACACACTCTTCATCTTTCTTATCTCTTCCACTCCCCTTCAACTGTGTCAACAAATGCTTGAACTTGGTAAGATAGTCTATAATTGTTGGAAAATCTTCAGGATTAAGAGAGGTGATCTCAATTTCAAGTTGCATGGCTCTCATATGATCCACCTTACTAAATAAATCCTCCAATTTCTCCCATATTTTGAAAGGAGAGTCACACTTTTCCAAATGAAATAAAATACTGTCACTTACATAAGTTCCTATCAAACCCATACACTCATCAAATTTGCACTGGTACTGAAATTTCTCATATTCTCTAGTGAACACTGGTTGTTCTAAAGAAGTTAAAGCCCATAATCCTTTCCACTTAATTATTATTTCCATTCTTGGTTTCCATGTGTGGTAATTATGTGTTGTTAATGGCTCAACATGATCTAATGCAAAAGTAGATAAAGATGCCATCCTCAAAAAATCACCAAAAGAAATGCAAGAACCAAGCAATGCAACAAGACCCCCAAACAATGCAACAAGAGCTCCCCCAGATTTTGGCACTTTATAATGAGTGCATGTTACAATATGGAACTTTATAATTATAGTATGATTCTCAAAATAAATATTTCAATGGAAAGAGCATAAAAAACTACGCAGCTTTGCAAAAAACAGAACTCAAAACCGAGTTACTGATCAAAAGATACAAGTTTTTCAATATTATGCTCTACTATTTATTTTAGCTTCCATTAAAATAGAATAAAATACTCTTTCCTTCACCACACAAATAAAATAAAATGGGGGCTGAAGTTAAGCACCTACTTAGTAGGAATCATAAGCTTTAAGCCCTCATATGACCATACCATATGACCAGGGCTAAGGTTTTGAAAAGTATTTATTTGCAAAATAAAACTTACAGATTTAATGTCAATAACAATCTCCTGCTCCGATACCATAAAAGGAATGATAACCAGATCGTGCTTGCTAATCAAACATCATGATTAATAAGATGAAAGCAATTACCAAAATAACTTTACATAAACCTTTGCAAACAAAAGAGCAACAATATCATATATTATTATGGAACTCAATGAAATACAATGAGAATGGGTCTTGCTTCTATATGAAAGGAATAACAATCTAAGAACTAGTCAACGTCATAGATTAAGCCATAAATCATGGAAAGAACTAGTCAAGTCCATAGATTTATGAGAGAACTAGACATCAAGAATCTAGTCAATACCATAGATCAAGGAAAGAATTATACCCGAAAACTAGATAATATCTCTTAATATCTAAATAAATAAAAATAAATATCCACACACATAAGTGGGTGAGGATAAATACAATAAAGGTGAATAACCTAGGTGAACATGATCTAAGGTAAATACCTACTCTAACAAAGGGTAGAAGAAAGATTAGTTAGCTAAAGGGATGCCCCATCGAGTGTTGATGGGGTGATGGAAGAACTCGATCGATCATCGAAAAGAGAATAGAAGGAAAAGTGTGAAGAGAAGATGAGAAAACAACAAGAAAAGGGGATATAAAGCCATCCACAAACCAAGTGCTTTCCAAAAAAATTTAATCATCATTTTTCCGAGAATCCTCATCACCGGCCCTTATTAAAATGTGAGCATATGACGGAAGTGTAAAATGACATGAAAATCCAAGATACCAACAATCTTCCCTTGCTAAAATAGAAACCCCATGCAACATACAAACATGTAATGTAATACGAGAAGTAAAAAAACTCACCTAACAGGGAAATAAGTACAATGATAAACACTCAAACCAACAACGTTCAAGATAGTTGCACAAATATTTTGTTATCGAGATGCAATCTCAAATGTTCCTGGTAAATGAAAAGGGTTGAAAATGATGCCCCAAGAAATTTTTATATGCAAGGGAAAGGATAGAGGACACTTCGGTCCAATAGAAAAGTAATGGGCATGACGAAAATAGTACCGTGCAACCTGATAGTACCCCAACGTATAGACAAAGTAACTAGTGTAGCTTTTGTAAATGATTATAGAGTTGGGTGATCCGCGAGTTGTTGTTTCAAAACATGTGAAAATTCCAGAAAGATACGAGATGAGTGTCAAGTGAGAGACACAAATTTCAGCTGCAAAAGATCTTTTTACCAATTTTAGTCCATTTTCAAATTTTTATGATGTTTTTAGATTTTTGGATGGTTTAATAATTTTTAAATTTTTGATCGGTTAAAATAATTTTGGAAATGGAAGATCACCTAAAAGCATGCTAAAATACCCCAAGGTAAAGAGAATGGGCGTTGGTGGTAATAAAATGCCATGGTGAGAAGATAAATGGGCCAATAATAATTATTTAAAAATAATCATGGTGCTAGATAAAAATAGAAGACATGAAGCACCTGGAAATATTTAAAAATGCCTCAGGGTGAAGAGATAAGTGCTAGGTGGCAAATAGTTCCTGAGGATGATAAATATGATATCACATGTTGTATACATCAGATATTTTGGTAGATTCTAGCATTTGGGATGATACTAGATGATATTGGTGTGAGGGGGGGTAGATTTGTGATCATGCGCAACCCCTCTTGCCCCCATTGATGTTATGATATGTGATGATTAGCTTAGTATACATGTATGATGTAAAACTTAGCATTTTTGTATATATGATGTAGTAAATGATGTTATATGCGATGAATGATGGATGGTAGATGTGATAACAAATATATGTGTTGTAGATAAACACACAAGTAAAAGTTAACAAAACTAAACAAATATACAAATAAAACTATACGAGGCATCAAAACTAAAAGTAATTTAATAGTTACCTTGTTTTTGCGGAAAACATTGATAATTTTTTTATGTTTTTGGGTTATCTAGAAAGATATGTTTTCAAGGCTGTTGTTCACATTGTTTTTGAGGTTCTCCTAATACAATGTTACAATGTTGGTGTATTTTTGTCCCTAGAAGGGAGATTTTCTTAATGTTTAGTTTTGTGTATCTTTTTTTGAATGTTTTTGTATTTTCTAAGGTCATGTTTTGAAAGCAATGTACAAGGACAAAGAAGTGTGGATTCCCCAACGTGATGTGGGAATATACAAAGGGCAGAATGCCACACGCATATGTATGAGAAAGTGGAATGTGAAGGGGCCCCCAACGTTAGATGAAAATATTCAAAGGGACATCCTTCATACAGAAATAAGAGCGAATAATCTAGATCACGGCTTTGCAACATAAATTTGGTAGGGTTCCTAGACCTCTGGTAAAGGAATTTATTTATTTATAGGACAATCGGTTTTCCCCAAAGACCTGCCCACTGTGCCACAATTGCATGGTTTTCACATGTGGACGACCTACTTTTTCTTTATTGTTTTCTCAAAATTTTCCATATGTTTCGCTTGTTTTTTTCATTATTTTTTCACTTTTAGTTCTTATCTATTATGCGTACCATACTTAAGCATAGAAGCGCTTTAGATGCATGACATTCATAGGTTCTGAAAGTTCTTCACCATTTGAATATGCTAGTTTATAAGATCTTGATCCATACTTAGCAATCACTACATAAGGCCCAATGTGTTCAATGAAAAGTTGTGAAAGCCATGGACATGGGGTAAGAATCTCTAAAGAAACCCCAAAGGTTGTTAACAACTGGTAAGTGGATCATCGATAAGAGATAAAAAAGTATTCATCACTTTGCATACATTAATATTGAAAGAAACAAGAAAATATAGCATATTTAGTAATCCTCTACTCTTGAAAGATTTAAAATGAACCTAGGAAGGATTCTAAGCAATCAGTTTGTGATTATGAGAATGAGAGCTCACCATTAATGGCTTTAAGGCCAATGGTTCTTCCCATTTACTCAATGTTTGGTGTGTAGTGCAATGGAAAAAGTAATAGCTCAAATAAAATAAATGAAATAACTTTAAACCCTAAGCAAAATGCTATAGTTTATGTTAGGAAGAAGAAGAGTTCTTAGAAATGAGAGGAGGGTAGTGGGATATTTATAGTTTTTCATTTGGGAAAATGGGGGAATTTTGGTGTGTGTGTGACTAAAAGGAGTCAACAAGTTTATTAGGGAGTCAAAGTAATATTTGACTAGGTTTATAAGAGGTTAATCATGGTTAGGAGTAGTTAAACTAGGTTAGGCTAGTTAATCATGTTTAGCGAGGAATTACGGTTTTGAGAGAGTTTTGAGAGGTCTAATAAATCAAATTAAATGAATTGATAGTCTAGGAAGCTAGTATAAGTAGTCTATAAGGGAATGAGAAGATGGTTTAGTTAATAAGAGGCTATATTAGCCTGTTTAATTGGTTTACAAGAGGAATATGACAAAAAGAGTGTCGTAAGAGGGGGTTAGGTATGTCCAACTCGATGACGATGTGTCATCAATTTTGAGGAGTGAGAATACTTAGTGTAATATTAAGAGTAATAGTGCTTTGATCAAACTTAATTTGTCTACAAATGATAGAGCATCTATATTGATTGAATTCAAGGAGAGAAATACAAATCAAATGGGATAATTTTTTCATTCAAAAGTATGAGAGTTGGTGATGGTGTAGGTATATAAACGAATTATAAGGTCCATTCTAACATATGTTCGGGGATCTCTATTGAGTCTTAGTAAAATTTCATGGATATCTACATGTTATTTATTGTGAGATAGGACATTTGTTTGCAAAGGAAGAGTGTATGTACTTGAGGGGAGTTTAAGTTAGACACAAGAGATCAAAAAGAGAAACACCATCCACGGGGAGATTTTAGATAGGTTAGTTTAGTTGCTTACATTTCCTTTTCCTTCACTTTCATTGGTTCATGTTAATTGGTCAATATCCCTTTGTCAATGATGTCAAATGGGGAGAGATATGGAGTTTGCAGTCACAAACTAGGTATGCAAAAGTTTTTGCAATAAAAGTTTGTTGGTTTCTAAGGTGTTTCCATCAATGAAAAGGGGGATTTTTTTAGATCCCATTAACTCGTTAGTGGTGTTTTCATTTATGTCAAGTAGCATTGATGACAGAGGAGTGAAAGTGGAAGATGTTTTGAGCTCACAAGAAAGAGTTCGGGATGGTCTCGGTGCTCTCCGGGCTTGGTTGGTAAGGCAAGAGTCCAGTGGAAGCATGGACATGGAAGGTATGACTAGTTCATATGTGATATAGGTTAGGTATGATTGTATGATCATGATAAAAATCCTTTTTAGTGAGTACCAGGACAATTGGTGCAAGTATCAAGTAAAATTGATTCATTTAAGCCTATTTCTTGAGCCGGTTAATGTATGAAAGGATGATAAAGGCCGTGAAAAGAAAATGAGAGCATATAAGTAGACTAGTAATGTTGTCCAATTGATATTTGAGAAAAAATAAAGCTTATTCTAGGTCTTGAAGGAAAAATAAAAAGTTAGCCAAAGTTTCCCTTTGGGAACCCAACTGTTCTTGCATGCAAATGAGATGGACAAGACAATTTCAGACCTATAACTATCAAAACAATTATGGAAAATGATGTAGGATTGTTTCCTTGTGCTTCATGCAAAATTTTGTTTCCTTATGAGGTCATTTGGGCAAGTTCAAGTTTTTGTAAAACAATCTTCTTGGAAAATGCATTTTGAGGCCTCTAGCTTCTTAGGTACCAAGAAAAAATATAGTTTCTTTGGTGTAATAAAAAATATAGAAATAATCTTTCCTTTCGTGTAACAACTTGAATCTCATACTTGATGGCTCAAGATAGGGTTTTTCGTGGTCTCTCCATCAAGGTTTTGGGATAATGTATAAAGTGAAAGAAGTGAATTGTCTTCAGTTAGTCCTCCATAGTTTCTTAAAGGAATCGATAATGCATGTTGAAACATGTACTTAGCTATGTGTTGTGAAAATAATGATTAAGGATAACTTGGTAAGATTTCATATCCCTTGGGTTCACAATAATTGTTGGCATTGCATGTTGTTCCTCTCTAAATGCAATTGGAAGAGTTTTTCTTTTAGGATTTATCTATTGCCTTAGTGCTTAACAGATTAGATGTCTTCTTGAAAAGGGATTTGTATCAATGGTTTCTAAGGAAAATTGGAGTGCTTCAAGTCTTTAATGTCTTTTGGAGATCAAGTTAAGGCATCTATTGCATTTTGTGAAAATTTCTATGGTTTCTTATCAAGGGACCTTGTTCAAATGAGTAACTGTGTAACTATTTTCTCTTTTTGCACCATAACAATGATCTATATGAGCAACCTCAGATATTTTCTTGACTAAAAATGGTTAGAGATGAAAGTGTTCTCTTCCATGTGCCCACAAAATTTCAAATTTACAAGTTTCATGTTGTCTTGTAAAAGAAATTGAATTTTAACCTTTGTCGGGTCATTCGTGAGTCCATTACCCTGATTTAGGGTTTTTGAATCAAGTTTCCATTCGATTCTTCCAAATGAACCAATGAAAACTCTTGAAACTTTGGGAAAATCTCTATAGGTTCATTTCACACATTTTACAAAATATTTGGAGTTTTTTGGTCAATGGTAGAGAGAGAACCGTTTAGTAATTTTTTTTTGAAATCGTTCTTGTCAGTGAAATGTCCATTTTCTTCAAATTCCTTGGACTATAAGAAGATATATTTGAATATATAGATCAAAATATTTGTACAATCTCATAAATTGTTGAAAAATAGTCCTTGAGCTTGAATAAGCTTAAAAACTAGAGATATTCAGACTGTGTGCACACCATGACTGGGAAAGACAATTTTTTCATGTTTCTTAATCCTTGATCAATTCAAGACTGTATTTTTTGTTGGTTTAGGATGTTAATTGTACAATATTTGAATAACCTTCAATGGTTTTGAATTATATTTTTTATATCCATATTGTGAGATTGATCCAAGGAAGTCAATCAAACAATGCATTATTCATGCAAATGAAACTTGAAGACAATATTAGTCTCTTGAGAAATGTTTCAAAGTTATTTCTTACCTTTAAAATGCACAAAAGGATCTAATATTTAAAAAATCAGTGGAAATTATGTTCTCATGAATTTTTACAGCAATTGGAGGCATATATGACTCGAGATCCTTAAGATCAACTTTGTGCAAACTTAAAGAAGCCTAAAAGGCATAGGGAGTTGAAATTTGAATATTCATCTCTTCTAGCTTAGTGCAGGGAAGGTGAGAAGTAATTTAGTTTTTTTGTGTTCAAACAAATGATGAAAATTTGGAATAATCTCTTCTTACACAAATGAAATCCAAAAATGTGAAAATTCAAGAACATGTAAAGCTCCAATAAGGAAGCTGAAATGTATACTTGTCTTATTCCATAGAAAAGGATAAAAATCTATTCGAATTCCAAAGTGGAGGATGAGTTAGAAGTTCAAAGAATGAAGTGTGCTCTTGAGTTTTAAAAAAGAGTGTAAAATGTTCTTTAATAAATAGATTTTGAGAAGTAAGTGAAAAAAATTGGGTTAAAATCTCCTTCAAGAGAAGATAGAAAGGGGAGATACAAAGACATACATAATTCAAAGGATACTATGAAAGAAAAGGATTATGATAACACAATAAAACCTGAGATAGAGTAGCATGAAAAGTGTGTCCATATAGAACATATAGATGACTGAAACATGCTTTATATATAAATGAACTAAGAAGTTGTAACAATGAGCTAAATAATAGTGAGTTTGTTAAGTTTTGCACAAGGTAAAAGTCTAGGGTCAAGTCTAGGAGTGAAAACAAAGATCAATAATAAGTGTGAAGAATTGATGAATGAAAAAAAGATTGTGAATTAAATCCGAGATTCATTTTATAAAAGACAATCATGCAGATATAATATTCATGAAGAGTACAACATAGCTAATACAAATTAAGATCAAAGTATAGGTGCAAACTCAGGAAACAACATTGATGAATGATGTGTTGAATGAACAACATTGTCACTAAATGGTCAATTTTATATCAAAACTATCTAAGTAGGTGCTTAGGCTAGAATAAGTTGGTGCTTCTTATCTTGTCACCTAAGTGAGTGCTCGGTTCCTCATCTAGTTGGTGCTTGATCAATCATAAATTGGTACTTAGAATTGGTGTTCGAATAAAAGGCTAATTTCAAAGTGGGGTTTTCCCTTCTTGGGTTCTCCCACTATGAACACTGAGTCACTCTCATATGTGTTTCTTGTTTCAAGTTCTACCTATGTTCTTATTTTAATCGATGGTTCAATTTAAGTGACATACAAAGTTTAAAAGATATTAATTGTGTAAATAAGTGATTCACCGCCCCTCTCAGTGCTTGTGATATCTAATATTTGGTATATGAGTGTGGTCCTCCTAAATCTAGCCTAACAGCTTCAAGGTGATCTTGTAGTCACAAACATGTGTACATCAACAGAGTCAATATTGAAGAAGAGGTATGAAATTACTCAAGATATTATAAAAGAGCTAAAGGAAGAAATAAAGCTTATGGAAGGTCACCATGTTGAAGAACTAAAATAAGTGGCTTCATTTGTAGATAATATTTCAAGATCTCTAAAACAAAAGCATAATGACTTCCTAAAACAATAAAATGAAGTAAAGACCCTGAAGATTGAACTGAAACATGTAGCTAGCCAACTTGATGATTTACAAAGTAAATAGAGACAGTCTGTGAAATAAGCCATGAAGTGTGTCATACATCTATTCAAGGAAAAGGTGAAGAATGTGAAAAATTAATAGTATATCTAAATACTCTTAGAGAAGAAATTGAACAAGAAATGAAAAGAGAGTTAAAGGCTTAATCAAGACATGAATGTTGTCAAAGATGTTCAGAGAACAAGGAAGAGGAAAAGGAAAGCCCCAACAAACAAACAAATAAGAAGCATACCAAGGAGATAAAAATAGGAAGGTCCAAGTCAATCAAAAAAACCAAATCCATCTAGGTATGAGGGAAAATTTAATGGATGTTTCATGTTATACTTTTGGACATAGAAATAGATACTATTTGAGAATACGAGACAAGGACATTATGTTGAAAGATTGTATAATCGAGCATGAGAAGAACATAGTTTGTTACAAATTCCATGAGAAGGGGCATATAGAAAAATTATTTCTTGAGGAACCTATGAAGCAAGAATGGACAAAGTGAACATCTAGAAACATGGATCAACTTGTATGTTTCAAGTGTAACAGAGTTAGACATTTTAAAATACATTGTTTTAAGAGGAAGCTAATATATTGGAGAAAAGATGAAATAAAACACACTCATGTAGTATCGGCCAAGAAAGAATAAGATCTATAAAATAAAGAGGAACAACATGCTAATGCAAAGTGACATGAGAAACTACCTCACATGAGATACAAAAAGATGTTGACAAAGGAAAGAAACATGAAAATAGTTCCAGTGCCAAAGATGAGGAATTTCTTTCTAAAGTTGTGGTAGAGCAGTGTGTATAAATTGCATCAATCATGCTTATCAGAACTCTAATAGATGATGAGATCTCGGTAATGAACTTATCTTACCTAGAAATGCATCTAAGAAGGTCAACAAGGTTATGAGGAAAAGAAAAGGAAAATGGATGAGTCGTCATATTGTTTTGATGACTTCATGTTGTTTTGAATTGATTTAAGGCTCACAATATACCTTCTTTAAGCTTTTAAGAGGCATATTCACTTAAATGAAGCATTGGAGTTAGAATGAGTCTTCTGCATGATGCATAAGGTATGCAATCCTATGATTTTTCAAGGTTTAGTTTGGGTTCTCTTGTGTCAAAATATTTAAATCAGTTGTATGGTGATTTGAAGTTATCTCTGTTATGTCTTGCATGATCTAACCACATGCATTTAAGGTCTTCAACTATGAATCAGGTTGTTGGCTATTCTACTAGTCATGATCAGTTTATAACCTCTAAGTTTGTAGGTTTGACATGTTGTCAAAAGATGATCCTTTATCTTGAAATTTTTTTGTTATGTCGTAAATTAGTCAAGTAAAGAATTTTTGTCTCCTTTTCAATGAAACCTATCAAGCACTATCCTAGTTTAGTTTATGTATCATAAGAAGATTTGTTACAATACCTTAGTACAATAAGTGTTAGGTGAAGTAATATGTCCAAGGTATAACCGAGTCTAACTATAAATATCAAGCAAATCCCTCTCCATGATACTACGTGAATCTTCAAAAGAAAATACATGGACATAAATCTTCTTAGTAATAGTCAAGTGATGTACAAAGATGTCATGGTAGATGAAAAATATGTCTCAAGGATATGAGAAAATTGTCTTGTTAAAAATCTAAATTGTTATCTAAAATGTCAGGTATATCTTTTATGTGTCTTTTGAATCATAGTAGTCCATGAAGTCTGAGTTTTCATTGTTGAAGTACTTAAATCATCCAATGTGTAAGGTCTCTGTGTGTGAAGTTTTTCATTACAATATGAATCTAAAGTATGAGCATTACAGTCAACAATTGTGTGAAAATTGCAAAGAGTGAGAACATTTTGTGATGGTCCTATATCATGAGTTTGTGTATCTTGAAAAAACGTGTTACTTAAATCATAAATCTCTTGTGAAATCATTACGTGTCTCCACTATTTTTGTATATGGAAAAGGGTCTATGTCTCTAATCTTAAGTAATCCAAAATTTCAAAGTGTATTCTTACATCAAGAAAACTTTTGATAGTCAGTTGTCATGGTCTATGTCAAGAGTGGTATATGTCTGGATCAAGTCATAATAATCTCCTTTCAATATATCTCTTTGGCACGAACGTGTTTGAATCAATTGTGTAAAGGATTGATAAAGCTTATCCATCAAAAGTGTATGTGTTATCAAGGTTTCTTGAAGCATGATAATCTCATAATTTTATGAAGAAGAAATTTCTATTTCCTTAATACAGTTCAAGATTCTTGAAAGAATTGTATCGTTCATTAGTGAGTAGTACAGTCAAGTATATAAATGTATTGTGTCACAATCATAAGCTGCAATATAAATGGGTGATAAATTAATATAATCCCTTAAGAGTATTAGAAGATGATGGACTTGATAGAAGAATGATGTTTTGGTTACCAAGTGATGCAAAATGCAAAGAAAATAGTAATATTCTTCATGCAGATTTGTAGATGCAAAAGGTTGCTAAATTTCAAAACATTGGATATTAATTGACATGACCCCGTAATTTCATTACTTTCAAGATTTCATCTAACCAAGTATACACTGATGTGAGTATGTGCTCAAGAGGATGTTCAAACTAGATCTGAGATATTAATGAAGGAAAAATCAAGCCATTTTTGGTACCTCGTTGTCCATGATTGTGTCTACAAAGTCATCTTAAGTGGTAGAGATGGAAACTCAATTTTGAATGGTCAAATGAAGGATTTTGAAGCTAAAATTTTGAAAAAATCATCTAAGCTCATAAGGCTAGAGGATGGAAAAGGTCTGAGGCTTCAAGTAAGTGTATCTTTTCGGTTATACATGATAGAATTGGAGTGTTTTCTCTTGATCAACAATGATGCTCACTCATAAAGATGAAGACCTACGAGGTTAGAGGAGGAAAAGTATGAGTAGTAAAAAGATTAGATTTCTATAAGTTCACGCTTGAAGAATATTAATAATGGTTTGAATTTCATGACCCTAGTTTAGTTTCATGAGGTGGTAAGTCTAGTATTAGTGCATCCTCGGAATCCTTGAAGTGATTCATTGACTTAAAAATATTCTCTTGATATTCTTAGTCTACTATGTTAGAAGGAAAGAAATTTTATATCACTAAGGCAATGAGCACGAACCATGCAAGTAGAGAATGTTATGTATAAGCTAGGGAGACTTGCAAAGGATGTCTTAGTGAAGTGTAAAGGTGAAGAGTAAGTGTGAGGTGTCCAAGAACTTGGAACTGTGTATGAGGTTTGTTTAATAATGGTAGAGCATCTATATTGATTGAATTCAATGATAGAAATAAAAATCAAATGGGAGAGTTTTGTCATTCAAAAGTGTGAGAGTTGATTGATGGTGTTTATATATGGAGGTATTATAAGGTCCATTCTAGCATATGTTTAGGGGGATATTTGTTGAGGCTTAATACAATTTCATGGATATATACATGGTGCTTATGGTGAGATAGGACATTTGTTTGCAAAGGAAGAGTGTCTCGTGCTAAGGGGAGTTCAAGTTACGAACAAGATCTCGAAAAAGAAATACCATCCAAGGGGGAGATTGTGGATAGGTAAGTATCTTTTCTCATGTTTCCTTATCCTTCAATTTCATTGGTTCATCTTAAGTGGTCAAGATCAGTTTGTCAATGATGTCAAAGGGGGAGAGATACAGAGTTTGCAATCAGAAACCATGTATGTAAATGTTTTTTCCATCAAAGTTTATTGGTTTATAAGGTGTTGCCATCAATGACGAAGGGGTATTTTTTATACCCCAGTCACAGTTAGTGTTGTTTTCATTGATGTCAAGTGGCATTGATGGAAAAGGAGTGAAAGGTGAAGATATTTGGAGCTCAAAAGAAAGAGTTTAGGATGGTCTCAACGCTCTGCATGCTTGGTTGGTGAAGAAAGACTCCGGTGAAAGCATGGACATGGCACGCACGGCTATTTCAGATGTGATAAAAGTTAGGTATGATGGTATAAGCAAGATAAAAAGTTTTTATAGTGATTATCAGGTCATTTGGTGGAAGTCTCAGGTCAAAAGGATTCATTTAGGCCTATTTCTTGAGCTTGATGAGGTATGAAAGGCTAGTACTAGTCATGAAAATACTATGAGAGCATTCGGACAACCTTTTAATGTTATCCAGGGAATATTTGAGAAAAATAAAGCTTATTATAGGTCCTGAAGGAAAAATAAAAAGTTAGCCAAAGTTACCCATTGGGAATCCAGGTTGTTCTTGCATGCAAATTATATGGATTAGATAGTTTCATACATATTCCTATAAAACAATTATATGATGGAGGAAGGTTTACGTGTACTTTATGCAAAATTTGAGGTCCTTATGAGGTCATTTGGGAAAGTTGTTTAAGGTTTTGCAAAACAACCTTCTTGAAAAATACATTTTGAGGCATCTAGCTTCTTAGGTATCAAGAAAAATATAGTGCATCCTTCGGATAAATCATAGAAGAAAATTTTGAAGATTATTCAAAGCTTGAGCTAGTGTAAAAGTATCAAGTTATTTTGTCATATTTTTGATAAAATATGAGCAATAACTATTGACATTGCATTTTTTTCCTCTCTAAATGTAATTGGAATACTTTTTCTTTTTAGATCTATCTATTCCCTTAGTTCTTAACAAGTTATTGTACAAATGTCTTCTTGAAAAGGGATTTGTATCAATGGTTTCAAGGAAAATTGGAGTGCTTCCTGTCTATCATTTCTTTTGGAGATCAGGTTAAGGCATCTATTGCCTTTGGTGAATATGTCTAGCGTTTCTTATCAAGGGACCTCGTTCAAATGAGTAACTATACAATTATTTTCTCTTCACCACACCATAACAGTAATCTATATGAGCAACCTAAGAGATTTTTTTGACTCAAAAATGGTTGGAGATGAAAGTGTTCTCTTCCATGTGCCCACAAAAATTCAAATTTTTGAGTTTCATGGTGTTTTGTAAAACAAATTGAATTTTAACCTCTCTTGGGTCCTTTATAGTCTATATACCCGATCTACGGTTTTACATAAAGTTTTTGTTCAATTCTCTTGAATGAACCAATGAAAAATCTTAAAATTTTTGGAAAATATCTGTAAGGTCATTTCAAATGTCTAGCAAAATATTTGGATTGTTTTGGTCAATGATAGAGAGAACCGTTTAGCAGATTGTTTTTGAAGTCAATCTTGAATATGAAAGGTTCTTTTTCTTCAAATTCCTTGGACTGTGAAGCAGATATATTTGAATATATTTATGATAAATGTTTGTATAAGGTTGAAAATTGTTGAAGAAAAATCCTTGATCTTGAATGAAATTAAAAACAAGAGATAGCTTTATTTGTGTGCACACCATGACTAGGAAAGATAGGTTTTTCATGTTTCT
Organism: Taxus wallichiana var. yunnanensis; assembly: GCA_018340775.1. Classification (NCBI taxonomy): domain Eukaryota; kingdom Viridiplantae; phylum Streptophyta; class Pinopsida; order Cupressales; family Taxaceae; genus Taxus; species Taxus wallichiana. The sequence continues at coordinate 145,897,906 of CM031236.1, forward strand.
TAATCCTTGATCATTTCAGATTGTATTTCTTGTTGGTTTAAAGTATTTGAAGAACCTTCATTGGGTTTTAATTATCTTGTTGATATCCATATTTCAATATTTCTCTAGGATAGTGAACTGAAATAATGCATTATTCATGCAAAAGGAAACTTGAAGACAATATTAGTGTCTTGAGAAATATTTCAAAGTTGTTTCTAACCTTTCAAATGCACAAAAGGGTATAATATTTTGAAATTCATTAGAAAGGATGATCTCATGAAGTTTGATATAAAATTTAGGAATATGTAACTTAAGCTCTTTAAGATCAATTTTTTTCAAACTTTAAGAAGCCAAAAAGGAACAAGGAGTTGAAATTTTAATATTCATCTCTTCTAGCTACGAGAAGGAAGGTGAGAATTCATTTACTTGTTTTTGTGTTCAAACAAATGATGATACATTGGAATAATCTCTTTTTACAAAAATTAAATCCAAAAAGGTTAAGATCCAAGAACATGTAAAGCTTGACTAAAGAAGTTGAAATGTATACTTGTGTTATTGCATACAAAAGGAAATAAATCTTTTAGACTTCCAAAGTAGATGACGAGTTTAAAGTTAAAATAATGAAGTGTGATCTTGGGTTTTAAATATAGTTTAAAATGTTCTTTAAGAAGTAGGTGTTGAGAAGTAAGTGAAGATTTATTTTAGTTGAAATCTCCTTTAAGAGAAGAGAAGAAGGGATGATACAAAGAGATACAAAATGCGAGAGGAAATTGTGAAAGAAAAGGACTATGATAACACAATAAAACTTGAGATAGATTAGCATGAAGAGTGTGTGCATACGAGAACATAGAGTTTACTTAAGCATGCTTTAGATATACATGAAATAAGAAGTTGTAACAATGAGTTTCTTAAGTGTTGCATAAGGATGAAGCTTAGGGACATGTCTAGGAGTGAAAATAGAGATCAAAATAGGTGTGATGAGTTTATGAATGCAAGAATATTTTGAATTGAAGCCGAGACTCATTTTCTCCAATAAAATCATGCAAATATAGTAATAATGAAGAGTGTAACATAACTAATATAAATTAAGATTGAAGTACAAGGTGCAAACTAAGGAAACAACATTGTCACTAAATGGTGAATTGTATCTCAGAACTGTTTAAATAGCTACTTAGGATAGAAGAATTTGGTGCTTCTTATCTTGTCAGCTAAGTGGGTTATCAATTCCTCTTCTAGTTGGTGTTAGTTGTCCTTTGAAGTTGTTGTTTCATTGATCAAGTAGTTTCTTGATAAAATGTAATTCAGTACTTAGAATTGGTGTTTTGAATAAAAGTTAATTTCAAAGTGGGTATTTTCCTTCTTGATTTTTCCAACTATGAACAATGAGTCACTCTCATTTGTGTTTCTTGTTTCAAGTTCTACCTATGTTCTTATTTTAACTTTTGGTTCAATTTAAGTAACATAGAAAGTTTGAAAATATCTTAATTGTGCATAGCAGTGATTAACCCCCTCTCAGTGCTTGTGATATCTAACATTTGGTTTATGAGTGTGGTCCTCCTGAATCTAGCCTAACACTTTGAGGTGATCTTGTAGTCACAAACATGTGTACATCAACGAGTCAATGTTGAAGAAGAGCTATGAAATTTCTCAAGATCTTATAAAAGAGCTAAAGGAAGAAATCAAGATTAAGGAATCTCTCCATGTTGAATAACTAAATGAAATGGCTTATTTCTTAGATAATATTTCAAGATATCTCAAACAAAAGAGAATGACTTCCTAAAAATAGAATATGAAGTAAATACCCTGAAGATTGAACTAGAACATGTAGCTAACCAACTTGATGATTTGCAAAGCAAATAGAGACAATCTAATGAAATAAAGCATGAAGTATGTCATGCATCTATTGAAGCCAAAGGTGAAGAATGTGAAAATTTAAGAGTAGATCAGAATAATCTCAGATAAGAAATGGAACAAGAAAGGAAAAGAGAGTTGAAGGCTGAATCAAGATGTGAATTTTGTCAAAGGTGTTTAGAGAACAAGGAAGAGGAAAAGGTAGGTCCCAAAAAAAAACAAATAAGAAGTAGACCAAGGAGATCAACATAGGAAGGTCCAAGTCAATCAAACAACCAAATGCATCTAGGTATGAGGGAAAATTTAATGGATATTGTTTTTCATGCTATACTTTTGGACATAGAGCTAGAGATCTGTTTGAGAAAGATAGACAAGGAAAATCCATGGAGAGATTGTAGAACTGAGCATGAGAAGAATAGAGTTTGTTACAATTTCCATGAGAAGGGGCACAAAGAAAAATTCTTTCTTAAGGAACCTATGAAGAAAAAATGGACAAAACGAACATCTAGAAACATGAATCAACTTTATGCTTCAAGCATGTAATGTGAGTTGGACATTTTACAAGACCTTGTTTTAAGACGAAGGTAATATATATGAGAAAGATGAAATCAAACACACTCATATAGAATTAGCCAAGAAAGAATCAAAACTAGAAAATAAAGAGGCACAACAAGAAAATGCAATGATAGGGAAACTACCTCACATGAGATATCAATAGATGTTGAAAAAGGAAAGAAACATGAAAATAATTCCAATGCCAAAGATGAGGACTTTATTTCTCAAGTTTTGGTAGAACATGTGTATGAAGTGAAACATGCATGCTTATCAAGAACTCTAACAGATGATGAGAACTCAAACAATGAACTTATCTTACCTATAAATGCAGCTAAGAAGGTCAAGAGGGTTCTGAGGACAAGGAAAGGTAAAATGGAGGAGTCGTTGTATTTTTTGATGACTTCATGTTGTTTTGAGATGATTCAAGGCTCACAATATGCCTTCTCTAAGCTTCTAGGAGGCATATTCACTTAAATGAAGCATTGGAGTTAGAATGAGTCTTCTCCATGATGCATAAGGTATGTAATCATATGATTTTTCAAGGTTTAGTTTGGGTTATCTTATGTAAAAATGTTTAAATCAGTTGTATGGTGATTTGAAGTGATCTATTATGTCTTTCATGATTTGACCATATGCATTTAATGTCTTCAACTATGAGTCATGTTGTCGTTGGTCCTACTAGTCATGATCAGTCTATAACCATTGAGTTTGTAGGTTTTACATGTCATCAAAAGATGATCCTTTACCTTGAACAAGTTTGGGTATGTCATAACTCAGTCAAGTAATGAATTTTTGTCTCCTTTTCAATGGAACCTATCAAGCACTATCCTAGTTTAGTTGATGTATTATAAGAAGCTTTGTGATAGTGCCTTAGTACAATAAGTGTTAGGCGAAGTATTCTTTCAAAGGTATAACTGATTCTAACTATAAATATGAAGAAAATACCTCTCAAGAAGAACTACGAAAAGGAAGCTATACGTGTTGTTATTTCTTGCAATAAATTTTGTAGGTCACAAAACAACTTGGACAAGGGTGCCCATGACAAGACAGGGGGCATCTGGGCCCCGATGACCTCTATAAGGTGTCTCTAACTATGAAAATGGTCAAAACCTAATTTACGGAGTCTCATACAAGTGTCGCAGTATTCACTATTGATTGCTTGTGTTTCACAATATGATCATCAAGTTACGTATAACCTAGAAAACAAAGATTTTCCTCTAAAACCCATAATACCACATCAAATACAAAAATAAAGATGCAATATGGGGATCCGAATTGACCCCAACATAACTCCAATAGAGTGAGCTTACAACCAAGCATTGTAATAAATATTAGAATCCATGTAGTTCTTGTGTGTGTGTGTGAAAGAATCATTCCCTGGGATGTTGTTCTACAAGTCCACTTAATAGTAGGCTAGCTAGATGTAGCAATGTAGATATGATGTGTGGATGTCAAAATAAACTTCACATTCCTATGTTTTGTATGCAAAAAATGTATTCCTTTTTCTCTTTAATGGATGTTAAATGAATGCCTTTAGTTCTCTTAGATTCCTTTGGATGCAAGCTTAGGTGTTGATAGTAGATACTTAGAGATTGGTCCTTTATTTTGGTCACATACCTATGTATTTTTATGATTCCCTTTTTTAATTTTGTAATTAAAAATTGTAAGGTGACCATAAGAAAATAAGATTCGCAAAAGATAAAATAGTCCCAAAAAGAGTGAGTAAGGTGGAAATAGGTTAGGGGCACCCAAAGGGGATGAGGGCACTTGAGTGCTTTGGCTTCCTAGATGGGTTTTGGTGTCGACATCAAAAATATAAATAATTTAAGTACTAACTGGGATGTAGGGTGTGCGAAGAATAGATAGACAACAAGAAACAAATAAAAAATTCCAAAGATAATCCTCAATTACTAGTTTTCTTGCTTAGGAATCATATGATTTCTAGTATATGTTTATGGACCTAGAAATGTACCCAAGTTCATAATTTTTTCTACATTTTCCCTCGGTTTATGTTATTAAGTGAATATTCAATAACATAAAGTAGTTATAATTTGCGTACATTTGATCATTGTAGAGTGTGATGGCGATAGCATGCAGAAGATACTAATGAAGCGTGGGAAGACCAAAAATTCATTATCACCAATTTTATGCAATCAAATTGTCTTATACTATGGTAAAGAAAAAAATATCACTAAAGACAAGATATGTACATTGTTTACTGACCTAAAACTATTGCATCATTATAAATTTTAGACATTAGAAAACACACCTTCTACATAAGGTCTCCAAATTAAAAAAATACAAAAATAATATAAAACTACAATAAATCCTAAAAACCTTTTTTGAGTGTTACAAATGAGTGTACAAGTGAGTTCCAAATTGTGCAAGGTGGTTAAATGATGTGATCTTAACTTGCTTATATAGGTTATGAAGGTAAATTATCATGATAAGGCCAAATTGGAAAGATTGAATGAGGTGAAAGGAATCTAGCTTCCCTCATTTCCAAGCACACCAAGTTCCCTAGTTAAAAGTCTTAGGAAGAGAATAATCTTCTCGAGCATGTTCAAATTGGTTCAATTTGCTAACTAGCTACATTCATATAGATATTACATGTTAGGTTGATAAATATATGTGGTTTGAGGCCTTCTTGGAGTGTTACTAATGTAGGTGGTGCATATATTTCACTTCAACCCAAATACTAACCTTCTTATAGGGTATTCCACTTATGGTAACAATTTTTACATGATTATAGTAATTATAAATTGTTTCAGATTGTGCAATAACTAGGGTTTGACATTAAGAAACATTTCTAGGCCACAAAAGGACCTAAATAATTGTAAAAATACATTCCAAGAGGTTTCAAGACCATGATATAGGGTCATGACTAGATTCTACATCCTAATCGAGTTGTGCATTTATGAACATAAATGGTTTTGAATCAAATAATAAGAAATGAAGAATCTTGACCTCTGCACTCCCATATCCTTCCTCGCCTATGCATCTAGATCTCTCTTGTAGTGCTTTGGGTAGCTAAAATTATCTTCCTTTTTCTAGCTTGTAGCATATTATAATTTTTTCTAGAAAAATACGTTACTTTGATATAATACAATTAATGTTGGAATTTAATTAATTAAAATAGATCCTACTTATCTAACCTTACATTACTTTTTAGTGTTTTTTTCCATACCATTTTAATCTATTATGGTTTAAAATATTGTAAAACATATTTTATCAAGTGCATGACTATTTATAAATAAAGAATTGTAACTCTGTGTAATTTCTTTGTGTTTGAACATAAGATAATATTATATGATATAAATAATGAAAGAAGAATGTAACTCTTGATACAAATCTACATATAAATTTAGTGACCATTTTTGGTAAATTTTCACAAAGGGTACATGCCCTTTGTAAATCCCTTTACCGAACCTAGTTTTAATAGGTTTGGTAATTTATGAATCAAAATACCATATGCGCTTTGTAATCAAAAGGGTTTACACCTATTTGGAAAAATTATAAAAAAAAAGCAATATTTAAATAGGGTAGACACCATTTGAAATGCAAAAGGTGTATTCCCTTTGAAATGCAAAGATCATATGCACTTTTGAATACAAATGGCATATGGCCTTTTGTAGTGTTATTGTTATGTAAAAAAGTAGCACCTGCGATCTCCTTATTACAAGTCCCTACCATTTGCTAACATGGGACCATTTCTCAAGTTGTGAGACTTGTTATTTTAGATGTACCTCCGGGGAAGGCCAACTTCCCCTACCTAATCTAATGCTAAAACTACTCCTATGAATGAAAATGTAGCTAACTAATCCTAAACTAACCATTCCAAGGGACTGGGGAGAGAGACAGGGGGTTAGAAAGGTGCATGAAAATGAAATCCTAAGCTAAAAGGGTGGTGATAGCAGTAGAAAAAGGGTGAGAGACACTCTAATAAGGGAGAAGGGGGGGGGGAAATGGAGAAAGGAGAGGCTATACATAAATGAAATAGACCCAAAGTTCCATTCACCATCTATTTTCCATTAAACACAACAAAATATAATTACATCTAAAAAATACATGCACAACATAATACATGAAGTAATAGAGAGACAAGGTTGCAGATAAATAAGAGTTAGGGTTGAGAAAACAATATAAAACAAGTTTTTATTGCAATAAAGTATGCACAAACCATTACGGTTGCAAAGAAGGCACAATAATGCATTGTTAAACCCAAAATGAAGGTTTGATGGATCACAAATTTGCTAAAGAACCATTTTGACACAATTCATTTACATTTTTGAATGTCCCTCTTCAAAAATGAAATATTTTAAAAATATATAGCTTAGAGAAAGAGAGAGAAGAGAGAGAAAGAGAGAGAAAGAGATCATATTTTATCTTGTCATTAATGAATATCTCTGTCTTTCCCTATAACGCATCTTTTCGAAATTCAAAACCTTTTGCATGTATTAAGTGTCTGAAAATAATATGGATGCCCTCATGAATCCATTTCCCAATTACCTTTTTCTTTCTAGAGAATCCAAGGAGAATTTAAGATCCCATACTCATTAATTTGGGTGGTTGAGCCATCCGAGTCGGCACATTAATGGACCAAACTATATTTTCAATTTTTCACCCACCAAATGCCACAAAAATAAGATTTTGATGATGTGAAGTTCAAGGGCTCGAGGAGATATTTCAAACAATATAAATTTTGTCTAATTTGGAGGTGTGGATCCAAATATATGGCCACTTAAAAATTTGCATGTCTAGAAGCACAAGAATTTTACAAGTGGAAACATTTTATTAGCTTAGAGGATTACCTATATCTACATGTGCACAGTTTTTCCTTTTTCCATGTGTCAGTCTCTCATTTAGTCATGGATTGGTCCTTTGGCTTCCCTTTAGTTTCCTTTTCTTTCCTTTATTTTAGCGGTGGGTCCACATTTATGAAATACCGTCCACTAGAAAATTGCTACATTCCTTCCCGGTGTCATACAGTCCTTTGACTTTTTCATCTCCTTTAGAAATATGATCCATTAAAAATTGTCACGCATCTTCATAATTCAGCGTTTTCAAATCCCTTTGACTGACCATTGCGAAGTGTGATCCAATGAGAAGGCTCCATGCACTTCACAATTTGAGTCATTTTGATTAGCCCTTCTGACACCTATGAAACATCGACCAATAAGAATGTTCCATGCCCTTTGGGTTATTAGACTCTTGATAGTATTATCTAAAAAATGTGAAGTATTAGCCAATGAAAAATCTCCATGCACTTCATGACATCAATATTTCTTTTATCTTCTTCTTCTCATTGTGAAAGATAGGTCAATGAGGAAGCTCCATACTCTTCGCGTTGTCAAAAATTGTCAAAATTTCCTTGTCCCATCGATTTTTTAGACTGCAAAAGGATGGCCAATGAAATAGCTCCATGTATCTTTACATCATCGCAACTTCTCACTTTGGCACACTTAGAAACTTTTCTCCTTGGGCGTTTCCTTTGACTATGTTGACTAGCCCGGACTAGACAAATTATTGCACTAGGTGTATTCTATAGACTGAATTCCAAAATGGTGTTGTGTATCCTTCCTTGAGTCCTTGAGATTCTTCCATGTATCCCTACTAATTATTGGTGTTGAATTTGATGGCCAAATGAATGTATGTCAGCTTTTGATATAAGTCATTAATAAATAAGCTAAGACTCTCACGGGGTTTTAAATGCCAACAACTAGTGCTTTTGGGAAGGGAAATTTGACGGGCATTTAAAATTCCCAAGATCTAAAAAATGGCTAAATCCATTTTTAACCTTGTTAGAGCCAAAATAACCCTGGGGTAATTTTGGATAACAATTTGGTGACCTCTTGGGGTAATCTACCTACTAGATTAGATCAGTGGCCTTTATGCAATCCATTGGGCATGGAGTTAATCCCAACAAACTTGAATAAAATGATTTAAACTTTAAATCTTCTTACTCCCAGGATGTATGAAGCAAAAAATCACTTAAATGATATGTGGAGCTCGAATGAGGCCGTAGAATTGCTGAAACTATTTGATTCTACTAGTAAACCCGCTCAAACTCAATTGTGGCTACCTTGGTCTACTCTTGAAGCTAATTGCTTAGGAGTTGTGATTCACTTTATAACTACCCTAAAAATACGTTTTTAGACAAGGAAGAGGCACGATATTTTTTAACTCAAATTCATCTCTTAGGGCCAAAAATAGAAAAATTTAAAGCTCTCCCAAAGTTGATTTTGGCCATGAACTCTGCTCTACCTTCCAAATGTACTAAGTAAAAACAACACGGGCACATAACTATGTACAAATTGATAAATCATACATGTTCCAAGAGTAAGATGTAGTGTGTGCATAAGCACTTCTTTTCGAGACAAAACCTACCTACCCTACTCGTAACCGAGAGGAAGAGAAACTAAACAAAACACGAAACACATTATGAGAAATAGTATCTTTTTCTCACAAAATTAAAACATGTGATATGTTTGGAAACAAAATCACATGGTGGAAATGAAATCATGCCTTTCACTTCCACATTCTTCAAAGTATCAACAAAAATCATGATCAAAACCTCCTTAAGTTTCTCTGCATTTGGTTGGAGGTGTTGGAGCTGACCTTTGGTACTTTGATGATCATCCTCATCCTTTGAAATGAACATGACTAGTTGCAACTCTGATTTTGTCTCTAAATTAGCCAAATGCCTGATTGGGAAAGATACCTTGGGAACCAATGGGATGGTCTTTGAAGTTTTCCCATCTCCTTTTGATTCAACTCTAGGAAAGTGCACAGTAGACACATTTTCTTAATCATTAGATTTGTTTGCAAATTGATTGGAACTTTTTTGGCTTCTTCACATAACTCTTCCTCTTCTATGATGACTTATTTAGAAATGGTGTCATAATTGTTTTCCCCATTTTCCCCATCATCCATCATGAATTTTGAAAGATCAAATTTTTTTATTTTTCTTCATGAGGACTATTTTCAGAGCTCTTCTTGGATTTTCTCCTCCATGGCAAGTTCATCAATAAAATTAGGTTTAGAAAATGATGAAGGAAAAGATAGATTTAAATTATTAGTGTCAACAAAAACATGAAGCTTTCTATGTGTAGACACCTATAATTTAGCTCGAGCAATTTAAATACTTAAATTGCACTAATTATACCATTTCCCACAAATTGATGACATATCATCAATATCGCACATTTTCTCTGCTATCATCATTAATTAATTACATTACATTAGTTAATTAACTCTTCTATCCAACAACGATGTCAATTAATGACCTTCTGTTAATCAACTCCCCTTTCTATCTAGATTAATTAATTATTTCTAATTAATTAATCTCCCCTTTCTATCTAGATTAATTAATTATTTATAATTAATTAATACCCCTTTCTATCTAGATTAATTAATTAATTCTCTCTTCTATTTAATCAATAAATCATCATTTATTTGATTAAAATCCTCTCATAACATAAATCATACTAACTATTCCTCTAAAATACTTCTATAAGCTCTCACACATATTAATTAATCACTTTGGTTAATTAATAAACCCCCTCAATCCCCATGAGTCATTAGAGGACAAACTAAACTCTATTAAAGTAAACTCAACCACTTCTAAACCATGTTTATCCATAACTAACCTAGCTTTGCTATTATCCCACATATAATAGAATGTAAAACTTCTTCAAACCATTTGGTTATAAAAGGAACCCTCCTCTAACCTTTCTAATTACACCTAAATGAGCATAGAGCCTATACTATAGCCATTTTATCATCTTAGAGAATTCTTCCATTAGAGGATCTAGCTATCTTAATTTCTTGCATTCATCCATCTAAATTTTGAATTCATATGGATATATGTTAAATGGTCTTGTAGCCATCGATTGACAAGACTCCATTCTTGAAAACCTTGGGATTCAAGCATACAATCAAACCTTTTGATTTCTAAGGATATAAATAGATTCATTTCATTAGCATTAAATTAGAGATAGAGGTTAATTTGTTTAGCATGTTAGTTTGAATCTTCATTTCATGTTCTAATACAAATATGTTAATAGATTAGCTTGGCTTAAGCTCTAAGCATGATGGTATATTTATCTAGTTAACATTGTATTTAAGCTATTAGGTGTTACATTTTATTTCCTTTGAATTTTTAACTAATTCATATACACATTTGGCACACCTAGTGGGACTTACTTCATTTTCCTTTGCACTTAATTTCAAGTTTTGTGATTTCTCCATGTTTTCATGTTTAGAACTTCATTTTTCAACATTCTACATGTTAGTTTTGTTAATTTCTTGAAAATCTTAAATTCTTGAGCATATAGGTTAGTGTTTGATAGTGTTTAGTCTTCTATTTATATATTAATGTGGTGGGTTTCTATCAAAATTGAATCTTGGTGAGAAAATTTCAATATTTCTCCATGTTTTCATTTTTAGAGCTTACTTTTTCATCATTCTACATGCTTAGTTTTGTCAATTTCTTGAAAATGTTAAGTTTTTGATCGTGAATGTTAATGTTTGATAGTGTTGAGTCTTCTACTCATATACTAATGTGATGGGTTGTTGTCAAAATTGAATCTTGGTTGGAATAAATTTACCTTTTACAAATTAAGGGACGTTTTTTCACATTTTTGAGTACATGTTAAGTGCATACTCGTGAGCATAAGAGTATATGTGTAACCCATCTTCCGAAGGCCATAAATTTTACTCCCAAACTCGAAATGACTCCATTTTTTTGTGTTGGAAAGGTATTGAAGTGAAATATGCAATGAAAATATAAATTTGGGATTTATACTTACAAAAATTGTAGGTTTTCCCTTTATTGTAAAACTAGTCATTTTCTAATATGTCTAATGTTTTGATGAATGTTGTATTTCCATGCTTTAATTAATTTAGACCAAAGCTTGTGTATGCTATTCTCTTTCACCTTTTGGTGATCTTGAGAATCAAACAAAACTTTGATCTATATCCTTTTAACATTTGGATTAACTTGGAAATTTGATTATTCAATTTGCTTAAGGAATGAACCTTTAACAAAGCATTTTTAATGGTCCTTTGATATGAAGTTTTTCATTTGTATCTAGTTGGGATAAATTTTGTGTATGCTCTTCTTTTTCACCTTAGGGATCTTGAGAATCAAAAGAAACTTTAGTCTTAATTTTCTAACATTTGGTTAATTGGAAACTTCATATTTCATTTTTGGTTTAAGGAATGAACATTTGTCAAGATTTTTGTATGGTTCATGAATTGTAAATCTTTCCTTTAATTTTTAGTTAGATTATTTATTTTGTATACTCTTCTCTTGCATCCTTAGATGATCTTAAAAATAACAAGAAAATCTTAATCCTCTTTTAAATAATGTGATTTTTTGGAGAACTACTAATGCTTGAGTGCAAGACCTATAAACTCTTGTCAAAGAGATGTGTTCAAACAAACGTTTCTAACTACATGTGTGTTGTAGGTTGCCAAATGACAAACGACTAAACAAAATTAAATCTACAAGATAAAAAACACACCACATTTAAAACACTTGATTTGTAGGTTTAGATAAGGGTACACCCAATTTGATTAAAACTAGGACATAACCCCTTTGGCATATAAGCCTAAACTACAATAATGGGGGTGGTCCTAGGAACCCCAAAGTAGTCCATGTAAGAGGGAACCTTGTGGACGAAATGGGAAGTGCTCCACACACCTACTTGAATAATATACACATGAGATTTAGCGTCAAAGTTATCTATATTGCGCCCCCAGTGAGAGTACATGATGAATGCATTTATTTCCCACTGTGCTTGAAGGGGATAAAGTAAATCTAGGATAATCCTAGGGAAACCTTGGTGAACCGAGATTTCTCTTAGATAAATTTTGACACCTAGTTAAGTGAACCACCTAGGAATCTATCTTTGACAAAGAGCCAACTTTGACCATTTCAAAACCAATTTGAGTTTAGAGCCATTATTCATCATGAAACATGTGATTCATTACTTTTTCTTAGTTTTTCACTCCCTACGGTAAGGTGAACCTCTTCTCAAGTGAGGCCAAAATATTTCACCCCCATTGATCTACTTCCTTTACTTTCTTTTGACACTTTGTTGATTATAAGAAGAGTGACTACCCTTTTGTTGCTAATTGATTTTATTTTCCACTTTTGTTTATGTTTATGCTTATCCATGTTTACGGATGAGTTGTTAAACATCTAAAGTGTGTGGAGATGTTTTCATATCATTGGTATCCTTTTTGATCTTGATACCCAAGTCAAGATTGTCATCGTAGTTAGGCTGGATTCATCACCTTAACTCTCCTTTGAACTATTATCTTGTTTATATCGTGTCACTACAATTTTGGTATTTATGTCTTGTTTCTTGTAAACTTGACCTAAATATCTATATTGTGATGTTACACTATATACACTTTAACAATTCCTAGGTATACTCTATCTTTAGTTTGATTTCAATTACTACCTCGATTTTGAAAAGTGTTGAGTGTTACCACTTGTGTGCATTATATCAATATCATCTTGATATTAATACCTTACTTTCTCACAAATTTTTGGTTAACATATCTTAGTGGAATTTTTGTGTCACTCACAATCATAATTGTCACTTTTTTGGAATATAGGTCTTGATTGGATTCAGGATTTCTTTTAGTATACTTTGTTTGGGGATTGTGTTAACTCCTTGTTATTACTTACACCTTGTTCATTTATTTGAACTCGACATAAGTAGTGACATTTTGTTAATCATCTTAAAACACCAACTACCATTTTGGAAACAGACTTAGGAAGTATATTATTTGATTGATTGGTTTTGGAACTAAGCATCATGTGATTGTATCTTATTTGTCACCTTTTGAATTAATCATTTAGAAAAATCACTTGGGCACATTTATCCTTTGACATTCATTATAACTCTTGAACTATTGACATTATTTTTATGTTTCACTTAGGCTTAATCAATACCTTTTGAATAAATTCAAAACACCTTAGTGAAACTCTCATACATCATGGCCCCTAAAACAAGATTGGGAGTCAAAAAGCAAACATTTGAAATGAAACAAGAAAAAACTTGGGAAACTTCAAACAAATAAGGGTCAAATCCCTTTATTGACCATGATCTTGGGCCTTTATTTTCTGCAAAGAAAAGAAGTGGAGGAGATGGTAGATCATAGTGGTGATGAATTAGGGTCACCATGCATGGAATTTGATTTTGACCCTGCCTTATTAGATGAATTCATTTTTAGAAACAAAGATTGGGTGCTAGCAAGAGTGGTGGAATTAGGAGCTAGAATGCCTACAAAACATGAGACAATCCCACCCACGAATGAGGCTAATGAAGAGGAACAACCTCTCATTAACATGGAAGATATCCTAACACATGGGCATGCTTCCACATCCAATGTAGGAAATGATAATATGGTGGGTTATAAAATTCCCTTCATCAAGATGCCACGTAGAGTTAGATTAGAACATGAAAATGTAGAACAACCTCCACGCAACAAAGAAGAAGAAGAACCTCTTGAGGAAGAAGTCACTATTCAACAACAAATCCAAAACCTTAGTCGACAATTAGCTTTACTAACATCTCATGTACAGAAGGAAACAAATAAAAATGTGCATAAGGTGAAGCCTAAGGTCTAAAATAGTGAGCTTCACATGGAAAAATAGTAAGGAGAAAATATAGAATACAATCACGTATATATTCCTGCTTATCCTACTAAAGAGTAATTACTTACATAAGAAATAATATCCATGAAATAAATGCTTACAAGCCTTCAAGAAAGTAATGTTGGGAATAGAAAAAAGTACCAATACAAAGAGCTATACCCCCATCCGTTTGATAAAGCTATGACACTTCAACCCTTTCCTAAATTTTTTTGGCATGCCAAAATTTGAAAAATATAGAGGGAAAGGTGACCCGTGAGATCATGTGAAATATTTTTACATGGCATGCCAAGAAGTGGCATATAGCGAAAATTACCTCATACGAATCTTTCCAAAGAGTCTAGGGGGACAAGCCTTGGAATGGTTCACTCACTTACCTCATGGGTCTATCTTCACATGGCCTAAACTAGCAGAAAGGTTTGTTTAACATTTCTCATACAACATAGAAAGTGACATAACTATGGTAGACTTGTGTAGTACTAAACAATTCCCTAATGAAACATTCGCAAGCTTCTTACAAAGATGGTGAGGGATAGCTATCCGCTTCCCTTATGTGTTTCCCAAAAATATCTTGTGATTATCTTTGTGCCTAATCTAAACCTAGACATCGATTTTAATTTACAAATGCATTTTGTTCGTACCTTTCAAGAGGTTATTGAAAAGGGCACAAAAAAAGGAAAAATCCCTCATTGCAAAAGGAACAATCAAATCACATTCTAACGATAATAAAAATTCCAAACCAACGAGAAAATACAAAGATCTTTAACAAAAACAAGAACGTTGTGGGAGATAGAATCATAGATCCCGAACAATTGCAAACATTACAAGTTGGTCAACCTTTTAAACTGACCAAAGGAACTATTCAACCACCGCCTAAGTGTAGGATGTTCACTCCTCTTAATGAATATTTGTTTGCAATATTGAAGTAATTTGATTTAGTCCACATTGCGACTTATCCTACAACACAACATTTTGATGACAATGCTCCTAAACCGTCATGGTATAAAGAGCATGAATATTGTGATTTTCATCGTGTAAAAGGAAGCAAGACAAACAAGTGCTTACGACTTTACCACTACATCCAAGATCTCATTGAAAATGGAGAGATATAATTTGACACCCCAGAGAGAAATCAAACACCAAAGCGAAAAGACAGAATATTCAAAGAACCATTCCCTAAACATGGAAAATCAGATGAGAAAAGGTCGAATCAAGGAGAGTCAAACCAAAGCTATAAAGTTACAAACTATTTATACAAAAAAATGACAATAATCATTATGAATCATTCATTGGATGTGTCCAATATTCTAATGAACATGTGAATACCATTAAGATCAAGGGAAAGGATAGTGTTGCAGTAACAAGGTGCACCCATCTCATGATCCCAGAATCCTCTCTATCAACCCCTCAGGATGGTTAGTACAACCTCTTAGAACAAATTGAGAAGACATCTTCCAAGATTTCAATCTTAGATCTTCTTAAGATATCAAATGTACATAAGGAAATCTTATACAAAACTCTCTAGGGGTTAAGAGTGCCAATGGAAGTAGACCCTTCACATTTACAAGCCATGGTGGCAAACACCGCATCAACTAAATATCACACACATAATCTTCCCCTGTATATAGAGGTATTTGTTACCCTCTGAAAGATAAAACAGTGCTTGTAGACAACGAGTCGGGATTGAATATATGCACACTTGAAACTAATTAAATAGCTAGTACACATAAAGGAATATCTAGAGTCCCATATTATTACCATAACCACTTACGACAACACCGAGCGGGTGACAACAGAACAATCACATTACCGATGGAGGAAGGACCAACTTGTCACAATACCAAGTTTCACATTTCTTGGAACTTCCATAAAATATGCTTATGCCCACTTGGAACTTCCCATCGTGGCATATTAAAACATGAGGGACACATTCTATAGGATATCTAGCATTTCCTCTCTCTGCAAAGCTCTCGATATATTTTCTCGATTCATGCCATATAGTTTTTCCCTTCAATCGGATGTTATGGAATCATTGATTCAAAATATCTTAGTTGACATTCCATCGGGGCATCAAGTTAAAACATGAGGGACACATTGTTGCAATATAGGGATATCTAGAACATTTCTCTCTCTGCAAGCTCTCGATATATTTTCTCGTATGGGTACATATGCATGTCCTTCCTTCATATAGTTTTCCCCTTGATCGGATGTTATGGAATCACGAGTTGATTCAAAATATCTTAGCACTTTTGCTTGAGAAGATTCTACATATAATTCTCCTTTTTATTCATGGGAGATGAAATTTATGGAGTATGGTTGTGGAGAATACAATGTGTAACAAGCTCTCCTAGTTTCAGACCTATCTTTGTCACCTAAAACAAGAGGCCAACCCAACTATCATTTCAAATGGCCTAGAGATGAATGAACTATTGGGACATTCTTGTAATGCCATAATTTTTTTAACTGCAAGCACAACAAATTTTTAGATTTTATATGCAATGCTCAAATTAAATATTTCAAGTTTTCAAGTGTATTGCATAACTATATATTGAGTAGAATTCTAAACAAAACAACACCTTCCAACAAGAGACATTGAAGTAAAAAGTTCATGGTTTAATTTTGATCTAAAATGATAATATTACAAGATTCTAGCAACAATAAAATAAAAGCTTTCTTAGAAGTGACTAATGTTTTTCAAGAAACAATAAGTATATAAAAATGGATCTTTACAAAAGTATGACACTTTACAAGCCACATTTATTTACAAAGTGAAGGCAATGTTCTCCAAAGATGGAAAAGACCAAGATGGCAAGAGGCTTTACTATCTCCAACTTGAGCTCCAACTCCAATACTCCTACAAGAATCCAACTCCAAGAGAACATGGCTTGTTTACCACCCAACCAATAGGCATCATCACATGCCTTTCCATGGTTGGAAGTCATGCTAGCCTCCCCCAAGCCCATGGGAGAGAGGAACTAGCTTCCACAATGTGCACAAGTATAATGGGGATTAAACACACAACAAGAGAAAACATAAGACCATTCAACCACTTAGACCTACTATACAATGAAAACACCACAACATGAGGAGAACAAGGTCAACCTCACAAGGGGGAAGAGAGGAAGTAGGATGCCCAAATCAAGGTGTCCAACCATAGGAGCACCAACAAATACATATATACAAAACTCCTTATACCTCCTAATCATTCATCCTCCTTATTCCTCCTTTATGCTATAGAAATCCTTCTTGGGAGGATTTTCAAACCCAAAAGGGTTTCCTCACCAAGAATGGGGAAAGGTTCAAGCCATATGAACCTTTCTCCCACCTCAAACCATATGAGGGGATGAGAAGGGACCTTCATGGCTTGACCAACAACCATGAGGTTTGAGAGGGAAATCCCTCTCTCTTCCCCTACATTCTCCAAAAACCATCAATCCAAATGATGGTGGAGAGAAAACAAAGAAAACAACAAGAACAAAAAACAACTACATTAACCATACAACTCACAACACATCATTTCACACACACCATTCCATTGATCAAGCATAGTTAACAAGATAAGCACAACTAAGAAGAAAAGGGTTAAGAACCCTACCTCTATAATGCTTTCCAAGACTCTAAGCTTTTCCCTTTGTCCAAGCTCACCTCCAAGCTCCCAAAATTCTCCAAGTGCTCACCCAAAAAAATGAACCAAGAAGACCCATTCCTTCCACATGAGGAAGAATAAGAAGAGGAACCCAAAAGTTTCCTCACCAATGGGAAAGTGACAAGTGTCACCCCCTCTCCTCTCAAGAGTCAAAGATTCCAAAAACTAAATAAGTAAGAGTAAACTCACCTTTTATCCCTTTTCACCCAAAATACCAAAAACTAAAATAAAACAAAGTGGAGCAACTTTTAACAATTTCACACAACCCAACCATCTTACATGGATGGTGACTAAAGAGGGAAAATGGAGGGAAACTCCCTCCAAACCTTGGAAATAGGCCCCCTACCTATTAGGTAGGGTCCAAGGGCCCATTTTCATGCTAAGGGAACTCCCAAACTCAAAAGGGGTCCCTAAAAATGCCCAAAATAACCCAATTTCGGGTTTGGCATGCTTGGGCACAAGGGTAGAGGGTGTGGGGTCCACCCAAGGTTCACATGTGGTCCCCAATCCCTTCTACCAACACACACACACTTCCCAAAACCAACACTTAACTTAAGATAAGATCATTAAACCCCTAAGCTAGTTTACTTAATAAAACACACCCTAAACCTAATTAATTTTACAAAACATAATTACATTACAATTGAGGGGTTCACCCATGGTGCCCAATTAAATACATCTAATCTAAGGCCTCAAACATTTAGCATGGTTAGGACTCAGCCCGTGGGCCGCTTGTGCACAATTGCGTAGCTGCCCTGAAACCCATGCTCTCCTATACCTGTCACCTGCACACTCATTGCACACATTAACCACATCTGTCCAATATAATAAACATCATCTATACATCACAATATCAATCAAACTTATAATGTCCGAACATAATTTACAATTGATAGTGCAATGCATACAATTACCCACATAGTTTGCCATGAATCATCCACAAATAAAATTGCAATGACATACACTTAGGTTAGCATGAAAATTACCATCATTAAATCCAAAACACTATATCATTAATCAAATCAACCACAAGAGACTAACATCTAACCAATAAGTCTATCATATAACCCTGTTAGTGTCATCAACATCATAAGAAATATATCAGTATACGAATCTAATCCAATTGGCGCTACGCGCCCAAAATGCCATAATGTCCATGAGGATAAAATATCATAGTAAAATGTCCAAAGTCTATCAGAGTCTCAATCAAAACATGTCTAGAAATAAAGGAACCAACAGATAACTAGAGCTATAAAAATGTGGGCACTACATCCCCCTCTCCTAGAATTAGACTTCCTCCTGGAAGTCATTGGAAGAGATAGGGATATCTAGCCCTCAGTGGTGTAGCATCCTCCTAGGTAGCTGATGACTCATCATATCGGTCCCACTACACTCTAACCTGGTCCAAATCTCGACCCCAAGGGCCAACCTCTAGTGCTCCAGTATGCGTACGGGCTCCAATCTCCACTGCCCTCCATCCTCTACCTATAATGCCGACCAATCCAAAACATGAGAAACATCTGGTACATATCTACGTAGTACAGAAACATGAAAAACATCGTGGGCCCGTGCAAGGCGTGGTGGCAAAGCTAGATGATAGGCAACTGGACCGATGACCTCAAGAATATCAAAAGGCCCCACAAAATGAGGCGATAGCTTAGAACCCTTTCCATAACGGATCGGACTCTTATGAGGATGAACCCTCAAGAAGACTTTGTCACCCACTGAGAAGTGATGATCGATCCTCTTGGTGTCCGCATATGCCTTCTGGCATGCTCTAGCCTGCTCAAGATGCTGCCGAATCAGAACAACCTGCTACTCTAAATCCTGAAGGTAAGTTGGCCCCAAAATAATCCTGTCATCTAGTCTATCCCAGCTCAAAGGTGTCCTGCAAGGTCGTCCATACAAAGCCTGATAGGGAGCCATGCCAATGGAGCTATGATAACTGTTATTGTAGGAAAACTCAACTAAATGCAAATAGTCTTCCCACTTCTTCTGCTGGTCCATCACATACATCCTCAACATGTCCTCAAGAACCTGATTAACCCTCTCTGTCTGCCCATCTGTCTCTGGATGATATGCCGAACTGAAATTAATCTGTGTACCCAAGGCCTCCTGAAAAGAAGTCTAGAAAACTGATGTGTAGATGGTGTCTCTGTCATTAATGATCATCTTTGGGATCCCATGCAATCTGACAATATCCTCCATAAACACTTTGGCGATGGCCTATGCATTATAGGTGACCTTGGTTGGTGAGAAATGCGTAACCTTGGTCAACTTATCCACAGTGACCATAATGGCATCATGATGATAAGAGGACATAGGAAGTCCTACTATGAAATCCATGGAGATCACATCCCATTTCCACTCGGGAATGTCATGAGGGTATAAGAGTCCTGCGGGATGAGAATGCTCTACCTTGACTCTCTGACACTCAAGACAACGTGCTACAAAATCTGCTATGTCTCGACGAAGACCTGGCCAATAATATAACTCTCTCAAATCGGCATGCATCTTCTTCACTCCTGGATGTGCTGCATGGGGCTCGATGAGCCTCAGTAAGGATGAAACTACGCAGATCACCTGCCTTAGGCACATAAATGCACCTATGGAACCGAAGCAAACCATCTGACTCTAGCATGCATCCTGAATATCTACCCTCAAAAGAACCCTGAGAATCCAACATCTACCTAGCACCCTCATAAAACCTGTCCTCTGGAAGATGCTCAAGTATCCTACCTCTCAAATCTGACTGCAGTGTCAAAGAAGCAAGCACATGCCGTCATCTACTAAGTGCATCTACAACAACATTTTCCTTTCCCTTGATATACTGCACCTCCATGTCATACTCACAAAGGAACTCCATCCAACACCGTTGACGAGCGTTGAGGTTCAGCTGAGAGAAGATATGTTGTAAGCTACAATGATCTGTCCTCAAGATGAAAGGTCTACCCAAAAGGAAATGTCGCCAACGCACAAGTGCATGAACAACTACTGCAAGCTCTAAGTTGTGAGTAGGATAGTTAAGCTCATAGTCCTTGAGCTTACAAGACTCAAAAGCAATAACCCGACGCTCCTGCATAAGAACTGCTCCCAAACCCTCTAGTGATGCATCAATACAAACAACAAAATCCTCTGTTGGGTCTGGAACTGCTAAGATGGGTGCCGTGGTTAGCCTTTCCTTAAGCAACTGAAAGGCCTGCTCACATTTTTCTGACCAATCAAACTTCTTCCCTTTCCTCTGAAGAGAAGTAATAGGGTGAGCAATCCTAGAAAAGTCCTACACAAACCTACGGTAATACCCTACTAAACCCATGAAGCTCCTCACCTCAGTGACTGATGTGGGTGCTGGCCAATCCAAGATAGCCTGAATCTTAGAGGGATCTACGGAGATACCCTCGCCTGATATGATATGACCCAAGTACTGAATCTCTGTCTGAAAGAAGCTGTATTTTTCCAAGTTCCCATACAACTTCTGCTCTCTCAAAACCTGAAGTACCTGCCTCAAATGCTCCTCATGTTCCTCCTCGAACGAGAATAAATCAATATGTCATCAAGGAACACTAAAACAAAGCGATCTAGAAATGTCCTGAATACTCCATTCATGAGGCTCATGAAGATAGCTGGGGCATTGGTCAAACCAAATGGAACCACTGTGAACTCATAATGCCCGTAACGTGTGCGAAACGCTGTCTTATGAATGTCTGCATCTGAAATGCGCAACTGATGATATCCTGACTTGAGATTGATTTTGGAGAACACTCTAGCTCCCCGCATCTGATCAAACAAGTCATCAATCCTAGGGAGCGGATAATGGTTCTTTATTGTGACTTTGTTGAGCTGTCTGAAATCTACACAAAGCCTGAGAGAACCATCCTTCTTCTTCACAAATATGACTGGCACTCCCCAAGGAGATACACTAGGGTGAATGAGACCCTTCTCTAACAACTCCTCTAACTAAATCTTGAGCTCATGAAGCTCTGAAGTCGTCATCCGATAGGGTGCCCTAGAAATTGGTGCGGATCCAGCACTAAGTCAATGGTGAAATCCACCTCCCTACTAGGTGGTAAACCTGGAAGCTCTCTTGGAAACACATCTGCATACTCCCTCAAAACTGCGTGATCATCAAGGGGTGAATGCTCTGGAGTACTGTCTCGAATGATCACTGATAGTGATAGCAAACAACTGGCAACCCTTACGCATGCTCCGCTTGAGTTGCTTAGCCGAGATCATACGCAAGGAAATGGGTCTCTGCATCCCTGAAATCACAACTGCACTACCCAAATCATCCTGACACTCAATGACCTTCTCTCTACAATCCACCTTAGCTCGATGAGCCTCGAGCCAATCCATACCCAACACTACCTGATAGGATCCTAAAGGAATAACTCGAGGTCAAGTCATAGTGGAGAAGACTCCCAAATCAAGTACACAACTCTCCACATACGAGTCCACGGCGAGTTTAGCCCCAGAGGCCAACTCAACCTGCCAACTATCTGGCTACCTAGCCACCACTAGCCCACACTGGTCTACTACAGAAGGAGATATAAAAGAATCAGAAGCACCTGAATCAAAAAGTACTGAGACAAAAATACCCCTGATAGTACCTGTCATCTCAATGACTGTGGCCTGATGCTCAGCCTGGTGGTTGTCAACCACTGCATACACACGATGGGCGCGTCCCACGTCACCCACCGTCTGCTCGATCTAGGAGCTCTCTGCATATCCGTAGTAGTGGGCTTGTGCGGACACATACGCACATAATGATCTGGAGCCCCACAAATAAAACATCCTCTTGTACCCCTCTGAGATGGGGTCCCTCCTGTGCTCTGGAACTGAACCTGCCGGTCCAACCCTAGCAGACTGCTGCGAGCGGGCTGGCTGTGAGTGATGAGTACCCGGCCTCCTGTCTCTAGACCCACCAAAACCACCTCTAGACCCACCTCACTGAAAACTCTGAGTCTGTCTACCCTCTGATGCTGGTGTCCCTGATGCTGTGTCTGCTGTGATGGGTGTGGAGGAGCTCTCGATGCTGCTGGAGAAGACCAGAATCCTCCTCTAGGGGGTGGTACTGCTCCCCGTGCTCTCTGACTCTGGAATGCCTGAATCCTGTCCTGGAACTTGCTCTTGTTTCTATCTCTATGCTCCTGAGCCTTGGTCCTATTCTCCTCAGCCAAGTAGGCCTTCTCAACGGCCTTCTCGAGTGTGGGAGGAGATAACATCCTAACAGCTCCTGCTATATCTGCATTCAGGCCCCGAATGAACCTGTTTACCTGCAACTTCTCATCTTGCAGGTAGTCTACATACTGCAAGAGATCCAAGAACCTGCTCTCATACTGTGCCACTGAGCCAGAACCCTGTCGTCGTGAAACTCATCGATCCTCTTCTGCACAAAATGCTCTGACATATATCGGGCCCTGAATCGCTCCTCAACAACTCCCATGTCACTGTATCTCAAGTCAAATGGAGCTTCCGCTCCTCATTCCTCCACCAAACGCCTGCTGCATCTCGAAGGAGGTGTATGGCGAACCTGGCTTTGACATTGCTCTCATGAGAGTGCAAACCAAAGCAACTATCCAAGCTAAGGAGCCAGGACTCTGCCCCAAAGCCATCTATCGAACCAGTAAACGTAGGTGGCTGAAGGCGAAGAAGGTCTCAAATCACACTGCCTGTGTCTCGATCCTGCGATGTGGTCTAACAGGTGAAAGAGGTCGCCTATCTCCAAATGGTCCCTCGAAGCTGTGTGATCGGCTGTGATGAAACGAGGCCACCCTCTCACCAAGGATGGAAGGGCTACGTGACCTCTCTCATCTCGGAATGTCGTGCTCAGGTGGCTCTGGATGTGCGTCCTCACCAATCAACTCCTCGTCTCCTAACTGAATGTCCTCCTCTCTCGGCACCTGCGGTGGTGGTGGAAGGCACTCCTGTACGACACCTATCAGCTGCTGCAGGGTCTCCAATATCTGAGGCCCAAAATCGGGGGCCGGCGGCTCTCGCGTAGGTGCACTACGTCCCGAACCTCGAGCCGATCGTCCCCTCTTGGGTGCCATCCTGAGCCCGAGATTAAAAAAAAAAATTTATAAACTTTCTAAACATTTGTTGGAAGCGTTATATTATTATTATTATTATTATTATTATTATTATTATTATTATTATTATATATATATATATATATATTTAAAAGTTGCAGAAAAACGTTAATTAATAATAATTAATTTTTTTTTGAAGTGATCAATAATTTCTAATGCTTTTCTTAAGCCTCTCACGTTAATAATTAATTTACCCGAAATCAAATAAACACTAACCTAATTAATAATTTAATTATTTTACCCTATTAAGCTTCCTAGGGTCATAAAAAAAAAAATTTCCACCCCTGGTAAATAATTAGTCTCCTTTCCTTTTATTAATTTTCCCACACCCTTTTAATTTTTTTTTTTAAATTTCCCTTTTTTTAATTTAATCTACCCACACACCCCTCTTAATTTTTTCCAAACCCATTAACATGTTATGTTTTTAAAGAAAGGTAGGGTTGAAGGAGGGCCCTAGGATCAAATCCAATCTTGGCCCTTGATTTCAAATCCACCCTAAAAGTGCCCTAAATCTCTTTATATTTTCTTTTCTTTCTTTTATCTTTCTTTTCCCATGCCATTTTCTCTCATTTTGTTTTGTGTTTTCAATTGAATGTGCAGGTTGAGGAACTATGAGGATTTGATTTCCTGGAGATTTCTTTTGAGGGCACAGGTAGTTTTTTTCTTTATATATTTATAGTATACTACTATGTATATATACATATATATATATATATTTTTTTTTTTTTTGTTTGAGAATTTTTTTTTTTTTTTTTTGGATCTCTATTGGATTTTTTTATTTTTTTTTTTTTTGTTCATGGTAGTATGTGAGGCGCGCATGGAGGGGAAGAGAGGGTCGGGGTTGGCGGTGTGGAGAAGGGGGGCGGGGTGGATGGACATCGTGGGAGGAAGGGGCGTGAGGGTCGCGTGAGGGAGGAGGCCGGCGGGGGGGGGGGGGGGGAGTCGGGTCGTCAGGGGGGGGGGCGGGGGTGCGGGGGCATGGGGGAATGTGGGGCGGGGGGACACGGGGCGGGACAAGGGGACAGGGTGCGTGGAAGCGGGGGTTTGGACCGGTGGCGGGGGAGAACAGGGGGTCCGGTGGGGGGGGGTTCGGTCCGATTGGTGCACGGGGGTTGTGGGGGTGGGGGTTAGGGGTTGGGGGTGTTTTTTTTATGAAAAAAAAAAAAAACAGGTTTTTTGTAATTTTTTTTTTTTTAAATTTTTTTTTTTATTTTGTTATATATATTATATTTTTTACTTTTTAATAATATAAAAAAATATATAATATATATATATATCTATATTTAATCCATATATAGTATTTAATATATATATATATATATATATATATATATATATATATATATATATAATATATATTATATATATAATAAATCTTAAAAAAAAAAAATCGATATATATTATTATTTTATTATTTTATTTTATTTTTGTTTACTCTAGCAAAAATATAGTTATAAATAGAAAACCAAAAAAAAAAAAAAAATTGTAACTATATAAAGTTTGTTTTCATTTCCTTGGCACATTGTTATCAATAATTGCAAGAACAAAAGGGCTAAAAGAATAAAGGGCTAAGACAAACATTATTTCCAACAACTATTATAAAACAACTAACATCATTATTTCAATAAATCCTACAACCCAATAACATTAACTTTCTTTCAATGCAAAATAGCTAAATAATTAATGCAGATTTCAACAAGGGGGAATCCAACAACAACAAGAAAAGATAGATTATTTTTTTTTTGAAACAAGGCAATAAGATGACGAAAAAGAAATTACCCAAAGAGTCCGTGTGTTTGAACCACGCTCATACCAAATGTAATGCCATAATTTTTTTTTAAAATGCAAGCACACTAAATTTTCAGATTTTATATGCAATGCACAACTAAATATTTCAAGTTTTCAAGTGTATATTGCATAACTATATATTGAGTAGATTTCTAAACAAAACAACACCTTCCAACAAGAGACATTGAAGTAAAAAGTTCATGGTTTCATTTTGATCTCAAATGATAATATTACAAGATTCTAGCAACAATAAAATAAAAGCTTTCTTAGTAGTGACTATGTTTTTCAAGAAACAATAAGTACATAAAAATGGATCTTTACAAAGTGTATGACACTTTACAAGCCACATTTATTTACAAAGTGAAGGCAATGTCCTCCAAAGATGAGAAAGACCAAGATGGCAAGAGGCTCTACTATCTCCAACTTGAGCTCCAACTCCAATACTCCTACAAGAATCCAACTCCAAGAGAACATGGCTTGTTTACCACCCAACCAATAGGCATCATCACATGCCTTTCCATGGTTGGAAGTCATGCTAGCCTCCCCCAAGCCCATGGGAGAGAGGAACTAGCTTCCACAATGTGCACAAGTATAATGGGGATTAAACACACAACAAGAGAAAACATAAGACCATTCAACCACTTAGACCTACTATACAATGAAAACAACAACATGAGGAGAACAAGGTCAACCTCACAAGGGGGAAGAGAGGAAGTAGGATGCCCAAATCAAGGTGTCCAACCATAGGAGCACCAACAAATACATATATACAAAACTCCTTATACCTCCTAATCATTCATCCTCCTTATTCCTCCTTTATGCTATAGAAATCCTTCTTGGGAGGATTTTCAAACCCAAAAGGGTTTCCTCACCAAGAATGGGGAAAGGTTCAAGCCATATGAACCTTTCTCCCACCTCAAACCATATGAGGGGATGAGAAGGGACCTTCATGGCTTGACCAACAACCATGAGGTTTGAGAGGGAAATCCCTCTCTCTTCCCCTACATTCTCCAAAAACCATCAATCCAAATGATGGTGGAGAGAAAACAAAGAAACAACAAGAACAAACAAACAACTACATTAACCATTCAACTCACAACACATCATTTCACACACACCATTCTATTGATTAAGCATAGCTAACAAGATAAGCACAACTAAGAAAGAAAAGGTTAAGAACCCTACCTCTATAATGCTTTCCAAGACTCTAAGCTTTTCCCTTTGTCCAAGCTCACCTCCAAGCTCCCAAAATTCTCCAAGTGCTCACCCAAAAAAATGAACCAAGAAGACCCATTCCTTCCACATGAGGAAGAATAAGAAGAGGAACCCAAAAGTTTCCTCACCAATGGGAAAGTGACAAGTGTCACCCCCTCTCCTCTCAAGAGTCAAAGATTCCAAAAACCAAATAAGTAAGAGTAAACTCACCTTTTATCCCTTTTCACCTAAAATACCAAAAACTAAAATAAAACAAAGTGGATCAACTTTTAACAATTTCACACAACCCAACCATCTTACATGGATGGTGACTAAAGAGGGAAAAATGGGAGGGAAACTCCCTCCAAACCTTGGAAATAGGCCCCCCTACCTATTAGGTAGGGTCCAAGGGCCCATTTTCATGCTAAGGAACCCCAAACTCAAAAGGGGTCCCTAAAATGCCCAAAATAACCCAATTTCGGGTTTGGCATGTTTGGGCACAAGGGTAGAGGGTGTGGGGTCCACCCAAGGTTCACATGTGGTCCCCAATCCCTTCTACCAACACACACACACACACACTTCCCAAAACCAACACTTAACTTAAGATAAGATCATTAAACCCCTAAGCTAGTTTACTTAATAAAACACACCCTAAACCTAATTAATTTTACAAAACATAATTACATTACAATTGAGGGGTTCACCCATGGTGCCCAATTAAATACATCTAATCTAAGGCCTCAAACATTTAGCATGGTTAGGACTCAGCCCGTGGGCCGCTTGTGCACAATTGCGTAGCTTCCCTGAAACCCATGCTCTCCTATACCATCACCTGCACACTCATTGCACACATTAACCGCATCTATCCAATATAATAAACATCATCTATACATCACAATATCAATCAAACTTATAATGTCCGAACATAATTTACAATTGATAGTGCAATGCATACAATTATCCACATAGTTTTCCATGAATCATCCACAAATAAAATTGCAACGACATACACTTAGGTTAGCATGAAAATTACCATCATTAAATCCAAAACACTATATCATTAATCAAATCAACCACAAGAGACTAACATCTAACCAATAAGTCTATCATATAACCCTGTTAGTGTCATCAACATCATAAGAAATATATCAGTATACGAATCTAATCCAATTGGCTACGCACCCAAAATGCCATAATGTCCATGAGGATAAAATATCATAGTAAAATGTCGCCAAAATGCCATAATGTCCATGAGGATAAAATATCATAGTTAAATGTCCAGACCCACTAATAACTTGGGTCCTAGTCTTACATGCTACACTCCTTTACCCAATACTACACTACACACATCTACTAGTCTCAATACAGTTACTATAAAAATGACCTTGCTTTACCTAGCAGATTACTTCTAGAGAGACACTTACCTACCACTTCCTAGATCACTTACCTTACATCACTTCACTACCCAATACTACACTACACACATCTACTAGTACATGCACATTGATTCACACTTGTTGTTGAGTTAAATTACATACATGAAACCTACACAATACATAATAGGTATTACATACCTCGCACAATACATCTACACATCACATGGTCGTCTCACATCACCGCATATAGTACACACATCTACTAGTACATGATGTACTCACTACACGATGACACACTCTAATCTCATGACTCATGCTAGGCTTGAGGGTATAAATCATAAATGCACCTCATCACACTCACACATTCATCATTCAACCTTCTATTATGCGAGAATCCTAGGTTAGTGATATATAGTATAGGCTAAATGGTTACCTATTCTACTCATCTTATAATAGTATACGCTTTAGGCTAGATCATAACTCCCTCTACTCATCTTATAGTTATATATTCTTTAGGATAAATCATCCCTCCTTTGATCATCTCATCATGATATATGCTTTAGGCTACATCATCAAGTGTTTTTAAAAATCATCTCTTGGTCACATATCATTACCATACATACACATTCACCACATTGCACTACACACAACAAACAGTTTGACCACTTCCCAATGAGGCACTCTCTTATTCAGTTCATTCTTGACTGCGAGAGGGAATACTAAATGAACCTCGGTGCATACAACTCCATTCACTTAGGGGCACATAGATCCTATCATCCACATTGCATTTCCATTCCATCCATCCACAACATACTACATTTTATGGTTGCATTTACTCTTTCTTGCACTTTCTCTTACATGTTCACTTTACTAAACATGTTAGATATATCTCTTGTATGTCATTATCTTTACCATACACACATGCACGTTCATGTCCTTTTCTAGTTTTGATCGCAAATACAAAGCTTCTACACACAACACCGTTTTTGACACACTAACTTCTTGGGGCATCCAAATTCATACACTACAACATTTGTTATGTAAGGATATTTCATTCCATACTTGTTTTCTACATTTTTTGTTATTTCTTGTTATTGTTTGTGGGATTTTCCCTTTGTCTTGTGTGCACACTTGTTTATTTGCAGCCACGATAGATTTTAGTGTCTTGCGATACCATGAGTGGTGTCCCATGTTTACCACTCACTTTGTGTAGTCTACATTGTCTTCGTGGGTGTTTACATTGTTTGCTTATGTTCTAGCTTACAATTTTTGTTTGGATTACACTCATTTTCTACATGCATGTTCATACTTGACAATTATTTTCTAACTGCTTGTTTGTGTGTGCCTTAGTTTTTACCAAGTACATTTCCCTTCCTTTTGTAAGCAATAGTTTCAATATATGCATTTGGTCCTCTTTTGGGGCCGCATCACCCTATCCACAATGTCGCATACACCCCCGAAGAAGGGTGGAATCATTTGAGTTTACCTCTTTACACAACATAGTACCAATACATCCAGTTTAGAGTTTTGGTCCATCACATAGTGGGTTATACAATGAGTGGGTTTAGACCAGTCTATGAACCCAATATAAAGTGGTTTTTGAAGCAAATTGTCCTAAACATTTTGGGGAGCAATTATAAGTTGGAGGATAGATCGGAATTTCCACCCTACACTACTTTGGCTAGTGGTATTGGACTGCCCAAAAAACCATGCAATAGAGATATCTCTTCACCAATAACAAGGAATGAGTTACGAGGTTGGAGAATAACACATCTTTCTCCCTACACTTCTTCGGTCACAGTGGTATGAGATCACCCAAAAAGCTCACACTACACTAACAGTTACAGGATATCCTTTTTACACTCTTTTTCTCATCACGGATCCGGTACACATGTTCCTTTTTCATTTTCATAATTTCATTACAATATTTTTACTATACACATGCGTCTTTACATATGGGTTTTACATATGTACATGTGTATTTGACTAATTGATCGTCTTCTCCTTTGTATGTCCGTCTCTACGGGAAGAAAGCAATCAACAAAAACCTATAACAACAAAGTCAAAAATAACACCACACACAATACTAACCATGTATGTACACTACACACATTTGCATCTACACAATGCTTCCAACTTAGATTCACTCTCATCACTTTTACAATTTTGCATGTTTATTCTCCATGCTCCATCATTTTCTCATCATCACTTGATCATCTTCTCTTTGTTTAGTTCTTGAACGTTTGCTACATCACTCTACATGGATTATCAGTACACGTCTCTATCTACTTTATGTTATTGAGATTTCCATTCACCAACATATAGTGGGGAAAATATAGACACAAAATCACACACTTTGAGTCATTATTTTTTCCCAGGTCTCATCTTTTGTTCATATGGTTCTTAAGTGAAAAGAGTAATAATTAACCCATGTCTTTAACCCTTTTTACTTTTCTTTCTATCATCACTTTTGGTATTACACCCACACATGCCCAATCTATCTGGTTATTTTACATTCATCCTATCTCGACTAGGGAACCCGGTAGAGGCTGGGGCACCCTAGGTGCCATGGCCCTCTCTAGGTAACCCTAATCCTCTTTACACTTTAATCTTATATTTTGCTAACTTTCTAACCATTTGATCTTTCCATTAGAATATTCGGGTTAATTATGAAATTACAACATGAGAATCAAATAAATATATGGTTATGAGACCTTAATGAAGGACCAAGCACTAAGCATCTACTATCACCATCTAGATTTGTAAATATCAAAGACATCTAAAGATACATTTGCATTCATCTAGCTCCATCATAATGTACACAAGGTTGGGTCATCTATATCACACTTAATAGGAGGGGATTTTATTGCTTCTATGCACACATTTACTACATTCTACATCTAGTTGTTGGCTCACTACTTCACAAAGTGTGACTGCAACAAGAGAAAACTAGGGCACTGATTTGCATACACACACCTAGAACTACATTAGGTCTGAGATATAGTACAGATCGACCCCTTCATATGCATCTTTCCTTTTTATGGTTTTGATGCTTTGTTTAGAAATTTATAGGTAATTCTTGCATATCCTATTCATAGCAACATCCATCGTGGTTCAATGACATTAGTGTGACAGAAGCGAACACATGAGAAAATCCATCGATACCTTGGAGGGCATGTGCAAATATTTTTCAAAAACCAAGGCACCTAGATTACATACCAGAGCACCTCAATAACCCCTATCCCTCTTCCAGGGTGCCCCATTCCAGCCAGGATAGTCTAAATCTATACTTTCTTGAGCTCCTGTGTAGTCATTTCCTCCTAATATTTACCCGGTCTTCAACTGTGACACGATCCCATGATACCATCGAATCAGCTAAGGATTTTCTTAACCATTCTTACACACTAGGGTTTTATATCTTCTAGCTTATTTTTCTTAGGTATACATAATTTTATTTTACTCCATTTATTTAATGCCTTTCATAATATTAGATTACACTAGAATATTTCAATTTTAGTTAATCGATGTGCCACATGTCCAAATATGGGAACCTTATAGATAAAGTGCACATCACAAGCAAAATTAAAAATACCAACTTTTCTCCAATATTTGTATTGAATGCTTTCACGAAACATGGCAAAGGTGGCCCAATGTCGGTTGTAAACTTCTATGACCAATCGATCATGCCACATGTCCGAAAGTTCTTTCAAGATCTTGTATAACTTCAAATCACCATAACTCTTTCTACAAATGTCGAAAACATGCATGGTTGGTCTCATTGTAAATAAACTTACGTGGCCTTCACTCTATGCTCTTAAAAACCAGATTTTGGTGGGATTTAGTAGGTGAAAATGGTAAAACATGATTCAGATCATTAATGCACACTTCCAGTCGACTCAACCACCTGAATTTCATGGGATTTAGCATCTTTGTTAGAAGTAAAATGGATGAGGGGGCTGAATTATTCGTTATAAAACTTTAAATTCATATTTCAAACTTTCATATACAAATACTCATAAGCATTCAACCATCCATTAATGTTTGCATACAACAAACAATCATATGTGCAAGAACCATAAACAAGATCATCAACACAAGACATAAGATATAAGTGGGAAACCATCATCAAGGGGAAGAAAACCCCTTTGAAGCACAATCTTATATTGATATGTTTTAAAATTTAGTGAGGCACCAACCCCACAAGGAGCACTAACCCTACAAGGATAACCAACCCCTAATTTTGTTAAGCACCAACTCCATAAGGAGGCTATAACCTCCTAAGTTGATCAAGTGCCCACTCAACTAACTTATGAAGATTTGATCTCTTATATGTTGCTTCCACAACTGATGGATATCTATAATTTAGATCGTACTTCTTGAATTAAACCTAGGTGACTAATCTTCACAAAATAAGCTCTTTAATCACTTCTCAAATCTTCAAACCCTTGCACACATGCTCATTGATTTTTATCAACCTTCAAAACACTTTTTTTAGTCTCACATCATGCTCCAACACCTAAAACTATCTCACACGTAGGTCACTCACCTTGCACACACTCAACTAACTTGCAAAAGCACACAAAACAATGCTTTTATAAGCCCCTCATGATTTCAAATTCAAACACAACCTTTTCCACTCTTTTGGCTCAACAAATCATCAAGGAGACATCTCAAATTTTAATTACAATAGTTCAATATGATCGTAATAGGTCGACCAGGATAAAAACCTCATTACATGTGCCGAAAATGGCTCAACACCCCATGGGCATAAAGATAAAAATTTCCTAACATAAAATCCATATATATTCATGATCCATAAACCTTTACATATGACTAAAATATCATTTAAAATTCATACATGGTCGTAATTTTCTCAACCAATCAAATTATTTCATTTAATGGGCCTAGTGCACTTTGTAAATCTCAAAACTATTGTTTCCTACACCCTTCAACACCCTAAAAACTTCATTATGCCACCAAATATATTGTACCAATCCAAACCTTCCCATGTGACTACTCAATGGAAATGTAAGAACTTGTAGAAGACTTCCAAGAAATTTATAAGCCTTTAATCAACCACCTGCTCAAACCACATTTACATTTTCTTCACCAAATCAACCTACCAAAAATATGTTTCCAAAGGTTAGCTCATAAAAATATTTCTAAAAACATTAAATACCTAAAAATTGATTCATTTAATGCCAAATTTATCCCTCTTCAGTTTCCAAGTGATATAAAATGTTATCCAATGCATCTCATACTTCAAACAACTCCAAACTTTCGAGAAAAACACATCTTGTTACTCCTTTGGTAAAAATTTTCTTGTCCAAAGAATGACCTAGAAACCATATCAAATCACCCCATCATACCATGAAAGTGGATCAAGTAAAATTCCATAATCCTCAAGAAACTCTTTAGTTTTAACTACATTCTTTGTATAATGTAACACATGCTTTAGAGCTTTGACAAGATCCCCACAGGGATTATAAACTCCTCCATGACTAACTTAAACCTTCTTACCATTTTCATGGTTCTTGATCCTTCATGATTTTTCCTATGCATATCATTCGAGTCTTGATCCTATTCACTATCACAACTAGATCCCCTAAAATTATGTTTTACTTTTATCCATTCAAAGAATTAACAAGCTAAAGGAGCCTCAATAGTTTTAGATTGCTCCATTCAAATTATATAAAACAAGCATTAAGTAGAGGAAACAAAATATATCAAAAATGATTCATGTAAACTTTAGATAGTCGGAAATCACCATACATTCTCGGTGGATGCTCCAAAACCTTCACTTTTCTTCCATAGAACACGATTCTTTCTCAAAACAACATGAAAGAAATTTTACTTTAAACATCACAACATACATCGAGAGTGTTTATTTCACACATTTCATACCTTCTAACTCAATATCTTCTCGAGTCACCTTGACATGTGTTAAGAATCTTCAAACCAGCAAAAGGATTGTATCAACCGATAACACTTGATATACTCAATATTAACTTGCAAACCTTCAACATTATTTTTAATATCATTATTATCCTTCAAAGTTCTCACTCTATATTTCATCCTTAGACCATTATAGTAATATCTAATATCATAATTCATGTCCATGTTTTCATGAACCAATTTATGATTTGTAGATACCTTCGATGAATTCACATACATGTCCACTAGATCAGAATTAGGATTAATGCCATATTTCTTTGCTCATTATATTTGATCAAATATCAACTAGGGTACTCATCTCTAAACAAATCACTTTCATGGATCAAGAACACATTATATCTACTACCTTCGTCTTCATACGGTTTGCAAACTTGTAGTATAATCTCTTTCTCCCGACAATATTTCTCAAGTGAACAATTTTTTAATGACTCAATTCAGACTTCTTCAAAAGATCTTCTAAGGATTAATCAATGTATATGACACCTCAACTCTTGCCTAACATGCACAGTATCACAATTCTCCATAATCTTCAAGGTATTCATAAGTCACCATAGTACACCTTTTGACCAAAAATGCATGCTTCAATACCTTCAAACATATAATTCCTTCACTTGCACGGATGTAATAAGATGATATAAACTTCATGATACATTTTTCAACAATCTTGTCTCAACATACAATGCTCTTGTTATCTCTTAACCTTCTTATCTCCCCCTGGAAGAAACAACCTTACCTATGAAGACACCATCTCAACAACTTTGACCATTTTTCTCATATTCAACTTAAAATAGTGAAATTAATCTAATGCATCTTGATTCCCTATGCATCCCTCTAAACACTGCAAATAGTCTTCAAACTTGACTTGTCAAGTCACCTTACTTCTATCTATCTATCATACACCTATAACTTTTATCTTTGATCATCTTCTTATCACTTAACACCCTACCTATCAGTCCTAAATAGACTTCAAATTATCTTAAGGAATGGTGATTGTACTAACTTTTACAAAAATTAGAGCATATTATCTTTCCATGAATCAACAGAGGACATACCTTCTTAACATTGAACAAATATCTTCAATTGACCTTAAGGATTACCTTCCCAATTATCATATAATACTTGAAGTAACCATTTACATCTTACCGGATCTCATAAATGATGACATGCCTTTTAATAATTTAATGGTCCTTAGAGTTAAATTTTTATGAACACATTTACTACATTCTACATCTAGTTATTGGCTCACTACTTCACAAAGTTCCACGACACAAGAGAAACCTAGGGAATGATTTACATACACAAAACTACAACTACATTGGGTTTGAGATGTAGTGTAATGCTCGATTATAAGCCCATTATTGTTGTCATTGAGCACATTCTGACCCCTTCATATGCATCTTTTCTTTTTAGGGTTTTGATGTTTTTTCTAGGGTTTGACAGGTGATTCTTCCATCTCCTATTCATAGTGACATATGACATGGTTAAATGAAATTAGTGCGATAGGATGCGAACACAAGTGAACATCAAGTGACACCTAGAGGGAGTTTACAAATATTTTTCACGAGACAGGGTGCCTAGATTGCATACAAGAGCACCCCGGATGCCCTTGTCCCTCTTCCACATGCTCCGGTCCATCCGGATAGTCTAGATATGTACTTTCTCAAGGTCCTACGCAGTAATTTCCTCCTCTTGTTTAATTGGTCTCCACTATGACACGGTCTCATGACATCATCGAATCGATTAAGGCTTTTCTTAACCCTTCTTGCACACTAGGGTTTTATATCTTCTAGCTTAGTATTTTCTTTGTAGAGTAGGTTTCCTTCCTCTCATGTGATTTTTGCATGCTCTTTTGTTTCTTTTGGATACTATTTCCTGTGTTCACATGTCATGAATGTTTTAATATAGGAGGTTATAATTCAAAGAACTATCCAACAATTATTGTGCGCATTCCCAGGGAGTTTTATGTAGAGTTCAAAAAGTTATTTATTTAAATTCGGGGTGATTTCTTCATGTTGTAGAATAGAATTTCAATTTTTAGGCTGACTTCATGTCTAAGGGATACTTCAAGGCCATCGATCTTCATCATCTACAAGGCGATGTCCCCAAAATTTTCCAAATTGTTCCCCAAAATAACCCACCTTGTGATTTTCGTAACTTGCGCTTCCATTATTTTGGTGGCTTCATGTTTTTAGGTTACCCACACCACTATTTTTCTCCCTTAATGCACTTGTATAGTTTTAGTTCGCATGTGAACTCCTATGCATGCCCCTTACTTATATCCCTTCCTTTTCTTTCCTCCATGCATATTTCTTGCAACCTCGCATTCCTCTTTCCTTTACTATGAGTATTTCCTATTCTCCTCACATACATTCCTACACACCTTCACCCTTCTATCCTGACTTCCACTCACCATTCTACATGCATCCAATGGCCTTCCTTGTAATTCGGAAAGTCCCCAACATACATCTTACACTTATGTCTTTTCCTTTTGAGTCTCATTCATCACAATATGCACACTCATTCCCATTTGCACTCTTTCCTTCTTTTTCTCTTTCACACTCCCTTGTTCATGCACTTGCATTTTATTTCGCTAACCTTTGTCTTGATTTCTTTCCTTTTCCTCTTGGCATGCTTCACATTTCACCTTTTAGTACTTCCACTCCTTCCTTTGTTAGATATTTTCATCTCCTTACACACTTTCATGCCTTATCAAGTATGAACCCTTCTTCCTATTCCTCAAGCACACTCATGCACACACACTAGTAGACTTGTTCTTCATTTTTTCTTCCCTAACTCTTTTCCCGTGCTGTGATCAAGAGTGTAACCACCACAATAATCCTAGCAATTCATGTGCCCAAATCTCACGAAAATTGTAGATAAAGTGTTCTTAATCAAGGAAAATTGAAAATTTTCAAATGTGTGACGATATTTGTAGTGAATGGTAGTGTGACGGGTGCAAAGCTGACCCAAAATCAGTTTACAAACTCCTACAAAAAATCAGATTGTGTCATGTGTATGGCATGTTCCTTCTACACTACAAAACTTGAAATCACCATAACTCTTTCGACAGAGCTCAAAATCATCAACGGTTGGTCTCATTGGAAAGAAAATGATGTGACCTACACTATATGCTCTTCAAAATCAGAATTTAGTGGGATTTAGTAGGTGAAAATGGTAAAACATGATTTGACTCATTAATGCACATTTCCATTCAGCTCAACCACTTGGATTTCATGGGATTTGGCCTCTTTCCTTCTTCCACAAGAAAAAAATGTTGATAAACAATTTTTATAGAGCTCCATGTGTATAATCGGAATTTATTACATTTTATTGGTGGTTATGATTGGAAATCTGATTTTCCCTCTCTTTTCGCTCATCTTCTCTCACATTCTTCTATATATTGTAAACTAATTATCATTTGTAAAGGTTGGACTCTCTTCGATTGCAAGGGAATTATTCAGAGTAGTGTGTTTTGCATTTTGAGTTGTAGGCCAAAGAGCTAGACCATTGCATGTGTATTATTTCCTCCTCCTTTCATTGTAGTCAATTGTATAATCATTAGAATCTATAAAATTTGATTTGTTTATCTATTCTCCGATCTAGCTCACGTTTATTGCATCTTCTTTGCTTTATTTTAAAATATTGTTATGTTGTGCATGTTCATGTCTCTTACAGGGTTTCTTTTATGTTGTGATCCATGAAAATGAGAGATTGAATGTTGTTCTATATTGTGACATGCATGCTTCCCCTTCCTTTACATAATTTTCCTCATTTTCACTCATATAAGAGTGTTCTTTTAATTTTTCAACTGTTATCATCTCCCCTTAGTTTAGGATTTTAGTTTCATATACATCCTTCTCACGTTAGATAGTTTCATTTCCCTTCCTAGGAGTAATTTTAGTAGTAGAAATAAGTAGAGGTATTTGTCCTTCTCCAGGATGTCTATCTCAAGTACAAGGTCCCAAAACTCGGAGACAGTCTCATGTTACCTCAAAGCCCTAAATCATCCTTATTTGGGGTGCGTATAATTTTGAGCTCTAACAG
Organism: Taxus wallichiana var. yunnanensis; assembly: GCA_018340775.1. Taxonomy (NCBI): domain Eukaryota; kingdom Viridiplantae; phylum Streptophyta; class Pinopsida; order Cupressales; family Taxaceae; genus Taxus; species Taxus wallichiana. The sequence continues at coordinate 145,936,054 of CM031236.1, forward strand.
TTCCTCCATATAGGGTTGGTTCTCTACTAAATCTAGAGGTTGTTGCTCCTTTTGGGGTTTGTGCCTCATTAAACTTCGGGGTTGGTGCTCCTTGTTAATTTGGTGTTCAACTAAGTTTTATTCATTGTTGTAATAAATCTTTGTTTGATCGGCTTTCTTCCCTTCAAGGTTTTCCTACTTATATCTTGTTTTTTTGTTCTCATTGGTCATGTATAGTTATGTTTCTGGTGAATGCATGCTTAATGGTTAAGTTAAATTGATAATTGATTAATGCAAAAGTGTATAGTGAAAGAAATTTAGAGACAATTGATTCATCCCCCTCCCCATCTCATTGATTGTTATTTTAATAATTGGTATCGAGAGAAATTCCTCTAAAGTAAGATTAATAGTTTGAAGTGATCCTAATAATGCAAAAATGGGCAAGCTATGGATTTTTCTGTAGACACCAAAAATTGGTCACATTCCCCTTAGCCCTTGATTGGATAACCAACTTAAACATGGGCACCTAACCATGACCCATTTCACCCCACATTAATATAAATTTAATTATTTTAATTAAATTAATCCTCATCCTCATAACTTTCATTATTTAATTATCTTAATTAACCTAGTTCCCACCTCCCCTAGACACCTCACCCTAGACCTATTCTTGGCATTTTCCCATAATTAACTATAACTAAGTCTTACTTGCCTTAATGAGCTAAGATTTGGTCTAACCCTAAAAGCACATGCCTAAGATTTCTCTAACCACATTCCCGCTCATTATAAGGGAAGCTTCCATTCTGATCCGTGAGAACAAACCAACTTGGCCCAAGAAATTAGAAAGATCTACCCATTTTAGTAAACCTAGGTAATCCCGCCTTAACCGACGTCGGTCATACCTAAACCGATGCACTGTCAAGATAGAACCATCGTCGGTTACCATTTATTCACCTTAGCAACCTTGTTTGAGGGGTTGGCACATTTTGGACCAAAGGAGAGAGATCAGAGCTGCATGCAAGTGGAACCAACATCCTTTCACACATCTAGACATTCATAGCCAACACCAGGACAAATCCAGAAGCATTGCACTCATGGAAGCATTTCAGGATTCACTGCTACGTACCAAAATACCATCCTTTTGATCAACTACCATTACCATTTAGCCATCCAGTCTACATCATAGTAAGTATATCCTTAACCAACATTGTTATTTCAGTTAGTAGCTTTTGTTACTCTTGTTATTAATCTACACTTTGCATGCTCATTCTTCTATCCCTTACTAACATGTAACCCAACCATTTCCTTACCCACACTACCAAATTACCCATTCTCGCCTGTTGTTCATCCCTCAATACACCTGAGACTTATATCAAACCTTGCAATTAGATCTCTTTGAGTTTCATACACCCCGACCTTACCAACACAAGTTACCTATAACCGTCATTGGTTCTATATAAACCATCACCAGTCATACTAGGCGACGCGTCTCTGTGTTTTATACCTTGCCCAAGAACAGAGCCAAACAACATCCTACACATTGACCTAGACAACCCAGACTTAGACCACCACCGGTCCCAATACCTTGACAATCACCTTATCCTTTAGATCCAACTATAGCCTAGCCTATTGTGATTGGATTTACTTATTGTACTTGAATGAGATACCTAAATCATATTAAATATAGTAGGAATTTACTTATTTATTGCATTAAATAAGTTTTAAATAGTGAATTGACAACATCTAGGAAGTATCACACTTCCAAAACTATCATACGCTAGGTAGTCCACTGTCATATATCATTTAACTTCTCTTTTGTGGTCTTATTTTCTATTACAGGTAGTTCCTCCTAGCAAAAAGGAAGCTCTCATAATCGGCATTGGGTTAAGAAGTCAGAACGTGTGCATCAACCTCTAACCAACCCATTTAATAGGTATTCCTCCTAGCCCATAATCCTATCTATTTCGTCATTCAAAAACGTAAAGAAAATGGTGAAACATTTTGGCACACCCAATGGGACCCATCAGGGGTTCTATTGCACTTTCTTCATTCCTAGGCAAAATTTGTGTTTTTTTCCCTTTTAAAATCTTACACATTAATATTTTTCTCTGGTAATATTCTTCTTCTTCTTTCTAATTTCTCTAAAAGAAACATTTCTATTGGTGCATTTAAAAGGAATCATTCTTCTTTATTACTATCTACGTTTAGTGAAAAAGCATACCCTCTCCTATTCATCATTTGTTTCATCGAATGTAATTGTTAGTGCAAATCTACAACACCCCCTAAATGACCTTCAGATCTGCAGTCCAGAATTGGGTCATTTAGTGTGATTACACAACATTGAGTTTTCTCCAAGGTGTGGGACCTTGCAAGGTGAGAAAACTCTCTAGAGAAAGCTGGTTCTTACCCCTCTGTTTAGGTGTATGCATGAATTTTGTAGAGGTTTAATGCTAAATCCTACTCTAGATTCCAAGGAGACAAAGTTAAAAGATGTAAAAGGAAACAAAACTAAGTAAAAAATGGTGATACACCAAAGGAGTGATGAAAAATTATTTTGTTGGTAAACACAAACTAGAAATTTGCATGCAATAGCCAAACACAGATAACCAATCTTGTAATAGAAGATCAACTAAGAACAATGAAGACAAAAAGGGGTAAAAATCACCCACATGTGTGTATTATTTCCCTACAGATCAATACAACATGTTACAAACGGCCACAAGGTAGAAATACATGTAATTTTAATGGAAGGTCTGATAAACTCCATGAATTCACTTGCCAAAGGGAAGAGGGGAGTCTGCAAAATAAGAAATAATTGTCCAACGCTTTCAAATGAGCCAAAATTTGGCATATATCAATCAAACAGAATGAAGAAAGGTAAAAAATGCGGGAAAATTGATTCGACATCTCCAACCACCAACAAGATTCATTAAAACAGTAAGGGCACCCTCAAAATTCATTTTTCGATGCATTGGCCATCTTTGGAGAAAGAAACAGATGCCATACTTCATCAATTTTGGTGGTTGAGGGTCGGTTTTGCATTTTTCCCATGTTAGAGACATTTCTTCAAATTTTTCCCATCAAACTCCATCAAAATTCAAAATTGAGGGGTCCATCATGTAGATAATTTCAACATCTTTCCAATGATACCAAAATTGTGAAAATATGAGCTATGGTGTGAAAGATATGCCCTTTTGAAGATTTGGGCAAAAAATGGAAAAATTAGGGCAAAATTCGGGTTTGTGGGCCGAAATGCCCCCTTTTTCCCTCTTTTTTCAAATTGGGATTTTTTCCAAAAATCTCCATGCCCAACTTCTCCAATGACATGTGGCACTTTCTGGTTGATCCGTGGCTTCAAAACAACATTTTTTCTAGGGCAAATTTTCTAAAAGTTCTTCGCCACTCGACCTCCGCATTGCTAATGTAGACACGTGGTGCCATCCTATTTGTCGATGGGACCATGGGTTCATTTCATGGCTTTAATTTTTATTCCAAAATGCCAAAATCTTCAACTTTCCTCCAACCCCTGCCTTGGCGCTGCCAACGTAGACTTGACACATGGCGCTCTTCGATTTATGTGGGGCCTTAACCAATTTTTCTTCATTCTCCTTTGCAGGCTTGTGGGCCAGATTTTGAATTTTGAGTTTTTAGCCAAAAAGGCTAAGTGTCAAAATTTTCTCCATAGACCCATAAACTCACCAAATTAACTTGGAAAAATTCTTCCCCTACTCCGTCGACCCAAGATTTCCTGGCACAATTTCCTCCTTACCTCATGGGCCCTCCCAAGGAAAATTTTCACTGCTAACTCTGTCGAGCCATAACTCAAAAAATACAAGGATTTACGATGACTTCTTTACCTTTCTAGAAAGGTGAAAAAATTATCTATCTGATGAAGCCATACCTAGAAAATTTTGAGTGCCTGAAGTGTGCAAAAAATCCATTTTAAGTACCAGCAAAGGAAAAAGGAGGAGGAGTTAACCAAAATAAGCATGGGCTTATTTTGGATAACAATTCTAGTGACTCAGAGGGGTCATCTACCTCGCTAGATGAAATGACCAACTTCCTGAAGAAATCCATTGGGCATGGAGTCATGAACTCAACTACTTGTTACTCTTAATTCATTAGAAAATCTCTAAGATGAAGATTGTGAGAGTAGAAAATTACTTTGACCTAGAACATGATCTGCAAAATATGCATCCTTGGGGCAACAAAACCTATGCCAAAGCACTTAGGGAAATGTAAATCTAAGCTATAACAAAACAATGTGCATAAGCACTTGGAGGAATGAAAAAAAATATAAGCTAATATGTACAAGGTGAGAAGTTTCCCTTCTAGTAGAAATGCTTTAGATGGATTCCATTAACTGGAATCTGCAGTTCCTCACCATCCAATGTAGACAATTGGAAGGCATTGTTGTTTTTACATTTTGTGACCATGTAGGGGCCACTCCAAATGGCATCAAATTTTGAATGCCTTCTGGCTTTTCTCGGTTTGCATCCCATTTCAACACTAAATCTCCAACTTGGAAATTTCTAGCCTTAGCTTTCTTATCAAAGCTTCTCTTGATCAATGCTTGGTCCTTTTCCATTGTTTGGGCTGCATGCTCTCTGATTTCTTAGAGTTCCATCAATTCTACATATCTAACCTCCATGGGCTCACACTCCAATAATTCCAATTGCTTCATGAGTTCCAATGTTGGCAACTCAAGTGATATAGGCAAGACTACCTCTTTCCCATAAACAAGTTTGAATGGAGAGTTACTTGTGGATCTCTTGGGAGTTATCCTATCAACCCATAGAGATGATTTGAGATTAGTGTGCCAAGTCCTCTGATTTTCATCAAGAGTTCTCTTGATGATCCTTAATAGATTCTTGTTTGTGGACTCAACTTGGCCATTACCTTGAGGGTAATAATTTGATGAAGTGCTCAAATAGATCCCATTTCTAACAACCCATTCAGTTACCTTTGATCCTATGAATTCCAATGCATTATTTGATATTATAGTGGCAGGTATACCAAATTTGGTTGCTATCCCCTCATAGAAGTCTAGAATGCTAGATTCATTTGCCTCTTTGAGTGCCACCACCTCGTCCATTTGGTGAAGTAGTCTATTGCTGTTAGAATCCATTTGTGCCCTTAGCTTGAGTTTGGATTAATGACTCCAATGAAGTCCAAAACCCATTGCATGAATGGTTGGTCAACTAAGATTGGGTGCAATGGAAGTGTTGCTAACCTCTCTTTTCCTATGAAGAATGCACAATTCTTGCACCTCTTGATCCATGCATAACAATCACTAAACACTTTGGGCCAATAATAACCAGCCTTCATGATCTTGAGAGTTGTCACTCTTGGAGAAAAATTACCCCAACTGATCCATCATGGAACTCTTCTAACATTTTCTCAATCTAATTTGTCCCAATGCATCTCAAAGAACACTCCATTGATATCTTTTTTGAACAAGACGCCATCAAAAAGTGCATACGGAATAGCCTGCAATCTGAAGTGTCTTCTTTTAGCTTTGTTCATCTCTAGGAGGGCATAGGCCTATTTGTAAGAAGTGCATTATGTCTTGGGTCTAGCAAGGAGTGAGCACACCACCATTTTCTTCTTGAACATCTCTTTGTTCTTGGCTATCTTGCAGCACCAAAATAACATTCTTCTCTTTTCTTGCTTCAATTGGTTAACTCAAGGCCAATTGCTCACACAATCCCTTTCCTTAGACCATCTTGGTGAATTTGATCTCAATGTCATACTCCATGACACGAGTAATCCACCCTGCACATTTTTCATTTAGATCTTTGTTGAGGAGGAAGTCTTTAACTCCCACATGAGAAACCAATAGTTGAACCTTGTTGTTTGAAACTAGATGCTTAAATTTATTTAAGCTCCTAATCACTGTAAGAACATGCTTCTAAATGAAGGAATACCTTACTTCATAGTCCTTCAAACTTTGGATAAAGAAGGCAATTGGCTGCTCTATATTTTCTTCATTCTCTTTGTACTAAAATTGCAGAAATTGTATCATCATTTGTAAATGCATAAAGGATGAAGTCTTTGGAGAATTATAGATTAATGAGAGTTGGAGCCCATGAGATAGTTTCTTTGATTGCCTTAAAATTTTCCTTTCCTTCAACTTGTCCATTTAAATGCCACACTTTTTTCAACATCATAGTTATTGGCTTGACAAGGGCTACAAAGTTTGGAACAAACCTTCAAACAAAATTGATTCTTCCTAAGAAACTTTGAAGAGCCTTCTTATGACTTGGAAATGGTAGTTATTTTATTGCTTCAACCCTCTTTGGATCAATTGCTAACCCTTCTTTGGAAATAATGTGGCCTAGGAGCTTACCTTCATGTGCTAGGAATATGCATTTTTGGGATTCAAGGATACCCCAAATCTTCTACATCTTTGGAACACTTGTCTCAAATGAAAGAGATGGTCTACTACACTTTTAGAAAATATAGTAATATCATCTAGGTATATCAGCACTATTTTTTTGATCAATCCCTTGAATGCCATATCCATTTCCCTTTGGAAAGTAGCTCGGCATTAGACAACCCAAATGGAATTTTTCTATATGCATAGGTTCCCCATTTGGTGGTGAAGGCTATTTTGAACTGATCATCTTCCTTTACCATGATCTAATTATACCCTGAATAACCATCTAGCAATGAAAACCTCTTAGAGCCAGCAACAACTTGCAAAATCTGCTCCATAGAAGGAAGTGGGTAGTGATCCTTGAGGGATGCTTTGTTCAAATCTCTAAAGTCTACACACAACCTGATTTCTCCACTCTTCTTTCTAACTGGAACCAAGTTTGCAACCCAACTTGAATGCTTGATGGGGAATATGATACTTGCCTCTATTAACTTATTCAATTCCTTCTTCATGAGAGGCTCAATGTGTGGATTGACTAGTCTCTATTTTTTCCTGATGGGCTTAGCACTTGGATCTAGTTCAATTGTGTGTTGAGCTAGCTTGGGATTGAAACCTCTCAAGTCTTCATAGCTCCAAGAAAATACATCTAGGAAATCTTGGAAAATTTGTATGAATTCATACCTTTCTTGCTCGGTTGCCACTTTACCAATTTGAAGTGACTTGCCTTCTCCAACTGAGATGGGCTTTGAATCCTCTCCCTTGACTTGGATGTTTGCTTTATCCTTCCTAAATTGATCATTAGGATTGAAGATAGACTCTAAAGTCACAATTCCTTTTGGCAGTTTGTTGGTTCTCAGCTGTACCACTTGATCACCGTATTGTTGTTCCAACTTTTCCTGATTTTTGGCTGAGAACTCAGCTTCCTCTTGCAAGAAATTGATGATTTGTTGGTCACTCTCAAACACTTTCCAACTTGCATTATTGTTTAGAACTGATGGCCTCACAATCACATGGATGTTTGGCTACATTTTATCTCTTTTGATACTCTCCACAACATCAAAAGTTTCTCCAACTACTGCAATCCTATCAACAGCTTGGTTCTCTTTCCTAGGGATGGAGTTGATGCCAAAGCCCTCAAAATCCTCAATGAGATCCCACACCCTATTCTTATAACTCTTGAGCAGGTCATTCTTGGCAACATCCTATCCTTTAACTTGATTAACAATAAGCTCACTATTACCAAAGACTTGTAAGTTTTTGATACCTCTCTTCCTTGACCAATGCAATCCATGTATCAAAGCTTCATATTCAGTAGTGTTGTTAGAACATGCAAAATGAAATCTAAAAGATGAATAATAATTAATGCCTTGAGGTGAAACAAGCATAGCTCCTCCTCCTGCACCTTGTCTACTTCTTGATCCATCAAATAACAACTGCCATACCTCATTTTCATCTTTATGGTCTGGCTTGGTGATGCTAGGAAGAGGCTGATTTTCTTCATGCATGTAATAGACTCCTAGTTCAGATTCCTCTATTTCCTTGTAGGGATCAAAAGCATGTACCTTGCTTTCCCATTCATCAAGAGTCAAATCTAGAATGCTTCCAACTTTGGTGTCAACTTCATGTGTGCTTGGATAATCCTCTTGATCAAACGCTGAATAGTTGGCATTGATTGGGCTTGGAGTATGAGGCTCAATGTGAAAGTTTGCAATAGGTTCAGACCTGATTGTGGCCTTGGCTCCATACCTTGTCCTAAATAGCATGTGTGACCAATCAACAGATAGGTAGCCTCCAATTCTAGTTGTGAAATCCCTTGACAAACATATGGCAAAGAGTGGTGGCAAATATATCACCGACACATCTTGCAAAACAGTGACATTGGGGCATGCATGCAAAGTAAGGCTCAAATATTTAATTACCCCAATCTGTTGCTATTGTTGTCCCATCTAATTACACCACCCCCTTGGATATGACTTCATATTGAAGGCCCAAATGATCAGCTATTTGCTTGGGCATCACAAAACTACTTGCCCCATAATCAATCATACAATTATGTACTAGTTTATCCCCAATGATCAATGAAACATAGAATGGAGGGGGCTTCAAATTTTTACCTTGTTGTCCTCCATGATTCCCCTCAGGATGAGTAGCATTTATGAGTACCTTCTCTTACATATGAGCTAGCTGATTTGAGGTTGACCAATTCTTCATGGCAGCTTGTAATAGATCCCTTTGTCTTGGGATGGATAGTGACTCCCACATAGATATGTTCACATTGGTCTTCTTCATTTGTTCAATGATGTTAAATGGGGATGAACCATCTCTTTGCTGCCCTTTAGTCTACACATTATTTTCTTGTACATGGGCTACAATAGTTGGCATTTGAGCTGGTCTAGAAGGTGGCTTGGGCTGTCCTTGCACATTTGGAACTACATTTTGCTTGCCAACACCTTGTGGAGTGATGGAAGGTTGTGAATCACTTGGATCTAATGACTGCCCTTCACCAATATTCCTCTTCTTTGACCATGTGTTAGCTGCTACACTCTGAGAAGGTGTTTGATTCATACCACAAAAATCTTCAACCTACCAATTCACAAGTGTAGTCTCATTTGGAGTTGTATCTTGTTGAGATGTCCCTTGTTGTTGGTTTGTTTCTCGACTTGCTTCACTCTCTACACCAGTTTTTTTCACCATCAAAGCTTGGTTCAAAGCACCATTGAAGCACATAGATTGGTTGTGAGGTTCATTGCATGGGAAACACCAATCATACTCTTGAGCTATATTATTTTGCACTAGCACTAAGGCTTTAGAGGTAGATGCAACATTGGGGTTATAGGGCTGAAATGGTCTATTAACAGGAGGCCTTACTTGATTTTGATTTACAGCTGGGTTGGGTGGCCTATTAGGCTGATATGGTTATCTATTAGGCTGAGTTTGAGGCTAATAAGAAGGCCTAAAACTTTGAGCTTGCTACCTCTTAAGCGTAACTAGCTCATTGCCCAAATTTTGCAATTGTTTCATAACTTCTTGAAGCTCATTTGAGGCACTAGAGGATGAAGTATAAGTTTCATTTGAACTTTGATTTCTAGGAGTGGGAATAGGAGCTAAAGTAGGTGCTTGACTAGTACTTGGGCTTCCCAACTCGGATATAAGGGCATAGGAGGCCTAGGTACAAGTTTACCAGCTTGGATCAAACAATTCTCGTCCTAATGGTGATGTTGTAAGATGCAGGTAGAGTTGCACCTCCCATGGATTGGATCAACATAGAAATGTCAGAATTTAAAGCCTTGAGAAAGTATAAGAAAGCACCTTGAGCTGTTGGCCTCACTTTGCTAATGGGATTCTATCCCATGTTCTTTGAAATCTGAAATTGAAGTCTGTTAGCTACTCATTGGGAGCTCTCTTGATAGTTGTCAGTTGCTCTAATAGAGACAAGTTGTCCCCTTTCTCTCTAAATTGGTTATGGAGGGCTGCACATAGATGATCCCAAGTTTGAATAGAGCCTCTTTGCTGGATTCTGAACCATTGGAAAACTTTCCTTTGAATGAAGATGCCAACAATTTGACAGCAATATCCATCTCAACAATCTCATGGATTGCACAAACATTAGCAATGTCTTGGACATGATCACCAGGAGTGGTCTAATTTTCTCTAGTAAAGTATGGGATGTTATTCAATGCTACAATTGGAACTGGGTTTTTGCATTGAGAGAAAGTGGGTTGCTACTAGTAAATTTGACATAAGGATTGGGTTGTGCCATTCTGATTGGCCTGAGAACCCTTGTTGATTGGATGAAAGGTCTACCAGGTGGAGGAGTTGATAGAGTTCTATTTGGTGGAGATGGAGACCTTTGAATCCTTCTTCCTCTTTCTCCTCTTTCTGGGGATAATTGCAGATAGTTAAACAATCCCTCTTCTCTGGTCCTTGACCTTGTTTGGATCCTTCTCATGAATATTCAAGCTTGGACTACTGAAACCAGTTGATTCTATCCTTTTGGAGTCGCTAGATGTGTAAATCAAGGCTCTTTCAAGAAAGAAACTTACAAAAATTGCACATCAACTTTGTTGCAATGAAGATGAAGACCTCTAAGGTCCCACTAGGTGTGCCAAAACTATTAGTGCAAATCTACAACACCCCCAAAATGACCTTCAAGATCTACATTCCAGAATTGGGTCATTTAGTGTGATTGCACAACATTGAGTTTTCTCCAAGGTGTGGGACCTTGCAAGGTGAGAAAACTCTCTAGAGAAAGTTGGTTCTTACCCCTCTGTTTAGGTGTATGCATGAATTTTGCATAGGTTCAATGCTAAATCCTACTCTAGATTCCAAGGAGACAGAGTTAAAAGATGCAAAAGGAAACAAAACTAAGTAAAAACGGTGATACACCAAAGGAGTGATGAACAATTATTTTTCTGGTAAACACAAACTAGAAATTTACATGCAATAGCCAAACACAAATAACCAATCTTGTAATAGAAGATCAACTAAGAACAATGAAGACAAAAAGGGGTAAAAATCACCCACAGGCATGTATTATTGCCCTACAGATCGATACAACGTGTTACAAATGGCCACAAGGTAGAAATACATGTAATTTTAATGGAAGGTTTGATAAACTCCATGAATTCACTTGCCAAAGGGAAGAGGGGAGTCTGCAAAACAAGAAAGAATTGTCCAACCCTTTCAAATGAGCCAAAATTTGGCATATATCGATCAAACAGAATGAAGAAAGGTAAAAAAATGTGGGAAAATTGATTTGACATCTCCAACCACTAACAATATTCATTAAAATAGCAAGGGCATCCTCAAAAGTCCATTTTTTTATGCATTTGGCCATGTTGGAGAAGAAAAGCAGACGCCATACTTCATCAATTTTGGTGGTTGGGGGTCGGTTCTACATTTTTTCCATGCTAGAGACATTTCTTCAAAATTTTCCCATCAAAATTCAAAATTGAGGGGTCCATCATGTAGAGAATTTCAACATCTTTCCAATGATACCAAAATCATGAAAATCTGAGCTCTAGTGTGAAAGATATGCCCTTCTGAAGATTTGGGCAAAAATGGCAAAATTAGGGCAAAATTTGGGTTCGCGGGCCAAAATCCTCCCTTTTTCCCTATTTTTTCAAATTGGGAAATTTTTCAAAAATCTCCACACCCTGCTTCTTCGATGACATATGGTGCCTTTTGGTTTATCCATGGCTTCAAAACAACATTTTCCCCCTTTACTTGCAAGGGAAAATTTTCTAAAAGTTCTACGCTAGTTTGACCTCCATTGCTTTGATGTGGACACGTGGCACCATCCTATTGGTCGATGGGACTACGGGTTCATTTCATGCCTTTAAGTTTTTATGCCAAAAGCCAAAATCTTCAACTTTCCTCTTACCCCCACCTTGGCAGCTGTTGACGTAGACTTGACACGTGGCACTCTCCGATTGGTGTGGGGCCTTAACCAATTTTTTCTTCATTCTCCTTTGCGGGCTTGCGGGCTAGATTTTGACTTTTGAGTTTTTAGCCAAAAAGGCTAAGTGTCAAAATTTTCTCCTTGCCCCACAAACTCACCAAATTTCCTTGGAAAAATGCTTCCCCCACTCTACTGGCCCGAGATTTCCTAGCACAATTTCCTCCTTACCTCCGTGGGCCCACCTAGGGAAAATTTTCACTACTAACTCCACCGAGCCATAACTCAAAAAATACAAGGAGTTACGATGACTTCTTTACCTTTCTAGAAAGGTGAAAAAATTATCTATCTAATGAAAGCATACCCAGAAAATTTTGAGTTCGTGAAGCATGCAAAAAATCCATTTTAAGTACCAGCAAAGGAAAAAGGAGGAGTTAACCAAAATAAGCATGTGCTTATTTTGGATAACAATAATATTTTTATTTGTGATTAAAATTGGTTGCATTACATTTGATTTGTTGTATTTAGCTCACATTAAAATGAGGGCAACCTATATGCTTTGGAATTCATGCACCGACTCATGGTTAACACAAAGAATCGTAGAAAGAACATTCTCTCTCTCTCTATGTCTTACCAAACTACACAAATTAAAATATACACATCTTTTTTAAACAACCTCTTACCATGAAACACCTTTTCTTGATCACATGATCAAATTGGAAAGTACTCCCACTCGCTACCCCTATCGAGTTATTATCTTAGAGGACAGACACTTTGCCCCCACCATAACATACTTAAACCTCTCCTTTTAGATATCCTTCTTTGTAGGAAGCCTTCCTCACCAAAAACTCTATTCTAAATTCATAAGTCAATCTTCTAAATAGAATTAGCTCAACACATTAAAAATCATTTGTTAGGTACTTATTTTTAGTGTTGGATTGACATGCATTTTGATGTGTGAGGATACGCTTCTCCATTTTTGCATTTTTTTCCTTACAAACTCCATAATCACAGTTGGAGTATTCTGACTTCTTCTGAGTGTGTCAGGACTTCATTACATCATCTCCAGACCTCTGGGTTGGTTATTTATCTCACTAAGATTCACAACAATCCATTTTTACATTTTCCAATTTTCACAGTAATCGGCATCGATTACCCCTAAGCTCGGCATTGGTTTTCTGTTCTTTTGGGTTAAATTTCCTAAAGAACCCTTATTTCATTTTATTTGCTGTTAGAGTTCTGAGAGTCTCTGTACTCTCTAGGCTTTGATAAATAGTCATCATACAACTTGTTCATCTAACCGTCAATAATCTTTGCTTCATCTAGTAAAATTGTTCATGTCTCACAGTAACCGACCTCGGTTACCCCTGAACCGACATCAGTCATCCTTAACCGGCATCGGTTACCTATACTTGAATATCAATTGATATATTACCCAAATCCACCTATAGACACCTATTTTATTCATTCTCACTACTTCCTGTGTCACCTACAGGATACAACATCACCTGATATACATTCATTCACATGGTGTTAACTCACAGTCAAGATAACACTCTTATATTTCACACAAGTTATCAATCACACCTACCTAATTCTTCACCCTTTTTCCTATCACGCATGGATCCAACCCTACCTACCACCATTTCCATAGATGACAATGAATTTTCACGAATCCTTGATCGAATCCCATGACCCTTACAGGTTCTACCTTTCTCACTCTTCCACCAGAATCCTCGTGTCGGTTGATACATGGCATGCCTCGTATCCATCTCTCCTTCCCTTATTCCTACTTTTGCATCAACCCCTAATAATGTGGCATTAATTTCACTGTTTCACCCATGGTGGTTTCATAGCTAGGACCCATACCTGCTATGACCACTTTGCATCTATAGTATCGATCCACAATTGTAGTATCTCGATGTCCCCTCATTGACCAACAAGACCATAACCCCGTCTCGCACCCATTGTCTCGTAAATACCCTTTGCAACACAACCGCCCATGGTGTCAATGACCCCTACTCCATTCTAGAATCTTGACCTCTTCATCCCACAAACATTTCCCCCATCGCTACTAAAGTCACTACGACCGTCCCACCTACATACACATACTATCAATAACCCCCTATCTCGTCCGTCACCCATTCTGGATACATACCCTCTATGTCGGTCCCCTATTCTCAACCTCCCTATTCGGCATCACCATACAATGGAATGCCACCCATAACATAGGTTCAATACCAACCCCTTATACCACATGGGGTGCTCTTCCATCACAACTTGTAAATGACCACATCAAATTGATGATGGAAAGGATGCAGACACTAGAAGCATCGAGTTTCGGGCTCGTGCAATTCTCTCACCTATGATGAAATCTGTAATGATCCCATTCATCCATCCATCCCTATTCACCCATACCTTATGCATTGGGAAATTCCAAAATTCAACTGTTGTATATATATCCCCCCTTGGGAGGATATAGACAAACAGAAATGGTGCATGACACGAAGTGTCGACACAGAAAAGTTGCACCTTGGCACACAGAAATGGCGCATGACACGGAGTGTCGACACAGGAAAAGTTGTGCCTTGGCGCACAGAAATGGCGCATGACATGGAGTGTCGACACAGGAAAAGTTGCGCCTTGGCGCACAGAAATGGTGCATGACACGGAGTGTCGACACAGGAAAAGTTGTGCCTTGGCGCATAGAAATGGTGCATGACACGGAGTGTCAACATAGGAAAAGTTGCACCTTGGTGCATAGAAATGGCGCATGACACGGAGTGTCGACACAGAAAAAGTTGCGCCTTGGTGCACAGAAATGGCGCATGACACGGAGTGTCGACACAGGAAAAGTTGTGCCTTGGTGCACAGAAATGGCGCATGACACGGAGTGTCGACACAGGAAAAGTTGTGCCTTGGCACATGTAAGAGGATGTCGACACGCACATGAATGTGCCAAGGCGCACCTTCAGGAGGCGCAACATTCTGAGTGCTGGCAGGAAGCAGACCCTGGCGCAGATATTCAGATGGCCATAACTTTTGACTGGGAGCTCGGATTCATGCAAGGTTGGACTTTCTGGATATCTTTAATTAGGTGAGAAAAAATTCTTAAAAATGAAAAATACAGTTAGCCACTTTTGGGGGTCACTAGGGTTCTCACCTACCACCATAATGAGATGAATTAAATACAACCTGCGGTGGTTGGGGTAGATTTGGAATTTCTCTCTCTTCCCTCTCTCATTCTTCCTATAAATTGTAAGGAGGGGCTTCTTTCTAAAGGTTGGACATTCTTGTTTTGCCCCTCCCTTCTTCTCTTTGGCAGGTGAATCTGTGGAGTTCAAACCTCCTATCTAAAACTGTAATGCAACCTTGTCTCTTGGCATTTTGTGGTGTATTGTATCAATATTTGGAGAAAATAATGCATGTCTGTGGATGATTATCAACCCTCTCTCTCGTGTTTATTTGCATCTTCCCGATCTTTCACTTTGCAAATCATTATATCTCAGTGCATGATCTTGCATCACATTTTAATAGTTTGTGTTTATTGGCAAGACAGTTGTTCTTCATTCCTCGGTGCATCACCTTTGTTAGTTTAGGTTTATTTTTATGCATCTTCTTACCCTGTCTCCTTGGAAAATTAGATTAGGTTTTGAGTAGACCCTCTACATTTTTATGTGTGCATCTGAACAGAGGAATAGGAACCGGCCTTCATCCGGAGAGCTTTTCCGATTTCGCAAGGTCCCACACTTGGGAAAAGCTCCATGTTATGCAATCACACTGAGAGTCTCAACCCATCGAGTTGCAGACATTCAGGGGTGTTGTGATTCACCATCAACATCAATCAAGTTTCAATAGTAAATAAGACCCGCAGCGATTTGCGGTCTTTCAAACGTGGGTGTTACACGATCGCCCATGAAGATGCTTTACTCCTATGGACCTTTCCAATGTCCTAGATAGACCTACATTGGACTGGTATATACTAAACTCATCACCTAAACCTTACACACACATTATTTATTAATTACCTTGTAATTGATAAATCCACATCATCTCTTCATCATGACCTAGCCCTAACCTAAACTAACCTAATTAAGACCTATAACTTGGTCTACACCTACACCCATGACTAATGACCCCTTTCTCGCACCCAAAACCGACCTTCTAGTCACTTGACCAAGCCCATGACTAATCTCTCGGGAGAAAAGCGGGAAGGTGGGCTATTTTACTAAAAATAGCCTACTTTTTCCTTCTGCCGATGCTTGGGTTCTACTCGGCCGCCGTCGGTTACGTAACCGCCATCGGTTCCTGTAAATGGTCTCCCAGAACCAAAAACAAAGGATCGGAATTTCATTTTGGATCGGGGTGAAGGATTTTGAATCAACGAGAGATCATTTGGGAGTGATCAAGAGTCCAGGATCTTCACTTGGCCAGCGAGATGAGTGAAGAAGCCGAAGAGTTGCGGCAAAAGGAGATCAAGCCCAAAGCTGCAGCGAGAATAGGCCCGAGTTCTCGGATACTCGGTGATCATCGGGAGGAGATATTTCATCTTGTTTGTCGACCATCCTACCTAGAGTTACTTTTGTCATCGAGTTCTTGGACTTGCATCTTCGTCAATAACCGATAAGTTACATCTTGCATGTCCTCTTTAATAACATTTCTTAGACTTTTTGAAGCACATCCTCACAAATCCATTCCTAGATCCACTACCCGTGCGTCTTTATTGCATCTAACTATCATTCATCTACCTCTCATCACCTTATTTCCTAATATCACCTATATACCTGACCTTACAAATAACACAACTGACAACAACACACAACCACCCCACAAAACAACCAACCTTGGATCTTGGAGCCATACCGATATCGGTTATCGGTAACGCCGTATCGGTTATCTGACTATAACCAAAAACCAGCCTTTCCCTACCCGTTCAACGAAGCAATTTAATTGATATCTTACGAGTCTTTTGTGTTAATTCATATTAGCGAGGGCCGACCACCTTGAAAGGAAGTTTTATATTTCACAGGCCCAAGGCGGTTCCCTCATTTATTGTCTAATCAAAATCTTGTGGTCTTGTGTTCTTATTTGCGAGTAGTCCTTCGAGAGACAAAAAGGAGTTCTTCGCGAGTCAACTTTGATCTTTCTCGATGCGCACGCGCACACCATCTCGACGTTCACGGGTATTCCTCCTAGCCCTAACCTTATCTGTTTCTAAAAGGAATGAAACATTATTCCCAGAGTGAAACATTTTGCTTGCATGCCGGTGGGACCCATTTTGGGTTTCTTTCTTTCTTGCTTGCTTTCATATAGGGAGTATACTTGCTTGTTTTCTTCTTCTAAAAGATATTCACAAGGTTTTGTATTATTTTGATAAAAGAACTTGCTTTGCTTTTACATCTCGCATTAGTGAAAGTCATCTCTTTTGCTTCATCGAATATCATTTTCGATTTGGGTTTAAAACACGTGCATTGCATTCTTTGCTTCTTGTTTTTTCAATTCTAGTGAACATAGATTAAGTAACAATTCGTACACGTGGGGGGGTGATATCCACGGTATTGACAAGAAATTAATCTTACTTTCAACTTTGCACAACACATACGAATCACTTCACAATTAACACAACAGCTCAAACATCCCCCTTTTCCATGGTATTCCTCACTTTGATTGAGGTAACCTTATAAGCCAAAACAACTTGACATTTCCCTAAGTCTTTTGTTTAGGATTGACATCATTCTACGTCTAAAGGCATAAGCCCACAATAATTAAAATTAACCCTAGGGTTAGTCTCTGGATTTGCGTGTGCATCTTGCTTGTTTTTAGTTACATTTTTCTTTCTCATACCACATCTTACGTGATCAATAATTGGACAAGTATACTAAACGTTGTTAAAAATCAAATTAGCAGCTTTTATATCTTGTTAGCCCAGACTTCTTACACGACATCGATTACGACCGACGTCGGCTACGACCGATTATCTTTTCCAATTCTGACAAATGAGCAACCTACCAATTTTACGAGTTTGTTTCTATTCTAGATTGAAACCGAACTCTGTCGGTTGTTATTCGACCGATTTGTGTGCATCTTGACATAAGCCGACGATAATTAAAATTAACCCTAGGGTTAGTCTTCGATTTCATCTTGCTTGACATTCTATTTTCTTTCTCATACCCTATTTCTACAATAATTGGACAAGTATACTAAACGTTTTGTTTTACACCGAGTTGTTACACCCGTCGATAGTTGAAACCCATCTTTCACGAACTGAACTTTCCCAACACGACAAACCAAACCCGCAACCTACCAATTTCACCGATCAGAGTTTTTTCACTCTGACAGATTGAAACCCTCTGTGAACTCTGTCCATGTTTTATCACTCGAAAGCAAGCCACCGCCATGGTTTCACATGCTTGCTTATTTTTTTGCTGAATCACCCCCTTCACATTACGCAGGGAATCCTACGGATACCGGCGAGGTTCCTAAAATTCTGTGGGAGATAAGGACTTTGCCAAGTTTACGGATGCTAATTCTAGCGTTTTGTCTGAATACTATTTGTCTCATACCCACGACCGTGCGCTTTGATGGTCAGCTCCTTGTTGGTATGCCTATTAGTATAGCTGCTCATTTAGCTCCCACTCCTTTGATAACACCGCCTTGCTTCACTGCATCTCTAGCCCCGTCTCCCCGATCCGGCGGCTTGAGAGGTTCATACGACTCAGTTGGCTTTCCGTTGGTTAATCTTGGACCCCACATATCATTACCGCCCTTGCCCCTACCTCATCTCTCTTGCATTGCTCAGTTCATGACTTGCTCTCTGCCACCTATCCACACTAGCTTTCCTTCTCAAGCTCCGCCTACCTTTTTTTCCCATACACGTATCCAGGTGACCTCAACATCTTATATGGGACATCCTATTCGGTCGCCTCAACATATTCATCCTCCATACCTTATCAACACTTAACCCCACCATTGTCAGTGGAGGCCCTTGGCCCGATTTGCCTCCGTTTACCACAATCGCACCATCATCTCATCCAACCACCACGGTTCATTAAACAAATGATGGACAAAATGCAAAACACAGGCTTACATTTGAGGAAGTCGTAGCGCCTTGACATACGAGCAAGTTTGTCGGGAGCCTATTCACCCGTCTGTCCCCCTTCATTCGTATCCTCCTCAATGGGAATTACCAAAATTTACCCGTTTTAACAGTAAAGAGGACCCTCAACAACACTTGCGATCATTTAGACATGCTTGTTATTTGATTGCTCATGATGATGCCTTGTTACTCCGCACCTTTCCCATGTCCTTATCAGGACCCGCCTTGGAGTGGTACAGTGCTTTAACCCAGCACTCAATCTTCTCTTTTAACCAACTAGCCCAATCTTTCTTGGATCATTTCTCCATTAACATTGCCAAAAAGTATCTATCAACGACCTTTATGCCATCCGAAATTTCGAAGAGCGAATCTATCGCAGATTTCGTTGGACGATGGCGGGGCCTTATCGACCAACTTACATATGCCTTGCCTCGGGTTGAACTTATCGAACTTTTACGCGGGCATGTCTTAGCACATTTCTCTCTACTCTTCAAATTCAAACTTTCCACACATTTGATGAGGCCTTTACCATGGCTCGGAAACTAGAAATTCGAGCCTTAGAAGAAGAGAAATTGCGGTTGTTGCAAAAAACCCCAATTTCGAACTCCAGATTCCACCAACAAAAACCTAACACCACCATCCTCACCCATCGACCAACCTTGAAATCAAAGGGGCCGTGCGCGGTGATGGTCAAATCCCAACCACCGTCAATACCCGCCAAAACCACTTATAAGTATAAAGCGAGAACCCATCAACTACACTCCCTTGGGAGAAACATATGGTGTGATATTGGAAAAATTGCTCAAAGCGGGAGCCATTACCTTACCTCTGTTAAACCTCACTCCGGGTTTGATTCTACCCGCGCTATACCTTCTGGTACAAAAAATGACCTGTAACTTTCACGCGTAAAAGGACATAGTCATGAAAAGCGCAAAATGTTGAAAAACATAGTGCGGGAAATGGTTGTGCGGGTGATATAACCCTCGATAATCCTAATGCCCCTGCCAGACCAAAATTTGAAAATCTTCAACAAACCATTCCCAAATCACTCGTCCAACGATGCGTAAACCGGGATATCTTAGCCGAGGAGAGTGTTCATGAGATCCATGCGGTCTTCGACTCCCGGCCAAAAGCCTCTATCGAGAAAATTTTGAATCAAGCCTCTCCACTAACACAGGAGTCTGAACCTCCTTCACCACCATCAAGCCAAAGCGAAATCATTCCTTTACCCATAAAAGAGTTAAGCTTCCCAGGACTTCTCTTCTCATCAGTAGTGCACTTACACCACATCCCTCTGAAGGCTGACGGATGTTATCTAATCTATCTATTTCCCAAATGTCCCCTTCTACTCTTCTTGCTTGCCTGAGAGGAAGGCTCGCCACTCCTTTTGACATCCTTAGATGAGAAATCTCTTGCACCAACATCACCAAATTCTTTAACCATAACAGACCCTCTCGAACATGCCCTCCTGCCTATTAGTCCTTCATCGCCTAAATCTTTTCAACAACCGTCGACCTCTTAATATCTATTGATACAGTGCCTCATCTACCCCCTGTATCACACCCACAGTGGATTGGAATCACAACCCACCTTTCTTCCATACAAAATTTACAATTCATGCACAAGATTTTCATTCTCCAAAGATAGGCGAGTCCTATGGGAGCGTTTGAGTACCCCTATTCTACTCAAATGCAGATGACCGATCCAGACACCTCTACCATATACCCTAAGTGTTTACAGAAACTCAAAATGCCTATGTCCTCATTCTCATCCCCCGTATCTATACCAAGTAGCCTATCCACCTCTATTAACCTAACCAAATCTTCCCCTACACTTGGGACCTCACCAATGCCCAGTCTAATGCACCCGCCTAAGCGACTTGATTTATCCAAAAATAAAGCCGCCCCGCCACCTAGGAGACAAACTCAATCCGCGCCTCTATCACAATCAAAACCATCATCGTCACACCTACCTTCCATATTGGGACCTCATCCCTCCACCTTGCATCAATATATCATACCTCCTGCGTTTTCTTCAAAAGCGACCTCGCCTTACTGCACCTATCGAGAGATCAAAGGGTATATCAACATTGTCACCCCACATATCCTGTCCACCCATCACCCTAAACGAACTCCATCATCAAAGGATTTATTTTACGTCACTCCCCCCCTTTCTCAGTGGTTGTTTCCCATTACCACGTCATCATCAACCTCATCATCTAACCATGAATATAGCTTACTGCGCCCGAAGAAACCACGTTTAGTGAAAACCACGTGTCAACACCCCTCGGCTAAACCACCACCGTCACGAACCAACCACGCCCAAACATTACCAAAACCCATGAAAACCAATACCCTCATCCTCCTCCGATTTTGACCCACTCAAAGGATCTTACGCCAAAATCCTTGCTATGTTGGTGGAGAATGCGACCATTTCCCTACCCCCACTTAGACCTTATGACCCGTCTAAACCTCGACCTATAGGTTATGATGAGTCTAAAATCTGCGCCTATCACCGCACACCAGGACATGATGTGGAGAGATGCAAAGCTTTAAAAACCATCCTTCGTCGATCACCTCTCCCGGATCTGAAAGGTTAAGAAAGACAACTTACGAAGGGAGAGACCTTTAGCTTCATTCCCTCTACTATACCATCTATCCCGCCTCACCAAGATCTATCATTATTCTGACCCCACCTCTTGAAGACCATGATTTATCCCACCATCTTCCTCATCTCGGTCTACGAGATTAATATGATTAGTGTTCTTTACTCGGCGCGAAAAAAAACGAGAAAGCAAAAGAAAGCACACATGCGTCCTCTCTTTCTCCATCCAGCATCCCGATTGCACCACCACCCAAAGTGGTTATTCGTGGACCCGCTTACCCCGTCTCTAATGGAGTTGCCCATCGAGCCATGATCAAACAGCTTCACCAATCACCCGTAAAAATGACACTATATGATCTCATTCGGACTTGAATCCCATCGACAAGCTCTCGTTGAAATTCTTCAGGATCGAGGTCTTACCTAATGAAACCACTGCTGTTGCCTCCATTCTAACACCCGATCATGTTGCTTCTCTCACCCAACAACCCCTTTGCCCCACCATACGTCTGCAACAACAAGCTGCGGCGATCGGTTTCTCTGAAGATGAAATTGTTGACTTTGGTACAGAAGATCCTGACCCTGCCCTTTTCATCTCGACTTACGTCAGGGACATTCGGGTGCGTCGTGTTATGATTGATGGGGGCTTAGCCTAAACATCATCTCTTTGAAAGCCTTCCAACAAATGAATATCCCTCTAGCTACATGTGTGCCCGATCCCATCATGTTGCGGTCATTCATAATATTATTACCTCTACCTTAGGCACCGTGATCCTCAACATTCGGGTAGGACCACGTACTTTACCCGAACTCTTCTATGTCCTTGAAGGAGAGTTCCAATATAACATATTGCTAGGTCACCCTTGGATCCGGCTATGGGATGCGTTCCCTCAACATTACATAGATGCATAAAATTTGAGTACGAGGGGAAGTCCTACACCGTAAAAGCTGATCCTCCCCCCTTTAAAACCTGCAATATGTTATACCGCCCTAACGATGTGCTTATACCAATCAAGACACCCATACATTCAACCCAACCATCCTCTTGAATGTACCTCAACCATCCACCTCAACCGCACCTACGCCTTGGTGATGAAACCACCGTCATAAAACCACTTCCCTTCCCATGCAGCTAACATCCCAACCGCGAGACCCCTTAGTAGATGTTTTCAACGCCTTATGTTTGGGGAGTATCGCCTATATAACGTTAGTTCTTTCCATACCCCACAGGAATACGGACAGGTACATGCACATCCTACCTACTATGACCGTCGTGTGGGGAAGTAATCTCTTACGGACCACCCCATTGCCGCACCAACCTAACGTATGGGGGTGTTGGCGCATCCTCCATTACCCACTGAACCCCCTCTTGGTGTGGTTCCCTTCGATCCGATTTTCAATACTTGACAAATCGTCGTTTCACCCTCACCTTCTTGACTCATTTGTCTTGGAAAGGCTTTGGTTTTGGTCTTTATGAACAAGGCCGACATACACTCATTCCGTGACTACACGCAAACACAATGATCGCGGTGGTCTCGGTTTTCTGAAACACCTACACGGGAGGAACCTCGTGTCGGTTGTCTTCTAGAAGACAACGGCGTCACCCCTACCAGAACCATCATCACCCATTTTGCCTTCGTCACCCACCTGAGTCGATAGATCCCGAATCTATCCCTCCTAATTTTTTTTCATAAATGCTATCTTCCTAGGTCCTCTCAATTATCAGCGCGATAATGAGGACCCCTCTTCTATCCCCTTACGTATCCGGACATGATCGAAGAGGATTCACCTTCGATTAATGTTGTTGAGTGCGGGATGATGACTCCATCCTCACTTACCTTGGGGCGGGATGACTCCTATATTGAACGCACCTTACCATCTGAAACTCAAACCATGTTGAATGAATCGACTATAGAAATCAACATCCACACGGAGGAGGATCCTCACATTGTGAAGATCGGACAATCCCTTAACACATCGAGAACAAGCCGCCTTTACTACCTTTCTCTCCAGTACCCATGACCAAGCTTTCGCTTGGTCCTACTGTGAACATGCCGAGAATTGATCCTACCATTGCCGTCCATAACATCACTCTAAACCACGATTCCAAGCCAATTAAACGAAATTGAGAAAAATGCATCCACGCATTGCTCTCTTGGTCAAGAGGAGCTTGAACGACTCTCCTTCTGTTTCTTTCATTACTGCTACTTGACTATCCTCGATGGATTTCTAACATCGTACACATCACTTTAAGCGGCGGGGGACTTCGGATATGCCGCATTTCCGGGATCTTAACCTCGCTTGCCCTAAGGATGACTTCCCCCCTAGCATTGACCAACTTGTAGATCTCACTTTGCGCCGGCCATGAGATGCTCTCTCTCATGGATGGTTTCTCGGGATATAACCAAATTTTGGTTGCCCCCACCGATCAACATAAAACTACCTTCATAACTCCTTGGGAACCTTACATTACCGTGTAATGCCATTTGGCCTTAAGAATCTTTGGTGCGACCTATCGGCGGGCTATGACCTACATTTTCATGACATTATGCACACTATCCTTGAAGATTACGTCGATGATCTTCTTGGCAAATCTAAACATCGTAGTGAACATCTCGATGTTTTAACCATTATTTTTGATCGCTTTATTACAATATTACATCATCACCTTGACCAAAAATGTGTCTTTGGTGTCCTTTGAAACTTCTTGGCTTTATCGTCTCTTTGCGTGGCATCGAGGTCGACCCATCTAAAGTCAAAGCTATCCTAGAAATGCCCCACCTACCATCTCGAAACAATTGCGTAGTTTACAAGGTAAGCTCGATCTATCCGCGTTTCATCTCCCACTCTCGGATCGATGTCGACCTTTTCATCACCTTCTTAAAAGGACATTGATTTTCATGGGCGAAAAGTGCCACCTAGCCTTTGAAGCTCTCAAAACTTATCTCTTACGACCCACCATGCGTGCTTATCCCACCTCGGGACGACCGCCCTTTCTACCTTTACCTTTCCCTTGCCCACCACCTTTGTAGGGGCCATGCTTGCACATCGTGACTCAGAGAATCGAGAACAAGCCGTTTATTATATAAGTCGTACTTTGGTGGACTATGAGACTAGGTATACACATGTAGAAAAGTTATGCCTAGCCCTATCATTCGTGGCTACCAAACTCAGACACTACTTACGAATCACAAAACTTTCGTCATCACCAACACGGACCCCATCCATTACATGTATGCCAAACCTCATCTAAACCAACGCATCGCCAGATGGCTCATGCTCCTCGCCGACCTCGACCTTGAGTTTGTCCACCAGAAATCAATCAAAGGACAAACTCTTGCAGACCAACTTGCGGAGGCCCCTTTACCTGGGGAACAATTTACCAATTTTACATTCCCAGACGAACTCATCGCTACTCTTTCCCTCAAGGAGGAGTCGTATCCAATGACCCTCTTCTTCGATGGATCCAAATGCCACCGTGGTGGAGGAGCCGGCGTTGTTCTCATTCCTCTCGACGCTGAGCCCATGCCTCTTTCATTCCGACTCGATTTCCCTTGCACTAATAATACAGCGGAATACGAGGCCCTTGTTCTGGGTCTCCAAGTTGCGTTACACTTAGGTATCAAATCTATCAATATTTTTGGCGACTCTCAATTGGTAGTCAATCAAGTTATGGGCATCTACCAATGTAAAAATGAGGAACTTCAAAAGTACAAACACTACGTGGATTCACTTCTAGCCTTATTTACTCACTATTCTATCCAAACCATTCCCCGCTCCACTAACAAATTTGCGGATACTATGGCTTGCTTAGCCTCACAAATTCCAGCTTCATCAGTGACTCTGAATTATTCGTCTTGGTCAATGACTTTTTGCCCCATCCTACTCAACCCCGGTAGTTTGTATGATAAATACTGTGTCTACTAATTCGCAGGATACCTGGTACCACCAATTTCACGACTACCTTACAACCTCTGTTCTCCCTTCTGACCTTACTAGTACTGGCAAACGCGCTTTTCTTAAACACGTTTCTCGTTATGTAGTTATGGGGGGACTCCTTTATAAACGTGGCTTTGATGGCATCCTCCTTCGATGTCTCACCGGCGCGGAGGTCACCCATACCATCCAACAGGTCCATGACGGTATCTGTGGCGGACATTTTAGTGGCCTTGCCGTGGCCAAACGAATCCTTCGCCTTGGTTATTATTGGCCTACTCTCAATAACGATTGCTACGAATATGTTAAGCGTTGTGTTATGTGTCAACAACATGCCACCTTGACATACTCCTAGCCACCCCCTACAGTGCTTGAGATCTTTGGCCTTTCTCACAATGGGGTTTAGACCTTATTGGTGAGATTCACCCATCCTCTTCGCAACGTCACCGATGGATTATCACAGCAACCGAATATTACACAAAATGGGTGGAGGCTATTCCACTCATTTCAACCAAAAAAGAAAAAATTGTAGAGTTCATTAACCACCACATTATCATCGTTTTGGTGTTCCTCATCGCCTTGATAACAGATAATGGAAAATCTTTCAAAAATAAGTTATTGCAAGACCTTTGTGACAACTTTGGTATTAAACTTAGCTTCTCATCACCCTCTATCCACAAGCAAATGGACAAGCCGAATCCTCTAATAAAACCTAACCAAAATCCTCATGAAAGTTGTCATGTAGTGCGGAAGAAATTGGCACGATCACATCCCCTTTGCCCTTTGGGCTTATCGTACTAGCATTCGTACCTCTACTAATGCTACACCTTTTTCTTTGGTATATGGTACTGAGGCTGTCTTGCCTCTCGAAATACAAATACCCTCCTCGGAATATCTCTTGGGATATTCTCACCAACGATGATTTCCGCCAAGAGCGGTTAGCCCAATTGGAGCTTCTTGACGAACGTCGTCTTACAGCTCTCGATCACCTTCAAATCTATCAAAAACGTATCAAGCGTGCTTATGATAAGCGACTTCATGAGCGTACCTTTAAGGTTGGTGATCTTGTCCTCAAAGAGAATCAACATGTAACCAAACTAGAAAAGAGCAAACGTGGAAAATTTGCTCCTAATTGGATCGGGCCTTATATAATCACTCACACTTATGGATCAGGCACTTATCGTTTAGCTTCGCTTAATGGTAAACCTGAGCCTGAACCCCTTAATGCCTTGCATCTTCGACCATTCTACTATTGAATTTAGTGTTATATCACTTCTTATCTACCTATTGCTCGTCCCTTGAGCTCATTTACCGCTACATACACTTTGTTTCCTACATCTCCAAATAAAATCAAGCTCACTTCTCACCTCCCCTCAACGATGCCTTCCCCTTTTTAGTCTAGTCCATGACTTCAAAGTCTTAAAATAACACCTTCTTATGGGATTTTCTTGAGTCAAACTTCCTACCAAACTAGATGCTTCACGCCAAAAGAACATCTAGCTATCTAAATTATATATAGACTGCTCCCTCGAAGGACAGCTATATGCCAAATTATTGCTGCTATTATATATAGACTGCTCCCCCGAAGGACAGCTATGCACTAAAATCATATCTGCTACTATAAATAGACTGCTCCCTCGAAGGACAGCTATACACAGTCAGCCTTTATCAGAAGCTTCTCGCATGGATCAGCTTTGTGAAGACCTCAAGAATAGCACAATCAATATCCCTTGTAGACTTCCCGCATCGATCAATCTATATTCAGTAAAATAAAAGCCTCATTCAAAAGAACTTTTTGGGTCATGGACTTGTCTATTTAGGGTAGGTTCTCTTTCGTCAGAACACTCACTTTGTAACAAGTTCTCGTACCTCAACTATATCATCCACCTCACCTCACCATTTGTTTTGACTCGAGGGACGTAACGTACACTCGATATGTTGTGATCATCTGACTCTTTTCACCTATTGATTTCTCGTCTATGCATGCACGGTACCTAGGGCTTGAGGCTCGTTCTACGTTGTGTGGTTTGTTTAGCTCTTTTCACCTACGGAACACTCTTTCCGCTTTGCCTCGCATCTAGGATTGTGTGTTGATCTTAATCAGGACATGGTTCCCCTCGACTTGGGTAGGCTAACTTTCGCTTCCCTTATACCTTTTACAACATCACCAATTCATTACCAACACCATCACCTTACCTTACCAATATTAATATCAATATTTTTACCAACCAACCAATTGCCTAAACATACCAAATTGCACGAATTCACCTCTCCCACAGATCCTAAGGAGAACTACATCGATCTGAGGCCCTTCCTTGCTTTGTGCGATGGGCTATGTAGGCGCACTTAGGAGACATGGGGTCTCCCAGGTTAGCTCGACCACCCCTACCATAACCTATCATGTGTGGTAAATATAAATATTTTTGTGTATTTCTATTTAATCACATTCCTCTTTATCCTTTTTCAAAACACAAAAATCAAAACACAAACATTCTTATTATTATCAAATCAAATCAACATACATATTCAGGTCTTATCTAGATGTTAAACAAATACATCTTCTCTATCATCGACACGCAGTCGGCATCCTTATTTATTCTTATACCTTGCTAACATTTACTTAGACCCTCACGATTCATCCCGACCCGGGGATGATCGTGATCGTCGCACTACTCTCGCCGGGCCTCTCTCCTCAAAGGTACCACGGCTATTGGTACCGCCCAGCGATCTGCTAATCTCTCCTGTAACATATGAATACGCCCTCTCGCATGGAGGAATCCAGCCTCTAGTCTCTCATCGTGACTCATGACCGCTAACAATCCTCTTGCCTCATTCACTGCGTTTGGAGCTGCTTTGAACTAAACTCTGCGAGACGATCTCTCTCATTTGTAATCACGGCTATGTCGGGCGATCACGTACACCTCGCGCTCTGCTTTACCCACCATAACCTATAGGCCTCTGTCGTTCTGCATCCATTACCTTGCGATCAGGCTCTTTCTCTCCTCGGCCCTTACGGAGGTGTTGGCCGGGGAGGTGAGAATCTTGCCTCGGCGTCGATCCTCATATATGGTCTATAAGCCTGGGGTATATCCTGCACAAATCCAAATTGTCGCCGCACGCGATCTAGAGGAATCCTCTCATACTCACTGGCTTTGTGCCCTGCGATCCACCTCAATCGCTCTACACCCCTCAACTCCTCAGCTATATTCTCTGTTACCATATAGTTCCCGTAAGGCCTCCAACAGATATCGCAATTATCACGTCACCCTCTCCCATACCTGCCTGTAATACTCAATGTCACCCGTCACGGCCTGAGATCTTGCCTCTTGTTCTGTCTGGACCCATCGTCGAAATCCCACCTCTGCGTACTCTCGTCTCTCTGATTTGGATGGATCGGCCTCTTGGTCGCACACAAATGTGCTCATAGGCCCAACGAGTGTAATAAGTATGAACCATCCGATAGTGTAGTCTGTGATTTCACCTCTGAAGCCCATAAACCCCTGTATAACTCCGCCAAATATGCGGTGCCCATGCAAAAGTCACGTTCCTTTCTATCATCTCCCCAAATAACACACATCAATGCCTTTGGAAATCTTCCCCCTTACGCCTCGGTAATGCATAATACCCTACTGCTATCATTAATATCACTTTGCTAACCTTGTCTCCTCGGGGTGTCTTTGCTGCATACATTATCCCATATGTGAAATGTCAAACCTCGTTGTGTCAAATCTCGTGCGTATGGACCAAATCTGCTGTTATTATCGCTCCCCGCCGTGCTAGGTAATGCACGATATCTTGGTTTTCTGTAATAGGGAGCCTCAAAATACGGAACACATCTTCGATATTCTTTGTCATCTCCCTGTTGGCGGATAGAAGGTATTCTTCTCTGGATTCCATCTTTCGATCAACGCTGCTGTAACATAGCATGGTTACGTGCGATTCGTGAATAATAGCGGATTCCACTTAACCCCAAATGATTTATCAATGTCCATTCCGTTTGGTGTTACATCCGCTCGGATTAAGTGACAACAATGGCCCGGGCACTATCATTCATCCTCGACCACCCTACTCTGCTGCGTACATCAAAACAACAAACAACCATTCATCCTCAAATCCCTAAGGGTTTTCTCACATTCGGAAATTCCTCCGATGCCCGGTATTATCGGTTATAAATAACATACCGGTTTACGGTCCCGGTTGTAAAAAACCTACGATACGATCCTCTGATACCTATTATCCTTATCCTATCGGTCCTTTATACTGACCTTGCCTAAATACACCACCTACGACAATAATTTGAGCGTTTATTCCTTTCTGTACATACAAACATACCCAAAACCCTTGATTACCTACCACGTAACACTCACCTCATTTATAACCCTTGTTATTATGTTTTCTTTCTCATATCTACCCACCTACTCTCCCCCATCTTATTCACAAAACATGCAGAAATCAAATCACAACCAAAACGTTTACCTCTTGGGTTGCAGCAGCTTGCGGTGGCACTTGTCTTCCCTCTCGTCCCTGCCTGCTGGATGCTTCTCCTCGTTCTGTCATGATCACCACTCTTTTCAAATTCACCTTTCTACCGTCTGAATCTCAGATCGCATTCACTTTCCCTGTCTCTTTTCTTATCACCTAAATCTCTCATGCAATACCCTGTCTCTTTTCTCCTTATCACTCAAATCTCTCATTCAAATACCTGTCCCAGTCGTCAAAAAGCGTCGCGTTCGCGTATTTAACTTCTTGCATGGCTCTCAAAATTAGAACTTAAGTTGCCACCCTAGCTTTTCTATTTTTAGAAAAGCTCATCCCTAAATAACCGGTATCGGTTATGTGACCGATATCGGTCTATCATATCTCTGAATCGGTTCCTAACCGATATCGGTTACACACCTTTTTTTGAAACATGGTTCTTTTCTTCATTTTTTACCTAATTTTTGTCGCGCCCGCCTCTTTTCCTGCATCTCATCACCATTATCCATATTTGTCCATCCACCACACATATCATTACAATTTCATTAACATCATCTATTTTACAAAAACAAACAAGCCATCAACTAAGGATACCAAAACAAAACAAAAAACTATCTATCTATACATCATTTGGATCCAACTCATCAGATACATATATAACAATGTCCCAAAACCAGCACCAAAACATGCAACATTTCATCATATAACATGTCATCCATATATACGTGCAAAAGACATCAACATCATCCATATATCAACATGTCAATTAAACTCATCATACATTCTATATCACAAACCATTGATGAAATACTTAAAAACATTTTAAACACTACATGTGGATCAAAACATCATCTCTATATATATATACAAGTTTCAAATATACAATGTGCCCTGCATCGGGGCCTCTGTGATCTCATCATCCAACAAAGCCGGCACGCAGGCCGCAATAACTATCAAACATCTCGACTCGGCTCGCAGGCCGGTCCCTCATATCAAAAATATACTCGGCTCGCAGGCCGGTATCAACTGTACAACCCGTACTCGGCTCGCAGGCCGGTCTATAATGAATCAATAAATGAATAAATGTAGGCACGCAGGCCTCTATCAACACAACCGGTTCGCAGACCGGTGCCCATGTCCAATATACAAATGTGCGGGGACCCTCGGCTCTCTCCCACCTCCCTCTCCCACTGTCTGCTGCTGGTCCTGTCTGCCTCCCGCCTCCTACCTGTAACAGACACACCGGCTGTGGCTGCACCTTCCTGCGATCTCTGACTATGCGAGGTCTCTGCTCGGTGTGCCGCATATGGCTGATACTCGGCTCAGTACTATCAGAACATCTGATAGTCTGCGGGCCTCACTCTCGCCTCCATATATCAGTCCCGTGCCACCGTAGGTACTGGGGCTGGTCCCCGGACTCCTCTTGCCCGGTTACCCCACTGTGCTGGGATGGTGCATGTGCCATGCTGTGCTGCTTGGTGGTGGTATACTGTGCACAATGCACAGGGTGTGTGGTACTGCATTTTCTTGGTGGTGGTGTACTGCTGTGCACACTTGCTGTGTGGTGGTGGTGCTGCATTCTGGTGGTGGTGGTGGTGCTGCACATGCTGTACAGGGCTAGCTGCCCCTGTAGGACACCTATACGTGCACTGTGCGGCGACAGCCATTGCCCCTGTAATAATAAGCTGCACTTTGGCCCTGAGGCTGATCTCGCTCTGCTATCACTGCTGCCCAAGTCTGCAGGCATGCGGCGGTCTTATCTGGCTGCTCTCTGACCAGCCCACCAAACCATGAATGCCCCGTACACCCAGCATCATCTACACCATCACCTGCTGGCCTCTCAGCAACCCAATCTGGGTCCAAGGGCTGTGGTGCAGGCAGTGGGGCCTCTACATCATCCCTCCTATACTGAGGGAAGGGAGGTGGCTCGTCCTGTCGCAGCCCCATCTGCCTGCGTACCCTCTCTAGGGGTATCCTCTCGTACTCTCCCGGCCTCCGTCCTGCTATCCAGAATGTGTACTGGATCAGGCGCAACTGTAAGCGGGCTCCTCTGCGAGGGTGATGACCTCTGTAAGGTCTCCATACAATATCTACCGCTGTCAGGCCCTCTAACAAATGTCTATAATAGGCGACATCCCGCCCTGCAAGCACTGCTCGTGGCTGCCCCACGACCCCCAACCACCTCTGAAAGCCGTATCTGTATATGACCTGTGGCCCTGGCTGCTGAGGTAACCCTACTGGTCTGATGCATATGATGTGCTCATATGCCCAACAGTGAAGTAAAAATGTAGAGCAAATCCCAAATCGCCTCATCCGGCGATAGCCCCATAGCTCCCTGTATAACTGCACCAGGTATACTGGTGCCCAAGCGTAACAGGTGTGCTCCTCCACCATCTCAAGCAGCACCCCCATCAATGCACGTGGAAAGCGGCCTCCCTCTGAGTCCGGGAGGGCGAAGCAGGTGATCCCGATCATCATCAGCACGGCAAGCCGTGTCTCATGTCGGTGCGCACGGTACATATCACCATACCCGATACTCGCGCTGTGATAGGTAAGTAGCGCGGCTGCATCTCCAAAAACCTGTAGGATGTTGTCCATGGCCGTCTCAGAATCTACCTGGAAGACTGCCTCTCCCTCGATCGGCAGTCGAAGGATGCGATACACATCCTCCAATGTGATAGTCATCTCCCCAGTCGGGAGATGGAACACATTGGTTGCCGGATCCCATCTCTCGATGAGGGCAACCATCAAGCTATGATCTCTATCGATCGCTCTATATCGCTGGACTCCGCCGAGTCCCACCTCGCGCATGATAGCCCAATGCGCTGCGGACACATGTGGTCGCATCCGCACCAACAGCGGGGGCATCCTGTCCCGCATCGTCAGCTGCTGACGTGCCTGCAAAACCCACCCACTACATTAGCCCTACTCTTTATCACGATATCTACCTATACCCCCTTTTATCCCCCCGACCACACCCCGACTCTCTAAACCCACCCCTCTACCCACCCCTCTTCTCCACTATCCCCCTCCCTCTTCACACCACACAAAACCCATGACCAATACCCCAACCACCTGACAAACACAAAACAAAAACAAAAACAAAACAAACAAAACAAAAAACAAAACAAACAAAACAAAACAAAAAAAAAAACAAAAAAAAACAAAAAACAAAAAAAAACAAAACAAAAAAACAAAACAAAAAACAAACAAAAACAAAAACAAAAAAAAAAAACAAAACAAAAACAAAAAAAAAAAAAAAAAACAAACACAAACCCCAAACAGCCAATGCCGATATCGACCGAGATACGGTCCGGTCGACCACACGAGAACCCGCCCCTAAAATTGGCGACCGATGCTTGGTCGCGACAGCAGCAACCGACATCGGTCATTTTTTTTTTCCCAGGGCCGAACCCTCGCGCGCCCCCACCTACCTTTTTCCATTTTCTACCAACATACCCACCCAAATACCCTAAAAACCTACCCACCTAGCCGCCTTAGCCTATTTAGCCTATTTAGCCTATCTACCCTCTCCCTTTTTCAAATTATTTCCATTTTCTACTTATTTCCTAAAAAATGTAAATTCCTACCCAAACCCCACATTTAACATAATAACATCAAATAAACACAATAAGGGGTTTTGAACCTACCGGTATGATGACACGTCGTCGTGGTGGGATGGGTGGTGGTGGTCCAGCTGGTCCAGCTCCTCCTGCTCCTCCTGGCTGTGCCATGGCTCCAAATGTCCTCTTCTGGGTCCTCAACCAATCACCTACTGCCTCCTCCTCACTCGGGCCCGCTAACAACTCACTCCTCCAGTCAAATAACGCCACCTCACGCACCAAATGCTCCAATCTCCACTCTCCACGTCAGACAACTCAAATCGATTTTCAAATTAGACAAGTGACAATGACCGGCCGTATTTTTCTTTTTATAGGTTTTTCACATCGAACCGATACCGGTCAAAGCGTGCCCTAAGGAACCGGCGTCGGTTATCTAACCGGTACCGGTTATAGATAACCGATATCGGTTTCTTCCTTTTTACCCAACTTTTTGCCCTTATTCACTACTTTCTCTTTCCCACCACATTGCCTATTTACCACATCGCCTATACGTTCCATTGCTCTTTAGCCGTTTTTGACTTCACCGGCCTGACCCAAGGCCGCAACCAACTACTCCGGCCCGACCCAAGGCCGCAACCAACCATTTGGCCCGACCCAAGGCCTCAACCAACTAATCCGGCCCGACCCGGCCAGCAACCACCCACCATTTGGCCCAACCCCTCAGGCCTCGACCCGAGGCCTCCCTACCCACCATCGGCCCGACCAGAGGCCTCGCCCTAACCATTTGCCCGACCCCAACCATTTGGCCCGACCCAGGCCTCACCTTACCCATTTGGCCCGACCCAGAGGCCTGACCCTAACCATCCCGGCCCGACCCAAGGCCTCACCTTACCCATTTTGCCCAGGCCTCGACCTAACCATTTGGCCCGAGGCCAAGGCCTCACCTTAACCATTTGGCCCGACCCAGGCCTCGACCCTAACCATCGGCCCGCCAAGGCCTCACCTTACCCATTTGGCCCGACCCAAGGCCCCTAACCATCCGGCCCGACCCAGGCCTCACCTTACCCATTTGGCCCGACCCAGGCCATGACCCTAACCATCCGGCCCGACCCAGGCCTCACCTACCCATTTGGCCCCAGGCCTCACACCCTACCCATCCGGCCCGACCCAGGCCGCACCCCACCCCACCATTTGGCCCGACCCAGGCCGTACCACTTCCATACCTTACCCAACATCACCAACATACACTCTTATCCACCCATCCTGTAGTTTTTTGTCCAATCGAGCTCACTGTTCGTGTTTTAGCATAATTAGGGTCCTTGACTTGATCACATCGACCAACTTTGCCTAGACCTAGACCATGACGTTTATCTCAACCAAACCAGACCATTTGAGTAATGCTTTGCCGAACATGCCTAAACGTTCTGTACCTTACATTTATATACCACAGGAGCTACTTCCTATGCCTTGGATACCGGGATTATATCACCCTTGTTTGGATAAACTATCGACCTTTGCCTGCATTCTTTGGTTTGCTCGTCAAATCATGTACCCTAGTCGTACTATTGCATTTCAACATGCGTCTGCTTCCTTGGACCTACCCCACCACCTTACCATCCTCTCTACTGACATTTACCCTTTATCGACCCTATCCTGATTTCCGTTCACTCAATCTGTGATAGATTTGAGGGGGATTACCTATACCCTTAACAGGAGAAACCACTTCATATTATTGTCCGTGCAGCTCTACAAAACAAGCTACACGACAATAAGGGGCTAATGTAGACACCAAATTTGTGTCTTACGACCCCTTGTGACCCGCATCTCATCTCGCAACCTAAACTCATCACCTAAACCTTACACAATTATTTATTAATTACCTTGTAATTGATAAATCCACATCATCTCACCTGCCACCTCATTTTGCCACTTCATCATGACCTAGCCCTAACCCTAAACTAACCTAATTAAGACCTATAACTTGGTCTACACCTACACCCATGACTAATGACCCCTTTCTCGCACCCAAAACCGACCTTCTAGTCACTTGACCAAGCCCACAACTAATCTCTCGGGAGAAAAGCAGGGAAGGTGGGCTATTTTACTAAAAATAGCCTACTTTTTCCTTACCGATGCGGTTCTACTCGACCGCCGTCGGTTCACGTAACCGCCATCGGTTCCCATAAATGGGCTCCCAAAAAAAACAAAGGATCGGAATTTCATTTTGGATCGGGGTCGAAGGATTTTGAATCAACGAGATCATTTGGGAGTGATCAAGAGAGTCCGGATCTTCACTTGACCAGAGCGAGACGAGTGAAGAAGCCAGAAGAGTTGCAGCAAAAGGAGATCAAGCCCAAAACTACAACAGAACAGCCAGAGTTCTCAGATACTCAGCTGATCATCGGGAGGGAGATATTTCATCTTCTGTTTGTCCAGCCATCCTACCTAGAGTTCTGCCTTTGTCATCAGAGTTCTTGGACTTGCATCTTCGTCAATAACCAGTAAGTTACATCTTGCATGTCCTCTTTAATAACATTTCTTAGACTTTTTGAAGCACAATCCTCACAAATCCATTCCTAGATCCACTACCCAGCGTGCTATTGCATCTAACTATCATTCATCTACCTCTCATCACCTTATTTCCTAATATCACCTATATACAGCCTTACAAACAACACAACCACCCCACAAAACAACCAACCTTCAGATCTTAGACCATACCGATATCGGTTATCGATGTTAGGTATCGGTTATCTGACTATAACCAAAAACCAGCCTTTCCCTACCCGTTCAACGAAGCAATTTAATTGATATCTTACAGAGTCTTTTGTGTTAATTCATATTAGCGAGGCTGACCACCTTCGAAAGGAAGTTTTATATTTCACAGGCCCCAGTAGTTCCCTCATTTATTGTCTAATCAAAATCTTGTGATCTTGTGTTCTTATTTGCGGGTAGTCCTTACATCTTGGTTTTGACCTAAGTGACCCATGCCCACATCGTATAAGAAACATGACTTTTGTAACTATCATCGTGTGAAAGGTCATAGCGATAATAACTACATGACCTTCAAGAATATCATCCAAGAAATATTAGACAATAGAGATCTAGTCTTGGATAGCCCAAATGCACTCTAACCAAAACCTACATATCTTCAAGAAGCCATTCCCTAATCATGCCCCATCTTCCAAAAAGATGGCGACACTTCAAACGATGATAGCAATGTCCCCAGGTCCATGCTATTTTCAATGACATACCAGTTGCTTCCCAATTGCCTCATGTTCTTTCCATAGATGAAATCCTAGCTCGAGATCCCCTACCTACACAAGAACCTATTTCAACTACTCCTCCACCCACAGAGGAACCCCCTTCATTTTATACTTCACCTATGGAAGAGCCCATAATTAGCACACCACCTTTGACCCTCAAATTTCCGAGCACTTGTCGGTGGCACCTCTCCTACTCATAGTAAATACATGTACACAACCTACATAATCATGAGGAGAATCAACCTCATTTGGCCCATCCTCTCCTCTACCCACGGAGGATCCTATAGAAGTGCCATTGTCTTTTGATGACCATTCACCATCAGACCTTCAAGATCCCACTGATCTACTTTTGGCTCTCTTACCCACATATTTTGAGGCTAGCCATTTTCCTTACGGGAATTTCTACTTGATCCATGTCACCTCGATTACAATAGTACCATTTTCACTCTTGGCCGATCACCTGGACTATGTTGATAGAGCCTTAATTTTGGGACACATTCTACTTCATGTTTCAACACAAATGTAGTTATCACTCACCGATACCTCCACTATCTACCCAAAAGTGTTTCGAGCAACCAAAACAAACACAACCATGACTATTGCAACACCTTCCATGTCACCACCCATGACCCAACTCACACCTCTGCCCATAACCCAACATACATCTACACCTAAACACCTACCCACACCTATATCATCTCCCTTACCTAAACCTATTACTACCTTAGGGTTCATACTGACTAGCCTTACTCACCCACCCATCAAATTAGATTTAGCAACATCTTCCAAAACTAACACTAAACTTACCCCGGCCCCCAAAAAGAAGACCCAACCTCCTAGGCCTCATACGCAAACCTTTCCTACCACACCATTATCACCTTCACCTCTTCCGTCCATATTAGGACCTCACCCTCAACCACAGCCAAGCAATATTATATTTCACCCATATTGTAAACAAATAAACCATATAAAAAACACATAATTCAATTAATTCGGGACATCTTATTCATGATTGATGAGTTACATATATAGATCAATTAATCCCTACAATGGTGGAGTCAAACATGATCTTTAATCCCTACATAATCTCAACCCCATCTCCTAATATCTCTCTAACATCCCTTAGTTCTCTCACACTATATTATTATTAAATGAGTTTCACATCTCATTTAAATAATAATATTAAATACTCACACACAATACAATATTAATAATGTTACAAACAATATATTCGTAACATTCACTCCCCTATTGTTAACATTATTAATTCCCCTACACTCCCCTAATGTGAACAATGTAGAAAAGAATAGTTACACTTTCTCTACAGCTTGCACACCCCTATTTGCTCATGATCTTGGTACACATATGGACCTCAGTCCAAGGTAAGAACCCCTGTTCATGAACCTCTATTCATCCCCTTCAAGTATCATGATGTTGACTTTGTACTTGTGTTTTCTTCTTTCTATTACAACATTACATCAAGGAGGTTTATAAAAGGAAATTACAATTGAACAAGAATTTCCTTCATTCTTATTATAAAACACACAATAATGGAATCAAACACACAACTAAAATACTTGGCCACCAAATCAATACCGCGGCCTCGTCGATGGTGCTTGGTGAGAGGTCGTTGATCAACCTCCTTCCTCCATTGCCTCTCGGCCTCCATCTAAAAGTTATCTAAAGAAGGAAGTCTTCAGAATCATAACCACTGAAATCACCCTCTGGTTCTTCCTTATCATCATCTTCTTCTTCATCGGCAATCATGGCATTTTCAATTTTTCCATCAAGTAAATCTCTTGCTCTTTTCATGCAGTTTATGGAAAGGTGTCCAAATTGTTGGCAATAGTAGCAAGTGATATGTTTCTTTGTATCTCTAGAATTAGATCCTTTCTTGAATCTTCCTTTATCATATGACCTATTTTTACCAAATATTGTTGTTTCTTCTGAAATAATATTCTTATTTGTTCTATTTTCTTCCTCCATGAGAGATGAAATCAAATCTTCTAAACTAGGATTTACTTTACTCAAAGTAAATATAGTGTTAGAATAACTGGGTGGCATACTATTTAACAATACTGCTTTTGCATCATCATCTCCCACATCAATTTTTATTCCAGCTAGTTGATTTGAAATAGAACAAAATTTACTTATGTGATCAACCATACTCTCACCTTCTTCCATCTTGAGCCCGAATAGTTTTTGCTTGAGTGTCACCGTTGCACTCCCTGTTTGAGATCCAAATAGGTTGTTCAAAGTATTCCATATGAAATTTGAACTTTTTGATAAATCAATATGATGTAAGTAAGCATCAGA
Source organism: Taxus wallichiana var. yunnanensis (assembly GCA_018340775.1). Taxonomy (NCBI): domain Eukaryota; kingdom Viridiplantae; phylum Streptophyta; class Pinopsida; order Cupressales; family Taxaceae; genus Taxus; species Taxus wallichiana. The sequence continues at coordinate 145,975,064 of CM031236.1, forward strand.
CAATCCAAGACCAATAATTGATATTGCTTTCCTATCCTTGCTTTCCCATTTGGTGGATTCATCAACATCAATTGGTTTTGAAATTTTACCTTCAACAATTTCCCACAAGTCTTTATTTATCAAAAGTAATTGAGTTCACACTTGCCATGTGTGAAATTATTTTCCATTGAATTTTTGTAATGGGATTTTCATTATGGATGTCAAACTTAGTAAAAAATGCACCCTTATAATAAAGTAAAATTTTACTTTCAATTGGCAGCAGAAAGCATATAATCAATGCAAAAATCTTGAAAAAACATACATTTAAAAAAAAACATCACCTCAATCTGAGATACGAGGTGAAAGATATGACACTTCCAAGTTCTAAGTCTAACTTCTCTCCTGACCCTTTCCAAAACTGGCAAAAAAAATTCTTTTCCTTGTGATTATTTTCGAGTATGTCCAAAAATGGCCAAAAAAAAACACACAGTTGCCAAAAACAACAATAAAGCTGATCACAGTTACCAGAATGGCGACACAATACGCAGGTTGGTCGATAGATTGTGTAGGCAACAGGATGATGAAATATGCACAAACAACTATGCATGTAGAATGATTCAAATCGTAGACAGAATGCTCCAATACGTAGGATCAGAATGTCAAACCACTTCGAACCCACTTCCAGCAGAATCTAAATCTCAAATATCTCTAAAGACTCTCATCCTGGAATCCCTGCTCTGATGCCAAATATTATATTTCACCCATATTGTAAACAAATAAACCATATAAAAAACACAGAATTCAATTAATTCGGGACATCTTATTCATGATTGATGAGTTACATATATAGATCAATTAACCCCTACAATGGTGGAGTCAAACATGATCTTTAATCCCTACATAATCTCAACCCCATCTCCTAATATCTCTCTAACATCCCTTAGTTCTCTCACACTATATTATTATTAAATGAGTTTCACGTCTCATTTAAATAATAATATTAAATACTCACACACAATACAATATTAATAATGTTACAAACAATATATTCGTAACAAAGAACCTCCTTCCACCGGAAAACCAAGAGCCTGTGAAGAACCCATCTCTCGTATCACAAAACTCTAATATACCCAAGTGATCCACACAACTTCCACCCTCACCCGTAGCCCTTTTACCACCCATACCTCCACTACCATCCATAACTTCTTCACTTCCCATGACACTTTCTTCTCTTTCTCTCACACCTCGTGCCCAACCTACACCACCCACCTCCACAACACCTCGGTTACCCCCATGGGTAACCTGTCCTCTTCCACTACCTAATTTTCTCTCCACATCTCATAAACCTGTGTCATTGTTGCCCAAAAAGGGGCAACCTAAAGATAAAAATACACTACCCTCCAATAAGATAGTTAAACCAACCAAACCTTCCATCGCTAGCCCTTCTACCATGCCCGTAACCAAGCGGATGCAACCAAGCCCTAAGACGACTCCACACACCAAACTAGTAAACCAACCCACCCCCTCTTGTAAAGCATCTTCCTCTATAATTAGTCATACTTGTACCCAAACCCACATTCACCTCCCACTTTGTGATCCACTAACGAGGTCTTATGCCAAAATCTTAACCAATCTCCTCAAAATTCTTTCATCACATTACCACCTCTTAGACCTTATGACCCGCTCAAACCAAACCAAAAGGGTTTGATAAAACTTAAATCTATGCCTACCATCATGTGCTAGGACATGATGTAGAGAATTGTAAGGCTTTAAAAATGCTCTTGTCCAATTATGTCCTCTTGAAGAAAATTTTGATGATGATGATCTTCTTGATGAGGACCCCATTTCTCCTTCACCAATTTCCCTAGAGCCTCTTCCATTACCTACTCAGCGACCAATATCTCCACCCCCGCAACTTTTTGATCCACCCCTAAGATTCAAGATTAATATGGTCCGTATAAGAGAGTTGGCCAAACCACCACCCAAATGCCAATGTGCCCTACTCATTTCACAAGGATCGTATCCCCCACTAGGGTTTTGTCCCTCATGTTGTTATACCTTCCATGACACACCCTCTTCCTCCACCTCCCCTCAAATTAACATGGTTCACATTACCACCCATGCTAAAAAAGACAAGGGAAAAGAAAAGGCAATTGACCCATTAACCAACCCTGTACCCAATATACCATATGGACCCATACCCAAACTCACCATTTGAGGTCCTGGATATCCTTTTTTTGATAGGGTCACACATCACACAATGCTTAAACAATTGCATCAATACCCTCCCAAAATGTCCTTATATGGCCTCGTCCAAACCTCTTAGTCACATCGTCAAGCCCTCATGGAGGTCCTTGATCTATTAAAGTATTACCAAATGATCACACACCTATAGCCTCCATCATTACCCCTCACCACATTCCCTCTCTCACTAGGTCATCACCTTCCTCTATGCCTCCACCTCTCACCAGTATCCGCTCGTAGCTTTTCATATGAAGAGATCACTCCCTTCGGTCCGATGACCCCGACCCCACTTTTTTCATCTTAGACTTTATCAATAATATACACATACAACGCGTTATGATCAATGGTGGTGATAGTATTAACATCATCTCCTCCCATGCATACAACCAAGTGTGAATACCTGCTAATTACATACATGGTACCCCAATTTTTTTGTGGTCCTTCAATGACACCATGATCTCTACCTTGGGTACCATTGTTCTCCATGTCCGTGTAGGTCCTGCACTATCCCAGAACTTTTCTATGTCCTAGAGGGGGAGTTATAGTATAATTTGTTTCTTAGCCAACCTTGGATCTGTGTCATGGGTTATGTCCCTTTGACTTTACATCGTTGTCTTAAATTTGAACACAAGGGACATAATTACATTATCCATGTCGACCCTTTTTACCTTTTAGGACTGTAACATGCTATATCTTGACCTAATGATGTACTTGTACCAGTCAAGGCATCTGCCACTATCCCTACTTCACCTTCTCCTACAAGCCAATCCACCAAAACTGCCACTACCTCTGCTGCATCTAACCTTGCTATCCCCACTACAGCTGTAGCCTCTACCGCTGACCCACCTGTTTCCCCATCATCTAGTGAGCCATTTATCCCCGCTACCCACATACTAACTACTGATCCCTTAGAAGGTGTTTTTCAATGCCTCACTCTGGGGAATACTTGCGCCTATATAATATTGACACCTTCCTTACCCCACAAGAGTATGGGAGCCCTGTACTAACACCCCATTTATGAAATCCACATAGGCGAGGTTTTCCTTATGGTCCTTCCCACCTTCACACTAATCTAATGTATGTGGGACTTGTTATGGCCACCTATAAACCTAAACCTCCATCCCAAACCTAAACATTTTCATCCGACGTAGACGCCCTTATTAACCACCGCTTCGCTCACACTTTCCTCCACCGATGCACGTGGAAAGGATTTATCTTCAGATTTTACGAATATGGCTATCATCTTCATCATTTCTAATACCTCTCGTAAACACAATGACCATAGTGGCATTGGTTTTGATGCTTCACCCTCCAAGAAGGTTCACGTCGACCTCATCCAAGATGGGAAATATTCCCCATATCATTCACCCACATTACCATCTTCACCCATGGAGTCCATAGATCCCGAATCTATTCCTCCTAGCTTTTTTTTTTGTAAACACCATTTCCTGGGACCACTGACCTATCAACAAAATGACAAAGCTCCCTCTTCTCTCCCATTCCTTTATCCACGACATCATCGATGATAATACACCTTCTATTAAGATTTTTCAATGTCAAGATGATGAGTTCATCCTCACCTACCTTGGTACGGAAGACTCTTATATTCATCGGTCGTTACCCTTTGAGATGCAAACCATGTTGAATGAATTGACCATCGAAATAAACATTAACACTCAAGATGACCCACACATTCTAAAGATCAGCCAATCCTTAGATGCTACTGAACATGAAGCCTTCACCTCTTTCCTTTAGTACCATAGAAACATGTTTGCTTGGTCCTATGCCGATGTGCCCAGTATTGACCCAAAATTGTGGTCCACAATATCGTAACCATTCTTGATGCCAAACCCATCAAACAAAAGTTGCAGAAAATGCATCCTCACATTTCTCTTCGGTCAAAGAAGAGCTTCAGCACCTTCTCTTGGTTTCCTTCATTGTAGCCATTAAGCTCGTCCCAAATGGATTTCTAACATCGTTCCTATCACAAAGGTGATAGGGCGAATCCACATTTTCACGGACTTCTATGACCTCAACCTCGGTTATAACAAATATGATTTCCCCTATCGAGCATCAACCAACTAGTTGATCTCACTTTGCTAGCCATGAAATGTTATCTCTCATGGATGGTTTCTCGGGATACAATCAAATATTACTAGCTCCGGAGAAGATCAAAACAGATTGATTTCATTACCCCTTGGGAACTTTTTACTATCGAGTCATGCCTTTTGGCCTAAAAATGCTAGTGCTACATATTAGTGAGCCATGACTTACATCTTCCATGACATCATGCATCACATACTGGAAGATTACATAGATGATCTTCTGGCCAAATCTAAACATCAAACCAAACACTTGTCCATCCTTAAAGTCATCTTTGACCATCTCATCAAGTATTATGTGCGTCTTCAACCAAAGAAGTGTGTCTTTGTGGTACTTTCCAGAAAACTCCTAGGTTTCATCGTTTCTTTGCGTGGCATAGAAGTCGATCTGCTAAAGTCAAGGCCATTCTAGAAATGCCTCCACCCAAGGTAACCTTCATCAAATTTGAAGTCTACAATGAAAATTGTAATCCATTCGTCATTTTATCTTGCATCTTTTTAACCTCTATCAACCATTTCATCATCTCGATCAAGAAAGACGTGTCCTTGAAGCCTTAAAAGCAGTACCTCCTTCAACCACCAGTGCTCATTCCTCCTAAGGATGACCAGCCCTTTTACCTATATATTTCTGCCACTGACCATTCTTTAGGTGCCATGCTCGCTCATCGTGATGAGCAGCATAGAGAGAAAGTGGTTTATTACATAAGCCGTACCCTTCTTGACTACAAAACTAGATATACCCACACTTTGAAAAACTCTGCTTAGCCTTAGTTTTCATTACCACTAAACTCTGCCATTACCTACTCAATCACAAAACCTTCATCATTACTAATACTGACCCATTGCACTATATGTATGCCAAACCCTATCAACATCAACATGCCACACGTTGGCTTATGCTTCTTGCCGACCTTGACCTCAAATTCATTCATCAAAATTCCATCAAGGGCCAGGCAATTGCTGACCAACTAGCCGACGCACCTATTTCCGGGGATCAACCATCTAACTTTGACTTCTCAGACGAGTCTATAGCTACCCTTTCCCTGGATGAACCAACTTACCAAATGACACTCTTCTTCGATGGCTTCAAGTGTCGGTGTGGGGGTGGAGCTAGTGTTATCCTTATTCTTCTTGAGGGTGAACCTATGCCTTTGTCTTTCAAACTCGATTTTGATTGTACAAACAATATTATGGAATATGAAGCACTCATATTAGGTCTTCAGGCTGCTTATGCCTTAGATGTTAAGACAATCAATATCTTTGGTGATTCTCAGTTGGTCATAAACCAAGTCAATGGTATATACCAGTGTTGTAATGAGATCCTTCAAAAGTATAAGCAACACGTAGACATACTTTTGACCACCTTTGACCATTACACACTTCAAACCACCCCATGTTCTACCAATAAATTTGTGGATACCATGGCCTACTTGGCTTCTCAGATACCTACTTCACCCACTGACTCTAAAATATTTGTCACCATACAAAGGCTACAATCACCCTCTTATTTACCTTGTGAAGTTTACTCCATCGGAATAGTTGGCACTGACCCAAGTGACCTTCGGTATAATAAATATGTAGACTATATTTACCTTTCCATTTTACCCACTAACCTCATGCGTAATGGACAACGAGCCTTTCCTAAAAGTGTCTCCCGTTATATCCTCATGGGTAGTCTCCTTTATAAGCGCAAATTCGATGGCATTGTTATACGATGACTTACAAGTTCTAAAATTCCTTGCACCATTAAGGAAGTCCACAATGGAATTTATGGAGGTCACTTTAGTGGTTTAGCTGTCATAAAATGCATCCTTCACCTAGGCTATTATTGGCCAAACCTAAACCACGACTGTTGTGATTATGTCAAATGTTGCATGAAATGCCAACAACATGATAATCTCCATCACACACCTAGTCATGCCTTACAGGTCGCATGAGACCTTTGGCCTTTCTCTCAATGGGGTTTAGATCTTGTCGGTGATATCAACCCCGATTCTTCACAATGCCACCAATGGATCATAACCACTACCGAATATTACACTAAATGGGTAGAAGCCATTCCCTCATTTCTACAAAAGCTAAGAAAATATGTGAATTCATCAACCATCACATCATTTTTCATTTTGGTGTTCCTCACCGCCTCATCACTGATAATGGAAAATAATTAAAAAACAAAACCCTACACAAACTATATGATTATTTTGGCATCCAACTCAATTTCTCATCACCTTATTACTCGCAAATGAATGGTCAAGCCAAATCCACCAATAAAACCTTGAACAAAATTCTCATGAAGATAGTTAATGATACTGGGAAATATTGGCATACGCACATTCGTTTTGCCTTATGGGCTTATTGCACTTGTATTTGCACTTCGACTACTGCCACACCCTTTTCTCTAGTCTATGGTACCGAGGTTGTCTTACCTCTCAAAGTCCAGATTCCATCTCTCTGCATCTCACTACAAGACATGCTCAACAACGATGACTTTCGCCAAGATTGTTTGGCGTAACTTGAGTTATTAGATGAACGTCATCTCAATGCTCTTGACCATCTCCAAATCTACCAAAAACGTATCAAACGTTCCTATGAAAAACGTGTTCATGAACAAACCTTTTAGGTCGGTGACCTCATCCTAAAGGAAAATCAACATGTAACCAAAGAGGAGAAAATTAAACGGGTAAATTTTCTCCTAATTGCTTGGACCCTATATCGTTACCCATGCCTATGGATCAGGTGCTTATCATTTGTCTTCACTCAAAGGTAAAACTGAACTAGAGCCCCTTAATGCCTTACATCTTTACCCATTTTATTGTTGATATCAAGTCCTATATCACTTTCTATCAATTGATCACTTGTCCCTTGTGCATTTTTCACCTTCATATTACCCATTTTAGAGATCTAGGACTAAACAAAAATTATGTCATTAGCCGTCACCATTTTAGCCTTGTCTTCAATATGAGTACCATGGCTCTACTCATAGTGTGATTCTCATGGACACTTTCTATCTTCTTCAAGATGGAATCCCATAGTCGTTCATGACTCAAAACCACCCGCTTTCATGGTTAACTCCTATGTAGTATGATTTTTCATCCAAACAAGAACCTACCCTTCCGTTATAGTCTTTTCCATGACTTAAATGTCTAAAAACAAAAAGGGATGCCATTCCTTGAATCAAACTTCAAAAAAATATGACTCCCTCAAAAGGGACATCTCTTCACTCTAATTCCACCACTATAAATAGACTTCTCCCTTGAAGGAAAATTATATCATAGTTATTTCAAAAATTCAATAAAAATATCTAGAAGCTTCTGCATCGATCAACTTCATGAAGACCTCAAGGAGATAATATACTCATCCCATATAGACTTCCCGCATCGATCAGTCTATTACAACACAAAAAAATGAAGAAAAAGATTAAATTTTCGTCATGGACTTGCCTATTCTTAATCCTAGGTTTCTTATTTGAAATACATGTTGTCGTATACCAAGTTATGCTAAACCACCTATTCTCACCTCCTTTCCTTTTTAGCCTAATTCCCTCGTTACTCAAGGGACTTTCCGCAAATGTGACATTTTGTGATTATGCAACTTTCTTCACCCTTAGAATGGTCCATTATGCAATGCCTTTAGAGTCTTACATTCATGAGTCCCTCGTAGGTATGGTCAAATCATTAGGGTTCTTATCAATCCAACAACTCTTTTACCACCTCTTTCCATTCTCCTTCCTAATTACTTATTGATTATCCTATAAGGGACCGATTATCGACACTTATATTTAAAAACCACTCAACCATGCCCGTGACCTATACTTGATTATGGATATGACCTACATTCAATAATTCCTAACACTTATCAACCCATTCTTCTACTTCATCATAATATTCCCTAGCTTATGGGAGAACTACATCGGCTTGTGGTCCCTTTTCATCGAGACTATGTAGGCAGCACTTTGAGGGCATAGAGCCCTTGGAGGTTAGCTCAACCAATCTTTACCCTAACCAATTCCCCCTTTCCTTTTCCTATTCACATTCTACCCTGGTTAGTTTCCTTTCTATATCAATAAGCTGGAACTTAAACCAACCAAACAACAATTTTTATACATCGTTAACATCATTGTTTACACATTCATTTCATCACATCTACCATTTATTTACCATCATCATACATTTTCCTACAATTCATCTTAAAACGATCCATACCATTACAAATTACACATAGTAATGAATTAGAAATGAAATCAACCATAGAACCCGACTCAACCATGCCTAAAAAAACTTGACTCGATCATGCCTAACCAACCTAACTCAATCATGCCTAAATCAACCTAAATCAACCATGCCTAAATCAAACTGTGACTCAATCCATGCCTACACTGACTGGACTCTATCATGCCTAACTTACCTATTTTCCATCACATGTACAAAATCATCATCAAAGTTATATATACTCATACACATCATACCATAAAACCTCATCATCTTTATATATATCATCCAAATATGAGTTTCCATACATATATACTTGACTGCAAAATCTATACAAATATCTCTCATCTACCATATAACAAATACAAAGGTCTCAAAATCTTCGGCACATAGGCTAGTATCATGTATACAAAAAATCAAAAACTCTCTCATAAACAACCTCACTATCATCTACGCATGCAGTCGAAATGTATCAAAAACAATCACAATACTATCTAAAATGATGATATCCCTCATCTGCCCCTTGGATATCTAAGTCGGTCTCTCTCGACTCCTCTTCCACTCCTATGGTGCCCACCAACCACCTCCCCTCCTACTATGGGCCTCGGTCTAACCACCGATGGCCCCTCACCTAGAGATGGTCTCTGTATACTAGTAGCCTCACCTGCTCCTATTTATGGGCTTGTCATCGCCCCTTGCGTTCTCTAGATTGTGAGTGTGGGATTGGGTCCTCTCACTCGAGGCTTGTTGTGCTCGGTACTCTACATATGAAGGGAAATATATATCTACCACTACCAAATGATCCTGATAATACCTCACCTCACCTAGGGCGTCCTTGAATCTCACCATAGGCCTGTCTCAGGAGGTTCCATGGGTCTCACCATGACCTGTATGCTCATCCTCGCTAATAACGGCCTCTCTGCCTATACATGTACCATAGGTTCTTGTTCCTAAGTCTCATCACTGGTGCCTATGCCACAATATGTGCTGACGGTGGCCAACCGCTCTGTAACATTGTGACTTGCACTGTAGCATGGCTACCTTCCCCCATCTCTAGCTCCAACCTGTGTGGGTGCCTACCCATGTAAACTTGTGATCTGGGCCTAAAGGGCCACCACATGCCTGTAACGTAGACACCTCTCGCTTGCTATGACCACATTAGTTGTCCCCTGTGCCCTATAACTTTGAGCTTGTAATGTGGCCACATGTCCTATAAAAATTTCCTCTAGATTGTGAGAGTCGCCACATATAGTTTCCTTGGCACAGGTGGTGCTTTGCTCGTAGTTGCGCTACCCATCACTTTGTCTATATCTGTCGGTCTGGCCCGAAATCATCAATATGCCGGTCCACTAGTAGCTCCTCTGCCGGTTGGCACAATAGGTCATGGTGAAGACATAGATCTCTCCATGCCATCCCTCCTATACTATGGGAAAGGAGGTGGTACATCTTGTAACAGCCCAAAATGTTGTCAGACCTTGTCTACGGGTATCAACTCACGATCTCCTGCGTGACACCCCTCTATCCATTGAACCAGCTGTAATTCATCTAACTCCACGGCCATGTGCTTGTATGAGGGGAAGCCTACATATGGCATCCAAATAATGTCTACTCTAGATAAGCCCTCCACTATGCACCTGTAATAGGATGTATCATATATAACCCCACTAACTTTACACGCTCCATCAACCAAAGACCGAGCACACCTTAACGCACTCAAACCAAGCGAGCATCAAATGCATCAGGCTAGGGCATACCTAGTTGCCTCACATATACAATATGCTCATATGCCTAGTAGTGGAGAAGAAAGGTGTAGCATAGGTGGAACCACCATAATCTCTGTATGCCCATAGCTCCTGTCTGACTACACCAAGTATGCTGGTGCAAAAAAAAGTGGTTCCTCTCCTCCATCATGTCATGGAGGACTCCCATTAGCACCCATGGGAATCTCCCACCATCTGCATCTGGCAGTGCAAAGCATCACACTTCCTCCATTATAAGAACAACTAGCCTCATCTCCTCAAGATGGGCTATATACATCCCCCATAGCTCACACTCATGCTATGGAACCTCATCTCTTCCATCACCTCGCCGAACATGGTCAACATCAAATCCTCGTATGCCTCTTAGGATATTGAATATACCTACATCCCCACTATTGGTAATCAGAATCCTGTACACATCCTCCGGGGTGATCAGATCTCACCCATCGGTAGATGGAAGGTATTGGTCACTTTGAGTCCCATATGTCGATGAGGGAAACCATCAACTTCATCTCCTAGAATATGTTCCTATAACATCTCACTCCTATCAAGCCGACGTCTATCACATGGCTCCATTCATCGGTGGTAACGCTCGATCATACTGACAACAATAAGGGTGGTACTCAGTCTCTCATCAGTGTAGCTACTCCCTAGCCTACATTCAACCAATCACACACATTATTAAAACTTTATTTTACCCAACATTGACCTTCAACCCCTCCCTTCTTCCTAGCCCTCACCCACTATCTATTTTACCCACTTTACCTAACCTTTCCCCTTACCCTTCCTAGACCTCTATCCCTTTCACCCTAATCGACAATGATTACTCCAGGACCATCATCGACCCATTTTAACCAAAGATCGGTTCCCTCATACCTGACCAATGTTGGTGTACAAAGACCAACGTTGGCCATACCTTGACCGGTGTTGGTCACTGTTACCATGCCCAAACCCAAAACCCCAATTTCCTTTACCTAATTTCTTTCCCATTTTCCCTATGAACCTACCCACACCTCACCTAAGTCCCTCCCCAACCCTCTTCCCCCTACCTCTGACCTTTCCCACCCCCTCTTTCATTCATTTAACCACAAATTTCAATTATTTTAACCTCCCTACCTCTACCCCTCTACATTTCCTTCTTCCTATATCAAATAACAATGAAAGGATTAGATCTTACCTCGTCTCGATGTCACCTCTCTGTGGTGGCATGTCTAGCCGTTGTGTTGGTGGCCCACCCAACCCTTCTCCTACCTCCACCATGTCCAAATCAACCTCCAACCTCTCTACCAATCACCTCCCTCTACTTGATCTCATGGACCCATCTACCTGGTTCTCCTCTCCAACCGGATCTCTCCACCTCACTCAGTACAACCCCACGTACTTTTTTCTCGACAAGGCACACAATTCAAAAAGTGCTATGTCATTTTCTTGAAGCCAACACGTGTAAATGACTCTGTCTAATACGGATTTTTCATTTTAAAACCCCGACCCGACCTTATCGGCGTCGATTATACCTCGATCGACATCGGTCCTGTGCCCTAGCAAACCATGGTCAGTTGTACCTACACCAACATTGGTCTTGTGCCCTATACAACCATTCTCAATTTAGTTAGACCATCATTGGTTAAACATGAAATGGCATCGATTACACTGTTATACTCCTCACACCCTTTCCCCATTTCGCCCAAAATTTACCCTTCCCACCACCTTGATTGACCTTACTCACCCTTATCACAACCTACCTCCAAGCCTACATTACCTATACCTATCCTTAATTACATTTAGGGACTTGTTATTTTACCCGTACCTCGGCCCTACCCGTGCCATGACCTCGCTACTTGGACCCAAAACATTGTTAATGACTTTTGAAACCATGTGCTCACTATACCCTATGAAACTGTTACCCGTGTTGTTTGACCTAATGACCTTACCTTGCCTATTGTCATGTTTTTAATTATGACCTAACCTTTGGTGTACTAGAACATACCTACAGTTCCTGCACTTTTTGACTGTGATATGCTTATACACCATATCCTATACCTTGGATACCATAATCACTTCAACCTTGTTTGGATAAACCTATCAACCTTGGATGATGTAGAGTTTGCATGCTCTTAACCTGTGCGTGCCACAATTTATTCGTGTGTGTACGTTCGAGTGTCACTACCGTTGACCCTAGCCCATTTCCCGTTTTCTGATTCAACCCTTACCCCATTTCCCGATTTTTACCTCCACTTACCCGACCCACACCTACCTACCTCCCCATTGATTAAGTGGATATTCACATGTCTTCACCCATCGCATCTCTTGATGATGGTACCCATTTTCTCAACCTAATAGCCTTACCTAGCTTATGGTTGTGACCCTTATCTAAATAAACCTTAAACTTTTGACCTTTTGGATGTACCTAAACCATGCCTAAATGTTCTTGCATCTTACCTCATTGAGTGCCCTGATTTGTATCCTTTACCTTGTATACTGGACCTCAACAACCCTTATTTGGATGACATTTACGACCCTAGCTAACGTACATTTGTTATGTTGGGTAACCATGGTATCTCATGGAATTTCAAAACATGTGCATGTGTTTGAATGCTCTACCTAATCACCCACCATACCTCTTACAATGACCATACCCTCGACCATCACCTTCTTCACACCTAACATTATTTTCTCAAACCACCCAATTCCTCATTTTATCAAACCACTTTGACCGCTTCCTTCTCTCACCTCATCGGTTCCTAGTTTGAAGGGAATACCTCCACCCATGCTTAGGGAAAAATTACCTTCACCCAAACATGGGGTAACCACAACTTATTTTTCTTAGTGTCGCTTTACCAATACAAGCTACACAACAAAAAAGGGGAAAATGTAGACACCAAAATTTGGTCACATTTCTCTTAGCCCCGATTGGATAACCAACTTAAACATGGGCACCTAACCATGACCCCTTTTACCCCACATTAATATTAATTTAATTACTTTTATTAAATTAATCCTCATCCTCACAACTTTCATTATTTAACTGTCTTAATTGACCTAGTACACACCTCCCTTAGACACCTCACCCAACCATCTCACCCTAGACCTATTCTTGGCATGTTCCCATAACTCACTATAACTAAGTCTTACTTGCTTTAATCAGCTAAGATTTGTTCTAACCCTAAAAGCACATGCCTAATATTTCTCTAACCACATTCCCATTCATTAGAAGGAAGCTTTCCTTCGATCAAGGAGAACAAACCAACTTGGCCCAAGATTTTAGAAATATCTAACCATTTTAGTAAACCTCAGGAATCCCACCTTAACCGATGCCGGTCATACCTAAACCAATGTTGGTCAAGACAGAACCATCATTGGTTACCATTTATTCACCTTAGTAACCTTGTTTGAGGGGTTGGCACATTATGGACCAGAGGAGAGAGATTAGAGCTACATGCAAGCGGAACCAACATCCTTTCACACATCTAGACACTCAAAACCAACACCAAGACAAACCCATAAGCATTGCACTCACGAAGCATTCTAGGATTCACTGCTATGGTATTAAATACCATCCTTCTAATCAACTACCATTACCATTCAGGTCATTCATTCTACATCACAAAGTAAGTATATCCTTAACTAGCATTTTTATTTCAGTTAGTAGCTTTTGTTACTCTTGTTATTAATCTACACTTTGCATGCTCATTCTTCTATCCATTAGCAACATGTAACCCAACCATTTCCTTACCCACACTGCCAAATTACCCATCCTCGCCTGATTTTCACCCCTGAATACACCTAAGACTTCTATAAAACTCCTTATCCACCCTACCATCTCTATCAAATCCCAGATCAAATCTTGTAATCAGATTTGTTTAAGTTTTATACACCCGACCTTACCGACGCCGGTTACCCATAACTGTCATTGGTTTTGTATAAACTATCACTTGGTCATACTAGATCGACGCGTCGGTCTCTATGTTTTATACCCTGTCTAAGAACAGAGCCAAAAACCTCCTACCCATTGACCTAAACAACCTAGAATTAGACCCTGACCATTCCTAGTACCTTGACAATCACCTCATCCTTTAGATCCAACTATAACCTAGCTTGTTGTGATTGGATTTACTTATTGTAATTGAATGAGATACCTAAATCATATCAAATATAGTAGGAATTTACTTATTTCTCACATTAATTTATTTTAAATAGTGGATTGACAGCCATCTAGGAAGTATCACACTTCTTGGAACTAGCATACACTAGGTAGTCCACTATCATATATCATTTAACTTCTCTTTTGTGGTCTTGTTTTCTATTACAGGTAGTTCCTCCTAGCCAAAAGGAAGCTCTCATAATCGGAATTGGGTCAAGAATTCAGAACACATGCATCAACCTCCAACCAACCCATTTAACATGTATTCCTCCTAGCCCATAACCCTATTTGTTTCATCATTCAAAACATAAAGAAAACGGTGAAACATTTTCTATCCAAATTCTTTAAGGATAACATATGTTTCTCAAAGAGTTTCCTAACCAAAGAATATCAAATAGTGGATAAGGAAAATTAGGTCTTAGAAGGAAATAATATTTCAACAAGTATAAGGTGTGCAAGCTCATTGATTAGACAATGTTTTTCATGAAATTAGTTTTGTCATAGATCTACAGATTGTAGTCATCATTCCTCATAGAGGAATAGTATATATAGGAGGAAATTATTATGTTACAACTGTAGGAAAAGAGGTCATATTGCAAAGGATTGCAAGGTAAGGGATAGAAGGAGTGATCATTAAAAGAGGTTGTTTGCTACATGTGTCATAATATGGGACACATTGCTAAATTCTATCCTAACAAAGATAGAAGACTCTCAAGACCTAACAAGTTATATGGAGCTCCTAAAATGCATGAGAAGATTCAAACATTTATATAGATACCTAAGTTAGTAAGGGATTATCTTATTGAGTCCAGGAGTCAAGGTAAATTAGGTTCCAAGGTAGAGAAAAGGGTCTAAATTGGAGGAATGTGAAGAGATCTTATCTGCATATGTTGAAAAGATAGAAAATAAGAAGGATGATAAGGTGATCATACAAATTGATATACATGATGTAAAGGAGAAGGTTTCAACTAAAGTCAATAGAAAGGCCATATCTCTCAAAAGTGTAAAATAAGTAGTTGCAAAAGGGGGAGACAAAACTATAAAAAGAGTAGGATTTGATATTGAAGTTAGGAATAATACTTTGGTAGAAGAGGATAAGGTTGATACGAGATATCAAGATGAATAAGATTTCAAGCGAATACTATAAGCTTCAAAATTATAGGTTTACTGAGAATAAGGACATGAAGATTTAGTAATCTCCTAAGTTTATGTATTTTTAGAGCCCTAAGAAGCATGGGATGTCTTCATTAGGCTTCATGAAGACATTAATCACCAAAAGAAGTATGGGTGTGATTTGCTAAGAATATTTTAGGTATGAAGGACTAAGATATTATCCAAGGTATGTTTTTATATTGATTATTTTTATGCTTCGGAAGTTAAAAGGGTTTACATGTAGTTAGAAATTTTGGAGAGTATGGTTGCACAAGGTTGTGTTGCTATAAGTTATGAAGAGTCTAAGTAGGAAGATTGGTTGTTTGACTAAATGTTTTAAATGAATGACTAGGGAATATTTTTACGGTAAAGAAAAGAGATTCCAAAAATATTTATAAGGAGTTTGAAGGTAATTAAACTACTTTGAATTATAATTGTGTGCATGATAGTAGTTAGAGAAAATATTGGAAGAAGTTTGTGTTCTTATGGCTTAGCAGGTTGAAGAATTGTGATTACAAGGTGTGTTGAAATGAATTTGAATGATTATTTAATCTATTTAGTTGTATTGCATTGTGATAGCTCCTAGAAGGTTTATGTGGGATTGCAAGTAGAGTTTTACCTTTTAAAGAGTGGGATGTGCATATTTAGGAATTGGGTGTGTTGTGTGAATTTATTTAGGATTGATGGCTATAGATTGGTCTCGTTTAGTGTGTTATATAGTCTAATAGAGTTATGCATGACTTAAAAGACCATAATGAATTTATTGAAGTATTATTAGGGTCATAATCAAGAATAAAAGATAGGTTGATGAAAGACAGTGCTCTATGTTTGATATTTTGGTTAGTAGGAAAATTAAGATGATGTATTTAAAGGTATTCATGGAGTCATGGAATTGTGTTACTAGGTGATGTGCATAAGAAACACATAAAGAAATTGAAGACCTAAATGTACCTATATGAGAGTCTTGAGGTCATGATCTAGACAATGTACTCTAAGGCATGTTAGGAATCTTAAAGGTCTAAAATCTGGGTAGTATGATTTTGTTTTGTTGTATATACTGTGATAACATAAGAATACAGTACTTTGTTTATCACGGCATTTGATGAATCATGGGTTCAAGGTGTTTCACCTAATTTGTTAATTTTTTGTTAAAACTGAATAGGAAATAGGTTAGGAGGAATACCTGTGAGATGTAGGACGAAGGTTAAATGTGTGCATTATTGAATTTTTGATCCAAGTTGTTCATGAAGAGTTTCTAGATCCGGGAAGCAAGGTGCTTCCTAGAGGTCATCAATCCACATTAAAATAAAATTTTATGCAAATATCATAAAGTAAGGAAATCCTCTCGTAGTTATATGATTTCGGTATCTCATGAAAATACAATACGTAAATATAATCTAACAGGAAATGTTATGATTAAATCGGAGGTTTGGTAGGTTATTTTGGGTTTTGTAGGTCTAACATGGGTGCAGGGTTGATCGGGTGAGGTCTGGGTTAGTTTTTGTTGATCGAGAGGCTTTCTAGTCAAAAGGAATGAAATGACATAGAGACCAATATCGGTCAAGTGACTAACGTTAGTATAGAGGTGAAACCAACAAGCTGTTAGGTGACCAACATTAGCGAGGGTAATTAATAATAATATGATAAAAATGTTTTTGGGGCTTCTCTGTGATTGTATAGAGAGTAAGAAGGGTGTGGTTAGGTTCATGATATTACTGAGAAGACTCGGGGATATAGAGGGGGAAGTCATGAAAGGAAAAAAGGATATAGGTGGTTGGGTTGGTAGATTGGTGAGGAGGTGGAGATAAAAGAATACATGCATAAATAAAGTATAATGAAAGACAAAAGGAATCTAAAATTTAAGAAAGCACAATATGATTGAAATTGTGTATACTTACTTACATTTATAGATATGGTAGGTGAGGTGAAGATATTTTGGAGTCGGTGTAACAACAATACACTCGTAATTTTCCGTAAGTATTCCAATGCTCTAAAAGGTGAACCAGGATGATTGCTTACACCTATCGTTGAGTATTTTGTGTTGTCTAGATGTTGAGAGGATTTGGATTCATACTTGAATGTAATAGTTCTCCCAAAACTAAAAATGATTAACATAGGAAAAAGGTTACGAAATTTTATATAAAGTAACCGAGGTGGTTAGGTGACCGCACTAGTCGAGGATAATTAGCATCGATTAAGGTGGGTAACCATAGGTTTACCAAAAATAGGCAGATCTTTACTATTTTTGGTGTGATTTTGATTGCCAATCTAGGTCTCAAGTGAGGGTTGGCACTTAGATAAGTGGGAGTGTTATTGGAGAAGGAATAAGACTTTAATTTTAGGGTTAGACTAAGTCCCAGTTGGTTGGGATAAGTAAGGACCTAGTCTTAATTAATTAATAAGCTAGGAATAAGTCCATGGTGAGGTGTCTAGGTGATGTGTAAATTAACTTAATTAAATTAATTAATAATGTGAGGATGAACATTAATTCAATTGTAAGTAATTAAATTAATATGAATGCAGGGTAAGGGGTCATGCTTAGGTGAATACATTACATTAATTAATTAAAGGGGACCAAGGGGAGTATGACCCAAATTTGGTGTCTACATTTTCCCCCTTTTGTTGTATAGCTTGTATTGGTAAGCAATGATGACAAAAATAGGAATTCGGTGTCCTAGGTAGGAGCGTGATTAGGTTTCCCCAATTATGGATGAAAGTGTTCCCCCTCAAACTAGGAATTGATGAGGTAGGAAAGCAGTCGGTGAATGGTTTGATAAATAGGTTGTTAATAAAAAATGATGGATATGTTATAGGTAAGGGGAATGTTTGGATCGAGTAATAGGTAATGTTTGGGTCGGGTAATAAGTAATGGTTGGGTTGGGTAATAGGTAATGGAAATCAAATGCACATACATGTATATATATAAGTACCGGGTTGAAGAGCTTACAAATTCTACTTAGTCAAATGTGGATAGTTTTATCTAAATGAGGTGAATTGGTGCGGTATCCAAGGTATCCAAGGTATAGGATATGGTCCAAATCACAACTAGGCAAGGTGTAGGAATTGGTAATAGGTTTTGTTCTAGGGCACCAAAGGTATGGTCGGGATAAACATCACGACATTAGGAAAAGTAAGGTCATTAGGCTGAATAACATGGGTAGTAGCATTGCAAGGTATAGTGAGTACGCAAATTAGAATGTCCAATTGGAGAGTTGGGTGCGGTGTGATTGGTCATTGTATGTGATATTATACCCTTATTGTAATTTTTGATATATATACCAAAGCATGTGTGTCGAAGGCATGATATTGCACATGAGAGTTTTGAGATACTTTTGATATTTATTTATATATGTATTTATACATAGGTACTCCCATTATATAGTTGATGATGTTTATTAGATGGGTGATGTACTTTATTTAATTTCCATTGTTATTGTGTACTATGGCAACTAGTCGAATTAGGCATGATTGACTCTAGTTCATTTAGGCGTGATGGAGCAGGTATAGGCATGGTATAGTTTAGGTGATTTAGGCATGATAGAGTTAAGGTCATATTGGCATGCTAGAGTCGGTATAGGCATGATAGAGTTAGGTATAGAAACGGTTTGGTTAGGTATAAGTATGGTGGAGTCAGGTATAGACATGGTAGAGTTAGGTATAGTCATGGTGGATTCTAGGTATAGGCATGGTTTGGTCATGTTTTTTATTTTGATTTAATTTCCAAGTTATTTTTACTATGGAAAATAATGGATTGTATATATGTTGTGGTTAAATTTCCAGGAACTTGATATCATGGAAATGCTAAATGATTGATGTATGATATGGTTGATGTTATAAATTGGTAGGTATGTATGTTTTTATGATTGTTTAATTTCCAAATTTTGTTTAAAATGGAAACTAAGGTAAAATGTGAATATAAAAAGGGGGTAAATTGGTTAGGGAAAAAAGTGGCCGAGCTAACCTCCAAGGGCCCTATGCCCTCGGAGTGCTACCTACATAGCCTTGACAAAAGGGGCCTCGAAGATGTAGTTCTCCCATAAACTAGGGAAGAATATGATGAGGCAGATGAATGGGTCGGTAGGTTTTAGGCATGATTGAGTCGAGGCCATTTATGTAAGGTTGAATATAGGTTGAATAAGCATGGTGAGTCTAGGTTGAATAGATATGGGTGATTTTGGTGGAAGAGGAATTTCTAGAATGTAGGTGTCGAAGGTATGGTCCTATGAAGGAGGATCAATAAGTAAGAAAAGAGGTGAACGGTAAGAAGAGAAAAAATCTACCTAATTAATAAGAATTATTACAAATCTATCATACCAAAGATTGGCTTATGAACATAAAACCCTAAAGGCGTTGCATGATTGACTATTATAATGGTGAAGAAGGTCACATGATCATGAAATGTCATATTTTTAGTACGTCCCTTGAGTAGGTAGAAGATTAGAAAGGAAATGCAGTGAGGTGAAAGAGGTTTTTTAGCGTAACCTAGTGTGAGACAACATGCCTCTTTGGCAAGAGACCCAAGATAAAAATAGGCAAGTCCACGACAAAAAATTATCTGTTTCTTTTTTATTTATTTTTATAGACTAATCAATGTGGTAAGTCTAGGTGGGATGAGTAGAATATATCCTTGAGGTCTTTGTGAATTTGATCAATGTGAGAAGCTTCAGAATATTTTTATTTTATTTTTGTAGGAATAGTCTTTTTTTGTGATAGACTATGTATAATATGGCTAGCTTTGTATAGTTTTCCTTCGAGGGAGTAGTCTATTTATAACAACAAGATAGAAAGATAGATGTCCTTTTTGAGGGAGTCATCTTTTTGCTATAATTTTGACTCAAGGAGTTTTGAATTTGAAAAATCTCGTATATTACTTTTGAATTGTTTTTGGACTTTTAGGTCATGGACAAGACTATAGAGAAGTATAGGCTTCCTTTATAAACAAAAAACCATAACACACAGGGGTTAGTTATGAAAGAGAGGTTTAAAGTGATGAACGACCATGTGATTCCATCTTGAAAAGGAAGAAAATTATCCATGAGAATTATGCCATGAGTAGAGCCATGGTACTCATATTGAAGATAAGACTTAAAGGTGACTGGTAATCACATGATTCTTGTTTAGTCATTGATCCTTATAATAGGTAAGTGGAAGGTGAATGTTGCTCAAGGGATAAGCGTTTAATAGACATAGTATGATACAAGACTTGATTCAACAATAGAATGGTCGAAGATGCAAGGCATTGAGGGGTTCAGGTTTGGGTTTACCTTCGAGTGAAGACAAACGATAAGCACTTGATCTATAGGAATGAGTAACGATATATGGTCCAAGCTAATTAGGAGCAAACATACTCCATTTACTTTTCTCCACTCTTATTACATGTTGATTTTCCTTTAGGATGAGGTCACCAATTTGGAAGGTTTGTTTTTAGACACGTTTATCATAGGCATGTTTGATATATTTTTGGTATATTTGGAGGTGATCACGAGTATTTAGACGGTGCTCTTCTAATAATTCAATTTGTGCCAGATGGTCCTGGTGAAAATCATCATCGTTGAGCATATATTTGAGTGAGATATGAAGAGATGGAATTTGGACTTCGAGTGGCAAGATAACTTCTGTACCATAGACCAAAGAGAAAGGTCCAGTAGCATATGAGGTGTGAATAATAGTACGGTAAGACCATAAGGAGAAAGGAATGTGCGTATGCCAATCCTTTCCAGTATCATCAACCAATTTCATGATAATTTTATTTAGAGTTTTGTTAGTCCATTCAGCTTGGCCATTTATTTGAGGATGATAAGGTGAAGAAAAACTAACTTGATTGTCGAAGAAATCACGAGTTTCGTAGGGTTTTTTTAAAAATTATTTTCCATTATTAGTGATGAGTTGGTGAGGAACAATAAAGAAAAAAATGATGTGATGATTGATGAAATTACAGATTTTATCATCTTTTGTAGAAATAAGAGGTAAGGCTTCCACCCATTTAGTGTAATATTTAGTAACATGTAATAATCCATTGATGATGTCGGGAAGAATGAGGGTTGATCTCTCTAACAAGATCCAAACCCCACCGAGTGAAAGGCCAAAGTTCTCATGCAACCTATAAGGCATGAATAGGGGTGTGATAAAGATTAGCGTGTTGTTGACACTTCACAAAAATATTGACATAATCACAACAATCACGGTTTATGGTTGGCCACTAATATCCCAGGTGAAGGATGCACTTAGCGACAGCTAAGCCATTGAAGTGACCCCCACAAATCCCATCGTGAACTTCCTTGATGGTGTATGGAATTTCAGAACTCATAAGGCATTGTAAGAGGATAGTGTTAAATCCACATTTATAGAGAAGACCACCCATGATGACATAGCGAGAGACACTTTTGAGAAAGGCTCGTTGTCCATTGCGAGTAAGATTTGGAGGTAGAATTGAAAGGGAAAGATAGTCAACAAACTGCTTATACCAAAGGTCACATGGGTTAGTTTCAATGTTTCCAATAAGGTTAACGTCTCAAATTATATAAGAAGGTGATTGTAATATTTGTACTATGAAAAATATTTTTGAGTCGAGAAAGTGAGGCGGGGATTTGAGAAGCAAGACAGGCCATGGTATCTATATATTTATTAGTGGAACATGGGGTGGTTTGAAGTTCATAATGGTCAAACGTAGTCAAAAATATGTTCACATGATGGGGTAAGTGCATGAAGTTGGGGGACAAAAATTAGACAAAAATTTGAAAAAAATCAAAATGTGTACGCATTCTATTATAACGTGATCGCATTTTAAATTGTCAAGTTTTGGATTTATTGAGGCATAATGCGTACGCATTATGTCTACTATAAAGAAAAAAAAGAGGCTTGAGCTTCTATCATTTTATCTCCCTCAAACACAAGTTTCAGAGCTTAACCATGCCCTCACGTTTTTTCATTCAGCTAGATCTCAAGCTCAAAGGATCATTTTTGGATCACTGGGAAGATCAAAATTGACAATGGCACCACGAACAAGAGGTAAGCACAATTCTATTCTCAAAATTGCATTGAAATATGATAATTATATATTAAAATTTGAATTGAATACATATTTTTATTACTATAGTTAGAGGTCGAGGAATCAACCACAACCAAACCCTACTATTATTGTCATCCCTCCCGACACTCCCACAATTGTTCAACATCCTCTAGGTAGTCAAGAAGATTTAGTAGCCCACATAGTTGAAAAAAATTGAAATTGAGGATTTAATCAAAACAATGAGGGGTTCACAATCTACAAACCCCCACCATGCCTCTCTTGCAACAACACATTGGGCCAATTACTTATTAAAGTTGACACAACAATGGGGAAAATTTATCATAGGACAACTTACGAGAGAGGTTGAAGGGTTTATTTTTCCAACAAATTGTCATATGCGGATGTAAAGAAAAATAAATTTCAAAAGACCTCATATGCGCCTTTTATTCACCGACCCCGCACTAATTTTCTTGTTCCCTTGTCATGTAAATGGTTTCCCATCCATTAGCACGATTATAATTTGATTAAAAAGAATTTTTGGGAACGATGGTGGATGGTGTTTGATTTTACACCTTGTAATAACAACAAGGTGCCACTATACTTAATGAGGAAACTCTATTGCAATTTTATCCTCAATGAGATCCCAAATTATTTTGATTTTTGAGATTTCCATGGTGAGGAAAAGGATTTTCATAGGATCGACCAGTGCACAACATGTACCCATTCATGAGGGTAGATTCCCGCACGTGAAGCCCCTCACCCTGAAATTGTCCCTCAAGCAATGAAGGAGACAATAGAGATTGATACACTCCACGTGCTTCAGGGTCTATCTATGACCCTTGTTCGACATACGAGGGAGATTTGTGAGCCGGATGCTCATGGAGGTACATAGATTATTCCCTTAGGGAGTACTATCATGAGGTGACATATTTTCTCATCATGTGGTAGCATATGTTTTGGGCCGAGGAGGATGATAATTTCATGCGTCTTGATTTTGGTGCACCTAGTTATAGGGGTGCACATGATAATGTCACTATTTCGGATGTCCGTTTGAGTGAGACATTTGGATTACATTCATCGCGTCACCTTTGTAGGTAAATTTGTTATGTTTTTTATGTGTGTTATAAAATTTTTGGAGTACTTGATTTACTTATATGTGTTAAATTTTTGAAATAATTATATTTTTACATGTATATGCATTGATATTACAAGACGCGGAGGTGCATCTTCATCCCGACCACGAAACGAGCACCATGCATATACATACATTCACAGAGAGGTAATTTATAATGTTAGTTATGTAAAATTTTCACATACATGTGTGTGTGTGTGTGTGTGTGTGTGTCTCAGTGTATGTATGTATTATATATATATGTATATATATATATATATATACTAGTTTTGAAGTAAAATATATGTTTGTTCTTGTATGTCCATCTAACTCATGTGATTTACATGGTTAATAAAGATGTTGAATTCACTAGACACCCCACCATCTTTTTGCGACAAGTAGATAAAGGTGTTGCATTTGCTGCAATTTCATCTGCACAACAATTCACCGAGGTATTCAAACAACACATAATTTTTGTTAAATTTCTCATGTAATTCATATTATGTTAAACTACATATTAGTAGTTTCTTTCATTTTAGAATTATTAAATTATGTTAATAATGTCCCTCATTGTGTATATGCAGGGAGTTACTGCGATAGGTAGCAACCCTGTTCATTTGATTCACAGGCGTGGTAGGGTAAAAATAATAGTTCTATATTGATAAAATTAGTTAAAATATTGTCATTATGTACATACATGTACTTAGTTCTATTTTTGCTAATTCTGATGTTAGATTTTCTGATCTTATGTGTATGTAGGGAACTTCAACCCCCTCCATTTTGACTTCGAGGGCACGAACTCCTCCATCTCGTCATCTTCATACCCCCATTCGTACTGTAGGAGCTCCTGATGACTCATCTAAGCGTGAGATGCAAATTCAGCATGATCAACAACTTGCAGTAAGTTTGTGTATTTATGTAAATACTTTCACTCTAGCATGGTCTTAAATACATGTTGAAAACATATATAAATTAAGTTTTGACAAAAAAACATTGTTTACATTTACAGGATCATCTACAGGTGAGTATTCAGTGGAAGAGGACTCGGAAGCATGAGATCGGATGATCCAAAGTTATCTCATGGATCTCCATATTTATCTCCATGGATCTCCATAGTTTGAGAATTTCTCTCCATATACATTACTCCAATGCTTGAGAATGTCTCCGGATGCTGCAATGACATTCGATTCGGACACTCAATGATTATTGATTGTCTAATCCTATCCAATTCGTGTTATTACCTTTAAATCCTTAGGCATTTCAAGTTATTTGGAAATCAAATCACACCCATCACTAGGCTTGATGACTACCCCTATCCTTTTGAAGGTGCTTTTGAAAGCATACATGTGTTAATCATAGCATAAATTATCCATGAATGGAAGGTCACTAAGCCATAGGCCAACTGACTCCCATCCAGAACTAAACAAGAAAAATTTAATAGGTGATTGATAACTCCCATGTGTTCTTAGGCATACCCCTATCAAATTCATTCTTAAGCCAATCTAGTCATTGAAGACTATTAAGGGACTACACCCGGATGAGGTAGCTCGAAAGCACGGGTAGCATAGGGAACAAAAAAATACTCCACTAGTGTTCACGAGGCCACTCTGACGTGTTGGCATAGTTGGATAGCTCCCACAAGCTTTTGTGTGCAAACTATAGCATCTGACAGCCCTACACTAACTCAGACTCCAGTATTTTACACCTTTACAAACAATAGGCCAGCGACAGAACTGAATGGAGATGGAGAAAACTACAAGAGAATTTCATAGAGGGCCCCAACATGGAGGTCTTGGATCTGATGAGATGTCTCTAGGTGCCACTTGAGTCGATAAATCACCTGTTGAAGATATGACGTGTTTGGGCCTTAGGACTCTTAAGGGACTATGCCTGGAAGAGGTAGCCCAAAAGCATAGGGAGCATAGGGAACCGTAAAAATACCTCCACTAGCATTCAACCGGCCACTTTGACATGTTGGTGTAGTTGGTTGGGTCTGCAAGCTACCGTTTATAAAATACAACATCTAACAAACCTTTACACTAACTCGGACTACACTATTTCATATGTTTACAAACAATA
Source organism: Taxus wallichiana var. yunnanensis (assembly GCA_018340775.1). Taxonomy (NCBI): domain Eukaryota; kingdom Viridiplantae; phylum Streptophyta; class Pinopsida; order Cupressales; family Taxaceae; genus Taxus; species Taxus wallichiana. Next base: position 146,000,849 of record CM031236.1, read on the forward strand.
GGACAACGAGAGAACCGAATGGAAATGGATAAAACTACATTAGGATTTTGTAGAGGGCCCCGACATGGAGGTCTCGAATCTAACGAGAAGTATCTAGGTGTCATGGAGTCTCGAGAAATCACCCATCAAAGATATAACGTGTTTTGATCTCAGGGATCTTAAGAGACTACGCTGGATGAGGTAGCCCAAAAGCATGGGGAGCATAGGGAACCAAAAGGAATACTCCACTAGTGTTCATCTAGAGACCTTGATGTGTTTGCATAGTTGGTTTGGTCTCACAAGCTTCGTTTGTAAACTACAACATCTAGGAGCCCTAGATTGACTTAGGCTACTGAGATTTTTGTACGTTTGCAAACAATAAGACATCGAGAGAAATAAATGGAGAGGGATAACACCACAAAAATATTTATTAGAGGGCCCTAACATGGAGGTATTATATCGACGAGATGTCTCTAGGTGTCATGGAGTTTGAGTAATCACTCGTCGAAGATATGGCATGTTTGGGCCTCAGGGCTCTTAAGGGACTACGCCCGAATGAGGTAGCCCGAAAGCATGGGGAGCATAAGGAACCAAAAGTAAGCCTCCACTAGCATTCACGTGGCCACCCCGATGTGTAAATGTAGTTGCTTTGATCCCACGAGCTTAGTTTACAAACTATGGCGTCTGTCATCACCTACACTGTTTGACTCGAGACTACACTATTTCACGCATTTTCAAACAATAGGATAGAGAGAGAACTGAATAAAGATAGATAAATCATGAAATAATTTTTTAGAGGGATTCAACATGGAGGTCTCACATTTTACGAGACGTCTCTAGGCAAGCGCCACTGAGTCCGAGAAATCACCCGTAGAAGATATGACATGTTTGGGCCTCATGGATCTTAACAAACTACACCCGAATGAGGTAGCCCAAAGCATGGGCGGTGCGGGTAACCAGAAAAAATCCTCCACTAGCATTCACCTAGCCACCTTAATGTGTTGGCATAGTTGGTTTGGTTCCACAAGCTATTGTTTGTAAAATATAACATCTAGCTGACCTCACATTTCACACCGACTCAAACTACACTATTTCGCACGCTTGCAAACAATAGAATAGTGAGAGAACCGAATGGAAATGGATAGAACCATGAAATTATTTTGTAGATGACCCTTACATGGAGGTCTTGGATCTGACAAGACATCTCTAGGTGCCACGGAGTCTGAGAAATCACCCGTCGAAGATATAGCGTGTTTTGGCATCAAGGCCATTGGGGACTACGCCCAGACGAGGTAGCCCAAAATCACACAGAGCATAGGAAAAAACAATGAATACTCCACTATTGTTCACCTAGCCACCCCAATGTGTAGTTGGTTTGGTCCCATGAGCTTCCGTTTGCAAACTACACATGTCTGGAAGCCCTACATTGACTCGGTTGCAATATTTCGTGCGTTTGTAAACAATAGGACAACAAGAAAACCAAATAGAGATGGATAACACCATGATAGGACTTCACAGAGGGCCCCAACTTGGAGGTCTCGGATGTGATGAGACATCTCTATGTGTCATGGAGTCCGAGAAATCACTTTTCGAAGAAATGGTGTGTTTGGCCTTCGGGGCTCTTAAGGGACTATGCCCCGAGCGAGGTAGCCCAAAAAGCACAAGGAGCATAGGGTATGAAAAAATCATCCACTAGCATTCACTTGGCCATCCCGACATGTTGGTGTACTTTTTTGGTACCACGAGCTTTCATTTGCAAACTATAGCGTCAGCGACCCCTACACTTCCTTAGACTACACTATTTCGCGCATTTGCAAACAATAGACAGTGAGAAAATCAAATAGAGATGGATAAAACCGTGATATGATTTCATAGTGGGCCCTAACTTAAAGGTCTCAGATCTAACAAGACATCTCTCGGTGCCACAGATTTTGAGAAATCACCCGTCGAAGATATGGCGTGTTTGGGCCTCAAGGCTCTTAAAGGACTACCCCCGAACGAGGTAGCCTGAAAGCATGGGAAGCGTAGGGAACCAAAACAAATCCTCCACTAGTATTCACCAAGCCACCCCAACATGTTGGCGTAGTTGGTTTAGTAGCACGAGCTTCCGTTTGAAAACTATTTCATCTGGAGGCCCTACACTGACTCAGACTATAGTATTTCGCACCTTTTCAAACAATAGGACAAAATGAGAGAAAAAATGGAAATGGAGAAAACTCGAGAGAGGATTTCTTAGAGGGCCCCAACATGGATGTCTCATATCTAACGAGATGTTTATAGGTGTCATATAGTCTGAGAAATCACATGTCAAAGATATAACATGTTTTGGTCTCAGGGCTCTTAAGAGACTACGCCCGAACGAGGTAGCCCGAAAGCAAGGGGAGCATAAGGAACCAAAACAATCCTCCACTAGTGTTCACCAGGCCACCCCGACATGTTGGCATAGTTGGTTTGGTCCCATGAGCTTCCATTTGCAAACTATAGCATCTGACAGCCCTACATTGACTCAAATTCAATATTTCACGCCTTTGCAAACAATAAGACAACGAGAGAACCGAATGGAGATGGATAAAACCACAAGAAAATTTCATAGAGGGCCCCAACATGGAGGTATCAGATCTAATGAGACATCTCTAGGTGCCACAGAGTCCGAGAAATCACCCATCAAAGATATGGCGTGTTTGGGCCTCAGGGCTCTTAAGGGACTACGCCCGGACGAGGTAGCTCGAAAGCACAGGTAGTGTAGGGAACCAAAAAAATCCTCCACTAGCATTCACTAGGCCATCTGGACATGTTGGCTCTAATGGTTTGGTCCCATAAGCTACCGTTTGTAAAATACAATATCTAGCAGCCTTACACTAACTCAGACTACACTATTTGGAGCGTTTGCAAACAATATGACAGTGAGAGAACCGAATGGAGATGGAGAAAACCGTGAGAGAATTTCATAGAGGGCTTCGACATGGAGGTTTTGGATCTGATGAGATGTCTCTAGGTGCCATGGAGTTTGAGAATTCACCCATCAAAGATATAGCTTGTTTCGGCCTCAAGTCTCTTAAGGGACTACGCCCGGATGAGGTCACCCTAAAGCACGGGTTGAGGAGACCACCAATGTTCCATGATTTTTCCATAGGATGCAAATATGTAGACTATGAACTTAGTTTTGTTGTGGAGACCACCAATGTTCCAACTATTCATTTTGAAAGAATGAATATCTTCAATCAAACATGGAATGAAGAGGTTGAATTTTTTTAGAAATTACAAAAGGTTGTTTGTGCCCAAAAAGAAGCCGAAGCCCATATAAATTTTCAGTCTTCAACTTTAGATGACAATGAACATCACAAAGAAAAAAATTAGGTGAAGATATCACTATGATTCAATGAAAGTTTGAAACTCTTTAGCACTAACATGGAAAAAATTTCAAGGCCCTACGAAAGCCTCTCATGGTTTTATCCATATCCATCTGGTTCTCTCGTTGTCCTATTGTTTGCAAACACACGAAATAGTGCAGTATGAGTTAGTGTAAGGTTGTCAGACACTATATTTTTCAAATGGTAGCTTATGGGACCAAACATTCTAGGACAACATGTCCGGATTTCTTGGTGAACACTAGTGGAGTCTTCATTTTGGTTCCCTACGCTCCCCATGCTTTCGAGCTACCTCATCCGGGCATAGTTCCTTAAGAGCCCGAGGCCCAAACACGCCATATCTTTGACGGGTGATTTTTCATACTCCATGGCACCTAGAGACGTCTCTTTAGATCTGAGACCTCCATGTTGGGTCCCTCTATGAAATCCTCTTGCGGTTTTCTCCATCTCCATTCGGTTCTCTCGCTGTCCTATTGTTTGCAAACGCTCTAAATAGTGTAGTCTGAGTCAGTGTAAGGCTGGTAGATGTTGTATTTTTCAAATGGTATCTTGTGGGACTGAACCATCTAGGCCAACACATCTGGATGGCTTAGTGAATGCTAATGGAGGATTTGTTTTAGTTCCCTATGCTACTGTTCTTTTAGGCTACCTCGTCCGAGTGTAGTCCCTTAAAATCCTTGAGGCCCAAACACATCATATCTTCGATCGGTGATTACTCAAACTCCCTGGCACCTAGAGATGTCTCGTTAGATCTGAGACCTCCATGTTGCGGCAATCTACGAAATCCTCTCACACTTTCTCCATCTCCATTTAGACTGAGTCAGTGTAAGGTTGTCCATTGCCAATCACCTAAATAATATAGGTGGTTCATACAATATAGGTGGTGAAATGAGAATTTTAATAAGATATTTTTACAATATAGGTGGTGAAATGAGATTTTTTTTTTTGTTCCTTTCTAATATTTAATTTCTCTTAGCTTCACTTGGCTTCAAGAATAATAAATTCTCTACTGACAGTGCCAACCACGTGAAGGTGGAAGCTTTTTTGGCACCACTAACCTACATAAACATGTTAGTAAGCAATTAAATAGAATTTTAAATCATACAAAATTTAAACAAAATCATTTAAGTAAATATTCAAATTAAATTCATGAAGAACATACCTTTGCAAATTCAATCCAATGAACCACAAGGATTAACTCTATTCTTGATAGTAACAAGAATTGTTTCAAGATCTGATTCACAAACCTTCAACATATTATTTTTTATTGGTTGACCTCGATATTTGCTCAATTTAATATTTTTTGCAAGGACCAAATATGAATACTAAAGTAGCTTCCGATGTGCTTTCTAGTCTTCAAACAACCAAACGTTTGATTTTTTTATAGGATATCATTGAAGCCAAGTTCCATGACTACCACTCACCAAGTTAGATACTCAAGGTCTTCACCATCAATGACTGTGGAAGTCAATTTGTTTCCCCTCTACACAATGAGACAAGAAGTATTTTTCTCCCTCTTCATTAAAGTCCATCGCAATAACTGCAAAAACGTGCCCTATGTATCACAAAGTAAAAAATTTCAATCAATTTAAAAATACATTAAGAGTTGACCATTTAATAATTTATAAATCTAAAATATGGCATGTACATATATGTATGTACCTTTTTCACTAAATCATAGACTTGGTCAAAGTTAGGTGATGTTGTCATTTGATCTGAAGACCCTACAAGTTATAATGCTCATGGAAATTGTTATGTTTCAAGTGGAATTAGAGGTTTACAAGTCCATTAATCCACCCACTATTGTGACTCACATTCATTCCACACAAAATCAATTAATGATATACAAAAACATGTCATGCACCTAGTATAAATATTCCAAGCATTTGCATTTGAACTACATAATGAGTGCATATCACTTAATCCTGAAATTGTCATACAATATTCTAAGTTTACTAGATGATGTTCCTCTATCAACCAAAAATATCTACGAATCGTTGATCTCTCTTGAGATTCATGGCCCATATTCTTGACACACCAACCAATAATATTTTTACGTCTATAAAGTTAGCACCATCCTTGAACTTTAACGATTCTCTTGCAAGTGCTCTTTTCACATATGCTCCTGCACCATCATGCTCTCCTTTTCCATGCTCTGCCTTAGTAAAACTCCAAATATGTTGTACATTTGTTTCTTTGTGCATCCTTCTTAGCCAATAAAACATCTCATGCATTCTTGAATTGTGATGTGCAGTTGTCCGACCAAATGTAATGTTGATTGAAACTAATGTTCCTCTCATTCAAGTTCACATAAAACACCTGGAAACACCCTTGTACATATTCTGTAGAATGTGTCTCGATCATCACTAATGTAGAAATGATACTCTCTTAATATTTTTGATCTTTCTTAGTGCTTTCGGAGAGTACATGAATGTTATATGCACGAAAATAGAAACTTGCATTGAGTTATAATATTGAGACCGAACCTCCATTTGTGGCTGCAATGTGTAATTCTCTGCGAAGTCAACTACTAAAACAATAGTACCAAGTGGGAATGTGTGCTTGCTTAACTTGAATTTTTCATCCAACCATCGAGCTCTATGTATGTGCCTTGCATACTCATAAAAAAATTCTCTCTAAATTTGACCATATATTTTGATACGAGGTAATTTTCTTCTAACAAGCTCGCACTTCTTGGATTCTTTTCCATCTTTTAATTGATATGCCACCAATTTATATTTAGTGAAATCAACCAATTATTTTCCTATTGAATATGTACTCTCCTCATGGATACAACTTTTTCAGATTTTCCAAGCCCACCACATACATTGCACATTCTATCCAAACATGCTTTGTTATAAAAAAATTGTCTTGTTGATTTTTCACAAAATATTGTTAAAAAAATTTCCTTGAAGGATTTTGTGGGACATTTATTTCACACTCCTACAACATGATGTCGTATGCAAAACACGATGTATTTGACAAAAAGATCATAATGAATTGAAAATTCAACATGATGCCTGCAACAATAAGTGGTACGTGAGTGATTGATTTTCACATAAAAGGATTTACTCATTTCAAAGAATCTTTGGCTAATGTTAATTTGTGGATTTTCATTCTTAAACTTAGAGAAAAATTCTATTTGAGTCATATCTAAGAAATGTTTTGCACACGATTCATGATTACGAGTACTTATTCTTATTTTTATCAGTATCTCTTCAATTCAAGAACACCCTCGTGTTCTCATTCTAAAATTTTACAATTAATTATTTTAGAATATCATATGTATTCTTGTATTTTTGTGGAAGTATGCTAGAGAAATCTCAATAGTCGGTGTTATTGACAAACTCAAGATGTTTACGTCTCTCTATTACTTTCATTAATGTTTTCTATTTAGCTTCAAAGAACTACTTGTTTTTCTAATCAAACATTTATTAACTATTTATCACTTACTATACAAATTGTAAGTGCACGTCGTGTAGCATTACTATCTTTGGTGCGTCTTTTTCCACCTATAGTTTGGTATGCTTTATGTATGTTTCCAACAATTGACGCATTTTCATCAACAACATTAGATGTTCTTAACCCCAAGTTCCTCATTATAGGTCTCATCTTAATTAATTTCATCAATGAAACAAATAATTGAAATATTTGTGTGTCGTTTAAATTCTCAAAGTAATTATCCCAAATTCCACATGATTTTCTTCTCGCATTTCTTTCATACATTTTTTAGGTATTGGTTTTATAATGTTTTCATCAATTTCAATTAAGTGAATTAGTTTTCTTCGTAAAATGGAAGGAGGTGTTCTTAGAGATGAAGATTTGTTTACAAGGTTATTTTCTTCATCCGGTGTTTTCATATAAATTTCGGAGTTAACATTTGGATTCTTAGGTAAGGGTTCAAAAATTGGATTCATATCAATTTCTTCATCCATACCAACATTATAATTCAATTCAATATCATTATTCATTGAAAAATCATTATTCATTACAAAATCATTATTCATTGCAAAATCATTATTCTCTAGATTTTCATTATGTATTTCATCCCCATTTTCTAATGCATTAGCTACATTTGATATAGTGGATGTACCTTTCTCTACTCAAAGTTTTTGCATTCTCTTCAATTTATTTATTCTCTTCTCTTCCATATGCTTTGGTGTCTTGTTCTTGACTTTCTTCTTGTCCTTAGCTCGACGTTTATCACCCATGATTAGAAAAAAAAACTAGTGGGGTAGGGGACAAAATGAACTACTAAAAAATCATACAAGAATGTAGAGAAAATTATAGACAAAATAGAATTTTTGTAGAATTCTCGTGAAAGAGATGAAAGGGACATTGAGGGCCCACAATATATAAACAAAGAAAATGCATACGCATTTTGTATTTTCTCTTTTTCCAAGCCATGCCTCAAGGCTTGGGATCCGGTTTGGATCCCCAAGCCTAAGGCATGGACCTGTATAAACACATCAATAACATGTTTTTGCAAGAAAATGTAAAAATACCACTTCCTCTATGATAAATCAAAATAAAACAATCAATCCATTTTCAAAAAAATTATACCACGACGTAGAGCAGAGTTTCTTCTTTCTAAAAATATAATTTTTCAAATTTTCTGACTAATATAAGGTTTCCATATTATTTATTTTCTAACTATGCCTTTTTATAGCTATTTTTTTAAGTGTAAATATGTCTATCTTTCATGGTGTATGTTTTTTTGGGTGATTGAAATTTAAAAAAATTCTACAAGCCCAAACTAGGCATAATTCTATACATATTAAAAAGAAGAAGTAATTTTTGAAATTTTTGAGGTAGTTAGGGGGGGGCGGGGGGAGAGGGAGGTAGCGGTATGGTTGGAGCTCCGTTATTTTTCAAAACATAATTTTTTTATACTAGAAAAATCATAAATTAAAAAAAATCGCTAAAAAAAATCTTTAAAAAATGGAGCCCAAACTAGATGCTCCTATCTATCTTTCTACCAAAGGGTTTTCAAAAATACTAAATGGTGCTCAAAACATGGATGGGGGCACGAAAGTCACTATATTATGTTTTTAACAAAAAAGAGAGCATCTATTTGTATTTTAATTGTTTGACCCACTTAAACTTATCCATTTTCAATAAAATTTGGTATTTTAGAAACTAGACTCAAAATACTACGATTCATATGTCTACAACATCTTCCAATTTTGAGTGTAACTATTTCAAAAACTCGTACGAGTTGAAGTTTTTTTTTCAGAAAAATGTGTCCACTTAAGACCCCTTTTGGCCCCCCAACTTGGTGCACTTACCTGATGCTTATACTTTTGAATTATCTCATTACAACACTGGTATATACCATTAAATTGGTTCACAACTAGTTGAGATTTTTCAAGATAGTAATTGATTTAACATCTAAGGCTATGGTGGTTTGAAGACCTAACATGAGTGCTTCATATTTGGTGATATTATTAGTACAATCAAAATCTAGTTGGAAAGATAATGTCATAGGATCACCATCAAGAGGAATTATGATAACTCCAGCACCACCCCCATGCTAAAATTTTGAACCATTGAAGAATAAGGTCATCTGGTAAGTGGTATCGTCTAGGGAGAGGGTAGCGATGGATTCATCGGGTTAATCAAAGTTAGAGGATTGATTTTTGAAGAGAGGTGCGTCTCGAGTTAGTCAAAAATCATGTCTTTTGACATATTTTTGATGGATGAATTTGAGATTGAGGTCTGCAAGAAGCATGAGCCATCGTACAACACGTTGATGTTGGTAGGGCTTAGCATACATGTAATGTAAGGGGTCAGTATTGGTGACAAAAAAAGTTTTTTGGTTGAGTAGGTAATGGCAAAGTTTAGTGGTGAAAAAACTAAGGCTAAGCAGAGTTTTTTGGCATGAGTCTATCTAGTTTTCTAGTCTAAAATTGTACGGATTCTATAATAGACCACTTTACGCCTATGTTTCTCATCACGATGAGCAAGCATGACACCCAAGGAATGATCAGTAGTAGAAATGTAAAGGTAAAATGGTTGATCATCCTTAGGGGGAATGGACACAGTGGTTGGATGAGGTATTGTTTTAATGTGTCAAAGGATTAATGACATTCATCATCCCATTTAAAAGAGACATCCTTTTGAGAAGATGATGAAATTGATAGTAGCAGTTGAAAAGTTGAGAAATAAAGTGATGAATAGATTACAACTTGCCTTGCAAACTACGAAGTTGATGAAGGTTAGTAGGTGGAGGCATTTTGAGAATAGCATTGATTTTAGTGGGATCAACTACAATGCTATAAAAATAAACAATAAAACCAAAGAGCTTTCTGGAGAGAACAACAAAGACACATTTCTTAGGTTAGAGGTAAACACAATATTTGATGAGACGGTAAAAGATAAACTTAAGGACTATAAGGTGTTTGGCCCGATGTTTAGATTTGACAAGAAGATTGTCAATGTAATCTTCCAATATGTGATGCATAATTTCATGAAAGATATAAGTCATAGCCTCGTTGATATGTAGCACTAGCATTTTTAAGGCCAAAGGGCATGACACGATAGTAAAAGGTCCCCTAAGGAGTGATGAAGGTAGTTTTGTGTTGATCTTCTAGGGCAAGTAATATTTGGTTATAACCTGAGAAACCATCCATGAGTGATAGCATCTCATGGCCGACGGTGAGATCAACTAGTTGGTCAATACTAGGTAGAGGAAAGTCATCTTTGGGGAAAGATAAGTTAAGGTCATGGAAATCCATGCAAATGCGAGTCCCCCTATCACTTTTGTGATAGGAACGATGTTAGAGATCCATTGGGGATAATCAATGGGTAGGATGAAGGAAACGAAAGAAGGCATTGGATTTCTTCTTTAACAAGAAGGGAAATGCGAGGATGCATTTTTATAACTTATGTTTCATGGATTTGGCATCAGGAATGGCTAGGATATTACGAACCACAATGTTTGGGTTAATACCATGTATATCAATGAAGGACCAAGAAAAAGAATTGCTATGATCCCAAAGGAAAGAAGTGGAAGCTTCATGTTCAGCAACATCTAAAGATTGGCCTATTTTTATAATGTGTAGGTTGTCCTCAGTCTAAATGTTGATTTCGATGGTTGATTTATTGAGCATGGTTTGTATCTTAAAAGGTAATGATCGGTGAATATAATAATCTTCCACACTAAGGTAGCTGATAATATACTCATCATCCCGACATTGAACGATGTTAATAGAAAGACTATCATCATTGAGCATGTCAAGATATAGGAAGGGAAGAGAAGAGGGAGCCTTGCCATCACATTGATAAGTTAGAGGTCCCAAGGAAATGGTTTTCAGGAAAAAAATAATTATGAGGAATAGATTTTGGATTCATAGACTCTGTAGGTGAAGGTGGTGAATGGGGTGGGGAATTTTTATCATCCTCAATGAGTTCAACTCAGGCCTTTCTAAAAGGTGGTTCGGAAAATCTAATACCACTAAGGTCTTTAAGCTTACGAGTGGTTCAAGGAATGACAATATGATGGCCTTATTCATAGAAACCAAATCCAAAGACCTTCTAAGCACAGTGATGGAGGAAGGTGTGGGTGAAGTGGCAGTTGGTGAGAGATTGAAGGTTAGAGGAAAATGGTCGAGTTTGGGGAGGTGGCTCAGGTGAGTAGGTAGAAGCATCAAGTCCCCTATACATTAATTTGGTAAAAAGGTGGGGAGGACTGTAGGGGAAATCCTCTCCTATGCAAAGTGATCATAAGCGGGAAAGTTAGTGAAGGTTACCATACTCCCGAGGAGTAAGGAATGTGTCAATGTTGTAATTATTGTACTCCCCAAAGTGAGGTATTGAAAAACACCTTCTAAGGGATCAATAGTTGATATGTGGGTAGTGGTAATGGATGAATCACTTGACAATTGGGAAGAAGAATAATTATTTGTTTGAGAAGTAGATGACTTGGTTAACATCGGGTCATTGCAGAATCTATGGCAATAGTGGGATTAAAGGAGTTATTTTTGGAAGATGTAGTGGAAGAAGTGCTTTGGATGAGGCAACGACAAAAGAATAATTGTAGTGATGGTAGATGCCTTAACTGGTATAAGGAAATCATTAGGTTGATACAACACATTACAGCTCTTAAATGGTGAAGGGTTGGATAGAATGGTATAGTTGTGCCCTTCATGTTTGAATTTTAAACAACAATGTAAGGTTGAAGGAACACAACCCTTGGTGCAAATCCAGGGTCATCTAAGTAGCATGTTGTACTAGAATTCCCCCTCTAAGACATATAATAATTCAGGAATGGTATGGGGACCCACACGAATGTGAAGAATGATGGTGCCAAGGGTGGAAGTCATGGCATCGTTGAATGAATGCAACATAATTGGGTTATTATGCATGTAATTGTCGGGATGCACATTTGGTTGTACGCATGGGAAGAAATGATGTTAATACTAGCACCACCATCAATCATAATGTGTTGAACGTGTATATTATCAATGTAGATGGAAATAAATAGGGTGGGATCAGGATCATCCGATTGGAGAGGTATAATCTCGTCATTAGAGAAACTAAGAGTGGATACTTGATGAGTGGTAGCGGGAGTAGAGGAAGGGATTTAAGTTGTGAGAGAGGCCACATTGTGAAGATTGATAATGGATGCAATAGGAGTAGGGTCATTAGGTAATACCTCAATAGATTACAGGACTTTAATTAGGGCTCACCGATGAGACTCAAAGGTTTGTATGAGGTCGTAAAAGATATTTTGAGAGGAGATTTGTGTAATTGGTTAATCATTATATGATGGGAAACCCTATCAGAAATAGGGTATGTGGGTCCATGGATGGTGATTTTTGGTATAGGTGCAGATGGAATATTGGGTAAAAGTGTAGCAAATGAGTTGGTTTTTTTCTGCTTCTCCTTTTTCCTTACGGGATCGAGTGGAAATTTGAACCATATTAATCAAAGTGGTAAAGGAGAAAGTAATACATGATAGGTGTAGTGATAGGCCAAGAAAAAATATGGTAAGGGAATATACTTGGTTTTGTGAAAATAATGTAGCACATTGGCATTTTGGCAAAGGTTTAGCTATCTCTCTTATGCGAGACCATATTGATATCAAATGCTAGAGGAGGATAAAAGGTTTTGGAGGGTTAGATGAAGGTTTCTTAATAAGTACGGGATGGGGATGTGTGGTGATAGGTGAAGGTGGAATAAATTCCTCATATAAAAGATCACCATCATCAAAGTTTTCTTCAAGAGGAAATAATTGGAGAATAATAATCTTAAGGGCCTTATAGTTTTTCACATCATGTCCTTACACACGATGGTAGCGCAAATTTTGATATCATCAAACCCTTCTAGTTTAGGTTTGAGTGGGTCATAAGGTCTAAGTGGTGGCAATGTGATGATAGAGGTTTCCAAAATGTTAGCTAAGATGTTGGCGTAAGACCCTGCCAATGGATCACAATGTGAAGTAAGTGTGGGTGATTTTTGTGGGAGAGGCACCACTGGAGGTGGAATCGGAGTTGAGTAAGTTTAACCAACTATTTGGTAGATAGTATAGTTTTACATTTGGATTGCACCTTCTTCGAGTAAAGATGTAGGAGGTGAACTAGTTAGTGAAGGTGGTGTAGGTTTAACTACCTCTTTGGAGGCTAGTGGGTTCATGGACTTTGGTTGCACCTTCTTGGGTAAAGGTGAAGAAGAAGTGCATGATGTAGAAGGGAAGGCAGATGGTGGAAGGGGACAAGTTAGCCAAGGTGATAATGGAGGTGCGGTGAAAGTTATAGTAAGAGGAAATGTGGAAGGTATTGGTTGAAGACAAGGGAATGAGATAGGTAATGATGAGGATACTTTGGAAGTGGTGTAGGTATAGGAGACAGAAAGGATGTCGGTGATAGTGAAGGCATAATCTATGTAAGTAATTTGGGTCAAACAGAGGATTATGGTGAGGAGGTGGGCTCCTTTGTTTTGGTTTACCTTGGGTAGAAGGTTTCTTGACCAAGGTTGTTGGTTGGGGACCTAGGATAGATGGAAGTTCCGAAAGATATAGAGGGGTAGTGGGAAAATCCTTTGTATGCAGCCTAAGAGGTTGGGTCTTCCTCTTAGGCATGGGAATATTATTTGCGATGACTTGCAAGGACGTGGATGAATCTAGTTTGATAGGAGGATGGACCGGGATTGATGTCGGCATGAATCCCAATGTGGAAATGGGTCTAGATGCAGAGGAAGATATAGGTGTAGGTAAGGTTTTAGGCATAGGAAAAATTTCATTTAATGGTAAAGGTTTAGGTGTGGGTGAGGGTGATAAAGAAGGCGTTGATACAATTGGCATGGGCATGGTGGGTTTGGTTGTCTGATATACCTTTGGATAGATTGTGGAGGTATCAGCAGATAACATTTGCATTTGAGTTGATACATGCAATTAAAGGTGTCCCCAAAGCATGGAATTTTCAACATACTCCAAGTGGTCAGCCATATGTGAGAGTGAAACTGATGTAGGGCGGGATGATTTGGATTTGGTAATAATACCCGTAAAGAATTTTTGTGAGACGTGGAAATGGTTGGCTTCGACTCTATGGGTAAAAGAGATGAGAAAAAAACAACAAGTATCCTTGAAATCCAATAGATAATTGTCACCAATAGGAAGGTATGCTACTAATGGATCCCCTATGGGTAGAGGAGATGATAATTTGGATGCGGTAAGTTCACATTTTGGTGAAGAAGAAGGTAAGATGACTCTCCCATGGGTAGAAGAGTAAGTATTGTGGGTTGTTTGTTAGGTTGAGAGGTGAGTGGGGAAATGTATCGGTGGATATAGCGAGACTCTTCCATGGGTGAATGAGGAAATAAGGGAGACTCCTCTATGGGTAAAGAAGTAGATGAAACAAGTCCCTCCATGGATAAATAAGCTCGTGCAAGAACCTCCTCGATAGATGGAGTTAGAGGAAATTGAGCAGGAAGAGCTAGTATGATATCAAAACTAGCATGAACCTCATGAATGTTATTGTCATTAGTCGAGGTTTCACCGGTTTGGTTAGACAACATGGTGTGATTTGGGAATGGATTCTTAAAGATGTGAAGGTTATGATTAGTTAGTGCATTAGGATAGCCCAAGATGAGATCTCCATTATCTAACATTTCTTGGACAATATTTTTAAACGTTATACAATTACCTTTCTTTATGACCTCTAATGCTTTGATAGTTGCAATAATCATTTTCTTTGTACCATGTAGACAAAGGATGAGAGGGGTCAAAACCAGTATCTAGTTTGATGGGGGAAGAGTGGCTTCTCTAGATTTTAGAAGTTTTTCTAAAACTGAAGAGTAGGGTTCTCCTATGGGAGTATATTTTCATTGCTCCCGCTTGAACTAGAAATCCTGAACAGGAGAAAGATTGGAAGAAGGATTTGATTGGTTGGATGGGTGAGATGGGCCGGATTTCAAAACTACTACATTGGCAGATCCTTTTGTTTTAGAGTAATTATTTTAAGGCTTGGAATAAGAAGAGGTATTACTTGATTTAAATGCAATGTTTTTGCTATGCAATTGTATCTTCTTCTCTTCAATGGCGTGTATTTCAAGTTTCTAGGCTATGGTGAATGCCTCATCAAATGTGTGGAAATTTTTAACTTGTAGAGTTGGTCGATGTGTCTAGCACAAGCCCCAGTGAACAACTCTATTAACTCAATTTGAGGCAGTTGGAATGTGATCTCGGTTAATTAGGCTCTACTAACGAGGGACAAAATTTGTGATAGATTTTTCTTAGTATTGGCATGTCATGTACAAGTCAGTCATGGTGACCTTCTTGATGATTTTGATAGAAAATTGGTCTAGGAAGGATTAAGCTACTTGGTTGAATGAGAAAATGGAGTGCCTAGGTAGATCACTATACCAATCTAAATTAGGTCATGTCAACTACATTGGGAATGTTCACAAGAGCAAAGCGTCATCATGAGCGATCAGATAAGATACATGTTTAAAAGACCACAAGTGTTGTTATGGGTCCTTTTTGCTGTTAAATTGGTTGAATTTAGGCATTTCCCAATGGGAAGGGTATGGATGAATTAGTTCTTAAAAGTGAATAGACTCGTTACATATCTCATCGTAAGTTAGAGCATTACGTGAGCGAGAGAAAGATGCTTCTAATTTATGCATCTTATCCATCATCATTTTGATAAGATCATTGGTAAGCTATGATGATTGGGAAGCCCCTACAAAGATAAGGGGTACATGAGGAGGGTATGATGTGGGAAGCATCCCAATATGTGGTGGTGCCGATCACGCCGAATAGATGTAGATGACAAGTATCCCGAATAAGTGATAGATGAAATAGGGGTTGTTGGTGATAAGTTTAAGTAGGTGGAGTGGACATAAAGAATCTCATAGAAATTGGAGGAAGAGACTGTGGGATGGAGAGGATAATGTTTTGGAAGGGAGTATGGGTTGCCGTCACCATTGGTGGCTGAGATGCAATAGGTATATGAGAGATGGTGGATGCAAATAGACCTACACTCAAGGTAGTTTATAAAGGTATGCTTTACATTATAAGAGTGACAAACATCAAAGGCATGATAGTTGTCATAGGTACAACCGATATCGATGATGTAGGATCAAGTTGGTCCACTACATGTGGTAGTAAGGCCAGTCTAAAAGTAGTTGATGTAGATGTGGCCATGAGGGTAGGAGGAATGGACACAAGTATACCATATACAATTTGTCCCGAAAAATTATGGGTAGATGAATGAGTGAAATAGTACTACGTAGTAGCGGGGTTATGATCAAGTAATCTCCTAAACTCCTCATCACTAATGGGTATGGCAAGAGCTTGATTAGGGTCCATGGGTGATCGGATCGAAGAGGGTTATGTACTAGGTGGGAGAGGATGGCGGCTAGTGTGAAACATGAGAGTGTTATCTTGTTTATGAGTCAAAACCATGTCACTAATGATAAAATGTGTATTTTGAGCTTCACATTGCGATGCGAAACACAAAAGTAATGTGGAAAAATTAGTCTAAAATGAGTGAGTATAGCATTGTTCGATTGGAAAGTCTCAATACGTAGATCGATGTCGCTTAGGGTAATCAATGTTGATATAAGGGAGAATCGCATCGGTCATCTCGGACCGATGTTTTCTACTATGAAGAATAAGTGATTCATATATTTGGTAATGACAAGTGAAATTGGGTTAACCTGGATCCCAAAAATGATATCAAAGACTCAAGAGTGGGATAAAAAAATGGTAGAAAAAACTACGAAAAGAACAGGAAGGTGGAGAATACTATTTTGGAAAAAATATCCAAAAATTATATAAACTGATGTTTGTCAGTTAATCAATGTCAGTAAGATGATACAATTGATGTTGGTCACTAGACTGATATCGGTTACTATGAAATATGAGAAAAGAAGAAAAAATGAAGTTTTGGTGATTTATATCAAATAAAAGGGCCAAACCAAAATTGAGTATGGCTATGAGGAGTCCTAATATACCCAAAATAAAACTAGAATACACCAGTCATGACATGGGGTGTAAAAGGATAAGAACAACTAAAGAAACAAAACTCACACCTCAAAACACAAACAGTAAAAAAAAAATTAACAAACACGAAATCCTATGTTATATATTTTATGTTGTGGCTTATGCCATTTAGGGCTGATCAAGTAGAATAGAATTTTTGGTTAACAAGGGTTCCCTATAAAATCCGACAACTATGGCTGATTTCAAGTAATTTTGGCATGGTAGATCCTACTCGAGATGATGACTGGACAAAGAAAATAGCCGGAGCTGTGGATGCAAAATCACAAAGCACTCCCACGAATGGCCTAGTTTTGAAAGGGGCATAAGGTGTAACTCAAAACATTAGACCATCTCTCAAGTTGTGGGACTTGCGAACCTGAGATGGACCTCCAGAGAAAGTTGGTTCTTGTTCCTAAACTACCTACAACAAGCTACTCTAATGTAGGTAAAACGAATCTATCCTAATCTAACAATTCTAAGGAACCAGAGAGAGAGAGAGAGAGAGAGAGAGAGAGAGAGAGAGAGAGAGAGAACCTAAACTAAAGAAATGATACACTAGAAAAGGAAAGAGGTGAGATACTCTACTGAGGGAGGATGAAATAGGGGGAAAAGGAGATGATGGAGGCCAAATAGAAGTGAAACAGACCCAGATCCTAATCCGCTGTCAAAAATCCATGAAACACAACATCCTGCACTTGCAAAATGAGACATTTATGCATGTAAAAGCAACAAAAATAGAGGGTCAAGGAGACACAACAAAACAATGCAAGGATTGAAATAACACCACAAACACAATTTTTATTGCTCTTAGAATATGCACATTATATTACATTGTTGAAATACAAGAACAAGTACACTTTCCATGCCCATGAGGGGGTTTCAGAACTCAAATGGAGTCGAGAAACAAATTTTACAGAGTTTCCCCAAATCCTAGAATGTCTCTTCCTTTCCAAATGAGAAGTGTTTTCAATATATAGAAGGTCGAGGCGAGAGAGAAAGAAGAAAAATTGGATTTTTCTCTAAAAGCTCAACCACTAACCATCAATGCCCGTCAAATCTACCTACAATCTATCAATTTTGGTTCTCCATGTCTTGTTTGGCATGTTGGAGAAGGAAAGATGGAAAATTAGATCAGATCTAGGTAGTTGAAGCAATCGGATCCCATATTAATGGCTTGAAAGACATTTTCTAGATTTTTACCCATCAAAGCATGCTAAAAATAATATTTTATGCTTCTATTACATAGAAGAGGTCGAGACATTTCCAACGGCGCCAAATTTGTTGAATTTTGAGCACTAGATCAAAAATTATGCCTATTTGAATCAAATCCATACAAAAATGGTGAAAAAACAAGTTTTGCAAAATGGATCCGCGCCCGAAATTCACTTTGCACCTTTTGCAAAAAATGCAAAATTATAAAAACCTCCTATAGCCCCACAGGCCCAAAATTCACTTTTTCCCAAAAGCCTTTATTGGCCAAAAATTTAAATTGCGCTTTTACAAAATTGCAAAAGTACAAAAGTCTCCCTCGTGCCAAAAAGCCCGCAACTTCGCAGCCTTCTTTTCCATTAGTTAAAAAAACTCGTTAGGCCCACAGGATGGAAATTGTAAATTTCATCTTTTGTACAAAAATGCAAAAGTGTGAAAGTTTTCCTCAAGCCCGCAAGCCCACAACCTTCTCATTTTTCATTTGGTGAACAAACCTCCTCGGGCTCATGGGCTCACTTTTTATAACTTTGCACTTTTATGAAAGTGCAAAAATGCCAAAAATCTCCCACCGCACTCTCTGCATTTGGCAAAATATCCTTCCCAGCCCATCGCCCATTTGGCAAAATATCATTTTGCAAAATATGAGGAGCTTAAGAAGACTTCTTTATATTTTCGAAAGGGGAAGAAATTTCCTATCTAATGAAGATGCTTTTAGGAATCCTTAAGTACTTAGAATGTATGAAAAAATAGATTGAAGCAAAAAAGGGGGAAAATGGTGTTAGTTGACCCAAAAATAAGTGTGAGCTTATTTTGGTCAACAATTTGGTGACTCACGGGGATCACCTGCCTACTAGGTGAAATGATCAGTTGCCTTGAAGCATCCATTAGGCATGGAGTCATGAATGATAGTCTGATAAACACAAATCTGATCATAATCTCTAAAATCTGATCCCTGAGCCACTTGGAACACCACTAGAACTGGAGCTAATCTCACCAAATGCTACTTCCAATGTACTATGAACGAGCAAAAAAACACCACAACACACTATGTACAAAATTGAAATCATACACACCCCAAGTGGGATATGTAGAGTGTGCACAAACACTTCTTCTACTAAAAGCAAACCTACCTATTCTACACTAACCGGGAGAAAAATGGAACTCAAACAAATCCTACAACTGATAGGGAGAATTAGCTTCCCTTTCTCAAAAAAGGCAGCCATGCAAATGATTTGACACTAAATATGACTACTTGTATGAGTGAAAAACTAACTAAAAGCTAATGATCCACCCAAATCATCAAGGTGTCAACTGGAAATAAGACAAATACCTTTTTTAGTTTCTCTGTATTTGGATTGAAGAGGCATTGCAGCTAATCCTTGGTATTTTGATACTCATCCTCATGCCTTAGAGTAACATGACTGGTGTTGGCTTCTCCTTGCTCGAATGATGCCAGTACCTGATTAGGAAAGGTTTGATCCGATGAATGTGCTCATTGTTTTGAAATTCAAATCCAAGAATGGAGTCTTCCTACGGAGTTTCCTGGGTGAATGATGTGAGAGGGATGATAGTATCATACTCTTTCCCTTTCTTTGCATTAGGTGTGGCTTTTGGAAGATCAAAATCTTCCAACTTTGATTCAAGAGGCATGTTGTAAACTACAGGTTGTGCTTGCACGTTCTCTTCCATGGCAGCATGTTCTTGTGGTTGAAGGATGAATGATGGGGAGAAAAATTTACAATTTCAATTGGCTCCTCCTTATCAAAACATTCTTTTAAGTTTGATAGGAAATCAAACTCTTCATTATCCTGCTGTAGCAAGGTCTCTCCCTCTTGCATGGTGATCTTAAAATCTTCATTATTTTCACCATATGAAGCTTCATCTTCAAACATGAAGCTAGTGAGTTCAAACTCTTCCAAAAATCATACTTTTGGAGAGGTTGAATGGGAGAGAGATCTGTAATCTCTTGTGCAACCAACTCATGATTCAGTGCCTCTGAATCTATTTTGGTCACCTCCATATGCTCCTCTTTAATGGAATTAGAGCTGATTGTTCTTCTTCCTTCATGGATTCATCAATCAAATCATGCCCTTAAAATGAAAGCAAAAAATCTTCAATAATGCTTCCTTCATCAAGTGGTTTCAACTTTGATTTGATCTCTTCTAGTTGCTCCTCTTCAATAGGACTTGGAGCTGATTGTTCTTCTTCCTTCATGGATGATTGTGCAGCTTGGATTAGATCAACATCCTTTTTAGACAAAGTGCCATTATAGAAACTGCATTCAGAGAAAACAAATTATTGATCTTCTTATTCTTGTTCTGCTTCTGTTGTAAACTCAGCTTTAGCCACCATTAGCTCTTCAACTTTGACCTCCTCAGTAGGCTTAACCATCAAGGGGATCTTTGTTATCCCAAATTTTAGAGCCAAGCTCACCAAGCTTCTAATATTTTCTTCTATGTTTGGCTCTTCTTCCTGTTGCTCTCCTTGACTGGTTTTTGGGATTTCTTCCCACATGGAATTGGGAAGGCAAGAGGAGGAGTGGATGGGGTTTCAACCAGTTTTACAATTGTTTGTGGTGGTGAGGGAAGTGGAATTTCTTGTTTCTTTAGAGGGGATGACTGCTTGGAAGGGAAAAGGGAAGAATAATTGAGATGAGATGGAAGATTAGGAGATGGAGAAGGGAAAACAACATTTGGGGCAGCATACAATGGGCTTGAATCTTGACCATATTGAAATGATAAAGCTTGAGAGGGAGAAAATGAAGGACAAGGAGATGGTGACTGACTTACCCATTGATAAGGTTATCTTGCACTTTTCTCATATGCCTCAATATCCTCAGTCCACTATGAAATTTGAGGCAGCATTTCAACCATGAATTCAAGCTTCTCCTGAGGGTTGTAGTGTCTTGAAAAGGGCCTTCCCATGGACAAGGTGCCCTGCAAACCAATTTTGAATGCCTTCATTTGTATTGTATCCCTTGACTGACCATGCCATCCTCCATCCTTTGAATCTCCTCTAGCAGATCAGCATTCTCCATTTCACTTTATTGTCACTTGTATGCATACCCTTGTTCTGATAAGCTCCATAGCCAAACTAGTTTTGACACTGCTCATATGGGTAAGCATGATGGTTGTGAATCTAATCATAATGCTGATCTAGAGGAGTTGAGAAATACATTGGAGGTGGACTACACTGCTACTTCTACAGTGTGAATTCTGAAGTGTGAGTCCCAAGTTGCATGGAATGAAGTCATGATTACAAAACTTCATACCTTCAGAGAATGGATTTTGGACTAGGAAAGTATGGAGTCGCCGAGGATGGTTGTTGACCGATGGAGTGTGCTTTGCATGTGCCTCCAAAGGTTGAATTTCACCAAGAACACATCAACTTAATGAAATGAAGTGGTAAGGTGCTTCAAACCTATCCCACCAGGTGTGCCAAAATTGTTGATGAAAAATCACAGCACCCCCAAATGGCCTAGTTTTGAATGGGGCATCCAGTGTAACCTGCACAACATTGGACCATCTCTCAAGCTGTGGGACTTGCAAACTTGAGATGGAACTCCAGAGAAATTTGGTTCTTGTTCCTAAACTACCTGTCATAAGCTACTCTAATGTAAGTAAAACTAATCTATCCTAATCTAATCATTCCAAGGAATGAGAGAGAGAGAGAGAGAGAGGAGAGACCTACACTAAAGCGGTGATACACTAGAAAAGGAAAGAGGTGAGATAGTCTGCTGAAGGGAGGATGAAACAGGGAAAATGGAGATGAGGGAGGCTAGACAGAAGTGACACAGACCCAGATCCTAATCCTCCATCAAAAATCCATGAAACACAACATCTTGCACCTGCAAATGAGACATACATGCATGAAAAAACAACAACAAAAATAGAGGGGCAAGGAGACACAACAAAACAATGCAAGGGTTGAAAGAACACCATGAACACAATTTTATTGCTCTTATAATATGCACAGTCCATTACATTGTTGAAATAGAGGCACAAGTACACTTTCCAAGCCCATGAGAGGGTTTGTAACTCAATGGAGTTGAGAAACAAATTTTACAGAGTTTCCCCACATCCCAGAATGTCTCTTCCTTTTCAAATGAGAAGTGTTTTCAATATATAAAAGGTCAAGGTGAGAGAGAAAGAAAGAAAAATCAGATTTTTCTCTGAAAGATCAACCACCAACCATCAATGCCCTGTAAATCTTCCTACAATCTATCAATTCTAGTTCCCCATGTCTTGTTTGGCGTGTTGGAGAAGGAAAGATGGCAAATCAAATCAGATCTGGGTAGTTGAAGCAATCGGATCTATATTAATGGATTGAAATAATTTTTCCATATTTTCACCCATCAAATCCTACTGAAAATAATATTTTATGCTTCCATGGCATAGAGGAGGTCGATATCTTTCCAATGGTACCAAATTTTTGAATTTCGAGCATTGGATCAAAATTTATGCCCATTTGAATATTTGAATCGAATCCGTACAAAAATGGTGAAAAAACAAGTTTTACAAAATGGATCCACGGGCCTGAAATTCACTTTGTGCCTTTTGTGAAAAAATGAAAAATTATAAAAACCTCCCGTGGCCCCGCAGACCAAATTCACTTTTCCTAAAAAC
Source organism: Taxus wallichiana var. yunnanensis (assembly GCA_018340775.1). Classification (NCBI taxonomy): domain Eukaryota; kingdom Viridiplantae; phylum Streptophyta; class Pinopsida; order Cupressales; family Taxaceae; genus Taxus; species Taxus wallichiana. The sequence continues at coordinate 146,023,516 of CM031236.1, forward strand.
CTCCTGCGCAGCCCAAAATTGAAATTGCACTTTTTGCACAAAAATTACAAAAGTGCAAAAGTCTCCCTCATGCCTAAAACCCACAACTTCCTAGCTTTTTGATTGGTGAAAAAACCCCGTTGGGCCCACGGGCCGGCAATTGTAAACTATGCCTTTTGTGCAAAAATGCAAAAGTGTGAAAGTCTTCCTCAAGCCCGCAAGCCCACAACCTTCTCATTTTCCATTTGGCGAACAAACCTCCTCGGGCTCGTGGGCCCGCACTTGCAAACTATGATTTTATGAAAGTCGCAAATTATGCAAAAAAATCCCATGGCCCTACAAATTTACATTTGGCGAAAATATTTCTCCATGCTCGTGGCTCTACATTTGGCAAAATATCCTTCCTAGGCCCATTGGCCCGCCATTTGCAAAATATGAGGAGTTAGAAGGACTTCTTTATATTTTTGGAAAGGGGAAGAAATTTCCTATCTGATGAAGATGCTTTCAAGAATCCTTAAGTACTTAGAATGTATGAAAAATCAGATTGAAGCAAAAAAGGGGGAAAATGGTGTTAGTTGACCCAAAAATAAGTGTGAGCTTATTTTGGTCAACAAATCCCACTATCAATCATTTGATCATGTGATCATTGACAACTTCTTCCGGGAAATATGTTGTTTAAGAATTGTGTAATTTGGTTTTAGTGATTTGGTATACAAAATATGCAAAATGTGAGCTATGTTTCAATTTGTCAACCATCAACTAGGCATGACTTCCAAAGATATAGGTTTCCCACAATTTTAGATTAGCTATAATGCAACAAACTCAACAATGCAAGTGCACGATTTTTCAAACCCAAATCCAAAAATTATATTCAATCGTAACAAATTATGAAGAGGTTAAGGTTATGACTTTCACTAAATGAAATACAAGAAAAGAAAGAAGAATTATTTGAAATCCCAAAAGGAAAGTGTCATTGAGATAATCGAAGAAAATAATATTTCCAGAGAAGAAGCTTAATGTGAACTCATTTATGAAAATAGACACACAAGATTTTCCCCGGGAATGAAAATGCAAAGAACCCTTGATGGGTCCCACCAGTATGCCAAGATGTTTCACCTAATTTGTTGGTTTTTGGTTAAAACTCAGTATAGGAAATTGGTTAAAAGGAATACATGTGAGATGTAGGTCGAAGGTTGAATGCATGCATTACTAAATTTTTTATCCAAGTTGATCATGAAGAGCTTCCCTTTGGCTAGGAGGAATGATCTATATGAGAAACACAACAAGACCACCAAATAATATTAATAATATAGGTTAGTGGACTACCTAACAAGTGCTAGATCCAGGAAGCGAGGTGCTTCCTAGAAGGTTGTCAATCCACATTAAAATATAATTTAATGCAAATATCATGAAGTAAGGAAAGCCTACTGTAGTTATACGATTTTCAGTATCTCGTGTAAATACAATAAGAAAATCTAATCTAACAGGAAAGGTTATGATTAAATATAGAGGTTTGGTAGGTTATTATGGGTTTTGCAGTCCGACAGGGTCTAGGGTTGATCGTGTGAGGTCTGGGTTATTTTTTGTTCATCAAGAGGTTAGTTGGTCAAAAGGAATGAAATGACACAACAATTGATATCGTTTAGGTGGATCAAGGCGTCGGTATAGAGGTGAAACCAACGACGGTTAAGTAACCGCATCGGTAGGGGAAATTGAAAATAATTTGATAAAAACAATTTTGGGGATTCTCTGATTTCACAAAGAGTAAGAAGGGTTTGGTTAGGTTTGTGATAGTATTAAGAAGACTCGGGGATATAGAGGGGGAGTTAGGGAAGTCAAAAATGCTATAGGTGGTTGGGTTGGTAGATTGGTGAGGAGGTAGAGATAAAATAATATAGGAAGAAATAAAGTATAATGAAAGAGGTAAGGAATCTATACTTTAAAAAAATCACAAGATGATTGAAATTAGGTATATTTACTTACATTTATAGATCCGATAGGTGAAGGTGGAGGATACTTGATCCGTGAAGAGAGATTATAGAGTCGGTGTCACGAAGTACTCTGTAATGTTCTCGTAAATATTCCAATGCTATAGAAGGAGAATTAGATGCTTGTTTGGGCCTGTGGTTGAGTATTTTGTGTCATCTGGATGTTGAGAGGCATTAGATTAGTGCTTAAATCCAATAGTTCTCCCAAAACTGAAAAAATGATCAACCTTTGGGTAAAAGGTTGTGAAATTGTATATAGAGTAACCGATGGTGGTTAGGTGACCGATGTCGGTTGAGGGATAACCGACATCGCTTAAGGCGGAGTAAGTCTTGTTTTACCAAAAATAGGCATATCTTTACTATTTTTGAGATGATTTTGATTGTCAATCCAAATCTCAAGTGAGGGTTAGCATTTAGATAAGTGGGATTATTATTGGAGAAGGAATAGGACTTTAATTTTAGGGTTAGACTAAGTCCCAATTGATTGGAATAAGTAAGGACCTAGTCTTAATTAATTAATAGGCTAGGAATAAGTCCATGGTGAGGTGTTTAGGTGATGTGTAAATTAACTTAATTAAAGAAATTAAATTAATTAATAATGTGAGGATGAACATTAATTCAATTGTAAGTAATTAAATTAATATGAATGCGAGGTAAGGGGTCATGGTTAGGTGAATACATTACATTAATTAATTAAAGGGGAATGAGGGGAGTGTGACCCAAATTTGGTGTCTACAAAAGGTATGTGTTGTATAGTCCTATCTAACATATCGTGATGAAGCATGGTTTGGAAAAAGTCTGAAAGTGAAGTCCTACGTTTGTCACAATGAAGCAAAGCATAAATGGAGATAAGAAGCTTGTTATTCTTGAGTTCTTAATTGATGTTTGGCTAATAATGTCAAGTGGGGATACCTCTTTGGGTGAACAAAAATTTACATCCCATATTCTTTTAAATTTTATTTATTAAACTTTATTATTTCGGTCTCTAGCATTTAAGAGTGAAACAACCCGACCAATTCACCAAGCTCCCTCTTGGGATCGGTAATGAACCAACGTATATATTGGGTACTATATTGATATATATATATATATATATATATATATATATATATATATATATATATATATATATATATATATATATCGTGTGTGTGTGTGTGTTTGGTGATCATTATTGTATTGAAAAAAACTTTGCGAGAAAATGTTCTATAATCATTCTGTGATACCGAGGAGTGAAGTGGAAGTGTTGGGTAAAAGCTTATGTGAAATTCTTAATATAGGCATTTCCTTATTCTCGAGTGAGGGTTTTTCCTTCAGTTTCCCTACTATAAATTTGGTGTCCATGTGTTCCTACATTTATTTACTTTTTTAGCGCTATTACATTCTTTAATGTGTAACATAAACATCTTAATCTATGTTTAATCATTGCACTTCATAATCTATAATATTCAAAAATTATATTGTGGATTTATAATTAGTTTATTATACATTCCTTATAAATCCTAACATGGTATTAGATCTAGTGGTTATGCTCATGCGAAGCCGGGATTTGGATGTTTTCTCGTTTGTAGGGTTAAAGAATTTGATTTTTATCTTTAAAACCCTAGTTATTTTTCCATCGACTTCAAGCTAATCAGGTGAAAATTTCCAATTCCCACCCAAATATTTTTTAAATATTGGTTAATTGAATATTTTGATCTTGTTTGTTCATTTTGTGTATATAGATCTATGTTTCGTGACCTTGGTTCTTCACGAATTTCTGCAAGTGTTTTAAATTATTTTTCATTTTTTTATATAACTATTATATATTTTTGCATCTTAATTAAATAAGTTATTTTATTTTTCATCTTGCTTTACCTTTTTCAAATTTATTTATTTTCCCGAAGACACAAAATTCTATTATTTTTTTGGCTCATTCCGAGAACTTCACGTTCTCGTAATCCATCTCTCAAAACTATGGTGGAATATTTCCATCTGTCCACCTCGCTTGGCAAATCATCACCAAATGGCATTTTTATTAGTCTTTAGTCTTTTACCTCCATTTTCATGTCTTCCTTTAGTTGATTTAGGAATCATACATTTTACATTATCTATTTTCTATTATGAAGCTTAAACCAATAAGATAAGTCTAGGTAGCGTCGTTGTGTCATATTTTTAATAGTTATTTTTGTCTTTATGAAGTTTGAGCCAATCATAAAGCTCCATATAGCTTTTTTGTGTTAGAATTTTAATTATATCTTTATGTCATTTGAAAAGTAAGAACCAATAAGGTTATTCCACACCCTTCGCAAATTTTAGTCTTTTTTTATTTCGACTCATGCAAACTTCTAGCCAATAAAGAATGCTCCAATTTTTCACATTTCACATTGTCAATCATTTGTCAATTCACTTTTTAATTCTTGGTTAAAATTTGTCAATTGTGAACCAATAGAGAGTTTCCACATTCTTTTGCATTTTATGTGTCCTTTTTATATCCATGTCGAGTGTGAAATAGCGATCCTTAAAAATAACAAAGTGTATACACGGTTTTAGTATTATTTTTCCATTAATTGGTCTTCTGACTTGTTTGTTGCAATGTGAAGTGTGATCTAATAGTAAAGCACCATGTATCTTTTTCTTTTCGCATTGTCACATTTTTAATATATTTTGTCGTATGGTTCTTTGTTTATTCACTACTTATTTCTATTGGCTTTTTAACACTTCAGAGACCCGATAAAATGTTTTTCCTAGTTTATTCCATGGACTTCACATCCACCAGATCATCAAATTGAAAATTTTTCGGAAGGTCAAAACATGCTCTCATTTGTTGCTTTGATTTTTGACACATGTTGGCCCTACTTTGTTCGCATATTTAGATAATAAAAGCTTTATTTTTTGTTTAAATTCTAAGGACCTCACATCTACTAGGCTAATCTGCTTGAAATTTTTTAGAAATCCAACACATGCCCTATTTATTATTTTTATCTTTGACACATGGTGTATCCTACTTCATTCATGGGTTTTAAAATTTCTTTATTCTACCGGTTTAAAAAATTTCTTTGTACCATGGGTTTTGAATTTTATTTGGACTGCGGATGTCTATTTTAATTGTACCATAGATTTCAAACTTCTTATATATCACATGTTTCAAAATTTGAAATTTTTATAACTATTTTACCTCTAATTTGTGGCCTTCCGTGGCTTTCTCTGTTTGTGTTTGAGTTTTCAAATTTAGCTAATTTTTCCTTATAATGGCTAGTTCCTCTAGTTTCTCAATGGATAAATTTCAATTATTAAATGAAACTAATTACAATATTTAGAGAGTTAGGTTAAAATCTTGTTTTATGGCTAGAAAATTATGGGATCTTGTGACTGGTGTGGAAAAATGACCCTCTATAAAAAAATCAACCCCTAAAAACCTTAGCTCCTTCTCTTAAATATCATAGAAACCCTATCAATCCTATTGCAAAGCATAAATGATGAATTTATACTACATATAGGTCATATGGATTCTCCTATGCAGATGCATGGAAACAATTAGAAACCATGCATGAAGGCAATTACCTATCAAAAATAATTAAGCTAATTATGGAATTGTTTACAACTCCCATGAAGGGGGATGAGAAAATTGTTAATTATCTAGCTAAAATTAAAAACATTAAATCTCAGTTGGATGGATGTAACTATGAACTATTTCAAGATAAATTTTTATATTTTATCATTCGATCAATATACATGAAAAATACAAAAATAATATCTCCAAAAATGAAAATGATCTCATTTAATTTGGATACTTTGTCTTCTCTTTTAATTCAACAAGAGAATGTAATGGAGAATTTTTATTCAAAAGAGACTTCTACTCAGGATTTTTTCTCTCAGAATCATAAACCCTCACATAAGATAAATAATATCAATCCTAATTAGAAATCTAATATGAGATCAAAATTTATACCTAATCCTAAATCTAATTCTCATTAGAAATAGTCATAACTTTAAAGTAAAATTCAATGACACGTGTAAAAATGTGGCAAGTTTATTCATAAAGAGTCGACTATCGTGTGAAACAAAGTAAATTTGTAAACAAAATACTAAAAACAATAAATTTAACAATCGGAAAGAAAGATCGAATCAAAATAAAAATACAAATCATGCAAATAATACTAATAATTCTATTTCCCGTGTAGTGTTCTTTCAGCTTCAAATTATAATGAATGGATCCTAGATAGTTGTGTCTCTAGGCACATGACTTGTATTAATGGTATCCTCTCATATGTTGTTAAATGTGAGGAAAATATATATCTAGGGAACAATTCTATCATCAGATCTATAAGTTGTGGAAATGTTAAACTGAAAAATGGAATAATTAGGAATATTTTATATGTTCCTCGATTGAAAAGGAACCATTTATCTTGCTCTTAGTTAACTAAAGATAACTAAATATTTGTATCATTGCAAGGTAAATGGTATGTAAAAGATGATCTTAGTAATCTTATTGCATCTAGTATACAGAAAAATGGTTTATATATTTTTCATGGATTTGTTTCTGAATCTTTTTTTCTTCTTCATCTATAAATGATCTTCAACTTTAGCATGAAAGGATTGGACATGTAAATTTCAAAAGTCCACTTGAAGTTCCTTCTTACAGTGATGTGAGAGTTCCACTTGAAGTTCCTTCTCTCAAAGTGGTGTTTTTGTTAGGAAAATTATAACTATAGTGTGAACTATAGGTTTATTCTAGTGTGTGTATAATGAGTTGTATCACACAACTCATCTAAGAGGGATAATAGGGATACTCTTCAAGATAAGCCTTGAATCCTTTTTAATAGGATCAAGCTTTGTGTATTAATATCCTCCTACTATTGGAATAATACATCCCGTGCATTTCATATTATATTCCTGGCAATGTTGAGTTCATTTTCATTTTGGTATCAGAGCGATTAATTTCTAGGGCCATGTATTATTGTTAGTGCATTTTTTAAATGTTTCAATGGCATTGGTGACCATGGAGGTTTGGCAGCGAGCAAGCACGGATCCCATCGGGCATTAAAATTGATGCCGCTTTGACTAGCATACTACACTCTATAACAAAGCATCCGCGTACCTCTCGACCAACGTACATACCTGTCTCCCCAATTAATGCATGTAAAAGCAACAAGTTCAGCTACGGCCTACACACATGCTCAGATCCATTGCCACGACCATGAGTTTGGGTTCTGACACATCTGTGACCCCCTCGTGCACCGTTCTGACCTACAACGTCCTTCGTGAATCTCATTCATTGAGATATGAATAAAACAAGGTTAATATACTTTATGATATAGATCTAAAGTCTATTTATTTTTTATTGTTATTTTTTCTTCACATATTACTCATGTTAGATTAATGATTTGATTTATAATATAGATGTATCTATGTAAATTTAAAAATTAATTTGTTGTGATTACTTTTTTAATCTATATTGTAAAGGGTGCATTCTCGATTGTATTCGACACCCTATAAAAATAAAAAAAAAAAATTGAAGAGTGCATTATCGGTTGAAACCGACACTCTGAAGAATCATGGACATCCCACTAGATAAGTTCAATGGATTAAACTTTCACACTTGGAAAGTTAAAATCCAAATGCAATTAATGCATAAAAATTTATGGAGGATTATATTAGGAGATGAATCAAAACCCACAGACATTGCAAAACTAATAGAGTGGGAAACAAGGGATGATAAGGCAAAAGCAATAATAGGACTTTCCCTATCTGACACTGAGCTACACTATGTGGATCTGGAAAAATATTCTAAAGAAATATGGGAACTACTTAGCAAAACTTTCAGTTCAAATGCAATCAATGCAAAATTTTCATTAAAAATTCAATTATTCAAACTCAAAATGAATGATAATGTGACAATGTCAAGTCACATCAATGAACTGAGATCACTCATAAGGCAACTTGCAGAAGTAAAATCTGTAGTAGATGACAAAGATGCTAAAGCCATACTTCTAAACAGTCTTCTTCCTAAATACAGTAATGTCATTTTCACTCTCGGATAGATGCCCTCACAATCACTAGAAGACATGATTTCTATGCTCCTAGCTGAGGAGAAAAGAACAAAAGAAGACATTCAGGAAGAAAATGCCCTCTATACAAACAAAAGACATACAAATTTTTCAAAGAACATAGAAGAAAAATAATGTTATTATTGAAAGAGAAAAGGACATATAGCTTCTTTCTGTATTACTCTTGCTAAAGACATCATAAAAGGAAAGCTTAAAATGCAAGAGCCAAATGTAGCTACTGAAGAAGAATCAAAAATAGAAGAACCAACACTAGAAGAACCTGACTACAATTCTGATGAATTTTTGTTCTAGAAACTCTCAAAGGCTGGAGGCAAGGAGGGGGAGGAAAACAACATCTCTTGTTAGTCACCAACAAAGAGATTTCTCAGCATATTGGTGACCTTCTTTCATCTATGTTGTGTGTTTATTTTCTGTTGTAATAATGAACAGAAGTCCCATTCTTGTTCAAAACATGTTTCTTTCCTTCTATAATCTCCTCTTCTGTATTGAAAATGGTAAGAGCAAAAATAATGTACTGTGATATGAAATGGTTGTTGGTTCCATTCTAAAACCTTCTTGAGAGTTTGTGGATCTCTTGAAAAACACATACAAATATGGTTGTTGGTTGTCCTAGAAAATTTTCTTGTGGTTAGTGGTTAATCAATTGTGAAACCATATGTAAAACATGAGCAAGTACAAGAGATATCTTTCCCCATGTTCACACTAAGGGGGTGATTGTTAGGAAAATTATAACTATAGTGTGAACTAGAGGTTTATTCTAGTGTGTGTATAATGAGTTGTATCACACAACTCATCTAAGAGGGATAATAGGGATACTCTTCAAGATAAGCCTTGAATCCTTTTTAATAGGATCAAGATTTGTGTATTAATATCCTCCTACTATTGGAATAATACATCCCGTGCATTTCATATTATATTCCCGGAAATGTTGAGTTCATTTTCAGTTTTGTATGTTGTATGCTTTATTGATTATTTCTCTAGGATGACTGGTCTTATTTTGTTAAAAAATCTAATTTCTTGTCTAAATTTCAAGAAAAGCCTTTATTGAGAATACTTATAACTTGAAAATCAAAAGAATTATGACTAATAATGGAGGTGAGTATGTTAGAAAAAAATTGATGAGTTTTGTGTTTCAAGTGGAATTCAAAGAGAGTTGACTACTCCTATTCCCCACAACAAAATGGCATTGTAGGAAAAAAAAAAGGACTATCTTAGAGATGGTTAAACTATGATTCATGCATGAAATGTTCCTAAATTTCTATGGGCAGAAGCCATGAATAATGTAGTCTATATCCTTAATAGAATTCCTACAAAATATCTTCATTAAACTACTCCTCATGGAGTATGGACAAATAAAGAAATAGATATCTCTCACTTAAGAATATTCGGTAGTCCTACTTCTATATTTATTCCAAAATTTAAATAGAAGAAATTAGACCCAACCTCCTATTCTTGTATTTTTGTTAATTATGGTTTTCAAACAAAAGGTGTAAGAGTATGTAACCCTTTTAAGCATGATATAATAAAAAACAAGAATGTTCATGTCTTGTAAAATACTTTCTGTGACACTTCTTATGAACCCTCCTCTATTTCTCCTTAAATAGAGCCTAGTAATCCTCCTCATAACAATATGGAAATAGAAGTTCAAGAGGATGATTAGCCTGGTCTAGATATAATGGAGATTGAGAGGGAGTCAACTCAAAATTTCTTACATCCCAGGATTCATAAATGGCCGCAAAATCTTGTTAAGGATTTTCATCTTGTTATTCTCAGAAAGGTAACTCATAGTCAGCATTCTTATCATGCCCTAATAACCCTTTATGAGTATGAACCATAATATTTCAAATAATCCTATCAAAATAATAGATAGATCAAGATTGTGAAAGATGAATAGAATGCTTTAATTAAAAATAACACTTGGGAACTAGTCCCTCCTCCTTCTAAATGAAGCATTTAGGACCCAAGCGGTTCTATAAAATTAATTATAACTCTATAAGAGAAATAGATAAATTCAAGGAAAGGCTAGTAGCTCATATTTTCACTCGTAAATCTGGTCTTGACTATGATGAAATTTTTTCTCTTGTATATAAAACGATCATTGTTAGGACTCTTCTAGCATTTGCTGCTCAAAATTTTTGGGAGATTCACCAAATGGATGTTAAAAATTCATTTCTAAATGGCGACTTAAAATAATAAATCTACATACGTAAACCTAAAGGTTTGAAAATCATAGTAAGGAACTACATGTCCGGAAACTAAAAAATATTTCTATGGTCTTACGCAAGCTCCTAGAACTTGGTATACTAAAATTAATAGTTTCTTTTAGGATCTTGGATTCACTAACTGTTGTTCTAATAATGATTTATTTGTTAAATTTGAAAATAATAATATTATCATCGTTGTTTTATATGTTGATGATCTTTTGATTACTAGTAGTGATAAAAATTTAATTGTTAGAATTAAAGAAAGATTAAAACAACATTTGAAATGACTGATTTAGATCTGCATTAAAATAATTTTCTATGCATGATTATTTTTCAAGATCATAAATCTATTATTACATCTCAATCTTAGTATGTTACTAATTTACTTAGAAGGTTTAACATGATTCCCAAAAACTTGTTGTCATTTCTATTAAAGTTGGTGTGAAATTGAACCCTAAACCTACATGTGTTAAATTTGATCCTACTCTATATAGAAAATTAGTTGGTAGATTAATTTATTTAACTATTACAAGGCCTAATATTTCCTATGCGGTAGGAGATGCTTGTAGATTCATGCATGATCCCTATGAGGATAATTAGAAATTGGCAAAAACAAATTTGAAATATGTTAAAGGAACAATTAATTATGGTTTGTATTATTCTTCTTATGATGTTGACAAATTATTTGGATATTGTGATTTAGATCATGATGGTGGTGCCAAAGATAGAAAATATAATTCTAGAAATGTTTTCAAGTTGGGTGCAGTGCCATCACTTGGAGTAAGAAGCAACCAATAGTTGTTATCTCTTCTCTTGAAGAAGAGTATAAAACTGTTATGGAACCATCAAAGGAAGATATATGGCTCAAAATACTATTGGATAAACTACATATGGGCATCAAAGGAAGAAATACTCTTCTTTGTGATAGCCGATTTGAATTTATCTTGTAAACAATCCATTTCACCATTAAAGGAAAAAGCATATCGAAGTTCATATGCACTTTATTTGAGAGAAATTCTTGAATGGTTATGTTGATCTCAAATTATGTTCCATTGAAAATCAAGTTGCAGATATTTTCAAAAAACCATTGTGTTTTGTGAAGTTTTGCATGTTTTGTGCCTTATTAGGCCTTTTAGAGTTTCCATTGAGGGAAGTGTGCATACCAATTCCACCTCTTAATGTCTTGTTTTAAACTTCAAATACTTCCTCCATTTTGTGATAATTAAATGTTCACATTATGTGAATTTACTTGTAAATCCCAGTGAAGCATTAGTTATGGGAATGTATTGCTTTATAAAAGGCTTCATAATATGATATAAGTCTTAAAATGAAAAGCACTTGTCCTTAGAATTAATTTGATATATATTCCTTTGTATTGTGGCTTTTATGGGATCCTTGGAACACTATTTTTAACCACGAGAAAAATAGTGTCTCATGGTCGTGCTAAAATCTAGAATGCATTTATATTTTTTGGTGTCTTGTATAAGTCCATGGGACACTTCCGTAGTGTACTATGGAGTTAAAAACTCAGTAGGACTCTACTTTAGTTCACTGCAGAATTACAAACCTATGGAACAAGTGTTTTTGGTTGCTATCCTAAATCACGAGTTGATTTATGGATTGTAATTCCCTTTTACCAAAATTCAAGTTGGCATAAGGAAAAATGATAGCATATTTTTGCATGTTTCCTAATTGACATTAAGGGGGAGTGTTTGTGAAATAATGGCAAGTGAAGATATCTCTTTAGGTGAACCACCACTTTGTATCCCATATTATTTCAAAGTATATTTATTAAACTTTATTGTGTCGGTTTTCGATATTTATGAGTGGAACAACGTGATGATTCATTGAGATTCCTCTTGGGATTGGTAATGAACCAATGTATACATTAATACCATATTGATACATGAGATATATATGTTGTTTACGATCTTTATCAGTATAAGAAAAAATGGGAGAAATTTGTTTACAATCATTCTCGTGAGACCGGTGAGTCAAGTGGAAGTGGTGGGTAAAAGCTTATGTGAAATTATTATTACAAGTAGTGCCTTATTCTAAGTGGGGTTTTTTCTTCAGGTTTCCCCACTATAAATCTAGTGTTCATGTGTTCCTTTGTTTATTTACTTTATGTCGGTGTTATTACATTTTATAATTTATAATAACAACATCTTAATTAATGTTTAATCACCGCACTTCATAATCTATAATATTTGGTAATTATATTGTGGATTTATAATAATTTTATGTTACATTCCTTGTAAATACTAACAATTGAGTCTTTTAGCATGAAGTAGAGAAAAATATTGTTCGTTGTCTCTTGAAAACTACTATACGTTTTCATAGCCAAATTCAAATTTTTGAGCTCATTCCCTTCATTGGTGTTTAAGCCAAGTTAGAGATTCAAGAAATTAACAAAAAGTCGTGCCCTAGAGCTGCTTAAAACCTCTGCTTTTGCATGTTTTTAGAAATCCCCATTTCCCGATCCTCCGTGCATGTAATATCCTCTTTGCAACCTCCATTTTTGATCAAAATTGTTCACTTGTTCTATGGCCTGTGTTGTCAAATCATTGTTTTTCCTCCATGCCTCTAGTTCGTGAAGGAAATTCAAAAATTGGACTCAAAACAATGAATTTTTCTTCCTCTATGTATTTTCCACAGTCAGACGACGGGCGTCTTTTCCCCATCAAATTTTGAGCCCAATGAATATAGGTACATGGTCAGATCCTTTTGGATGGGGAGGAATGGGATTTTTGGTGAACTTAACACTTTTGGTCGGGCTTTGGCAAAATTGTAAATTTGCCCTGCGGCCCCAATCAGGATATAAAGGAAAAAGTCAAATTTTGAGCCCACAAGGAAAAAGTCAAAGGTGAAGCCCGTTGTTGAAAAGTCAAAGTGGACAAGTGGGCCATTGGGGCACTTTTGGAAATTTAACTAAATTCCTAAAAGTGAAGTAAAAGTTTTAGAATGCTCTCCGGCTCCGCCAAGATCTTGGGCCCGACGTTTAAAATTCAAAGTGGAGGAGCGAAACGACGGATAACTTTGGGTTTTTGAGCCTCTTTGCAAAAAAGGTGAAAAGTTAAAAAGTGACCTACACCTTCATTAGGCTTCAAAGGGAAAAATTTGAAGTTGAAACCCTGCAGGGACAAAGTTAAAGGTGAATCCCATCATTGAAAATTCAAAGAGGGAGACCGAATGGCATAGAAATTTGAGTTTTGAGCCTTTTCCAAAAAGGTTAAAATGTTTAGAAAAGAGTCATGTGACCCCATCTCCAACCAGAACATGCCATGTGTCCTAGTCAAATCGAAGCAGTGGGCTGGCAGAGGAAATTGAGTTTTTGAGCCTTTTTCCAAAAAAGGTTAAAATGTTGAGAAAAGGGTCAGTGATCCCATTTCCAATAAGAATGTGCCACGTGTCCTAGTTGAAAAGTCAAAGTGGGGCTGCAGCCAATTTGTTCCAAATTGCCAAATCTCACGAAAAATCACAAAATGTGAAAGGCTTCCCCGTAATCGCTCCAATCTCTTCCCCGCCATGTGGACGGCCCAATTTCATAGTTAGAGGAGAAAATCAAATGGTCTATATTTAAACTGGAAAATTAAATGTAATGGTTTCTTTACAAGATTTGGTTTTTAACCTACCATGAGCATTTTATTCACAATAGAAGAATTTAAAAAGGCATTGAGGATTTGTGAAGTTCTAACGGTTTCTTTCATGAAAATATAATTGCTTCTCAACATCATTCCAAGGGTTGGCGATTGATTTCAAAAAGACCAAAGTGCTATGTACACTGGAAAAGATAGAAAATGCCATACTTCTTCTATTTTCCTTCTCCTTATATTTTCATCTATTCTCAAATATCTTTACAAATTCTACTTTAGCTTCAATAATAAAAGAAGGAATTTTTTTCTTTTCATTGAGGGATTGATGGGTACCTTACGACCAATGAATTGCATTTGGTCTTGTAGCTTCTCCTGCAGATTTTTTTCTTCTAACTCTAAATGCATGTGAATGAAATTTCTAATTAATGTGTGTGGGCATCTGATATTATACTCACAACATTAGTTTCTCCTACCTCCATTCTCACTCCCTTTTCCCTTCTCAAACAAAGCTATTCTCTAGTGAGAAATTGCTAGCTTTGCCACAGGGTCAATGGAGTTCCCCTTTTGAATCTCTGGTCGAAAGGCCAACCTTGAAATCCACTTTTTCACGCATGCACATATGGAAGCTACACCATTCAAGTAGAGGGACTTAGATTCCCATAGTGTTGGCTTGAAACCCACCAATTTTTCCACAAGACAAATTTTCTCACCAACAATTTTTGGCACCCACCGTGGGGCAGATTTTGTAGCATCTACACCTAAAAATGACCTCAGGGTCATACAAAAAAGATTCTAGAGAAAAGTTATGGATATTGAAATAATCACACAAACTATATGGATGTAAATCATGGCTATTCTAGGAAATCCTCCTGTTGAGAGACCTGATTTACTCTTTCACATCTAAGAAGACATTGCTTCTGATCTGAGAGAAGCTATTTGGCATAATAGAAAAAGTGTCAATCATTACTTCATTGCCATAAGGATTCTGGACCTAGAAGAGGAGTGTGCTATCAAATTGGAAAGGAAAAGACAAATTCTCGGCACCCCAGAGAAGATCATAAACTTTCAAGCTGGATGATAGAAAATACACCGAAACTGAGGCAAGGAGGACAAGTTGATCCCACATTTGAAGATCTTGAAAGAGAGGCAAGAGCTAAAGAGGAGATAAGGGCTCAACTTGAAGAAATAGAAAGACTCCAAATTGAAGAAGAAGAAAGATTAGTAGCCTTAGTAAGACCAAAGGCTAGAAACAAGAATAAAATTGGTGATCATGAGCATGAAGTATGTAAGCCTAACATACCATGGGGAAGAAATAATAGTCCACTTTCTCTTCCACAACCACTTCATGAGCTCCCAAGAGGCTCAAGAAAGAACTTCCCAAAATTCAAAAGGGATGGTTCTCAGCTCCTAGAAGAACATGTAGCAGCATTCATCACTACTTTTGGAGTGTTGGGAGTTGAAGATGAAGATGTTTCAGTTAGGCTCTTTATGGATTCACTCCAAGAAAAAGTTGTTGAATGGTTCTACATGTTTCCCCTAAGATCTGTCACATGCTGGGAAGATATAAGAAGTGCATTTGAACATAGGTTCAAGAGCATAGAAGATTGTCAAGATCTATTGGTCCAATTGGTTCAGATGAAGAAGGAGACCTCCGAATCAATGAGAGATTTTATAGCAAGGTATGATAGGTTGACAAGAAGGATCCCAGAATATGTGGTACCCTCTAAAACAACTTGAAAAGGTTCTTCATTAGTGCTTTTCCATCAGAAGTTGGTTTCTTCCTCAGAAGAGCCCAACCAAGAACATTGAGGGAAGCTAAAGACTTTGCAATTGAGACTGATGATGATCTAATTCTTTTTGGAAAAGTGAAAGGACCAAATGGGAATCAAAAAGTCAGAGTTCAAATTCACTCACCACTGATCCCATGTTCTAAAAGATGGAAAATGACCTAGTTTCTTTGAGGAAATAGCTGTCACAAATCACAATGAGGAATGCTCAGAGGAGATCAAATCTTCTTGATAGACCAAGAATTGCTCCATCCCCTCGTAGGCTTTCTATTAAAGCACCACAAGTCAATGCCATATGTGACACTAGGGAATCAAAAGAAGGAGCAGACATTGAGGAAACTGAAGAAGAAAGCATGGATGACTATGAAAACTATCTTGAAATTAAGGAGGTTGGCATGCACAATGGTCTAATTGCATACATTGCTGATGAGGAGGAAAGTGATGAAGAAGCTCCAAGTTTTTCATGTGTTGTTTTCACTCATGCATAATCCAAGAATGGTGTTTGTTAGTGTGAAATCATAGCACCCCCAAATGAGTGGTGGATCTACTTTTCTAAGGTAGGGTCATTTGGTGTGATTTGCATAACATGGGACCATCTCTCAAGTTGTGGGACTTGCGGACTTGAGATGGCCCTCTGGAGAAAGCTGGCTTCTTCTTCCTGATCCTAATGCTAAACTACTCCTAATATAGAAATGATGTCTAACTACACCTATCCTAATAACGCAAAGGAGACAGGGAGAGAGAAAGTACATAAAGAGGGAAATCCTACACTAATGAGGTGATAGTGGCAAGAAAAGGGAAGTGTTGATCATCTATCAAAACGGCCATGAAATGAAGGGAGGTGAGGTGAGAAATGGAGAGGATGGATAGTAGCATCATAGACCAAATGTCAGATTCACACAGAACTCCATTTCTGATCCCCATGAAAACAACTCCTAGATCTGCAAATGAAACGTCCAAAACATGCATGGAATACTCTAGAACCATGAGAAGCAAGAACATGTAATGAAAACAAGTGAAGGATGGACAAACGCATCACAAACACAAGTTTTGTTTTCTTCATATATTTACACAGAGCATCATACACGAGAAAGAGGAAAATAATGCCATTTACAGAGTAGGGGAGGAGGTTCCGACCGCATTTTCGACCACTGGGAAGAAAACAAGAGGGGAGGTAGAGAAGAAGAATGAAATTTTTTTACAATGAATCTTGTCTCGTATATTTATACAATCGATCCGAGAGAAGAAAAAGGGAGAGAGAAGTGGGAAAATGTGGGTCAAAGCTCAACCACTTTTGTTAATGCCTCTGATGAAATCTGCCCCCCAAATCTTTCTTTATCGTGTCAATCCTCGATTTGGCACTTTCAAGGAAGAGGACATGATGGAAACAAATTGAATCCGATCTGGTTGTTGAGATAGATGGATCCTACATTGAAGGGCTGAAGACGTTTCTCCATTTTCTTTACCTAACCTCCTCAAAAAAAAATTCTCAGACCTCCATTGCGTGGGTGAGGTCGAGATCTTTCCAATGGTGTTAGATTCACAATATTTCATGCCTTGATTTGAAAGATATGCCCCTTCAAAGTTTGTATCGATTTATATGAATGGATGGGAAAAATAATTTGAAAATGGGTCCCCCTCTTTAATATGGGACACGTGGCACCCTTTGGTTGGCTGGGGAGATGCGCTCTAGCTTTTCCTTTATGCCTTTTGAATGAAAGGAAAACTTTCACTTCTCTCCCCGATGCCCCGCCTTGGCTTTGACTCGGGTCTATATGTTGAATTTTTCCCTCTTGGGAGGAGCGATGGGTCTTTTTATAACTTTTACCCCTTTTCAGAAAAGGGCATAAAACTAACCTTTTCCCCAACTCCTCGCTTTCCCTTGGGACATGTGTCACTCTGGTGCTTACTCGGGAATCTCTTTTCCATTTTCCCATAAAACAGTGTCCTTAGGACACTTGACATCTCCCGCCAGCTTGTTAATGCTTTGAACAATTCAACTAACTCTACCCCCTTTGAGGACACATGGAGGCATCGCGCATGTTTACAAATCTAACCCAAAGCTTGCCTTTGGAGGAGCGTTGGGTTGACACTTGTCAGCCTCCACTGCTTTATGGAATTTTCAATGGTCCTTACTTTTTAGACTTTGGGCTATGAGGCGAGCTCGCGCTCATTTGGGTTTTCACCTTTGGACCGACTCTTGAGGATGCGCCACACTAACACTTGGCACTCTCTACTTTCACATTCATACTTAGCCAATTTTTTTAGGCCCGTCCTATCTACCTTTGAATCTATTTGACCATTTGACCATGCCTCCTTTCCACCCTGGGACACGTGGAGATGCGGCACTTGTTTGAGCCTCTCTATTTGGATCCATCTTTGGAGAAGCACCGCGAGGACACATGGTCTCTTCCACTACCTCCTCCATACTTAGTCAATTTTGGACCCTTTCCTGAATTGTTCGAGCCCAAAACTTCCAGACTTCATTGTTTCTTTTATTTTGTGCATCTAGTCTCTTTAAAATTGTCTCCTCTTTCTTCTCTGCCCCTCACTACTCCATTGTTGAGTCCTCCCTTGAACCTTCAAATAGATTTAAGATGTGGAAATGCTCAAAAGAATTGTTTCTTCTATTCTTCTTGTACGGGTGGAATTTGACTCTCTTAGGCTTATGTTTTTCACTTTACCTTGTTCTGAGATGTGAGCTCATGGGTCTATATCATATCCCTTTGTGATTTATTTATGAGTAAGGCTTGTTATGACCAAAATTTCTGGTGGGAAATTTGGGATAACAATTTGGTGACTCACGGGGACATCTGCCTACTAGATGAAGAGACCAATGGCCTTAAAGCATCCATTGGGCATGGAGTCTACTTGATAACATGGAACTGATCCTTGAGCCACAGGAGCCTGACTGCAAGCCTTTTCTATGTTTCGTCTGTCTCTGAGCCTGCCCGCGCATCTACACTCTCAATTTTCATAAGAGAACCTTGAAAATGAATTTTCTCGATAGTAGAATTTTATTTTGACTCGAGGATTCAATCTGCTTTCAAATGGACTATCTCGAAACAAATTTTAGTTTCTCTATATTTTTTCCCTATTTCAAATTACAACTATCACAGAAAACATGAGCCTTCTTTCCTTAAATAGTTAAGAGCCTAGCCTCATGCCCCTCTGAAGCAATACAAACAAAACTTATATACAAAGACCAAATCATACATGCCTCAAATGAGACATGTAGAGTGTGCATAAGTACTTCTTCTGCTAGAAACAAACCTACCTACTCTACTTTAACCAAGAGAAAAGGGAGCTCAAACAAAGCCTACAACTGGTAGGGAGAAATAACTTCCCTTCATAAAAAATGGCAGCCATGCAACTGATTTGGCACTGAACGTGGCTAGTTGGATGACTGAAAAAATTACAATAAGCCGGTCCTCCACCCATATCATCAAGGTATCAACATTAATGGAAAAAAACTCTTAAAGCTAACCTGCATTGGACTCTTGGAGGCATTGATGGTGACCCTTAGTACTTTGATGATCATCCTCGTGCCCTGAAGTAGGAATGAATAGTTTTGGTCTCTCCTTTGGCTCTAATGAAGCCAAGTACTGATTAGGCATGGTCTCGATCCTTTAAATGTACTCCTCTTCCTTTAGATTAGGAGTAGCTCCCACTTCCTCTGCTTTTGTTGGAGCTGGAGCTTCTACCACTTGTATCTTGACCTCATCCTCCTCCATAGGCTTAACCAACAGGGAACCTTTGAAAACTCGAATTTAGCAGCCCAAATCTTCATATTTGCTATCATTTCTTCTCTGTTGGGTTCCTCAATTTGATGTTCTCCTTGGCTTGTTTTTTTATTGTTTTCTTCCTAGCATGGACTTGGGAGACAAGAAGAGTGGTGGGTGGGGAAAGCATTTCTTTTGGCTCTTATAGAGGGGAATTGGATTTGGAAGGGAAAAGGTAGAGAAACTGAGGTGAGGTGGAAGACTAGGAGATGGAGAAATGAAATCAACACTTGGGGCAGCAAGTGAGGGGCTTGACTCCTACCTCTGCTGAAATGATAAAGATTGAGGAAGAGACAATGAAAGACAGGGAGCTGGTGACTGACTTACCCATTGACAAGGTTGTCCCACACTTTTCTCATAAGCCCCGATCTCCACTGTCCATTGTGCAAGTTGGGGTAGCATTTCAATCATGAAGTCCAACTTCTCCTGAGGGTTGTAGTGTCTTGGAAAAGGGCCTTCCCATGGACAAGGTGCCCTGTAACCGATGCTAAAAGCCCTCATTTGAACTATTGCCCTTAATTGAACCATGTCAACCTCCATTTTTTGAATCTTTTCCAGCAGAACAACATCTTCTGCATAATTATTGCCATCATATGCATCTACTTGTTCTTGATAAGCTTCATAGTCAAACTAGTTTTGACACTACTCATATGGGTAAGCATAATGGTCCTGGATCTGATTATAATGTTGATCTGGAGGAGTTGGGAAATACATTGGAGGTGGACTATATTGCTGTAAATGTGAGTTCCATGAAGGGAATGAAGTCATGATTGCACAACCTCATGGAATGGGGAAAAATGAAAGAGATGGAGGAAGAAATGGATGAAATGACTGCAACTGGATGGAAAAGGTTTTCAACTCGTAGAGAATAGGTTTTTGACTAGATGGAGTCACCAGATGTGCTTAAAAGTGCCTCAAAAGGCTGAAATCTTCACCAAGAGCACATCGAACTTGATGAAGTGAAGTGGTAAGGTGCTTCAGACTTGTCCCACTAGGCGTACCAAAACTGTTAGTGTAAAATCAAAGCATTCCCAAATGAGTGGTGGATCTACTTTTCTAAGGTAGAGTCATTTGGTGTGATTTGCATAACATGGGACCATCTCTCAAGTTGTGGGACTTGCGGACTTGAGATGGCCCTCTAGAGAAAGTCAGCTTCTTCTTCCTGATCCTAATGCTAAACTACTCCTAATGCAGAAATGACGTCTAACTACACCTATCCTAACAATGCCAAGGAGACAAGGAGAGAGAAAGTGCATAAAGAGGGAAATCCTACACTAACGAGGTGATAGCACCAAGAAAAGGGAAGTGCTGATCATCTATCAAAATAGCCATGAAATGAAGGGAGGTGAGGTGAGCAATGGAGAGGATGGACAACAACATCATAGACCAAATGTCAGATTCACACAGAACTCCATTTCTGATCCCCATGAACACAGCTCCCAGATCTACAAATGAAACATCCAAAACATGCACAAAATACTCCAGAATGATGAGAGGCAAGAAGATGCAATGAAAACAAGTGAAGGATGGACAAACGCATCACAAAAATGAGTTTTATTGCTTTAAATTTACACAGAGCATCATACATGAGAAAGAGGCAAAGAACACCATTTACAGAGTAGGGGAGGAGGTTCAGACTCCATTTTCGACCCTAGGGAAGAAAAGAAGAGGGGAGGCAGAGAAGAAGAATGAACAACAACTTTTACAATGAATTCTACCCCTATATTTATAGAATCGATCTAAGAGAAGTAAAAGGGAGAGAGAAGAGGGAAAACATGGGTTAAAGCTCAACAACCCTTGTTAATGCCTCTGATGAAATCTAACCCCCAAATCTATCTTTACCACGTCAATCCTCAGTTTGGGGCCTTGAAGGAAGAGGACACAATAGAAATAGATCGAATCTGATTTGGTTGTTGAGACAGATGGATCCTACATTGAATGCCCAAAGACATTTCTCCATTTTCTTTACCTAACCTCCTCAAAAACAAATTCTCGTACATCCATTGCATGGGAAAGGTTGAGATCTTTCCAATGGTATCGGATTCATAATATTTTGAGCCCTAAGTTGAAATATATGCCCCTTCAAAGTTTTTATCAGATCCGTACAAATGGACGAGGAAAACAGTTTGAAAATGGGTCCTCCTCTTTAATATGGGACACGTGGCACCCTTTTGTTGGCTAGGGAGATGCACTCCAAATTTTTCCTTTATGCCTTTTGAATGAAATGCAAACTTTCACTCTCCCCCGACGCCCCACCTTGGCTTTGACTCAGTCTATATGTTGAATTTTTCCTCTTAGGCAAAGTCATGGGTCTTTTTATAGCTTTTACCCCTTTTGAGGCAAAGGGTGCAAAACTAACCTTTTGCCCGACACCCCACTTTCCCCTAGGACAAGTGTCACTCGCACTTGCTCGAGAATATCTTTTCCATTTTCCCCAAACAACATCCTTAGGATAATTAGTAGCTTCCACGGCCTATTAATGCTTTGAAAATTTAACTAACTCTTCCCCTTTGAGGACACGCGAGGCACCATGGATGTTTGAAAATCTGACCCAAAGCTTACCTTTGAGGAGCGTTGGGTTGACACTTATCAGCCTCCATTACTTTTTTTGGACTTTGTAACGGTCCTTCTTACTTTTTAAACTTTGGGCTACGTGGTGAGATTGCGCTCATTTGGGTCTCCGCCTTTAGACCAACTCTTGGGGATGCACCACACTAAC
The DNA here is from genome assembly GCA_018340775.1 of Taxus wallichiana var. yunnanensis. NCBI lineage: Eukaryota > Viridiplantae > Streptophyta > Pinopsida > Cupressales > Taxaceae > Taxus > Taxus wallichiana. Next base: position 146,045,621 of record CM031236.1, read on the forward strand.
ACTGCACTCTCCACTTACACATTCATACTTAACTAATTTTTTTAGGCCCACCTTGTCCACCTTTGACTCTATTTAACCATTTGACCCTACCTCCGCTTTTGCCTTGGGACACGTGGATATGTAGCGCTTGTTCAAGCCTCTCTATTTGGATCCATCTTTGGAGAAGTTACACAAGGAATCATGGCTTCTTCTACTACCTCCTCCATACTTAGTCAATTTTGGACCCTTTCCCCCGAACTGCTCGAGCTCCAAAAATTCCATACTTCACCATTTATTCTGTTTCTTGCATCTGGTCTCTTTAAAATTGTCTCCTCTTTCTTCTCTACCCCCGCCACTCCACCGTTGAGTCCTCCTCACCCTTTAAATAGATTTAGGATGTGGAAACGCTCAAAAGAACTATTTCTTCTATTTCTTCTTGTGCGGGGTCAAATTTGACTCTCTCGGCTTCTATTTTTCACTTTGCCTGGTTTTGGGATGTGAGCTCGTGGGTCTATATCATTTCCCTTATGTTTTTTTATGCGTAAGGCTTGTTCTGACCAAAATTTCCAGCGGAAATTTGGGATAACAATTTGATCACTCACGGGAACATCTTGCCTGCTAGATGAAGAGACTAGTGGCCTTGAAGCATCCATTGGGCATGGATTCTACTTGATAACATGGAACTGATCCTTGAGCCACTAGGAGCCTCGACTGCAAACCTTTTCTATGTTTAGTCTATATCTGAGCCTGCCCATGTGTCTCGCACTCTATATTTTCATAAGAGAACCTTGAAAATGAAGTTTCTGAGAGTAGAAAATTGTTTTGACCCAAGGCTTCAATCTATCCCTCAAATGGACTATGTCGAAATGGATTTTAGTTGCTCTCCGCATTTTTATCTATTTCAGCTTGCAACTATCACAGAAAACAGAGCCTTCTTTCCTTAAATAGTTAAGATCCTGGCCTCATGCACCTTTGAAGCAATACAAACAAAACTTATATACAAAGACCAAATCATACATGCCTCAAATGAGAAACGCACAAAGGTGTGCATAAGCACTTCTTTTTGCTAGAAACAAACATACCTACTCTACTCTAACCAAGAGCAAAGGGAGCTCAAATAAATCCTGCAACTGGCAGGGAGAAATAACTTCCCTTCCTCAAAAATGGCAGCCATGCAACTGATTTGGCACTGAACATGGCTGGTTAGATGAGTGAAAATTTGACAATAAGCTCGTCCTCCACCCAAATCATCAAGGTATCAAAGCTTAATAGAAAATACCTCTTTAAGCTGACCTACATTAGAATCCTAGGGAATTAATGGTGACCCTTGGTACTTTTATGATCATCCTCATGCCCTTAAGTAGGCATGACTAGTTTTGGTCTCTCCTTTGGCTCTAATGAAGCCAAGTACCTGATTGGGCACACGCTTGATCATTTGAAGTGCCCATTTCTTTGAAATTCAACTCCAAAATTGGATTCTTCTTGTGGACCTTCTTGGGTGGATGGTGTGAGAGAAATGATGACATCCTCCTGCCTTTTCTCTTCCTCCTCCTTTGAAGAACATGGAAGAGTCATGTCTTCCAATCTTGGTTCTAGAGGGTTGTTATGAAGTGCAAGCTATTGTTCCTGAATGTTCTCCTCCATGGCAGTAGGCTCATGTACTTGAGATGTGAGAGATGGATGAAAAATGATTTGATCTCCATGGATTCCCCTCCATCAAGGAAATCCTCCAAGTTAGACAGGTAATTTGCCTCGTTTTTGTCCTACCGCAGGTGCTCAACCTCCTTCATGGTGTCCTCCTGATCTACAATTGACTCACCATGGTTCCCTTCATCCTCAAACATGACGTTTGAAATCTCAAACTCTTCCTCAACATCAAAGCTTAAAGGAGATGAAGTGAGAGGAAGAACTAAAGGTTCGGCCGTGTCTTGCTCCATGCTTAGAGCCTCTAAAACTATATGGTCCTCATCCACAATGGAATGTACTTATCTTACTTTGGATTAGGAGTAGCTCCTCTTCCTCTTCTTGTGTTGTAGTGGGGAGCTTCCACCACTTGTGGCTTGACCTCAACCTCCTCCATAGGCTTAACCAATAAGGGAGCCTTTGAAAACTCAAATTTAGTAGCCAAACTCTTCATATTTTCTATGCTTTCTTCTCTATTGGGTTCCTCAATTTGATGTTCTCCTTAGCTGGTTTTTTGATTGTTTTCTTCCCAACATGGACTTAGGAAGGCAAGAAGAGTGCTGCGTGGGGAAGGTATTTCTTTTGTCTCTTGTAGAGGGGAATTGGATTTGGAAGGGAAAAGGGCAGAGAAACTTAGGTGAGGTGGAAAACTAGGAGATGGAGAAATGAAATCAACACTTGGAGCAGAAAGTGAGGGGCTTGACTCCTACCTCTACTGAAATGATAAAGATTGAGGAAGAGAAAATGAAAGGCATGAAGCTGGTGATTGACTTACCCATTCACAAGGTTGTCCCACACTTTTCTCATAAGCCCCGATCTCCACTGTCCATTGTGAAATTTGGGGTAGCATTTCATCATGAAGTCCAACTTCTCCTGAGGGTTGTAGTGTCTTGGAAAAGGGCCTTCCCATGTATAAGGTGCCCTACAACCAATGCTAAAAGCCCTCATTTGAACTGTTGCCCTTAATTGAACCATGTCAGCCTCCATTTTTTGAATCTTTTCCAGCAGAAAAACATCTTCTACATAATTATCACCATCATATGTGTCCCGCTTGTTCTTGATAAGCTTCATAGTCACTATATGGGTAAGCATAATAGTCTTAGATCTAATTATAATGCTGATCTGGAGGAGTTGGGAAATACATTAGAGGTGGACTGTATTGATGTAAATGTGAGTTCCATGAAGGGAATGAAGTCATGATTGCACAACCTCATGGAATGGGGGAAAATGAAAGAGATGGAGGAAGAAATGGATGAAATGAGTGGAAATGGATGGAAAGGGTTTCAACTCGTATAATGGGTTTTGACTGATGAAGACACTAGATGTGCTTGAAATTGCCTCCAAAGGCTGAAATCTTCACCAAGAGCACATAGAACTTGATGAAGTGATGTGGTAAGGTGCTTTAGACCTATCCCACCGAGCGTGCCAAAACCGTTGGTGTGAAATCACAAAGACCCCCAAATGAGTGGTGGATCTACTTTTCTAAGGCAAGGTCATTTGGTGTGATTTGCATAACATGGGACCATCTCTCAAGCTGTGGGACTTGTGGACTTGAGATGCCCCTCTGGAGAAATCCGGCTTCTTCTTCCTGATCCTAAAGCTAAACTACTCCTAATGCAGAAATGACGTCTAACTACACCTATCCTAACAATGCCAAGGAGACAACGAGAGAGAAAGTGAATAAAGAGGAAATCCTACAATAACGAGGTGATAGAACCAAGTAAAGGGAAGTGCTTATCATATATCAAAATGGCCATGAAATGAAGGGAGGTGAGGTGAGAAATGGAGAGAATGGACAGAGCATCACAGATCAAATGTTAGATTCACACGTAACTCCATTTCGATCCCCATGAACACACTCCTCCTAGATCTGCAAATGAAACATCCAAAACATGCACAGAATATTACAGAACTATGAGAGGTAAGAAGATGTAATGAAAACAAGCCAAGGATGGACAAACGCATCACAAAAATAAGTTGTATTGCTTCAAAAAATTTCACAGAGCATCATACACGATCAAGAGGCAAAGAATGTGTAAGGATATTACTTGTATAAATCAGAACATATACAACAGAATAACATGAGAGAACACCAAAATATAGATAAATGATGACAATATGATCATATAATAGTTTTGCCACTTTGAGGGGGCAACCTCCAATACCACTTCGAGGGGGTAACCTCCAAACCATACAATAACACTCCAATACTCAATATCATGATTAACTACAACCTTCTAACCCCTATATATACCATTCTAACCTATGGCCAATATTGAGGCCGACCTCCTAAGCATAATAAATCATAAATGAATGATATAATAAGATAAGGGGATGTGTGCCACATGTCGGCATCTCCATCAATACATATACATCATAACATCCTTTCCCTAGGTGCATAGCATTCCTTCCCTCCTTGACATGTTTCATCCCCAAAACATAAGAAGAAACCATGTAATGAGTGTGTTGTAAATTTTTACACACTTTTCACCATGATCGATCATCCATCCATATGTGATCCTGGTAGATGATACATATCTGAACTAATATCCATATTCCGTTGCGCTACTCTGATTCCATTCGTGACCATAGTTTATCATCCTTGGATTCCATGCATAACCATAATAAGGATTCCATGTATAACCATAATAAGGATTCCATGCTTCATAATTGTTGCTCCATTGATCCCCTATATAAATAAAGTGATTATTCCTCCAATTACCTGTATATCTATATTGGTTGGAAATATGATGTGCCCTGGGATATCTCCATGATTTTTTTCTCTCATGTTGACATGGATTTCCATATGCTACAGTTGTAGTATCCTCAACCTTATCAACCTGTTTCTGAACTTTCTTTTCTTCTTCCACCTTTGCATTTGATATTTTCTTTTTCTCTTGAGTAGATGAATCATCATTTCCTTCTTTTTCTTCATGTTCCTCTTTTGAATCATCCTTATTCCCTTCTTCTCCATATTCTAAATCATCCTCATGGTCTATATTGACTTTTCTTTGATTTCCAAAGAAGCTTCGATATCCCGTCAGTAAAGTGACCTTCTTCTTTTTGTACCAAATCTTCATAAACTTATTTTTCATATTAATATTAATTGTCCCTAATGTCTCTAACCAAGGATACCCAAGAACAATATCCAAACCATCCATATATAAGGCAAAAAAATCTGAATGTAAATTATATTTTTCCATAGTAAGTTTTAAATATTCAAAACTTGAATTTTCTTACCATTCACTTGAGCTTCTTTGATATTACTTTCTTGAATATGTAGATGTTGAGCCATATCCTTGTTGATGAAGTTATACTTGTTGTTAGGGTTTATGGAAACAATTATCTTATTCCTTTAAATGCATCCATGAAACTGAAATATGGTATCTTCCTTCTTGGGAGCTATAATATCTTCTTCTACATCAATATCTTGTTTTTCTTCCTCTTCTTCATAGTCTTCTTCAACTTCTTCTATGTTTGATTCTTCAATATATGCTGCACCATCATCTTCCCTTGAATCTTCTTCACCTTCCTCTTCATATTATTTCTCTCTTTATTCTTCAATATATTCTTCCCCATCATCTTCCTTTGACTCTTCTTCCTCTTTGTGGTCCCATCTATCCATAAAAAGTTGTTCCATTTCCTCCCAAGACCAATCCTTCCTATCATTTTTTAACTCAGAAAACCAAATCCATGCAGGACCACCAAGATAATGTGAAAACCTATTCCTTGTCATGAAATATGAGAAATATATATTCTTAAATTTTATCCACCATTCTTTAGCATCCATCTCACCATTTCCATAAAAATTTGTTATCCCCGTGATCATGATTAGGGTTTAGGAATTCTAAAAATATTTCGGTAGATGGATAAAAACACAAAGAACAAACCCTAACTGAAATTTCAAGAGCTTTCCGAAAATATAAATTTTTCTAAAAAATACCACAATTTGCTTCCTAAAAGTGAATTTATGAAAAAACCTAAAACACCAATAACATCCGCAAAACAGATCCAATGGAGCTGAAATTTTTAGATATTCTGAATTAGAGTTTTTCCAAATTATGATGCAAAAATTGGGAAAAAAATTCGATACCCTCTTCAAGATATATTCGAAACAAAAAATTAGGGTTTTTGCCCTAATTTTGGCTGAAATCATTGCTCTGATACCACTTGTAAGGATATTACTTGTATAAATAAGAACATATATAGTAGAATAACATGAGAGAACACCAAAATATAGATAAATGATGACAATATGCTCATATAATAGCTTTTCCACTTCGAGGGGGTAACCTCCAAACCATACAATAACACTCCAATACTCAATATCATGATTAACTACAACCTTCTAACCCCTATATATACCATTATAACCTATGGCCAATACTGAGGCCGACCTCCTAAGCATAATAAATCATAAATGAATGATATAATAAGATAAGGGGATGTGTGCCACATGTCGGCATCTCCATCAATACATATACATCATAACATCCTTTCCCTAGGTGCATACAGATCGCCATGTACAGAGCGGGGAGGAGGTTCGGACTCCATTTACAACCTTGGGGAAGAAAAGAAAAGGGGAGGCAAAGAAGAACAATGAACAACAAATTTTACAATGAATCTTGCCCCTCGTATTTATAAAATTGATTTGAGAGAAGAAAAAGGGAGAGAGAAACGAGAAAACGTGGGTCGAAGCTCAACCACCACTATTAATGCCTCTAATGAAATCGGCCTCCAAATATATCTTTACCATGTCAATCCTCGGTTTAGCGCTTTAAAGGAAGAGGACACGATCGAAATAGATCGAATCTGATCTGGTTGTTGAGACAAATGGATCCTACATTGAAGGCTTGAAGACATTTCTCTATTTTTTTACCTAACCTCCTCAAAAACAAAGTCTCGGACCTCCATTATGTGGGCAAGGCCAAAATCTTTCCAATGGTGTCGATTCATAATATTTCGAGCCCCGAGTCGAAAGATATGTGCCTTCGAAGTTTGTATCAGATCCATACGAATGGATGGGAAAAATAGTTTGAAAATGGGTCCCCCTCTTTAATATGGGACACGTGGCACCATTTGGTTGGTTGGGGAGATGCGCTCCAAATTTTTGGTATGTTTTGTACCTTTATGTGCGCTCCATTATGTGGGCGAGGCCAAAATCTTTCCAATGGTGTCAAATTCATAATATTTCGAGCCTTGAGTCGAAAGATATGTGCCTTCAAGTTTGTATCAAATCCGTATGAATGGATGGGAAAAATAGTTTGAAAATGGGTCCCCTCTTTAATATGGGACACGTGGCACCATTTGGTTGGTTGGGAGATGCGCTCATGTTTTGTACCTTTATAAACATGAATTTTCAGTTTCATTGATTTTCTAAAGGTAATAGCCACAAAACCGTACACATTCATGAAATTCCACAAACTAACGAAATGTTGTGTTTAGAGTTTAGAATACATGTATATTTTTAAAAATAAAATTGGTAAAAAATATGGTCTTTTTCTTAATTTTTTTCATACGTTGTTTCTTATGTTATAAAAGAGTAATGACTTGTCCTCGGGTGGTTTATTTATATGAAAATTTATTTTTTGACCATGAAATTTTAGATGTATTTTTAAGATTTGAATTTTGAGATTCTGTCAAATTTTCATATTTTTTTGACTTATATTTTTTTAATTAATTATTTAGTAAAAATATTTTCAAATAAATAGTGTACATATGTCTATGCCAATAAAATTTAAGATTTATATCAAAATTGAGGTTTTTTTCATAGGTACGAAGAAGACTTCAATAAATAGTAATTTTATTTTTTTCAAAAATTTTATATATTCTACTATTTTTCAAATTTGGTTGATTGTGTACTATTGATTGTCCTAAAATACCATATGTTAGTAAAAATTAAAAAATAAATAACAAAACAGATTTTTAAAAAATGAAAATTACATTTTTAGAAAGCTAATAAAAATCTAAATTTTGTGTCAAAATTTTGTAATTTAACTAGTTCATTTACCCTAATTACGTGGCACTGAGTGGCATATTTTGGCTCACAATTATCCCCCAAAAGGATTTGGAGCCAAAATGTGCCACCCAGCACCACGTCAGTGCCACTCGGGGTTTTGCAGGGGGTTCACGTGAACCCTTTCACATGGTTCGTGTGAACCCCTCTTGCACCATGTGCCAGCCCAAAACATCTCCTTCTAAATTTATGGTTCACATGAACCCCCATTCTAAATTTCCCGTTTTACCAAAGCACTTATTTAAAATTGTCACCTTCTAAATTTAATGTTTTAATCATGTTTTCCCCTTCTAAATTTAATGTTTTAAACAAGTTAATTATTTAATATTGTTTTTTTTTTTAATATTTAATGTTTTAAATTTAAAAGTTTTTTACATATTTTATAAATTTTAAAATTAAAATTTTTTAAAGTTTTTTAAAGTTATAAAAACTAAAATTAAAAATAACCTAATTTCTATTGAGATTTGTATATAAATAGAGTTGCATGCACATATAGTTTTGTATCGAGTTTACTCTTAGACATTCAGATCTATCACGATTTATGTGTGTAGGTGAAAATTATTGAAGTGGATGAATCATGGGAAATGCAAAGAATGAGAAACGAAAATATACTAAGGAAGAGAATGTAGAGAAGAATGCTAGAAGATTTGTTCATAGGAAGGCACAAAGAGAGAGAGAGAGACACAACAAGTGAAAGACAAGGCTGCAAAAATTGGTACATATGTATAGAAACCCTTGATAGATCGTAATTTTTTTAGTTCTAAGGTTTAAATATGATAATATGTTTTTTAGATTGGGTAAAGGCAAGGGTTTTGATAGGATCCCATAACCTAAAACAATAGAAATAATACATGTGAAAATAAAATCATTTGACATAAGAATGATGTCAAAAACAACTAAAAAAATAGTAATGGTTATATCATAGAGAACGTGCAATCATCATATGTTTCCTTTAAAGTTATAATGGCATCCTCTAATTTGTCTATGTAGAGAATAGACAAAGTAGGAGAAATTGGACAACCATGTTTAATACTAATGATGATATTGATATCTAGTGTAAAACCAGTATGAGTTCAGACCTGTCCAACCACCTTCTCATCAAGTGTCATCAGAAGAATACTCAAATGCCTTGGAATATGTAGATCTCAAAGATGTTGGATTAGAATCTATTTGGGAATTCATATTGTTAAATTCCTTCCAACAATGATCAACAAAACAACAATAAACCTTACACGTATTTGGTTTTTCTTCTTTGATTTTAACCCTAAGTACCAATATATGGTATATTATATAGTGATTCTACTTAAAACCAATTTTCCTTATTTATCTAAGTTTCTTGAACTTGCCCAAGTAGAAATATTTGAAATTGGATTGAAGTGCATTAATGTCATGGGTGGGTCACTTGGTAATAAATGTTCAAAACATTTGTTATCATGGGATTCCAAATATTACCCCTTATTTTACGATTGACCACTACGTCCTATTTTTCTACCAATACTATGATACAAAAGCTATACATAAAAATTACCGGGCTATACAATTGCACATGGTATGTGTCATCGAAAACAAGGTTAACCCCCCCCGTGTGATTAATCTAGGGGATATATTTGATGGTCTACCATACCTTTCATTAAAAAAATTGTTACGATTTACTCTCTAATATTGACCTTCACGTGATAGTATATTTTGAATTTCGAGAGTCATTTTTTTAGTTTATATAATTTATATGTCATGTATTGGATTAATAATGATCTCATATATAGATGTAAATTGACAAAATTTAAATATAACCTATTGTACATAATATGACATTTGAAAATAATTTTTGTTATGAAATTTATTGGGTATAAACGTTGTGGTAGATCTTGGTAGCATTCTAAAGAGGACATCATTTTGAATTGGACAATGCAACTTATGTATTCTTCTACACTCTCTCTTCCCTATTGAGCTCGTAATTAAATTATTAGTGATGTTTACTCAATATTTTAAATATAGTACAAGATTTTTGGGTTTTATGTGTCATTTTTTAGATAGATCTAGGTTTGATTTGAAAATTAGATAGCTTAAATATAGTACAATATATATATATATATATATATATATATTATATATATATATATGTATATATATATATATTGGTCTATATATATATATATATATATTATATATATATATATATATATATATATAATATATATATATATATATATATATCTATATATATATATATATACACACACACACACACACACACACACACACACACACACACACACACACACACACACACATATATATTATCTAGATTTCAAGAAGGACCTCATGAAGCTATCTAAATACAATTTTAGCTTGGTCAACTTAATATTATTGTTTACTAGATAGTAAGCTAATTTTTTAGATATTAAAGTGTTTACTAGCTTGGTCATTAATGGTGTAATCACATTTGTATGTTAATTTTTTTGCAAATTTTGGTGTACTCACATGTGTATGTTTATGGACACAGATCATGATGCGCAACATTATGCTGAAGTGATAACAAAAGTTATGGAATTACTTCCCAAGAAAAATGTGAAACACTTGGTGAAGATGGATTTACAAAAATTAAAAGAATTTTCCCAACAAGAACCACTATCACGAAAGAAAACAACAAAAAGTGTAGAGATAATATATGGTGAATTTGTTAATTTGACTACAGTTGCTAGAGCACATTTGTTGGTTACATTCTTGAATCATGTTGATATGAGGGAAACATTAGAATTGTTGGGTGTTGATTTTGGATGGAAAAATTCAAAACGTGTAGAAGAAGAATTTGTTGGGAATGTTTTTAAAGGAATAAGTTCTTTGGGTACAAAAACTAGGTCTGTTGATAAGAGTATTTCTCATAGAGCAATATTAACTTCAGTTGTAAGTGAAGATACAACAAAGAATCATCATGTTACCGCCATTTCCAAGGCATTGGGTTTATCTAGAAAGATGGTCAATAGGTATGCAAAGAGGAGGAAGACATTGGATGACTCTACTATGGAAGGAAATTGGGCACTAATGTGTAGAAATCCATGTTCTAATAAAATAGAGGATAATATTGTGAAGATAGTTTCTAATTTTTGACTGAGAGGACTCGTCCTTCTCTCGAATGTGAGGGATGTTTTAAAACACAAGATAACTCGTAATAACTATGATGAACATATAAAACATTGGCTTGAAATAACTCAACATGAGATGTACATAAAGTTTACAGAAGAAAATCCAGATGTTAAGATTGGACAATGAATGTTTGAAAATTTGAAGCCTTGGTATGTGCGAGCTAATAAAGTCCTTGACACATGTTGTTGTCGCTATCACGTTGAGTTTGATTATCACTATCAGGTACAAAAAAATTATAGATCATGTATATATATTTTGAGGTGTGCTTTCATTTATATCTATATATTTGAAATTTGTTTAAATATCATTTTTGAGATGTGATTTAAAATTAATGTATTTCAAAATCTATGTTTTTTAGGTGTATAGAAAGTTACGGAAGAAAATGCCCCACCTACACATGTCAGTGAATTCATAACTTCAATTCTTTTTACATGATATCCGATGATCATGTCGATGATCATATGACTTGCATCAAAGGTGTCTGTGACAAGTGTGGGGACTTGAAATTATTGCCAAAAACAAATGAAGATTTGGACATAGTTAAAATGGTTGCTTGCAAGAGGTGATATATATAAATTTATGTTTTTAAATTTGGATGTTAGATTTTATTTTGATTTTTATGTTTACTGCAAATGAATACATGACAATTTGTCCATGTTATGAATTGATTTTGTAGGTTCAAATACATAAAATATTCAACAAGGCTTGGAAAAGATGCAACCAGGTTGGATTTGGTAGAAGAGGAAATCCCCATTGCTACATTCATGCAAAGTTTCAAGTTTAATTAGTCCATACATCAAACATTCTCACTATTCAAAGTGGCAAAGGCTACACAATTCAAGACTAATAGAGACACATTCCCTATTGGTTCCATATTGTCCATGGTTGATTTTGTTGAGAATTACTCATTTTCTCATCAAAAAGAAATTCAAACACAATATTATCATACTGACTAGGTTACTATCATGGTTCAAGTATTTTATAGGCATGCACAATTGGATTTGGATGGGGTTGAAAGTACATATGTGAAGCGAATGATCAAGAAGGAGTATCACTTCTATATAAGTGATGACAAGGAACATGACACCCACTTTGTGCAACATTGTTTTGGTTTGTTCTTTCAATATCTTCATCAACGAGGAATACAAATAGATCAACATTTTGTTTGGTCAGATGGTTGCGCATCACAATTCAAATCCTCTCGCCCTTTCTTTACACTCAGTTTATCATCATCATCACAAAATTCCTCATTTATGGATTTTTTTAGAGTGGTCATGGGAAGGGAGAACACGATGGTGTGGTGCATGCATCAAACGTGCTCTAAAGAAACAAAGCTTTGATTATGAGGGAGATCGATTGATTGATGCCCACACCGTTGTTGAATGGTGTAAGAAACATTTTACAGTTCAGTTTCAACCTCATAGGCTTCAACATCACACGCTTCAACCCCACAGGCTTCAACCCCACACAGAGTGTTTTGGGAGATAATAGGTACATGCACATTTAAAACATAGATATGTAGATCTTGATGTGATTTATTAAGTGAACTACAAGTTACTAACTTTAAATTTTTTTATTCTGAATTTTGATGTTTGTTTTAAACTTTATTGATCTTTTGAGCATGATTAAATGAAGGTATTGATCAAGGACAAAGTATGGATGTGAAAGGATTCCCAATTCTAGGTCTTTGCACTCTTTGATGACTATGGATAGTAATAACTGGACAATCTGTACAAGAGATTATTCTTTTTTTTGTTATGAATGCATGAACAAATCATATTCAAAGTGCAATAGTAAAAACATGGGTATGTAGGTGAGTGGAAGCAAGTTCCTTTAGTTGTGGATGACACATATGGATCAGATCATGATGATAGTTTTGAAGATGTGCCATTAATTTCAACTGATTATGACCACATATCTGGACTGGTTAAACAAGGTATGTTTTATTTAAAAGGATTGTATAATTTGATAATTAAATATATATTTATACTATACATGGATCATTGAATGTTTATTTGCATTTTGTTGTAGGTGATGTATTTGCATTCATTGAAGAAGACAATGTTGAGAAAGTGGAGTACTACTTGTTGCGTTGCACAAAAGAGAGAACAAAGCTAACATGTGAAATAACAAGTGAAGAGACAACATTTTATACTTGGCTTGGTTGTAGTGCAGGGAACATACTTACAACAAGTGAAAGCCCTCCAAAGTGGGATTCACTTTGTTGATTACAAACCAGAAAAAAAAGGTGTATCATTACACCCATCACATAATTGCTACAGGGTTACAATTGTAGCAAGTGAAGACTAAAACTAGTCAACGCAAAAAATGGAGACTAGATGTAGAAGACCATGAAAAAAATTTTAGGTCATTGAACAATGAGCAGAGCCACTTGGTATTATATAGAAGGACATGGAATATTATATATTCATGTCTTCTAGGAATTTAAAATATTTTATCTATTTTATTTTCATTTGGCATACATATTTGACAACTTTCTTGCTATGATATTAAGGATGGGTTCATTAATGATGTAATTTTGTTCCCTAGTATCTCCAATAATATTATTTCCATTTATATCTATATATAACAAATGAGTTTTAAAAACTTAGTATTATTTTTTCCTCATTTTAGTTTCTCTTTTCCAGCATCTTTTATAACAATTTGAAACAAGATCTCTTAGTGTCAATAAATCTAACTTGAATCATTTAAAATTTCATGTGAGCAAAATGATAGACAATTAAATTTTGATATAGACAATAAAGAACTACATGACTCTTGTATTAATAAAATTTCTAGAGCTTGTATTTATCCAAATATAATCATTACATGTTTATAAGATCTTTATATCAATTATGATTCATATATCATCTTTGCACATAATATATATCTTAAGTAGAATAAAATCCTAGTTTGGATATTACAAAACCCTAGATCCTTACCAGGTTATAACCTAAAAAAGAGTTTAGTCCAATTGGCTTAAGATTCCTCAACCCCCTATGAGACAAGCATCACCTACATATCTATAATATGAAAATTCCTCACACCTATGCGGTTATCCCTCCCACTAGATGTGTGTGCATATATGCATAAATAATGGTTATGATAAGACCCCAATAAGGCCTCCAACACTTGGTAACAATCCTTGAATTTAGTTATAGTGCATGATTATGTACACTTGTAACTTGTTGGCAGTGCTCTAAGGATGTGATTATGTGATATTTTAATTATTAGGGCCTAAAGTCCTTAGAGTTCTTTAGAATGAAATCCTTTAGATGTCTAAGGAGTTAAGATATTCCCTTAATAAATAACATGTATGTGTTTATATACATAATACTTGTGTGAAATTTCATTGACCATAAGGTAAAAAATGTGACCATGAATTAAGCCTATGATGTATGGTAAATTAAAAGAAAAAGTGTTGATTTGATGGAATCATAACATATCAATTGGTTCAAAAATGTGCTAAAAAGGTGTTGATTTGACAATCATAAGTCAATTTATTGAATTTATAGGGAATATGTTGGGGTAGATGCTGAAATAATTATTTCCAAGTTCCTTAGGTCCAAATTTTGGGTCCTACATTCTGCTAACAATTGTTTGCATGATTTGGATGTTATGTGAGTCCACATACCTTAAGACAACTCAGGTACATGTACATCATTAAACTAAATATTAACATACCTAATAGGGTCTATGTCACACCGCCATTAACACTTATTAGAAATTTTATTATTTTGGCTAATTATTGTTTTGCATTAATCAAATACCCTTTGGGAAGGTAAGCCATTTATAATGTTCCCTCCTCAACTCTTGTAGTCATTTTTGTAAGAGAAATTAATGGAATTTTGGAGTTCAAAGGCACTGAAGAGAAAAAAATTCCATGCCAAAATATTTTCATGAGCTCATGATCATAGCCCTAAAAATATTCTTGATGTTTTACATTTCCTTAAATTCAATAAATTATGCAATTATTTGGAGCATTACTGTTGCATATTATTTTAGTTGAGTCCCCTTTGAGATAATCCTTGTTCACATTTCATTTTCAGATGCATGATTATTCACAACATTTTTATATTTCGGAAATAAAATCTTAATCAAGTGTTTCTTTTTTATTCTAACTATAACAATTTGACATTGACCATTGTAGAGATATCATAGCTAATGGACCTTGGTTTATTTGAAACATAATTATGATTTTTCCCATTATGGGGCAATGGTATTTTTCATTCATTCAGAAATTAATTCATCATTGTCATATGATGGATAAGGTATTTTGTATATTTCTCATATCTTGATAAACCTAATTTGTATGGGACCTTAAATTATTATTATCAATTCAATTTAACTAATCCAAAAAATAATATGATTTATTAAAATAATAAAGAGTTTTGATATAAATTAATGTGTAATCTAAAATTCAAAACACATACATATAATTAATAATAAAAGATGCAAAATACATTTATTACTTATATTGAAATTATATATGACTCAAGGTTAATAATATTACAAATGGTGGTAGAAATGTGAGTGAACATATTACAAATGTAGATGAAGACATATTTTTATGATGGGTAGAATGGCACAAGTTGTATCTCCAAATACTTTGGTTTACAGAGAGGCATTTTACGTTTTACGTTAGGTGTTTTAATAGTACAAATCTCCAAATAAAGTCAAATTTACATTACATAACATCAAGTATATCATTTGTTTTGCATTACATTACTTCATAATTTCCATCAATTAAACACAAAAAACTAAAACTCATAAATTCCACTCATTTTATTTCACATGATTAGATAAAGAAATCCATGGAATTATTTTACATACAATTTTTATCTCATAAATGGGGAGTTTTATGTTTTTTAAACATACTTAACAATGAAAAAATTTTTGACAGATTAAGGTAACTATTTAAATGGATCCACAAGCAATTAAAATTTTCTTATTTTAGATAATTATTGTTTTGGTATCATTAATCAAATACCCTTACATGGGAAGGTAAGCCATGTAAGAAAATGTTCCCTCCTCATTTTGTAGTCATTTTATTTCTATGGAATTTTGGAGTTCAAAGGCACCAAAGACAAAAAATTCCATGCCAAAATATTTTCATGAGCTCGTGATCATAGCCCTAAAAATATTCTTGATGTTTTAAATTTCCAAATTCATAAATTATGCAATTATTTACAATAGAAATTTTATTATTTTGGCTAATTATTGTTTTCACCCTTGATTCATCTTTTTAAATTGCATATTATTTTAGTTGATCCCTTTGAGAGAACCCCCCTTTGAGAGAACCTTGGAAATCATGGGTTTGGAAAATGATGCATGGATTATGCCTCATCATGGTGTCAAGATTTACGAAATAAAATCTTAATCAAGTGTTTCTTTTTGCTTTCTAACTATAACAATGTTTAAGACCATTGTATTGAGATATCATAATTGCTAATGGACCTTGGTTTATTTGAAACATAATTAAGTGATTTTCCCATTAGAAATGGTATTTTGTCATCATTGAGAAAGCTAATTCATCATTTTCATATATGGTATAAGGTATTTTTTGTCATCATTGTCATAGGGTTTGATAAACCTAATTCGTAAGGACCTTAAATTATTAATCAATTCAATTTAACTAATCCAAAAAAATAATATGATTGAAATTAAAAGTAGGATAAAGAGTTCTGATATAAATTAATGTGTAAAATAAACATTCAAAACACATACATATAATTAATAATAAAATATGCAAAATACATTTATTACTTGTATTGAAATGTATTATGACTCACTGAGGTTAATAATATTACAAATGGTGGTAGAAATGTGAGTGAACATATTACAAATGCAGATGAAGACTTATTACTCTTTATGAGGTAGGATGGCACATGAGTTGTATCTCCAAAGACTTTGGTTTACAGAGAGGTGTTTTACGTTAGGTGTTTTAATAGTACAAATCTCCAAATAAAGTCAAATTTACAATTACATTAAAATAGTATAAATCATGGAAATGTATTGCATTACATTTACTTCATTTTCCATCATTTCACACACCTATAACAACACATGAGTTTATATTTCCCAGTTTAAGAGAGAGGATAGATAAAGAGAGGGAATCTATTATTTTCACAAGCTTTTAAGTTACTATAGAGTTTTAGAGAGATAGTTTAATACTAACAATGTATTTTGAAAAGATTTGACAAGTGCATAAGTAAAGAAGCATTCACTAAGCCATGGAAGGTTTAATGTAACATAAAGTATTACTAAAATATCAAAAATCATGTCTAATGAGTATATACATGTCTAAAATCTCTAAAAGTATGTCTAAAATGTCAAAAAGTATGTCTAAAATCTCTAAAAGTATGTCTAAAATATCAAAAATTATGTCTAATGAGTATATACATGTCTAAAATGTCTAAAATCTATAAAATATCACTAAAGTCTCCTCCATGCACTAGGGCAGTGCTAGACCCCTCACTACGCTCTGTTGCACCCTGCATGTTAAAAAAAGGAATATACACGTCATAAACTATATATAACATGTACCATATATTAAAATATATAAGCAAAATTCTACAACAATTTCTTGATTAATTCAATACATCATATAATAGATATGTACAATTGATTACCTCAGTATCTGTCCCTGGGTGGATGTTGGGAGTATCTACACTATGTGTAGATCTTTGTCCCGTAGATCCCTGTGAAACAAAATAAATAAAATGTAAGAAGTTGATAAATAAGTTTTTTTTGAATAAAGTTCATTAATTTCTAACATTTCAATTTAGATTAAATATTAATTCTATTAAAACACATGCTTCTATACCTCTGCGGAACGCATGTCTCCAAATCTATGGGATTGCCACCCATGACCTCAACACCAAAAATATGTCACCAAGTGAGCCAAGATGACTCAGGCCCGGAACATCAAGATCCATGTTGTGCTCTGTCAAGAGCTATGTGTATGTCACATGGGTAGATGGTGTGGGTTGTGAAGCTCCACACACTGGAGCAGAAGCCTAAACACAGAAGTACATGTTTAATTTTAATATTAATAAATTGTAAAGTAATGATGAAATAAAATAAATTTTAATTAAATATTGGGTGTTTAATTTTCACACCGGAATAGAAATGTGTTGAACATCAGGTGTGATGATCCCAACAACAAGAAGTCTATCTCAGAGCAGCTGACAGGTAGTACCCTAACTAGAAGATACACTCCCACTCTCTATAAAATCTAAAACCCCGATAGTGGAATGTTGCAATGCCATGAAATCACCTCATATGCACACAACAAGTCAACAACCATGATGCATCCTAGCCGACGTGCCTGAGCGGGATCTATAACTAGCTCAAAGTCATCTAGGGAAATCAAAGATGCACGAGCATATACCTCACTGCATGCATCACTACTACTACTAGCACCTCCACTACTAGTATCACATCTCTGAAAGGTACTAACCCACATGGTCAGAAGATATCAATTGGGTCTCGTGAGCAATTCCAAGAAGACCCTCGATAGTAGCCTCATGTGCATTCATAACGATAGGTGTGTGACATCTAAAAGCTCCGATAAGAATGGTTGTGGCCTTGGTACAAGCTTCCACATGCGTCAACAACTGCAAGAGCTCCCTCCTTTCTATATGCCTCCCTGTGGCTAATTTGGCCATGCCCCTACCCCAAATAACTAGGGATGTCTAAATAGTTCACCTTTAGGTTTAAGTGAACCTCAGCATGTAGCATCATTATGAAGTATAACGGTAATTGGTCATTATTCGGAAATTGGCCTTGAGAGGCCACAAATCTAGGATAAATCAAAGGGGCACATAGGGGACATGAACATTTGTTTACATAATATGCCCTTATTTTCCTTTTGTCTGCATAAAAACTCCAACAAGACCTCTTAACGACTTCCTTATCGGAAAGTCGTGATGTAATCTCATTATAACCTACATCTCCTGAGACACTTGATTTTAATGAATCCATAAATTTTTTTATTGACTCAGAATCAAATGGGTTATATGTTTTCAAACTTGTCTCTATTCTACGAAGATCAACCAATATTTTTTCACAATGGGCTTTATACTTCCCAACTGTAGTTGGATTTTGGAGAATAGATTGCAATTTTGCAATCTCTAAATCGGTCCTCTCAAACAAATTAGGAGCGGAAGAAGCCATGACTGTAAAAAAATGAAAGTAAAATTCAATTAATAGTACTTTTAATTAAAAAAATTCTAAGATATTCTCCTATTTTAATGAAAATAGAAACATGATTTTCAAGCTTCAATGCAAATAATTTAGAAAATAAGAAATTACATATAAGAAATTGCATAGATTTAATGGAACTAAAGGAGGAATGAATTATCTAGAATGTAACATGCAGTTTTTTTAGAATCTAATCAAATGCAAGAAACATATTGCACATATCGTTGAGTTCCTACGTGCAACATCACACAATAAATTTTGGTGCATGTAATTAGGATACCAAGACATTATATTTTAGGTTTCTTATTAACAGGTTTATTATTAACAAATAAACCAAGACATTATAAATATACATTTCTTATTAACAAATAATCAAATATAAAGCACAATTGAACTAACATTATCATCAAATGTAATAAACCAAGACATTATAAATATTTATAATAAAAGTTCGTGACTTTATTTAAATGTTTTCATTTAGAGTTTTTTGGTACTAATTTATGATTTCAAATGTCTATATAAAACTTAATATCATTGTAAAGTAGCTAGTAACCACATTTAAGATATACAACCTCCACCCACAACCTCTTAAAATTAAGGACACAAAAAAGTTTAGAAGAATGTTATTTGACATGATGCCTACAATTGGACACAACCAAAATTCTTATCAAAAGTTAAAAATTAAATGGAATATAAACATGATAACAATCGAAATGAGTAGCTCACATGATCCCTTATTTAAAACAATGAAATGGAAAACTCCTATAGAAAATTGGGAAGATAGGAAATGTTAATTTCCCCCCTATGTGTAGTAAAGACAAAGGAGTTTAATGATGGGGTGCATAACATTATGTGGACACATTAAGAGATGATTTTATAACCCATACTTTGATTTAATTAAGAAGTATTGTGTCAAACCCACATGCTAGTACAAATAAAAATAGAGGTTTAAGCTCATTGGGGTTTAAATATTGATAGGTTACATGGAAGTTATTTATAGGGATTATCATCCAAACATTAAAAAGAGATGCTACAAGGTCAAGGACTCGATAAAAAGGAAAATCTAGGTTGGTCGAAAATCGATGCTTTATGCAAAGTGACGGAAACCACAACTTTATGTATAGTTGTGGATGGAAACCACAACCGAAACATGATGATTATTCCAATCAAATGACTCACGAGGTTCTTCAGTGCACATGAGAACATTCCAAACATGTTAAATAGGGGAGTTGGGCTTTGAAGGAGGAATTAATTATCAAAAGAAAAATTACAAATTGTACTTGGTTGTCTTAAGTTAAACCATTTTGATTCGCCATATGAGAGAGTATATTTTGACACTCTTTGCAATAATGAAACCATAAAAAAATATTTTGGAACTAATGTGGATTCACCTACATATCATCATGTAAAGAATAAATTCCCTTTTACATTGAGAGATATCATGCTTATTTGGGGAAAGTGAGTCGTTGTATAGTGATGAAGAGATTATATTGGACCTTTTGGATTCCTTGTGGGGATTGTATCAATATTATTAAATGAAATATGATATTAAAATTGGCATTGAGAGGCATCCAAAATGTTGAGTTAGGTGTCTCATCGACTCTCATAGAGAAAAAGTTTATATTGGGTTATTAATAAAATATCAAGATATTGTTACGTGGTTATGTGCATATATGTTTAATATGCCTACTTTTATCATGGTGCATAATATTGTTGTGAATCGTGATGTCAAACACGCAAAGTAAAAAGATACATCCTAAAGTTTCCTAATAAGAAATCCAAATTTTTATTTCAATTATGATTTTGTTAAACCTATCGATAACTTTGATAGATTTCCCACATTGTCCCAATTGGTAAGTCAACTAGGGGCATTAAGATATATACAAATTTTTGAGATATTAATAAAGTATGCCCCATTGATGATGTCATCTTTCCCTATACTAATATGATTTTTAATTTCAATGTTAGGCATAAGATTCCTTCTTTCATGGATGGGTTTTATTCGTTACAATAAAATAAAACAATAATACTCTTCAATCAATTTCTCTCATACTCAAAGTTGGCTCTTTTAAAGATGGTAATACTCATTGAACTAAAATTCACTCAAACCATGATTTTAAAAATTATTGAATAAAGGCTATTATACCAAATTATGTAGGTAATTATTATGGAATGGATTGAAAAGTAGATATTAAATATACTATATATGAAATTAGTGTTCATTGAGTCATGCCTAGAATTACTAGTTGTCTATCTAGTATCGTTGTAAGAGAGATTTCTATCAAATTATGAACTCCATAAATTCAAATGGAGTTCTCAAGAATTACAACATTTCCCTTCCATTTTACTACTCTCATTGAATTCCTCACTTATCAAGATGAATGGATGACTACTATGAAATAGTAAGGACTACTGATATTAGTAATGTCATAAGGGATATTAGATCCTAAAATAAATTTTTAATTATTTCACTTCAAATGTATGTAAGCTACCATATGAAGATAGGTTGGAAAAGATGACCTATAATCCCATCAAGGGGATTCTTAAGTGTAGGTCATGAATACATTATTTTTCTCTCCTAAAATTCAACTTCTTATTCTTATGAATAATTTATGGAAATAAATCATGTATCCTCCAAGCATCTAAGACTTTTCCTTCTGATGATACATTGGTCCGAATATTTATGGCTATGATTAAATGGATTACACATGAAGTTATGTAGAACTCATGCATTAATTCTAGATTGATCAAGGCCTCATAAGTGTTGTCACTTATACTTTGGTTGCAGTCAATTTATTGAGTCTTGCAAAAAAAAAAATATATTCATGGTAGGCTCACCCATCACTTTTCTTATGAGAGTGATCATATTGAAAATATCTTCATATAAATCATCTCAAGAAAAACTTATTTGGAAATTTATAGGAACCTTTTCTCTACACCTTTATCCAAGATTGTGCCAACATAGTCAAATATGTGTTATTTTCATTTTCACATTCCCCGTAGCATATCTTTTTGTGAGGTTCACTAATATTTTCGTATTTCTTAACCCCGAGACTAAGGCGAGATCAAGTTGATGAAATAAGTAACCGTTAGGAGTCCTGACTTCATGAGTTTATTAATTTTAACATCTCACATAAACAAGGACCAAATCATTGCATTGAATAGACAATGGAAATCCGGTAGCTTAAAATATCCCACTATAGTAAATATGGTATCCTAAAGGAATACATTTTCCTTCAACCATTCGTAAATTCCACGTGCTCAACATTTCTATTACTTATGTTAGGGATGTAAATGACCAAAATAGATATGTACTCGTAGCCAAGTATTTGAACTTCATTTTTCGTCATTCGTCAAGTTTACTTTTACACTCATTACTTATATTTAAATGTTCTTTTAGCGAGGAACGTAGATATTTTTAGGTTTTTTCAAGTCTAAGATGAGAAAAACTTCCAAAAAAAACCAATAGGACATAACAATGACAAAACAAAATTCAAAATTACTCACCATTGAAACGATGATACAAACAATTTTTCAAGAAAATAGTTGGGTGGAATGAAATATATGATTAAAAATTGGTCTTCAGGGTCACACTAAGATAATGAGGGAATACAAATTTTCTTGGATGAAATGATTTTCAATTGATTTGAATAGTGATTTTAAAGGAACATTATATTATGAATTTCACCTTTATAAGGTGCAAGTAGGGATCGAAAACTAGATTGGGATTTTAAATGGAGTTTAGAAAAGTTTGTATATAGTCATAATATTTGTGAAATGTTGTGGAAATTATTTTTCTCATGATCTCATCAAGATTCGTGAGTATAGTGGAACAAAGATGAAAATAAACCCTATCACCTCTATCGTCATTTCACAAAATAAAAAACACAAAGGAATTATTCTAAGGTTCCTCAAAACTCATAAGTTCATGATACACTTGAAGGTTCTATTACTTAGTTGAGTCTAGAGGCTAACTTGGAACCTAATTCAAGTCAAAACCAAATTAGGTGTATTGTAATATTTTGGAACAAAAGAAAATCTAGATTAGTTATTGAGTTCCATGAAAGTACCGATTGCATGATTTCAAGGTAAAATTAAAATTTAGATTTACTAGGTAAGACCCAATTATTTTTGCAATCAACATGGAACCAAGGAACAAGTTCTTTGTTTCCCTAATATGAATGATGGACTGATAAGATCTAATAATTCCCAAACTTAGAAAATGAAAAAGAAAAACTCGGTTGTTACACTAAGTGTTTATATTCAATATTTTTATCCCAAGGTTTAGCAACCATAGCCACAATTGAGGGATTTCAAAAAATGTGGTTTTCATATGATAACACTATGCAAATTATTATCCATCATTTCATTTTTTCTTGTTTTATTTTCTTGACAACCATAGAGATTTGGTGGCATTTTTCTATGTTGAGATTTCAAATAAAAACTAGGGTTTCATTTATTTTTGCAATTTGCTAAGGATCTTCCATTTTCACCAAAAAAACAACAAAATGCATACCCGATGGCCTCCTCACTCCTCAGTGGGCTCATTGGGCATGGTGGGTGCTTGTGGGCTCGGCCTGGTCTTCACTTGTGGGCTTGGCTGGTCTACATTATGGGCTCTGGGTGCTTGTGGTCTGCTCTATGTAAACTTCATGCTTTGGATGTGGGCTCGGTCTTTGGCTGTGGGCCTAGTCTCCTTCAATGAGCTTTGGTGTGGGCTCAGACTTTGTAAAGTTCATGCAAATGGAGGTGGGGGGAGGAAAGTGATTTCCTCCATAAGTGCCTCCAATATATAAATGGGGTGTTCGCACGAACCCTTCACGGAAGGTTCTGAACACAAACCCTATTTAACATTGTACGTGGGAAAAAATAGCCGATGTGTCGGCTCGCACGAACCGCGTTCACATGCAAAGGGGGTGTTCGCGTGAACCATTTCTTTTTACTACCCAAACTTACTCCCCACTCGAATTTTTGGGATAACAAGTGGGACTCAGCACCATGCATTGACCCAAAGGAAAACTTTCACTTCTCTCCTCGACACCCCACCTTGGCTTTGACTTGGGTCTATATGTTGACTTTTTCCCTCTTGGGTGGAGTTGCAAGTCTTTTTAATAACTATTACCCCTTTTGAGGCAAAGGGTACAAAACTAACCTTTTCCCTGACTCCCCACTTTCCCACAGGGCACGTGTCACTCTAGTGTTTGCTCAGAATCTCTTTTCCATTTTCCTCAAACAACATCCTTAGGACACTTGGTAGCTTCACGACTGCAAGTAATGCTTTGACAATTCAGCTAACTCGCCCTTTGAGGACACGTGGAGGCACCATGCATGTTTGTAAATCGACAAAAGCTTTCCTTTGGAGGAGTGTCGAGTTGACACTTGTCGGCCTCCACTACTTTGTGGACTTTTCAATGGTCCTTCTTACTTTTTAGACTTTGGGCTACGTGGCGAGCTCGCGCTCATTTGGGTCTCTACCTTTAGAACGACTCTTGGGGATGTGCCACACCGACACTTGGCACTCTCTGCTTGCACATTCATACTTAGCCAATTTTTTTAGGCCCACCCTGTCTACCTTTGACTCTATTTGACCATTTGACCCTGCCTCCGTTCCACCCTAGGACACATGGAGATGCGGTGCTTGTTTGAGCCTCTCTATTTGGATCCATATTTTGAGAAGTGTCACAAGGACACATGGTCTCTTCCACTACCTCCTCCATACTTAGTTGATTTTGGACCCTTTCCTGAACTATTCGAGCAAAACTTTCAGACTTCACCGTTTATTCTATTTCTTACATCTGGTCTCTTTAAAACTATCTCATCTTTCTTCTCTTCCCCTGTCACTTCATTTTTGAGTCCTCCTTAACCTTTTAAATAGATTTAGGATGTGGAAATTCTCAAAAGAACCATTTCTTCTATTTCTTCTTGTGCGGGGTCGAATTTGACTCTCTCGGGCTTCTATTTTTCACTTTTCCTGGTTCTGGGACGTGAGCTCATGGGTTTATATCATTTCCCTTCATTTTTTCTTTATGTGTAATGTTTTTTCTTACCAAAATTTCTGGTCGAAATTTGGGATAACAATGTTTCAACCTCAAAGAATTGTAGCAGATGATAGAAAGAACAACAAATATTTGTCTCCAAAGCTTCCACAAATCAAGATCATCATCAAAGGATCACCATTACCATCTTCCATGGAATAAGCCAAAGATAAATCCGATTCAGAGGTTGTCAAGGATCATGCTGCTATGCAAAGTAAGTTATCTGATTCTTCTCCCAACTCAAAATTTGTTAAGAGAAATTATCTTCTAAATATTGGTTCTGCAAGAACATCTAAATTTCAATCAAAGGCTACACCCTCACCTCCTTCCAAGCCAATTGCTACATTTGAAAAGGAGAACCCAACACCAAAAGTAACAAAACCCCTATCATTTAAATCCTCTCCCACTACTAGAACCTCTTCCTCATCTACCATAACTCCATTTGATTTTGTGGAGCATGCAAGCAAAACCAAAGTTCAGCTCTCTGAGATTAAATACCTATAAACACATCCTTCCCAATTTGATAGATTCATCAAGGAAGTTCATGGTAGTAACCCTTTTTCTTCAAGCCCAATCTCTAAATTCCTATTACCCACACCATCCATACAACCTTCTCAAAATATGTTAGCCCTCAGTGCCTCCAACACTAATAGAGTTGAGCCTTTCTACCTGTCACTTCTCATCAAAGGCTTCTAGTTGAATAATTGCATCATAGACTCTAGAGCCTCAGATAATGTGATGCCAACAAAAGTTGCAAATGCTCTTGGCCTCACTTTGACCCAAGTAAATGGCACATGCTATTAAATGGAATCCAAACAAGTTCCATTGGTAGGAAGAATCAAGGATGCTCAGGTTGCACTAGCTAATTATCCAGATAAGAAGATACTCCTGACCATCTTGGTGGCAGACATCCCAACCTCTTTTGGTATGTTGTTGAGCAGAATTTTTAGAGACCTGGGTGGAGAAATAAAAAAATGGATTGGTCATATGCAACTATCTTGATGAAAGGATAAATGAAGGAGTTGTTGTCGGTCAGAAAAATGAAATTCACAAAGAAGGAAATCGATGATCCAAGAGCTAACATCCTCTTTCAAGATTGTGGGCTAGGAAACTACTTCCTTGCATCATAAAAGGAAGATAACTTTCCACTCCTCATGGAGGAAGAAGAATATCATATTTGGACAATGGAGTTTGATGGCAGTCATTCTAGACTAGGTTTAGGAGTTGGTGTAGCATTATACTCTCCCTCCAATGAGGTATATCCTTTTGCCTACAAGATGCAGTTTGACAATACAATTAATAAAAAAGATTATCAAGCATTACTCTTAGGCAGGAATAAAACAGAGGACATGTGAATCAAGAAGTTGAGATGCAAAGGTGATGCAAAGGTTTTGGTAAAGCAGGTCTACTAGCAATATCAAGTGAAAAATCCCAGATTCAAGCACTATAGAAATAGAGTTTGGGACTACATTGAATCCTTTGATGCATTCTCCATTGAAGCTATCCCTAGGGAGTAGAATGAAAAGGCTAATTCTCTAGTAGTGTCAGCTTCCTTAGTGAAACTTCATCCTTCTTTTGGCAAGGATAAAGTGACCATTGAGATGCTTTTCGAGACCTAGTGTACTAGAAAATTTGAATCACTGGTAGTTCTTCATTGATGACAATTAGATCCTAGCCTTCTTAGAACAAAGAGATAACTTCAATAATATTTTCTTTGAAGGAAGTGAAAATCCACACCATGAATCAGTCCTCAAAGGGGAGAAGGAAGGAATTAAAGAGATTGATGAAGAGGGAGTGATCAAACTAAAAGGAAACAAAATCCCCAAAGGCCTAGTTTCTTTGGAAGACCTCTTTGACAAGCATGAAAGGTTCATTCAAGAAAAATAAAAACAGTCCTCTCGGTGTCCATCTGATTTTGATCAAGAAAACATTGGTACTTCTGAAGATCCAAGGATGATCAACATTGGTAAATGCTACTCACCAGAAGAAAAGAGAAAGTTTGTTTCTCTACTAAAAATTACTCAGATGTGTTGGCCTACTCCTATGATGAACTCAAATATTTTCAGCCAAAGTAAATGCATCACTCCATTCCTTTGAGGCAAGGAGCTAAGCCCTTTAGGAGAAAACAAAGGCCCTACAATCCAAAGATTGCTAATGTTATCAAAGAAGAGGTGAAAAACATGCTCAATGCTAGAATCATCTTCCAAATCCACCATTCAACATGGGTGGCTAACATTGTGCCAGTAAGTAAGAAGAATGAGGAAATAAGGATTTGTGTAGACTTTCAAAATATGAATCGTGCATATCTCAAGGACAACTACCTTCTTCCAATCATGGATCGTATTTTGCAAGCAAATCACTTGGATTTAAAATGCTCTCTTTGCTTGATGGATTCTCGTGGTACAACCAAATAAAGGTGGCGAAGAGGATTGCAACAACATAGTTTTCAACACCTTGGGGCACTTTTGCCTATAGCAGAAATGCCTTTTGGCTTGATCAAAGCTAGAGCCACTTTCTAGAGAGAAATGAACTTGGCCTTCAAAGATTTGAAATATTGCATTGTCATTTACCTTGATGACCTCATGGTTTTTTCAAAAAGGGGGGGAGATCATATCTGTCATTTGGAGCAAGTCCTTGCAAGGTATAGGAAACATGGAATTTCTCTAAATCTAAAGAAATGTATTTTTGGAGTCACAGAAGGTAAGTTGATGGGACATATTGTGAACAAACATGGAGCACACATTGATCCTGAGAGGATTAGATATATCCAAGCACTAGCCTTACAAACCAACAAGAAGGGAGTTCATTCATTCTTTGGAAAGGTAAACTTTCTTTGTTGTTTTGTGCCTGAGTTTTCTAAACTGACTCGGCATATAAATTCCATGATGAAGCCTCAAGAAAGTTTCAAATGGAATAAGGAAAAACAACATTTGAGGAGATCAAGAAATCCATTGCCAAAGCTCCAACTCTTATATCTCCATATTTAAACAAGGAGTTAATCATGTATTTCTATGCATCAGAACATACACTCTCTATTGTCCTTATTTAGAAAAATGATGAAGGTTTGGAAGCACCCATTGCTTTCATGAGCTATCCTTTGAAAAATCATGAACTAAAGTACAACCAATTAGAGAAACATACCTACGCAGTGGTCAAAGCTGTTAAAAGTTTTCAGATTCTACATTCTCAATTCCCATACAAATTGTGATGGTCCCTGGAAGTGAAATCAAGTTCATTTTTACTCAACAAGATCCTAGGGCTAAGAGAGGAAGTTGGATTGCAAAGACCCAAGAGTATGACTTGGAGATTAGACCCTCTAATCTGATAAGAGGAAATGGTTTGTGCAAGCTGATTGCTAAAGATGAAGCTCTCAAGGCTCAAATGCGGGGAGAAAGGATGGTGTTTACTCAACCTGTTCAGGAGAGAGTCCAAAAGTGCTCTTTTTCACCACTACTAATGAGTGGTATGTTGATATTGCTTACTACCTCAATTATGGAGTATGCCCTCCTCATCTTGATTACAAATAAAGAAGGAAACTCAAGCTAAAGGTGGCCAAGTTTTTGATCTAGAATCATGCACTTTACAAGAGAGGCCTAGATGGTTGTTTCCTCAGGTGTGTAGATAATGAGTGGCAAGAAAAGTTTCTCAGGGCATATCATGATCAAGCTTGTGGTGGAAATTTCTTAGCAATGGTCACCGCACATAATATCCTCAGAGGGAGATATTATTATGCCTCCATCTTTGAATACACTCAAGAGTGGGTTTCCAAATGCAAAGCATCTCAACAATTTGTTGGAAACCACAACTAGTTGCATTGCCACTTAGGCCTACGATGATTGAAGAACCATTTCAGTAATGGGGGCTAGATTTTATTGGTGTTCTGAATCCTCATTCTAGTGCAGGGCATACTTATGTACTCAATGAAACCGATTACTTCATTAAATGGGTGGAATCCATCCCAACCAAGCAAGCTAACTTTGAAATAGTCTACAACTTCATCAAGGAGAATATCATTGTTTGTTTTGGAATACCACATAAGATTTTTGTAGACAATGCCACCTATTTCTCTTCAAAGGATCTCATAGAGTTTTGTTATGGTTTTCGAATCTCCTTATCTCACTCTTCTGACTACTATCCACAGGGAAATGGTCAAGCTAAGTCAAGCAACAAGAACATTGTGACCATTGTTTGCAAGTTGGTAGATGATAATCAAAGGAACTGGCACAAGAAGTTATATGATGCATTATGGGCCAATAGGATCACTCCTAAGAAGGCAATAGGTATGTCACCTTTCCAAATGTTGTATGGAGTTGAGGTAGAGATTCCTCTCACAATTGAGATGCCAGCTCTCAAGTTGCTGCAAGAAATAGAAGATGGTCAATACAAAGACTCCATTGACAAGAGGATCCTCTTCCTGAGAAGTTAGAGGAAAGTAGATGCCAAGTGGTGGATAGAATTAAAGAACACCAATTGAAAGTGAATAAGATCTTTGACAAGAGGGAAAAGGAAAGAGAATTCAAGGTTGGAGACTTTTCCTGTTATGGGATAAGAGAAGAGAACCAAAGGGAAGCCATGGAAAGTTTGATTCATTATGGCTCGGCCCATTCCAAATTCATGGAGCTTACGGTGAGAATGTTTTTCTCCTCTCATACTTGGATGGAATGCCATTTAAATTTCCTCAAAGTGTTCAATACATGAAACTATATCATCGTGAAAGTGATTTGTCCCCCACCTTGTACCATATGTGATTTCATAGGTGTGTATTTCCTTTTCTATTGTGTGGTTTTGGTTTAGTTTTGTTTATTTTTTGTTGTGTGTGGTTTGGCTTGTGTGTTTCCTCCTTCTTCCATTCTTTCTTAGAATTTTACATGACTCTGCAAGGCCCAATGGATAAGGCACTGGTCAATGTAATATGTTTTGAAACTTGAGATTCTGGATCCTCATGTTGTGCCCTAGCCATGCCCAGCTTTCACGCTATGTTCCTAGCTAGAGCCGCTTATTGTCTCTCGAAAAATATTTTCTGTTTTCATATAGCCAAATTCAATTTTTTTGAGCTCATGCCCTTCATTGGTGCTTAATCTAAGTTAGAGATTTAAGAAATTAGCAAAATTTGTGCCCTACAAATGTGTTTAAAACCCTCTGTTTTGCTCTTTTTAGAAATCCTATATTTCTTGGTCTATACATGTAATATCCTCTTTACAACCTCCATTTTTATCAAAATTGTTCACTTGTTCTATGGCCTGGGTCATCAAATCATTGTTTTTCCTCCATGCCTCTGGTTTGTGAAGGAAATTCAAAAATTGGACTCAAAATGATGAATTTTTCTTCCTCTATATGTATTTTCCACAGTCGAGATGACGGGCATCTTTTCCCCATCAAATTTTGACCCCAATGAATGCAAGTACGTGGTCAAATCCTATTGGATGGGGAGGAATGGGATTTTTGGTGAACTTAACACTTTTGGTCACTTTTGGAAAAAATGGTAAATTTTCCCCACAACCCCGATCAGGCTATAAAGGAAAAAGTCAAATTTTGAGCCCGCAGGAAAAATTCAAAGGTGAAGCCCACTGTTGAAAATTCAAAGCAGACGAGCAAGTCATCGGGAACTTTTGGAAATTTAACCAAATTCCCAAAAGTGAAGTAAAATTTCTAGAATTCTCCATGGCTCCGCCAAGGTCTCGGGCCCATCGTTAAAAATTCAAAGGGAGGAGCGCAATGGTGGGGAACTTTGAGTTTTGAGGCTCTTTGTAAGAAAGGAAAAAAGTTAAAAAGTGACCCATAGCCACGATCGACTTTAAAGGGAAAAAGTGAAAGCTAAAGCCCACAAGGAGAAAGTCAAAGGTGAAGTCCGCTATTGAAAATTCAAATTGGGAGAGTGGAACGGTGGAGAACTTTGATTTTTGAGCCTTTTCCAAAAATGTTAAAATGTTTAGAAAAGAGCCACGACCTTGTCTCCAAACTGTAATGTGCCATGTGTCGTA
Organism: Taxus wallichiana var. yunnanensis; assembly: GCA_018340775.1. Taxonomy (NCBI): domain Eukaryota; kingdom Viridiplantae; phylum Streptophyta; class Pinopsida; order Cupressales; family Taxaceae; genus Taxus; species Taxus wallichiana. The sequence goes on from CM031236.1 coordinate 146,076,664, forward strand.
GTCAAATTGGAGCAATGGGTTGGTGGAGGAAATTGAGTTTTTGAGCCTTTTTCCAAAAAGGTTAAAATTTTGAGAAAAGGGCCACGATCCCATTTCCAATAAGAATGTGCCATGTGTCTAAGTTGAAAAGTCAAAGTGGGGTTGTGGGCCAATTTGTTCCAAATTGCCAAATCTCACAAAAATCACAAAATGCGAAAGGCTTCCCCATAACCACTCCAATCTCTTCTTGCCATGTGGACAACCCAATTTTAGAGTTAGAGGAGCAAATCAAATGGTCTATATTTAAACTGGAAAATCGAATGTAACGGTTGCTTTGCAAGATCTGGTTTTTAACCCGCCATGAGTATTTTCTTCACAACAGAGGAATTTGAAAAGGCATTGAGGATTTGTGAAGTTGTAACAGTTTCTTGTGAAGAATATAATGGCTTCTCGACGTCATTCCAAGGGCTTGATTGATTTCAAAAAGACTAGAGTGCTTTGTACCTGGAAAAGATAGAAAACGCCACACTTCTTCTATTTTCCCTTCTCCTTAGATTTTCCTCTATTCTCAAAGCTTTGTACAAATTCTACTTTAGCTTCAATAATAAAAGAAGGAATTTTTTCCTTTTTGATTGAGGGATTGATTGGTACCTTGTGACCAATGAATTTCATTCGGTCTTGTAGCTTCTCCTATAGATTTTTTTTCTTCTAACTCTAAATGCATGTGAATGAAATTTCTAATTAATGTGTGTGGGCATATGATATTCTACTCACAACATTAGTTTCTCCTACCTCCATTCTCACTCCCTTTCCCCTTCTCAGAAAAAGTTCTTCTCTAGTGAGAAATTGCTAGCTTTGCCACAAGGTCAATGGAGTGCCCTGTTGGATCTCTAGTCAAAAGGCCACCATTAAAATCCACTTTTTCACGCATGCACATACGGAAGCTACACCGTTCAAGTAGAGGGACTTAGATTCCCATAGATTTGGCTTGAAACCTACTAATTTGTCCACAAGAAAAATTTTCTCACCAACATGTTCATAGTGGCTCAAGGCATGTTATATTTTTTGAATAAGAATTAAGTACACATTAGGACTTTTCCTAAAATAAAGGTTTCAGATTGCTCCTTGGATCAATGTATTGGGTTGATGATTGTCCCAGCTATTTTAGAGTGCTTGTGTGGGTTATGAAGGAGTACATGGCCCAGGGGGAGCTTGGTGGCTCTTTGATTCAAAGGTTCAAGGTATGTTTATGTTGTTTAAATGCCTATTCTCATGTAGGAATATGTGTTTTGATGACCAGCCAAAGGAGGTTTAACCAATTATGTTGAGAGGGTTTGTCTCAGCAAGCTAGCAAGAAGAGGTTTGTACTACTTTTTAGGTATCTAGTTGTAATCAAGCATTCATTGAAGGCATCAAGAAGTTAGGGGGAGCTATAATAATGTGTCCATTATCTCCATGGCTAGGTTTTAGTTTAGTCCATGAAGGCACATAGAGTCAAAAACATATGTGGACAAAGTGGTGATAGTGTTGTTGGTAAGCTAAGAAATATTAGTAGTGTTAAGAAGCATTGAAAGTCTGTAAGATTCACCGATTTATGTGGAAACCGAAAGGTAAGAAAGTTGTTCATTCTTCCTAGTAGTTTGTAGCTATGCATTGTCCTATTGGTATCAATTATGTGTTGAGAGGTTCTTGATTAAGATTTAAATCAGATTTTAAGGCATGCATCTACTAAGGGGAGTTATGTTTCTTTAATTTTATAAAGTGTTGTAGACACCTAAATATAACTACGCAATTTTACTAATAAAATTGCACCATTTATCGTCTTTCCCATAGAGTTAATTATAATTAGTGATTTCCCACTAATTAGCTAACATTCCCCTTCATCACATTCAATTAATGATACTTCATTAATTAAATAGCATTTCCCTTCATTCAAGATGCCAAGTAATGACACTTTGTTAGTTATAATCCTTTTAATTAACTATAATTACTTAATCAAGCATTTAATCCTTTATTTAATCAATAAACCCTCTTATTGGTTAAATCCTCTTACAAATCCTCCAAATTCTATCAAATTCCTCCTAAATCACCTCCAAATAGATTTTTAAGCTTATTTTGGTCTATTAATTAATCCTAGTTGATTAATTTAATCATCTCTAACTCCTATGAGTTTCTAATTCTACTTAATTCTTTCTAATCATGTTTATCCCTTCTAATTGTACTTTATCTTTTATCCCACATTCACTAGGATTATAGCTTCTCCCAAATTGGAAAGCTATATATAGAACCTAGTATCCTGTCTCAAACTTACAACAACGTTTTACTATCACACTATATGCACATGATAAGAGCGTTATCCACCATTGAAGAAGCTTATTGATCTTACACCCATTTATCCTCTCTTTACAAAGAGTAGTAAAGGAATATTCATACATGTAAATTTATCCATATTGGAGAGATCCTTTCCTCTTGTGGGAGATAGCCATCCTTTGATCTCATTGTAATCATAGGAGAAACTATAATCTAGAAAGCATATCTAAATTATCAAGGAATGGTTTAGTGTTTTTCAAGTTCAATTTAGATGCATTAATAAACTTTTTTCATACATAGATTTATCATGGTGTTTTTGGTAGATTAACTAGGTTAGGATTCTACTTGGTGTTAGTTTCCTTTCATTAACTTAGTTTGATTTATTCACATGCACGTAAGTGTCAAAACAGAGAGGACCTTTTTATGTTTGGTTGATGTTTCCAACGAAATGGTGATCCCTAGTGTGATTTAATAAGAAGAGAACTAAGATGTTGTAGGTATGATTATTTTTCATTAATGTCAAAAGTGGGAGAATGAGATGATGGCTTGAGAGAATGAGCTACATGTGTTTTCCATCAATGAAAAAGGGGAGATTATTGGAAATTGGTGTTGTCATTGATGGAAACAAGTTTCATTGATTTCAAAAGGAGAAAAAGAACATGAAGGTTGATTGGTAGTGTCATTGGTAAATTTGATGTCCAGTAGAATAGGGACGGAAGCCTGTAAATTATATTAATCAACAAAAATAAAATACAAAAAGCAAGCTACAATATTTATACATATTGGATAACTTGATACAAACAGATATGGAGTTGTAACTTATGCAAAAACCAAACTAAAATACAATAGCTTCCAAAATACATCCGGGAAGCACAAATGAATAATGACAATAATATTGTTAAAACAATATAACAACACCCGTAGTGTTTTGAATACAAACAATAAGATGGTTATGATTAAATATAACCATATAAACAATAAATAAATACACTAATTAATATGCAATGCATAATTAATATAGGTAAATAATAATTAACCTAACATTCCCCCTTAATTGTGCATTGTCTCAAGGGATGAGGAGAGGAACTCTCTGAACAACTCAAACTTGTCACGTGCAAGTGACTTTGTGAAGATATTTTCTCATTGTTCAATTGTTGGACAAAATTGAAGTTGTATATTGTGCTTCAACACATGCTCACATATGAAATGAACCTGTACCTCAATGTGTTTTTTCTTTCATGAAAAATTAGATTGCGAACAAGTTTGAGAATACCTTCATTGTCAACATACATGGTGGTCGGTTTTTCTTGTGGTATTCCAAGTCCTTCAAGTATGCGACGTAGCCAAATCGCTTCACAAACAACTTCTCATGTAGAATGATACTCACTTCTATGGAAGAATGAGAAACAAATTGTTGTTTCTTGCTTCCCCATGATATTGGTCTAGATCCCATAAAGAACACAAATCCTAAAGTGGATTTTTGTCATCAATATTGCTCGCATGATTTGGATCCAAATATCCTAACAAGAAGAATTTTCATTCTTTTTGTATTCTAGACCAAGATCCATTGATCCTTTGAGATATCTTAAGATGCTCCTAGCTGTTTTCCAATGATAAAATTTGGGTTTCTGCATGAACTGGCTAGATAGTTTACTACAAAGCTAATATTTGGTCTAGTGTAGGTCAGGTAAATGAGACTCCCAATCAACTACCGATAGAGAGTGGAATTTACCTCAGGAGATGGATCTGAACAAGATAACTGCAATCTATTCTCCATAGGTGTAGCAATTGGTGTGTAATCCATCATCCTGAATTTCTTGAGTGTTGTCTTGGTATATTTCATCTGAGAAACAAATATGTGATTCTATTTCTACCATACTTCCAATCCAAGATAATAGTGCATCATCTCGAGATCGGTCATGTCAAACGATCGATTAAGATCTTTCTTCGTTGCATCGATCATCCTCACTAAACTACGCTAGTGATGAATAGATTGTCGACATAGACAACAAAAATCACAATCTCCCCCCTTGCTTTTTGAGGTAGAGATTGGGGTTGTATGGATTTCTAACAAATCCATGTTGTACGAGATGCTCATCAATTTTGATGTACCATGCTTGGGGTTCTTGTTTAAGGCCATACAGAGATTTCCTGAGTCTACATACCTTTTCTTCTTGACTAGGTACTACATATCCCTCAGGTTGAGTCATGTAGACTTCTTCTTGTAAATCTCTATTCAGGAAGGCAATTTTTACGCCATCTGATGGAATTTCCAACCAAATCTGAGCAACTAGAGAAAAGTTCATTCGATCATTTTGATCTTATTTGTGGGAGAAATTGTCTCCTCATAGTCAATGCCTTCTTTTTGTGCATAGCCCTTTTCTAATAGTCTCAATTTGTACTTGTCCACTATACCATATACTTTTTACTCCATTTTGAATATCCATTTACATCCAATGGGTTTCTTCCTAGTGGAAAATCAAAAAGCTGCCAAGTGTTATTTTTCATTACTTGATTGATATTCAAATTCCATGGTATGTTTCAAGCTTCTGATGTAGGTATTCTGGACTATAGAGGGCTCATCAAACTTGATAACTCTACTCATCAAAGCAAAGATAACTTCTTCTTTATTTACTGTGAGTCTATGGTCCAGGGGTGGATGTATCCAGGTGGATCATCCATTCTTGAATCTCGTAACTTGCTAGTACACCACTTGGCATACATTTAACTATTCATGTGGGTCGTAGTTTTATCAAATCAACATCATCATCCCCATCATCACTTTCATCATCTGTGGGAACATTAACTTCAATTTTTAAAACTGGTAAATAATCTATGTCAGTGAGTTTGGAGGAGGAGACTCTGCTTCCTTCTTCTCAAAAACTCAACATCTCTGCTGGTGTAGACTTTTCTGGTCTTTAGATCCATCAATATGTACCCAAGATTCTCTTCACTATACCCAATGAAGATGAGTTTATGTGACTTCATGTCCAATTTCTTTCTATTTTTCTTGGGTATGTGCATACTTGCTTTGCACCCGAATACTCTAAGGTGTGCAATAGATGGTTTCGCTTTGACCATGCTTCTTGTGGTGTTACTCCTTCAAGAGAAACTATGGGCACTCTGTTCAACAAATACACTATTTTCTTTGCTACTTCTACCTAGAATGTCTTTGCAAGTCCAGAATCATCAATCATACATCACACCATTTCCATGATAGTATGATTTCTTCTCTAACAACATTCTGTTATGGTGTGTGTGAGGAGGCATTTGTTAACGAATCCCATGAGCTTGTAGGTAGTATTTGAATTCATTACTGGTGAATTCCCCCTCAATCTGAGTGGAGAGTTCTGATGTGATGACCAATTTTGTTCTCAACATCTATTTTGACTTCTTAAAGGTTTCAAAAGTTTCATTTTCTTATGAAGACAAAAAATCCACATTTTTCTTGAATAGTCCTCAACACATAGCATGAAGTACTTGAAATCCGAATGACTCGGTTGTATTAGACCACAAAGATTGGTATGAACCAGATCAAGCTTACCATGAGCCTGGATATGTACTTTTATGGAATGAGGATTTTGTTGTTTTCCTGCTAGGTAGTAAGGACACTTTTATGTATCCTTCTGAAGAGATGGTAGCCCATGTACCATATTGCATCGGAGAAGTGTATCGAGATACTTGAAACTAACATGACCAAGTCTCTGATACCACAACTATGTTGAGGTAGAGTTCTTAGCCACAAGCTCTTGATCAACTCTATGGACAAAATCAAGCTGGAACATGCGTCCCACATTGGAGGATTTTACAACTATTTTTGAGTCTCATGATTTGCCTCGAATCAAACATTTTTCTTGCAGAATGATTATCAAAGTAAATTTTTAAGTTGTGATCTAGGAGTTGACTAACTAAAAGTAGATTCTTTGTCAACCCAGGGACATATAAGACATCTAATAGTCTACAGTTGTGTGAACCAAGGGGTAGAGAAATGTTCCCAATCCCCTGAACTGTATATGAAGAATCATTACCCAAAGAAACATGGTTTTTCGAAGACGTGTCCCTCATTGAGTTAAACCAATCTCTGTGGGTGGTCATGTGTCGAGTGGCTCCCAAATCAGCATACCAGACATCACTAGATTACGTGGATGGTTCACTTGATCGAGAAGTGTACAAGAAGTCTTCATTATCTGAATGTTGATCTTGCTCAACGAATATTTCCTTGTTGATGGGGTCTTCTTTTCCAGTTCCCCTTTTATTCCCTTGATTGTAGTTTGTATGTCCCTTGTGAGATTGTTGGTGTTGAGGTCTAGAGTTTCTTGATGAACCTTTCTTATAAGTGGTATACCAACAATCTTTCAAATCATGTCCTCCTTTAAATATTGGACATTTCTTCTTCTGTTGTTTGTCCCCTTGATGTTGATATTGATTCTGATGTTGGGAATTTTGATACGAATTACATTTTCCTTTACCTTTTCCTTTCCATTTTTGATGTAAAGAAAGTGTTTGCTCCTCTCCATCATCCTTATTGTGCATGGCTTCCTCTTATTACAGTAGGTTTACCATCTTGTCAAAACTAACTGTCGTATCTGAGACGTTTAGTGTTGTTACAAAAATTTGGTAAGAAGAGGGGAGTGCTCTCATAACAATGGGAATGACAAAGATCATCTCGTGACCACTTTTCCCAGGGCTAGAAGTGAATCCCTCAACTCTGTAACTCTTCTTAAGAAAGCTTTGATTTTCTCATTCTGCATGAACTTCGGTGTATGTAATCGACTCTGCAAATTTAGTATGAAATTATTTTTTTGGCCTCATAAATTGTGCTCAATTTATCCCACACTTCTTTGGTTGTTTTGGCATCTATAATGTTGGGTTGCACATCGTCAAACATTCCAAACAAGATGATAAGTTTGGCCTTCCGATCTACTTTATAAAACTTTCATTGTTGTGTTGTATCGGTTTTGATCTAGTCAAAGTACCAGTCATAATAGTCCGGATCTCTTCAAACTCAAGTTGTGTATTGATTTTAGTCTTCCATACAAAGATAGTTGTTTCCTCCGATTAGTTGTGAATTTGGAAGAAAACATTTGGGGGCATTGGTTCCCATTTTTTAGAAATCGCCGACAGTGGTTTGGCTCTTATCACTTCAGTATAAGGTCTCCCAATCTATATACCATCATCGATATATTGTACCTTTCTATATACACGCCCTTCCGATATACCTAGCGGTATGTGGAAAAAGTCCTCCGTTTCTATATACCCGATGGTACGTGAAAGAGGCGTTAACGTGCATGAAATAATTCAATATGTGGTACCAAGACAGTACTGGAAGGGGTCTATATGATTATTGACACCACCTCAAAGAAATATCCTCATACATGCGTGTAACTTTGCTATATACTCGGATAATTTCTTAGTCCAGATTTATGTCATGTAATTGTTCATAAACAAATGGGATGGCTCATTGTGTGTGCATTATGACCTTATTACTCCCTGTTCATTTAAAGGATTGATGCCTAGATGACGTTGTTGTAAATATATTAGGTGTTAAGTGCATTAGTAATCGTGAAAGACTTACCCGTAATCCCAGAGGTACTCTCTATATCAAACTTTGCGAATGAGATCTAGGATCTCGTGAGTGTTTTAGAACCAAATTTTACTATTTTTTATTACAATATTCGCCAATTTCTAAGCGATTACAAAGTTTGTAGTTGATTATGGAAACCTCATGAAAAAAATGACATGGCACATATCCCATGTGGCTTTCATGTTTGAAGGATGTCATTTAGGGATTTTCCTTGCTTGAAAAATGGATCTGAGCCTTTTCTTCTTGTTTTGTTGCCACTTTATTATTTCTCTCCACCATTTGTATTTGTTTTATCCAATTTTGTTTTCCTTGTGCAGGATTGCTTTCTTTTATTGTTTGCATGTAGGTCTAGCCAAAGGAGGATGGCATGGTTTGAATTTTATTTTGACTGATCCACTCATAGAGACCACTTTTGATTCTTTTTCCTTTGTTTTGTAATTATACACAGGGTTGTAGGAGTATGAGCACGTCGGAAGGGAGAGATTTTTGGCCTACGTTTATTTTATTAACTCCACCATGCTTTGTGCATGTTTAATTGTTTAACACTGTGATTTCTTGAGATTCATTGTATTGATTTTGCAGATTGGATTTGGTTGCTTCTCATTCGTTGTTTTTGTTTTGTTTTTTTGTTTGAACATAGGTTGTAGGGGGAACATCTCGGTGGGAAGCTAAAACAACTCGCCAATATCCATGTGAAAATATCTCAATCAACTTTCAATGTAATGAATTGGCTCAATGAATAACTTGATGAATGAGTCATCCAAGAGCTCTATCTCGACTCAATCCAATGAGCTCGGTCGGGCACCTAGAGACCCGGTGTAATGGTAGAACTAGATCATGGGCTCGGTAGGAAGCTCGACAACTCTTTGTGGGAGCTCAAAACAACTACTCCAAATTTTATAGTACAAATATTATCTCAGTAACTAAAAACTTAATAACGAAACCCCGATGGGATTTTTTTTTAATTCCTATATATCTATTAGCTCCAAAAACAAATTTTCCTGGTGCAAAGAGAACCAAGGATAAAAAAATATTTTTGTTTACTTGGAGATTACATAAGGGGTTGTGAGACTACAGGGAGTTCTAAGAAGCTACAGGAGGAAACAATGGCTCTCCGGTGAAGCAATTTTCTTCTCCAAAACTTTTCCTTCCTCTGCAACCTTTCTCCAACCTTGTCAGGAGCTTCAACCAGCTCTGGTACCAAATGTAGAATAGGGATGGAAACCTATAAACTATATTAATCAACGAAATAAAATACAATAGAGTAGGATACAATATTTATACATATTATATAGCATAGATACAAACAGATATAGAGTTGCAACTATGCAACAACCAAACTAAAATGCAGTAGCTTCCAAAATACATCCGGGAAGCACAAATGAATAAAGACAATAATATTTTTTAAAACAATATAACAACACCCGTATTGTTTTGAATAAAAACAAAAGATGGTTATGATTAAATATAACCATATAAACAATAAATAAATACACTAACTAATATGCAATGCATAATTAATATAGGTAAATAATAATTAACCTAAAAATTTCATGTTGAGTTGCTTAGTCTCATTGATGAAGTGACATGGTATCTTGATGTGTCTTGATAAAGTGTGATGTAGAGGTATTGTGGTGATAGATGGATTTTTAGTGATGTCATGAAGATTTTGAAGGATATTGTAGGTGGGAAAGAGTGGAAAAGTCATGAGGTGGTCAACATGGAAGGTGCAAACATGATAAAGAAACATTATTAGAAGGCCTAATTGGCAAGATGGTATGCCATGGTAGTCCATAGGTATGTAGAAGTTACTTGAGCATGGTAAGAGCATGGAGAGCATCGGGATGAAGTCTATATAGTGTTTATACCTAATTTCTAGGTCTACACCTAAACCTATTCTTAGCCCTAGGTGGCCTAATGAAGTGTGCAGGTCTGATTTTTGAATGGATATCCAAATTTGAGCATTAGGAAAGGTATAACAGGTGTTATTAGAGGTGTTGAAAACATTTTAGGTCCTCGTTTACAAGATTTAGCATGAAGAGTGGTTGTAGCCTATACCGAGCTCCAAAAAAGTGAGAAATCTAGCTTGAGAAGGATTGTTTAATGCTCATTGGCATGTGTTAAGTCTACATGGGAGGTTGAGATATTTTTGGTAGTTGGGGAATGGACATAATAATGATCTCTAATTATTAGGTCATAGATTAATGGGAAGAGATTTATTAACAATCTTTAAGAAGGTAAGGTGGTTATAAACCCTTATAAAACCGTAAATAGATTGTAATGGAGAATATGTTTCTCTAAATTGCCCAGAGAATGAATTGGTTGACCAATTATGATGATTGGAGGTTGTAGATGACTTAAATTCTCTAGGTGTAATTGAGGTGTCATGACTATGTGTGGACCCCATAAAACATTTATTAGAAATACAACCTCTAATAGGCCCTCATTATCTTCAATCTACCCCTATCGCCAAAAAAGTGTGGTAGGCTTAGCTATCGGCCTAAATGGTCACAATAAAATTGTAACATTGACACTTTTCTTCCTAGGTGACTTTTGGCATATGAGAAAATGATAGATACTTCCATATCCTGGTCTCCCGACAATATTATGGCTTCTTTCTATTAAGCTCCCAATTATGTCATCCCTATTAAGATTGTGGACACTATGGGCTATCAATGATATGGATGTGGTGTCGATGAACAAGGCATACTGAAACCTCTTTCAACACCACATAAAAATGAAAAATATGGCATTTATATTCGTCCATATGGGTCCCATCCTCTGGAATTCCAAGCTACTTCTTCTAAGGATGATTATAGTTCTTCCGATTGTGATAGCAAAAAGATTCCTACTATAATCTTTATGAATACCTTACCTCTACTAACATGTTTCCTGAAACATCTATCTTCACCATATCCCCTATTATTCCTAAATTAGACCTCGTTCATCCATCCCTTGTGAATTGGGACCAACAACAACATGTACTAATTGAATTCTTCCAGAATGATGAAGCGATCGGATAATTTATGGGTCTATGAAATGATATTCATATTGGTGATCAAGAGAAAGGATTCTCTATTGAACTTGATGCATACACATAATTCGAGGAGGAGGCTGAGTTCTACAGTCAAAAAAATCAGAAAGAGAATAAGGGTAAGATAACTTCCAAATAGCCTTAGCAAAAGAAAAATCCAAATCTCATAGTGAACACCTCTTTGAGGAACTATCGAGACATGTAAATGAAAAAATAGAAAATAGAAAATAAAGGTGACCATTCTAAGGGTGAAAATATAGTCAAAACACCCTTAGAACAAGATCTCAACCTCCCCCCTGATCCTATATGTATGGAAGTTGGATCCAAACTGCTGGTAGAGGAGACTATTGATGTAAATATTGACACCAAAGATGAGCCCAAAATAGTTAATTTGGGAGCCTCTCTCTTAGCATAAGAACAAAAGAATTTTTTCGTGCTCCTTCGTGAATTATCAGATGTCTTTACATGGTCATATGCTAACATGCCTATATTGGATCCTTATCTCGGTAGATTCGTTGTACATGAATTTTCCAAACCAATCAAGAAAAAAATTACGAAAAATGCATCTTCTTGTGGCCCTTTTGGTCAAGGAGGAGCTAGAAACATTGTTAGCAATACGGTTCACTAGACCTATTGACTACTCAGAATGGATATCCAACATAGTACATGTGTAAAAGAAACCCATTGGTATTAGAATTTGTATGGATTTCATAGACATTAATAAAGTGTGTCCAAAGATGATTTTCCTCTTCGAACATCGACATGATTTTCGATTCAACTGCAAGCTACGAAATGTTATCTCTCATGGATAGATTTTTAGGTTATAATCAAATCAATATTGCAGAACATGATCAACATAAGACTACTTTTATTACCCCATGGGGGACATTCTATTATCAAGTCATGCCCTTCGGTCTCATGAATGCAGGCTCAACCTATCAAAGTACCATGACTATCATCTTCCATGACAAAATGAAATACTATGTTGATGACATCTTGGGTAAGTCCAAGACCATATAAGAGAATCAACATCCTACGGTGTATTTTTCAACATCTCGTAGATTACAAAGTCAGGATAAATACAAATAAGTATTTCTTTGGTGTACTTTCAGGGAAGCTTCTAGGCTTCATTGTTTCAAGGAGAGGAATTGAAGTGGACATAGTAAAGGTCACAACCATCACAAGTATGACTACTCCCAAGAACCTCAAGTAGTTGTGCAACTTGCAAGGTAATATCCAAACTATTTGTAGATTTATATCCCATCTTGCTGATAAATGTCATTCCTTTACACATCTTCTCAAGAAATATTTTGATTTTCATTGCGGTCCTGAACAATGCAACAAGCATTCGCCCTACTTAAGGAGTAATTGGCCAAATTGCATGTTCTCATGCCACCTACCCCAGGAAAACCCCTACTACTATATATTTCAGCTACTCATTTTGCAATTTTTAGGATTTTGGCTCAATATGAATTCAATCAAAAATAAAAGGCCACCTATTATCTTAGTCACAATTTGATCGCTTACAACCTAAACTATCCACAAATTGAAAAGGAATTTTTGGTTGTTGTTTTTTCTTTTAGAAAACTTTGTCATTACATTCTAAAAAAACCAAGATAATATCTAGAGTTGGCCCACTTAAATATCTCTTATCCAAACCCACGCTTACTGGGAGGATGGCTAATTGGATCATCTTATTAAGTGAGTTTGATATTGAATATGTCAATAAAAAATCAATTGGTATGTCAATTAAAAATCATTAAAGGGACCGATTCTTGTGAATCAACTAGTCGAAGCCCATTAACCTAGAATGGAACCATTGAGTCTAAATTTTCTGAAAGTTTGTATGATGTATATTGAACATTCTATTAAATCGTAGATGTATTTTGATGGTTCCTTCACTTTTAATGGCTCTAGAGTGGTTTTTATTATTATAACCCCTACAAGTATTTTAATCCCTTAGGATTTCATACTCCACTTCCCATGTACTAATAATATAGCAAAGTATGAAGCCCTCATTGCATGACTGAAATTTTCCATCAAATGGAATATCACACAACTCAAGGTCATAGGTGACTCATAGTCTATCATCGTGGCAAGTCACAAATGAATATAAATTCAAGGATGAGAAACTCATGCCATTTAAATGAAAATTTGAAACTCTAAACAAATACTTTGTGTAAATTACCTTTCAATAGGTACCCATATCATAGAACCACTCCGAGATGCCATGGAAACTATTGGATATTTTGTGTAGATTCAACCAATGAACAATGACATTCCTTTCTTTTTAAAACTTCTAATAATACATTTGTATGACATACTAGAAACATGTTTGGTATGTGAAGTTGTTGGTCCCTTTTCCCTAGTTACATTGACATATTTAACTACCTCTAAGATGGAATCTTCCTCCAAACATACCGCATTCCAAAATAAGGAATCTGATCTAATGCATTTCCTATTATACACTACTTGGGGGCACCTTATATCGAAGAGGCTACGATGGAAATTTGGAACACTATTTAAACTTGGAAAATTTCGTCCTTGAAATCAAAGAGGTGCACAAAGGAATCTATGGGACACATACGAGATTAATGGATCTTGATAAGAAAATGTTGTCCATTTTTTCTCCACTTGTAAAAATTCAACAAATTGAGAAAATTGAGCTTGAGCACCTTCATGGAACCTTAGTGATGAATCTGGGATTTCAAGTAATCTTAGTTGATTTTGGGCACTTGGAATCATTTTGATGCATTTCCCTTACCTCTTGGCTTAATTGCATACTACTTAGCAAAATTTGAGCATAAACTAGATGAAATTGGGAAATTTTGGTTTTGGACCACTTATTTCTATTTCTTAACTCCCTAGATCAAGAGAAATCCAAAAGTTAGAAAAATTAGACAAAAATGGAGAAAACGAATTTTTGCGGTGTAGTATGGCTATTTCTGCTCTAAGTGGCCCATGAGGTACAAGTTCCTTAGGGGTTCAGGTTTTGCACATGCCCGATTTGGCTGATTTTCTAAGGTTTTAGTCAAGGCCTTTGTTGTGTGGATCAGCGGTGGGTTACTATAGGCTCACGAGGTTTGAGTGGTACAATGTCTTGAGAAACACTTAGTTCCTCGCAAGTGGATCCAAGGTCATTTACAAAGGCTAGAGCCAAGTGTAGTTAAATGCAAGTGAATCAGGTGATGCGGGCCCAAGTGGCCCCGATGGAACAGGGTTGTTGGGGTCGGAGTTCTCCGCAAGAGCTAGAGATCAAAAATCCAAAGTGGGGGTGGTGTGAACGTAATGGAGAGATATAGGTATTGTGGGGAACAATGTTCCCCACAGAATATTGTTCTTTGTGTTTCACAAGAGCCCACAAATCTGTTAAACCTAAAAACAAAGGCAAGTGGAAGGCGTGGTTATATTGTGAAGGAAGTGAAGATTTAGAACCCAAACATCCCAATGTTATTTGTACCTGCAGTGGCCGATATACCTGACATATTTGAAATATAAATAAAAAGGAAAATGGCACATTGTAATGCAAGTTGTAGTCTAGTTAAAATACCCGGAACCTAAAATATTAGAAAAATGAGAAAAATGAAACCTCCAAGTCTGTATGGCCATAACCTTTGATTGGGTTTTTTTTTCTAAAGACATTAGACTTTTTGGAAATGTATCTCAAAGCTCTACATCATGAAATCAAGAAATCAGAAGTTTGGTGAGAGTAGGTGGGGAAAAATTACAACAACAACCCAGGGATTATAAATGTCGTTCTAGGTTACCCAGTGCGCAGAATTAATGTAGTATGGTCATTTTCTTCTTCCACAAGGAAAATTACATCGGGAATGATATTTTCATGTCACCCATGTTATTTTCTAGAAATTTAATGCATATTTTTGTTGGGTAAAGGGAGAATATCATAATTCTCATATCTCTCTCTTTCTCATCTTCTTTTATATATTAAAAACTTCTCATTTTGAGAAGGGAGACATTCATTGTAATGGAACTCTATAAAAATGGTTCTAGAGTAGATGTTGGTGATCCTTTCCTCTTCTCCTCTAATGTAATGGACTATGCATTATTGAAGCAATAAAATGTGTGTTTTGTGGATCTCTTTTTCCCTTTTGGTTTTATTGCATCTTTTCCTTTCCTTTCACTACATCCACATGTGTTGTGTGCATCTTTTGTTCTCCTTGAAGGGTATCAGATGTGTTGTTCTCTAGAACAATGGTGGTTTGAATTTTTTTGTGGACTGTGGTTCTCTTTTCTTCCCTCTCCTTTATCATTTTCACCCTATTTTTCACTCATTGGAATGTCTCCTACCCTCTTCTTGGTGTTATCACCTCTGTAGTTTAGAATTTATGTTTTATGCATCTCCTTCTCACCCTAATCTCTTAGATTGATAGAGTAGAGTTAGATAGTTTCATTTCAATTATTAGGAGTAGTTTTAGCATTAGGAATAGGTAGAGGAAGTTGGCCTTCTCCGGAGGTTTGTCTCAGTTCGCAGGTCCCACAACTGAGAGATAGTCCTATGTTTCCTCATAATGATTGATCCTTCATGATCATATCCAAGGTGTAATTTTGAGCTCCAATAGTTTTGGCACACTTAGTGGGATAGGTTGGAAGCACCTTACCACTTCACTTCATCAAGTTTGATCTGCTCTTCATGAAGATTTCAGCCTTTGGAGGCATTTTCAAGTACATCCGCAACTCCACTTATCTAAATAACCCATTTTTTTATTTTCATACCTTCCCTTTCCTTTCCCTTTATTTCCATTCATTTACATTCATTTTTTCTTCCATATCTTCCCATTTTCCTCTTTAATGAAGTTGTGCAATCATGACTTCATTTCGTTCCTAGGATTCTTATTTATAGTAGCAAAACCATTCCCCTCTATCTCTTTATTTTGATAATCCTTCCTCAAATCATTTTTATGAGCCCCATTATAAAGATCATGCATATAACACACCCTCCATTGAATTTTATTTTTATTCATCTAACCAAATTTTTATGAAGAAACAGGGTTATGCGGATGATGGTGGAAATATTATTGGAGATGTTGATTTGTAGAGGCGATTCAAGAGATGGAGATGAGCATTTTTCAGGATAGAATCACATGTATAGTGAAGGAAACCATGATTGGTTTTAGGAAGCCTTACCCATGGGTAATCTTTACACAAAATTGGTTCATCCCTCAATGTGCTTGTAGTTTTTGGTTTAAATAATGCCTCAAATTATAGAGTGGTTTGAAGAAATGGAGGCTTACCAATCCAGTGTTTGGTGACACTTTAATCAATGGGAAGAATCTACACTACCATCCTATAGCCCTCCCATTCCTCCTCCCCAACCTATGCCATCTCAACCTACTTTCCATGTTCCTATATTTTGTCTGCCTACTCCCATTGATGATTCCCCTTCTCCATCTTCTTCCCTTCCATCCCATGTCCAATCCTCTTCCTTTTTCTCTTCTAAACCCCTTCTCCTCTGCAAGAAATTGAAAAAACTTCTCCTCTGCTACTTGATCAATTGCAAAACCAAGTTTTAACCCAAGCCACCCCTCCTCTTGTATTCCCAAGTCCATCTTAGGAAGAAAATAATCAGAAAATTAGTCTAGAGGGAAACAAATTAAAGCACTCAAAAATAAGGACTTACAAAAAATTTAAAGGACTAGGATTTAAATTTTGAGTCTAATCAAATGCCATCTTGTTGGTTAAGCCTTCAATAGAGGTTGAAGTTCAAGAGCACAAGGTGGAGGATGATTTTGTAGAAGAGCAAGCATAAGAAGAATATGGCAAACAATCTCTTTGTTCCAAATATAGTTTTCATGTTGGCACCATGTTCATGGAGGTTGCTGATTCATCTCATCCTATAGAGTCAGAAGAAGAGGAAGAATCAACTCAAGAAGAGGAACACAAGGAGGATGATATCCAAGAAGGGTACCCTACAGAGCTTGATAGTGAAGAGGTTGATTTATTATCAGACTTGGAGGATTGTATTGGTGAGGAAGATCCCATTGAGATCACTACCTTCTCAATCCCACCATCCTCATTCCAACACAAAGATCCTCTTGCTGTAGAGAACTCCCAAGAGTCATCCATGGAGGAGAACATTGAGGAAGAACCTACTGAAATATATCCTCACGAAGAAAATAAAAAAGAGTTTGATCTTTTAAAATTCATATTTTAGTAGGAGGAAGATGATAACACCATTGAAAATAAGAAATCATCATGGAGAAGGCAGATTTGAAGGAGGTAGAGTTATTTGTAGAGGCAGAGTAGTCTTTAAATCAGCTTTCAAGAAACCACCTTCTTAAGGAAAGTCTTCAAGATGAATCCATCCATGGAGTTGAGATTTAAAGAAGTGGCCAAAATCCAAGGATCATCCCATTGGTTCCCAAATCCCCTTTCCTAATCCATTATTCAGATAGGTTGGATCTAAGATAAGAGTTACAACTAGTCATGGTCACTTCAAAGCATTAGGATGAGCTACAATGTACCAAGGATCAGCTGTAATACCTCTCAAATCCAAATGCAGAGCAACCAAATGAGGTAATAATTTTATTTTTTGTTTATACTTTGATGAATAGGGTGAAAAACCAGCTTCATAATAGTTTTTCACTCTTACTCAAGGCCATATTCGATGTCAAATCAATTCATGGTCGAAATTGGTGCGAGAAGGAAACTATTTTTCTCAACTTTGTCACTAGTTTTGTTTGAGTTCCCTTTACTTCCAGTTAGAGTAGGGTAAGAGTAGGGTTTTTAGCAAAATAAGTGCTTAGGTACACTCTACATGTTTACATTTGGAACATGTATGTTTTTCATGTTTGTACATAGTTTTTTTTTCTAATGTTGTTTTTACCTAGTCCATTAGAAGTAGTGTTTGTGGGGAAATTAGTTCTATTAAGGAATTTCCAAGTGTATCCAAATCAATTTGTGACCGAAAACTCTGCAATACTTCATCCTTTGATATGATTCAGTTTAATTTTTCTTCAAAACTTGGCAAAGAAATCAGATTTGGGATAGGTGTAGATGCTCATATTTCATCCCAACATATCAAATGTACAAAGGAAAGAGATAAGATTTTAGATTCAAAATGATTTTCCACTCATATAAAACCCTTTTTAAAATATTTTTCATAATGTGAGATGGAAAATTCAAGAAAAAAATACATCAAATCCAAGTTCGGGAGTGCTTTAAGTGATCTCGGAGGTTATTCTTCAAATTTAGATCAGTTTTCATGGTTATCAAGCTAACTCCATGCCCAATGGATCCTTCAAAGCCAATGATCAACTCATCCAGCAGGAAGATGCCCCTTGTGATTTGCCAAAAATGTTGTCAATTTTTATACCCCTTACAAACATTAAACAACTTGAGAAAATTAGACTTGAGCACCTTCATGGAATATTGGTGATGAATCTAGGATTTCAAGTAATCTCGATTGATTTTAGGCACTTGGAATCATTTTGGTGCATTCCCCTTACCTATTGGATTCATAATTGCATACTTAGCCAAATTTGAGAAAAAATTGGATGAAATTGGGAAATTTTTGTTTTGGAGCACTTCTTTCTATTTTTTTAACTCCCAAATCACGATAAATCCAAACATTTAGAAAAAATTAGAGAAAATGGATTTTTATAGTGTAGTGTGGCTATTTTGGCTCCACGTGGCCCATAAGGTACAAGTTCCTTAGGGGCTCAGGTTCTCCACATGCTTGATTTGGTTGATTTCCTAAGGTTTTGGTTGAGAAATTTGTTGTGCATATTGGCGGTGGCTTGCAGCTCATGAGGTTTCAATAGAACAATGTCCTAGGAAAACTTAGCTTTATGCAAGCGGCTCTAAGCTGATTTACTAAGGAGGGGGTGAGTATAGTTTAATATGGGTGAATCAGCCAATTCAGGTCTAAGTGGCGAGGATGGAATAGGGGTCAAGTTCTTTGGAAGGTTTGGGGACCCATAATCCAAAGTGGGGGTCGATGTGAATGTAATGCGAGATATAGGGATTATGGTTAACAATATTCCCCACATAACCATTGTTCCCTACGTGTCACAAGATCCCTCAAAGCTTGTGAAACCCAAAAATAAAGCCAAGTGGGAGGTGAGGGTATATTGTGGAGGATGCGGAGATTTAGAACCCAAATTTCCTAGTGCTATTTGTACCCACGGTGCCCGATATACATGACATTGAAGGGAATGGATTAGAGAGTTGAAGAAAAGAACTAAAAATGATATTCAATATCCTCTGTTGTATATTACCATCTAGATCTTACAAATAAATAGGTGAGGTTGTTCCTAAATTTTAGGAAACAATACATGAGTTGTTTTAACAACTCGTTTAATATGAAAACTATAACAACCTCTCTATTTAATTTAATATAACTCACATATATAACAAATGTGAGAACTAACTAATTAATTCTCAACATTCCACCCCTTAGTGTGAACATGGGAAGAAAGAACATCTAAAATAATGGAAACATATCATATGGCTCTGGATACTTTTAGGTTTGCATACTACTGGCTTGGATCTTGTTGTATATGACCAATCCAATTCAGCATGGTGAAGCCCTTACCAGATGATCACACTTCCACCAATACACCTACATACGTGAACTCAATAGTTCTCACTTTCTCTTCCAGTGAATTCTCTTTCACCATCCGATTAATGAAGAATTCTCGACGAGAAAGAATCTCGAATCTATTGATCACTCCAGTTCAGCTACCCTCCTATAAAAATGTTCACAAATTCCAAACTATACATTTTCTTCATTTCAATCTTAACAAGGAAGGAAACCACACATCATTTTATTCTATACACACCACACAAGTGAAAAATCAATGCCACCATAAAAAAATGTGGCTATGTCATTGGTGACTGATGAGAGGAAAAAATTTCCCTCCTTCTTCCATTTCCTTCGACCTCTAGTGTACGTGTTGCTAGCTCATCGAATGTGACCATAAAGCTCAATGATTTCCACATTGTGTTTTTTAATCTCCCACTCACAATATGAAAACATTTATTTTCCAAGACATCAGGTTACACTGAAAATACGTCCATGAGGGATTTTTTTTACACGACACTTTTATAAAAAACTTATTTATGATGAGACAAGATAATTTTAATTTGGTTATGAATTTTACACACAATGATTCAATTTTTAATAAAACAAATAATTTTTGTCAAATTATAACTATTGACATATGACACTTGAACCACTATACTCTTGATGACCAATAATGACTTTTAATACTTTTTATGAAAAATACAACACAAAATCATTTATTTGGATGGAAAAATAATGATATGTCTATATAGCTTAAGCTAGTATAGACTATAACATTTCACCTATAATAATAAAATAAATACCATATCCCACTATGCCAATTAACATGACCTCAATGTGGTAGGCAAAGATGTGTTTGAGTACATACAATCTTCACCAAATTTGTATGTAGAGTGCATGGGAAAAATACATCTGATAAGTACATGGTGATCTAGCAGGAGTGCTAAGAAGAAAAATGCCGTTCGTGAACATAGAATTGGGATGTGATATCATATTGTGAACTATCAACCTAAAATGGATTGTGAACTGAATTTTGCATGTTGATCTTAAAATTCAAACATCATATCAGTGAATGTAATGAATCATCACATTGTCATTAATGGAGAAATAATAGATTTGATGGTATTGAGTAATGAAGGAATGAAAAGAGAATAACACAAATTGTGCACAATAAGCAAACGTTAAATGACCTTGTGTCAGATCGAGAACGATAGCTTCAAGAATCAATTTAGACTTTTTGGTGATATACATCCTAAATCTAAAACAAAATATTACAACTTGTTAACTCCAAGGCCTACATGTAGTTAATGATTCTTTATATAAAGGTGGATGTACAATTACTATCGACATGAGGCATTCAGGCATGAATGTATATAGATCTAAATGCATGGTGGTAGAAAGTGAATGCAAACCAAGATTAAATTGCTAACCACGTGGATGAGGAAATGCACAAAAGAATATGACACAGGAAAATGATACAAATTTTTGCATGGAGGCACGAAGGAACAACTACTCAAACATTGTGGACAAACTAAATAACACCAAAACAAGAACACAGAGAGACTTCATTCATTGAGCAACTTAATCCTTATGGAGTCGCCCTTTAATCCTCATAAATCTATTATGGAAAGGACTTGAACCTGCTTTGATACCAAATGAAGGGAATGGATCAGAGAGTTGTAGAAAACAACTAAAAATGATATTCAATATCCTCCATTGTATATTACCATTTGGCTCTTACAAATAAATAGGTGAGGTTGTTCCTAAAATTTAGGAAACAACTCACTAACAATACACGAGTTGTTTTAACAACTCATTTAATATGAAAACTCTATTTAATATAACATAACTCACATATAAAAAATGTGAGCAATAACTAATTAATTCTCAACAAATTTATCTGAAATACAAAGAAAACAAAGGAAAAGGGCATAATGTAATGCAGATTGTAGGCAAGTTAAAAAAACCCAAAACCCAAAAAAATTGGAAAATGACCAAAACAACACCTCCAAGTCCGCATGGCCATAAATTTTGACTAGGTGCTCTATTTTTGAGATCTTAGAATTTTTAGAAACATCTCTTAGTTATCTACATCATAAAATTAATAAATAATATGTTTGGTGAGAGTAGGTGGAAAAAAATGGAAAAAAACAATCCAAGATTATAAATGCAATTCCAGGTTACCCAACAACGAAAATTAATGTAGTATGATCATTTTTATTCTTCCACAAGGCAAAGGACATTGGGGAATGAATTTGGAAGGTCTCCCATGTTGTTTTCTAGAAAGTTAATGCATGTTGTTGGTTGGTAAAGGGGAATTTTCGGATTCTTATCTCTCTCTCTCTTTCTCATCTTCTTCCATATATTAAAAAATTCTCATTTTGAGAAGGGGGATGTTCATTGTAATGAAACTCTGTCAAAATGGTTCCAGAACATATATGAGTTATTGGCCACATGTTTGGACATATTGCATGGTGATATTTGCATCTTCTCCTCTAATGTAATGGACTGTGCATTATTGAAGTAATAAAATGTGTGTTTTGTGGCTCTCTTTTCCCCTATCTTTATTTTACTACATCTTTTCATTACCTTTCATTGCATTTACAAGTGTTGTGTGCATATTTTTTTCTCCTTGCGGGGTCTCGGATGTGTCGTGCTCTAGAAAAATGGTGGTTTGAATGTTGTTGTGGAATTTGGTTCCCTTTTTCCCTCTCCTTCATCATTTTCTCCCCATTTTTCACTCATTGGAATGTCTCCAACTCTCTTCTTGGTGTTATCACCTATGTAGTTAAGGATTTCTATTTTATGCATCTTCTTCTCACCTGGTCCCTTGGATTGATAGAGTCAAGTTATATAGTTGCATTTCAATTCCTAGGAGTAGTTTTAGAATTAGGAATAGGTATAGGAATTCATCCTTCTCTAGAGGTCTATCTCAATTCGTAGGTCCCATAACTTAGAAATAGTCCCATGTTGCCTCGGAATTCTTGATCCTTCATGATCATATCTAGGTGCAATTTTGATCTCAACAATAAAAAAATTTAGAGTAGGATATTATTGGCCTACTATGGAAACTGATTGTTGTCGGTATGTGTGAAAATGTTTGATGTGTCAAAAACATGAAAATATAATACATGTTCCATGTTGGGGTCTTAATGTCAAGTGGGGATACCATTTGGTAGACTTCCACTTAGAAAACCCCTATCTTAAAGATTATTTTAAATTATCTTAGTCATTCATTCACAGCTTTGAAAAGAGTGAAGTGGTATAAATGCTTACCCATCCTAAATAAATAGAATGATCGCTCATGGGATTTCACCGCTTGGCTAATGTGTTAATAGACTAATTGATCTATGCTTAGCTACTTATGTGAGTTGTTATACTATGAGACAAAAGTTTTTTATTGTTACTATGAGGTTGAGGAGTGAAGTGGAAGTGTTGGATTACATTATTGAATTCTTAATACAAGACAATGTTTTTTTAGCTTAGTTTTTTTCTTTGGGTTTCTCCACTTAAATCTGGTGTCTCTTGTCTCATTTACTTTCATCTATTGTTATTTTATTTCATTCATAATCTGTTAACTATTATATGCATATGTAAACATTTTTTTAATGTCTGCACATTATAATCTATAATCCTCAACTATTTATTTATGGATCTATAATTCTTCAATTATATATTCCCACATTTGTTCTAACATGGTATCAGAATTGGTGATTATGTGTGTGTAGATCTACATCTCAAGTTTTTCTGGCTTGCAAGAGCGAAGAAGTTTGAAGATAGTTTGATTTGTGAAACCCTAAAATTTATGCCGACAACTTCAAGCTAAATCAAGTGCAAAGTTCTAATTTTCATCCCAAAATTACTTGGATATTGGTCGATTGACTATTTATATCATGTTTGAGCAATTACATGCTTATTTCTTTGCTTCTACATTTGGTTGGGATCATTTGTAGTTTAAAACTATTGTCTATGTGCTTTTTTCCATTTTTCACGTTGTTTATACTCGTTAGGGCTATTTTTGTCTATGGATCCAAAATATTTCCTTAGATCTAGTTAGTGTGGTGCATTTAAATCTGACCTATCTTTATAAATATTTATTTTATACTATATCTACTTTTGTGAAGACCGATCTAATCATTTTTCACCATCCGCTTCGTTTTGTCGGTTTTGCAAAATTTGGACCAATAAATTACTCTAAATAGCTTTGTTGTCCTT
This sequence comes from Taxus wallichiana var. yunnanensis, assembly GCA_018340775.1. Lineage (NCBI taxonomy): Eukaryota > Viridiplantae > Streptophyta > Pinopsida > Cupressales > Taxaceae > Taxus > Taxus wallichiana. The sequence goes on from CM031236.1 coordinate 146,100,331, forward strand.
TTTCATGTTTACAAATCTGTACCCACTCTTAGAGTGCTAAGTGGCTTCAATATGACATCTTTCTGACTATATCTTTAATTTTCTACAAAATTTTATCTTTGTAAAGGTGGGCCAATAATTTTGTGCCATCTGGTTTCTCTCTGTCAAGTCTTTTTTGAATTTTTTCATTTCTGTGAAGTTATTTTGACTATGAAGCTTGAGCCAATCATTTTTCTCCAACTAGCTTCACATTGTCAGTCTTCTAAATAGACATTTTTTCTTTGTGAAACATGAGCCAATAAAGGCTTTACACGTGTCTCCTCGTTTTCAGACTTGGATTAGTTGTCCTCTTTCATTTGTGAAATACTATCTAATAGAATTGCTCCAAGTATCTTTTATTTCACATTTGTCAAATTTTTGAAATCTGAGACGATAGAATTGTTCCATATTTCTCATTGGTCAATATTTATTTTGTGGCAGTAGTTATCCAATAAAAATTTGCCACCTTTTTACATTTGTCAACCTCTATCATTTGCAAAGTGCAAACTAATTGGTTTTTGGCACGTATCAAGTGTCAAGGTGTTTGTATTTACTTTGACTTAGCCACTTAGATTGTGACATATTTCTTATACATTTTTCATACCCAAACTCTATTTTAAGTTTGGTTTATTTCATAGACCTTAAGCCCACTCAAAGATATCTATTAAAAGTTTGGCGTAATCCGCCAAGTGTCAAGCCTTTATTCATTAATTTTTTTACAAGTGGCTCTATTTGACTAAGAATTTGATTTCACATTGTGTCGAGTGTGAACAAGAAATCTAATTTAGTAAACATACGTGTATTTGGTTCCTTTTTAATTTATTTTCTTCTATCATATTAGCTACACTCGCAAAGTGCAAGCTAATAGATAAGTGACACCTGTCTTCGTACTTTCACGGTGTCGGGTTTTAGTTCTTTGTTGCATAATTACGTGTTTTGTGAAGTATAATCTAATTGAAAAGTGACACGTGTATTCTACTTCTCACAATTTTTAGTCTTTTTCAAGACTTGCGAAGTGCGAGCCATTTAAAAGGCACCATGTATATTTTTAGCTTAGTCTTTTTGGTTGCCTTTGCGAAGTGCAAACCATTTTGTCGCACGTATTTTAATTCTCCACATGTCGCATTCTCGCTTTGTTCACATCTTTTCAATCATTTTCTTTTACTATGGCTTCCAAAATTTCTTTGTTCTCCAAGTTTTCTAATTTTCTTTGTCTCGTGGTTTCCAAATTAGTCTGTCAAATATTTTGTATCTAGACCCCGACTAAGCTCTATCAATTTGATCTTAAATTTGACCAAATCAAGCCATTTTTGGCTAAATTAGAGATATTTGCGTTCATATATATTTTAAAAATATATGTAGCTATTTTTTTGTCTCTATTTGGCTTCTTTGACTCGGTTTTTAGTTGAACTTGTTTCCATTTTCATATGAGCATTAAAAATGGCCAATTCTTCCATTTTTTCATTGGATAAGTCTTGGCTTTTGAATGGAATGAACTGTATTATTTGGAGGGTAATGTTAAATGTTTCATCGCTAGAAAGCTCTAAGATCTTGTGACTAGTATTAGAAAATGTCCCATAGGAGACAATCTACACTTGAAAACCTTAGCTCCTTCTCTCAAAGATCTCGGAAGCTCTGTCCATCCTATTACAAAGCATTAGAGATGAATTCTTAATGCATATAGGTCATATGGACTCACTTGTAGATGCATGGAAGCAATTAGAAACCATGCATGAAGGAAGTAGGTTGTCTAAGATAATTAAACTGGTTTTAGAGATGTTTACAACACCCATGAAGGGGGATGAGAAAATTATCAATTATTTAGATAAAATTAAGAACATTAAAGCTTAATTAGATGGCTGCAACTATGAATTATTTCAAGATAAGATTTTGTACTTTATAATTCAGATTAATATTCATGAAAAGTTCAAAAACTACATCTCAATTCTCAATTCTAAGTATCATAATGAGAATGATCTTCCTGATCTGGACACTTTGTCTTCTCTGTTGATTCAAGAAGAGAGTCATGGAGAACTTTGATTCAAAAGAGACTACTTCTCAAGCTCTGTTCTCATAGAATCATAAGTCTTCTCATAATAAAAATAGCAACAATCATAATCAAAAGTCTAATATCATATCTAGATTTAAATCAAATCCTAAGACTAATTCTACTAAGAACAATTAAAACTTTAAAGTCAAATTTAATGGAACTTGTAATAAGTGTGAAAAATTTGGGCATAAAGTATTTGATTGTAGTGTAAATATTAACAAATCAGTTAAGAATGCTAAGAACATCAAGCCTAATAATAAGAAAAATCAGAAGCAAACTCAAGAAAATGTGGTTGAGCAGTCTATTACCTTGTATACTGCCCTTTCAACTTTAAATGACAAGGAATGGAATCTTGACACTGGTGCCTCTAGGAACATGACTTGTACTTCTGGTATCCTCTCATATGTAGTTAAATTTAAAGAGAATATCTATCTAGGAGATAACTCAATCATTAGGTCTAAAGGTTGTGGAAATGTTAAGCTATCAAATGGTGTAATTAGGAATGTCTTGTATGTTCCTCAATTGAAAAAAAATTTTTCTTGCTCTCAGATAACTAAAGAAAATTGTAAAGTTGTTTTTGTAAGATAAGTGGTATGTAAAAGATAAGTTTAAAATGTTATTGCTTTTGGCATTCAAAAATGGCTTGTATATCTTTGATGGTTTTATGTCTGAGTCTTGATTTTCTTCCTCTTCTAGGAATGATATTCAGCTTTGGCATGAAATACTTGGTCATGTAAATTTCAAAAGCTTATATGATATGTCTAGACTGAATCTTGTTGTTGGTCTTCCAAAGATAAATTCAGGTCATGAAACTTGTGAAAGTTTCCTACGTGGTAAGAAACATGCTCAACCATTTCACAAACATCATGATCCAAATTCTTCTCAGTTATTAGAACTGATTCATAGTGATGTGAGAGGTCCACTTGAGGTTCCTTCTCTCAGTGGTACTTTTATTTTTTTTTTATTGATGATTACTCTAGAATGACTTGGTCTTATTTCATTAAGAATTTTTTGATGTCTTAGTTAAGTTTCAGAATTTAAAGCTCTAGTTGAAAATTCTTCTAATCTAAAAATTAAGAGAATTAGGACTGATAATGGAGGTGAATATGTTAGCAAAAAAATTGATGAGTTTTGTGTGTCATGTGGGATTCAAAGAGAGTTGACTACTCCCTATTCCCCTCAGCAAAATGGCATTACAGAAAGAAAGAATAGGACTGTCTTAGAAATGGCTAGGACTATGATTCATGCTTCCAATGTGCCTAAGTTCTTATGGGTTGAAGCTATGAACATTGTTTTCTATATTCTTAATAGAGTACCTACTAAAGCTCTTCATCAAGCTACTCCTCATGAAGTTTGGACAAAGAAAAAACTAGATATTTCTCACTTAAGAATATTTGGTAGTCCTACTTCTATCTTCATTCCAAAAGACAAAAGGAAGAAGCTTGATCCAACCTCTTTTTCTTGTATTTTTGTTGGATATGGCTGTAAAACTAAAGGATTGAGATTTTATGATCCATTCAAGCATGAAATTGTTGAAAACATAAATTTTCAAGTCTTAGAGAGAAATTTCTCTGATGATCCTCATGAACCCTCCTCTACTACTCTGGAGATAGAGCTTGATAATTCTTCTCCCATGGAAACAAGAAGTTCAAGAGGCTGATCATTTGATCTAGATATGATGGAGATTGAGGGGGAGTCATCTCAAAATGTCTTACAACCTAAGATTCCTAAATGGGCTCAAAGTCTTGTTCAAAACTCTCAACCTGATAATCTTAGAAAGCTAACTAGAAGTCAACATACTTATCATGCCTTGATGACCCTATATGAGGTAGAACCAAAATACTTTGAAGAATCATCTCAAGATGATAGATGGCTTTAGGCTATGAAGGATGAATACAATGCCTTAATCAAAAATGACACTTGGGAACTAGTCCCTCCTCCTTCTAAAAGAAGCATTATAGGATCTAGGTGGTTATTCAAAATCAAATATAACTCTCTATGAGAAATTCACAAGTTCAAGGCAAGGCTGGTAGCTCGTGGTTTCACTCAAAACCAGGTATTAACTACGTTGAGAATTTTTCTCTTGTTGTTAAGATGACAATTATAAGAGTTCTTCTTGCATTAGTTTCCCAATATGGTTGGGAGATTCACCGAATTGATGTTTAAATTTCATTTTAAATGGTGATTTAAAAGAATAAATCTATATGAGTTAACCTAAAGTTTTTTAATATCCTGGTAAATAACTTTATGTCTGTAAGCTTAAAAATTATTTTCATGGTCTTAAGCAATCTCCTAGAGATTGGTATGCTAAAATTAATAGGTTCTTTCAAGATCTTGGTTTTTCTAACTGTTGTTTTGATAATGATTTATTTATTAAGTTTGATAACAATCATATTATCATTATTGTTCTTTATGTTGATGATATTTTGATTACTAGAAGTGATAAAAATTTAATTGTTAGAATCAAAGAAAGGTTAAAACAACGTTTTGAAATGAATGATTTAGGTTTATTAGATCATTTTCTTGGCATGATTATATTTCAAGATCATAAGTCTATTGTTGCATTTCAATCTCAGTATGCTTTGTGAATTTTCTTAGAAGATTTAATATGATTGACTATAAGCTTTTTCCATTCCTATTGAAGTTGGTGTTAAGTTAGACCCTAAACCAACTTGTGCTAAATTTTATCCTACTCTATATAGGCAGCTAGTTAGTAGTCTAATTTATTTAACCATTACTAGACCTGATATTTCTTATGTAGCGGGAGTAGTTTCAAGGTTTATGCAAGAACCTTATGAGGTTCATTGGAAAATGCAAAAAATAATTGTTATTACAAAATCAAAGCACCCCTAAATGGCATGAGTTTGAAATGGGGAATTCGATATGATTGCACAACATTTGACCATCTCTCAATTTGTGGGACTTGTGGACTTCAAATGGACCTCCAGAGAAGGCTGGTTCCAGCTTCCTAATCTACCTGCCACAAGCTACTCTAGTGCAAGTAGAATCAATCTAATCCTAATCTAACCTTTCCAAGGAGATAGGGAGAGAGTGAGAGAGAGAGAGAGTGAAAGAGAGCCTACACTAAGTGGTGATACACCAGAAAAGGAAGTGGTGAGATACTCTACTAAGGGAGGATGAAATAGGGGAAAAAGGAGATGAAGGAGGTCAGACAGAAGTGACATAGACCCAGATCCAAATCCACCATCGAAACTCCACGAAGCACGAGATCTTATACTTACAAATGTGAAATACATGCATAGGAAGAAAACATGAGATGGAGAGGCATAAAGAAACAAAAAAACATGAGAAAGGGTTGAAGAACACCACAAAAACATGATTTTATTACTTTATGAGGTGCATGGACCATTACATGGATACACATAAGCATAAAATCTGCTTGTCAAGTGTAGGAGAAGGTTTACAGCTCAAATGGAGTCTCGGAAAAGAAATTTACAGATTTTCTCCACACCTAGAATGTCTCTCCTTCTCAAATGAGAAGTATTTAAAATATATATAACATCGAGGTGAGACAGAAAGAATAAAACTTGGAATCTTCTCTAAAAGCTCAACCACCCACCATTGATTCCCCCTATAAATCTACCTACAATCTATCAATTTTATTTCCCCATGTTTGTTTGATAATGAGACACCTCGGAAAGATGAGAAAATTTAACCTCGGTGTCCCACCGTGCATGCCAAAAGCGTCTGCAGTGCAAAATCACAACACCCCGAATGGCTTGAGTTTAAAATGGGGCATTCATGTGATTATACAACATTGGACCATCTCTCAAGTTGTGGGACTAGCGGACTTGAGATGGACCTCCGAGAGAAGGTTGGTTGTTTCTTCCTAATCTACCTACCACAAGCTACTCCGGTGCGGCAGAACCAATCTAATCCTAATCTAACCTTTCTAAGGAGATAGGGAGAGAGAGAAAGAGTGAAAGAGATCCTACACTAAGCGGTGATACACTAGAAAAGGAAATGGTGAGATACTCTCTTGAGGGAGGATGAAATAGGGGGAAAAGGAGATGATGGAGTTTAGACAGAAGTGACACGGACCCGCATCCCAATCCACCATTGAAACTCCATGAAGCATGACATCTTATACCTACAAACGTGAAATACATGCACATGAAGCAAACATGAGATGGAGAGGCACAGAAGAAACAACAAAACATGAGAAAGGGTTGAAGAACACAACAAAAACACAATTTTATTTCTCTATAAGGTGCACGGATCATTACATGGATGCTCGAAGCATAAAATCCACTTGTCAGATGTAGGAGAAGGCTTACAGCTCAAATGCCATCAGAAACAAATTTTACAGAGTTTCCCCACACCCAAAATGTCTCCCCTTCTCAAATGAGAAGTGTTTACAATATATAGATGATGAAAACCAGAGAGAAAGAAGAGAAACTTGATTCTGCTCTTAAAGCTCAACCACCAACCATTAATGCCCTATAAATCCACCTATAATCTATCAATTCTAGTTCCCCATGTTTGTTTGGCATGTTGAAGAAGGAAGAAAGATGGATCAAATTAAATCTGATCTAGTTGTTGAAGTAATCGGATCCTTCATTAATGGCATGAAATACACTTTCCTAATTTTCACCCATCAAATCCTACTAAAAATAATATTTTATGCATCCATGGCATAGAGGGTGTCGAGACCTTTCCAAAAAGTCCTCTCTTGCTCAAATCTGAGCTTCTAGTCAAAAGATATGGTCATCTGAAGATTCTACATCGAGACTGTGTAAAATTTTGAAAATGTAATCTTTGCAAAGCGGATCCATGGGCTCAAAAATACAAACTGTGCTTTTTACAAAAGACGCAAAAATCACAAAACCTCCCACAACCCCGCAAGCACTTGAAATTCACACTTGGGAAAAATTTCCTCCGTGCTTCCGCATGTCCACATTTTCCCAAAAGTCATCTTCGGTCTGTAGGACTACGGGGGTTTTGTGATTTTTGCATTTTTCGCAAAAGTGCGGTTTGTATTTTCGAGCTTGTGATCCACTTTGCAAAGATTACATTTTTTCCATTTCGCATAGTCTCGATGAAAAATCTTCAGACGACCATATCTTTTGACTGGAAGCTCATATTTGAGCAAGAGTGGACTTTTGAAAGGTCTCAATACCCTCTATGCCATGGAAGCATAAAATATTATTTTTAGTAGGATTTTATGGGTGAAAATTAGGAAATATTCTTTCATGTCATTAATGAAGGATTTGATTGCTTCAACAACTAGATCATATTTGATTTGATCCTTCGTTCTTCCTTCTTCAACACGAAAAATAGACATGGGGAACCAAAATTGATAGATTGTAGGTGGATTTGTAGGGCATTAATGGTTAGTGGTTGACCTTTAAGAGTAGAATCAAGTTTCTCTTCTTTCTCTCTGGTTTTCATCGTCTATATATTGTAAACACTTCTTATTTGAGAAAGGGATACATTTTGGGTGTGGGGAAACTCAGAAATTTGTTTCCTAACTCCATTTGAGTTGTAAGACTTCTCCTACACTGCAAGTAAGTGGATTTTATGCTTCGAGATCCATGTAATGGTCTGTGTACCTCATAAAGCAATAAAATCAAGGTTTTTGGTGTTCTTTAACCCTTTCTCATGTTTTGTTGCTTCTCTCGTGCCTCTCCATCTCGTGTTTACTTCCTTTACATGTATTTCACGTTTAAGGTATAAGATGTCATGCTTCGTGGAGTTTTGATGGTAGATTTGGATTTGGGTCTATGTCACTTTTTTCTGACCTCCCTCATCTCCTTTTTTTTCCCCTATTTAATCCTCCCTCGAGAGTATCTCGCCACTTCCTTTTCTAGTGCATCACCACTTGTAGTCTCTCTCTCTCTCTCTCTCTCTCTCTCTCTCTCTCTCTCTCTCTCTCTCCTTAGAAAGGTTAGATTAGGATTAGATTGGTTCTAACTACACTGGAGTAGCTTGTGGCAAGTAAATTAGGAAGCAGGAACTAGCCTTCTCTCGGAGGTCCATCTCAAGTCCACAAGTCCCACAACTTGAGAGATGGTCTAATGTCGTGCAATCATAGTGAATTTCCCATTTCAAACTCAAGCCATTCAGGGTGTTGTAATTTTTCACTAATAGTACTTTTGAAATATATTAAAGGAATAGTCAATTATGGTCTTTTTTATTCTTCTTATAATGATGCACAATTATTTGGTTATTATGATTTTGATCTTGCTTTGGTGATGTTGTAGATATAAAGTCTACTTCGGATATATTTTCAAGTTTGGTGCAAGTTCCATCACTTGGACTTGATCTCATAGGGAATCTCACTCAAACTTAATTATATGGCCACAATCATATCATAACCACCACCAAGTATTTTACTAAATGGGTAGAGGTTTTTCCTCTCACTTATGTTACCAACGCGTAGATTTCAAAGTTTTTAATGAATCACATCATCTTTCATTACAACATTCTTTCTACCATTGTATCTAATAAAGGTAATCTTTAAAGAATAAGAAAGTGAAGGTACTATGCCAACACCTCAAATCTTCCAAAAATGGTTAGCCCCTATTAGCCTTAAGGTAATGGATAGGTAGAAGCCTTGAATAAAAATCTTGTTTGTAACATAAAGAAAATGGTCAAAAAAAAAAAAAAAACATAACTTGCATATTTAGATCCATCCCAACCTCTAGGATTATAGGAAATCTATCTCGCACACCAACAAATTGTGACTCCATATTCTATTATCTTTAGAATCAAGCCAATTTTACTCCTGAAGATTTAGCTTCCATTATTGTAGATATCCTTGAGAGATTATTTGGACAAAGAATAAGACTATAAAATCGCTAGGATATCTAAGCTATAGTTACCTAATGAAATACACCTCCATGCACTAGATCACCTCAAATTCTATTAAATTTGATTCTATCAGAGATACAACAAATGTATCATACCTTGTTAGTTTAAGGTAGGAGAACTAGTTCTTAAGGAGAATCAGTTCAACACAATGAAAGATCGTAAGAAGAAAGGTAATTTTGAGCCTAACTAGTTAAGATCATATGTTGTGGTGGCTAAGTTTAGTTTAGGTACATATAAAATTTCCTATATTGATGGTAATGAACTTTGGGAACCCATGAATGCCATGCATCTCAATAATTTCTACTCTTAAGCATGGGGACCTGTCAATAATAAAAAAATTATTAAAAAAAGAACAAAAAACTAAAGAGAAATGACTTCATCCAAGAGTGAAAACCACACAATGGTGGCACTTTAGACAAGTCCTATGGTGAAAAACAATTTTCATAGTTTTAGGAGGATTAGTTATTCACAAGCGTCTTACACATGGGGCCATGATCACTTATCCTAAGCTAGGTTTTCCTTTGTGTGAGATCCTTTTGAGCCTATTCTTTTTCTCCTTAATCTAGATGACCTTATTCTTGTATATATGTTTGGAGTTTACCTTTGTACATTCCCATCTATCATTGGGGAATCCATACATTGTCATTTTCTTGTCCATAGTTGCAAATAAAATTTAGAACACATCAAAAAAATTCAAATAAGTATCACCAAAAAAGAAACCAAAATAGCATAACATTGTATCGGAAAATGCAAAAAGTGCAAAACATTTCAAAATGTCCCACAAAAACAAAGTAGTGTTTTCTTGCTTGGTTATTTGTTTGCAAATAGTTTTGATGGCTTGTTTGTACATATTGTATGTTGTCTTACATGCTTAGTTTTTCCTTTTCTTTCTAAGATTAAGTTTTTATTTAATCAGATTGTGAATTTCATTAGATTAATTTTTTTGCATGCTTGGTTATTTTTGTGCGTACTTATGATGTTTTTATGTAGCATATGTCTATCGTAGATTTTATTAACTATTTTGTGTGTTTGTGTTTGTTTCTTGTACATTTTTGTTACCATTTCATCAATCATGTCTATCATCACATATTAATATTAGGATAAGCTACATCGTCATAAAATGAAATCAAACATGTATGCTAAGCTAACATCATATAATATCATCAATGGGGAAATAGGGATTATTTTTATCCCCCTCATCATAAACCATAATAAAAACATGGGATAAAAATGCTATCTCATAAAACAAAATGTGATAAATATAAAATTCCATCATCATATCCATGTCAAAATAATCAATGTCCATATACAAAATGTGTCTCAATATAGTCAGATACAAAATAAGCCACTATGGGCATGGATAAAAAATGCATGTCTTCATCTCAAGGCATACTCAAAAACATACATATACATCATGTAAAATATTTTTTCCTTCATCACAAGTAGATACCAAAAATAAATACATAGAAGAGTCAACCCTAACTACCACTGACACCAAGATTTCTTGGCCTATGGCCCGATGGAGGCATATGGCTAGGTGAAGGCATCTGCATTGATCTGGCAGACCTGGATAGTGTATGTGATCTAGACCTCGATCGAATTCCTATAATCTTGCTATAACTTACTATCCTTTGTGCCTCCGAACTCGCAACATGATTGAAAGCCCTATAATATCCAACCTCACCTATAACCGATGCAAAATCATACAAAAATCACTATATTCCATTATTCTATCGCTACACAATGAATTGTATTGTGCTCTACTATAATATGAGCTACATCTTCCTATAACGTGAGTCCTCTTAGACCCCAAATCTATCCTCTCTATCATAAGTTGATCTCACATAGCTATCTCATGATCTTTATTTGTCACGGCTACTGTTATAACTATTTCCTAAGGGCAACCTGATCTACGGATCCTCGCTCTACCTATCGCTACAAGGTCTAAAATTTGATAAAATCCACATCGCCTTACATCATATCCATATCACTTCATAAGCTGTAAAGTGGACAATAATGGCGCACATACTTGTGGAATCACTTTATATCCTAGGACCGGCTTATCTCTACAAAGTGGCCCCTATGTGGCCCCCACTCCCACTCTATCCCCATCACCCTCATGATCTCGCACCACCAACCTGGACTACCTCCTCTGGGGGTGATGGTGAAACCGTAAAACCACCTTGTTGTAATTGTTGTTGAAATCCCTATAAAGGCACCTACTATAATAATGGCCCTTGTGTCACTTGTACATGAACTTTGTTGAATAATAGGCACTGTCGTATCACCTATGGACCTTGTTAGGAGGTTGTGCCTATGGACCTTGTTGTATCTATGGTTATGCCTACCCCTATAGTTGTGCTTGTCCCAAGTACTATCCTTGTTTGTATCCCTTAGTTGCTTGTAACTTAGCTTTATCCTCTAGCTAGCCTAATCGATCCCTATCCCGTAGTTCTTGGCTCTGGATTATTGTTTCTTTTGTGGCTATACCGCTACTACCGTCTCTCGATAGAATAGTAATCTATCAAGGCACCACTATCATGTACCATGATTCATAATATGTAGTGGTCCCTAGGTCCACTATCTATGCTCGTCCATCTCATACCTATGAAATGACACCCCGATAACTCTCTAGTATTCTTTGTGGTCCATGTAGTTCCCAAAATCAAATGTCTCATGTGTTACATGTGTGTACCATCTCTCATCCCTCGGATACCCTAGATGAAATCAAGATGCTGATGTACTTTTTCTACTTGGTACCACTCTATAATTTTCCTACGGCTTCCTATCAAAATGTGATCAACCTCGGTAATGATTAGCTCAACGTAATCCCTACACCATTGGTATAAATGGTATGGTCACCAAGTCACCATTTATAGTTGTAAGTAATCAAAATCTCATCTATAGTAAGTATTATCTCCCAAATGAGATCTAATGTCATGTCACTCCTACTCTGGTTCTCATCCCATGTAGGATGCCTCACTGTACTCAAACTCATAACACACCAAGTGGGAATCTATTAGAAATGTGAACCCATGCCCAAATCTGCAGTGATTCGCAGGACTTGGGTTGCTCATCTCCTTGTAGGCTATCAAATGTAGATATCTATACAAATGGACCAAGTATGCACTCGACCCAAAGAAAAGACCCCACCATCCACTAGTTGGGAAACCATGCCTATCAAATGAAGCATGAAGTGAGTACTGGTCTTATTAGGTAACAAGTATTCGTTAATAAGATCTATGAGATAAAATGGTATGCGTGTAATCCTCCTATCCTCAAAACATCTATATAAATACATGAAAATACTCCATCGTGGTATATCCTTTTGTAAGAACAAATTCCATATGTGCCCTAGAATCTAATTGTTGGTATCCAAATTGATTCTCCCTTAGAAGCCGAGTAGCATCACAGATTTAACAAGATACTTAGAGATAGACAAATCATAAGTCATTTTATAGCCAGGGGAAGGGATTCAACTGGCTCTTTGTCACTTGGGCATTGGAGAAATGGATAGCACCTTCATTAAGGATTTGATCTATCCTCACTACTTTAGGTCATGCCTTTCAACCAGGGTGAGAGGACCCATTTTGTAACCTCTATTGGTGAAGGACATGAAGAGATCCTTCTTTGCACAATTTTCAAGGGAACCTTGAGAAAATATGATCAATACACCACAATTTAACTCTCACGAGTTGTCACTTCTAAAGAATGGAGATATTTTCTAAACAAGGTTCAGGTTACTAAAGACACTTAAAACCTACTTGCTTCTATATATTTTGGTAGTAGAATTTGTTCATTTGTGGATACACAACGACAAATAGGGGTACTTCAAGTAGGATTCATGGTTATTTGAAATTTTTGGTGGGGAATTAAGCAAGATGAAGTTGATTTCACCAGATCTTTGAGAACCTTTACAAAAATTGGAAAACTAACAGACATAATGCTTCTAATAGCAAAAATATTCCTTCAACCAGAAGGTGTGCATCAATGGAGGCCCAGATTTACACGGTTTCACACAATATTTAAGAATTCAACATGAAGGCTTGAGCTAAAGACTCAATTAAACATTAACAACCCCTGGTTCATCATGCCTAAGATACACTCATAGGATTACAAACAATCTTTATCAACATAGTGGAAGTAAAATGATTTTAAATTGTTTATTTCATTACCAGATGAAAGCTCTTCTCATAATGAAATTACAAATTCTAAAATACTAACACATGGATGAGATCTTGTGTGATTCAGAGAGATTTTAATATAAGATTGCAACAAAGAAGAAAAACTATTTGAAAGACATTCTGAAATAAAAGCAGACACAATTTTGCCCAAGATCAACATATATTAATTCAAGATTTATCAAATTCATCAACAGGGGAAAGTTTCTTGAACAATCTCAGAGCTTGTCAATGGTTGTACACTTACAACCATCTTGACGTGATTGAAATATAAAACACAAGAAATTAATAGGTTTCTCATATGGTCTCTCAGGAAGATGGGATTTCTCAAATTTTCTCGTAAAAATTAAACCTTGACCATTTACAAGAGTATTCTCATTGCATTTATACATTTCACTTGCTCACTCATCCCAAATTTTCCCCCAAAAAGAAGAATATTTGAGGAATCCTTTTCTTGTTACAAATTTGTCTCAGAAAGTGATATTTAACAAATTTACACCCAAAGCTGCCAAGTGGACAAATCATGAACTGATCACGTTTCTCAAACCCTCAACCATGACTAGGATGCCATGCCATAACTTTTTGACAGATCCTTCTAATCATTTTTTTATTTTGTTGTGCAAGGAATCCCCTTTTTGATCATTTTTAGGTGGCTCCATGTGGTTGGATCTGACAAGCAATCCTTTTTACCCTCGTGACTACACCTTGAGAAATGAGTGCCCTCGCATGGATACCTACATTTTTTCCTCTCAGAAATGAGTTCCCCTATATGGATTATATCATATATATGTTCTATGAGTCCGAGAAACCAAGTACAAGAGGATCCAGCAGAAACCTCCACGTGTTTCCTTGGCACAACTTCAAGAAAGTTTCATCAACCATTGAAAATTTCAAGCAAGGGCAGAGTGAGTGGAAAATTCCACATGTCTCCCAGGCATACTTTCAAAAATAAAATTCAGGGGCAGGTCCCCAAACAAGCATGGGCCCTCCACATGTCCAGAACCCATTAGAAATCCATCCGCCGCTAAAAATTCTAAGGAAAGAGTGAGTGGAGACCTCCACTTGTCCCTTTGGCACTCTTTTGGTATGATGCTCAAAAGAAAGACTCCCAAACAAGCGTGGGCCTTCCACGTGTCCTAGGTCTGACAAATTTGCACTGGGCACTTAAAAATTCTAAGTATAAAGAGGAGCCAGCAGAATCCTCCACGTGTCTCCTTGGTGTAACTCCAAAGGTCAAATCGAGAGGTGAATTTTTAAATGAGCGCAGGCCCTCCACATGGACAAGACTTGAGTTGAAGTGGGCCTGAGAATCTCAAAATGCCCTAGTGACCCACCTCTTTACTTTTAACTCTTGATGTGGGCCCCGAGAAGTTGTAGATCATTTCATAACTTCGCTCCTTCGTACAAAAAGGAAAAAATCTACAAAATGCTCCAGTGACCCACCTCCCGCTTGTGACTTTAAAAACTGCCACGTGTCCTTCTTCGGGTCAAATTAAGACTTTTTCCCTATCATTTCATATTTGCTAAATAACCAATTAGATACTATTGAGGCCATGGGGCCAATTTGGTATTTTTTACAAATGTGACAAAAGTGATAATTTTCACCAAAAATACCCATTGGGCCGCATCCAACCAGAAAGGACCATGTTTCCACGAATGTTGAGACAAAAATAGATGGGAAAAAGATGACTATGGAAAAATAGAAGGAAGGGGAAACCCCAAATTCGCGTCCAAATTACAAATTCTTTCTCATGGATGGAAAACAATATTTAGACTCAATTTGACCTTTGACCAAAGGAAAGGACCGACCATGACAACCAAATGAAGGAAAAATCTTTCACGCATCAATACAGGGAGATAGAGAAAACTTCAAACCATGCAAACTGAGATGTTTTTTTGGACAAACATGGCGAGATTAAATTGAGCACCAACATCGGCTCTGACTCGGGGATGGGCACTCCTTGCGAGTGCGTAAGAAAAATAGACTAGACCATGTGCCAAAAATCCATTGGGCAATGGAGTCAAAAATAAGCTTGCAAAGCAAAAAGCCAACAACCAAATCCCCAAAATGAACTGAGAAACCAACAAAAATAGGTCACCAAGGACCAGGAAAAACTGAAATAGAAAAACACAAAAACATAACAAAAATAAAAGACTATACACTATACAATGGCATGTGTCTTGATTCTAAGAAATAAATCAAGGAAATGTTTCAAATGTCTCCATTAGTATGAAACCCAAAAATTCCTCATCTAATTCTTTTAGGAAAAAGGTGTGCTCTCCAATCCAAATGTCAATAGAATAAGGGCCCATCCATAATGCATCAAACTTTCCATGCTTTCCCTTATCCTCATGTCTGTCTATCCCATAGTAGCACCAGATCTCCCACACTAAAAGCTCTTGGATTCACCTTTTTATCAAATAGATTCTTCAATTTCTCCCTAAACTTCACATGTCTTTGGTGGGACTCTCTTCTCTTCTCATCCAATTCCACAATTTGATTTATACGAGCATCATAGGGATTGACCTCCTGGTCCTCTAATTGTTGGATAAATTGGTAAGAAGATAATTACATATGTAGGGGAAGTAGAGCTTGAGTTCCATATACCAATTCAAACGGGATTTTTCTAGTAGCTCTTTTAATAGTGATTCTATCAGCCCAAACAACAAATTTCAACTGCTCACCCCACTTTTGTTTGTTTATTTCCAAGGTTCTTCTGATTATTTTCAATAAATTTTTGTTTCTCGATTATGCTTGTCCATTACCTTGGGGATTATAATTTGATGCATACGTTAAATTGATCCCATATTCTTGACACATAGCCACCAAAGGTTTAGCTCAAAAGCTCATGGCATTATCAACAACTATTTTGGTAGGTACTCCAAATCTACAAATGATATAATTCATAATGAAATCCATGACAATTTGGTGGGTTTCCTTCTTGGTGGGGATTTCCTCCACCCACTTGGTGAAGTAATCTGTGGCCACTAATATCCACTTATGGCCTGCACTTGAAGGATCAGAAATTTTCCCAACGAAGTCCAACCCCACTACTTAAAAGGGGCTTCAATTGATATAGGTTGTAATGGGAGGGATCCTGAAGCTTTTAATCTCCCTAAAAATACTGACATCTCTCACACTTCCTAACCAAAAAGTTGTATCTTTGAAAATATTTGGCCACCAGTAACCAACCCTTAAGATCTTATGGGTTGTTACTCTCCCTGCAAAATGCCCCCACAAAATCCTCCATGGAAATCATCAATTATTTTTGGGGCTTCATCTTTAGTGATACATCTCAAAATAACTCCCTCAGGGTTCTTCCAAGATAACCCATAATCAGTGATGATGTATTTCTGGGAGGATAAATTAAGTGCTCTTTTTTTATTCTTACTTAAATACTCAGGCACTATAGATGTTTGAGATAAAAAATAATATCCTTGTACCATTCAAAATTTATCAATTTTTCAAGGATATTCAACCTTTCTTCTTCAACTTCATTTACCTCAATTGTTTGTAGGTTGCTCTCTTGCCATAAGCTTTTTAGGCCCAAACCTCTAACCAATTTTGTAGTTTGGATATCCATGTCATATTCTTGCAACTTATTTACCCATTGGCATATTTTTCTTGAAATTTCCATCTCTGATAGGATATCCTTAACCATGGTATGGGGAACATAAGAAATGACTTTAGAACTCAAAATATAGGGCCTAAAGATTTTTGTGGCTCTAACCAAAGAAAAATCATGTTTCTCCATGATAGTATACTTCAGTTATGCCCCTTGTAGTGCTTTACTAAAGAAATCAATTGGCCTTTCAGCTCCTTCATCATCCTTTTGTAATAGGACAGATGCAATGGTATTCTTTGAAGAAAGCAAAGGAAAACATTTGGAAAGCCTTTTTATAATTAGGAGCTGTTAAAACAGGGGCATTCTTTAATGATTCCTTAATCCTAGTAAAGGCTTGAATAGTTGCTTCTTCCCATTTGATACTTTGATCCTTCTTCAACATATTAGTGATTGGGATAGTCAATTCAGCAAAGTTGGAAATAAACCTCCTAATAAAATTTATCTTCCCAAAAAGGATTGAATTCCCTTTTTGGTTCTTGGGATAGGAACTTTGCTAATGGCTTCCACTCTCTTAGGATCAATCATGACTCCTTTTGACACTATATGTCCAAGAAGCTTTTCCTTTTGAACCCCAAAATGGCATTTCTTGGGATTCAATGATATACCATATTCCCTGCATCTTATCAACATCTTTTCTAAATGTTGCAGGTGATCACTTCTCTTCTAAAGAAAACTACTACATCATCCTGATACACATCAATGAAGTCATTTATATATCCTAAGAATACTACATCCATTGCTCTTTGTAAAGTAGATCCATTATTCATCAGGCCAAATGACATCCTTACATACACATAAGTACCCCATGGGGTAGTGAAAGTATTTTTGATTCTTTTTGATTGCTTCACAACTACCTAGTTATACCTAGAAAAACCATCCAAAGTAGATAACAATTCTAAACTTGTAACTAACTGCAACATGTTATCCATATTTGGCAAGGGATAGTTATCCTTAATTGATGCCTTATTTAAGTTTCTAAAGTCCACACACAACCTTATGTCCCCATTCTTCTTTCTAATAGGTACCAGGTTTGCTACCCATGAGGAGTACCTTGTAGGTTGTATAATTCCTCCATCCCTTAACTTTTTCAATTCTTCTTGCATTTTTGAGGAAAGGAGGGGATTAATTGGTCTTTGTCTTTTCTTGAATGGCTTGGCATTAGCTTCCAGGGGTATTTCATGTTGAAAAAGGTCTTCCCTATATGCTTTCAGTTCTGAATATGACCAAGCCAAGCAGTCCTGGTACTTTTTAGCAATTGGACATATGACTACTTTTATTCTATGTTCAAGTTGTTGCCTAGCCATATTCTCCTAGGTTTATCCTTTATGTCCAGGTCATATTATTCAACATCTCTCAAGGCTGACATGTGTCTCATTGACAACAATGCAACTAGCATTATCAAAATTTGATTCTAGTGCAACCAACCCTATGGGAATAGTTGTAGTCTTCAACTGAATAATTATCTTACAAAATAAAGTCTCCTTTCCTTCAACTACAAAAACCATTAGTTCCTAGTCTATACTTTGATTCAAAAATATCCTTTATTTTGCAAAAACCTTTAGACCTGAGCATCATCTTCAAATACCTACCAGTGCTTGATATTGTTAGGACAGAGATGGCCTAGTCAATATTTCAACATCATATTCACAATAGGGAGACATTGTATAATTTTCAAACTTTGATCCCAATACTACCAATTTTTCTGCTATAGTATTATAGCTCCTATCATGATGTATTATATTGAAAGAGTCAAACATTTCAATGAAGTCCCAAACTGCATGCTTATATTGTTTCATTCTTTGATTCTTTGTAGCATACAACTTTCTGACTTGTTTGACTATCAACTCTGAATATCCTTTAACAACTTCTCTAATACCATATTTCCATGCAATCCTTAGACCCAAGAGCAGTGCTTCATACTCAAAAATATTGTTTGTGCACTCAAAATTGAGTTTAAAAGAAAAATTAAACTCCTCTTGGTTTGGAGATATCAAGACAATACCAACACCATTACTAGATCTAGAACATGCTCCATCAAACATTAAATTCCAAGGAGAACCAACCTTCTCAGGATAATTGCACTCATCAATTTTATGCTCCTTACAATCAACAAGTCCCACAAAGTTATCAACATCAACATCTGTGTACAATACTTCATAAGAAGCATTGTTAGGGTCCTCAATGAGATGTAACATTTTATTCTCACCATATAACTTCACAAGGCTTCCCTCAATTGGTATGGTGGCATAAGACATGTCCATTTACATGCTTCCACCCACACTAGCTTCCCATTTTCTGGATAACAACATTCCCCACTTAGCAGGACAATCCACAATTACTACATTCAAAGTTAAGTACTTTCCTGGATACATTGCCAATTGCACTACTAAGCCTTTGACACATCTAACTACTGGCACCTCTCTTGAATCCATGGCAATACATTTCCCATAAGTTGTTGTTACTTTGATATTCAACTCATTCATGACCTCAAGAGGCATTACATTACATGAAGCTCCTAAGTCAAACATACAGTTATGTAATAACCTATCTTTAATAATCAGAGTAGTGAAAAATGGATCCACATTCAGCTGAGACTCAACCAAAGAATTTCCCAAATAAACCTTAGGTGTTTCCCCCAGTTCCTCCAATGCTTGTGGTTTTTCTAATTCTGCAATGGTAGGAGGAACCTCTACATTGTTCACATTTTTACCCTGGGTAACCTTTTCTTCTTTAAATCCCAAATATTTGAATGTTCTTTTCCTATGCTCAGGGATTCTAAGTAACTCAACAATAGGAATAGTGACCTTGATCTGACTCAATATTTGGGCTATAAGGAACATATTTGGGTAAGGCAGTATTAGGAGGAAGGTTTACAAATTCATCTAATGGCAAGGGAATTTTCATGGTCTAAGCATGAGGAGGAACACAAGTTTTATTTGGGGAAACAAGGCCTTTGCCAAATGCATATTTTTTAGGATTTTCCTTAGGGATATTGGTAAGCACTGGAATTTTTGGTTTGGCTTGAGGCCCTCCCCTTTAAAAACTTTTCTTCTTGTATTATATTATTTTTCTTAGATAACTAATGCATTCATTAACAATTGTTTGTCCTCTTTTGAAGGAATTCCTCCATCATACTTTTTAATCATTAATGCCCTTAAGTACTCAAAATCATTATTAGGAAACTCAAAAGCTTGTACCATATCAATTTCAAAAGTATGAGTGGGAGGAAGAGGTAATACCGGTGAATGCAATCCCAAAAATCAGCAATAGTTCTGGAACTTATTAGTTCAGTTGAGGTTGCTCCCTGACTGTGAACTTGCAGAGCAATCCATCATACATGCATCATCATTTGACTCATCATCATCATCTTCCTCAACTTCTTTGTATTCATCACATGGGGAATGGGGAAAGAAACATCAATCACACCACTCCATATCATGGGTATCTTCCACAATAGCAACTCTCTACGGAAGTTAAAGGATCGGCACCAATCTATTTTCTTGGGGTTGGGCTATCTATTTCCTAATCCCATGGGCCCTTTACCCCTATCATCTGATCTATGATCCCCTGGGATTATTTGCAAATCTTTCTTGACCTTGTGGCTTGTGCTGACCTTGGGAACCTTGTCCAATCTCCTTCTCTGCTCTGGCCAGTTTATAGGATATTTCCTTAATAGCTTCGGCCAATGTTTTTACAACCTCTTCTAGATCCACAGACTTACTTGACTAAGGATTCTTTGGATTGATCAGCTTGATACCTTCCCTCTTAGGAGGCTTACCAACTTCTTTGATATTGTTTTCAATCTATAAAGCCATGGTGAAGGCTTGCCTCAAAGTTCCTAGGTTTTTATCCCTTAAATAATAGGTAGCCTTTTTGTCAAAAGCATCAGAATATTTTATTAAGAAAGAAACATCACTTTTCTTCAAGATTACAGGTAGCCTATTCAAGGTCTTATTGAACCTAGTATTGAATTCATGAACAAATTCATTAGGATTCTTCTTAATATTCTCAAATTCAGAAAAAAGAAACCTAGGATCTGTCTTATCCCCATATTGTAATCTAAAAGCATTTTTCATTTTTGTCCATGAATCTATTGAGTTATCTGGAAAAGACTTATACTAGTCACGTGCATCCTCCTCAAGAGTATGAATAAACAATTTTATATACACATCCTCAAATTCAATCTCAAAGTCTTCCATCATATTGACAAAAAGTTTTAAATGTTGATCGCCAGTGATAGCATTATTCCCTTGAAATTTAGGCAATCTATTTCTAACATCTTGTGGCACTATATTTGGATATCCAGCCATACCTCTAAAATCTATAGGACCAAAAGTATTCACAACAAAAGGAGGTCTAGGTGGAGGTTGGGCCATACTATTTTGAGGAGGTGATCTTACAAGAAGATGCAAAATGATGAGGGAAAAGGGGTCTTTGGAACATAGGAGTATAATTTTCAAAATGAATGTCCTCTAAAGACTCTATTTCATGGAAAACCCTATCAACTTTGGAAAATACAGGGACATACTTGAGAAGCACACTTATCAGATAAAAATGAAGGCCCCTCTCTAGTTGGAGAATTCAAATCTATATGAAAATTACCTGATTCAGAATCACTCAAATAAGAATGGTAATCCTCAACCACAGGTTGATCACTTTTCACAATGGATAACTCTTTTCTTGATTCCTGATCTCCAACTATTTTCTAGACTCTTTTTCCTTCTGAATTTTTCTTTCCCAATTCTAGAAACAACTTTCTAGTAGGGTCTTTAGTGAAGAAAGATCTTCTTCCTTCTATCTTTGTAAAGATTAGTGACAGATTTCACTTAATACAGGTTAAGGCACTGGTATTTATCAAAATTTAAATCAACATGGAGTCACCACTAAGGATTTTCACCTTAGTTGTGCAAATGCACTATAAATGACTTGTCAAATATCTACCAACACTTACTTCCTACAAATCCTAGTAGATCTGAACTTCCTTTACTAGTATTTATCACTAATGATATAAATTTAGTGCAATAACCACTAGAAACTTGAAATATTGCACACATAACTTGTAATTTCACACAATTCTTACAAATTTGAACACATGAAGATGTTTAAACAACATATTTGTACTTAGGTCATGTAAGAAACATTACTGTGGGCTAAATATAAGAATGCCTTTGAAGTTCTCCTGCAGCAGTGCCATTCTGGTGTTGGTATCCAAATTGATTCTCCCTACAAAGCCAAGTAGCATCACACATTTACCAAGATACTCAGAGATAGACAAATCATAAGTCATTTTATAGCTGGGGAAGGGATTCAGCTAGCTCTTTGTCATTCGGGAATTGGAGAAATGGATAGCACCTTCATTAAGGATTTGATCTATCCTCACTACTTTAGGTCATTCCTTTCAACCAGGGTGAGAGGACCCATTTTGTAACCTCTGTTAGTGAAGGACATGAAGAGATCCTTCTTTGCATAATTTTCGGGGAACCTTGAGAAAATATGATCAATACACCACAATTTAACTCTCATGAGTTGTCACTTCTAAAGAATGGAGATATTTTCTGAACAAGGTTCAGGTTACTAAAGACACTTAAAACCTGCTTGCTTCTGTATATTTTGGCAGTATAATTTGTTCATTTGTGGATACACAGCACAAACAAGGGCACTTCAGGTAGGATTCATAGTTATTTGAAATTTTTGGTGGGGAATTAAGCAATATGAAGTTGATTTCACCAGATCTTTGAGAACCTTTACAACAATTGGAAAACTAACAGACATAATGCTTCAGAATAGCTAAAATATTCCTTCAACTAGAAGGTGTGCATCAATGGAGGCCCATATTTGCATGGTTTCACACAATCTTTAAGAATTCGACATGAAGGCTCGAGGTAAAGAATCAATTAAACATTAATAACCCCTGGTTCATCACGCCTAAGATACACTCATAGGCATACAAACAATCTTTATCAACATAGTGGAAGTAAAATGATTTTAGGTTATTTATTTCATTACTAGATGAAAGCTCTTCTCATAATGAAATTGCAAATGTTAAAATACTAACACATGGATGAGATCTTGTGTGATTCGAGAGAGATTTTAATGATTGCAACAGGAACAAGAAAAACTATTTGAAAGACATTCTAAAATAAAAGCAGACACAATTTTAGCCAAGATCAACAAAGATTAATTCGAGATTTATCATATTCATTAGCAGGGAAAGTTTCTTGAAAAATCTCAGATCTTGTCAATGGATGTACACTTATAACCATCTTGACGTGATTGAAATCTAAAACACAAGAAATTAATAGGTTTTTCATATGGGCTTTCTCAAATTTTCTCATAAAAATTAAACCCTAACCATTTGTTAGAGTATTCTCATTACATTTATACATTTCACTTGCTCAATCATCCCAAATTTTCCCCCAAAAAGAAGAATATTCGAGGAATCCTTTACTTGTTACAAATTTGTCTCGAAAAGTGATATTTATCAAATTTACACCCAAAGTAGCCAGGTGGACAAATCATGAATTGATCACATTGTTCAGACCCTCAACCATGACTGGGATGCCATGCCATAACTTTTTTAAAGTACTTCTAATCATTCTTTTATTTTATTGTGCAAGAAATCCCCTTTTTGATCATTTTCAGGTGGCTCCATGTGGTTGGATCTAACAAGCAATCCTTTTCACCCTTGTGAATACACCTTGAGAAATGAGTGCCCTCGCATGGATACCGCATTCGTGCCTCTCGAAAATGATTGCCATCATGGGATTGAATCTCATTATAGGAGGAGCGGTGGATGTTCACAACCCAACCACGATGGAAGGGGTTGGGATTAATTCATATATCTATGTTGTGATTTCGAGTCGGCCAAGTACAAAGAGGAGCCAGTGGAAACCTCCACATGTTTCCTTGGCACAACTTCAAAGATGGAGTCTAGAGGTGGGACCTCAAATGAGCGCAAGCTCTCCACATGCCCTCGACCATTGAAAAAGTCCCAATATAAAAGGAGCTAGCAGAATCCTCCATGTGTCTCACGGCACACTTTTCATATGGTGCCCAAAAGTAGAGACCCCAAACAAGCACGGGCTCACAACATGTCTCAGCCCAAAAAATTTGTTGAAAGAATTTAGGGACCAGTGGAAGGTGCCACATGCCTAAGGTCCGAGAAAGTTTCTTCGGCCATTGAAAATTCCAAGCAAGGGAAGAGTGAGTAGAAACTTCCACGTGTCTCCCTAACACTCTTTCAAAAATAAAATTTAGGGGTAGGTCCCCAAATGGGCGTGGGCCCTCCATGTTTCCGAACTCGATAGAAATGCATCTGCCATTGAAAAATTCTAAGTATGGACAGAGTGATAAAAGACCTCCACATGTCCCTTCGGCGCTCTTCTTGTATGAGGCCCAAAAGAAAGACTCCCAAACTAGTGTGGGCCTTCCATGTGTCCTGGGTCTGACAAAGTTACACTGGTAACTTAAAAAGTCTAAGTGTAAAGAGGAGCCATCGGAAGCCTGCACGTGTCTCCTTGGCGCAACTCCAAAGGTCAAACTAAGAGGTGAATTTTCAAATGATTATAGGCCCTCCACGTGGACAAGACTTGAGTTGAAGTAGGCCTGAGAGTCTCAAAATGCCCCAACGACCCGCCTCCCGCTTGTAAATTGAAAAATTTCCATGTGTCCTTCAGGTCAAAGTAGGACTTTTGCCCCGCCATTTCATGTTTTCTAAATAACCAATTATATACTATTGGGGCCACGGGGCCAATTTGGTATTTTTATAAATGTGAAAAAAGTGACACATTTCACCAAAAAGACCCGTCGGACCGCATCCAACCGAGAAAGGACCATGTTTCCACAGGATGTGGTGACAAAAATGAACAGGGAAAACATGACTATGGAAAAATAGAAGGAAGGGGAAATCCCAAATTCATGCCCAAATTACAAATTATTTCTCATGTACAGGGAAATGGAAAACAATATTTGGACTCAATTTGACCTTGACCAAAGGAAAGGACTAACCACGACAACCAAATGAAGGAAAAAGCTTTCATGCATCAATACGGGGAGATAGAGAAAAATTCAAACCATATAGACTGAGACATTTTTTTGGACAAACATGGTGAGATTAAATTGAGCACCAACACCACCAATGGTCATAATCATACATAACTAAGATCCCTGAATTGACACTCTAAGAATCTAGTACACATTCTTTAGGGTCACTTTCATCTCACCATTGGGTAGCCGGAATGTTTGACTCTCACTATGCCATCTCTCTGCTAAGGCAGTTCAAAAGTTGTGCAATATATCATAAACCTCTATCCTCCAACACCTCAATCATCCAAATCTACCCACATCACGAGAAGTTCATCTCATAGGCTTGCAAGCATCCATGATTCTCTCGCATGTCTAGAGATAGTAGTCTCTCCCCGCAGATCACCCAAAACAAAAATAATTAACATCATTTCTTCTGCATCATCTCCTAAAGTGTTCTAAACACTCCTACGTTCCTCTAATTACTTCTCAAAATCTCCAAAATTCTTCTAAAGGCCATATTCTACACTAGTGCATCTCTTTTCACACTAGTGCATCTCACATGAGGCTAGCACATATCTTTTCATGCTAGTACATTTCACAATAGCCTATGGACATTAACACTCATGCTCTATTTTAATGTTAGCGCATGTCACGCTAGCACACCTCCTTTAACAATCACGATCCTACGTTTATGCTAGCACATGAGCAACCCTAGTTGAAAAATATTTTAACATTGAAATTTCTATTTTAATTCTAACATGTGGCCTTCACACTAGTGCATTAGAAGATACACTAGTGCACTGAATCCTCGCACTAACATTAACCTACTAACTTCTCCTAGCTAAAAAGAGCATTAAATGCACTAAAATTTCAAATTATTTGTGTAACATACTAGGACAATGTCTAGAGGAAGCCTCTTGAACTCTCAAAATTAGTTAACACAATGTTTGTAGTTACGGATTTGGACCATCTCTCTTAGAATTCAAAGTGAAATCTCTCATTAAAGTAGTAGAGTGTGATAACACACATGGGTCGCGATGGATTTTACCCCTCCCAACCCTAATTCTTAATTTTTCTTTCCTCTTAAGGGCCGATTACTTACGTGTTCCTCTATTTTCCTCTCGCCACATGTTGGTGTTTTTCGTAATGATTTATTGCATTAAATTGTCATCTTTGTTGATGTATTCACCTCCTAGGGGCATTTTTTTGCTTCATGGTGGACTTTTCTTCTCCTTGGGGCATATTTTTGCTTCCCGATTATTTTTATTTATGTACCGCACATATAGTCATTCTTCTATATCACATTCTTCCCAAAATTTAATAAATCCAAAAAATTTCTAAATTTTCAAAAAATAAAAAAAAATGGTAAAAATTAAAAATCCAAAACATTGGAAAAAATTCCAAATATCCAAAAATTGGTAAAATTTTCAAAAATTCAAAAATTGATAAATCTAGTGTTTCAAAAACCAAATCTTTCATAGGACATAATGTCCTCAAACATAAAAACTATCTTACAAAACATCTTTCCTTGGTTATCCCCTATTCATGTGTGTGACATGTTGATTGTTTTAATCTACCTCCATTAACAAAGTTAGTTTGCTTGTTATGTCTATATTCCCTTGCACAAGTAGTTACTTGGGGCAATATCATAGTGCACGATTTCTTTTCATAAGACTCTTGCATCCTCTATTTATTCACCATGCTTGTATCCCTTCTTGGGGTTCCATTTTTAACCCTTGTCATATAACTTGAACATTTGGGAACTACAACTAGATAAGAAAAATATTGGTGCAACTCTCTTCAACATTGTTTTTTTTAGTGTGTAATTTTGTTCTTGCTTCCTTATTGGTCTTCTTGTTTTCTTTCTTGTATTGTATTGCGTTGTGTATGTTTCTTTGATTTAGTCCTCATATCAAATAACATTTTCTCTCGAGATAAATGGGTTCGTTGATTACATTGAGAAATGATGATAATAAGTGGCTCTTGAGCCATTTGGGTTGAAAGCTATCTCCATTTTCTTCATCTCCAGTTTTCTTCATTACCTGATTCTTCAACACCAACTGAGGCAATATGGATTTTATTTATCCCCTCTCTACATCCTTGTTTCTTCCATCCGTTAAAACACATCATTTCTTTTCCAATCAATCAATTTGAATAATGGCCAACCAAGCCATGTCCAAACTCTCCATTATTACAATATAATTCTTCTTTGCTAACTGGTCATCCTTATTTTTGATCCTCGATCAACCTCTTCTATCACTGCATCAACACTCAAGGGGGAATCCTTCATACTACTCATTTTCCCTAAAAAAATAGTTGTTTGTAATTATCTACTTTTTTATTTCATGTTTCAAAGTGTGCATGTGCTAATAAGTTTCATATTAATGTGTAGATATTGGTGTTCATATGGGCCTTGGGACTTCTAGAAAATTGATGCCTTGACCCAAGGCAATTCCTTATTTCTAAAGAAGGAAAAAGGCAGCCGATTAGGATGAAATCATATTAGACGTGGTTGTTAATGTCATTTTAGCACTTAGAGAATGGTCAATAGACCTGATCAAGTATTTCTCACCTACAATCATGTAGAACATGTTGATGGTGAAGGAAATAATTTCCATGACCAGGAATATGAATAGTTCAAAGGGAAAAAATGTTTTTTCACCCCTTTTATTAGCCCACAACTTAATGAGTGGGTTCATAGGTTGATTTTGTTAGGAATGTCTTCCAATGCTATCCACCTTAAACACTGTGAGATGGTGCCTGAGAAACTCACATTGTTAAATTTTGAAACCGAATGGGATGATTTCTGTGCAAGAGATGACATATTTAATAGAGAATTCCAAATTAAGGAGCTGCAATATGTGTTTAACCGTAATGTTACAGAAATTGTTTGGGAGTGGACTCTAGAAAATCTTGAGAAGTGGTTTTTCTATCAAGGATATAATAATGAAGGTACTTGATGAGGATGGGAAAATACCATTCATATTGGGCATCCAACTCCCACTTCAGTTGGATTGTTTTTGAGATATGGAAATGATAGTTTATTATCCATGGATTCAACATGCGAATGAATGGAATGAAGGTATGCTTTGAATACTAGCAATACTAGTAGTTGATACTTCATTTATCGAACATAGAAGTTGACTTTTGTTACATATTTTCATGTAGTTTCAATTGTACACATTATTGGTGTTTGATTCCAAACACCAAGGGCTTCTGTGGCTATAGACACAAAATTATGCAATTGGGTATATTTCTAGGTCCTAATCACATACTACAATTCATATGATTCCTAAGAGAGAAAACTAGTAATATACATTTTATCTTTGGCCTCTTTTCTATATTTCTTGTTTGCTTTTTGGTCCAGCACACCCCACAGCCCAATCTAATCTTAATTTCTTTATCTTTATTGACTCTAGACACCAACACCCATCCACGATGCCGCGCCAGGTGACATCATTCCCTCTAGGCGCCCGACATATTTTTATCTTACTTGCCTCTATTAGGCCTCTTTTACATTTTGGGAATCTTGTTTTCTTGGTTACTTAAGAAGCATGTTGGCATAATGGATAGCATGTTTGGAGAGTTCTTGAGTAGTCACATCAATTTTAGGATGCAGATATAGGTGATTCACTATGTTTCAGGTTCTCATTTGGAGCATGTATGGGTGCTAGGAGGTGTGAGATTGAGTTTTAGAGATATATGAGCTCATTGATGCATGTATTCAGCTGTATCATCATATAACATGTATGTTTGGGTCATTTTTAATTCTTTCATGATGATTTATAGTGTTATTCCAGTTGACCCTAGCTTTTATAGTGTAAAACCCTAAGGGGTAGCTATGCAAGTCTCAGTGTGTGGAGATTTTGAGGTATGTTGATGAAATTTTTATCATTGGAGATGTTATTATGATGTGTGTTGATGCTTTGAGAAAAATTTCAGGTTTCCATGAGGTGAATTTTGCAAGTTATGTCAGTTTCTGTGAGACAAGGTAAAAATTTAGTGCATTTCCAACTCAAATTGGAACTTCTGATGCTCACCCTAAATTGTGTGATTTTCATGGGACCTTATGGCTTTCAAGGATGTTTATAAATTAATTCTATAAGGTTTCAAAAAATAATGAGGTAATTTCATCTTCATGTTTTTATGAATGAATGTTAAGAAGGTAAACAACTATTTATGAGTTTAAAACCCTAGCTTGAAAGCAGTATGCAAGAAATGATTCCTAAGTGGCCATATTTGTTTCCTAGAACATGGATGATGATTTGAACATTTATATAAATCTTTCATATTCGCATAAAGGTATGGTAGAGGTCATGGTGATGAGTGGGTCCCACTTAAACATGTCAATTTTTGAAGAAGAGTGTTTTAATACAAGGTTTTCCAAAGGAGTTGCATGCTAAATTGTAATTTTTAAATGTATATGAGTTTTTCCTGATTTAAAAGATTTCTCAAGACATGTTGATGCAGTTACATGGTCAAATGAGCTCCATTTAGGTTGACTGGTCAAAGGGCAATTTTGAGACCATAAAAAGTAGTGTTCAGTAAAGTAAGCATAACTAGAGCTCCAGGTGGAATTTTGAGATGATTCAAAAAAAATGGAAAGACGATTTATAGATATTTTCATTGATATAATTATTTTATCATGATGATGAGTTTTGATATTTTTTCCAAGTCATTTTTCAGACAAGAATACTTTTGACAATGTAGGACAAGACATGATCTTCTAGAAGTATTGAGTTGTTTTAAGAATGAGATGGATTAGGTGATGATTTCTATCACCTAGAATGTGAATAGTGATTAATTTTGAATATAATGAATTCATTTATAGTTCTTTAATATTCCTAGAAAAAAAATTATCAACTAATCTTTGAAAATAATGTTTTGGGCAGGTTGATTTGGTAAAGACAAATGTGACTATGGTTTGAGCATGTGAGTGTTTCAATGGTTATAAATTTCTTAGAAGTTTTTAATAGGTTATGGAATTTTTATAAATTGGTTTGATGCCATGGTTCGTTTTTTTTAAGTGATTTGGTGGCATAATAAAATTTACACCATCCTAAAGGGTTTAGGAAACAACAGTTTTGACAAGTACCAAGAACATTGGGCCCATTAAATGAAATAATTTGACTGAATAAGATGAATTGTGACCATATATGAATTTTAAATGTTAATTTAAACATTTTTTTAATTTATGGGTCATGAATAAGTATGGTTTTTATGTTAGGGCATTTTTATCTTTGTGCCCATAGGGATTTGACCATTTTTGGAGCATGAAATGTTGTGTTTTGCTAGGCCAACCTACTTAGGTCACTTGTGACTATTATGTTTAGAATTTGGGCTGTTTTTATGATGCATGGGTTGAGCCAAAGGAGGTAAAATGTTTTTGTTTTAATTTGAAATGAAGAGGAGCTTAAAACAACATTGTTTTGGGTACTTTTTGGAGCTTGTTGTGGTGTGTGTATGGTGTGTGCAAGAAGTGTGACCTAGGTGAGTGAATTATTCAGATGTTGAAGCATGAATTGAGATAAAATTAAGTGTTTTATAGGTTAATGAATATCATCAAGCATGTGTGTATGAATTTTAATCCTTGAGAAGTGAATAAAGAACAAGATTGTGCAAGATTAAATAGCTAGGGTTTGAGCTAAATATTTGGATCACTATCAGGTTGTGATATCAAAATATCTTCAGTGGTGATATTCCATCAAAATCTTGTGTGATGAGCCATATTAATGCAAGTATCTTGTTGTGTGTAATGACAACAAGGGTTGAGGGGTTGGTGCTCGTTGTGGGGTTGGTGTCTCACTATAGAAATATATTGTGATGTGTAATATTTACTTGAGTCTTTATTGTGTGTAATATCAAAAAAAATCAGTGGGTTTTCTTCCCCTTGAGGTTTTCCCACTTACATCATGTGTTATGATGTTACTTATCTTTCTCTTGGTTTATTGAATGAATGGTGTATGTTGTTGTGCACACATTAACGAATGGATAATTGATTAATGGTTTATGTGAGTGATCTGAAATTGTAATGATTGATTCACCCTCCACCCCCTCCTCTCAGTCCATTGTGCTTCTAACACCAACAAATTATTTGAAGAAAAATCAGCAATGTGAGTAACATCACTTGTAGTTTTACATGGAATAAAGTGTGTCATCTTGGAAAATCTATCTACAACTACATAGATTGAATCATACCCTTTTTGTGTCTTTGGAAACCCCATAAAAAAATCCATACTAATTTATTCCCAAGGTCTATTGGGTAAAGGGAGTGGTTGGTACAATCCATAATTTATGCTCTTCTTTCTAGTGCATCTTTCTACAAACCTCCTTACATCATTCTCGCATTCTTAGCCAATAGTGGTGTCTATTAGGAATGAGTTTGAAATTGTTATAATAAATATTGTTAAACAAACATTACAAAATAAATTATAATAAATATGTGAAAGAAATAGATTTACACAGAGACACCACATTTAAAGTGGAAAACCCCAATGGGGTAAAAAACCATGGATGAAGAATTTTTCATTATGTGAGAAACATTACATAGTCCAACAACTCCTTTCCTCGATTCCCTCCATGTTTTCAATCCGGTGTGAATTCCATTCATGTATATCTAACTGATTATGGCTCATAACTATATTTATATAACCCCAAGGGTTATGAACATTAAGTGACAGGGTATACCTCCCGGTTTAAATAAATTAATTTAATTAAAAATCAATTAACCATAAACTCATAGTTTATATTAAATAATTAAGAATATAAATATTTTGATTTATTTAATTATAAACTAAGGTTTATAACAACACTGAATATTATGTTCTAACACTCCCCTTTAATATTAAGTGGGGAACCATATGCCAACATTACCTATTTGTACAATAGGATTTACAAATCCATAAACCATTAGTGAAGGTTTAGGCTAGCATATCACTTTTGAAGGATTTATAACACCTTCATCATGCTTAACTTATCTTTTGGTACAAAAGGGTTTGGAATCCATAAATAATAAGTTATGATTTAGGCTAAGCATGATTTGTAAGACTAAATCCCACAATTTCTCATGGAAAGTTTCTTAAAAACACATCTCTAGGATCCTTTTATAACATAAGGACATATTTTACAAATAGATGCAACACACTAGATTATACACCATAAAATTAGATTTATAAGTTTACAAAGAACATAAAGATATTTTTACAATGTTTTATACAATAATAGAAGTATAGAGGAGGACTCATAAACCGATCGACCATTAGGAGGTGAAATTTCCATGCACTCCCCTCAATGGAAACTATAAAAGGCCAATAATTTCACGAAACTTACAAATTTTTAAAGCACAAAATGGATTTATAAACGTCTCTACAACTTGATCTTGATCGGAAGTACTGGAGATTCATATCACCACAGAGAACTTTCTCGTGAATAAAGTGCATATGTATCTCAATATGCTTTTTATTTTATGTTGAATTGGATTTTTAGCGAGAGCAATGCAACTATGGCTATCACATAGAATAAGAGTACTTACTTTATCTTCCATGTGCATATCTTCCAATAGTCACTTAAGCCACATAGCTTCTTTCGTTGCTTCCATTGCATTTCTATATTCTTCCTCGGTAAAATAATTGGAGACTGTTGGTTTCTTTTCTTGCTCCAAGTAATATGCTTTGCACCAAACTTGAACACATATCCAGTTGTAGACTTTCGATCTATCACATCACCAACATGGTTAAAATCATAATATCCATATAAATATGCATTGTTAGAAGAAGTATAATGTAAACCAAAATTAATTGTGCCTTTAATATAACACAATATTCTTTTGGCTAACTTCTAGTGATCCTAATAAGGCTCCTGCATAAACCTTGAAGCAATCCCTACTGCATAAGCAATGTTAGGTCTAGTAATAGTTAGATAAATCAAACTACCTACAAGTTTCATGTACAAAGTAGGATTAGCTTTTTCACATGCAGGTTTAGGATCAAGTTTACATCCAACTTCTATAGGAATAACAATAGGTTTACAATCAATCATATTAAAAATTTTAAGCAAATTAGTGGCATATTGTGATTGAGATACAACAATAGAATTTTTATCCTGATATATAGCCATGCCTAATAAATGATGCAATAATCCTAAATCAGTCATTTCAAAGTATTGCTTTAATTTAGCTTTAATTTTCATAATTAAACTATTAGAGTTACTAGTAATAAGTAAATCATCAACATACAATATAATGAGAATAATATTATTTTCTTCAATTTTAACAAATAAATCATTATCAAAAGAACAATTAGAAAATCCAACTTCATTGAAAAAATTGTTAATCTTTGCATACCAAGCTCTAGGAGCTTGTTTTAAACCATATAAATATTTTTTCAATTTACAAACATACATTTATTTACTTGGTTCTTCAAAGCCTTTAGGTTGGTTCATATAGATTTCCTCTTTTAAGTCACCATTCAAAAAAACATTCTTGACATCCATCTGATGGATTTCCCAACCATATTGAGCAACTAAGGAAATCAGAATCCTTACTGTGCTCATTTTTGCAACTAGTGCAAAGGTTTCACGATGTCGATATCTTGGATTTTTGAGTAAACCCTTAAGCTACTAACCTAGATTTGAATTTATCAACACCATCAACTTTATATTTAATTTTGTATAGCCATCTAGATCTAACTATACTTTTTTTTCAAGAGGAGGGACTAAATCCCAAGTTTGATTTTTAATCAAGGTAGTATATTCAAATTTCATTACAATTATCCATCTTTCATCGAAGAGGATTTTTCAAAATATTGGGGTTCGAGTTGATACAAAGTCATCGTGGCATGATATGAATGTTGACTTATAGTCATTTTCTGAAGGTTTCCATGATTAGAGTCTTGAATAATAGACTCACTCCATCTATTTTTTTGGTTAAAGAGGAAACATGTAGTAACTCTTTTTAAATATAGGTTCATTACTAATTTCTTCATCACACACATCATTTTCATTGTTATTTTCTCTATTTTCATTTCCATCATGAACAATAGAAACAAAAGATGGAGAATAACAAAAAGGTTTTTCTAATACTTTTACATTCCTATTTTCTATAACTTCTCTTTTTAAAGGATTGTAGATCCTAATACCTTTATTTTTTCCTCTATATCCTACAAAGATACAGGGATATGAGGTTTGATCAAGATTCTTCCATTTTGATTTTGGAATGAAGAGAGAAGTATGGCTACCAAATATTCTCAAATGAGACACACTTGGTTTTGATTTGACCACTTTTCCAGAGGAGTGGAACTAACTAAGGATTTAGTGGGTACTATGATCAAAATATGAACAATAGTGTTCATTACTTTAGCCTAGAGGAATTGAGGAACTGTGTTGAATGCAACATAGTTCTTTCCATTTCCAGAATGGTGCGGTTTTTACTTTCCACAATCCCATTCTATTGAGGGGAATATGGAGTACTCATTTCTCTTTGAACGCCACATTCAACACAAAATGAGTTAAATGCCTTACTGATGAATGCTCCCCCATTATCAGTCTGAGCCTCTTAATTTTATAACTAGAAGAGTTTTCAACTAAATATTTGAACCTATTAAATTTAGACAAGACATCAAATTTCTTTTTAATAAAATAAGACTAAATCATATGAAATAAATCATCAATGAATGTGACAAAGACATCAAAGAACCTTTAACGGATGGAACTTCTAAGGGTCCTCGAACATCACTATGGATAAGTTCCAAAGGTTTTGAAGAACTAGCATCATGATGAGTATGAAATGGGTTAGCGGATTACTTACAACATAAGCACCCTTCACACATTTCATGATTTTAGGAAATAGGTGGTAGACTAGACACTAGATTTAGTCAAAACATGTCGTACATGCTCCTGAAGTTTACATGACGTAGTCTCTCATGCCACAATCATTGATTAACTAAAATTTGGGATTATTGTAGAGTTAATCTAATACTATTAACAACAGTAAATAATAGATAAATGCATAAAGAAAACGAACCAATAAAATAAGGAAGTAGATATGTAAAACCCTAAGGAGAGAGAAGAGTTAGAAATACCTTAGTTGATTTGACGATGCCTTAGGACTGTGTCATAGAATAAATTGGATGAAAAAAATGCAAGAATGACCACACAAAAGCTTCAGAAAACACAAATCTAGAACAATATGCTAGACTGGGGTTCCTGGAGAGGGACAGGGGTGTTTGTGGGTGCCCTAGTCTGAGAACTGTGTGCCCTGGTCTATAGAAAATCTCTACAACCTTCCTTTGAGGTGTCATTGAGTAATCGAATTCCTTCTCTTCCTATCGCACTAGCTTTGTTAGACTACGTACTATGTCATTGGAAATCAATGATAAAGGAGAGACTTGTAAGACCCCAAGACAAACATCAAACCCCTAATAAAGAAAGATGGATATGAAGGGGTTGGATTGTTATCAACGGCCATAATGGTGGACTTACTAAATGAGTGTTGCACTATATCTCAAACCTAGTGTAGTTATATGTGCACGTGTGTGTAATTATGCCCTAGGTTTCTCTTGTGCGGTCACACTTTGTGAAAGTAGAGAGCAATAAATATGTGTAGAAAATGTAATAAAATGGTAGATGGAATAGAATAAATTTCCCTCCTATGTATTCTGATGCAAATGAACCAGCCTTGTGCCTTGTGATGGAGCTAGATGGATACAACCTTAGGTGATGATAGTAGTGCTTAGTGCTTGGTCCCTCATTATGGTCTCATAAATTTATATTTATATGGTTCTCTTGTTCTAATTTCATAATTAACCCCAAAGAGGTGACCACTAAAAATATGGAAAGCTCAAATGGATAGAAAGTGCCCAAAAAGTGGCGGGAAAGTGTAAAGTCTCGGGGCACCCCAATCAAAGATAAAATGATGCCAAATGGAAAAAAATGACTGGCGAGTAGATGTGGGAGGTCGGAAGTGATGACAACAAGAAAAGTAAAATGGCCAAAGGACATGGGTTAATTAGTACTTTCTTCACTCAAAAACCATATGAATAGTAGTATGAGAATGGGATTAAATAATACCTAAAGGACATGATTTTGTGTCTACATTTTCCCCCACGTTATGTTGGTGAGAGAACCACTTGGTAACATAAATATATAGAGATGTGTACCTGATGTCTATGTAGAGTTATGTAGAAAGCGTGTTGATGGAGTAGATAAAGAGTGGCATGAGAAAATAGTGAAGCATGGAAACTAAACATGTAACAAGATGCAAAAGTGGTGAGAGTGAACCTAGGGCATAAATGAGTGTGAAATTGTCAATGTGTGTAATGTACTTGTATGTTAGTATGAGGTGTGTGGTGCTTTGCAGAATGTTATGGTTGTTGTTGTTGATGTTGGTTGTTTGCTTCTCATATGGATGGACCTACAAGGAGAAGATGATCAAGTAGTCAAATACACATGTATATATGTCAAAAATGCATGTATATAGTAAAAATATTGTAAATGAAAGTATGAAAAATTAAAAGGAACATGTGCACCTGATCTATGATGAGAGAAAGGGTGTAGAAAAGGATATCCTATAACTACAATTTTTTTTGGCAATCTCATGCCACTTGTGGTGAAGAAGTGTAGGGAGAAAGTTGCATTATTCTCCAACCTATAACTATTTCCCTGAGAATAGTGTGAAGAGATCTTTGTACTACCTAGTTTTTAGGCAATCCATCACCACTGCCAAAGTAGTGTAGGGAGGAAATCCATTTTATCCTCCAACCTATAATTGTTCCCCAAAATGCTAAGGACAACTTGTCCTATAAAATATATTATGTACGAGGTTTGTAGACCGAGTCCGAAATGACTCGTTGTATAATCCACAATGTCAAGGACAAAAACTAAACTCAACTTTACCAAGTAAAGATCGTTTTGTAGTGTGTAAAATCTTAAATGATTCCCCCTCTTTGGGGGTGCATGCGACATTGTGGATAGGAGGGTGCGGCCCCAAAAGAGGACCAACCATGTAAATTGTTCCCATAGGGGGAAGGGAATGTGTTTGGTAGAAACCAAGGCACACAAAAACAAGTGGCTAGAAACAAGTGTTAGTATGAAAAAACATGCATGTAGAGAACAAGTGTAAGCTACACAAACAATGTATAAGCTAGAATGCAAGTAAACACACAATAATACAATCATATACCACCAAAGCGGGTTATAAACATGGGACATCACTCACAATGTCACAATACACTCAAGACCAGAATGGCCACATACAACAAACAAGTATGCACATGAAACAAAGGGTAAGGCCCACATTAAATAGTAAACAAGAAAAGAACCACATTAAATAGCAATCAAGAGATAAATAATAATAGACAAACAAATAGATAGCCATGGTAGTAAGTAATCCTGAAAACAAATGTTGCACATGAAGCACCCGTTAACATGTCAGAAAGATAATCCATATGTCAAAAGCATGCATAAGTAAGTAATGTAGAGTTCTAAGTACAAAATTAAATGATAACACTTATAAGATATGAATGTGGCAATCGTTGTAGGATTGGTGGGAGGCAAGCATCCATGTTGCATGTAAAAGACTTGTATTTGCGATCACAATTAGAAAAGGGCATGACTGCACATATGTGTATGGTAAAGATAATGACATATAAGATATCTAGCTAGCATGTGTAATAAAGTGAACATGAAAAATAAAATGTAATCAGGAGTAAAAGCAACCAAGATATGCAACATGTTGTGGATGGATGGAATGAAAATCAAGATGGATGATAGGAGTCGTGTGCTCCCTGAATGGAATTTTATCTAGTGAGTTTCATTTAGTATGCCCCTCACCAATCAAGAATGAACCAAAAATGAGAGTGCATCATCAGGAAATGGTTGAATAGTGTATGGTGTATAGTGCATTGTGATGATTTTGTATGTGTTTTGATAATATATGACCTAGAGATAAATGTGTAATGATGTAGCCTAAAGTGTATATCACGATGAGACAAATAGATGGACTGATAATGTAGACTAAAGCATGTACCACTACAAGATGAAGGAATAGATTAAAATTTATCCTATAGCGTATTTCACTAACCTAGTAATGTCACATGACAGTAGGTTGAATGATGAACGTGTGAGTATGATAATGTCCATTTGATTAGTAAAGCCTCGGCAGTCAATTATGGACCAAGGAACTAGAGTGTGTCATAGGGTAGTGAGTGCAACACGTAGAATATGATGTAGTATGTGTTATGATAAGAGATGACCATGTGATGTGTAGAATGTGTAATGTATGATATATAAGATGCAATGTAAGATGTGTATATAGACTAAAAGTGTAAGGTGTGTCCTATGTAGTATGTAGGATGAGTAGTATATAATGTTAGACTCAGACCATAAGTACATAATACATGTATAATGATGACTAATATGATGTATGATGTGTAGATGAATAAATGTTAGAATGATATAGAATAAATTTTATATATTTAAAGAAATGCGAGTGTGTAACATGTGCGGTGTGTGGGGTTCATGTGTAGTATGTAGCCCTCGGTAGTCAAGTGTGAACCGAAGCACGAGAGTGTGTCATCCAAGAATGATTACATATGTAGTGTAGATGAACATTTCTATGTTATGAGAGTGATGTATGATAGTGTAAAAATGATAAATATTTCCAAGGTGCTTAAGATGTGTGGGGATGTGTTGGATGTTATGCCCCCGAGTGTGGAAGATGAACAATCGAATATGTAATCTAGTATAATAGATTGTTAGTTTTAGGGTCAAAGTCAAATGGATAAGCATTAGAGACCTGATAAGAAATAGTGTCTGGTTGATCATGTAATGATCCATTAAGGTGTAAATTGTACATACCCATGGAATATTCCTCATCAATGAATGGAGGAAGTGGACAATCGTGCACATACCAACGAGTGAGATTTTGTGAATAGCCAAGAAAGGAACTATTGTAAATAAAGACACGACCAAAGGGAATGGGAAAATATATGTTTATATGATCAGGATCTAGAGTTCCCCCAATGTAATCAAGCCATGATTTCCCTAATGTGAGTGGAGAAGAGTGAGGAATGCATGATAGATATACTTGTAAGATTTAATACACACAAGCCATACGTATGAAGCCATAATATAGATGAGGAGCATGAGTAGGAGGATAAAGGTCCTTAAAAGTGAAATCGAGTCGAGTTAGACCCTCATGTGAACATATACTATTGGCACAAGTAGGATCAAATGGAATATGTTCCCAATATGAATCATTAATGAAAAGTGTGCATGTAAATGGTGGGCATGCTAGTAGAGGTAGTACATGTGAAGGTGTAGGTGATAGAGTGCCATCCATAGACTTTGAATAGGCCCATGATAGATAATCATAGTAGGAGTAGTAGTAGTAGTAGGTGGCATAGAAGATACTATATCTATCACACAAATGGAACCTTTAAGTGGTGTAAAATGAGGTAGTTCTTCCATTGGTTGAGGGTCATCTATAGTATCTTGCATGGAATAGGAAGAGTAGTATTAGGATCTCGGTCACAATATTGGTATGCATCATGGTCACGAAGTACAATATATTCAACACCTTCATGTATGAATTTGACATAATGATGTACAATAGAAGCAATGGATTGCATGGCATGGAGCCATGGTCTACCAAGTAAATAGTTATATGAGACTGGAAAATCAATGACAAAGAAAACAATGTTGAGGGTTTTTGGTCCTATAATAATAAGAAGAACAATGTGACCTACACATGGGAAAAGCCGAACAATCATATGCATGGAGTGAGAGGGATGAGGAATAACATCATGACTGGAAAGACCTAAATTTTCAAGGAATGACATAGGACATAGATTAAGTTTAGATCCATTATCAATTAAAGTGCTCTTAATACCCATATTGATAATGTGAATCATAATATGTGAGGTTGGGTCGTCATCAAAAGTGTTTAAATCAACAAGAATATTGTATTTGAATGATAAGTGTTGAGAAAATACATCTATAAAATTTTGATACACTGATTCGGGATGTATATTAACATGAATGTGGGTAATAGTTAGAATATGTTGGAATTTATACCTTACATCAAGATATGAAAGAAAATAATTAGTGATTGAGATACTCATGATGACTAGACTCTAGGATGGCAAGAATGAGGATGCTAAAAGTGTGAAGGCATTTGGGTTCACCAAATTGGTTGACTAAAGTGTGAGATTATTCTAAGTTAATATATTATTAAGAACAACAATAAATAAGAGATAAATGCATAAAGAAAATGACCCAAGAAACTAAAGAAGTATATATGTAAAACATTAATGAGAGAGAAGACTTAGAAAGAGATTAGCTAATTTGATGATGCCTCGGACTCGTGTCACAAAATAAACGGGATGAACAGAATGCAAGAAAAACCACACGAAGCTTTAGAAAAATAGATCTAGAATAATGGGCTAGACAGGGGCGGCGGAGAGGGACAAGGGTGCCTATGGGCACCCAGACATGAGAATGGGAGACCTAGTCTACGGAAAATATTTTCAACCATCCTCCAAGGTGTCATTGAGTGATTTCCCACATTTGCTTCTTGTCACACTAGCTTCACTAGACTACGTAGTATGTCACTTTGAAATCGATGATAGAGGAGATACCATGAAACCCCAAGACAAACATCAAACCCTAAAAAAATAAAGATGCATATGAAGGGGTTAGATTGTCCTTAGCAACCACAATGGTGGACTTACTAACTGAGCATTACACTACATCTCAGAACCGATGTAGTTCTATGTTCTTGTGTGTACAATCATGCCCTAGGTTCTCTTGTGTTAGTTGTACTTTGTGAAAGTAGCAAGAAATAACTATGTGTATAAATGTAATAAAATGGTGGATGAAATAGAATAAACTTCCCTCCTATGAAGTGTGATATAGATAAACCAGCCTTGTGCCTTGTGATGGAGCTAGATGGATGCAAATGGAGCCTTTGATGGATGCAACCTTAGGTGATGATAGTAGTGCTTAGTGTTTGGTCCCTTATTATGGTCTCATAACTTTATATTTATATGGTTCTCTTGTTCTAAATTCGTAATTAACCCTGAAGAGGCTAACCACTAAAAAGATGGAAAGCTCAAATGACTAGAAAGTGCCCAAAGAGTGGAGGAAAAGTGTAAAAGGCTTGGGGTGCTCCAAAAGGGACCGAGGAGCTCGGGGTGCCCTAGTACTAGGATGGGTGCCCCAGTCAGAGATAAAATGATGCCAAATGGAAAAAATTGACTAGGTGAGTACATGCGTGAGGTCGGAAATGATGACAAAAACAAAGTAAAATTGCAAAGGACATGGGTTAATTGGTACTTTCTTCACTCAAAACCTTATGAATAGTAATATGAGACCGAGATTAAATAATTCCTAAAGTTTATGTTTTTTTGTTTACAATTGCATGTCACCGCTTTGAGATATCAAACAAGAAGCGAGGGAAATCCATTAAACACATACAAACCATTTCTTTTATATGCCTTCAACTATAGTAAAATCATGTTCATTTTTAATAAACCACTTATCTTTTAACAACGTTGTTTCACTCGGAATGTTTCGTTCCTTTTAGAAACAGATAAGGGTTGGGGCTAGGAGGAATACACGTAGAATGTCAAGATGATGTGCGCGTACCGTAGAGAAAGATCAGTGATGCGAAGAACTCCTTTTGTCTTGGAAGGACTACTGCGAAATAAGAACACAAGACCACAAGATTTTAATTAGACAATAAATGAGGAAACGCCTTGGGCCCAGGGAAATATAAA
The DNA here is from genome assembly GCA_018340775.1 of Taxus wallichiana var. yunnanensis. NCBI lineage: Eukaryota > Viridiplantae > Streptophyta > Pinopsida > Cupressales > Taxaceae > Taxus > Taxus wallichiana. The sequence continues at coordinate 146,141,837 of CM031236.1, forward strand.
ACTTCCTTTCGAAGGTGGTCAATTTCCCTGCTAATATGAATTAACACAAAAGACTATAAGATATCAATTAAATTGCTTTGTTGAACCGGTAGGTAGAAAAAGTGGTTATTGGTTATAGTCGGTATAAGTGATGCCGACATTGCGATAACCGATGGCGGTTGCTGATGACCGATATCGGTAGAGTCTAGGATCTGAAGGTTAGTTGTTTTGTGGGGTGGTGGTGTTATTTGGTAGTTGTGTTATTTGTAAGGCTGTAAATGGGTGATATTAGGAAATGAGGTGATGAGAGGTAGATGAATGATGGTTAGATGAAATGGCACGCTGGGTAGTGGATTCAGAAATTGATTTATGAGGACTGTGATTCAAAAGGCATAAGAAATGTTATAACAGAAGACATGCAAGATGTGACTTACTGGTTTTGACGAAGATGCAAGTTGATCTCCTTTGCTGCAAACGCTTATGGTTTCTTCACTTGTCTCTGCTCGGTCAAGTGAAGATCTGGACTCTGTTGATCGCTCCCAATGATCTCTATTGATTCAAAATCCTTCCACCTTGATCCAAAATTAAATTCCGATCCTTTGTTTTTGGTTTGGGGAGACCATTTACAGGGAGCCGATGGCGGTTACGTAACCGACGGCGGTCGAGTAGGAACCGGCATCGGTAAGGAAAAAGTAGGCTATTTTTAGTAAAATAGCCCACCTTCCCTACTTTTCTCCCGAGAGATCAGTTGCGGGCTTGGTCAAATGACTAGAAGGTCGGTTTTGGGTGTGAGAAAGGGGTCATTAGTTATGGGTGTAGGTGTGGACCAAGTTATGGGTCTTAATTAGGTTAGTTTAGGGTTAGGGCTAGGTCATGATGAAGTGGCAAAATGAGGTGGCAGGTAAGGTGATGTGGATTTATCCATTACAAGGTAATTAATAAATAATTGTGTAAGGTTTAGGTGATGAGGTTATATTGCGAGATGAGATGCGGGTCACAAGGGGTCGTAAGACACAAATTTGGTGTCTACATTAGCCCCTTATTGTCGTGTAGCTTGTTTTGTAAAGCTGCACGGACAATAATATGAAGTGGTTTCCGTTGTTAAGGGTATAGGTAATCCCCCTCAAATCTATCACAGATTGAGAGAATGTGAAATCAGGGATAGGGTTGATAAAGGGTAAATGGTGTAGAGGGGATGGTAAGGTGGTGGGGTAGGTCCAAGGAAGCAGACGCATGTTGAAATGCAATCGTATGACTAGGGTACATGATTTGACGAGCAAACCAGCAGTGCATAGGCAAAGGTCGATAGTTTATCCAAACAAGGGTGATATAATCCTGGTATCCAAGGCATAGGAAGTAGCTCCAGGGTATATAACAGGTAAGGTACAGGAACGTTTAGGCATGTTCGGCAGTACCAAATGGTTGGTTTGGTTGAGATAAACGTCACGGTCTAGGTCTAGGCAAAGTTGGTCGACAGATCAAGTCAAGGACCCTAATCATGCTAAAACACAAACAGGTGAGCTCGATTGAACAAAAAACTACAGGATGGGTGGATAAAAGTGTATGGTGTTGATTTTAGGTAAGGTATTGAGGTGGTACGGCCATGGGTCGGGCCAGGTTGTTGGGTTGCGGCCTTGGCTCGGGCCGGGGGGGTAGGTTGAGGCTTTGGGTCGGGCCAAATGGTTAGGGTGAGGCCGTGGGTCGGGCCGAATAGGTAGGTTGAGGCCTTAGGTCGGGCCGATTAGGTAGGTTGAGGCCTTGGGTCGGGCCGAATAGGTAGGTTGAGGCCTTGGGTCGGGCCGAATAGGTAGGTTGAGGCCTTGGGTCGGGCCGAATAGGTAGGTTGAGGCCTTGGGTCGGGCCAAATAGGTAAACAAATGGTGTTCAGCAAAGGTGGATATAGGCGATATGTGGTTAAAAAGGGGCAAATGGTAAATAAGGGCAAAAAATTGGGGGAAAGTTGGAAGAAAAACCGATGTCGATTCTACATGACCGATATCGGTTAAGGGACCGATACCGGTTCATTAGGGCAAAATGAAACCGATATCGGTTAAGGGCGAAAAACCTATAAAAAGAAAAATACGGCTTGTCATTGTCACTTGTGTTATTTGAAAACCAAATTGATTTGTCTGATGTGGAGAGTTGAGATTGGAGGTTTTATTGAGTGAGGTGGAGCTATTTTGCTAGAGGAGTGAGTTGTTTGCGGGCCCGAGTGAGGAGGAGGCAGCAGTTGATTGGCCGGGGACCCAGCGGATCGGGAGTGGAGCTATGGCACGAGCGGGAGGAGCAGGAGGGGCTGGACCAGCTGGACCACCACCACCCATCCCACCATGACGACGTGTCATCATTCGGGTAGGTTCGGAACTCTTTATTGTGTGCATTTGAATGGTATTAAGCTAAATTGGGGTTTGGGTAGGAATTTACATGTAGGAAATAATGAGTAAATGGACGTAATTTGAAAAACGAAGAGGATAGATGGGTAAAATAGGGCAAGGCGGCTGGGTGGGTAGGTTTTTAGGGTGTTTGGGTGGGTAGATAAGTAGAAAAATGCAAAAATGTGGGTGGGGGCCGCGGGGTTCGGATCACGGGAAATCACGGTGGCCGTGTCGGTCATTAGCGGCCGGCATCGGTCGCAAAATTTTAGGGGCTGGGTTCTGTGTGGTTGACCGGCGTCGGTCGGTGGTTGACCGGCGTCGGTGGGAAGAGGGCCGTGGTCGGTTGTTTGGGACCGGTACCGGTCCGTAGTGTTTGTGTTGTTTTGTTTTGGTTTGTTTTGTTTGTTTTTGCTTTGGCTTGTGTGGGTTTATTGGGGGTTTGTGTGGGTTTGTTTTGTTTTGGGGTTGGGTGGGTTTGGGTTTGGGTTGGGCTTGTTTTGTGTTGGTGTGTTTTGGGGTGTGGGTGGGGTTTGTTTTGGGTGGGGTGGGTTTGGTTTTGGGTTGGTTTGTTTTGGGTAGATTTTGGGCTTTGGGTCGGGTAGTGGTTTGGGTGGGTTGAGTTGTGGGTAGATATGGGATTTGTATGGGTTGGGGTTGGGTGGTTGAAGGTAGGTTGCTAGAGGGGGGTGGTAGAGAGTTGGGGTGTGGTCGGGGGGATAAAAGGGGGTTTAGAGGGTAAAGTAGATGTTGTGATAAAGAGTAGGTCTAAGGATGTGGGTTGGTTTTACGGCACGTCGTCGCCAGCTGATGATGCGGGATAGGATGCCCCCACTGTTGGTGCGGATGTGGCCACACGTATCTGCGGCTCATTGGGCGATCATGCGCGAGGTGGGACTCGGCGGAGTCCAAGGATACAGAGCTATTGATAGAGATCACCGCCGATGGTCGCCCTCATCGAGAGATGGGATCCAGCGACAATGTGTTCCATCTCCGGACTGGGAGATGACTATCACATTGGAGGATGTGTTTCACATCCTTCGACCGCCGATCAAGGGAGAGGCGATGTTCCAGGTAGATTCGGAGACGGCGATGGACAGCATCCCGCAAGTTTTTGGAGATGCGGCCGCGCTACTTACCTATCACAGCGCGAGTATCGGGTATGGTGACATGTACCATGCGCACCGACACGAGACACGGCTGGCTGTGCTGATGATGATTGGGATCACCTGCTTCGCCCTCCCGGACTCAGAGGGAGGCCGCTTTCCACGAGCATTGATGGGGGTGTTGCTTGAGATGGTGGAGGAGCATACTTGCTATGCGTGGGCACCAGTGTATCTGGTGCAGCTATACAGAGAGCTCTGGGGTTATCGCCGGATGCGGCGATTTGGTATTTGTTCGAATTTTTTACTTCACTGTTGGGCATATGAGCACATCATATGCATCAGACCAGTAGGGCTGCCCCAGCAGCCAGGGCCATAGGTTATATACAGATACGGCTTTCAGAGGTGGTTGGGAGTCGTGGGGCAGCCACGAGCAGTGCTTGCGGGGAGAGACGTTGCCTACTACAAGCATTTATTAGAGGGCTTTGATAGCGGTAGATATTGTATGGAGACCTTACGAGAGTCATCACCCTCGCGGAGGAGCCGCTTACGATTGCGTCGATCCAGTACACATTACGGATAGCGGGGCGGAGGCGGGAGAGTACGAGAGGATACCCTAGAGAGGGTACGCAGGCAGATGGGGCTACGACAGGACGAGCCACCTCCCTTCCCTCAGTACAGGAGGGATGATGTAGAGGCCCCACTGCCTACACCACAGCCCTTGATCCAGTTGGGTTCTTTGAGAGGCCGCAGACGACACGAGTAGATGATGTTGGTTGTACGGGAGCATACATGGTGTGGTGGGCTGGTCAGAGAGCGAGAGGTAACACGGCCCGCACTGCCCAAACTTGGCGGCTGTGTGGCGAGAGAGATCAGCTCGGGGTCGAGTGCGGCTCTTACGAGGGCAGGCTTGCTACTGCGCAGGCATAGATAGGGGTCTTACAGGGGCAGCTAGCCCAGCTCGAGGGCAGTGCACGAGTAGCACCACCACCACCAACGACCACGAGTGCGAGTGCAGTACGACGGCGTACAGCAGCAACGCCGTAAATACAGCACCACCACAGCGAATGCGCGCCACGGCCCGAGCACGAGTACGAATACCACCGCCAAAGTGCACACCACACAGCACCACCGGCACGCATACCACGGGGGTACTAGTATTAGGTGCCAGGGGACCAGCCCCAGCTCCTTCAGTGGCTCGAGAGCGCTATATGGAGGTTAGAGCGGAGGCCCGATACTATCAGGATATTCTTGATGGTACCGGAGTTGAGTATCAGCCTTATGCAGCTCATAGAGCAGAGACCTCTCACAGCCAGAGATCTCAGGGAGGTGCAGCCACAGCCGGCGTGTCCGTTACAGGCAGGAGGCGAGAGGCACCACAGAGATCAGCGAGAGGCGCCGAGGCGGTGGGGAGAGCTGAGGGAGCCCGGCATGGTTTTTGTATTTGTATATTGGATATGGGCACCGGTCTGCGAACCGGTTATGTTTATAGAGGCCTGCGTGCCTACATATTACTCATTTATTCATTCATTCATTTATTGTATACCACTGCGAGCGAGTACGGGTTATGCGGTTGGTACCGGCTGCGAGGTGAGTATATTTTGATATGAGGGACCGGCCTGTGAGCCGAGTCGAGGTTATTGACCTTTATTGCGGCCTACGTGCCGGCTTTGTTGGATGATGAGATCACAGAGGCCCCGATGCAGGGCACATTGTATATTTGAAACTTGTATATATATATAGAGATGATGTTTTGATCCACATGTTGTGTTCAAAATGTTTTTAAGTATTTTGTCGATGGTTTATGATATAGAATGTATGATGAGTTTAATTGACATGTTGATATATGGATGATGTGTTATATGATGAAATGTTGCATGTTTTGGTGCTGGTTTTGGGACATTGTTATATATGTATCTGATGAGTTGGATCCAAATGATGTATAGATAGATAGTTTTTTGTTTTGTTTTGGTATCCTTAGTTGATGACTTGTTTGTTTTTGTAAAATAGATGATGTTAATGAAATTGTAATGATATGTGTGGTGGATGGACAAATATGGATAATGGTGATGAGATGCAGGAAAAGAGGCGGGTGCGACAAAAATTAGGTAAAAAACGAAGAAAAGAACCATGTTTCAAAAAGGCAGGTGTATAACCGATATCGGTTAGATAACCGCAAGCGGCGGTAGTTAGTAGACCCGACATCGGTTACATGACCAATACCGGTTATTTAGGTATGAGCTTTTCTAAAAATAAAAAAGCTAGAATTGGCAACTTAAGTTCTAATTTTGAGAGCCATGCAAGAAGTTAAATACGCGAACGCGACGCTTTTTGACGACTGGGACAGGTATTTGAAGGAGAGATTTGAGTGATAAGGAGAAAAGAGACAGGGTAAGTGATTGTGATCTGAGATTCAGAAGATAGAAAGGCAGGTTTGAAGGTGGTGATAATGGCAGGACAAGGAGAAACATCCAGCAGGCAGGGACAAGAGGGAAGACAAGGGCCACCTCAAGCTACTGCAACCCAAGAGGTAACGTTTTGTTTGTGATTTGACTACTGCATGTTTTGGGAATAAGCTGAGGGAGAGTAAGTGGGTAGATATGAGAAAGAAAACATGATAGCAAGGGTTATAGATGAGGTGAGTGTTATGGGGTAGATAATCGGGGGTTTTCAGGTATGTCTGTGTGGACAGAAAGGAATAAACGAGTAATTTATTGTCGTAGGTGGTTGTTTAGGCAAGGTGTATGTAATTAACAGTGACCGATAGCGGTTAGGGATAACCGGTATCGGTTACTCAACCGATACCGGTTAGCTGTAAACGATACCGGTTGCTGTAGGAATTTCCAGAATTTGAGAAAAAACCCGGGGTGATTTGAGGAATTGAATGGTTGTTGGTTTTTGTGACGTATGTAGGCAGAGGCAGGGCTAAGGATGAATGATAGTGTACCAGCGCTGTTGTCACGAATCTGAGCGGATGTAACACCAGCTGAATGGATGTTGATAAATCATTTGAAGTTAAGTGGGATCCGCTATTATTCACGAATTGCACGGAACCATGCTATGTTGCAGGCGTTGATTGAAAGATGGAATCCTGAGAAAAATACCTTCTATCTGCCAACAGGGGAAATGACAGTAACATTGGAAGATGTGTTCCGTATTTTGAGACTCCCAATTACAGGAAAACCAGTATATCAGGCATTACCTAGCGTGGCACGGGGAGTGATAACAGCAGTATTTGGTCCATACGCACGAGATTTAACACAGCGAGGTTTGTCATTCACATATGGGATAATGTATGCAGCACATCCTGAGGAGACAAGGTTAGCAGTAATATTAATGATAGCGGTAGGGTATTATGCATTACCGAGGGCAGAAGGGGGAAGATTTCCAAAGGCATTGATGTGTGTTATTTGGGAGATGATAGAAAGGAACGTGACTTTTGCATGGGCACCTGCATATTTGGCGGAACTATACAGGGGTCTATGGGCTTGTAGGTGAAATCACAGGACGACGCTGGATTGTTCATACTTATTACACTGTTGGGCCTATGAGCACATTGTTTGTGTGCGACCAATAGGCTGACCCATCCAGTCGGGAGAGACCGGAGTACAGAGGTTGGGATTCAGACGATGGGTCCAGACAGAACAAGAGGCAAGATCCCAGGCCGTGACGGATGACTTTGAGTATTATAGGCAGGTATGGGAGAGGGTGACGATTGCGGATATCTGTTGGAGGCCTTACGGGAATTATATGGTAACAGAGAACATAGCTGAGGAATTGAGGGGTGTAGAGTGATTGAGATGGATCGCGGGGCACAGGCCAGGTGAATATGAGAGGATTCCTATAGATCGCGTGCGGTGACAATTTGGATTTGTGCAGGATATACCCCAGGCTTATAGACCATATATGAGGATCGATGCCGAAGCAGCATTCTCACCTCCCCGGCCAACACCTCCAGAAGGGCCAGAGGAAATAGCCGCCGATCGCAGGGTAATGGATGCAGGAACGACAGAGGCCTATAGATTATGGTGGGTAGCGGAGCTGCGAGGTATACGTGATCGTCCTGACATAGCTGTGATTACAGCAGAGAGAGATCGTCTACAGAGTTTAGTTCAGCAGCTCCAAACGCAGGTGAATGAGGCAAGAAGATTGTTAGTGGTTGCGGAGTCACGAGCACAAGGACTAGAGACGAGAGATCTCCATGCGAGGGAGCGTATTCATATGTTACAGGAGAGATTGGCAGATCAGTGGGCGGTACCAATAGCCGTGGTACCTTTGAGGACAGAGAGGCCTGGCGAAAGGCGTCGACAATCACGATCATCACCGGGTTCGGGATGAGGCGTGAGGGTCTAAATAAATGTTAGCAAGGTATAAGAATAAATAAGAGTACCGACCTGCGTGTCGATGATAGAGAAGATGTATTTGTTTAACATCTAAATAAAATGAGATATGTATGTTGATTTGAGTTATAATAATAAGAATGTTTTCGTTTTGACTTTCGGTGTTTTGAAAAAGGATAAAGAGGAATGTGATTAAATAGAAATACACAAAAATATTTATATTTACCACACATGATAGGTTATGGTAGGGGATGGTCGAGCTAACCTTGGGAGACCCCATGTCTCCGAAGTGCTGCCTACATAGCCCTTTGCACAAAGCAAGGAGGGGCCTCAGACCGATGTAGTTCTCCCTTAGGACCAGGGAGAGGTGAATTCAGGCAATTTAGGTATGGTTAGGCGATTGGTTGGTTGGTAAAGGTATTGATAGTAATATTGGTAAGGTAAGGTTGATGGTGTTGGTAATGAATTGGTGACGTTGTAAAAGGTACAAGAGAAGCGAAAGTTAGCCTACCCGAGTGGTAGGGAACCATGTCCTGATTAAGATCAACACACAATCCTAGATGCGAGGCAAAAAAGGAAAGATTGCTCCATAGGCAAAACAAACCACACAACATAGAACGCACTTGAAGCCCTAGGTACCGTGCATAGACGAGAAGTCAATAGGTGAAAAGAGTTGTATGATCACAATATATCGGGTGTACGTTACGTCCCTTGAGTTGAAACAAATGGTGAGGTGAGGTGGATGATATAGCTGAGGTACAGAGAACTTATTACAAAGTGAGTGTTCGACAAAGAGAACCTACCCTAAATAGACAAGTCCATGACCCAAAAGTTCTTTTGAATGAGGCTTTTATTTTATCGAATATGGTGATCGACGCGGGAAGTCTACAAGGGATATTGATTGTGCTATTCTTGAGGTCTTCACAAAGCTGATCCATGCGAGAAGCTTCTGAGAAAAGGCTGACTGTGTATAGCTGTCCTTCGAGGGAGCAGTCTATTTATAGTAGCAGATATGATTTTAGTGCATAGTTGTCCTTCGGGGAGCAGTCTATATAGAATAGCAGCAATAATTTGGCATATAGCTGTCCTTCGAGGGAATAGTCTATATATAATTTAGATAGCTAGATGTTCTTTTGGCGTGAAGCATCTAGTTTGGTAGGAAGTTTGACTCAAGAAAATCCCATAAGAAGGTGGTATTTTAATACTTTGAAGTCATGGACTAGACTAAAAAGGGGAAGGCATCGTTTGAGGGGAGGTGAGAAGTGAGCTTGATTTTATTTGGAGATGTAGGAAACAAAGTGTATGTAGCGGCAAATGAGCTCAAGGGACGAGCGGTAGGTAGATAAGAAGTGATATAACACTAAATTCAACAGTAGAATGGTTGAAGATGCAAGGCATTAAGGGGCTCAAGCTCAGGTTTACCATTAAGCGAAGCTAAACGATAAGTGCCTGATCCATAAGTGTGAGTGATTATATAAGGCCCAATCCAATTGGGAGCAAATTTTCCACGTTTGCTCTTTTCTAGTTTGGTTACATGTTGATTCTCTTTGAGGACAAGATCACCAACCTTAAAGGTACGCTCATGAAGTCACTTATCATAAGCACGCTTGATACGTTTTTGATAGATTTGAAGGTGATCGAGAGCTGTAAGACGACGTTCGTCAAGAAGCTCCAATTGGGCTAACCGCTCTTGGCGGAAATCATCGTTGGTGAGAATATCCTGAAGGGATATTCTGAGGGAGGGTATTTGTATTTCGAGAGGCAAGACAGCCTCGGTACCATATACCAAAGAAAAAGGTGTAGCATTAGTAGAGGTACGAATGCTAGTACGATAAGCCCAAAGGGCAAAGGGGATGTGATCGTGCCAATTTCTTCCGGATTCATTGACAACTTTCATGAGGATTTTGGTTAGGGTTTTATTAGAAGATTCAGCCTGACCATTTGCTTGTGGATAGTAGGGTGATGAGAAGCTAAGTTTAATACCAAAGTTGTCACAAAGGTCTTACAATAACTTATTTTTGAAAGATGTTCCATTATCTCATTATCGGCGATGAGGAACACCAAAACGACAGAGATAATGTGGTGGTTAATGAACTCTACAATTTTTTCTTTTTTAGTTGAAATGAGTGGAATAGCCTCCACCCATTTTGTGTAATATTCAATTGCTGTGATAATCCATCGGTGACGTTGCGAAAGAGGACGGATGAATCTCACCAATAAGGTCTAAACCCCATTGTGAGAAGGGTGTAGACACAAAATTTGTGTCTTACGACCCCTTGTGACCCGCATCTCATCTCGCAACTTAACCTCATCACCTAAACCTTACACAATTATTTATTAATTACCTTGTAATTGATAAATCCACATCACCTTACCTACCTCCTCATTTTGCCACCTCATCATGACCTAGCCCTAACCCTAAACTAACCTAATTAAGACCTATGACTTGGTCTAGACTCACATCCATAACTAATGCCTCCTTACTCGCACCCAAAACCAACCTTCTAGCCACTTGACCAAGCCCACAACTGATCTCTCGAGAGAAGCGGGAAGGTGGGCTATTTTACTAAAAATAGCCTACTTTTTCTTACCGATCTTTGGTTCTACTCGACCGCCGCCGTCGGTTACGTAACCGCCATCGGCTCCCTATAAATGGGCTCCCAAACCAAAAACAAGCGATCGGAATTTCATTTTTGGATCGGGTCGAATGATTTTGAATCAACAGAGATCATTGGGAGCGAAAAAGCGAGTCCAGATCTTCACTTGACCGAGGCGAGAGACGAGTGAAGAAACCAAGCGTTTGCAGCAAAGGAGATCAACTTGCGTCTTTGTCAAAACCAAGAAGTCACATCTTGCATGTCCTCTGTTATAACACTTCTTATGCTCTTTGAATCACGAGTCCTCCTAAATCCGTTTGAATCCACTACCCAACGTGCCATTGCATCTAACCTGTCATTCTTTTACCTCTCATCATCTCATTTCCTAATATCATCCATAAACCAGCCTTACAAACACCATAGCTATCAAGAAGGTCCTAGGCCCAACCGACGTCGGTTACTAGAAACCGGTATCGGTTACCCTGACTATAACCAGAAACCAGCCTTCTCCTACCCGTTTCAACCAAGTAATCTAATTGATATTTTGCAGTCATTTGTGTTAATTCATATTAGCAGGGAAACTGACCACCTTCGAAAGGAAGTTTTATATTTCCTGGGCCCAAGGTAGTTTCCTCATTTATTGTTTAATCAAATCTTGTGGTCTTGTGTTCTTATTTGTAGGTAGTCCTTCCAAGACAAAAAGGAGTTCTTCGCAGATCAACTTGATCTTTCTCACAAAGCACGCGCACACCATCTCGACATTTAACAGTATTCCTCCTAGCCCTAACCCTATCTGTTTCTAAAAGGAATGAAAGGATAGAAACAACTCTATTCCTGGCCGAAACATTCCGAGTGAAACAAAGGGCCAAAGATCTCGAGCGACACAGAGCGGGTGGCTAGGAGTATGTTGAAGGTTGGCATGTTGCTGACACATAACACAACTCTTAACATATTCATAACAGTCGTTATTGAGAGTAGGCCAATAATAACCAAGGCGAAGGATTCGTTTGGCTACGGCAAGGCCGCTAAAATGTCCACCACAAATACCTTTATGGATCTGTTGGATGGTATGGGTGACCTCCGCGCCGGTGAGACATCGAAGGAGGATGCCATCAAAGCCACGTTTATAAAGGAGTCCCCCCATAACTACATAATGAGAAATGCGTTTAAGAAAAGTGCGTTTACCAGTACTAGTAAGGTCAGAAGGGAGAATAGAGGTTGTAAGGTAGTCATGGAATTGGTGATACCAAGTATCTGCGAGTTAGCGAGACACGTGTATTTATCGTCATGAACCTAAAATTTGAATAAGATGGGGCAAAGAGTTGTTGGACCAAGACGAAAATGTCAGAGTCAGTTGATGAAGCCAGAATTTGCGAGGCTAAGCAAGCCATAGTATCCGCAAATTTGTTAGTGGAGCGGGGAATGGTTTGGATAGAATAGTGAGTAAATAAGGCTAGAAGCGAATCCACGTAGTGTTTGTATTTTTGAAGTTCCTCATTTTTGCATTGGTAGATGCCCATAACTTGATTGACTACCAATTGAGAGTCGCCAAAAATATTGATAGATTTGATACCTAAGTGCAGCGCAACCTGGAGACCCAGAACAAGGGCCTCGTATTCCGCTGTATTATTAGTGCAAGGGAAATCGAGTCGGAATGAAAGAGGCATAGGCTCGGCGTCGAGAGGAATAAGAACAATGCCGGCTCCTCCACCGCGTTGGCATTTGGATCCATCGAAGAAGAGAGTCATTGGATACGACTCCTCCTTGAGTGAAAGAGTGGCGATGAGTTCGTCGGGGAATGTAAAATTGGTAAATTGTTCCCCAGGTAAAGGGGCTTCCGCAAGTTGGTCTGCGATGGTTTGTCCTTTGATTGATTTCTGGTGGACGAACTCAAGGTCGAGGTCGGCGAGGAGCATGAGCCATCGGGCGATGCGTTGGTTTAGATGAGGTTTGGCATACATGTAATGGATGGGGTCCGTGTTGGTGATGATGAAAGTTTTGTGATTCAGAAGGTAGTGTCGGAGCTTGGTAGCCACGAATGATAGGGCTAGGCACAACCTTTCTACATGTGTATACCTAGTCTCATAGTCCACCAAAGTACGACTTATATAATAAACGGCTTGTTCTCGATTTTCAGAGTCACGATGTGCAAGCATGGCCCCTACAGCGTGGTCAGTGGCGGAAAGGTAAAGGTAGAAAGGGCGGTCATCTTGAGGTGGGATAAGCACGGGTGGCTGCAAGAGATAAGTTTTGAGAGCTTCAAAGGCTTGGTGGCACTCTTCACTCCATTGAAATTCAATGTCCTTTTTAAGGAGGTGATGGAAAGGTTGACATCGATCCGAGAGTTGGGAGATGAAACGTCGGATAGATTGTAACTTACCTTGTAAGCTACGCAATTGTTTGAGATTAGTAGGTGGGGGCATTTCTATGATAGCTTTGACTTTAGATGGGTCGACCTCAATGCCACGCAAAGAGACAATAAAGCCAAGAAGTTTTCCCGAAAGGACACCAAAGACACATTTTTTTGGTTGAAGACGGACAGAATATTGTAACAGGCGATCAAAAATAATGGTTAAAACATCGAGATGTTCGCTACGATGTTTAGATTTGCCAAGAAGATCATCGACGTAATCTTCCAGGATAGTGTGCATAATGTCATGAAAAATGTAGGTCATAGCCCGCTGATAGGTTGCACTAGCATTCTTAAGGCCAAATGGCATGACACGATAATAGAAAGTTCCCCAAGGGGTTATGAAGGTAGTTTTATGTTGATCACCAGGGGCAACCAAAATTTGGATATATCCTGAAAAGCCATCCATGAGAGAGAGCATCTCATGGCCTGTAGTGAGATCAACAAGTTGGTCAATGCTTGGTAGGGGGAAGTCATCCTTAGGGCAAGCGAGGTTAAGATCCCGGAAATTCGTGCATATCCGAAGTCCCCACATCACTTTAGTGACAGGTACGATGTTAGAAATCCATTGAGGATAGTCAATAGGCAGAATGAAGGAAACAGAAAGGAGTCTTTGGAGCTCCTCTTTGACCAAGAGGGCAATGTGTGGATGCATTTTTCTCAATTTCTGTTTAATTGGCTTGGAATCGGGTTTCAGTGTAATGTTATGGACAGCAATGTCAGGATCAATTCCTGGCATGTCAGCGTAGGACCAAGCGAAAGCTTGGTTGTGAGCACGAGGAAAATAGTAAAGGAGACTTGTTCTGATGCGTTAAGGGATTGTCCGATCTTGACAATGTGAGGATCCTCCTCTGTGTGGATGTTGATTTCTATAGTAGACTCGTTCAGCATGGTTTGGGTTTCAGATGGTAAGGCTCGTTGAATATAAGAGTCATCCGCGCCAAGGTAAGTGAGGATGGAGTCATCATCCTGACACTCAACAACGTTAATTGAAGGTGAGTCCTCTTCAATCATGTCTGGATATAGAAGGGGAAGAGAAGATGGGTCCTCATTATCGCGTTGATAAGTGAGAGGACCTATGAAGATAGCATTTATGAAAAAAAAAAGTTAGGAGGGATAGATTCGGGATCTATCGACTCTGTGGGAGACGAAGGCAAAATGGGTGATGATGGTTTGGTAGGGGTAACGTCATCATCTTCTAGAAGACAACTGACGCGAGGTTCCGTCGATGTAAGTGTTTCCGGAAATCCGAGACCACTACGATCATTATGTTTGCGGGTGGTGATGGGGATGAGCGTATGTCGGCCTTGTTCATAAAGACCAAAACCAAAGCCTTTCCAAGCACAAATGAGTCAAGAAGGTGAGGGCGGCGACGATTTTCGGTATTGAAAATCGGATTGGAAAGGAACCACACCAAGAGGAGGCTCAGGGGCAACGGAAGACGCGTCGACACCCCCATACGTTAGGTTAGTGCGGCAGTGAGGTGGTCCGTAGGAGATTACTTCCCCCACACGACGGTCATAGGTAGGATGTGCATGTAACTGTCCGTACTCTTGTGGAGTATGGAAAGAACTAACGTTATATAGGTGATACTCCCCCAGCGTAAGGCGCTGAAAAACATCTACTAAGGGGTCCGCGGTTGGGATGTTAGCTGCGGGAAGGGAAGTGGTTTTTGCGACGGTAGTTTCATCAGTTGAAGGCGTAGGTGTGGTTGAGGTGGATGGTTGAGGCACAGTCGAAGAAGATGGTTGAGTTGAATGAACGGGTGTCTTGATTGGTACAAGCACATCGTTTGGGCGGTATAACATATTACAGGTTTTAAAGGGGGGAGGATCAGCTTTTACGGTGTAGGACTTCCCCTCGTACTCAAATTTTATGCATCTATGTAATGTTGAGGAACGCATCCCATGGCCGGATCCAGGGCGACCAAAGAATATATTATATTGGAACTCTCCCTCAAGGACATAGAAGAGTTCGGGTAAAGTACGTGGTCCTACCCGAATGTTGAGGATCACGGTGCCTAAGGTAGAGGTAATAGCGTCATTAAATGACCGCAACATGATGGGGTTGGCACACATGTAGCTAGAAGGGATATTCATTTGTTGGAAGGCTTTTGAAGAGATGATGTTTAGGCTAGCGCCCCCGTCAATCATAACACGACGTACCCGAATGTCCCGGACGTAAGCGGAGATGAAAAGGGCAGGGTCAGGGTCTTCTGTACCAAAGTCAACAATTTCATCTTCAGAGAAACTGACTGCAGCAGCTTGTGGTACAGAGACAGAAGTGGTTGGGGCAGTGGGTTGTTTGGTGAGAGAGGCAACATGATTAGGTGTTAGAATGGAGGCAACGGGCAGGGTTTCATTAGGTAAGACCTCGATCCCTTGAAGAATTTCAACGAGAGCTTGTCGATGAGATTCAGAAGTCTGAATGAGATCATATAGTGTCATTTTTACGGGTGATTGGTGAAGCTGTTTAATCATGGCTCGATGGGCAGCTCCATTAGAGACGGGGTAAGCAGGTCCACGAATAACCACTTTGGGTGGTGGTGCAATCGGGATGTTGGACGGAGAAGGAGAGGACGCAGGTGTGCTTTCTTTCGCTTTCTCATTGTTTTTCTGCGCTCGAGTAGCAACACTAATCATATTAATTTCGTAGACCTGAGATGAGGAAGATGATTGGGATAAATCATGGTCTTCAAGAGGTGGGGTTGTAATAATGACAGATCTTGGTGAGGCGGGGACAGATGGTATAGGAGAGGGAATGGAAACTAAAGGTCTCTCCCTTCGTAAGTTGTCTTTCTTAACCTTTCTATCTGGGAGAGGTGACTGACGAAGGATGGTTTTTAAAGCTTTGCATCCCTCCACATCATGTCCTGGTGTGCGGTGATAAGCGCAGATCTTAGACTCATCATAACCTATAGGTCGAGGTTTAGACGGGTCATAAGGTCTAAGTGGGGGTAGGGAAATGGTCGCATTCTCTACTAACATAGCAAGGATTTTGGCGTAAGATCCTTTGAGTGGGTCAAAATCAGAAGAGGATGAGGGTATTGATTGTCTGGATTTCGATAATGTTTGGGTATGGTTGGTTCGTGCGGGTGGTGGTTTAGCCAAGGGGTGTTGACACGCGGTTTTCACTAAATGTGGTTTCTTTGGCGCAGAAGCTACATTCAGCTGGTTAGATGATAAAGCTACAGATGACGTGGTAGTGGGACACAACCACGGAGAAAGGGGAGTAGCAGAGAATAAATCCTTTGATGATGGAGTTTGTTTAGGGTTGATTGGTGGACCGGATGCGTGGGGTGATAATGTTGATATACCCTTTGATCCCTGTATGGGTGCAGAAGGCGTAGGTCGTTTTGAAGAAAACGCAGGAGGTATGATATATTGGTGCAAGGTGGAAGGATGAGGTCCCAATATGGAAGGTAGGTATGACGATGATGGTTTTGATTGTGATAGAGGCACGGGTTGAGTGTGTCTCCTAAGTGGCGGGGCGGCTTTATTCTTGGACAAATCTAGTCGCTTAGGCGGGTGTGTTAGACTGGGTATTGGCGAGGTCCCAAGCGTAGGAGAAGATTTGGTTAAGTTAATAGAAGTGGACGGGGCATTCGGCAGAGGTGAGGGGGGTGAAGGTGAGAACATGGGCATTTTAAGCTTCTGTAAACACTTCGGGTATATGGTGGAGGCCTCAGGATCGGTCATTTGCATTTGAGTAGAATATGGCGTACTCAAACGTTCCCATAGGGCCTGTCTATCTTCTGTGGAATGACAATCCTCACGTGTGAATATGAACTTTTGTACGGAAGAAAGACGGGTTGTGATTCCAGTCCACTGTGGGCGTGATACAGGGGGTAGATGAGGCACTGTATCAATAGATGTTAAGAGGTCGACTGGTCGTTGAGAAGATTTAGGTGATGAAGGACTAATAGGTAGGAGGGCGTGTTTGAGAGGATCTGTCATATTTAAAGAATATGGTGATGTCGGTTTAAGAGGTTTCTCGTCTAAGGATGTCAAAAGGAGTGGCGTACCTTCCTCTTGTGCAGCAAGAGGGGTAGAAGGGGAAATCTGGGAAATAGATAGGTTAGATAACATCCGTTCGCAATCTTGTAGGGATGTGGTATAAGAAGATTCATCAATGGGCAGAGAAGTCTGGGCAGTCAATTCCTTGATGGGTAAAGGAACGGCAAGGATTTCAGTTTGTCTTGATGACGAGGAAGGGGGTTCGGTTTCCTGCGTTAGTGAAGAGGCTTGATTCAGAATTTGTTCGATAGAGGTCTTTGGCTGAGAATCGAAGACTGCATGGATCTCATGAACACTCTCCTCGGCTAAGATATCTTGATTTAGATTACTATTAGAAGAATGATTCGGGAATGGTTTGTTGAATATTTTCAAATTTTGGTTGGCAGGGGCATTAGGATTATCGAGGGTTATATCCCCTGCGTCAACCATTTCCTGCACTATGTTTTTCAACATCTTGCAGTTTTCATGACTATGTCCTTTTACGCGGTGAAAGTTACAGAAGTCATTTTCTTTGTACCAGGAAGGTATAGCGCGGGTGGAGTCAAACCCAGAGTGAGGTTTAACAGGAGGCAAAGTGATAGCTCCGGCTTTGAGCAATTTTTCCAAGATGACGCCATAGGTTTCTCCTAAGGGAGTGTAATTGATGGGCTCGGCTTTGTACTTATAGGTGGTTTTTGGTGGAGTATTGGACGGCGCTTGAGATTTGACCATCACCGCGTGGACAGCTCCTTTTGATTTAGAAGAAGTGGACGCGTGAGGAGTGGTGGTATTTGGTTTATTGGTAGAATCAGGAGTTCGAAATTGGGGTTTTTGTTGCGCAACCGCAATTTCTCTTCTTCTAAGGCTCGAATTTCTAGTTTCCGAGCCATGGTAAAGGCCTCATCAAATGTGCGGAAAGTTTGAATTTGAAGAGTAGGAGAAATGTGCTTAGCACATGCCCGCGTGAAAAGTTCGATAAGTTCAGTCTGAGGCAAGGCATATGTAAGTTGGTTGATAAGGCCGCGCCATCGTCCGACGAAATCTGCGATAGATTCGTCTTGGTGTCGGATGGCATAAAGGTCGGTGATGGATACTTTCTTAGCAATGTTAATGGAGAAGTGATCCAAGAAAGATTGGGCTAGTTGGTTAAAAGAGAAGATTGAGTCTTTGGGTTAAAGCAACTGTACCACTCAAGGCGAGTCTTGATAAGGACATGGGAAAGGTGCGGAGTAACAAGGCATCATCATGGGCAATCAAATAACAAGCATGTCTAAATGATCGCAAGTGTTGTTGAGGATCCTCTTTACTATTAAAACGAGTAAATTTCGTAACTCCCATTGAGGAGGATATGAATGAAGGGGGACAGAAGGGTGAATGGGCTCCCGACAAACTTGCTCGTATGTCAAGGCGCTATGACTTCCTGAAACAGAAGCCTCCAGGTTTTGCATTTTGTCCATCATTTGTTTAATTAGATCAGTAGTTGGATGAGATGATGGTGTGGTTGTGGTAAACGGAGGCAAATTGGGCCAAGGACCACCGCTAGACCCTGGTGGGGTTAATTGTTGATAAGGTGTGGAGGATGAATATGTTGAGGCAACCGAATAGGGATGTCCCATATAGGATGTTGAGGTCACTGGATACGTGTATGGGAATGAAAAGGTAGGCGGAGCTTGAGAAGGAAAGCTCGTGTGGATAGGTGGCAGAGAGCAAGTCATGAACGGAGTAGTCTGCAAGAGAGATGAGGTAGGGGCAGTCGGCGGTAATGATATGTGGGGTCCGAGGTTAACCAACAGAAAGCCAATCTGAGTCGTATGAACCTCTGAAGCCGTCGGATTGGGAGACGGGGCTAGAGATGCAGGAAGCAAGGCGGTATTATCAGGCGGAGTGGGAGCTAAATGAGCAGCTATACTAATAGGCATACCCACAAGGAGCTGACCATCAGGCGTACGGTCAGGGGTATGAGACAAATAGTATTATGTCAGTGGCGCTAGAATTAGCATCCGAAAACTTGGCAAAGTCCTTATCTCCCACAGGAATTTTAGGAACCTCGCTGGTATCCGTAGGATTCCCCACAGAATGTGAAGGGGTGATTCAAGGAAAAAAAACAGAGCAAGCATGTGAAACCATGGCGGTGGCTTGCTTTCAAGTGATAACAACCATGGACAGGGAGTTCACGGTAGGGTTTCAATCATCGGGAATAGAAACAAACTCGGGCTGTAGTAAAATTGGTAGGTTCTTTAGTTTGTCGAAATTGAAAGAAAAGAACGATAAATATCGGTCTAAGAACTCGATGTCGGTTATACTATAGCCGACGTCGGTCAGGTAACTGATGTCGGTGTAAGAATTCTGGGCTAACAAGATATAAAAAGCCTGCTAATTTGATTTTTAACAACGTTTAGTATACTTGTCCAATTATTGATCACAGAAGACAGAGTATGAGAAAGAAAACAGAACTAAAAACAAGCAAGATGCACACGCAAATCTAGAGATTAACCCTAGGGTTAATTTTAATTATCGTGGGCTTATGCCTTTAGACGTAGAATGATGTCAGAATCCTAAACAAGAGACTTAGGGGAAATGTCAAGTTGTTTTGGCTTATAAGGTTACCTCAATCGGGCGGAGGAATACCGCGGAAAAGGGGGATGTTTGAGCTGTTGTGTTAATTGTGAAGTGATTTGGTATGTGTTGTGCAGTGAAAGTAAGATTAATTTCCTGTCAATACCGTGGATATCACCCC
Organism: Taxus wallichiana var. yunnanensis; assembly: GCA_018340775.1. NCBI lineage: Eukaryota > Viridiplantae > Streptophyta > Pinopsida > Cupressales > Taxaceae > Taxus > Taxus wallichiana. Next base: position 146,161,370 of record CM031236.1, read on the forward strand.
CACGTGTACGACCTGTTACTTAATCTACGTTCACTAGAATTGAAAAACAACAAGCAGGAATGCAATGCACGTGTTTTAAACCCAAATCGAAAATTATGTTCGATGAAGCAAGAGAGATGACTTTCACTAATGCGAAACTAGGAAAGCAAGACAAATTCTTTACGAAATATATAACAAAAGCAGCAACAGCAAGTATGCTTCCTAAAATGAAAATAAGCAAGAGAAACAGAAACCCAAAATGGGTCCCACCGGGCGTGCCAAAATGTTTCACTCGGAATGTTTCGTTCCTTTTAGAAACAGATAAGGGTTAGGGCTAGGAGGAATACCTATAGAATGTCGAGATGATGTGCGCGTACCGTAGAGAAAGATCGGTGATGCGAAGAACTCCTTTTTGTCTTGGAAGGACTACTGCGCAAATAAGAACACAAGACCACAAGATTTTAATTAGACAATAAATGAGGAAACGCCTTGGGCCTAGGAAATATAAAACTTCCTTTCAAGGTGGTCGGTTCCCTACTAATATGAATTAACACAAAAGACTATAAGATATCAATTAAATTGCTTTGTTGAACTGGGTAGGGGAAAGGCTGGTTATTGGTTATAGTCAGTATAACCGATGCCGGTTACTGATAACCGATGGCGGTTACTGATGACCGATATCGGTAGAGTCTAGGATCTGAAGGTTAGTTGTTTTGTGGGGTGGTGGTGTTATTTGGTAGTTGTGTTATTTGTAAGGCTGTAAATGGGTGATATTAGGAAATGAGGTGATGAGAGGTAGATGAATGATGGTTAGATGAAATGGCACGCTGGGTAGTGGATTCAGAAATTGATTTATGAGGACTGTGATTCAAAAGGCATAAGAAATGTTATAACAGAAGACATGCAAGATGTGACTTACTGGTTTTGACGAAGATGCAAGTTGATCTCCTTTGCTGCAAACGCTTCTGGTTTCTTCACTTGTCTCTGCTCGGTCAAGTGAAGATCTGGACTCTGTTGATCGCTCCCAATGATCTCTATTGATTCAAAATCCTTCCACCTTGATCCAAAATGAAATTCCGATCCTTTGTTTTTGGTTTGGGGAGACCATTTACAGGGAGCCGATGGTGGTTACGTAACCGACGGCGGTCGAGTAGGAACCGGCATCGGTAAGGAAAAAGTAGGCTATTTTTAGTAAAATAGCCCACCTTCCCTGCTTTTCTCCCGAGAGATCAGTTGCGGGCTTGGTCAAATGACTAGAAGGTCGGTTTTGGGTGCGAGAAAGGGGTCATTAGTTATGGGTGTAGGTGTGGACCAAGTTATGGGTCTTAATTAGGTTAGTTTAGGGTTAGGGCTAGGTCATGATGAAGTGGCAAAATGAGGTGGCAGGTAAGGTGATGTGGATTTATCCATTACAAGGTAATTAATAAATAATTGTGTAAGGTTTAGGTGATGAGGTTATATTGCGAGATGAGATGCGGGTCACAAGGGGTCGTAAGACACAAATTTGGTGTCTACAAACGCGTTACACTACATTTATTATGAATCAATTGAGAACAAGAAATAAAATTCATTTTAAGTTTAGAACTAACAAACCATTGTTAATAAAACCATTTGAAACTTTAAGTTTACCTTTTCCCTGAACTTCGAGAATGGAATGATCACCCAAATAGATATGATCATTACAATCTCTAAGGTCGAGATAGGATATCACATTTGAATTTCATATGTCTAGAGGCACCACTCTCCAATACCCACTCATTCTCCTTTGCAATAACAAAGTAGACGTACAAAGAAATTACATTATATTATTGAATATTTTTATGATTCTTGTTTTGGTTTTGATCTTGATCTAATTTGTTTCCCTTTTGGTTTTTAAAATTTGACTTAGTTTTCAATTTACATTCTTCTTTCTTATGGCCAAATTTTACACAATAATGATATTTACCATCAAAGCTAACTCTTAAACTTCCTGGTTTCTTGTCTTCAACTAGGAAGTTTAAGAGTTGAATTTTGTTTTTGTTGAATCTAGAAGGTTTACTCTTTTATTTTTGAGTGAGAAGTGCCTAAGAGGCATTCTCTTTAGAATCAAAATTTTTCATTACTTGTTCTTCCTAAATCAAGAGAGCACTAAGGGTTTGCAAATCAAGGATGTCTTGTTTAGTTTGATACTTAGAATTCGAATTGAAATGAAATTTCTAAATTTTTCATGAATATTCAACTGAATAATAAAATAAAGTAATTTATCTGAATTAAGTTACAGTTGCATCCATCTAACTGAGACTTAATATTTTTAATTTTTGCCAAATAATTAATTAATTTTTCATCTCCCTTCATGGGAGTTGTCATAAGTTCTAAAATTAGTTTAATGATTTTTATAACCATGTACCTTCGTGCATTGATTCCAGTTGAGTCCAAACCTCACTTGGACTTTCTTGATTCCTTATATGATGGAGAAAATCATCATGTACACTTCACAAAATTATGGACACTTTGCTTCATGTTATTTTTGTTAATATGCAACAATGTTGTTCATAGTTTATTTTCTTCCAGTTTGTTAGGTTGTGGAGCTAAATATCTTCATAAATGGCATACATTTCAGGTTTTTTAGTTTACACAGAACTGGCGTCGGTTGGGTAACCTACGTCGATCGCCTAGAAAGTCGATATCGATCAGTAACCCCAGAACATCGGTTATCTCAGTGCATTCATGTTTTTATATTAGACACATTAGAAACAGGACCCTTGGTTATAAATGTGATCGAAGGGTTGTAAATGCATAGCTAAGTTTCCCTAAAGTTTTTATATGCTTATAAGATAGAAAAATAGGGTTAGAAGAAAAGATTTGATTATTATTGTAAGAAGGTTTTCTTGGAGAAATCTTAGAGAAGCTTGTGAGGAAAAAGTATTGTACATCCGTGAGAGGTGTGGAAGATTGTAAATCTTCATTATATTTCCTCTGTGAAGAAATAATAATAGATTGGTTGTTTCTTGGTGGACGTAGCCCACATTGGGTGAACCACGTTATATCTTGTGTTTATTTTTCTTGTTGGTTTAATTTTCATTTTTATTGTTTGTATGCTTCAATTGAAAATAGATCTATACAACACGGGTGTTTGGTCTAACTCCAACAACTAGTATAAGATCTTTTTGTTTGAGGGTTTTGTGTGTTGACATATTTACTCATAGAGGGATTCGATTGAGTGGGAGCACAACAATGGTAGAAGTTAGAAAATACAAAGTGGAGAAATTTGATGGTCGTAATTATCAGTTATGGAAGATGGAGGTGGAATATTATGAAATATTTATATTTACCATTGGATGTGAATGTGAAGCCTACAAATATGACAAATTAAGAATGGAATATTCTTAAAAAGGCTTTGGGATCTATAAGATTAAGCGACAACATTTGTAGTTTCGAATATTACTAAAGCAGCAACCACGATAGAGATGATGAAATATTTATCTAATTTATATGAAAAACCAAGTGCTTCAAATAAATTTTATTTGATGAAGAAATTATTTAATTCAAAAATACAAGAAGGTGGATCTGTATCAAGCCACTTGAATGATTTTTGATCCATTGTTAATAAATCAAAATTAGTTAATCTTTCATTTGATGATGAAGTGAAAGAACTTATATTCTTATGCTCTTTGCCAGATAGTTGGGATAACTTGGTAATGGTTGTTAGTAATACAAAATCTACTACTAATATTTTGAAGTTTGATGATGTGGTTAGTATAATCCTGAATGAAGAAATACGTAGGAAAAGTATAGGAGAGTCATCATCTAGAAATGTTTTGAATGTAGAAAGTAGGGGAAGGTAGAAGGAGATATCCAAGAGAAATAATAATGGGAAATCAAATTCAAAGATGGGAAGATCCAAATCCAGAGGTAGAGGAATAACTTGTTGGAATTGTGGAAAGAAAGGACATGTAAAGAAGGATTGTTGGTTCAAGGAAAATAAAGAGAATCTACTAGATAAAGGTAAAGAGGCAAATGTTACAACAAAGTTAATGTAACGTGCCCTTATTCTCTCCTTGGATAGTAAAATATAATATTAGGTTTTAGATTAGGAGCTTCTTTCCATGCTACCCCTAATAAGGGTTATTTCGAAATTATGTCCAGGGTAACTTTGGGCATGTTTATTTAGGATATGATGAACTATACAATATTATTGGTAAAGGGAAGTTCATCTAAAATTACGTAGAATGGAAATACATGGATATTGAAATATGTAAAGCATGTTCCAAGCCTCAAGAGAAATCAAATTTCTGCGGAATAACTAGGTGAAGTTGGTTACATGGTTACATTCACGGGTCGACTCTTAGAAAGTTTTCAAGTGAGTTGTTATTGTGGCAAGAGGCAAGAAGGTAAGAACATTGTATTTATCTACTTGTATTATTGATTCCTTTTCTGCTCTATCTACTTTAGATTCAAATGCAATCATGTGGCATAATTGGCTAGGCCATATGAGTAAAAAGGGAATGTAGATATTAAAGGAAAAGGGTAAGCTATCATATTTGAAACATTTAGATCTTGATTTCTGAGCATTGCATATTTGGAAAGAAAAATAAAGTGAGATTTCTTAAATTTGGGGAAACAAAGAAGGAGAAAAAATTGGATCTTGTGCACTCAGATGTGTGGGGACCAACCTAGGTAGCTTCTCATGGAGGATCCCAATATAATGTGACTTTCATTTATGATGCCACAAGAAAGATATGGGTTTATTGTATAAAGAGTAAATTGGATGTTTTGAGAATTTTAAAATATGGAAATCCCTTGTGGAAAATTAAACTAGTTTAAAGTTAAAATACCTTAGATCTGACAATGGTGGCGAGTATTGCAGTAAGGCCTTCAATGATTACTATTTAGTGAATGGAATACTCAGAGAAACAATGGTTCCTAAAACACCAGAGGAGAATGGTGTGGCTGAAAGAATGAACAGGATTATCATGGAACATGGAAGAAACATGAGAATACATGTTGGATTACCTTTACAGTTCTAGGCAGAAGCATTACACACGACAATATATTTAATCAACTCTAGGCCTTCAAGTGTATTGAATAGTGGAATCTTGGAGTACCTTGGAAAGAGATAGATCTTTCTTTCTTAGAGTATTTGGTTCAAAATATTTTATGCATGTTGATAAAGAAAATAGGAACAAATTGGATGTTAAATCTAAGAGATGTATTATTATTGGTTATGGCTTTAGTGATTTTGGATTTTGTTTTTGGGATTTAGATGATTCTAAGATTCTTAGAAGTCATAATATTGAATGGAATGAAAAGATAATGTACAAGGATCATATCTTGATGCTTAATGATGAACTGGATGAAGATTTTTGTAAGAAAATACATTTTCAGATTTAAAATAGACAGCTACATGAATTGGTGTCGATGAAAGAAACCGGTTTCAAAATCCAAGACCAACGTCGGCGAGAGTGGTGGCATCGGTCCTACAACAAATTGATACAAATTTTCAAAATGAACAAAATGAGCCTCAATCACCCCATATTTCTATGAGAAGGTCACAATAGGTAAGTATACCTCTAAATATATTTATACCTTCCTTATTTTATTTATTATTAACGATAGTGGTGAGCCCAAAATTTTTGAAGAATCGATGCATGAGGAAACCCACTTGAAGTGGGAGCATGGCATGGATGAGGAGATGGACTCGTTGGAACACAATCAAACATGGGATTTGGTTAAGTTGTTAGTAGGTAAGAGAACACTATAGAACAAATGGGTTTACAGGATCAAGGAGGTAGAAGGTGGACAAAAATTATACAAGGCAAGGCTTGTGGTAAAAGGGTTTACACAAAAAGTAGGTATTCATTTTGGTGAGATTTTTTCTTCTGTAGTAAAGATGAATTCCATTCGTATTGTTTTGAGTTTAGTTGTAGTAGAATATTTGCACTTAGACAAACTTGATGTTAAGATTAATTTCCTTCATGGTGATATGGAGGAAAAGATATATATGTAGCATCCACATGGTTATGAAGTCGGGGTAAGGAGAAACTTGTGCAGTAGGTTGAAAAAGAGCTTGTATGGGCTCAAGTAAGCTCCAAGGCAATGTTATATGAGGTTTGACAATTTTATGCATGAGTACAGGTTATATGAGATGTGAATCGATCATTTTTTTATTTCAAGAAGCTTGAAAATGAAAGTTATATTATTTTGTTATTATATGTAGATGGTATGCTTATTACAGGATCTAGTATGCATGACATTGTTGAGCTTAAAGAAAATTTGGTTTATACATTTACAATGAAGGATTTTAGAGATGTAAAAAAAATCCTTGGCATGCAAATTAATAGAGATGGGAAGAACATGAAGTTGTATTTGTCTCAAGAAGATTATATCAATAAGGTGTTGGAAAGGTTTAAAATTTAGAATTCAAAACTAGTAAGTACACTTATGGTTGGACACTTTAAGTTAAGCAAAGATTAGTGTCCTACATCACATGAGGAAGTTAGTACATGGCACACATTCTATATGCTTCAACAATGGAAGCCTTGTGTATGCGGTGGTTTGTACTAGACTAGAAATTACAAAAACAAGTGGGAGTTGTGAGAAAATGTATAGCCAATCTAGGTAAAGAGCATTGGAAAGTAGTCCATGGATACTCGGATATTTGAGATGGACATCCAACATGCATTTATGCTATGGAGGGTCAGATAATTCTTTATGCGGCTATGTTGATTTAGATCTGGTTGGAGATTTTGATGGTAGGAGAAGCACCATTGGATATGTATTCATAGTAGGTTTCATGACAAATGACTAGCTAGATTTTAAGATTATAGAAGGTTGTGGCCTTGTCTACTATAAAGGCCATATATGTTTCTCGCTACAAAGGCTAGCAAAGAGATTATATGGATGAATAGATTCATGGAAAAATTGGGAAAGGAGCAAGATGATTACATATTATACAATGATAGTTAAAGTGTGATTTATCTAGAAAAGAACTCAACATTTCATTCAAGAACGAAACACATTCAATTGAGATATCAATTCATATGACAAGTGTTGGAGGATGGGCAACTGAAACTGGAGAAAAAGCATACAACTAAGAACCATGCGGATATGCTAACGAATCCATTGGCAAAGGAGAAGTTGGATCTTCACACAATTTCTATCGGTCTTCAATTTTTAGACTTAAAGAGGAAGAAACAAGCTAAGGAAAGGATCTAAGGATGGAGTTGTATGGTACAGTGTAACAATTTTTCTCCAAGTGGGAGATTGTTAGGTTTTGGAGCTAAATAGCTTCACAAATGGCATGCATTCCAGGTTTGTTGGTTTATACAAGAACCGACGTTGGTTGGGTAACCGATGTCAGTTGCCTAGAAGGAGTTGGCATCGGTATGTAGCGGCATCGATTATCTATGCATTCATGTTTTTATACTAGACATGGATTAGATCCAACCTTGTTTATAAAGGTGATCGAAGGGTTGTAAATGCATAGCTAAGTTTCCCTAAAGTTTGTATATGCTTATAAGTTGGAAAACTAGGGTTGGAAGAAAATATTTGATTATTATTGTAAGAATATTTTTTTGGAGAAATCTTAGAGAAGCTTGTGAGGAAAAATTATTGTACATCCGTGAGAGGTGTGGAAGATTGTAAATCTTCATTATATTTCCTCTGTGAACAAAGAATAATATATTGGTTATTTCTTGGTGGACGTAGCCCACACTGGGTGAACCACGTTATATCTTGTGTTTATTTTTCTTCTGGTTTAATTTCCATGTTTATTTCTTGCATGCTTCAATTGAATATAGATCTATACAACACTGGTGTGTGGTCTAACCCCAACACGGTTTGATCCTTCTCAATTCCATTTACAACCGCCCATAGTTTTAAGTCCTAAATTTAACCTTTAATTGAATTTTCCAAATGATGTAATTATTCCCATTCAACATATGAGATTTATCAATCGTAAAATTATTAGATCCCATTTTCACGTAAATAAATTTAAATAATTAAGAATAATGAGGATTTAAAAACAATCAAGGTTAAGAAGATCCCCCTGTCATTGTTTTAAGCCTCACAATTGAAATATGATGAATTTACATTGAAAATATGTCTTGTCGATATAATCTACATAAAAATTATTAGATTCACTTATATTACATTTTATTTAATTTAAAAAATAAGAGAATTAAAATAATTTTAAAAATTGTGGAGCTTTTTCTCCTATAGAGATGAATAGGAATTCTCATTAGCTCGACCGAGTTGGGTTTACCAACTCAAAATTCATTGATCATCTTGGCGAGTTGCCACTTTACACCCGAGCTTACATATTTACTAACCATGGTTTAACATAGCATAATTAACAAGACATACACTTTGAATTAAACTTATCCACGATCGATCCGTTGCATATATAAGACCGAGCCAACAATGACTCGATGAGTCTACCTAAGTCCACGGACCTAAGCCACTTTAAACAAAATAACCATCCACATGGAAACCTTTGATTGGTTTGGGGTTCGAGCTCGATTCTTGGAGTGAAGGACTTGAAAACTTTATTTAAAGTGGCTTATTCTACAAGCTATATCCCACCATTTATGGACCTGAAAAACCTATTAGATGTGGTTTATTCCACAAGTGGCATCTTCAAAGCCGATCTCTTAGAGGTTTTCCGAAAAGGCAACATATGTATTCCATTAATGGTCTTTGTTATGCTATGTGTATCCATCCTTGGTTACAACGTGTCCTTCTTTGACCATTGACTCAAGACTTTTACCTTTATTCCAAACCCAAAAGGAATATAGACTATGGCTTATTCCGCGGGCTTCAAGTCTTCCATACTCCTTTGGCGGGAGATCACCAAGATGATGACACGTGGCTTACTACTTTGTCGGTAATTTTCAAATGGTTCAAGAGGCAAAAATTTGTGCAAGGTCATTTAAGCTGGCTCAATATTTTTAAAAGTCACTATAGTAGGTGGGAATATTTTGAATTTTCCCAAGGGGACAAGGATTTCCATCCGGCCAATGAGATATTTAAGAAACCTTGTTTTTTTGATAACTTGTCTCCTCCATTCATTTACTTTGAATAACATTATCCTATACACATGAACTACAAAGAGCATAGGAAAATATTTAAAATGTTTATGACCCATACCTGGTCTTATAAGAAGATTTCATGCGCAGGTAATACATATTCCCTTTCTCATGAGCATACAACAACATCAAAAATGCATGTCACAAAGGGAAGGAGGGGTTTTACTGAGATATTAATAATCAACCAATCACCTAACCGCCCAACCATCATGTGATGGGTTAATTGAACTAAAATTGTTACCATATCGCTCTGATACTATACTAGGACCGAGTTTGAAATTAATATAATAAATAATTTTTAAAAAATTACAAACTAAATTATAATAAACATGTGAAATAAATATATTTACACAGAGATGCCATATTTAACATGGAAAACCCCAATGGGGTAAAAAACCATGGATGAAGAATTTTCCATTATGTGAGAAACATTACACACCCAACAACTCCTTTCCTCACTTCTCTCCATGTTTTTAACCCAGTGTGAATTCCATTCTGTATATCCACCCGATTATGGCCCATGACCATATTTATATAACCCCAAGGATTATGAACATTAAGTGACGGGTATACGTCCCTGATTTATATAAATTGATTTAATTACAAACTAATTAACCATAAAATCATATTTTATATTAAATAATTAAGAATATAAATATTCTAAATTATTTAATTATAAACTAATGTTTATAACAACACTTAATATTATGTTCTAATAGTCTTTACTAAATCGCTTCTAGTGTTTTGTCAAGGCCAAAATGACCACCATACTTTCACCGTGCTTTAGGGAAAATTTATAGGAACCCCTCTCAAGGAAAAAACTTATAGAAATCGTGGCGAATATCCTTGTAACTAGTTTCATAGTTTTGGTGAATGACCCTATAACTAGTTTCATTCTTACGGAGAAAATGGTAAAAATATAAAAAAATTGGAAATCAAATGACAAATCTCCTAAAACTAGTTTGGAGAATACCCTCTGTCGATTTTTCTCTCTATTGGCAGTCGCTAAGGTCCGACTCACTAACTCATGTCAAAATTAATGGTAGTTAGTAATCTTGAGCCTCCTGTATGATTTCAAACTTATTTCCCTCTCCCCAACCACTTCTCAAACATCCATCAGGGACACGTGGCATGATTATGGCACATTCTATAGCAATGGGCTTGAGATGAATTCATGCCCTAGATTCAACAAAAATAGGAAAATATTTTAGGTCTAGTTTTTGGTCACATCAAGGTCAAAGGACAATCAACGGTCCTTGGTGAGGCAGGTGACATTCCGCCACTCTACACTATAATGGTCTCCAGCGGACTTTGAGCCCCAGATTTAGCTATTTAGAAAATGCCCTCGAGTTTAGGTTGGGCCAAAATAACAAAAGTTGCAGGGAAGTATGTGTGTGTGTGTGTGTGTGTGTGTGTGTGTGTGTGTGTGTGTGTGTGTGTGTGTGTGTGTGTGTGTGTGTGTGTGTGTTGTGTGGCTTTATATATGCAATGAAGAATATAGAAAAAGGGGAAATATTCAGAGTAGGATCTTGACAGAGGACTATATATGCAGCAACATAAAAAAATATAGTGAAGGACAATAGATAATATACGTGCACACTACATAGTAGAAAAATAACGAATAAAAAAATATACAACAAGGATTTTTAGAGAAATAGCGAGAGAGAGCTCAAGAGAGAGAAATCGGAAAAGATATAAAAACCTTCGAACTTTGCTCAATGCTTAGTTATTTTATAATCTATATTTTCATGTGTGTGTGTGTGTGTGTGTGTGTGTGTGTGTGAGAGAGAGAGAGAGAGAGAGAGAGAGAGATGAATTTAAGAAACTTCCTAAAAAACTCCCATACATGTCAGTGAATGAGCCCAAAGGACCAATAAGGCTCCATAGATTTCTTAGAGATCCAAAAATGTTTTGAAATCTTAGCCCGTCAATTAAAAATATACATTGTGATTGGAGATTCATTGGTTATTTTCATGGCATAGATTATTGTTTGTGGAATTTTTGGGTGAAACTTGGGCACTATTGTAGCCATAAAAATTGCCAAAATCAAATTCTGAAATCCTACTATTCGTCTAATTATGAATATTCTCTATTAAAAGTTTCCCTGTTGTGTTTCTCTTTGATGAGGTTCTCCTTTATAGAAATTTTAGGAACACATAGTTGCACCCCTTTGAAAAGAAAACCATCCAGAAGAATATAGTCCAACCACAACTCCATATTCATTCTTGTGGGCTGCTTGCATGCTTCATACTCTTCCTTGGAATCTTCATCATCTTCATATAACTCCTTAAGAGAATCAATACCCACACTTTCCAACTGAACTTCATGCACTAACAACACTCTCCTGCTTAAGGCATCAACTACCTTATTGCTTTGACCCTTCTTGTGCTTAATAGTGAAAGTGAAATTTTGTAAATATTCCACCCATTTTACATGTCTTTGACTGAGTTTTGGTTGATTGGTGATGAATTGAAGAACATGATTATCTATGTAAATAACAAACTCCTTAGGCAATAAGTAGTGTCTCCACTTTTTCAATTCCTAAACCATGGCATAAAATTCCAGATCATAGGATGAATACTTCCTTTTTTCCTCATTAAGTTTCTCACTAAAATAAGCAACTAGTTTGTTGTCTTGACTTAGAACAACCCCTATGGAAATTTTTCTTGCATCACATTCCACTTGAAAGACATTACTGAAGTCTGGAAATGCAAAAAATGGTTACTCAGCCACCTTTTGTTTCAAATATTGAAAGCTTATTTTAGCTTCTTCAGTCCAAACAAACTTTTTCTTATCGCCTCTAAAATTATCAATGATAGGTACACATACCTCACTGAAATTTCTAATAAATTTCCTATAAAATCTTGCAATTCCATGAAAGATTATCACCTCACTTGTTGTTTTGGGTGTTGGCCACTCTAGGATTGCTTTGACCTTGTTCTTATCCATCTTCAACATGCCCTTAGTGATCACAAACCCCAAATATAACAGCTCTGTTTTCATAAATTCACACTTTTTGAGATTAATTAATAATCTCTCTTCCTAAAGCTTATCAAAACCAAATTCAAATGATGCATGTGCTCCTCCTTGCTTTGACTGAAAATCAAGTATATCATCTAGATAAACAACCACAAATTTACCTATAAATGGATTAAGAACCTCATTCATTAACCTCATAAAAGTACTAGGTGCATTGGAAAGTCCAAATGGCATTACAAGCCACTCATATAGCCCCTCATTTGTCTTAAATTTTGTTTTCCATTCATCCCCTTATCTGATCCTAATATGATAATAACCACTTTTGAGATCTATTTTTGAAAAAAATTTGCACCACATAAACAATCCATCAAATCTTCCATCCTAGGAAAGGGAAATCTATACCTGATAGTGATTTTGTTGATTGCTCTGGAATCTGTGCACATTCTCCAATCTCCTTCCTTCTTAGGCCTTTGCATAAGAACTAAGACTTTCTCTAATCAACCCTTTATCCAACAACTCCTGCACATATTTCTTAATCTCTTCATTTTCCTTTGGTGTCATTTTGTAGGTTGCCTTGTTTGGTAAACTAGCACCTGGTATGAAGTCTATGTGGTGACTTATTTCTCTCATAGGAAGCAAGGAGCTAGGAGCGCATCCACCACTATATCAACACACTCCCCTAACATTTCTTGTACTTCATGAGGCAACTCATCCATCCTTGTTTTTATTATGACTATCCTTGGTTTTAGCACTAATGCAAAGCCTATCTCTTCCTCCTCCATTATTTTTAAGAACTCTTTCTCCCCTATGAGCATCACACTAGAACATATATGTTGTTCTCCTTCTTCTTCTCTCATGGGAAGCACAATGTGACTAATTCCATCCTTCTCTAGAATGTGGACATTCTTTATCCCATCATGTGTGGTCTTCCTGTCATACTTTGCTAAGCCCTTCCAAGCAGCACATGGAACACATCCACATGAATAACATCACATAGTACCATGTCCTTATACCTCCCAATTTGAAAATCAACCCAACATTGTTCATTCACTAACATGTCCTTTATTCAACCAAGAGACTTTATATGGTGTGGGATGAGGTATCTTTTTCAAGCCTAATTTATTAACCATTTCAACTAAAACCAAATTGTCTGTGCTACCTAAATCTATAACCATTTTGCAGTGCTTACCTTAACTCTTACAAATAGTCCTAAACAATGATTTCTTGTATGGTGGTTCTTTGTCCTTACGTGTCTTAATCAGAATTCTTCTCATGAGTAAGGACTCTCCCACTTTTGGTTCTTCTACTAATGAAGGAGAGAAAACACTTTCTTTATCCCCACCTTGCACAAGTTGAGTTTTTCCTTCATTTCTGTGTTGTTTGTAGGCTTCTCCTGTGGATATTCCCATGACCTATGAATTATAAATTTATTCCATGTGTATCACCTACCAGTGAATCCATTTTTCCCCTTCCCTTGTTCCATAACCACCTCTAAAGTAGGGTATTTTACCTCTAAAACCACCTCTGAAGCTAGTAGGTTACTCTTGTTGTGTTTGGCTTGACTCACCTTGATTCCTTTGTTATTGTCCTCTACCTCCAAGTTTTCCTCTACTTCTATAACTCCTTCCTCTTCCTCTATTTTTAAGTATGTCTTTTATTCAGTTTGTCTTCATCTTTTAAAGCAAGTTGGTAGCACTCTTCTAGGCTTCTAGGACTAGTCAAACTAAGCTCATCTTGTATTTGGTACCTTAGACCATTCAAATACCTTGCCAATTTATCTGTGTCATCTTCCATATGACCTGATATTATGCTTAATTTGTAAATTATTCTATGTATTATTTAACTCCCATATCTGTTTGCCTCAAATTTTGCAATTTTCTATATAAATTTGTCATATAATCAGTAGGCAATAACTTACCTTTGATTTTGGCCACCATCCTATCTCATGACTTAATCTTGGTTTTTTTATTTCTTCTCTTCTCTCAAACATAGTTCCACCATAGGGATGCATGTCCCTTGATATTTGTTCTAGAACATTTTACTTTTTGATCCTCAAGCACATTCTCAAAATCAAAGTATTTATCTAACTCTATTATCCAGGTTAAGGAGTTCCTCTCCATTCAATCTACCTGCATCTGATGGAAATTACAATTTGGGCTTGGATCCTTCACCTTTCACTACCTTAAGCAACCTTTCAAATCTTAGCTCCTCGGGTATCTCTGTCTTCATTAGCTTCTTCTTATGGTCTTTGAGCCACTTCTTCTTCTCTATCACTTAAGTCTCTTGTTTCCACTCCTCTCCTCTAGTTAGCCTCCATTGTTGGAAGCCTAGAATCATAACTAAATCTCATATTCCTCAATTCTTTAAGGATGACTTCACCCATCTGCAATGTAGTTTCTGATCTCTCTCTCTCTCTCTCTCTCTCTCTCTCTCTCTCTCTCTCTCCTTCTAGATTCCTCCTTGGTGGCATCTTCTTTCTCTTGATCAAATATTACTTCAACTTATGTTATTCTCCCAAGCTCCTTATTCTTTTAACTACTCGGATAATTAACCTTGTTCGATACCAATAATAATGTAGATAGGTTTTTCTTAGATTGTCACATACAAGTTTGCAACTCCAATTACCTCAACCCTCCTTCTTGTGCAAGTAGTTTCAAGCTCTAGTATGATTTCAGGTGAATCTTTAACTATTCAAGGAACAAATTAGAATTATAAATTCTCCTCCTTACAATCTTCCTAGAAGTGTTCCACAATCATTCAAAAGGTCTAAGAATTACTCACTCTCTTCTATTTTGTCCTGGGGTTCAACCTATCTTGCCTCGGTACTATTAGGCCCGAGATTCCACTCTGTCAAGTTTATTTTCCTTAATCATCTTAAAAAACCAATCATTGGGGATTTTCACCACCCAATATCCTCTTTGAACTATGCTAGAGGTTTCAAGCCTTGAAAGTTAACAAAAAGTACTCTTCCTTTGTAATGGCTTTGTTTTATTAAGGTCCTCATGAATGTCATAGAAAAATGCTAAGAACATCTCTCTTGATACAAATGGAACCAGTCTAATTATTTTAGAATCCTCCCATGACTTCGAGAGAGATGTATCTTCCAATTTTAGATTTTTTTGATTGGTTCGTTTTGAGAAAAACTATTTTCCTCCTTTGAAACTCTAGTTGTAGAGTTTACTCTATTGTATAAGCCCGAGAGGGTTTATTCATTTGTTTCTTATTTCTTTCTCTGGAGGTACAACAATGGAATTGAAAAAAATAAACACCGTAATCGTTTTCGATATTATGCTATTATAATGGCTATTATATAGCCAAGGAGGTAGGAAAACAACCTTCTATAAACAAGGAAACAATAACTCATTTATAATATTATGGGTATAACAATTCACACAACCAAACAGTATAAATTTCTAACATATTTATGTAAGCGCTAACATAGGAGTTCTAACATTCCCCCTTAGTGCGAACATGGGGAAAACTCTGCCTTATACTGCAATGTGTCGCTTTGTAGCTTGCTCATGATCTAGATGGTTTCTAGGAAAATACCAACAACCTCTAGGATGGTTTTCCAAGTGGTTAACCAACAACCACACAAATGGTTTTTTAGGATAGTACCAACAACCTCTAGATAGTTTTTCCAGTGGATTACTAATAACCACAATATCATGATGTTGTAGTAGTATCATTGGCTCTCATCACATTCTTCCTTTAGGAGATTACATAGGAACAACTCGTTTATCACAACACTAGAACAATAGAACATATACTGAAATATTTCACATTACCACCTCTAAGAATCATAATGTTCTTAGTTGTAGCCATTGTTATCAATCGTTGCCACTTGATCTTGAACAACATGGACACCTACCACTGTCACTGGAAGCTACCTTTGACTTTATTCATTTTAGGCTCAAAATGGAAATGGAACATTGGTGTCATGTTCCCCACCACAATGTGAAATTTCCACTTATGAACACTGAGAAGAAAACAGTATCGAAGTACATACTACGGAATGAATCTTGCTAGTTAGATCTTGTTGCTCATGCTTACGATTGCAAGTGAACATATTCATAAGTGAACCATCTTCCAATGAAGTACGGAAGTCATAGGATAAATTTAGTCAGAGGACCACTTATAGTCATTTGCACTCCAACACAATTATTTTTCCAGCATCCACACACCACACAGGGAACACCGAAAGCTAAAGAAAAAGAAACTAGAACAAAAAAATAAAGAAAAATAAATCACACCACACTTATGTCACCACATAGATAGGCAGCCCCATCATTGTGCAATCGACGAGAGATCGTTGAATGACCTCCTTCCTCTATTTCCTCGTATCTCCATTATCATGATGTTAGCTCAACGAATATAGCTTTTAAGGATCAATGGTTGCCATGACATCGGGTAATACCGAAAATGCATCCGTAAGGCAATTTTTTTATTTTTACAATATTTTGACTCTTTTGACAATGACTCACGACACAAACTAACATTGACAACAAAAAACATTTGATTATAACTCTTTATTATAATACAAGCTCTACTCTTAAAATATGAATAACAATATTAATTAACAATTTTAACAAATTATTTCTACAAAAATGACTTCACAATAACTTAATATCTAATGCTTTAGACTTCTTAAAAACAATTTACCACTCTTACACTTTCTATGGTATTATAATACTCATATTGACAAAAATTAAGACTTTAAATAATCTCAAGACTGGACTCACTAAACGACCATCTATAATACTCAAAATTTATAAAACATGCACCTATTCATACGCTTATTGAAAGAAGACCACACCAAACGGTTTCGGTTGGGGGAGAAATCTATAGCTTGGATGCATGATTTGGAGAGATCATTTTATTTTGAAGTCGGGTTTATCAATGCATAGATTTCGAGAATACGGACCAATATTGGCCAATGCCAATACGGTTTTCCTTGAACCAAAACTCCTAGACTCTTCTACCATACATATTTGGTTAAAATTAAATTAGTTTTTGAAGAGCATTTCCAAGATTAAACCCAAGTAGTGACTTGAGGTCAAAATTATTTCTTTCAATCCTTAGTAGGACCCTCACCACATTATTACATGATAAATTCACCAAGAAACAAAAAACAAATTGCTAAGAAACAAACCAAAAGTGCCTCCAAAATCAAATTCCACTTTTGGAGGGAAAAGTGAAATTTCAAATTTTGAAAAGGCGTGAACTAGACTAATAACACCTAATGAAGAACTATGTCCTACCAAAGAATCCTAATCCCTCCTAACCTATTTTCACCCCAAAATTGAGCAGAGAAACCAAAATTGTCAAAATGGAGAAGATGCTCCTGCATCATACTCCATAAGAAAGAGAAAAGACTTCAGGGTTTACTTTGTTGAGAAGCTCCTCCAAGGTCTTTCCATGTTGTAGGATGTCACTTTCAGTCATCCATGTGGCCTCCTCAAATGGTTTGTCCTTCCACTTGATGAGGTCTTGAAATATTGTTTTCCTCTGGTCCTTTTGAGTTCCTTCTTATCCAGAATGCACTCAATCTCCTCAGTCTTGACCTTTGGCAAGTGTTTCACCCAATCTTCCTCTCATTGTAGATGTTTCTTTTGCTATGTCTTCACCTTTTTAACCTTCCTTGAAGGGATACAAATCAAAACATTGAATATGGGAGATATGCCCACTCCACTAGGAAACTCCAACTCATAAGCATTGCTTGCAAATTTCCTCAACACCCTACTGAGGGATACAAATAAGTTAGAAGTAAGGGCAAGCAAATTGCCTATGAGGTGGAAGAATACGGAAGTCATTAACCATTCCAAAATTGCACATAACGATTGGTATAACACACAAGCCAAAAGACCTCAATTGAACCTAATGATAATTAATTATAGGCCAAACCTATTTTGTGTAAGGGAAATAAAGGTAATTCTCGCTACCAACTTGTGGGTGGAAGTTGGGCTATCAATGGCGCCATTGGCCAAGTTCATTCTATTTTCTACAAATATGGGACAAAACACCCTAAAAATGGCATCGTTTGTGGTTGTCAATTTCAAAAAGATCATCACTCAACACGAGATATCAACTCCCCAAATCATGTACTTATCTCGTCAATTTCCCTAACCAATCACAAAGATGGCGTGGACTCTAACTAACTACAAATCACAAAAGCTAACATCTTATAAAATAAGATTTTATCCATAGTTAATATAGATTGACAAAGTCTTACTTTCACTCCTATCCTAAGAGTCTCCAGTGCCTCCATAACTTTCATATTACACCACATTTGTGACAAAAATGTATTTATGAGAAAGAAAGAAGAGATTGGGTCTCACTTCAAGTCCACCCTAAATGTGAATGAAGCCTCCGTGCACAATAAACGTGTTCCCTTAAAACTTTCCACAGACCCCACACTGAAAGCATATATTGACATTTTAGAGCAGCTTTTTCACACTGAAACTGTACGTTAGGTGATGCCCGTCAAATCACGGGGTGGAATCAAATTTCAGAAAAACGGGCTATGGAAACTCTACATCACGTGCACTTGGAACGGGGCCATCTGCCAAACTATAATCCAATTATTTTACATTGACGGCGTATTTAATGTGCCAGACATTGACGCCTCATTAATTATTTATCAAAGTCGTGACGGTCGCTGACAGTTTTGCTGACGTGGACAAACAGCGAGTACTATATGGGCGCTTAGTACACGTCAGCGTTGGGCCAGTTGCCTTCAAATTTTGGTATCAGAATGTACGTATATTCTTATTTGATTTATTCTAGTTTCTATTTAAATGTGATTGAGGGCAACGGCATGGTAAAATTGCATGGTGATTGGAGTTTTATTGTGATGGTAAAACCTCACAACATCATAGAGTAACACCACCAAACAGTGGTTAATGGAAGAGACTCAAAAACCATAAAAAGTTTGTCACAATTAGACTGAAAAGACATTAAACATACATAAAATAGTAAGTAAAAGTTTTGTCATAAGTATTTTTAACGGCGGTCATTTTTAAATAGTCTTTGATTCGGGCTAAGACATCCCACGATTTTCTTTGTGATCCTGCATTCACCATTTTCTCTATTGCCAATTTCCTTTTTCTACTTGCAAAGTTGCACTCTTTACTCTTGGTCATGGATCCAAGTGCTCCATTGTTGGTTTAAGATGTGATCAAAAGATTTTACCAATATGTCGGAGTATTACAGATAAACATTGGTCGTATCTCTATATAACACACTAGTTTTCAATGTGTTATTAATCCCTTTTAAAAGTGTTTTCATTACAAACCTAATTTTTTTCAATTGTTAAAAAAAAAGATATATCTCTTGATTCTTTATAGACTTATGTTGGTACATGTCTATATTAATTATTTAATATTCTCTAATTTAATGTTAGGGTTTGAGGAGGTATGTATTTCATAAATTTATCTAGGACTTGAATCTCCTTCATTCTTTTGTATTTCTTGGAAGTTATATTCTAATGAATGATGTGACAACACACTTAACCATCAATCACATTAATTATGAGAAAAATGAAATCATGCAAAGACCCCAATTAATGTCACTTTCCAATTTGTTTAATTTAGACGGTTGTAAATTTTAATTATTTCATAAATATTTTGCTTTAGCTTAACATCCTCAACGTCAAAGTGGAATGTGGGACCTACCAAATTATATATTTAGAAAATTGTTATTTTGAAATATTTGGTTTTTTCAATCTATGAATTGAGCTCTAATGAGCGTGACACCTATAAATCAAAGTCATAGAAGTTAAGAGGGCCAAAGTTTAGATAAGATAGGATAAAATGATAATATTAATATCTACAAAAGGTCAAAAGTAGTTTATGGGACTTAAGTACAATACTATATAAGGAATAAGAAGTGTAATAACAACTCCAATAATCCAAAAAGAACAAAAAAATTACAAGGACATGTATCTAGGTAGAAATTAGAGAAAACAAATCATATCCTCGATATCCGCGATCTCATATCTACAACCCATCATGAAGTTGCTTCATACTTGATTTTGAAGAAGAAACAAGGTGCATGAAAGAAGTAATCATCCACATGAAAGGCATTGTGAAAGAAAAGTATATGGAAAGATGTTGGTGGAAATTAAACAATGTTCAAAAGAAAAGTGTGATCCTTAAAAACTATAAGCTTTTGAAGAGAGTTATATAACTCTCTAATAATACAAAATAACCATCCATTGATCCCATAGTAAGGGGAACATCTAAATGCAGAATGATCCCCAATTTCAAGATTTAAGAAACAAATTTGACGAATAAAAACCTACACTTAGTTTCCATTATTCAACCGACAACAAAGAGATATAAGGGCAAGACTTACACATGGCAAGTTTATACGCCATAAGACCTAGAATGAGGTGAGTCGCTCTTTAAGATAGGTTGTTCATAGAGTTGTGGCCCCTCCTCACCTAAAGTACCAAACAATCTTTGAATTTGATGGCCGCCTGTGATAGTCAAACAATTTTTTTATAATAAAAATATTACTATAGTGTCTTTCATATTGTGCTTGATACTATTATTATCTTGATTTTTATAAATAAAACAAAAACTTATTTTTGTTACATTTTAAATAAATAACTTTATTATAAATCTATATAAAAATGACGGTTATATTAAACTAATTACACATAAAAACAAAAAAGTTTAAACTTACTATTAATTTTTAATCTTGCTCCTAAACACTTTAAAGTCAGATTAAAGAAAAACGAAGTAATTGATATGCACCACCAACCACTGTATCTCGAAAACTAAACAAATATTCCATTGACTGTCTATATTCACATGAAAAATTCCTAAATATACAAACTTGTAAAACTCTTTAAGATTGGCTTTTCTTGAAGAAATACCCCAAGTGGAGATTTTCTCGTGATAGATGATGACATTTTAGATGAGATTAAAGATTCATATTTTACCACGTATTTTGATGAAGACTCCTTTTCTTCACAATGTCTACTTCAAGCATGTTTTTTTATTAATTTCTTCCCAAATTCTTGACCTGCTTAAACGTGTGAAGAGGGGAGAAAACTAATAGAGCACTCTAAGATTTCACCCCAAAATAGATTACTCCCCACCTATTTCATCCCTTCACTATAATATTTCTCTAATTTATATCTAGACTTCTATTACTTATAATGAAAGGCTAAACCACTAATGAATTTTGATGAATATATTTTAATATTACCAATGATCCATATACATCATTAAATCATATTTCTAGGTATATAATATGATTTTTTGGGGACATAGTTTGTCTCTAAAATATAAGAAAAAATCAAGTAATAAGTGTTTCTTATTTAATTATTGCACATTCTACTATGCTAAATTATGTAACTACCCACATGTGATCTTGGTGGGTAATAGCTCTCTAAATTTGGTTTCATATTCTACTATATACATGCATAATTGTTCCTCCTTGGATTTCATGCACAATTGTAATGATTAATCCTCTAACTTCTTAGTCCCTATTCCGCTCCACTACTTTGATTTCTTTCATGACCATAATTTGTTTTTCCTTGGCTTTTGTTCATAGCCATATTCATTACTCACTCTAATTCCATGTATGTTATAATTGTTTCTCATATGACTCAACATATAGCCATAGTGATTGTTCTTTTGATTCCCTTTACATATATATAATTTTTCTACTTTGATTCTATGTATAATTAAAGTGATTGCATATGATCTTGTAGTAACCTATTTTTGGTTTGAGACACATGGCAACATCATTTAAGACATTGAGACTACTAATACATATTTGGTTCTTATGACACATACTTACCCCTTTTAATTACTTGTACATCAACTCATTCACATATATCTACCAATTTTATATACTCAATCACTTCCAATTTTACTAGAGTCATTGTTACACCTTTATAGACATTTCTCTTTTTACCACTCCTTGATTTTCTACCCTTTAGATAAGATCACCAAACCTAGATAGGTTTATTATTGAACTTGTCTACTCCTACAAGATCTATCTTTTCTACGTGCAATGGTTTAATTTCAAATTAGGCACTTTCCTTATGTCTTCTAAGATTTAGATTTTGGTTTTTTATATGCAAAAATTTAACAAAGAGTCTCCACGCATACAAGCATGACGTGTATGAAACATGAATTAGAATGAGCATGCATTTTATCAATATGAAATCACACATTACAATTGCAAGAAGAGACTTCAATGTTTGTAGGTATTGTACAATCAATAAAAACACAACTAAATTGTTAAGTGGGTTTAATAAACCCACATATATACAAACAAACAAGTTGTGGGAATTAGTATTCCCAATACAATACAAATAAACAATAGTTCCAATATAACAACTAACCAATTAGGTAGCTAAGTGCAATGTAAATAAAATATAAACTACCTTATTACATGATGAATTAACATAGGCTAGTCCTAACTTTCCCCTTAATTCAACTCATGGTCTTGAGTGAATATGATAGCATACTTAACTTAAAACTTGATTAATCATTGTACCCACAATCCTTCTTTGTATTGATAAAGATCGTAATAAGCAATCATAAGATCACGAACATTCATAAAATTTTTGTTAAAGAATCTAGATCTTTATTACCACCCTATGTCATTTTACAACAAGAAGTATTGAATGATAATTGCTATCATTGATCAAAAACCATAACAACCAATCATATACCTTTTGTAGGAAATTTTTTCTTTTACATGTTTCATTAGTGAAATGATAACAAGAAAATAAGAAACTCCAAATATGAGAGGGTTTAAGGTATCTATGGATGGGATGATGATGAATACAGGCACAAAAGAGAACTCATGAATGAGCTTTGTAACCTTTAAAAAAAAGAGAACTCAACACAAAAAATGGATTAGTAGATAGATGAGTGGGTGTAGGCACCCTAATTTCACATCTGTCCTAAATCAATTAATTCCCCTTCCTCATTTCCCACAAAAATACACTTCAAATTAATGAAATATAATTATCCATTTCAAAATCCAAAAAATAACCCAATCCTCACCACATGTCATTATTCGCCATGTTTTTCTACTATTGAATTAAAAATTCAAATTCAAATCCTCACCCACTCTTTGTGGTCCCCATTCACATAAAATCCTTCACTTATGAATTAAAATCCAAAATCAAATCCTCACCCATTCTTCGTGGTCCCCACTCACCTAATCTTGTCCACATTTTCAAACCATGATTACTTAAATTACTCTAATTTAATCACTCCCTCGGGCTATAAATATAACCTTACCCCTCCCTTCTAAGGACACAAAGAATAAGCTTGAATGCCCTATCTAAGTTCTTGCATCCTTTGAGTAAAGAACATCCTTCTGCCTCATCCTAATGCCCAAATAGCCTCATAACCCTTTTTCCCATCCAGTGCAAAGTAAGAGGATTGTTGTTGTAGGAAGGTCTTGCTCCGTCTTGAAGAAAAGCACCTACATATCACACAATCGGGCCTCAATCCAGTTTCCTAGCCCATTCGAGGTTTCTACGGAACGCAAAGGAGGAGGTATGATTATTGGTATTTTACTTCCTTGTTAGTAGTGTATTTTTCCTATCTTATATTAGTGTATTTGCATATCGTACTAGGGCATCAAACCTTTTTGACGGCCCTTGTCTATGCTATCACGCATATTACAGTCTAGTCATCCTGATCTTTTATATCATGATGCATCCTATTATGTGTTATATTAAAATTAAGATGCTTTTCTTCACATGAGTATCTTCCTGCATGATCAACATCTTACTTTGTACCCCATCCATTCACCCATACTAATACATTCCCAGTTTGGGAATCCTACTTGATCACCATTGCAGTTTGCGAATCCTACTTGACGATCTTTCTCAAGTAGCATTCACTATCCAACAACTCCTCCCCACCATGATCACCATGTATTTGATCCATTCATCCTCGCTCCTCATTTTTACTCCTCCGCCACTTATCCCCATATTACCCTTCTCACCATTCCTGTTCCCTCTCACCCATTTGTATTCTTTCCTTTCAACCTTCTCGCTTTGCTTGACAATCTTACTTAATAACCCCTTCTATATGGGATCCTCAATGGAGGTTTACTCTCTCCCTAAGATCTTCTAGCTATAGAAGCTTCTTCACCACCTCCCCTCTCATCAAACAACAATCATCACCAAACACATATTCCCATTCCACTTCTTTTGCTTCTCATTCTCGCATCATTACTCTCACCATGCAAGAATCCCAATTAAGGATTCCCCTCACACTCTTCGCCCTCCAATACATATATTCCTTCATCCATTCATGTTAGACTCCTTTGTTTCCTTTCCTTCTTGTTATCACCTCATCTTGTATCATATTCTACTCGGGCCTACCTCCCTCACTCTTTTCTCATTTTTCCCCAAGTCCGTCTTATGCCTGGTCATCCTACTATACATGCTCTCATAGTATGGAAAATTCACTTGAGGGTTCCCCTTTAGTCCATTTTGTCATACCATATTCCCACCGACTCTATTCCCACCGACTCTATCATCATTCTTCTTCTTGACTTGGAGATCTTACTTAACCATTCCACCCGCATGGTAATCTTACTTAAGACTTCCTCTTAAGATTGATCTCGCCTATGGCCTTCCCCATCCCATCATATTTCCCCCATCTTATTTTTCCCGCCTCTTGTCGCGATCATCTTCTTGAACTTACCATTCCACCCCTGTCCCCAATATCATTTTGTCTTTCTCCTTGCATATCATCCCTGTCGGTTAGGTGATCTTACAAAACCTCTCCAACAACATGATGATCTTACTTAAGAGATTCTTTTAAGCATGACATGTCATCTTACACTCAAACAATTTTTTTATAATAAAAATATTGCAATAGTGTCTTTCATATTGTGCTTGATACTATTATTATCTCAATTTTTATAAATAAAATGAAAAAATTATTTTTTGTTACATTTTAAATAAATAACTTTATTATAAATCTATATAAAAATGAGGGTTATATTAAACTAATTACACATAAAAACAAAAAAGTTTAAACTAACTATTAATTTTTAATAATGCTCCAAAACACTTTGAAGTCAAATTAAAGAAAAACGAAGTACTTGATATGCATCAGCAACCACTGTATCTCGAAAACTAAACTGCAAGTACCTTACAAATATTCCATTGACTGTCTATATTCACATGAAAATTTCCTAAATATACAAACTTGGAAAACTCTTTAAGATTGGCTTTTCTTGAAGAAATACCCCAAGTGGAGATTTTCTCGTGATAGATGATGACATTTTAGATGAGATTAAAGATTCATATTTTACCACGTATTTTGATGAAGACTCCTTTTCTTCACAATGTCTACTTTAAGCATGTTTTTTTATTAATTTCTTCCCAAATTCTTGACCTGCTTAAACGTGTGAAGAGGGGAGAAAACTAATAGAGCACTCCAAGATTTCACCCCAAAATAGAATACTCCCCACCTATTTCATCCCTTCACTATAATATTTCTCTAATTTATATCTAGACTTCTATTATTTATAATGAAAGGCTAAACCACTAATCAATTCTGATGAATATATTTTAATATTACCAATGATCCATATACATCATAAAATCATATTTCTAGGTATATAATATGATTTTTTTGGGGACATATTTTGTCTCTAAAATATAAGAAAAAATCAAGTAATAAGTGTTTCTTATTTAATTATTGCACATTCTACTATGCCAAATTATGTAACTACCCACATGTGATCTTGGTGGGTAATAGCTCTCTAAATTTGGTTTCATATTCTACTATATACATGCATAATTGTTCCTCCTTGGATTTCATGCACAATCGTAATGATTAATCCTCTTAACTTCTTAGTCCCTATTCCGCTCCACTACTTTGATTTCTTTCATGACCATAATTTGTTTTTCCTTGGCTTTTGTTCATAGCCATATTCATTACTCACTCTAATTCCATGTATGTTTATAATTGTTTCTCATATGACTCAACATATATCCATAGTGATTGTTCTTTTGATTCCCTTTACATATATATAATTTTTCTACTTTGATTCTATGTATAATTAAAGTGATTGCATATGATCTTGTAGTAACCTATTTTTGGTTTTGAGACACATGGCAACATCATTTAAGACATTGAGACTACGATACATATTTGGCTCTTATGACACATACTTACCCATTTTAATTAATCGTACATCAACTCATTCACATATATCTACCAATTTTATATACTCAATCGCTTCCAATTTTACTAGAGTCATTGTTACACCTTTATAGACATTTCTCTTTTACCACTCCCGATTTTCACCCTTTAGATAAAATCACCAAACCTAAAATGGTTATATTATAGAACTTGTCTACTCCTACAAGATCTATATTTTCTATGTGCAATGGTTTAATTTCAAACAAGGCACTTTCCTTATGTCTTCTAAGATTTAGATTTTGGTTTTTATATGCAAAAATTTAACAAAGAGTCTCATGCGCACACATGTGTGTGTGTGTGTGAAACATGAATTAGAATGAGCATACATTTTATCAATATGAAATCACACATTGTAATTGCAAGAAGAGACTTCAATGTTTTTAGGTATTGTACAATAAATAAAAAACACAACAAAATTGTTAAGCAAGTTTAATAAACCTACATATATACAAACAAACAAGTTGTGGGAATTACTATTCCCAATACAATACAAATAAACAATAGTTGCGATATAACAACTAACCAATTAGGTAGCTAAGTGCAATGTAAGTAAAATATAAACTACCTTATTACATGATGAATTAACATAGGATGGTCCTAACTTTCCCCCTTAATTCAACTCATGGTCTTGAGTGAATATGATAGCATACTCAACTTAAAACTTGATTAATCATTGTACCCACAATCCTTCTTTTTACTAATAAAGATCGTAATAAGCAATCATAAGATCATGAACCTTCATAAAATTTTTGTTAAAGAATCTAGATCTTTATTACCACCCTATGTCATTTTACAACAAAAATCTTGAATGATAATTGTTATTATTGATCAAAAACCATAACAACCAATCATATACCTTTTATTGGACAATTCTTACATGTTTGATTAGTGAAATGCTAACAAGAAAATAAGAAACTCCAAATATGAGAGGGTTTAAGTTACCTATGGATGGGATGATGATGAATACAAACACAAAAGATAACTCCTCAACGAGCTTTGTAACCTTAAAAACAAAGAGAACTCAACACAAAAATGGATTAGTATATAGATGAGTGGGTTACTTGACAATGACGGTCTCAAGTGAAAACTTCCTAATATGAATGTCAACCAACATTTTGATAAAGATAAATGAAAATAATGACTGATAAATAGGATGTAGCACATAATTGAATAGAAACAAAAAATTGAAATGTACTAGATAAAGTAAAGATGTATATATGATCTAAACAGATGATGCAAATTAAATAAAAAAACATGGGTGGGTCGACGAAACCGGAGGCTACGGGACATAGTCAATGGTGACTAGAGAAGAACAAGTGAAAAAATGAAAGAAAATGCAGATTTGAAGACCTTGGAGCCGGATCTGGAGTCGCTAATGAAGATGAGATGAAAAATAGGAACTTGCAAGATATTTGAAATTGGATTTGATGTAAAGGATGCAAGAAAACTATAAAATATGATCGTGGATGCAACGAACACTAATGCAGTCAAAGACATTATGGGTGAGTCGGCGGTGACTAGAGGCTGAAAAAATAGATCGAGGTGGTGAAAGGGGAAAATGGAAAGATCTGATGTCCGAATGAATGTGGGATCGAAAGGGGATGATTGGAAAAATAAATGACAGAAAAGCTAACAAATGAGAAGCTGGGTCGACAATGACTGGGTAAGGTCGACAGTGACTGGGGACGATCGAGGGCTTGATGGAAAAATATGGGTAAGAATGATGATCTGCTGACGGGAATGAAGATCTGAAAAGGTAGAGATAGGGCTCCTGGATGATTTCTCGAACATGAAAAATAGATGATAAGAATAGGTGATAAAATTGACAATGGTAGATCTGTTGTCGGCCCCAAAATTCCCCTCTTTTGGAGTCAATTTTCAAAAAATTTGAGTCTGTTCCTTGGAGTATTGAATCGCGTTGAGCCTGGTATTGTTTGTAATTTTCCAGTTCATGGAGAATAGTTTAAAAATATCAGGTGTAACAGTGGAGTCTTTTCCCTTCTTTTTATTTTCTTCCCGTAGTCGGGAATGGCAGGCGTATTTTCCCTATTAATTTTTGCCCCAGAGTCCACGGGTAATATGTGTATATCTTTGATTGGATGTGGTATGGCCATATTTCAAGGTTTAACGAAAGCCTCCACGTGTCCAAATGGCACAACTCTAGGGGAAGGGTCCAAGGGATAGTCTTCAAGTAAGCGCAGCTCACCGCGTGTCCCAGGTTCAAAATGAAGGTAAAACAAGCTAAAATCGGCTAAGTATTGAAGTTTTAGTGGACAACGACACGTGCCTCATCGGCGCGCACTTGAGGGTCAAATCTAGAGGGCAATTTTCAAACTTGCACCAGTCCTCCACATGTCCCAGGTCTAAAAGGGACAGAGTCGATAGTTAAAATTGGCTAAGTATGGGCGGGTCGGCGGAGGTCTCCACGTGCCACAATGGTGCAATTTTGAAAGTGACACAAAAGGGCCAATTTCCAAATGAGCACTAGATTGCCACGTGTCCAGGGTCAATAGAGAGACAAAGTTGGCCATTGAAAATTCTAAGCCCGACGGAAGGAGCCACACATCAACTTGGCACAATTTTAGAAGGTGCTTCCAAAGCGGAAACTCAAATCAGCACCAACTCTCCACGTGTCTAGGGGTCAACATGAGTCAAACAAGAATAGACCTGGATCGGCTAAGTTTGAAGAATCAGCGGAAGCCTCCATGTGTTAGCTTGGCACAACTTCAAAGATAAAATCTAGAGGTAGGTTCCAAATGAGCGCTGGCCCACCACGCATCCAGGGTCAGATATACAGCCCGCTAAATAGAAGCTAGATAGTCAAGGTGTTCGCAGGCCGCTCAGGTCAATTTCTCCCATGGGTGGCCCAAATTTGAAGTTGTAAAAGCAAATCGAACGACCCAGGTTTTAACTAGAAAAAATAATGTAACGGTTGTATATTTTTGAACCTGTTCTTCCGCCATTAATGTTTCTCTGTGAATCAAGAATTTGAAGGGGCACGAATGATTAGAATAAGTTGTAATTATTTCTTACTTTTTTGAGGAAGTTGTAACCATCTCTTGCAAGCTATATCATGGGCTTTCAAAGCCATTGTATGGGTTGGAATTTTGATTATTCTGGAATTGTAATTTCAAAGTGGAAGAAATCAATACAAAGGTTTTCCTCTTTTTTCTACTTTCTCTTTCTTTACGGTTACGATATGTGAATCATCTAATTCTTGAGTGCTTGTAAAATGTGTTCTATTTTGTACAATTTCTAGAACTTTGAGTTTATGAGTTGTGTTTGTTATAAACGTGGATGATTTTATTCTGTATCTCATTTGCACAATACATATAAGGGTTTTCTACCATCTCTTTTCCCTAAAAGTATTGTCTTCTTCTGCCTCCCTCCTCTCTTCAAAGTCTTCTATCCTCATGTATTGATAACTTTTTAGGCTTAAAACACATTTCAGGATATCGGGAAACCACCATTGAATGAAAGACTATGCATTTGTACATAGGTTTTTCCCCTGCTTTCAATAAGGGAACCTCTCCCATTAAAGAGGAGTGACTTGCGTGTCCCCTGACTGTGGTTTCACCCTAAGTGCTAATTTGAAACCCAATAAGATCCAAACATGCAAGAGAGAAAAAGTTCTCCAAAACTCCAAGAGTGGAGCATAAGATCTCCAAGATGATGGTGGCAGCTACAAGAGAAATAAAAATGTAGGAAAGATCACAAGAAAGCTTGAAGTCTCCAAAGTTGCATCACAGGAAAAAGACAGGCATGGGCAGATTTATAGGGTCGAAGACGACCGAATGGGTCACCGGAGACTATGGCGAACCACATATTTGCGTGGTGGAATGATGCCTAACTCGTGGAAAAATGGTCCCAAATAGGGTAGATTGGGATTTTAGGTGAAATGGACAAGTTAGGGGGCTTAGGGAGGATAAAGAGGTAGGTGGGAGGTGGAAATTATTAAATAAAGGAAAAAGGGAGGTAAAATTATTCAATGAAGTCCTATGAAGGATAAAATGGAGGATGTAAGAAGTATAAATGAATTAGATAAAAATTTAGGATTAATTAATGGTAATTAATTATTTTTAGGGAAAATAAAATTAAGGGTGTGATTAAGATGAGATTAAGGCGGAAAACACCCATTAAATGGATAAATATATTTTATGAGGGAAAGGGGAATTAAATGGGAAGAGAGGTATGCATGTAGAAAATGATGACGATGGGGAGAGAACATGGGATGAGGGGTAGTGACACCAAAAAATTTGTGTCTACATTTGCCCCTTTTTTTCGAGTGGTTTGTGTTAGGCAAGCCATGAGACAAAAATGAGAAGAGATGAAAATATGATTGATGAGGTGATCCCCCTCAAATTAGGAATCGGTGACATAAAGGGAAATCGGTTGTGAGTTTGAAATAGATAAATGAAGGGAGAATGAGTATAAAGGATGAGAAAAGGAAGATGATGATAGAAGATGCCCCGATGAGGAGAAACAAAAATTAAAAATAAACAATAAAATGGAGATGATTATGGAATCACTTCGGTAGGGAACAAAGTACAGCCTCAATGGAGATGGCAACAATGTCCTACAAACTTGTGAGTTGGAAAAAATCATTGCAACATGGAGGGAATCCAAGAGGAATTTGCTCCAATGGATGTGAAAGTTGTGGGACCAATGGGTCAAAAGAAGACATCAAATATGCGTAAACAAATGTGAGGATGGTCAAGACAAGGGTCTGACAAGGTGTGAGGGAAAACTATGTGATATCCTTCATAGATGATGAATCAAACAAATATGCATCGGGTAGGATGAGGATGAAAAAGAGGAAAATAATGGTGCACCAATAGGGAACATGAAGATGGCCATAAAGGTGAGATGTAAAAATAGGCAAAGCCATACAAGGAAAGAAACAATGTGTTATAGGTAGCATATAAGGAAAAAGAGTGGAAGAAAAGATAATTTAATGAAGAAATGGGCTGAAAGGGATAAAAGATTGAAAAGTAAGGCCGGGTCGATGGTAAATTGATAGGGTTAACATCCCGACTAGGGGTGGGGTGGTGGTGACCTAAGGGGGTTGGAGATGACCATGGTCAGTGGGCTATATAAGTCCCTAGGTCAACAGACTAATCTCATTTATACCATATAAGTTGATGATAAAGAGATCTAAGAAAAAAGAGAGTTAAGAATATGAGCGAGATGGAGGTCGATGGAGCAGATAGGAAGTTCCAGAGGACTTGGATGATGGTAAGTTCCTAATCCTAGATTAGTTTTTGATTTATTTAGTGTTTTTATTTATTTTTTAACATTTTTCTTATTTTTAGGTCGGTGCCAAGGGTGATCGCCAATATTGGGCATGGTCGTTGTCGATAGGGCCTTTGAGGGTGGTGACCTAGACTGGGAGGCATCGACCCAATATGTGTTAGCATTGACTTAGGTTAAGATGGACGAATGTTGATTTTGGATGTTGAGTTATGCATATATGAAGTCTAATGATTGCTTGTTTGATGGGTTATGCGGGCTAGAGACACATTATATCTCCAAGACAGAGTGTCAACCTTATATGATCAGATTAGAGGTGATGTGATTGATGCAGAGTGGGACCACTTGGCCGTAGTAGGGTTGGGTGGACTCGACGTCTGCTAGAGAATTCTAAGAGATGTGGGCTTGATGATTGATTTGGTTTAGGAATTGGGGAGATGATGTTCACACTTGAGGACGTGTATCACATATTGAGGCTATCAATATAGGGGGTCATATAGAGCCAATCACTACTAAGAATAGATCAAGGGCATATTGACACTTTGCTATTTGGAGATGATGCCCTATAGATCATATTTACGTTCAAGGCCTTTTAGTATGAGACTCGATATGAGCTTGGAGTAGCTAGGAATAGATTGATATGTGTGGCTATTATGGCTATATCATGTTATACACTTCCATACTTTGGGGGAGAGATATTTACTTGGACATTGGTGGGAGTGCTTGCAAATATTTTAGAACACCTGAGGGTGTTTTCATTTAGCACAAAACCATTAGCTCAAATATACCATGAGATTTGGATGTATGCGATAGAGAGGATGTTAGGTTTATAATTTGGATTTTGATGTAGAGAAAATTTCGTTCTTCCATATAGTCCATAATAAAAAAGTATACATAACTTCACCTCAAAATCTACAAAAGAGAGTCATTCCAAGCCTAAAATGGCTCAATTCTTATTGAAACTGAAAAATTCAACACAAATGGTTTATTTATTCACAAATCCCCAACTCCACACATCTCATTCCATGAAAGATACACCATCACAAAGACTTCTTATCAAGAAGACAACTAATTTACACTTCTCCTCACCACGCCCTTTATCACTCTTCACTGGCTCATTAGCCAAACATGCAAATTTTGCTTCCTAGCCTTCAATGGCTCTTCTCCAATTCTATACTTTTTCTCATCCACTCAAACAAGTGTTAAATAAAGTAAAACATTGAAAATAAACATCCCAATTACTTATCTTTTTCAATATGTTATTTTAGTATTCTCAAGTCCAAGTAGCATGTATGATCCATGGTCAAAACATTCTATGTATACATAGAAGGAAATTTTTAACTTCATTAGATGCCTCTCATCATTAATATTATGTGGTAAAAAGTTAGTGGCATAACCCTTTATACTTCTCATTATATCACCTAATTCTTCCTATAGCTCTCTCTTGCCTACTAGCCCCGCTCTTCTACACTGCTTTTTGAATTATCTTTTCATTTATGAGGTTCCAAAATAAAAATCGTGCATTTTTAGTACCCCTTTTCAAATTCTATCTAGGTGGAAAGTTTCAATATGGAGACCAAATTTTATCACCTATTCTTTTGTAATTATCCCTTTCCTTTTAGGCTTGTGGTCGTGTTTTGCTCTTAAATCTCAACTCTTGTCATTAAAATATTCGTATTTAGTTCCAATAAATGTAAAACTACCTTCATAATCCTCTTCAACATCATTTTGACATGATATCTTCCAAGTTTTAAAGCAAAATGCTAATTTTCAAAGGTTATAGGAATTTTTCTTCAAACCCTAGTTTGTGTAAGACTATGCGAAGCACGAGACAGTGTTTACTCTATAAAGTGAATTATTTTTGTTTTCAAAACTTTATATTTAGAAAAAGTTCTATAATAGAATCCCAAATGTTTATAAACTAACAATGGGGCTATAAGGTAAATTTTTCTTTGAAATACCTCCTTACTTTGTCTTATCCGAACTTTGTAGGTGTAGGGTTTCTCCATTCAATTAAATATTTGAATTAGCATTGTTCCAACGATTATAATTAATGGATGACCATCATAAATAAGTTAAAATATTTCAATCCACAATACTCACCACTCTAATGAAGATATCTATAAATAATTGTCTTATCAAGTCACAAACACAATTTACTAATCTTGGAGACGTATGCTAAGTCCTAGCCATTGAGGTTTCTTGCTAGCTATGAGAAGTAAATTTAAATTCAACCTTCAAACCTAAGATATAAAATTCATTACTCACAAACATGTAGCCACTATTAAGAGAATCATTATGATCATTGACATAGTCCAACCACCTAAAAGCTTTTCATACTTCTCCACTATGTCATGAAAAATCATTTATAATAGTTCCCAAACAAAATCAAGAAATTCTCATTCAATTCATCAATAAGACCTTCGTAAAATTTCCTAACAAGCTATGAAAACAAAAATAAAGATAACAATACCAGTTTTTGAATCTTAACTCAAAATAATTCTTCACAAGGTAAAATCTTGAACAAAAATAAAGATTATTATTCATATGTCGATCAGTATCACAAAAATGGAGTTCCTTATTTTGTTCTTCCCCAACTATCATCTTCCTTTACTCAAGGATTATCTTCCTCATTCCTCTTTACCTCCTCTTGGAGGCCTGCACTAATTTTTATTCCTTGAATTCTCCCCTTAAATGTAACCTTAAATAAAAACCTAACTAACTCTTCTAACTCTAATAAGCTTAATTTTATCATTTTACCTCTTCACTAACTCCTCCTTAGTTCTCCCATCATCCTAAGGCCAATATTACTCAATGTGAACACCCTAGTTAGGCCATGTAGATTCATTTACAAGTATATAAACATAGTCATTTACAATTTTAGGCCCTTGACTTTAACTCAGGAATTCAAATTTTTGAATATACATCTTTAGAGGAAAACTCCAAACTCAACCTTAAGAGACTTTAGATCCTTCAAATGACTTGGGAATTATCAAAACATGTAAATGGAACCTCATAGACCTAGAACAATCCTAATCCATATTGAAATACAAAATTTTTTCATTTACAAATGTACAAGGTTTGATGCCCTTGCATCATACTCCCAAGGGGGAGAAAAATATGAGTTCTTAATGATCTTCTTCCTTTTTTTTATAGTCATAGGCTACTTAGAAAATCATTTTTCTTTCAGTTTTCCTCTTTTCTTCTTGATTGCTTTTTTCCTTTTATTTTTCTTTCATCTTCATCTCGATGTCATTGTTCCCCAAAATGAGAACTTCTTCTTGCATTTTCTTCTCGTAAGCTCTTTCAAGATCCTCTTCTTCAATATTCTTCCTTTATTTATCTAAAAACCTAAAAACACAGTAAAAGATAGTATTAGATGAAATTTGTGGAGTCCACTTGGCCTCATTCATGCTTTCATCCATCACTTCTTACTTCCCTTCATCTTTGTCTTCTTTTTTCATGGTTCATTTTTTTTCTTCTTCAATTTATGTTCCTTTACTTACTATCTCATTCTCTTCCTCATTACACTTCCCTCCTTCACCACACAAAAGCCTCCTCAAGATATTTTATTTCCCTTTCTATCTGCTCTTCACCTTCATAAACAAATTTGTATTATGAGTTTCCTTCTTCTTCATCCACTTCCAAGTCTTCAAATTGGCTTACAATTTGTTCCACCTCTCATATTTCTTCTTTCTCTCTCTCATTCTCAAACTCTTTTACTTATCCATTCTTCATTTTTAGATTCTAACTATCTATCCTAATCTAAATTTCCAAGGGACCAGGGAGAGATAGAGTGTATGAAAGTAAAGCCTACACTAAAGTGGTGATACAATAGAAAAGGAAAGTGTGAGAGTAGTCTCCCAATGTGTGAAAAGTAGAAGCAAAATGCAAACTAGAAGGGGTGATAACAATTCTCCACAATCTAGCAACTGAATTCACAACAATATTTCATGCACACACAATGGTAATGGATCCTTGCAACAACATAATATAGACACAATATATATGTAATAAGATTGAAAGGGAAAGAGGAATGCAAACAAACATAGCATGGGAAGATATATCCACAAACTTGCATCTATTGCTTCATAAGTATGCATAGTTCAATCTATTACAATATAAAGGCCTGGATCACCATGCAAGGAGTCCACTACAAGGGCATGTAGCACATTGGCTTCACAAAACAATTTTAAGAGAGTTTTAAGTAGCAACACATTGGCTTCAATTTTTTGTTTGTTTTGTGAATCCAATGTGCTGCTACTTAAAACTCTCACAAAATTGTTTTGTGAGCCAATGTGCCATAAGCCCTTGTAGTGGACTCCTTGCATGGTGATCTAGGCCCTTATCTTGTAATAGATTGGTAATGCATACTTATGAAGCAATAGATGCAAGTTTGTGGATATATCTTCCCCTGTTGTGTTTGTTTGCATTCCTCTTACCATTTCAATCTTATTGCACATATATTGTGTCTATCTTATGTTTATTGCGGGGATCCATTACCATTATGTGTGCATGAAATTCTGCCGTGAATACACTCGCTAGATTGTGGAGAATCATATCACCCCTTCTAGTTTACATTTTGCTTCTACTTTTCACACATTGGGAGACTACTCTCACACTCTCCTTTTCTGGTGTATCACCACTTTAGTGTAGGCTTTGTTTTCATGCACTCTCTCTCCTTGGTCCCTTAGAAAGTTAGATTAGGATATATAATTTTGTCTGCATTAGAGTAGATTGTGGCTGGTAGTTTAGGAGAAAGAACCATCTTTATCTGGAGGTCTATCTCAAGAAGCAAGTCCCACAACTTGGAGATAATACCCATGTTATCCAATCACATTGTGAGCTCAAGCACACACACTTGTGTAAACCATAGGGTGCTATGATTTAGTGACAACATTTACGCACGCCCGATGGGACAAAGAAGAAGTCTTCATTTTAATTGCAACAAGGATGATGTGCACTTGTTGAAAGTTTGTAGCTTGTAAGAAGCTCTAAAATTACACATCTGGCGACTCCTAAGAGGCAGAATCCGCTGGTTTCAAAATTCCAAGCTTGGCAGATTCATGAGAATAATCCATACCAGTTCAAGAACTAGAGAAGAGGGACTCTTTATCTATCTACACTTATCCCTAGAAAGAGTGAGAAGGGGAAGAAAAGCTCAAAGGTCTCTGTCTCCACTGAATAGAACCTTATAAAAACCTCCACCTGGAAGACATTTTTTCAATCAACTAGAGTTCTCTGACCAATGGGATGGCACAACCCAACCCCTATGTCAACTTCATTGGAAGCAACTCGCTTGCTCTCAACACACAAAACCCAGTTCTAGTTGCAGCATTGAAGAACATTTCGTATTTCATAGGAGAGAACCAAACAACTCGATCGACCAAATCTAGGACATTGCAAATGTCTATGCAATTCACAAAATTATGAAAATGGACATTGCTATCAAGTTCTGGCATCCTCCTTTAAGGGTAAAGCATTGCAATGGTTCAAAATCCTAACAATAGGGTCTATCCAGAATGGGACCATTTGTGCACAACTCTTCACAATCAATTTGGAGAAAAGGGGGATAATTTGTCTCTATTGGAACAATTGACAACAATCAAGAGGGATCCTAATGAATAGTTGACTGATTTCAACTTTAG
Organism: Taxus wallichiana var. yunnanensis; assembly: GCA_018340775.1. Taxonomy (NCBI): domain Eukaryota; kingdom Viridiplantae; phylum Streptophyta; class Pinopsida; order Cupressales; family Taxaceae; genus Taxus; species Taxus wallichiana. The sequence goes on from CM031236.1 coordinate 146,198,498, forward strand.
ATTTTAGCGTACGTGGGATAGGATTCCATTGGCCATGAGACCAACAACTGAAGGTTCTTTTCTATACTTCCTTAAAGCTTTAAATTCTGATATTTCCATGATGATACAATCTATGGGAGGTATAACTTTACCTACAACCTATAACATTGCTATTAGAGTTGAAAATTGCTTAATTCAAGCTGGTAAACTTACACCTAGGCCACATATGCCTCTCTATCCAGAATTAGGGAATTCGAGGACTAGTAAAACACCCACATTAGCTCCTAATCCTGCTCAAATAAATCATAATTCAACCGAAGCTTCTACCTCATCTTCTAGTTCGTCAAATGAGCTCCAAGAAGTTATGAAGAAACTGTAAAACTTGGGTAATGAATTTGTGACACTTAAGAGGAAACAAGCCCAAAATTTTAGACCATATCAACCTAATAAGCCACCCATTCAAACTGCAAATCGAATCAAGTCGACTCCTTGCTAATAGACCATTCCAGCCTTTCAATCCTAATGTTGCATCAACATCTAGAGCCTTGGTACCAGTGCAAAATAACATGGCTCAAGAATACGACTGGTGTTTCCCATGCAATCAACCTCATAACCAGTCAATGTGTTTCAATGGTGCTTTATATCAAGCTCTGATGTTGACAAAAACTGGTGTAGAATAGGAGACAAGCTAAGAAAGAAATCAACAGTAGGAAGCAACTCAGAAAGAGGCACCTCCAGATGAGACCACACTTGTCAATTAGTGGGCTGAAGATTTCTGTGGTATGAATCAAACACCTTCTCAAAGTGTATTAGAAAATACACAGTCCAAGAAAATGAATATTGGAGAAGGAAATTCATCTAATTCAAAAGGTCCACAACATTCTATTACTCCACAAGGTATGGGTAATGAAAGTGCAGCTCCTAATGTGCAAGGTTAGCCCAAGCCACCTTCTAGACCGCTCAGGTGCTCGTTACAATAGTCCATGTGCTAGAAAAGAATGTGCAAGGCAAGGGGAAGTAGAGGGATAGATCATCTCCATTCAACATCATTGAGAAAATGAAGAAAATGAATGTAAACATCTCAATGTGGGAGTCATTAGCTATCCCAGGACAGAGAGACCTATTGTAAGTTGTTATGGCTAATTGGTCAGCATCAAATCAGCCACCCAATCAACAAGAAAAAGTGCTCACCAATGCAACCCAATGAGAAGGAATTCATGGAGACCACCAAGGTAAAAATTTGAAACCCCCACCATTCTATATTTCATTTATCATTAGAGATAAGTTAGTGCATAATTACATGATTGATTCGGGAGAAAGTAGCTCAGTCATGCCAAAACAGATAGTTGATCAGTTGGGTCTTCAATATGAATTCATCTCCAAAGGTGTGGTGTAATTGGATGGGACAACGGTAACAACAGTTGGAATAATCAAATATTCGAGCCTCACGTTACATGCATGTCCTAATGTAACGGTCTTGCAAGACGTATCATTCATAGACTTGCCACCACTCTTTGCACTGTGCTTGTCAAGATAATTCACTACTAAAATTAGAGGCTATTTATTTACTGATTGGTCACACATGTTATTCAAAACAAGGTATGGAGCTAAGGCTACAATCAGATTTGAGCCCATTGCAAACTTTCACATAGAGCCTCACACACCAAGTCCAATCAATGTGAATTGTTCAATCTTTGATCAAGAGGATTACCCAAGCACTCATGAAGAAGACACTAAGGTTGGATGCATCCCGGACTTGACTCTTGATGAATGGGCAAACAAGAGACATGCTTTTGACCCTTACAAAGAAATGGAGGAATCTGAGCTAGGATTTTATTGTTTACATGAAGAGAATCATCCTCTCCCTAACATCACCAAGCCAGACCACAAAGATGATAATGAGGTATGACAGTTATTCTTTGATGGCTCAAGAAGTAGACAAGGTGCTAGAGGAGGAGCTATGCTTGTTTCACCTCAGGGTAAAAATATTACTCAGCTTTCCATTTCTAGTTTGCTTGCTCAAACAACACAGTTGAGTATGAATCCTTGATTCATGGATTGCATTGGGAAAGAAAGAGAGGCATTAAAAACTTACAAGTGTTTGGTGATAGTGAGCTAGTTGTGAATCAAGTCAGAGGAAAAAATGTTGTGAATAATTATCTAATAAATAACTACAAGAATCAGGTATGGGATCTCATTGAATATTTTGAAGCTTTTAACATCAATTACATCCCAAGAAAGGAGAACGAAACAACAGAGATAGACTGGAAGCAATCCGATCAACATTTGATGTTGTAGAGAATATTAAGAGTGAGAAATATCAGCCTCATATTAAAGTGGATGTGATACAGCTATTCCAGACAACAACACAAGTTGGCAAGTCTTTGAGAATGATCAACAAATTGTTATTTTTTACAAGAAGAAGCTGAGTTCTCTACCAAAAACCAAGACAAGTTGGAACAACATGATATGGTGACCAAGTGGTGTAGCTGAGAACTAACAAATTACCAAAAGGTCTTATAACTTTGGAGTCAATATTCAACCCAAATGATCAATTCCGGAAGGAGAAGGAAAACATTCAAGTAAAGGGTGAAGATTCAGAGCCCATTTCAATAGATGAAGGAAAGACATTGCAAATTGGCAAAGTAAGTACCCCACAAGAAAAATCTGAATTCGTTCAACTTTGTCAAGAATTCCTAGATGTCTTTGCTTGGACTTATAAGGATTTAAGAGGTTTCAACCCAAATTTGGCACAACATACTATTGAGCTAGATCTAGAATCCAAGCCTATCAGACAAAAGCAAAGACTAGTGAATCCTCACATTGAACCTCTCATGAGGAAGGAGTTGAACAAGCTGATTAAAGCTAGCATCATCTTTCCTATCAAACATTCAAGTTGGGTTACAAACTTGGTGCCGGTGAGGAAAAGAAATGGAGAAATCAGATTGTGTGTAGAATTCCATGATCTAAATAGAGCATCAATCAAATATCATTATCCACTTCCATAAATGGAACAAATCTTGCAAGTTGTAGCCGATTCCAAAAGGTTTTCATTACTAGATGGTTACTCAAGCTATAATTAGATAATAGTGAAAGACGAAGATCGATTCAAGAAGACCTTCACTATAAAATGGGGCACATATGCTTACAAGAAGATTCCATTTGGACTATCAAATGCTAGAGCAATGTTTCAACGAGCTATAGATATGGCATTCAAAAGATTAATCAATAAGATGGTGTTGGTATATCTAGATGATATCACTGTCTTCTCAAAGAATGTAGCAGACCACCTCTTTCACATCAAGAAAAATATTTCAAAGGTGTAGAAGGTTTAGAGTGTCATTGAATCCAAAGAAATGTGTATTTTTAGCACACGAGGGAAATTTTTTGGGCCACATTGTCTCAAGAGAAGGGTTAACAATTGACCTGAAAGAGTTGAAGCCATCCGAACACTTCCATTTCCATACAACAAGAAATCCCTCCAAATCTTCTTGGGAAGGATAAACTTGTTCTGAATATTTGTGCCGATTTTTCTACTCTTGTGAATCTTTTAACGATGATGTCAAGAAAAGTCTTGAATTCAAATGGATAGTAGAAGGCAAAGAGAGTTTTTAGGCTATCAAGCATGCCATATCACAGGATCCAAATCTTATCAACCCAAACTTTTCAAAAGACTTCATGTTGTATGCTTTTGGAGGATCAGATACAATATAAACTATCTTGGTACAACTAAATAGAGAAGGTTTGGAACAACCCATAGCATTCTTCAGCCAAAGCCTGGAAGATTATGAAATAAAGTATTCTTTCATTGAAAATCATGTCTTTGCTTTCATTAGGAGTTTGAAGAAGTTCATACACTTGGTCTCAAACAATAAGATTCAATTGCTAGTGTCTCATGCTAGTGTCAAGGAGTTTATTTTAAACAAGGATTTGAAGGAGAAAAGAGCGGGTTAGATCACTCGTAATGGAATATGATATTGAAATCAAAGCAACCAAGATGGTTTGTGGCAAAGGTCTATGTGAGAATCTTGCTTCTAAACCACATGATGAGTCAAAAGTAGAAGAGGCTATCCTATTACTACAGTGAGAAATAACAACCAACTAACGATGCACCCATTCCATGTTGGACTCAAGACTTGGTGCATTATCTCCAAACAGGTTTGTGCCCTCTAGAAATGAGCAAAGCAAAGAGGAGATACTTTAGATTGCAAGCCATTCCATATGTGCTTATTGATGGTGTCTTGTTCAAGAAGGACATCAATGGTGTTCTATTGAGATGCATTGGAACATGTCAAGTTGGGAAGATATTACATGAGTTCCATGATGGAGAAGCAAGAGGCCACTTTTCCCCATGAGTAACAACTCTTAAGGTCATGAAGGCTGGTTACTATTGGCCTACGATGTTTAGTGATTGCTACTCATGGATCAAAAATGTAAGAAATGTGCATTCTTCACAGGGAAGGAAAGGTTAGCAGCCTGCCTCTTCGTCCAATTTCAGTAGATCAGCCATTCATGTAATGGGGATTGGACTTCATTGGAGTGATCAACCCAAATTCAAGTCAAGGCCACAAGTGGATCCTTACGGCAACTAACTACTTCACCAAGTGGACTGAAGTAGTGGCACTTAAAGAGGAAAATGAATCCAACATCTTGGATTTCTATGAAGGGATAGTCACAAGGTTTGGTGTCCCCGCTACTATCATATCAGATAATGCATTAGCATTCCTTGGCACAAAGATCATTGAATGGGCTGTCAAGAATGGTGTATACCTCAGCACTTCATCAAAATATTACCCTCAGGGTAATGGCCAAGCAAAGTCTACAAATAAGAACTTGCTAAGAATCATTAGAAGGACTCTTGATGAGAATTAGAGAACTTGGCACACAAAGCTCAAATCATCTCTATGGGCTGATAGGATCACACCCAAGAGGTCTACAAGAAGCTCTCCATTCAAGCTTGTATATGGGAAAGAAGCAATTCGCCTATATCACTTGAGTTTCCAGCATTGGAACTCATGAAACAACTGGAACTAGCTGAGTTTGATCCTATGGAAATCATGTATGCAGAGCTGATAGAATTAGAAGAAGAAAGAGAAATGTAGTGCGAGACCATAGAAAAGGACTAAATGCTTTGATCAAGAACAACTTTGACAAGAAAGCTAAAGCCATGACATTTCAAGCTAGAGATTTGGTACTGAAGTGGGATGCTGATCATGCAAAGCCAAGAAAGCATTCCAAGTTTGATGCCATATGGAGTGGCCCATACATGATCACCGAATGCAAAGGTAGTAATGCCTTCTAACTGGCTAAATTGGATGGTGAAGAATTGTAGATTCCAATCAATGGAATCTATCTCAAACATTGCTACTAGAAGGAGAATTTCTCACCCTTGTACATATTAGTCTAGGATTTCCAATTCCTCCAAGTGCTTGTGCACATTGTTGCTTTATTGTTAGAATAGGTTTCATTTCCCTAAGTACTAGTGCACATGCTCTATTGCTTCTAGTATATGTTTTGTTTACATTTCATCAAACTCCAACGAGGACTGCTGTAGTAGAAAGCTCATGGTTTCTTGCAATGGTTGTAAAGATCAAGTTTAAACAAATGTAGAGAAACTAAAATTAGATGTTGGGGAAGTGTTCATAGCTGAGAGTGAAAAACGTGGAGAGAAGTGTTTCAATGAAGTCAAGGATGCATATTTTCAAGTTCCAAATCATATTTGAGATTACTATGAAGACTCCATGCCCAATGGATTGCTACATGAAGCTGGTCATACTTCATCTGGAAGGTAGAGAACCCCATTGAGTCACCAAAATTGTTATCCCAATTCACCCCTCAAAGTAATTTGGATAACCTGCATAATCTCCTCATGTTGGAGTAAGTAGAAATGATGGAAGGGAAAAAAATTGGATTTTGTGGGCCCCTCTAGTTCCTCTCTAACTTCCCCATCCTAAAAAAATTCAAAGAATTGGAAAAAATTGCAAAAAATGCAAAATTTTCAGCATGTGCTAGTGTATTGCAGAAAAATCAGATTTTGGAGCCCGGCCGCATGTGCACGCGTAGGGATAGTTGGGACTTGCATGGCTGAAATGGCCGATTTGAAAAGAAATTGGACAAATCAAGTTTTTAGAGCCCAGGCCGCACAAGTTTAACAGGACAACTAAGACCCGAAAAGCTGAAATGGCCGCATGCCTTTGTTGTGCAGAAAAAGTGCAAGTTTTGTCCCTTGCAGTCCACAGACAGCCAGACGCGCATCACCGAAATTGTCGCAGGTAAAGGAAATCGGAAAAAGAAAAGTTTTCGTCCTACGTAGTCCATGAGACATCTGGGACACAGATATGCACGAGACATGAAAAACTGATTTTTCCGCAAGTCAGTGCATTGTGGGTGGCCCTAAGAAATGTGTTTGGGATGGTTGGGACATCGGTATGCACAGGATGCAAACAAGGTGAAAATGCCGCATAAGGGGCTAGGTGGGTCGAGAGTGGTGCGGATGAAGTGGAGATTTCTAGCCCAAGTCGCACAAGGGACATTTGGGACACCGAACCCAATTTTGCTAAAATACCCGCAATACAAAGAAAAAGTCAATGTTTGACTCCCGAACTTCAAATGGCCATAACTTTTGACCCCGAGCTCCGATTTTCACAAAATTTGACTTTTTAGAATGGGCACGATGTCCTCTACCTCACAAAATTAGATTTCTTAATTTTTATGAGGGTAGATATATAAAAATAAAGAAACATCTTCAGCTCTAGTCAATTAAAAACCCAGTCCCGTCAAATGACAGAAATGCCTGGCAAACCCAAAATAGCTACCCACACTCAAAAGGCCATAACTTTTGCATTTCTTAGTGAAAACACACAAAATTGGTACCATTGGAATCATGTTTCTGATTCAAATGCAAAGAAATCAAGAAATTTATAATTTTATGAGAAATAGATGGTGATTTTGTAGAAAAATTCCTTAGTTTAGAAAAGTGTTTTTTATTTGCTAGTTGGGATGCATTTAATGGAGCATGAGTTGACATTTCTCACTGCTGCAAGTCATGGGATTGTATGGGGAGAATTTTGCAAGAAAAAAACATCATTTCACTTCATTTACTACATCTTGCAAGTGGTAAGAAGACAAATTTCAGGATTTTAATTTTCCCTCTCTCTCTCTCTCTCTCTCTTCTCAAATTATAATAAATTGGAGTGTTGGGCTTATTCCAAAGGGAGAGAGTTTTAAGTAGAAAAACTTTGTAAAAATTGTTTTGTGAAGCCAATGTGCTGTAGGCCCTTGTAGTGGACTCCTTGCATGGTGATCTAGGCCCTTATCTTGTAATAGATTGAACTATGCATACTTATGAAGCAATAGATGCAAGTTTTTGGATGTATCTTCCCCTGTTGTGTTTGTTTGCATTCCTCTTTCCCTTTCAATATCATTGCATATATATTGTGTCTATATTATGTTGTTGTATGGATCCATTATCATTGTGTGTGCATGAAATATTATTGTGAATGTAGTTGCTAGATTGTGGAGAACTGTTATCACCCCTTCTAGTTTACATTTTGCTTCTACTTTTCACACATTGGGAGACTACTCTCACACTCTCCTTTTCTGGTGTATCACCAATTTAGTGTAGGATTTGTTTTCATGCACTCTCTCTCTCCTTGGTCCCTTAGAAATTTAGATTAGGATAGATATTTTTTTCTATATTAGAGTAGATTGTGGCGGGGAAAATTTAGGAGCAAGAACCACTTTCTCGGAGGTCTATCTCAAAGCAAGTCCTGACAACTTGGAGATAGTACCCATGTTATCCAATCACATTGTGAGCTCAAGAACACCCACTTTTACAAACCATAGGGTGATGTGATTCGGTGATAATGGTCGCCACGTATCTCTTGCTTCACAATTCTAAGTTGGGGACTTAGAAACTTTTGGCTTTGAAATTGGATTCCAGTTGTTGGCCTTTCACCGGCTGTGGATTTTCTTTGGAATGTGGATTTTCAATAGGAACTCACCAATGCCTTAAGACTTAGTCTCTCATGGGTTTTCAAATGCCAATGGCTAGTGGTTTTGAGCTCGGGAATTTGATCAAATGAACGTCGGTAGGCCTTTTTAACATAACTCGCTAATAAAAGCCAAGCCATGTATATTTTTGAATGCCAATGGCTAGGGATTTTAGGAAAGATAATTTGACATCCGTATGATTGTCATAGACTTGTAAAAATTTTCTAAGTCCATTTTCAATCTTATTAAATCCAAAATTAACCGGAGGGGGTAATTTTGGATAATAGCTACTAAAAGTGATGATGTGACATTAGATTTCTCAAAAGGGTTATTATTGAGAGGAGGGAGCTCCAAATTTTTGTTTGGAGTACGTGAGGGATTTTTAGATGGACATGCCAAGGTTCTTAGACTTTGGTTATGAGGATTTTCCTTTGGCAGGAATGATGACGATTTCAATTGGGGTATATGTGGAGGAAGAACTAGGTAATGTACATTGTGTTGTGTATATTGAAGGTGGAAGTGGTTTTTGTATGATGCACTTAACAAGATATAAATGGGTTGTATATTTTATAGGTATGGGATTTGTTGGTGTAGGAATTATTGGCTTGTAGGTGGGGTAACAATCTTATTTGTAGTTATGTTAAGTGTAGGTGTCTACGTAGTAGATGTTTCAAGAGATGGTATGGATGTGGACATAGATTCATATGTTGATGTGGGTATGGTCATAGTAGTAGATGTGATTGATGTGGAAGTGGGTGTAGATGTAGGGATGTAAGATAAATATGTTAAGGTGGGTGTTGGAGTAGATATAAGTGAAGGACTAGATGTGATAGGTGAGGATGTGGTAGATATGGATGGGGAAGTGGGTGTAATTAGGATTGATGTAGATGCGGAAATATTTAATGTAGATATAATAGGTTTAGGATAGGTTTAGATGTTGATATAGTTGTTAGTGTGGGGAAAATTATGAAATAGACATGGGTGCAATGGATGACGAGATGATGGGCATAGGTGATAGTGTTGGTTCTTGATTTATAGTATTTATTGTATGGGCATTAGGTTCTGTGATGTGGGGGTGGAGTTTGATTATTGGGTGAATGATTAGGAAAATGTTGTTTGAAGACATCAAGAGGATGATTGGGTGGTGCGTTATGGTTATCCACTTGGAGGTCACCAGAGTCTATGAGTTTTTGGATGAGGTCTTTAAAAGTGTGACACTTCTCAATGTCATGACCACAAAATTGATGATACTTACAATAATGTTCCTCACGATACCATGCTGGTTTGGGTCACAACTAATCAAAGATTTGGATGGGAGGAAGTCGAATAAGATGGACCAACATTAATTTATTGAATATCACACTATAAGATTCCCCAAGTGGGGTATAATTAGGAGGCGGTCCATGAGCTATTTGTAGAGGATTTGTGTGAGAAGCAGATGTGGAGGAAGATTGAACCATAATGGCGTTAGTGACATTTTCATAGTTGTCACCATACATGGAGGATTTAGTGAATTTGGGTTTTGGTTTATTTTATCAATGTTTGAGGTGTCCTTGCTCAAGGGCATGAAGTTCTAGTTTACGAGCCATGTTAAATTCCTCTTCAAAGGTTTGGAATGATTGAATTTGAAGAGTAGAGGAAATATGATTTAGACAAGACCGTATGAAAATTTTGATTAATTTAGTTTGTGGAAGAGAGAGTGATAGCTGGTTGATTATGTCACACCATCATGCGATGAAATTTGTGATAGATTCATCATCATACTGTCTAATGGCATAGTGATAGTGATATTACACGCAATATTGATCGTAAAGTGTTCTAGGAATAATTACGCAAGTTGGGTGAAGAAAAATAATGAGTGTTGAGGGACTCCCTTATACCAATCCAACGTGGGGCCGGTTAACGACATGGGGAATGTACGAAGCATAAGGTATTGATCATGAGAAATGAGGTAGCATGTGTGCCTAAAGGCACAAAGGTGTTATTGTGGGTCCTCCTTACTATTGAACTTAGAGAATTTTGGTAGCTCCCAATGAGGGGGATAGGGATTTATGAGAACCAAAGGATTGATAGGTTCGTTACAAATTTGTTCATATGAGAAGGTGGTCTTGGATCCCAAGGTAGTAGCTTCAAGATTAGCCATTCTACTCAATAATGCCTACATGGGATCATTAGATGGATGGGGTTGAGAAGTTGAAGGATGATATTGTGATGTATATGAAGTAGATGGGTTAGATTTGGGGTAAGTTTGATATGTTTGAGGATGAATAGGTGTTGGTGGAAGTGATTGATAAAGGGAATCTAATTAAAGTGTTGAAATTAGATGGGTTGAGATAGAGGTTATTTTTGGGAAATGGGGATGTGATAAGATTGATGAGATTGTGTTTTTGGTTGAGAGATAGGGACATTAGATTGGTTTGGTATAGGATGAGTTGGGATGTAGGTAATGGGTGGTTGGGATGTTTAAGTGGATAGATCAAGAAGTATGTAACGAAAAGTACTTTGAGGAGGAGGTTGATGGGTTTGAGTTGATTCAAAAGGATGGGGTTGTGAAGTGATCACATTTATATGGACATGGGAAGTGGAAATAATGGGTAATTTTTGGTTGTGTTATTACGGTGGACGAGGAATTAAATGAGACTCTTGTGATGATTGGATATGAGCACTAATAACCGTGGTGGATGATGAGGTGATGGGGATAGAAGAGGTGATAGTAGTGTTAACGCGAGGCAAATTAGGGGGAATGGGGACCACCAATTGAGTGGTTTGGTGATTGTGAGGGATTATGGAAGAATATTGGTGAGGATCAAGCTCATGTTGTGCCATGGAAAGTTCATTCATAGCTCTAGGAAAGAATACAATGAGTTGTGATGTGAGGACTTGAGTGGACTCAAGATGTGAATGATAAGTATAAATTTGTTTAACAAGGGGATCCATCAAGAGGGAGGTTGGTAGATTTGAAAAGGAGGTAATCATTAAGATAAAATTGATTAGCATCGAGAAGCTCTTCGAATTCCACACACCCACGAGGGATGGTAGGAGGCCCAAAATCTTCGATAGAGGTGGTAGAAGGGGGTGTTGTTGGTCTAGATGGGATGGAATGATGATAAAGAAGGGGTTTAGTTTCAACATGGGTATTAGGTTGGATGATTTGAGACTCTTGAAGAGGGGGAATGAAAACCATGGGTTGGGTAATCGTAGAAGAGGTGACCAAAGGGGTAGAGGTAATGATAGAAAGGGAGGAAGTTTGTTGGGAGGCAATAGTAGAAATAGGAATGTTATTGGATAACATGGTTTATTACATTTTTATTTCTTGGGAATGTGTAATGATGGGCATGAAGCAATCAATAAAACAAAATTATGCTGATTTTTAATTACTTCAAACAAGTCACGCAACAAATTTTTAATTATCTTGATTATTAGAAGTGTGAATAGAAATGAAAAATTCATCTTGAAGGGAGCCTAGAAAATTGAAAATTTATGGATGGTTTTAGTGGGTTAATAATGGCAAGTGGGGACACCTTTTGGTGGACCAACACTTTACACCTCATGTTAATTTAAAGTTAATTTATTAAAATTTATCATATCAATCTTTTAAAGCAAGGGTGAGATGGTGAAACCGTTCACCCATCCTATATATATATATATATATATATATATATATATATATATATATATATAGGATGATATCGATGGGATTGGTAACAACAATAAAAAGATATATGCTCAAGCTATTTTTGAATATGCAAACTATAAAATTGCAAGACATTGGTCTATAATTATTTCTTTGAGACCAAGTTTCTAATTGGAAGTGATGGGATAAAGTCTTGATAAATTCTTTATAAATCTAGTCTCTTCTATCTCATTTAATTTACTATTATTTTATTTTAGATCTTGTTATTACATTCTATAATCTGCACAATATAAACTCTTGATCAATGTTTAATTGAACTGCACATCATAATATATAATATTCAATAATTATATTGTGGATTTATAATTTATTAGTTATTCATTCCCTTCAATTTTCCTAACATGGTATCGAGAAAACTATTATGCGTGTGCAAGAATGATCATGATGCTTTTATTTAGAGTGAAGAAGCTTGAAGTTTATTTTTTTGATATGAGAAACCCTACTAGTTATATTGTCAAATTCAAGCTAATCAAGTGAAAATTTCCAATTTCCACCCAAATATTTTTGAAATATTGGTTAATTGGCTATTTAGATCTTGTTTATACTTTTGTGCATGCATATATATGCGTTTCTTCGACCTTGGTTCTTTCTGATCTTACGCAGGTTTTAAAATTACTTTGTGCTCTTTATAGCCATTATAACTTTATGAATTATTTAAATAAGTTATTTTATTTTTCGTCCTAATTTAATTTTTTTCAGGATTATTTTTTCCCAAGTGGATTTAAAAATTTCGTTGTTTTTAGCTTATTCCACTTGTTTTAGGTCTGCAGATTTTCTTTTCCTTGGAATATTGATGGAATTGTGACACGTATTCATGCTTGACTTGCGTTAATTGTGCCACATGTTTTATCTTCTATTTGATTGAAGAGAGAAGTGGACCTATAATTCATTTTATTTTGGCTCATTCAGGGGACTTCATGTCTTCTCAAAGTCACCTCTTAAAAATTGGAGGAAATCCACCAAGTGTCATCTTTCGGTTGTTAGATTTTTGCCAAGTCACACCTTTTGATTTGTATTTTTGTCTTCTTTTTTTCATGTCCTTTGTTTCAGACCTAAAAAAATATTTTGTTTGATTAATTTTGTAGAATTTACGTTTGTTGGGCTCATCTCGTAATGAAAGTTTCTAGAAAGGTTACATGTGCCCCCTAGGCTATCTTTGATCTCTTCTACGTGTTGCCTCTATTTTGGACATGTGTTTCTTCTTTTAGATGCACTATGGTTCTTTTCTTGTTCAACCTCGTGCGGACCCAAAATTCTATTTTCTTCTATTTATTCCACACACTTGAGGTCTGTGGAGTGCATATCCACTAGAAAGTGCCGAATTTTCCCACATGTCCCCTCTACTCCATTAATATCTTGCTGTGTGGTTCTTTGTTTGTTCACCACGTACTCATTTGACTTGTCAAACCTTGTTCTGCAATTATATAGTTTATTATTTTTGGTTTTATTCGGGGACCTCACATCCTCTAGAGTTGTCAACTTGTGATGTTTCTAGAAGGTCAAAATATTCCCTTTTGTGTTGCTTTGATTTGTGATGCGTGTAACCTCCTATTTTGTTCACATTTTATCTCTTTGTTTTAACCTTTTCCAAGTGTTTTTGCTTGCTTCAACCACATGTTTTGTACTTTCCACTACTATGTGTTCCAGGACCAAAAATTTATTCCTTTTAGCTAATTGTAAGGAATTAATATCTACTAGGAGTATTTGCATTTAAGTTTTCCGAAAAGATGACACATGCACTTTGTAGATTGTGTTGATTTTCAATGCGTGTCACCACCTTCTTCTGCCACACATCCTTAACTTTAATTTTTAATTTGTGGTTGTTATTAAGGAGCTCAATCTCGGTTAGCTCGGTTTTGAGCTCACCCTTACGAGTTATATGCTTTGAGTTTCTAAATAACCCATTGTCGCTCGACTTGACCCCCGCTTTGGATCTGTAAGTTTATTAACTATGATTTAATCTGGGTGTTTCAAGTCCAATAGAGAAATATAGTTGGGAAAACATCGAATTGTAACACATGTCTCTCTCAATCTTTAGATTTGTGCCAAGTGGCGATTACCAATTCCTTTCCTCATTTTTATTTAATTAATTTGTTTTCTAAGGTGTTTTAAAATTAATTTTCCTTTAAAAAGGGTTATAACTCAACTAGCTCCAAGCTCGTTTGATTTGTTTGCATGTAGTGTGAAACATGATTTCGAGATAGCTCATTTTTGAATTTGTTTAGCTTTCCCATGGAATTCTTTTCCATTTTTGTAATTCAATCTATTACTAGCTCCTATGAAGCTTTGTGTGTTTATTGCTAAAATATAAAAATAGCCGATAATGCTAGTTTCTTAATGGATAAATCGCAATTATTAAATGGAACTAATTATAGTATTTAGAGAGTTAGGTTAAAATCATATTTCATGGGTACAAAAATGTGGGATCTTGTGACTAGTGTGGAAAAATGCCCCACCGGAAGACAAACATCTCTTGAAAACTTTAGCTCCTTCTCCCAAAGATCACAGGAATATTTATCCATCCTATTTAAGAGCATAAGAGATGAATTTTTAATGCATATAGATGAGATGGATTATTCTGTTGATGCATCAAAATAATTAGAAACCATGCATGAAGGAAATCACCTGTTAAAAATAATTAAGCTAATTATGGAACTGTTTACAACTCCCATGAAGGGGGATGAGAAAATTATTAATTACCTAGCTAAATTTAAAAATATTAAAGCTTAGCTGGATGGATGTAATTGTGAACTATTTCAAGATAAGATTTTGTATTTTATTATTTAGATAAATATTCATGAAAAATTTAGGAACTATATCTCCATTCTTAACTCTAAATATCAAAATGAGAATGATCTTCTTGATTTGGATACTCTATCTTCTCTGTTAATTCAAGAAGAATGTGTAATGGATAATTTTGATTCAAAAGAGACTACTTCTTAGGCATTGTTCTCTCAAAATCATAAGTCTACTCAAAATAAGAATAATAGTAATCCTAATTAGAATTCTAATATCAGATCAAGATTTAAATCCAATCCTAAGTCTAATTCTATTAAAAATAGTCATAAATTTAAAGTCAAATTTAATGGAACATGTAACAAGTGTTGAAAATTTGGTAAAAAAGAGTCTGATTGTCATGTGAAAAATAAAAAATTGGTTAATAATACTAGAAATAGTAAACCTAATAGTCGAAATTAAAATCATACAAATATTGTTGAGCAATCAATTGCCTTGTATAATGCTCTCTCATATTCAAATGACAATGAATGGATCCTAGATAGGGAGTCCTCTAGGCACATGAATTGCATTTATGATATCCTCTCATATGTTGTAAAATGTGAGGAAAACATATATCTAGGAGATAATTCCATCATTAGATCTGTAAGTTGTGGAAATGTTAAACTGAAAAATGGAATAACTAGGAATGTCTTGTATGTTCCTCAATTGAAAAAGAATATTTTTCTTTCTCTCATCTAACTAAAGAAAATTGTAGAGTTGTATTTCTACAAGATAAATGGTATGTAAAATATGAACTCAATAATGTTATTGCTTCTAGTATTCAAAAAAATGGTATATATATTTTGATGGATTTATGTCTGAATCTTGTTTTTCTTCCTCTTCTAGGAATGATATTCAGCTTTGGCATGAAAGATTAGGACATGTGAATTTTAGAAGTTTGTATGAAATGTCTCGCCTAAATCTTGTAATTGGTCTTCCTAAAATAAAATCTGATCATGAAACATGTGATAGTTTCTTGTGTGGTAAGCAACATGTTTAACCATTTTACAAACATCACAATCTAAATTATTCTCATTTATTAGAGTTGATTCACAGTGATATGAGAGGTCCACTTGAAGTTCCTTTTCTCATTGGTGATTTATATGTTGTATTCTTTATTGATGATTTCTCTAGGATGACCTAGTCTTATTTTATTAAGGAAAAGTCTTTGTATTCTCTTAAGAAATCTCCTAGAGTTTGGTATGATAAAATTAATAGTTTCTTTCAAGATCTTGGTTTCTCGAATTGTTGTTTTGATAATGGTTTATTTGTTAAGTTTGAAAATAATCATATTATCATTTTTGTTCTATATGTTGATGATATTTTAATTACTAGCAGTGATAAAATTATAATTGTTAGAATCCAAGAAATATTAAAAAACGTTTTGAAATGACTGATTTATGTTTGCTAAATCATTTTTAGGCATGGCTATATTTCAGGATCATAAATCTATTGTTGCATCTCAATCTCAGTATGCTACTAATTTACTTAGAATATTTAACATGATTGATTGTAAAAATGTTGCCATTCCTATTGAAGTTGGTGTTAAATTAGATCCTAAACTTGTTTGTGCTAAATTTGATCCTACTCTGTATAGACAACTAGTTGGTAGTCTAATTTATTTGAATATTACTAGGCCTAATATTTCATATGCAGTAGGATTTGTTTCAATATTTATGCAAGATCCTTATGAGGATCATTGGAAAATGGTAAAAATAATTCTGAAATATGTTAAAGGAACGATTAATTATGGTTTGTATTATTCTTCTTGTGATGATGAAAAATCATTTGGGTATTGTGATTCTGACCATGCTGGTGATGCTATAGATAAAAAATTTACTTTTGGATATGTTTTCAAGTTGGGTGCACGTGTCATCACTTTCGTGTAAGAAACAACCAAAAGTTTCTATATCTTCTACTAAAACAGATTATATAAGTGTTATGGAAGCTATGAAGGAAGCCATGTGGCTACAAATACTTCTGGATGAACTGCATATGGGTGTCAAAAGAAAAACTACTATTCTACGTGATAACTAGAGTTGCATTTCTCTTGTAAACAATCTAGTTCAACATCAGAGGATAAACCATATTGAAGTTCATATGAACTTTATTCGAGAGAAATTCTGAATGGTGATATTGATCTCAAGTTCTATTCGACTGAAGATCAAGTTGCAGATATCTTCACCAAGCGACTATGTGTAGTTAACTTTTTGCAAGTTTTGAGCCTTTTTGGGCCAATCAAAGTTTCCATTGAGGGGGAGTGTACTTGAAAATTCCACTTCGTAGTGAATTTTGTAAATTTCTAATACTTCTCCCGGTTTGTAATATGTAAATAATCATACGATGTGAGTTTACTTGTAAATCCCAGTGAAACATTAGTTATGGGTATGCCTTAGTTTATAAAAGGCTCCATAATCTGATATAAGTCTTCATATATAAAACACTTTTCTTAATAATTTTTGTATGGGAAGATCTATATGATTTCCTTTGTTTACATGCTAGCATGAATCATCATGTATGATTTATAGATATGTAAATCCTTTTGTAGAAAAAGGTATTTTGGCATGTTCTATTTTGTTTTCACCGCTTAACATTAAGGGGGAGTGTTGGGGTAGTAATTTTAAGTGGGGATACCTTTTGGTGGACCAACACTTTATACCCCATGTTATTTTAATGCTTGTTTATTAAAATTTATCATGTCGGTGTTTTCAACAAGAGTGAGATCAGTGCAACCATTCTCTCATCATATATATATGATGATGATCCCTAAAAATATTGGTAACAACAATAAAGAGATATATGCTCAAGATATTTTTGTATATGTGAACTATAAAATTGTGAGACACTGGTCTACAATTTTTTTTTGAGACCGAGGAGTGAAGTGGAAGTGTTGGGTTAAAGTGTTGATAAATTCTTAATAAAGGCAGTGCTTTATTTCAATGGAGTTTTTCCTTTTGGGTTTCCCCACTATAAATCTGTGTCTTCTGTCTCATTTAATTTACTATTATTTACTTTCAAATCTTGTTATTACATTCTGTAATATGCACAATATAAACATCTTGATCAATGTTTAATTTAATTGCACATCATAATCTATAATCTTCGGAAATTATATTGTGGATTTCTAATTTGTTAATTATTTATTCCATTCAATTTCCCTAACAGTTTTAGGTAGTTTTGGCTTGAGTTCTTTATATACCCAAAGGTATGTAAGGCCCAAATTTGTGTTGGTGTTGGTACGAGGCTTGGTATTAGGTTCCACCCTCACTTCATAGTCCCACAGTGATAACTCGAGTCGGGTGCTTAGCCAATATACCACCCACCAACATATTTATACTTGTCAGAACACTGAGTTAAATTTCCTATTGGGTGATGAAATCCCAATAATTCCACATGGGAAGGAGATTTTTAAGATGTGTAGTTTTGATGCATGTGTTTTGGATGTGTGTGATAAGGGTGTATGTAATGGATTAACCTCCTAATTAAAATATATTTCCAAGTAGATATGAAGGTTATTTTTAGATCCAAAATGAAATGTTATGTTTGATGAAGACAATCAAGAAAGAAAGGGAAGAATGATGAAAAATGAGTAAATAGAGAAAAAGAGGAATACTTGGATAACACTTTTCCTTTTTATTTTTAATTTTAAAGAAATATAGAAAATTTAAGCAAAAAAACCTATGCACGCAAGAAAGAAAGTAACACTCATTCTTACGAGGGTAGTAGAAGATGGATATAAGAAAAAAACTGAAAGACAAATGAAAAGACTCACCAAAGAAGGGTGTGTCCCACCGGGCATGCTAGAATGTTGGAAATTTTTTTCTCGTACTTGTTTTAGATTAGTGAAATGATAACAAGATAAAAAAAAATCCAAATATGAGAGGGTTTAAGGTACCTAAGGATGGGATGATGATGAATATGGGTGCAAAAGAGAACTCCTCGTAACGATCTATCATCTTCTTAACTTGCAAAACAAAGAACTCAACACTTTGAAAAATGGATTAGCAGATAGATGAGTGCGTTTCTTGAAAATTTCACTCCCGAGAGGTGAAAATTCCTAGGATGGATGTCAACCCATGTCTTGATAAATATAAATGAAAATAATAATTGATTAATTATATGCGACAGATAATCCCCAACTAGAGAAAAACTCGAAATGTACTAGATAGAGTAAAGATGAAAATTTTATCTAAATAGATGCAAATTAATAAGAAACCTAGGTGATTCAATGGAAATTAGAGAAGAAAAGTAAAATAGTGATAGAAAATGCAGATCTAAAGGCGTTGGAGGAAGATTTTGAGCTCATGATGAAGTTGAGATGAAAAAAGAAACACTGCAAGAGATAGATAGAATTAGATTTGACAAAGGATGCAATAAAATTATAAAATCTGATGGCGGATGCAATGAACAATGATATGGTTGATAAAGAATTAGGTGATTTGGTGGATACTAGAGTTGACAAAACATATTTGAGGTGGCGAAAGGGAAAAATGACAAGATCCGAGATCCGAAGGACTAGGGGATCGAAAGGGGATGATTGTAAAACTAAATGACATAAAAGCCAACACATGAGAATTTGGTTGATGATGATTGGGAAGGGTTGATAAGGACTGGATATGATCTAGATATTAATGGAAAAATATGGATAAGAATGATGATCGGCAGACATGAATGAAGATCTATAAGGTTAGAGATAGGTTTCCTACATGATTGCTTTGAACCTACAAAAGAGATGATAAGAATAGGTGATAAAAGGACAATGGTAGATCCAAACATGTAAGAGAGAAAATGTCTCGAAAACTCCAAGAGTGAAGCATAAGATCTACAAGATGGAGATGAAAACTATAAAAGAAAGCAAGAAATACGGGTAAGATCATAAGAAAGCTTGAAGTCTCCAAAGTTGCATCATGGGAAAATGAGGGCTATGAGATGAGTTATAGGGTTGACAAAGTGACCCGTATGGGTCGAGTGGAAACTATGGTGAGCCATTGATTTGGGCAAAGTGGAATGATGTGTAACTCGAGGAAAAATGGGCCTAAAGAGTGTAGATTAGGGTTTTTAGTGAAATGGACGAGCTAGGGGTGCCTAAGGAGGATAAAGGGGTAGGTTGGAGGTGGAAAATATTAAATAAATTCAAAGGGAAGGTAACATTATTAAATGAGGGACTATGAAGGATAAAATTTAGGATTTAGGAAGAGTTAATGAATTAGATGAAGATTTAGGATTAATTAATGGTGATTAATGATGTTTAGGGAAGATAAAATTAAAGGTATGATTAAGATGAGATTAAGGTGGAAAACACCCATTAAATAGATAAATAGATTTTATGAGGGAAAGGGGATTTGAATGGGAAGATATATATGTATGTAGAAAATGATGACGAAAAGGAGTGAACTTGGGATGATAGGTAGCGACATCAAAAATTTGTGTCTGTACCTTGATAGGATGTATAAAATAGTCTTTTCCTTGTTATTATCTTTGGTTGATGTTTCCAACCAAGTAGCATGCACAATTAAATCCTTACTTGTGCACTTTACCTACAAACACTCTCTTGAAATTGTAAAATACAATATGTTTTCTAACATGTGTTGTGATTCATTTCATTATATTGATATCTCAATCTAACTTACAAGAGTGATCTCTCATGTTACACACATACTTGACTGACTAACTCTATTTAGACTCCTTGCATAATTATGATTAAGCTTGAAATACCAATATTCAAGGTCAATACATCCATCATGCATTTTATTATGAAGTTTTCAAACCAATTTCTCTCCTCTAGAAATTTGATCATGCAAATCCTACCACTTTAAACTAATTATACCTTTTACAAGTTATTGATTGTGTACTAGGACTATTTCTTTAATATTTATGCACAATAAATCATTTAATAAGTGATACTCCTTACTTTATCTTAAGGTGAACCTCTATGTATTCAATCATGTATTTGTATTCAAAATTGATTCCAACCACCTTAACACAATTTGTATCTCTATTTAATGTTAGATGTAACATCAATTTATTTAGAGAATTCCAATATATCAAAACCATGCAATATTAGAAATTTTGTTACACCTACAAATAATCTCAAGTATATCAACTATTCTTGTATCCAATCCATCATATCACACTCATTTAAGGTATAAGGCCAAATAAAAAATCATTCACAAAGACAATCATAGTATAAGTGTTTAACTCCTTGATTAGGATACAAACATGAAACATTGAGGTTTAACAATGCATAACCAGATAAATCATCTTATTGCAATTTTTCCTCCATGCATATTCAATTAAAAACAATCCCCAATTTATTTTTCCAAGATCTTCCTTTTTTAATCTTCAACCCTATTTTGTACATGATCTACTATGTTTGTTTAAGGACAATTTTAGGTCTAACATCCACATGAAATTTTTTCTCTCCATATTATTAATATATTTAGATACCCTTTTCCATATAATTTAAGTTCATAAAGTTCTAAGCTTCATTTCTTCATAGTATTTACACAATTTACATTTTATTCTTGACAATTAGGCCTCTATGAGGGTTTAGTGTATTCCTCTAAGATCACCAAGAATATATGGTATGTGTGGGAATAAATCACTCTGACACCACTTACAACATAAAATAGAGTTCCTTTAGATAATATATTCCCATTTATATCCCTTGATTATAATAATAGCAAAGATATGAATAATTTACCTTAAAACCTTAGTTGAGGGTTTTCATTAGCCCGATACGAGGAAATTTTGCATACTGTCTTGTTTTACATTTTCACACTCCAAGAATAGTTGGATAAGCTCTATAATACTACTCTGCAACTTTTATTTTTAAGGATTTAACCTTGCAATTAATTAGTTTAGTCTATACATAAGCTTCCATTAGAATTTCATTGAAATTGACGGGGATAAGGGAATATTTCAGCATAATTATAAGATATTATGTACAACCATGAATAATTAAATATATAATACACTAATAAATATATTACAACACCAAAATAACTCATTAAAGTTAGAAAATTCATCAACCTCTTAATATTTGTTCTTGAAATAGTGAATAACAAAATCTTCTATATACAAAAATGCCTACTACAGGGCTTATTACATTGAATTTCCGCTCCATTTACAAAGACCATATATTATCCTCCACTTATTTTAATTTCACTCCTCGCATCCAATGTGTCTAATTCCTTCATGTCAGAATCATTTTCCTAAGTTTGGGTGTGGTTGAAACAACTTCACTAGATCTTCTCAACAACTCTTTTCTTGGTCAAATTATTTATCTAGCCTTTCTCCGCATAATTTTATCCTTGTCTATAGTTTATTGAGGAGTATTTGAACATTTAAAATTATTGGGATAATTCCAAATCATGCTAACAATTATTTTAGGACCCTTTACCACATTATTTTTATACAAATTTTCAAACATTGTCTTTTTGGAGGGAAAATATAAACTATGCCAATACAAGATATTTAAGAGTAAATTAATATTTCAATGACTTATTAGTGACTCTATAAAACCTCCTAAAACAACCTCACACTATGAATATACAAATTAAGATATTTATATAATGTACATAAGTTATATCTAGATGCTCTTGCATCGAATCTTAGGTGGTGGGACCAATTTGAGCTCCTGCTCAAATGGAATGTTTTGTTTTTCTCATTTCTTCTCTTCTAGTTCTTCAAAATATTATTCTTCATAATTTATTCATAATGTATGTGCCCAAATGTCTCAATATTGATTTCATCCTATCCAATTAAGTCCACTATATAGGAATCCAACTCCTTTTCTTCAACATTCTTCATATCTCGTAAAATTAAAAACATAGTTAATTCCCAAAACTTGAGGCATTTTTTCCTCTCCACTAGAATTTATTCATTCAAGAGATTCAATAGATCCATATCAGATTTAATTATGGTTTCCTCATCTCCTATGAGGTTTAGGTATTTTGACTCCTACTTGATTGTAGCCAAATCATCTCTTCCTTTATCATGTCTTGATTCAAAACTTATTTATCTTCATTTTGTGTCATTTGAGAAACTTTTTCTTGTTGTATTTTAGTTTCCATAAGAACTTCAATAGGTTATTCACATTTACATTTACCTCTCATGAACTTAAAAAATTTACTCAATTTTTTGTTTATACAAAACATCTTCTTGAAAATTTATATTTCACTATCAAATACAATATTATAAGGAAAAATTTGAGAACATTGAGCTTCTTCAAATGCTTCTTCATCTTCATCCGGCATGTATCTATCTTCAAGATAGAATAAGTCTATTTCTTCTTTAATAGCATGTCTACTTGATTTTCTTGTTTTTATTGCTTCTCTTTTGTATTTTTGGACTTTAAGCCCTCAAAATAGGCTTCTCCTTCATCTATCCTTTCACCTGTATACACACATATGAAGAAATAATCAAATTTTAACATTTGGGGATTTATTGTCACTCTCTTCATTTCATTAGGTTGTTTTTCCAACAAATTCATTTATCTTCTCGGTTGAACAATTTCCTTCATCCTTTTTCTCTGCTCCATAAGCTCTTTGAGAACCCATTTTACTATTATCTTTATTCTCACAAGGAATCTTTGTCTTGTTTTCTCCAAGACTTTCTCTATACTTGACCAAGATTAACTCTCTCTCTCTCTCTCTCTAGGCCTCATAAGACCTATGTATTCTTAGTAAATATCTCCTAGTACATCACTTAGGTATTTTTCACCCTAGTATTTTGGTACCCTTCTAGTCCTTTGTCTTGGACATCATTTCTTATTTACAATCATCTTGAGCATATCCCTTTGAGCTTCTAATAGCTCTAGCTTCTAAACTTAAATAGGTCTTGTCACTTCTTTATCCAAACAACCTTTCTACCTCTCTATATTCCTGCAACTAGTAACCTTATTCACATTAATAATAATAAAAATATCAAATTTCAAGAGCCTCTTGGTGTGATACCAAAATTTTATAGCATACTCAACTTATAACTTGATTAATCATTGCACCCACAATCCTTATTTGTATTGATAAAGATCATAATAAGTAATAATAAGATCATGAACCTTCTAAAAAGTATGTTAAATAATTTATATCCATATTTCCACCTTGTGTCATTTCTACAACAAGAAGCACTTGAATGATAGCTCCCATCATTGATAAAAAATCATAGAAAATAATCATATACCTTTAATAGGATGTCTAAAACAATGTTTTACTTGTTATTATATTTTGTTGATGTTTCAACCAAGTAGCATACACAATTAACTCGTTACTTATGCCTTTGTGCATACAAATATTATCTTGGATTTATAAAACACAACATGTTTTAGTACATGTCCTGTGATTCATTCCATTATATTAATATCTCCATCTAACATAAAATAGTGATCTCTTATATTTCACACATACTTGACTGAATAACTCTATCTATACTCCTTACACAATTATGAAGAAGGTTAAAATACTAACATTAAATTTCAATACATCCACCATGCATTTTATTATGAAGTTTTCAAACAAGTTTCCCTCCTCTAGACATTTCATCATGCAAATCCTGCCACTTTAAACCAATTATACCTTTTACAAGTTATTGAATATGTACTTATGACCATGTATTCAATATTTATGCACAATAAATCATTCAGTAAGTGACGCTCCTTACTTTCTTTTAATGTGAACCTCCATGTCTTCAATCATGAATTTGTATTAAAAATGATGGTGACCAACTTAACATAGTTTTTGTCTTTATTTAATTCTATATGTAACAAAATTTATTTATAGAAGGATAATATATCACCACCATGTACTACTAGAAATTTGGATACACCTACAAATAATCTTAATTATATCAACATATTTCCCAATCTATAATATCAAACTTCCTTAAGGTATAAGGTCAAATACAATATCATTCTCAAAGACAACCATAATATAAGTTTTTAACTTCACGTATTAGGTTAACAACATGAAACATTGAGGTTTAATAGTGGATAACTAAAAAAATAACCTTATTATAGTTGTTCCTCCATGCATATTCAATTAAGAAATAACCCCAATTTATTTGGCCAAGATATTCATTTTTCACTCTTCAACCTTACTTTACATAGTTTATTAGGTCTATTTAAGGACACTTTTAGGTATAACTTCCACATGAAAAATATTATCTCCTACTCTTAAAATTTTTATATACCCTTTTTCTATCTAATTTAAGCTCAAAAGTTTCTAAGACTAAATTATTCATAGTATTTACACAGCTCACATTTTAGTCTTGGAACTTAGGCATTTAGGAGGATTTAATATATGCCTCTAAGACTATCAATAATATCTAGTACATATGGGAATAAATAACACTAAAACCACTAGCAACATAAAATAGACTCCTTTAGATGATATCTTCCCATTTATAGCCCTTGATTATAAAGAATAACAAGGATATAAATAATTTACCTTAAAACCTTAGTTGAGGATTTACATTAGCTAGATAGGAGGAAATTTTAAATACCCATCTCATTTGACCTTTTAAAAATACAAAAAAATTGGATAAGATCTATAATACTCCTTTGAAACTTTTATTTTTAAGTATTTAACTCTACAATTGCTTATTTTAGTTTGTACAACAAGCTTATATTATAATTCCATAGAAATTAATAGGGATAAAGGAAAATTTCAACATAATTATAAGGTATTATGTACAACCATGAAGAATTCAATCTCTAATACACTAATAAATATCTTCCACCATCAACACAACTCATTAAAGTAAGAAACTTCCTTAACATCTTAACATTTCTTCTTGAAACAATGAATAACATAGTAATCTATGTACAAAAATGCATATCAGAGGCTTATTACATTTAGGAATCTCCTTCTCCACTTACAAAGACCAGATATTATCCTACATTTATTTAAATTTCACTTCTCACATCAAATGGGTTGAATTCCTTCAAGTTATAACTATTTTCATAAGTTTGAAAGTGGTTCAAACAACTTCCCCAAATATTCTCAACAACTCTTTGCTTGGTCAAATTGTATATCTAACCTTTCTCCACGTAGTTTTATCTTTGTCTAGAATTTATTGAAGAGTATTTGACCATTTATAATGATTATAATAATTCCAAATCATTCTCACAAGATTCTAGGACCCTTGATCACATCCTTTCTATTCAATTTTTCAAACATCGTCTTTTTGGAAGGAAAATCTAAACTATGTCAATACAAGCTATTTAAGAGTAAATGAACTTTTAAATGAATTCTTAGGAATATATAAGACCTCCTAGAACACCCTCATACCATGAATATACAAATTATGATATTTACATCATGTACATAATTTATATCCAAATGTTCTGCATCAAAATAAGAGAGAAATTCTTTGAAAGCTTGAAAATTGTCTCATGATAGGGACTTGGTGAAGAAATATACAAGTTTTTCTTGTGTTGGGTGAAATTAGAGTTGGATGTTGTGTTTTAGGACATGACCTCATATGAAATATTAATGTACCTCAATGTGCTTGGTATGTTCATGAAAAATTAGATTATGAACAAGTTTTAAAACACATTCATTATCAATATATAGTGTGGTTTATTGGTCCTGTGGTATTTCTAATCCCTTAAGTATAAAAACATAGCCATATCGCTTCACCAACATCTCCACCTATAGCCTGATTCTCAAATTTAGTGGAATATTGAGAAACAAAGTTTTGTTTCTTATTCCCATGATATTGGACCATATCCCAAAAAAAGTCATATCTAGAAGTGGAATTTTGTCATCACTAATTCGTGCATGATTTGAGTTTGAATATCATATTAAGAAGAATTGATCACTATTATTATATTATATTCCAAAACCCATTATTCCTCTAATATACCTAAACATCCACTTTGGTGGTTTCTAGTTAAATATCCTTGGCTCCTACATGAACCTTGAGAGATAGCCAACAACATAGCTAATGTCCGGCCTAATATAATTCAAGTAAATGAGACTCTCAATAAAATACCCATAGAGAGTTACATTTTCTCTATGGTTGATGGATATATATGAGACAACTAAAGTCTTATATCCATAGGTGTGGCAATCAGCTCACTATCCATCATTTAAAACTTCTTGAGCATTGTCTTGGCATATTTCAGTAGTGACAAAAATGTGATTTTCCCTTTACCAAACTTCCAAACCAAGAAAATAGCGCAATATCCCAAGAATTATTATGTTGAATGATAAATTAAGATATTTCCTGGTATCATCAATTATATTATTCAAACCTCTAGTGATGATTAGATTGTTGACATAGAAAACAACAATCACAACCCCCCTTTCTATTTGAGGTAGAGATTTGGGTCATAAATATTCCTTTGGAATATGTGATGAATGAGATGCTCATTGATCTTAATGTATCATTCCTAAGGAGATTTTTGAGACCACATAATTATTTGATGTATCATTCCATTAAGAAATGCACTTTTCATGTCCATTTGTTAGATTTTCCAACCAAACTGCACATCTAGAGAAAATCATTATGATAGTTTTGATCTTAGTTTTGGGAGGTAGAGTCTGTTTATAGTCAACGAATTCTTTCTAATCATACCCCTTTTCTACTAACCTCACCTTCAAATTTTCAATATTTCCATATGATTTGTACTTTATCTTCAAGATTCATCTACATCTAATTAACCACCATTTCATTAAATTTGGACTAACCACCAAAAATCTAGACTTCCAATAACATGGTTCATGGTTTTATAAACATGAAATTTAGTTTCCCATTGTGTTATTATCGGTTTCAGTTGTGATATTATTGGTTTCTAGTTGTGATAATATCAGTTTCTATAAACTTTTTGATAATATCGGTTTCTCAACATTTGAATGTTGGTGACCAATTGTGTTATTATCGGTTTTCAATTTTTTGAAATCGATAACAAAAGTTTTAAATGTTAAATTTATATTATAGGGTAATGAATAATATTCTCATGTGTTGAATACATATCTAGATTAAAGAGGCATCCTCTTCTACTTCTTGAGTAATTTCACTTTTAAGGAAGAACGAGAAGTTTCCCATTCTCTCCCTTGATTTTTAAACTTTCCTTTCTATCTCTTGAGTTTTCTCGTCCCATGTTCCCTCTTGAATATTTATCACTTTTCCATTCTACCTTTTTATTTTTTTAAATTTGAGGGTGAATGGAAGGCCTTATTTTTCCTCTTTTTTTCACTTTGAGATAGAATAGTAGGCCTACCATTATCCCTCTTGATTACTTTTACACTTTAAAGGAGAGTGGAAGGCCTGCCATTCTCACTATTCATTGTTTTTTATTCTTCCTCTATTTTGACTTTATGAGATTGACTTTATTAGTCCTCTTCCAACTCTAGTAGAAGTTAAAAACGTATTTCTTATTCTTCATTTATATTTAATTTTTGAGAATGGGAATGTGTTCATTCTATAAAAAGGAATGAAACCTATATTAAGTAAGTTTTCTCTATTAATTAAAAATTAAATGATGATTAAAATTAACAATGGATAAATAAAAGGTTTTCCACACTTGTGAAGTGCAAGGAAGGTACGAATTACAAGTGTGAGTGTTAAAAAGTAACAATTACGATGTGTGATTCCTTGCACTTGAAGGGTGTGAGTCCTCACACTTCAAAGTATGAGCCTCACATTATACGTGATAGTTATTACAAAAAAATATGCAAGTATTTTACGCATAAAAACATGAAAATGAAGTGGAAAGAGCAGATTTACACAAAGAAATAAATTATTGTTAATTCAATTCACTCACGATCTTACAAATAAATAGGAGAGACTGTTCCTATTATCTAGGAAACCTCCTATAAAAACTCTAGCTATTGTTGATGAGTTGTTAAAACAACTCTCAACACACTCCCTAATTACATTGGTTGTTGTTGCTCACAACAATTCATTTACATTTACATAAATACATTTACCATTATAAAGTAAGCACTAACATAAATTCCTAACATACCCCCTTAGTGCAAACATGGGAAAAACTCCATACTACATTGCACTTGATTTCGCGATCATGTGAGTTTCCTTTGGATTATCACAAACCATAAGTTGGTTTTCCATCATTTCACCAAAAACTAAGAGTAAGGTGGTTTTCCAGTGGTTGAACACAAACCAAAAAGGGGTGAAGGTTTTCAAATGGTTTACCTACAACCATATCATGATGTTCCAGTGCATTCTTCGAACCTCATCATAGTTTCTCTTCCATAGGACATAACATTTCGAATCCATCATAGGAAAACATAACAACCCACATATACAAACTAAAGCATTACGTCAACATATACGAGAGGTCACTGATTGACCTCCAACCTCCATTGTCCTCCGTCCTCTAGTAACATGTTGCTAGCTCAGCTAAATTTTACTTGGATGGTCATTTTAGAATTCATCCCTACAAGATGGACATCGCGTACAAGCGAAAATTCATCCAATTATTGAAAAGTGAGGCAATTTTTATTTTATTTTTTGGAATTTTATAATTACTCATTTTTTTTTCAAATCTTTTGGTAACTCATTATAAGATTAGACACACAAATTTTGACTACTCTTGACAATGACGAGACACAAAGATAATACAATCTAGACTATCTAACACAAAATATTAGAAAATGATATACGAACATTATTAATATTGAACTTTGAATATTTTGACTAAACAAGATGACCAAAAATTAAAATAATGACTTTATGTATTTTAATGAAGAACCTTTAAAAACACAAAATCCAATTAAAGATTGGATTTGACTCGACAATAAATATGGAGTTAAAAAAACACACGAAGAGATTACTATAAACTATAATGAGCAATATGGACCTTAATACCCTCTATTATGGTAAACAAAATGTCACCGTCTTTAAAGTAGAATGAATCGACTCATAAGATAATGAAACCTTAAAGGACGCTGACATTTGATGAGAGACTAGAGATTAAATTAAACTGACTTCTAGTAATATATTTAGCATGACCGACACTAATGATTTTAACATAGAGAATTCACATCCACCTTTGAGATTTCACCTGTAGAGCGAAGAGTATAGGAGCTCATATGTTGGTACCGATTTTAATATTATACAAGCCGATCCAATCAAAATTTGACACAAAATTTTGATTTTTAAAAGAACATTTGAAAGATTTCATTACCTAGCTAGGATTCAAAGGTAAGTTGAATTTAGAATGCCGATGGGAGTAGTTCTCTTGTGTTGCCGACTAGCTCAATTCTCTTGTGCCACCGAGTAGAATGACTGGTAATTTTGTCTTATCGATCTGAGGGGAGTTGAGTCTTTGTTTCGGTCATGGAGGTGACGAACTCGCCACAGTTTGCAAAGTCGAGCGGAGGATCAAAATTTGTAGTAGGGTCTTCAAGCTTGGAGAAAACAAACCTTGTCACCGAAATACAAATTTATTACACATCTAATGCCCAGGTCTGAGACATCAATCGATGGTAGATATTTTTCAAATGAAAAAATCAGGATAACATGGACCTTCGTTCTTTGTAACTAATGTAGAATCCCTTACGTATGTAAATCAGACCCAATCTAGTTCACAGGAAACAAAATGAAGCTGAAAATATATTAATAACGCTAAGAAATAATTAGTTGATTTTTTTCCCTTTCCAACACTCGGAGCAACTCAAATTTCATGGCATTGCTCCTTTTCATTCTCATAAATCCATTATGTTGAGGATGAATATCGCTCTGGTACCAAATGAAGTGGTAAGAGAATATTTACAAAAAGAAATAAATTCTTCTCAATTCAATTCACTCGGTATCTTACAAATAAATAGGAAAGCCTTTTCCTATTATCTAGGAAACCTCCTATAACAACTCTAGATATTGTTGACGACTTGTTAAAATAAATCTCAACACACTCCCATAATTACATTTGTTGTTGTTGCTCAAAAATCATTTACATTTACATAAATAGATTTACCATTATAATGTAATCACTAAAATAAATTCTTAATAGAAAAAGTGTAAACGGATGTCAAATTAATTGTAGAAATTAAATCACACACTTGGGTACATTTTTAGGTCCCAATCACATACCACTATTCATATGATTCCTAAGCGAGAAAACTAGCAATTGACATCTATCTTTGGCCTCTTTTCTATATTTTTGGTTTCCTCTTTGGTCTTGCACACCCCTCAACCTAGTCTGATATTCATTGCTTTATATTTATTGACTCTGGATACCAACGCCTAGCCAGGACACCGGTGCTAGGTGCCCTCATCCTTTTGGGAAACTCGACATCTTTGTATCTTAATCGTCTCTTTTGGGCCTCTTTTATCTTTTGGTCATCTTATTTTATTATGGGTTAGACTTTTAGCTGTAAATTATGAAATTCAAACAAGGGAATCATATAAATACAAAGCTATGTGACCATAATAAAGGACCAAGCTCTAAGAATCTACTTTCACCACCTAAGGTTTCATTGAAAGACATTGTAAGAGCATCAAAGCATCCATATAGCATTCATTCAAGGGAAAAGGGAATAAATTTTCTACATACACTTCATAGGAGGGGAAGTTCATTTTTTCCATCCAAATATCTATCTACATTGCTACATCTAGCTATTTCTCGCTATCAAGTGCATCTTTCACAAGAGCTTCCTTGGGCATGATTCTACACACACACACACACACACTACATGGAGTTTGAGATGTAGTGCCACACTTGGTTATAACTTCATTTTTTTGAGTGACCACCAGGCTCGAGATCGACTCCCCATTTTCATATTTTTTTAAAGGATTTTATGTGTTTTGGGGTTTTGTAAGAGATGATTTGTTTTGCAGGTTATGGGTGAACTATATGATCATCAAACGACATACAGGTGATAAAAATGAAGGTAAGAGACATTGGTGTGACACAATAAGAATATTTTTTTGACCATTTTCATAGTCACATGCACCTAACGAGAGGTATTTAGTTCCTATGTTCCCCGACCCATCCTGGTGCCCTAGTGCAACTTATTTTGAAAGTTACACAATTGTGTGTGTGTGGTTATTTGTGATTAATTGTGAAAGCATATAACTATCCGACTCTCTCTCATGCCTAGGGTTTCATATTTCTTTATCTTATTTCTTGTGTCATATTTTTACTTTAATGTTTATTTATCACATGTGACCCTTTAATATCTTAGGGTTTTACAAATTCCATATTTGTTAAATCATTTAGCGAACTCACATTTGAATAATCTTGGATCCTCATTTTAATTTTTTCATGGCTTCTAAAGGTCCTCAAGTACCCATATATCAATTACTCCAAATGCGCCCATCTTGCAAAGACGCTCTCATAAAATTTATATGATCTATCTGCCTCCTCTTGATACACCACCTGGTCTAGTTAGTGATATCTTTGATCATCCTTTTGATGAATCTCTTGGTCCTAATTTCAATAAATCTATTTGAAAATAAATTCAAGATTTATATTTTTTATTTAAAGATAAATTTCAAGCTACAAAATCCATGATTACATCTCTTAAATCTAAAATCCAACATCTTAACGATGCTTCTCAGGCTCATGCTAGTTCTTCTTCTCATCCTCATTCTATGTCGTCTACATGTGATCATATTGGTGAACCTTAAGTGTTAACATTCTTTGGAACGTCTCAAGTTTGATCTCAATACTAAGCAACAAGATATTCTTCTGTTGTTCTTCACTCATCAATTAATCAACTTGCCATCTACTCATGTTTACCATCCTTATCAACTTGCAAAATATCAAGGACATCCATTTTGTAATTATCATCGAATTCATGGACATAATGATAATGATTTTTATTTATAAAATGATAAATTGGCCACCTTAAGCATTATAGTCTCATTTCATTTACTACAAAAAATAATGCTACATGTTCCTCTTCAATTACTACATCACATTGGGTTCCTAAATATTATTCATATATGTCTAATGAGAATCATGCCATCACTTCTAATGTTTCTTCTTACATCACTCACGCACTACATATGTAGTCCACATAAACTAAGAAACCACCTCTCAAGATGATTCCACCCTCTTCTCCTATCAAGTCTTCTATAGTGTCATCAATTCCATATAAGCTACAAGCAATCATTTTAATCCAAGAAAATACTCCTTAAATTGATGGTCAAGAGACATTTCAAACTCCAACACCATGGCATGGTCTTGTTGTTGCTTCTTCCTACCATTGTGTTGGTTCTCTCTCTCTCTCTTCTCTTTTATCATGACATAGATAATGCTCTCCCAAAATGGTATGGTATCTCTCATGTCACCACATAGATCTCCATCACACACTTGGGGGTATCATGCTTATTTCCCCCATTTTATGATTATTAGGTGTCTTGCATTTCTAATATCATGATCCCTACTTCATATTTAGTCTTTCTCATTCATTCTAGATACATTGATACACACAACTTGTATCATCATTACCCTATGATGAAATCTTGTGCTATAGTTCATACTTGACTATTGAGGCTTCATTATGTGTATGAACCTCACTACATTCACACTCTTTACGATCTGCGCTTCATTGATCTATTTGTCTAAGTGCACACTATCAAAACTTTACCCTATGAAACACTCTTGTTCAATGGTTCATTCTTGACTACTGAGGGAGAATTTATAAATGAACCTCATCTCATACATGTACATGCACTCGAGGGGCATACAACTCCTATAAAATTAAAACTGCATATCTTGGTTGCAATTATCCTTGCTTGCTTCTAATTACACGAACGCTTTGCTTACTATTGGAAACAGATAGTTTTTATGTCATTATCCTTTCCATATACACATGCATGTTCACTTTTTATCTAGTTGTGAATGCATACTTTCTAAAAATCCTTACACGCAACATGGATGTTTGGGATTGTACCTCTTACCAGCTCCATTGAGGATCCCAAGGGCATCTAATTTCGTACACACTACACATGATATTGTTTCATTTTGTACTACTTCATATTATTATTCAGGTAGCACACTAATCTATCAATATATAAATTTTTTTGACATACTTCTTGTCTTTTTAACATGATAATAGATGATTCATGTGCAACATTTTATTTGTAGGAAATATTTTCCACCATGGTTGTCTGATACGTTTCTTGATATTGTTTGCTATTTTTGCTATTGTTTGTGGGCTATGCCCTATGTCTTACTTGATTATTTTTTGTATGCTTTTGGCTTGTTCAGCCTTGATTGTCTTGTGACATTGTGAGCAATGTACCATGCTTAAAACCCACTTTTTATGGTCTACTTTGTCATCACTATTTCTTATTTACATTGTCTTATACAACATGCTTGCAAATTTTTATACTAACACATGTTTCTAACCACTTTTTTTACATGTGCCTTGGTTTCTACCATGAAAATTCCCTCTCCCTATAGGGTATTAGTCTCATATCATCATCCAATCCTCTCCTTTCGGCCGCATACTCCTAGTGACATTGCATCCCCAAACAAGGGGGTACATACATTGGGTGAATTAGTCAACCCATACAAATGTATAAAGCTATAACAAAATACGGTTCAACATAAAATCGAACACAATTACAACAAAAGAATGACCCATATTCTGAGTTAGGTCCTTAGTTTAGCATAGACGCTAGTTCCCGGATATACAAACTAGTGCCTGTGTGATTCTTATCTTTCTTGGGAGCTTATGACCACGGGGAAATTATAGTTACTTTCTTAGATCAACATAGTTTTTAGTAGTTCACAAAGTAAATTTTACAATATAGGCACAACCCTCTAGCAATTAGAATGCATTCTATCTCCTTTTTTTTACTTGGATTGAACTAGATCGAACATGAACAAAGAAGGGTCACACCATCTGTTGTGGTGTATAAATTTTGGGAAGAATTCAGGGATGGACAATAAAACAAGAGCTTTCTCCCAACACTCTTCTCATCGTGGTGTGAGATATACTAGAATACTTTTTCTTCTACAACATTAAAGGACACTTTCTATCCTTTTCACTTGTCATGGATCATGCGAACATGTTCCTTTTTACTAATTTTTGCATTTTTACATACTTTTACATACTTTTAAAGAGTTTTCATAACACATGACTTTGACTACTCTTTCGCTCTTCTTTTGGAGGCCTGACCTTAATATACAAAAAGAAGCAACCCCACATCAACAAGCACAAGTGACAACAACAATAGGTACAACATGACACAACACATATGCTTCACCCTTAGGGTCTTCCTCTTTTTAGCTTCGATGCTCCATTTTTATCACTCCTCACTTTTTCTTGTCTCTTTGGCATGTTTTCACCATCTATCTACATGGTTATCAGGTACACATATCTTATCTACTTTATGTTATCAAGTATTCACTTAAAAATATAAAGTGGGGGAAAATGTAGACACTAAATCACACACTTGGGTACATTTCTAGGTCCTAATGGCATGCCACTATTCATATGATTCCTAAGTGGTAAAAATCATAATTGAAATCTATCATTAGCCTCTTTTCTATCTTTATGGTTTCCTCTTCGTCTTGCACACCCCACATCCTAGTCTTATCTTTATTGCTTTATCTTTATTGAATTTGGACATCAACACCTAGCTAGGAAGCCAACGCCCAAGCACCCTCATCCTTATGGGAACCTTTGACCTCTTTATATATTACTCACTTCTTTTGGGCCTCTTTTATCATTTTGTCATGTTTTTTTCTTAAGGGTTATCATTTTAGTTGTTAATTACAAAATTCAAACAAGGGAATCATATAAAAAAATTTTGTGACCATAATAAATGACCAATCTCTAAAAATTTACTTGTCACCACCTAAGGTTACAACCAAAGGCATTATAAGAGCATCAAAGCATACATCTATCATTCATTCAAGGGAGGAGAGACTGAATTTTATGCACACACCTCATTGGAGGGGAAGTTCATTTTACCATCCAAACATTTATCTACATTGGTACATCTAGTTATTGCTCGCTATTAAGTGCATCTTACACAAGAGCTTCCTAGGGCATAATTCTAAACACATACACACAAAACTACATGGAATATGAGATGTAGTGTAGTGCTCGGTTGTAATTTCACTATGTTGGGTGACCGTCGAGGTCAGTTTGACTCCCATTTACATATTTTTCTTTTTAGGATTTGATGTGTTTTGGATTTTTCAGGAGATCATTTGTTTTGTAGGTTACAAGAAAACTCTACAATCATCCAGGTGACATACATGTGAAAAAAAAATGAAGGTTAGAGATATTGGTGTGACACAAGAAAATCAATTTTTGACCATTTTTACGATCACGGGTTCCTAACATAGGTCTCTAGTGCCCAAGAACCCCGACCTAGAATGGGTGTCATGGTCTATATTATTTTGAAAGTTCCATGATTTTACTGTGTGTGGTTGCATAGTTTCCTCCTCCTATTCATTAGTCTTCTAGTCAAGCATGCTTCATGATCTATTGCAAAATGAGCCACATATTTTACTCTCTCTCTCTCTCTCTTGCACCTAGGGTTTCATATTTCTTTAGCTTATTGCTTGTGTCAGATATGTACTTTAATTTTTATTTATCACATGTGACTCTCAGTAATATATTAGGGTTTTACAAACTCCATATTTGTTGAATCATTAATAAAGTATGATTGATATGAACTTGAATTACATTTGTAAAAGAAAATTATAATTTTTTTGAGATCCGTAAACAAGTCAAACTTTTACCCAAAAAATTCCATTTTTAAAACCCTACAATTTATGAAGAAAATTTAGGAGGAGGCTTCCAATGAGAGTATATTGGTGACAAGTGAATAAGAGTTGAGATGATAATAATTTTATTCTTGGGTACATAAAATTTAGTTTTGGTTTTTTGTTTATGTTTGAATTTACCATTATTAGACCAAAGGGAAAATTTTCCCTAGGTTTGGGAAAATAAAATCCACAAACATGTGTCCTAACTAATTCTATTGCATTTTATTATTACTTAAACCTATGTTCTATCTATTTCTATTATGTTTTCTTGTTACATGACGATGTACTTCCTATCAAATATCATATGTATTATTTTTGTAATCTTTTGATGGTGTGGTCTCGAAGGATTGTTGTAGAAAAATCATAGCACCCCAATGTTATGAGTTTGAAATGGGGCATTAGGTGTGATTGCACAACATGGGACCATCACTCAAGATGTGGGACTTGTGGACTTGAGATGACCCTCCGGAGAAAGCCGGTCTCTTCTTCCTAAACTACCTGCCACAAGCTACTCTAGTGCAGGAAAACCTATATATATATATATATATCCTAATTTAACCATTCCAAGGAACCAGAGAAGGAGAGAGAGAGTGAAAGAGATCCTAAACTAAGTGGTGATACACTAGAAAAGGAAGTGGCTGATCACAAATCCAACTACATGAAGTGGAGAGAGGTGATAAAAGGAGAGGGTGGACAAGGTGCACCACAGACCAGAGATAGATTCACATAGAACACCACTTCAAAACTCATTAAAAACATCTCCCATAACCTACAATAGACATCAGAGTATGCACAATATACCATGCAATGATGAGAGGTAAGAAGAGACAATAAAATAAGCAAAGGATGGACAAGATGCATCAAAAAATAGATTTTATTGCTCCATGAGTCACACAATACATCATCAGTGGGAAAGGGGCAAGAAAATGTCATTACAGAGCTAAGAGAGGGGTTTAGACTCCAAATTCTACCCTAAGGAAGAAAGAGAGAGGTGGGCGGAAAGAAACAATGACCAACATATTTGAAATATGACCCCCTTTACAATATATAGAAGAAAGAGAGAAGGAGAGAGGGAAAAATTCAAATCCTGCTTCAACCACCCAAAGATATGCATTTAATTCACCTACAACAATAATGGGTTCCTTGATAGAGTCCATGCCTTCACATGTTGTTCCTTACTAGGCAAGAAGGATGACCATTATTCATGATGGTGGTAGGTGAGAGAATTGACAGCCTCAAAATGGCAGTGAAACATTAATGGTGGTAGGTAAGAAGTCGATGTTAAGAGATTTCCAAAAATTCCTCCCCTACCCAAATCTAAGTTTTGAGTTGAAAGATATGGCTGTTTGAATATCAGGGTCATGAGCTCACAATATTTAAAAGAATCCATCTGTGTAAGACCCACGTGGTAGCCCCGTGCATGTTGACGATTCGGCCCCTTCCTCTCGCTCTTTAAATTATACCGAACTGACACATGGCGACTTCCACGGCCTTATTGAGTTTCCTCTGTATTCTACCTAAGTTCCTCCTATTGATGGAGATAGTGTGCCTAACTTGAGACATGTGGAGGCTTCGCGCTCATTTGGAAACTACCCCAGATTTTACTTTTGAATTTACGTGGATAAGACATGTGGAGGCCTCTGCAGGCTTTTTGAATTTTCAATGAACAACCTTACCTTTTCAGACTCTAACCACATGGTGGGTTGGCACTCATTTGGGGACTACCTTTTGGGCCATGCCTTTGAAATTGTGCCAATGAGGCATGTGGCACCTTCTCGCGGATCTTCCCTATTTTTTATGTTCTAGCTAAGTCCATTTTGTTTGGCAAGGCCATATGTCTGACCTTGGACACATGGAGGCTCAACACGCGTTTAGGACTTACCTCTAGATGTTTCCTTTGAAGTTGTGTGGTCGAGACATGTGGAGGCTTCTGCTAACCCCGTGATACTTAGCTGATTTTGTCTTGATTCAAATTTTGGGCTCACCACGTGGTGGAATCGCGCTAGTTTGGGGTCTCTCTTTGGGTTGCACCTTCTGAATTCACACCGATGAGACACGTGGTGCCATCCGCTGCCCTAAGACTTTTCAACTTATGGCTCTATTTCCTTTTCGGACCTAAGACACATGGAAAGCTGGCACTTGTCTGGGAACCACCTTTTGCTTCAACCCTTGAAGGTGCGCCGTTGAGACATGTGGAGGCTTTCGTCGGTTCTTTTATACTTATCTGATTAAATAACCAGCTCTGTCCCTTTTTCAGACCTTAGACACATGGAAGACTCACGCTCATTTAGGGATTGTCCCTTGGGTCTCACTTTTGAAGTTACGCCGATGAGGCACATGGAGGCTTTCTCCAAACCTCTTATACTTAGTTGATTAAATGGCTGAATCTATCCCTTTTTCGGACTTGGGACACGTGGAAACTCTGCGCACATTTGGGAACCCGCTCTAGATTTTAACCTTGAAGTTGCACCGAGTTGATGCGTGGCTCCTTCTGCCGCCGGTCCTAGACTCTGTCTTCTTTTGACTCTGACCACGTGGCGAGCCCGTGCTTTTTTGGAGAATGCCCTTGGGCTTAACCTTTGGAGTTACACTGTTGAGGCATGTGGCACCTTTACGGGTCTGTGACTTTTCATTTGGTGAAAAGACTTCCTCAGACCCACGTCTCTGCAACTTCGCGACTTTGCACTTGGCAAAAAAACCTCTGTAGTCTTGCGGGCCCACACTTGAAAACTGTGCCATTTTGTGAAAAGTGTAAAAGTTTCAAAATGTCCCGCAAACCCACCAACCCACATTTACACTTGGGAAAAATTTCCTCCATGGCCTCACATATTCACTTTAGCAAAAGAAAACCTTCTCGGGCCTGCGGGCCTACAATTATAACTTGTGCCTTTTATAAAAGTATAAAATGACAAAATATCTCCCACCACCCCATCGGTCCGCAATCTTCCTATTCGGTGAAAAGTCTTCCCCAGGTCCACTGGCCCACTTTTGGCAAAATATCCTTCCCAGGCCCGCCGGCCCACTTTTGGAAAAATATCCTTCCCAGGCCCACTGGCCCACCATTTACAAAATATGAGGAGTTATAAGGACTTATTTATATTTCTGGGAAGGGGAACAAACTTCCTATCTAATGGGAATGCTTTCAGGGGACCTTAAGTGTTTAAAATATATAAAAATTTAGATTGAAACACCAAAAGGGTGAAAATGGTGTTAGTTGACCAAAAATAAGTGTGAGCTTATTTTGGTCAACAAGGACCATCTCATATTATTGTCCATTATATAAAATAACAAAATGTTGATGGCGTAAGGCTTCAAAAAGTGTAGTAGTTGGTAAAGAAGTACTGCCCAAAGGGGGAACCTGTTTTGAAATTAGATTACCTATGAACTTTGTCATCAAATATTGTAGTGTATAACTAAACTCTTGTCACAAAAACATGAGGGGTTTATCTTAATCATGATTTATCCTTCAATAGTAAATGGGCATCTACATCATTCTTATATTTTTCACACATGACCATTGAAACACATTAAAAACGGTCAAGTTTAAATCACTTACACTAATACAAGAAAAGCCCTATTTTACAATCATTCTATTTCAAAGTGACATTACTGTTATCCATATTGAAATGAATGAATTAAGAGGTATAATGGGTTTGTTACCATACTCCTTACTAAAATTTAACTTTAGATCTCGAGGAACATATCATTTTGTCATTCATTGGATATACATCAAGATTAAAGATAATATTATTTGAAATGAATATTAATAATGATTGCATAAAACATATATTTCCATCATCTTAAGTGCAAAAAAATATAAATTTTCATAAAACCCATAACTTGAGGCTAGATAAAATATCACATATTTTCTTTGACATATTTTTCATTATCTATGGTAAATCATTCAACATCATTATCACTTTAGCTATCCTCAATTTGTTGAAGTTGCGCTCGATATTCTTTAATGGTTGCATGCCCCCTTTTTGTTATTCTTATTTTTTTTATTCCTACCTAATTTTTTTTTACCAAGCCCGATGATACTATTCACATCTATGTCATTTTTCCTTCATTTTCTTCTTTCCATGCTTTTGTTTTATGTAATCAATCCTCATTAAAAATTTTATGATTTCCCTTTTCCAATTGGTTTCCAACATCAAAAATTTACCTTATATGTATCAACATTAGTATCCTTACAATGGTATACATTACCTTTCAATTTACCCATCCATATTAGGATTTTTTTGATCTTGACAATATTAAAATAAATTATCCCTTTACCACATCTTCCTTTGGATTGAATTATTCTCTAGGTTTTTTACATTTAGATCCCTCATAAATTTCTTCATTTGTAAGGAATTTTTTTCTCAAGTAATCATCCAAACAATAGTGAGAATCATTATTGGTATTTGAGTTCTATCTAGTTCTTGGCCAAAAACCACCTTCTAACATATCACTATTGATGAAGGTCTTATCTAAAGAATCTAAAACATTTTTCTAATACATTATCTTTGGAAACTAGAATGATTTCCCTATCTATAGAAATATTACTCCATTAACTAATATAGGATTTTATTCATGTATTTTTTTTTCCATATCTTTCAATGTCTTAAATGGTGCTAGTTTAGGTTTCCCTTTAGTCAAGTCTGGGTTTCCATTAGACAATGTACACTAGACATTGATAGGATTAGACCATGCAAGATCCTTTTCTGTTTCTTTGAATTGCATCTTTGGTATTCTATTTATGACATGGAATTTAAAGTATTGAGGATTTCTAAGACCCACTATCATGTGACTCCCATAGATAGTAAATGTGGCCCCACAAAGGATTTGAAATCATAGAAATCTTCAATCAAGTATAGTTTAAAAAAACTTGAATCATCCCGAAATGTTCTATATATAGCCATGATATGTGGCGAGATAATATGTATCTTCTCACCATAAAATAATATATAATGTCCAAAATGTTCCTTCAATATCTTTATGGGTGTGTCCCATTGGCAAAAAGTTTATATACACTAAATTAAAAACCATTTTGATTTTCAACATTGATACAAAACAAAATAAATAAGAATTTTTATCGTCATTTGAAGCATTTTCCAAATGTAATTAGAGGACTAGTTGCAATTTTTTGAGTGAAAAATGTTTCGAGATACATTTGCGAAATATATTGCATTTTTACAACCTTATACATTTGATATTTTTCATATGAATAATTTTGTAATAATGCATCATGTACTAGCTATTTTGAATACCCTATCTTGTATAATAGGTGCCCATATACATCAACCACTAGTTCTTCAAGAATGCAAAGGAAAAAGGCTATTGATGTCACCGTGAAGTTTGA
The DNA here is from genome assembly GCA_018340775.1 of Taxus wallichiana var. yunnanensis. Taxonomy (NCBI): domain Eukaryota; kingdom Viridiplantae; phylum Streptophyta; class Pinopsida; order Cupressales; family Taxaceae; genus Taxus; species Taxus wallichiana. The sequence goes on from CM031236.1 coordinate 146,239,991, forward strand.
ACCTCTTTCTAGAAATGGAAGGCTAAAGTGACCGAAACCCACTATCTCATGTCTATAAGTACACATTCGTGTTAAAGAGACTAGAAAATTCCAAACATTAATGAATGACTTAGACTTCTTCCCCAACCTTGGTATGGAAGTATTCATATTTTCCATCTTATCATGCATAATGCTTAAGAAATTTTTAGGTTTTTCCTCATATTCAATCCTATGGGCATAATAGTATGCATGATAACTTGTAATGTAGTCATTGTGACATTTTTGATACTTCTAAAACTGCTTAATTATTTCTAGGTCAGTTGTGGATTTTCATTTGTTTGCAATATCCACACACTCATCACACTTTGTAAAGAAGTTGTTCTTTGTATTTGAAACATCTTAAAAATGGTTTGACCATATCTTATTAAAATTAGAATGCACGAAAATGGAGGGATATTAAATATTTTAAGGTCTGCATTATGCTTTTTGAGAATTGAACATTGGGTATAATTAGTCGGAAACATCCTTATAGGAAATCTTGTTCCATCCTAGTTTATGGAGCGATTAAAACAAAGAGCTATATCTAAATTTTAATAAACTATTTTTATGATACTAGAAATCATTGCTGTAGTATTTGGCCTTGATTGTTTTAAACCAACATTACCATTTACTTGTCCTAATATCACCATTTAAAACTTCTTTCTTATATTTAAATAAGTTGTTTCTAGGTATTCCAAAATAATAAATCCAAGCATTTTAACATACATGAGGGTGTCATAATTCATTATAAGAATAACTCTATTCCATTTTATGTCATTTCTCTTTATGGACCCATTTTCTCCCAATGCATTCAATATAAAATATCTTCTTGAACCCTCACTCATATATCTAAACTTGTGCCAACCACTAGTGATTGATACACTATGTATTATAGAGCTAAGACATTTATTTTTCAAAAATAATATTTCTTACTTTATCTAAGAAATATAATTCATCTTCATCTTCAGTAGATCTTGTATTTGACACATTGAATTTTAATGCAGTGGGCCTTAAACGTTTTTGATGTTTATATAGCCTACCTTCCAAAGGTTGTGGATATTTATAATTCAAGACATCAACAAGAATTGGATATGCCAATTGAGGAAGCGATTCTTCTAATGCACTCCACATATTGACTTATATCTCCTTTGTAAATTCTTGTATTTTCACATACATCAATGAACCACTAAGGTATGCTAGTTGATTTTTAGAACATTATATGAGAGAACCTTCTGATATGGTGCATGTGGAACAAGAAGAGTTGAATACAATATTAACAAGAATACCAAAATGATTTCTATCTAAAAATTTAAAATGAACCATATCTCCTTCAAGTACATTTGTAATTGTCCCCTCTGTAACATATTTTTTCTCCTTTGAACAAAGATGTATTAAATTTTCCTAAATTCCTCTAAATTTCAAGTTGAAACCATAGGCATTTAATGAGGCTAAACATTCTAATGAAGCAATCCTTTTGACCCTCAGTGCAGACTCTTTATTTTGATTCATTAATTTCTCTATTAGCTAGGCTATTATCATGTTTGGTTCTAGTAATGATGAAAAAATATTGTAAGAAATCAATATATTCTCCACCATCACACCAAAAATTAGAGGAACCAACTTCTCACCTTGAAAAATGTGGTCCTTAATCACATTTGATATAAAACCCATGGCTATATTGTCTCTATGAACATAATAATGTTGTTTAAGTATTACATTCCCTACAATAAACTAGAGACAATATTTTCATATGTGGCATTAATTTTCTCCTTGTATTCAATTTCAACATCATATGAATCAATTACATCTGTTGAATTATAATACAATGTTTCATATATATAATGAATATGGGGTTTTGATGAATCATCATATGCTAACATTTTATTCTCATCCCATGTAATATATTACCCTTTATTTCATATGTCTGCTAATATTTTTGCTTCATCAACCAAATAAGGAAACCAAGATTTCCCATCCAATAATTTATCTACACTAATGCATAATAAACCTTCTCCCATTACTCTACAATGTATAGTATTTCTAATTGGATAAACTTTTCTCTCGAAACTTTGGATCCTTGAGAAACTAAATCAATATGTTGTGCTTCTTCTAATATATGATGCATCGTTGGGAAATCTATAATTTTTTAAAAATAATAGATTAACACACATAAACATAATATATAGACAAAAAAAGGACACTATAAAGAAAATAAAAATCAAATTGAGAAAGTAGATACATTAGTTAGTATAATTTATAATTCCTAACAACATGAAATTTTCTATGTATAGCTAATAAATACAAAAATATTGAATACACATTCTAAATTTAGTCCATATGTTGCTTATTTAAAAATGTTTTATGGTTCCTACATGAGTACTTTATTGCAACATAATTTAAATTTAAAAAATACAATAGGGAAAATGGGAGGCCTCTTGTTGGTACTCAAATCGGTTCTCCCTTTGAAGCCAAGAAAAATCAATTGGTTGAGCAGGATGCTTAGAGACAGATAGATAAGAATTTTATTCGTTTTGTAGCTGGGAAGGGTCTAATTGGCTCTTTGTTACTTGAGTTTGGAGAAGTTAGATAACACCATGTTAAGGGTTTGACCTACCATACTACTTTAGGTTCTTCCTTTAACTAGGGTGAGAGGACCCATTTTGTAACCTGTATTTGCAAGGGAAATGAATGGATCAACAATATTTGACTCTCCTTTTTAGGGCATTTGAAAAATAACCTTGAGAAGACATGGTCAATGCAACATAATCTAACTCTCATGAGTTGTCACCCTAGAAAATGCATATGCCTCCTAGACAAGGTTCAGGTTACTAGAGACAACAATAAAACCCGCTTGCTTTTGCATATTTTTGTTAAATTCTAGCACATGAGTATACAAAGAATAAGCATGGGTAGTTCTTGTATGATTTATCAGTTTTTGATGTAATTTTTTGGGAAATTAAGTATGATAAAGTTGATTATACCAATTTTTTGGGAAATTTTAACAAAGGCTAGAAAATATACCAAATAAGATGATGAAAACACTTCAAATAACCAACAATGAACCTTCAACCAAAAGATGTGCACCCATGGAATCCCAAAGATACACGGTTTCACACATTCTTTGAGAATTTAAACATAAAATCTCATGTCAAAGAATCAATTAAACATCAAGAATCCCAGATCTATCATGCCTAAGATACACTCATAGACTAAGAAACAACTATGTAGCAATGAAATGGAAGTAAAGTGAATTTAATACTAATTATTACACATTGAAATGAAATATCTTCTCACAACACAATTGTAATTACCACAATACTACCAGAAGGATAATATCTTGTGTGATTTAGTGGAATTCCTAACATAATATTACAATAGGAACATGAATAGCTAATTAAAACATTTAGACATAAAATAATACACAAAAAATCTCATGATTAACACAATTAACTTAGGGTACATAAAATTTATCGGTAGTGGAAAGTTTCATTTATAGTATCAATGTTTGTCAATGGTTGTACGCTTGTAACCATCTTGACATGATTCAATTTGAAGGATAAGGAAATTAACAAGTTTCTCAGACAAGTTCTTGGAAAAATGGTTTCTCTTAGTTTACACCTTTCTCTAAAATAATTTTAGAAAATTTTAATCCCCCTCGATATGAGAACATGCCTCTCATATATATACAACTTCTTTTTTCATTCCTTGATTTTTTCACCCCAAAATCTAAAATCTTTCACCAGATATTCCAAAGGAATCATTTTTATTCTTTTGTTGGGGTATCTTATCCTTTGTTATGCCAAGTGGAGAAATGCATTGCAAATATTTCTAGGTGTGTATTTTATTCTTATGTGGTGAATAAAATGCTTACATCATTTATCATGACATCATCAATTTTGGCTTCTTTGTATTGGTTTAGAATTTAATTTCGATAACTCTTGGGCACCCCCAAAATGGCTTGATGTGACTGATAATCATTCACTTTTCAAATATTTCCTTGGGATACACACATTCCTCTCTGCATTGCTCAGAATTGGAATTTTTCACCTATTTCATGTCATGTCAAGATGATTATCTTCTCTTTGTAATATATTGCTTTGCTTCACATTTATCTCCCTTGTATGCGAGATGAGAAAAAGATATTTTCTCATTCAATGGAAATGATGATATCCAGTTCAGCTTGTTTGTATGACTCTTTCTATAAATTTAACTCGTCCACCTCTCCTTTAAAAAAAAAAATTTGTTTACCTTTGAACGTGATAGATTTTTACAGAATTCCTTGCTAGTGCGATTTCAAGGGTAGTAGTAGCAACAAGCTTGAAGGATATATCTTCAGAAGACTTAAATAAGATGTTTGACCTGTCAAACCCAAATGAAGATTTTTTAAGTATTTTTTTGAGATAGCTGACCCAGGGAAAACAAAGGGCCTTTGACACACCAGGAAGTTCAAAATTATCTCATGCTTGAGGTTAATCAAAATTAATCCTATTTTTCATAATTCTAATCTATGTATTACCACCTCTTTCGATGGGAGAATAAGAAAAAACTTGAGGTGATGAATTTTTTTGATTGAGAGAAGGCTTGTTGTAGTAGGAGAAACTGACTATGAATTCCCTTTCTTGTGTGATGAAAACTTTGTTCAAAAAGAGATTCCTTTTGAGTCTTATGTGCTCTATGATAAGACTTTAATTGATGTTGTGCATGCCCTTGCTTGTAAAATGGGTGAATTAGAGAAACGTATTTATTCTTTGGAAAAAGGTCTAATAGGACATGTGTCATCTCAACCATCTACAATATTTTCTCTATTCATCTTCCCACTTGGTGTAGTCGCATCTTCTACATTTTCTCTCGGGACTTCCTCGAGTGATATTGTTTATTTAGGAAATTCTTTTCATTCTTCGATTTCCTCCTCCTGTAGAGGTTTTTTCTTGGTGGGAGCATTATCATAAAATGGCATACTAATATCCTCTTTCTCTTTTACTCCTCTTTTGGTTACATGGTTGGATGGCTTTCAGTAATCAATTATTTACATTTATCAATATTTTGCATACTCTCACTGTCATCAACCTTTTCCTTTGTACCAATTTCTTTTGCAACTTCTATTACCTTTTCTTTAGCAAACTTTTCTTGTTGTGGTGATTCACTACCCTAGGTGACCTTATTTTCCTTTCAGGGATCTTTTTAAACTAGTGTCTCAATGTCCATATCTTCCCCACTAGAAATTCCTTGGACCTCTAGACTTGTTCACTTCTAAAGTGGTTGTAATTTTAGGAAATAAATATGGTATTAGAATTTCTAATGTAACAAGTTGTACATGGAAAAATTCTTTAACTTCCTCACTTGATTGAAGAACATTTGTATCTTTTACTTCATGGTTTTCTACTATTACTTCAAATACCTAAGATATAGGGACTTCATCATTTTCATCTATATCTACCGCTCAACTGGGCCTACTATGGATTCATGAAATTTATTAAAAGAAGGGATACTCATACCTTTCACTGGTGAAGGAGGAGATACTGGCTGTATAACTAGCATGTCTCGGTCAACTTGTTGTCCCGATGATGGAATTTTTTGATGACCCAAAGAGGTAATTATTTCTTCTTGTTCCCTATTGGGAAGAGGAGGATCAATCACTTCATCCTTCTTATGCTTATGTTTCTTATGTGTATGATCACCTTCTCTTACTAAGGGTTGTTTAAATACAATCTTGTATCTCTTCTTTGTCCTTTCAAATTGCTTGATGCTTGCACCCCCTTTCTTTGGAACTTTTTGGTTTAGATTGGACATTGGCACTTGTTATGGCTCCTCTCATCAAATTTTCAGTACTCGAGGGATTTGGTAAGCCTTCGGAAGGGTATTTTATGTAGCTATGCCCTTTCCTTTTGTTTGAAGTGGTAATGCAAAAGTGATAGGAGAATTTTCCATAGATTTTAGAAGCATCTTTTCAGTTTTCTACTTTAAAGCAGACATGGAGGTTCCTGTTCCACTAGTAGCAAGAGTCCACTCATAAACAATTCATATAGTTGGTATTTTTGAAGGTAATTGAGGATATTTTCAGCCTAGTGGATCCATCTTATCAAATGCCTCCTTAAAATGGGGGAGGTCTTATTTCAAAATCCCCATCTCTCTGAACTTACTAAGCACTCTTGCATTATGAATGGATAAATAAATGTTCCTATTTTTCAACCAAGTCAAAGTCCTCCTCATTCCATGAACAATACTACTACACTAATCAACAAATTCTTCCTCGTCCCACTTAAAGGATTTCATTGGCTAGCCTTCTATTCCTTGGTCAATATAAAATTGACTCACAACTTGTTGGTCATTTACAATTCCCTCAGGTACCACAACAATTTTGAAATCAATGATTTGTGTGAGGGTCATTCTCAAGAGAATTCCCTAATTCTGACCTCTTCCTCATCCTTGCAATTCATCCAGTAGTCCTCAAAGTGAGGCTCATGCTCAAAGGAATTTTCCAAAGTATTTACCACCCACCTAATGTCATAACTAGACCTCACCTCAAAATTTTCCATATCAAACCTTTCCATTTCTTCCTCCATCATTCTAGCTTTTATAATGGAAGGGCAGGAATACCTTCCAATCCTAATGGGAAATTTGATGTTTGTCTTATGTCTTCCAATGATCATCTTATGAACAAGTGTCAACTATCTTTCCAACTCACATAAATCCATCCTGTCATCCAAATACCTTGGTAATTTGCAAGGTTGTCCTTCAAATCCACTAGCTCTTATGTAAGTGAATTTTCTATACTAAATAAAGAAACAACCAAACTCCATTATTTTGTTTCTAGCCTCTTCTGATATCCTATACTACTCCCATTCAAGTTTATACAAACATATGACAAGTGGAAAAAATATATCATTCACCAATCTTACATTTCCCTTCCAATTACTCAATTGTAATTGGGGATAAATTTCATGCACTTTGTGTTTTTTGAAAGGGGTATGTGGTATAAGGCTAGGGAAATGCCTATGGCCTACAATATTGTAAATTAGATATGTCATCATGTAAAACTCAAACTCCCCAACACCACCCAACTGGATATTTGTAGCCAATGCTAGAATATGACTATGAATTGAATCAACAATAAGGGTTTCCAAACAAATGCTCCCTTTCCTTTCTAAAACAATCCACATATATGGGCACATCCATTCTTTGAATTCATTTGTTGTTTCTAAACCGACCATCCTACTTAGCAACACAACTACATCTTCTCGCTTCTTCCACAAATTGTGCCCTAACCAATTTCTTGGGAATTCTGGTGGTTACCTTATTTTCTGATAACATCCACTTAGTGTTTATAAGTTTAGCATATTCTCTCTTCTTGGTTTCATAATATTTAAGAGCTAATTCAATACCTAGGGTTATCAGAGTTTTGATTATTGGTAAGTTCAACATTATCCTGAAAGCCTAGGGCGTTAAGGTCAACACTGCTTCACCACTCCCATCTAAGACTTCTCTCTTTTCTAGATTATAGTTCATGGCACAAAGCCTCACAAATTTAGGACAATGCTCTAAGGGAGTTATGACACTAGCTGAGGCTATGTTATTGTCCTCGGTTGCTTTCATGAATTCACTTTTATTTGGGCTACTCAATCTTTGTAGGAATTCATTCAGATCATCATTCATTAAATCCATGTCTATAATCTTATCTAAATCACTGGTAATTCCATAGGTGCCATGATAACTGAATGACATTGTCTTCATCTTTTATGCCCTAGATTTTACTTTCAATTAATTTGTGAATTTAGAGTAAAAGACAATGAAAATATGAGAGTAGTACAATCCTTAGAAATTTCTTGTGCAAATATCTATACAATTTTCCTTCACTCATTAGATGTTTGAATCCTTAGCTCTCAATCAATGCTTCCCAATCAATCTCACTTCGTTCTTCTAAAAATTATGAAAAAAAAGACACTCGATTCTTGACATATGATTAATGAAAACGATAAAATTATTCTTATAATTTAAACAAATTTTCCGTAATTTGTGAAAAATTAGCATTAATGGCGGTACCCATAAATGCATTGAATCATGGTCATCCATCTTGTTTCCACCCCTTTTAAATGTGGGCCGTTGACATGGATCAATTCCATGTTATGTGAGCTCAAGGAGTACTATTGTAGTTTTACACTACCTTTAAATACAAACAAGTTTACAAATTTGACCTGATCACCCACCCTCTAAATTTTATTGTGATCATGACACGTGTTCAAATCTTAGTGATATCGGATCTACGATAATGCTTTACATATTTGTCTATTTTGCTTTGACCAAGTACAATATTACAAATTCCACCTAAGGCCCGACTTCTCTAAACTGGCTCGAGAATATGCCATGAGTCCGTGGCGGGTCTTGGAAATATTTTTGCACTTTACACTTTTATCTACTTAATGTCAAAAGAACATCATCGGCTCGATTCCCCGCTCCAATTATATTTTAACACGTATACCACTTCGGGAGTGGGGTAACTTCTTGTTTCACATCTTTTGAATTCAAATATTCTCAAGAATATTCATCGGGCCTTAGGGCTAAGTTTGCATTTTGTATGTGTTATGTAATTTTTGTAATTTTTCAAATTAATCTTGCAACACCGCTACTAATGGGAACATGCCATGTATCTTTGGGTGGCGGAGTAAAATATGAAATTTGTAGTAGCGGACAAAGGATAATATATAAGGATGTTTTTCAAGATTACACCCGATTCATGATTGTCCTTTGATATGGATTTTATAGAGGCAATACGACTATTACATTCCTTGACCAAAAAGAGGATTTACACCCTAAAAACAAGATTTCCACATGCATTCACCATGACTATATTTTCAAATAAGAATTTTTATACAAGAAAACCATGAAGAGTAAATTTTTCAAAGGTATATACTAGATAAAAGGGTGAGATATATTCGAACACTAACACAGCTCGACCGAGAATGGGCACCCCTGTGGGTGCCACAAGAACCATCCATACCAGCCATAAAATATACCAAGTGCTTACATCCATTGGGTTATATAGTCATTCGATTACACACAGGTAGGTCAAATAACAACAATGCACTTCACAAAAAAACCAAGAAACCAAGGCAACTAGTCATTGTAGACCAGGAAAAGAAAAAGGGAAACAAAAACAAAAACAAATAGGCAAAAAAAGAGCAAAAGGACTAAAAACTATACAATGATTCATACATTGTTTGGATCAATCCAGGAAGTTTTTCATATGCCTACCATTAATATGAAATTCAAGCAAGTCTCCATCTAGGTCCTTCAGGAAAAAGGTGTGCTCACCAATTCTTATGTCAATGGAATAAGGACCCATCCATAAAGCATCAAATTTACCATGTTTTCCCTTATCTTCATTCCTGCTATCCCACAATAGGAAAAGGTCTCCAACATTGAAATTCTTGGGAGTTACTTTCTTATTAAACAATTTCTTGAGTTTTTCTCTGAACCTCAGGTTTCTTTGGTGATATTCCCTTCTCTCTTCATCCAAATCAACTATTTTATTAATCCTAGCTTCATAAGGATTCAATTCTTCATCCTCAAGCTATTGTATGAAATGATAAGAGGATAATTTCATATATAAGGGTAGAAGATCCTGGAATCCATAAACTAATTCAAATGGGCTCTTTCCAGTGGCTCTTTTGGAAGTGATTCTATCTACCCATAAAGAAAACTTCAACTACTCACCCCATTTCCTTTTGTTAACCTCCAATGTTCTTCTAATGATTTTAAGAAAATTTTTATTGCTTGATTCAGCTTGACCATTCCCCTAAGGATTTTAGTTTGATGCATATGTCAAATTTATCCCATATTCTTGGCACATATTTACTAATGGCTTATCTCTAAAACTCATTGCATTGTCAACAACTATCTTTGCAGTACTCTGAACCTACAAATTATATGATTTAGGATAAAATCCATAACAATTTGATGAGTTTATTTTTTAGTAGGGATAGCCTCAACCCATTTGGTAAAATAATAAGTAGCCACCAAGTATCCATTTTCACCCCGCACTTGAAAAATCTAAGACCTCTCCAATAAAATCCATGCCCCATTGTTTAAAAGGAGCTTATATTGATATTGGTTGTAAAGGTAGGGCACACAGCGTTCATTCTTCTTGAGAACCTTTGAAAACTCTCATCAATTAACAAGGCTACATATTTGAAGAGTGTAGGCCACCAATATCCTACCCTTAAGATCTTGTGGGTAATCACTTTTCTAGCAAAATGGCCTCCACACACTCCCCATGAAATTATGTAATCAATTTGGGAGCTTCATCTTCTATAATACACCTCAAAATAACCCCCTCAAGATTATTCCAAGCCAACCCATAATAAATGATGATATACTTCTAGGAGGCTAGTTTGAGTGTCCTTATTTTATTTTTATATATAATTGATTAACTTCTATGGACATCCATATTTTGACTTCCTCATGGATTTTTACATTTCATTGATTCCATCACCTGTAGGTTAATTTTTGCTATTAGATTTGGAAGACCCGTGCCTCTAACCAACTTAGTGGTTTGTACATCCATGTCATACTCTTGCAACTTGTTCACCCAATGACATATTTTGCTAGAAATTTCCATTTCTGATAAAATGTCTTTGACCATTGTGTGGGGAACATAAGATATAATTTTAGAACTCAAGATATAGGGCCTGAAAATTTTAGTTTCTCTCACTAAAGAAAAATCATGCTTCTCCATGATGGTATAATTCAGTTCAACCCCTTGAAGGCTTTACTAAAAAAATGCAACAGGTCTTTTATTTCCTTCTTCATCCTTTTGCAATAGTATAGATGTAATAGTGTTTTCAGATGCAAAAGAAAATATTTGAAAATCCTTATTATAATCAGGGGCTGCCAATATTGGAGAATTTTTCAATGCTTCTTTAATTCTAGTGAAATCTTAGAGAGATCCTTCCTCCCATTTGATAATATGGTTTTTCTTTAACATGCTTGTAATAGGGATAGTCATTTCAAAAAAATAAGAAATGAATCTCCTAATGACATTTATTTGTACAAAGAATGACTGGATCCCTTTCTTAGTTTTTGGGACATGAACTTTACAAATTACTTCCACCCTTTCAGGATCAATCCTAACCCCTTCTTTTGATACAATGTTCCCTAACATATTTTCCTTTTGAACCCCAAAATGACACTTTTTAGGATTCAATGAGATGTCATATTCTCTACATCTCATCAACATATTCTCCACATGTTGCAAGTGATCACTCCTTTTCCTAGAAAATACTGTCACATCATCTTGCTAAACCAATAAAATAATTGATATAGCCTAAGAATGCAACATCCATAGCTCTTTGAAAAGTATCACCAACATTCATCAGACCAAATGAAATTCTCACATATACATAGGTAACCCATGGAGTAGTAAAAGCAGTTTGGATTCTTTCTGAGTGCTTTACAACCACTTGGTTATACCATGAGAATCCATCCAATGTGGACAACAACTCAGACCCAGTGACTAACTATAACATGTTATCCATATTTGGTAATGGATAGTTATCCTATATTGAAGCCTTATTCAAGTTTTTGAAATCTACACACAACCTTATATCTCTATTTTCTTTCTAGTTGGCACCAAGTTTTCCACCCATGAAGAATTATTGTAGGCTTTCTTATCCCATCATCCCTTAACTTTTTCAATTATTCTTGCATTTTGAGGGAAAGAAGTGGATTAATTGGCCTCTTCTTTTACCTAAATGGTTTAGCATTAGGTTCCAAAGGTATTTCATGTTGAAAAAGATCCTCCCTATATGCTTTCATCTCTAAGACCATGCTAAGCAATCTTGGTACTTTTTCAACAACTCAAAATAGGACTTCTTTTCCTCCTTACTCAAATTACTACCTAGCCACACTTTTCTTGGTTTTTCTATAGTCCCTAGATTATGCTCTTCCACATCTCTTGAGGCTGAGATATGTCTATGAACTACCCTATCAACATTATCAAAGTTTGATTCCAAAGAAACCAACCCTCTTGGAATGGTATTGGTCTTTAATTGAATAATTTATTTTCTAAATAGGGTTTCCTTACTATCACAAATAAAAACCATTAGTTCCCAATCCATACATTGGTTGGTGAACTCTCCTTCATTCTGTAAAAACCTCTAAACCTGGGCATCATCAACAAATACTTGCCAATGTTTTACATTATCAGGGACATAAGGTCTTGAAAATATTTCAATGTCATAATCACAATAAGGAGAGAAATACAATTTTCAAACCTAGAACCAAGCACTGCCAACCTATCTGCTGCAACATTCTAGTTTTTGTCATGATACAATATATTGAAGGATTCAAACATTTCAATAAAATCCCATACTACATGCTTATATTGTTTCATTCTTTGATTTTTAGTGGCATACAATTTTCTCACTTGCTTGACTACTAATTATGAGTCTCCTTTAACAATTATATCCTTGATACCATACCTCCATGCAATCCTTAAACCCAAAAGTAATGCTTCATATTCAACAATATTATTTGTGCACTCAAACTTGAGCTTAAAGGAAAAGTTAAAAACATCTTGTTTTGGAGACATAAGGACAACTCTAGCACCATTTCCAAAATTGGAGCAAGCTCCATCAAACATCAAAGTCTAGGGGTACCAACTTGTTCAAGACACTTACTCTTATCAATATCATGTTCTTCAAAATCCGCATAGCCAAAAATTTGTTGACATCCACATCTGCATATAATACTTCATAAGAAGCATTATTAGGATCTTCAATCAAGTGCAACATCTTTTTCTCCAATACAACTTGACAAGGTTCCCTTCTACTGGTATGGTGGCATATGAAATATCCATCTACACACTTCCACCCACACTAACAACCCACTTTCTTGATAGTAACATACCCCATTTAGCAGGGCAATCCACAATAATTACATTCATGGTTAAGTATTTATCAGGATAGGCTACTAATTGCACAAGTAAGCCCTTTACATACCATATCACTGGTACCTCTCTTGAGTCCATAATAGTAAAATTTCCAAAGGTTGTTGTTACCTTGATGTTTAATTCATTCATTACTTCAAGAGGCATCACATTACATGAAGCTCCTGAATCAAACATATAATTGTGCACAAGTCTATCCTTGATGATTAAAGTAGTATAAAAAGGATCAATGTCAAGTTGAGATTCAACAAGGGAAGTACCCAAATACACTTCAGGAGATTCACCCAAATCCTCCAATGTTTCCAGAACTTTCAACTCTGCAATCACAGGGGGAAGGTCCACACTATTTACATCCTTTCCTAGGGGAACTACCTCCTCTTTGAACCCCAAATACTCGAATGCCCTTTTCCTATGCTCAGGGATCCTAATAAATTCAACAATGGGTATAATGACTTTAATCTAGCTCAAAATATGAGAAATATCATAGGGGACATATTAGGGAATACTATCTTTGAGATAGATAATCGCCCTTCTTTTAGGATGAGAATATTCATGGTTTGGGCATGGACTGGGGAATTATTTTATTGGGAATGACTGGACCCTTGTTAGGTGTATCCTTATTAGGAGGATCCTTTGGGATATTAGTGAGAAGTGAATTTTTGGCTTGGCTTGTGGCCCTCCCCCTTTGACAACTCTACTTTTGAGATTATACTACTTTTCCCAAGAAACCATTACATTCATCAAAATTTGTATGTCTTCCTCAGAAGGAATTCCTCCATCATACTTCTTAATCGTCAATGCCCTTAAGTTCTCCAAATCATAGTTGGGTAAATCAAAATCATGGACCATATCAACTTCAAAAGTAATCATGGAAGGAAGAGGAGATACCCGGTGGATGCAGTCCCAAAAATAATCTATAATTTTGGCACATAGCATCTCAGTGGAAGTGGCTCCTTAGTGTGAATTATCAGGGCACTCCATCATGCATACATTACCAAACATAGCATCATCATCATCCTATTCAATTTCCTCATTTAGATCACAAGGGGATGTGGAAAGAAATACTTGTCATACCAATTAATAACATAGTTTTCTTCTCACGCCATAGAAACTCTAGCATCGAAAGGATCAAGGACCAATCTGTTCTCTCTTGGTTGTTGTTGTTTATTGTCCGATCCCGCGGCCCTTCTCTTCTCTCATCTAATTTTTTATCACCTATAGGATGATTCTAAAATCTATTTTGTCCTTGAGGTTGGTTCTCGTGCCCCGAGAGCTTTGCACTATTCCTTTCTCTTCTCTAGCAATTTTATAGGAAATTTCCTTGACTGCTCCTGCTAAAGTCTTAACTACTTCCTCTAGATCAAATCCCTTTCTTGTCTGAGGCTTTTCAAGGTTTATTAACTTAAAACCCTCCCTTTTAGAAGGTTTCCCTACTACTTTAATATTGTTTTCAATTTGCACTACCATAGTGAAATCTTTCCTCAAGGTCCTAGGGTTCTTATCCCTCAAATAATATGCAACTTTCTTATCAAAAGCATCAAAGTACTTTATTAGGAAGGATTCATCACTTGGTCTCAAAATTATGGGTAGTCTAGTTAAAGTTTTGTTGAATTTGGTGTTAAAGTCTTGAACAAGATCATTGGGATTCTTATTTATGTTCTCAAATTCATATAAAAGAAATATAGGGTCATTTTTATCCCCATATTGTGATCTAAATGCATTTTTCATCTCATTCCATGAGTCAATTGAATTTTCAGGTAAAGCTTTATACCAATCCTAAGCATCCTCCTCTAATGTATGAATAAATAATTTCACATAGACATCTTCATGTTCAATCTCGAAATCCTCCATAATATTCACAAAAATTCTTAGGTGTTGGTCACTAGTAATAACATTATTTCCTTGGAACTTAGGCAACCTATTCCTTACTTCTTGTGGAACTGCATTAGGATATCCCACCATGCCTATGAAATCTATGGGTCCAAAGATATTTACAACAAAGGAAGGTCTAGGTGGAGGTTGAGCCATGTTATTCTGAGGGGGTGTCCCTATAGGAGGATTAAAACGGTGTGGGACAGGGGGTCTTTGAGGTAATGGTGTATGGTCTTCAAAGTAATGATCCTTTAAAGACTCGGTTCATAGAAAAATTGATTAGCTCTAAGTGATCACGAGGATTCACATAGTAAAATTATGGCATAGCACGTTCATTCGAAGGGTATTAAATAATACCATTAATTCTAGTTTTTACATCTATTTATTCAATTTATAATACCCCTCCTATTATATTATTAGAATTAAAATACCCTCTGCTTTTTTCCATGTACCTTACTTACCCATTTGTCCATGAAAATTTTATTTACCCCTTTTTATTTATCCTCTAAACAAAAAATATATCATAGTTCTCACTCATTGTTTTTTTAATATGCATGTTCTCTCGAAAGATAGTTTTAAGCCATTTAAGACCTTTTACTAATTACCTTATAAATGTTAATCTTTATTCATTTATCAATAGTTATTCAAATAATTAAGATGGCGGAATAATATAACTTGTGTTGAAAAGCATACTCATTCCTAGTTTTCTACCATCTTACTATTTCTTGGTTAAGAATCTCTAAATTAAGATTTCTTTATTCAAAAATTGATTATAATTTAAATTTATGAGTACACTCCTTAAATTGCAATTTTCGGTATTTAGTTTTAAAACTAGGGTTCAAATGTTTTAGTTTTAGATTAAAATTAAACCTCTCTTTCCTTTGGCCCACGTTTCTAACCTACCCTCAAAATATTAATAAATTAAACCCATTCACTCCCTCTTTTCTACCGGTATATTGAATTTAATTTTATTAATTTTAATTACCTCAATATGAACTCACGTGCTAGGATATTGCCTAGCTAATGAAACCCTTGTGTAAGTGATAAAGGAGGAAGATGATGAATACCTATATTAGTTGCAAATGAAGGCCCCTCACCAGTTGGAGTGTATAAATTTTCACAAGGAATACTTGATCCAGAACTGTATGAGGAACTAGATTAATCATCTATCAAAGGATGGGCACTCTTAACCACATGCATTAATTTCTCCTCTAATATTTGACCGCCTAAAGGTTTCCATAATTTTCTCTTATTTGGATTTGTTCTTCCAAGCTCTCAAAATTTTTTTATAGTAGGGTCTTTCTTGAATAAAGACCTTCTTCCTTCCAAATCTTTATAGATCTTAGCAACAAATTTCAATTATTAAAGCCTGAGGCACTGGTATTTGCCAAAAGTTCTGAACAATATGGAGTCACCACTAAGGTCTTATACCTTAGATGTGTAAATCACTGTAAATGACCCGTCAACTACAATTTAATGATCAATTTCAACAAATATTGAAAAATATTAGCATTCTTTGTTAGTATTTACCCCTAGCCAAGAAAATTTAATGGAAATATTGCTTTAAACTAGGAAAATATTAAGCACATAACTTCTAATTAAGCTCATTTTCACAAATCTCAACAAAGGATGATGTATAGATCACATGTTTGCATCTAAACATATGTAACATGTTACCAAAAGGTCAAGATTCATTTGTATTTACACAAATAATTCCCTAAAATGGCGCTAGAGCGGTGTTGGTCTTGTCGACATTAAAATTCTCCTCCGTAATTTCTATTTTATTAATGTATGTATTAGGAATAGAATATTGTTAAGTATAATTACTATTGGAATCTAATAGAAGATAACGACGCCATCAATGCGGTGCCGCCAATAAAGTAAAATATGGTAACGAAAAAAGTACAAAAGGAATGTTGTGGTAAAAGTAAATATTTGTTGTAAGTGGTCCGGTAATGTTAAAATGTCAAAGTTAGGGTAAGTAGAGAAGTAGGGTCTACATGATTATGAATTAGAAATATTATATTGGTAATAAGGACAAGGAGTGAGGTCATAAATATTTTTTGTATTTTATTTGTAAAAATTCTAAAAATGTGGAACCCATGTGAAATGATAAGGTTTATCTTATCTTAAAAGATAAGCTTACATGTACAGATAAGAGTTAAGGTATGGAATATGATTCGTCGAGTATATTTCTTATCCTATCTTAGAGATAAGATGGATAATCCCGAATTTCTATACATAGAGGCCACCACCCTCATTTAGCATAAAAAGTAGTGAGAAATATTGTATGAGTAAGTGTGTAAAGGAAGCCATTAAGAGGTGTAATTGTGAAGTTTCTCCCATAGTTATTGTTGGAAGGAAAGTGAAGTTAGTAACACTTGAAGTACCTCATGGGTGAGATTGTAACAATTTCATGTTGATATTATAATTTACACTGATATTTCAGATTTATCATCATTCCTTCTTATCATAGTCTATGGTATTCTTGTGTTATGTTTGTTGTTGTGTTTCCAGATTACATCCACCAAACTAAAAGCTGTGCATTAGTAAATAATCATAGCATGAGGAGTTCCTAGTGAAGAATTATCATAGTGCCGGATTGGTGATGACATTTTGGTTCCGTTGCCGACCATTCCTCGTTGGTGGATTTTCTGGAGAGATATTCCCACTTAGTCAAAAAACATTTGGAGGGTAACCTTGTTTTTACTGTGTATAGTAGTTACCATGGTAAAGTCACTTTTTACCATGAATAGTATTTACCGCAGTAAAGTCACTTTTTACCGTGAATAGTATTTACCGTAGTAACTTCACTTTTTACCGTGAATAGTGTTTACCACAGTAAAGTCATTTTTTACCGTAGTAAGTCAAGTTTTACCATAGTTTACCGTGGTCATTTCTATTTTACTGTAGAAAGGTGTAAAGTCACTTTCTATTATAGTGATTCCAATTATTTGTGCACATAAGTCTTGTTGATTGTACTTGTGGGTTGGTATTTCACTATGGTTATTTTTGAAAATGGGGAAGATTCCTGTTTTTTCAGCCCAATCTAATGAAGATGTTTCCTCTTTCATTCAAGAGTTTAAATGATCTTGTATTTGTAATGGCCTTATAAGAAGGGAACAATGGACTGAATTTTTCCTACCTTATTGGATGGTTCAGCCCTTAGGTGGTTTGAAACACTAGGTGATAATGTGAATAACTCATGGGATTTATTAATCGAAAGTTTTCTTGAATAGTTTGGTGAACAACAAAATATGTAGATCTCATGATCGATATCAAAAACTATCCCAAGGAGAGAAGAAGAAGATAAGGGATTATCATGCTCATGTTCTATAGCTAAGGAGGAAGCTCGATGCCGAGATCCGGAAGGAAGGATTAGCGGATGGGTTGATGAATGGCGTCAATAATCTCCTCTCGTAAGCACTTCATTCTTGGGATGAAGCCGAGAGATCGAACAATGAGTGAAGTATGACCTCCCAGCCTACCATTGAATAAGAAAAGGAGATTGCAAGAAGGCAAGAAGAAAGCATGGAAGAGGATCCCAAAGAAATTGTTGCTAAAGTAAAGCCTACACCAGCACCTTTAGTCCAGAATCCACAACCACTCTCGGTGAGCACAAATCTTTCTCCTAGTACATCTACTGAGTATGAAGATCTGCTCAAGAAGATGGGCCAGCTAACTATTAATCTTCTTTAAGGAAATGAATTTAGTTCTCAGGGAGGAGATAGAGGTCCAAAAAGAAATATTTTTGAAGTTGTATGTTATGGTTGTTATAAAAGGGTCATTATAAGTATAATTGTCTAGATAGAGCTTCTACATCTCAGTACAAGAGATAATGATAAAGGAAAAGTATTTGTGAATTCTTTTGATGTAGTAGGTAAGAGCATAAATAATGAAGTAGATGTGTTTGTAACAAAAAAGAAAGAAAGAAAAAGATAGCCAAGATGGAAATGATCCTAAGAAGATGAAAGGAGAAACTAGTAAGAAACGTAGGAGAAGATAGTTGAGTGTGCAAGATTTTCTGATTTCACAGGGGACAAGGACCATACTCCATCTTAGAAGATCTATCCAAAAGGCTCCGTAAATATTACCTATGGTCAACTCTTAGCTATGTCTTCTAAGAAGAGGTGGGAGATGCGAAGTGGACTCAATGCTCAACGAAGGAAGGATGTTGAGGTCCCCTGTTTTGGAGGCAAAGGAAGATCCCTATGCTCCACAAGCTGAGGTATTATGTAATGGTATTCATGATGTCTTAGTTGATGGAGGTGCTGCAGCTTAATGTAATGACCAAGTCTCAGAATGAATATGTTGGGTTTAAAATTGATCCCCTCAACACTTATGTTAAGGTCATTAAATAAGGGAAAAACTAAACTAGAAGGTGTCGTTTCAAATGTGGCAATATTTGTTATGGGTGTTGTATGTGTGGTAGACTTTCAAGTGATGAAAAATGGTACTGTTGCATACCCAATGTTGTTGGGAAGACCATGGCTAAGGAGAGTTCATGCAAGAAACTACTGGAATGAAGGCTTCATGACACTTGGATGTGGTAGAGAGAGGGTGAAGATAAACGTGATCCCTCGGCATCACAAGGAAGAACCTATGGATTCAAGTGATGAAATTGATGATTGGACATCCTCTGATTACTCTAGTACCAATGAAGTGGACACCGAAGATGAAGAAAGTGAGGTTGATGTTTCACTCATGGATATCCTTCCAGTCACATGGACTCATGACCCCACAAAATTATCTCAAGAAGAAATTGATGATCATCTCCAACAAATAAATATTGGTGATGCTTTGTGATGGGGAGTGAGAAGGAATCCTACCTCTATCTCTTTCAAGGTGCATACACATATTCACTTTTGATTACAAGGAACTCCATCAAGTAAGTTGGTTAGAAAATTCTATTGAGCGGGTAGATGGTGCTAAGCCCATAAAGAAAATGCCATATAGAATTAATCCTAATTTTTCCAAGACTGTAAAAGAATAAATAGATAAGTTGCTTGATGTAGGATTCATATTTGTTGTGGAGAATTCGAGAATGGGTTTCTCCCATTATGATCTCAATAAAAAGAATGGGAAGATATGCATTTGTGCTGATTATAGGAAGCTCAATAAGGAAACAAAGAAGGATCATTACCCTCTTCCATTCTCGCATCAAATCTTAGACGAAGTAGCTGGCTAGGAGTTCTATAGTTTTGCTTGATGGATATATAGGATACAACCAAGTTTGTATAGCGGAGAAAGATCAGCTGAAGACCACATTCACCACTCCTTGGGGAACGTTTGCTTATAGAGTTATGCCTTATGGGTTGTGTAATGCTCCTGAAACATTCCAGCGTTTGATGAATAGGGTGTTTGAACCCTACATTGGGAACTTCATCGAGTATTTCGATGATTTTTACATCTATGGGAGCAAGATGGACCACTGCACTGATGGAGACAACATTTCATAAGTTAGATGAAGCACAAGCCTCACTAAACCCTACAAAGTGTGTCTTTGGATGTTATAAAGGCATTTTGTTAGGGCATGTTGTATCCAGAGATGGTATTGGTACTGATCCTGATAAAGTTTCAAAAATCAAAGAGTTACCATTTCCTATGAATAGAAGTAAGTTGAGATCATTTTTAGGCCATGTGGGTTACTATAGAAGGTTCATCAAGAATTTGTCAAAGATTGCATGACCACTAACCCAGCTTCTTGAAGAAGGATGTTACTTATGAACCCAGTAATAAGGCGCATGAAGATTTTGAACAATTAAAGGAAGCCTTGGTGTCTTCACTGCTTTAAAGAATCCAGATTGGAGAAATCCATTCATGGTGTATACTGATGCTTCGATGTAGCACTAGGAAGTACTCGAGTCAAAAGGATGAAAATGGGAATGATCATCTAGTTTACTTTGGGAGCGCATAAAATGAGCAATGCTTGAGGTAAATTATACTTAACAAAAAAAAGTGGCTCTAGCTATCATTTTTTTGTAAAGAAGTTTAGAAATTACTTACTAGGGAAGAAATTTTAGTTGTAAAAGATCATCGTGCTCTAAAATATATTGTAAATAAGCCTAACCCATCGTGGAGAATAACAAGATGGATAATTTTTCTACAAGAATTTGAATTTGATATTATAGATAGGCCCGAAAAAAACATGTCAATGCAAATGCACTCTCTCGAGCCTATGATGGTTTAGGTTCATCTTGTGATGATGATGATTTCCCAAATGCAACATTGTTATCCTTGACACAATCCCTAGTGAATACATAGATATTTGTAATTATCTCAATGAATTCAAGTTTCTTGATGATGCCAATGCAAAGACTAAGAGAAAGATTACTCAAGCCGGTCGTCCATATTCTATTCTCGCATGGAGTATTATTTCGAATAGGACCCGATGGATAGTACAAGAGGGCAAATGGACGTGATCAAGGAAGGAGATGATAGAATAATTCTACAATGGTACATGTGGAGGACACTTCTTTGGACAACTTACAGCAAGAAGGATATTGGATGCAGGTTATCACTAGCCTACTCTTTTTAGAGATTGTTATAATTATTGTAAGACATATGATATTTGTCAAACACATGGTAACCGTAAGACTTCATCATCTCCATTATACCTTATTCTTCCACTTGGTCCTTTTCAAAAGTGGGGAATAGGCATTGTAGGTCCACTTCCAACTACCCCATGCCAAAATAAGTATCTTGTAGTTTCCACAAATTATTTAACCAAGTGGGTTGAAGCTAGGCCATTAAAAATAGCTTCCATGGATGAAGTGGCAAGGTTCATATATGAACGCATTATCACCAGATTTGGTTGTCCATTAGAAATTGTAACAAATCAAGGAAGCCACTTCATTAATGAGGTGGTAGAAGCCTTAGTCAATAATTTTTATATTAAGAATATGAAGGCAACAATATACAAGCCAAGCATAAATGGACAAGTGGAACGAACAAATTTTGTGTTGTGTCAAATTCTAGCAAAAGATGCAACCTTGTAGGTACATAAGTGGGATAAAAGGATTCATGCAACATTGTGGGCATATAGGGCAACATCAAAGTCAGCAACAAGATAATCCCCATTTCAGTTGGCTTGTGGCATTGATCCAGTTCTTCCTATTGAGTTTGATATTCCCACTGTGAGAGTTATGAAAAATGAAAGGATGGATGAAAGTGATCCAAAGAAAAGAAAGGTTGGTACATCTTCATTTCTTTAGAGGAAATGAGGGAAATAGCGAAGGATACAAGGCTATAAAAAGAAAATGAAGTAGAAGGAATACTTTGATCAAAAGATCTCGTTGGTCTCCATTTCATGTGAATGACTTGGTTCTAGTATATGATTCCGATACAAAAATGAATACAGAGAAAATTTCTTCCAAAATGGATGGGGCCCTACAAAATAACAACATATGCATGAAAATGGTACATACCGATTGGAGGAATTGGATGGTACTCCCATTACAAAATGGGTTAACCATGACAAGTTGAAGATTTTCTAGGCACCAGCTTCCGAAGGTCCATAAGAGTCTACTCCAAGGACGGAGTAGAAGCTAGGAAGGGGGAAAATGTCGACATTAAAATTCTCCTCCATAATTTCTATTTTATCAATGTATGTATTAGGAATAGGATGTTGTTAAGTATAATTAGTAGTGGCATCTAATAGAAGATAACGGTCTTTATCTATGCAAGACGGTGCCGCCAATAATAAAGTAAAATATGGTAATAAAAAGTACAAAAGGAATGTTGTGGTAAAAAGTAAATATTTGTCGTAAGTTTTCCTAGGTAATGTTAAAATGTCAAAGTTAGGGTAAGTAGAGAAGTAGGGTCTACATGATTACGAATTAGAAATATTATATTGGTAATAAGGACAAGGAGTGAGGTCATAAATATTTTGTGTATTTTATTTGTAAAAAGTCTAAAAATGTGGAACCCATGTGAAATGATAAGGTTTATCTTATCTTAAAAGATAAGCTTACATGTACAGATAAGAGTTAAGGTATGG
Source organism: Taxus wallichiana var. yunnanensis (assembly GCA_018340775.1). NCBI lineage: Eukaryota > Viridiplantae > Streptophyta > Pinopsida > Cupressales > Taxaceae > Taxus > Taxus wallichiana. The sequence goes on from CM031236.1 coordinate 146,262,823, forward strand.
AATATGATTCATTAGAGTAGATTTATTATCCTATCTTAGAGATAAGATGGATAATCCTAGAAGTTCTGTAAATAGAGAGGCCACCTTCCTCATTTAGCATAGAAGGAAGTAGTGAGAAATATTGTATGAGTAAGTGTGTAAAGGAAGCCATCATTTTGAAGGTGTGTTAAAGAAGCCATTAAGAGGTGTAATTGTGAAGTTTCTCCCATAGTTATTGTTGGAAGGCAAGTGAAGTTAGTAACACTTGAAGTACCTCATGGGTGAGATTGTAACAATTTCATGTTGATATTATAATTTACACTTTGATATTTCAGATTTGTCATCATTCCTTCTTATCGCCTCTATGGTATTCTTGTGTTATGTTTGTTGTTGTGTTTCCAGATTACATCCACCAAACTAAAAGATGTGCATTAGTAACTAATCATAGCATGAGGAGTTCCCAATGAAGAATTATCATAGTGCCAGATTGGTGATGACAGTACCCAAATCATTATCCCTTTGAATCCAAGCAACATCAACACGCTGAGTAGGATGCATAGAGACGAGATAGATCAAAATTCTAGTCATTTTGTAGTTGAGGAAGGGTCTAATTGGATATTTTTCACTTACGCTTGGAGAATTTGAATAGTATTGTGCTAAGGGTTTGACCTATCATACTACTTTAGGTTTTTCCTTTAGCTAGGGTGAGAGGACCCATTTTGTAACCTGTATTTGTAAGGGAAATGAATGGATAAAAAACATTTCACTCTCCTTTTTAGAGAATTTGAAAAATAACCTTGAGTAGACATGGTCAATGCAACATCTAACTCTCACGAGTTGTCACCCTAGAAAATGCAGATGCCTCCTGACAAGGTTCAGTTAGTAAAAGGAATGATAACTAGATCGTGCCAAGCCAAGAACACAGATGCTAATCAAACATCACGATCAATAAGATGAAAGTAATTCACCAGAATAACTTTACATAAACCTTTGCAAACAAATGAGCATCAATATCATATATTATTATGGAACTCAATGAAATACAATGAGAATGGGCCTTGCTTATATATGCAAGGAATAACAATCTAAGAACTAGTCAAGGTCGTAGATCAAGCCATAAATCATGGAAAGAACTAGTCATCAAATAACTAGTCAAGTCCATAGATTTATGAGAGAACTAGACATCAAGGATCTAGTCAATACCATAGATCAAGGAAAGAACTATACCTAACAACTAGATAATATCTCCTAACATCTAAATAAATAAAAGAAATATTCACACATGTAAGTGGGTGAGGATAAATACAATAATGTACCTAGGTGAACATGAGCTAAGGTAAATACCTACTTTAACAGAGACAACAATAAAAATAACTTTCTTCTACATATTTTTGTTAAATTATAGCACATGAGTATACAAATAATAAGCATGGGTAGTTCTTGTATGATTTATCGGTTTTGGATGTAATTTGTTGGGGAATTAAGTAGGATAAAGTTGATTATACCAAATTTTTGGGAACTTTTAACAAAGGCTAGAAAATCTACCAAATGAGATGATGAAAACACTTCAAATAACCAACAATGAACCTTCAACCAGAAGATGTGCACCCATGGAAGCCCAAAGATACATGGTTTCACACATTATTTGAGAATTTAAACATAAAAGCTCATGTCAAAGACTCAATTAAACATCAAGAATCCTAGATCTATCACACCTAAGATACACTCATAGACTAACAAACAACTCAGTATCAACGAAATGGAAGTAAAGTGAATTTAAAACTATTTATTACATAATGAAATGAAATCCCTTCTCACAATGTAATTGCAATTACCACAATATTACCAGAAGGATAAGATATTTTGTGATTTATAGGAATTCATAACAAAAGATTGGAACAGGAACATGAATAGGTACTTGAAACATTTACACTTAAAAGTAGACACAAAAATGCTCATGATTAACACAATTACCTCATAGCTCATCAAATTTATCAGAAAGGGAAAGTTTCATCTACACTCTCAATGCTTGTTAATGGATGTACACTCACAACCATCTTGACATGATTCAATTTGAAAGCTAACAAAATTAATAAGTTTCTTAGACAAGTGCTTGGAAAAATGGTTTCTCTTAGTTTATACCTTTCCCTTAAATAATTTCAGAAAATTTTAACCCTCCTCAATATGAGAACATGCCTTTCATATCTATACAAATTTTTTCATTACTTGATTTTTTCCCCTAAAATCTAAAATATTTCACTGATATCCCACAAAAATCCTTTTTATTACATTTTTGGGGTATCTTATCCTTTGTTGTGCTAAGTGGAGAAATACGTCATAAATATTGCTAGGTGTGTATTTTATTCTTATGTGGCGAAAAAAATTCTTACATCATTTATCATGACATCATCAATTTTGGCTTCTTTTGGGCTGGTTTAGAAATTCCTTTCCATAACTCTTGGGCACCCTTAAAATGGATTGATGTGACTGACAATCATTCACTCTTCGAAGATTTCCCTCGTGATACACAAATTCCTCTCTACATTTCTCGGAATTGGATTTTTTCACCTATTTCGTGTCATGTCAAGTTGGTTATCATCTCTTTGCAAGATATTGCTTTGCTGCACATTTATCTCCTTTTGCGAGTTGAGAAAAATATCTTTTCTCACTCAATGGAAATGATCCTATCTAGTTCATCTCGTTTGTATGGATCTTTCTATAAATATAGCTCGTCCACCTCTCCTTTAAAAAAAATTCATTTTACCTTTGAACGTGATAGATTTTTTTAGAATTCTTTACTGGTGTTATGGCAAGGGTAACCATATAAACAAGCTTGAAGGTGATATCTTTAGAAGACTTAAATCAATTTTTGACTTGTCATGCCCAAATGAAGCATTCGTCAAGGATTTGTTTGAGATAGCTGACCTAGGGGACATAAAAGGGAATTCAAAACACCAGACGGTTTGATATTCTCTCATGCTAAGGATAATAAAGGTTAATCCTTTTTTTTAGTATTCTAATCTATGTATTACCACCTCTTTCAATGGGAGAGTCATAAAAAACTAGAGGTGCTGAATTTTTTTGAATTGAGAGAAGGCTTGTTGTAGCAAGAGTAACTAACTATGAATGCCCTTTCTTGTGTGATGAAAAATTTGTTCAAAAAGAGATTCCTTCTGAGTCTTATGTGCTCTATGATAAGACTTCAATTTATGTTGTGCCTACCCTTTCTTGTAAAATGGGTGAATTAGAGTAGTGTCTTTCTTCTTTGGAAAAAGGTCCAACAAGACCTGTGTCATCTCAACCATCTACAATATTTTCTCTATTCATCTCCCCACTTGGTGTAGTCACATCATCTAGATTTTATTTGAGGAAATCTTGAGTTCATATTGTTTCTTTGGGAAATTATTTTCTTTCTATAATTTCCTCCTCCTTTAGAGGTTGCTTCTTGGTGAGAACATTATCATAAACTTACATACTAATATCCTCTTGCTCTTTTGACTCCTCATTTGGTGACATGGTTGGATATATTTTAGTAATAAATTCTTTACATTTATCAATTTTTTGATACTCTTATTGTCATCAACCTTTTCCTTTGTACCAGTTTCTTTTGCAACTTCTATCACCTTTTCTTCAGAAACTTTTCTTACTATAGGTGATTCACTGCCTTGGGTGACCTTGTTTTCCTTTCGGGGATCTTTTTCAACTAGTGTCTCAATGTCCATAGCTTCCCCACTAGAAATTCCTTGGACCTATGACTTGTTCACTTCTAAAGTGGTTTGAATTTTAGGAGATACCTCGTATTATAATTTTGATGTAACAAGTGGTACATGGATAGATTCCTTGACTTCCTCACTTGATTGAAGAACATATGTATATTTTACTTCTTGGTTTTCAACTATTACTTCAAATTCCTCAGATGTAGGAACTTCCTCATTTGCATATATATCTACTATCTCAATCGGGCCTACTGTGGATTCATGCAATTGATCAAAAGAAGGGATACTCATACCTTTCATTAGTGAAGCAGAGATACTGGTTGTATAACTAGTTTGTCTTGGTCAACTTGTTGTCCTGATGATGGAATTTCTTGATGAGCTAGAGAGGTAACTATTTCTTCTTGTTCCCTATTGGGCATAGGAGGATCAATCACTTCATCCTTCTTATTCCTGTGTTTCTTATGTGTATGATCACCTTCTCTTACTAAAGGTTATTCAAGTACAATCTTGTATCTCTTCTTTGTCCTTTCTAATTGCTTCATGCTTGGTATCGCCCATTATTTGACACTTTGTGGTTTATATTGGTCACCGATGCTTTCATGGTTCCTCTCATCAAATTTTTAGTACTCGAGGTCTTTGGTAAGCCTTCTAGAGGGGTATTTTGTGTAGCTATGCCCTTTCCTTTTGTTTGAAGTGGTAATGCAAAAGTGATAGGAGCATTTTCCATAGATTTTAGAAGCATCTCTTTAGTTTTCTTCTTCAAAGTAGATATGGAGGTTCCTGTCCCACTAGTAGTAGCAGTCCATTCATCAACAATTCCTATAGTTGGTCTCTTTGAAGGTAATTGAGGAGATTTTCCTCCTAGTGGATCCATCTTATCAGCTCCCTCCTTCAAAGGGGGAGATCTTCCTTCAAAATCCCTAGTTCTCTGAACTTACTGAGCACTCTTGTATTCTGAATGGATAAATCAATGTTCCTTGTTTTCAACCAAGTCAAAGTTCTCCTCATTACATGAACAATCCTACTATACTGATCATCAGATTCTTCCTCATCCCACTTCATGGAGGTCATTGGCTGGCCTTCTATTCCTTGGTCAATATTAATAAAAATTCACAATAATCTAGAAATAAAATTCATTCAAGATAAATTTACATAGATGGAGAATAAATTTTATAGTGTTTGATCTCCTTTAAAGGTGAATTCAAACTTCATCTTCAGTCCCTCATATATTTTCATGAATATCTCAAGGTTATCCCTAGGATATCTCTCTCATCCCTTTATTATCTCACACACCAAAATAATACGTGATTTGTTCTAAAACTGACCCAAATACTAATACTAACTATTAAAACTATATTTTTAATATGAGTTCTATAAACTCATTATTAATAATATTATAATTTATTAATAATGTCACAATATATTTGTAATATTCACTCCCCTATTGTTAACCTTATAAATTCCCAATATAAACTCCCCAAATGTTGACATTATATAAACAACAATCACACTTCCTTCTATATCTTGTTGCCCATGCATGCTCATGATCTGGATGGTTTTGTAGGTCAACCAACAACCTGAAACAAAGGATGGTTTTATAGGAAAACCAACAACCTAAAACAAAGGATGGTTTTACAGGACAACCAACAACCCAAATATCATGCTGCTACTTTTCCTTTGTGCTTTCATTTGTCCACTATGTCTTTCCTTCAGGGAATCATGTAGGAACCACTACTTACTGAATACAAACTAAATAGAGGGAAAATTGAACATTGAGACCATGTTCCAGTTCCCCCCTCAATGTGAACATTTCACTTATTCAAATAGGAACTCTGAAATCATATTGCAAATCTGAATTAAAACACATACACACACACTACCACCACAACTTCATGTGGCCCCATCGTTGGTGACTGATGAGAGGTCGTTGATTGACCTCCAGCCTTTGTTGCCTCCATCCTCCATGATAATGCACTCTTTACTTAATACAAGAAGTCTTCATCACTTTGTTGAGAATTTGTTTCCTCATTATCAGAGTGGGTAGAATTCATATCCGAATCTCTTTATTTGTCTCTGTTTTAAGAAATGAAGGCTTTATCCTTCAATTTACCATCAAGTAAATCTTGTGCTCTTTTATTACAATACATAATACCATGTTCTTCAATTTACCATTAAATAATTTTTCGTGTACCTTGGGAGGTTGAATTTTGTTTAAAATAAGGATTTAATCTTCCTTTAGCATATGATTTGTTTTAACCATAAATTACGCTTTCTTCTAGATAAATTTTCTTAGTTCTATTTTATTCTTCTATCAGAGAAGAAATTAAATCCTCTAGACTCAGATTTATTTTTCTCAAAGTGAATACCATATTAGAATAACTAGGAGGCATGTTATTAAGTAATATTGCTTTTGCATCATCATCAAGCACATCAACTTTAATTCCAACTAATTGATTTGAAATAGAATGAAACTTACTGATATGTTCCACCATACTTTCTCCTTCCTCCATTTTGAGTCTCGATTTTTTTTTGCTTGAGTGCCACTATTGTGTTCTCTTCTTGTGACCCAAATAGTTTGCTCAATGTCATCTAGATCAAATGTGATGTCTTTGTTAGATTTATGTGATGCAGGTAGGCATTAGATAAACCTAGGCCAATAATCATTGTTGATTTTTGATCCTTGCTTTCCCATTTTGCTTTCATCTACGTTGTGTGGTTTCTTGATTTTTCCTTCCACAATCTCCCATAGATCTTTGTTAATCAACAACAATTGAGTTCTAACCTGCCATGTATGGAAATATTTTCCTTAAAAATTTTCAATTTGATTCAACATGTGCATGGTGATATAAAGAATTGGATATCGGTTTCAACCGAAAATACATCCATGAGGCAATTTTTTTCAAAAAAATTATTTTTGATCACTACAAAATGACCAAGACATTGAATTTAATAACAACTCTCCTTATAAAATGTAATATGACTCAAAACGTTTGAGAAATTTATACTAATGAAAAAACAATACAATGTTAGAATTTGAAGGTGTTGATTAGAAACGCCAACCGCTGCAATCTTAACACCTTAGTAAAATTTTTATCATTGATTGGACCATCAATCAACTCAAACAAAGATTAAAAAAATATTATGTGCTTCTTTACCTTTGCCGTGTAAGTTTGCAGGGATTGGTGATGTACGCCGACTTGTTGGTCATCTACAATTCCCTTAGGTACCACAACAATTTTGAAATCAATGATTTGTGTGAGGGTCATTCTTGAGAATTCCCTAAGTCTGACCTCTTCCTCATCCCTACAATTCATCTAGTAGTCCTCAAAGTGAGGCTCATGCTCAAAGGAATTTTCTAAAGTATTTACCACCCACCTAATGTCATAGCTAGACCTCACCTCAAAATTTTCCATATCAAACCTTTCCATTTATTCCTCCATCGCCTAGATTCTATAATATAAGGAAGGAATACCTTCCAATCCTAATGAGAAATTTAATGTTTGTCATATGTCTTGCAATGATCATCTTTTGAATAGGTGTGACCTATCTTTCCAGCTCACATAAAGCCATCATGTCATCTAAATACCTTGGTAATTTATAAGGTTGTCCTTAAAATCCACTAGCTCTTATGTAAGTGAATTTTCTATACTTGAATAAATAAATAACCAAACTCCATTATTGTGTTTCTAGCCTCTTTTGATATCCTATACTGCTCCCATTCAAGTTTGAACAAGCATATGACAGGTGCAAAAAATATATCATTCACCAATCTTACATTTCCCTTCCAATTACTCAATTGTAATTAGGGATAAATTTCATGCACTTTGTGTTTTTTGAAAGGGGTATGTGGTATAAGGACATGGAAATGCCTGTGGCCTGTAATATTGTAAATTAGATATGTCATCATGTAAAACTTAAACTCCCCAACACCACCCAACTAGATCTTTGTAGCCAATGCTAGAAGATGACTATGAATTGAATGAACAATAAGGGTTACCCAACAAATCCTCCCCTTCCTTTCTAAAACAATGCACATATACGGGAACATCCATTCTTTGAATTCATTTGTTTTTTCAAACTGACCATCCTACTTAGCAACACAACTACATCTTTTGCTTCTTCCACAAACTATGCCCTAACCAATTTCTTGGGAATTCTGGTGGTTACCTTCTTTTCTGATAACATCCACTTAGTGTTTATAATTTTAGCATATTATATCTTCTTGGTTTCATAATCTTTAAGAGCTAATTCAATATCTAAGGTTATTGAAGTTTTGATTATTGGTAAGTTCAACATTATCCTGAAATCCTTGGGCGTTAAGGTCAACATTGCTTTACCACTCCCATCTAATACTTCTATCTTTTCTAGATTATAGTTCATTGCACAAAGCCTCACCAATTCAGGATAATGCACCGAGGGAGGTATGGCACTAGATGAGGAAATGTTACTGTCCTCGATTGCTTTCATGAGTTCACTTTTATTTGGGCTACTCAATCTTTATAGGAATTCATTTAGATCAAAATTCATTAAATCCATGTCTATAATCTTATCTAAATCACTGGTAATTTTAAAAGTGACATGAAAAATCAATGACATTGTCTTCATCTTTTATGCCCTAGCTTTTACTTTCAATTACTTCATGAATTTGGAGTAAAAGACAATGAAAGTATGAGAGTAATACAATCCTTACCAATTTCTTGTGCAAATATCCATGTAATTTTCCTTCGCTCCTTAGATTTTTGAATCCTCAACTCTCAATCGATGCTTCCCAATCAATCTCACTTTGTTCTTCTAAAAATTTGATAGCAAGGGCACTCGATTCTTGACATATGATAATGAAAAATGCTCGAAGTATTCAAATACTTTAAACAATGTTTCCCGATTTGTGTAAAATTAAAATTAATGGTGGTAACCATAAAATCATTTAATTATGGTCATACATCCTACCTCCACCCCTTTTAAATGTGGGACGTCGACGTGGAGTAATTCCATGTTATTCAGCTCAGAAGTCCTTTTGTATTTTTGCACTATCTTTAAACATAAACAAGTTTACAAATTTGATATGATCACCTACCCTTTGAATTCTATTGTGATCATGAAAAGTGTTCAAATCTTAGCGATAATGGAGCTACACAACTTCTTTTCATATTTGTTTATTTTTTTGACCAAGTGAAATATTAAAAATTCCACCCGAGGCCCGAATTCTCCGACTATGGCCCGAGAATATGCCATGTTTCCCTAACAGTCTCGAAAATATTTCTGAACTTTGCAATTTTTTCGACTTAATGTCAAAATAACATCATTTTCTCGATTCCCCCCTCCAATTATCTTCTAACACGTATACCACTTCGGAGTGGGGAAAATTCTTTTCTCACATATTTTAAATTTGAATATTGTCCGATTATTCATCGTGCCTTGGGGCTAAGTTTGCATTTTTATATGTTATGTAATTGTTGTAACTTTTCAAATTAATCCCGCAATACCACAACTAATGGGAACATGCCATGTATCTTTGGGTGGTAGAGAAAAATATGAAATTTGTAGTAACGAACCAGAAGATAATATACAAGGATATTTTTCAAGATTACACTTAAATCATGATCATCCTTTGACATTGATTTAATAGAGGAAATACGGCTATTACGTTTGTTAACCAAAAACTAGATTTACACCCTAAACACAATATTTTTACATGCATTCACCATGACTCTATCTTCAAATATGCATTTTTATTCGAGAAAACCATCCCGAGTAAATCTTTTTAAGGTATATACTAGATAAAAGGGTGAGAGTATTACAATAGTGATAAAGAAATTTTCTTGGACCTTGGGAGGTTGATTTTTTTAAAAAGAAGGCTTGAATCTTCCTTTAGAATATGATTTTTTCTAACATACATTGCAGTTTCTTCTATATCAATCTTCTTGGTTCTATTTTCTTCTTCTATCTGAGAAGAAATTAAATCCTCTAGACTCGGATTTATTTTTCTCAAAGTGAAGACCATATTAGAATAACTAGGAGGCATGCTATTAAGTAATACTACTTTTGCATCATCATCAAGCACATCAACTTTGATTCCAGCTAATTGATTTGAAATAGAACAAAACTTACTGATATGTTCCACCATACTTTCTCCTTCCTCCATTTTGGATTTGAACAAATTTTTCTTGAGTGTCACTGTTGTGCTCTCTACTTGTGACCCAAATAGTTTTCTCAATGTTGTCCAGATCAAATGTGATGTCTTTGTTAGATTTATGTGATGCGCTAGATATCGATAAACCTACGCCAATAGATGTCGTTGATTTTTGATCATTCCTTTCCCATTTTAGTGCTTTATCAACGTCATGTGGTTTCTTGATTTTTACTTCCACAATATCCCATAGATCTTTGTTAATCGAAACAAATGAGTTCTAACTTGCCATATATGGAAATATTTTCCTTTGAATTTTTCAACTTGATTTAACTTGTCCATGTTGATTTATAGAATCGAACGTTGGTTTCAACTAAAAATGCATCCGTGAGGTGATTTTTTAATTTAATTTTATTATTTTTGAGGACTACAAAATTACCAAGAAAATGACTTTAATAAAAACTCTCTCGTATAAAACGTAAGATGGCTCAAGACTTTTGACAACTTTATACTAAGGAAAAAACACTACAATGTCACTATTTAAAGGTGTTTATTAGACACATTGAACACCGCAATCTTAATTCCTTAGTTAGAGCTATATCACCGATTGGACCATCAACCAACTCAAACATGGATTAAAAACATATTATGTGCTTCTTTACCTTTCTTTGTAACGTGTAGGGTTGGTGGTGTACATCAACTTGTTGGTCATTTACAATTTTCTCACGTACCACAACAATTTTGAAATCAATGATTTGTATGGGGATCGTTCTTTAGAATTCCCTAAGTCTTACCTCTTCCTCATCCCTATAATTCATCCAATAGTCCTCAAAGTGAGGCTCGTGCTCAAAGGAATTTGTGAAAGTATTTTCCACCAACCTAATATCATAGCTAGACCTTGATTCAAAAATTTTCATATCAAACCTTTACATTTATTTCTCCATCAGTCTAGAGTTTATAATGGAAGGGAAGGAATACCTTCCAATCCTAATGGGAAATTTAATGTTTGTCTTATGTCTTCCAATGATCATAGTATGAACAAGTGTCAACTATCTTTCCAACTTGCATAAATCCATCTTGTCATCCAAATACCTTGGTAATTTGTAAGGTTGTCCTTCAAATCCACTATATCTTATGTAAGTGAATTTTCTATACTGAATAAAGAAACAACCAAACTCCATTATTGTGTTTCTAGCCTCTTCTGATATCCTATACTGCTCCCAGTCAAGTTCAAACAAAAATATAAGATGTGGAAAAAACATATCATTCACAAATATTACATTTCCCTTCCAATTACTCAATTATAATTGGGGATAAATTTCATGCACCTTTTTTTTTTTTTGAAAGGGGTATGTGGTATAAGGCCGGGAAATGCCTATGGCTTGCAATATTGTAAATTAGATATGTCATCATGTAAAAATCAAACTCCCCAACACAACCCAACCGGATCTTTATGGCTAATGTTATTAGATGACTATGAATTAAATCAATAATAAGGGTTGCCCAAAAAATACTCCCTTTCCTTTCTAAAATAATCCACATATATGGGCACATCCATTATTTGAATTCATTTGTTGTTTCCAAACTAGCAATCCTACTTAGCAACACAACTACATCTTCCACTTCTTCCACAAACTGTGCCCTAACCGATTTCGTGGGACATCTAGTGGTTACCTTCTTCGATAACATCCACTTAGTGTTTATGAGTTTAGCATATTATCTCTTCTCGGTTTCATAATATTTAAAAGATAACTCAATATCAAGGGTTATTAGAGTTTTGATTATTGGTAAGTTCAACATTATCCTAAAAGCCTAGGGTGTTAAAGCCAACATTGCTTCACCGATCCCATCTAAGTCTTCTTTCTTTTCTAGATTATAGTTCATGGAACAAAACCTCACCAATTCAGGAAAATGCGTTGAGGGAGGCATGGAGCTAGCTGAGGCAATGTTACTTTCCTCAATTGTTTTAATGAGTTCACTTTTGTTTGGGCTACTCAATCTTTGTAGGAATTCATTCATATTAGCATTCATTAAATCTATGTATGTAATCTTATCTAAATGACTGGTAATTCTGGATGTGACATGAAAACTTGACAAAATTGTCTTCATCTTTTATGCCCTAGATTTTACTTTGAATTACTTCATGAATTTGGAGTAAAAGACAATGGAAATATGAGAGTAGTAAAATCCTTACCAATTTCTTATGCAAATATCCGTATAATTCTCCTTTGATCCTTAGATTTTCAAGTCCTCAACTCTCAATCGATGCTTCCCAATCAATCTCATTTCAGTACTCTGAAAATTTTGATAGCAAAGGAAATTGATTCTTGACATACAATAAATGAAAATGCTTGAAGTATTCTTATACTTTAAACAAATTTTCTTTGATTTGTGCAAAATCAACATTAATGGCGGTAGCCATAAATGTGTTGAATCATGGTCAACTATCCAGCCTCCACCATTTTAAAATGTGGGGAGTCCACGTGGAGAAATTCAATGTTATGTGGGCTCAGGAAGTCCTTTTGTAGTTTTGGACCACCTTTAAACACAAACAAGTTTACAAATTTGACTTGATCACCCATCCTCTGAATTTTATTGGGATCATGACAAGTGTTCAAATCTTAGTGATAATAGAGCTATGAGACTTCTTTGCATATTTGTTTATTTTCCTGAACAAGAACAATCTTACAAATTCCACCTAAGGCCCCGCTTCTCCAACCCTATTTTGAGAATATGCCACATGTCCTTGGCAGGTCTTGGAAATATTTATGCACTTTACAATTTTATCGACATAATGTCGAAAGAACATTATTGGCCCCGATTCCCCACTCCAATTATCTTCTAACACGTATACCACTTCGGGAGAGGGGAAAATTCTTGTCTCGCATTTTTGACTTCAAATATTCCTGGGAATATTCATCGGGCCTCGGGGATGGGTTTACATTTTGTATGTGTTATGTAATTGTTGTAACTTTGCAAATTAAGCCTACAACACCACAACTAATGGAAACATGCCACGTATCTTGGGGTGGTGGAGAAAAATATGAAATTTGTAGTAGTGGCTAGAGGATAATATACAAGGATGTTTTTCAAGATTACACCCGATTCATGATCATCCTTTGACAGGGATTTTATAGAGGTAACATAAATATTATGTTCCTCGATCAAAAAGAGGATTTACACCCTAAACATGAGATTTTCACATGCATTCACCATGATTGTATCTTCAAATACATATTTTTATATGATCAAACAAGGAAGAGTAAATTTTTCAAAGGCATATAATGGATAAAAGTGTTAGATATATTCTAATACTAACACCTAGCATTCTCTATCTTTATTGATTTTCATTTTGAGAGGCCTCCCATTCTACATCCAAAGTGTTTCTTCATTTTTATGTAGAATGGAAGAGATTTCATTTTCCTTCTTGACTATTTTCTTTTAAAGGTAGAATTGGCAACCTCTCATTCTAACTCTAGACTATTTCTACATCTTTGTTGTTTCTTAACTTTGATGTAAAATGGAAGAGCTTTCATTTTTACTTTTTGACCATTTTTTCATTTAAAATTAGAATGAGATGTATCCCATTCTAACTATTTATTTTTTTCAATAAGGAGGAGTTCATATAAGGTATATCATTTTCCTTGTAGATTTTTTTACTTTGAGAGAATTATGTCTCTTTGTAACTCTTGTGAATGATTGTTTGAACTATTTTTTCACTCTAAGTTAAAATGAGAGGCCTCCAAATATACTTATTAATAATTTTTAATTCTAGGGAGAATGAGAGGCCTCCCATTATCAATATTGATTTTTATTATAACTTTTAGGGATGATAAGAGGCCTTCAAATGAGAGGCCAATAATAGCCATTTTGATAATTAATCACATTTAAAGAGAATGAAAGGCTTCCCACTCTCCATATTGATAATTTTTATAATTTGAGGGATAATGAGAGAAATTCCATTTTTCTCAAGTTCATTTTCCAATTTTATTGAAATGTGTCACCCATTCTAACTCTTGATTTGTTTTCAAAGTGAAGGAGAATGTAAGGTATCTAATTCTAATTGTTGATTTTGTTTTCTTCGAGAGAATGATGTCTCTAGGTTTATTCTTTTAATGATACTTGAACTATTTCTTTCACTTTAAGGGTAATGAGAGGCCCCTAAATATCCATTTTAAGAATGGTTCACTTTGAGGAAGAATCGAGGAATCCCCATCTCCATCTTGATTTTTTTAACTTTGTGAGATAATGAGAGGTTTTCCAATGAGAGGTTCCCACTATCCCTATTAATAATTGTTCACTTTCAAGGAGAATAAAACATCTCCCATTCTCCATATTTATTCCACGGATGCTAATTTTTAGATCTTAGCGGTTCCTAGTAATGTCTCAATAGGATAACTTTTTTATAATCATATTTTCCTATGTGTTGGGTTTATAAATGGAACTTTAACAAACCACAGTTCGGGGACAATAAGTCCCTCCTCTTTAATCGGAGAGGTTCCCTTATTGACTAGAAGAAACAAAGCTTATGTATAAATATATAACTTTCAAAGCATGGATTCCTGATACTTTGAAATGTTTATGCCCAAAGATCATCAATACGAAAGGATGGAAGAATTAAGGAGATGAGGAAGGAAGAACAATACAATACCTTCACAAAATATAGATGGCAGAGTATCACCTTATACGTATTGAACCAGGGAGTTGCAGAGTAGAATCATTCACTTTCATAACCAATAAAATTCCACAAATGCAAAGTTCCAAAAATCATATAAACAAGAACACAAAGTTTCCTATCATAAAATATGGATGATTCCCAATTTTCGATTACACGTAAAGAAGAAAATAAGAGGAAGAAAGGGGAAAACTTATGTCCTGATTACTTTGAATCTATTACCTTTACAGAGTACTAGGATCCAACCCCAACAATAGTGTGAAAAAGCCATCAAATATTTTCCAAGAATAGTTACATTCGGTTACAAAAAAATGATGAAACTGATTCAAAAATTGACATCCGAGTCTCTCCAACATCTTGGCCATTTCCATACACGGAGGCAAAACCAGATGCATTGAATTACAACCATTCATCCTGCCTTTGTAAACTTTAAATTTGATCTGTCCACGTGGGAAATATTGAAACCGAGGTGGGCACAGGGATGCCTTTATTATTTTGTGCCTCCTAAAAAATGGCACTTTGGAACATCTTGGCCCATCCACCCGCTTTTGATACGGGCTTGCTTGACACATGACCTTTCTTTAGTGGTGATGGGGCCACGGGTCACTTTTATACTTTTACCTCTTTTCATTGCGGGCTCAAAACTCAAATTGCTCCGCCGACCCACCTTCCCACTTTAAATTTTGATGCAATTTCAACATTTGACTTTATTCCTTTTGGAAACAAAGTGAAAAATTCCAAAATTTCTCTCGACGGCCCGCTTTGACCTTTTAATGGCATCAAATGCAATAAGGGAACACCTTTCCACTAACGCTTGAAACATGGCCACATGTCCCTTTGCATGGTTAGTTCGGTGTTTTTTGTGTTTTTTACTAAGTCCCTTTCATTTGGAGGGGCCATATGTCTAACCCTGGACATGTGGAGAGTTGACACAAGTTTGGGACCCGCCTCCGCATTTTTCCTTTTGAATCTATCTTTGAGCCGACACGTAGATGCTTTTGCAAACTCTTTTGTACTTATCCGATTCGATGGATGGCTCTACCCCTTCTTTGAATCTGACCACATGGCGAGCTCACACACAATTATAGATTGGCCCTTTAGTTTCACTTCTAAAATCATGTCATTGAGGCATGTGCAGGATTCCACCAAACCACTCATACTTAGTCAATTAAATGATCATCTTTGTCTCTTTTTCCTAGCTAGGACATGTGGAGGGCTGGAGAAAGTTTGGGGAACCACCTTTGGCTTTGACCCTTGAAGTTGTGCTGATGAGGCATGTGGCGAGATCTCGCCGAACCTTCCATACTTAGCCAATTTAGGTTTTTTTGTCTTCATTTTGGACGTCAGACACATGGAAATCCTGCGCTTATTTGAGGACTATCCCTTGGGCTTACCCTTGATTTTTCCATTTGGATGTGTGAAGGCTTCTACTTTCACTTGAAACATGGCCATGCTGCATCCAATCAGAGATGTCCACATACTAGCCATGGATGCTAGGGAAAACATTGACGAGGAGGATATGCCCATCAATCATGACTATGGGAAGAAATAAAAGAAGGGGAAAAACTCCACCTTTATGCCCAAATTTCAAATTGTTCTCCATGGAATGGAAAACTGCAAATAATACTAGGCTCGATGTGATCCATTACTCTAAGGTACCGACTCAAAATTTTTGAAACTTGGCTTTAAAAAGAGGGAAATTTTGAGGGCGACAACAACTGGCTCTTTCTAGGAATGACTTGAAAGAGGAATGAGGCAAGATCAAGGACCATATAAAAAATCCAGAAAGCAGACTAGTCCCTTATCCATTTGGAAAAATAGATTCAAAGGAAAACCAAAATAGAAGAAAAACACACGAAAATAAAAACACACTAAAAAAGGAAAGACAGAAACAAAACACAAAGGAAGACCCAAAACCAAAACATTGTACAAAATATACAAAAGCACCACCTAGTGACCTAGGACTTGAAAAACTTTAGATACTTCCCACTATAAGGAAGTGGGAGAGGATAACCATCAATGTAATCCTAATAGAACGAATTTTCTCTAGCAAAGTGCCCGATTTTAAAAGGACCAAGGCAAAGGGAATCGACTTACCATGGCTTCCTTGAGGTTCATGTCTTTTTTTCCCACAATCCGAACAATTTCTCCTACTTGGAAATCTCTGGGTCTATCTTTCTTGTCAAATAAAGCTTTCAACCTTAGTTGATGAGATGATATGCTATCAAAAACCTGCAACTTGTCTTCTTCCAAACTTATGGAGATACATGATCCTCTTTTCTAAGGAACTAGTAAAACTTGAATCTTTAATAGCCTTCATTAAGTTCAAGGCTGGTAATTCCACCATTCTATGGTAACTTTGCTTCAACACTATACACCACTTGAAAAGGAGACACCCCAATTAATCTTTTGGGTGTAATTACGCCTACCTAGAGAGCATCATAGAGTTTATTGTGCCAATTCCTTTGAGATTCATTGACAAGCTTCTGAATGATGGTTACCAGATTCATGTTTGTTGATTCTTCTTGTCCATTCCCTTGGGGGTAGTATTCTGAAGAGTGAGGAAGGGAAATTCCATAACCATAACATAAATTCATCATTTGAGAAGAAGAAAAATTTGAAGCATGATTAGTCATAATCTTGTTTGGTACCCCAAACCTTATCAATATGTTCTCCTTAATGAAATTACACACTACCTCAGAAGTAGTGCTTTTGAATGGAATGGCCTCTACCCACTTTGTGAAGTAGTCTATAGTAGTTAGCACATGAGTATGCCCAACACTGGAGGGTGGGTTAATATTTCCAATGAAATCCAATCCCCATTGTTGAAAGGGATCATCAATCACTACTGGATTTAGTGGCAAAGCATCCAACTTAGGTCTCCCAACAAAATTTTGACAGATTCACATTTACCTACCCATTTGGATGCATCTCTGAATAGTATAGGCTAATAGTACTCAGCATGAAGGATTTTATGGGTAGTGACAATAGAAGAGAAATGGCACCCACAAGCTTGATCATGAAAAGCTGAGAACAACTTCTTCTGTTTCTCTTTGTCTACACATTTAAAAAATCTTCCATCTATGCCTCTCTTAAACAAAGCATTCTCCCATAGCACATTTTGTGTAAAACTTAGCTTAATAGCCCTCTTCTCCTTGGCACTAAAGTGAGATGGAAACTCTCTATAAGTAAGAAAATGTGCAATATTTTCATACCATTCATCTGCTGAACTAAGGAAGAGGACAACATGAACATCATCTACTTCTTTGGACAACGTTGCATCATCTCCTTCAACAATAAATTCACACAAGCCTTTACCCCGACTATTTTAGTTGGCTTGATATCTAGGTCATATTTTTGGACCTTTGATACCCAATTACCTCTCTTAGTTCCAAAATCTCGTTGTGTAAGAATGGACTTGATGATTTTATCAGAATAAACACAACAGAGTGAGAATCAAGAATATAAAAATGAAACTACTTGAAAAATTTAACAAATGCAAAAGCATGTTTCTCAATCATAGTATATTTCAAATCATGAGCTTTCAGAACATATCTCATGAAGGAAATTGAAAGCTCATGATCCTTAAAATTATTCTCGAGGTAGCACAACAATCAAGGTATTCTCGTATCATAGCAATAGATGATAAAATCCTTGTTGAAATCAGGACATGCTAAGATGGGGGTTTTAGCAATGGCTTGCTTAAAACCTTCAAATGATTCCTTACCCTAAGAATACCAACCAAAATTTTTATTCCCTTTCATCATGTGAGAAATTCTCATAGTCAACTCTGCAAAATAAGGAATGAATCTCCTCAGAAATTAATCTTACAAAAGGAGTGAACCCCTTTTTGCTTGTGGGAAGAGGAATCTGATGGATTTCCTGAACTCTTTCTGGAAGTGTCTTGATTCCCTCTTTGGAGATAATGTGCCCCAACAACTTGCCTTCAGTGACACAAAAGACAAAATTCTTTGGATTGAGAGAGACTCCATGTTCTCTCGCACTTCTATAGGACTTTTTCAAGATGCTAAAAGTGACCTGCCCTTGTTTTGGAGAAAAAGTCAAATCATCAAGGTAAATCACAATAAACTTTCCCTTTAGATTTCAAAATCCAAGTCCATTTCCCTCTAAAATGTGGTACCAACATGATAATACCGAAAGTCATTCTCTTGTAAGAAAAGGTGCCACAAGGAGTAGTGAAAGAAATTTTGTTTTGATCTCGTGTATCGAATTTCAATTGATTGTATCCAGAGAATCCATCCAAAGATAGACAACATCTCGAGCCTATGAAAACTTACAATACTTGATCCATCATGGGGAGAGGGTAGTTGTCCTTCAGAGAATCCTGATTCAAATTCCTGAAATCCACACAGATGCGAATCTCACCATTCTTCTTCCTGATAGGCACAATGTTGGAAATCCATGTTGAATGATGTATAGGAAAGATGATTTTTGCCTTTAGCAACTTCTGGATCTCTTGAAAAATAGTGCTAGTAACCTTGGGATTGTATTGCCTTTGTTTCTGCTTGAACGGTTTGATCCCAAGTTTTAGAGGGATAAAATGTTGCATCTCCTTTGGCTGGAAATCCTTGAGATCATCATACGAATAGGAGAGAACATTAACATACATTTTTAGTAGATTTACTTGCTCTCTTCTTCTCCTCTTGAGTGCATCATTTTCCAAT
The DNA here is from genome assembly GCA_018340775.1 of Taxus wallichiana var. yunnanensis. Classification (NCBI taxonomy): domain Eukaryota; kingdom Viridiplantae; phylum Streptophyta; class Pinopsida; order Cupressales; family Taxaceae; genus Taxus; species Taxus wallichiana. Next base: position 146,282,005 of record CM031236.1, read on the forward strand.
GTTTAGCATCTAGGGTTCATGAAGACTCCCAATATTAACTTTCTCACACTCAACAAATTGTTGAGTTCCTTGGGAAGTTTTAGAATCAATGTACCTATCATGCTTATCAAATAGGTCTTCCAAAATCACCAAAGACTCTCTACGAATCTTGTTACCTTTCAATAAATGATATAGCCATCTTGATCCGTCTCTTCCTTGATATCCCCTTCATTAGAGGATACCCACTCTCTGGGCAAGGTCTCACTTCCTTCAAAATACAACTGGTCAAAATTATCCCTAAGCTCCAAGAAAGAGAGAAAATGATGATCATCATTGAAAACTTGCCAGTTATTTGCATTATCTAAATGCGTTGGGCCTATTAATCATTTTAAGGTAAAATTCTCCTAAGAGAAATCTGGGTGAGGAATCAACAAAGATCCTGAGACAAATAAAGAATCAGCTCTAGTGTTAGTTTCTCTTGGCACAAATTCAATGGAGAAAGCATTAAGAAACTTAATGGAATCCTAGAAAAGATTCCTATAATGCTTCAATCTCCTATTCTTAACTTGAAAAATATCTCGACCTATTTCACATATCTTCTTTCAAGATGTTGAAAGTGATCTACCCTTGTTTTGGAGAAAATCATCAAGGTACACCACAACACACTTTCCCTTTATACCGCCAAAATCCAAGTCCATTTCCCTCTCGAAAGGTGGCACCAACATTGATAAGAGCAAAAGGCATTCTCTTATAAGAAAATGTTCTGACGGAGTAGTGAAATAAGTTTTGTGTTGATATGGGGTCTCAATTCCACTTGATTATATCCAGAGAATCCATCCCGGGATAGATAACATCTCGAGATCCCGTGACTAATTGCAAAACTTGTTCCATCATGGGGAGAGGGTAGTTGTCCTTCGAGAATCCTGATTCAAACTCCTAAAAGCCACATAGATGCAAATCTCACCATTCTTCTTCCTGATAGGCACAATGTTGGAAATCCATGTTGAATGATGTATAGGAAAGATGATATTTGACTTTAGAAACTTTTGGATCTCTTGAAAAATAGTTCCAATAACCTTGGGATTGTATTTCCTTTTTTCTTCTTGAACAATTTGATCCCAAGTTTCAGAGGGATAAAATGTTGCATCTCCTTTAGCTAGAAAGCCTTGAGATCATCATACAAATAAGGAAGAACATCAACATAACTTTTTAGAAGATTTACTACCCTCTTCTTCTCCTCTTGAGTGTAACATTTTCCAATGTTCACCATCTTAGGTTCATCAAGGCTCCCAATATTAAATTTTTCACACTCAAAGATACTCTTGAGCGCCTTGGGATTTTTTACACTTAATGTACCTATCATGCTTATCAAACAGTCTTCCAAACTCACCAACCCTTTGGGGATCTTGTTACCTTTCAATTTTATGTATCCATCTTGATCAATCTCTTCCTTGATATCCCCTTCATTAGAGGATACACACTCTCCGGAAAGGTCTCACTTCCTTCAAAATAAAGTTGGTCAAAATTATCCCTAAGCTCTAAGAAAGAGAGAAAATGCTGATCATCGTTGAAAACCTTCTAGTTATTTTCATTATCTAGTACACTGGGCCTATTAATCATTTTAATGGTAAACTTCTCCTGAGAGAAATCTAGGTGAGGAATCAACAAAGATCCCGAGACAACTAAAGTATAAGCTCTAGTGTTCCTTTCTCTTGGCACAACTTTAGTGGAAAAAGCATTAAGAAACTGAATGGAATCCTAGAAAATATTCCTATAATGCTTCAATGTCCTATTCTTGACTTGAAAAAGATCTCTAACCTGTTTCATAGATCCGCTTTAAAGATGCTCAAAGTGATCTCCCTTGTTTTGGAGAAAACAAACAAAAAATCAAGGTACACCACAACACACTTTCCCTTTAGAATTCCAAAAGCCAAGTCATTTTCCCTCTAAAAGGTGGTACCAACATTGATAATACCAAAATTCCTTATCTTGTATGAAAGGGTGCCCCAAGGAGTAGTGAAATATTTTTTTGTTGATCTCGGGGCACTCAATTCCACTTGATTGTATCAAGAGAATCCATCCAAAGCATAGATAACATCTCATAACCCTGTGACAGCTTACAAAACTTGATCCATCATGGGGAGAGGGTAGTTGTCCTTCATGGAATCTTGATTCAAATTCCTAAAACCCACATAGATGTGAATCTCACCATTCTTCTTCCTGACAAGAACAATGTTGGAAATCCATGTTGAATGATGTATATCAAAGATGATATTTGCCTTTACCAACTTTTGGATCTCTTGAAAAATAGTGCCAGCAACCTTAGGATTGTATTTCCTTTGTTTTTGCTTGAACAGTTTGATCCCAATTTTCAGAGGGATAAAATGTTACATCTCCTTTGGCTAGAAAGCCTTGAGATCATCATATGAATAGGCGAGAACATCAAAATACATTTTTAGTAGATTTACTACCTTCTTCTTCTCCTCTTAAGTGTAGCATTTTCCAATGTTCACCATCTTAGGTTCATCAAGAATCCCAATATTAACATTTTCACACTCAATGGATCTGTCGAGCTCCTTGGGAATTTTTAGTCTTAATGTACCTATCATGCTTATCAAACATTTCTTCCAAACTCACTATCCTTCTAGGGATCTTATTACCTTTCAATTTGATGCAGCCATCTTGATTTGTCTCTTCCTTGATATCCCCTTCATTATAGGATACACACTCTCTAGGAAAGGTCTCACTTCCTTAAAAATACATCTAGTCAAAATTATCCTTAAGCTATAAGAAAGAGAGAAAATGCTGATCATCATTGAAAACCTAAAATGTATTTGCATTATCTGGTACACTGGGCCTATTAATCATTTTAAAGGTAAACTTATTATGAGAGAAACCTCGGTGAGGAATCAACAAAGATCCCGAGATAGCTAAATAATTAGCTCTAGTGTTCCTTTTTCTTGGCACAACTTCAATGGAGAAAGCATTAAGAAACTCAATGGAATCCCATACAAGATTCCTATAATGCTTCAATCTCCTATTATTTACTTGAAAATGATCTCCACTGCTTCCAACTGAGATATGGTTTTAATATGCGAAAGTGATCTCCCTTGTTTTGAAAAAAACAATCAAATCATCAAGGTACACCACAACACACCTTCCCTTTAGACTACCAAAATCCAAGTCCATTTCCCTTTGAAATGTGGCACCAACATTGATAATACCAAAAGGCATTCTCTTATAAGCAAAGGTGCCCCAAAGAGTAGTGAAAGAATTTTTGTGTTGATCTGGGGTACTAAATTCCACTTGATTATATCCAGAGAATCCATCTAGCATAGATGACATCTCAGAGCCTATGAAAGCATGAAAAACTTGATCCATCATGGGGAGAGGGTAGTTTTCCTTCAGAGAATCGTGATTCCAATTCCTAAAATCCACACAGATGAGAATCTCACCATTCTTCTTCCTGATAGGCATAATGTTGGAAATCCATGTTGAATGATGTATAAGAAAGATGACATTTTCCTTTAGAAACTTTTGAATCTCCTGAAAAATAGTGCAAACAACCTTGGGATTATATTTCCTTTGTTTCTTCTTGAATGGTTTGATCCTAGGTTTCAGAGGGATAAAATGTTACATCTCCTTTAACTGGAAAGCCTTAAGATCATGATATAAATAGGCGAGAACATCAACATACCATTTTAGTAGATTTACTACCCTCTTCTTCTCCTCTTGAGTGCATTATTTTCCAATGTTCACCATCTTGGGTTCATCAAGACTCCCAATATTAACTTTTTCACACTCAGTAAATTGCCGAGCTCTTTGGGAAGTTTTAGACTTAATGTACCTATCATGCTTATCAAACAAGTCTTCCAAACTCACCAGCCCTTTGGGGACCTTGTTACCTTTCAATTTGATGTAGCCATCTTGATCCATATCTTCCTTGATATCCCCTTCATTAGAGGATACACACTGTCTAGGCAAGGTCTCACTTCCTTCAAAATATAGCTGGTCAAAATTATCCCTAAGCTCCAAGAAAGAGAGAAAATACTGATCATCGTTGAAAACCTTTTAGTTATTTGCATTATCTAGTATGCTGGGCTTATTAATAATTTTAATGGTAAACTTCTCCCGAGAGAAATCATGGGTGAGGAATCAACAAAGTTCCTTAGGCAAATAAAAGAATCAGCTCTAGTGTTCCTTTCTTCACATAACTTTAATGGTTAAAGCATTAAGAAACTCAATGAAATCCTAGACAAGATTCATATAATGCTTGAATCTCCTATTATTGACTTAAAAAATATCTCTGAATTGTTTCACAGATCTACTTTCAAGATGCTGAAAGTGATCTGCCCTTGTTTTGTAGAAAATAGTCAAATATTCAAGGTACACCACAAGACACTTTCACTTTAGAATTCAAAAATCCAAGTCCATTTCCCTCTGAAGGTGGTACCAACATTGATAAGACCAAAATTCATTATCTTGTAAGAAAAGGGTTCCCAAGGAGTAGTGAAAGAAGTTTTGTGTTGATTTGGGGTACTGAATTCCACTTGATTTTATCAAGAGAATCCATCTAGCATAGATAACATCTCAGAGCCTATGACAACTTGCAAAACTTGATCCATCATGGGGAGAGGGTAGTTTTTAGAGAATCCTGATTCAAATTCCTAAAATCCACACAGATGCGAATCTCACCATTCTTCTTCCTGACAGGCACAATGTTGGAAATCCATGTTGAATGATGTATAGGAAAGATGATCTTTTCCTTTAGCAACTTCTAGATCTCCTGAAAAATAGTGCCAAAGAACCTTGGGATTATATTGCCTTTGTGTCTCTGCTTGAATGGTTTGATCTCGTGTTTCGAGGTATAAAACGTTGCATCTCCTTTGGTTGGAAAGCCTTGAGATCATCATACGAATAGGCAAGAACATCAACATACCTTTTTAGTAGATTTACTACCTTCTTCTTTTCCTCTTGAGTGCAACATTTTCCAATGTTCACCATCTTGGGTTCATCAAGACTCCCAATATTAACATTTTCACACTCAGTAGAATACCGAGCTCCTTGGGAAGTTTTAGACTTAATGTACCTATCATGCTTATCAAACAAGTCTTCCAAACTCACTAGCCCTTTAGGGATCTTGTTACCTTTCAATTTTATGCAGCCATCTTATCCATCTCTTCTTTGATATCCCCTTCATTAGAGGATACACACTCTCTAGGCAATGTCTCACTTCCTTCAAAATACAGCTGGTCAAAACTATCCCTAAGCTCCAAGAAAGAGAGTAAATTCGATCATCATTTAAAACCTGCCAAATATTTACATTATATGGAACTCGGGCCTATTAAACATTTTAAAGGTAAACTTCTCCTGAGATAAATCGGGTGAGGAATCAATAAAGATCCTAAGACAACTAAAGAATCATCTCTAGCGTTCCTTTCTCTTGGCACAACATCAATGGAGAAAGTGTTAAGAAACTCAATGGCATCCCATAAAAGATTACTATTATGCTTTAATATCCTAATCTTGACTTGAAAAATATCTTTGACCTGTTTCACAATAAGCTCTGTATCACCATGAGCACAAATATTATTCACTCCCATTTCTTTTTCCATGTTCAATCCAAGTATGAGTGCCTCATATTCAGTTGTATTGTTTGTATTTTTAAAACAGAGCTTGAAGGAGAAAGGATGACTATTCCCTTCCGGAGAGGTTAGGACAACACCAACCCCGAACCGGATGAAGAGTAGCTTCCATCAAACTTGAGAGTCCAAATTCCATTGGGGTTAAGAATCACTCCCTTAGGATTTTTTTCCTCATCTTGTGACATGATCATGTAGTTACCATGTCCTATATCTGCATAGAGTATCTATGCTTTTGGATCATCAGTATTTTGCACAATATACTCATTTTTTTACTCAAGTAGAAACTTCTTTATTTTTCCATTGACTAGGATCAAAGCATGTGACCAATCCATTTGAATTTCACCTCCTACTTGCTTATAAAAATTTATACTCATCAACATCCCATATGAGGGAGCAATATCAGCTACCAAAATAGTGGCTATGACCCTTTTCTCTGGAAAAGCAACAAAAGCTACTTGTGCATCTTTAATTATTCCAACCAAAGGCACTTTCCTACTTTCCATGGAATAACAGGAACCAAAGGCATGTGTTAGGGTCAGACCCAAAGCATGAGCTACCTTTGCAGGCATTACATTATCTGATGCTCCTGAGTCTATAACACAATTACTGAGTTTATGGCCAACTATGATAAGGGTCACATAAAATGGTTCATTTTTCTCATTAGGGAAGTGACTTGTAGCCAAAAGGATTGATTGAGGTGAGGAAGAGGGGTGGGAAAAATACATTTATAAGTACAAAGTTTACCATTTTAGTAAAAGATTTTGGATGAGTCTAGTAAAACTATGCCTCCGAAATTTGGATTTTTTTCCTTTTGAGGTGATCAATAATATCAAAAGATCCAGAGGTAGATGGGGCATCATTTCTAGGAACTTGAAAGACTCTTGCTCTATCATTTTTAGGATTTGAAGGAGAAGGAGTTTTGGAAATAGAAGTTCTAAAGAATAAGGATTAACATTACTCACCTTTTGTGTGGAGGTAGTTTGAATAAGATCTCCTCTTCTTACAATCACTGGAATAGTTGTAAGAAACTCCTTGGACTTCTTTGTAGGCTGCACCACTTTTTCTTTTCTATTTTTTTACTACCGAGTCATAACAACATATGACTCATTATTCATATCTTCCAATCTTTCTTCATATTAATCTTCATCATCCATACCTTCAGTGGTGAGGAAATGAACTTGAGACCCACCAAGCTCTTCCAATTCTTTAACTTCTTCTTCTTCTAGTTCTTCATAGAGTTCATTACACTCCTCATCATTAGGTTCTTCAACTTCACAAGTTGCATTGACTGGAACCTTGATGGGTGGGCCTTCAATAGCCAATCTAGTCTGAGAAGAAGGTAGACGGTTCCTAGGCTGAAAATTTTCCTTGGAACATCCTGGTAAGGGGTATGTTGAGCCAATTGTTTCTATAGAGTAATGAGATCATTTGCAAGCTTCTATACTAACTGACTCAGATTGGATCTAGGAGAAGAGGAAGAGGAAGAAGCTTTAGATTTGGAGGATTCTCTTTTCAGTTTACCAGACATGATTAAATCATCCTCAACACTGATAGCCAAACATTGATCAACATCCAAAGTTGCAAGGTTAGCTCTCCTTAGTGCATAAATCACTTCAGGTAGCTGGGCATTGAGGAAGAAACACTTTTGGATTTCATCCACTGGATGAGTGTTCTGTGGAATTTTATTAATTATCTTATTGAATTTAGCCACAAAATACCTCATAGAATCAAATGGATCCTTCTTGATATGAGAAATTTGTGCTAACAGAGCATGCACATCTTCAATAGGTTTGAAACACTGCTCAAACTGAGTTGTCATGGTATTCCAATTAGTGATAGACCCAATAGGAAGATGGTAGAACCAATCAGCAACATTTTCCTACAATGTCTCCACAAAAATATTGATAGAGACATCTTCATGTTCAACCCCAAGAATCCCACATGCAACAATGAAGGCTGCAATGTGTTCATTTGGATGAACTTTCCCATCACCCCGGAACTTGGGAAAACTTTTCGTGTTACCCCTAGGTAACTCATGCAATGGATGAGGAAGAGTAAGAGGTCCAACTGTTATCACCAAGGCAAAGGGTCTGCCATCTTTCGAAAAAATGATCAAGAAGAACAAAAACACCAGCAAGTATCAAAGCACAAAGATTAGGATTGAGATGTTCCTGAGGAACGCTATCCTTGGAATTTTTGTTTTTAACAGAGGTGTGCTTGTAGAATGAGTCCTCTATTCCTTCTTGTTGGAAGAGAGAAGTTTTGTTTCTCCAGAATTTGAATATGAGAATTCTCAACCCCGAGATATTTATTACCATGTGTATACCATAGAGTCACCAGACCAAAGAATGATCTTGAAATTGTTCTTTTAGAAAGGGATACGTTTGAAATGAAATCCCCAGTAGAGTCGCCAAAAACTATTGGGTTTATAAATGGAACTTTAACAAACCACATTCAGGGGACAACAAGTCCCTCCTCTTTAATGGGAGAGGTTCCCTTATTGAAAGCAAGCAACAAAACTTATGTAAAAATATAAAACTTTCAAAGCGTGGATTCCTGATACTTTGAAACGTTTATGCCTAAAGATCATCAATACGAAAGGATGGAAGAATTAAGGAGATGGGGAAGGAAGAAAAAAATACCTTCAGGAAATATAGATGGCAGAGTATCACCTTATACATATTGAACCAAGGAGTTGCAGAGTAGAATCATTCACTTTCATAACCAATATAATTCCACAGACACAAAGTTCCAAAAATCATATAAACAAGAACACAAAGTTTCCTATCATAAAAGATGGATGATTCCCAAGTTTTAGAAATAGAAATAAGAAAAGTAGAGGAAGAAAGGGCAAAAATTCTGTCTTGATTAATTCAAATCTATTACCTTTAAAGAGTACCAGGATCCAACCCCAACAACAGTGTGAAAAAGCCATTAAATAGTTTCCAAGAATGGTTACATTCGGTTACAAAAAAATGATGAAATTGATTCAAAAAACTGACGTTTGGATCTCTCCAATGCCTATGCCGTTTCCATACCTAGTGGCAAAATGAGATGCATTGAATTGTAGCCATTCATCTTGCCTTTGCAAACTTCAAATTTGAGCCATCCACGTGGGAAAGATTTAAATTGAGGTGGACCTGGGGACACCTTTTGTATTTTGTGCCTCCTAGAGAAATGGAACTTTGGAAAAATTTTCTTGCCCACCCGCTTTTGATACAAGCGTGACACATGGCAATTCTTTAGTGGTGACGGAGCCACGGGTAACTTTTATACTTTTACCTCTTTTCATCACGAGATCAAAATATCAAATTGCTTCGTCTTCGGCACACCTTCCTGCTTTGACTTTTGATACGGGCTCAACATTTGACTTTATCCCTTTTGGAAACAAGAAAAAATTCCTAAATCACTCAAACACTTCCCACATTGAATTTTCAATGGCATCAAAATGTATTAAGGGCATGCCTTTCCACTAACGCTTGAAATATGGCCACGTGTCCCTTTATGTGTTAGTTCAAGTTTTTTTGTTTTTTACTAAGTCCCTTTCATTTGGTAGAGCCATATGTCTCGAGTCCTGGACATGTGGAGGGTTCGCAAAGTTTGGGACCTACCTCACGGACTTTTCCTTTTGAAGCTACGCAGAGGCGACACGTGGAGTCTTCCACAAACTCTTCTCGTAATTAGCTGATTCAACGGTGAGGCTCGGCCCTTCTTTGACTCGACCATGTGGCGAGCTCATGCACATTTGGAGATTTTCCCTTTGGTTTCACTTCTGAAATTACACCATTGAGGCATGTGGAGGCTTCTGCCAACCCGCTCATACTTAGTCAATTAAATGATTGACTCTATCTCTTTTATGGAGCTAGGACATGTGGAGGGCTAGTGCAAGTTTGAGGAACCACCTTTGGCTTCAACCCTTGAAGTTTCCTTGATGAGGCACGTGGTGCCATCCATTAACCTTCCATACTTAGTTGACTTAGGCTTTTTCTATCTTCATTTCAGGACACTGGGACACGTGAAAAGCTGCGCTTATTTGAGGACCGTCCCTTGCACCCGCGCCTTGGAGTTGTGCCATTTAGATTTGTAGGGCCTTCTAATATCGCTTGAAACATGGTGATGCCACATCCAATCAGAGATGTCCACGTACTACCCGTGGATGCTAGGGTAAACATCGATGGGGAGGATACACCCGTCATTCCTGAATGTGGGAAGAAATAAAAGAAGGGGAAAAACTTCACCTTTATGCCCAAGTTTCAAATTATTCTCCATGGAATGGAAAAATGAAAACAATACCAGGCTCGACGTTATCCATTACTCCAAGGTATCAACTCAAAATTTTCAAAACTTGGCTTCAAAAAGAGGGGAATTTTCGGGCGACAACACTATGCATTCAAGGAATACCAAATTCTTGAGCTTAGTGGTCACTAGCTATTACCTCAATAATATATTTTTTTAAATCATATTTTCCTATGCATTATGTGGATGCCAATTTTTAGAGCTTAATAGTCACTAGCTAATGCCTAAACAGGATAATTTTTATCTTTTATTTTTATAATCATATTTTCCTATTCCTTCCAGGGATACAAATTTTTAGAGCTTAAATACCACAAGATAAGGTCTAATCGGGATAGTTTTTTAATACTCATATTTTTTTATGCACTCCACGGATGCCAATTTTTAGAGCTTAGTCATCGCTAGCTAATACCTTAACATGATAAAAAAATTGAATCATATTTTCCTATGCATTCCAGGGATGTCAAATTTTAAATCTTATTTTTCCTTAGCTATGCCTCAATAGGATAAAAAAATTATGATCATATTTTCTGATATTTTCTAGGGATGCTAATTTTTAGAGCTTATCGATCGCTAGCTAATGCCTCAAAAGAATATTATTTTTATAATCATATTTTCCTATGCATTGCAGAGATGCCAATTTTTAGAGCTTAATGGTCCCTAGCTAATAACACAACATGATAAAGCAAATTTAAAACATGTTTTTTTATGCATTTGATCTAGAACAAGATTTACGAGAATATATTTTTGGAAAATCCTAAAAATCTATTTTTAACACTTTTCAACAACTTTTTTAATTTTCATATTTTGAGGGTCTACTTTAGCATTTTTGGGCTTCACAAATTTTTTTGGGAGGGTATTCGTTGGTTGGATCCATGGTATAGCTACACGATTCACTCTTCATTCCAACGGATCATCCAATTCGGAAAACATATCAATGAGCTAGGAGTTATGGCCCCGATAAGGGACACTAAATAAAATAATAAGTAATAATAGGATACATTTTTTTCTTTTTAGATTCACCCCTAAGATAGATATGAAATGTATCCATTTAGGAGGAAATTTTGTTTCTCATCAGGCACCCTTTATATTATTGTTAGGAGTTTTCATAGTCTCTATTATATAACTATTTTTAGAGATTAATATCGCTTGGTAATACCTCAATAGAATAAAAAACTTAAATCATATTTTCCTATGCATTCCACTGATTCCAATTTATAGAGTTTAGCAGTCGCTAAATAATACCTCAACAAGATAAAAAATTTAAATCATATTTTCCTATGCATTCCAAGGATGCCAATTTTTAGATCTTAGTGGTCACTAGCTATGGCTCAACACGATAATTTTTTATACTCATATTCCACTATGCATTCTAGGGATAGCTATTTTTATAGATTAGCCTTATGTAGCTTAATGACCACTAGCCTTATGTAGCTTAGTGGCTACTAACCCTATGTAACTTAGTGGATCATAGCCTTATGTATCTTAGCATTTTTAGCCTTATGTAGCTTAGTGTCCACTAGCTTTATGTAGCTTAGAGATCGACACAAAAATATTAATTTTATAATATAGAAAGGAGATATCCCATTCACCCTAAAAATAAAATTAAAATAAAGAGGGAAAAGGGAGGCCTTCCAATCTCCATAAAATTATAAATGAAAGGCCTTCGTGGATGTCATTTTTTTAGAGATTAGCGGTTTCTTTAGATAATATCTCAATAAGATTTTTTTAAATCATATTTTCCTATGCATTCTAGAGATTTCAATTTTAATAGCTTAGCAGTCTCTATTTAACACCTCAATAGGATAATGTTTTATAATCATATTTTCCTATGTATTTGGGGTTTCTAATTTTTATAGCTTAGTGATCGCTAGCTAATACCTCTCATTTTACCTATTAATTGTTTCTTAATTGTGATGTAAAATAGGAGACCTCCCATTGTCCATATTTATTTTTTTACTTTAAGAGAAATGGGAAGCCTTCTATTCTCACTATTCATTTTATCTTAACTTTTAATAAGAATTTGGAAGCCTCTCATTCTCCTTTTTAATGTTTTCACCTTGACGGAGAATGTAAGGTCTACCCTTCTTCCTCTTTATTATTTTTAACTTAGACATAGTTATAGGTGTCTGTGTATATTGCATACATAACAAAATAAATAATAAGGAGAATGGTACACCTCCCATTTTTCTTTAATATAAAAACAAATGCTTTCCTAGAGAATGGGAGGCATCCAATTTTTAACTTAGACATTCTTATTATTATTATTATTATTTAGATTAAAGGAAAATGGGAGGCCTCCCAATCTCCCTATCAATTTTAATTTATTTTTAGGGACTATGAAGTTTTTAACTTTAAGAAAAATTGGTATGCCTCTAAAGTTCCTTACAATGAAAAACTTTGCATTCTCCTTGAAAATAAAAAAACAATAAATAAGCGAGAATGGGAGGCCGCTCATTCTCCCATGATGTAAAAATAAATGTTTGGAGAGAATGAAAACCTCATTATTCTTTTTTAGTTTTTATTTTTGACATTGATAAAGAATAGGATAAATACATCTCATTGTCTCATATATTTTATTTTTCACATTCAGTGAGAATGGGAGGGCTACCATTCTCCCTATCAATTGTTATTTATTTTTGGGAGAATATGAAGTTCTTCAATTTCAACAAAATTGGTATGCCTCCTAAATTAACTTACAAGGAAAAACTTCTCATTCTCATTAAAAATAAAAATAAATAAATAAGGAGAATGGTATGCCTCTCATTCTCCCATAATGTAAATATAATGCTTAGAGAGAATGAATAACCCCTCATTCTCTTCGACTTTTGATTTTGGAATCGATACATAATAGGATAAAAACATCTCATTATCTCATAGCTTTGATTTTTCTCATTGAGTGAGAATGGGAGGCCTACCATTATCCCTATAAAATTTTATTTATTTTTTGGGAGAATAATAAGTTTTTCACTTTCAAAAAAATTGGCATGCCTCGTAAATTCCCTTACAATGAAAAAATTCTTATTCTTCCAGAAAATTAAAAAACACTAAATAAGGAGAATGGAAGGCCTCTCATTCTCTCATATCATAAATATAAATTATTAGAGAGAAGGAAATACCCCTCTTTCTCTATTATTTTTTATTTTTCACATTGATAATGAATAGGATGAAAACATCTCATTGTCTCATAGTTTTGATTATTCACATTGAGTGAGAATGAGAGGCCTACAATTTTCCCTATCAACTGTTATTTATTTTTTGGGAGAATAAAAAGTTTTTAAATTTCAATAAATAGAGGATAATATTATTATCCCTTAGCAAAAATCTTCCCATTCTTCCTCAAAATAAAATAAATAAATAAATAAGAAGAATGGGAGGCCTCTTTTCTCCCTTTATGTGAAAAATCAAAGTTGAGAGTGAATGAAAAACCTCTCATTCTCTTTTAACTTTGTTTTATCACATTGAAGGAGAGGTTTTACATTCTCCCTATTGATTTTTATTTATTCCTTCAAAGTGAATAAAAATAAATAAAAAATGATGAATACAACATGAAAAACTAAAAAATAATAAATAAGGAGAATGGGAGGCTTCCCATCCCTTAATGTAAAAAATAAATGGTGAGAGAATGAAATACTTATCATTCACTCTTAGATATGATTTTTCACATTTAGGAAGAAGGGGAGGCCTATCATTCTCCTTATCAATTGATATTTATTACTACAAAGTGAATAAAAATGAAAAATAAAAGGGTGGATATAAAATGAGAAGTTTTTAATTCTCTCTCAACATTTATTTTTAGATTGAGGGAGAATAGTAGGCCTCCCAATCTCTATAACACTTATTATATATTTTTATGGAGAATAGGAAGGTTTTTAATTTTAGGTAAATTGTGATGCCTCCAAATTTCCCTCACAGTGAAAATATTCTCATTCTCCTTGAAAACAAAAAAATAAATAAAGAGAATGGGAGGCCTCCCATTCTCCCTCCATGTGAAAAATCAAATATGAAATAACATATTTGATGGGTTTAAATTCTTTCTTTGATTTAATTTTTCAAATTGAGAGATAATGGGAGGCCTATTCTCCCTGAAAATAAAATAAATAAATAATGAGAATATAATTTCTCCACTCTCTCTCAATGTGAAAAATAAAATATAAAGGAAAATGATATGTTTATCATTCTCTCTCGAGATCACTTTTTTGCATTGAGGAGAATTAGTGGAATCTCATTATCCCTATTGATTTTTATCAACTTTGAGAGAGAATGAGAAACCTCTCATTCTTGTTTAAAGTGAAAAAATTAAGAATGAATGGGAGGCCTCCCATTCTCCCTCAAATTAAAAATAATTATGAAGAAGAATGGAGGCCTCCCATTCTCTTTCAAAATAAAAAATATTAAGATTGAGATTGACAGTTTAGGAAGCCTCCCATTCTCCTTCAAGATGAAAAATAATTTTTCAATTATGTTGTAGGTTAATGAGAATTTATATCGATTCATATTCTTTATTTATTTAATATTAAGATGTAAATGATGAATTCAAAATCCCACTGTTTCAAAATTAAATAGTAAGATACATATAACCCTAAAATTAAATGTTAGGAAAATATTTGTTAATTCGTACTTGTTTGTTAGTTAAATATATTTGTTATACCTATAAATTTATAAATCGGTTGTTTGTTCCTAATTTATAGGAGGTAGTTTTACCTACCTCCATGGCTATATAATAGCCAATGTATTACGCTAGATAATAGTGAAGGTGCTTATTGAATATCATTTGTATTTGGCTGTTATTTCTCTATAAATCAGTTATATAGTTTTCATTTGGTATTAGAGTGATTTGATTGTAATGGAGGAATAGTATATTTTCAAGGGCAATTCAATACTCTTTTCCTGTTGATGAGTTGTGTTTAGTTCTATGCATTATCGTATGATTCATGCATTTCAAATAATGCCTTATCCTATTATACTTGTGCATTGAATTCTACCTTCGTGATATCCTCATACCTATTTTTTCCACACAAAAATATGCCAAAAAGCATTACTTGTTTACATTGGCTCCATCAATGCCACTATCCACATCTCAAATTGATTTATAAATACATTATTACTATATTAATTGCACGAGAATCAAGCTTCAAATAGAGTAAACCAATTTTATTTTGAATACACATTGCATACGAGAGGATTTGTGTTTGTATGTGCTCTGTTGTTGTGGATTATTGCTCACATTCCAGTCACAACCAGATTTGGATCTTCCACACACTATTATCCAAATGTGCCAGTGAAGGCAATCTTACATTCTCGAGATGTAGGAGGTTTTGAATTTTTATTATAGGTGTTCTATTTGAATTGGTTCTTACGCATCACCTATTTAACCATCTATGTCATACCAAGATAGCCAGATCGATGGTATGTTTTTAGAAATGTAGTGTTGTTTTGTTGAGTCAAAAGTCTCTATTGGTGTCAATAACATTTGGGTCGGTCATGATTCCTATGTCAAAGGATAAAATCCACGTCATTATAATTGTTTATTGCATTTATCCTTGTTAATTGTTTTAATTTTTTGTAAATTGGGTCCTTTAAGCCATTGACATGGTGTATGTGTCATTTTATGTCCATCATAACGAGAGTAAACTTATGTGAGTCAAAAATAGTTTGGGTATCATTTACTATAATGTTTTTTTACCAAAATCCAATATTTAATTGGATTTAATTATTTGTTTTGAGTATTATTTGTTTAAAGTTAAATTATTATTTTTAGAATATAGTTGATTATCGTGTTAGTCAATAGTTATATGGTCAATGTCAAGTTTTGTGTTATTCAAATTGGTGTTCTATAATATAAAGTGTCAAAGTCAAATATTGAATTTGAGTCTAAATTTTGAGTTATATAAGTGATTTTAGGTTTTATTTTTAATATTTATTTTTTAAACTATCATCATGAGTCAAAGTAAAAGTATTGTCAAAATAAAAAGAAAATTCCTCATGGATGCCATTTTTAGTAGAACGTGACGTCGAATATGTAAACTTGAGATTCTGTTCATATCCCATTGAGCTAAGAACGTCACAATGGAGGATGGAGGCATAGGAGGTTGGAATTTAATCGGTGACCTCTCGTTAGTCACTAACAATGGGGCCACTTTAGCTAAGGTGATATCTATCTAGTGTGAGTATGTGCTTATCAGTTTTGCAGTGTGTTTCTTTGCAGTGTTCCCGTTTTGATGTGTATTATGTATACTTGGAAAATGACCGTGTATAGGATGGTAGATAACTACAACAATCCTTTGACTGTGGTGATCCTCTTATTGGCATACTTCATTGGTAGATGATCATTCAATGAATATATTCATTGCAATGGTGATCATGTGCGAAAGATCCGCACAACAAGATCCAAATAGTAGGATGCAACACGATATAATTTTCCTTTTCTGTCTTCAAATTTGGAATTTCACATTGTGGGGGAATAATAATCAACATTCCTTTCCCATTCTATGCCAAAATGGCTAATGTCAAGGGAAGATTCCAGTGGTAGTGGCGATTGTTTATGCTATTTGAGATCGAGTGGAAGTGATCAACAATAGTGGCTACAACTAAGAACATTGCGATTCTTAGAGGTGATAATGTGGAATGTTTCTAGTATATGTTATATTGTTCTAGTTTTGTGAATTGTATTTCCTATGTTATTCCCTGCAGTGGTATATTGATGAGGGCTAAAAATAGTACTTGGCACATCATGATGTGGTTTGTGGTAAAATCTTGAAAAACCACCAATATCGGTTTGTGGTTAGTTGTTGTAAAACCATCCATCGGGTTTGTGATTTTCTTGTGAAAATCACCTAATCATGAAAGTAGGTGCAAGTACAAAGATAGGTTTTCCCCATGTTCGCACTAAGGGGGGAATGTTAGGAAAATATTTGTTAGTGTGTACTTGTTTGTTAGTCAAATATATTTGTTATACCCGTAATATTATAAACGGGTTATTAGTTCCCTAATTTGTAGGAGGTAGTTTGCCTACCTCCATGGCTATATAATAGCCAATGTATTACGTTGGATAATAGTGAAGGTGCTTATTGAATATCATTTGTATTTGGCTGTGATTTATCTATAAATATGTTGTATGCTTTTCATTAAAAACACACAATTTCTAAATTCTCTATTTTTGTTCCTCATGCATTGCATTTAAAAATGAGGGAGTTTGGAAATGGTTCATTACAATGTAGATAAATTTCATAATAAAAATAAAATCAATATATGGTTTTGTTTTAAACACAAAGAAGAAGAGATGGCAAGAATATTTGAAACTGGAAGTGATATTAGAAGATATAGATATTTACAAGTATTATGCATTTCTTTAAACATCTCTAATCATGGTTTTTACATTGTAAACAAACTTCATCATAAAAAAATTGGGAGCTGATTTGTTTTTAACATAGAAAAGAAGAGATAACAAGAATATTTTAAAATGGAAGTGATACTAGAAGAAGAAAATATTTACAGGTATTCTTCATTTTTTAAAACATATTTAATCATTTTCAAATAAATATGTAAAATGTAGAGAAATGGTACTGGTAAAATGTGTATTTGTATTACTATGTATTTGTTATTTTCCTTAGATAGAAACCGAGGTGCATATAACTCGATATATTCGACTTCAAAGATAATGTTTAATAATTTCCAATGTAGTTGAGATGAACTTAATATTTTTAAAATTGAACTTTAGTTTTTCTTCATATAATTATCAAATCCTATAGTTACTACCATGACTTAACGTTTCTTTTTTCTTGAGATCACTTTCCATTACTAAACTTTCAATTTTTTATTTAGAGAACTTCCGAATCCTCCTCATTAGGAGATCACTTTCCATTATTGAACATTTGTTTTTCCATTTCCATGATTGTAACAACTGCATTGGGAGGTGATCCTCTAAGTAATCATGCAAAAACTAAATTCACAAAATGAGAAAAATATTTGACCTTTTAAAAAATCATTCTTGTAGTGTTGTAGATATTTTAGGTGGATTTTTAAAATAGAAATAAGACGGGATGAATTTGAAAATGAATTTACGTGGGATAACTATTATTAGTAGATAATCATTTTTAAATCCCGTAAAAATTCAAAAATAAAAACATGTTGGGTTGAAAATTTTTAATAGAAAACTCTTTCAAATTCAAAATGAGGCAGACAAATTTGAAAATGAAAATAGGCAAGAGATCTATTTTTTTAGAAGACAATTACCTTTTAACCTCATTCGATTTAGAAAATAAAAAATAGGCGGGATAATTATTATTTATTACACTTATATATATTTACTTTTGAATACAAAAAGGAGGGTTTACATTTGACAATATTAATTTTAAATTCAAAATGACGGGGGTTGAAAATGAAAGTTAAAATTTAAAAAGTTATTAAGAAAATTAAAATAGCGGAAATAGATTAGATATAGTTAGACCCCATTTTAATGAAAATAAAAATAAACATGATGTAATAACATCTAAAAATTGGTTGATATTAAAATATAAATAGGTCAAAAATAATAATTATAAGAGGTAGACTAAATAATTCTAAAATAATAATAGAAAGAAATTACTCGAGTTTAATAATATTCATTAAATATATTATTATTTTAGAATGAATAATTCTAAAATAATAATAATTTTAGTGAATATTAAATCAATTTTGAAGTTAAAGTGTTGTCTTAAAATTTTAATATTTTTTTGTAGTAATGTTAAGTTAATATATTGTTATCATAAATTTTAAATTATTTTGAAACTAACTAGCTAAAATTTGTAAAATAAATTTCTAAATTAATTGGCAATGATAAATTAATGTAATGGTTTTCCAATGTTTAATCAATATAACTTTATTGATATTGAAATTAAATTAAATGTTGAAATATTATGTTTTTTATAGGTGAATGTTGACAAGTTAACATCTTATAATAGTCATTATTAATTTTAATTAATATTCTAAAAACATTTTCTTATCAGGGAGAATGAGAGACCTCACTTTCTCCCTCTTAGTTAAGTGTTACATTTAAGGAGAATCAGAGTACTTTCATCATATGTCAACATCTTTTTACTTTGACTAAGGTGTGAGGCATTAAATTTTCCTTTCAACTTGATGGTGAATGGGATGCATCCCATCCTCCATCAAATTAAATAATTTGAGTTTTAATAGGAGGTCAATGATTCTCAATCAAAATCGGTATATTTAAGAATAATGAAGGCATGTCATTGTACTTTTATTGAAATATTGATTGATTTTCACATTCGGGAAGAATGGGAGGCCTCCCATTATATGTCCTCAAATTTTCTTCTCTGTAAGATAGAAAGGAGGCATGTCATTCTCTTTTTATTTTTTGAAATTGATGTAAAATGGGAGGCCTCCCATTCTAAAATTTAATTTTTAAAACACTATGAGGGAGGAAGGGATACATCTCATTATCTATCTTAATTATTTTACTATGAGGTATAATTGGATGCCTTCCATTCTCCATCTTGATTTTTTTGTAAGGGAAAAATATAATAAGAAATTAAAAATGAGAGGGCTTCAAGTCCATATTAGTTGATTTATAGATTGAGGGGGATTGGGAGGCCTTCCATTTTCTCTCTTATTGTTTTATTGAGGGAGACATTTTTTTAATTTGAGGTAAAAATGGAGGCATCCCTTTCTAACTCATAATTTTTTTCAATATGAGTGAGATTGGGAGACCTCCCATTCTCCCTCTTTATTTTTTTATACTACGAGGCTGGAAAATATTATTATAATATAATTTTAGGCTTCGATTTTATGAAAAATAAGTTAATAATATTAGGAAGCATGAGAGGCATCTCATTTCTCCTTTTGATTGTAATTTTACATTGAGGGAAAAGGATTGTTATTTCAACATTGAGAGAGAACCATTATTTTTCAACATTGAGAGAGAAAGGGAGACATCCCATTATTCCTCTTGATTATTTTTTATATGAGTGAGAATTGGAGACCTCCCATTCTCCCTCTTTCCCAATATACCTCTTGATTATTTTTCGATATGAGTGAGAATGGGAGACCTCCCATTATCCGTCTTTATGTTTTTTTACTCTGAGATTAAAAATTATAATTGGCAAAAAATGGTAGGCCACTCTTTCCATGAAAGACATTAACAGAAGAGAATGGTATGCCTCACATAACATGAATTTTTTTATAAGTTTAGGGAGATTGAGAGGCCTACCATTTACTCTCTTGATTGTAATTTTATTTTGGGGATAAACAATATTATTTGCATGTTAAAATAGAAAGGGTGATCTCACTTTCTGCCTCATAATATTTTTTTCAATATGTTTGAGAATGGGAGACCTTCAATTATACCTCTTTATTAGTGTTTTACAATGAGTTTGAAAACTATTATTGGATGAGAATGGTAGGCATCCCATTCCATAAAAAATGGTTTATAATTTTAGGAAATTGGGAGGCTATTGTTTTTCCACTCTAGAATGCAATTTTATTTTATTTTTACCACTTTGAGGGAGAAATAAAGGCCTCCATTTCTACCTCATAATTATTTTTCAATGTGAGTGAGAATAAGTTACTTCTCAAGGTAGCTATTTATTATTTCCAATATGAGGTTGAAACGATTATTGGAAGAGAACAATAAGCCTTTTTCAATATGAGTTAGAATTGGTGACCTCACATTCTCCCTCTTTATTATATTTTTCCTATGAGGTCGAAAAATATTATTGAAATATAATGTCATTTAATAAAAAATATTATAGAAGATAATTGTAGGCCTTCCATTCCATGAAAAATTAGTTTATAAGTTTAGAGAGATTGGGAGGCCTCACATTTTACCTCTTGAATGTAATATTATTTTGAGGGAGAACCCATTAATTTTTCCACTTTCAGGTAGAAAGAGATGCCTCCCTTTTTGCCTCATAATTATTTTTCACTATGAGTAAGAATAAGAACCTCCCATTCTCCCTCTTGATCATTTGTTTAATCTCAATTTGAAAAATATTTTTGAATAAAATGGTAGGCCTCCCATTTTATGAAAAATAAATTTAGAATTTTAGGGATATTAGAATGCCTCCCTTTAATCATCTTTATTATAATTTTATTTTGAGGATGAAGGGGACACCTCCCTTTCTACATCATAAAATTACTATTTTGTGTCGGTTGTTAAGTTACATAAGCTAGCGGCCGCTAAGCTACATAAGGCTAACGTCCACTAAGTTATATAAGGATAGAAGCTAATAAGGCATTTTAAAACTAAAAGGCGAGCATTATGAATAATAATTTTATTTCATAACAAGTATTAAAAATTAAAAAATAGCATATATATTTTAAATACATCTATATAAAAGACAACAAGAGATATCAATCTCAAGGTGCCTATCTAACTTATGTGAGAATTCCAATATAGGAACCTTGAGATTGATATAACTCGATGTATTTTAGATAGATGTATTTAAGATATATATGCTAGTTATTTTCAATATGAGGGAGAGTGGAGGACATACCATACCCCCTCTAGATTATTTTTTACTCCAAGGGTGAATTTTATTATTGGAAGAGAAATACATAATAGTTAGGCCTCCCATTCCATGAAAGATATTCTTAGATAATTTATTCATAATTTTACATTAACCAAGAAAAATGATTTTTCCACTTTGAGGGAAAAAGGGATACCTCCCTTTATGTTAGGATTATACTAGTTGTACGAGATAAATAAGCATGTAATAAATAAAGCATAAAACTTTAAAAAAAAAGAATGTAATAAAACAGAGACACAAATTTAACGTGGTTCACCCAAAATGGGCTACGTCCACCAGAAACAGCCAATCCTTTTATTCAGTCTAGCCAAAATCTCTCTCACAAGTATCGCTACTAATATAGTGAGCCTCATACATAAAGAAACTTTTACGATATTAGTGTTTTTATAATTTTGGGGAAACATAGAAAACCGCCCGTTATATTTGTGACCTAATAAGGAACGGTCCATATTTCACAATGCATAAATACATATAAAATGTGGCTTTTGGGGCATTTCCCCGAACCCTTGCTAAGGGGGCATCCTCTAGACCCTAAAAAGGGGTGAAGCCCCCTTTCACCCCTCATCGCTATCAGGCTCCATAACCAACAATCTCCCACTTGGAGACTGATTGTTGTAACTCCACCACTACAAATCTTGCTTGGAATTTTCTTCTTGGCTTGTTTCTTCCACTTCAAGATCAATCTTGAAGACCCACAAAAGTTGAATGAAAATCCAAATTCTCATTTTTCATTGGCTTAGTAAACATATCAATAGGATTATCATCTATATGAATCTTCACCAACTCAAGTTGCCCATCCTCCAACACCTGTCGTATGAAGTGATATCTTAGCTGAATATGTTTGGTTCTGGAATGGAAGGTCAAGTTCTTTGCCAGGTGAATTACACTTTGACTATCATTGTGTAACTTACAATCCCCTTGTTCCTTACCCAACTCCTCCATGAACCTTCTCATCCATAACATTTCCTTACTTGCCTCAGTCACTGTAATATATTATGCCTCTGTAGTAGATAGGGAAACTACCTTCTGCAACTTTGAGATCCAACTCACTGCCGCACTACCAACTGTAAACACGTATCTAGTAGTTCTCCTCCTACTATCCACATCTCTTGCCATATATGAATCCAAAAATCCATTTAAAGTATAATCTGACCCTTGAAGCACAAGTGCCTACTACTGGTCCCTCTCAAGTACCTGAGAATCCACTGGACTACCTTCTAGTGTGCTTTACCTAGATTTTCCATATACCTGCTAACAACTCCCACTACTTGGGAAATGTCTAGCCTAGTATAAACCATGGAATACATGAGGCTCCCAACTAGTGAAGAATAAGGAACCCATGCCATATAATATTTTTCCTCTTTTGTAGTTAGGAATTTCTGTTTACTTAATGTAAAATTCCCATCCAATGACGTACTAACTAGTTTTGTATTCTACATCTAAATCCTCTTTAACACCTTTTCTACATAGTCCTCCTGAGACAACACCAATTTCTTATTTTTCTTGTCCCTCTTGATTTGCATATTGAGGATTTTCTTTGTTGCACCCAAATCCTTCATTACAAATGTTTGTACAAGATTTTCCTTAAGCTTTGCAATTTCCTGCATATTAGACCTGCTACAAGCATATCATCTACATATAACAGAAGAATAATGTAGCTCCCACTATCCAACCATTTAAAGTACACACAATGATCTGATTGACATCTAGTAAAACCATGCTCATGCATAAAACTATCAAACTTTAGATACCATTGCCGGGGAGCTTGCTTGAGCCCGTATAGGCTCTTCTTCAACCTACAAACCAATTTCTCCTTACCCTTCACCTCATATCCAAGTGGTTACTACATATAAATCTCCTCCTCCAAGTCACCATGGAGAAATTTTATCTTGACATCAAGTTTCTCTAAGTGTAAATCTTCAACAACAACTAAACTTAATACAGTAGGAATGAAAGACATCTTTACAACAGGGGAGAAATTTTCATCAAAATCGATACCTTTATTTTGTTTATACCCCTTCACTAAAATCCTTGCTTTGTACCTTTCAATCCCATTCTTCTTCTTTCACATGGTAGACCCATTTGTTTTGTAGTACTCTCTTCCCAGATGGAAATTTGACTAAATCCCATGTTTGGTTCTTCTCCAGGGAGTCCATCTCCTCATTCATGCCACGCTCCCACTCCTTAGTGGACTCCACTTGCATTACCTCATCAAAGCTCTCTGGCTCACCACTATCTATTAGTAACAAATAATATAAAGAAGGGGAAAATATTTTCGAGAGGTTTACTAATACGTTGTGACCTTCTTACTGAAGATGGGGGTGTCATGGGATCATTATTTTCTTGTTGCTCATTTTCTTGAATTTCTGACAGAGGTGCCAATGTCGACACTGGCTATCGTGCTCAGCCTACAGAATTGTCAACCTTGGTACCTATAGGTGGATATTTTCCACCCGAGAGTTCATTTTTAGGAGCTATATCCTCAACCAATTCTTCCTTGGGATTTTTGTCATCCTGTACCTAATCCCTGTACATTCTATTTTCATGCCAAACAACATCACGACTCCTAATTATCTTAGATTCATCTAGATCCCAAAATCGAAATCCATAATCACCATTGGAGCCATAGCCTATGAATGTACAACGTTTGGATTTTGAATCTAATTTCTTGTTGTTTTATTTATTAACATGCACAAATGCCTCTAAACCAAATAATCTTAAAAATAAAAGATCTACCTCTTTCCCGGTCTAGGATTCTTTTGGAATTCCTCCATCTAGTGCACTCGAATGCCCACAGTTGATTAAGTACACACCAGTATCTACAACCTCTACCCAAAATTGAAGAGGCAACCCTACATGCAATATCATTGACCGTGCACACTCCATTATTGTTATATTCATCCTCTCATTAACACCATTTTGTTATGGAGTCCTTGGAACTATTTTCTCTTCACAAATCCTGTTCAAGGAACAATAATCATCAAATTTCTTACTACAATACTCACCGCCATTATCAGATCTCAAACATTTCAATTTAAAACCACATTGATTCTTAGCAAGTGCTTTCCATTTCTTAAATGTATCAAAGACATCAAACTTACGTTTAATGCAATATAAACATACCTTCCTTGTGTCATCATCTATAAATGTGACATAGTATAGAGAACCACCATGAGATGCAAATGGGCGGCCCCACACATCCGTATGAACTACATCTAGCTTTTTCTCTTTCTTGGTATTCCCCTGCCTTGAGAAATTTAACTCTTTTATGTTTCCCAAAAATGTAATTCTCACTAAACTCTAAGTCCAATTGCTTCAAAATTGAAAGATTACCTTTTTCTTGTAGAATTTTCATACCCTTCTCACTCATATGTCCCAATATAATATGCCACATGTTGACATCCTCATCTGAAGTAGACAATATGGTAGAATAATTAGATATACAAGTAGACAAATAAAGAGTGCCTACTTTCTTAGCCCGTGCCTCTACTGCCGGGAACCCTTGAAAACCTTCAAGGAATCTAAAGTGAATGTGAATGTGCAACCTTCACCACCCAACTATCCTACAGAGATGAGATTTCTCCTGAGGCTAGGTACATGCCTCACGTCTCTCAATATCCATGTATTTCCATTATGTAATTTCAAGTGTACATTTCCCTTCCCAAAAATGTTGCACGACTCATCATCACCCAAATAAACTTGTCCAAAATTTCCCTAGACATACTCTTTAAAATAGCTCTTATCAGGGGTTGCATGGAAAGAGGCTCCTGAATCTATTACCCAAGATTCTACTCTAGTATCAAGAGAAAGTATAAGAGCATCTTGAACAATATTACCTGTCGGATTTTCCTCTTTAATACCTTCAGGATGGTTTTCTTTGTTTCCTTTGAACCAACAATCCTTTTTAGCATGTCCTCTCTTTCCACAGTTCTAGCAAGTAATGCCTCTACTCCTAGATTTGGATCTGCCCATATTTGATTTAGATCTCCCACGAGCCTTACTCTTTGATTTCTCCTTGCTCCTCCCTCTACTCTCCATATTCAATGCATTTCCAGAAGAAGAATTTTCCCTTGTACTTTTCCTGTGCATTTCCTCATTTAAAATGACATTGACTACATCTTCAAATTTAAGAGAAGTAGATGATGTATTACTAACTTCCATTACTAAGTTGTCCCAACTTTCTAGAAAAGAACATAGGAATAATAATGCTCTAACCTCCTCATCAAATGGGATATTAACTAAATCTAACTGATTTACAATAGTGTGGAAATCATTAAGATGGTTAGATACAAATCCACCTTCTTGCATTTGTAGATTAAACAATATTTTCATCAAATAAACTTTATTGGATGCACTAGGTGTTTCATATAAATTATCTAGGGTTTTCATCAACTCTACCATACTCTTCACTTGTGAGATATTTGAAGCTACGATGATGCCAAACTCAATTGAATCACACCGAGAGCCTTCCTGTCCAGAACCTTCCACTCCTCATCAAACATGATTGAGGGTTTCGCTTCTTCACCTCCCAACGATAGGTACATAAGCTTTTGATATAGGTAATCTTCCACCTGTATTTTCCATAGTTGGTAATTTCAGCCATCAAACTTCTCAACTCTGAAATTATTATCCTCTCATTCATTTCTGCTCCTCCCACTCAAACAAAAATCCCTCCGTGAGTATAATGGCAAAAATAAATCTCAAACGCTGTATGATACTATTTTTTATGATTATACCAGTTAGACATAAAAAAGCATGCAATGAATAATACAGCAAATGTAAAACAAAAAAGAATGAAATAAAACAGAGACACATTTAACGTGGTTCACCCAAAATGGGCTACATCCACCGTAAAACAACTAATCCTTTTATTCAATCCAACCAAACTCTCTCTCATAGTTACGCCACTAATACGGTGAGCCTCATAC
Source organism: Taxus wallichiana var. yunnanensis (assembly GCA_018340775.1). Lineage (NCBI taxonomy): Eukaryota > Viridiplantae > Streptophyta > Pinopsida > Cupressales > Taxaceae > Taxus > Taxus wallichiana. The sequence continues at coordinate 146,308,378 of CM031236.1, forward strand.
ATAATGACCTTTTAAAGATATTAGGGTTTTTATCATTTTGGGGAATCATAGAAAACCAACTGTTAGATTTATGACCTAATAACTAACAATCAAGATTTCACAATGCATAAATACATATAAAATGTGTCTTTTAGCGGTGTTTCCCTCAAACCCTCTTGGAACCCCCATCGCTATCGGGCTCCTTAACCAACACTTTATACCATATAATAGTTTTTCAATATGAGTGAGAATTTTAGACCTTCTATTCTAACTTTTTATTATTGTTTTACCTTGATGTTGAAAATTATTATTAGAAGAGAATGGTAGGCCTCCCATCCATTGAAAATATTATGGAAGAGAATGGTAGGCCTCCCATTCTATGAAAAATGGTTTTTATTTTAGGAGATTGGGAGATATCCCATTTTCCTCGTCAATATAATTATATTTTAAGGAGAAAAAATATTCTTTCCACTTTAAGGAGAAAGAGAGACCATCCTTTTACCTTGCAACCATTTTTCAATATGAAAGAGAATGGGTGACCTCCCATTCTCACTCTTGATATTTTTACTTTGAGGTTGAAAACTATTATATAAAGAGAGTGGTAGGCCACCCATTCTATGAAACATTGATTTATAGTTTTAGAAACATTGGGAGACCTCTCATTTATCCTCTTGATTGTAATTTTACTTTTTGAGGAAAATATACTATTTTTTTCCACTCTACATGGAGAAAGGAAGACCTCCTTTTCTACTTCTTAATTAATTTTTAAAATCATATTCTCCTATGCATTCCAGTGATGAAAATATTAGAGCTTATCAATCACTAGATAATACCTTAACAAGATTTAAAAATCATATTTTTCCGTAAATCCCAGGGGATGCCATTTTTTAGAGCTTAGTGGTCACTAGCTCATTCTATGCATTCTAGTTATGTCAATTTCTAGAGCTTGGCGATTCTAGGTAATGCCTTAATAAGATAAATTTCTTTAATAATAATATTTTCCTATGCATACAAGGGGTGCCCATTTTTATATCTTAGTATTCTCTAGCTAATACCTCAACATGATAAAAAAATAAATCATATTTTCCTATACATTCTATCAATGCCAATTTTTAGAGCTTAGTGGTGTTATTAGCTAATGCCTCAACAAGATTATTTATTTATTTTTAAACTATGTTTTCCTATGCATTCTAAGGATGTCAATTTTTAGAGCTTAGTAGTGTCTAGCTAATACCTCAACAAAATAGAAAGTGAAAAAGGGAGAGATACCTTTCTACCTTGTAATTAATTTTCAAGATAAAGGAGAATGGGAGACATCCCATTCTACCTTTTTGTTTTTTTTTCTAAGGTTGAAAAATATTATTGGAAATGAATAGAAGGTATTTCCTCCCATGAAGGGTATTATTAGAAGATAATGGTAGGCCTCATATACCATGAAAAATTGATTTATAATTTTAGGGAGATGAGAGGCCTCTCATTTACCCTCTTGATTGTAATTTTACTTTTTGAGGAAGATAAAATATTTTTTCCACTCTGAGGAGAAAGGAAGACCTCCTTTTCTACTTCATAATTAATTTTTAATATGCATGCGAATGAAAGACATCCCATTCTCCATCTTGATTATGTTTTTTACTTTGAGGTTGAAAAATATTCTCGAAAGAGAATGGTACTCCTCTCATTCCATGAAAGATATTATTGGAAGAGAATGGTAGGCCTCACATACCATGAAAAAATGTTTTATAATTTTAAGGAGATTGGGAGGCCTCCAATTTTCCTTCTTGAATGCCATTTTTATTTGAGGGAGAAACATTATTTATTACACTTTGAGGGAGAATTGGAGACCTCCCTTTCTACCTCATACTTATTTTTCAATATGAGTGAGAGTGAGAGACCTTCTAATTGTTTTGCTTGATTATCATTTTATTTTGAGGTTGAAGAATTTTATTGGAACAAAATATTAGACCTCCTATTCCATGAAAAAAATTCTACAAAAAGAATGTTAGGCCTCACATACCATGAAATACTGATTTATAATTTTAGCGAGAGTGGTAGGCCTCCTTATGTTTTATTTATGTTGAAGGTTGATGATAATTTAAAAAATATCCCTACTAATTTTTGCAAGTGAAAAATATAATGGGATGTAGTCATTAACTATTTGTAGTTTATTTTCATTATTTTTAATATTGAGATAACTTTGTTGAAATGTCCCATTTTTATGAACATTATGGAAACACATGGTAGTTTGTATTCAATATAATTTATATTGAGATAACTTTGTTTAAATGTCTCATTTGTAGGAACAATATGGAAACACTTGGTCACTTTGCATTTGTAGAAATACCACTACAAAAAGTTGATAGATAGTTTGAAAGAGGTATTTTGGATGAAGAATGGTTTGTTGAAGTACATTAGCTAGATAAATTTCATGACAAATTATGGATGTTTTAGATGATAGTTAATCATGTAACAAAAATTGGCATGGTTATAGCTACCAAACCAATAAAGAAAGATGTGATAAAGGTTCAAGTTGAGAGAATTGATAAATTAACATCAAAATTTTATATTTTGGAAATGCATCTCTGTGTTATAGTAAATATTAAATAGAAAGGTTGATACAAAATGCCAAATATTATTTTTTGATTTTGGTTTGAATTTTCCATTCCCAAGTAATAGAAATAATAAAGAAGGTTGTTGATCAAAGAACACTCGACAAAACTCACACAAGAGTTCCATGTGGGAAAACATGCTAGGTTTAAGGGTGTGAATGGATCGGAAGAATGCACATGTTGAAAAAAGTTCAACATTCGGGACTTAGCCGATTTTGAGCATGAAGACTTATTTTTAAGATGGCGTGTGGAACACACCAACGATGCGAGACGTGCATGCCATGCATTTTCTATCTTTAGAGGATTGGATCAAATAATTTTTCATGGAGGCGAGCTAAGAATGGGATTGTCACTTTAGTTAAGCTGTAAGATGTCTATAGATAGAACACTTGCATTTGTGGCTATTCTTGTAAACAACACGTGGCTATTAATAACATGCGGCCTATTATTGGAATAGAGAAGTGGTGAATGGAAAGTCCCCACCCTATATATATGATGTGAATCACGTAGTAGTAAAGAGAGAGATATAGGTATATGCAGAGTGCAAGAGGTAAGCATAAAGAGATATGTGCATATGATTGGATTATTGTATCAGATCCATGCGCACATTAGTATAGAATGCCATTACTGTTAGGAGCTTCTGTGTTTATTAATAGATGGAAGTTATTGGCTAAATCTAAGTTTCATTCATGTATGTAATTGAGTAGTGCATGTTCTCGATTCAATCATGATTATTTTTAAGCTTATTCTTTCATAGATCTTAATATGGCATGCATTGTAGAATGATGGATTAGTTATAGATCTATATGTTTCTTCCTTCATCACACTAACATCCTACAAAAACAACCCTAAAGAGGGACCTGGTACCTTTGTGTGCTTCAGGTGAGCACTTAGTCTAGGCTGAGAGATGTGCTTTAGCGCATCTAGGGTGTTATCTGGTAAATTCTAGGTCAGTATCATTGGTAAATTATAAACCGCACATCATAGTTGTTTTTAGGATGGTTCACGATGAAGACGTAACGGTTAACTTTAGACATGAGTATTGAGGAGTGGATACACAATCTAGAGGAAGAATATGCATGATGCTTTAGCATTGGATCTGAGTTTAACACATGCACTTGGGTAGAACAGAATCTATATGACAATTTATATGAGAGATTTTTCACTATCTTTCTAATAGAATTATATGAGTGGTTGATTGCTTATGTATCTAAGCGGAATTGGAGGTATCATGCACTTTTCTCGGAAACATGAAGAATTTTAGGCCCTTATGATGATGATTTGATTTGGACTCGCATTGTGGATACGTGGTGTTCTAAATAGTTATATTCGGAATACTCAATTTCAACGTATTCTTTCCTGAGGTAGCTGAATTCAAGTTTTTGTGGTACCCTAGAGGAGAATATCGACAAGGTATCCCACTGGAAATCAAGATATTGATGGTAACTTTGACCACGGAGAGTAAACCGATGGCTAACTAAACCTCACCGCGCATGAGGCGGGAACGGTTTGGTGAAATATGGCAGACCTAGTGGCGAAAAGACAAAGAGAGGAAAGTCGGCTTAAGTATAATGAGGCACATGAGAGGGAGATAGAGAAGCAGTGTACCATTGCAGAAATTATGGCATTGAGGAGAGAGATGGCTCGTGAAGGATTTTAAGCTCAAGTAGAAGACGTGGAGGCAGAGCATCATGAACTCCCCCATCTTAGAAAGCATGATAGAGATCTCCCCTTAGATTCACACAAAAGTGTGCTAGTAAAGACTACCTCGGCCGCAGGCATGCATCTTAATCCACCTGGTGACCTAGCCCTTATGCTTGGTTTTCCAGTACCTAGTATGACAAGTAACCAGTAAGCTAACTTGGGAAGTAGGAGAGCAGGAGTAAGTCAGGAAGCAAGCACATCAATGGTAGGTCAGATAACTTCATTATTTGGAGGAACCTTTTTAGGTGCATAATCCGCATAGAACGTGAGTGAATAGAATGTTGGATTCACCCTTGGAAGTAGAGCTACCTCACGCAGGTGTAGGGGTTCAGTATAGTACTACTATTAGAGAAAAAGGGAGTACATCTATGGCTCATATTCCAACTACAGGTGGAGGATCAAGAGGTATAGGTGGTTCTAGTTCTGTGGATCTGTAGTTACGGAGGCAAAGGAAACACGGGAGGTTACGGATCGGTGGTCAAGGCCCGTAGTAACCACAATATATATATATATATATATATACATATATACATACATATATATATATATATATATATATATATATATATATATACATATATATATATATATACATATATATATATATATATATATATATACATATATATATATATATATATATGTCAAGATGTCTTTTGTCTCTTGGAGCATGGAGGTATAAGGGATCTTTGCTTGAACATGTGCATATGTGTGAAATATTATGGCACACAAAAGGGATCATAGCTTCTGAGTGTAAGGCAAGTCAATTTGCTACTACCTTGCAGGGATGAGCACACAACTGGTATAGAAAGTTTGACCTTGATCAAAATTGTGTGGATTATGTAGCATTGAAGGATGCTTTCTTAAAATAGTTCTATATCCCAAAGTTTGAGTAGAAGAGTATTAACGCAGCTTAAAGATATTAAACATGGCACTACTGAGAGTGTATGTGAGTATGATGCCTACTTTAAGACACTTCTATCTAATTTGTCTTATGATATTCACACTAGCCAACATGCATAATGGTTTGTTGGAGGATTGATTACACCATTTAGAAGGGCGTTGTCACATAAGACATACACTGATCCACATGAAGCATTGGAGGTAGCCCTACGTATGCTGAGGTAGTTGAGAGCATTGACATTGGTGTTAGTCCATTCTTAGAGGCCCAAAATGCAGCCATGGCAAAGCAACTATAAAAATTATTGGTAAATTCAGCTCATGAAATGCACTCAAGGATTTGGTGTACAAATTGTGAAGTGGAAGCTCACACCAAGGATAGTTTTCCTCGTAAATCTATACATTCATTTTTGTTAGACTCTAAAATTTGTCATTTGAATCATGATGCTAGCCACTATCCTTTGTTACAACGACATGATAAGGAAGAATGTATCCTAATTTTGCAATATTTATAGGTCCACAACCCATGATACTGAGGATTATTGATTGATTGGTTAGATCCATGATGCTATAGACATTGGGGTATGATAGATAAGTGTAACAGATAACTCTAAGAATAAGAATGAGCACTAGGATTAGGATCATAATCAACCGCGCTATGACAAGAATGAGGGCCATTTTGAAGGAGGTCATGGAAGAGGATGTGGATATCGAGGTGGATATGGAGGATGAGGCCATGGTGGAGGAAGAAGCGAGTTTCCTCAAGGAATGTGTTATACATGCGGATCCCCTTATAATTATAGGTGTGAATGTCCTAGAATGTTACATGTTCTTTCTATAGAAAGAATCATAGCTATGAGGAGTGCCCAAAATTATATGAGCATCTCAGTAAACAACAGAAGAAGTAAAAAAATGCATAGGGATGGTTAAGATCCAACATGTGGAGGAAAATCAGTAGATGCCCAAGATAGCACTAGAACCTGAGGCCTTAACTATGAAGATTACCACACGTGCTGAAGTGGCACATGTAAGAGAGGCATCATACCAGAATCCTACAATCATTAAGGAGGAGGTTTTGCATGCAAGGTATCTAGATCCTACCCATCAGAAGGAAGTCTATCAAGAGACCACGAGAGGTCCTCAGAAATCTTCAAGGAGAAATATAATGTTTAAAAGAGAATTCCAGAAAGATGGAACAGAAGAAAGAAGTAGGGAAGGTCCCCTTTGATATTGATGACATCAGAGAGGTGTGTAAAATGTTACGCCAGGAGAATATTATTCCATTATTAGGGAATTGGTTGAAGGGAACACTTTGTGCATGAAAGCACTGAGAATGAATGGAAGATTCTACATGAAAATCTTACCTGATAGAATTGAATATGATAAAGAGATCACTCTAAATGTTGTTGTAGATGGATGGTTGTTGAGCAATATTTTGATTGATACAGTGTAGAAGTCAATGTGCTTACTTTAGATGCATGGGTACAAATGGGGAGACCTCCATTACAGCCATCATCTAATGTGTTGTTTATGGAAAATAGGACTAAGGCCACTCCCATAGGAGTTTTGAAGGATGCATCTATAACCATACAAGGGGCCAAATTCACTGGGGATTTTGAGGTATTAGCACTTGCAGAAGTAGACAATTTTCCATCCTTGCTTGGATGCCCTTGGTGTTATGTGAATAATTCTGATTTGAGATTCAATAAGGGGTATATCAGCTTTGAGAACAAAGAGGAAAGTGTTGTGATACCTTTTACATATGGGAAGTCTACACCATATATTGAGCCTCTAAGTGAGTAGGACTTAAAAGAAATCTATGTACATGCTGTCCAGGACCCAAAGGTCAATGACCCATCAAAGGAAGGAATCCTATAATGGGAAGATTCTCACTCTATTAGTGATACTACGAGTATTGCTTGTGACAATTGTGCTCATAGTACATATGAACTAGTAGGATGCAAGGTAAAAATCATGGTTGCGCATAAGAATGGATGTCATTTTGTTCGATGGATAGGTAGAACAATGCCTTGGTATACGAGAGCAGAAGATATTCCTCTATTCTTACAAGCCATGGAGGTATAGTGGATAGACTAGGTCGGAGAAGAGACATGTTACAATATATCTTGTGTGGGATAGCAACGCGCTAGGTGGTGGGTAGTTCAAAGAGATAATCTTATGGAGTGGAAGGAGATCGGGGTTGCCCTATCTACCGTGTTTTAAGAAGTAATGCACCTACAATGATTTGCATTTATAATGGTGATCAACCTATTCAACACCACATTCAGCAGTGTGAGAGAATCTGGACAGTAGGATATGAAGCATTACCACCTTCACTCTGGGTGTAAAAATTGTATTCCACTCTACAAGGGTGCACACACGTTTGGTATGTATATGCGTAGAACTACATCAAGAGACCGGAAACTAGAAAAATTTGACTTAGAATGATCCAAACCTTTGAATACTTTTCTTCCCAACCTCCAATAGAAGAGGCATTAAAATTTTTCAAGCGGTTAACCATGGGAGATAGTGCAAAGGTGGAGGAACTCATATAAGAATTATTTGGCGAGACAGAATCAGTGCATTTTTTGAAGAAGAAGGAGAAGAATCCATATTGCTTGAACATGCTTTCCTTGAGAAAGAAAAAGGAAATATGGTGTACATCATGGATGATGAGGAAGTTGAAAACCTGGATATTGACCATTCACGGGGGTGCACGAGGTATTGATAGTGCATATAAGGATACATGCACATAGCATGAACCAATAAAGACAAAGAAAGTCAATATAGGATCGGAGGTTGAGCCTAAGGACTTCATAATTGGAGACTACTAGTCGACTTAGAGGTTGAAAAGATTAATGAGTTACTATGGGATTACTAGGACTTATTACCTTGAAGGTATCATGAACTTAAAGCCGTGCATCAATTAATTGGGGAAATGAAGATAAAGCTTAAGGAAGGTATATGCCCGATTAGAAAGAGGCCTTATAGAATGAACCCCAATTTGTGTGAAAAATTCAAAGAAGAGATTGATAACATGTTGAAATATAGAATTATCAAGCCCCTTGATGATTCAGAATGGGTTAGTCCAATGGTGATCAATATAAGGAAGGATGGATGAATCAAAATATGTGTGGACTACAGGGAACTAAAGGCTACATGTGTAATAGATCCATTCCCTACGCCATTTACTAAAGAAATACTAGGACTTGTAGGGCATGAAATATATTCCTTCACAGATGGGTTTTCCGGGTATCATTAGGTTAGGATTGCTCGGAAGGGTCAAGAAAAGACAAATTTTACTACATAATGGGGCAATTTTTCCTATACTCTTATGCCTTTTAGATTGAAAATTTGCTCGCTATATTCTCATGCATGATTTTTAGGCATTCAAAGATTTTATTCACAACTTCTTACATGTTTACCTTGATGATTGGATAATGTATGGGATTGTTAGGGATGAATGTGACAATCTACGCTTAATGTTTAAATGGTGCGAGACAATTGAGTATCTCTTTGAACATAAAGAAGTGCATATTTGCTACACCTTTTAGAATACTATTGGGGAATAATAATTTGTAAGGAAGGAATGCTTGTTGATCCGATTAAGGTTGCAGTCATTCTAGGACTGGAAGCGCCTACCACCAAAGTGAGGTATGCATATTTTTAGGTCACCTAGGATATTATAGAAAATTACTCAAGGGATATACAAAAATTTCCGCACCTCTAGAGGAGTTACTAAAAGGAAAAGGTACATTCTATTGGGGAGAATCATAGTAGCGCGTTTGAAACATTGAAAGAGAAACTTACTACCGTGCCTATCCTACATTTTCCTTCATGGGACAAACCATTTCATGTACATGTGGATGCCTCTGGCATGGCCATTGGTGTAATATTAGATTAACCTAGAGAAGGTATTGTCGATCATCCTATCTACTTTACTAGTAGGAACTTGACTCCTACTGAACAAAATTATACAACTATAAAGCGTGAAGCTTTGTCAATGATCTATGCATTGCACAAGTTTTGATAATATTTGCTAGCTACACCATTTGTATTCTATACGGATCAAATGACATTGAAGTACTTGGGCACATATGCAGATGGGTAATCTTATTTCAAGAGTTTGATTTCACAGTTGTGGTAAAGCCAAGGAAAATTAATTTTGGACCATACCACCGATATAGAATTCACTCAAGAGAAGAGGCACATACAATTGAAGAAACCATGTTAGATGCCTAGTTATATAGGTTATAACATGTGCCATCATAATTAGAAGACATTGTTGTCTTTCTACGGACTGTGTGGCACCAGAAGGAATGAAGGTTTTAGAAAAGAAATAACTTACTATACATGCGACACCATTTATGTTAATTAGTGGTGACCTCTACAATTTAGGTAGAGATGAAGTATCATGCCATTGTGTATTAGAGCATGAGTGCAAGGATATTATGGAAGAAGCACATGGTGGTATTACAGGAGGCCACTATGTAGTGATGCAACCTGCTTGGAAGATCTTACTTGTTGGATTATGGTGGGAGACATTATATAAAGATTGTAAAGCGTATTGCAAAGCGTGTGACCATTGTCAGCATCTAGGTACACCAAGACAAAGAGATGAGATGCCTTTAAGACCAATTACTAGTGTTGACCCATTTGAGAAATAGGTCATCAACTTTGTAGGACTTATTTTGCTAGCCATGCGTAGGAATGGATCTCGCTATATCATTACTTTCACAGATTATCTCACACTATGGGCGAAGAAACACCTATGAAGGACTGCACAATAGCTACAAATAATAGGTTTCTATGGGAGAATGTTCTTACAAAATATGAATGCCCTTTAATCTTGATAAGTGTTAGGGGTACACACTTTTGAATGAGACAATCAAGATCCTATTAGATGATTTTATGGTTGCACACCATAAAACTACACCTGTCATCCTCAAGAAAATGGAACTGCTAAGGATTTCAACAAGATTTTGAGCCGGACATTGACAAAAAAATTGTGATGTCGGAAGAAAGGATTGGATTGATAAAGTGTCATTTGTTCTTTGGGCATATACACCACTTATAAGACAGTGAAAAGGCCACACCATTTTAGTTGGTGTTTGGCATTGAATCCATTCTTCCTATAGAATTTATGTTACCTTATTTGTGTATTGTGTGCACTGGAGGTCTAGCTGATGATCAGGCTTTAGTTGAGGGAATTGAGAATATGATTCAACTAGATGAGAGACAAACCATAGCATGATGGATTCAGAAGTGGGAAAAGGCCAAGTAAAAAGCATGACATGATAGAAACATAAGGGATAAGAAATTTAAGATTGGACAAATGGTACTTCTCTATGACTCAAAGTTTTTGCGCCATCCAAGAAAGTTCAAAGTACATTGGTTAGGGAAGTATGTCATCACTTACATAATTGTATTAGGTTCTTTCCAGTTAGAAGCACTTGATGGAACATGGCTACCCGGTTACTTTAATGGGAGTAGGTTGAAGCCCCACTATAAATAATTCTTCTTGGTGTTTATAAAAAAGTAGTATTTCCATTTAGATTAGGTTTTCAATTTTGTATTTCCTTAATGTATTTTCTTCATTGCCATTATGCTTTATCAATTTAGTTTTTGTTCTTGTGTAATAAGTGCGCTTCTGCGCATGAAGCTAATTACTATGTGAATAATGTTTGTGCTTAGAGTACTGCACATACTTTTAGTGTGGGGTGGTTGTAGCTATCCAACTAAAAGATAGTAGGAACTGAAAGGTGAAAGGAATAAGCTACTATGGGTGTGCTTTAAGTCAAAAGAAGATTGCTTCTCAAAAGTGACCAAGGATGGAGAGGAATGAAAGGATAGTATAACACAAGGTAAGCAGAGGCCATGATAACTACCAGAAGAAGGTATAATGACGAGGTACTTGGGCACAAGGGCACGTGCTGAAGAGAAGTTTGTGACTAGAGGGTAGGAAGGTGCACTAGAAGGTTATAGTTGAGGCACGAAGATGTACCGCATGGAAAAAATGAATTTGGTTAATGAATGAGAGGATATTTGGTAGGTGAAGGAGAAATAAATGTGTTAAAATTTGAAAAATTATATAAGGATGGTATGTAAATTAATTTTTACCATTGTGACTAAGATTATTTAAGGAAAGAGCTAAGTGTGAAGAGTCGAGTGATCGAGTTAAGGTGTGAAGGGTATGAAACCAAGCGTGACAAACAGGTCTGTGTGAAATGAAGCTTACGTCCTTGGTGGTGAATGTTTTGAGTGAAGAAAGGTGATAAAGAGGAGTTATGGAATGAAGTTTCCACCTAGGGCATGCTTGAATCGAGGTAGGGTTTAATTCGCAAAGTGCAAAGTTAAAGAGGATACGATTTTAGGGTAAAAATGGCACCCAAGAAGGAAGGTGTAGTAGTAGCAAAAGGAAAGAAGAAAGTAGTCAATGAGGAGGAAGAGATGGCACCGGAAAGTAATTTTTTAGAAATGCAATATCTAGAAGGAGTCATCATCGGCCAGAAATGGGAGTCACACATCAGAAAGAGAAAAGTAAGTGAATACAATCATAGAACCTCAGAGAATAAGAAGGAGCTCGATTCCTTGCTCATTACAAGGACAAACAAATGTACAAAGTGGATGACATGTCGGTTTATGATGATGGAGGTGAGAATCTTATGAAGATAATTAGGGTCTACCAATTATATGATCTTCCATATTTTGAGAAGTATGAGGCCTTATACCAGTGGCTCATGAGTACAGTGCATGAGGACTTCTTCTACTTTGCAGGATGTAGAGTTAGAATCTCATCCGTGCTTATCTCAACGGTGACAGGATTGAAGGCCACATGAGAGGATAAAAAGAATGATCTCACAAAAAAATGATCTTAAATACTAGACATAAGTATGGGTACCTAAAGGGTCCATGCAATATGGATGTAGATAAGTTGAAGAATTGTCTAGTTGTGCAAGCAGTGAGAACACCTTGTTATAAAGTATAATGACCAGGAGTGGTGGTCACAGTAAATACTATGTGGTTACACGTTGCATACAAGATGTCGAAGGAGTAGTCTACAATATTGCAGGGCTACATTACAGAAAATAGTTTAGGAAGTGTACACGTGAGGGAAGATCAGATTTGGGGCTGTTCTATTATAGCTGGTATTCATGGAAATTGGAGTACCGATTTACGGTCCAAAGGAAAATCTATGGGAATACCCCATGAATAATAAGTCACTAGCTGAAAGGTTTAGCAAGTACCTATGTAAAGGGTCCATGACAGATGACATCAAGAAAAGGGAGAAGATGTGGTACGATAGGCTCCATGCAACATTTGAAGAAGAATGACACATTCTAAAGGGCCTACCATCAGTAGTGGGGAAATAAGTCTAGTTTGTTGTATATTAGCATTTATGCATTGTGCGCTTCCCAATGAGAGATGGAGTTTGGAGCCCTTGGTGTAAATTTCCTTACACATTCATTGCAAGGTATTTCCAAGCATCTGTTCACATATTCACAGACACGCGACGAATGGTATTCAATGTAGATAAGGTAGACTATGACTACCACACATTGAGGAAGAAGTATGTGTATCCAAGAAGAAGTGCCTATGTCGAGAGGCTCATTTCGGAGGTATTGAATATTAAGCCAATAAGTCTAGCTGTAGCAGATATAGGGGTAGCATTAGTGTATCTTCAATTAAAGCCCAAGATGGAGAACAATAAGTATGTGGAGAATGAATTCATGCTCCCAGGGCCACCGAAGGGTAAGCACACAATGGAAAACATACCTGCATAAATGCCCATAGAAACTATTGAAGTAGAGGATGAAGAAGAGGAGCGTGAAGATAGTGGAGGCTTGGAGCACAGAAGAAAGCAACCATATGATAGAGAAGAGTCACAGTGTGTGACCACTCCACCTCAGGGACAAGATGAAGAGGAAGATACATAGGTTGAGCAGGGGGAGCACATATTTAAGAAAGTATTTAGATGCACAAGGACTCAAGGTGGAACCCCACAAAGGGTAAGGAAATCACCTCATCGACTCAACATAAGGAGGACGCCGAGTGAAATAGGAGAAGAAATTTGAAGTTAGATGAAGAAGTAGAGGAATCAGGGGAGAGTGAGCTTGCATATCCTACCCCAATCAAGTAAAGAAAATGAGCCATAGAATGACAAAGAGCAAAAATATAAAGAGATGAAGGATGGAGAAGAAAGAGAGAAGACAACCTTTGGATTTGCGTATATGACTTCTTAAGGTGTAATGGGATAGGCTCGTAACCTTGAAGCTAAAATTCCCAAGGGTCCTAGATCAAAGAGGATGAGTGGGGAACACAGTGAACTACTCATGGGCTATCTGAGAGGACACTAGAAAAATCATCTACGCACATTTCTAAAGCACTATAGAAAAAAAGGATTTATTTGGTGGGAATTAATGGATGGGGATATAGTGACCATTCACACTAGAAAAAAATCTCATGGTCAATGCATACCCACATGGATGAGTCGACTTTGATGTATGTGAAGAGTCATGCATTTTGAGACAGTTGAAGAAGGCACTTCAAGCTAGACATATGATAATAAAGCCTACTTGTCATGTCGATGAGCAGTGTGCAATGAATTGGTGAAGTTTTCTCACGAAGTTGCGAGAAGAAACATGGAAAAATCTGCAACGATAAAATCATTGCACAAGGAGCTAAAAAAACGATGCAGGATAACGCACATAACGTAAGAGAGGGACTTAGTGCAAAATAAGAACGAAGTATTTATCAGCATTGCAGAGGAGATTTGAGACAATATCATAAGAGCTAGGCCACACTTGGAGACCAAGGTACCATAGATGTTTCCCTCATTGATACACTATGTAGAAAATTTAGTGGGCACGTACTTGAAGATGAACCTCTGCGCATGTCAATGCCAAGGAATCCAGAACAAGAGGCAGAACAAGAGAAAGCTTCAGTGATGCAAAAGATTGCATCCTATGAAGGGTTGTTGCAAGTGCTACAAGAAGAATTAAAGAAAGCAAACCAGGATTTGAACATATGCACATCTCCAGAGGCTCTTATCAACATAAATTCCCTAGAAGAAAATAATGAGGTCGAGCAAGTAATGAAGGGAAAAACATTGGGCCATGCAAAAATATTGTACATGGTTAAGCAGAAGCATAAGGCCTTGACAACATCACAAGAGCCACACAAGACTTGGCTGGAAGAGCTTGGGAAGCTCATTGCGCAGAAGATGGATCTTCTAGAAGGAAGAATGACCTTAATGTCCAACATTTTGTTGGTTCTACAAAATGAAAAAGGGAAAATTGTGAGGGATGAATCGAGTCCATTGCTATGGACATTCTAGAAAAAGTAGAACAAGCACTCGCTGAATGAAAAGCCTTGGAGGCCGAAATAAAGGAGGAGTATCCAAAGTTGATCCTTCAAACTGATTAGAGGAGGCTGCCTCATAAAAATTCTTTATTCATCTACATTATTTCTTATTCTTTCCATTCTTCTATTCTTTACTTCAGTTTTTGGAGATACCCATTATCGGGGTGACAATGAGATTAGTGTGGGGTAATGTTGATCAGAGAACACTTGACAGAACTCACACAAGAAGTCCATGCGGGAAAATAGGATAGGTTTAAGGGTGTGAATGGATAGGAAGAACCCACGTATGGAGCGAAGTTTAGCATTCAAGACTTAGCTGATTTTGAGCATGAAGACCTATTTTTAGAAGATGGCGTGTAGAACACACCAATGATGCAGAGACATGTGTGCCATGTATTGTCTATCTTTAGAGGATCGGATCAAAGCATTTTACGTGGAGGCGAGCTAAGAATTGGATTGTCACTTGATTAAGCGTAAGAGGTCTATAGATAACACACTTTCATGTGTGGCTACACTTGTAAATGATGTGTGGCTATTAATAGAATGTGGCCTATTTTTGGAATAGATAAACGGTGAAGGGAAAGTCCCCACTCTATATATATGATGTGAATCACATAATAGTAGAGAGAGATATATAGGTATATGTAGAGAGTAAGAGGTAAGCGAGAAAGAGATATGAGTATATGACTAGATTACTTGTATCGGATCCATGTGCACATCGGTATAGAATGCCATTATTGTAAGGAGCTTCTATGTTTATCAATAATGGAAGTTATTAACTGAATCTAAGTGTCATTCCCGTGTGTAATTGAGTAGTGCATGTTCTTGAATCAATCGTGATTATTGTTTAAGCTTGTTCTTTCATATATTTGAATATGGCATGCATTGCGAGAATGATGGATTAGTTATGGATCTATATGTTTCTTCCTTCATCATGCTAACATCCTGCTACAGAAACCCTAAAGAGGGACTTGGTAGCTTTACTCGCTTTGGTTGAGCACTCGACCTAGGCCGAGTGATGTGCCAACGCGTCTATGGTGTTATCTGGTAAATTCTAGGTTGTATCATTGGTTCCATTGCCAGGACCTCTTTTTCAGTTGTTTTCAGGATGGTTCATGATGAAGATGTACCAGCTAACTCTAGCAAGTATTTAGGAGTGGATACATGATCTGGAGGAATAATATGCATGACAGCTTAAGCATTGGATCTGAGTTTAACATATGTAATTGGGTAGAAACAGAATCGTATGACATTTTATATGACAACTTTTTCATTCTCTTTCCAAAGAATTATACGAGTGGTTGATTGCTTATGCATCTAAGTGGAATTGAAGGTATTGCCCACTTTTCTTCTTAATTGAAATACTTCACACATTGGAAGTAATCCTATACTTTTCATAAATATAACATGGTACATTTGGTCATATTTATATGAACATTAGAGGTAGATATATGGGCAAGTACATGGAGATGGGGGACAAAAAGGGATAAAAAAAGGGACACATTTTTCCTGAAATCTTCGAAACCTTAACTTCATCAAATAATTCGGCATGCTTAGGCTCAAAATTTGACAAAGTGATAAGAATAAGTATGATAGAGCTCATAATATAATTTCTAAACTACTATTTTCTTTTGAAAATGGTTGATATTAAGAGGGTCAAATGTGGTGTGCACACAAAGTATGTCTATTTTTGTGTCAAAAAGATAAGAACCTATTGTGTGCACGGCCCCATTTGTTGATTTCTATCAATTTTATTTTAAATCCCTATATTAGAAAGTTAGCTAAGACAATGTACGAGGTCCTATTAATTTTTCATAATTTTCAAAGTGCACATATCCTGAAAATGAAATATTTGTGTGTGCACCCCCATAACTTTGAGAAAAAAAGTCATTTTTAGTTTTATTTTTTTGAGTGCATGTAGAATGGAGTTTATAAAAACCTCTTTTTAAAAAAACCATTTGGATGAAAAATTCATAAATTGTTCACCAAAATGTATGCATAGTTTTTTTCAACAAAAAAGGCATTGGTAAAAAGAAATTAAGGATGAAAGCCTTAAACTAATCAAATTTTAGAAATAATTATATCATTATCATGGTAAAGCTTAGCTTGACATCATAGTATAATTAATTTTTCTATATTATGTTTTAATGCACAAGATATTGGGGTGCACATGTGAACTTCGATGTTTTCTCGTCAAACATGGTTTTAAGAATGCGAAAGCAGTCGAAACCATTGGTTTGTAAATCCAAGGCAAACCCAAGCCTATGGATTGGGAATTTAAATCCCAAAAGAGATGAAAAGCGAGTGTGTTATAATACGCTCATGTTATAATGTGCTCACATTTGAATGTGTTATGTGGTATATGTGTTTGTGGCTTGTTTCTACTAACTAAAATAAATGTTTTAATTTTCCTTTTATTATTATTTATATTTTATTATTTCTTATTATATGCAATGGAAAGTTTTGCAAAGCTATGGGATGAGGTTAAAGAACCTCAAGCTTGACTAAACTTAACCATGCACCATAAGATTAGAGCTAAACAAGAAACTACATATGCATGTATAAATTTGAAACTAACATTCAAATCCTAGCATATATACTACTCTCTACTCCATGAAAGCTTAATAAAAATGAACCTAGTTAGATTCTAAGCAATCAAATTAGATGTGTTGTTTGCTTCAATGGAGGTGAAAAGGTCTCTCTAAAATGGCTACAAGACCAAGTTAGATACCCTCCTACTAACCTACTATGAAGTTATGGATGTGAGATGGAAGAGCTTCAACAATGGAGGATAGCCAAGATCAAATGCCTATTAGCTTGGCTAATGCAAATGAGGTCTAATGCCAATATCTCCAAATGTGAGAGAAGGACTTGTGAGTAAAGTTGTAAGGTTGAGAGGGAGAGGTGACCCTTCTATTTATAGTTTTCACTTGGGAGAGTTTGAATTTTGGGTGCATGAGGGACTAAAGCTCAAAAAGGAATTTTAGATTAGATTAGATTAGGATAAACATGCTTTAGGCTTAGTTAAGCTTGGTTTAGGCTAGTTAACTAGGGCTTAGGCTAGTTAAAATTTGATTAACAAGTGATTATAGACTCATTGAGAGTTGGGAGGGGTTTTGATAACCAATTGTGATTGATAAATAGCCTATGAAGCCAATAGAAGTGGTCTAGAGAGAACTAGGGGGGTTGTGAATAGTCAAAAGGAGGAATGTTTAGCTAATAAGAGAGATATTAGCCAAATAAGATGATTATAGGAGGAATACAACTGAGAAGGTGTCATAAATGGGCATATGAGAATGGAGCGAAGAAGAGTTGATTAACGAGGTGTTGTCAATTGGTTGGATTGGAGGAAATGCTAGGTGTAAGCATATTTTAGTTGTCTATATTTTCCCCTCTTTTAGGTGACGTAAGTGACGCCACTTCAAAGAAAGTAGAAAAGCATAAACAAGTAGAAAATTTTGAAGGGATAGAAGAAAAATTAGTAGAATGAAGGATGCCCCTTGATTGTCGATGGGGTGATAGAAGAACTCGATTGATGATTGAAAAGATGACAGAAGAGAACAAAAGAAAAATAGTCCGAAGAAGAAATGGGATATAGAAGAAAAGGAGAATGAGGAAGGGGAAATGAGCTAACATCCATCTAGTTCCTTTTAAACAACTTTATTTTTCATCATATTGCTAAAGATCTTCATCATCCGTTCTTATTAAAAAGAATGAACAAAAGTGTAGTATGACATGAAAATCCATATACGAACAAATGTCCATTGCTAAAAGTACTAACTCCATGCAACATACAAAATGCAATGCAATATGAGAAAGTAACATATACCTAACTCCATACAACATACATAATGCAATGTAGTACGAGAAAGTAAAAAAGCTAAACTAACAGAGAAACAAGATGTAATGTTTTTGTAATCAAGCTTTAGTTTCGACTGTGTGAATTAATTACAATGGTTAATGACAAAGTGCCCCAAACAAGGATACATGCGAGGAGAATAATGGGGACATTTTGGTCCTATGAAAAATTAATGTGCACTACAAAACAATACAAGGTGACTCGTTGTGCCCAGTACGAGGCAAAAGTAAGCGGCCTAAATTTTGTTTGATGGAGGTAGATCAAGATGATCCGCGAGTCACGCACATGAACAAGTGAGAACTAAAGAGTAATGTTTTGTAGGATGATTTATATTTTTTTGATATTTCTTAAACATATTTGAATGTTTTGATTTTTCTAACATATTTGAATATTTTTTAATGATTTTTCTAACATATTTGAATGTTTTTTTGATTTTTCTAACATATTTGAATGTTTTTATTATGGTTTCTCTAACATATTTGAATGTATTTGTGATTTTGAAAGTTTTCTGAAATTATGTATAGGAAGACAGGGGAAGCGTGGATGCCCCTAGTGATAGATAGGATGTATAAGGGCATAAGGCCATGTGCGTACGAGAAAGGTGAAGATGTAAAAATTCCCTAGTGATTAGGTAGGAGTATTCAAAGGCAAAATCTTCACGGGTAGAAGTGGGACCCAAGGCCATTATGGATAGGTTCAACATGATGATGAACATAAACCAATAAAGTGCTGGGAAGAAGCAAGGATGCCCCTAATGTAAGTTGGCCTAAAAGCACATTATAGAAAGGAAGGAGAATATTGTTTTTGTAAAAAGGAAAAAGGTGTCCAAACATGGAAAAAAGTAACCTTATACATAGGGATGTTCTAACGAAGTATAAAAACAATGTGAATGTAGCTTAGAAGCCTCGTTATGAAGAAGTGATTAGCCAAAGGCACAAATTATGAGACAAGATAAGGACTAAAGTAAGAGTCTGAACAAGGTCCAAAAAAAGACACTTGGTAACATACTAATCATGCTTACTCATAGAGATCCAGTGTGTGCACATGGAATTTAATTACTTCTTGAAGGGAAGATTTAATAGACAATAAGTGAAGACATCCTAGCCAATGTGTAGGAATGATTTATTTTGATAGGTGATAGGTGATTTGTGAATGAAAGGTGGAAGTATAGCCATACATTGCTCCGCTGCTAGCTAGGCATCCATAGCCCCGATGGAGATGTATTTGATTCTAATTGCAACATTTCTCTACTGCCAGTCAGGAATCCATAGCCCTAATAGAGATCACTGGAAATACCCCAAGAGAGAGTTATATATCAATTTTCTTTTTCTTTTAGCTTTTAGCTTTTTGATGGTTTTGATTGATTTTGATTCTTTTTCTTTCTGAAAACTTATTTCATATCTCTTGTTTGACAAGGGTTAAGAACCACAAATGGCTTGATGGAAGGAGGTGGAAGTGATTGTGATGACAACATTGGCTAGTGTGCATAAATATGTCAAAAATTTCTTCACAACAAGTTTATTAGCTGTTGAATGTGATAGGATCTCTAAGAGGTCATCGTTCTTTAATTTACCAAGGTGATGAAAGACCAGGATCAAACAAATACCATAGATATGAATGACACAAAATTTGTTTTAATAGGCTAACCAAAATATCACCAAAGGGATGAAAATAGTAGGAAGACTTGTAGAGGAATGATAAGAAAGGGAAGAAAGAAACATCCATGTGTACGCAATACTTGATTGCAATGTTTGATCTTTGTACCTTTGATTTTTAATGTTTTCTCAATGTTTTTGTATTTTTGAATTGTTTTTGGAAAGGTAGGACCAATAAAGTTACTCTGTGTGATAAGATCCAACAACGATGTTTGTGACTTCCTTGATAAGGGAGACTAGGCGTGTTTGTTTATCAAGAGTTATGTTATCCCCGATCTCGATGATCGTGGTGAGATCATACTCAAAAAATGAATGTGATTTATCTTGAAACATGGATTTTTGTATGCGGGATCTTGAGTTCCCTATCCAAAGGTTTATGTACTTTGTGCCATACTTGATGGTTATGTTGATGTGCGTTCTTGAATCGCACTTGATTTACAATTTTGAGATTGTTTGATTTGTTAGGAGCTTTAGAGATCTTAGAAGTTTTGACCTGAGCTTGATTACGAAGCTATTTGGGTCTCTTATAAGATAACACATGACTTGTTTTATCCCGAGAAGGAGAAGAAAGTGAACGTGGACGTTTATAAGTGATGCAAGAAATGACCGCACATTTTCCACAAGTCATTAATAGAAAAAATATATGATGAATGAAAATGATACGGTCTAATAATTGAGGAGGATGGGCTACGAGGAGGTGAGCCACTTATAGAAGATGATGAAGGGATCTAGTATATGGCCCTAAGATAGAAGAAGTTGGGCTATGAGGATATGGCCCAAGAATAGAAGAAGATGATCAAGGGTTGTTAGGGCATGGCCCAAGTATAGGCTGAAGAGGGAATACTCAAAGGTATCCCATAGATAGAAGAGGATGAAGGGCTACTAGGATGTGGACCAAGAATATAAGGTAATGGGATACCAAGAGGTGACCCACAAGTAGAAAATGGAGGGATACCTAGGGGTGGCTCCAAGATAAGAAGATGATGGGCTACTTAGCGGTGACCCAAGACAAGATTTTGATTGAGGAATGATGATAGATAAGGAATGATTTGGTAATGAGAAGATAGGCCATGGATCAATGCTAGACCTCAACATCTCATCATGCTTAGAGGAAGGTGAAGATGGAAGAGAAGAGGAACCAAGTTCCATAACCCTAGGCACTTCATCTACGTTATGATAAAAGGAGTCAACTTCTTCCTCCCCATACACAAGTGTATCGAGTTCTAGAAAGAATCCTTGTTTGCAATCCTCTAGAGGGATATCTTCATGTAGTCTGATTGTTTCTTCATTTTGAGAGAAATCAATTAGTAGAGGTTGTTTTTCTTTAGTCATAGAAGGCTGAATAGAAGAAACAAGTTTGATAAGGAGGGAAGATTGATTGATAGAAGAAGATGACTCAAGAGAGGAAGTAGGATTGGAGGCAAGCGTCTCATGAATGGACGATTTAGATTTGGACATATGTATTTTTTCTAGAAGATGATGTAATGTAGGTTGGAAAGTAGGATTGCATAGCCATTCATTAAGTTATGACGTAGGAGTTGAATTACATGATTGACTAGAGGGAATCTGAGTCATGGAATTGTTTGATGGAGGAAGAGGTCATTGAGATGACTTATAAAGGAGGTCTCACAAAGAAAGGGAGGACCATGACTCAAGACCCAAATTATATGTTCGATCGATGGAACTTGGAGTCACATGAGTCTTGAAAGGAGGAAGACGTCATTGAGGTGATTTGGAATAAAGGTCTTGTGAAGGAAGGGATGACCATGATTCAATATTTGATCTAGGGGTATTTGTATAATAGTTGGGATCTAAGTCTTCAGAAGAAGAGTGGGAGTATGAATGGTAGTTTGGATCTGAAGAAGAAGAAGAGTGGGGGGAACTGAATAATAATTTGGATCGAAGCATCCAAACCATACCACCGACTATGAGCTAAAGGTGGGGAACAAGGTACCCAAGTGGGCTCTCTACGAAGAACCAAAAAAATTTAGTTGTAATGGGAATCTTTTGATTTGAATTGCTAAACCTAGGTTCCGTATTGTTGTAAATGTGAGAAACTGTGCGATAGTTTGTCATTGTTGGTGTTGTTTTAAACACAAATGTCTAGACCTAGATAGTGGGATGAAACTCCTTCAAAGGGAAGGAAGTGACATGTTGATTCAGGGAGCATAATGATAATCAACTAGACATTTGGTAAGTATGGAGATACGTGCGTGATTTTTTGAAGAAGTTCTAAGGAAATAGACATTGTGATGATGTAATCTCGACAAGATCAAAAAGGATTTGTCCTAGAAACAAGATTTCTCAATGAATAATCACAAGGAACAATTATACAAGTGTGAAACAAAAAGCCAATCAACAAGGAAATACACCCTACGCAAATGCGTGTGCAAAGTAATAGTTCGATGCAAAAGATGATCAACACAATGTCGATATTTACGTCAAGCTCAAAATGAACAAGGCATAAATATTAACAAAGGAGATCAAATAATGAATCAATCTAAACTATGATGATGATCCTGAAATCAAGATCAAGTGGCCATCAAAGATATAAGGATGCATCCACACACTTTAGATGTTTAACAACTCAGTCACAAACATGGATGAGAGTAAATAGATTAAAAAGTGGTGAACACTATCTATGACAACATTCCTGAAAGATGCCTTCTATTGCCCCAAATGAGCAACAAGAACAAAAAGGTGTAGATCAAAAATATGAAAAACAATATAAGCACCACTTGGGTAGAGCTTTGCCTCGTCCGAAGATGAGAAAGAAGCTAAGCATTTATGTGAAATGTCATCTAATTTTCATGTCGAAAGATACACTTAGATCCAACTTAAGTGGACTCTTTTCCTTCTTTGAAAAACAAGGTTTTGAATCAAAATAAGTTATCACTTCATGATGGCCAAGATGCGACAAAGGACTAGCAAAGTGGGCCTCAAGAAAAAATGGCCTCCCTAATAAGATCTCTCAACTAGGTGTTACAAAGTTGTCTAAGAGCGGGCACGATTTACCCAAAAAGTCACACTAACTAATTTTGGAGTATCTCAGCTTTACCCCCTTCAAGTACAATGGGCACTAAATTCATCCATCATGTACTCTTTCCAGGGTCGCGATACAAACAACTTTGTAATGCTAACTCACAAGGAAAACTAGTCAAGTGGGTAAACGAGGCACTTCCTATTTCATCCATGAGATTACATAGCGGTGGACTACTTTAGGGTTCTTGGTACCACCCCCTTTGTTATATCTTAAGGCATTATGCCAAAGGGGTTATGTTCTAGCTGAGTGGATAGGGACATATCCTTTTCCAAAACCTACAATACAGTGTTTTGAATATGATTTGTTTTTTATCTTGCTTAACTTAATGTGGTTTTAAGTGGCACACCATTTGGCAACCTGTAAAAACACATGTATTAGAGGGTTTGTGTCTTATTTTTCATTTTGACGTCTTTCTTTGACAAGCGATTTTGGTCCTACATACCAAGGCTATTAATTTTCTAAAATTTCATGTAAAGGAGATAAGATGTCGTTTTTGATTTCCTAGATCGTCCTAAGACATAAGGAAAGAGCATACACAACAAGGCATCTCACTCAAATTTGTAATAAATGGAAAATTCCTAAGTACAATGTGAAAATGAGTTCCTTTTAACCAACTTTGAAAGCTAAATAAACCATTTTGCAAGTATGAAGAAAGTGGTGAAACGTTTCTGATTCCCAAGATCACCTAGAAAGGCGTGAGGGAAGAGCATACACATTTCAAATTTTCATGAATAAAGATGCAAACATTTTTAAACAAGTTAGTATAAAATAACTTAATGTAAAGGAAACCTATAAACCACTTGTTAGAACCCTGCAAGAGTTAGAAAACCAAGAAAATCAAAAAATTCTAGAAATCTAATTTTTGCACTTTTTTAATAGTTTTTAGTAATTTGCATTTTTGGAGGTCTCCGGAGCACTTTGGGAGTTTTGTGATAGAATTTGGTATACCAAAGGTATCTAACTTTTGGAAGTTCCCTCGTAAAGTACACTTCATTATCTTTCTAATGCCTATTCAAACTTTGAAAACAGGTTAACGAGTCAAAAGATATGGTCAAAACAAGGAGCACTAAAAATAAAATGGATAAATCCGGACTACACAGAGACACCTGCGCACCCAGAATGACACATACATGCCCTAGCCAACGGATACACACCCAAGTAGATAGGTACATAGGAAAGGTAAAAAAATTCAAATTCAATAGAGTAGAATAGGACACCTGCGCGCCCAGAGTGGCACATACGTGCCCTAGCCAATGGATACACGTCCTAGCAAAAAAACAAACAATTTCAAATTTTTACAGTCAAGCTATTTATGTATATGCGGCTAGAGAGATGGATACACAACCCAGATGATGAAGATGCATGTGCATCCCTGTAGAGGCAAAATTTTCAAATGATGAGGACTTCCAGACAGGTATGCACCTATTATGACGGGGATGCTAGGGTTGCAACATGTACGCACCCCTTGTAAACACGTATGTGCACCCTATGAAAAACTTGCAAAACTCACGGATTTTCAAATTTTCAAGAGCAAACAGATTAGTGGTTAGTCAAAGTGTCCTATTTCTATATCAAACCCACAAAATGCATGTAAATGAAGGTCATTTATCTACGGTTAAAAATATAAATGAGGAAATAACAAGTGATTTGACCCAAAAACTTGAAAATGAACTTTGAAAAACCTAAAAGACCTCCATTAATGGAGGATGGACATAAGTGTCCCACCAGGTGTGCCAAATGTATGCAATGGAAAGGTTTGAAAAGCTATGGGATGAGGTTAAAGAACCTCAAGCTTGACTAAACTTAACCATGCACCATAATATCAGAGCTAAACAAGAAACTACATATGCATGTATAAATTTGAAACTAACATTCAAATCCTAGCATATATACTACTCTCTACTCCATGAAAGCATAATAAAAATGAACCTAGTTAGATTCTAAGAAATCAAATTAGATGTGTTGTTTGCTTCAATGGAGGTGACAAGGTCTCTCTAAAATGTCTACAAGACCAAGTTAGATACCTCCTACTAACCTACTATGAAGTTGTGGATGTGAGATGGAACAACTTCAACAATGGATGATAGCCAAGATCGAAAATGCCTATTAGCTTGGCTAATGCAAATGAGGTCTAATGCCGTATCTCCAAATGTGAGAGAAGGACTTATGAGTAATGTTGTAAGGTTGAGAGGGAGAGGTGACCCTTCTATTTATAGTTTTTCACTTGGGAGAGTTTGAATTTTGGGTGCATGAGGGACTAAAGCTCAAAAAGGACTTTTAGATTAGATTAGGATAAACATGCTTTAGGCTTAGTTAAGCTTGGTTTAGGCTAGTTAAAATTTAATTAAGAAGTGATTAGAGACTCATTGAGAGTTGGAAGGGGTTTGGATAACCAATTATGACTGATAGATAGCCTACGAAGCAAACAGAAGTTGTCTAGAGAGAACTAGGGAGGTTGTGAATGGTTGAAAGGAGGAATGTTTAGCTAATAAGAGAGATATTAGCCAAATAAGATGATTATAGGAGGAATATAACTGAGAAGGTGTCATAAATGGGAATTTGAGAATGGAGTGAAGAAGGTTTGATTAATGAGGTATCATCAATTGGTTGGATTGGAGGAAATGCTAGGTGTCCTGGATAACCAATTATGACTAATAGATAGCCTACGAAGGCAATAGAAGTGGTCTAGAGAGAACTAAGGAGGTTGTGAATGGTCGAAAGGAGGAATGTTTAGCTAATAAGAGAGATATTAGCCAAATAAGATGATTATATGAGGAATAAAACCGAGAAGGTGTCGTAAATGGGCATCCGAGCATGGAGTGAAGAAGGGTTGATTAACGAGGTGTCCTCAATTGGTTGGATTGGAGGAAAAGCTAGGTGTAAGCATATTTTAGGGTCCACACTTATACTTTAATTTTATTTTAGTAAATATAAGATGTTAGGATCACTTGTGCACCTTATAGAACTAGTCTCATAGCTCCATCTCATCATGGTTTAGAAGATAGTTTTTCAAATTCTAATCTGCCAGTTAGATCATAGGTAATTTTAGGATTTCAACATTCAACATTCAACATTATAAAATCATTTTTTTTTGTGAAAGAATATAGTCATTGTTTAGGTTTTGGGTCCTTTTGGATTGGTTATTGATATTTGTAGGAGTGTTTTGGAATATTTAGGAAATGTTTACTCATTTAAGGGAAATCTTCCGAACAACGAGTTTTCTAGGTGCAAGGAATAAACACTCTAATGGTGAAATTTGAATTCTTCGAATGATTTTGGGAGCTTCGTAAGGAGTTAGGAGGAAAATAAATAGGAATTGGAAAGATATGTGAATCTTATATATTTTTTAATATCCATTTTTCTCTAAGAATTGAATGTTTCATGAAGAATTTTAAGATAATGTATCTACCACTTTTAGTTCCACACATAAAAATGGCCCTAAATTTGTAAGTACTAAATATATAATCACCTCATAGTGATAGGTTAATATTTTTAAATGTTGATAAGTTGGGAATGGGTACTATCATAAATAGACTATTTTGTACCATGGGTGAGAATCTCATGAGGAGGAGACAAATTTTTGTTAGTTGGAAACACCTTCCTAACACCCCATATTGTATTTTTGAGTGACAAAACTTCTAACTTTGAACTTTAAATCCTAAAACCTAAGCCTTAAACCATAAACCATAAACTTAAACCCTAAAACCTGAACCCTGAACCTTAAAACTTGATACCTAAACACTAAACCCTAAACCCTAAATAATCAACCCTTGAACCCGAGCCCTAAACCATAAACCCTTAACCCTAAGAAGTAAACCCTAAACTCTAAACCATGAACCCTAAACCCTATACCCTAAATTGTGAACACTAAACCCTAAATCCTAAACACTTAACACTAAACCTTGAGCTATTAATCTCAAATCCTAAACCCTAAACCTTAAGCATTCAACCCATAGCCCTAAGCCCTAAACCCTAAACCATGAGCCCTAAATGCTAAACCATGAACCATAAACCATAAACCATAAAACATAAACAATAAACCCTAAACCCTAAACCCTTAACACTGAATCCTAAATCCTAAATGATAAACAATAATCCCTAAACCCTAAATCCTAATCCTTGAATATTTATGAGCTAATAAAACACCTTCTAATATATTGAAGAAATATATTAAGCATCGAAGGTCATGTTATACAATCTTGGAAGTGGTGGAGGTAATTTAGAAATATTTAGGAATATTATTTAGGGCTTAGGGATTAGGGTTTACAAATAAAAGTTTAGGGTTTATGGTTTAGGGTTTAGGGCTCATGGTTTACGGTTTAGGGTTTATGGGTAAGGGTTTAGGGATTAATGTTTAGGTTTTATGGTGTTAAAAATAGTGTTTACATTTTAGGGTTTATGGTTTATGGCTCATGGCTCAAGTTTTAGGGATCATGGTTTAGAGATAAGGGTTTAGGGTTTATGGTTGAGGTTTATGCTTTAGGGTTCAAGGTTTATGGTTTAGGATTTAGGGTTTAGTGTTTAGGGTTCGAGGGCTCGGGGGTTTAGGGTTTCTAGCTCTGGGATTAAGGTTTATAATTTAGGGTTTAGGGTTTAAGGATTATGGTTTAGGATTTAGAGGTTAGGGTTTAGGGCTCAGGGTTTAAAGATTACGGTTTAGGGCTTAGGGTTTAGGGTTGATGGCTTAGGGTTTAAGTTTTGAGGTTTA
Organism: Taxus wallichiana var. yunnanensis; assembly: GCA_018340775.1. Lineage (NCBI taxonomy): Eukaryota > Viridiplantae > Streptophyta > Pinopsida > Cupressales > Taxaceae > Taxus > Taxus wallichiana. The sequence continues at coordinate 146,336,195 of CM031236.1, forward strand.
GGGTTAATGGTTAAGGGTTTAGGGTTTAGGTTATAGGGTCAAGGGTTTATGGCTTATGGCTTAGGGTTTAGGATTTGGGGCTTAGGGTTTAAGGGTCAAGGTGCTAAAAATAAGGTTTAGGATTTAGGTTTTAGGTTTTGGGGTTCAAGGTTTAGGATTTACCATTTAGGGATTACATCTTAGGGCTTAGGTGTAGGATCAGACAATACCTCTCTAGGTGCAACTCCCCTCTTAAGGATCATATTCATTTTTGATGTATCACCATCGAAGAGGGAAAATCTCCTATCAAATCAGTTATTTAGTATGATGTGGAAGATGAGTGAAGAAAATTAAACTTGGAGAATTATATTTCATTGATAATTAGTACTTGAGCATTAATAAGACTAATATGGCTTCCCGACTACTTGATTAGGAGGTCATGACAATATTCATACCATATTTCCTATTCTAATGCCTAGAACCATCATTGAGTCTTCTTGTGCAAAATAAGCATAGAAATAGGGGTATGAATAATTAAAAAATGAGTTATCAATGGCCTAGTAGATGTTTCTTGTTTAGTTCTTAATGAGAGTCAGGTTATCCTACAACTCGGTGAACTTCCTTTTATTGGTAATTCCTTCTATGATAAACCCATGGATGCTTTCAAAAGTGCCTTAAAAATATAGGGGTAGTCATCAAGCCTAATGAAGGGTGTGATGTGATGTGTCAAAACTATATATTCACAAGAACCTCTTCTTCCTTAAAAGTGTCTGGTTTATCTCAGTAATGATGTCTCCTTGTATCCAAGGATCGAGGACTACTGGGTCTATGGTAAGATTAGACATTAAAGAATCATCCATTTTCTGAATCATAATTTAAATGCATCTGGAGAAACATTCTCAAACATTGGAGTAATGCATCTTGGAAAATAAAATTGAACCTTATAAATCCTCTCAAATTTCCAGTCTAGGTTATTGGTCTAGGTCATGTTCTTGGTCTTGTTTTTGTTTTTGTTTCTGGTTTTGTTCGTGGTCATCGAATATGGAAGTTTTAGGAAAGGCATCCACACTTGAATAACTATTCCCATTTAGATTGTTTGTAATGCCAATAGTAGTGTGCGTGCATGTGGAATTCATTTGGTGGAAGGCGAGATTGTGCCCTTGTTGGTTTTTCCCCATGGTGTCATAGGTATCCTTCTGTTATTATCAAAGAGAACTCCACATGATTGTGTGATAAGTTTAAGATCTCCCTCGAGATCCTAGGAGATTATTTTTATCAGGATGCAATCGTAAGGCTAGTTTTATTGGGTATTAATAAAAATGAAAACAAATTTTACTAGAATTACTTATGAAATGCATTCCTTCACTTCGAGCTTATCTTTATAAATGCAATTTGGCTTTCCAAGTTCTCCATACTTCCCAAATTTGGGTCGAATAGAAATTTTAGACATATGATGACGGCATCAAGAAAATACCAAATTCATTTCCTCCAACCTTTCTTGAAGAAAATTTAAATGAAATGAAATATGGAATTTTGAGGTGGCACGTGGTAGACATTGATTATCCTACCACCAATTTTGAGTGCAAAAACTTCTAACATGAACCATAAATTTAAACCCTTAACCTTAAGACCTAAAACCTAAACCATCAACCTTTAACCACGAGCCATAAACCTTAAACCCTAAACCATAAACCCTAAAAACTAAACCCTAAACCCTCAACCCTAAACACTAAACCCTAAACCCTAATTCCCAAAATTTGATCCCTAAACCCTAAACCCTGAACCTTGAGGCCTAAACCTAAACACTCAACCTTAAGTTGTAAGCCATAAACCTTAAACATTAAACCATAAACCCTAAACCCTAAACCCTAAATCTTGAACCCTAAACTTGAGCCATAAACCCTAAACCTAAACTCTTAAACATAAGCCCTAAATCCTAAACCATGAATCCTAAACCTTGAACACTAAACATTGAAAACTGATCCTAGACCTAAACCATGAGCCTGGATTATAGATCATTAAACCCTAAACCCTAAACAAGTAACCTAAAACATCTAACCCTTAACCATAAACCATAAACCATGATCCCTAAACCCTAAACCCTAAAATTTAAACCCTAAACACTAAGCCCTAAACCCTAAACCCCAAACCCTATTTACCCTAAACCCCAAACCCTAAACCTTAAACCATAAACAATAAAACATATACCTTAAACCCTAAACCATGAGCCCTAAGATATGAATCCTAGACCCTAAACCATAAATCCTAAGACCTAAACCATAAACCCTAAAACCTAATCCCTAAAAATATAGTCTTTAACCTTGAGCCCTAAAAACTAAACCATAAACCATAAAACCTAAGCATTGAACCCTAAATCTTGAGCCCTAAGCCCTAAACCATGAACCATGAACCATGATGCTTAAATGCTAAACCTAAACCATAAATTGAGAATGAAAAGTCTAGTTTTATTTTTGGGTTTGAAATCTTAGGATACCAAATAAATTTGATCATTTTTAATCTCTTTTGAATAATTCTTTTAGTCATAAGCATCGAGAATGAAGATTTCATTCAAAGAACATAGCTTGATATTTCCATTTCTTGTGTAAGATGGCGATTTGAGAGGGTTTCAGAGGTTCAATTTTATTTTCCAAGATGCATTACTACCGTGTTTAAAAATGTTTCTCTAGATACAATGACATTCTAATTCATACACTCAATGATTCCTGAATGTCCAATCCCGCCATTGCACAGAGACCCAGCGAGTCCTCGATCCTGGATACATGGAGACATCAATACTTGAGAAAAACTATGAAATTTCAAGGAAGAAGAGGTTTTGTGAATAAATAGTTTTGACACATATAAAAATCCTCAAAATGTAAATAACCAATAAAAATTCCTCTAAAATCTTAAAGGTTGAATGCTAAAATCTAAAAATACCTATGTACTAACGAGATTAGAATAAAAACTATCTTCTAAACTCGTGATAGATGGAGCTATGAGAGACTAGTTCCATTAGGTGCAGAGTGACCCTAACATCTTATATTTACTAAAATAATGTATAATAATAAAATAAAAACTTATAATTTAGTCAATTGACTAAAACATTTATTTTAGTCAATAGAAGCATGCCATAAACACATATACCACATAACACATTAAAACATGAGCGTGTTATAATGAGAGCACAATATAATGTGAATGCGTTATAGAGAACTCATGTTATGGCTCGAGACTTATCAAACTATAATTCGGTCATGTTATAACGCGTCCCAAGCCATAACGTGAGCGCATTATGGCCAAAATGGCAAAAAAACATATTTGTGTCCATTTTGTTTCCTACTATCTTTTTGGACTTTCCCATATATGTTTTCTCTTTTAAGGAGATGAAAAAATATTCAAAGAAATAAGTTGAAAATAAATTTTAGACACTCTTTTAAAAGCAGCTCCGAAACCTAGTGAAGAGGTAAAAAATTTCTCGTTTGATGAAAATGTGTTTTCTATTGATGTTCGGAGGTGTGAAATTGCACATAAACATATCCAATTCAAGAAGCTAGATGAATAAGAAGTTTCAAAAATAGTGGTCTCAATGATGAAAAATATGATTAAAACTCCTTGAGATGTAATACTTCTTCCTTTCAATAAGATAACAAAACAACTTGTTGAAATAATAACAAAAGAGGATCTCATGGATGAGAACATCAATTTTTATATAATATATGGGCAACACACTATTAGTACCCAAAAACACTATTAGTACCCAAAATAAAATACTTCAAAATCCCAAAGATGTAGATGTGCAAAATTGTTATAAAATGTGAAATGCTAGAACCATGGGCCGTATTGTTTCATTGAGTACAATATCTGTTATTTTCAAGAAACAAAATCGAGCAAACAATGTGGGTTGAGACATAATTTATTTATAATATATCTAAGGAAAGGGTTCTATGGATAAGATGTGGAAGACCCAAATGTCCAAGAAGGGGAAATGAATAGTCAATAGATTGGAAGGTGTGCATTATAAATTTATTTCAAATTTATATTTATTCAATATTTATAGTGAAATAGAAATTAACACATATTGTTGTAATAAATTGAAATATAGAGGTTCTTTAAAAGGTGCTTGTATATATTTGAAATGAAAAGATGAAAGTTTATGAGATAAATTGAAATTTGTGTACTTGTTTGATTCTATTTGGGAAAAGTGGGAATTTTTTTGAACTATATAGATTAGGTGGATTAGAATGTGCACCCAAAAAAAAACCATGATGAATTCACAACAAATTCAATAAAGCAATTTTGTGCTAATTTTTTAAAGTGCATATGTGGGATTGATGAAAATAAATTGGATCACCTTATTAATGAGATATATGACAAATTGTTTGGTTGAGGAAATTAGTTGATCTGGTCAAGAGCTGAGACCATTGCCAATTAATGCAAAATAATTAATGAAGAAAGAAACACAAAATAAAATATATTTGCGTATGTTTGCATGAAGGATGGTGACAATTGTACAAGACTTCAATGTGATGAAGAAATTATGGTAAATACATTTGGAATTCATAAAACCCATTTGGCTTAATTATGTCAAATAATTGGTGAATAAAAAAACTTTGGTAATATTCAGACAACTTCTCAAAAGGTAAAATTAAAAATTTAGAAAGGAAAAGAAAGTTCAAAAAGGAAAGAGAAAATTGGATGAGGATAAGGAACCAAAAATACCTACATTTCAACACAAAATTTGAGATTTGTATATTCAAGCTCTTCACAACTATACTCTATCTAGAGGTCTTGATGTCGATAATTTTAGTTGTTGTAGTTTTCCATTTGGACACAAGACTACATTGGAGAATATTTCTAGTTTGTCTATGCTTGAATGTGATCTTCTTGTTATGGATATGTGTAATATTGTTACTTGATGTAACATTAAATTAACTTATTGACATGTTCATATTTTTTTAACAAATGTAAGTAGATGTGTTTTTGTGTATTCGGTTCTAATTTCAAAAGTACCAATTATGGCAGAAGTTGTGAAAATATATTTTGGATATAATAGGGAGAAATTTTCAAGCTTGATTATGGGTGCTATAGATTGTATACTTCTAATGGTTTTGATGGGGTTTTATTAATGTGTGTTGTTTATGACATCCATAACCATGATGAAGAGGAAGAAAAATTTAGGTTAATTTAGATTGGTAACATAATGAAGATGAAGTGAAATTTCCTTCTTGTAATGATCTTAATATTATTAGGTCAAGGCATCCATTCCTCTTAAAGCGAATGGATTGTTTTTGGAACAATTTGATTAAAAAACACACACACAAGAGGAGAGAAACATTATCTCCATTTCTACAACATGCACATTACTTCCAAAATTCATAAAAACAAGTAATCTTTCTCTTGTATCAATTGTTGAAAATGTTAACTAGGAGTTATTTATGAAGACATGTTACAAGGAACTTTCAACCATTGAGGTTTCACATGTACTTGTTTAGTTTTTTACCTTTATATAATTATAATGTTTTATTTTAGAGGAGAAAATCTTAAATGATTATAATATCAAAATATATTATCTTAAATTTAAGATTATTTTGTCTACGATAAGATGTATTCCATATTGAGGAAGTATGAGATACCTCTCATTAGATACATAAGTCTAGTGGCTACTAAGCTACATAAGGCTAGTCATCGTTAAGCTACATAAGCCTAGAAGCTGCCAAGTTACATAAGTCTAGTAGCCTCTAAGGAATTTTAAAACTAAAAGGTGGGAATTATAAACAATATATTTAGTTCATAACAAACATTAAAAAATTAAAAATAAAATAAAAATTAACTAGTAGATTAAAACTAACATAGATATCTTAAATACGTCCAATTTGAATAACATTGAAATATATCAATCTCGAGGTGCATATCTAACTTATGTGAGAATTCCAATATACGCACCTTGAGATTGATATCTTTTGGTGTATTTTAGATATCTATGCTAGATATTTTTCCACTTTGAGGGAGTTTGTTTCGATTATGGGTACCTTGAGATTGATATTCTAGATAGATGCATTTAAGATATCTACGCTAGTTATTTTTCCACTTTGAGGGAGATTGTTAGGCCTATCAATATCCCTCTTCATTGTTATTTTCACTTTAGAGTATTTTAAAATTTAGATAATTACTCATCTTCACTATTTTACTATTAAGGGACAATAGGAAGCTATCATTTCTCATTTATGATTTTATTACATTGAGAAAAAATATGAGGGATCACATTCTTTTTTTTCAATTTTGGGCTCTTTTTAATATTACATAAATGTGAAATAAACAAAAATTCAATTCTTACATATTTATATTTTAAATTGAATTTTATTTGCTACATATTATTATTTAGTTTATAAATGTTTTTTCATCTATAATTGGTCACATAGTTAATGATGGTAATCCTTAATGATGTAAGAATTTGTGATATGTTTTTAAACTACCATATTCATTATTTTTCATTATTTATCTAATATTAGTGAATATGTGTTTGTAGGTGTGGAAATCCAAGAATTCAATGTCTCTCAAACATATAAAGAACCACTTGCATTGACAGTTTGGGGTGATTCACATGGTGTTGGGTTGGATGCAACAGAAACAATAGTTTCTAAGAAATGTAAATGCATATATAATAAAAATGATTTGGAAAATGATATTGAGTCAGAAGATCAAATCATACCCAATGTTGTTAAATATCTAGAAAATATAGAGAATCAAGAAGTTGAGTAAGGTTCGAATAACAATATAGCTGAAACATGTAATTAACTACTCACTTTTTTATTTCATATGATATTTTTTTGCAATTAGTGAATTTAAATGACTAATTATATGAATCATTTATTTGCAGATGCTTATGAAAGCATAGATGTAGAGTAAAATATTCAAGGAAAAATTCCACACTCTTCAGGTATAATATCAGAAAAATTATTTTCTTTAATTTTATATAAATGATGTAATTGATAGTTTTAGAGTATACTATTCAATAATTTATTTATGAAGATCAAAGTAGAAAACCTCTATTGATAATAGCTTTAGAAGGTGTGCTAATTTGTCAACAGGATTCTAAAATGTTTGGATATTTCCAAACCAAAGGAAGTCATTACGTTCCAAGAATTTTTATCTCATTTTAAAAATTGCATATGTACTAAATTTGAGATAACATTTTGGTCGAGTTAATGTGACCGAGATGTTAAATATTAAGTGAAGAAGATTTTGAAGAAATATGGGGATGGTATGTAGAGAGCTTTATTTTACTATGGCATTGAAATGTGCACAAACAAATTGTGAACATGTAAAAGATCTAAAAATATTATGGTCAAAGTATAAATCATATGACACTACAAATACCATATTGATTGGTTTTGAAATGGTAGGAGTTCCTTAAGAAAATTATTTCAATGTACCATGCTTTTATTTCTCGAGATGATGTGCAATCTAATAATTGGCTAGTGGATCATATTTGGTAGATCATGAAAACTTTAGAGAATGATGTAAGAACATTAGTTAAAAAATTGTAAACGATACTATAGTGAATAAGCTAGTTTCATTGTAAGTCAATTTTGAAATCATTTTGAATATAAATTTTTGTATTGTAAAAGAATAAAACCTATTTAAAAGTTAATATTGTGTATTATTATTCTTTATTTTATAACATCGAAATGACTTAATTTTTTATGTGTTGTTTTACTAATGTAATTATTAAAATGCTAGTAATGTTTATCATATCTTTAGATTCAATTACAATAAAATTATTGATTTTTTAGTAATAGGGATGTACTTTGGAAATCCATTTTAAATTTAGTTTAAACATTATTTTTATGCTATAACATTGTATGGATTTTAATTTGTTAATGTGGTTATTGTTATCGTAAATTCACCCCTTGAGGTGATTTGAATAACTTGCATAATTTCCTACGGATCGAGTAGGCGAAAATGATAAAAGCAAAAACTCGGGTTTTGAAGGTCTCTTTGGCTCTCTTTCACAACCCCATACAAAAAAAAATTCAAAGAGTCAAGTAAAATGTTGAAAAAATCCAAAAATTGGCTCCGGCGAGTGTATTGTAGGTAAATTGGGTTTTGGAGCCCAGAAACACATGTATGCGTGGGACATCCCCAGGGACCCAAAATAAATCTTCGTAGGTAATTTGAATCAGAAAATTTGGTTATATTTGGTCTACATGGTCCATGAGACATTGGGGCGCGAGAGACCCGTAAAGCTGAAATGGTTGCATTCCTTTGTTATGCGGAAAAGTCGAGTCAAAGTGGTCCAGGGAAGCAAAAGTGCGCGCAGGACAATTGGGACACGAAAATCCGACTTGTTTGATTTCACAAGTTGGGTTGAAGGGATGTGGGCGAAGCGGTGGTCAATGACCTCGATGGCCTGGTCAACAGTAGGACACATGGGACATCAAAACCTCATCTTGCCGAATTTTCCATGAAAGGTGTATTGTGAGGTGGATCGAAAGGTTTTTACATCAACCGCTAGGACACCAAAGATCCTAAATACCCGAGTATAGCCACATGAAAGGGAAAACATTGCAAATCAGCACTCCAAACTTTAAACGGCCATAACTTTTGATCCCGAGCTCGATTTTCACAAAATTAACCTTCTACGAAATGAGCATGATGTCCTCTACGCCACATAAATTGGATTTATTATTTTGAATGAGGGTATCTTTGTATGAAAATAAAGGAAAAATATTCAGCTCCAAGAGAATCGGATACAAATTCTTTAATGACCAAGACTTAATGCACATGCACCCAAAATTGTTAGCTGCACTCGGAGGCCATAACTTTTACATTTCTTAATGAAAACACACAACATTTAGATACCTTTGGAATCATGGTTATGAGACCGATGCACAATAATCAATAAATTTAGAATTTGATGAAGTATATATGGAGAAGTTTGTAGAAAATGTGCCCGGGTTCATAACAATTTTTTATTTTGTAGTTGGGATGTATTCAATGGAGCATGGGCTGAAATTTCTCACTATTATTGCAGTCATGGGGCAGTATGGGGAGCCTTTTGCAAGAAAAAAAACCATATTTTCTCTCCATTTACTACATCTTGCAAGTGGTTGAAGGAAATATTTTAGGATTCTCATTTTCCCTCTCTCTCTCTTCTCAAAATTCTATAAATTAGAGTGTTGGGCTCATTGTAAAGGGAGAGATAGTTTTTAAGTAGTAAAACTCTATAAAAATTGCTTTGTGAAGCCAATGTGTTGTAGGCCTTTACAAAGGAGTCCTTGCATGGTGATCCAGGCCCTTATCTTGTAAAGATTTAATCTTGTGCATACTTATGAAGCAATAGATGCAAGTTTGTGGATATATCTTCCCCTGCTGTGTTTTTTTGCATTCCTCTTTCCCTTTCAATCTCATTGTATATATATTGTTTCTGTCTTATGATGTTGTAGGGATCCATTATCATTTTGTGTGAATGAAATATTATTGTGAATGAGGTTTCTAGATTGTAGAGAATGTTATCACCCCTTCTAGTTTGCATTTTAGCTTCTACTTTTCACACATTGGGAGACTACTCTCACATTGTCCTTTTCTAGTGTTTCACCACTTTAGTGTATGATTTTTTTCATGCAATCTCTCTCCCTGGTCCCAAGAAATTTATATTAGGATAGATAGTTTTTCCTACATTAGAGTTAGATTGTGGCGGGTAGCTTAGGAGCAAGAAACGACTTTCTATGGAGGTATGTCTCAAGAAGTAAGTCCCACAACTTGGAGATAGTACCCATGTTATCAAATCACATTGTGAGCTCAAGCACACACTCTTGTGCAAACCATAGGGTGATGTGATTTGGAAAGAACAATTATTTTTTGGATTAATCATAAATATATATATCTACAATAATGCATATCATACATTTGATTTCAGTAGCAAGGAAATTGTTTATATTGGGAGTAGAAGGATTAGTGTTTGGAGATCCGAGATATTCGGAACTAAGCATTACAAATTACAACATGATTTTAAATATTCTTATTATCATATTTCCAAAGGATTTATTCTCTTGATTTGTTAGAGATTGCAAGAGAGCATTTAGATTTAGCTTTATGGTTTACATTTTTAGATAAAAAATAAATACGTTCTTTTATTTCACACTTTTCTATGTTACAAGAGATACAAAATTTGTGTTTACATGGGAAGATAACATTTTATAATATCAAATACATTTAAGAGATCTCAGAGTGGAAATTTGAATCTTGTATATAAGAAAAGTTTAAAGGATGTTATTGATGTGTATGGAGAAAGATATGTTTATTATAAAATATTATTCATTGATGAGGGCAAATACATATTTGAAGAGTTTGGAAATGCTAATTAGTTTAAGATCCCATATAGTTGAGATTTTGACATATCTTATGAGAAAGATAAAATTGTAAAAAGCCCATCTATGTACTTGGGTTAAACATACATGGGGCCTATAAAAAATTGAGGCACTCATTGAGAACTTTTAAATTAACTATTGATGATTATTAATTATGAATGAAACTTAAATTGTGAAGCTATTTTTTCTTAGTAAAATATACGAAATGTATATGTTGATTTTCATGTTGTTATAATACTAGTGTTGGCATAGATACTATGCATAACAATAAGATAAAGATAATCCAACAAAATGGAAACAATTCATGTAGTAGTGTTTTTTTTTCACTCGAATGTTTTTATAAGTAAATATATTATGGAAATTACACATGTTGAACTAGATGGTCTCCTATTGATCATATAAATGAACTAATCCTTAATTGAAATAAATGGACTCTTATTCTATCAATCTAAATAAAAATTAATAGGGAGAATGGGTGGCCTCAAAATATCCCTCAAATATCAAGAAACAATTGGAAACCAAATATATTATGAAAATTTAAATTATTAAACTAGATGATATCATATTATCCATTTGAGCCCAAAATAACCATGAAGAAAAAGAACATGTGGCCTCCCATTCTCATGAAATGTAAAACATAATTGGCCTAAAAAATTGCAAGACTTCTAATATGGGGATAAAAGGTAATATATTTACCTCCCATTTTTAAATTAAAATTATAAAGACAATAAATTTCCTACAATTTTTTTTTCTAATGTGAGTGAAAATCAATAGGGAGAATGGGTGGACCCACATTATACCTCATAATTCAATTAACTAAAAATTGGAAACCAATAATGAAATTATTGGAGACTAAGAAATAAAATGTTGAAAAGCAATAATATAATTTTTGAATCCAAAAATCAATATATAAATACCACAATTTAGATTTAAAGAAACCGATAATGAACTTATTGAAAAAATTCTTGGACTAAAATTAGTCAAAATTTAATGAAATGGTGGTTAATTGGATTCTTACTTGGTGGAAGATCAATAAGATGGCATGTGTTATTCTTCATCAAAGACTGATATTTTACATCCATGGAATAATTCTAAGGATTAGAAGGTAGGTATTCCTAAAGCGTAGAGGGATCAATGATTCAACAATTGTATTTATTTAGGATGATTTCACCTAATCTTGAGCCATATTTTGAGTCTCGTGATCTAGATATGAATGTGTTTAGGACACCATCAAATTTATCCTATCATATATAAAATTATAATACCATATAGGAATACCCTTATTTTTTCTATTGGTGGTGTTATTTACAAATCATCACCATAATCTCCATAATAATTATACTCATTAAAGGGAAGACCATCTTCTCTTTTCACAATAGGAATATTTTTTCATCGGAAAGCTTTTTCTAGGAACCTTTACTTTTTTCTTCTAAAAACCTAAACATCCATATTTGTGTATACTTTTCACGTTTTTAGATCCATGAGTTTGTAACCAAGTTCTTCAATTTACCTTATATATATATATATATATATATATATATATATATATAGTGTCCTTAATATTTAGCTTAGTTATCTTCTTCTTGGGAATGTGCATACTAACTTTACATCCAAAATATATAAGTTATGAATTTTATGGATTTCACCCGACCATGATTCATCCAAATTTAACCCATTGAGAGAAATGGTGAAAACTCCATTTAGTAGATATAATACCCTTTTAGATATTTCCTCTCAATATACATATTTGAAAATCTGAATCATCGATCATACATCAAACCTTTTCGATGATAGTAAGATTTTCCATTGAACAACACCATTTTGTTTTAGCGTTTGTGAAGGATCCATCCATTTGAAGATGAATTTCATGAATTTCAAGAATGATTTGAACCACTTTTGGTGTATTCCCAAATTTTATCTGAGTGAAGTGTTTTGATATTATTACCATTCTTAGTTTCAATAACAATTTTGAATTTTGTGAAAATCTCAAAAGATTAATCTTTGGTATGAATAGAATATATTCAAATATTTTGTGAGAAAAAATTACTTGCCATAATACTAATAAGTACTCTTCTAAAATGATGGTCTATGTTTTTTTCTTACCAAATAATGTTGACAATTATTTGAGTCCTTAATTAGAGTAGAAATCCTCTTCCTATATCATAATGGTGAAGTGTGTCAAGATATAAAAAATTTATGTGGCCAAGTCTTCGTGCCATAAACTATGTTGAGGTTGTATCATTTGCAGCGAGATCATGATTTTATTTCGAAAAAAATCAAGCTATGACATATGAAGCACATTAAAAGATTTTACAATTTTTTTGGAGCTTATAGATTTTTCTACAACTAAACACAACTTTCTACCTCCTTTACAATTAAAATCAATTTTCAAATTGTGCTTCAATAGTTGATTGACTAATAATAGAATCTTTATCAAACCAAATTCATATAAAATATCTTTGATTTTACAAGTATGTGTTCCAAGAGGTAGATAAATGTTTCTAATAACTTGGATGCATTATGAGCTATCATTACCCAATGGAAATTTATTTTTGATGGGTGTGTCACTCGAGTGAAGAACCAATCCTTAGATCCAATCATGTGGCGGATTACACCTGAATTAACATATCAAATATTATCATGTAAAGTGGAATATGCATATGACTAAGCATGATACATGATCTCCATGATCGAGTGATATTCCTATTTAACAATATTCTGTTTATGTTAGGTCTTCTCTTTCGATTCTCCTTTGTATGAACTAGTTTCTTGTTGTCTTGTTCTGACATGATTTTTTTGGGTGTATGGATTTTTTCCACTATATAATCCTTATTATAACACATTTTACCAACAATAATTTATCTCATATCCCTTACGATTACAAATAAGACATTGTTTCTACTATTTTTCCATTGTTGATTCTAGTGACTATTTTTCTTCTAGGATTTCTCGAGATGATTTCATCTTCCACTTCCCTTTTTGGTGTTAAATAAGAGCATGTTCCTATTTTCATTTTTTCATGTGCATAGAATCTTTCTATTACAACATATTAAGAAACTTCTCAAATTTCATTGTTTATGTCATGACATTGAAAGTGGCCACAAATATCTTGTATGAGGGGGAAGTACTCTCAAGATCATGGGTAAAAGAGAGTCATTTATTGCTTCCTATTCCAATGTTTGGAGTGATACTCTCAAAGTTACAACACGCCTTAAAAAGGACTCAATGTTTTCACCACTATTTAAAACAATGTAGCTGAATCTATATTTGTAAAATTGTATTCCCATTTTTATCATTATAGACAATACTTATTTTATACCATGCTTCATTGGCCATTCTACCTTCCTAAATGTGTGGTTACACTTCATATGAGACTACAAACAAGATTATCAACTTAGCATTTTGATTGGCTCTATCAAAATACCATTGAACATTAACAACATTTTAAGAGGATGAGATTTCCATCAACCACATTCGTATGTTTTTGAATTCCATCTAATTTTTAGTCTTTTGTGCAACATAGTCCTCTCCTCTTAGGAGTTGAGAATTCAAAATAATGTTTTAAGTACTATTTGTAGCAAATATGGAAATTACAAGAGAAGGATGGGATAATTTCACTCCAAATAGGCTCCTTTCTTGATATATTATTAATCGATATAAAATACATATTATAGAAAATAAAATGCTTAGCTGGAAAAATTGAATATTTTACAAAAAAATTTGGGTTCTTTGGTCTCCTATTACTTCTCCTTATAATCACATTGTTTTATTTTCTATTTTTTAAGAAAAATAAATGGAAACAATTCAAAATTAGGTTCTTTGGCTTCTTCTTAGTTTATAATATGTGTAACTACCTCAAATTTCACAATTTATTTTTGATTTTAACCCTTTTAGAGTTTTACCTCTAATTTTTTTAGAGGAGATTCTAGGTGGGTTAAAGGCCCTTTAATGATGGTGGTTTTGTTAAATTTAGGATTCTTTCTTAAATAATTTCTACCAAAATATTACTAATGGAAGAGCATCAAAGGTCTAGGAAATCCTACAAAATATTTGGTGAAGGATGATTATGTGGAAGACAGAAGAGTGCATAAAAGGAAAGGAATCCCAAGGGAATTAAGTGGCGATTGCATAGAAGTGTAAAAGTACTTTTTGTAGTAAGTGCATGGAGTGTTTAGAAAACGTGACAGTGTAAGTAGTGTGCATAAGGGTTTGTGTACTATAGTTGATTAAAAGAAATAATAGACAATGGTACACATAGGATTTTGGTAGTAGTAGAGTTTTGGCTTGATGGATAGAATGGAGGTGTACAAATATTGCGAGTGAGTTATGTATAATGGTAGATAGCATATAGAAGGAAAACAAGGATATACGAAAGATTACACAATAGAAAAGGTTGCAGAATAAGTACATAGATGAATTAGAGATGATCTATAAACCCAAATACAATGTCGAGAAGAGTTGAAGGTGAGACTAAATAATATTAGTATGTAAAAAAGAAGACAATGCATTGTATATGAGTGTGACAAAGGATTTTATGGTAAAACATGTGGTTGGAAAAAGTTACAAAGGATGTCAAAAGGAAGATGACAAGGACAAAACAATTAGAGGATCCCGATAACAATACCTATGTAGAACAACTATGAACATCTATATAAAGGTAGAAAAGGGAATTAAAGGAACTCAATTTTAAATTTTAATCTGAGCAAGAAAATATAGAAGCATCTAGAAATATCAAACCTACACATGGAAAATTCAAATTAGGAGAGATAAGTGGGATCTTACATCTATAAAAGGGGAGAAGTTAACCATTTTGGGGTTAGTGTGTCCAATTATAAAGATTTTTCAAATGTGTTTGTGAACAAAATCTAATCTATAGGTTCAGAGGGAGACATTATATAAGTTTGTAATGTCATCCATTTAAGATCCATTTGAGAGTAACAACATGTATATTCCATAAAGTCCATTCAAGAAATAAAGGACACATTAAAATTTTTCATCCTATTGCATGACTCTATAGGTGTGTTGGGATCACCCAATGATCATCAAGTGACATCAAAGTAGGATGTGTTCCTGTGAGTGGAGATGACAGAATATGAACTTGAGCTAGATAAAAAAAATAAAAATTAATTCTTTATTCTAAATAAAACATGGGTAGAGGACATAAAAGAAGGTAATAAAGATTATCAGGTAGAGAAGTTGATGATCTTACATGAGAAGGTAAGATGTCACTAAGAAGAAGGGACGATTTATATGAAGAATCCATGGAAATGTTGTGAAAGGTAATGGAGGAGATTAATGGTCTAATGAAAATAATAGAGAATGCATAAAAATAATACTATAGGAGACGGGGTATTGTGGTGTGAAGAAACTAGGAGGAGAAGGAATCAATAAAGAGTAAAGTATGAAAACAATATTGTGTAGAGAGAAAACCAAGTGAGCACTAAGAGAGGAGAAGTGTGTCTAGAGGAACAATTGAATATTGCATGAGAGGAACAAAAGAGTAAAGATAATATATGTGCAGGAGTAATGCCAAAGAATGTACAAAATAATTTTCATAGAGAAGGTTCATAAATTGAGTAAAAGGTAAAAGGTAAAGTCACCTAGATAGAGACGATAGTGTGTGAGAGTCACACTAGAAAAGGAAACTTTGAGAGAGAGGAATATGGTCACTACAAACCATGTGTGCAAAATAATTTCATTGAGCCGTAAGATGAAGCGGTAGAAAAGGACAAAGGAGATAGTGAAACAAATAAGAGACTTATGCATAAATGAATGTCCCATTTGAGGGACAAGACAAGGAAGGAATGACTTATGGAGGACATCTAGACACTAAAGGTAAACTAATATTACAATGGAAGCCATTGAGAAGGAATGACAAGAAGTGTGTGGAGTCTTAAAAAATATAAAAAGTTTGTAAATGATTGCACTGAGAATAATATTTCCCAGGAGGAAGGATAGATGGGGTGCACAATTTAGTGCATAGAAGAGGAAATCAAAATATAAAGGTAGAAGGGAATATGATATTATATGAGAAGAAGAACTTGAAGCGGATGAGTTATGGGGTGTGAAGAGAAAGATACATTTGATAATGGGAGAGCCATTGTTATGAAACCGAGAAGAGAGGAGAGAAGAATTTACATTAAAGGAAAATAAAGTAGATAACTCCAGAGATGAGGTTACAGAGTGCATGTGAAAAGAGTGCATTGCGAAGAGGTTAATTGGTAGAGATATCAAAGAAGAACATGTGGAGAATTTTTAGGAGGAAATGAGTGCATGAAAGAGTTGTGTGAAGAAGGAGATATTTCCGTAAGGAAATTCATAATGAGAAGAGGTCCAAGGAGGTGACTACAAGATTGTATATTACAAGAAGCACAAAGGATAAGGGATGTATAGAAAATTAAAAATATGACAACAATGGAGAGACACTTTGCATGAGAATGTAAAATTTACCCTATAGACAACGGAGAAAAGAGGGGAGCACTTTGTGAATAAGATTTAAGAGTTTTTGCAATGAGTAAGTTGTAAGAGAAGATAAAAGGGAGAAGAAAAGTGGTCAATAGAAATGTCCATAGGAAGAGGGAGAAGAAATGTGGCCTGAAGCCAACAAAGTAGAAAGTGTGTAGTAGAAGTAGGAACACCACTAACAAATGAAGAGCATTCTAAAAAGGCTAGGAAAATGAGTTTTGGAAATAATATTGTGAGGAGACATCGGGAAATGAGAATAATGATGCAGAAATAAAACATGAAAAGTAGAGTGTACAAGGAATAAGATACCAATGGAGAGAATTCCCGAAAAGAGAAGGGAAAATGTGGAGAAGAAGACCAAGAGATGGATGGTATGAAGTGGGTATAATACGATAAGTGTTTAAATATATATGTGTGAAAAGGAAAATAAAGTGTGGCAAGAAAGTACTATAGAAAAAAGGATAGGATATTTTGGAGGAGCACCACAACCTAACAATGTGTAAAAGGAGAATGTACAAAGACAAGAGGTCATAGTAGGGTGGTGATAAAAGAATATAAGTGTGTAAGAATAGAGTTCATAAAAGGATCCCATAGGAAGATAAATGGTAGAAAAGGATAAATTCGTGAAATGGAAACAACATAATAACATGGGAAGGATACGTGTGCGAGAGAAAAATAGTGTTGATCTAGACAACAACCCAGAAACAATTCTAATGGGGCAACTTCTTGGAGCCATAACTTTTACATTATAGCTTCGATTAACTCCATTCATAATGTGTCAACAATATTGTAACATGTAGAATATAGTGAAAGGGTGCACTATTTTTTGTAGAAAAGTTTGACACTCGAAATATTCTTCTAAAGGCCTCATAATGTAACTTTTCTAGTGTTGTTTAAAAATAGTAATTTCATAAAATTTTCTTATATGTAAATCACAAAGGTGAAGAACCTCATATCCTTTGAGGTTGGTGACCTTCCACATTCTTCTATATGTCTATTCATATTTCTAAAAGTATTATATAAATATATGAAACCCATAAGGGAAGATCATACATCTCCTTGCAAAGATAGTTATTGTAATCACAATATTTTGAGCAATATACATCTCTTTTTAGAGATAGTTTTACTGTTTACATATAGCACAATTGTTATTTTGTCCTTTAATCCCAAAACCAATAGGTTTTGAATCATTTTCATCAGAGAAAACTTTTCTTGAGATTGTATGATTCCAATAACAAGGTTGAGATATAATAAGCTTTGGTGGTACACACAAGATCCTTCAAAATATTTTACTTGTTGCAGGACACCTCAAATGGAAGAAAATAGTTGGAAAAATGTTCCTCTTAAGAAAATTGTGAATGAATCTCTCATAGAGAAAAAGGAGCATATGTTACAATAATTCACCCAAATCCTTCAATAGTTATAAATGGGAAATACTACCTCTTATGAAAACCATCCCTTCAGTGCCCCGAAACCCTTCAAGGTTCAAGTAAATTTTGATATTCCTATTTTTTAGGGTAAAATAAATTTTGATGTAGTAGAAAATTGGTTGGACCAATTATCCTCCTATTTTTGTTAATAAATTCATTGATAAAGAGAAGATAACATTTTCTCTCTTGAAATCATCACTTTCTATCAAAAATTGGTGGGGGTGTACAAGAATGGACTCAATAGGGCCAAACCGGGAATCATAGAGTATCTCACATGGAATGATTTTTTGGATGCCATAAAGGAAGGATAATACCTTATTTGAGCCTATCATGATCGATACATACAATGACGAAACTCTGCCAAAGTAAGGACTATTCGGTTCAAGGTTATCTTGATAAATGTTATTCTATGTCTGCAAGATTAGGAATTCAAATCAAAGAAAAAACAATATACAAAAATATCATAGTGGCCTACAATGGTACATATGAGAGGACATGGACATATTTAAATTTCATACCCTTGTCAATGCATACAAGTTCACGATCAAGATTAAATAAAAGCTTAGAAATAGAAATGCAAACAACCAACCTCGAAGGGGAAAATGTAAAGGAAAGACATACCCAAAGTCGGGATTGGAAATAAAATGATTCGCAAGGAAATAAAGAAAAGACGGGAATAATTGTAATTGGTAATACCTCCATAAGACTAATAGTCATTCTAGGGAAGAATTTCGATCCATCAAGTCATTTTATTATGAATCATCTTCTTGACACCCACTACTCTATCAGTGACACACCCCGAGGTCAAAGATGAAGAAGATGAAATTGTAGATGTTGAACTATATGTGATCATTTTGTCACCTCACAAGTCAAGAAGATGGATGAGAAGGAAATGTTATTTCACTCCAAGCTTTGGGTAAAGGGTAAGCCTCTGCATTTTATTCTTGATAGTGGAAGTCAAAATAATTTAATTTTGTTGATGTTGTGAAAAGTATGAACCTTCCTATAAAGCCACATCCCTAGCCATATAGTATCATGTGGTTGAACCTAGGAAGAGATATCCATGTCAAAAACAATGTATCCTCCCATATGTAATCAAACCCTTCCATGATGAATTCATATGTGATGTTGTTCCATTGGATATTTGTGATGTGCTCTTAGGCCAACCATTCATGTATGATATACATGGGATCTATGAGTCATGACCTCAAAGGGTCACAATTACCATTTGGAGTTGGTGCTATAGGATACCGATGTCATCCCCTATTACTCTATTTTCCTCATTAGTTCGAAAAAAATGTAAGAAGACGGTGGATAAAACAAAGAATTTCGTCATTCTAATGATCAAACCAAAAACTACTAAGAAAATTATTACGACCACCTTGGCCACACATTTAGTGCAACATAAGAAATGGATGGACCAAATCATAGTTGAGCATGATGATTTATTCCAATCACCTACAGGGTGACACTTCATCCAAATTAAAACATGTTATTGATTCGGTCCCGAGATCTCCTTTACCCAATAACCTTGTGTACCATAGGTCAGTCCTTTAAAATGACGAGATAAAGAGGAAGCTCCAAGAATTAATTAAAAAGGGTAACATTAGGTCGAGGTCTTCACTATGTCAAATTTCAATTGTTTTGGCATAAAATAAAGATGGAATATGGATAATTTGCATTGACTATCGATCCTTGAATAAAATTATGGTGAATAATTGCTACCCCCTTTGGATGATTGATGATTTTCTTGACCAACTCCGTGATGAAAAATTCTTTACCAAAATTGATTTCACGTTTTGCTATCACCGATTCTCATCATGCCCATCGATGTCTGTAATATTGCATCTAAGTCTCGGGATGGTCTATTTGAATGGGTGGTCATGCCCTTAAGCATAACTAGTGTTTCTACCAATTCATGAGGATGATGGATAACATCATGCGACCCTACACCAATTCCTTCGTAGTTGTCTACATAAATGATATACTCATCTATATTTAGATATGGGAATAACATGTACATCATTTTTATAGTTAATTCAAACCCTTTGAAAAAACAAGATGTATGCAAATCTAAAAAAATGCTCATTTGGGATGAGGAAGGTTCAATACCTAGGGTACGTTATGGAACAAGGAGTCCATGTTGACCCACTGAAAATCTAGGTTATTCAAAAATTTTATATTCCAAAAACTATTATAGAACTTCGTATCCTCTTGGGTCTTGAAAACTCTATCACTAGTTTGTCTTAGGGTTTTCACATATTTCATGGCCACTAAACAAAGCGACTAATGGAGGAAACAATACTGCATTCCAATGAATGAGGGTGTAGCAGAGAACATTAAATTTTTGAAAGAAATATTATGTTCAACTCCTTTTCTCTCCTTACTTGGCCTACATCAACCTTTCAAATTAATGATAAATGCATCTAAGTATTCCATGAGAGCTATTATCATTCAACATGACCACCTTGTTGTATATCATAGTGAAAAATTTAATGACATAGTAAGGAAGTACCTAAACTATGATAAGGAGCTTTTGCGATCGTCTAAGTGTGAAAGAAATGGATACACTACATTCTAGGAAAATTAAACAGTCATCCACATAGACGAAAGGCTATTGGATTCCTTAATATATAGAGAAAGATAAGGAATGAAAGACACGAGAAGTAGGACACATAATTGCAATAGTTCCACATGATAATAAAACATAGGAAGGGAAGTGCCAATTTAGTAGCATATTTCCTGAGATGCCCTCTAATTGCAGCCCTCAAAACTATCCTTGACCTCTGCAGACATGAGACTTCTAGTTGGTGAAATTTTTATGAGATGGATCTTAAATTTTATGGTACATATCAGGCCTTCTAAGTAAGAAAGCATGTCCCTAATTTCTATCTAGAGGATAACCTTTTCTACCACATGGGACACATATATGTTCCAACTAGTGAACAACAAAATATGATATGGGAGGCACACTTTAGTAGGAAAGCTAGACAAAAATAGTGGAAGTAATTAAAATATATTCTATTGGCCCAACCTATCAAGTGATGTGGTTAAGTACATCAAATCTTGCACCCCTTGTGTAATTTCCAAACCAACTAATAAGAAACAAGGATTGTATACACCATTTCCAGAACCAACCAAGCCTTGGGCCTCCATCTCAATGGACTTCCTCTCATCTTTTCTCTCTTGAAAAATGGAAATGATTTTTTTTTTGTATTTGATTGATTTTCTAAAATGGATATAATGATTTCTTGCAAGAAAAATATTTATACTGAAGAAATTACTAAACTCTATTTTAGTCATGTATGGATCACCTTTGGGATTCCCAAGTCTATCATTATTGATTATAGATGTTCTTGAGCATATTTTTATCCACACTATGGGGAATGATGAACACTAAGTTTATGAAGTCCATAACCTTCCACCCATAGAATGGAAGACAAAAAAAAGGTGGTCAACCGCCTAAACATCCACATTCTTTATGTATCACTTTGAACACCCATGTACATGGGATGAGGCCCTTCTATACATACAACATAGATACAATTGGACCATTTATAATTCTACCGAGAATAATACATTTCAAGTTTGTTAGAAATTTTATCCTATTGAACCTATTGATATATGAATTTTGGTGCATAAAATGGAATAAACACCTCATGGAAAACCCAAGGTAGAAAAGGAAATAAGGTTTTTACAAAAAAATAGTATACTTAGCAGCATGCCCATAATAGTTTACAGAATATGAATGAAAAGTATAATATACGCCATGATCAACATAGGGTTCTACATCATTTCAAGGTTGGTGATAAGGTATGGTTGCAGCTTCGAAAGGAAAGACTTGTAGGTCCACATAGCAAAATTTGACCTCTATGGTATGGCCCTTACACTCTCGCCATAAAATTAGGTGAAAATGCTTCCAAGTTAAATTTTCTACCCTCCCTTGGTCTACATCCTATCTTTAATGTGGATCTCCTTAAACCATATCAACCACCTTGTTTAGACACCTTGGTCATAGTAAAATAGTTGGGCATATCCGAACTTAACCAAGGAAGATTTTCTCCAGATTGAAGAAGATTAAATTGTGGACACTTGGACACATACCACTAGAGGACATCCTATTTAACTCTATTGGGTGATCAAGAAAGTAAATCTCAGTCATCAAGGTGATTGGATCACTATGTACTAGATAAAGAAATAATTTTAACACTTGATGGGAATCCTTGGTGCGAGTGGCAACCATTTCTTCGAAGAAGGGAGGAATTATCCATTCAATAACCCAAGCAACAATTATAGTGGGGAAACTTTGGGAGTCATAAAATTTACACTTTGTAGCTCTAATTGACTCTCGTTTAAATTACATTGAAGATATTGAAATGTGTAGAATATGGTGAAAGGTTAATATACTTTTTTAATAAAATTTTGAATCGCGAAATCTGATTTTAAAGGCCTCAAAATGCACTTTTTGTAGTGTTGTCTAAAGATACTAATATATTAAAAAGAGTAATTTGGATAAAATTTCGCATATGTGATTTATGAAAGGTGAACCACCTCATCTCCCTCGAGATGTCTCTTCATCTTTTTAAAAGTAGTATGTAAGTATATGTAACCCGAATGGATTATCAAGAATCTACTTCGAGAGATACCTATTGTAATCATAGTATTTTGAGAAATATACATTTCTTTTCGTAGAGATAATTTTATTGTTTACATCTGGTGCAATTATTATTCTATCATTTAATCCCAAAACCCTTAAGTTTAGGATCAAGCATATAGAAGAGGAATTATGGTGAGAAGGAAAAATTGAACATAAGAAGAAGAAAAGAAGACATAGAGATAAGTACACGTAGAAGGAACATATAGAGGAAGGAAGCCTAAAAGTGAAGTGGAAAAGAGAAAAGAAAATCCCTAATGTATTTAGGTGGAGGTGGATATGTTGTCTACTCAAAATTTCCCGCTCTGATAAGAGTAAATTTTCAAAATTTTGAGTCTTAAGTGTTTTTCTCTGAGGTGCCTAAGTCGTGAAATCGAAAAAATCTGTGTTTTGGGTCATTTTGTGTGATTTTCGGGCCTGTCGGAACTTTTTGTCCCATCTGTCCCAAGTACGAAAATGCACTCTGTTCCCCGATCGGCCGAAATCCCCGAAGCTGTCCCATTTTCGGGCCCGTCGGAAAATTTTGTCCCAAGTGTCCCAAAACTTATTTTGCGTGTTGTTCCAATTTCGGCCGAATCATCCTTCCCGCGTACTTCGCACTTTCCTGTCCCAAATGTCCCAAAGTTAAAAAGTGCGAGCTTTCCATTTTCGGCCGATTTACCCGAACCGCGTCCTTCACGCAATTTTGTCCCAACTGCCCCATTTGAAAAAGTGCGAGCTTTCCCAATTTCGGCCGAGCCGGTCAAGTCACGTACTTCGGAACTTCTTGTCCCGAATGTCCCAAGTCCAAACGGGCCCTTTGTTCCAATTTCGGCCGAAACACCCGAATCGCGTACTTCGCACATTTTCGTCCCATTTGTCCCAAATGCATTTGTGCGTCCTCTCCCTGTTTCGCCCGAACCGGCCGAGCCGCGTGTTTCGCGCATTCGCGTCTCACCTGTCCCAAGCGTACCTAGTGTCATTTACACTTAGTTTTTCCCGCTCGCTCCAAATATGATGCTTTTCAAATTGGTGGTTGTGTATTCAATGCGCATTAAAGTCATTTCTCTCTCCAAACGGCTATATAACGAGCATTCCCCTTTGCATTTTCACATTGCTTCCATGCTATCTTTTGCTCGAACCCTCGTCATTTGAAAACCTGCGCGATTCCCCCTCCATTTGCAAATTCCTTCCAGAAGTCTAGGTTGCAGCTCCGAGACTATCACTATGAAGATCAAGTTCCAGGGACAGGAGCAAATTTCTCCGCTTGAATCTGCCGTTAGCAATATAGGGGACAGCGAAGCTCGTCATCTCGACTTCGGTGATTTTTGGGCAAGAATGACAGATGCAAACCCTACACCAATGGCACAGATGATTAATGATAGTGGTTTAGCTTTTGCCGGAGGATTCCCAATCTCAGTACAGTGTGCTGATACAGTGCTTTCATGTGGAGCTCACTTCGACCCCGATTCGAGTGAATTGACAAATGTACATGGGGAACTCATTGCCAAGCTGGACGCTGCCGCCATTGGCGCTGCTCTGAGGATTCCGGAGATGGACAATGCTATAGTCGTCTCCCGAGATCAAGCACAGGCTATGTTCGACCAAGACAGTGACAAATACAAGGCGCGAGTGGCGAAGTCTTGGTTGAAGAACCCTAAGAAAGGCGCTTCTCGCCTAACCAAAACCCTCTTCTGAGCAGATTTCAACGAAGAACTGTCAGACTTCATAATCCTACTGGCTCGGGTTATGGGTTTGCCCTCCACCAATGAGTTTCATTTCTGGATGTGCCCGCTCATCAGCATGGTGTGCCAGGGAACACAAAATATCAATCCCAGGCGAGAGATCATCGGTATGAATTTGGGTGAGTAGCTATCCAACGTCCGTGAAACAAAGAAGTTCTATATGACTTCATATCTGATGTATACCCTAGCGGCATCCAGGCAGTGGTTTGGTTTCTCCTATATAGACGCACACAAAGATGATCCAGTGTATGCCTATTGCCCGCAATTCACCTTGGAGACCAGCAACCGCAATTTCAGAAGGGTCAATGATGCTTTCACCATGTACGTGGTCAGATTGCTCGAAGGTGATACTGCTAGAAGGTTTTCAGATGAAGCCATGAACCTGATATCGCAGTATGGAGCCTATTTCATTCAATTCAGGAAATTTTCCTATATCAGGCTTGCTGGCTATGAAAGCACTCCTCTGCGGCTTCCCATGTTCTGCAATGACAAAATGGCTTTGATTGAAATATGCAGGCAACTAGACAAGTTGCACAGAACTTGCAGAGACAAGAAGATTTCTGGCTTGCACTTTCCCATCTCTCTGGGAAACTACACATGCAAAACAGCTCTGGATGCTCAGAACATAGAAAGAGCCCTGGTCCCTATCACTGTTCATTTCTTCAAGCCAAGAACCTGTTTTGACTTGAAGAAGTTCATTGAACAGAACATCAAAATAGTCTATCATCATAGGCGGATACGAGAGACTCACCGGGCTGAATGTCATGCAGATGATTTTGAAGCCGAGAGAAGGCATTGTGGCGGGTTCTCCTCAGAATTGATCCAAGAACTCAGTCTGTACCAAGTTCCTGAAGGTCTCCAGGATGACAATTCTGAGCTATACTCTTATGAGTATGAAAATGTGATTAAGCACACCCCTCTGGAGGACCTGGATTGGAACAAGAAAGAGAGAGATGATCTGGCTGAGATTCTTGCTCCAGTCTTAATCAGGACTAGGGTCTGGTTCAGTAAGAAGATCCGAGAATTCAAGAGGCACTCAGGAGAATCTAGCTCCAAGGATGATTCGACACCCATAAGAGAGGCATCAGTTCCAGAGTCTGGAACACCAGTGAAAACCCCTCCTGCCTCAACAGCTCGGGGACCTGTAGAATCTACTCCTTCTCCATCTACCCAGGTATACAAGAAGAAACTCAAAGAGGTAAAGAAGGAGCCTGCAGAGAATGATCCTCCAAGAAAATAGGTAGAGTTGCCTATAGGGCCAGAGAACATCGTTGTTCTCAGTGAAAGTGAAGAAAGTGAGATGCCAACTCCTGCAAATGTTCCTGAAGATCCAGCAGATAAGGACAAAGAGGTCCAGAGCACTGAACTTCCAGGTACTACTGATTCTTCTACTGCCATTGCCTCCAGTGCTCTACTCACGTCTCAGCTTGAGTCAACAGCTGCGCAGACCCTGAGTGTCATGAGCTCCCTGTCTCTTGGTCCTCTTGCCCCTCCTGCAGATTCTTCTTCCTCTTTTGCTTGGGTGCAACCTCTGGTCGACAAAAGGAAGAGGAAATCCTCCTCTCAAAGCTTGGGACCAAATTTTGATGCTGTAGCAGCCTTGTTGGGCACCACTCCTTCTCGTGCCAAGAAAGCCAGAACCACCTCCAGAATTGTGTCTGATGCCCAAGGTCAGCAATTCTTGGAGATTGCTAAGCCTACAGTAGACAAATCAGAATCAGACTTGCTGACATCTGACTTAGAGCTTTCAAGGATCCCTATGGGAGAGTCTACTCCTGAAGGTGAAATTCACAACCTCCAGGAAACAGTCACAAGAGTCATTGGAAGGGTAGAGAAAGGGCAGCAGACTATTGAACAGCTGGAAGAACAAGCCCAAGTTCTCACAAGTTTTATCAAGTCACTCTTGTCTAAGGACAAAGTTTTGGACCCCACCCCCTTGACTGCTCTACCACCTCCTGTAATTCTAAGCCAAGATGAAGTGCAAAGTATCAAAGATATGCACAAGTATTCTATGGCCGAGCTATTGAAGCCATGGTGGATGACATGCTTGTTGCTGGGCTAAACTTCATCGATGAAGCTTTTAAACTACATGGAAAGGTAGACAATTTGCAACAGAAGCTATCCTCTACTATTGGGGTTATGGATAAAGAGCTTAAACTCTGGAGCAGTTGCATTGTAGACCTTCGCCTCATGGGACAGACAGATGAGAACATCTTACTGGCGAACAAGATTTTCGATGATGCCAAAGACAATCTATCAAAATCCTGGGTCTACAGCGTAGAGTGGAAAATCAAAGTCTTGGAGGAAGCTGTGGGAGAAATGAAGAACAGTTGGCAGAAGGGAGAAGCTTTCAAGACACTGGCAGCTGCTGCTTTCAAAGATATGCATTGTCATCTTCAAGATGAAAACTCTGGTGCTTCCTTGTCCTTGCAAGAAATCAAAGCTCAGTTCAGAGCTTTTGTCAAAGATCATCTATTCAAGGAAAGCTCCATCTCTAAGGAAAAGATGAAGGAAATTTGTTCTCTTCAGTCTGCCATTGAAGAAGCAAACAAAGATTATCATACTCACGTCGAGTTTGATAAAGAGATGGAGAAATGTCTGGGATTTTGGACTCAGTCTGCAGCCAACACGTCAGTCCCTCGTGGCAGAGATATAGCTGAGTCATTGAAGAAATTCAGGCAGCGGATTCTGAAGACAGTGGGTCCCTCCCAGTAACCGGCCACCTGTCTCCTTCTCTTTTCTTTCCTCTTCTTCCCTTTCTTTTCGTATTCTTTGTAATCAGTTAAGGTATTGTAACCGGCGGTCCTTAACTATTCTTTAGTTAAAAGAAACGGTTACGAAGAGTAACTGACTTGTAAGCTATATAATGGCCTTTCCACGCCATTTTGAGGAGAGGAAGAACTTGGAATATTTGCTGAAAGTGTAAATAGATCTTAAAGAAATCAATACAAAAGGGCTTTTCATTCTTTGTCTATCTGATTCTCGTTATCTCTGTGTTTTCCTTTAATATTGTGAGGATCATTTTGTTCTTAACTCGTTAGTCTCTCTGATTGCATACTGTTCAGTTTTGCAAATACAGTGATCTTGTACAACCAAGAAGGAACTTTGTGTCCTTGATTAATAAATCTGAAGAAGGTTATTTATGGAACTTTGTGTCTTTAAATTTAATCTCATTCAGCCAACGCAAATGATCTTGTCTTAAATTCTTTGAAGCTTCGCATACAGGAGGAATTATTCTGCTATCTATAATTCTGAATGTTGCTATTCTGCTCATCTCCTTTTCCCCTTCCTCAGTCCTTGCGTGATTGATGATCCTTGTGGAAAACACTTTCGTAAAATCCAAGTTTGACCATAAAACAATGTTCTGTACATTTGTAAATAAGTTCATTTCTGAATAAGGGAACCTCTCCCATTAAAGAGGAGGGACTTCTTGTCCCCTGACTGTTGCTCTTCTAAAAAGTCCTATTTGACGACCAACAGGATAGAAAATGGAAAGTACAAACTCACTCTAAAAATATTTCGAGATGAGCAAAAATTCACAATGAGAAATTCACAATATAGAATCCTTAAGGGAGGAGGATGGTTTAAGGAAATAAGAGAATTTTAAAGGATAAGATCAAGTAGAGACTTGCACAAAGGTAGAAATATTGTGACAAGAATAATTTCACAAAGGGTTAAGAAGGGAGATCCATTTGTAGGAGTTGAAACTTTCTTGTGAGAAGAGAATCACGAGTTCATAGGATATCATGGATAAGTGACGAGAAGGTGACAAGGATTGGACGATATTCTTGAAGAAAAACCAAGACTAAGAATAGGTTTATAGGATGAATGATATGAAACTATTTGCCTCAATAGTTCTAAGGGTGGTTTTACCACTCACTTAATCTACTTGAGAAGAACTTGAAGTTTAAGTACCTAGAGTGTTTGATGTAGGAGCATCCAATATCCATGGAAATCCTACACAAATTTTGGTGAAGGATGATTGCGTACAAGGTGGGAGAGTGCATGAGGAAGGGAACCCCAAAGGAGTCAAGTGATGATTACATAGAAGTGAAAAAGTAATTTGTGTAGTAGTTGACTTCGAATAGCATAGTTTTTGGAGTGCATAGAATAAGTGAGAGCGTAAGTAATGCATATAAGGGATTATGAATTATAGTAGATCAAAAGGAATAATGTGTAGTAGTACACATAAGATGTTAGTAGTAGTATATTTTTTTATCAACCTGGATAGATTAGAGGCACAAAAAATTGTGAGGGATTTTTTTGAAATGGAAGATAATGTAAAGAAGGTGCATGATGGTATAAGAAGGATTTTCCAATATAAAAGGTTATAGAAGAAGTGTCTAGATTTTTGGAGAATGCCCATAAACCTAGAGAAAATACACGTGATAAGATTTGAAGGTCGGACTCAAGAATTTGAGTGTGCAACAAAAGAAAAAAATCATGGTATATGAGTGCAAGAAAGGAGTGCATGATAAAATGGGTAGTTAGCATAAGCAACCTAAGGATATCGGAAGGAATATGATAAGGACATAATAGTCGAGAGAAGCCCAATGACCAGACCTACATGGAACAACCAAGAAAATATAGATGGAGGTAGTTAAGGGAATTAAAGGATCTTGAATTTAATTTTGACTATGGGTTGGAAAATATAGAGTATTTAGAATGAGATAGCCCACCCAAGAAAAATTCAAATTAGGAGAGATAATAGGAACACACAATTATAAAAGGGAATTTTTTCACCATTTTTGGTTTATCATGGAAAATTTTGGAAAATTTGTTGATTGTTCTTGTTATCACACAATCCATTCTAGGATAGGTCTAAAGGGAGACACCATAGAGTTTTTTTAAGATCCATGTCAATGAGACCGTAAGGTCCATTCGAGAGTAGTTGCATGTAGATGACATAAAGGTCATTGAAGAAATAGCTGAAACATAAAATATTTTCATCTTATTGCATGATTCTATAGGTGTGTTGGGGAACACTTGATTTCCATCAATTAATTTGAAATATGTGTGTGGAGGTTTACCCCTTGACCTCCACCTTCCCAAACACCTTAAAAATTAGGCTATCCACTTGTGAAAAAAGGTGCCTTATGTAGACACAAAATCTATGAAATTTTGTACATTTCTAGGTCCTAAAAGCATGCTAGCATTTACATGATTCATAAGAAAAAAATAGTAATTAGAAAATCCATTTATCCTTTTATTGGATTTATACATCTTATACTCTTATCGACATTTAACGGTTTTATCTTTCTATGGCCTCAAACAAGTAGTGCCCATTTTGTACACTAATGTTAGGTACTCATGTCGTCTTGGGTGTTCATATCCCTCTTTACATATTGATTATCCTTTTTGAACCCTTTCACTTCTTAATTAATTTTTACTACTTTGGGTTTGCCTTTCAATTGTTAGTTAAAAAATTAAAATAAGGAAAACAAATAAATACACATTATGTTTTCAAAATAAGTGTCCAAGCATTAAGAATTACATACAACCACCCGAGCTTGCATTCTAAGGCATAAAGAGCATCGATGGAATCCATATAGTACTCATACAAAGGACAAGGGTTACATTACATCTATATACATAGCATAAGAAGGGAACTTTATTCTATTTCATCCCACACACTATATATTTTATATATTCTAGATATAACTCGTTATCACTATACAACTGCATAAGGTCATCCTAGGGAATAATTTCTACACACACACAAGAACTACGGGGAGTATGAGATGTAGTGTAGTTATTAGTCATATGTTTACTCTTCAAGTGAACTTCGGTGTTAGTCCAACTCCCCATTTTGAATTTTCCTTCTTAGGTTTGATGTGGTTTATGGGTATGTGCAGATGAACTTATTTTGTTTAGGTTACATGTAGCTTCAATGATCAAGGAGTGAATCTCAAATGACAAAAATGAATCAATAATGAATTTTTTTGACATTGAAGATATAAAAATTTGAGCATTTTTCTGCCACTAATGCCTAGATGTAGTCACCAAGATGCGTCGGCGCTTCTACCTTTCAGCGGGTGCCCATGTCCTCCATCATTATGAGTTGAAGAACCTTGAGAGAGCTTTGAAAACACTTTGTATAGTCCGCTTCGTCTATTCACTTGCTCAAATCACTTTTAGTTTACTTGAAAATCAGCTAAGTAACCTATATATTTCATTTGCTTATAGTCTCACATTGTTTTAGTACTTAGCATTTGTATTTTACTATATTTTATCATATTTGTAAATTTTTAGTTACTATTAAAGAAAAATTATTTTAATTTACATTAAATCATTTGGTGAACCCCACTTATGATTGATCATTCAGATCCTTATTTTACACATTACGTTTTCTTTCATGGAACCTATCATTCCTCATGTTTCCTTGTCTCAATTGCTTCAAGCACCCACCTTGCAAATATGTTCTACAAAAACCCTCAACACTACATATCTCCCTATAAATATGTCACCTACACAAGTAAGTGCCATCTTCAATTGTCTCTTTGATGTCTCTATTAGCCCTAATGTCATAAGCTGTTATCCAAAATTCACCCCTCAAGGTAATTTTGATAACATGCATCAAATTCTTTAGTCCCAAGCAATTATATTGAGTCCGGACAAAAAGTCATGTTTCTAGGGTCCCCTCATATTTTTTCTAACTCCCCTGTCCAAGAAGAAGAGAGCAAGTTCTGAGAAAATGTGAAAAAATTGCAAAAAAACAAGCTCGGGCCAGAAAAAATCATGAAAAATGGCTAAGTCCTAGTCCTTGCAATAGTCGGGACATGAGGGACATCTGGACGCGAACCGGCCGAAAGGCCGCCAGGCGGTCCGCGCAGCATTTGGGACATTTGGGACAAAGGGACGCGCGGGACGCGGAAATCCGAACTGGCCGAAAAATGGAAAAAATTGACTAACTGTTGAAACAGGCAGTCTGGGACATCTGGGCAATTAGTACGCGAACCGGCCGGATCGGCCGAAATGAGTCAAGGCAGCCCGGAACAGTTGGGCTGAAGGTACGTGAAGTACGCGAACCGGCTGGATCGGCCGAAATGAGAACTTTCAGTCCAGGACACACGGGACAAAAGTACGCGAACCGTAGAACCGGCGAATCGGGAAAATTTGTCCCAGACGGTCCGAAAGCAAATGGGACATCTGGGCCGCGAGTATGCGAACCGGCCGGTTCAGCCAAAACAGGGAACTTCAGCACTGGG
Organism: Taxus wallichiana var. yunnanensis; assembly: GCA_018340775.1. NCBI lineage: Eukaryota > Viridiplantae > Streptophyta > Pinopsida > Cupressales > Taxaceae > Taxus > Taxus wallichiana. The sequence goes on from CM031236.1 coordinate 146,368,025, forward strand.
AAAAATGGGACAAAGGGACGCGTGGGATGCGAAAAGCCGCGGCCGAAGGCAAGAGGAGAAAAGTCAACATTTGACCCGTGGAACTTCAAACGGCCATAACTTTTGACTCCGAGCTCCGATTTTCACAAAATTGGACTTTATGGAATGAGCACGACGTCCTCTACGCCACAAAAATTGGATTTATTAATTTTAATGAGGGTATATATATTTAAATAAAAAACATATTCGGCTCCATCGATTGATGCTCATTCCGTCCAAATGACAAGACGCCCGCCAAACCCAAAATAGCTTCCCACACTCAGAAGGCCATAACTTTTGCATTTCTCAACAAAATCACACAAAATTGGTACCGTTGGAATCGTGGTTCCGAGCCCAATGCAAAAAAATCAAGAAATTCTAGATTTGATCAGAAATTGATTGAGTTTTTAAGAAAACGTGGCCGGGTTCAGAACAGTGTTTTATTTGGTAGTTGGGAGTGCAATTAAGAGGCATGGTCACCCTTCTTTCTCTCTTGCCGCAGCACATGGGACAGTATGGGAAGCCTTTTGTAAGTAATATACAACCATTTCACTCAATTTAATGCCTCTTACAGGTGGTTGAAAGACATATTTCGGAATTTCCATTTTCCCTTCTCTTTTCCTTCTCATTTTTCTATAAATTGGAGGGTTGGGCTCATTGTAAAGAGAGAGTTTTTGGGTAGCAAAACTTTGCCAAAATTGCTTTGTGAAGCTAGTGTGTTGCAGGACCTTATATTGGACTCCTTGCATGGTGATCCAGGCCCTTATCTTGTAATAGATTGAACTGTGCATATCATGAAGCAATAAAATACCAGTTGTGGATGTATCTTCCCCTGCTGTGTTTTCTTGCATTCTTCTTTCCCCTTTGATCTTTCTACAAGAGTATTGTGTCTATTATTATGTTCTTGCAGGGATCCATTATCATTGTGTATGCTTGGAATATTGTTGTGAATGCATTTTGCTAGATTGTGGAGAACTGTCATCACCTCTTCTAGTGTGCACTTTGCCTCTATATTTCACACATTTGGAGACTACTCTCACATCTTCCTTTTCTGGTGTATCACCGCTTTAGTGTAGGCTTTCATTTCATGCATTCTCTCTCCCTGGTCCCTTGGAAATTTAGATTAGAACAGTTAGCTTATCCTGCATTAGAGTAGATTGTGGAAGGTAGTTTAGGAGCAAGAACCAGCTTTCTCTGGAGGTCTATCTCAAGTAGCAGTCCCACAACTTGGAGATAGTACCCATGTTACCCAATCACACTGTGAGTTCAAGTATATGCACTTGTACAAACATAAGCGTGCTATGATTCGGTGATAACAATAACTAATCATCCCATTTGCAAGTAAATTCAAGCTTTACATTGTTTATTTCAAGATAAAATTTAGGCTATGGAATCTCTGAATTACATCTTTGCACAACTCAAATTCTACATATAAAGTATGCTTCTCAAGCCCATGTTAGTTCTTCTTCTCAACTACCTTCCAATACCATGTCTACTAAAAGTTTTCATATAAGTGAGGCCCAAATCTTACCACTCCCCAAACCTCTCAAGTTTGATCTTAATGCTAAGTAACATGATATTTTTCCTAAGCTCCTCACTCACTAGTTGATTAAAATTCTAATTACTCATTGCTACCCTTTGTATCAACTTTCCAAATACATAGGTCTCTCATTTTGTAATTATCATAGAATTAATTAGCGTAATGACAATGATTTCTTTTCTTTCCATCTAAAAACTAAGCACCTTAAACATCATGGTTTTATTTCATTTTTGCACAATATTTTGGTACATGCTCATATCCTATTTCTAAATCTCTTTGGGCTCAAAAATCTACTCCCTCTATGTCTAATGAGCATAATTCCATAATCACTAATGTACCTTCTTAAGTCAGTCAAGAGTCACATATCCAATCCATTCCAACAAAGAAACCACCTCTTAAAACTTGAACCACTTCAGCTCCTCCTACTAATTCATCTACAACATTACCAATTCCAAATAAGAAACCACCATCCGGAAAGAAACGCAAAAAGTCACTCAAAACAAGTTGCAATTAGTCACCTTCTTGCATTTCCTCCGTTAATCGCACAATCTCATGTTGGTCATAATATTACTCCTACCTACCATTATGAAAACCATATGTTTTATTCTAACACATTTCAAACTACACCATCTATCTCCATCACTCACAAACTTGGAGGGCATAACGCTTTGCTCCCTTCTAGAAATTTCATTTGTCTCTATTTTCTACTACTCCACTATACACTTCATGCTTTTGTATCTACATTTCTAAGCATGATTATTTTTTTGGTACACATATTGTACCATAATTCCCCTATGAGCTACTCCCATGCTAAGGTTCACACTTGACAGTTGAAACAAACACTACATCATTGAACCCCACGTTGCACACTTCATACTCTCGATTTATGACATATCTTTTCTATCATCTACTCACATGTGCAACAAACCCATTTCTTGATGACACATTCTTTTCCTATGGTTCATTCTTAAATGTATGTCAACTTGTATCCTTCCACAGTCACATGTTTCATACTTAACCATTACACCATCATAGCATTTGCATATGTTGGTTGTATTTAGTCATGTTTTCTTATACTACTTATATCTTGCACTTTCCTTTCTATGCTAGACATATTCTTAGTATGTCATTACATTTATCATATACACATGCATGTTCAATTGGTCTCTAGAAGTGAATGCAAATATTTTACATTTTCTTAAACAATACATGATGCTCGACACTTAATCCATTAGAATTCATGTTGAGGCTGATGGGGGCATTTACCTTCACTACTCTTACATACCACAAGTTCTATTGTTACATTCTTTACTACTTCTCATTACATTCACTTTACTTCTCACTGATATATACACACTTTGAGATACTAATTATCTTTATAACATGATAATGGGTACTTCATGTGTAGCATGTATATTACAAGATGCATAAAACCATGGTTATTTGATACATTTTTATCACTATTGTCTGCCATTGTATGCTATTATTTTCGGATATGCCCTATAAATTGTGTGATCATTGTCTGTTTTCTACTGCTTTGGCCCTAATTTTCTTGTGATATTTTGAGTGATGTCCCATGTATGAAACCCACTTTTTACACAGTTCATCTTGTTTATACACTTATTTATTACATTGTTTTCTCTTACATGTTATCTTTTACTACTAATAATTTATACTAGCCTTTTTTTACATGTGCCTTGGTTTCTACCATGTACAACCCCCACCCCCTGTAGATACTCATTTTTGGATATGCATATCAGGTCCTTGGTTCTCTATTTTGAGATGCATTCTTCTATAGTCATCGTATGCACCCCAAATGGAGGGGCATACATTGAGTGAACAAATCACCCCTATAGTAACTCGGATCTACGGTTAAGATCAGTACAATACAAAAATTACATAGGCATATGGTCATTTAACAGTCCATAATGAGACTTAGACTTCACACATAGTATAGAAACTATCACCCAAACCCAAATAGTAGTGCACAGGTGTTTTTGTCCTCCCCTAGGCAATAATGACTTAGGGGTAGAAATAAGTAATTTCTCACTACAACACATTCTTCAACACATTTCTCCAATAGCAAACACTTACCTCTAATTAAAGAATGCATCATATATCCTATAATCGATTCTGATCAGAACATATGGAACAATATGAAATAACACATAACTAACTAGGATGTACCATTTGTAGTGGTTCTCATTCGGGAAACAGATCATGGAAGGAGAGAAAAACTAGTCCTCTCTCCCCAAAACTCTTATATTGTTGTGAGATCACTCAAAAACTTGTTCTTGGCGTGAGATTGACCAAAAATTCACCCTTGGTATGAGATCGCTAAAAACTCTCTTGGCATGATATCGCCCAAAAACTCAATCTTGGCATGAGATTGCTAAAAAAATCACCATCGACAATAAATTCAACAGCATTAGGAAATCTTTTTATCTCTTACACTCTTACACATCAGTGCACACTTTCCTTTCACACACTTTTCACACTTTTACACTTACTTCTACATGCCTTACTTTGATTTCTCATAGACAAAACTTTGACTACTTTCTTTCTCTTCCTTTGTAGGTTCATACTTAATATGCACCAAGAATTATCCTATATTAATGAATAGAAACTTACAAAAATAGGTACAAGTCACATAAACTTCACTCCTAGGGTCCACTTCCCTTTCCTAGTCTCTACGCTTCATATAGCAGTCACTTAACACTTCACTTGTCCACTCGACACACTATTCACCATTCTCTCTATAAGATCATAAGGTACACATCTTCTAATTACTTTATGCTATTGATTATTCACTCAAGAGCATTAAGTGGGGAAAAATATAGACAAAAATCTATACACTGATTGGGTACATTTATAGGCCCTAAAATGATGATAGCATTTACATGATTCATAAGAAATAAAAATAGTAATTGAAAAATCCCTTTAGCCTCCTAATTTTTCTTCTACACTTTTATTGGCTTTATACATCTTGCACTCTTTCTAGAATTTGATTTTTTAATATTTATATGGCCTCGGACACTAGCGCTAGGCACTCCTATCCTCTTGGGAATTAGTTTCCCTCTTTACATATTTCTTATTCTTTTGTACCATTTTCGCTTCTTAATTACTCTTTACTACTTTGTGTAATCCTTTCAGTTGTCAATTACAAAATTCAAACAAGGGAATCATATAAATAAATAGTTATGTTTTCAAAATAAGTGGCAAAGAACTAAGAATTACATACTATTGGACCTAAGCTTGCATTCAAAGGCATAAAGAACATCAAAGGCATCCATCTATCACTCATACAAGGGAAAGGGGTTGTATCAAATCTGCATACACAACATAAGAGGTGACATTTATTCTATCCCACAAACTCTATACATTTACTAAATTCTATATCTAGTCTGCTAGCACTATGTAACTTGCACAAGGACATACCAGGAATCATTTCTACACATAAACATAAGAATTACATGGAGTCTAAGATGTAGTCTAATGATTGATCATAAGTTCACTCTTTGGGTGACCATTGGGGCCGATCGACTCTCCATTCTGCATTTTAATTTTTACGCTTGAATTAGTTTGTGGTTATGTGTAGCTGAACTTCTTTATTGTAGGTTATAGGTACCTTCGAGTTTAAGGAGAGAATATAAAGTCACAGTCAAAAATGAATCTCTTTCGACACAAAATATATTAGAATCAAAGCATTTTCCAAGCCAAAAATACCCCTATCCAGTCACTAGCACCAAAGCTCTCTTGCCCTCCCGTGTGGTGTCACTAACTGTGTCATTCTAAGTTGCGAGAATCTCCAGAGAGATTCGACGACATTAGCTAAATTTTTCTTCAACTATTCACTTTCCCAAATCAATTCTAGTTTTCTCATAAATCAGCTAATTCTTCATAACTCCATCTCTTGCTTTCACATTATACATACTTGTTTACTTGTGTCATATTGTATATTAGCATTTATAAATCATTTTTATAGTAGTTAATCTTTAATCAGATTTAATTCAACTTTTATTAAATAATCTTGAATATGCATATGGGAGAGTTCATATTTAATAAATAAATGTGAATGGTTTCATTTTTTTCGAGAGAAAAAAATCTATATGTAGGGTGATTTGTATATGAGACCTAGTATTTCTAATACTATTATAATAACCAATAAACAAAACCCATGTTCACAAGCTAAAAATTAGGAAAAAAAATTTATACATTTAGAAATGTGTAGAATTTTTTAAAAGATAAAAGTAAAAATGACCTTTGACTTATCGGTTTAGGGTTCTCATAAATAGGTCATGGATTTTTAGTCTTAAATGCATCTCTTTTATTTTTTAGCTATGATTTTTTTTGGAGGGGAAAGAAGATCCTCCATTTTTTTGTGGGAAGGTCTAGAACTTAAAACACTAAGTTTCCTCTTACATCATTAAGAAGGATGTCTAAGCTACCATGTAGGAGATCATATGTGATATTTGGATTAAACATGACCATAGGGGTTCATTAAAAAATTCAAATTATAGGATTACAAAATAAACCAAGGGAAATCATGCCTTCAAATATGTAGAAAAATTATTCTGTAGGTTCCTCAAAATTTGGGGGTCCACCGACTTAGTTACAAATATAGGGGTCTCTAAATTTAGATTAAAAACCTATAATTATTATTGAAATTTTAAATTGTTGTTTTATTTTAAATTTATTTTACAAACAAAAATTTGACATATAAATAGATCTAGTGCGAAGGTACTTCCTAGTTAACTCCTCATTTCCTAATATGAAATATTCTACATAAGTAATATTTAATTTTTTATATTTAGTGGAGCAATATAGGAGGTATGGAGAGAAGGAAAGGGGCTATGAATAGGTAAGGACAACTCTGGCTCCTCCTTGTTTAACCTTCTATGAAAAAACTCCAAGAGTCCACTGAATCTTCCTATACTCCTACATGTTTATATTTATTTCTTTAATACCAAATGTGAAATTTTAATATGATCCTATATTTTATTAATATGAAAGAACACATTACGATTGATGAAAAGAGATGACAATACTTTTAGGTATTGTAAAATTAATAAGAAAATTTCTTTATATGGGTCTAACAAACCAAACCGCATACAAATAAACAAGTTATGGTAATTACTATTCCCAATAAAATAAAAATAAACAATAGTTGTAATATCAAAACTAACCATCTAGACAAATAAGTATCTAATTATAATGTAAATATAGTTAACATTATCTTATTACATGATTCATTATCTTAGGCTATCCCAGTCATTTGTGTGTGTATGAATGAATCATAAGGTAATTAATACTGAAAACAATCCATTACATTGCTAGGCATCATTCATATCACTACAAAAAGATATTATACACATCTAAACTATATTAAAATAATTCCTTTAATAACATTTTAATTCTAGAACATTTCTAATCAACAATTTCATGTATTCCAAGTATATCTTTCTAAACAAAGGATCATCTTTAGTCACATATTGATTCATCCGGTTGCATTAAGTATATAGGATGTGTGTTTAGGCATGAAAACTATACTCATATTGGGAGAAATACATTGGTCGAGATCCTTGATATGTGGTCCAATAGTTTCACACATGGGGTTTATTCTAATTGTCTAAGATTTATTTATATGTTATTTCAATTGGTTCTATCGTTTATTCATAATATAATCAAACTCATTATTATTCCACATTATCGCTATATTATAGAGGAATATTACAACCGAGAATAGATAAGTTAACACCTAAAAATCAAGTGGAATAATACAGGGGAAAAAATGATGCCACATATAAGATCAATATGAGTTTTGACCTTCCTATCATTTTTGTACTAAATATCACTATAAGTAGTCAAATTTACAATATCATTTGACATGTCTTTTAGATCTAGTTTCTATTCTTAGTGTATATTGTGCAATCATCCTTTTCATATAATCAAGTTAGATCATTTCCTTACTCATGATATTGTGGCTCTCATCATTTTATCGGTCTTAAATATCTAAATAACTACAATTTTATTTTCATATTATTTTTCTTAATAATTTATCATCATAATTTTACTATGCATTCAAGTTTCATTTATGTTAGGAATTTAGGATCAAAATATTTACTTCGATTAGTGAACTCATATATTGATTGAACACCAAACCCAGGCTTACCTTCATCCTTATAGCATATTATACTCACCCTTATTCATGGTTTGATTTATCTTTAAAATTTGATTAGGAGTGGGTTTCATGAAACCTACACCTCTTTCGATATATTATTCACTAATTAATAAATTATGATTCACACCACATTTTTAGTCATTGATGTGTAAAAATTATACATTTTACTATATTTGGAAGTAATGGTTTGGGAGTTACCATAATTATTTTTGCAATAAAGACAACCCAAAAATAATGCCACTATATATTTTGTGACATCATTTATGCAAAAATTTGCACTTGTTTTTATGTTGATTTCTTTTAAATTTGTGCACTTATTAAATTAAAAATAAAATAAAAAATCCTTAAAAATAAAAATGTGACCTACACCTATTATAATGCACATTACAAGTTCCAACATCTTGAACAATAGGTAAGAACCAAATCATAATTGTACTTAGTGCCACATTTTTTATACAATCCTTTAACACGACCCTAAAACTCATATATAACCTACATTTGGATAGTTTTCTTGTTAGAAGAATAGTGATTGAGAGGGGGTGAATCAGTCAAACAAATTTTTTTATTCCTTTACCAAACCATACATTCATATTTTAAATTTTGCATTCATCATACATAACCATGTGAGCTTATTAAGATGTGTAACATTTGATAATAAGAACATGAAACAAAATACAAAACATATGAATACCATATGTAAGTGGCAAACCCTCAAGGGGAAGAAAACCCATTGAAATTTTTGTTATATTACTTAAAAAAATTAGTGAAGCACCAACTTCCCGAGCACTAACCCCTAGTTTAGTGAGATGCCAACCCCACAAGGAGGTTACAACTGACCCCCTAAGGTAATCAAGAAATAACTCAACCACCTATAAAAGGATGATCATTGATAAAACATTTCTCAAACAATTGATAGTGATCCAAACTAAGATCATAACTCTTAAAACCCTCATAAAATATACACTCTCCTAACTCACTTAGTCTCTCTTCTTCATGAGCTGAATATATAAATTTCCCTTTCAAATATGATCCTCAAAATTTCTCAAGTATTCATTCCTATCCTAAGCTCTTTATATGGCCCCTCAACACTTTTTTTTCAATCTCCTCTATCGCTCATAACCCCAATAGCTACACTAGTCACAAATGACTCATTACTTTTTCCTATATACACAACACACGCTCATAACACCCCTAGATAAGCCATGACCAATTAGAATAGTCATCCCAACTCAAAAAACTTAACAAAAAAATAAAAAGTAGTAAAACAAATCCAATTAGTTTGGAAGGGGTCAATACAACACCAACAAGCTCAAGGCTTCTCAAACAAGCCCAAAACACACTCTCCAAGCTCTAGTGAATGCTAAAGCACCTCGAGGTAATATAGTATATTTTTCATGGGTCTATCAACTTCACAAAAGTTAGGTATATTATTTAAAAACCTTCACAAAGCCCAAGAACCTCTACATCAGCTCCAAACATCATGAAGTATGCTAAGAAGCAAGAAAACCCCACTAGGTCTTTAAGAACCCATAAAATAGTCCCGAAACAAATGAGTTCACATAGATAAAATCATAATAATGACTCAAATAATATATAAATTTAAAGGTATCTGAATCCCATTTCTTTAAAAACTCACATGTTCACCCAATACATAGTTGAATACCTCCAAACAACTCAAAAATTATAACTACTCAAAACTAGCTTCAAGACCCAAAAACCAGGTCTTGAAATTAGAGATGGTTAGTATATAAAAACACCTCATCAAGATATAAAAAATATACCATTGGAAAGGTATATGAATTTAATTTCAGAAAAATTCATTTTATCTTTCTTGAATCATAGTGAAAGGTCTTCAACCAAACCAATCTCTTAAACTTCTCAATCAAACTTTATTGGACTCAAGAACCTTTATTGATATAAAATTGATCCAACACCACAAAATTCACTTCCAATATTTCCCAAATAATGGATCACATCACGAGAGACCTGAAAATCATCTTCAAACACTAAGAATCATATGGCATGTGGATAAATCTAACCAACACACATGTTCACTCAAGCCTTCTATAGAATCCAACTATAGCCGATTAGGCCATTAGGTATTATGCAAGAAAACAACTTTACAAATAAAAAAATACCTAAAACACATAATATTAGGTACCAAAATTCTATCGATGATCAAATACCACTTCTAAACCATGCAAAATGAACAAACATAACTCATAGCAAAAGACTAGCTTTTTAGCCCTTAAGGCCAAAAATAAGTAGGTTAAAATTGAGCACCGTATCTTCAATTTTATCCAATAAAACTATATAAAAATTTCATGGACATGTACCACATCTCTCAAGTATTTTGGAACAAATGGTTTTCATCCCGGAGCTTCCATCTTAGCCATGAAGCTGCAAAAACCCAAAAAAGTAGAGTTTTTCTCTCTCTTCCCAAATCAACTGACAACCAAACCATCATCAAAATGAACCTAGAGGAATCCTATACAATCCAAAATCCTCACATTTCACTCCAACACCATTTTAATACCAAACAATTAAAATCTCTCAATTCACTCTAGAAGGAGGGTTTTGTTAAGGTTTTAAACCAACTTATCTTCTTAACGACTATTCATAAAAGTATGACAATAAAACCAATTCATTATTTTTTTAAAACAATCTGATCTCAATGGATAATCATCTCCAAAAACCTCTGGGTCCCATGCAAAGTGTGTAATATAAGGTGATCTTATGAAGTTAACAATTCGCGTTGATTTCTCCTTCTCTAAAACTTGATTTGACAAAAAATGACATATCTTGCAATTAATTCACAAGTTTGACCTAAAACTTGTCATTAAACATTATGAAAACATCCTATAACTAAAAAAATTCACCTTGTTTCTCAAATTATTTTGAAAATCTCTATCTATAGCGACTTACATGTGATATCCTTCCTTGTCTTCAACTACCATCATCATACCTCTGAAAATTGAGATAAAAATCATCTTACACCTTATATAACATGTCACAAAACCTTTCCCCTACTTTTATAGGAGTTCCTTGCTCTAAATCTCATGTCACCATGCTAAACTATATGCTCTAGGTCTAAGAGTAGGCTTAGAATGACTTGACTCAACCATGTCAACCCATGAAATGACCATGATAAATCATTACAGACTCATTAACCCTATTACACACCTCTTTTACCTTTCTTTACCTCATGACATCATTCACCTAATATGGGAGAGCTCAAACTATAACTATGCCTACTAGACCATAATCCGAACACCATAGAACTTTACCAAACCAAGACACTACTAATCAACCTTCATGTTTTACCTTGAATAACACCTCATGGAGACTCACATGACACCTATATAACCTTTTACATCAATGGATTTGGACATCAATGAAAACACCTAGACACAATGGCCAATAATATCCCCCATTGTCATTGATGGCAACTAACAAGGCAAAACACCTACATGACCTCTTTTTCATTTTTCTAATGCTACTCTCCCCCTTTTACATCTATGAAAAAGGATACAATGATGAATCGACATGAAAAATTACAACAAAAGACAATGGAAAAATTCACAAATTCAAACTTACTTCTTTGTATGACTCCCCTTGACTGTACCATGTTTCTTATCGTCAAATAGAAGCAATATGATCCTTAGACATGTTAAGAACAATAAATTAGCTCCTATTGCATTGATATTATCCATATTTCTCTCCAATTTATGGTTTCCATCACTTTTTTGTCCTTATCATATTTGAAAACACTAACTCTGCCTTCAAAGCTAGCAAAACATCATTTAGGACCATGAGCCCTAAACCTCAATTTTAGTCCAACAATGCCAAACTTATCCAAGAAATAAGATAAAACATATCACATGATAATATTTGAAAACACTCCCCTAACAATATATCATCTTCCTTTAACTACTTATGCAAAAATCTAAACACATACCTTGATCAAAATTAACATAGATGGATTATCATGAATGTCACAGATCATAAAACAGTTTATCAAGTATTCTCGGTCTTCTTTACGAGACTAACTCAACTAATTATGTTCATGACTTACTCCTCATGCAATATTTACTCGAAAAAAACATTTCTCTACCTTTGTAGGCTCCTTTGACACCTAATTCACTAATTTAAATTCAATCGCACTTAACTTTGTTCCATGAAATCTATTTTCTCTTAATAATAGTGTATTCAAACAAACTATGACATGCATACTATAGTAAAATCTGATTCATAGTTGACAACACATCTCTAGAGACCTTGGATCAAAATGAACTTGCACAACCTCTGCATACCTTTATCAACACTTATTAGTCTTGACATACACAATAATAACTCATAGATATCATTATTTTCAATCCACAACTCCCCTTGGGATTATGCTTCAAAACCTAATATAGTTTCCTTCACTCATACATCATTAATTTTCTTAAACAATCAGGATGTTTCACTTTTAAAGGGACAAACTAAGAGACACACCTCATATTTTCATAGTTTCTTTCATTAGACCTCATTTCCACATAATATTATTTCTAGGATTAGACGAAGACATTGTCATTCTTTTCATTTCAACTCAAATTTGGTCTTACCTTACACAAACTCCTTCAAAATATTACTTACTTGGTTCTATTATCATGGGACTTGAGCCACATCTTTATCTAAAACATTGAGTCATGAGGAGGTACTATAACTATCTCATGTCGGATATGAACATCAAAAACTCCTTTGAGACACATTTCATATACGAGATGTTTGAAAACTTCTATACCATTTTCATGTTCCTCCAAACTAGCTTAAATAGCTATACACTCTGAGAAATGGTGTATTTGTAAACCCTTAATATATCACCATTTCATTCAGGCATGCATATCCTAGAAAACCACCAACATATCCCATACACTTGTCTAGGACACCACTTTAGACTAAAATAACCATATTCATACATGTGACCATTCATCTCAACTAAAGATCATACCATTTAGGATTCCACAGTCTTAATTATGCCTACTACCAATCTCTAAACCATTTTAAGACATTCAATGACATAAATGACATATCTTTCTACTATGACAACACTTCTACAGCTTCACACTCCTAGAAAAACCTTCATGATTGAGAGCATATTACCAACTTAAGAGAAACACCCAAACAGAGCATACCTTCAAACGCTGCTATAGGATCTTCAAAGCATTCAATTGATCGATAAATATTCATATAATCATCATTCCATTTGAAATAATGCACACCCGATACTATAAATTCATGTGCTTATGAAAAATATTCTTCAATATAATATATGTGGAGAAACTTTGACAAGAGTATTCACCTTAACCAAGACTCCATGACATGGATAAAATTGATGTACCAATACCAATATTAGATATGGTTTCTTAAATAGTTATCTTTCTTCACGGTGATACTTCAAGATTTGGATAATCATACGAGATCAAGTAGAAACAATTTCAAGTTTATGGATGATGAATATCACAACTAATAACAACATTGTCCTTTGACATATTTTGAAGTGTAACTTGATACTTGTTTGACACCTTCAGTTCCTTCTTCTAGACCTTTCCTTACACTTCTTCAACCTTCCTTGATACCTTCATAACATCATTCTTCAAAACATGAGTCATATTTAAGTCATGACAGAGCTCCTTTACCAACACAAACCTTGACTTCATATTCAATTGCATACTTTATTCACGCTTTGACATCACAAGCTCTTATCAATGCATTTACCTTTAAGTAGAGAAGACCTTCATCTCATTTCTTTGGAATACTTGTCAAAAATTAACAAATCCTTTTCAAACTTTTTCACCTTCTTTGAGTTATTAAGACACGTTAAAATATTGTATTTCACCTATATGGTGATCGGACCTAATGGAATACTTTACACATCTTTAAGGGACTAGCACAGACAATTTTCCAAATCGGAAATTTTATAATGATAACGAGACCTTATTTTACTCGATTCCGAGCACCTTGACCGACATACTTGTAGTATTTTCTTCAATAATATTTCATACCTTAAATATCAAGATGATACAAATTCATCCTTTACATACCTCATAACATCATACTAAAAGCACAAAATTCTTTAAGACTCAACTCACATAGACCATTTTGATGAAATCATGAAACTCACAACTCTTTCGAACATCTACAGACAATAATGACACTTTTGAATGTTATAAAGGGCACATTCAAAATTGAGATGAACTTCGCATCACTATCAATACCTTACGACACATACAGATTATACAGAGACTTTTAAGACACAAAAAGATACCATTTCCTCTAGATGATAGACAAAAAAATTCTTGGATTATAAGGCTCAACCTAAACCCTTCAAATTAACAATATGGTAGATGAGACTTGATGATCTACAAACTCAAAAACTATCAAGAACTCATAAACATAGATATCATGGATAGATCATTATCGACACCAAAATTGGGTTAACCCTATATAAGCCCCTTTAAATTAACACACCCCCTTACCATGACCCCTTCCACACATTATTATTAATCTAATTATCAAACTTAGGTTAATCACCACCTCACCCTTCCACTTCACCTCTCCACCTCACCTTGGACCCATTCCAAGGGAATTTAACTAACTCAAACTAGGTCATCACTCCTAACATTGAGTCATCACTTCACTTAACTAACTAAGACTTCTTCTAAACCTAACATTAATTGGAAGTTACCTCTTCCATCAATTTCCCACGTGTTTAAATATGAATCAATAATCCTAGCGGATAATAAAATCTTGATCCATGCCAAAAAGGGAAGAAACAGGCTATTTTGAGAAAATTTGACTATTTCTCCCTAACCGATGCCGGTTATTCCTCAAACGGCATCGGTCAAGAAACTACCATCAGTTCCTTTAAATAATGGTTTTCCACTCTTTGAATGGGTTCTTATTTTTCTTGGCTTTTTATGATTCATTGGCATCCTTGCATTCAACGGTGATCAAAACACAACACCAAAGAATTCAAGTTCTTCGCCAAAGAACCAACATGTTGCTCAATAGCCTCAAATCATTCGAGACGGAGAAGTACTTAGAATTTTCTTCTGCGAGAAAGGATTTCACACCTATTTCTTCTACAAGAACCCACCAACCACCACCATCTACCAATCTCCATATCTTTAGATAAGTATCTTAACCATGTTGTTAGTTTCTTAACTTTGGTCTTAGATCTCTTATTGTTTGTTATTGTATTACTTATTTCTCACCCAAATACCATCTGTCACCCATCTACTTGATACCCTACCAACCTGAACCTCTCTTCCTTTCCAATCACCTCTCTCACCCTTGCTGATCCTTCACCTAAATCCCTATACCCCATACAAGACCTTAAAATACCCGTTTCAATCAGAAATAGCCCAAACTAACCTTCTTTCTTGCCTTGACAACTAATTTCCCCTACCACGGTTGGTTAGCCAACCAATCCCGGCTAAAACTAGTGAATGGCATTAGTTCCACACCTGGAATAGGTCTCTATGTTTGGCATTTCCCTCGAGACAAAAAAGCTCATTCACCTACCCAAAACCTCTCAAAACCTCCCAAAATTTCACCCAGAGCTCCGTAATCCCCTTTGTTATACCTACAGACCTTAATAACCTACCACCCACTTTAAATTTAATCTTGTATTCACTATTTAGATTAGATTTAAATTATTATGTTTGTGTGAGATACCTAAATTATACAACTACAATAGGAATCTCTATTTCATGTTCTTATCAACATTTAATTTTTTTAAAATGTGGATTGATAGCCTTCTAGGAAGCACCCCGCTTCTCGGATCTAGCTCCCGTTAGGAAATCCACCAACCTATGTTTTTAATTATATCTTGTGGTCTTTCTTTGTTTCTCAGGTAGTCATTCCCAAAAAAAAGGAGTGCTCTCAATTGGCCTGGTCTTCAACAGTGTGTAACCTCTTCACAACCTCTAGGTATTCCTCACGTACCCAACCTTCTACCTTAAATATTTTTCTCATATGTATGTTCTTATTGGTGAAATATTTTGGCACGCCCGATGGGACCCTCATCATTTGTGGGTTCTTTATATTCATTTAGGATTGCATTTTTTATTGTTTCTTTTATGAAATATTCACTAAATCTCTCCTTGGTAACATTCTCTTTCTTCTATTTTCTCTAAAGGAAACACTTCATTTGGTGCAAATTAAAACAAATCATTCTTTCTTTCTTTCTTGCATTAGTGAAAATCATACTCTTTTCCTATTCACTATTTCTCTCATCCAATTTCCATTTTTCGATTTGGGCTTAAAATTGTTACATTGCATCCTGTGTATTCTTGCATTTAGCTCACATAGTCTAAATAGCAATAAAATATAACGGAGGTCATGACCGATTGATGATTGGGTAATTAAGCGTAGTCCAATTTTGCATGCATGTTTTTCCAAATCACTCAAAAAAAAACATTTCCTAAACATTCCCCAAATCCCAAGAAGAACCTATCAAGGATTTAAACACCCATTAACAATGGGCCCTAATCGGTGTTACTCAGTGCGGATTGTCATATCAAAGATTAGACCTCACATACCAAAAGATATATCGAGGATTACCCCACCAAAAATTCTTGACACCATCCATAGTTGGCTTTGAGGTACCTTATATCCACTCCTTTCTATATATTCACAAATCATTCCTAAGGCTTAAGCCATCAAAACACTAAAATATGATTACTAGGATAATGTGTTTGATAGATTTTTCTTGTTGGATTTTTACTTTCTTTATTATCTTCATTATTTGAGGTGGTAGTTTGTACTTCATGTTGATGCGTAATCATATCATCCTTGAATGTTTACAACTCGATGGGTTGAAACTCTTAGTGTGATTGCATAACATGGAGCTTTTCCCAAAGTGTGGGAATTTATGATCGGGAAAGCTCTCTAGATGAAGGCCGGTTCCTATTCCATTGTTCGGTGCACACATACAATTTGCAGAGGATCTAATCTAAAATTCTACTCTAATTTTCCAAGGAGACAGGGTTAAGAAGATACAAGAAAATAAACCTAACTAACAGAGGTGATGCACCAAAGGAATTTTGAACACCTACTTTGCCATTAAACAAAAACCATAAAAATTAATACAACCACCATGCACAAATAACCAGGATCGCAATGAGAGATCAGACCCATATAATGAACATAAGAGAGGGTTGAGATCATCCACAAACTTATTTTTATTCCTCCAAGAATTTGATACAGTCCATTACAATGGCCAAGAGGAACTAACTTGCATTACATTTTGAATGAGAGGTTTGAACTCCACAAATCCACTTGCAGAGAAGAGAAGAAGGGAGGGTGCAAAACAAAATGTCCAACCTTTTGAAAAAATTCCCCTCTTACAATATATAGGAAGAATTAGAGAAGGAGATAGAAGAAATCTGAATTCTTGTTCAACCACCCCAAAAGAGAAATGAATTCACCTACAACAATGATGGCTTCCACTGCAAAACTCATGCCTCCATGCACTATTCCTTGCTGGGAAAGAAAGGAATCCAATACCTCATAGTTTTTGTAGGTGAAAAGCTCGACACCCTAAAAAATGGCAGACTGTATATCTTCATTTTCAGAGTTTGAAATGCATGCAACCTTTAAAATTCCAAAATTCAGACTTTAAAAATTTTGGTTTCGGAATTTGGGCTACTATTCACCGCTCAAAATGGCCTAAGAATTCTGAAAGTCTAAAATTTCAGACTTTCATTCAGAATTTTTGACATTGAGTCTTGCTTTTTATGTTTTGGGGCTTAAGAGTTCCAAAATCCCAAAACCTGAAATCCCAAAATCCTAAAACACAAATCCCAAAATCCCAAAATCTCAAAACCCAAAATCCCAAATCCCAAAATCCCAAAATCCAAAACCCAAATCCTAAATCACGAAATCACGAAATCAAATTCTCAAATCAAAATCCCAAATTAAAATCTAAAATCCCAAAATCCCGAAACCCAAAATTTTGAAATCCTAAACACAAGTTATGAAAACTCAAAACCCTAAATCCCAAATACCTAAAACCTAAAATTCAAAAAACTCCAAAATTTCAAAAATCAAAATTTCAAAAAAATAAAAATACCCTTTTGAAGATTATCCCTTGATCTATCAATTGGTGAAATTTGGACTTGTTTTGCATAAGTTAAGCCCCGAAAATTGGTTTTGGAGTACAGCACCGAGGAGAGGTGAAAATTTTGAAATTTGAGAACTTGCAATTTCTATCACCCAACTCCAAAATACAATCCTCCATGACTGAAACAACCCCGTCAGCTCCTCTACATGCAAGGTCATGTTTTTCTATTTTTCTTGAGAGGAAAAATTGGATAACAATTTGGTGACTCGTGGGATCACCTTCTGCTTAGGTGAAAGATCAGTTGCCTTGAAGTATCCATTGGGCATGGAGTCATGAATGATAGCCTAATACTGATCTTTTACTTGAAACTTCTCCCCAACTGCTTGCACTTGCTGATCTTGAACCTATTTTGTTGCTTGCACTCTCAATTTTCATAAGAAAATATTGAAGATGATATTTGTGAGAGTAGAAAATTATCTTGACCTAGGACTTCCACCTACTTCTAGAATGGATTGTTACAACATTCACTTGGAGGCACACTAAACTACATAGTGATACAACCTTGGAGCAACAAGACCTATGTCGAAGAACTTAGGGAAATTGAAACCTACACTACAACAAGACAATGTGCACATGCACTTAGAGGAATTAAAATCCTAGGCTAATATTTACAAGGGTGAAACCTTTTCCTTTTAGTAATAATGTTTAAGATAGATTCCGTTAACCAAAATCGGAAGCTCCTCTCCCTCCAAGGTAGACAATTGGAAGGCATTGCTAATTTTACATCCCGTGACCATATAGGGGCCACTCCAAATGACATCAAACTTTGAATGTCTACCAGGTTTTTACTGATTTACATCCTATTTCAGAACTAAGTCCCCTTCTTGAAAGGTCCTTGCTCTTGCTTTCTTAGCAAACCCATATTTTGACTAAGGCTTGATCTTTCTCTATCATTTGAACTACATGTTCTCTAATTTCTTCCAATTCCATCAACTCTGCATACCTAGCCTCCATTGGATCAAACTCATACAACTCTAGTTGTTTCATGAGCTCCAGTGTGGGTAGCTCCAATGATATAGGTAGCACGCCTCTTTCCCATATACTAACTTGTAAGGGGAATTTCTTGTTGACCTCTTTGGTGTGATCCTGTCAGCCCACAAGGCTGATTTGAGCTTAGTATGCCATGTCCTTTGGTTTTCATCTAGAGTCCTTCTAATGATTCTTAGTAAATTCTTATTTTTGGACTCTTCCTACCCATTACCCTGTGGGTAATAATTTGAAGAGGTGCTCAAGTAGATTCCATTTTTAACATCCCATTCTGTGATCTTGGAACCTAGGAACACCAATGCATTTTTTGATATAATAGTGGTGGTACTCCAAACCTAGTCACTATCCCTTCATAGAAGTCTAGTATGCTAGACTCGTTTGCTTCCTTGAGTGCTACCGCCTTGGTCCACTTGGTGAAATAGTCTATTGCTGTGAGTATCCACTTGTGACCTTGGCTTGAATTTGGATTGATGACTCCAATGAAGTCCAATCCCCATTGCATGAATGGCTGGTCAACCAAAATTGGGTGCAATGGAAGTGTTGCTAACCTTTCTTTTCCTGTGAAGAACACACATTTTTGCACCTTTTTATCCATGTATAGCAGTCACTAAACATTGTGGGCCAATAGTAACCTACCTTCATTATCTTGAGAGCTGTCACCCATGGAGAAAAATGACCTCCAACTTCTCTATTGTGAAACTCTTATAACAATCTCTCAATTTGATTTGTTCCAATACACCTCAATAGAACACCATTGATGTCCCTTTTGAACAAAACGCCATCAACAAGCACATATGGGATGGATTGTAATCGAAAGTATCTCCTCTTTTCTTTTCTCATTTATGGAGGGCATAGTCATGTTTGTAGGAAGTGTATCATATTTTGAGTCCAATAAGGGATGGACACATTATCATTTTCTTGTTCTTGACCATCTTGTAGTGCCAAAAAAACTCCATTTTCATTACTTGCATCAACTTGTTGACTCGAGGGTAGCTATTCACATAATCCCTTTCCATGAACTAGCTTAGTGACCTTAATTTCAATGTCATATTATATGACACAAATGATCCATCCTGCATGTTTCTCATTCATTTCCTTATTCAAAACAAAGTCCTTGACTCCTGCATGAGAGACCAATAATTGGATCTTTTTGTTTGAGAGTAGATGTTTGAACTTTTTAAAGCTCCCGATTCTTCGCAAGAACATTTTTTTTGATGAAAGAGTACCTAGTTTCATATTCCTCCAAACCTTGACTGAAGAAGGAAACCAGTTGCTCAGAAACCTCTTTATTCTGTTGCATTAGGATTGTAGAAACTGTGTCACCGCCACCAAAGGCATAGAGCATGAGTCCTTTAAGAAGTCTAGATTGAAAAAGTTGGAGCTTGAGATATAGCCTCTTTTATTACTTCAAAAATCACTTTTCCTTCATTTATCCAATTGAATGCCATGTTCTTCTTCAACATCAGTGTTATTGGCTTCATAAGAGAATTTTTTTTTGGCACAAACCTGCAAACAAAACTGATCCTTCCTAGAAAGCTCTAAAGAGTCTTCTTATGACTTGACAATGGAAATGCTCAAATTACTTTGACTCTTTTTGGTTCAATCATCAATCCTTCCCTTGACACAATATGACCTAGGAGCTTGCCTTCATGAGCTAGGAATATACATTTTTTGGGATTCAATGATACCCCAAATCTCCTACATCTTTGAAATACTTGTCTCAGATGAAAGAGGTGATCTGCTACATTTTTAGAGAACACAGTGATATCGTCAAGATATATCAGTACTATCTTGTTGATCAACCCCTTGAATGCCATGTCCATCACTCTTTGGAAAGTGGCTCCAACATTAGATAATCCAAATGGCATCTTCCTGTAGGCATAGGTGCCCCACTTAGTGGTGAAATCCATTTTGAACTGATCGTCTTCTTTCACCATTATCTGATTATACCCCAAGTAGCCATCTAGGAGAGAGAATCTTTATAATCTGGCTACTACCTGTAATATTTTCTCCATTAAAGGAAGTGGGTAATGATCTTTGAGAGATGCCCTGTTCAAATCTCAAAAGTCTATGCACAACCTAATTTCTCCATTCTTCTTTCTGATCGGGACCAAGTTGGTAACCCAACTCGAGTGCTTCATTGGAAATATAATGTTTTCCTCTATTAGCACTCTTTCTTCATTAGAGGCCCAATGTGAGGGTTCACTAGTATTCGATTTCTCATGATGGTCTTAGCATATGGGTCCAGTTTAATTGTATGTTGTGCCAACTTTGGATTGAATCATCACAGGTCCTCATAACTCCAGGTGAAGATGTCTGGAAACTCTTGGAAATATTGTGTGAACTCATATCTCTCTTGCTTAGTGGCCACCTTTCCAATTTGGAGTGTCTTTCCCTCTCTGACCGATATTGGCTCTGAATCCTTTCCCTTGACCTAGTATGTTAGCCTTCTCTTTTCAAAACTGGTCATTAGGATTGAAGATAGACTCCAATATTAGTAAAACTTTGGGAATCTTGTTGGTCCATAGCTGCACTACTTGATGCCCGTACTTCTGCTTTAATCTGTCTTGATTCCTAGTTAAGAATTCAACCTCTTCTTACAAGAAATTAGTGATTTGTTAGTCGTTCTCAAACACCTTGCAGCTCATGTTATTGTCTGAACTACTGGGTCTTATTATCACATGGATATGTGGTTGTGTTTTGTCCTTTTGATATTTTCAACCACATTAAATGTTTCTCTCCACTGCTGCAAGCCTATTTGCAGCTTCATTTTGCTTCACAGGTATGGACACAATGTTGAAAGCTTTAAATTATTTAGTTAGATCCCATACCCTATTTTTATAGCTCTTGAGTAGGTCATTTTTTGCAGCATGTTAGCCCCTGACTTGATTGATGATTAGCTCTCTATCAAAAATTAATTGTAGATTCTTTATGCCCTTTTTCTGGACCAATGAATTCCATGAATTAAAGCCTCATATTCAGTTGTGTTATTCGAACATGCAAACTAAAATCTGAAATTTGAATAATACTTTATGTTCTGTGGTGAAACTAACATTACACCTCCTCCAACACCTTGTTTGCTTCTTAAAACATTAAAAAATAGTTGTCCACTTCATTTTCATCTTTATTTTCTGGCTTGGTGATGTTAGGGATAGGAGAATTTTATTCATGTACACAATATACACCCAATTCAGATTCTTCCATTCCCCTAAATGGGTCGAATGCATGCCTTTTTTTTTCCCATTCATCCAGAGTCAAATCTAGAATACCCTCAACCTTAGTACCTATTTCTAAATCATTTGAACATTCTTCCTGATCAAAGGCTAAGAAATTTGCATTGATAGGACTTGGCACATGAGGCTCAATGTGAAAGTTTGCAATTGGTTCTAACCTTATTGTAGCCTTAGCTCCATACCTTGTCCTGAAGAGCATGTGTGACCAATCCGAAGATAGATATCGACCAATTTTGGCGGTGAAGTCTCTTGATAAACATAGTGCAAAGAGTGGCGGGAGGTCAATTACAGACACATTCTACAAAAACTGTGACATTTGGACATGCATACAAATGTAAGACTTAACCTTTTGATGATCCCAACCATTCCTACTGATGTTCCATCTAGTTTCACTACTTGTTTGAGCATTGGATCATACTTTAGACCCAATTGATCTATTATTTTCTTGGGCATCACTGAACTACTTGCACCCGAATCGATCATGCAGTTATGTACCAAGTGGTTCCCAATAATCAATGACACATAGAATGGTGGAGGCTTCAAATTTTTACTTGGTTGACTCCCACCCTATTGCAATACATTAGTGAGGAATTTATCCTGTCCTTGGTTTGATCCATTAGAGACAGACCAATTGGCCATTATGGCTTGCAACAAATCTCATTGTCTTGGCATCACAAGTGAATCCCACATGGAAATGTTCACATATGTTTTCTTCATCTAATCAATGATGTTGAAATGGGATGAATTATCCTTGTGTTGCCCTTTACTTGGCACCACCTTTTCTAGAGCTTGAACACTCACATGAGTTGCTTCGCAATGGGTGCCTTAGGATGATTTTGCACATTTGGGGCTGCATTTGGTCTACTAAATCCTTGTTGTGTAGGAGCGGGCTAGAAACAAATGGATTAGATGGTTGTCCTCCTCAATGTTCCTCATCTTTGATCATGTGTTAGCAGCCATGCCATGAATTGAAAAGGTGGTTGGTTAATTCCACAGAAATCTTTGGTTTTCCAATTAACCAATATAGTTTCCATCGGAGGTACCTCTTGCTGAGTATCATGTTGCTGATTTCCTTCTTGACTTGGTTCTTGGGACACACCAATGTTCTACACCATCAAGTCCTGGTTTAGTGTACCTTTGAAACATGTTGATTGATTGTGAAGTAGATTATAGGGGGTAACACCAATTATACTCCAATGCCATGTTGTTTTGTTTTGGAACCAAGGCTCTTGATGTTGAAGTTGTGTTTGGATCATATGGTCAGAATGGCTTGGCATCTTGATGTTGTCCTTGGTTCTAGTTTTGATTTGTATCCTGAGCTGGTGGTCCATTTTGTTGATATGGGGTCCTAGCTTGATATTGATTTTGAGGTTGATACGACCTAGAACTCTAAGATGCATGTCTCTTGATAGTCACTAGCTCATTTCCTAGGTTTTGTAGTTGTTTCATAACCTCCTGCAATTCTTTCGAAGTGCTTGAAGAATTATAAGCCTCACTATTTCTTTGATTTATAGTGGTTGGAATGGGATTCAATTTTGGCATTTGACTAGTTGAAGGAGTTGTCATATCTTGATAAAGAGGCATTGGTGGCCTTGGTGCAAGCTTACCATCTTGAATCAAGCAATTTTCAGCTCTAATAGCAATGTTATAGGTTGTGGGTAAGGTTATACCTCCCATTGATTGGATCATCATGGCTATATCTGAATTTATAGCCTTCAAGAAATAGAGGAATGCACCTTAAGCCACTAGTCTCACAGCGAGTGGAATTCTATCCCATGTCCTCTGAACCTGAAGTTGAAATCAGTCAATTGTTCATTAGGATCCCTCTTGATTGTTGTCAATTGTTCCAATAAGACAAATTATCCCCATTTTCCCCAAATTGATTATGAGGGTTGTGTATAAATGATCTCAATTCTGGATAGATCCTATTGTTAGAATTTTGAACCATTGCAAATCTTTACCCTTAAAGGAAGATGCCAAAAACTTAACAATATCCATATTAGTGATTTCGTGAATTACACGACATTAGCAATGTCTTGAATGTGGTCTATCGAGTTTTATGTTCTCTCCATTGAAATATGGGTTGTTCTTCAATGATGCAATTGGACCGATTTCTAAGTATTTAGGGAAAGTGGACTACTTCCTGTGAAGTTGACATAGGGATTGGGTTACACTATCCTGATTTGTCGAGAACTCTTGTTGATTGAAGGAAAGTTCTACCGGTGGAGGCGTAGACAAAGTCTTGTTAGGTGGAGATGGTGATCTTTGCGGTCTTCTTCCTCTCCTTCCTCTTCTTGGTGATAATTGTAGGTAGACAAATAATCCCTCTTCTCAAGTATTAGACCTAGTTTGAATTCTTCTCATGTACTTGGGAAACCTATGCTACACCACTGAATTCTATCCCTTTGGAGTCGCTAGATGTGTTGGGAAATGAGCCTCTAAAGGCTAGATTTTGACAAGTTACACACCAAACATGATAGAATAAAAGTTAAAACATCAAAGGGCCTGTGTATTTGATTATCTAGAGGTTGAAAAATTAATTTTGAATGATAGTCCCTAAAACCTAAAAAATGTAATATTTATGAATGTATGAAAACCTGAACCCCGAAATTTGGAGAATTCTGAAATTTTGAAATCCCGAAACCCAAAGTTCCAAAACCCAAACCCAAAATCCCAAAATTCAAAAAAATATGAAATTTTGAAAATTAAAATTTCAAAAACTAAAAATACCCTTTTAAAGATTAGCCCCGATCTATCAACTGGTGAAATTTGGACTTGTTTTGAGCAAGTTAAGCTCCTAAAATCCATTTCGAGTTCAACCTAAGAGGTGAAAAGTTTGAAATTTGAGAACTTGCAATTTCTAAGTCCAAATTTGATGAAAATTCCTTCAAAGCTTATAGAATGACCTCTTGGTCCCACTGGGCATGCCAAAACTATTGATGCATAATCACAACACCCATGAATGTCTATAAATCAATGGGTTGAAACTCTCAATGTGATTGCATAACATGGAGCTTTTCCCAAAGTGTGGTACTTTGCGATCGAGAAAGCTCTCCTGGATGAAGGCCGGTTCCTATTCCTCTATTCAGGTGCACACATATAATTTGTAGAGGATCTACTCTAAAATATACTCTAATTTGCCAAGGAGACAGGGTTAAGAAGATACAAGAAAATAAACCTAACTAACAAAGGTGATGCACTAAAGGAATTTTGAACACCTACTTTTCCATTAAACACAAACCATAAAAATGTAATACAACCACCATGCACAAATAACCAGGATTGCAATGAGATATTAGATAGATATAATGAACATAAGAGAGGGTTGAGATCATCCACAAACTTATTTTTATTGCTCCAAGAATTTGATACAATCCATTACAATGGCCAAGAGGCACAAACTTGCATTACAGTTTGAATGGGAGGTTTGAACTCCACAAATCCACTTGCAGAGAAGAGAAGAAGGGAAGGTGCAAAACAAAATGTCCAACCTTTTGAAAAATTCCCCTCCTTACAATATATAGGAAGAATTAGAGAAGGAGATAGAAGAAATATGAATTCTTGTTCAACCACCCCAAAAGAGAAATGAATTCACTTGCAACAATGATGGGTTCTACTACAAAACCCATGCCTCCATGCACTATTCCTTCTTTAGGAAAGAAAGGAAGCCCATACCTCATAATTTTGGTAGGTGAGAAACCTGACACCCTAAAAAATGGTAGACTATATTTCTTCATTTTCAGAGTCTGAAATGCATGCAACCTCTGAAATCCTGAAATTCAAACTTTGAAATTTTGGTTTCAGAAGTCAAGCTACTATTCACCGCTCAAAATGGCCTGAGAATTTTGAAAGTCTGAAACTCGAAAGTCTGAAAGTCTAAAATTTCAGACTTTCAGAATTCAGAATTTCAGACATTGAGTCTTGCTTTTTATGTTTTGGGGCTTGAGAGTTTCAAAATCTCAAAATCTTGAAATCTTGAAATCCCGAAACACAAAATCGTGAAACCTGAAATCCTGAAATCCAAAATACTTTGAAATATCAAACCCGAAATCCCAAAATCCCAAAATTCTGAAATCCCAAAATCTCAAACTGAAATCCTGAAATCTCGAAACCTGAAATCTCGAAATCCCAAAACCAAAAATTCCAAAATCCTAAAATCCCAAAATCCCAAAATCCCAAAATTGAAATCCTGAAATTTGGAGAATTCCAAAATCCTAAAACCTGAAGTTCCAAAAACCTGAAACCCAAAATCCCGAAACCTGAAATTTGAAAAACTTTGAAATTTCAAAAATCGAAATTTAAAAAAGTTAAAATACCCTTTTGAAGATTAGCCCCTAATCTATGAACTACACCCTTAAAATCGATTTCGAGTTTATCCCGAGATGTGAAAAGTATGAGATTTGAGAACTTGTAATTTCTATCGCCCAATTCCAAAATGCAATCCTCCATGACTGAAACAAACCTGTTGGATCCTCTGTGTGTAAGGTCATGTTTGTCTATTTTTCCTGAGAGGCAAAATTGGATAACACATCACTTTTCTTTCTTTTTCACACTCAGTCATCACAACTAGTTAATTTTAGTTATATGAGTGTGTTATATTAGATTTGATATACACAGCCTCTTTCTTTCTTCTTTTGACCAAATTTAACTTTGAAATTTCAAATTTCTTCATTTTCATAGTAATCGACATCGGTTACCTTCCTACTTGCATCGGTTCAACAACCGATATTGGTCCTTTCATCTAATCGGAACCAGATTCATTGAACAATATCGGTCTCTCTTTTTTTGAATTTCACAAAAACAATAACCTATTTTCAACTACCAAACTCTTTCAAAAATTTGTTTGCAAGTTCTTATCACTTTCACGAGCACGAGTACCTATTTTGTACCCTTCCATATCATTTAGACTTTCCAACAAAGTAGATCTTACTTTCCATGGGAGTTATATATCTTTGCCTTCTAGACCTTCGTCACCTTCCATTTCATCTCTAATGGATCCTAATGCACCTGTGATCATTCCCGAGGGTGATGAGGAATTTAGTAGATTCCTTGATCATTAACACGAAGGCCTTACAACATTACCTTAATAATTCATCCACCCCGAGTCATCGGTCAGCCTCTTTATCGAATGCAAACTTGCATGCCCCCATTTCTTCAACCTTTTCCATATCAGCGAATGCTAATGTAGCTACCAACACTACTCTAATGTTGACCAACCCCATATCACAATCTCCTACTTCATAAAGTGACCTCAATACATTCGATGTCTACCATCCCTCAACATCTACATTACTCATATCCACTACCCCTATTATATCATCAACAATATCTTCTATACCCATTCGTACACAACCGTCGATTGTGTCAACCTCTCCCACTCCATTTCGAGTTTGGTGCTTTCTACTTCCCAAAATTTTCCACCCATCGCTACTGGATATTTATAAAAGATCCTCCCACCTACACCTTACCTTAGACATAACCTATCACGTCCACTTCATATTCGTGGTATTTGACATTTCCTTCTACCACTACCTACATACCTACATCTCAATTCACTTACTCATTTCCAAGACATACTAGCGTTCCTTCCATGACCTACTTATCTTATCCATGCCATTATACATTTAGGGAATCCTCACCTAACCCCATAGCAGATATCATCAAAATGATGATGGAAAAAATGTAAATGCTTGAGGCCTCCATTTCCAGATCTCGTAACGTCTTAACCTATGATGAGATTTGTAATGAACCCATCCACCCCTCCATACCTATTCATCCCTATCCTACGTATTGGGAGATACCCAAATTCAATCATTTTAACAATAAGGAGGACCCCAAAAACACTTGCATTTTTTTAAACACACTTGTTATTTGATAGGCCATGACGATGCCTTACTCCTTCAAACATTTCCATGTCCCTGTTAGGACCCGCCTTAGAATGGTATAGTGCTTTTCTAGGAACTCCAAAATTCTCCAAACCTTCCTTGATCACTTTTTGATCAATATCTCTAAGAAGGTATCTATGATAGATTTATATTTTATTCGCCAATATGACGATGATTCTATCATTGATTTCATCCTTAATCAATCAACTCTCCTTCTCTCTCCCTCATCCTCTCATAGAGTTTTTTATAACCATTTCCTCAATTCTCTAAAGCATTTTGTATGTTTGATGCCTTTCACTATGGCTCGGAAGCTTAAGATTTGTGCCTCGAAAAGACAAGCTAAAATTGCATAACAAAAATTTCTCCTTCAAATCAAATGAGTCTTATTTAAAACCATCCAACAACCATTCCAAGCTAAAAGGATTTTCTAACTCGGTAGTTCTAAAAGCTAACTCTTCTCATCCACCAATAAATCTAAATCTCTTTCCAATCTCTCACCAGGTTCAAAATTTGCAATACAAACATGAATAGATGAGTTACGCTCCCCTCGGAGAGGCATATCCTTCTGTATTGGACAAGTTTTTGAAGGCTAAAGACATCACTCTTCCTCCTATCAAACTAAAACCGGTTTGGATCCTTCTAGCCCCAAACTAGCTTGGTATAACAAAAATGATTTTTGTAATTGCCACCTCGTTAGAGGCCATAGTGATAAAAATTATAAAACCTTTAAATTTTTTTTGTAAGGAATGATATAAAATGGTGATCTCATCCTTGAAAACCCTAACGCACCTACTAATAAAAACTTAGATGTTTTTGAAAACCTTTTCCTAACCATGCCTCTTCATCAACTCACACCGTGAGACGTCTAAAGAAGAAACCAATGTACATGTGATTCATGCAAGATTCAATATAACGTCCGTATCATTCTATCGAATATCCTCCTATAGGACCTATTGAAGAAATCTTCACATGAAATCCTCTACCCATAGAGGATACCATCTCACCTACTCTTTCACCCATAGAGGAACCCTCGTAATCTACTCATGTACCCATGGAGGAAACCACCTTACTTGTTTCGTTACTCATAGAGGCCCACCTCACCTAGTCCTCCACCCATAAAGGAGCCCACCTCATATAATCCTGTACCCACAAAGGAACTCACCTTACCTACTACTTTACCCATGGATGAACCCACCTTACCTAATCCTTTATCAATATAGGAACCCATCGTATTTGTTCTTCTACCTACAGAGGAACCCACCTTATCATCCTTTCTACATGTAGAGGAGTCTAGATTACCCACTTTGATTCCTCCTTAACCTATAAAGGAGCCAATTATATCTACTCTTCCTATTGGTTATGCCTCTCTGAAGGCATCCAAAGATCACATCGCTCTCCTTACCTCACTCTTACCCACCGAGTTTGAGGCCAAGACCTTCCGTGTCTCACAAACCTCGAGCTCATCACAATATTTAGCACTAATTCATCATCTTCATTTACTCCAAAACCATTCTCTCGTTTGGTTGTTTACATTGAGTATGGTGATTACTCTACCCTCTAAGGGTGCTTTAGACTCCCATTTTCCACCCAAATGCATATGTTATCCCTAGATACCTCAACCATTTACCCAAAAGTATTAAAAGTGACTAAGACTATTGCACTTGATCCCGTGATTCTATCCCCTTCCTCATCAACACCCCTTTCACTCAAACCTCCATCATCTCAAAAACCTACTACCACCTTAGGGGTTTTACCTATACTTAATGTTACATCCTCATGTGAAGCTATATTTTTCAACTTCTACTGTGAATCACAAAAATTACTCCTGTAAAATCCCAAAATTAGAGCTCATGCCCCGATCTCCCACATATTCTCACTCACCTTCACCTCTGCCATCGATTTTAGGCCCACATCCTTCAACCTTGGTTAACCTACCTCTTCACTAAGGAAAATATAAAGTGCAACAACCTATACCCTTTCCTTCACCTCCCGTTCCGACACCTTCTTCACTACCTTTACCCTCACTCTTTCCAACACCCCCACTTTCACCTTAGCTTACTTGGATACCTACACCTTCTAAGTCTCCTTCATCTTACCATGTTGTTCCTCTACCTTTACCTAAGAAGACGAACCTAAACCCCAACCTTCACTACCTACCAAAAAGGTAGTTACACCAACATGATCTCTCACCTCACCCTCCTCATGAAGGTCACCTACCCCTTCTCCCAAACCAACCTTAACCTCTCATTATGATCCTTTGGCATGATCCTACTCTAATATCTTTTCTCATTTGCTATATCACTTCTTCCTATCAAGCCTTATGATCCTCTCAAACCTAAACTAGTAGGGTTTGATGACACAAAAATTTGTGCTTATCATCGCTCACTAGGGCATGATGTCAAGATTTTTAAGGCTCTTAAAAAAATTCTCCTTTAGCTTTGTGATTCTGATGGTCTCTTCAAGAAGATGATCTATTGGAGGAGGATTCCATTATTTCTTTTCTATCATCACACAACCCTCTTTTCCTCCTCCTATATTTGAAATTAACATGGTGCATGTAGCCACTCGATCATAACCTACGAAAGAAAAAGGAAAGGAAAAAGTTGGTAACCCTTCTAGTTCACCTTCACCTACCATTACACTCACCCCTCCCCCAAGATAACCATCTTTGGGTCGGTACCACCTACTTCTTCTAGGGTTACACATCATTCAATGATCAAACAAATTCACCAATCCCCATTGAATATGTCTTTATTTTACTTAATTCAAACCTCTGATTCTCATTTTCAGACCCTCATTGAGGTCTTGTAATCCATCAAGGTTCTACCCAATGACACTTCACCAATATTCACCTTCATTACCCCTCATTAGATTGCTTCCATTAATTTCTCCAAATAAGATATTTCCCTTTCACAACATGATGATCTAGACCTTGTTCTTTTCATCTCTGCTTACATTAATGATATTTGCATTAAATGCATTATGATTGATGGGGGCGCTAGCATTAACATCATATTTTCTAATGCCTATGATAAAATAGGCATACTACCTAATTGTATTTATAGAAACGCCATCCTGATTCTATCTTTTAATGATTCCATGACCACTACCCTTAGGACCATTGTCCTCCACATCTAAGTGGGTCCTCGAAGTATTCCTGAACTCTTCTATGTTCTCGAAGGAGATTTATAGTAAAACATGTTTCTGGATGTCCTGGACTTTCGCCATGCCTTCTGTCCCTTCCACCCTTCACCATTGCCTTAAATTTGAATTTGATGGGGAACCTTACACCATTCGGTATATCCATCCTCCTTAGAAACCTATAATATGCTTTACCATCCAAATGATGTCCTAATCCTAGTTAAGTAATCTACCACATCTACCATTTTTTCCACTTCAATGTCCTCATCTATCCCACCTACGGACCCTCCTATTCCGCCTCTATTGATGCCCCACCTTCTTAGGCTTCAAATAGTTCATCTATACTTGCTACCTAAATACAAACAACAAACCCCTTGGTAGGCATTTTTCAATGCCTTTCACTCGAAGAATACCACTTCCTCAGCATCGACACATTCCTTAATCCTCAGGAGTATGGAAAACTACACCAAAACGCTTGTTTCTATCATCATATTTGAGAGGTCATACCATATAGCCCTCCCCACCTTCGCACCAACCTAACTTATGGGGGCTTGAAACTTCTTATTATTCTACTTGAACCTCCTTTCCAAACCAAACCATTTTCATCCGACTTCTCCTACCTTACCAAATGCAGCTTCGCACTCACTTTTCTTCACTGTTACTCTTCGAAAGGCTTTGGATTTGGTAATTACAAATAAATTTGTCACACCATTGTATTATGTGCCACTAAGAAACACAAATACTGTTGTGGTCTTGGATTTCAAAATAAGGCCCGAATCACCCTTGTAGAAGATGAAAAGCCTTCCCCAACTTCCTCACCTGTCACACCGCCTTCACCCACAGAGTTTATAGATCCAAAATCTATTCTTCCTAAAACAAATTCATGAACACCATCTCCTTGGGAACTCTGACCTATCAATGCGATGGCGATTTTACCTCTTCCCTTCCTTTTCTTTATCATGACATGTTGAATGATGATACACCTTCTATAAATGTCATTCAATGCAAGGATGATGATTCTATTCTAACTTATCTAGGTGTAGAGGATTACTATATTCAAATTATTTTACCCTTTAACACACAAACCATGTTGAATGAATCTACCATCAAAATCAGAATTCACACTTAAGACGACCCACAAATTCTAAAGATAGGCTAATCTTTAGACTTCACAGAACAAGAATCTTTCACCACTTTCCTTAGCGACCATAGAAAAGAATTTTCTTGGTCTTATAATGATATGGAAAGTATTAAACATGTTCACAATATCATAGCTAACCATGATGCCAAAATCATGAAACAAAAGCTGCATAAAATGTATCCTCGCATTGCCCTTCTTGTGAAAGAAGAACTCCAATGCCTTATCTCTAGTTCCTTCATCCTACTTGATTGAATATCCACAATGGATGTTTAACGTTGTTCCAATAATGAAAGTGATATGGATACTTTGTATCTATAATGAATTTCATGACCTTAACCTTTCTTGTCCAAAAGAAAACTTTCCTCTCCCAAGCATCGATTAACTAATTGATCTTACATCCGGTCATGAGATGTTATCTCTTATGGATGGGTTTTGAATTATAAACATATATATTTTTCTCAGAATATCAACACAAAAACACCTTCATAACCTATTGGGGACCTTTTATTATCACAACATGCCCTTCACTTGAAAAACATTGGTGTTACTTACTAGTGCGCCATGACTTACATCTTCCATGACATCATCCATAACATTTTGGAATAATATGTCGATGACCTTCTTCATAATTTGAAGTGGCACGCTGAACACTTGGTTATTCTTAAAATTATCTTTGACCACCTTATCCAATATTATATTTTCCTTCAACCAAAGAAGTACATTTTTGTAGTTCTCTTGGGTAATCTCCTTGGTTTCATCATCTCTTTGTGGGGTATCGAAGTTGATCCTGCTAAGATCAAGGAAATTCTTGACATTTCTCCACCTACTAACCTTTGGTTGACACTTCATTTATCAACTTTTAGACTGATGCCAACAATTTCATCACCTCCTTAAAAAGAATGTTTCTTTCCATTAGAATGATGAGTGTCACAAAGCCTTCAAAGCGTTGAAGAACTACCTTCTTCAGCCTCTTGTGCTCATTCCACCTAAAGATAATCAATTTTTTTACCTTTACATTTCTACTACTGACCATTCCTAGGGTGTCATGTTTGCTCATCATGGTAAAATGATATAGGAACAAGCAGTTTATTATATAAGTAGTACTCTTCTAGACTACGAAACTTGGTACAATCACACTGAAAATATTTGCTTAACCTAGTCTTCGTCACCACCAAACTTTTTCACTACATTCTTAATCATAATTTGTTTTTTGTTACCAACATTGACCCTCTTCATTAAATGTATGCCAAACCTTACCAACATCAACGCATTGCTCATTTTCTCATGCTTCTTGTAGAATTAGATTTAGTGTTCATTCATAAAAGTATGTCAAAGGAAAACTATCACGAGATCAACTTGCGATGCTCCTCTTTCTAGGAATATATTCTCAAATTTTGATTGTGGACAACTATTTCCACCCTATTGATTGATGATATTGTTTATCAAATGAAATTATTATTTGATGGATCCAAATGTCACCTGCGGGGAGGTGTGAGGTCATCCTCATTCCTCATGAGCCCGCGTTGTTATTCTTTAAACTAGATTAGGATTGCACCAATAACATAGTTGAGTATAAAGCACTAGTGTTAGGTCTTCAAATTGTCATTGCCTTAAATGTTAAATCCATTAACATATTTGGTGACTCTTAATTGGTCATGAACCAAGTCAATGGTTCATACCGGTGCGGTAATGATGAGCTACAAAATTATAGACATCATTTCCACCTACTTTTGACCATGTTTGATCACTACCTCATTCAAGCCACTCCGTGATCCACTAAAAATTCATAGATACCATGGCTTATCTTGCTTCTCAAATACCTACCTCACCTTTGGACTCTAAAATATTTTTAAAAATACAACAATGATTCAGATCACCTTCTTATATTATCCCGACATTAATTTTATGGGTAAAGAGCATCGATACTCACCCATGCGACCTTTGGTATAAGCAATTCATTGAATACCTCTCACTTTCAATCCTACCTCTAGATCTCACTTACAATGGATGAAGAGCCTTCCTAAAAATTTTCTCTCATTACATCATCATGGGAGGTCTTCTCTACAAACATGACTTTAATGGTATCCTCCTGCATTGCCTCACTAATTCTCGAATCCGGTAAACCATAAAAAAATTCATGATGGGATTTGTGGCGGACATTTTAGTGGCCTCATTGTTGCAAAGTGTATCCTTCGACTCAACTACTCTTTGGATAACTCTTAACCAAGACTATTGTGACTATGTCAAATGTTGTGTGAAGTGTTAGTAGCATGCTGACCTTCATCATACTCCTAGTCACACTTTACAAGTCACCAGAGACTTTTGACCCTTTTCTCAATAGGTTTTCATCTCGTTGGAGATATTAACCCTTATTCCTTGTAACTTTATCACTGGATCATCATTGCGACTAAATATTCCACTAAATGGGTGGAGGTCATCCCTCTCATTTCTACCAAATCCAAGAAAATAGTCAAATTTATAAACCACCATATCATTTGTCACTTTGGTGTTCCTCATCGCCTTATCATTGATAATGGAAAACAATTCAAAAACAAAACCCTATGTAAAATGTGTGAAAAATTTGGTATTCAACTCAGTTTCTCTTCACCATATTACCCTAAGCAAATGGTCAAGCCAAATCTTCTAACAAAACTCTCAACAAAATTCTTATGAAATTGGTTGACAAATCAGTAAGGATTGGAACACACACATTACTTTTTCCTTATGGGCTTATTGTACCAGCATTTACACCTCTACCACTGCCACACCTTTCTCTTTGGTCTATGGTACAAAGGCTATTCTACCTCTCGAAATACAAATTCCATCTCTCTGTATATCTCTTAAAGATATCCTCTCTGATGATGAGTTTCACCAAGAACATTTGGCACAACTTGAGCTACTGGACGAATGTCATTTAAATTCTCTAGACCACCTCCAAATCTACCAAAATCACATTAAGCATGCCTATGATAAACGTGTTCAAGAATGAACATTCAATATCGATGAATTTTTCCTAAAGAAAATTAGCATGCAACCAAAATGGAGAAAATTAAATGAGGAAAGTTTTCTCCTAATTTGTTTGGACCTTATATTGTCACCCATACCTATGGATCAGAACTTATCATTTATCTTCTCTTGAGGGTAAACCCAAACTTGAGCCCCTTAATTCCTTGCATCTTCGACCATTCTATTGTTGAATAAAGTACTACATCACTTTATGTCTCATATATGCTCATCCCTTGAGCAAACCTCTCCTTCCACCTACCTCTTTTAAGGACCAACGACTTAAAAAAATTGTGTGATTATTCATCACCATTCAACCTAATCTTTAATATGAGTACCATGGCTCTACTTATGGCATGATTCTCATGGATGATTTTTGTCCTTTTCAGGATGGAATCCTAGGGTCATTTGTCACTTTAACGCCTCTTTTTATAGCTAACCTTTTTGTGCTATGGTTTTTCCTTCATATAAGAGGACTATACTCATTTATAGTTTTTTCCATGAATACAAGTCCAAAATAATGTAAAATTTTGGGATAAAAAAATTCTACTCCTTGAGTCAAACTTCTCGCAAGTAGATGATTCCCTCAAATGAACATCTATGCCTCTCTATTACTATTATAAGTAGATTTCTCCTTGAAGGATAGCTATAAAAATATAGCCACATGTTGTATTTATTCTATCTCCTAAAAAGAATACTAATCTATATTTGTTACAACAAAATTTATCTTGGAGCTTCCCACATCGATCAACTTCATGAAGACCTCAAGGAGACTCTACTATTCATCCCACTATATACTTCCTACATCGATCATTCTATGAATGTAAAAATAAAAAATGTAAAAGAAAAGGACAAAAATTGGTCATGGAATTTCCTATACATGTTTTGGGTGTCTTTCGGAAGGGGCATGTTGTCCCACATCAAGGTTACGCTAAACACACCACTCCATCCTTACCTCTTTTATTTTATCCTATCTACTCAAGGGACATGGTGCCCATGCAAAAATTTACGATCATACAACTTATTTTATCCATAGACATATAAATCATGTAATGTATCTAGGGGCTTATATTCATAAGCCTATTTGTATGGCCCTTATGGTCCTTGCCAACTATAGAGCATTTTGTTTCTTTTTGGTTCACCTTTTCTTAATTGTTACTTCTTCAGCTAGGACGAGACCATCAAATTGGAATATCTTGGTATGATTCTCATTTCACCCACACCCATACTAATCATCATTTCCAAAAATTACACATACTCATAAAAATCAAAACCCAAACTAACATCATACTCATACTAATCAGACAAGTTAAGCGGTTTCCCCTTCTATTTTCTACTCACCATTTGAACTTTCCTACTCTATACCTTGTCTTACCAAGTGCACCATTTTCCTTACCCAACCTACCCATTAGAAATATTATTCTTCCCTATCCTATGGGAGAACTACATCATCCTGAGGCCCCTTTTACAAGGGATATGTAGGCAGCACTTCAAATACATGGGGTCTTCGGAGGTTAGCTTGGCCACCATTTTTCTACCATCTTTCACTATTTTGCCACTATTTGTCCCTACTACCTAATCTTTCTCATGTTTCCATAATATCAATAACATGGAAATTAAACTGAACTAGACCATAACATCAACCATGCCTACACATCTAGTTTCCATAATATTAATACATTGAAATTAAACCAAACCATAACATCAACCATGCCTACACATCTAGTTTCCATAATATCAATAACTTGGAAATTAAACCAAACCATAACATCCACCATGCCTACATATCTAGTTTCCATAACATAAATAAATTGGAAATTAAACCAAACAAACCATACATCATAACCATGCCTATACATCTAGTTTCCATAATATCAATAACTTGGAAATTAAACCAAACAAACCATACATCATAACCATGCCTACACATCTAGTTTCCACAATATCAATACATTGGGGATAAAATCAAACAATAACACCAACCATACCTACACATCTACTTTCCATAATATCAATACATTGGAAAGTAAACCAAACCATAACATCAACCATGCCTATAACTAGTTTTCATAAAAAGAATGCAATGGAAATGAAACAACACACAATAGAAAAATTACGATCATCTATATAATGGAAATTTTGTATGTCAATACACTGTATTAACAGATATAAATAAGTCTCTCAAAAAATATCATGTACATCTAGCCTCTTTAGCATGCAGGCCAATATATATAACTCAAAAATAAAAATAAACATCTCAATATCTACATCATCTCTTAGAGGGTCCAATACCTCTCCAAATATCTCTTGTCCCCTCACTTGGCCTCTATCTCCATGTACTAGTCACCTCCCATTGGCCTTGCCCATGAGAATGGTGGCTCCTTGAACTACGGCATTATGGGTCCATGAGCTTGACCTCCGAATGGATATCTATTGAGTTGTGTAGGTAGCATAGCTATCAATAAGAAGACCAAGCTCTATAATCTGATCCTCTTAATACCTAGCCTTGGCCACAACCTCTCTATATCAATCCATATATATCATTTGTTGTGGTGGCATCGCTCTAGCACCTATCTATGGGACCCTATCCCGAGTAGTAGTGGTCCGTCTCCTTGTAATTGAGGTTATGTGCCCTATCCTAGTACTGCACTTGTAATGTTGGGGCTTGTCCAAATACATGTGTCCTATATTGTGCCCTCGGTGGTGAAGGAGGGGTAGCTTCTTGTCCCTCGAGACTAGCATGTCCCTATGTTGTTACCAATTATGTTTGTAAAGTGGCCACCTATGCCCGTAAAGAAAAACTTGGGTCTGCAATGCCACAACATTTCCCCCATCACGGACTTGTGCATGTGTCACTACTAGTTATGCAGTATATTTCTACTTATGCGTCTAATGTGGTGACTGGGCTTGTAATTCCATCACTCGAATCCGTAATCTGTCTCTCTCACCGATAATCGTGGAAAAATCGGTCGATCTGGCCTAGCTAGTGATGCCTATAACTATGATGTTGACTACTAACTATGACCCATTGTGCACCTAACATTATATATAGTCTCATCTACTACCTACTCGCTACTCATGTTGGATCTTTCAGTTGTGGAATAGGTAATGGCATCTCTACATCCTCTCGATGGTACCATGAGAATGGCGGGTCACACCCTACTATAGGCTTAACTATCTTCTCGACCCATTCTACGGAGATGCACTCATGCTCCCTTTCCTTGGGGCCCTAAATCCATCTAAGAAGCTATAAACCCTCCAGCTCCTCCTCCATGCCTGTGAACTCTAGATACGTGAGGTATGGTCTCCATAGAATCTCTACTAGTGACAGTTATCCAATATGCTCTAATAATATACTTTATCCCTAGTCACCCCATCCACCCTCGCTTGATTTCCAATATGCAACCACCACCTATATCCTGCCCTATATACACCCAACACCCACCCCTATTTTGGTAGACCAAGTGGACGAAGGCACACTATGTTCTCATATGCCCAATAATGTAACAAATACATACAACAAAAATCGTAATGTCGTATTATCCTTTAAGGCCACAACTCCTTATATAACTGCACAAAGTATATTGGTTCCCATGTACAAAAATATAGTCAAACATCATATCCTCTAGGAATCCCATAAGATCTTGTGGAAATATACCACCCTATTAGCCTGAAAGGGAAAAACAACCGACACCAACCATCATCAACACTATCAGCCGGGTCTCCTAAGGGTGCATCGTATACATTTTTCCATGACTAATACTCACAAGTATGGTACAAAAAGTCTGCCATAGCAAGCCCAAACACTATGGCCATGTAATCCACCACATCTAGAGATAAGGCCTGATATAACAGATCCTCAACAATCAACAAGTAGAAACATGTAGTCTTTTTCTAGTGTGACGGTCATCTCTCATGTCGATAGATAGAAGGTGTTAGTATCTGGATCCCATATGTTAATGAGGGCTACCATCATGCTGTGATCTCATTATATCCTCCTATATATCCTCACCACGCCAATCCCAACTATCCACATGTGATCCCACTCCTTCTCTCTCGAAATGGTAGGTCTCATCTGTACTAACAAGGGAAGCATTCGATCCCTCATTGTCATCTACTACCTCATTTACATCACTAACATTCACACAATTAAATCATTTACCATTTTTATTTAGCCTATTTTCTATCTTTCCTAACCTAGATCATCCACCTTTACCTACCCTACCTCCATGAATCATATTATCCCCACTATTTACCCTATTTCATGTATTTAACCTACCCTTCCCCATCCCTCCCAAACTCATCTTATTGCATTATCTTTCATAGACACCCCCTATACATTCTTTAAGACACATTACCCAGCCTACACCTACCTTTACACCTAGCTTTGACACCCCATCTAACTTAAACACACCTTAGACATCCCAAAACACTATTTTCTTAAAAATTAACCCTTTCTGAGCAATCGGCATTGATCACCGTACGATGCCGACCCATAATGCTAGCCAATTTTGGTTCATCAACCGACATCAACCGATAATCGACCAATGTTGGTTACTGTTTAGCCCCAAAGTCAAATCCCAATGTCCCCTAATGCAAAAATTTACAAAAGTGCCTATTTTACCCACCCAAACACACCCAAATTTCCCCACAATTCATTTTTACCACTAATTAAACTAGTTCCACCCCCACAACCCAATTTAACCCCCATTTCAATCAAATTTCAAAACTAATCTTTCCATTTTCCCTACCCTATTCTTAAAAAAACCATGATTTAAGCTTGAATCCTATCTCTACGCATTAGCACCTCCATGTTGGGACCTCTGGAGCCTACAATGGAGCACCCCCTACTCCTTCTCCTGCCTTTGCCATGAAAAATGACTCTCTAATCTCTCAACTAATCACAATCACTCAGATGGATGTAATTGAGACCTCAAACTCACTCCTATAACCAATAATCTCTCACCAAATCACTTTGCTAGGATTCTCTTTCATCTTTCTCCTAATTATTCTCTCCACCTATCATTTTCCAAGTTACGAAATGCTTAAATGAGCAATTTTGGATCGATATTTTTGTTTTAACTCTTCATTTTGGCGAACGACGTTGGTTAGGTTGTGCCCTAGGTAATCGACAATACCCCTATACCGGTATTTGTTCTCCCCGAACCAACATTGGTCACCACATAACCCAATCAGCCACATTTGACCTAATTTTTATAGCAGGTGCATTTTCATTACGCCACAACCCTAAAACATCCCTATATACTCACCTACCTACCTCACCACCTCACCAACTTTGAGGGATAGTTTTGGGCACATTTACCTCACCTTTATACCCTTGTCAAACTAACTCCACCTATTTGACAATGAAACTAGCTCTCTGTGTGATAATTCTACCCGTGTTTGTTTCACCTACTCGACCTTGCCTTGCTTATTTCATTTTGTTTATCTTCAACATTCCAAACCCTTTGGTGTTCTAGAACACACCTATACTTGTTCATGCACCTAGACCCATTGTGTTTCTAGGATCACATCCTATACCTTGGATACCTAGACCACATCACCCTTGTTTGGATAAACTATCGACCTTTGACAATGTAGATTTTGTGTGCTCTTCAACCTTGTGCCTTGTTGCATTCTGAGTCATTGCATGCATTTGAATGCCTCCACCTTATCACACCCATTACCAATACCTACACCTACACCTACACCTTACCCATTTTTTCATCACCTACCACCTTATCAAACCCATCACCGATTCCACCTTCCACTACATCAGTCCTATTTTGATGGGGATCACCTCCACCCTTATCTAGGGCAACCTACTTTTTTTTTTCATTGTTGCTTATTAGTACAAGCTACATGACAAAAAGGGGAAAATGTAGACATCCAAAATTGGGTCGTAACCCTCTAAGCCACTTTCAATTAACACACCCCCTTACCATGACCCTTTCACAGATTATTATTAATCTAATTATCAGATCTTACATTAATCATCACCTTAACCTTCCACCTCACCTCTCCACCTCACCTTGGACCCATTCCAAGGGAATTCAATCAATCGACTACGTCATTGCTCCTAACATTGAGTCATCGCTTCACTTAACTAGCTAATATTTCTTCTAAACCTAACATTAATTGTCAATTGCCTCTTCCATCAATTTCCCGTGTGTTTAAATGTGAACCAAGACTCCTATCCCATAGTCAAATCTTGATCCATGCAAAAAGGGAGGAAACGTGCTATTTTGAGAAAAACTGACTATTTCTACTTAGTTGAAGCCGGTTATTCCTCAGCCAGTGCCACTCAAGGAATCACCATCGGTTCCTTTAAATAAGGATTTTTGACACTTTCATAAAGTTCTTCTTTTGGTTTGGTTTTGATGATTCATTGGAATCCTTGCATTTGATGACGATGAAAACACAACACCAGAGCATTTAATTTCTTCACCAACAACCGACTTCTTGATCCATAGCCTTAAATAATTCGCATGGAGAAGCACTCGGGATTCACTTTCGCAAGCATTGGATTTTAGACCCGTTTCTTCTATGAGCACCCACCAACCACCACCATCTACCAATATCCAGATCTTTAGATAAGTATCTTAACCAGTTGTTAGTTTCTTAGATTTGGTCTTAGATCTCTTATTATTTGGTATTGTACTACTTCTTTTCACTTGAATACTATTTTTCACCTATTTACCCGAAACCCTACCAACCTGAAACTCTCTACCTTTCCAATCACCTCTCTCACACTTGTTTATCCTTCACCTAAATCCCTATACCCTATCTAAGACCTCAAAATATCATTTTCAATCACAAATAGCCCAACCAACCTCATTTCTTGCCTTGGCACCTAATTTCCCCTAATGTGGTTAGTTATCAAACCAATCCTAGCTAAAACTAGTTCTTGACATCGGTTCCCAAACCGGCATTAGTCTCGTATGTCTAATATTTTCCTCAAACCAGAAAGCTTATTCACTTACCCAAAACCTCTCAAAACCTCCCACAAATTCACTAAGATCTCCCTAATGCCCTCCGTTATACCTCCATACCTTAATAACCTACCACCCAATTTAAATTCAATATTGTATTCACTATTTAGATATATATATATATATATATATATATATATATATATATATATATATATATATATATATATATATATATATATATATAAATTATTGTGCTTGTGTGAGATACCTAAATTATACAACTATAGTAAGACTCTCTATTTCATGTTCTTATCAACATTTAATTTTTTTTAAAATGTGGATTGAAATATTTATAGGAAACAACTTGCTTCCCGTGATCTAGCTCCCACTAGGAAATCCACCAACCTATGTGTTTAATTTTATCTTGTGGTCTTGCTTTTCTTCTCAGAAGTATTTCCAAAAAAAAAAGGATTGCTCTCGATCATCCTACTCTTCAATGGTGTGTAACCTCGTCACAACCTCCAAGTATTCCTCACGTACCCAACCTTCTACCTTAAAATTGTTTTTCTCATGTGTAAATTCTTACCGGTGAAACAATCATATCCCATACCTTATGACTCTTAAAGTATCCCAAATACCTAACCTTATCAATTTCTCATGAAATCCTTAATCTGATTTGACCTTGGTATCTTATCTTCCTTTTTATTTAAATTAGGCCCTTTTTTGACAAATCTTAATTAGTTTTAAAATCATGTTATGTATTTCATAATGAGAATCCATCCTCTTGACCATAGGAACAAACTTGACTATTTGATAATCATTATTAGGACTGATTTTCCTCTTGGACACTTTCTTCTCTTGACTTTTGGATGCTTGAAACCTACTACTATATCATGGAGATTCATTTTGGTGGAAATATCTTACCTTTTTACGAAAATTGTGGCACACAATACCATTCTTCTTTCCTCTTGTTTCATATACACTTAGATTCTAATCACATTCCTTAGCTTTATGATCATACTTAGAAAATGATTAATGTTCACCTTTGAAGATAATTTCACCATTCCTAGAAGACCTTCTAATGTAATCTCTATCTCTATGACCAAAATAATTACATGAATTAAAAAAACCTCTAAAAGAAACACCATACCTCAATGCATTAGGTTGTCTAATAGTGTTATAATTCCTCCATTCATCCTTCTTAATCACCTTTATGTCTGATTGAGTGTTTGTTCCAGATTTTTCATCACTCTCCACTTACTTTCCTTGAAACCTAAACCTGTCTTATCGCTAGATTCCTTTGAATTTCCAAGATCTCACCAAGATATTAAAATCTCTTTTCTACCCTTCCACACATCTTTAACCTGCAGGATGCTTCTTCTAAATCTTATTTTAGAGATCTCAATTCTTCTTCATAATTAAGGATGACATCTTCTTTGACGCTTTTGGGCTTTAGAAACAATCTCAACATTTGATTTCAAATACTTGATAACTTGATCATGCTCGTTACAGTATCACTAATTTTTTCTTGCATTCCAAATAAAAAATACTCAACAATCTCATACTTTCTCCTCTAGAGATTAATTGATTTTCCCATTATGCTTCTAGGATCTCCTTCAAATTGTTAAACTTTCTTCAAAAGGAAAAGGATCTGATACCAATTGTTAGAATCACATTAAATGGGGGTGAATCAAGAATACAAATTTTTTAATTCATTTGCCAAACCATAAATTCATATTTTATGTTTTTCATTCATCATACATAACCATGTGAGCTTATTAAGATGTGCAACATTAAATCATAATAACATGAAAAAGATACATAACACATGAACACTATATGTAAGTCGTAAACATCAAGGGGAGAAAACCCACTGAAACTTTACTTATATACTAAAAATAAAGGAATTTTAATGAATTTGCAACTTCACAACGAGCACCAACCCCTAGTTTAGTATGCCACCAACCCTACAAATAGCACCAACCCCTAGTTTAGTGAGGAACCAACCCTAAAAGGAGGTTACAACCCATTGAGGTGCTCAAAAACAACTAAACCACCTAAAAAGTATGATCACTTATAATATGTTATTCAA
This sequence comes from Taxus wallichiana var. yunnanensis, assembly GCA_018340775.1. Classification (NCBI taxonomy): domain Eukaryota; kingdom Viridiplantae; phylum Streptophyta; class Pinopsida; order Cupressales; family Taxaceae; genus Taxus; species Taxus wallichiana. The sequence continues at coordinate 146,412,352 of CM031236.1, forward strand.
ATAACTAATAGTGATCCAAATTAAGCTCACAACTATTTAGAACCTCATCAAAATAAACACTCTCCTAACTCGCTCAAACTCTCTTGTCCATGGGCTGAATATATAAATTTCCATTATACATCCAATATTAAAACTTTCTCTAGTCTTCATTCCTCTTCTAAGATCAGTCTATGACCCATCAACAATCTTCTTCAATCCTCTCTAGGTTTCTCATAACCCCATTAGCTCCACTAGTCACAAATGACTCATTACATGTACTTATATACACAACACAAGCTCATAACACCCATAAGTTGGCCATGAACAAGTAAGTAAGTCATACCAACTCAAAAGATAACAAAAAATCATATAAAGCAACACAAAATACCCAATTATCTCAACATGGGTCAAGACAACACCAACAAGCTCAAGGCTTCTCAAATAATCCCAAAATGCACTCTCCAAGATTTAGCGAATGCTCAAACACCTCCAAGGTATTATAACATATTTTTCATGGCTCCATCATCTAAAAAAAAGTTACTTGATATCATATAACAACCTTAAGTAAGACAAAAATACCTCTACATTAGCTCCAAACATCATGGAGTATGCTAATAAGAAAGCAAACCCCACTAGGTCTTCATGCACCCTGAAAACAATCATACAAATGAATGAGTTATCATAGATAAACTAATTGAGTAATATATAAATTTAAATATATATGAATCCCATTTCTGTAAGAACTCAAATTTTCATCCCACTCATAGTGGAAGACATCCAAATAGCTCAAACTCTGCGATTGCTCCAAACTAGCTTCAAGAACCCAAAAAATGTCTTTAAAAAAGATTTGGTTCACATATCAAAGCACATCATCAAGACATAATAAATATGCCATTAGAGTGGTATTTAAATATAATTTCCATAACAACTCACTTTATCTTCCAACTCATAATGGAAGCTCTTCAACCAAGCCAATTTTGAAACTACCGATTCAAGCTTTTGGGACTCAAAACTAGTCTTGAGAGAAAATTTCTCCAACACATATAAAGTAACTCTAAATTAAAAAAATATAAAACATCATTGGATACCTTAGAATTATCTTCAAACACTAAGAATAATATTCCATGTGGAGAAATTTTATCCAAAACATGTTCCTTCAAGCCTTCTTGAGAAGCCAACAAGAGCCGTTTAGGCCATTAGGGATTATGCAAGAAAACATTTCCAAATAAAAATACATAAAACACATCATATAAGGTACCAAATTCTATCCATTATCAAAAACCACTACTAAAACATGAAAAATGATCAAACACAATTGAGAGCACAAGACTAGCTTTTTAGCCCTTAAGGCCAAAATTAGTAGGCTGCATTTGAGCACTTGTATCTTCCATTTTATCCAAAAACCTATGTGAAAAATTTCATGTAAATTTATTAAATATCTCAAGGATTCTAGGAAATTTTGGTATTCATCCTAGAACCTCCATCTCATCCCTGAAACTACAAAAACCAACAAACTTAGGGTTTTTCTCTCTCTTCCCGAAACAATTGGAACACCAAACCACCATAAAAATTGACCTAGAGGAATTATCTACATTCCCAAATCATAACATCTAATTTTTAGAATCATTTTTAGACTAAAAATTCAAATATCTCAAGTCACTCAAGAAGGAGGGTTTTGCTAGGGCTTCAAAATAACTTATCTTCTTAACAATTGTTCATAAAATTATGGTGATAAAAGAACTTCATTTTTTTTGAAAAATAATCTTAGCTCAATGGAAAATCATCTACCAAAACCTTTTAGTCCCATGAAAATTTTGTGAGAGCATGTGAGCATCTCAATTTCACAACTCAAGCCGAGTTCTCCTTCTCCAAAACTTGGTTTGACCAAAAATGACATATCTTGTAATTCCTTCACAAGTTTGACCTAAAAATTATCATGAAGCATTATGAAAAAATCCTATAACTGAAAAAACTCACCTCCTTACTCAAATACTTATGAAACTCTCTATCCATAGTGACTTACTTGTGTTATCATGTCTTTTCTTCACCTTCTTATTTCCTAAGGACCATGAACCTTTATCATACCTCTGAGAAATGACTTAAAACTCATCATAAACATATTATAACATGTCACAACACATTTACCATGCTTGGATAGGAATTCCCTACTCCAAATCTCATGCCACCATGCTAAACCACAAGCTTTAGGTCTAGGAAAAGGCCTAAAATGCCCCCGAGTCAACCATGTCAACCCATGGAATGACCATGATGACTCATTAAAGACTCATTAACATATCAATTGGCTAAGAAAAGTTATAACAATGTGAAATGCATAAATTTTCCTCAGTGGCCAATCTTTTGCAGTGGGAAGAAGAAGATAAAAGAAATATTAACATTGCAAAGTCCGTGGAGCTTTCTCATTGGATCATAGTTCGTAATTGTCGAGATAATAACATCAACATTCTAACAACCCAAGGGCATGGATTATTTTTATTGTTGATGCTTCGCAATTTCTAGAAGGGATAATCATAAGGATTGACATTATAAAGTGCATGGATCCTTCTCATTAACTCACACTTCGCAATGGTCACCAAAATGCCTTTGAAAATGTGAATTGTGAAGATGCATGGCAATTTTCTATTGGTCTCATTTCTAAAGGAGATAACAAGAGAATAGTAAATTCCAACATCATGAAGGAACGTGTCAAATTTCTAGTGGCCCATTTTTCATTAAGGCATACCCACTTGCCAAAGGAAATGAAAGAAATGGAAAGTAAAGGGAAGCAAAGGCTCGATTCATGACCCAATGGGAGACTAACACACGGAAAAAGGAAAATTTGTGTTATGAGGCCATAAATTGGCGATAAACCACCATTTTTTTTGTCCTTACAAGTTACCTTTGAAAGTGGATTTAAATGTAATCTTGGAACTTATAGTTTTCTTGAGATATAATATAGGATATATATCTTGTTCATTCTTTAGAAGTCTTCATTATCTATTTTTTGACTAATCCTATTGCTTATTTAGGAAAGATGATTTTTTTGTGTATGCAGTAATAAAGGAAAGATAATGCTAGTTTTAGGAAAAGTGGAATTGATCATGGATAGTATATCTAAAATCAAATATTATTTCATATCTAGATTCCTCTCAAAAATTATACAAGTTCAAAATAAGAATCATATCAATCTGATATCATGTGCAAAATTTATAGTTTTTTTAGTGAGCTCCGAGAACAATTGAGTTAGCTACTGTAATGACATTCTTAGTTCCGAACTTGAATTTTTAGTTCAAACTTGCATCAATGGAATGACAATATTAGTTCTGGAACCTATATAAAATGAGGAGTTGTGAATAATAATAGAATCTGATGGGATATATGAGAGAGGGTTTTTTTCAAAGCAATGTGTCTAAAAAAAACCTCATTCAGATTTGCTACAAGTCTTACCAATAAAGAGAAATCTATTTTTTAGTGAGATCTAGTCCAAGGAAAAAGTGTATCATACGAGCACTAAACATTCCACAAACAAAAATAGAAAAGTCAAATGGAAAATATGAGAGATATTTTTGTTCATAGAAATGTGTTTAATTAATTCATATTTTCTAAAAGTTTTACCAATAAAGAAAAATATAGCTTTTAGTGAGTTGCATTCCAAGGAAAAAGTGTATCATACGAGCACCAAAAGCTCCACTTTCAGAAACAACAAAGTTAAATGGAAAATCTAGGAGAGGTATTTGGTCAAAGTAATTTTTTGAGGAAAAATATCCTTCCAATAAAGTAGAGAATAAAATCATTGTGATTCTTTTTACCAAAAGGAAAGGAGAAGATTTGGGAGGAAATCTTCCTAAATAACGAAATAAGACTTTGAATCCAATTATATATCTCTCTCCATATTTTGTGGAGATGGAGATCTTAGTTGTTAGGATTGGAATAAAGATATTATCATATTATATTTAAAAAGTAAGGATTTGGTTGGATGCATGAATTATAAATGCAACCTCCCACACTTTGATATGTAATTTTTGGACTACCAAGAAATAGATATCTGTTCTTCCTAATCAATCTTCTGAGTGAAATTGTTTTGCAGATTTTGAATTAAAAATATGAATTAAGTCATCTTCCAAGGAATGAGTTGGCCACTCATTCCAAGGAATATGGATCAATGTGTTATGTTTATTTCTTTATTTTTGTTATTTTTTTCCTTTTGTTGTGATTTTTGATTTTATGTTATGTAATCCTTCTTTCCATACAATTTATTTTGTGAACCTGCAGGTGTCTTATTTATCTTTCCTTATTTTTAATTCAGCAATTTCATTTATGCAAGTGTGATTTCTTTCATGCAAGCTTTATTTCTGCAATTATTTCTTTCCATTTCCACATGTGTGATTTATTTTATGTAGTTTGGATTGTGTTTAAAGGAGCTATTTTCCAAATATCTTTCTTCTCTTATTGCATACAACCATCAGACACTAGCCCTGGATTGACATTATTAATAAGGAGGATTGAATACCCTAATAATTTTCCACATGTGGACAGAGGAAATCCTTTGAACTAATCAAATTTTTCCACTTGTCAAATTCTTGTGCTTCTCGACTGTAAATTTTCAAGTGGCCATATATTTCGATCCAAAGCTCCAAATTAGAAAACATTAATATCGTTGGAAATATATCCTTGAACTCTTTAAATTGATATTGTCATAATCTAATTTTGGTGGCATTTACTAGGTGAAAAGGAAAAATAATAATTTGGGCCATTAATCTGTAGACTCAAATGGCTCAACCACCCGAATTGATGTATTGATCTCTTATCTTCTCCTTGGCTTCTCCCACAAGTAAAATATCATTGGGAAATGGATTCATGAGGGCATCTATACTAATTTCGCATACACTTAATGCATGTAAACGATGATCAAGGTCTAAAATCCATGTTACAGGGGAATGGAATAGATCTTCATTAATGACAAGATCAAATTTGATCTCTTTCTCTCTCTTTTGTCTATTCTATCTCTTTCTCTGAGTTATATATTGTAATAATATTTCAGTTTTGAATGAGAAAATTTTAAAAATGTAAAGGAACTATGTCAAAAATGGTTCTTGAGCATATTTGAGCTATTAAACCTTCATTTTTGGATTAACAATGTGTCCTTGTGCCTTCCTCTCTGTAATTGTAATGGTCTCATGTGTATACTCTATTGCAATAAAAACTTGTTTTGTGGTGTATTCTCAACCCTGAATCATGTTTATCTACAAACTTGCCTCTCTTTTACTTGATGTATTGTGTTGTGCATGTATTTTCTCCTTTGTAAGTTCATTTTGTTGTGTTTCATGGAAAATAGATGGTGAATGGAGATTTGGGTCTGTGTCACTTATGTCTCACCTCTCATTTCTCCATTTCCTTCTCCCTTATCCCTCAATAGAATGTCTCTCACCCTTTTTCTAGTGTTATCACCACTCTTTTAGCTTATTATTTCATTTTCATGCATATTTCTAACCCCCAATCTCTCTCCTTGATCCCTTGGAATGGTTAGTTTATGATTAATTAACTACATTTTCTTTCATAGGAAAAGTTTTAGCATTAGATTAGGTAGAGGAAGTTGGCCTTCTCTGAGAGTCCATCTCAAGTAGCAAGTCTTACCAATTGAGAGATGGTCCCATGTAAGAAAAAGGTAGGGACCTCTAACAAGCAAATATTAGGGCGATAATTTTTTGAAATAACAATTTTGGCATGCTGTGGGACCAAGCATTGAAAGTTATCCATTTCATAGGTGTGTATCCTAGTTTAGAATTTCATTTCACCAATTTTGATGTGCTCTTGGTGATATCTCACCTTTTTGAGGCATTTTAGAGCATATCTGGAAATTCTAGTGATCCAACCACCTTATTTTCTCATATAGAAAACCATTCCCTTCAATTCCATCATTTCATTTCTCTTTCCCATGAGGTTATGCCGCTTTGACTTAATTTCCTCATTAGAATCATCATTTTTAGTAGCAGCATACCACCCAACTCGACCTCTACCATTCCAAAATACATCTTCAAGAAGTGTCTCCACGCCTTTAAATTAGTGTTGTGATGAAAATCAGATGGAATATGCATGTTCTTATGATAATGCAAACTTTGGAGGCCATCCTACACCTGAAGATGACTTTTAAGGAAAAGTTCAAAGAATAGAGTCTATCTGGTAGGTCACATCACGGGGAAAATACAAATCTTGCATACAAGAAAACCTAGTTTTAGACATCCTTGTCCATGGGGAGGTCCTATAGCTAGTTGGTTTAGCCCACAAAAAAAGATGGAGGTAATGAATGAATCTTTCACTCAAATTGCTTATTTTATTGCATATTTGTAGGAATCAGAGGCTAATAATCATGATATTGAGGAACCCTCCTAATTTGATGTTCCCACTTACCTTCTCTATCAGTATGCAATAATCATTCCATATAAACTGCCTCAACCCAAGGTCAAAATCCCTAGCTTCCTCAATGATTATCCTTCCATTCCCTCTCCTCTAGAAGATCCTACACCTTAATTTCCACCACAACCATTGCAAAAATCAGTTGAGACCCACCCACCCCTCCTTTTGAATTCCCAAACCCATTGGGAAGAAAAAAATTAGAGAATCAATCAAGGAGGAAAGAAAATAAAATAACCCAATAAAACTCATAATTATTTTGAAGGATTGTGCTTCAAATTTTGAAACCAATCGAATTCCACAACCGGGTTAGGCCTTTAACGAGAGGATAGGGTTGAAGAACACAAGGTGAATGTTGATTTTGTAGAATAACAAGCACAATAAGAAGATGACTAGAAATCTCTATGCTCTCGAATGTATTGTGCATGTTGGCACCATATTCACATATGTTGTTGATTTACCTCAACTTCAAAAATTAGAAGAGGAAGAGAAATCAGCTCCATTCTTGAGTTGAATCCAAAAGAAGAGGAGAACATGGAAGAGAACGAATCATATTCGTGAGATATTAGATGAAGAAGATATCATAGAAAGCTTCTTGTTATTTTGTTGACGTAATAATTCAGATCTATCTTTTCCTTCATCATTTACTTAACCTAATTTTATTGATGAACCTACCATGGAGGAAATAATCCAAGAAGAGCCTCACTTTGAAAATAGTCCTCATGAAGAAAAATAAAAAAATTGTATCTTTCAAACTTCATGATGGATGATAGGTAAAATGGGTAAAATAATGATGACACCATTTCCAAATCAATCATCGTAGAAGAGGAAGATTTTTATGAAGAAGTTGATAAAAGTTACAATCATCTTGCAAGCAACTCTAAAGATGAAGAAAGTGTGTCTACCACTCCATTCCTAGATTTGAATCAAAAGGCGATGGGAAAACTTAAAATACCAGCCCATTGGTTCTCAAGGTCTCTTTCCCAATCAGATATTTGGCTAATTCAGAGAAAATCAAAGCTGCAACTACCAAGTTCATTTCAGAGCACGAGGATGATCATCAAAGTACTAAAGGTAAGGTCCAACACCTCAAACCAAATGCGAGAGAAACTTGAGGAGGTATTCATCATTATTTTTTTGATATACTTTGAAGAATGTGGAAGTGCAAGTCATGTTTTCATTTCTACCATGTGATTTTGTTGCAAAATATATCACTTTGCTGTATTTTATGAGAAAGGGATACTATTTCTCATAACCTTTTCGTGTTTTGTTTAGTTTTGTTAGGATATTAATATTTACATGGGTAATTATTATTTACATGTGTTTATAATTACCGTATGGTTGAAATGGTAAATATATGGTTAGTGAGTGGTTCGTATATAAATATAATAAAACAAACATTATTGTTTTATTATATATATGAAAGAATATTGTTGTACCCATAAATCTATTAATGGGTTATTTGTTTGTATGGGTTCCTATTTTATAGGGTATTGGTTTTCTATTATGATGGCTATATAATAGCCTAATGTACTACATGAGATACTTAGATAGATAATATATTGGTAATACAATGATTATTATCATATTCGGCTATGTAAAAGCTTAGACCAAATTTATATTTGGTATTAGAGTGATATCGATCCTGATGAGAGTCGAGAGAGAGGACACTGAATTTTTTTAGAAATTTGGCGTGGATCAATTTAATTTGTTTTAGCATCTGAATGCTTAAGTGTCCATTTTGTGCTATCCGTGGAAGTTTCTTACGCATGGTTATAGTTTTGAAAAGGGCCTGATCTATATGCAAGTAAGGTGGAAAATAAACTGGTGTTCAAGTTTTGCAACGGAAGCATTGTGTGAGTTCAACTCGTTGGTATCAACATCTCAATTTTGATCCATTTCATTTGATTTGTTTCAGTTGCATAGTATTCTCCGACAAACCATTTGGAACATGGTGGACTACCTTCAGAGTGTGGAAATTATTTTTGGTGTTTTATCATTACTACTTTTACTCTGCGTGGAAGACTCGCGCCTCCAATAAGCAAGTAAATATTTGCATTAAAATTTAAGCCTTGAATTAGTATCAGTGAATATTCACAAGGGATTCATATCCCTGTCAAATCTGTCTTGGAGGACATAATTTTTGGCATTTCATTTAGGAAATTTTGGGTCGCCATGTGGTGAATAGAAGACTCTGCACCTGCGTGGAAATTACAATCTGTGAGTTGACAATTTGTTGTTTTTTTGATATTTTGGAGTCGTGGATATTAGAAACGTGGCCTTCTCCATTTTGTAAAAAAATTTCCCAATCTAGAGTGCGCATTTCTGTGAGAAGGTGTCTTAACAATATTGGGAAGGAAAATTTCTAGTGCGAGGGTTTTTTCCATCCTACTCTGCACCACACTAGGAGGAAAAGACTTCATTTGCTGATAAAATTCGGAAGTGTCCAGAAGTCTCCTCTCCCGTGCGTCATCACTTGTTGGTATTTCTATTCCTTTCACACGAGTTTCTACAAATCTAGGATTTTAGACACCTATGTAATTTTTCAAGGCGTGTTTTCATTTTGTTTCATGAAGTCTTTTAATGTTTTCAAGGTGATCTATTGTGATCCGCACTTTCTTTTTAAGTTTGTTTATTATGTATCAAGAGTCTAAAGTTTCATAGTTTTGTATATGTAGCTTTGGTCAAAATATTTAGTTGTTTGTTGACATTTTAATGAGTCCTCGCATTGTCATAGTATTTATTCCGGTCATTGTCTGATAAAATATTATGTGTCTTCATTATAAGTATAGTATTTTATGAAGACTTAATTCGTAGTCAATTACGTATATTAGTGATGTGTAATACATATATATTTTGGTTCGATTGCATGTAAGATAAACACAGTTGAATCAAATAACAATGGAAATATATTATATTATTTCTTATAATCAATGTGGGATAATAATACAATGATAGAGATTACATTTTATAGAGTTTACACTCCTACATTCATGTAGTCAAAATTCATCTTCAATCCCTAGGTAATCTCAACCATCCACTTATCTCTCCCAATCCCAAGATAACTACGTGAATTGTTCTAACAACTCACCCAAATACTAACTATATTATTAATATGAGTGTATATAAACTCATTATTAATAATATTACAATATATTAATAATTTTACACAATATATTTGTAACATTCACTCCCTTATTGTTAACATTATTAATTCCCATTATAAACTCCCTTAATGTTGACATGGTAAAAACATTCACACGCTTATCTTCAATATCCTTACCCATGTGGCATGCCCAATTTGACTCATGACCTTGATCAAAATAAATTCTCTCTCCTTCCATGGTTTTAAACAAGATTACCACAAACCTTGACGTGACAGAACCATCAATTGTCCACCTCATGTGGTTTTCTGGATCTCCCACAAACCTTTTCAAGATCCACAAACTGACTTACATTGGTGTTTTGATCTTCTACATTGCTCTGACATCAAGAGAAAATGTAGAAAATATCACTCACGCAGGAGATTAATTATTACAATAGTTGAACATGTATGATTCATTTGTTCTTATTTGTTGAAAGTAAGAACACAACGAGAAAAAAAAAAAAGAAATGCCACAACACCATAGTGCGGCCCCATCACTTGTGGCTAGAGAGATGTCGTTAATTGACCTCCTTCCTTTGTTGCCTCCTTCCTCCATGTGTCTGCTACTAACTCAGCTGGATTTGATCATGAGGATCAATTTACATTGGTGGACGTCGGTTACCACCGAAAATGCATCCGTAAGGCAATTTTTTTTTTTAACTTTTTGAATTATATATTTTGATAATAACAAGACAATACTGACAAAAACAATAATAACAGAATGTTCAAAAATTAATCAACTTATTACTTTTAAAATTATGACCTTACTTATATAATATATTAATAATTAATAATAAAAACCTATAGTCTTACGGGACACATTACACAAATTTAAATGGATAAAATTATAAAACTAAATACATGAATAAGACCACTTATACAAAATAACCTACCACAAAAACACTATTACTAGTGCTTTATAAACATACGAATGAAAGGACATAACAAAATTAATAAGAAATTAGACAAATAGATATAGATTTGAGATCATACAAGATCTGAAAAAAAATAAAAAGATAACGCATGGAGCACATTGGTAAATGGAATTGGCACTTTAGAAGGAAAAATGACACGTAGAAAGAAAAGATTAAAAATGAGGATTTAGGGAAAACCAAATCAGGAGCAGGTCGTGCATGGCTGTGGCATTTAAATGCACGTCTCAATGTTGGACGTGTAGAATAAGCTTTGTGTCGAATTGACCAAATGTTACTGGAGTGAATTCTTGTAAATGAATATCTAAATCATTTATTTCTTTATGCACACGTCCATTGCAAATTATGGTGCCAAATTCCATATGCCAGACGTAAAAATCTCCAAACATATATGGGGTACCAACTAGTTAATGAACAGACTATGGACTGATTTGGAATTAATGAAAACACCCCCACTACAGTCTTCTCTACACAGTCTCTGTATTTTTCTTCGCAATGATCATCAAAACATTTCCTGTAGATGCTACACGGTTACACCGTGAATCTTGTTTTGCTCCAAAAATACAATCTAGGTTTAGCTTAAATTCTTCTATAGTTTTCTTACATATATATCCTACAACCCATTAACTTTTATAAAAACTCAAATCATAAATCAAAAGTTACAATCTATTCTTCAAATGAAAACAATTGAAACTCACAGTCACCATTTGCACAACATAATAAGATTATGATCTCAAGAGGCAATGATTGAATCTGAAATTTAAATCAATGCAAGCTCAAATTAAATATGGTGTATAACCGAATTACACATAAATGGATCTCGACTAGCTTTGATACCGAATATTATTTTGGTTCGATTACATTTAAGATAAACGTGATTTAATCAAATAACACCGGAAATATATTATAATGTTTCTTCTATTCAATCTAGGATAATAATACAATGATAGAGATTACATTTTATAGAGTTTACACTCCTACATTCATGGAGTCAAACTTCATCTTCAATCCCTAGCTAATCTCAACCATCCACTTATCTCTCCCAATCCCAAGATAGCTATGTGAGTTGTTCTCACAACTCACCCAAATACTAACTATATTATTAATATGAGTTTATATAAACTCATTATTAATAATATTACAATATATTAATAATGTTACACAATATATTTGTAAGAACATCTTCCATCAAATTATTTAGATTTTGTATGTCTTTAGTTATTAAGTCATTTTCATATAAAAAGTAATCCCATTTTATTAATTTTTAGTCGAGTTGTGTCTTCTTGTCCAATTCAAAAGTGTTGTTTTTAAATTTGTAAATTTTCGTCAAAAGTAGTATAATTGTAAAAAGTCCAAAAAACTTTTCTTATGGATGCATTTTCGGTGTTACCTAACATCCAAAAAAATAAAATGTTTCAAATTATGGGAGGGACGATATAATAAACAATGTGGAAATAATTGAACTTCATATCCAAATACGGATGAGTTAGCAACATGTTATTAGAGGATGGAGTCACTGGAAGTTGGAGATCGATCAACAACCTCTCGTCAGTCACCAACAATGGGGCCATATGGAGCTATGGTGACATTTTGTGGTGGGAGTTTGATTTTAGTTGTGTTCTTAGGTTTCATAGTACTTGTTTTTTAGTATAGTGTGGATTTCAACATTTCAGCATGGTGCGAAACATAAGAACAAATGTCGTATGTTCCTGTTCACTTGTATGTGGCTATTCCTACAAAATTCCCCAATGCTATAACATAGTGAAGAATAGATAGCATAATGAAAAGTAGCATCATGAGTCTTGATGAGGTAGAACAATCAGATGTGTTCATGTTTATACCTAGGTTTGTGGTTAGCCTCCTAAAAACCATTGAAGGTTTCTCAGATGTGTTCTTGCTTGAGTTACCACACTTTTAGGTCATATGTGTTTACTAGAGTGACTGGTTGATAAACAGATGATTATTGAGCATGTTCCCATCCTATTCGGTTAGATGTTTGGCCGATAGTTCATGGTCGATAAGAAGTTGATGTGTTCCTTCTTCTACCTTCAATTTGGGTGTATGCCAAGATCCCGAGCACACAAAGGGGGAAAGCTATAGAGGAAGTGTGAATTATTATTTTACCATGTAAACATTAAGGGGGGAATGTTAGGATATTAATATTTACATGGGTAATTATTATTTACATGTGTTTATAATTACCATATGGTTGAAATGGTAAATATATGGTTAGTGAGTGGTTCGTATATAAATATAATAAAACAAACATTATTGTTTTATTATATATACGAAAGAATATTGTTGTACTCGTAAATCTATTAACGAGTTATTTGTTTGTATGGGTTCCTATTTTATAGGGTATTGGTTTTCTATTATGATGGCTATATAATAGCCTAATGTATTACACGAGATACTCAGACAGATAATATATTGGTAATACAATGATTATTATCATATTTGGCTAAGTAAAATCTTAGACCAAATTTATAAGTTTCTTTTCCTCTTGTTAGAGTAGGGTAGGTAGGTTTTCTCTTAGCAAATGAAGTGCTTATGCACACTCTACATGTTCCTCTTGGAACATGTAGGATTTATCAATTTGTACATATTTTTTTCTCATGTTGTTGTTGTCACGAGTCCATTTGGAAGGTAGAGTAGTGTTCATGGCCAAAATCAACTTTAGGACAACTTTCAAAGTTACTATTTTAGGCCTCAAGAGATGAATTTTAGTTCGTAGTTCACGTGTCTCTTCCTTGGTCGAAAATGTAGTGTTTTAGGGTAGTTATAAAGTGAATCAGAACCCCCAAGCAATTAGCTTCAAGAGTAGACGAAGGTAGCCTCAATTGAGTTTGAGCATGTTTAATGGAAAAATCAGATAGTTGGAGAAGTTATACGGTCTCATTTAGAGCTCCACGGATCGGTTAAATCATTTTTTCTTTATACATCCTATGAGTAAGAAGATTTAAATTTCAAATCAGTTTATTAAAGTTGTCGAAGCTCAACGCCATGCCCAATGGATTGCATAAAGGACACTGATATAATATAACAAGTAGATTACCCCAAGAGGTCACCAAATTGTTATAAAAATTACCCCGTTTATTTTGGATCGAACAAGCTTAAAAATGGACTTATCCATTTTTTAGATCCCGAGAATTTTAAATGGCTATCAAATTTCCCTTAACAAAAAAAAGCGGTCATTGGATTTTAAAAACCCGCAAGAAGTCTTAGCTTTTTTATTAACGACTCATATAAAAATATAACATACGTTCATTTGGCCATCAAATTCAATGCTAAGCATTAGCAAGGACATGCAAAAGAATCTCGGGGACTCTGGCGGGACACAGGGTGCCATTCTATTAATTCTTAAGGTGATGGACTCATCAAGACTTTAAGTCTGCAGAATACACTTGAGTGTAATAATTCATTGGAGTCCGAGAAAGTTAGCAAAGTCAACGAAAACTTATGAAGAGAAAAATTTCTAAGTTTGCCAAAGTGATAAGTTGTGATGCAAAGATATGTGGATCTATTTCATTGTCCCTCCTTTTGCATTATGAAAAATTGATGGGATAATGCAAGTCACGGCAGGTTTACGAAAAAATGAAGTGCATGGAGCTTCCTCATTGGCCAATATTTCACACCGGTAGAAGAAGATAAAAGAAAGACTGACATTGTGAAGTACGTGGAGATTTATCATTGGCTAACACTTCACAATTTTTAGATAATACTATCAAGAGTCCGATAACCCAAGGGCGGTGGAGCATTCTTATTGGTTGATGTTTCACAGGTGTTAGAAGGGCTAATCAAAAGGACTAACATTGTGAAGGGTATGGACCCTTCTCGATAGCTCATGCTTCGCAATGGTAAGTAAAAGGGATTTGAAAAGGTGAATTATGAAGATACGTGACAATTTTATAATGGATCGTATTTCTAAAGTAGTTGACAAGGTCAAAGAACAATCTGATATCTTGTGAAGGAGCGTGGCAATTTTATAGTGGTCCGTATTTCATAAATGTAGACCCACTCACCAGAAGAAAGGAAAGAAAAGGAAACTAAAGGGAAGCAAAAGTCCCAATCCATGACCAAATGGGAGAATGATACATGAAAAAAGGAAAAGTGGTGCACATGTAGACAAAGAATCCCTGTGCTTCCTAACATCCAAATTTGTAAGCAGCCATATCTTTAGATCCAGAGCTCCAAATTAGATAAAATTTATATCATTGGAAAGATATCCTCGATCCCTTCAACTTGGCATCATCAAAATATTATTTTGGTGGCATTTGGTGGGTGAAAAATGGAAAAAAATAATTTAGGCCATTAATGTGCCCACTCGGACAACGCAACCACCCGAATTGATGAGTATGGGCTCTTATATTCTCCTTGGCTTCTCTAGAAAAAAATAATAATTGGGAAATGGATTCATGAGGGCATCCATATTGTTTTGGACACTTCATACATGCAAATAGTTTTTGAATTTTTGAAAATTTGTGTTACGAGGAAAGACACATATCTTCATTAATGAAAATATCAATTCGGATCTCTTTCTCTCTCTTTTCTCTCTTCTCTCTCTTTATCTAAGCTATATATTTTAAAAATCTTTCATATTTGAAGAGGGAATTTCAAAAATGTAATGGACTTACGTAAAAAAATTCTGAGCAATTGTGAACCGTCGAACCTTCATTTTTGGCATAATAATTCATTTTTATGCCTTCCTCTATGCAACCGTAATGGTTTGTGCTTACTTTATTGCAATAAAAACAAGTCTTATGGTGTTTTATCAACCTTGACTCATGTTTATCTACAACTTTGTTATCTCATTTTTAGTGATTTCAGCTAAAATTGAGATAACCATAGAAATTTTTTGACAAAATCTCCTAAAAATGCCCTTTGAAGGAGATCTTCGGGTTTTCGGGTTTCCATCGCATGGAAACATGTCTTTTACATGCTTCATGTCAATTGTCTTCCAAAACCCGAAACTCTGATTACATTCCAGTGTATCAGGTTTTCGAACTCAAGAGCATCGAACATACCTTTCAAAAAGCATGCTTCATGTTTCTTGTTTCCTAAAACCCGAAACCCCGAACCTTTCCTTTGTATCGGGTTTTGAACTTGATAACATCCAAACATGTCTTTTGCATGCTTCATGTCAGTTGGTTCCCGAAACCTGATTTGATAAGAAAACCTTTGTATCGGGTTTTTAGACGTGCTAAGCATGATGACATGGCATTAATGTTGAGTTGTTGGTTAGTTGGCACACATGTCGGAGGAGGTGTAATAAATGCTAGGGCTTTATAAATAGGTCAATTTTACATGTCATTTTTACCTGGCATATTTTCATTATGTGGATTTTTCATACATGCTCCTTCGACCTCCAAACCCGACTAAACCTCTTGATTGATTTCATGATCCGTCTTTGACCATTTTTCGAATTTATTGAAGGTATTTTTCTCTTCTTATCATTTTGTGGCCTTTGGGGTTGTTTTTGAAGTATTCATTCGGTGTTTTCCTCTTTTCTTTTTCTTCCCTCTGGGTTTAGGGTTTAGGATTGTTTTCTTCATTTTCTGATGTATTCCCATGAAACCTCTAGTTTAAAATTCATCCTTTGGATGTTTTCTTATTTTTCCCATGGGGTATACTCTTTAGATTGTTGAGAAGAATCTAAAAAAAAAAAAAAAAACTAACTTACCAACTTGGTGGAAATTTATTTGTTCTGACATCCCAGAAACCCGACGTCTTTGTTTCAGGTTTTACAGGGTGTCCGACATCCTTTGGTTTCCGAGTATTAGGTTTCTCCAAGTGCTCAGCACCTCCACTGATGAGACCAAAATATGTCTCATTATATCACCAAATAACATTCTTATTCTCTCTCTCAAAATAAAGCTTTCAAGTGAATTTAGATGTAGTTTTAATAACAAATATCATATTTAAGGTAGAATATAGGATTTATCTTATCATCTCTTTAGAAATCTATTTACAATCTAATTGTTTTTATTTCTTGATATTTCTTCTAAATTGGAATGCAATAGTGTGTAGAAAATAGGTCATAAGCAACTGTACTCCAAGTTCGTAGATTGCAGCTACCAAAAGTCTTCACATAGCTACGAAAAATTCCCAGCTACGAAAATTCTTCACATAGCTACGGAAATGCCCAACTACGAAAATTCTTCACGCAGCTATGGAAATGCCTAGCTAGTGAAAGTATTTTGGTTTGTTCCAAAATAATGTAAAGGAGCACCAAACTATTTAGCCTACTCTTTGCTTCCATGTCATCAACCAAGAATATAGATCCAAACATGTGGCAATCCAAAGTCATGAATACATGTGGCATTCCAAGAAGAATTCAAAGTCATGGACTTAACACTCCTCCTTTTCCTCTCCATGTTTCAAGGATGAGAAAATGGTGGAATAGTATTAGGAATATTGAATAAGTACTCTCCCACTATGTTCCTAGATTAAAGGGATGAGTTGTAAAAATATTCTCCACGATAAGTGGGTTCTTTGTAGTCAAGTTTGTTTAGTATTTATTACTTTGAATAAATCTACCCAAGAATAGATAGTTAGTTCTTGGAGTGTGGACCAAGTAAACTAGGAGTAATGTCTATAAATACCTCTTCCGTATATTTGGAAAAGGGGCATATTTTGTAAATCAGTTTTGAATCAATACAAGTGCAGTTTTAAAAGTTAATTGTAGTTTCTCCAAATCCAAAGGGAAGAGAATGGCCAAAAGATGTTTTTCCCTAAGGAGGATGATTTTTTTGTTATTTCTCAACATAGTTTATTTACTGTAGATTTATTTCAGCATTTTAGTTGTTATGTGTTTCCTTTTCATGCATGTTTAATTTCAGTATGTTTTCTTAGGAAGAAGTATTGTTGAATAAGATTTTCTTTCTTCTTTTACATACAACTTTAGACACTGCCTTGGTTATAATGACACCAAATTGTCTATGAGTTGGTTAAATGACTGGTAATACAATGACCTTTCATTTTTGGTGATGTTGTCGGGGATCATGGTGTTATTAGGAGTCTCAGATTTTTCTAAAAGAGTATCCCAGTGACAGTAGAATACCTCTTAACAAGATTTGTGATAGGAGATTCTTATTCAATAACTTCTTTAGAATTTTTTTCATGCAACTAGATTAGAATTTGCTTTCAAGTTTTTCATTTTCTGCAATTTCTTTTCCTGCAATTTTTTTTCTGCAAATTTCATTTTTGCAAATAGATTAAATTTTTCTGCAATTAGATTTAGAAACTTGATGGAGATTGCCAAAAGAAACCCCCTCCTCAATAACATGGAAACACCATTTTATATTAGTCCATCAGACATGTGTTTATACAATTATTTATTCTGTTAAGAAATATTTCTATTATATTCATATTGAGAATTTCAATATGATATTATAGATTGTTGATAAGATTGACTACCTTAATCAGCATATGGATGAAAAATTCATAATAGAAATATGTATTATCATCAAATAAAACCCGTACCTAGTTCTATTTCCTATATACACAGCAATTACAATGGCTAGTTACCCATGTATTTTGGTGTGATGGAATGGATACAATAGGAATTTGATGATAAGTTTTCTTAATCTTTATAAAAATTGTAACATAATATATTTTTGTAGGGTCTAAATTGATTTGGGTTTCCTATTCTGAAATATTTCTTGTTTGCATGTATTAGATTCAATACCAGTTCATGCATGCAAGAAATGCAAAAAAAAAAAAAAAAAAAACTAACTTTGTGCAGGTTAGCCGAGACAAAGATTTATATGGAATATTTGTGTAAACAGATTGAGAGTTGAAGGAAAAGCTGAGTTGCTTCTGTCATGGAAGAAGGAAACATCATGTTGAAGGAAAAAAACATCCATCTCTGCAACTCAAATTCCTACAATCAAAAATGAATCTACAACAATAATGAAAGTTATTAGAACATGGTAGACAAATGCAAAAAGGTATGCATTATTCTCTCATATAACAACTTGTTTGGTTGAAAATTTCAAGCATGCAACAAGAGAATTCTATTTTTAACTCTTACATTTAATGAAGTGAGACATTCCTTTTTGCATGCAATGACTCATGCGGTTGTTAGAAAAATTCAAATAACATGCATTCCTATTTTATCTCTTTTATTTAATGAATTAGTCAAATTTTGTTAAGATATTCCTTGCATGTCGACTTAATTGATTTAGAAATAAATTTTGCATACAAAGAGGAAATAAATTTGCATGCAATGAATGCTACAGATTGCATATCTTTTAATCAATTAAGTCTCATGCAAAGAGTGCTCCTAAATTGACTCTATTTATTTAATGAGAGAGACTTGTTCTAAATTATTTTCAATAATTATTGGAGATTTGAATTTGAAGGAGCTAATTGTTGCAAGCATATATTTTTTAGATGACATAATTACTACAGGAAATTACAAAATCAACATACATGGTGCATTAAAGAGGAGGTCAAAGGAAAAAGAATCATCTGATACGGAAATCGCGCATGAAAAATAGCTACATTTTCTGATACAAACTGCTCGTGGCTCATAAAGAAATAGATCAAAAAATTTCTAATTTTTGTTCTACATGAAATGATATTTCCAGATCATTTTGAATCGCCCATTTTCATTTAGAAATGACCAAGATATAACAGTTTGAATGCATGCTACTCAAAAGAAATAACATGTTGCAGACTGTTTTGATAACAGTGTTTTCTAATCCAAACTACTCGCATCTCATAAATAAATCACTCAAATGATTTCTATGTCTTGTTCTACATGATCTAATATTTCCATATCATTTTGAATTTCTCATTTTCGAGAAAACGACCAAGATATCACATTTTGAATGCATGCTGCTAAAAAATAACATGTTGAAGATTGTTTTTTTAAATAAATAAATATATCTTATGATGCATGCAAGTATTCTACTAGTACTCCTCATTTTCAGTACCTGATTCATTCCATGCTACCCTCTTTGTCTCAGTTTTTGTGAAAAATTCATTTTCCCAACTTCTGAAAACACCAAAAATTCCTCCGATATGCAATAGTCAATGTTAATCTTCTAAAAAAACAATGGGGAAAGTTGAAAACCAGCAAATGGCTGCTTTTCCCAAACCAAAAAAACAAAAAAATTTACACTTCAAAGTCTTTCTTGGATTCATATGATTGCTTCTCTTATGCTGACTTGGTTGATGAAATCATTTTCTACTGAAAAGTTCTATGTTGCAGTGGCTTTGACTTCATACCTATTTGTTTTTTCAGCTACAGATGGAAATCACGGTTATACAACATGATGAAAGCAAGGATAACTACTGAGTATGGTATGGTAACTTCTATTTTTCTATTCTTGAATATTGTTATTTGTTGTTTTAATTACAAATAAATTCACTTCTCGAAAGCATAAAAAAGAGAATTTTTTCAAGATCTCCATGTGTTGATCAAGTCAAGTAACAAAGAAAATGATGCAGATGAAGTCTTTTTAGTTTACAACAATTGAGATCTATAAGTTGCTGAATTAAAAAAAAAAAAAAATAGGTTTGCATGAGGGCATGCACAAAGCTAAGTGTGGGGGAGACTCACTCTCTTCCAAATATTTTGAAGAATGCATGAGGAAACAAAGAGTTAAGTGTGGGAAAAATATCTCTACATTATCTATGAAAAACCTCATGAGAGCATGAATAAAAAAGAAGTAAAAATTTTACTTCTAAAATCTCAGTTTGCTACTATCATGAAAAAAGGAGAAGATAATTTGAAAGATGCAGAAGTATTGACAAAATCAGATTCTACAGGAAGATCAGTAGCTTGCATGAGGGCATGCAAGAAGTTAAGTGTGGGGAAATGATGAGACCAAAATATGTCTCATTATATCACCAAATAACATTCTTATTCTCTCTCTCAAAATAAAGCTTTCAAGTGAATTTAGATGTAGTTTTAATAACATATATCATATTTAAGGTAGAATATAGGATTTATCTTATCATCTCTTTGCAATCTAATTGTTTTTATTTCTTGATATTTCTTCTAAAGTTGGAATGCAATAGTGTGTAGAAAATAGGTCATAAGAAATTGTACTCCAAGTTCATAGATTGCAGCTACCAAAGTCTTCACATAGCTACGGAAACGCCCAGCTACGGAAATTCTTCACATAGCTACGGAAATGCCCAGCTATGGAAATTCTTCACGCAGCTATGGAAACACCCAACTAGTGAAAGTATTTTGGTTTGTTCCAAAATAATGTAAAGGAGCACTAAACTATTCAGCCTACTCTTTGCTTCCACGTCATCAACCAAGAATATAGATACAAACATGTGGCATTCCAAGAAGAATTCAAAGTCATGGACTTAGCACTCCTCCTTTTCCTCTCCATGTTTCAAGGATGAGCAAATGGTGGAATATTATTAGGAATGTTGAATAAGTACTCTCCCACTTTGTGTTCCTAGATTAAAGGGATGAGTTGCAGAAATATTCTCCATGATAAGTGGGTTGTTGTAGTCAAGTTTGTTTAGTATTTATTACTTTGAATAAATCCACCCAAGAATAGGTAGTTATTTCTTGGAGTGTGGACCAAGTAAACTAGGAGTAATGTCTATAAATACCTCTTCCATATATTTGGAAAAGGGGGCATATTTTGTAAATCAATTTTGAATCAATACAAGTGCAGTTTTAAAAGTTAATTATAGTTTCTCCAAATCCAAAGGGAAGAGAATGGCCAAAATCTACTCTTCCCCAAGGAGGAGGATTTTTCTGTTATTTCTTAGCATAGTTTATTTACTGCATATTTATTTCAGTAGTTTATTTGTTGTGTGTTTCTTTTTCATGCATGTTTAATTTATGTATGTTTTCTTAGGAAGAAGTATTATTGAATAAGATTTTCCTTTCTCCTTTTGCATACAAATTTAGACACCGCCTTGGTTATAATGACACCAACTTTTCTATAAGTTGGTTAAATGACTGGTAATACAACGACCCATCACTCCCAACTTCCACTTGTGTCAGGTTCCACAGAGTGTTTGACACAATTTGATTTCCACCTTTGTGTTGGGTTTCACGAAGTGTCCGACACAACCTAGTTTCGATATACACTATAGTGTGTCAGGTTTCATGAAGTGCTTGACAGGTCTCAAAGTCTAGTTAGTGTGGCGGGTCTGTAGGGTTGCTCAACAAGCTTCCAAGCCCGATTGTTCAACCAGAAGTTATCTAGGCATTCTTTCTTCAAGAATTCTCATGTCGGATCTGGATCATCTAAGGATAAGTTAGACAGGTCAGGAAAGATGAAGTAAAAGTACCGTAGAAGATGGAGTCCCCTTCCTACATAGATTGTAATTATGACATTTGAGACACGAGCTTGGTAACATAGACATGGAGGACTTTTGGAATAGAACCAAGGATTCTTCTCAGAGTCCCTAGATGAAGTCAATAACCAGCAATGGCCTCCCTCTTGCAGCAGGATTCCCAATGTCTGCTCAATGCCCCGAGTTCATTCTAGCTTGTGCTTCCAATTATGACTCGATTCCCGCTCGGTGAACAATCAAGCGGTGAAACCATAGTGAAGTTGGACGGGGTTACTTTGATGACCTCTTAAGATTTCCCAACTTTGAGGAATATGTTAATGTAGATCTTAAGTCAGCATAGAAATCCTGGGACAAAGATCAAGAAGACTGCATCAGGCATGTGAATAAAAATTTCTTGATCAAGGCCAAGCCAGTCATCTCTAGGTTTCCCAAGTTTGTCCCCAAGAGTGATTTCATCCTTGAAATCAGTGATATTATCACCTGCTTTGAGTCAGTATTTGGACTCCCTAAGTCAAGAGACTTCCAAGGGTGGATGTATCAATTCATGGTCATTATAAAGAAGAAAAAACAAGGGATCGATTGGAGCAGTCTTATAAGTGATGAGATTGATTCCCAGATGAAGACAGTCTTGACTACTGGCAAGTTCTATATGTCATCATACATTACCTATACAACGAATGGAATGAGAAATTACCCAGGATTAGATGCAAAGGGAAGTAGGTCAACAAAACATATATATCGGTATTTCCCTCAGCTGATAATGAAGGGGTCCGAGGATCAATTCAGAAGAGTGAATGACGCCTTATTTTATGAAAACATCTGCATGCTAAACCTTGATTTAAGGAAAAGAAGAGTCTCTGATGAGGCACGGGCCTAAGTACCGAAATGGGGTTGTATCTTCTTGCAATTCAAGAAGTTCACATACCTTCGGGTGGTTATGTACCCAGGTGATCCTTTCTGTTTACCTAGGTTCCCAGGTGATAAGCTGATCCTGATGGAGTTGGTTAGACAATTGTTGGATTTTCACAAATTCCAACAGAGTAAGCACAAGGCCGCCATCTCCTTCCCTATTTCCATTAGAAGGTACATGTGCTCAATAGTGGTTAAAGCCAAGAATGTGGTGCATGAGCTACAAGACAAGTTGAAGAAGCACATGAAGCACAAAGATGGGTTTGATTTCCAAGGAGTCCTTAAGTCGTATGGGACCTTATATGTACCTATGCCCCACGTAGAAGACGTTTGGGTTGATCTTTGGGATGAAGTTTCCATCTGAAGAAAGGAAAATAATAGGTTGACACTTGAGGAGATTCAAATGTTAGACCTATATGACATCCCAGAAGGCACTATGGACAACGATAGTGTTATTGACACCTTGTATGATGGGTTTAATGAAACTAATATGTATTCCGAGTCATTGATTGGTCCATTACTGAGAAAGCTTCTATCATGGGAAGAGCTACTCAAATTCTTGCCCGTACTAAGGCGTGGCTCATTTCTTGGGGAATGAGTTATAAAGAAGGGATTTTTTCAAATCTATCTACTCTGGAAGCGGGACCCTCTAAGGGAAAAAAGGAAAAGGATAAGAACCCTTCCAAGAGGCCAATAAAGGTTAAGTTTATTAGAAAGAGAGAAGAGCAAGGGAAAAATCGGTGGCCACTCTCCCACAAATGGTTGAGGTTCTCGATTCACCTCCACCACACCGAGAACTAGGAAATCTTTCTTTAGAAGAAGAGGTTGGTCAACTGTCATTCCCCTTTGCTTGACAATTCATCGAGGTAAGTCTTCCTCTTATCTCTTAAGCTCTAATTTCAGAATCATTACCTCCCCCCATTCAACCTCCTTTGCCTCAGATTTCTTCACCAAGTTCCTCAGCCATGGCCAATATCTTCTCGGCCTCTCACCTCTCCCCACTGGACCCAAGTTAACCATGGATATGCCTCCTCCTTTTGCACCTTCATTCCCTGAGTCCATTTCCATGGACACTACTCTTGATGACCACCACTCCACAAGAAAACCTTCCTCCACCTGAAGATGTGACCGTAACAACACCTGAATGGAGCAACTTATTCCAAGTACACCTCGGTGGTTAATAGCTCGAGACCAAGGAAGAGGAAGGTGGTAGTTCCCCTACCAGCCTTTGATTTCAGTTCCCTCAAGGTCACTCCTACCAAGTCTACCAAGAAACCCAAAACAGTTTCAAGGATTTCAGTGGACGCCTCAGGGCATAAGTTTGTAGAAATTGCCACTCCCGTGGCTGACAAAACCAAGGATGATATAATGGTCACCGATTATCAGATCACAAGGGTTGATCTAGGAAAAGTAACAATGGAGGGAGCACAACAAGATGCACAAGATGCCATGAATGTGTTGTGCCAGAAGCTGAAGGAAACAAAGGCAAATAGAGATGAGCTAAAAGAGAAAGTAGAGCAGCTGACAGAAGTACTACTCAAGCTCTCAAAGCCTCCTGAGTCAACACCATCATCCTCTACTCCTATCAGGTTTGATTTCTCATCGGTACCCATGATTGAGAAGATTAATGAGAAGGGGAGAACGATCAATGAATGGATCCAAAGGCTGCTCCTACAAGGAAAAGAGGTCATTGATGACACCGTGGAAGTCTACAAATCCTTGGAGGATATAAAAAATGATGGATATAAAATGGATGATGAATTTTTAGTAGAAGTTGAGAACCTAGAGTTGACTTTTGAATCTCTCACTATCTTTGAAACAGGTTCTCCCCCGCGTCTTGGTCGAAGAAGGCATCATTCCACATGGGGAGAAGCATTTCAACTGACCAAAGCCATTATATTTAGAATAAAGATTCTCAATAAAACTTGTAGTAAATTGAGGGAATCAAGAGATCAATTGGTTGATGGCACAAATGACATAGAAGAAGAGCTAATCAAGATCTGCTAAAGTGTTGAATGAAAGCTCAAGTATTCTACCCGTTGATGATCTTTACAAGTAGATCTAAGAATCAATTCAACATGAACCAACTTATGGCTTTAGCCTAGAAATCATTGATAGGTTTGTGAAGATTGAACATTCTTTGGAAACACTGAGGAAACTCAACAAGAGACTAAAGAAACTTCCAGTAACACGAGTGATACTCAAGAAACATGTGAAGTCCTGAGTGACCATTCCACCACACCTGATGAAGATGAGATGTAAGGCATAATCTGAAAGTTCCAAGAATTTCAAGACAAGCAAGGCTTTGCTAGAGGAAGACAAAGATGATGAAACAAAATAGGCATAATGTTTCATGTCATTTCAATCCTGAAATCGATATGTCTTTTTCATTTTCGTTTCGTCATGTAGGAAGAAATTTTGACTTGGTCTCCTATGTGAGAGTTCAAGAAAAATAGGACTCTCATTAAAAAGAATATTTTCTAGGATTTATCCTATTTTCTCTCAACTCCTTTTATTATAAATAAGGGATGCTTATGCATTCCAAAGGGTTGATATTTTTGGAATATTGAGAACTATTGTGAAGAAGAAAGACTTTTTGTTTTCTTTTAATCATTTGAGGAATAGAAACTGATGCTATTTTACAAAATTTGTGTTGTGAGATGTATCTTTCTTAAGATATTGTTCTTATGTTCATAATCTTAAGCTATTCTTTGTTTAGCATCTTGATTGTTCTAATCATTTCAAACATTACATTTGTTATCTAAAGCTCGTATGATTATTTCGTGCTCTGTGTTTACTCGAAAGAAAATACGTTCCTCTCATTTCCTTTCCATTGTGTTTCTTCCATAATAATAATTTCCTTTCTAATCCTTTCCATTTATAAAAACAACATCTTCACCTAGTGTGGATATGGATTTCAGGATTCTATCCCAACCCCAATGGTTAGATTAGTGTGAATACTATACATATTATTTCTGTTGTGTTTTAGATTAGTAATAAACATGCAACCTCACCTATCTTTGAGGAGGGATTTAATCCCATGTACTGTGGTTGAATCTCATATTTTGGCTTGACAAAATATCCAACCAACAGTTTTTGACGAATCTGGGGAATATGGATTGATAACACTGAGCTTATTCTATTTGTGTTTGGCAACTCCGTATTTTCCTTATTTTCAAAAAGATCTATTTTCCAGTTCAAGATGGCTAGAAAGATCTTCACTCGGTCAAGCCGAGCCAGGGGTGAAACTGATCCATTCTTTGATTTTCTTCAACAACATAATTTCAAACTTTCACCCAACAAGTGTTGCATCTAGCCGAGTGAGAAGTTCTTCACCTATCCGAAGAACTCGGGTTCTTCAAGAACAAGAAGTTTCTGCAACCTATCGTGCATTATTCTTTTCAAATATTCAGATTCCTGTACGCACTTCATTTAGAAGAATGGCAGCACAACTTGTGCCTTGGGGTGTGGCTATTGGTCCTCTTTCCCTTACTCCACCGCATGACCTACCTCATGGATCATGTAAGAATATTCCTAAGTTCAATGGTGATGGGAAGAAACACCCTGATGAACACATTGCTTCATTCTTTGTCGCATGTGGCATTCTTGGAGTTTCTCATGAAGATGTCTCTATTCGACTCTTCATTGAGACATTGCATGGTGTAGCAGCAGAATGGTTCTACCATCTTCCGAATGCATGCATTACCAACTAGACTACCATGTGGTCTGTATTCAAAGCAAGGTTCAAACTAGTTGAAGACTCTCACACCTTGTTAGCACAGCTTACACACATGAAGAAGGAGTCTTATGAACCCATGTGGGATTTCATAGCTAAATTCAACAAGCTGATTCGTAAGATTCTAGAGTTAGCCATTCCTATTTTTATAATTTTTCCAAATAGTGTGTAAACCCTTTTGATTACAAAGTGCATATGGTTTTTGATTCATAAATTGCCGAACCTATTCAATCTAGGTTTGGTAAGGGATTTACAAAGGCCATGCATAGTTTTTAGAAGGACATGCACCCTTTTTAAAAATTTACCAAAATGGCCACTAAATTATCCCCCACCTTTATGCATCTACCCAAATAATGATATGGTTTCTATGTAGATGTGTATCAAGAGTTATATTCTCCTTTCATTATTTATATCATATAATATTCTCTTATGATATGAAACACACACAAATTACATAGAGTTAAAATTCTTTATTTATAAATAGTCATGCACTTGATACAATATGTTTTACACTCTTTCAAACAATAATAGATTAAAATGGTATGGAAAAAGAAACACTAAAAAGTAATGTAAGGTTAGGAAAATAGAATGTATTCTAATTAATTAACTTCCAACATTAATTGTATTATATCGAAATGTTGTATTTGTTCTACAAAAATATTATAATATGGTAAAAGTTAGAAAAAAGGAAGATAATTTTATCCACACAAGGAACTATAAGAGAGATCTAGATGTTTAGGCCGAAGGATCTAGGAGTGCCAGGTAGAAGATTATTCATTTCTTATTATTTGATTTAAAACCATTTAGGTGTAGGAATGTACAACTCGATTAGGATGTAGAATCCATTCATGACCCTATAACATGGTCTCGAACCATATTAGAATAGATTTTTACAATTATCTAGGTCCTTCAAAGTGGCTTGGAAATGTGTCTTTATGTCAAACCCTAGTTATCGCAAATTCTGAAACCATTTATAATTACTAGAATCATGTAAAAATTGTAACCATAAGTGGAATACCCTACAAGAAGGTTAGTATTTGGGTTGAAGCGCAATACATGCACCACCTACATTTGTAGTAATCCAACAAGGCCTTAAATCACATATATTTATCAACATAACATGTAACATCTATATGAATGTAGCTAGTTAGCAAATTGAACCACTTGGAACATGCTCAAGAATATTATGATATTCCTAAGACTTTTAACTAGGGAACTTGGTGTGCTTGGAAATGAGGGAAGCTAGATTCCTTGACCTCGTTTCATCATCCCAGTTGGCCTTATCATGACTATTTACCTTCATAACCGTATATAAGCAAGTTAAGATCACATCATTTACTCACATTGCACAATTTAGAACTCACTTGTACACTCATTTGCAACACTTAAAACAGGTTTTTTAGGATTTATTGTGGTTTTTTTTTTTTTTTGTATTTTTTTAAATTAGGATACCTTATGGAGGTGTGTTTTCTAATGTCTAAAATTTATAATGATGTAATTTTTAAAGTAGGTATTTACCTTAGCTCATGTTCACCTAGGTACTTTACTTACCTTTATTGTATTTATCCTCACCCACTTATGTGTATGGATATTTCTTTTATCTTATTTAGATATTAGGAAGATATTATCTAGTTTTTAGGTATAGTTCTTTTCTTGATGTATGGTATTGACTAAATCTTTGATGACTAGTTCTTTCCTTGATCTATGGCTTGATCTCCGGCTTTGACTGGTTCTTAAATTGATCTTCCTTGCCTATATAAGAAAGACCCATTCTCATTGTACTCAGATATGAGAGTTCCATAATAATATATGATATTACTGCTCTTTGTTTGTACATTTTTTTGTAAAGTTATTTTGGTGAATTTCTTCAAGCTTATCAAATGTGGTGTGTTATGAACATCCGAGATATTTATGGCTTGTAATGATCTTCTTATCATTCCTTTCATTTTATCAGAGTGATAGATGATGTAGACATCCATCTGTAAGTTTTTCTTTACAAGAAAGGGTTTATTGTTTTCATGTATTTGGAATTTGTTAGCACTTTTTTGTAGCATGCATTTTTATGCAAAATGGAGTGTGCCATTGGATTTGGAAGGTGCTAAAACCCTATAACATAATATAAAATTGACCATGTGATGACATAGTCACATCTAAACATTTTTAAAGGGTTTTTTTGGCACATTTCTCAAAAAATCCATATAATTATGTACAAACAATTTTTTTTTACACAAAATTATATCATATTTTTGTATTTTTAGAGAAAGTTTCTCGGTTTCTCTTTGTTTTTTTATACAGGTGATAGAAAAAGAGATATTTGCAATCTAAGTTTGTATTAACAATTGTACTTTTTGGGTGCATTCTTTTATCCACTGGACGCAGATATGTACTTTCTCGGTGCATTCTTTTATCCATTAGATATAAGTATGTACCTTTTAGATGCATTATTTTACCCTCTGTATATTTCCGTTTTGGATGCGAGTCTTTTATCCACCTGGACACGAGATATGTATCCTCTATGTATGTTATTTTATCCATTGGATATAAGCATGCACCTTCTAGATGCACTCTTTTACCCTCTTGATATTTCAGTTTTGGATGCGTATTTTCTCCACTTTGGATGCGGATCTGTACCTTCTAGGTTGATTCTTTTATTCATTGGATATAGGCGTGTACCTTATGGATGGAATATTTTAGCCTCTAGATATTTCTATATTGGTTACTGAGAATTTTATCCACCGAACGTAGAACTATACCTTCGGGTGCATTTTTTTATCCATTAGATATAGATGCGTGCCCTCTTGATGTAATGATTTTCCCTTTGGACATTTATTTTTTGGGTGTAGGATTTTATCATTTGGTTCCAAGTGTGTATCATGTGGATGCACTATTTTACCCTCTAGAAATATGGATGTCATGTGTACCTTTAAAAAATTAGTATTAAAATAGTATTTTTAATAACAAAACCTTCTAGAGCTCTAACTTTTGATCCATAGCTCATATTAACATTTTTTTTTTTGAAATTTTGTATTTTTCAAGATATACGCATTGGTGACATTTATATATACATATTTCAAATGTAAAAGGTACTTTTACTGATCTTAATATTTACATGCACTCAATTATAAAGTGACAAATTTGGAGGGGTGTTGTAATCACTTATGGACATAATTTCAGTTAAGCCCGACATCCTAAAATTTTGGTTGTTTTATTCTTATATCTATCATGGATTATGAGAACGATATGCTTTTCTCTAAAGTGTGTGGACTTCAGGAGGATATTGTAAAATTTGTGGAAGAAAATAGATCACTCAAGAAGTGAAATTCCCTTCTTTAAGCACTCATTCAAAATAAGGATACACTAATACACTCCCTACGAAAAAAAACTTGATATCTTGCAACATTACCATCATATTATGGACAGTCATATCGATGCTCCTAGTCCACTTGGATATATTGCTATTGTACCCACCGACCTTGATTTGTCGGTTTAGAGCCTGATCCTACTCACGATGCTCCTAAGCCTATTAGGCATGTTACTGCATGTTCTTATGCATATGTGCCTATTGTAGCTACACACTCTCAGTATCTCACATCATCTCCTTCTTCTCACAAACATGGATCTTTTGAAAATTCTACGATTTCATTTAGTTCTTGAATGCTACTTTCTATAGGTTTCACTAGCAGAGACCTATTGGTCGAAATTCACAGGGTATTACTTCCCCTATTCCACATGTTATGTGGAATTATCGCCATGGCATTGGTTTTCAAGAAGGTACTTCATTGGGATCACCCATTACAGATCTCCTACTTTAGTTTGTTAGACTCTTTTCAAGGATCATGAGCTACACATGAGTTATACAACTTCACTCAGGCTTAAGAAACCTGATATTTTAGTTTTCCGACATGATCGACTGACAGACATTCTCGATATTCCTCTTTATCAACCCATTGTGCATTTTTCACCAAGTCATATACATCATCTCCTTCGCCATTCATGCTGATTTGGGGTGTATATCTGATCACTCGTGTCATTGGCATAGGCATTCATAGAGAGGACACTATAGGCATGGATCCTCCACCATTTAGCCTCTTGCTCCACTTTCTATATCTTCTTCATTGTAATGCTCCTTGTTTTGAGAATTTTTTTAGCAGGTGTATAATATCTTTCTTGTGTTGAGAGATTTTGTATCTATATTTTCAACACTTTTGGCATGTTGAGAGTCTCTCTTGTGGGGGAACTATTCTGAAGCCCAGTGTTAGGTTTTTAGTGTTCGAGTAATTGTTTTGACAACTCATATAGATTTGTAGTGTCACTCCACCCATTAAAAAGTATGGGAGGGTGTGTTATTGATCGTGCTTCTTTGAGTTTTGTGTCGTTCCTTGTTACCTTGGCTTTTCTTAGATTGTGGAATTCTTATTTCATTAGATCTTGTGTCCTTTCCTTATTGCCTTGGTTATTGTTCTTGGATCGTTGCTCACCTATTTGTAGCAGCTAATTGAATTATGTTTGGTTCTTTTTTACATGTCGACATCATTTTGTTGATAGTCTCCTTGTATGGAGCTATTATGGTAAAGCCTAGTGTCATTTGTTTTGAGTTTTATGATCCAACAAAGGATTCAAACCATAATGCACACCAAAATTTTCAGCATTTTATGATTTTTTTGAGATGAGATTCTTGGGATACCTTGCAACAAGTTTTCATTCTCTCTACTTTGTTATATCGGGTTTTGGGTACCTTGCATGGTTTTCATTTTTCCTAGTTATTATACATGAGTACCTCATCATGCCTAGTTGTTGAGACTCATACTATGGATATGCCACTTTTATTTCGATCCCCTAGCTTCACTTGGGGGGGGGTTTAGAGTAGGTATTTACCTTATCTCATGTTCACTTAGGTATTTTATTTACCTTTATTTTATTTATCCTCACCCACTTATGTGTGTGGATTTTTATTTTATCTTATTTAGATATTAGGAAGATATTATCTAGTTTTTAGGTATAGTTCTTTCCTTGATCTATGGTATTGACTAGATCTTTCATTACTAGTTCTTTCCTTGATCTATAGTATTGACTAGATCTTTAATGACAAGTTCTTTCTTAAACCTACGGTCTTGACTAGTTCTTTGATGACTAGTTTTTTCCTTGATTTATGGATTGATCTATTGCCATGACTTATTCTTAGATTGATTTTTCTTGCCTATATAAGAAAGGCCCAATCTCATTGTACTTAGACATGAGAGTTCCATAATAATATATAATATTACTTCTCTTTTTTATAAATTCTTTTGTAAAGTTATTCGGTGAATTTCTTTGACTTATCGAATGTAGTATGTTATGATCATCTGAGATCTTCATGTCTTGGAATGATCTTCTTCCATTCATTTCAGAAATAGTTGTTGTCACTAAAAAGTTTACATATCTTGTCTTTAGTGATATTTTTGTCTTTACCATATTATAAGACAATTTGGTTGCATAAAATTGGTGACAATGATTTTTATGGTCTTCCCATGCTTCACTTGTATCTTCGAACGTTATTGCCATCACACTCTACAATAATCAACTATATGAAAATTCTAACTACTTCATGTTATTGAGTATTAAATCAATAAAATAAAGTGAGGGAAAATGTAGAAACAAAGTTATACACTTGGGTACATTTCTAGGTTCATAAACATATATTATAAATCATATGATTCCTATGCAAGAAAACTAGTAATTGATGACTATCTTTAGGAATTTTTCTTTGTTTCTTATTGTCTATGTAGTCTTACACACCCTACATCCCAATCAAGATTACTTCAATTGTTTATGTTTTGTGATTTTGGACACCAACAACCAGCCAGAATCCAGGTGCCCCGATGCCCTCATCCCCAGGTGCCCTTGACCTCTTTCCACCTTACTTACTCTTTTTGGGTCTATTTTATCTTTTGGGAATCTTATTTTCTTATGGATCAGACTTATAATTTTCAATTACAAAATTCAAATAAGGGAATCATATAAATACATAGATATGTGACCAAAATAAAGGATCAAGATCTAAGCATTTACTATCATTACCTAAGCTTGCATCCAAAGGCATTTAAAAGAACTAAAGGAATCCATTTAACATACATTAAAGAGACAAGGGACTAAATTTTTTACATACACAACATAGAAATGGGAAGCTCATTTTGACATCCATACATTCTATCTACATTGCTTAAACTAGTTATCCTACTATTAAGTGCACTTGCATAACAAAATCTTAGGGAATGATTCTTTCACACACACACACACACACACACACACACACACACACACACACACACACACACACACACACACACACACACACACACACACACACACACACACACACACACACACACACAAGATCTACGTGGATTCGAATAATTAGCGCAACTCTCGGTTGTAAGCTCACTCTATTTGGTGGCCCCTAGGGACACTCGAATCCTCATATTGCAT
The DNA here is from genome assembly GCA_018340775.1 of Taxus wallichiana var. yunnanensis. Taxonomy (NCBI): domain Eukaryota; kingdom Viridiplantae; phylum Streptophyta; class Pinopsida; order Cupressales; family Taxaceae; genus Taxus; species Taxus wallichiana. The sequence continues at coordinate 146,445,206 of CM031236.1, forward strand.
CTTTATTTTTCAGATTTGATGTGGTATTGTAGGTTTTGTAGGAGAATATTTATTTTACAGGTTATATGTACCTTTATGATCATATTACAAAACACAATCAATCCATAGTGAATACTTTCAAAACTTGTACGAGACTCCATAAATTAGTTTTGACCATTTTCGTAGTCGAGGTGCCCTATAGAGGTCATCGGCACCCGGATGCCCTTGTCTTGTCATGGGCACCTATGTCCAGTTGTTTCATGTCCTACAAAAATTTATTTCGAGCAATAATGGCACATATAACTTCCTTTTTAGTAGTTCTTCTTGATATTTACAGTTAGATTCATTTATACATTAGAAAGTTAACTTCACCTAACACTTATTATACTAAGGTATTGTCACAAAGATTCTTGTGATACATCAACTAAACTAGGATAATGTGTGATAGGTTACATTGAAAAGGAGACACAAATTCTTTAATTGACTAAGTTATGACATACCCAAACTTTTTCAAGCTAAAGGATCATCTTTTGAAAACATGTCGACCTACAAACTCAAAGGTTATAGAATGATTGTGACTAGTAGGAAAACCGACAACATGAATCATAGTTGAAGACCTTAAATATATATGGTCTGATCATGAAAAACATAACAGATCACTCTAAATCACCATACAACTGATTTCAATATTTTTACGAAAGAGAATCCAAACTAAACCTTGACAAATCATAGGATTACATACCTTAGGCATCATGGATAAGACTCATTATAACTCCAATGCTTCATTTAAGTGAATATGCCTCCTAGAAGCTTAGATAAGGCATACTATGAGCCTTGAATCATGTCAAAACAACATGAAGTCATCAAAACAACATGATGACTCCTCCATTTTCCCTTTTCTTGTCCTTAGAACCCTATTGACCTTCTTAGCTACATTTCTAGGTAAGATAACCTCATTACATAATCTCTCATCATTTGTTAGATTTCCTAATAAGCATGCATGTTACACTTCATACACCTATTCTACCACAACTTGAGAAATAAATTCCTCATATTTAGCACTGGAATTGTTTTCACGTTTCTTTCCATTGTCAACATCTACCGATATCTCTCATGTGAGGTAGTTTCTCATGTCATTGCATTAGCTTGTTGTGTCTCTTTATTTTCTAGTTTTGATTCTTTCTTGGCTGATTCTATATGAGTGTGTTTGATTTCATCTTTCCTCTTGTATATTATCTTCTTCTTTAAAAAATGTCTTGTAAAATGTCCAACTCTGTTACACTTGAAGCATACATGTTGATTTATGTTTCTAGATGTTCTATTTGTCCTTTCTTTCTTGATAGGTTCCTCAAGAAAAAATTTACTATGTGCCCCTTTTGATGGTAATTGTAACATACTCTATTCTTCTCATGCTCAGTTGTAAAATCTCTCCATGGATTCTCCTTTTCTATCTTTCTCAAATAGTCTCTAGCTCTATGTCAAAAAATATAGCATGAAAAACAATATCCATTAAATTTTTCCTCATACCGAGATGCATTCGGTTTTCTCGATTGACTTGGACCTTCCTATGTTGATCTCCTTGGTCTACTTCTTATTTTTTTGTTTTTTGGTACCTACCTCTTCCTCTTCCTTGTTCTCTGAACACCTTTGATAGCATTCATGTCTTGATTCATCCTTCAACTCTATTTTCCTTACTTGTTCCATTTCTTCTCTAAGAGTATTCCGATCTACTCTTAGTTTTCACGTTCTTCACCTTTGGCTTGAATAGATTCACAAAATACTGCATGCTTTATTTCATCTTATTGACTTTTTTTCTTTGCAAATCATCAAGTTGTCTAGCTACCTATTTCGATTCAATGCTCAAGGTCTTTACTTCATATTCTAGTTTTAGGTAGTCATTCTCCTTTTCTTTGAGAGATCTTAAAACATTATCTATAAATAAAACCACTTCATTTAGCTCTTCAACATGGTGAGCTTCCTTATACTTGATTTCTTCTTTTAGCTCATTTATATATTGAGCAATTTCTCACCTCTTCTTCAACAAAAAATCTACTGATGTACACATGCTTGTGACTACAAGATCACCTAGAATCTATTAGGCTAGATTATGGAGAACCATACTCGATATGAATTTTTATATACAAAAAGCACCTTTGAGAGGGGGTGAATAAGTAATTAGCACAATTTATATACTTTCAAACTTTCTATGTCACTTAAATTGAACTAGCAAGCTTAAAATAAGAATACAAGTAGAACTTGAAACAAGCAAAACAAATGAGAGTGACTCATTGTTTATAGTGGGAAACCCAAGAAGGTAAAAAACCCACTTTGAAATCAGCCTTTTATTCGAACACCAATTCTAAGTATTGATTTACAATTGATCAAGAACCTACATGATCGATTAAATGAAATTAATTGGACACCTAACACAAACTAGATGGGGAACTGAGCACCCACTCAATTGACAAGATAAGAAGCACCAACTTCTTCTAGCCTAAGCACCTACTTAGACAGTTCTGATATACAATTGACCATTTAGTGACAATGTTTCTTGTTTAATGAGATCATGGAAACCTTACTTCATCAATGTTGTTTCCTTAGTTTACACCTCATACTTCAATCTTAATTTATACCGGTTATGTTGCACGCATCATGATTACTAGATTTGCATGATTGTATTTGAGAAAATGAGTCTCACTTCTTCAATTCACAATCTTCTTGCATTCATCAATTCTTCACACCTATTCTTTATCTCTATTTTCACTCCTAGACATGTTCCTAGGCTTCGTCCTTATGCAACACTTACCAAACTCACTATTATATAGCTCAAGTATTACAACTTCTTATTTCATGTGTATATAAAGAATTTTTAAGTCATCTTTGTGGTTTGTATGCACACACTCTTCATGCTACTCTATCTCAAATATTATTGTGTTATCACATTCCTTTTCTTTCACAAGATCCTCCTTTGCATTCCGTATCTCTTTGTATCACCACTTCTTCTCTTCTCTTGAAGGATATTTCAACCAAAAAATTATTCACTTACTTCTCAACACCTATTTCTTAAAGAAAATTTTGAACTATTTTTAGAAACCCAAGATCACACTTCACTCTTTTAACTTCCAACTCATCATCCGCTTTGGAAGTCCAAAAGTTTTTGGCCTTCTCGTATGGAATAAGACAAGTATACCTTTCAACCTCCTTATTGAGATTTACATGTTCTTGGATCTCCACCTATTTGGATTTCATTTTTGTAAAAATAGATTATTCCAACATATCATCATTTTTTGAACAAAACAACAACTAAATGACTTCGACCTTCTGTTCCAAGCTAGAACAAATGACTATTAAAATTTCAACTCCTTGTGTCATTTAGGATTCTTCAAGTTTGAACAAATATGATCTTAAAGAGATTGATTCAAATATGAATCCAATTGCTGTAAAAATTCATGAGATCATCCTTTCCATTAAATTTCAAAATATTAGATCCTTTTATGCATTTACAAGGTCGAAACAACTTTGAATTATTTCTCAAGACATCAATATTGTCCTCAAGTTTCCTTTTCATTAATAATGCATTGTTTCAATTCACTATCCTAGAAAAATCTTGAAATATGGATACAAAAAGATAATTCAAACCCAATGAAGTTTATTCAAATCCTATACTCTTGACATCCTAAACTAATAAGAAATACAGTCTTGAATTGATCAAGTATTAAGAAACATGAAAAACTTGTCTTTTCTAGTCATGGTGTGCACACAATCAAACTATCTCTAGTTTTCGATATCATTCAAGCTCAAGGATTGTTATTCAACAATTATGACCTTTTACAAACATTTCTCATAAATATATTCAAATATATTTGCTTACAGATCTAAGGAATTCAAGAAAAAGGACATTTCACAAATCGAACGATTTCAATTTTTTTGCTAAATGGTTCTCTCTCTACCGTTGACCAAAAAATCCAAAAATTTTGCAAAACGTTTTAAATGACATTATAAATATTTTCCCAAATTTTCAAGAGTATTCAATGGTTCCTTCAAGAGAATCAAACAAAAACTTGATGCAAAAACACTAAATCGTGGTATACAATTGGTGTGAAGGTCCCATGAGAGGTTAATTTTCAATTTATTATACAAAACACAATGAAACTAAAAATTTGAATTTTTGTGGGCACATGGAAGAGAATAATTTCATATCAAAGTTTTTTTGAGTCAATAAAATCTCGAGAGGTTTCTCATACAAATTATTGTTATGGTGTAGAGAAGAGAAAATAATTAACGAGTTACTCATTCAAACAGTCGCTTGATAAGAAACCCTAAACATCTTCACCAAAGAAAATATATTCCTTAACCTAATATCCAAAAGACATAAAATACTATAAGAAATCCAATATTCCTCGAAACCATTAATACAAACCCCTTTTGAAGAAGACATATGTACAATAACATTTTAGGCACTAAGGCAATAGATATATCCAAAAGAAAAACTCTTGCAATTGCATTGAGAGAGGAACAACATGCAATGTCAATAGTTATTGTGAACCCAATGGATATGCACTCTTACCAAGTTCTCCTTAATCATTTTTTTCACAACACACAACTAAGTACATGCTTCAACATGCATTATCATCTCCTTTAAGCAATTGTGGAGGACTAACTGAAGGCAATTCACTTCTTTCACTCTATACATTGTCTCAACACCTTGATGGAGAGACCTTGAGAAACCCTATCTTGAGCCTTCAAGTATGAGATTAAAGTTGTTACACCAAAGTAAAGCTTCTTAAGTTCTCACAATTGATCATTACTGGTTCAAGAATGCATGACATGTTGATATGCAGTTTATAATTGAGAAGTTTGATACAAGTAGACAACTAATAATCTATTTAAACAAATTTTGAGCCAAGAAAACATCACAAGTTAATTTTTAATAAATTTAGAAGTGATCAAACAAGACCTTTGAGATCAATTTCATCTTCTTGCTCTTATCGATTCAGAACACAGTCTAGGAGAGAGAAAAATTGCTTCACTAAAATGCTCATATATTTTTAAAAACATGTCCAAATGACTTGAGACTTTTTGCACTAGCTCAGGGATTTGAATAATATTAAAAAAATTCCTTCTATGATTTATCTGAAGGAGACACTATATTATTTCTTAGTATTTAAGAATTTAGAGGCCTCAAAATGCATTTTCCAAGAAGGGTTGTTTTGCAAAAACTTGAACAACTTTCCCAAATGACCTCATAAGGACCTCAAATTTTTCATAAAGAACAAGGAAACCTTCCTTCATCATATTCCATGATTTTTTTATAGGATTATGTCTGAAATTGTATAATCCATCTCATTTACATGTAAGAATAGTTGGATTCCCAACGGTAACTTTTTGGCTAGCTTTTTAATTTTTCCTTCAGGACCTAGAATAAGATTTATTTTTTCTCAAATATGACTTGGAAAACATTACTAGGTTACTTAAATTCTCTCATGGTATTTTCATGACCTGCATTAGCCTTTCATACCTCATCAGGATCAAGAAATAAGCCTAAATGAATCAATTTGACCTGAAACTTCCACCAACTGACCTGATACTCACTATAACAACTTGTTATCATGATTATACCATCATACTTGACATGTATCACATCTGAACCAACCATACATATGATTTTCGTACTTCCACTAGAGTCTTACCTCACCAACCAAGCCCGTAGATCACTTAGACTATCCTAAACTCTTTCATGTGACCTCCAAGCATATTCACCTTTCACTCCTTTACCATTAATTCCACTTGACATCAATGAAAACACCACTAAGAGTGATTGGGGTCCAACAAAATACCCCTTTGTCATTGATGGAAACACCTTATAAACCAAAAACTTTGATGGCAAAGACGTTTACATGTCCGGTTTCGACTACAACTTTGTATCTCTCCTATTCAACATAATTGACATAGGGATCTTGACCAATTTACATGAACCAATGAAAGTGAAGGATAAGAAAAATGAACAACTAAAATTACCTATCCACAAGCTCCCCCTTGGATGGTGTTTCTCTTTTCTAAGCTCATGTTCCCGACTTGAACTCCGCTTGAGCACAAACACTCTTCCTTCGTAGACAAATGTCTTATCTCACCATAAGAAGCATGTAGATATCCGAAACTCTATTGAGACTCAACAAAGATCCCCTTAAACATATGTTATGATGGACCTTGTAATACCTCCATATACCTACACCACCAATCAACTCTCACACTTTTTAATGAAAAACTTATCCCATTTGATTTGTATTTCTCTCCTTGAATTCAATCAATATAGTTGATCTGCCATTATTAGAAAAATTAATACACATTTCCAAGTTCTTAGACACCTCAAAATGACTCTTCACCTTTGCACTTCACCAAGATATAATTTACAGGGACTCCCGACCTATAGATAACATTCTCTAGGTACATGGTTTTATTCTCATTACCATATTGGTATCAAATTCATTTCCTTATAACATATTCTACTAAGAGTATCAAGAGCAGATTTTTAGGTGAATGAATAACTTCAAGGCTTCTAAAGATGAACTAATGCTAGAATTTCCACCTCATGAATCTTTATTAAGGTCATGGTGTTCAAACCCTTATCAATCTTCTTCTTGAGCTTGAACTTATAGACATCTAATATTTTTGACTACTAGTACTTTTCCTCCTCTAACCTCGTAGTTCATCTTTTTGAGTCACTATCACCACTGATCAAGAGAAAAACACTCCAATTCTATCATGTATAACTAAAAAAAAACACTTAATTGAAGCCTTGCACATTTTCCATCCTATAGCCTTATGAGCTCGATCTTTTCTTCAAAATTTTATCTTTTATAACCTTCATTTTACCATTAAAAATTGATTTTCCATCATTTTCACTTAAGAGGACTGTGTAGACATAGTCATGGACAATAAGGTACCAAAAATGGCTTGATTTTTCCTCCATTGATATCTCAGGCCTGATTTGAACATCCTCTTGAGCACATACTCACATCCATATCTCCCTGGTTACATGTAATCTTGAAAGTGATGAAATTCCAGGGTCATATCAATTAATATCCAATGTTGTGAGACTGAGATTACATCCTTCAAAATGTGAGATTTAGCAACCTTTTGCATCTACAGATCTACATGAAGAATATTACTATTTTCTAGGCATTTTGCATCATGTGGAAACCAAAACATTATTCTTCTATCAATTCCATCATCTTCCAAGACTCTTCAGGGCTTATAGTACTTTATCAACCATTTAGAGTTCTTATGATTGTGACACAATATCTTTATACACTCGAATATACTACTCACTAATGAAAGACACGGTTCTTTCAAGAATCTTGAACCATATTAAGGAAATAAAATTTCTTCTTCATAACCTTATGATATTATCATGCTTCAAGAAACATTGATAAAACATAAACTTTTGATGAATAATCTTGATCAATCCTTTATGCATTTAATTCAAACACATTCGGGCCACGAGATGTACTAAAAGGAGTTTATCATGGCTTGATCCAAACATATACCACTCTTGACATAGACCAAGACTACTGACTATCCACAGTTTTCTTGATGCAAGAATACACTTTGACATTTTGGAGTACTCAAGATTAGAGACACATATCCTTTTCCATATACACAAAATGACTTCACAAGATATTTTTGACTTAAGAAACACATTTTTCCAAGATACACAAACTCTTGATATATGACCATCGAGATAATGTTCTCACTCTTTGAAATTTTCACACACTTGTTGACTATAATGCTTAGACTTCATATTCATCTTGTAATGAATAACTTCACGCTCATAGACCTTACACCTTGGATGATTTAAGTACTTCAACAATGACAACTCAAAATTATCATAATACTATAATTTAGAAGACATAAAAGATATAATTGACATTTGAGATAGCAATTCAGACTTTTGAAAAGAAAATTTTCTCATACCCTTGAGACATATTTTTATATCACTTGAATATTCTTAATAAGCTTTATGTCCATGTATTGTTTTGTGAATATTCACGCAAAGATCATGGAGAGGGATTTTCTTAAGATTTATAGTTAGACTTAGTTATACCTTGGATAGATTACTTCACATAACACTTATTATAATAAGGTATTGTCAAAAATATTCTTATGATACATCAACTAAACTAGGAAAACGATTGATATGTTGCATTGAAAAGGAGAAAACAATTCTTTACTTGATGATTTATGACATACCTAAACTTTTTCAAGCTAAAGGATAATATTTTAACAACATGTCAAACATACAAACTCGAGAGGTTATAGACTAATCATGAATAACAAGATAACCGAAAACCTAACTCACAAATTGAAGACCTTAAATGCACGTTGTAATATCATGAAAGACATAATGATCACTTCAAATCACCATATAACTGATTTCAATATTTTTGCACAAGAAAACCAAAACTAAACCTTGACAAATCATAGGATTGCATACCTTATGCATCATGGATAAGACTCATTCTAACTCCAATGCTTCATTTAAGTGAATATGCCTTTTATAATCTTATAAAAGGCATACTTTGTGATTATTGAATGAATTCAAAACAACATGATGACTCCTCCATTTTCCTTTTTCCTGTCCTTAAAACCATTTTGATGTTATTAGCCACATTTCTAGGTAGGATAACTTCATTACCTGAGCTCTCATCATCTATTGGAGTTCTTAATAAGCATGCATGTTGTACTTCATACACTGTTCTACCACAACTTTAGAAAGAAATTCCTCATCTTTGGCATTGGAATTGTTTTCATGTTTCTTTCCTTTGTCAACATTTTCTTGTATCTCATGTGAGGTAGTTTCTCATGTCAATGCATTTGATTGATGTGCCTCTTTATTTTATAGTTCTTATTCTTTCTTGGATGATTCTATATGAGTGTGTTTGATTTCATATTTTCTATTGTATATTATATTCCTCTTAAAACAATGTATTTTAAAATGTCCAACTCTGTTACACTTGAATCATACAAGTTGATCAATGTTTCTAGATGTTCTTTTTGTCCATTCTTGCTTCATAGGTTCCTCAAGACATAATTTTGCTATATTCCCCTTCTCATGGAAATTGTAACAGACTCTGTTCTTCTCATGCTCAGTTCTATAATCTTTCTATGGATGATCATTATCTATATTTATCAAACAATCTCTAGCTCTATGTCCAAAAGTATAGCATGACAAACAATATCCATTAATTTTTTCCACATACCTGGATGGATTTGGTTGTTTGATTAACTTGGACCTTCCTATGTTTATCTCCTTGGTCATCTTCTCATTTGTTTTTTTGTTGGGACCTACCTTTTCCTCTTCCTTTTTCTCGAACACCTTTGATAAAATTCATGTCTTGATTCACCTTCAACTCTCTTTTCCTTGCTTGTTCCATTTCTTCTCCGAGAGTAATCAAATATGCTCTTAATTTTTCACATTATTCACCTTTGGATTGACTAGATGCATGACATACTTCATGCTTTATTTCATCGGAATTTCTCTGTTTGTTTTACAAATCATCAAGTTGGCTAGCTACTGCTTCGTTTAATCTTTAGGGTCTTTACTTTATTTTCTAATTTCAGCACTCATTCTCCTTTTGTTTCAGATATCTTTAAACATTATCTACAAATGAAGCCATTTTATTTAGTTCTTTAACATGGTGAGCTTCCTTAAGCTTGATTTCTTCCTTTAACTCTTTTATAAGAGCTTGAGAAATTTCATAACTCTTCTTCAATATTGACTTATTAATGTACACATGTTTGTGACTTCAAGATCACCACAAATATGTTAGACTAGATTTAGGAGGACCATTTTTTGATACCAATTTTTAGATATCAGAAGCACTAAGAGGGGGTGTGGATCATTTATTAGAAAAATTAATATCTTTACAAACTTTCTATGACACTTAACTTGAACCAATAGTTAAACTAAGAACACAAGTAGAACTTGAAACAAGCAATGTACAAATGAGAGTGACTTAGAGTTTATAGTGAAAAATGCAAGAAGGGAACATCCCCACTTTGAAATAAGCCTTTTATTAAGAACATGAATTCTAAGTACTTATTTACAATTTATCAAGCACTCGACTTGATCAAGAAGAACCAACTTCAATGGACACCTAACACCAACTAGATGAGGAACCGAGCACCCACTAGGCTAACAAGATAACAAGCACAAACCTATTCTGGCCTAAGCACATGCTTACATAATTTTGATATACAATTGAACATTTAGTGACAATGTTTCTCATTCAATAGATCATGGACACCTTACTTCATCAATGTTATTTCCCGAGTTTACACCTATAGTTTGATCTTAATTTGTATCAGTTGTGTTATACTCTTCATGATTACTAGATTTGCATGATTTTCTTTGAGAAAATGAGTCTCAGCTTCAATTCATATTCTTTTTTAGTTCATCAATTCTTCACATTTGTTCTTGATCTCTTTTTTCCCTCCTAGACCTTTCCCTAGGCTTCTTCCTTATGCAACACTTACCAAACTCGCTATTATCTAGCTCATTGGTACAACTTATTAGTTCATGTATATCTAAAGCATGTTTCAGTCATCTATGTGTTTTTATGCACACACTCTTCATGTTACTCTATCTTAGGTTTTTTTGTTATCCAAATCCTTTTCTTTCACAAGATCCTCAACATTTTGTATATCTTTGAATCACCCTTTTTCTCTTCTCTTGAAGGATATTTTAACCCAAAAAATCTTCACTTACTTCACAAGACCTATTTCTTAAAGAACATTTTAACATATTTTTAAATCCCAAGAGCACACTTCATTTTTAAATCCCAACAATGTTTTGGGCTTTTGTATGGAATAAGACAATTATACCTTTTAACTTCCTTATTGAGCTTTACATGTTCTTTTGCTTTTCACCTTTTTGTATTTCATTTGTATAAAAAGAGATTATTCCATTTTTTCATCATTTGTTTGAACAAAAAAACAACTAAATGAATTCTCACCTTCCCGCTCCGAGATAAAAGAGATGAATATTCAAATTTCAACTCCCGTGCCTTTTAGGCTTCTTTAAGTTTACAAAAATGATCTTAAACAAACAGTCACATATAAACCTAATTGTTTTCAAACTTCATGAGTTCATCCTTTGCACTTAATTTTGAAATATTACATCCTTTTGTTCATTTCAAAGTTCGAAATAGATTTGAAAGATTTCTCTAGACACCAATAATGTCTTCAAGTTTCCTTTTGCATGAATAATGCATTGTTTCAATTCACCGTCCTAGAGCAATATCAGTGCAATATGGATATAAAGAAGATAATTAAAACCCATTGAAAGTTATTCAAATCCTTTACACTTAACATCCTAAACCAACAAAAATACAATCTTGAATTGATCAAGGATTAAAAACATGAAAAACATGTCTTTTCCAAATCATGGTGTGCACACAAAGAAAATCTCTAGTTTTCAAGCTCATTCAAGATCAAGGATTTTTATTCAACCATTTAAGACCTTATACAAACATTTAAAATTGATATATTCAAATATATATTCTTACAATCCAAGGAATTCAAGAAAAGGACATTTCACAATCAAGAATGATTTAAAAAAATCACTTAACGGTTCTATCTCTACCGTGGATCAAAACACTCCAAATATTTTGTAAAAATTTAAATGACCTTATAGATATTGTACTCAAAGTTTCAATATTTTTCATCAATTCATTTAGGAGAATCAACAAAAACTTGATGCAAAAACCCTAAATAAGGGTATATGGACTATGAAGGACCCGAGAGAGGTTAAAATTCAATTTCATTTACAAGATACCATGAAAATAAAAAAATTTAATTTTTGTTGGCACATGGAAGAGAACACTTTCATCTCCAACCATTTTTGAGTCAAGAAAATCACTAAGGTTTCTCATATATATTATTTGTATGGTGTAGAGTCCTATACCGCTCTTATATGGGTCAATAGTTTGATCAAAATTATTTGGATCCAAAACCAAAAAATGTTTTGTCTCGAGTCTGCTGCAGGAGTGGTTACATCTTACAGATGTATTTATAGGTTGGAGAATAATGTAGCTTTCTCTATACACTCTTCCTCTGGCAGCAGGATGCCCAAAACCTTTGGTCAATTTTTTCGTATACTCACAATTGAGTTAGGGACTGATCACTCTCTACCCCATCATATTTTCATCATACAACATTTGAAATCATCAATCAATCAATATCATAATCATCTCTCTCATTTAGTACGCTTCATCATAAAATTAATTTTCTTGCTACATTACATGGATCAACACGTTGATCCATGGTTCATTCGACACACTTTTCTATCACATTTGTGCATTCTATTATAGCATGGGATTCTCTAAATTTCTATCAGGTACGCATCTTTATCTACTTTATGTTATTGATCTTTTCGATCACCAACATAAAGTGGGGTAAAATGTAGTCACAAAATCACGCACTTACTACTATAATTATACCACCAAGTATGTTGTTTTATATATGGATCTTACGTAAGAAATGTATACACTAATGACCCATGCCCTAGTCCTGTCATCAATCTAGCTATTCATTGTCGTTGTGTGTCTTTCACAAATCATCACTTGCTAAGACAGTGCTAGTAATCTCTTAGGGAGTCATGGCCGTTGTTATTCATTCATTGTCCCTCTCTAGTTTTTGAAAAGGGTTCTAGGAAGGGACTAGGGCTTCAGGTACCCTTGTCCTCATTTCTAGGCATCTTGGTCCTCATCACACTTGGTTTTAATTTATAGGTTCGAGGTAAGTCTTTATGGTTTTGTTCTCCCATTCCCTTGCACTAGTTGTCATTCCTAGTCATTAGTGTCAAATTTTTAGCAAGATATCCCTATATAAACACAACATACACACTATCTTAAGGGAAGACTATTTATACTAAGGGATAACTATCTACATAACGCAAGGGAGTGCATTTAGGCACTATTCTACATCACACACTGCATACGAAGGGGAGTTTATTCTATTCCATCCACCATTCTGCATTTTTATCTAGTTATTTCCCACTACTTTGGCATCATTGGCGGTAAGGCACCATAGGCACATGATTGTGCACACAAGAACATAGAACTACATCGGGTCTGAGATGTAGTGCAATGCTCAGTCATAAGTCCATCCATTTGGCTATTAAGGATAATCGGACCCATTCATTTTCATCTTTCTTTGTTTAGGTGTTATGCTTTTGTGTGTGGTTTTGTAGAATATTACTCATCATAGGTTTACATCAACATCAACGAAGCAAGTGTAACACCAACTAGATCAAATGTGAAACATTGTGAAGATTTAGTGACCCTATTAGATTCAATTTATGAGTCAATCTCGCAAACCAACACCTATAGGTGCCCGCTGCCCTTCTTCGTACACCCTAGTCCGGAAAGATCTGTCACTTCGCAATTTTCTTAGGTTCGTCACGACACCAAGTTCCACTAGAAATTCACTCTGTCCCAATCCAAGATTATTGTGAGGTAAGTTCTTTTCGTGTTAGCATCATTTCCTCTTATTTCATTTCATTGAAAATATTAAGAAAATTTATTTATCATTTATATTTAAGTATATTTTAGTCATTATATTGTTGTATTTCTTATATTATTACTAGAATTTCAAATTTTATTTAATCAAGATACATGATTTTGTGGATGTAATTTCACATTGAGGACAATCGATAGGAAATTAACATCTAATTAAAGTAAATAAAATTGAAAACATGACTCTTGGGTGGTCTTTGATGGGACCTTTCTACCCGTGGATAAAACTTAATATTTTTACTCCAAGAATATGATACACCACTATGGATCTTTATGCATGACAATTATGCAAAGTGGACAATTTTTGGCTCATTTTAGCATCCCTTTAAGTGACTAATAATTATAATGAGGAGAAAAGGTGTTGTAATAACACAGATATACCAAATAATCTTAAAATAGGTGCACAAGTCATGGTTAAAGATATTAAGAAAATAATGGCATTCTCAAGTGATAGATTACCAAATTTAGGTGTCCAAAATTATTAGTGTACTAGTTTTTAATTGGTTTATTCTAAATTAGGATCTTTTGGGTGGATCCTTCTTATTATATTTTTAATACGTTCCAATGTAATGTATTTTAATTTTGAAACTTGCAAAATTATATTTCTCATTTCTATTCTAAATTTTGTTGTGTGATTGTATATAATTTCTCCTTTTTCTATTTTCATTCATATCCCTAGTTTTCTTTCTCTTACTCCATTTTACCACTACTTTTGGATTTTTTTAAAACCGTAGTAGAAATATTTGGGTTTTCCATAATTTTACACTAATATTTTTGGTCACCTTCTTGATGGGTCCTTCTCACCATATATTCGGGATCCAATAGGTTAATTTTCCTTTTATGGTAACTTTCCCCATCATATGTGTGTATTTTTGTGTCAAAATAATGTTTCAATTTTAATTAAATAAGTTTATTAATATAAAAGTGAATTTATGAGATAAAATCATTTAGTTACAAACGCAAGAATGAAATTATAACGAGCTTATTTATTTCTATAAAGATAGATGTCCCAAAGAAAAATTCATACATTTATAGAAGAGTGTCTAACATTAAGTACTCATTACATTTATTTTCACATATAACAACTAAGGGTTGGGATGCTTTCAATATACTATACTTCTTGATGAGCTACATTATACGTATATGTTGATTGTCAATATTTTCAGATTCCCAAGGGCTTGAGAATAATGTAGGGATAACACAATCCAACGATAAATCCTTCCCGTATTTTACCGTTCAAATTTGTTAGAGGTTTACTACTATTTTAAGGAGAATTATTTCTAGTGACTCGTAAAGAATCTAGGAATCTAATATTGAGGATTTCAAAGCGTAAGAGTATAGGAATAATATTATCAAATGTCTTTATTGGTATTTAATCATTTCCCAAATTGTACTATGATGGTTGCAATTGTACCGCTAAAAGAGTCCTACAATTTAGCTCAAGGTGTTCCATTTTTTTTTTTTTTGTTGTTACAATATGCATATATTATTTCTATTTACAATAGAATATGTGTATTTTCAAATCATAATTATGTCATGTTCTCTCTAAAATTTTCATTGTTCTAGATTTAATAAATTACTAAAATATTCAATTCTATATACCTATGTATCTTTCATTGATCCACCTTAATTAAATATGTTGTGGTTAGTTTAATACATTATTCGTACAATTACTTTAATGATTATTGTTAAAGTGCAAAGCCACTTTACACATAGGTTGGTATAAGATGGCATCTTATCCCAAGTATCCATGATAAAAATATATATTATACTTGTATCTTAATAATGCATGGTCACATGTTATACATAGATGTATGATTTGCATAACAATTTTTATGCAAGTATTTTTTTGCTAGGTGGGTGTTGTAAACACTATCATAGGGAAAATAACATTTGTAATAATGTTTCTATATTTGTAATTTTATCACCAATTTCCCTAACCGTCACACTAGATATGATAGTCAAAGGGATTAAGTTGATGATAATATTATCAAGTGACAAGTTACCAAATTTGTGTGTCTACAATTTTTAGTGTGTTCATTTCTTTGGTTCAAATGAGGATGTTGTTGGTGTGTGTTTCGTATGTTGTTCAACTTTTGACATGCTCGCTTGTGTTATATATAAATTTTGACACTTGCAGTTAACTTTCTCTTGTCCATGATCAACTCTTCCATTTGGTTTGGTATTCTTTCAATTTCTTTTGTTTTCTCTCTCCTCAATGATTTTATTTCTTTTATAAGTTATTTTCCCATTGTTTTGTGAATTTCTCCATAACTGTGATAGTAATGTTTTGATTTTCAACAATTGTATGTGCTACAAATTGTAGTAACCTTATTGGTGGGTCCTTTTGACCTTTTTGAAATCCCATATATGCTCCTTATCCTTATCTTCTAAAATTTTCCCCTTTTTTTTTAGTCGTGTAACAACAAAGTCATACCATTGATTGAATAAGTCTAGTAATATACATGTGGATTTTGGAAACAATCATATAAATACAAAATCAAACATAAAATTATAACCTCCATTTGAATTAATAATTTCTTTCAAGAGCATCTATGTTCCAAAAGTTAAATTCATACATCTAGAGAAGAGTGTCTAACATTTAGAAATTATTACATTGATTAGTGCATATAACAAGTAAGAGTTGGGACACTTTCATTACACAAGACTTCTTTTTGAGCTATATTACAACTATATTTATGTGCTAATTTCTAAATTATTCATATTCTTAATGGATTGCTAATAACTCGATGTATATAACATAAGCCCCCAATAATTCCTTTTAGCACTTCACCATTTTGTGAAACATTTCTAGCTTGCTAGTCTTTTAAGGAGAATCCTCTGCAACGACTTTTAATGAATTGATTAAAAGTGCGTAAAGTTTTTGAGTGGAAGAGTAAAGGAGCACTATTTTAAAATCATTTTATTGGTATTTAATAATATTCAAAATCATATTATGATGGTTCTGTTGTACATCTAAAAGAGTGCTATACTTTAAATCAAGGAGCCCCTTTTACTAGATTGTTCAATTTATTTTGTCACACTATATAGATTTGATTTCTATAATTATAAATAAGAGTGTGTCGTTTTCAATTATAATTCTAAAATATTTTGACTAGCATTTCATTTATTTTAATTTTCTAAGTTCTTAAAATATTCAATTCTATATAATTAAGTATCTTTCATTGATTTACCTTGATTATAATATATTGTGGTTTTAGTAAATTTATTAGTACAATTACTTTAATGCATTTCTAAAGTGGAAAGGCACTTTACACATAGGTTGGTATCAAAGTCACATGTTAAACATAAATGTCTTATTTGTATGACAATATTTATGTGTCTTATGTAAAGGTGTGAAAAATATATCATCTATTACTAACATCTAAACAAGTATTTTTTTCATTAGTTTTTTAATTTTATAGCAATACAGACGGATCAATCGATATCCATGGATCTAAAACTTCAAAAATAAAAACATATAAGACGAACACCATCGCTCAACCCTATTTAAAATAACACACAATGAATTGTTATAAACACCTTTCATGAGAAAATCAACATTTATAATAATGTTTATAGTTCATAACAAATTTCCCAAACGTTAACATATAACTGTTATTCTAAATTCAAAGGGATTTGACTGAAGGAGACCACATGTCCAACAAACAAGAAAGAAAATAGCTTGATTAAACATGGAGTTAATGACAGAGATCCCCATTGGCCACATCCTATTCAAAAACACGTTGTCGACAAATTGAATCTCACACAGCGATTAAACAAGTCATTCCAATTTCCGCCCATTTTAAAACGCCCACATTATTTAGAAAAAACATGCATTTGCATTGAAATCGAGAGAGGAATTGTCGTATATGGTCGGACGCTTATGGAATTTGAGTTATTCTTGCGAATTTTAATATATTAGAGAATGTTGAGAATCGTAGTTAATTGCTGGGTTAAGAGGTCGCGAGTTCGAGGCGCATAATGTAACGTGACAAAGCGGAATACGAAGGCGAAAAGGCAATAGTTGGCCAACCCAGATAAAAATGGACTAGGCTTACTGTAGGTCAAGGTAAGTTTAGGTCAGCTCGAAACAGACGAGGAATTCGAGACTCGTTTCTCAAAAAATTCACCCAGTCTAGTGTTTTTTTTTTTCACCGTCGTCTTCTCCTTATCGCCATCGCAACCAACAACCTTATTCCTTTTGCTGTTCGCTGCTAATTTGGAGCTTACATAAATATGGCTGTGCGCACACCAAACCAGATAGGAACCTTATCCCTTTCAGAATTCTGACCATGTACGCTTATTTACACTCCTGGATTTTGACGTTCAAGAAAATTATCGCTTGATGCACATTAAATATTTAAGAAAATTATAGTTTAGAATTAAAAGGTTCAACATAAGTAAATGGTTTTCCTTATTTTAAATTGGAGACAAAATATGGTTATGAATCTATCAAGGCATTGATATTTACCTTCATTGCTACTGGAACACACCAAATTAGATTTTACCATATGGGTTGTTGTTTTGTTCGCTCGAACAACCATTATATGAATTAATTGTTCAAAATAACCTACTTTTTAGATTTAGTGTCGGTGATTAGGGGTATTCATTTTGTCAAATTTATTTGGGGCGTAATCCCAATCTCATGTTAGGTTGTAGGGATTTCATCTTAGGTCGCTATCTTAATCTTTCAAGACAATAATTTTACAAATTAGGTGCACCATATAAATGTCCTTTTAAACAAACTATTGATGATTAAGGGGTATTTGTTTTATTAAATTTGCATGGGGCATGAGGTTACCATCTTAATGCTTAAGATAAAATTGCATGGGTTAGGGGCATAAGATGCCTTGTTGTTGTCATGTTAATTCTTCAAAAACAATCACGCCCATTATATGTACAAGATAACCTACTCTTTTAAGCTTAGTGTTGATGACAAAGGGGTATCTATTTCACCAAATTTTCCTTGACCACGATCCTAACCTCATTCGAACAACATTTGCATAAATTAGGTGCATGAGATACCTTGCCTTCTTTGAGTTAGTGTTAAGGAATAAGGCGTATCTATTCTAGAAAATTTTCTTACAACATGATCCTTACCTCATAATGTTTTAATGTCAGTTCCTTTTCTCTCGAGAATAATTGATTCTTAGGGGACTCTTTGTGAGTGAAGCAACTTGACCAATGGACCAATAACTTGTTGACACTTTGATTTTGTACTCTTTTAAATTTTGACATTTTGTTTTGTTATAGTTTTTAATGTGACGTTTTGTTTCATAATAGGATCAAGATCCTATAATGATTGATTACACTATAACGATGACATAAATTAGAACTTCTATTATAATTTATGAGGGATTGGAGGAATTAATTTAGCTACAAGAAATACAAAATTGTAGAAAGAGATATATAATAAAACATTTTTGTAATTTTCTTAAAAGGGCTTGCGAGTTTAAAATAATCAATGAACATATTAACCTCTTTTTACAGAGAAGATATGGGTCCCACTAATACATTACAAGCTACTAGCTATGTAAAAATGAGTCCTAGGTCCGACTCGAGCAATGAGCTCCAACATTCTTAGAGAGTTCTAACGTGTAACATAATAATACTATATGTAATCTATATTTATGAAAAAATTCAAAAATAAAAATCTTAAAAACTAACTAAAAACCAAAACTAAATTATATTTCTATTTTATTAATATATAATGTTTAATGCTCCCAAGGTTGGTTTTAATTGCCTCAATAGTGATTAAAATGCAATAAACTTGGCCACGATGTGGACCCTTCACTCAAGAATTAATGAGATGGACTCGCCATGCGAAAACATCCTTCACAGTGCCTGTAAACCGAAGTCGGTTCATATCTCAATACCTCAATTATAAAAAATAATATAATGTTTAATTAATTAATTTTCCATAAAATTTTAAAACTGGATTCTAATCAAATACATATAATAATTAAATTTTTAATATTCAAGTCGTTTTAACATTTATACTGTACATTCAATTGTCAATTACAACAGTGATATTTTAAAAGTGGTTGTATTTTCACTTCAAAAATGACGTTAAAACATCCAAACCACCACGGTACAATTCCACTCTCTTCCCCGCCTGCCTTCAAATGCAGTTCACACGTGTGAACACGGTGGCACCTCTTTCGGGAAAACCTTTTTACTTGTTTTTTTGGGTTCTTCTGTTACTTCACTTTCACTACAGTAGAGCATCGGCACAGGGCACTGTTTTCTTTGGCTTCTCCACCCACACCGCCACTTTGACAATAGTTTCCTTTTCAAAACTTTTTAATGCGGAATTGGTCAAATTTGAGTGGGCAGCGCGCGTGCATTATTAACTAAAACCAGGTATAGAGGAAGAGGGGTTATTATTAAATTTGTGGCGGTCAATGTAGCATGGTGGTGGTGGCCTTAATAATAGGTTAATCATTCCTTCGGGAAAGGCGACGACTCTTTTACGACCTCATCATCGTCATCATCATCATCATTCTTTCTTTCTTTCTTACTTACTTACTATCGTCTTTTATGGCAATGCCTTTTTCTTCTTCCTGTGCTGGGTAATACAAATTATATATAGATCTCTTCAATTTATTCCGTTTACTGTGCTCGCTGTATGAAACAAAAGGGAAGGAAGCGAAAGTCTCAATGCCCACATAGTTTTATCTCGTTCAGCTCCTGCTGTTGTTATTCTCTGTGTTGTTTTGTTTTCTGTGAGGCGATACTGATGGTGTTTTTGCCGATCTGGGAAGGGTTTTTCGTTTTGATCTCGTTGCTGTTGTCTTGCTTTGTCTCTGTCTGTGATATTGAATTTGCTTCACTTGGGTTGGGAGCTTGTAGTGATTTTGATTTTGAGGCCCGGACGGCGTACTACAGGGTGTGGCCCCGTGTGTGACCGACCTTTTGGTTTTATCCTGTTACCCTTTTGCAGGATCAAATTTTTTGGAGAGGCGGAAAAATTGTTTTTTTGGGCGTGGGTATACCTGTTCGAGTTTTCTGCACACCCACAATCGCGAAAACGGTTTTTTCTGTGGAAAATCAGTGTTTTTCGGAAGAATTTAGGCCTTCATGACGGGGTCGGGAGGCGCAGGCCAGCCGCAGGCCATTGTTTACGGAATCGTTAAGGCTGTAGGGAACCAGAATAATCGACTTTATTCCATCGAGGGTGTTGACACATCGATCTAAAGTAGGGAATAGTGGACATTGCTGATAGCAGAAGAATTCCGTCTTTTTCTTTTTGAATCCCTTCCGCAGGCTGATTTAGTCTTGTGAACACGGTCTCGAGCTGATCTTGTAATAATAATGTCTACCATGACGGGCGATGCGAGCTTTTCTTCTGGTAACAACATGATGTTATCCGCGGGAGGAGTTGGTTCAAACCCTAGCGGCAATAACGCGGCGCAGCAGGCCCCCGTGAAGAGAAAAAGGAACCTCCCAGGCACTCCAGGCAATTATCCTTATCCACGCCTTGCTTTTCGTTTTTTCTTAATTATTTGTGTTTTGAGCGCCTGAGTGTAATAATACATGGCGGGTGTGTTTTTGCAGACCCAGAAGCAGAAGTGGTGGCCCTCTCGCCGAAGACGCTGATGGCCACCAACAGATTCGTGTGCGAAATCTGCAACAAGGGGTTCCAGCGTGACCAGAACCTGCAACTTCACAGGCGAGGGCATAACCTGCCATGGAAGCTGCGGCAGTGAACGAGCAAGGAGATAAAGAAGAGGGTGTACATATGCCCAGAAACCTCCTGCGTGCATCACGATCCGTCCAGAGCTCTGGGTGATCTCACCGGCATCAAGAAACATTTCTGTCGAAAACACGGCGATAAGAAATGGAAGTGCGATAAATGCTCCAAGCGCTACGCCGTCCAATCCGACTGGAAAGCCCACTCCAAAACCTGCGGCACCCGCGAGTACAGATGCGACTGCGGGACTCTCTTCTCAAGGTATTTATTCTTCGATCGTTATTCCATACCTCATCTGTTAGGACTCCATTAGTGAGAATAACAATATTTACAGACAGTCTTTACAAGTACTACGCCTCGGTGCAGCTGATAAACCGAAGAAGAATACCGAGTTATCTCACGGCCAGCTTCATGAAATCCGGATAAATTTAACATTTTTTAAGGAATAAATGAAACGAAATTCGATCTATAAGTATGTTGAATCCAAAGTTGTCTCTCTATTTTGCCACGCAGAAGTTTTCCACGTACACAGCCGCCAATCCCCTAACTTTAATCTTGATATTTTGCCTGTGTGTTCGTCATGCTTAATTAATTCGCTAGAGTTTTCTGGGTACGAGTTTGGTGGCGGCGAATTAATTCAGAAGATTTGTTCAGGGAATTAATTCGTTAACTGTTTTCTGATTCCCTAGTGTATTTAATTGCCTTGCGACTTATTTTCCAACATTTGGGAGCTATCTACTGAACCCACATTGGGGATGAAAAGTCTCAGTATTCTTTGATACTATCTAGGTTTGAATCAGCATTTACAGATTCATATCGAACTGGAAATTCTATGTTTCTGGGTAGTTTCAATAGTGGATGCTAAAGTTAGATATGGAGGTAGTTTTGATGGGTAGGTGGGAAGCTCAATTTGTACATTTTGTATGCGCAGGAGAGACAGCTTTATCACCCACAGGGCATTTTGTGATGCCTTGGCCGAGGAAAGCGCAAGGATGTCTGGTGGAATATCGACAGAAGGTGGGCAAGTGCATAATCCTTTGAGCATTGTGCAGGGAGGAGCAATGTCTCATGTAATGGCCGGGGGTCCTCCTCCTCCTTCGCCTGGCAGAAGTAATATGTCAAGACTTGGACCGGCAGCTAACGCATTGGATTCAGTACAGTTCAATTCATCACTGTTCAGACAACCATTCGGTAACAATGTAGTATCATCTGGGGAATCAAACACCAGGCCCAGACTTTCCTTGTGGTTAGGACAAGGCCCAGGAGATCAACAGGCTACCAGAGGAGGCGTCATGAATCCCATGGAGGTTCCAGGTTCTGGGTATTTCACGCAGTCATCGACAAACATGTTTGGGTCTTCAGACTATGATGAGTCACAAGGGCCAAAGCCTTTATCTACTTTGTTACCCATGGCGTCGGCTAATTCTAGAAGCCTCTATTCCAATTTCTTCACTTAGCTCATCATGAATGCTCCTTGTTCAAGTCTGCATCAGGGTGGAAACAGCGACAACTATGGAGGGGAGGGGGAGTGAGCAATTGGACAGACAGGAGCTCGGCTACTGCTCGGCTTTCTTTATCAACTTCCTCAGGATTGGTGAGCAGCTCGTCTTCTGGTAATAATAATGTCAACGACGGCGGGAGTCTTAATCCCACTGCTATGAGCTATGGTGGGCAGCAGCATGGGCACAGTGCCCAGATGTCTGCAACGGCCTTGCTTCAGAAAGCTGCAAAAATGGGTGCAACTTCAAACAGTTCTTCTTTACTCAGTCGAGGATTTGGCATGCCGGGATCGAATTCTAGTTCAGTGGGTCTTGGATTGTCATGGCAAGGAACAGCCCAAGACCAGCAGAGAACCCATGGAACGGTTAATGCAATGCTCAGTAGTGGTTTGCAGGGGCCCTTCATGAAAGCGACAATGGATCATCATCATCATCATAATGCAGCGGCTGAAGGGGGTTCCAACTTCCAACGCGCTCAGTCATTCAGTAGCAGTACGAGATCGCCAGAGAATGTGGGCCTTCACGATCTGATGAACTCTTTATCTGGGGACGGCAGTGGTCTCACCACTGCGGGAAGTCTGAACGCCATGCAGTCTGCATTTGGGGCCAGCATGGCAGATTGTGGGAATTTCTCTGCATTAAACATGATTCCTGTAACAGGCAACATCAATCCTGTTAAGGACACCCTCGAGCAATCTATTCAGAGAGGGTCACATGAAATGATGATGATACAAGGAGGAATGGGGATGAGAAACGAAGATGGGTCGGCAGATGGATTGACCAGAGATTTTCTGGGAGTCGGTGGAATGCAGGTCGGAGGAATGCAGGGAAGCCCTTATTCCCACCATGATCAGCTTGCAGCTACTTTCACTTCACTCGGCTCAGGAATAGACATAACTTCGTTCAATAACCACAGAGCTTAAACTTGCGGTTACTTGGTGTCAATCAGCTTCAATAGCCTGTAAGTTCGAGGGATGCCATCTCCTGGGAGCATAATTACCCATTTCATTTTCCTCAACTTTCCTTGGAAACCACTGATTCAAAAGCAGCGTTACACTGTCGCCATCCACCCAGATGTTTCGAGATTATCATGCTGTCAGGTAAGTTGTTCTGCATGATTACCCACAATTGTTTTAAATGCCTGCATTCACCATGCAACATAAATAACAAAAAATTATTTCTCTCCATCACTGAATCTTTGCTTACTCTGATTAAAACTTCAGTTTATCATATTCTTAATGTATTGTGAATTGCTGTAATTGAAGAAATAAAAGACTTTCTGTAGCGCACAAGCTTAGGCAGTGTGAGTACGAAGAGGTTTCCTCATTAGTTGCTTTCCCACCTGGCCCATTGAACAGAGAAAATCGTTTTGTCATTCATCTTCCAGAGATTCTGTATTTCGTACCCAAGGTTGACGTTGATTAAATATTGAAAATGGAATGCCTACGTACATGAATAGGATAAAACTTATACTTGTTACTGTGATTATATTCGAGTACGGTTCCCTAGTTCTGGCTATGGACAGAATGCTTCACGTGAACATTCCGTCTTCCCAGCTTCTAACAGTGAGCTCTTAAGCATCCAAGAATATAACTGCTGATCCCCAGCTGCATTAAGATTATAAACTCTGTGACAGGCACTCTTAAAACCATAAAATGCTTCTTTCGATTGGGCAACCGTTCTGAACCACACTGTTACCATTTCTGCAACAGTTCTACCCAAATAACATGATTTCTAGCAGATTTGAAGCAGGAAATACAGTGGTGGAAGAGGGTTGAATATGGATTAACAAAGGGTATCCTTGCCATTTGTATAATCCTTGAATAAGGTGCAAGTTTGAAATTTGAATACACCTGTGTTTCGATATTGAAGAATGCACAAATTCCACGAATGGGAAGGAATCATTCAACTTTCTCGTTTTGAGCGACGATACATCTCTGTTCCGAAGTTCAACCCATTCAGAGCATTCCAAGAAAACTGTCTAAAGTACTGTAATATAAAATAACATGTGTACAGGGTTGGAATACAGTTTAAGCAATATTTTTATATATTTGATTACCTTAGGCTACTTATTATTTTGAACGTACTAGACTGGAGAGCGAGAGGGATTTTAAGGTCCACTGTATCTTCAGCCTACCCTAGTTGTCGTAATCCAAGTTCTGGCTATTCCTGTACGAAAGTATACATTCTTCACCATGACGCTACTTTATCCTTCCTTCACTAGTTTGAGAGAGTTTTTGTCGTGTTCGACAACCATTTTCCAATATATTTTGTTAAAAAGCTACAGGAAACTACTCGTCACAACATTGAAATTAAACTAAGACTTGATTTTCTTAATTAATAGATTAGCGAGCAAGAATAGGTATAATAAGATGAAAATGTAATGAAATTTAAAAAAAAAAAAATGTTTTGTAAACATAAAATTAATTTAATGTTTATTTATTTATTTGTTTTTTTTTTTATTTGTAAAGCGAGTGTTCTTTCATCAAAAATATAAGTTGCTATTTGATAGTAAGCTCTTGTCATATAATAGGTTCAAATATTTTGGCATAAAATATAAGATAAGAAGGTCTTACTCATTATGTAAGGAAAGGAAAATTGAGAATGTGAGGGGAGAGTCTTAGGTTGTGGGTAAGTTCTGTTTTCAATTTAACATTATGGAAAGATATTTATTATGTATGCATATCGACAACACAATTATTAAGGTTTATTAGGGAAAAACTTTAAAAAGAGGTTGTAAGTTTGACTTAAAATAGCAAGATAAATAATAAGAAAAACATGAATAATTTATTAATTGGACATTGTCACGAGGTCAAAATTTGAAAGTACATATTTCCACGGATGCCTAACATAATTGTAAAACAACCCTTTTGTAAGCTTCAACTACATTTGTTTCTCTTATTGTTAACCTACCATTTCCATAGGTTCTTGCCAATTGAGGTTGATAGTTCAAAACCTAAACATTGAGAATCTCCCACAATTTGGGCCAAGTTTACCAAAGAGAAGCAATTGGTGTATAATACTAGCTCACTAGAACAATAACCATAACTATGATAGGATAAACAATATGTAGTTCATCGAAAACAATCACCTCAATTCTTAGTGAGATAATGAAGGAAAAGTATATAATTTCCTAGGATGCATCCATATGTCAATATTGATTAAATAAAATGTATTTTCTCTTAAACAACCTCATTTGATGTTTTTCTTCTTGAATACTAAGACAGGTTTTTATGTTGTTAGAGTACATTACTTTCTTTTAAGATTGATTATGAAGGTCCAATTTTATATAGTCATTCATTGATAAATATTATGATATTTTGTATTGGTGATGTAAAAGTCATCTATGACGATGTTATTAATTTTTCTAGGCTATGTTTTATCGTAGGCGCATAATATTATTTTCTTTCCTTGATAACATATCATGATCTTTCCCAAGACTCCATTCTTCATTGCTTCTTAGGAGTCTCTGATCACTTGATTCATTGTATTTTATATAATTAAATAGAACTTCACTAGAAAAATTCTTCTTATCCTTATATATGGACCACCCCAACTACTTACCCAATCTCTCAAGCGAGAGGTGGGGGCCTATCTTGTCTCATGCTGACTCTTTTCCTTCTCTACTCTATAAGTATAAGGCCGACGAAAACAAATTGTGTCTATGTGTATTATCAACTTTCTTAAAACATTTGAATAAATCAATATAATTTCTTACATTCTTCTCTAATTCTTTAAATGGTATCAATTTCTATTAAAAAAAAAAAAAATTCTCATTTAAACACGTAAATTAAAAATAATTCATATAACGTGTAGATATACAGATAAATTTCATCATTTTAGCAGCGAATTAAGCACGTTAGCTTTAGAGTTGCCAGATACTGGCAGCAATGGGGAGCTTATGTAGAGGGTTGTGCAAAGTCAGATGAAATTAATGGAATTAGATATTTAGATATAAAGAGTAAATATGTTTGTTCCCCCAATTGACAAATATAAGATGCATTGATTTACGGAAAATACAAAACTATAGTGCATCGACATTCTTTTCGTATTTGGCAGTGACTACTTTCACATTTACGATTTGAACTCCCATATATAATTCTATTAATTTCAATCTTCCTTCTTTAGCGAATCTGAGATTGTAGGATTCCATATTCATGCTTTAGAGAACGGAATGCTCTGAATAATAACAGAAGAGCTCCTGACTATTTAGTGCAAATATCATATGACAAGTTCATAGGTTTCATGCTTCATAGGTTCTTGTCTGGAGTGCTTCATTTAGAATTATAATTACAAATCACGGTGAAATTTTGTAGTTTTGGTGTTACATAGCAAGGTGAGCTGATTATAAGGTGGACTGTTTAATGATTTGTAAACTTCGAACCTGATTGGAGACTATATAAACTGTTCATGCATATTGTAGACTCTTAGTTAGCGACAGGTAAAATGGTCATTTCATTAGTTGATAGGCTTTCTACAATGGCACAAGGGGTTAATTGTAATGGTGTGAACGTGATTACTCTTGTGTTGTCTTTAATGTAATGTATTGATTGTGATATAAATTTTTCTTTCTTCATTTTGTTTGGAGAAGTCAATCAAAAATTTTTAATATCTTGGTGCTATAGTGGAGTTTCAAGACTACACATGAACTGGTACATGTAGGAGGTTAAAATTGCATATTCTTGTTAATGGATAAACATAAATTAATACTAACAAGTGCTAAATATGCGAGGTTCTTAGCATTTGACTAAGTTAATATACAAACTATATAAGTTATTTAATTTTTTATGTCAATTTTTATTTCTTGAAAATATATGTTAGAGCGGTCATAATGATGTAGTGAGATGGATTAGAAAGTGGTGGTAATAGAGACATTAATCAATGATATATGCATAACACTTAGGGGCAAGAACCTCATAATGATGTTTATGTTTATGGGCAGTCCAAGTTTAGCATTAGAGTAGGATGACATTTAGGAGGCTGAAGATTAACATTTAATTGGAAAGCAGAAAAAGTTTATACAATAGCGAGAGACAGTCATTTATTCAGTGGACTGTGGAAGCGTTTTGTCTCTTTTTATACAATAGTATTTAGTAGGTTTTTATACAGCCACTAAGGAAAAAGAACCCATAACAACTGGTTGTTTGTTTTTTGAATACGACAGTCACCACATATTTTTACACAGAAAACAGTAAGTTATTAAAAAGCTTGCACACAATAAAACCCTTGCCCTAATATAATATTTCACATCACTTGTTATCTGCCATAAACGTAATATGATAACAAGAAATAATAGCAATCATATACTATTTTTAAATATCACTACGCGTGGGTAAGCAGTTATGTGAATCTTTTCTAAAATAAGATGTTTCATATATATAAAAGATCTATTTACAATCATGTTTACATTGAGTCTGAACTTGGGTCTCTACGTTAATACAAATCCAACCACCTTACTGCATACGGTTAGGCTTCTTATCCATGTATCTATTCATATCAGCTAAGTTGATTTATTGTTTAACCCTCTAGTGTGTATATATACTTTCCCTTACTGAAATTATCATGATCTAAGATAGTAATTGTTGAGAATGCTTTACACTAAGGAAGGTTATCAAGGAAATAAATCTCATTCAATGTTATTGACAGCAATTATTATGGTGGAAGTTGCTGGTCAGAGTTAAATCATTAAAATGCCCAGCTTTATGCGTCTTGTTCAAACTATTCATGCCGTTTTTTCCAGTTGAAAATGAGACAAGCTCATATTACTCTCAAAGAATGTCATTTTAGAGCACAATTTATCAACTTACAATTATTTACAACTTATAATTAAGCTGATATTAAACTATTGTTAAGTATGAGAATTTTTTCCCAATTATAACCAAGGCTGGTAGTCTTCCATTAAATTTTTGATATCCCTGCTTAACTGGACAATAGTTTTGTATGAATCCCCTTTCATCAAGAAATTCTCTACATGCACGTAGTTTAATCGCTCTAAGTATGCCATGCATTGCTATGATTTTTTTCCCTAGATTGAAGTATCATATAAGCTCGCCATCAATAATACAGATTATTTTAATTTGATGAGTCGATTATTTGTAATTTTAATCTGATTGAAAGTCTTGATTCATCATAATAAATCGAAATGAAAGTCTTGATTCATTATAATAATTCGAAAGGAAAACTATTTGGAGCCTTTAAAAGGACTCGACAATAGCAAGCACAATGGGAGAATATATCTACTTGTTTGCCTTTGGCGGACGAGGAATGAGAGCTAAAGCCATTAACATACCTCATAAAATTATCACACGTTTAATCAAACATTTTTCCCTGTAAATATTAACTTCACAATTCGAACGTTGAAATCAATTTTGACACTATTGTATTCGCACCACACAACTTATTGAGGATAGATTAGACGACTCGATAGCGGATTTGGATGAAGTAGAACAATTATTTGATATTATATTTCCATTTTTTCATGTTGTCATTTATCGCTATAGGTTAATAATAGTTACTGAGTGTGATTGATCAAGTATATTTTAGTACTTTATGTATTTTAAGAATAGGAGGTAGCCTCATATATTAAAACCAACTTTCATAACTCAAAAATTCATCTTAACAATCTGTTCTCATGGGTAGACTCATTTTTTTACTAGGACGTTTTTTCTTTCAGCAAATGTTTAGCCTTCTCTTTTCTTGTAAGATTAACTGTTTTTAGAGTTAAATTCAATGCCATACAACTTAAACCAATTGACTATCTAGAGAGGTAAAAGACATGTCCCAAAAATATTTAATATTTTTTGTTTATTTTTTTCAAATATGTTGAAGGATTCAATTCTTAAATGACTCCCTCATTTTTTATCAGTGTTTTTCCATGAGCAGTGAAGCTGAAGCCGTTGCCAAAATGCAAATCTTGTAGCCTTTGAGTTGAAATGCAGACTCTCTCTTTTAATTGTCTAATTAACGATGCTATAATACATTATTCCACATTTGCGGCTTCCTCAAAGTAAATTTATTGAAGAAGATCAATATGCTTTACTTTATTGAGAATCTTGGGATTTAACGTGAGGAGGAAATTACAAGTTGATGAAGTACATGTACACTAACTTTCGGCTTGCTTTATGAGACATGAAAAGATAAGATGATGATCTTTCAATAAGTGCTAGTTGACGGAAGAGACTTGATATTGATGGGTTGATTTTGTTGGGCAAAGCATTGCACTTCATCACTTTCTTTGACATGTTGATGGTCTCTCATATATCTTTTTCAATACATAAAAGGAATGATGATTTGGTTTAAGAGAAAGAAAGCACAAATTGAAGTGTATTTCATGGAAACATGTTTAACGGAGTGATTGTTTAGCTTTAAGATGAGAGTAAAATAATGTTTTATTTACGTAAAATTAAAAATGAAATGTTGTTTTATTGATAATAGTTGATACAAGAGTTTTAATATATAGATATTTTTGAAGATATTGGTGAAACACATTAATATATCAAATCCAAGGATCTTATCATAGATTTTTTATTATTATATTTATTTAAAATTTTATTATATTAATTGTACGTTTCTCACTAATTAATGATAAAATATGCCAACTTAAAAACATTAAATTTTTATGTTTAAAAATAATAATCCTATACAAACTCTAAAATCTACCATATATGGCATTGAATTCTCTAAGAATTAAAAAAAAAAGCTATATATGACAACACATGTAAAATTTAGAATTAAAAAAATTATTATTAACTCACAAAAACTATAACCACCAATACTACACCTGAATACAACTATTCAATAATTTTCATTTTATTTATAACAATATTTATAGAATTCGTTAAACTTACATAGTAAAGAATATTCCATATTGAAATTGATATTTAGAGGATTTTAAGAAAACTACATTCATACCACTAGTATGATATGGTATTTGGAGGAGGATGGAAATTTCATTTGGTGTGCTCAAACATTAAGATATGCATTTGCTTGTTTTCCATTTTTGTTACATACTCAATGAAATTAAAATTTTAAAGTGTATGATTAGTGCATTATGAAATAATTGAATGCATATTAACAATGCTCGTGTTCATTTTGCCTTTGTGGCCCTTAATTCCTAGAACTTTCTTATCTTTGACAATTAGAAATCAAAACAACTCAACTTTCCTTTTAAGTAATTTTTGTTATTTTTGATAAACTGAATTTGAATAAAAATGACATATAATGTTTCATAGGTGTGTATTGTACCTGTTAGCATGAAGAAACTAGAGAATGTTCCCATATATGATAATTCACATTGTGATGGTATGTTGCTTGAAAAAGTGACATATTGAGTGATAATAGTGAGATTCAATGGTGGTGTTAATGTTATGACTATTAG
This sequence comes from Taxus wallichiana var. yunnanensis, assembly GCA_018340775.1. Classification (NCBI taxonomy): domain Eukaryota; kingdom Viridiplantae; phylum Streptophyta; class Pinopsida; order Cupressales; family Taxaceae; genus Taxus; species Taxus wallichiana. The sequence goes on from CM031236.1 coordinate 146,476,334, forward strand.
TGTGCACAAAATCAATTAAACATAGATACCTTTTACACTAATACCCCTATATTTAACAATATGTTGATAGATAAGTTGTAATTAATAAGTAACTCATATGTGCACTCACATAGTATTTACCATTTCTTTAGGTGGCCTTGCATGGTTTCTAAGTGTATAAATATCTACAAAAATTTGCTTGCCGATTTTAACATTTGCATAATAATTTTTTTTTTTGTAAGAGTCAATTTGCAACATAAATTTTGACACCCCGTATCTTTTGGAAATATAGTACACATTTTAATCTTTTGACACATGTTTTACCCTTATTTAGACCCCATTTGTCTTATACTTCATATGATTTCGTTGTGAATTTATTGTATGTTCACTTCAAAATTCAATGCTAATACATCTATTCAATATAGAATGATTCAAAAATTAGAATATATGAATTTTTATTGAACCACGTAAACCTTCATGTCCTCATAGAATGTCAAAATCAATATTAGAATATTGATTATAGGCCAATTTTTCATTCTTTAGGTAGGTTCAATATATAAGTTATCCGCATCTACCAAAATCATCCTCCATTTGTTAAAAATTCAAATTTATATTTTGGATACCTTCACCATTGTAGTTTATACATATTTGTGGGATAATTTACATTAAAAATGGAATGAAGAGTTTCATATGTAAAAGTTGCACTAAAGGTGGAACTTCTCATATATATATAATAAAAACTATAGTTGAATATTTTCATGTATAAAAATACCACTAAAGGTTAACTTCATAAGTGATCACTTGGAGATCATTATTAAAAAGGGTATAGACATCCTAATACTTAAAAGACTAGTAATATTAAATCATTCTTGTTGAATAATATAAATTTAAAGTACATCCGAGTATAATTTATATGTTGCAAAGTCTTTCATGATAACAAAAGAATAAACCTTATTTGCATATCAATTTTGTAGTTACATTCATTGAGTATATAGAATCATGAAAGCTACTTCATTGATTGAGCATATATGATCATGAGAAGAACCTAAATGTCCTTATATAAAGAGAATTGCATTAGTTAATGGTTTTTATAATATTTAGTTCTCGAATTTTATGTATCAAGGCATGGGAGATGGAACAAGATTAATCTAGTACTTATTTTCTTATGCTTTTAAAGTGTTTCCTATGATTTGAGTCAAATTCTATTTATTTTAAAGAATCCGTGTATTGCTTATACCCAAATTAAAGAGTATGGTTTTACTTTATCTCAATTAGGATTGAAATCTTAGAAACTAATGTGCCCTCATATTAATAGAAAAATGTACCGAAATAGTGCATATCTCACAATTCATGTAAAATGATATTAATAAGTTGCATCTAATTATTTAAAATATTAAATATAGTAAAAAGAGGAATATGAGTGTTGATCTAGATCCAACACTATGTCAAACATGATATGACAAGGATGAAGGTGATTCATATGTGAAACAAAGTGCTAAAACCTTCCTAGATGCTAGCACCACATTAAAATGATAGAGCGAAATAACTTCATCCAACTACAAGCTAGTGTTAGGTGCTACTCTATACTTATATGTCAATATGGGCCACTTTGTGTTCATATTTAGTGGTATCTTGTAGTTTCAATTATTCCATAATATTCATGCCTATTCCTTTAATGATCAAACCTATTTTTCTATAATGATGCGCCAAAATTATTAGGAACTTGACAAGGTCATAACTTAAGCTCGAGTGTTCATTTGAGTCCCTTTTTTTTAAACCACATGTTTCGATGAGACGAACGCACTGGCAACCCACCCTACCACTTGGAGAAAGTTTCAAGACATTTTCAGTGCCCTAAATCCACCATCTTGAGGCCAAAAATTAGGATTTACGTTGTAGTTCAGGCTTTTTCCTATTTTTGGGCATCGCTTAATTTTAGTCTATTAGTTGCATTATGAGTTATAAAGTTGTGAATTCATCTAATTTAGGAATGTAGAAGATGCGTGGCAATTTTTGTGACCGTATTTAATAAGCATGTGAACTTACTAAGAATAACGTGTTCTAGTAAATTGCTAAAAATAGTAATTTCCACGACCTAGAGTAGATTTAGTCAAAGTTAGTTAGAGTTTACTTGGCAACTCGAGTGGGGAGTTGTTTTCCTATTTAGGAATTATTGTAATTCATTATTTGAGAATGAAGAAGGAGATCTATTTTCTTTTGGAGTTCATATTATTTGCAGTATATCAAGTTTGTTTAGAATTTGGCTACATTATATAATAACACCGAAATACACATTAGATAACACAAATGAGTGTGTGGTTGAGTTGGAATTCCTTGGTAGCCAAACCCTTTGTTAATTCTAACCAAGTTTTTCTTTATATTTTTTAAATGAGGGATCAAAATATATTTATATGAGTGTGTAAGAATGACTAAAATTTCATTCCTTATCACTAATAGAATGATAACTAGTTATGATTTAGATGTACCATTTATGAGTGTTGAATAGATTTCTTGCTAATTAATATTCACTATTTAGTAAAATCCCCTTAAAGTTCTTTTTGGTGTGTGGATACTTGATAGTTCTTGATTTTTCCTTGAGATGCCTTTGAATTGAGTCGGTCTACTCTAGACCTACTTAGAGTTATTGATACTCATAAAGAGGATTCTCATAATGTTTGGTCTTGATTCAGGAGTATTAGGGTAGTTTTTCTTAAGACTTGAAAAATATTTTCTAGAGGATCTCTTGAGAAATCCAAGTGAATAATTGAGTGTTTTTTACCTTGTTTTTATACCACTCCATGGAATGTGATTTCACATGAAGACTAAACAAGAAATGGCAATAAGATAAACATAAGAAAAATTGACCTAACATTAGTACATAATAGATGGAAATTCCAGCCATGGACATAATTATGTAGCACTTTTGTCCAACTTGAACTACGGTGTCTAGGAGGTAAAATTTTATAAGTAGTAGTATGTAGAAGTTTAACATGAGATATAATATGTATTTGAGAAATGAGATCAGTCTTGTAGGTATCAAATTAAAATAATATGAGAATAAGAAGTATTTGAAATTGTAGATACCCTAAAAGTACATTCAAATTTGGAGCCTGCTTTCATCCAATTAGAATTAATTAAATTAATTTTATCCTACTATAATACACCCTTATGGAATTACTTAAATTAATTATATTTCTTAAATCATATTCCAACCCTTTTGAAAAAAATAATTTAATTCTATTATGCCTTTGGAATTAATTTTCCTACACTCCTTAGCTAACATAATTAAAAATTCAATTAAATAAATGGTTAATTATCTCCCCACAAATAATAACTATTTAAATTAGTTATTTAATTAATCTTATTCCCTAGTTAACTACACTTGAACTCCACTTCCCTATTCCACTTGGACTCCACTTCTAGATTCCGAGAAACAAGGGACAATAGATTTGTATGTGCAATCACCTTTCTGTAGACACAAAATCACGCACTTTGGGTAATTATCTAGTCTTGGTTACATACTCGTAATCGTATGATTCAAAAGTAAGAAAATTATTGATTAACCCATGTCTTTAGCGATATTTTCTTTCCTTGTGTTTCCACTTTTGGTCTTGCGCACCTTCTTGCTTAGTCTTTCCTTCAACCCTTCAATTTCTCTCGAGTCAAGACACCAATGCCCGGATATGACTTTAACACCAAGAACCCTCATCCCCTATGGGCGCCCTAACCTATTTGTACTTTAATCACATCTTTTTGGTCCTTTCTAGCCATTTGAGCATCTTATCTTTTTGGCGATCGAAATTATCGGGGTTGATTACAAATTACAAGAAAGGGAATCATATAAATATAAAGTCATGTGATGATAGTAAAATAAACAAACACTAAACATTAGCTATCACCTCCTAAGGTTTCTTCCAAAGGCTATTCAATAGGATTCAATCATCCATTCAAGGGAAAGGGACTAAATTATTTTGGATACACTTCACAAGAGGGGAAGCCCATTATATTCCATGTACACATCTATTTACATATGCTACATTTAGCTATTTTCTTATTATAGAGTGTGACATTCACAAGAGCCACATAGGGCACGATTTGTGCAGCGCGCGCACACACACACACACACACACCTAAAATTACATAGGGTATGAAATGTAGTGTAACACACACTCATAATATCACCTGTTTGACAGCTTGAGGACAATTTGACTCCTCATTTTAATTCTTTTATTTTTTGGATTTGATGCACTCTTGAGGGTTTTGTAGATTATCCGAGACATCGACGATCATTGTGTGACATACTAGTGACTAAAGGAAAAGGAAAACAAACATTTTGTGACCCTAAGATGGAGGATTCTCGAGGGTTTGAGTAGTCATAGGTACACAGAGAAGGTCTAGGAAACCCGCAGCACCCCTTCCCCTTTCAAGGTGCCTTAGGATAGAAAAATCGTCAGCTCACACATTTTCTGAGTCTATGTGTGAAAACTCTCCCTCTTTGTTTATTGGGTAACATTTTGGTATAGTACAACATTAATTGCGAAACAACTAAATCTTCTCATCCTTTCTTGACAACTAGGGTTTCATATTCTTTGGCTTAATATTGCTTGGGTCAGATTTATTCTTATTGTATATTCATTTTCCTCTGACATTAAAATTAGTATTAGGAATCTATATCAATTAAATGTTTTCTTAATCATTTGGAAAAACCTACCCTTCAAACCCTTCTTTCTAAATATATATTCACCCTATCGAGTCATGGATCAATTGTCTTATCCTTCTTTCACTCCCACTAGGGTTTCTGGTATGGTTACTATTGTTGCTAATTTCATGCAATTTCGTACTCAACATCCTCCTCACTTTATTACACTTATGGATGATCCTTCCATCAATGTAGTAACTACTCACCACACTTGTCATCCTATGATGTTACCCCTTTCTATCCCGCTAGGTATCAATTTTGTGGTTCCTCCTACTACTTAGGGGGGCTATGATATCATCGAGCAACTTAAGAATACATTGGCCAAAATATCTCTCTATGACTTGTTACACAATGCACCTGATTGTCATCATACATTAGAAGCCGCCCTTCATTCTATTCACATTGAAAGTGATAATTTCTCTTTGGCATTCACACACCTCATTCAGTCTCTCCCAAAATATGCCACATGCTTTATCATTCACTAATGAGGATATCTCACAATATTCTCTTGACAATCCATGTGCACCTTTTCTTATCACTGTTATTATTGACACCACTTGTATTAAGAACGTACTCATTAACAATGGTCTAACGTTAATTTATGTGCTCATTCTCTTCTAAAACAACTTGGCATTACAAATAATCTAATTTCTAATAATTCTACTCTTATTCATGGCTATGATTCAACTACTCACACATGCTTAGGAACCATCACATTACATATCAAATTTCGCCTAAGACTATCCCTATGGAATTATTCATTATCGATACCTCGTTTCAATTCAATATTTTATTAGTAGACCTTGGAACCATGTAATGTAAACAATTCCATCCACTGTTCATTAATGTGTCTATTGTGGAAAAATCACAACACCCTTGAATGCTTGCAAGTGAATGGTTGGGAAATAAGCGTGATTTTTCAAACATGGATCTATCCTAAAGCATGGGACTTTGGGAAATGGGATAGATCTAAGGAGAAGGCTTACTTGGAGTGCCAACTACTCGAAAGTGTAGAGAATGGCTAATCTAACTCTACTCTAATTCTTTCCAAGGGGAAAAGATAAAAGAATTGCATGAAAATCAAACCTACTCCAAGGGAAGGTAATGCACCAAGAAGGAATGTTGGAAAACCTAGGCTACATGCGAATTAAAACAAGAAAAATTGGGAGGATGGTCAAGCACCACAAATCCAAAGACTCGCTACAAACCCACTTTGCAATAAACAAAACACCATAAAGACCCTACTATGACAATAATAATAATCAACAAGAACCTTTAAATATAATTAAATATAAGATAAGATGCAATAAACATAAAGGACAGCTTGAAAACATCCACATATTTGATTTTATTACTCCAATAGGTTGATATAATATATTATAATTAGCGCCAAATGCATGAAATTTTTATTACAGTGTTTAATGGGGAGGTTTGAAACCCAACAAATTTGTTACATGACAAGAAATAAGAGAGGGGCATATGCAAAGTATCCACCTTTTTAAAAGGGCCCCTCCTTACAATTTTTAGAAGAAATTTCAAAAGAGGAGAGAGAGGGAAGAAGTTTGAAATTTCTCTAAAACCCACCAAAAAAACATTGTTTCTTCTTCAAACCTAGATGCTCAAAGGTACAAAAATCCATACTCCTTGCACCGCCTTGTGTTTGAAGAAATGGACTTCATGATTGCACCTAGGTATATGGCCTCATATTCCTTAAATTCATAATGGTTTCTCGCCCACCCAACTCATTAATTTATAATCTCTAATTATCCCATACTTGTAGACCCCTAGAATACCTTTCCATTGAATGTAAATTTGTTAAAAATGTATGAGTGCAAGGGAACTTATCATCAATTTTCTCTAGGTTGTTTCCTGAGCTCATTATTCACCTACTACCCTAAACTCTGAAATTTGATCCTTTCATTATATTCGTTTTTGAATTCCCTTTCCAATGAGTAAAATTTTATTTAATTTGGTTAAGGGGTGCTTCAAATATGCCAAAAATTGCGAAGGTCACTTCTTTGGCTCCAAGCTCACCTACCGAGCTCACCTCTTGAATGCAACTCGCTTCCTTCTATAACACTGAGCTTTGTGCATAACTAAATGCCCAAGGTTTCCATCAACCTACTTGACTCCCCTAACGACTTAGTCTGCATGCAGCTTGGTGTGCCTTCTTTGGTTTTTCAAAGATTTCATTACTTCGGGAGTTTGAAGTTATCCACTTCGGGCTTTCAAACGCCTCACGACTTGGCAGCAGACCCAATTTTTTCACTTCAAAATCTTCCTCGCCATACCCGCCTCAAACTTCAAGTTTTTTTTGGCTTTGGAGAATTTTTTTCTTGCCACTTCAAAGATTTAAACATTCTGAGATCCAAAGTAAAACCCCGAAACCCTGACGTAAGTTTCCTTGAAGCCACGTCGGTCCTTGGCTCACCCAACGAGTTGACTTCCAAAGTTCCCATTTTAGAGTTTAGGATTTTGTGCCTTCAAAGAATGTTTCCTTTCCGTTTAAGGATTTCTGTCTCATCGTACCCTAAAGTTGGTTTATGAGAAATCTCGAACGCCCAAAACTTCTGAAGTCTGATTTTTTTGGACTTCGTACTTTTTCCATTATTTTTTTCTCGCTCACCATGACGAGCCTTCTCTATCTCGCTTCCCTCCATGATTACATGTAGAGCTTCCCATTTGTAAAACCCCTAAAGTTCCTCCCAACTAAAATTTTGTGACTTGCTTACTACATGAGCCGATTCCACTACTCGCCTTGTTGTGTATTCGTTGAGCTTGTGAACCGAGCTATCTCCCGCCTCATGATGCTTCCTCGGCCAAGTTGGCCCCTCCATATCACCCACCGATGCATTTAATCAGCTAAACTCATGGAGCTCACTCCATATCTTCGCCTACAACCTTCACCATTGCATGCTTTCATCAACTCCCACTTGTGAAATGGACCCTCCTAAAAACTTCCATTCGTGAGCTCGAGGCTTCATTCGAGTCATCTATGGAGCCCTCCCCCAAAAATTTTAAAGCTTTTATTGGCCAATATGGCCCTTTTCTTAGCTCTTCTCGAGCCGACTCGGCTCGACCAACCACCTATGCACCTTGGCTTGCCAAGTAGCACTTTGAGCTACTTAAAGAGCCCTCCTTTGACTTGGCCCTCTTATACATGACTCCAGTCATCAAGCTATTCTCGGCGAGCAACTTGACGAGCTCTTCTTTAGCTCAAGAACTTCTTGCAGCCTATTTTTAAATTTTGGCCCTTGAACCCTTAATTTGGGAATTTTTGAATTTCTTCACGTTAGAGGCCTCATAGGAATTTGCATGTAAAAGGTTTCAAGGATCCTTATGTTTTCCTTCAAATTTTGCTCATTTTGGTTAGGTGTGGGCCCACAAGACTCGCATTTCTTCACTTCAAGGTCAATTTGAGTGTTTCAAAACCCAAAAGAGGAAAAAAATTCCTCAATATGATTTCAAGCCCGAGAAAATGTTTTCCAATGCCTCTGAAGCACGATCTTACCCTGTAAACCCAGAATTGCTTTGTGAGATCTTGTTCTCGTGTTTAGGTCCTGTTTGGTCCCCATTATCCTTTTTGCTTGGGGTAAAAATAGAGAAAAATTTGGTGACTCATGGGGACATCTGTCTGCTAGATGTTCATAAACAAGTAGCTCAAGTCTCCATTGGTCACGAAATCACTATTAATTTCCTAAAACTAATCAATCTTCTAGATTTTTCCCGAACCGCTTGAAACATTGCTGATTTGAATTGAACCACTACTTGCATTCCCCAATTTTGTAAGAAAAAATTCCAATAAAAATTGTGGTAGTGGAAAATTGTCTTTATGTTGAATGTTCACCCTTTCCTCTTCGCAATCCCGATCATGGGGCTGAAATTGGACTTCTGGACCTAACCCAAAACCTAATTTCACCAAGCATGAGCACACCACGGACTTAGGAGTAAAACACCCTCGGTTTTGGACATCATGGAACTCTATTAAATTCTATTTTTCTCTTCTTCTAAATGTTCCACTTGTGACATGTTGCTTGGGGAAACTGTTAAAACCATAGGTTCCCACAATCAAAGGATGAGTAGATAAAATTTTAGGTTGATCTTTTCTTAAGGCCTAAGAGGACCTTGAATAAATTAGGGAAGATTGTTCCTTGATATTGATTTACTACCATGGAGAAGGCAAAATAAACTCAAAGTATGACTGATCCGAAGGGATAAGAGATTGAGACTTATACAAATTTGTCCCCGATATGATTTTAGTTACTCTTCATTTGATATCTCTTAAAGTGTGCAATTGTTTCATGTGACTTTGAGCTACTTGTTTACGAAATTCTTTCCCCGAGAGACAAATTGAATTATGCAATGACACAACTAGGAGAAAAAAACCCTGTTCCAAATGCACTTATGGAAATTAAAACCTAATCTACAACAAGTAATTGTGCATAAGTACTTAGAGTAATTTAAAGTCCTAAGGTAATATGTACAAGGGTAAGAGTCTTGCTTTCAAGTAGCATTATTTGAGATAGATTCCATTGACATGAATTAGAAGTTCCTCTCCACCCAAACTAAACAAATTGAAAGGAATTGCTATTCTTACATCCTGTGACCATGTAGGGGCCATTCCATATGACATCAAACCTGAAATGCCTACCTATTTTTTCTTGATTTGCATCCCATTTTAGAACTAAGTTTCCCTCTTAGAAGTTTCTCACTTTGGCTTTCTTATCAAATGACCTCTTGATTAAGGCCTGATCCTTCTTCATGGTTTGCATGGCATGCTCTATTATTTCTTCCAATTCCATAAGATATGCATATCTAGCTTCCATAGGCTCAAATTCAAACAATTCTAGTGGTTTCATGAGCTCTAATTCGACATCTTGAGTTATATGGGCAATATTGATTCCTTTCCGAAGACTAGCTTGTAGAGATCTTTCATTGACCACTTCTATGTGATTCTATCATCCCATAAGGCTGAATTGAGCTTGGTATGCCATGCCCTCTCGATCTTCATCTAGAGTCCTTCCAATTATTCTCAAAAATTCTTATTTTGGAATCTTCTTTCCCATTACCATGGGGATAATAATATGAGGAGGTGCTCAAATACATTCCAATCCTAACAACCCATTATGTGATATTGGTGCCAAGAAATGCCAAAGCATTATCTAATATGATAGTGGACAGTACTCCGAACCTTTTCACTATCCCCTCATATAAGTCTACTATGCTAGACTCGTTTTCTTCCTTAAGTGCTGCCAATTTGGTCCACTTTGTAAAATAGTCTGTTGTTGCTAGATCAATTTAAGGCCCAGCTTGATTTTGGATTAATGACCCCAATGAATTCCAATCCCCATTATAGAAATGACTGATCAATTGAGATTGGATGCAATGTAAGTGTTTCTAGCCTCTCATTTCATGTCAATAATGCATACATTTTACAATTCTTGATCCAAGTGTAGTAGTCACTAAACACCGTGGGCCAATAGTAATCCACTTTCATTATCTTGAGAGATATTACCCACGGAGAAAAATGATGTTTGGCTTCTCCATCATGAAAATCTTGTAGCACCTTATCATTATGATTCATCCCAATGCACCTCAATAGAACTCCATTCACATCCTTTTTGAACAAAACACCAGCAATAAGCACATATGGAATGGCCTGGAATCTAAAATATATCATTTTTTATTGTCTTAACTCCCGAGGGCATAGACTTGTTCGTAAGAAATGTAACATGTACATGCTCCAACAACGGGCATGCATGTTATCATCTGCTTCTTCTTGATTATCCTACAACACCAAAAATATTATTTTTCATTTTTTATCTAAAAATGTTGACTTGAAGCTAGTTGCTTTGCACAATTCCTTACCACGAACTAACGTGGTGACCTTAATATCTATTTCATATTCCATTACTCGGGTGATCCAACCTGCCCTTTTCTCGTTCAAGTCCTTGTTTAGGAGGAATTATTTGACTCCAACATGGGACTAAAATGACTAAATTTTATTATTTGAGACCAAGTGTTTGAAATTTTTAAGCTTCTAATGACAACGAGGACATGCTTCTGAATGAAGGAGTCCCTCTCTTCATAGTCTTCCAAGATCTAACTTAAAAATGCAACAGGTTTATCATATTCCTCCTTATTCTGCTGCACCAAGATGGCATAAATAGTGTCCGAACAACCAAAAGCATAGATCATGAAGTCTCTAGAGAAATAAGGTTTGATGAGAGTTGAAGCTTGAGATATAGCATACTTGGCAGCTTCAAAACTCTCCTTACCCTCCATTGTCCATTTAAATGTCATACTCTTCTTTAACATCATGGTTATTGGCTTGACAAGAGTAGTAAAATCAAGGACAAAACTCCAAAAAAATTGATCCTTCTCAAGAAAATTTGGAGAGCCTTCTCTTTTCTTAGTAGTGGTAATGCTCAAATGGATTCTACCCTTTCTGGATCAATTTTCAACCCCGCTTTGGATACAATGTGGCCCAGGATTTTTCCTTCATGAGCTAGGATTTGTTTTTCAGGCTTAGGGACACTTCAAATCTCCTGCATCTTTGGATCACTTATCTAAGGTTTAAAATGTGAAAATGATGTATTCTAAGTACACAAGAACTATTTTGTTTATTAGCCCCTTCAACACCATGTCCATAGATCTCTTGAATATAGCTCCAACATTTGACAACCCAAATGACATTTTCCTATAGGCATAAGTGCCCCATTTGGTGGTGATAGATGTTTTGAAATGATCCTATTCTTTCACCATAATATGATTATATCCCGAGTATCCCTATAGGAGAGAGAATATTTCCAAACCGATTACCACTTGCAATAATTTCTCCATACAAGGAAGTATATAATGGTCTTTGAGAGATGCCCTGTTTAGGTCCCAAAAGTCTACTCATAACCTAATTTCTCTATTTATTTTCCTAATCGACACCATACTAACAACCCACAAAGAGTGTTTGATTATAAAAATAATTCTTGGCTCAATGAGATTGTTTAGTTCCTTCTTCATAAAAAGTTGAATATGAGGGTTGATCGGTCTTTTCTTTTATCTAACAGACTTAGATTCTAGATGTAGTTCGATAGTGTGTTGTGCTAACTTTGGATTAAACCCTCTCAAGTCATTATAGATCCAAACAAAGACATCTGGGAAATATTAGAAAAGCTGTGTGAAATCAGATTTCTCCTCCTTATTACTCACTTTTCTAATTTGGAATATTGTACTCTCTCTAGCTGAAATGGGATCCGAATCCTCCCCTTTGACCTAGATATTTGATTTCTCCTTCCGGAATTGGTCATTGGGATTGAAGATTGACTCCAATGACACAAATCCTTTTGTAAGATTTCTTTTCCTCAATCGAACCACTTGATCCTCATATTATTGTTCTAGTTTATCTAGGTTCTTGGTGGAGAATTCAACTTCTTCTTGTAGGAAATTGATGATCTATTGGTCATTCTTGAACACCGCCAACTAGTGGTGTTATCTAGAACTGCTAGCCTCATAACTACTTCAATATGGGGTTGTTTTTTTATCCCATTTAATATTATCCATGACATCAAATATTTCTCCAATTACCACAAGTTTGTCCATAGTCTCATTCTTCTTCATTGGTATGGAAATGATATTAAAGGCTCTAAAGTATTTTATGACGTCCCACACTCGCCTCTTGTAAGTGTTGGTTGTGGAGCCTGATAGTGATAGGGGTTGCAAGGGGGGATTCGCTCCCCTTGCAAGGTTTGGGGAAAGGACCCTTGGTGGGGGTTTGGGCGAAGCGTCCCCGAAAGCCAATTTTTTTTTATGTATTTATGCATTGTGAAATCTAGACCATTCCTTATTAGGTCACAGATCTAACAGGTGGTTTTCTATGTTTCCCCAAAATGATAAAAACCCTAATATCTTTAAAGGGTCATTATGTATGAGGCTCATTGTATTAGTGGTGGCACTATGAGAGAGATTTTGGTTGGATTGAATAAAAGGATTGGCTATTTCTGGTGGACGTAGCCCATTTTGGGTGAACCACGTTAAATCTATGTCTCTGTTTTATTGCATTCTTTTTTGTTTTACATTTTCTGCATTATTCATTGCATGCTTGTTTATCTATACAACTGGTATAATCCTAACAATTGGTATCAGAGCATGTTTGAGATTTATTTGTTGGTAGTATACTCACAGAGGGATTTCTATTTGAGTGGGAGAAGCAACAATGACAGAGGATAATAAGTTCAGAGTTGAGAAGTTTGATGGCCAAAATTACTAGCTATGGAAAATGCAGGTGGAAGATTACCTATATCAAAAGGATCTATACCTACCATTGGGAGGTGAAGAAGTGAAACCCTCAATCATGTCTAATGAGGAGTGGAAGGTTCTGGACAGAAGGCTCTCGGTGTGATTTTATTGAGTCTGACATCGTCTGTAGCTTCAAATATCTCACAGGTGAAGAGTATGGTAGAGTTGATGAAAACCCTAGCTAATTTATATGAAACACCTAGTGCATCCAATAAAGTTTATTTGATGAAAATATTGTTTAATCTATAAATGTAAGAAGGTGGATCTGTATCTAACCATCTTAATGATTTCCACACTATTGTAAATCACTTAGATACAGTTAATATCCCATTTGATGAGGAGGTAAGAGCATTATTATTCCTATGTTCTTTGCCGAAAGTTGGGACAACTTAATAATGAAAGCTAGTAATACATCAGCTACTTCTCTTAAATATGAAGATGTCGTCGTGTCATTTTAAATGAGGAAATGCACAGAAAAAAGTACAGGGAAAATTCTTCTTTTGGAAATGTGTTAAATATGGAGAGTAGAGGGAGGAGCAAGGAGAAATCAAAGAGTAAGGCTCGTGGGAGATCTAAATCAAATATAGCATATCCAAATCTAGGAGTAGAGGCATTACTTGTTGGACTGTGGAAAGAGAGGACATGCTAAAAAGGATTTTTGTTCAAAGGAAACAAAGAAAACAAACCTGAAGGTATTAAAGAGGAAAATACAATAGGTAATATTGTTAAGGATGCTCTTATACTTTCTCTTGATACTAGAGTAGAATCTTAGATAATAGATTCATGAGCCTCTTTCCATGCAACCCCTGATAAGAGCTATTTTAAAGAGTATGTCTAGGGAAATTGTGGACAAGTTTATTTGGGCAATGATGATCTGTGCAACATTTTCAAGAAGGGAAATGTACACCTGAAATTACAAAATGAAAATATATGGATATTGAGAGATGTGAGGCATGTACCTAGGCTCATGAGAAATATCATCTCTATAGGACAGTTGGGTGGTAATGGTTGCACAGTCACATTCACTTCAGATTCTTGGAAGGTTTCCAAGGGTTCCCTAGTAGTGGCACAAGGTAAGAAAGTAGGAACTCTTTATTTGTCTACTTGTATATCTAATTCTTCTACCATATTGTCTACTTCAGATGAGGATGCCAACATGTGGCACAATAGATTGGGACATATGAGTGAGAAGGGCATGAAAATTCTACAAGAAAAAGGTAATCTTTCAAGTTTTAAGCAATTGGACTTAGAGTTTTGTGAGCATTGCATTTTTGGGAAACAAAAAAGAGTTAAATTTCTCAAGGCAGGGAATACCAAGAAAGAGAAAAAGTTGGAGCTAGTTCATATAGATGTGTGGGGGCTGGCCCATGTTGCATCTCATGGTGGTTCTCTATACTATGTCACATTCATAGATGATGCCACAAGGAAGGTATGTGTATATTGCATTAAGTGTAAGTATGATGTCTTTGATACATTTAAGAAATGGAAAGCACTTGCTAAGAATCAATGTGGTTTTAAATTGAAATGTTTGAGATCTGATAATGGCGGTGAGTATTGTAGTAAGAAATTTGATGATTATTGTTCCTTGAACAAGATTCATAGAGAGAAAATAGTTCCCAAAACTCCTCAAAAAAATGGTCTTAGTGAGAGGATGAATAGAACAATAATGGAGCATGGACGGTGAATGAGATTGCACACGGGTCTGTCTCTTCAGTTTTGGGTAGAGGCCTTAGATACTGCTGTGTACTTAATCAACCATGGGCCTTTGAGTGCACTAGATGGAGGAATTCTTGAAGAATCCTAGACCGGCAAAGAGGTATACCTTCCATTTTTAAGATTATTTGGTTCAGAGGCATTTGTGCATGTTAATAAAGAAAACATGAAGAAATTGGATTCAAAATCCAAACGCGTTGTACATTCATAGGTTATGGTTCCAATGATAGATTATGGATTTTGGTTTTAGGATCTACATGAATCTAAGATAATTAGAGTTGTGATGTTGTTTGGCGTGAGAATAGAATTTATAGGGATTAGGTATAGGATGAAAAAAGCCCAAGGAAGAATTGGTTGAGGATATAGCTCCTAAAAATGAACTATTGGGTGGAAAATATCCACCTACAGGTACCGAGGTTGACATTTCTTTAGGCTGAGAATGACCGCCAAAGTGTCGGCATCGACACCTCTCGAAAATTCAAGAAAATGAACAGCAAGAAAATAATGATCCCGTGACACCCATCTTTGGTAAGAAGGTAACAACGTATTAGTATACCTCCAGAAATATTTCCCCCTTCTTTTTATTATTTGTTACTAATAGATAGTGGTGAGCTAGAGAGATTTGATGAGGTAATGCAGGTGGAGTCCACTAAGAAATGGGAGCATGGCATGAATGAGGAGATGGACTCCCTGGAGAAGAACAAAACATGGGATTTAGTCAAATTGCTGGCTGGGAAGAGAGTACTACAAAACAAATGGGTCTACTATGTGAAAGAAGAAGAAGGTGCAAGGAAAAGGTATAAAGAAAGGATTGGACTAAAGGGGTATGAACAAAATAAAGGTATGATTTTGATGAATTTTTTTCCTTGTTATAAAGATGTCTTCCATTTTACCGTATTAAGTTTAGTTGATGTTGAACATTTACACTTAGATCAACTTGATGTCAAGATGACATTTCTCCATGGTGACTTAGAGGAGGGGATTTATATGCAAAACCACTTTGATATGAGGTGAAGGGTAAGGATAAATTTGTTTTTAGGTTAAAGAATATCATATATGGGTTCAAACAAGCTCCTGGAAATGGTATCTAAGGTTTAATAGTTTTATGCATGAGCATGGTTTTACTAGATGTCAATTAGATCATTGTGTACTTTAAATGGTTGGATAGTGGGAGCTACATTATTCTTCTATTATATGATGAAGATATGCTTGTAGCAGGGTCTAATATGCAAGAAATTGCAAAGCTTAAGGAAAAGCTTGCACAAACATTTGAAATGAAAGATTTGGGTGCAAAGGAAAATCCTTGGTATGCAAATCAAGAGGGACACAAAAAAATAAGAAATTGGTGTTGTCTCAGGAGGACTATGTAGAAAAGGTGTTAGAGAGGTTTCAGATGTAGAATACGAAACTAGTTAGTACACCATTGGCTAGGCATTTAGATTAAGTAAAGAGCAATTCCCAACAACACAAGAGGAAAATTATTATATGACATGGGTTCATTATTTTGCAGCAATTGGGAGCCTCATGTATGTATGCCACGGTTTGTACCAGGCCATACATTTCCCAAGCGGTGGAGGTTGTTAACGGTATATGGAAAATTTGGTAAAGCACACTAGAAGGAGGTCCAATGGTTTCTCGGTACTTGAGAGGGACTAGAAGTAGGCACTTATGCTTCGTGAGGGTCGATTATAATTTACATGGGTTTTTGATTCGGATATGACAGAGATGTGGATATCAGGAGGAGCACTACTAGATACATGTTTACAGTTGGTGGTGTGGCAATGAGTTAGATCTCAAAGTTGCAGAAGGTAGTTTCCCTATCTACTATAGAGGTAAAATATGTTGCAGCAACTAAGGCAAGTAAGGAAATGTTATGGATGAGCAAGTTCATAGAGGAGTTGGGTAAGGAACAAGGGGATTGTAAGTTACATAGTGATAGTCAAAGTTCAATTCACCTAGCAAAGAACTCGGCCTTCCATTCCAGAACCAAACATATTCAGCTAAGATATCACTTCATACGACAGGTGTTGGAGGATGGGAAGCTTGAGTTGGTAAATATTTATATAGATTATAATCCTATTGATATGTTTACTAATCTAATGACAAAGGAGAATTTGGATTTGCATTCAACTTCTATGGGTCTTCAAGATTGATCTTGAAGTGGAAGAAACAAGCCAAGAAGAAAAGTCCAAGCAAGAGCTGTAGTGGTGGAGTTACAACAATCAGTCTCCAAGTGGGAGATTGTTGGTTGTGGAGTCTAATAGTGACAGGGGTTACAAGGGGGGCTCCGCCCCACTTGCGGGGTCTAGGGCCGCATGCCTTGGTAGGGCTTTGGGAATAGTGCCCCAAAAGCCACATTTTATATGTATTTATGCATTGTGAAATTTGGACCATTCCTTATTAGGTCACATATCTAATGGGTGGTTTTCTATGTTTTCCCAAAATGATAAAAACCCTAATATATTTAAAGGGTCATTATGTATGAGGCTCATTGTATTAGTGGTGGCACTGTGAGAGAGAGTTTTGCTTGGACCGAGTAAAGGGATTAGCTGCTTTTTACTGGACATAGCCCATTTTGGTTGAACTGAGTTAAATTTGTGTCTCTATTTTATTACATTCTTTTCTGCTTTTATGTTTTCTGCATTATTCATTGCATGCTTTTTTATCTCGTACAACTAGTATAATCCTAATAGTAACTCTTTAGAGATCATTTTTGCAGCATTCAACCTGCCTTACTTGATTAATGATAGACTCAATATCTCCAAACACTTGCAGTTTATCGATACCTCTTTTCCTAACCCAATGAAGCCTATGAATTAAATCCTCATATTCTACTATATTGTTTGAATAAGTGAATTGAAAATAGAATGTAGAGTAGTATTTGACATCCCGTGATGAAACAAGCACTACATCTCCTCCAACACCTTGTTTGCTTCTCAAACCATAAAAAACATCTGTCATACTTCATTATCATCTTTAGTTTCTAGCTTGGTGAGGTTAGGGATGGGTGGGTTTTATTCATGTAGACAATTAATTCCTAACTCAACTTCTTCCATCTACTTGTATGGATCAAAAACATGTCTTTTGTTTTCTTATTTATCTAGTGTTAAATATGGAATGCCCTTAATTTTACTACCTATTTCCAAAGTGTTTGGACAATCCTCCCGATCAAATCTTTGAGAGGTTGACATTTATCAAAGTTGGCATATGAGGCTCAATGTGGAAATTGGCAATCGCTTCTAACCTTATTATAGATTTAGCTCCATACCTTGTCCTAAACAACATGTGGGTCCAATTGGTGATAAGTACTTGCCAATTTTGGCCGTGAAATCCCTTACAAGGAAAAAATCAAAAAGCGGTGGCAATTCAATTACTAATACATATTGAAACAATATGACATTCGGGAAAGTTTAGAGCGTAAGGATTAGTTCTTTGATCACTCCAAATGTTCTAGCTATTGTCCCGTCTAATCGCACCACTCCCCTTAAATACTTGGTTCATACTTAATACCCAAATGATAAACTATCTCGCTTGGAATTATTGAGCTACTTGACCCGTAATCAATCATGCAGTTTTGTAATACCTTATCTCTCGATGATTAATGACACATAGAAAGGTAGAGGCTTCAAATTTTTACTGTGGTGGTGTCTTTCTTGTTACATTGTGGTAGTAAGAACCTTGTCTTGATTCCTAGATGCCTTGTTTAAATTGAAACAATTTTCCATAGCTGCTTCCGATCAATCCCACCACCCTAAAATTGCTAGTGATTCCCACATGGAAATTCTTACATATATTTATACATTTTATCAATGATATTAAAGGGAGACGAAATATCCTTTTGTTGCCCCTTTCTTGGTACAATTATTTCCTACACTTGAATTTGCACATGGGTTATTACAATTGGTGCCTTTGGATGAATTTGTACATTCGGGGCTGTATTTGACTTCCTAACACCCCGTGGTGTGAGAGTGTGATGAGTAGCAATTGGGTTAAAGGGCTTCCCCTCCTCTATGTTCCTCTTCTTTGAACTCGTTTTGGAAGCGATACCTTGGAGAGGAGGTTGATTAACTCCAATAAATTCATTTGTTTTCCAACCGATCAATGTGGTTTTTGTTAGAGGATCCTCTTATAGACTTTCTAATTTTTGGGTTTCTTCCTTGTTTGTTTCTGGGTCACACCAACGTTTTTCACCATTAGGGTCTGATTTAAAGCATGATTGAAACATGTTTCTTGATTGTGAGGTTGAATACATGGGAAACACCATTCGTATTCATGTGAAACATTTTTTTGTTTGGAACCAAGGCTCTGGATGTTGAAACTACATTTGGATTATATAGTTGAAATGGCCTAACAACCCGAGGTTGTGCTTGGTTCTAATTTTTATATCTAACCTAAGACATAGGTTTATCTCGATTGAGACGGGAACCTATTTTCTTGAGCTTGAGGATGATATGGTTTGAAATTATGAGCTTGCTACCTCTTAATAGTTACTTGATCATTTCCTAAGTTCTATAATTGCTTCATAACCTTTTGAGTTTCATTAGAAGTACTAGAAAAATTCAAAGCCTCATTATTCCTCTTATTTCTAGGGGCTAGAATGAGATTCAACTCAAGTGTTTGACTAGTAATGGGTGTTCTCATTTTTGGATATAGGGGCATAGGTGGCCTAGGTACAATCTTTCCTTCTTGAATTAAATAGTTATCTTCTTTGATGACTATGTTGTAGGCATATGAAAATTTTGTTCCTCCCATAGACTATATTTGAATTTAGAATCTTTAAGAAGTAAAGGAACACACCTTGGGAAGTTGGTCTCATGGCCACTGGGAATCTATCCCATGTATTTTGGAACTAGAAATTAAAATCAACATCACCTCATTTAGATCTCTCTTAATTGTTGTTAATTGTTCCAATAAATTCATATATCTACCCTTTCTTCGTACTAATCATAGAGGGCTATAGATAGGTGAATCTTGTTTGTTATTTATCCCACAATTAGGCTCCTAAACCATTCCAATTCCTTACCCTTGAAAGAAGAAGCCAACAATTTGACTGCAACATCCATCTCATTGATCTTGTGAATTACACAAACATTTACAATGTATTATATGTGGTCAATAGAGGTTGTATGGTTCTCTCTAGTGAAGTAGGGGATGATTTTTAATGTTGTAACTAGGATTGGATTCTGTGCATTGAGGTAAAATGGAATACTTCTTGTGAACTTGAAAAGGGATTTGGTGGTGGTGGTGAGTAATTCTGATTGGTATAAGGACCTTAGTTGATTGAAGGAAGGGTGTACTAGGTGAAGGAGTAGAAAAGTATTGTTAGGTGGAGATGGTGATATTTTTGGTCTTCTTCCTCTCTTTCCTCTTCCTGGAGATAATTGCAGGTACAAAAATATTCCTTCTTCTCTTATCTCATATGTCGTTTGAATTATTCTCATGTACTTGAGCAACCCGTGCTACTACACCTATGAGTCTTAGCCCCGAGAGTCACCAAATGTGTTGGGAATGAGCCTCCAAATTATAAATTTTTTCCAAATCACACATCTAAACTTGACAAAAACTTAAAAATGGAAACTTTGAAAGTCCTAGGTGTTGGTTTTAAGAAACTAAAACTTGTTTTGCAACTACAAGTCTCGAAATTCTGAAATGAAGAAAAATCTAAAATTTAAAATATTCAAAGTTTGAATTCTAAAAAATTATGAATTCTAAACCCTAAATTTCAAAAAACGCAAAATGAAAAAAATGAAAAAATCTCCGAAATCAAAAGTACAAAATTTGAAATTGGGAAAAGTCTCAAATTCTCGAATCAAATTCCAAAATGTAAAATTTTGTAAAATCCAAAATCATAAATTTGAATTTTTGAGAATACTCTTTTGATCTCCAATCCCCGATCTATCCTTTAGTTAAATTTGGAATTGTTTTGCTAATGAAAAAAATTGAAAAATTTATTTCTTAAATTTGACCTGTGGTGAAAACTCAAATTTAAAATAATCTTTATTTGAAGTCTTAATTCCTTGAAAATGCCCCCAAAGCTTTTGAAAATGTTTTCTTCTACCACTGGGCATGCCAAAATGTTATGGAAAAATCACAACACCCCTGAATGCTTGCAAGTGAATGGGTGGGCAATTAGTGTTATTTGCCATACATTGAACTATCAGAAAGCGTGGGAATTTGCAAAATGGGATAGCTCTTCTGATTAGGTCGATTACTTTTCTAACCTAGTGCTAACTACTCTAAAGTGTAGAGAAACAACAATATAACTCTACTCTAATTCTTTCCAATGGGAAAATATAGAAGGATTGCTTGAAAATGGAACCTACTCTAAGGGAAGGTGATGCACCAAGAAGGAATGCTTTGGACAACCCGCACTACATGAGAATTACAAAAAGTAAATTAGGGAGGGTGGTCAAGCACCACAAATCCAAACACGTGCTATAAACCCACTTTCCAATAATCACAAAACCATCAATACCCTGCAATGATAATAATAATAATGCACAAGAACCTCTAACTGTAATAAAATATCAGATAAGATGCAATAAACATAGAGGAGGGTTGAAAACATCCATATATTTTATTTTATTGATCCAATAGGTTTATACAATACATTATAGTATGGTCCAAAGGCATGAAATTTGTATTACAATGTTTAATAGGAGGTTTGAAACCCCATAGATTTTTTACGAAAAGAAAGAAGGGAGGGAAAATGCAAAGTATCCAACCTTTTGAAAAGGGACCCTCCTTCCAATTTATAGAAGAAATTTGAAGAGAGGAGAGAGAGGGAATAATTGTGAAATATATCCAAAAGCCACCAAAATAAAATCATTTCTTATGTAACCCAAATGGGAAAACCTACAAAAATCCATACTCCTTGTACCATGCCTTGTGTTTGAAGAAATGGAATTCATGATTGCACCTAGGTATATGTCCTCATCTTCTTTAAATTCAACATTATTTATCACTAACCTAACTCATTAATTTCAAATATATCATTATGCCATGCTATAGAGCCCTGAAATACCTTTCTAGTGACTGTAAATTTGTTAAAAATAGATGAGTACAAGGGAAGTTATCATCATTTTTCTGTAGGTTGTTTCCAAAGCTCATTCTTCACCTAATCAACTCATCTCTAAAATTTGATCCTTCCATTGAAATCCTCTCTAAAATTCCTTTTCAATAAGTAAAATTTTATTCAATTTGGCTTATGGGTGCTCAAGATATGCCAAAAATTGCGAAGGTAACTTCTTTGGCTCCAAGCTCACCTACCGAGCTCACCTCTTGAATTGAACTCACTTCCTTCAACACCACCAAGCTCTGTGCATGGATCGACACCCAAGGTTTCCACGAACCCAACTGAATCTCCAAATGGGTCATTCCGTGTGCAACTTAGTGGGCCTTCTTTGGGTTTTTGGAGATTTCATTGCTTTGGGAGTACGAAGTTATTTGCTTCGGCCTTTCAAATGCCTCACGAATCGGCAACCACTATAATTTTCCTACTCTGAAGACCGCCTCTCCATACCCGTTTCGGACTTCAGGTTTCTTCGATTTCAGAAAATGTTAGATCACCACTTTGGAGATTTCAACATGTCGAGTTTTGAAGTAAAACCATGAAACCCTGATGCAAGTTTCCGCTAAGCCACATCGGCCCTTGACTCACCTAGCGAGCTGAATTCTGAAGCTTCCATTTCGGAGTTTGGGATTTTGCACATTCGGAGAATGTTTCCTCAGCGTTTTGGATTTTTGGCACGATGTTCCCCGGTGTTGGTTTACGTGAAAGCCTGAATGCCCAAAACTTCCGAAGTCTGATTTTTTGGACTTCATAATCTTTTCCATTCTTTCTGGCTACCTCGCCATGACGAGACTTATATATCTCTCTTCCTTCCATGATTCAATGTATAACTTCTCATTTACGAACCCCGAACTTCCTCTTGGACATAGTTTTATGACTTGTTTGCCACATGAGTCGATTCTACAACTTGCCTTTGTTTGTGTTCGTTGAGCTCGTGAACCCAACTATCTCCCCAACTTATGATGCTTCCCCATCTAAGTCGGCCCCTCCACAGCACCCACTGATGCATTTAATCATCTGAGCATGGGGAGCTCAGCCCTTGATCTTCACTTGTGACCTTTGTTATTGCATCCTTCAATCAAATCCCACTTGTGAAAAAGACCCACCTCCAAAATTCCATTCGCTAACTTGGGGCTTGATTCAATCCGTTTATCAAGCCCTTCCACTGACATTCTAGAGTTTTTGTTTGCCGACATAGCCTTTATCTTAGCTCCCAATGCTAAATCAGATTGACCCACCACCTATGTAATTCGGCTTGCCGAGTAGCTCATCAAACTAGTTGGCAAGCCCTCATTTGAATTGGCCCTCCTATACATGACTCCATCTCACCTAGCTACTCACCGAGCAGCTCAGAGAGATACTCTTTAGTTTGGTGGCCTATCATAGACCTATTTTACAAAGTTTTCCCTTAAACCCTCGATTTGGGAATTTTTTGAATTTCTTCATTCAAAGGGCTCATAGGGACTTCATGCAAAAGGTTTCAAGGCTCGTTATTTTTTTCTTCCAATTTTGCTGATTTTGTCTAGGTGTAGGCCCGTAGGGCCCCATTTCTTCATTTCAAGGTCAATCTGTGTGTTTCAAAACCCGGAGAGAAAAAAATTTACTCAATATGATTTCATGCTCCCGAAATGTTTCCCAATACTTCGAGAGCGTGATCTTTCCCCTCGTAATCGGGTCTTACTATGAGGTCATGTTCTAGTGTCCAGGTCTTGTTTGGTCCTTGTTATCCATTTTTCTCATGGGGGAAAAATAGATAACAATGTCAAATTCCTACATGATGGATATGAACATACCATTAATGCAAACCCTGAGCCTTTCAAATTCCGTCCACATAGACCTTGTTACCGCTTATACCAATTCCTCCATCGCAGCCGATTTCATATAATAGTATTTATACATATGACATTGGTCAATACAATTCTTCACAATCTTCTTCTTCCGCTCCAAGAACGCTATCTATTTCTACTCATACTACCACTATCATTTCACCCATTGTGTCTACTCTAATAACTACTACTACTTCATTAATTGATGTTCCTCTTGCTCCTACATCTAGTATACCTACAACCAACATCCTTGATACTTTTATCGAACATGAAAATTCCATTAGTGATGATTTTAGGAATCATATGACAAGGTCGATATTATTGAACTTATTGATGAAAAATTGTGCAATCTCGATTTCACTCCTATTGATATCGATGATTCATATTTCAATGTTTTTGTTTTTCCGATGGCCCTAGTGAATACAAATTCAAAACCCCTCCTTCTACTAATGTTATGGTACTTTATCAGGGGTCTTTCCATATACTAGATGTTGTTTCACCTTCTCATGGGAAATATGCATCCGTACCACTTCCTTTCACATGCACACTTTTCATCAATAACTCTTATTGGCATCATATTTTGTTGGATCGTACTTTCTCTAATACTATTTGCACATACAACAACTTGACTAGGCTTGGCTTGACACTTAATGATATCTTACCACCGCCTCACTCACCCCATCTCTATCATAGATATGCTCCTTACGAAACCCTATGGTCCGCTTGTTTTCCATTTAGTAATTTTTGTTGCACATGCCCCTCATGTTTCTCCAAAGTGATGCTTGGGAAATATTGGCTTCATTATATTGGGGTAACTTTAAACTCTAGTCATACTTATATTACTTTCTTTATGTTGTTCGTCTATGTTTCTATCAATAACGATTCATCTCCACGGCTATTCACAAAATATAACTTGTTTGTATGCACATGGGTTCCTACCAACACCTTCCACTAATGAAGAGTACACCATGACCATGTACACCTTACGTTGTAATGGCTCTTTATATGATACGCCTTATACTATTTCCTATCAAGTCCTTAATGCATCTCTAGTTGGCTTCAACAAGGACAATTTTGATGTTTTAGACAAAGTGTAACTTAATTGCATTTTCATCACACACTTGGGGGCATTACACTTATTTATACCCCCATTACATCAATACACATCTTATATTCTCATCATTTCACATCTACAACATACACATCTTGATACATGCTCATATCGTCATTTTTGATGACACAATCTCATGCTAAATTTCACATTTGAGTGTTGAGGGAATCGTATGTAGATGAACCTCACTCACTATGTATTACACTATACACTACACACTACACATTACACATTACATGCTTCACACATCATGTGCTTATCACATCTATTTCTCGCAACATCTACTCTACGTATTCATGACATATATTTTTGTCATATACTTCTACAAGTTACGGTGATTACCCTATGACGTACTCTAGTTCTATAGTCCATACTTGACTATTGATGGTATACATCTCAAAAGGACCTCACCACACTCACTAACTCATGCGATCTCTCTACGCTCTATGTTTTTCGCTCACATATTTCATGTACACACAATTCAAACCATTTCCCGATGATAAACTCTTACTTTATGGTTAATTCTTGAAATCTAAGGGGTCATGTATAAATAATCCTCATCTCATACATACACATCCACTATGTATTTCATTCCATCTAGAATCCACTGCATCTTGTATATCTTGGTCCTGTTTACTCTTGCTTTCTTAGGATTACATGTACACTTTATTACACATGCTAGATATATATCTTGTATGTCATTATTTTTCCATACAAACATGGGCATTAACTTGCTTAATAGTTTTGATCACAAAGTCTATAGATCTATACACATAGTATGGATGTTTGGTGCATTACCTATTAATAGTCCCATAGTGGCTCTTGGGGACATCCACTTTCTTACACTACAGTGTTATTGTTTCATTTACATAGCACATTACTTTTTACACGACTTGAAATACCTTTTATATTTCTAACATGCTAATGGATGGTTCATTTGCAACATTTGTCTTGAAATTCTATCTACTTCCATGGTTGTTTGTTACATTGATTTTCATTGTTTTCCATTGTTTGTGGGCTTTACCCTTTGTCTTCTCAGTGCACACTTGTATGATTTTGACCTAGTTGACCTTATTTTTCTTGTGACATCATAAGTGATTTACCATGTTTGAAACCCTCTTTGCGCGGTCTACATTTTCTTCTTTTGTATTAGCTTATCATTGTCTACTTTCTTATTACCTTACATTCTATCTTCTACATGCATTCTTTTCTTTTCTTGTACTAACACTTATTTTGTAGCCACTTTGTTTTCATGTGCCTTGGTTTTACCAAGCTCACTCCCTTCCTCTCGTAGGGCACAATTTTAGCATAACACTGGTCCTTCTCTATGCCATGTACTTCTCGTAAATGTCGCATGCACACCAAATGAAGGGGGAAATCATTTGAGTGATTTTTTCACCCCATACAATTGTCTACGCTTAGAGTTTAGCACAGCTTCAATATTGGTACAACAAAGTGATCAACATCAAACAAGGCTTAGAATCTGACTTGGGTCCTTACTAAAACATATTCACTAGCTCCAAGACTAGGATAATAACACCCGGGTGCCCTTGACCCTTCCTAGAGACCGTGACCGGGGGAAGTTACACAACATTTATTTAGTGTAGAACAGTCTACAACACTTCACACAATGGATTTTACAGGGCATACAATCCTTAACACTCACAATATAACACTTTGGATCGAATTGGTTGAACAAGATTAGATATTTACACACTATCTATAGTGGTGTTCTATACATTTCAAGCAATTAAAGGTTTGAGGAAGACACCATTTTTTTCCCTACACTTCTTATAGTTCTTGGTGTGAGATCACCCAAAAACACTCAACTGCAGCACACCGACATGAGATCGCCCAAAAACATGGTCTTCTACATCATATGCGTGGATCCTTTCTACACTCTTTTCCTCATCATAGATTAGGTGTACATGTTCCCTTTTCACATTTTTTATAGTTTTAACATTCTTTCTTACATAATTTTTACACATTATGATGATATACACATGTATTTGACGACTCGATCATTCTTCCCTTTGCAGTCCATCCTTATGGGAAACGGTAGTCAACATCATCCATAAAAAAACATGCACAATTGCGACATTTTCCCATGCGTTTCTCCCTAGGGTCATCATCATCATCATCAATTTTTGCACTCTCCTCTCTAGTTTTCACGCTTCACATTATTCTATCACTACATGTATTTTCCTTGTCTCTCAAAGACACTTTCTCCATTGATCTACATGGTTATTGGGTATGCATCTCCTATCTACTTTATGTTATTGATCTTTCACTCAACAACATAAAGTGGGGAATTATGTAGACATAAAATCACACACTTTGGGTAATTATATAGCCTTGGTTGTATACTAGTACTCATATGATTCCTAAGTAATTAAAGTATTTCTTAATCCATGTCTTTGGCCATATTTTCTTTCATTCTATTGCCACTTTTGGTATTACACACCTTCTTGCTCAGTCTTACCTCTAACCATTCAGTTTCTTTGAGTATAGATAACAACACCCAGCTAAGATGCTAGCACCATGCATCCTCATCCCCTTTGGGTGCCCTTGACCTCGTTATACTTTACTCACATATTTTGGGTTTTGTAGTTCATTATTTCATTCCAGTTATCGGCGACATCGACGATCATTGTGCGACATACTAGTGACGAAAGGTGAAGGAAAAAAACCATCTCGCGAACGAGGAAAGAGGTTTCATAGGAGTTTGAGAATTTACGGTTGATGAGATTAGGTCTAGGAAGCTCGGAGAGACACCCCCTGCCCATTTCCATACACCCTGTCTAGGAAGATCGTCACTCACACATTTTTCTCGAGTATCTGTGTGACACTTCTCCCTCTCTTTTCAATGGGTCGAACTTGCACAATTTAGGATTAATTGAAAAACAACTAAGCGTTCTCATCCTTTACTTTCAACTAGGGTTTCATATTCTCTAGCATAATATTTCTTTGGTCCAATTTATTCTTATTGAAAATTCATTTTTGTTACATTGCAATTATTATTAGGCATCTATATAATATCAATATTTCTTAATCACTTTCCAAATATAACTTCTACTAGTGCAAATTTCTATTACCCTTGTAAAAATGTAATCCATAGACCAAGTCTACACAATATTCCAGGTAATTACAATTATTAATCTAGATCTTAGTCAAAATTTCATCCATCTTTCATGGCCTCACCCTCAGCTATAAAATACTTGCTATTCCTTTATAAACTCATCCTTGGAAGATTTGATAAAATTACATCCAAATTCTACTAATTTGACATCCGCATCCATGTGCATTAAAGCTTGTAGCATTTGTAAATCCACTTTGGAGAGTAATATCAAGAAAACCCACAATTCAAACATCTTAAGATTTCACAAGCCCAAGTGCTTCATTAATATTATTAAGTTTTGTAAGAGAGATACTTGAAGGTATATTGTAGCTTGTTTTATTTATCTTTAATTATTTCGGTAATTTTCATTGCTTACATTCTTGCATGCCCGATGGGACTCTCACATTCAGTTTTACACTTATATTTTTATCATTTTATGATTTAAGGTTGTTTTTGTGTTCCTTGTATTCTTCTAACCTTGTGGTATAAGTTTTAGGTCTCAAGTGAAGTACAAAAGCTGAAAAACTAAAAACAACTTCATGGTGTGTTTTTGATGTTTTTAACTTTTAAAAATTGTTTTCGTTAGCGTTCCCGATATCTCGTGCTATCATATATGTTTTTACACTAGTATTTTTCTACATGTGCTACCATTTAAAATTCATGTGTTTTTGTTTCTCTGTCTGTGCTGTACACGCTATCATTCACCATTTTTACACTAGCTTCATCTTGCATGCATCGGTGTTCCAATATTTCTCTTTTTTAAGGTTCTATATTGCAGGTTCTTTGTAACACTAATGCATTTAACTACATTCGCTAGCATTCTCTGTAATAATAATACACTAAAAGTGTATGCACTAGTGTACTCTTCCCATGTTTTTTAATTTTTCTACTTTTTATAGCATTCGACTTGATCTAACCTCTTTTTTAGATTACATTATTATTTTGTCTTTGTAGATATGTGTTCATTTTAATTATTTTAGGAATTAACTCTTTATTTTATTAATCATGGTAGGATCACACGTATGCACTTTCCTCACAATTTATATGTGATATTGGAAATCGAAATGTGATCATTTTAAGAATTTACCTTTTCTTTTCTTAATCAAAGTAAGTTCACATGTATGATATTTCCACACACTTTATAAGTGGTCTTAGAAATCATAAACATGGGATTTCTTCTTTCATCTTGTCCTCTGTGCTGAGGAAAAGAAACTAATCCTTTTTGCGGATCGATTCTAAAGGAGATTATTATTAAAACATTTAAACTACTAACTACAAGTTGTCTTGAACAAATTTTAATAATACTCTACTAATTCCAGTTTCCTTCATGAAAGAAAATGTTTAAGACAATCTTATTTTAAATAAAGATTTAAGAATGAATAATTGACATTCTATTTGAAGCTCCAAATTAAAATGATATTTCCAATCTTCTTAAGCTGTGGGAAGTACTTTAGATTAAGCCATAAAAATCACTTGAGGAGTACAACAGAACCCAAAATTACTTGGCACATTGACGGAACTAGTTGAAAAAATGGGCACCCCCATCCTAATTGAATAAGTACACCCTATAAGATTAGAATCACAACTATCTAGTAGTTGTGATCCATGTATGATCAATTTGAGTAAGATCTTTGTTCATTGTTTCCAAGGGTGTAAAGTTAATCCATAAAGAGATATAGTACTAGGATTTCTCGGATATAGTGTTGACACCTAGTTGAGAGAACAACCTAGGAAGCCACACCTTGTCGAGGCCAATCTAAGGTAGAGGCCCAAACATCCATAATTTTTTTTTCATTTTCATTTCATTTCTTTATTTTCAAAATAGTAAGTTGTGTTCCACACTTGTATCTACGTTCTTACTATCATCCCATTTTCAATTCTCTAAATAATACTTATTTGGATTTAATTTTCATATCTTTTGTACTCTCCCAAATACTCCTATTTGGGCTCATTTTCTCTTCTTTCCAAATGTCCAAAATAAAATTTGTTTGGAATTTTTTCTCATCTCTTTTCTCTCATAATTATCCTTTGTTTGAATTCATTCACTACCTATATTTTACACCATTCTAAATATTATTTTGGATCATCTATCTCTTTTATAAACTTTCCTTCATTTTGAATCATCCTTTCATTTTTATAATGCTTGCCAAATATTCCTTATCTGGATCTATCACTGTCTTTTCTTCATGTATCCAAATAGTCTTTATTTGGGTTCTTTTTTTCATAATATATCAAAATCCTCATATTCCCTTATTTGAATTTTGCATCACTTTTATCCCTTTCCAAACACTCCTTGTTTTGAAATTTCTTTCACCTCTCTTACTTGAGCTCTCATCTTCTCTTTGGAAGTTTCCTTATCTCTTTTGAATCTTCCATTCAGCTCTTATTTAATTATAGGAATTATAAAATTTCCTACCTTCAAATTCTTCTCATCTTGATTTTATCCCTATATCATTCTAGTATTACATATTTGGATCCCATTTTCCAAATTTTAAGATTTTCTTTCTCCATTTTACATTAAATTTTAAGTTCGGATATCCATGTACTCTCGAGAAGTTTTCATTTCACGATTTACATCTTGAAATTATTATATCCATTCATCATAAAAATTCCTTGACATCTTATGCTTCATCAAGATTTAATATTTTCATCTTCCTCTTACATTCCTTAGTTCAAAAATATCATTGTTGAACTATACAAGTTACTCTATTTCACGTCTATAATTTAGCAATCTTCTTTGTTAAATTTAGACATTGTCATCACCTCTTTTCTCAAAGCATTCACATTGTTGACACTTGAGTCTTATCCTTTAATTACTAAAGCCTTGTCCATCTTAGATTTATTTCTTTTAAGGTCGAGCACATCACCCGAGACTTCAATCTTTCCAATCCCTCTTCTTGTCTAGAATTCACTTTGCTAGAGGTTGAGCACATTTACACTTAATCGTGTAATTATTTTACTTTAGAGTATTCAATTTTCTACAAGTTGAGTTCAATTCAGTATTTTATCCTCTCTTCCTTCCTATAATTCACATTTCTAAAGTTTGAGAAAGTTCAAAATTAATCAATAAATACCACTCTATTCTAGCATTCACTTTCCTGAGAGTGATAACATTAAAAAGAATTAGATCCCTCTTCCATCTTGGCATTCACTTTGCTAAGGGTTGAGTTTACCTTCACCTTCATTTTCACTCGCTTCTAACTTAACATTCACATTGTTAAGGGTTACGTTATCCAAATATTCCAAACACCTCATCCATCTTAGCATTCACTTTGCTAAGGGTTGAGTTACCTTCTAAATTTAATCAAAAAACTCTCTTCCATCTTAGCATTCACTTTGGTAAGGGTTGAGTAACCTATCACACCTCTCTTTGATCCCCCCTCTTTTAAAAATGATGCGAAAAATATGTAGAGACTATAGTCTATTTGAAGAGATAATAGAATTCAAAATCCTTTTAGAAAATCGACAACGAAGACAACCATAATTTTGAGAATTATCAAAATTCTATTTCTCCTCGAGAACAAGCACAAATTAATCATATCATATGCACAAACAATGACCAAGTTTTTTTTCATCTCCTTAAGATGGGATCAAAATTACCTTTTGACTTTGACGAGGATGTTTTGAGAACATTACTTGGTAAAACTAAGCCAAAAAAGAATATACCTTCCTCATCGTAACAAAATGTTTAAAATGTTCCACATAAAAGGACTGAAATACCTTCATCATCCAATAATAATGATGGATCTAGAACTAGCAACACAAATGCTAAGGACAAAGGGAAATCCACTTGATTCAAGCCTCGATCACAAAATATCCTTAATTGATCAAATCAAATGCATTATGAAGCAACTTTCCATCTTATCCTCCAAATTCAATAGTGAGACAAATGACAAAGATTCAAAGAAAACTAGTAATGATTCATCTAAAACCCATACAATTTCTAATAAAGAGAACAAAAATTTACGAGTGATGGATCATCATTTATCCTACAAAACAATTCACCATTTTCTCGAAATGACAAATGATGAAATACACGATTTTAGGTATGCAACACCGGTGACACAATAGTCCAAATTTTATGAATTGTTTCCTTGCCCTTCGATAAGGACATCTTATGTTTACCCTTTTAAAAATATTTTGAGATTCCCAAATTTGATAAATATAAGGAAAGAATGACCCAAGAGAGCACATTAAGGAGTGTTTAATGGACTACCAAGAAATGGCATATAGTGATATCTTCTTATTACATCTTTTACTAAGAAGTATAGGAGGAAAAGCCTTGAATTGATTCTTACACCTTCCCAAGGGTTCAATAACCACTTTTTCGCCTCTTGAACAAGTTTGTTAAATAATTTTCCTAAAATATAGACTCGGAATTGCAATGATGGATTTGTGCAACACAAAACAATGTTCAAATTAAAACTTTACAATATTCCTACAATGATGGTGTGGAATCAAAAACTAATTTCCATGATCCATACTAGATAAATAATTAGTGGGCGTCTTTGTTCCAAATATCACTAGTGAATTATCCTTTCATATGTAATCGAACTACCTCAATAGCTATGAGTAAGTCATACAAAAAAATTTCCAAATAAAAAAGTCCTTATAACCAAAGGTTTTATCAAACCTCATTCAAAATATAGTGGGAACCATGCTCATAATGATAGTTGTAATTCTCACAAGAAATAAAAATTTCAACCAAAACCACAATTTTGTTAAAAATGGTGTCAAAAACAACCATAATGTGCATACTATTGAAAACAATCAAGCCAAGTAAAACAAAGTAAAACAACCTCTCGCTTTTTCAACTAGAGAGGTTCCCTCTTCTTGTGATCTAAAATAATGTCGATTCACACATTTGGGATAACCCCTCTCTAGTGTCTTGTGCCAACTCATCAAAGTCAATATGGTTACATACCCTATTACGAAACCTTTCGTTGAAGGAAAGCCTAAACCTACTTCAGATAAAGAAGTCACATATTGTGATTTTTGTTGCATTGATGGTCAATAAATGAATCAATGTGTATGACTCATGTCACTATATCCAAGAACTCATCGGCGATGGGGATCTTATTGATGAATAAAATACATCGGAAAAAACACCAAATGATAATCTTAAAGTGTTTTCTAGTGCATTCCCTAAACATGGTGCAGATAACAAATTTTATGACAAAGGCCAAATTATCTTTAAATAATGTCACCTTTAGTTCGATTATTTTGTTTATCAAAGAAGTTCCTTCTTCTATTGCTACCATCACGTGAAAACAGCAAAATAATGTGGTTTCGACATGCCAATATAAAATCTAGGTTTCGCATCCAATCAAATGTCCACTTCATCCATAGAGCCTCAAGTGTCCAAACCCATGGATCCCTAAAAAAGGTTGACCTCAAATGCTAAATCTTCTACTTCCGGTTAGTATGACCTAGTGAAATTGTTAGCGATGATGCAAGCATATATATCTCTTATGGAGTTACTAAAATTGTAACCAAATCTCCAAGAAGTTCTAGCAAATTATCTTTATGAGGTGCATGTTCCGAAAACCTCAATGTCCAATAGTTCCAGAACATGATCAATAACTTTTCACCTAAAATTCCTATCTTTTCTTTTCATACTGGTTAACCCACACCTTCATAACAATAACTCTTTATACATTGAATACTTTATAACCAAGCATAATGTCAAAATAGTTCTTGTTAACAATCGAGCAGCTATAAACATCCATTATATGAATATTCTATGTTATCTTGGTCATGCGGAAGAAAATTTAGATGCCAATGTCATCACCATTTGTGGTTACAATAATAACGAGTGACATTGTTATGGTGTAATTACCCTTCCTATACAAGTGGGCCCTCAACTTATTGAAACCCTCTACCATGTAGTGAACTTAGAAACATCATATAATCTTATTTTGGGTAGACCTTAAATATGCATGATGCAAACACTTCCCTCCACTTTCCATCATTGCATTAAATTCCTCTATAATGGAAAAGAGTTTACCTTTCTTGTTGATGAAAAACCCTTTGAGTAATGTAAAATCCTAGAAGAAAGGTATAATGGAGATGATCATTGTTAATTTGTTGATAGCTCCAATGAACCCCGCATTCTCCCCATTGTTAATAATTTCATTGATCCTTAAACACTCTAGCACTCGTACATCTCCATGTCTACTTCATAACAATATTCGTCCAAGAGATCCCTGATATTTAACTTATCCCATCAATGTATTGGAAAATATACGATTAAAAACTCTTTTTATGTTATCTTAATCCCCATCATCTCCATGCGTTATAGACATCCTAATGCTCCTCACATATGAGAAATTCCGGTTTATTATCCGGAGACCACTCTTTGGAGGTGATACAAATATATGGAATATGAAGATATTTAGGAGTCCCATAAGTTGTCTATACGAAGATTGGATGGTTGAATTCTTTGAATCCATCGATTATACCAAGGTACACAAAATGATGAACAATATGAACTAGAAAGGTAGAGGACTTGGACCACAAGAACAAGGCATCCTAAAACCCCTTGAATTCAAATATAATATGTACCAACAGGGTATAGGATATAATACCATTGAAAATACATCTATAATATTTTATGTCTTGAATAGTAATGAGGTCTCAAACTCTAAAGTTGAGATTCACTCCACAAATACCCTTTTTGAGAACCTTATTGAAACTACCATATTTCAAGAAGAATTATCTATCCATACCATTGAATTTTTCTATCCTTTCCTCATTGATCATGATCAATAATTTCATATTTCCTGGACCTATTTCAAAATGAAGAGGTCATCCAATAGTTCCTCGGGGTTTGAGACACTTTTCCCTTGTCGATCACAAGAATGGTTTCAATATAAACCTATTAGCATGTGAGTTCTTGTGTTGTCTTTGATGTAAAAAGAATAAGAGAAAATAATGAAAAAGGAGGATCAAAAAAAGTGCAAGAGGAATATTGGAGTGATGATGACATGGGTAATCAAGAAGTGACATGATTACATGAGTAGAGATGGTGTGAGTTGTTTTGTCTAGAAGGCCTAATCATCATGGGTTATGGCATATAGAAGTTGAGATGCATGAAGGATTGAAAATAGTTTTAAAGGTGTGGAGAAGTTTTTGATGACATGTTGAGACACTCATAAGTGTCTCAGGAGGTGATTGTATGGTGTGAATAAGGTTTGTAAGTCTTCATCTAGACCTAGTCTAGGTGCTTGGGTGCTTAGTGGCCTAATAGAGTATGAACATCAGTTGCGAGCTATATGGGCCCATGGGGGCATGCAAATGTTTGAGAAATGTTTTCTTAAAGGTTTTAGGCCCTTTTAAAGGGCTTTAAAATAGAGGTATGGTGTTTTTCTACTCTATATGGCCTAAAGAAGAGCTAATACTATGACCTAACTAGGTAAGTCATAGTAGTTGAGAAGATGTAGATTCAAGTATAACTTGATGAGAATTTGGAAAGTTGAGACAGATTTTCATAAATATTTTGGAAATCTTTCACGTTGGTATGTTGAATATTTTGCAAGTTTTGATGTTTTTGGCTATATCTAGCTCAAGGAGGTGAGTTTTACAGCTCAAAGTGAAATAAATAATGTTGGTTGGCATGTGAAAAATATACATGGGGACCTAATACTTTCAAGGATGTCGAGGCATCAAGTTAAGAAGACCTAAAATTTGGAATAGAGTTAAAAAGGGTCTTTGATTTATGAGCGATTGTTAAGAAGACAACGAGGTGAAAAACCCTACCAAAACTCAAGTTCACTAGTGATGAAGGAAAATTGATGGTGTGAACTCTAAGTGAATTTAATAATTGAATGTGATGATTTGATGATAGAAAGGACTCTTCCATATCTCAAATGGTAGTGGTTTGAATTTTTCTTTGTAGGTGGATCCCACTACGATTTACTTCTTTCTAGGAAACACTTTTTTTCTCACATGTTTTCCATTAGAACCAATGTATAAATTTATGTTATATGTATAAGGGTAGATTAGTTACATGTTTTAGGTTATTTCATATCTTTATAAATCTAGTTTGAGATCTACACAAGTCCAAATAGAAATATTGGTTGTTAGATGTAGAAGGCATTTTTAATAGTGTTATCACCGAGTCACAACACCGTTATGTTTACACAAGTGCATACACTTGAGCTCATGGTGTGATTGGATAACATGGGTACTATATCCAAGTTGTGGGACTTTCTACTTGAGATATACCTCCAAAGAAAGCTAGTTCTTGCTCCTAAACTACCTACCATAATCTACTCTAATGCAAGAAAAACTAACTATCCTAATCTAACTTTCCAAGGGACCAAGGAGAGAGAATGCATAAAAATGAAAGCCTACACTACAATGGTGATACACCAGAAAAGGAGGGGGTGAGGGTAGTCTTTCAATGTGTGAGATACAGAAGCAAATTGCACACTAGAAGGGGTGATAACAGTTCTCCACAATCTAGAAAAATGCATTCACAACAACATCTCAAACATACACAATGATAATGGATCCTTGCAAGAGCATAAAAATAGAAACAATATTCTTGTAATGAAGGTTGAAAGGGCAAGAAGAGTGCAAAAAACAACAAGGGGGAAGATGCATCCACAAACTTGTATTTTATTGCTTCATGATATGCACAATTCAATATATTACAAGATAAGGGCCTGATCACCATGCAAGGAGTCCACTACAAGGACCTACAACACATTGGCTTCACAAAGAAATTTTTATAGAGCTTTGCTACAACAAAACTCCTCTCTTTTTTTTAACAATGAGCCTAACACTCCAATTTATAGAAGAATGAGAAGAGAGAGAGAAGGGGAAAATGGAAATCCTGAAATATGTCCTTCAACAACTTGTAAGAGGCATTAAATGGAGTGAAATGATTGTATGTTACTTAAAAAAGGCTCCCCATACTGTCCTAGGTGCTGCAACAGAGAAAGAATGATGACCATGCCTCTTAATTGCACTCCCAACTACCAAATAAAACACTATGTCATGAACATGGCCACGTTTTATGAAAAATATCCATCAATTTCTCATAAAATCCCAACTTTCTTGATTGTTGTACGTTGGGCTTGGAGCCATGATTTCAATGGTACCAATTTTGTGTGATTTTGTTGAGAAATGCAAAAATTTATGGCCATCTGGGTGCGAGTAGATATTTTGAGTTTGCGAGGCATTTTTTGTCATTTGACGGGAATGAGCATTAATTGACTAGAGCTGAATATGTTTATTTTATTTTAATATATCTACCCTCATAAATTAATATATGCACAGGACATCGTGCTCATTCTAGAAAAACCAATTTTATGAAAATCGGAGCTCGGAGTCAAAAGTTATGGCTATTTAAAGTTCGGGAGGTCAAACATTGAATTTTCTCTTCATTGTGGCTATTTCAACAAAATTGGGTTCGTGTGTCCCAATTGACCCATGAAAAAATATCCGCATTATCTAATTTGGGTTTCCTTGTCCCTACGCATCTGCCATTGAGTGGGTCATGAGGGTCATTAACCTTCGCATTTGCCGTAACATATGGTTCTTTCTATGGCTTTTTCGCCTTTGCGCGTCCCACACGTACTTTTGTCCCGACCATCCCAGACACATTTCTCCATGCCATCCACAATATACTGACTCGCGGAAAAATTTTATTTTCACGTCTCACACATACTTGTGTCCCATATGTCCCGCAAACCGTCTGGATAAAAAACTTTCACTTTTTTCAAATTTTTACAACCTGCGGACATTTCAGGTTTGTGTGTCCCACACATACTTTTGTCCTATTGAACTTGTGTGGTTTGGGACATAGAAAGCTGATTTATCCAATTCCTTTGTATTTTGGCTCGAACTGGTAGATGAACTTTGAGGTACGATTTGCACTGGTACGATCCACATCCTCCAGACCCGCAATGCATTAAAACAAGCCCGCGACTTCAATTTTTGGATTTTTTCCTTGGATGGGGAGTTAGAGAGAAGCCAAAGGAACCCCAAAACATGATTTTGGGCCTTGAATCAATTCTACTTGCTCAGGACTGAAGAATTTGATGTATGTTATCAAAATTACCTCGAGGGGTGAATTTTGGATAACAAGTAGTCGTGGAAAAAGAAGGTTCTTGTGAATGCGTGGCCCGATATGATGAGTATAATGTATATGTGAGTGATGTAGAAATATAATATGATTATTTTCATGCTTGTTGAGTCATGCAGTCAATTTGGTTGGCATGGTTGAGGCCATAAGTTGACCTACTTGACACGGTTTCAGGACAATTTGGTTTTCTTGATGAAATTGGTCTAAAAGAGTAATAATATGGGTTGTTTCATGATTCCTATCAGTGTGATAGTGATTAGGGGTATAAATTTTTACCATTCCATGTCTTTATAAGGTTTTAAAGTTTTAGCATAGGTGTGAGAAGCTCAAATTTACAAAATAGATTTGGGCAACCTTTGTCTTCTAAAGGGAAAAGTTGTTTTGATGGACCTATGGGTGAGTCATGATGTATAAAGTGATTTGATGTTTTCCATGGGTCATTTTATTTTTAAATGAGTGGTTTCATGTCATATTTTGTGTTATATTTAAGCTAGGTCTTCATCTTTGAACACTGGTCATGTTGGGGTGCTAAGATTGAGTAGGAAACAATCCTACTTGTTGGTGTAATGAGATGAATGTATGATGCATAGGTACCTAATATTGTTTAATGTTGTGATATTATGTATTTGACATTTATGGATCCTTTCAAGGATTCATAATGAATCTTTTTTTTTCCTTTGAGTCCATAGAGTGCTTGGTGGAGGCCTAATAGTGTTGTTGAGTGTCTTGGTCTTATGCCAACTATATGGGTCTTTTATATAATTTTATAAGTTATTGTGGTTGTATTTTGGTGTTGTAATGACTTAAATTAATGTTCATGGTGTCGACCTATTATGTTTTAAATAAAAAGTGTCTTGTTTAAGTTAGTGTATTTTCTCATTATGAACTATTTATATGTGAGAGGAAAGTGTGAGCTATAAGAGGGTTTGATAGAGGTATGGGGGCATCGAACATAGATCAAATAAGGTATGAAGTATGAAGTATGAATTAGAGTGGAGGAGAAAGTGTTCAAGGTCATTAGATCTAATCATCCTATGAATAAGTAATATTTTGCGAGTAGGAGATAGTGAGTTTGAAGATGGTTTTGAAGTGTGTGAGCTAAAATTGTGATCACTATATATTTTAGGAGAAACAATACATTAGTGGTCTTCATATTCATGTGATTGAATTGGTTTTTTATCCGGATCACCATATGGGGTTATACCATCCTTTTAACGTTGGTTACTTGCTAAACAGGGGTTGATGCTCCTTGTGGGGTTGGTGCCCCACTAAAAAAATCTTGTGTTATGTTTCATATTATTGCAATTATTTTATATTGATTAATATTCAAAAGTTTCAAAGTGGGTTTTCTTACACTTGAGAGTTTCCCACATTACATATTGTGTTGTTTTGTAATCTCTTGGTTATGCACATATGAATGGTTGTTCCATGTTTTTAAGATCACATTAATGCATGGTTGAATGGTTAATGGTTTACACAAGTTAAATACAATTGGTTAGAAGTTTTGAAGGACCAATTCAACCCCGTTCCTCTTAGTAAATTGTGATTCTAAAAATTGGTATCCGATATTGTCCTTTTGAAGAAGTTTAATCACTTAAGGAGATCCTTTAAAGCAATGAAATGGTAAGTTAGAAGAGTGGCTGATCAATAGGGATCCAAAATGAATCTACTTCATTAGATCAGCCAACAAAATGAAGGAAAATGAAAAAATAGAGGTTCTATCTATATGTTAACAAAAGTGCTTACTCCTCATGCGAGTGGATGGTCATGTAACCACCACCCAACAAGGGTGGCAGGTCATGTACCATCAGTCTACATTGGGTGGCGGTCTTGACACTTTCGAGATAGAAAAATAAAATTGAAAGAACAGTCCAAAAATTTGAAAGGTTGTTTATGTCTCTTCACATCCATGACCTTTCCCATCATTTAGTGTATGGTAGGACATGAGAAAGGCTATAAATACATGTATGAAGGATAGTTTTGATGATCAAAGCATGAAAGCAAGTGAACAAGAAAATCTTAGTGTTGTAATTATGTTTGTAGAAGAAAGGAGTTTTAAGGTAGAGCAAGCAAGTAATTGGGAGGAAGTGTGAGACATTATCTACTTCTCTTTCGTACTTAATTGTAAATTTTGTACTTCTTATTTGAATTATCCAATAAAAGTGGTTAGAAAAAGTGTTTTCACTTCCCGACTAGTTTTCATCCTCTAGAGGTTTCCAGGATAAAAATTATTGCTGTTCATGAGTTTACATTCTTTCCTTTCCCGCAAATTGCTGATTCTAAGCATAAGAAAATTCATTCACTAGCTATATCTGTCATTTTTTAATCAAAAGTAGATCATTAACACTTATTATGATTTTATGTATGATTCAAAAGTAGAGAGTTTATAGATCATTTTTGTATTAGAACTAAAAAGTATCCAGGAATTTGGTATTCATTCTTGGATTTGTATGACAGTGAAAAGATCCAAAGGCGAAGAGACTTTACCTTGTGATCAAGATATTTATACAAGGAAGTGGAAATAGATAATTTGGGGAAAATGGGGAAGAGAACTTGTTCACAGATTTATAGAAGATGACTTCTGTTAACCAAGACTCCATACACTTGGTGGTTTAAGGCTTAGCAAAAAAATTGGCATGGGGAGGAGCCACCATGATGAAGAATATGGGGAAGAGAATGAAGAAGAGACTTCAAATACAAGAGAGAAGGTAAAATATGATCATGCTCTTTTTAAAGTTGAGATGAGAGTTGAAATTAAAATCTTTGAAGGACAAGTAGATGTAGAGTTTCTTGATAAATGGTTAAAACAATTAGAAGTCTAATTTAGTGTCCATAATGTCACTGAGGCACATGGGATCACATTTCCACATCTAAAAATGGAGGCACATGATATGGTTTGGTGGGAAACCCATGTAACCACTTCTGAAAAGAAGAAACGTCTATTGTGAAATCTTGACAAGAATTTAAAGAATTACTTAGAGCTAACTTCTATCCTATTGGCCATAAGACTAAACAAATGATTAAATGGTAGTATTTTAGACAAGGTGGTGGTGAAAGTGTGTAGGACTATACTATGCACTTTCGGAGGTTGACATGTTGATGAACATGGAATTAGGGGATGAGGATATTTTGACTAAGTACTTGGGAAGAATTCACACTCACCTTTGAAGAAAATTCATCTCCATGAAGCCCAAAGATCTCAATGAGGTGTGTGTGTGTAGGAATACTATATAGATTATGAAAATAAGTAAGGAGAATCGGAGAGCGGAGGGCAAAGCATTCAATAAATCAGTCAAAGAAAGAACATTTGAAAACAAGTGACAAAGGTAAGTGGAAAGGGAAAGGTAAACAAGCTGCTACTACTTTAATACTTGAAAAGATCCCAAGAATTTTTGCAAGAACCGTGATATCAATGGTCATACTAATGCTACATGTTGGAATTTTCATCCGTTACATCCAAAGAATTGAACCAATGACTCAAAGAAGTCCATGAAAACTATAAAGATAGAAGGGGAGGTGGAAATAGAAGATGAATCTGATGTAGATGAGAGGCTTGGATACACAAAAACCAATATGGACAATCAAGAAGAGGAGATGAATAGACTATTCCGATCAAAATCCATAACAATAGAACTAAGGTAAATGCTTTGGTTGATATTGGTTCTCAGTCTAACTTGATTTTAGAATCAGTTGTAAATAAGCTTGGTCTATAGACTTATAAGCATCCACACCCTTATCCTTTGGGTAGGGTAAAGAAGGGTGTTGAAATTCATGTAAAAAAAAAGATGTAAGGTCAAGTTTGGAAAAATTTCCTAGTATATTGATGTAATAGAAGTTGATGTTATTCCAATTGATGTTTTTGATGTTTTTTCAGGATCCCTTACTTGTATATCATGGATATATTTATGAGAAGGGAAAATCAATACAAATGTTTCAAGGATGGGATCAAATACAACATCTGGGAACACAAGCATAGGACATGAGTTACTATGGTGAGTCTAAACAAGTGAAAATGACTTATTCAGAAAATCATAATCAATTTTGTTTACTTTTGTTAAAGGATAAACACGATGGGGTAGAAGTTTAAAATATTTCTAACTAGGTAAAACATGATTTGGATAGTATTATTCATTCTTTTCAATATTTTTTTAGGCTCCAAGTGGGTTACCACCAAAATGGGAAGTAGAGCATGAGATTTAAATTTGTTTCCAGAGTCCACTCTATCGAACATTGGGTTGTATAGGAAATCCTTCTTTGGAGATTACTAAATTAAAGAAACAAATTCATGAAGTACTATACTATGGTGTGATACATCCAAGCACCTCACCATGTAATTTTCCTATTGTGATGGTATCGAAGAAGGATGGTTCTTGGAGAATGTGCATCGACTACCACACTTTGAACAAGATCACCATAAAGAACAAATATCCACTTCCCCATAGATGATGTCTTGGACCAACTTCAACATGCCAAATTTCTTCATGAAGTTGGATCTCAAGTATTGTTATCACCAATTCATAATGAAGGAGGAGGATATATGTGGAAGAATACCTTCAAGAAAAACAAGGTTTGTATGAGTGGTTAGTACTTCCATTTGGTTTATACAATGCACTGCTACATTTATAAGATTGATGAATGATGTATTGTGGGATTTCATATATTCATGTGTCATTGTTTATCTAGATGATATATTGAGTTTTAGTGCAACATGGGAGGAACATCTAACTCATTTGTAACAAGTATTATAAGTTCTCAGGGAGAAATAGATGCTTTATCATATGAATAAATGTGAATTTTCCAATCAGTCACTTGTCTCTTTGGGGCACGTGGTTGGAGGATGAGATCTACAAGTGGATCCAAAGAAGGTGGAAGCCATCACAATTTGACCAACACTAACAAGAGCCACAGAGAGTAGGATTTTTTTGGGAGGAATACAATACATGTGGAAGTTCATTCTAGGATTCTCCGCAATTCTAGCACCTCTACACACAATGGCCACATAGAGTAAGGGTTTTGAATGGGGTAAGGAACAAGACAAATAGTTTGAGTTATTGAAATAAAATATTAGTCATGATCCAAAAGACTTGCTCTTCCTAATTTTCAGTATGCCTTTGTGGTAGAGATAGATGTCAGTGATTATGCTATGGGCGTAATGTTTCTTCAGGAGGTAAACCCATATGCTATCATTTTGAAACTTTTACTTCAACAGTTAAAGGATATTTAATATCTGATAAAGAAATGTATGCACTAGTTTAGGTAATTAAAAAATGGAAGAATTATTTGTTGGGTAAATAAACTATTGTGCACACTGACCACAAACCTCTCTAGTATTTGCAAGAACAATCTAAATTATAGAAAACAAGGTACTAAAAATGGATGGGGTTCCTTCAGTAGTTCCATTTGGTGATCAAATATAAGAAGGGTATTACAAACCTTGTGGAATACATGTTGTCTAGGCTTCCCACATAGGATAATTTCTCTGATTGGCCA
The DNA here is from genome assembly GCA_018340775.1 of Taxus wallichiana var. yunnanensis. Lineage (NCBI taxonomy): Eukaryota > Viridiplantae > Streptophyta > Pinopsida > Cupressales > Taxaceae > Taxus > Taxus wallichiana. Next base: position 146,519,727 of record CM031236.1, read on the forward strand.
ATATCTCTTAGATCGATCCTTTCAAGAAGGAATCTTATGAAGAGGAATATGCTAGGACAAAGAGTTTGGGATGATATTTCAATAGTTTTAGTACCAAGTGGTGAAAGGACGGGGATTGAAGATTTTTATCTCAAGGACGTGTTACTCTAGCAATGGGGAAACTTCATGTGCTTAAAGAAGAAAGACTTCTATTGATGAGGGAAGCACATACCTTGAAAGTAGAGGGACATTTTAGTGTTCGTAAGACCCTATCTGCATGAAAAGGTACATGCATTGGACCAATATGCAACAAGAAGTATCGAAATATATCCTTGGATGTAATCTTTGTTGTACCAGTAAGCCTAAGAATAGGAAGGAGGGTTTGTATATGCCTTTTCTAGTACCTAGTCATCCGTGGGAGAACATTTCTATGGAATTTATAGGAGGATTACCTATGTCTAAACATGGCCATGACTATCTCTATATTGTTGTTGATAGATTCATGAAGATATGTGTTCTTATGCCATATAAAAATATAGTAAAAGCACATGAGGCAACATGTATATTTTCTTTGCTAATGTATGGGTGCATTTTGGCTTGCCAAAGTTTATTGTTTTTGAATGGGATTCCAGGTTCTTGGGAAGTTTTGGACTACTTTGTGGGACAAGATGGATACGAGGTTATAGAGGAACATGAATTTTGGTCCACGAGATAGATGGACGAAAAAGGTGGTGAATATGACTTTGGTACAATTTATCATAGGTTATAATAGAAAATACACAAGGAATAGGGATGCTTCCTTAGCCTACATTCAACATTCCTATAACCGGGAAGTACACACATCCACTATGAAGTCACCATTTGAAGCATGCTTTGGATATCTACCTAAAAATCCTTTGGAAATAGAAGTTGGGCGTAGGATGAGGAGGAGAAACGAGACACATAAGTGACTAGACCAAAAAAATTATCGAGAGGATCCAAAAAATCCATGTCAAAGTCAAAGAATAGTTAGAGAAATCTCAAGCCAAGTATAAGGCTAGGCACGATTAACATAGGAGAGAGTATGAACTTCATGTTAGAGATAGATTTTGTCTTTACTTGAGCAAGGAGATACTACAAGGTCAAGCACAAAAGCTCAAATCACTCCGATATGGACCCTTCACCATGTTGGAGAAAATTCCTTCGACTTAATTTGCCACCATTTATGAGGATGTACCCAGTAGTAAACTATGAGAAATTACACCTATATGAGCCATCCATGTTAGATGAAGATGAAAGACTACAATTTCTACCTTCCATTGAGGATTGCATCTTGGAATCACGAGGTGAATTGGAGGAGGATGTAGTGTTGTAGTAGAAGATCGAAGAGACTAGGAGAGGTCTACAAGAGTCTTGGTAGGTTAGGCTCGAAAGGAAAGACACTAAGGCGAGGCCGGTGGTACTAGAAGGATCAAGTGAGTGAATTATGTCATCATATACTCCCCTACTATAATTTTGTGGGACCAAATCCTCCTAAGTAGGGGAGGTGTGATCCATAGGGATCCAAAATGACTCTACTTCATTAGATCAGCCAACTACAATGAAGGAAAATGAAGAAGTAGAGGTTCTATCTTTATGTTAACATAAATTCCACTCTTTGCGAGAATGACGGTTATATAAATACCACCCAACTATGGCGAAGTCTTGTAATTGTTTCTTAGTGAGGAAGGTGGTCCAATGACATCCGATTTGCATTGGGTGGAGGTCCTAACACTTTTAGAGATAAAATTAAAATTTGAAAGGAATAGTCCTAGAATTGGAATGTTTATCTGTGTCTCTTCTCCTTCATGACCTTTCCCATCCTCCAGTGCATAGGAGGACATGAGAAAGGCTATAAATAGATGTAGGAAGGATAATTTTCATCATCGAAGCATAAAATCAAGTGAATAACGAATTATTAGTGTCGGAATTGTGTTTGTAAAGAAAGAATTTTTGAGGTAGAGAAAACAAGTAATTGGGAGGAAGTTTGAGATATTATCTACTTCTCTTTTGTACTTATTGTAAATTTTGTACTTATTATTTGAATTGGATAATAATTTTTTTGAAGAAAGAGTGTTTTCCCTTCCCGACTAGTTTTCCTCAGCCGGAAGTTTCCAAGATAAATATTATTGGTGTTCATGAGTTTACATTCATTCCTTTCCTACAATTGTTGATTCTAAGCATAAGAAAATTCATTTACTAGCTATATCTGTCATTTTCTAATCGAAAGTAGAACAAAAACATTTAATTATGATTCTTTGAATGATTCCAAAGTAGAGAGTTTATAGATCAATGACACTTTTACCAGTAAATATGCCTTGTTTGATGGATCAAACTATGCCTTTTAGAGTATCGGGATGAGAACACACATCATGTCCCTAGGGTTTGATTTTTGAAGTTTATGATAGATGGGTACATTGTTCCTTAGACACATCTAACCAAGATTACTACGAGATAAGAAGGATAAAATGAAAAATCCAAGGTAATGAATGTAATTATGTGTGGAATAGCTTAATCCAAACTTTTAAGCTGAAGCATTGTACATCTACTAAAGCTATGTGGTAGAAAATTCAATTCATCTATGAAGGAGATTCCATGGTAAGGATGAAAAATATCTAGCCTTTCGAAATCCGTTTGAATGCTTAAAGATGAGAGAAGAAGAATATATTGTTGTATATCTACTTAGAGCTGATAAATTCTTCAACTCTATGAGAGGTTTAGGTGAAGAAGTAAAAGAAGAGGTAGTGGTGTAAAAGGTGTTAAGATCTCTAAACCCCAAGTTTTATCCTAAATTATATTCTATTGAGGAAGCTAATAATTTTAAGGTCATGTTGATGGATGTGATACATGGCATCATGAATGCATATGGAATAAGGATAATTTATTCTAAACCTATCAAGAAGGATATTGCTTTCAAGGTTAAAAATAAGTCAAAGGATAACATTCTAGGCTTATTGCTAGACCTAGTCAAAGTATTATGAGTTTGTGACATGTGATATTGATCATGGCAGTATTGTTTAAGCATGGTAAGTGTTTTGTGACATTGCATATGATTAATGGAAGGCATATCAAGTCATTACTAAAAGGTATAATGCTTTTACAAGGTCCATTGAAGAAAGTTTCTTGAGAACAAGGTATGTTTGCATAAGTAAGTTTTGGTGGTGAGAGAGTTTCATTTGAGAAAGGATGCGACTTGGGAAAATTATAGGAGTTTATCATGATACTATGGGTCAAATTTCCTATTAAGAAGTTGAATATAAAGAAATAAAAGTGATTTTTGGAAAAACTAAGCTCTTAAGAAGGAAGAAGCCAACTCGATGGTCATATTATTTTGCTCACCCACACGTGTGGGTTATGCATGGAATATTGAGGCTTTGGGGATGTTTTTCATTTATCCATGATAATTTAGTAAAAATAACGAGTTGATTTAGTTGTGCCATCTTTATGAACAATCATTAACAAGCTAAGTTGGTCTTAAACCCTAGTTAAACCCTCACAACAGAGTGATAGGAGAAGGATGAATTGTATGGGCACCAAGATTGTTTGGGAAAGAAAAAATTTATGCATCAAGGTTGTAGATAATTCTCCATGTATCTTGATAGTGGTGGTTTCATGTTATAGGTGGTGCACGAAGGCATATAAAAACTATTGTTTTGTGGAGATTCGTATTTTAAGGGATGATATAAAATTTTCAAGAAGAAAAGTGTATTTAAAGGAATCTTAGGAGGTGTGATAGATATCCATGGAAAATTTTTGGAAGGTATAGTGGATAAATTTTATGATACATGTCCTCTAATTCACCCTATATCTTTTAGCCTTAAGGGCTATAACCTAGTCCTAAAGGTTTGAGATGAGTTTGATAGTTTTTATTGTTGAAGGAGTTATTTTTTTAACATATACGATTGTTGGAGTCGTAGCTTGATGTTTTTAAGTACTTAGTTTTATCTCGGAGAGATGGTTTCTTGTTGAACCTCAAATGGCTTAATCATCTCTATTACATCTCTCAATAAGGCTTGCTTTGTTCATATGTGTAATTTTGATTTTATTGATATGACATATGCACATGATGGTCCAAGTTTTTTCAATTCTTGCATGTTTCATTTGTGGTGTTTGCACATGTTTCTCTCAAGACTAATTCTTGAGTCCTAATTCCAAGTTTGAGAAGTTTTAGAGATTAAAGTATTTGGATTCTTTGTCGTTTTTTCAGTTATTGAAGTGAGTTTTTAAGAAATTAGAGATGAGAATTTTCCCATTAATATATGGTTTGTGCCTTGGTGAGGTTATTTCATACGTGAACCATCTCATCTTGGTGAACTGTCTTTGGGCGCGATCAACATCCTTGAGCGAGTTAGAAGAGATGATGGATTTTTGTATCATTCCCTATTTGGTGGTATCTCATAAAATTGGAGAGTGAGTTAGAGTCATGGTGCATACACTCATGTAGCCAAGTAATCCTTACATGTGAATTTTATATGTGAATTTTTTCACTCTAGTGTATTAGTTTTTATTTTTGGTGCTTGAAGACCTAGATTGAGTAGCTTTGTTCTTGGTATGTTTCATGGTGGAGATAGATTTTATAGATCCTTTTGTGATTTTTGGTGATATCGAGAGGGTTGTTCCTAGGCTTTCTAAAGATTTTAGAGCCTTGAAAAATATGGAGTGTTATTTTAAGGTCATGATGCATTCATTGGTTAAGAAGACCTTGTTTTAGGCCTATTTTGGGCTAGTTGTGTTACTCCTTGATGGTGTGACATTTTACAACATACTTAAATCTATTGGAGTGTTTTATATGATTCCTTAGATGTATTTTATTATTTTTATTACCGAAATAAAATTTCATGGCAGACCTAGAGGATTTCGGGAGTTGAATGATACATAAAACATCATATTATTTGTTAATTTGAGCTTGTTGTGATGATGGGGTTATAATAAAGTTATAAAAGGAAGATGAAGAGTAAATATGGGTCAAATAAAAATTCAAAAAGATGCGTGATTAGATGAGAAGATTTCAATATCATGTGTGGAAGGTCAGTAGACATAATGAACAATAGAAGGACCAAAGTTTAGTGAAGTAGTAGAGAGGGTAGTTTGAGAATACTTGAGAGAGAGGAGATGAACTCATGATAAAAATCATTTGTGGGAGCAACATATCTTTATTTATCATCCCATTTAGGTTGATATTGTTCATATTTGGGGTTTTAAGCTTCCTTATATGGTGGGTGCCTTACTAAACTAGGGGCTTCTTCTCCTTATGGGATTGGTGTCTCACTAAAAAAATCTTGTGTGATGTGTACTATTCAAGCAAGTCCATTTTTAATAAGTAATATTAGTAGAGGTTTTAATGATTTTTGTTCCATTTGATGGTTTTCAACTTATATCTTCTGTCTTATGTTCTCTCTCTTATTTCATGCACTTATAAATGATTGGTTAACACTAAATAAGTTCACATGGTTTATAGATGCTGAATGAATGGTTTGAATGATGAATGTATGTAATGGAAAATTATGTAAATTTTTTTAGGAATGATTCCCATCCCACAGTTCATTGCGCTTATAAAATTTGGTATCATAGAAAGGTATTTATGAAGTAAGTTTGAATAATTGAAGGAGATACTCTTGAAGAACATGTTGTTTGATCAAATATGAGAAGAAATTTTTCCATATTAGCATTCTATGTTTAATAGAACTAATTATGCCTTATGGGAATTAAGATTGAATTTATATCCATGTTCTCTTTGATATGAGGTTGATGTTGGCTATAATGATTCATTACACCCCATGAAATAAATTCTTAAAGATATCCTTTGGAGTACATTGTAAGAATATGCATGTGCCATGGTTGTAGAGTGTGAATCAACCTAAGAATTATGGGAGAATTTGGAGTGCTTTTATGAATATGTTAGTATCCCTTATAATGTTAGTAAATATTATGTTGCTTTTTGTACAAAATTCATGGACCGGTAGATGAAGATGTTTCAAATAAGAAAAAGGCAATTTTCTCTCATGAATATGAATTTAGTAGTGTTCTAGAAGACGTACAAATCATAAGGAAGGATCTTGAAGTTAAGTAAAAGAAATGTATTCAGTTGAAAAAATTGGTTGGGATGCTCATAATAAGTCTCAAAGCTAAGGAGGATGAGTGTATGAATTTCAATATGCCTATGAGGTCCTTAACAATAAAATTATAACAGTCATCAAGTAAATTGAGTATGTATCCAAGGTTTGAGATAACTTATAGTAATCTTAATGATTGGGTGAGTTGTCTAAGATCATGTAATGTCAAATTAGTTTTGGGTTTCAAAGAATAGGAAAATAAGGAAGAGATGCATGTTGAATCAAGTCATGGACCTACTAAAACCAAGGAGGATGTCAAATATCACAAGAAAGTCATTAGACAACCTAATGTAATGAAGATCACAAGTAAGTTCAATGGTGTTTGTTATTCTTGAAATATATTTGGTCATAGAGATAGGGGTTGTAGAAGGACAATCAAGAATAAATTTCTATGGAGAAATGGTAGGTATGACCACTCATATAATTAAAGAGACATTACATGCTATAACTTCCACAAGAACGGACATATTGCCAATTTTTTTCATTAAGAGTCTCCTAGACCAAGTTGGAGAAATGAAGGTAATAATATGGTTATATGTTACAATTCAAATATTTTTGGTCATATTTCTAGATATTGCTATAATGGACTAGATAGACAAAGATATGGAGCTTCTATAGGTAAGATTCTTAATTTTTGTTTAAAATGTAAAAATATTGGCCACATTGCAAGGTATTATAGGATGCATATAATTAGCTACAAGAGGAAGGAAGATATCAAAAGTGATCTTACGAGAGATATTTAAAGAATAATTAGATAGAACCATTATAGATAAGGAGTTTATCCATACAAATAGGGTCAAAGATAATCGAGCTAAAAGCATAACATTTGTTGTGTCAAAGCATGATATGAAGCAAGATGGTATAAAGGAGAAAGAACGAAAGGTAGTAAATCCATACAAAGGAGAGTTAAGAACAATAAATAATATGGACATTACAAACAAGGAAGGGATAATTTTAGTGGCGAATATTTATAGTATGGTGAATGTTCCATTTTTGAAAATTTGAAAAGGTAAATTTTAAGTGCAAAAGTGGTAAGTGACCTATTCACCTAAAAACTATATTTTAATATTTTTTAGGGGTCAGCTTCACCTACCCTTGAAACTATATGCTATATAATCCTATATTACTCGCTAGGTAGAACACTACTATATCACTTAAACCACCTGGGGGATATGTATTATCAAGTACAGTAAATGTGCGATAGGAGGGCAAAGGCTACATATGTGTGACAGGAGGGTGGAGGCTGCATACATGTGCCAAAGAGTTTGTTGACACGCGACAGGAGTGTAGAGGAAGTAGACACACGATAGAGAGTTTATTGATGCATGACATGGAGATTCTATTTTCACGCGCGGGGGTGAAGGTTGCTGAGACGCATGATAGGATATTTGTCATCACGCGTCAACAAGGTGGTTGATGCATGTCAACCACCTTGTTGATGCATGATATCAAATCTCCTATCATACATCTGCAGCCATCTGTCACACCACTTAAAAATTAGGAAAAAAATTTGTTAGACCCCCAATTTTTTTTTCTTCTCATGAAACCGAATCGAGGATATTCACTAGGTATTTTCCACCTCTGATTTCTAAGAGGTCTCTTAAAATTAATCCTGAAAAAGGTTGAGAAGAAGGATTTAAAGCTCAAATTAGGCCAATCATCAATACAAAAAGGTATGTTTGCTATGATTGAAGACAAAAATGAGGAAAATATTGTATTTGACAAGTATGTAATCAAAGAAGGATAAAAGAGAAAAAGTGGATCCAAGCTAGTGAGCCATTGAATAGAAAAATGATTCTAAATATTGAAAATAATGTGGATACGAGAAATATGTAGATTTGGGAATATCTTGAGTTCTGGGTCTATTAATATCTAGAGATTTAATGGGGATATTCATCAAGCTTCATGATGACATTCATATTTCATGATAATTAATATAGGTGCATTATATGATTAGAGGTTTGTCTTTGTTATGTGAAGGTCCAAAATGTTTCCAAATATGGTATGCTTTTTCGCATGAAGGCATTTGATTTTTTTGATTCATCAACGCTATGTCGTGTTTTGTCTTACTCCATGTCATCCATAAGAATTTTTGTAGCTCAAGTCATGTTTTGGTCATAGTATGAAGTCATGTCATAAGAAGGTTGTCTCAATTTGGTAAATATCCTCATTGTTAGTCAAAGTTATCTTAGAAATATGTTGCTTTGAAAAGTTAAGTCTCATGATTTGAATATTGATTATGATATTATGTTAAGATGTATGATGCCACCTCTTAGCTTTGTATACAAAAGTTGGTTCAATACATTTGAAGTTTTGATACAACTCTAAAGATGAAGTGAAGTCATGTTGTGGATTTTTTGGTTAATCAATCATGATGAGCATGTTACATGTTTGTCTTAATTTTTTTATATATGAAAAGAAAAATTAGGTATCATGGATTATTGGTCTAAGTGATTAAGATTTAAGTTAAGGCCTAAATGTCAAGTTGCTCTAGTATTAATGGTCATGTGCAAGCATTTAAAGGATAAGATTTCAAATTAGATCCGTCTTGAGTCATAAAGATGTGAACCATCCCGGGGGTATTTTAGTTGTCTTTAAGGTCTATGAAGGTATCACATAGTGGTCTATTAGGATTTTGGATTACCTAACATCTTAAGGTGATCCTAATAAGCAAAAAATGGGCAAGCTCTAGATTTTTGTGGCAAAATTCTTAAAAGAGAAGATAGGTTTCTAAAAGAGTGTCGTGGAAAAAGAAGATCAAATGGTGGATAATGAAAATCATGTATTAGAAGGAAATGAGATTTGAAGAAGTACAAGGTGTGTAAGTTCATTCAATGGATATTTTTGTCATGCAATGAGTTTGTTCATTAAAGCTATGGACTACAATCATCATTCATCATGGAGAAATAGTATAGGAAGGATTAAAGTATTATGTTACAACTATAGGCACAAAGGTCAAATTGCAAAAGGATTGAAAGGTAAGGGATATGATGAATGATAAGTCAAATGAGGTTGAGTTCTAGAGTTGTCATGATAAATAACACATTACAAGATTTTATCCTAATAGAGCTAGGAGGTTCTCAAGTGAAAGCAAGAAGATGGAGCATGAAAGAAGGTTGTTTAATTGTTATATTTTAAAATGAAATGGCTTTGGCCATAGGGCAATTTAATGCAAATAAAAGTATGGATACCTAAGTCATTAAGGACTAATAACGTTAATTCCAAGAATCTAGTTGAATCATTTTCCAATTTTGTACAAGGGTCGGAAGTGAAGGAATGTAAAAACTTTTTTTTCTGCATATTTTGAAAAAGAGAAGATGGAGAATGACACTATGCTTTGGAAAGATGAAAATTTTAAATAATTCCAAGTATGTCTGACATCAATAAAGATACAAAAGAAGAAGAAAGATAAGGTGGATATCAAGCATAAAAAGACCAGGAGGATACTACAATTTGTCTATCAACCTCATGAGTGCAAGTTTCTTGATAAATACATGGATATCTAGGAATCTCCTGAATTCATGTTGATAAAAATACATAATAATGAAACACCGAATAATAATAATATAGAAACCGAAATTCATTCGGGATATCAATTATAATGATAGAGGTTACATTTTATAATGTTTGATCTCCTACAAAGGTGGATTCAAACTTCATCTTCAATCCCTTATATTACTCTCCATTAAGCTCCCAAACTTATCCCTAGGATATCTCTCACACCCCTTTATTATCTCACACACCAAAATATTTACGTGAGTTGTTTATTCAATAACTTCACTCACACACAAATATTGACTATATTATTAATATGAGTTGTATTAACTCAATATTAATAATATTACAATTATTAATAATGTCACAATATATTTGTTACATTAACTCCCCTATTGTTAACATTATTAATTCCCATAATACACTCCCCTAATGTTGACAAGGCGTAAAAATAATCACACTTCATTCTCGCAGATTACTTCCCATGCATGCTCATGATCTAGATGGTTTTGTAGGACAACCACTAATCTCAACAAGGATGGTTTTACAACACAACCAATAACCTGAAACAAAGGATGGTTTTACAGGAAAACCTACAACCCGAATATCACGCTGCTACTTTTTCTTTGTGCTTTAAATGCATCACTACTATTTCCTTTAAGGAATCATGTAGGAACCACTACTTACTAAATACAAACTGAATAGAGGGAAAATTGAACATTGAGATCATGTTCTAGTTCCACCCCTCAATGTGAACATTTCACTTATTAAAACAGAACTCAAATCATACTGCGCAAATCTTAAATAAAACAAAACACACATACACACTACCACCACAGCTTCATGCGACCCCGTCATTGGTGACCGATGAGAGATCATTGATTGACCTCCAGCATCCATTGCCTCCATCCTCCAATGTGTCACTACTTAATCAATAGATTGGACCATGCGCAACTCAAAATTGGACCAATTTTATTTCATTGCATCTTCCCCAAAAAGCTTCTCTTTGGTTCGAAATTCCAAATTGGGGTCAAGGGGTAGCACCCTCAGAGTCTCGGGAAGTGTCTTGGGCACGCTCCTATCGTGATAGAGGGTGGGGTTGAAGGGTAGAGCCCCGGCCGATATATTTTGTTTCTTTGAAGTCATAAAAATATCATTAGAACTGTAATATTATTCATCTTATTCTCCAAAAAATTAGACGCTCGGATAACACCGAAAATATGTCCGTGAGGCAAATGTTTTATTTTTCAGACTTTTGACTCTAACAAGACACTCGACACACAAAATGACTTATAATGAGACTCTTGATACTAAGGACATGATAACATACACTAACATGACTCAAGATTTCTTATAGACATATACGAAACTTAACACAATAAAGACCATAAAGAATACTTAACTAATATCTAATGAATAGACCTCGAAACACTAAAGTTATAAATATGACAATATAACTATAACTCAAAAAATAAAAGACCCATACAAACGTTAACCAGTCGAAGAACATGATTTTACAAAATAGATTAACAATACGAATTTAATGCTTGGCTTGACCATTACACACAAGACAAACAAAGGGAAACAATTATAAACAAATGACCAAACACAACAATGAGAATGTGAAATATGTATTTACTCAAATCTACGAGGATCCTCTCCACATGGAAAATCAGGTGCAGTACAGGTTTTCATGCTGCGAATTGGCCCACAAGGGCATGTCGACTCCACGTCTTAATTTGTGGCTACGTTGAGGATCCAAATGCGTGGTCAGATTTGTAGTATACCAGATGCATATGACTGAATTTCAATGGGCGCATGTGTTACTGCACAGCTAGAAAATTACTCAGTAGACAAATCACGAACCTCTTTGAACTGCACTTTCCTTGTGAGGATTTATAAGGAAACATTGTATAAATAATAAAATTCTCTCGATTCAATCGGATCTCTGCGAGAAACACGGAATACACAGAAAAATGGCACAACATATAACACCAATACTACTAATAACTAAACATCAAATTACGTGTAGCCAATAGCCGCACAATTTTATATAGAGCCACATTCAAATTAATGACTCATAGACTATAGTCACATCAATGTTCCTAAAATTTGAAGCACACAAACCATGTGTAGATTACAGATATGAGGTGGAGAGCACTTAGGATAACAATTAGAATTATTAAATATGCCCCTCGCTTAATGGACTGCAATTCAATCCAAATTATAGATCAAGTATCCATGCGAATACATACAACCACTCAGATTTCAGGATAATGATTATATCTATAAAACTAAACTTATCTCCATCCATACCCGTGAGCCATGTGTCAAAATGGTAGGTTTATAAGTCGATGGAGAAGGGAAGGTTCAAAATGATGTCACGATATAATGCAAATATAACACATGTTGATTGATCTGGCTATCAATCATATTCTTCACTTAAAATTGTTCTACAGCTAGGTGAAATGCACTACAAGCCAGTGAGTCAAGAGTGAAGCGCGAATCCAAGGCCTATGATTTCTGTTCTGATACCACTGATAAAAACTACACAATAATAAAACACTAAATAGTAATAATATAGAAATTGAAATTCATTTAGGATATTAATTACAATGATAGATGTTACATTTTATAACATTTGATATCCTACAAGGTGGAGTCAAAATTCATCTTCAATCTATCATATCACTCTCCATGAATCTTTCAAACTTATCCCTAGGATATCTCTCACATCCCTTTATTATCTCACACACCAAAATAGCTATGTGAGTTTTTTATTCAACAACTTCACTCACAAACAACTATTAAATATATTATTAATATGATTTCTATTAATTCATTATTAATAATATTACAATTTATTAATAATGTCACAATATATTTATAACACATGTTGTTCTAAGTATCTTAGGATGCATATGTGTTTCTATTAGGCTTTGCATATAGGCATTATTTATCCATGAGAAGCAATAATGGGGTGTTGTAGGGTTGGAGTCATGTTGGTTTATTGAAGAAGCTAAAGAAGGGTATAAAAACCATATTGAATACTTGGTTATGTTATAAGGTATGTTTATGTGACCTTATTTCGCTAATTCATTTATAAATTTGTGGTCTTCAAGAAGATGTTTTGAAAAAATCATCGAGAATAATAGATAGTTTGGTAGAGAAAGGTATGCATGTTTTGTACCTAATTTTGTGGTTTTATATATGTTTGTATCTCATAGATGGACTATTTTTATGAGTATGGGTGCATAAATATGCTTGGCAATTTATATTAAGACTTTATTTAGGTCCTCATCTCTTTAAAAGTGAAAATTTGTTTGATATTTTCTTGAAGATACAAAATATATATAGTTAGGATGATATGAAAACCTAAGTGAAATATATGTGATTTCTTAGAGATATGATCATAAAAGTGCTCATAAGGATTATTGATGAAGTCTTCCTCATTTTTTTTTCTTGAGGACAAGACAAAGTTTAAGAGGGGGAATAATGTTGACTAGAGTTTTCATCAAGTTTTTGTATATGTCGCGGAAATATATGTAAATCCGCTAAATTTAGTAGATAGCCGCAAAGAGTTAGATAAATCCATAGGTGAAGTAGAAAAGACATGGGATAAAGGACAAAGTCTTTAGACAAAGTACGGTTACGTGCATAAAAGGACAAGGCCGTGATAAATTATAGAAGCCGTGAAGTATAGAGAAAGCCACTAGAAACCGATAAATTCACAATACATGAGGAAGGCTGTGAACACCTGGAAGAATGCATGTAACACTAGAAATATGTGAAATCGACATCATACCATGGATTGAAGAAAAAACATACCAATACAAGACAAAATCCTACAAAGGCATGAGTCAAAAGAAGTGTCTTTTAACAGATATTATATTTTGTATATTTATTGTAACTAATGTATTGTATAAGGTGTGCCTCACGAAAGACTTATGTGAGTGTGTCATTTTGATATTTCTAGAATTAAAGGAATGTATATGTATTGGACTAATTTAAGGCATTTTGATAAATGAATAAATATTGGAGTTTTGGGAATAAATTATCTTGCATACTATTCTTTACTTTTCTGTTCTTAGAGTAGTAGTGGTGTATTTCCCATGTACATCCTTCACCATGATTGATTTTACCTAAGACCTAATATCTTGTTGGGGTTTTAGGTTAACATTTGGTTTCGAGCCTAGTTCATTGTGTTAAGAGGATGTCAAAAGATTTCCCACTAGGGTATTAGAAACTGCATTAATGGAAATTGAAAAGTGGTGGGAGAAGCGGATCGACATATTCATAAAAGGAGAATAAAAAGGAAAGGAATAACTTATAAGGAAACTAAGTAATATCTTTAAGAAGGTAGAGGGAGGAAGGTGTGAGAAAAATGGGGTATTTATTTCAAAAGGAAGGAGAGATTAAGGAATTTGATCAAAGATTCAAGAATATAGTGTTGAAATTAGATGAACCACCAAATGAGAAAAGGAGAATTGAGTTATTTATTGTGGGATTGTTACCTTATATAATATTATTAATTGAGGGAAAAGAGTTCATAACATTCACTAAGTAGTGGAAATGACATCAAAACTAGAAGCGGAACCATGGAGGAGAGAGTGTGAAATGGTATTAAAATTGGAGAAGCTGCAGAATGAATTAAGGCAACTAAGACAAAAACTTGATCAAAGTAATGAAAGAGGAGACCTTTGGAGTTATCAAAGAGGTAATGGATATCATGATGGATTTCAAAGAGATAATAAAATGGGATACTATAGAGGATACTATGGGAGATATGGAGGAAATAACTATAATAGAGGAAACTATCATCATTATTATGGAGGCAATAACTACAATAAAGGATGGGATGGAAAATATCAAAACTATAGAGAAAATGGTCAATGGAGAAGGTCGATAACATGTTATTGGTGTGGAAAAAATGGACATATACTACAAAATTATGAGAAGAAGATATATGTTGAAAAAATATATTACAAAGAGGAAGGGATGCAAATAGAAAAAGAGACCAAAATAATAGAACCATATAAGAAATATAAATCCATATAATTTTCCGGACCACAACAAGAGAAATCATGGAAAGAAAATAAGAATCATATGGAAGATAAAATAGAAAACCAAAAAATGGAAAGAGAAAAAGAGATAAGGAAGTTAAGTTTTAAGGGAGAAAATGAAACTGTGACATTGTGTGAGGATGTTGTAGAGCAAAGGAAGGGAAATATAACAAAAAGAACAGGAAAGTAAAAGAAGAAAAACCAAGAAGAAATAGAAAGAAATGAAAAGGTGATAGATGAGAAAAGAAAAAGTATACTTAGAAAAAAATTTGTACGATACAAAATGAAATAAATGGAAGGAAAAAGGATGAGGATTTTAATGGTGAATTACCAGTGAAATTTGTTGGATATTGTACAAGGATACCACTAGATGATAATGGAGAAGATGATTCATTCAAGTTTTCAAAGGAAGCACAAGTATACCATAATAGAGGGAATAATAGAACATTCTCAAGGAATGGAGGAACTAGAAAATAACACACACCAAGGAAAAAGAATATTATCGGGATCCATTAGGAAGAAAGTTCATCTAGTGATGTAGATTGGGAATTTAAATCATGATTTGGTTTTCTTGGTGATAAGACAATGTTTGAAGTCGGGGATTATTTGACAAGATTCTTCATCGCATTTTGAGATAATGACAAAGTTAAGGAAACAAAGCGTCAAATCCAAAGTAAGTAACCATGGAGAGTTGGATCAAGCCATGAAGGAGAGAATGAAGCCACAAATATAAGATGAAAATTTCCAAATAATAGAAGAAGCCACGGGTAAAATAATGAAGAAGTGGGTAAAAGAATGAAGAATCATGTAAGAAAAGTCATGGGTAAAAGAGAGAATTTGTGGGTAAAAGGAAAAAGTTGCAAACACCTTGAAAGCAAGCCACAAGATACTATAAGAATGTAAGGAAGTCGACAAATAGCTGCAAAACAAAGACAAAGAAAAGAAAAAATAAAATAGAATCCAAAAGAGACATACCATAGTTATTTATATTACGAAGTTGTATTATGATGTTCGTGGGATTTATATGAGCATTATAATATACCACGGAAGATAGAAATGTTAGAGTAGGTATTTACCTTAGCTCATGTTCACCTAGGTACATTATTTACCTTTATTGTATTTATCCTCACCCACTTATGTGCGTGGATATTTCTTTTTATTTATTTAGATATTAGGAGATATTATCTAGTTGTTAGGTATAGTTCTTTCCTTCATCTATGGTATTGACTAGTTCTTTCCTAGATCTATGGTATTGACTAGATCCTTGATGTCTAGTTCTCTCATAAATCTATGGACTTGACTAGTTCTTTCCATGATTTATGGCTTGATCTATGACCTTGACTAGTTCTTAGATTGTTATTCCTTTCCTATATAAGCAAGGCCCATTCTCATTGTATTTCATTGAGTTCTATAATAATATATGATATTACTTTGCTCATTTGTTTGCAAAGGTTTTGTGTAAAGTTATTCTGGTGAATTACTTTCATCTTATTGATCATGGTGTTTTATTAGCATCTATGTTCTTGGCTTGGTACAATTTGGTTATTATTCCTTTTATGGTATCAGAGAAGGAGATTGCTATTAACATTCGGCTGTAATTTTTATTTTGTAAATAATTTTTTTATATATTCATATATTTTGGGATTTACTCATATTTTGTTGCTACATGAATTTTTATGCAAAACAAAGGCTTCCATTGGATCCGAAAGGTAGCAAAACCCTAAGATCAACTGTAAACTCGACCATTTCGGAGGAGGTAGTCATTTTTTTGGTTTTTTTTTGTTGTGCAAAGGCAATTGGATTCACATTAGGATTTGCGCCATACGGAAAAGGAAAGCAAGATTTTTTTTTGGGTTTTGTTGGGTTTCTAGAGATCTGATCTGGGTTTTTTTTGTTGTGGCATAGCATTTTCGGTTTGCGCGCAGGAGGTCTTTTTTCGAAAAGATGTTTCTTTCCTCTTTTGGCAGGGGTCCACGGATGCCGACGCATTTTTTGCTATTTTGGGAAAATCCATAGACTACTATTTTGGGTGGCGAATGTCACTTTCAACATAGTCCAGAAATAGTAGTTTTTACTAGAAGAAGCAGTTGGATGTGACTTTCTCAAAACTAGCGACACACCCCAAAATAGTAAGTTGCAGGTTATTGAGATGTCCAAATCTTTCATGCCAAAGCTTACTTTCTGAATCTGAATGAGAAACCAATCCTGTCCCTATAGAAGAAGTGTCATCAAAACCTTTAAAGTGATATAGTCTCGAACTATGATCAACAATACCCTAAGCAACAAGTGAAAAAGGCTCCAACAAAGTTCTTACTTCTTCCCCATGCGGTGTAAAAGTCAACTGTTTTCCCTTGACGAGAATGAAAAATTTGATACACGAAAAGCAAATTTGTAGTGATGTTAGGAACATATAGTGCATCTTTGATATTTCCACCATCAAGTTATATATCACCTTTTCCCTCAACAAAAAGAAGGAAAGAATCCTGCTATAAGGAAAGAGAAAGAAGAAGAAGAAGGAAGATGTTCTCACGAACACCCCCAAGAACAACTTCCGAAACCCCAAGCATTCCATGCAACTCAAGGTAGCGAGGTGATGCAAAAGGATTCGTAAAGATGTCTGTAACTTGCTGCTGAGTCGGAAGGTACTCCAAGCAAAGAACTCCATCCTGAATGTGCTGCTGAATGAAGTGGATGTGTATCTCAATATGCTTGGTCCGTTGGTGCTCAACTGGGTTGCGAGAAATGTGAATTACACTTTGGTTATCACACCAAAGTGTGTAATCGGTGAATCTGTGGGAATCCAAGCTCTATCAATAACTGGTGAAGCTAAAGAATCTGCTAACTCGTTGTAGCGAATCGCTGCCCTATACTCTACCTCTGAAGATGAAAGTGCAATAGCCTGTTGCTTTTTACACGCCCAAGCAACTGGAGAAGAACCAAGACAAAAAGATAGCCAGAAGTGGAACGCCTGTCATCAATAGAACTTGCCCAATCTGAATCTGTATACCCAACTAACTGAGTAGAGCCCTTAGTGTAGTGTAGGCCAAAGTGGGAAGTGCCATGCAAATAGCGCAAAATCCTTTTAGTAGCCTCCAGTGACTACTATGAGGAGAATGTGCAAACCGAGATACAAGCCCTACTACAAATGAAATATCAGGGCGAGTATGGGTCAAGTACATGAGACTCCCAACCAACTACCTATATAATGTAGGATCACAAAGTGGTGTGGTACATGTGGATGTAAGAGTAACTCCAGACTGAAAAGGAGATGGACTTGGCTTGCAATCAGCCATATCAAAGCACCTAAGAAGATCATGGGTGTACTTTTTCTGACTCAAATGAATCCTTGAATCTGTCTGAGAAATTTGTAAACCAAGGAAATAATGCAATAACCCAAGATCTGTCATGTCAAACTATGTAGAAAGAGCCCTTTGAATAGTCTGAATGTGGGAAGAAGAGCTGCCAGTAAGTAACAGATCATCAACATACAAGACAAGTATCACAATATCCTCACCGACATGCTGGAGATACACTGTATGATCAGAGTGGCAATGAACAAAACCAGTAGATAGAAGAAAATAATCCATCTTCTCATACCAATCCCGAGGGGATTGTTTGAGACCGTAGAGAGACCTTCAAAGCCGACAAACAAAAGAATAATCCTGAACAAATCCATCCAGTTGCTCCATATATATTTCCTCTTTTAGATCTCCATGTAAGAAGGCACTCTTCACGTCGATCTGGTATACGGGCCACCCCTGTGATGTAGCAATAGCAAGTACAAGGCGTACAAAATCCATCTTGGCATTGCGTGCAAAATTCTCAGAGTAATCGATACCTTCGACTTGTGAAAAACCCTTTGCAACAAGACGAGCCTTATACTTGTTAATGGACCCATCGATTGCGTATTTGGTTCGGTATACCCACTTCCACCTAACCATCTATATTCCTTTAGGAAGAGATACCAAATCCCAAGTATGATTCTTCATCAAAGAAGAATACTCAGTTGCCATCACATCATCCCACTCCTTGTATCCCATGAGCCTTTGAAAAAGACTCAGATCCTCGAAACTACCCGACATAAAAGTTCGTAACTGTAGAATGTGCGTGATGATGCCTAGTGGGTGGAAGATCCTATATGAAAGGTGTTGCCTCAGAAACTGTAGTACGAGCCCACTTAGGCATGGTGACAACATCAGTGGGAATAGGATCCTCAACGAAATCTATAACCTCCTCATCAATCTCCTCAAAGAAAAGATCCTCAAGATGAGATGAAGAAGAAGAAGGAATGAAGAAGATGAAGAATCATTAGGAGTGAAACACTCATCAAACTCGAACATGTGTTCGAAAAAGAACATCATGTGTATCGGGATCTAAAAGACGGTAAGCTCTCATGTCCTCACAATACCCTACAAAGATCAAGGGTTTAATCTTCTTATCCAAAGATTTCCTTTTCTTCTTTGGCACAAAGGCCTAAGCATGGCTCGAAAGACTCAAAAATGAGACATCTGGCTTAGTGTTGGACCAAGCTTACTCTGGAGTCAAATGCTCAAGTGCTCTATGTGGTGTGTGATTCTGAATATAGTTAGCACAATTAACTGCTTCTGCCCAATAGATAGGAGGTATATCTCTAGAATGCATCATACAATTAGCCATTTCCTTCAAAGTTATATTCTTCCTTTCTGCTAATCCATTTTGTTGTGGAGTATGAGGAACAAAATGCTGGTGAATAATGCCTTGAGTTTCCAAAAATTTAGAAAACTCATTGCTGAAGTACTCCCCCCCATTATCAGTGTGAAGGTTCTTTATGCTACTAGAAGATTGTTTCTCGACCAAAGCCTTGAAGACTTTAAAGTGTGAAAAAACATCACTTTTGTACTTGAGAAAATAAACCCAAGTACGCCTCGAGAAATTATTAATAAATGTAAGTGCATACTTAGCTCCATTGAAAGATGGGGTAGGAAAAACCATCAAGTCAAGAACACGAGATGCAAATATCTGTAATTGACAACCAAAGTGCAATTCACATTTATTGCAATCTAGGTGAGCACCAGCGGACCAAACATATCGAGATACACATCCACTTCATTTGGCAGCACATTCAAGATGGAGTTCTTTTCTTGGAGTACCTTCCGACTCAGCAGCAGGTTGCAGACATCTTTACGAAGCCTTTTGCATCACCTTGCTACCTTGAGTTGCGTGGAATGCTTGGGGTTTGGAAGTTGTTCTTGGGGGTGTTCGTGAGAACATCTTCCTTCTTCTTCTTCTTTCTCTTTCCTTATAGTAGGATTCTTTCCTTATTTTGGTTCGAGATTTCTTCATGGATATATTGTACATGAGTACCTCATCAGGCCTAGTTCCGGGACTCATACTATGGACATGCCACTTCTATTTTGGCCCCTAGCTTCACTTGAGGGGGGGTGTTAGAGTAGGTATTTACCTTAGCTCATGTTCACCTAGGTATATTATTTACCTTTATTGTATTTATCCTCACCCACTTATGTGTGTGGATATTTCTTTTTATTTATTTAGATATTAGGAGATATTATCTAGTTGTTAGGTATAGTTCTTTCCTTCATCTATGGTATTGACTAGATGGTAGATGATGCCTAGTTCTCTCATAAATCTACGGACTTGACTAGTTCTTTGATGACTAGTTCTTTCCATGATTTATGGATTGATCTATGACCTTGATTGGTTCTTATATTGTTATTCCTTTCCTATATAAGCAAGGCCCATTCTCATTGTATTTCATTGAGTTCCATAATAATATATGATATTGTTGCTCATTTGTTTGCAAAGGTTTTGTAAAGTTATTTTGGTGAATTGCTTTCATCTTATTGATCGTGGTGTTTGATTAGCATCTATGTTCTTGGCTTGGTATGATCTAGTTGACTTTGTTGCAGACATCTTTATGAAGCCTTTTGCATCACCTCACTACCTTGAGTTGTGTGGAATGCTTGGGGTTTCAGAAGTTGTTCTTGGGGGTGTTCGTGAGAACATCTTCCTTCTTCTTCTTCTTTCTCTTTCATTATAGCAGGATTCTTTTGTTCTTTTGGTTCAAGATTTCTTCATGGAAATATTGTACATGAGTACCTCATCAGGCCTAGTTTCCGGGACTCATACTGTGGACATGCCACTTATATTTTGGCCCCTATCTTCACTTGAGGGGGTGTTAGAGTAGGTATTTACCTTAGCTCATGTTCACCTAGGTATATTATTTACCTTTATTGTATTTATCCTCACCCACTTATGTGTGTGGATATTTCTTTTATTTATTTAGATATTAGGAGATATTATCTAGTTGTTAGGTATAGTTCTTTCCTTCATCTATGGTATTGACTAGTTCTTTCCTAGATCTATGGTATTGACTAGATCCTTGATGTCTAGTTCTCTCATAAATCTATGGACTTGACTAGTTCTTTGATGACTAGTTCTTTGCATGATTTATGGCATGATCTACGACCTTGGTGGTTCTTAGATTGTTATTCCTTGCTTATATAAGCAAGGCCCATTCTCATTGTATGTCATGGAGTTCCATAATAATATATGATATTGCTACTCATTTATTTGCAAAGGTTTTGTGTAAAGTTATTCTAGCGAATTTCTTTCATCTTATTGATCGTGGTGTTTGATTAGCATCTATGTTCTTGGCTTGGTATGATCTTGTTGACTTTGTTGCAGACATCTTTATGAAGCCTTTTACATCACCTCACTACCTTGAGTTGTGTGGAATGCTTGGGGTTTCAGAAGTTGTTCTTGGGGTTGTTCGTGAGAACATCTTCCTTCCTCTTCTTCTTTCTCTTTCCTTATAGCAGGATTCTTTTGTTCTTTTGGTTCAAGATTTCTTCATGGAAATATTGTACATGAGTACCTCATCGAGCCCGATTTCGGACTCATACGTGGACATGCCACTTATAGTTTGGCCCCTATCTTCACTTGAGGGGGTGTTAGAGTAGGTATTTACCTTAGCTCATGTTCACCTAGGTATATTATTTACCTTTATTGTATTTATCCTCACCCACTTATGTGTGTGGATATTTCTTTTTATTTATTTAGATATTAGGAGATATTATCTAGTTGTTAGGTATAGTTCTTTCCTTGATCTATAGTATTGACTAGTTCTTTCCTAGATCTATGGTATTGACTAGATCCTTGATGTCTAGTTCTCTCATAAATCTATGGACTTGACTAGTTCTTTGATGACTAGTTCTTTCCATGATTTATGGCTTGATCTACGACCTTGAATGGTTCTTAGATTGTTATTCCTTGCCTATATAAGCAAGGCCCATTCTCATTGTATTTCATGGAGTTCCATAATAATATATGATATTGCTGCTCATTTGTTTGCAAAGGTTTTGTGTAAAGTTATTCTAGCAAATTTCTTTCATCTTATTGATCGTGGTGTTTGATTAGCATATGTGTTCTTGGCTTGGTACGATCTGGTTATCGTTCCTTTTAAGAAACATATTTGAATGATAATCATGAAGGGTATATAATATTTTGACATAAGGAAAATGTATAAATACCATGATATATGTGTAAATATCCACTAATTACTAGTTAATAATGTAAATAAGTGTTAACCAATGGTTACCATGGGTCATTATGAGTGAAAAGACATAAATTTTTCCTTTTAAAGGCTATATAATGATGTAAAATGAGGGGAGATGAGGATATCATGAAAATGAGTGAGAAGAGATGAGAAAAACATGAAGAATAAAGAGAGGAATTAATGTGAGAAGTGAGGGAGATGAATATAATGATTACGTATAAGAGCACATCACAAGAAATGTATGAGTGCCATTTTTGTATGAAATCTAGATTACTTGAGGTAGAATGAGAAGAAAGTATGATGTAACTATTACTATTCAATAAATAAAGATTAGAGTTCGGAGTGAAATCTGTTATTTTATTTCATTTACATTTCTATTCATAGACTAGATGTGGTGCATTTCAAAAGTACATCCTTAACTATGCTCAAATATTCCTAAATTTCTACTAGGAAGTGTGTTCTAATGTAATATCAAAGGTGGCGGGGTCTGAAATCTAGGCATACATAGTGAAATAACCAAAAAATAATAAGTCTAAGTATGAAAAGTTGTTTATTGAGATAATAACATGAAAGTTGAGCTCTACCTTGTTCATAAATGTCCATAGTGTATATTGAAGTGTCTTAGCTAGCATATCTTCAAGGAATCATGATGGAAATATATTTGTCATTTTTATTCATGCATGAAAATATATTTTTATATTTTAATGACTTGTGTGCCATGGTGGAGTGCCATATGAATTGTGAAGAGGAAAAATTGAAGCATGGATATGTAGGTGTGTTGTTGAAAGTCATAAATCTCATGTTAGCTATTTATAAGAAGAAATATGGGTATACTATAAAGAGTGATATCATGTAAGAATGTTTTGATAAGTTTATCATTGATACCTAATATTAGGTGATAAGTGTTTGAGATCCTAGGAACATGGTATATTGTCTCTATTTAGATAATGAGTCAATTAATTCTGTAGAGTTGAAGTGATTACTAGAAGACACTATGAAACATGTGTGGTTTAAGTCTAGGATGAAAATGATGTGTCATGATAAGGTTGATTGACATGGGAAGAGCATGAGTAGTCATTTTCTTGCATTATGGGTTGAGTGTTCCCCTTGAAACAATATTCTTTATTGCAAGCAATTGAATATGGTATATTGATCGGCATATGTTGAGTTGAGATGTTGCATTGATATCAAGAACATGGTGACCTACTCAAGGTGAGTGTTTTGTGCTCTTAAGTTCATTTTAGTGATATGCATGGAGTAAGGGGTATCTTGAAAGGAATAAGTTCAATAAAAGGGTATGTAGATTGAAGATAGATCTAGGCATATATTATACTATAAGAGAGGATTATCATAACAGTTTCTATGGTAGTCTAAGGTTGTTCCCTTGGAATAATATCTTAGGTTGATATTCGTCCCAAATTGTTTCGAGTTCTTGCTATCTTTGTGTGGGTCATGAAGGAGTGTTTGACTTAGGGGGAACTTGGTGGATTTGTGATTCAAAGGTTCAATGTATGATTGTGATATTTGAGCTCTTGTATTCTTAAATGGGTCTCCGTTTATACATTTAAAACTCATTATATAAAGTCGGAGAAGGATTTCCTAGTTTAGTATTGAGAAGGGCTATATTAGATGCATCAAAGTCTAGTGAATAAAGTTTTGCATGAAATGATGTATGGAATTAGTCATAAGGTGTCTAAGTCGGGATAATTCTACAAATGTATCCATCTACTCCATGAACATGTTACATTTCCAAGAAAGAAAATAAATCCAAGAAGATATGTGTATTGAGGTGACAAGTGATTTTGGTAAGATGAGAAAGGTTAGTAGTGTCAAGAAGCCTTAAAAGTCATGAAGATTTTTTGATTCATATGGACATGACAATTATAGATGAGCTATAAGAATTTAAAAGTAATAAATTTGCTCATTCCTTCTACCTATTGGTAGTTTTTCATTCACCTATTAGTATTAGTTATGTGTTTAAAATGTGCTTCATCAAGGTTTTCGTTAGAATTGTAAGGCATGCATCTATTAAGGGGGAGTTATGTTGCTATTATGTTGTAAAGATTCAAAATAGAAATGAAGAGGTAAACTTTACCTCTTTTGATTTGGTTGATTTTTCCAGCCAAATGTTGACACTTAATGTGATGAAAAATAAAAGAACTAAGATGTTGCGAGATATGAGACTTTCTCATTAATGTGAAATGGGGAGAAATGAGTTGATGGCTTGAGAGATTGAGCTATATGTGTTTTACATCAATGGTTTTTCCATAAATGACAAAGGGGGAAATTTTTGGCATTGTTTTTCATTTATGTCAAAGTTTTTGATGATGATGGTGTTGAGTAGAGTGTCATTTGATGTAAAAAGGAGAAAGGAACATGAAGATTGATTAGTAATATTTGTCATATTTTTTGGCATGTATGTTCTTCGATTGTCATTGATGTAAAATGTGCAAGGAAATTAATGACAAAGGAGGATCAAAAAAGTGCAAGAGAAATATTGAAGTGATGATGACATGGGCATATAAGTAGTGGCATGGTTACAAGAATTAAGAAAGTGAGAGTCACTTAGTCAAGAAGGCCTATTCAGGAGGTCTTATCAATATGGGTGGTGGTACATGGAGGTTATATATGTATGGAGCCTTTACAAGCATAGTATAGTCATGAAAAGCATGTTGGTGATTTGTTAAGACACTAATAGAGGTATCGAGGGGGTGATTATAGGGTTTGAGCATGGTTGCGGTATTTATCTACACCTAGTCTAGGTGCTTAGTGGCCTAATGGAGTACAATCATTAGTTGTAGACGTGTATGGGCCAATGAGGGAATGCGTAGGCACGAGATAATTTTTCAGAAGGATGATAGGAAATTTTAAGACATTCGAAGAAAAGGTATGGTGCTTATCTACTTTGTCTTAGTCTAAACTAGAACTAATTCTCACGATAGAGCTAGGAAAGCTATGGTGGTTTAGAAGATGAAAAGATAAGTATGATTATGTGAGAATTTAAGAAGTTAAGAGATGTTTTCCTAAATCTATTGGAGAAGTATCAACTTTTTATGATGAGATTATTCCATGATATGAGGTTTTTGGCCCTACAGAGCTCAAGAAGGTGATTCTCCTAGCTTGATATGATTTTTTTGTTTGTTGGCACATCAAAATTTTACATTGTAACTTGATACTTTTTGGGATGTTAAGGCATGGAGCTAAGAATATTTCAGAGTTGGAATGAGATGAAATGAGGCCCTGTGCTTTATGAAGGATTTCTAAGAAGCTAAAGAAGTAAAAATCTTACTTGAAAACCTCGTACACGAGTGATGGAGGAAAAATTGATGGTGCGAGCTAAAATCTCATTGTATCATCAAATGTGACGATTGGAGGATAGAATTTACTCTCCTATCTTTTAGATGGTGGTGATTTGGATTCTTAAATGTAGATCGATCTTGCTTAGATTTACATGTTTTTAGGAAAGTTATTTTTTTTGTAGGGTTTTACACTTGAACTATGACCTAAATTGACATTATTAGTAGATGGGGAGTTATGATATATGTTTTAAGTGATTTTATAGTTTGGTGAAGCAATTTTGATGTTTTCACAGGTCCAAATGTGAAGATTGGTTTTAGGCCTAATAGGATGTTTTTGATAGTCATGAGGGAAGAAGATTCTTGGTCTTGTGTGGCATAATTTGATGACTCTAATGACCATGAAATATTTTTATACATCTAATATGAAATTATTCATGCTTTGGTTGAGTCCTATAGGTATGATTGGTTTGTAAGAATTAGGTCATAAGTTAACCAACTTGATAGGGCTTAAAGAATATATGTTCTTTGATGGAATTGGTCTAAAAGACCAATAAATTATCTTAATTGATGATACTTAGATATTAAAAAGTGTTAATGGGTTTAATTTTATCCTCTTAAATTCATGGAAATGTATTGAAAGTGCAAAAATGGTGTGAGAAGAACAAGTTTCCAAGTCTAGTTTTGTGGTTGCATGTGTATCTTGAAGGACATATAAGTCTTGATAAATCTATGGGCCATGTCATGAGGTCTTAAGTTTTTGGGTGAATTTATTTCTAATGAGTGGCTCCATGCCATGGTTGATGTGGCATGTTGAAGCTAGGTCTTAATATTTAAATATTGGTATGTTATAGGTGCTTTGAATGAGTAGGTAACAGTCCTACTTGATGGTGTCATGAGGAGAATGGATGATACATAGTTTTTGATCTTTTAGAATGTATTTAGAGGATTTCCATGACATTCATGGAGATATTGAAGTCCTGATGGATTCTATTTGTGCCCTTGTATTCCATGAAATGCTTGGTGGAGATGAAACTAGTAATTTAGGCCTAGTTGTTCATGTTGTGTGCTTTGGACTAATTCAGGCCTATTTGTCTCTTTTGGAGTGAATTATATGAGATTTTAGTTATGATTTATTATTGTTATGAATTACCTTCATGGTCGTGGCTGACCTAGAGTTGTTTACGAGTTTTTCATTTATATAAGAGTATTATATTTTCTCATTATGTGAAGTTGATGTGTGAGAGGAAAGTATGAGCTAGAGGAGGTGAAAGAGTGTGTTAAATGGCTCCAAGAATTAGTTAAGAAGAAACATGAGAATTTGATATGGTCATAGTAGAAGGTAATTTAGGTCATTATACCTAATCATCTTATGAAGGAGAAAGATTGAGCAAAGTAGAAGAGAGATTTGTTTGAGATGGTTTTGAGTAATGTGATATGAACTTCTAATCACAATCTATTTTTGGTTCAACATTACTTTAGTGGTCATCATAATCAAGAGGTTGAGTGTGTTCTTGATCATCTTGGGGTAGTAATTTCCTTGTGTTGTGGGTGATATATCAAATAGGGGTGTGTAATCCTGTGAAGCGGTGCTTTACTAAAAAAATCTGTGTGATATGTAATATTCATACAAGTAGTTTGGATTGAGTAATATATTAAAAAAAAATTAGTGTGTTTTCTTCCCCTTGATGGTTCCCAACATTACATATTGTTTTCATGCGCACTATCTTAGTTTAATCTCTTATGAATGGTTGTTTCATGTTATTTATATCACTTTAATGCATGGTTGAAAGATAAATGGTTTACATGAGTTAAGTGGATGAATGTTTTGAAGGACTGATTCACACCTGCGTTTAGTCCATTTTTCTTCTAACAATTAGTATCAAAGATATTTACTTTTGAATATGTTTAATCACTTTAAGGAGATCCTTTAAAGCACTAAAATGATGAGTCAATAGTGTGCCACTTCAACCAACAAAGATCGTTTGTTTTATGGGTCAAACTATGCATTTTGGAGCATCAGGATGGGAACTCACATTATGTCCCTATGGTATGACATTTGGAATTTAGTGATAGATGGGTATATTATTCCTCAAAATCCTCAGTGGTGAGTACTACGAATAAAAAAAATATAATAATGAAAAATATAGGGAAATTAATGTAATATTGTGCGGACTAGTAGAATCGAAGTTTTCAAGAACATGCATTGTACATAAACTAAGAAAGTGTGGGAGAAAATTTAGGTCATATATGAAAGAGATTACAAGGTGAGAAAGGAAAAGATTAAAACATTCCGAATTAATTTGAAGTACTAAGGATGAAGGAAGAATAATCTACTATAGCTTATCTACTCAAAGTTGATCAAGTGGTCAACACCATCATAGGGTTAGGTAAAGAAGTGAAAGAATAATTAATGGTGGAAATGGCATTGAGAAACTTCTCTCCCAAGTTTGATTCTAAATTATTTGCTATTGAGGAAGCCAATGACTTGAAGTTCATATTGATGGATGAGCTACATGGCATCTTAAGTGCATATGAGATGAGGATCATTGATTGTAAACCTATCAAGAAGGATATTGATTTCAAGGTGGAGAAGAATTCAAAGGATAAGAATACTAATGATGATGATGATGATGTTACTCTTGAGATTGATGATGATGAACTAATTGCCATGTTTTCTAGAAGACTGAAACTGGTTCAAGTAAGTACAAAGGAAAATTTCCTTTTAAATGCTTTAACTGTGGTGAAATAGGTCACTTTTTCAATAAGTTCCTCTTAAGAACAAGAATGAAGATGATGATAAGAACTCCAAGAATAGTTTATGTAGAAATAAAGAATGTTGTTCATCTAAGGAAAGTATCTATGATGGTGCTTTTGACTTTGGTTCTAAATCCAAGCATGATGATGTAGGAGATTAAGTCTTGTTTATGGCTAAGGATGTTATGAGATCTATGAGTGAAGACTCCATATTGTTTGGTGACTCCATGCATTCTGAAGAAGAAGAAGACAATGATATAGTAAATGAGATAATGTGTGCATAAACAAATGTTAAGCATGATGAGAAAAACAACTAAAATTTAAGAGAATAAGTCATATAAAATGAAGGAAAGATTCATGATCTTGAGGAGAAGCACTTGGTATGAAACCAATAAGCATGATAATACAATCAAATAGATAGAGATAGATGAACTCCATGACTACATGCCTATATTCCAAGGAGGAAGAATGCATTAATCTTGAAGAATTTTTTTTTTTTTAAGGAAAACATTGTGAGAAGCAGCTATCAAAGATAGGAATTTTCAAAATTTTGAGAAGATCTCCAAGGATCTTGATGATATATTGGGAATTCAAAGATATGTTAGATACATGATAGGTTATGGGTTCATGGAAGACCTCAAAGGTAAACAATTGATGCAAGATGGCACTATTCCAAGAAAAGGAGATTGAAGGTTCAAGAACAAAATAGGAGCGAGAAAGAGAGAAGCTTAAAAAATAGTGTGAAGACAAGGACTATGAGGCATCCCAATGCATCACAATATGAAAAGTACTTTAATGGCTATTTTTATACTTATAATCATTTTTGACATATAGAAAAGGAGTGTAGAATGTTTTTCAAATATGATAATCCATGGCGGGATAATAGGGATGAAAAATCAAGGAACATTATTTCCTATAACTACCATGAAAAAGGAAATACTATTATATACTTCCTTTATGAATAATCTAATCAAAATTGGAGAAAAAAGGTCCTATAGGTAGGAGTGAAGTTGTATGAATTAATTGAAATAATGTTGGACATGTTATTAGAGATTTTTATGGTCCTTGAGGAAAACTAGGAGGTTTCAAAATCCTAGAGTGTAAAAGGGGAGGCAAGGAAGGAAGTGGGAGGAAAGAGAAAATATTTCATCCCATCTAAAGAATATGTTGAAGAAAAGAAAAAAATTAACAGGTCCCTCATCATAAGAAAGAAGGAAAAGGAGATTCATAGGTGTCAAATAGGTCATATAATCTCTTTTATCTTATTTTTATAGACTTTTCATGAACAAGGATATCTCTACTATGCTTCTTAGAGACATTTCTCATCCATATGATGCATGATGTTAAGGGGATGCATGCATGAGTTGAAATACGAGACTGTAGGGTACTATCATGTCGCAAGGTTTCTAGATAAATGAAAAAGAAATTCATTTTGTATGATGACTTAATTATACCATCAGAGGTAGGGTATAATGTTGCATTCTAGGTATGCTTTTGTCTTGTATGATACTATATAAGATGATTCTTTGTCCTTGAATCATGTTGTGAGATGTATCATGTTTGATCATGCATTATGGAGTAGTATGGAGATGGTTAAGTACAAACAGGGGAATGAATATCAAAAGGTGAGCTTTTTAGTTTATATACATTGTTATAAACTTGTGTATGGATATTTAGGTTTGTAGAGATGTCTCAAACAAGAGTATATGATGATAAGATGGTTTGCAAGGTTTTACTAGTGTAGAATTAAGATATCAATATCAATAAAGGTCCATGAAGACTATGTATATGCATTCAAATGCTAAGGTATGTATTTGAGTTGATCCTTGAAATGGTAGATGTGGAGTAAGGGTAATCATGTCTTGCTAATTCTTGTGAAGATTCATGGTGTTTTTCATGATTGTGTGAGTTTAGGGGGTGCCTAAGTTCTCATTACCATTGAGATGTCAATCTAGGAGTGTAGAAGGAAAATTATGAGTGTATATTCCATCATGATAGGGTACAATATGTTGCTATGTACTATAATGGTGAGCTAAAAATGTTTTAAGACTTCATGAAATAGAGCGAGGTGATAAGGATCTTCAAGCAAGTGTCTAAGGTTTCAAGAAGTATAATTTGGAAGAATCTTTGTTGTTTTCAAGCATCCTGAAATGGGGATATTTTCATAATATCAAAAATTTGAGATGACATGAAAAGAAGATTGAAAACATTAAAGAGTTATTTCAGGTCCATGTTGTTGGTTGTGACCCTTCTCCATGGCATTTACGCAAGGTAAGTGATCTCGTATTTGCATCAAAAGTTATAAAATGATGGTATGTTGTTAGGGGATCTATAATATGATGTTTCATGTGTTTAGTATTCTCATGTAGTAAGGAGATGTTTCAAATTTTTGGCATGAAAGGGATATTAAGGGATCTTGGTCTAAAAATGTCTTTTTAGTATGTTATGCAAGATCGAAGTCAATTTTTGATGATTCCTTCTAGGTTAAGAATGTGTATGAGTCTTGCATGATGTCTTGATCATAATCAAGATTATTAGAATTAGTGTGTTTTATGATATGATTCTTCCCATGGGGAGCTACGGTGCTCTCAT
Organism: Taxus wallichiana var. yunnanensis; assembly: GCA_018340775.1. NCBI lineage: Eukaryota > Viridiplantae > Streptophyta > Pinopsida > Cupressales > Taxaceae > Taxus > Taxus wallichiana. Next base: position 146,550,595 of record CM031236.1, read on the forward strand.
GAAGCCAAAACAAAGTCAAAACAAGAATGACATGAGTATGAACTTGTTTGATGATTTTGTTTAATGTTTTCAAACAAGAGGTATTCCTAATATTTTTTGAAGATGGAGAATATGTGCTATAGGTATGTTTTTATCATTAGTGTAAAAATGGGGATAAGTATCGAGCTGTTTCGATCAACGAGAAAGGAGGATATTGTTGGCATGTGTGTTTTTGTGATTCCATTAAGGTAAAATGTGTAGGGATGTTAATGAAAAAGGGGGTTGAAAAGAGGAGTGTAAGAGGAATATTGAAGTGATGATGACAGGGGAAGATAAGTAGTGGAATGCTTGTAAGAATAAAGAAGGTTAGAGTGGATTAGTCAAGAATGCCTATTCGGTAGGTGTAATCGGCATGGGTGATGACACATGGAGGTTAGAGATGTATGTAGAATTTAGAATCATGACAGAGCCATGGAGAGCATGTTTGTGATGTGTTGAGACACTCATACAAGTCTCAAATGGTGATTATAGGGTTTGAGCATGGTTATAGATCTACATCTAGACCTAGTTTAGGTCTTTGGTGCCCTAATGGAGTATGATCATCAATTGTAGAGGTGTGTTGGTCCACGAGGGCATGTAGAGGTGTGAGAAATATTGTCTTAATGATGTTAGGATATTTTTAAGAGCTTTGAAGTAAAGGTATGGTGTTTATCTACTATGTATAGGTATAAACTAAACCTAATTCTATGACCTAGCTAGGTAAGTCATGGTGGTTGAGAAGATGCAAAGATAAATATGAGCGGTGAGTGTTTTTAAAGTTGAGAGAGGTTTTATTAAATTTGTGGGCCATGTTTCAGTTTTATGATGATATTCTTGAATGTTATGAGGTTTTTCTCTCTACTCAAATCAAGAAGATGAGTTTCCTAGCTCGATATGAAATATTTTGTGTTGGTTGGCTCATGAAAATTTGCATAGGTACTTGAGGATTTTAGGGATGCTAAGGCATGGAGCTAAGAAGGTTTTTTTTTGTAATGAGATAAAATGAGGCCATATTCTTTATGAATTATTGCTAAGAAGCTCGAAAAGTCAAAAACATACGTAAACCCTAGTTCATGAGCAATGGAGGAAAAATTGATGGTGTGAGCTAAAAAATCAATAGATCATAAAATGTGATGATTCGAGGATGAAAAGGACTTTCCAGATTTTAGATGGTGGTGATTTAGTGTCTTTACTTGTAGGTGGAGCTAACTCATATTTTCATGATTTTAGGAACGTTTTATTTTCTCCAAGGTTTTCCATTTGAGCCATGATATAAATTGATGTTATGAGTAAATGAGGAGATATGATAGATGTTTGAATTTATTTTAAAGTTTTTTGAATATAATTAGAAATTTTCTACACAAGTTTAAATTTGTTGACTTTTTTTTAGGCATAATAGGAAGCTCTTGATAGTCATGGAGGAATAAGGTTCTCGGACATATGTGGACTAAGTTGATGAGTCTAATTCCTATGATTGAGTTGTATGCATCCAATATGACATCATTCATTCTTTTTTGAGTCTTTAAATTCATATTAGATTGTAGGAATTAGGTCACAAGCTGACCTACATGACATAGTTTAAGGACAATATAGGTTCTTTGATGGAATTGGTCTGAAATACCAATATCTTGTCTTGATTGATGATACCTAGATATTGGATAATTTTAAGGGGTTAAATTTTATACTCTTCCATGTATTTAGAGGTGTTGAAATTATAAGCAATGGTGTGAGAAGAACAAGTTTCCGAGACTAATTTCTAGGAAGCATTTGTATTAAAGGGAAAGAGAAGTTTTTATGAATTTATGGGTGAGTAATAAGGTCAATTTTTTTTTGAATTGTTCCTTGGGTCATTGTATTTCCAATGAGAGGTTTCATCCATCATTGAGGTGGTATGATTAAGGTAGGTCTTCATATTTGAGGAATAGTCTGGGAAGTGCTCTAAATAAGTAAGAAAGAGTCCTAATTGATGGTGTCATCGGGAGAATGGAAGATACTTAATATTTTGAAAGGTGTTGACATGATGTCCTTGAAATTCATGGATTTGATGAAGTCTTGTTGGATTCTCCTTGTTTCCTTTGATTGGATGAAGTTCTTGTTGGAGATGAAACTAGTCATTTATGCCTAGTTGTGTATGTTGTGTCCTTTGGACTATTTCCAACCTCTTTTAGGTATTTTGGAGTTAATTATATGAGAGTATAATTATCTTTTATTATTGGTCTGACTGAAATTCATATTTGTGGAAGAACTAGAGGTGTTTGTGAGTTGTGTCACATATATAAGAGTGTTATATATTCTCATTGTGTGAAGTTGATGTATGAGAGGAATGTGTGAGCCAGATGAGGTGATAGAGTGTGTTAACGGGACGAGGAATAGTTAAGAAGAAGCATGAGAAGGTGAGAAGAGTAGAGTAGAAGGTGTTCAAGGTCATTAGACCTAATCATCTTATGAAGGATAAAGATTAAGAGAAGTATAAGAGAGTATTATTTGAGATGGTTTTGAGGCATGTGAGTTTAACTTATGATAATAATATATCGTATGTAGAACATTTCTTCAATGATAATCATCATGAAGTGGTATATTGGGTGCTTGATCATCTTGGAGGGAGTATCCTCATTTTATAGTTGGTGTCATAATAAATAAGGGTGGGTGCTCTTTTGTGAAGTGGTTTCTTCACTAAACAAATTTTCTATGATGTTTCATATTCATGCGATTATTTTGGATTGAGTAGTATATTCAAAATTTTCTATTAGTTTTCTTCCCCTTGAGGGTTTTCAAAATTAAATCTTGTTTTCTTGTGCACTCTCTTTGTTTATGGTCTTATGAATAGTTATTTCATGTTATTAAGCTCACATTAATGCATGGTTGAAATGTAAATGGTTTACACAAGTTAAATAAAATTGGTTATTTTTTTGAAGAACTGATTCACCCCCTCAATCCATTGCACTTCTAACAATGTTGAGTTAAATTTATGAGGTGACATGGTTTCTTGATTTGGTGTGATGAATTGTAGAATTGATGCGTAATATTGCAATATTGTGATGATATCATAAGTACAAGAATATGTTGTAGTGTCATCAAAAGCTTTTTGAAGGTCCTTTTAGGTGTGCAAACATTTTGCATTGTGTTATCAATGATATCAAAGTATGATGTTCTCATTGTTTTCTGAGTATCATTGATGTAAAATAAGCTAAGAGACATGAAGCTTAATTGGCGAGTGTCGAGTCAAGTTGAATGTATTGTTGATATTATGTTGTATTTCATGGGTACTTGAGAAGTGTGCCTTGTAGGAGTGTGGTAGTTATTTGAAAATGTATGGATGATATTATGATGATTTCATGAAGCATGTTGAAGGTTCTAGTAGGTTGTAAAATATGGTAAAGTGATTAGAAGGTCAAATTTGGTGAAGTAAACATGTTCAAGGTATTTGTTCTTAAAGCCTAGTTTGCAAAATGTTGTATGACACGATGAAGTAAGGAATGCAGCATATTTTTATAATTTTTTACAGCGTGGGGAACATGAGTATGAGGTGTAAAGACACTCCAAAGTGTCTTATTGTACTGGTTAAAGTATTAGACATTGGTTTAGTTCTGTTCCTATACATAGTCCTTAAGAAAGAATGCCCTAATGAAGAGGAGTCATTATTTTTGAATTTTTTGAGTATTTTAGAATGTGTTGGAGGTTGATACAAATATTTGGTCTAAATTTCATGTCTTACTTGATGAATATTTTGTGAGATATGCCCTTTTTCTCCTACCAAGTTTGTGGAAGTAATAGACCAATTCAAATTTGACTTTCTCGATGCTCATTGACACGTGAAATGTCTACATGGTTGTATAATATCCACATTATATATGAGGAAGGTTCCTAAAATTATTTTTTTGACATTAGTTGAGACATTAAGGAATAAATTTTTAAGAACAATCCTTAAGAAGAAAAACTTGTTTTAAACCCTTCTTAAACCCTAGATATAAAGCGATGGAGAATATATTCTTACTAGCGGCCCATGAGGGACTGGTTTGGATTGTATGATGATTATAGGTTATAGAGTAATCCTCTAGATTTATCAAGGTGTAAGTAATGTTTTTGGTGGTTTGTATACCCCATTCATAGAAGGAATGATAACCAGATCGTACCAAGCCAAGAACATAGATGCTAATCAAACACCACAATCAATAAAATGAAAGTAATTTTCCAAAATAAATTTACATAAACCTTTGCAAACAAATGAGCAACAATATCATATATTATTATGGAACTAAATACAATACATTGAGAATGGGGCTTGCTTAAATAGGCAAGGAATAACAATCTAAGAACTAGTCAATGTCGTAGATCAAGCCATAAAACAAGGAAATAACTAGTCATCAAATAACTAGTCAAGACCATAGATTTAGGAGAGAACTAAACATCAAGGATATAGTCAATACCATAGATCAAGGAAAGAGCTATCTTGAACAACTAGATAATATCTCCTAGTATCTAAATAAGATAAAAAAAATATCCACACACATTAATGGGTGAGGATAAATATAATAAAGGTAAATAAAGTACTTAGGTGAACATGAGATAAGGTAAATACCTACTCTAACACCCCCTCAAGTGAATATAGGAAACAAAATAGAAGTGGCATGTCCATAGATGAGTCTTGGCAACTAGGCACGATGAGGTACTCATGTACAATAAATGGGAAAAAATGGACAAAGCACAAGGTACCCAAAACTAGTAACAACAAAGTAGAAAGAATAAATACCAGCTCCAGGCATCCCAAGAAGCTCGAGATCAAAAGCTTGTACTATCCCACTATGGTATGGATCTACCGGTTGATCACAAAACTCAAAAATAAGCGACATTTTTCACTAGAATAGCTCCATCTGAGAGACTATCAATGGAGTGATGTCGAAAGTGCAAAAAAACACCAAACATAATTCGATCAACTGCTGCAAATAGGTGTGCCACGATCCAAGAATAAAAACCAAAGCAACAAGGAAAGGACACAAAATCTAGAGTGTCACGATCCAAGAAAAGAAAAAGTAATAAGGCAAGGACACAAAACCCGAAGAAGCAGGATTAGCACCACACCCTCCCATACTGCTGAATGGGTTGAGTGGCACTACAAATATGTATGAGTTGTCAAAACAACTACTCTAACACTAAAAACTAACAATGGAATGCACCGAATGCATCCCCATAAGATATCTTGTCAACATGCCAAACATGTCGAAAATACGATACAAAATCACTCAACAAACAGGAGAGATACACTACACCTAGTAAAGAAAAATGCTCAAAACAAAAAGCATCACAATGCATAAGGTATAGAAAGTGGAGCAAGAGGATGAATGGTGGAGGAGCCACACTTGTAGAGTCCTCTCAATGAATGTCTATGTCACCACCACGAGTGATTAGATATCCACCTAAATAACCATGGATGGATGAAGAAGATGCCTACATATGAGTTGGTGCAAAATGCATAATGGGTGAAAACAAAAAGAACATCAAAATGTGTGTTAGGTTGATCATGTCTGATAGCTAAAATCTTAGGTTTCTCAAGCCTGAGTGAAGGTTCAAAACTCATGTGTTGCTCATGATCCTTGAAAGAGTTGAGTGAACAAAAAAGGAGCTCACGATGTGTGATCCCAATGAAGTATCTGGTGAAAACCAATGTCATGATGAGAATTATAGTTAACATGTGGAATAGAGGAAAAAATACCCTATGAATGTTTGCCAATGACTCGCTAGTGAGACCCATAAAATGGAGCATGCGAGAATGAATTTAGTGGTATGCTTCGAAAAAAGCCATGTAGCGAACAAAATTCGATACACAACATGCGGTACTATAATAGGCACAAATGTGGAAGAGCATGTAATGTAACAAGCTTCATAGGTGTATGAGCATCAAGATCGGGAACATATTCAAATACTTGAAGGAACAATGTCGGTGGGTTCGGGAGTAAGAGCTATAAGTGGACTAGGAGCATGGATATGGCTGTCCATAATATGATGGTGATGTTGTAGGCCAACAAGTATGTTATGCGGGAAGTGTATTATTGTATCCTTATAGTGAATGAGTGATTGTAGAAGAGAATTTTATTTCTTAAGTGTTCTATTTTCTTCCACAAATTTTACAATATCCTCTTGAAGTCCACACACTTTAGAGAAAAGCATATCATTCTCAGAATCCATGATAGATACAAAATGCAACTCCCAAAAGTTTAGGACGTCGGGCTTAGCCGAAATTGTGTCCACAATTGATTACAACACTCCTTTATATTTGGCACTTTATAATTATAGTGAAAGTCTCAAAATAAATATTTCCAATGGAAAGAGCACAAAAAAACAAGCACTTTTACAAAAAATGGCACTCAAAACCGAGTTACCAATCAAAAGTTACAAGATTTTTAATATTTTGCTCTGTTATTTATTTTAGTTGTCACTAAAATAAAATAAATTGTTGTTTCCTTCACCACAAAAATAAAATTAAAGGGGGCTGAAGTTAAGCACCTATAGGTAGGAATCAAAAGCTTTAAGCCCTCATATTACCATACCATATGACCAAAGGCTAAGGATTTTAATGGCGACTTGCCTACGAATGAAATGGTTGAGTTTACGATTAATCTTAAGGTTTTCACGCCTTTTGGATCCAATGGAAGCCTCTGTTTTACATAAAAATTCACATATCAAAAAAATGACTAAATCCCAAATATATGAATATAGAAAGATTTTTTTGCAAAATAAAACTTAAAGACGGATGTTAACAAAGCAATCTCCTACTTACATACCATGAAATTAAGAGTGCCAACCCCAGAGTAGTGGTAGGATGGGTGATCTCCTGGGAAATTCCCAGTGTCACTATCTCCTAATGTTTTTGGGCTTGATTGGGTGTATACCCAGCTCCATCGTGCGGGAGGGTGTTGGTGTAGCAATTGTTTAACATGATGAGATCCCTCTCCACCATTAGTTCGAGCTTTTGGTGTGATGGCAAGTCAAGTAGCTCGAGACCATAAAAGGAATGATAACCAGATCATAGCAAGCCAAGAACACATATGCTAATCAAACACCACAATCAATAAGATGAAAGTAATTCACCATAATAACTTTACATAAACCTTTGCAAACAAATGAGCAACAATATCATATATTATTATAGAACTCAATGCAATACATTGAGAATGGGCCTTACTTAAATAGGCAAGGAATAACAATCTAAGAACTAGTCAAGGTCGTAGATCAAGCCATAAAATAAGGAAATAACTAGTAAATAGCATAGATCAAGGAAAGAACTATACCTAACAACTAGATAATATTTCCTAATATATAAATAAGATAAAATAAATATCCACACACATAAGTGGGTAAGGATAAATAGAATAAAGGTAAATAAAATACCTAGGTGAACATGAGCTAAGGTAAATACCTACTCTAATAAGTCAAAAAGGAAAGTTTTAAAGAAGTTCAGTTTTCTCTATAGTTTTGTATTAGACTAGGTGATTAATTTTTTTGGATGAAGTATGGGAGCCATTATACATTTCCATAGTTATTTGAGATCCTTTTTTCCTTAGGAGTCTAGTATAAGCTTATTTTGTAAGGTTGGTTTTGGGACAATTTTAGGTAGTTTCGGTGATTTGGTTGTATAGGAGTTTTGGTGGATCTTACTCTTGACTTATGGAATCGTATGTATTATCTTCATGATGACCCTAAGGATGTGATATTTCCATTTATATATTACACTTATATGGATGATGTGATTTGATTTTGGTTTGAGCTTCATTTTTGAAGACAAGTTTTGGGGCATGCTGGTTGTCCTTTTTCTTGAGAGCCTTCATGGTGTGAGATGATGGTTTTGAGTTGTTATATCCTTCTTGAGGATATTAGTGTTCTTAAAAACATGTATTGGTTGGTTTCAAGTTTTGGTGAAGGTTATTTTTCTCAATAATCCATTTTCGGTGAGTAGGTATTTTTAGTGCTTTAGGGATTTTTGAGTACTAATGAAGGATTTGGGTATGAAAGTGATATTTATGACCTATATGGACTCAAATGATTATTTTTATAGGATTTTATTATGAATTTAGGAGTTTATTTTTATTATTATGGATTACCTACATGTTCTAACTTCATAATACATGTATAAAAACAAATTAGAAAGCACATTTGAGCTATTTGTGCAAGCAAGGAAAAGTGCAAGCTAGAGGGTTGTTTGTGAAGGTGAAAGAGGTATGTGTGATTATATAAAAACTTATAGAGAGTGTGTGGAGATGTTATAGAGTATGTAAATAGGTCAAATATAAAGGTCATTAGGCCTAATCAGTGGGTGGATAAGATCTAGAGTGAGTTGACCTAAAAGAATATTTAAAGAAGAAGGAAAGAGGGCTTCATTATTTCACCAAAAGTTGTTATAAAAACAATTGAAAGGTGAAAAACATATGAAGTGGCTTTGTTTGTTTCTGATTCATCCTTCTGGTTGGTGCCTCCTTCTAGGGTTAGTGCTCTACTGAGAACTAAGGGTTGATGTTCCTTGCGGGGTTGGAGCCTCACTAAACCTAGGGGTTTGTGCACCTTGTTTATTTTGTGCTCAAATAAAGTTTATTAGTTACACCAATAAGGTTAGGTTTTAGTGGGTTTTATTTTCCTTTAGGTTTTCCCACTTATATATTTTATTCTTGTATTTTTTACTCTCATTTTCTCTTATGTTGGTTAGGTTCTTGTGGATGCATGCTTAATAGTTAATGAATGAAATTACTTAAGTGAATTAAAAAATGTATTCCTCATTAATTCAACCCCTCTTAGTGATTGCAATTCTAACACAATAGTGATAGTTCTTGAAGTTAGAGATGCTTAAGAATCATATTCATGGTTTATTCATCATACACAAAGTAGTATGGTATGTCGGGATGGTTCACCGATTTCTTGAAGTGGTTATGGATTTTAAGAGAATGGATATATTTTGGATGAGGTGTAAGAAAATAATTTTTTTATTAGAATGTAGGTATGATGGTAAGTGATGTTTTTTTAGGTATGCATCTAGACATATTCTTCAGGGTTCATTTTAAGACCACCCCTCTGAAAAATTGTTATAGAATGGGTGGCTAATCTTTGAAATGGACTTTCAAAATGATGGAGAACTTATCAAAAACATTTTTGTGAAAAAGGTAAATTGTTAGGTCATGTTTTCAGATGGATGGATATTGTATGGCCATATCTTTACTACAAGATATAAAATATGTTGAATGACACACCCTATGGGATGAACAGCTTTAAGGTTTTCCAAAAAATGCCCTTATTAGATAGTCTTCTAACTTGTGTTGAAAAGACATACCTTATAGGTTAGATGGACCGAGTCACCTTGAACAACTGTTTTATGGATTAGATGCGTGTCTTTTCCTTGTTAAACGGATCCCATTAGATGTTTTTCCTTTCCCATTGGACAATCATACTTTTTTTTTACGACCATCTCTTTTGGATGGTCATCATTGTGTCTTATGGTTAAGCTAATTGTCCTTTTCCAATTGGATAGGTTACATTGCACTTACCTATTGATGGCTCATGATGGCCGACTACATGCTTCCAATTAAATAGAAAACATAAGGAAAAGTCCCAGGAACATGTTTCCTCGAACTTCTCCAACAATTGTTTGTCACAATGTGTGACTTGTACTATGAACCGAGCCCTATGTACATTCATACAAGGTTCATTTCTTAAAATTTTCCGTAAAATTTTACAAATCTACAAAGGCTCTCAGCTATCATATTTTCTACTCAACCAACATCCACCTAAATTATTTTGGTTTTTGCTCCCTCTACTATAACTTTACCCTACATCTAAATCTTTCAAGAATGGAAAGAACCCCACTACTCCTGCCTCCAAATTCCAAAGTAAACACATCATGTTCCCTCGGTTATAGAACTGATAAAACTAAAGACACACCTAAGGAATGGATGAAAAATCACCATTCATGGGGCTTATCCACGTGCCCTACTTTGAAACAAATACCAACATTCTCAATTACATGATCAATTCTTATAACTAGAAAGACAAAAAGTTTTCCATTCCCCCGATGGATCGTACATTTTCTTTCAACGTGGATCCTATGAGACATCCATTGATTAACTATCTTACCATTTCAAAACATTATGCCCATAAATAAAAAGGAACTCCTAACGATGAAAAAAAAAAATTGTGTCTCATTACAATGTGCGGAGTTGATGGCAAGTTCAATTTTATTTTCAATTTCTTATTTTCGTAATATTTCTTGACTTCCCAAGGCTCCAAGCATCTTACTTTTCTTGTATCATATTACATCCAAGGTTAACCATTCCAAAAGATGCTTTGTTATAGAAGGTATTACCTAAAATTAATTTTTGCAATGATATCATTATTTAAAGCTAGGATTTTGTTGTAGGGTAGATCCATGGACATTTTTTTTTTATCAATTCAGTAAATATTTAGGACACCGGCGAGGAATTAGTTCAGTTTGTGCACATAATTTTCCAATAGAATGAAAACAAATGTCAACAATGACCTTGATAGTATGAATACATCTGTTAAATCCAAGACTGTGTTTTCTTGTACCAATTATCTACTTGCTTTCTATCATGAAGCTTTCTACCATTTATAGAATGGACAACTTTTGACAAAATAAATGACAATATGATTGGCCTCTCACTTAAAGAACAATAGGTAACAATTAATTTTAATTTTATGAAGATTAATTATTTTTGAATGTAATAATAGTCATAATTTTATCTTTTGTAGAGAAGAATTTTATATGGAATACCTCATAAGGAGGTTATTTCTCGAGGTAAATCCCCTTGATAGGTCTCATTTGATTATGATATGGATTCAATGGAATCAAATTCACTTCGATTACCTCGTCAAAAATACCTAGGGATCAATAGCTCCACCACTCCTACCTTTTATCCCATCACAATTTTCTACATGTATAAATATTAATATATAATTGAGATACTAAGAGGAACCATAAATAATCTATGTTCTCTAAGTAGTACAATATTTTAATATATCTACATTTTTTAAAAGAAATTTTCAAGTTTGATGGTCTAGATCAAACTAACTTTCGGTCAAGGTCAAATAGTCACATCTCCAAGAATGAAAGGTAATGTATAATGTTTATCATATTTTGTTTACTTAAAATATTTTATTTAGAATTTACAAGGGTAGAAAGATTATATTTTAATACTTTTTAGTTTGCTTTTTGTAGTTAATAGACCTTCATAACAGATTCAAAAAAATGCCTCCGGTACCACCGATGTGTACTCTTGCACAAACAATAATAAGAATTTTATCAACGAGAATATAAGGATTCATGTAGACTCGCAAGAACAGTTCATCAAACTAACCTCATAATTTATTAGTTTTTCACTAAGCGGACGTCTTGATGGGAATGAGAACCCAAATTTTGAAAAATATTGAGCTCGATGATGATTTTTTGGGATTTGATAGTGGTGATGCAGAGAAGGGTAATTATTTTGACATGAATAGTATGCTACAATTTACTTCACCTCCTCAACCACAAGCACAACAAGATGTAAATGAAATAATTGAATTTCCCTCTCCACCAAGTAAAAATTCACTCACAAATGATCGAAGAAATTTTTTTCCTTCAAAAATCTAATATCGGATAGTATAGGGGCCATGATTTAGGAAGTTGTTATGTATGATGTGGAATCGGTGTAAACTTTGGAGAGAAGGGCCAAAATTTTGATCAAATAAATAAATAGCCGATACCATAATCATGCTTTGAAAGGAATTGATTATTCACTTTTGTGTAGAGAGCCAACTAGCAAGGCTTGATACTTTCAAAACAAATATCAGTCATCCATAATTCTATATAATAATGATTATGATCATGATATTTTTGATATAATGTTATACAACTTGGAGAATCTTAATGCTTTGAATCCTGTGTACTACAATAAATGGGCTAGAGAAAAAGTAATTTTTAATTGACAATGAAGAAAAAGAGAAAGTTATGATAGGTTATATTTTACATGTAAAATCATGATATTATGAGTATTAAAATAAATTATTTAGACTTATCTAATAGAATAATACATTTTTATTTATTTTTGTAGGAAAAAATATGAAAAATTAAATAAAGAAGTAGTTGTATTGGATGTTCATTCGAAGAATACGCGCAAAATCTTGAATGCATTTATATAGTTGAAGGAAAAAAATAAATTATTAAATAAAAGTAATAATACATTCAAAAGGATAATCAAGGAGAATAAGATGGATCTAGATATCTTATTGAAGGAAAAGAAAAATGTTGATCCATAAATTTTTTCATCGAAGATGTTTTGAGGAGGAAAAAATATTCTCCAAAATATAAATTAAAAATGTAGGATTTACAGTATCGGGAGTTTTATCGTAGAGGGTTATTTAAAATGAGAAAATGCTGCCTCTTGTGTAAGAAAAAGATAAACATTCCCCTACAACAAAAACTTAAAAAGGTAGTTACTTTCACCATGTGACAGTGTGTTGTCACAATTCGACACTTGTGTAGGAATTAAAAGATAGTGGCCAACTGAATTTTTCTTCTTTTCTTCCATGAGGAAGACATAAGGACAAGTTTGATTCATAATCATAAGAAGACAAGAGGACTCCATCATAACGTGTTCTTATAGGAGAGAAATTTCTGGAAGGTTTGAAAACTATTGAGAGCTAATCATTTCGTAATTGTATTGGTCGACATTGCTTTATGAAAACATGTCTTGTTAAAGTAATCCACCTCTTGATAGAATGAATACAAGAATAATTTTTAATTGGAACTATATTTATTGTTGTATCACATTTATTGAAAGTTTTCAACAATTTGATAAGCAAAATTGTAATTAGATTTCTTCGTACAATGAAAGTTTTTATGTTAGTATTGGAGATGTAAATAATGGTGTAAGACACAATGTATGTTTATTTGAAAGGATTTATCATTTATGTTTAATGAAAATATTAATTATTAATCAATAATCACACAAATGGATCCAAATAAATCATTGTCTTTATTTCAATAATAAAACAAAATATAAAAAATGAATTTTTTCTGAAGTAAATCAATAGTTTATTATGACCAGTTGATTATCATTAATCAATTTGAAATATATCAATATATAAAATCATTGTCAATAGCATCAGTAATTTATACAATAAATTAAAACTCTAGAAATTGAAATATTCCTAGAGCAACCCATTCATTTATGTCCTTGAATTATCCATAATTGGTAGCATGCTTGATGGATGTATTAAAATCCCTTGATCGGTTAGAATGTTACCGAATACTCTTCTTTATACGAGTAAATTCCATAATGCAAGTTCTCTCTCATAAGGAAATGTTTTGATAGAGTAACATGATATATACAATCTCATACAACTTTCCAAATGTTTATCGAATTTGTTACAAAATTTTGATTTTACAAAGGACAATGCACCGAATACCCTCTCATCTTAATAGATCCTAGAATCATACTTTGGAAAAGTTCATATAGCTGAATATACTCATTCAAATCCTCTCACAAAATTCTACTTGAATAAATCTTCTTCCAAATTCTTCTAAAGGAACCATTTTAATTTAGCTCATCCAAAAACCAAAATTTCTCTAACATAGTGGTGGAAAAATCATACAACTAAGCAGTGAGTAAATTAATTTGTAAAATACCTTCAACAAAAAGCTTTGTTTATCTCTTCATGTTTACAGAAATGTTGCATTAGACTAGTCATGTCTTTAATAAATAAAGTATTGATAGATGTTTCAAGTATTTTTTCAAATGTATTCAAGAATTGTGGATTGACAACTCCCTTTGATTTAAGAAATTTACCCTTTTTGAATCGTTCATGGATATCTATAGATAAACATTGAGAAATATTTTTAAAATTATTTCAAGTTTAATTTAGTACTATTTCATATAAAAATTTTGTCACTCTTAATTCTTCCATCTTTGAACCAGTCAAATCTTCTCTTCTCTTAAAACTAAGAAGCAATTCCTCTTTCCCATGTTTTTTATACATAGATGATCATTTATATTAAATTTTAAGAAGAAAACTTGGATTATTAAGGTATGTTAATGCATTCCATATTTAAAAAACAAAACCCTAAAAACTTTGATTTTACAAATATAAACTATCTAGAATCATGCACACATGTTTTTTTTTCTTATGAAGTCTCATTATGTAGATGCAACGCTCTTGCACATGCTTCTTCAAATAAATTATCTCCTTCAACATTGGAAAAATAACACACTGTGTAAGTAAAGTTTCAATATCTGATAGATAATACAACAAATCTTTAGCTTTATCTACTTCCTTGTGGTATTTATACATAAAACACACAAGAAAGGATATTCTTGTAATATTCTACAAAAATTCTCATAGATTAAAATCTATCTAGTATCTACATATTTTAGAAGCTTTTTCCCATATTTCAATCCAATTTCAATTTTATAAAATTATAAAAATGTCTTTGGACTACTTGAATAGTATGCATGAAAATCACATATCGTTCCTCCACTTTGGAAACACTTTCGAATGCTTTCACAATTTTATAGGCCAAATTAATCCTATGAACCATGTAATGAATTCCAATCATATATGGGGAAAATTGTTTATAGTCATATACAAAGAACATTTCCCCCCATTACAACTACACCATTAGTTCCAATACGAATAATAACTTCATTGCAAAGCAAAACTCATCCATACCTAGAATATTCTTCAAAAATTGACACCAACAATTTGTAAATGTTTTTAGAATTACAATTTTCGCTCATTTCCTAAAGTGTTAATAGATGTGGATTTCTTACTTCATTTGCAAATGTGTATACATGAATATAAACCAATGAAGTAGTGTTCACTGTTGTAACCTCATCAATTAAATAGTGAAATAAACTTTGCATTATTAATATCCTCTTTCGGTCCTCCTTTTCCATCGAGTAAGACATTTTTCTATTTCCCAACCATTGACATCTAACCAATGTGATTAAGGAATGTTGTATAAGCGAATAACTTGATAGAAATTTTTATTTGTTGAGAAATCTAAAATGGGTATTCCCTTTTTCAACATATGCATACATTAAAATTGAATACTTTTGCCATGAATTTTAATCTCCATAGCTTTTCTTAATTTTCCTACTATTGTGCCACCTTTTTCATTTATATTTTTGAAATGTTTTTTTCTTTTCATATTCTTCGTGTACTTAACATACAAGCAATATTTTTCATTTTTTCATTTATGAGATCTTATTATGCTCCCATTCTCTTGCTTTTGGGAAATATATTCTTTCCCATATTGCTTTTCAATGGTGTCTAGTTTGAGTTACATTGTTTGATTTTTCAATTATTTCCAACAACATATTTTACATTGACATTGAGTTGGAATATCATTACCATTTTTAGTTTCACAAGTTCAATAAAAGGATATTTGGCTGCTCATTTGAACCGAAAAGTCCTTCCTATTGTTGATTTTTCCTCTTTTTCTTATAGATTTTATTTTTACTTTCTTCAACTTTAGCTTTTGCATCTAGGTTCTTAGTAGGAATATATTGATCCTTAAGTCTTCTTATTCTCGAAACAAAAATGGAGTATAAGCTTCCTTTATTGTTGGAATTAGATGAGAATTTGATGAATTTTCTCCTAGTATTATGTCGTTAAGGGAACAAATGTTTTAATCAAGAGGATTATCTCAAAATATTAGTTTCATTAAAACCAAAAACATTGTCAAAATCTTGAAAATCATTAGTTTGTGAAGGTGTTTAAGAATTTTTGCATATAAAAGTGTTACGAAATAGAATTAATTATTTATATTATTTATACCACTAAATAAACATAATAAAAGTGTGCAAAGAGTAAATACTCAATTTTTTAAATATTATTTGAAACAAATAATATGAAAAATATAATAATACAATTCTATAAATTATTAAATAGTACATACATATATTTTCCGCAAATCCTAACAGAACATTCATTTTTATGAGTTTCCTAAAATAGCCAAATAATGTCTAGTTACAATTTTTGAACTAGCGATAACCGAATTACCCTCCTTTCCATAATCCAAGCATATGTCACGAGATATAAACTATTAAATATGACTACGTGTGAATGGTAAATATGGATAGATGGAGTTAGGGATGGATGACTAAGTTGGATGGTTTAGGTTGGATGCCTTGTAGTTGAATGAATTTGGGTTAAACAAATTAGGGTTGGATGAATAGGTTGGATGGATTGTAGTTGGGTGGCTTATAGTTAGACACTTGTATTTTATGGACAACTACGGACACTCTAAGGCCTCACTAATGTTTGTAAAATTTCTAGTTTGAATCCTTTTCATTAAAAGGGTGCGCTAACTCACGGAATCAATAGATTTGGATCTAGGAGTCACCATCTTTGTTAAAATAAGCCTGCAAAGGATGGAAATCACTATGTCGAGACACCAAAACATAGAAATAATGAAATGTGAGCTTTCACTAATTACTACTTATCCCACTATCATGTCAAAATTGTTGGAGCTCAAAATAGCACTCGTCCCCAAATAAGGATGATTTAGGGATTTGAGGCAACATGGGACTATCTCAAATTTTTGGACTTGCACTTGAGACAAACCTCCAAATAAGGTTGAATTCCTTTCCTTATTTCTACTACTAAAACTAATCCGAGGAACTGAAATTCTACTTTATGATTCTAAGGACCGGGTGAGAAGGAGATTGACAAGATAAAATCATAAACTAAAGGGAGGTAATAACACTAGAAAAAAGGGGATGAACACTCTCGGATGAGTGAAACTAAGGGAAAATTTGTAAAGAGATGGAAAAAATGTATGCCAAAGTCTAATACAAAATTCAAAATCTCATTTCAATGGATCACAATAGAAAATAAACCCCACAAGAGATATAAAACAATATCAACATACCAATATTGTAAAGGAAAGGTGATAAGATGAAATAAAACATAAGATAGGGAAGAAGGTAGCTAAAAAACAAGAATTTTACTACTTATTAATGATGCACAATTAATTACAATGGTGGAAGAAGGAAAGTATGCACACGCATTGATCCAAATTTGAGGCCTACAATCAAGATGCAATAGAACACTAATTTGAATAATTATTTTTCAATATAAGAGAGTTCAACCTTTATAAATGAACATTATTCAACAATATATAGAAGAATGCGGAAGAAGTAGAGGGAAAAGTCATATTTTGAATTAAATAACCAATAACAAATAATAAATGTATGTAAATATTCCCGTAACATTATAAGATCTTCCTATCCAAATCATCTAACTTGTGGAAAAAGAAAAGTAAAAAATCCCATGAAATATGGGTGGTTGAATTGATTATAAGTGAGAATTAATGACTTGATTGTGTTTTCCATTTTTACATACAAAATCCCTCCAAAATCTGATTTTGAAGAGTCTACAATTTATCCCTAGTTAGAAAATTTCTAATGATACTAGATGTATATGATTTTAAGATATGTGGAGGAAGTTATGGTGATTTGAAGTTTAACAATGTAAGACAAGAAGAGGAACATGCAAGAGTCATCAGTGTGATTTGATTGGTAATAGGATTTGTCTCGATTATCTGTTAGTTTTGTTTTCCATGTGTCACATGTTCATTTTTCATATGGATTTGGCGCATAGTCTGTTGCTTTCCCATTTGTCATGTGAGCTTCAATTTATATTAAAGTCCCTAGAAATGGACTTGTTGGACATAAAGATTCGCACATGGAGGTTGTAGCCTTGGGAAGATGTATGGAAGCATAAAGTAGAAGTAATCCAACAACATGTGTGATAGGGTGTACAAGGATAGAAAGAAGGAATTCAAATGTGAAGGGAAAGAGATGACATCTGAAAATGGGATGTGTGAGAAATTAGAGGAAAATGGCATACGAAGTAATCAAAGAGGAGGGAGTGTGTAAAAATAGGGTGCACAAAAGGAAATGCAAGGATGTGAGTAAGGGAGAATAAGGGTAAAATTAAAGAGGAATGAGAACATGCACCATTACGTTGGAACAAAGAATAAAATGCATTCACATAGGAAGCATATCAGGGAAATGCAAAAGCGAAGGCTAGACTATAGGTGTGCATGATAGAATCCATAAAGACTATGGAATGAAAGTGAATGCGCAAAGAGTGTACACAAAGGGGAATTGAAGGGAGATAGTATAATACACAAGATGAAATTGATTGCATGTAGAGCATGAATTGGTGGAATAAAATGGAAGGATAATATCAATGAAAGCACATGAAGGAAGGCGCGAAGAACTCAGCAACCAAGGAAATGTACCAAGGAAGACAACTAACAATGCGTGTAGAAATTGTAAACTTGAACCGAGCAAGAATAGAACTACAAGTTGTAAAAGTAACTAGGTGTTCCTTTGGGAAACAATAACATTAATCTTTCTCTATTACTTATTATCACCTATTGAAAGTAGTATGTAGTACTCTGCTTAACTAACCCCAAAATCAACATCATGAGATTGAGTTTAGGTGATGACATTGTTAGATTGATATTTAATTATAAGACGAGTGAGGTTTAAAAGTTAGAGTTATCAACAAATTAAATAAAATAAATAAATTAATAACAAAGGCATAAAATTAATAAAATAATAATTATTTTTATAGAAATAAATAAATAATAATAAACAAAAAAATTTAAAGATCTTAAAATTTATTTAAAATGAAGTTGAGTTTGGTAGTGTGTGGGAAATAGAGGTAGGTATGTGGGTTGATGAATGCGTTAGTAAAAGGTAGGAGAATTGATGGAGGGTGGTGGAGTGTGAAAGTGTGAAGGAATGAACATCTTCACAGCTTTTATACAAACCACGAAATGTAACCAACACACCATAATTTTATCATTTCACCCTTTCAAGTATATTATATTTTAGTGTGCCAATGTTAGTTTTGGAACATGTTTAGGCATTTATCAAAGTGCATGTGAAGATTGGTTTTTCAATTTCATATATATGTAATTTCATGGAATGGGTTAGTTTCCATATTTGCAAATAGTGGGTTTGTTGAAAACCTTTGAAAGCATTCCAAAATCCAATTTAGAGGTGTAAAGCTATCCTTCACAATTGTTTCCAACATTCACCTTACCCATGCCAAGTTTGAGAGATTTATCTATGACTATGGATGTCGAACAAAGCAATATGGACAAAGTAATTTCATTGGAATTTTAGACTCTTCACATTGGTATCTTGGGTTGGACGACCATTCCTAGAAGAGGGGAAAATTGCACTCAGAGGTATGGACATCCACTAAAGGATAAAGGAGAGGGTTACACACAATAGGCTTGGGAAATTATTTGAAAAGTTCCTTAAAGAGAGGAAAGAGTAATGACATTAAGAATAGTTAAGGATATTTTGTGGAATTAGTTTGATGTTCCTTCTTCTATGGTGGCTACAAGTTTGTGTGGAATGTTTTATCTTCTTGAAAATGTTGTGTATGGAGGAATGAAGTTGCAATGTCCATGGAAGAGGATGACTCTATAGAATATTTCTTCTATATACAAGAAAGGATACCCAATAACAATGGTAAGTTCATATGATTACCCCTATGTAGCTCATGTGGACATGGATGGCATTGATATTTTCTTTGTGGGAGACTCTATGGGAATGCTAGTTCATGGAAACAATACAACCTTACACCGTGAAATTGCAAGATTTGTTGCTTAATTTTTGTGCGTAGCTAATGGAGTGTCCCAAAATCTTCTTGGTGGGGATTTACCTTTAGGTACATATGTAGAAAGAAAGTAGCTTGAAGGATGCATACCCTCTAGGGTTGTAATGGGGAAAGCTATATTTGAGACATGGATTGTAGTATAGGACATGTGCGATTGAACCCTGTGGTAATAAGTGTTTTGGGAGGATTTAGACCATAGGGTAAAATTTTTCTAGCGTAATAAAAATTATGGAGAGCACATTGTCTTTGTAATATGAAGAATGAATTTCTATTTTCCTAGACTCATGACTTCTCCTATAGTAAGTGGCTATCCCATATCATCTTTGAATTCTTACTATAATGATTATGTTTTGGCTAATTATGGTTACCATGTATTGGTATATCATGACTTGATACATGTGATGTAACATCCACATATCCACCACAAGTTTTATTTGTAGTTTTAAAGTCAAATTTATAAATATTTGCAGCACTTTTCAACTTGTGCTAAATTGAGAGCTTTGGAAAAAGCATGTAAATCCATTAAAGTAAGAGGGAAAGTGAGTATTTTGGATGATGAAGTTGTCACTTCCACTGATAGATATGTATGAAAAATGAGGAAACACATGCAATGTATATGAACTCGGTTAAGAAATATTCTTGTGGTGGACTTGTGGCTTGTGTGCAGCCAACTAGCTTAGTACATCTCATACATCACTTCGTCGTATTGCAAGAATATTTTTCTCACCTTTTCCTTACAAAATATTATTATTGATAGTTTCCACTTTTTATATGATATTGTATTTCTAAAAAAACCAAGGACAAGATTTCAATTTGACTAAATAAAACATAGTTTCCATGACAAGATAAAATCTTTATATACAACTTGACTATTTATTTAGCCATCAAATGTACTCACAAACCATGACCTAACACATTAGTAAAACTAAAATATTAGTAATATATACGCGTGTCTACTCTAATTAGTGAGATTGAGTTTACTTTTAAACTAAACAACCCCTTTCTTGTAACTTGAAAAGTAAATAAAACAATTTTTTTATGACTCATAAAACACACCATTTGAACCTCGTAATGACAAATTCAAGTGGTGAATACATTCCTTGTTGACCTTAAGCCTCAACAATAGTGTGAGGGTTAAGTAGTTCATTTTACCTAGCTAGAGCTAACATAAGACATAAGGGTATATTTATCTTCTTAAATAAACATTTATCATTTATTAAACATGAATAAATAGAACACTCCTCTATCTTAATCTACTCATCACCTATCAACTACATCTACTGACTCATCATCCACTAGACCTTCCATTTAATCCACATGCACCTCATCATGTTATTTTTCACTGCAAAATTCTATTTAATCCTTTTCTTGTTTCACTATACCAACTTCATCTTTCTTGACCTCTTTTTACTTACTATGAGGTTTTCTCAATATCTTCATACATCTGGTTTTCTTCTCCTTCACTCTGCATGTTCCATTCCTCTCATGTATTCTTTATACTTCTCTTCTCTTTACTTCTTAAGTGATTTCTTTTGTACCACACCATTCTTGTTATCATTAATATGTAAAAACATGTTTAAGGCATCTTCATCTTCTTTTCCACTTTCTCTATTCTTCCGACATTACATTTGTTTCTACTCATCCTCTTTTTTTTCAAGAATCACTAAGGATTACATATTCTCAAGATTCCTTGTTTTGCCAAAAAAACTAAAAATCCTATTTCACCTTCGTACCTACACTATTATCATCCAAATAAACTACAAAATCAAAAATATAAGGCTTAACAACCCTTAGTAAGGTCTCCTCGCATGTTTCTATAGTTCTCGTCAAGAATTTCCTAGTTGACATCATTATAACCAGTCCCACTTGTGGTTTTTTTCACACGTAATCATGTTTCTTGGATTGCTTTCCTTCTCTTTAACAGGTAGTTTGAAAAAATATTCATCATATATAGGATTATCAAATATTATTTATTCTTCTTCTTGGGTATTTACATACAAGATACTTTCATTTTGCACAAGTTTGTTTACATACCTCATTAAAAGCTAAGATTATACTTTGTTGTACCTATTATATTCATTAATTTTGTGAGTTCTTCCATACATAACTTCTTTGAATACTCAGTTTTCTAATTCTCTTATCTTCTTATTTATTTGCCTTATCTTATTTTCTTCCTTCTTAATCATCTGTTTCAACCACTTCCTTTATTTTCTCTTCTAAAATAGCTCTATAGGCCACTTAACCTTCTTTTCAATCAATATTTCAATTTTTTTATATGTTCTTTTCATGTTTCTTTCCATTTCTATCAACTTCTCCACATCTTATTTTAGTTCTTGAATCTCTTCTTGCATCCATATCTCTCTTTCTTTCTTCATCTTTCATCTTTTTCTCTTTTTCATTCCTTCTCTTCTCTCTTGTATCTTTATTAGTTTCTTTATCTCTTCCATTTGGTCATGTTTCATAGAAAAAACAATCTTATCTCTATCTTTTAGCTTCCTCATTCTTTAAGTTTTACACTCTCCTTAGCCACTTTTCACCTTCACTTCTTAACTCTTTCATTGTGCCTATAAATCTTTCATTCACACTCACACAATTCACTATTAAAAATAAACAATATTCAATCTTTAATGAAAATCCTTCTCTCGATCTTTGAAATTATGCATAGAAAATTACCTTACAATCAAGTGAATCAATCTACAAGGTTAGAATCCAACAAATTGTTAGGGAATAAGGGATAAAATATGTGGAATAATCCCTCAAAGAATCTCAACAATAAAAAATAATATGTAGAAACTATTACATATCTCAAATAAAAGTGGAGAATAATAATAACACAACAAAAGAGACAATATTTAACATACTTCACCTAATTTTTGCTATGTCCACCAAGAATCACTTGCTTAGATTTTATTACAATACACCACTCTCTCGAATACAATTCCCAAATTTGTTTGGAGCTATTCTCATCAAACTCTACAAAATTCACCACCGAATTCATACACATCTGCAATGTTACATTATATTTACCATATGCACAAAACCACATAAGTATACAACTACTTAAGTAGTTTTACAAAACCATGGGTACCAAAACAATGGGCCAAAAGCATCCCATAAACCTATGGGTAAAATATCCTACCCATATGAGAAAAGAACATTTCTTGGTATATTGGGCATGTTTTCTTTCGAGGCCAAAAAAAAAGTTTTGGGAGCCGCACCCTCAAACCCCTACAACCGGGGTTTCGCCATCGACTTCCACTGGGGCCCGCCCGGCCCCAAACCTCGGCAATACAAATGTGGAAAGTGTATAGTACTCTTAGTGTACAGCTTCAACACTTTTACACATGAAAACATGATGCACAACCTAACACAAATGACCTTTTACAAGCAAAAACTCAACTTTCAAGGCTTCAAGTCTTCCTCTTTAAGCCAAATTTCATCTTAAACTCCTATTTGTGCTTGGATTCTTCATCTACCATATTAGTACACCCAATTCAAAATGGTCTAGCTTAAAATCCTTTTTATTATCTTCAATACTATATCTATTCCAAAATTGTCTTCTCAAGGATTCTTAAGGACATTCTTTATGTGACTTCATTGTTAGACCAAACTAAATACTCCCGCATAAAAATAAAAACAATTCTGGGAACCCATTTACCTCCTTGTGGTGTGTTTTAAATTGTGTTTCTGACACCTTTTCTAGGTGTCCTTTTAATGACCTCTCCTTCTTACCTTGTTTGAGTTCCTTATAGCCCTTCCTACACTATTTTTCTGTCATAATTTTTTTAACTTGCTCATTTGACAAACTATAAATCATTTAGGATTCCCATTTGGACCTTATTTTTGGTGTACTAAATTTTAATGTGACGTCCTTTATAAAAATTCACTCAAAACCACATTTATAGTCTTCTAATTATGTCTTTGTCTTATTCATCCTACATAGGAAGAAAACTGTCGGGCCTAACTCTTGTTTCTAAGATATTCAACACTTTCAACCTTATTTAATAGTTTCTAAGCTCTCCTTGGATGATGTGTATGAAATTTCAAGTTTCAATTCAAAGGATCAAGCTTAAATCTCAAATTTGGTTAAATCTCAAATTTGGTAACAAAACCTCCTTATCTACTCTAACAGGCTTAACAAAGTAATGCCATGGATAACCACTAACCGAGACCTTATTTGTCAAGGATTACTCCTAAAATTGTTTGTAATCTATGATAAGATTATTTCTTAAATTTTTTTGGATTGAGATGTTGTTTATAAATTTCTAAAACTAAACCCTCATAAACCATTGACTAGGTTTCTTCTCCTAGGAAACACTAAAACTCAACCAAATACCTTAGATTCTTTTTCAAGATTTCAATCCCCTCTTATAAAATATTCTTAGTCTTATAAAACTTCCTAAGAAAACACAATGGTACAATTCATCAAGGTAAATTATAAATAATGTTATCTTCCATGTCCCACTCTATACCAAACAAGAACATGGTTCCTCACTAGTCCAATCAAATCCTAGTCAACTCTCTTACCTCTAGATGTTCTCTGTGAAAAACTCCTTCTTACAAGAAGAAAGAACCTTCTTCCTCTCTCTATCAATCTATTTTATACAATTCACTAATAACATACAAGATCTTAGCTATAGGGTTCTTTCACGGTGTTGAATTGAGTTATCACCATCAATGAAACTCACGCTTTGATTTCATGCAATGTAATCCTCCCAGTAACAAACACAAATTTTAGCTTTTTACATAATTTGCAAACTTAATTTTTTCCTTATTTAAATATTAGATCTTTGTCACTCCTGCATCCTTGACCATTCAAATGATGTGAATTTACTTATAATAAATTCCTTATTCTCATCTATAGGTCCATTCTCAAATGAATTTGAGCCCTTAAGATCCTTAAGACACAAATGTTTTACCTTTAATATTTCATTACATGCTTAGCCTTAACTAGAACTTAAGGATCTTAAGAACTAATTCATGAATACAAATTCTAATATCTCAATAATTCTTGTTACAACTTAACAAATCCTTTTAATTCTCCAAGAATCTCACTTTTACACCGAATACAAGCCAAAATGACCTCAAAATTCAAATTTTGCACTTTTGGAGGGAAAATGCAAAATTCAAACTTGTGAAGGTCTAACCAAAATATAACAACACTAGATGACTCCAAATGACCCCAAGACTTAGAAACACACAAAAAACAAAAAAATATGTTCCAAACCATATTTTCTTCCTGGAGTGATGCTTTTGCATCATACTATCTCATAGATCATGCGGAATAACACATATTTGTATAAGCATCTACAACCTTTCACATCTTGACATATAACAAAGAAAGAAGAAATTAAATATGTGATAAAATTAGATGAAATTCAAGAAACATAATGAAATATTTATGGATTGGCCTATATGGCTAAAATAATAACATGTAAAGGAAAACTAGTTCAACATTGGAAGGATAAACTTTAGTATTGAATATTCATTAATTCACAAAATTCTTGTAAATTTATATTTGGAAAAAGTTTAGTCTCGGCATTAAGATTAGGTTACCTAAATTTTGTTCGTAAATTTAATTTCAGAGTCGGTTTGTCTAACTTTTACTCCATTAGCCAATTGTTTTAATTCAAAACACCTTTAGAGTGAAATAGAACATCTCCATATTCACCTTGATATATATGCTAAATACATATTTAAAACTCATGCAAATTATGACTATCAAATATTCCTTGTAATTTATTTTTTCTATAAAAATTGAGATTGAATAGATATTGTAACCCCAAAGATTAAGGTATTTTAAATTGTTATGGTATTATAATGAATTATTTCAAAAAGGCACAAATAAAAAAGGTACCATTGGTAGAACTCTATCTACTAGTGGATGTGGTAGCATTGTTTATGCTATTGATTGGTAGCATTAAAAATGATACCATCCAAGAGCATACAAAATACTACCAACAAGTAGCGTTGTGCATTCTATCATGCTCAATGATGTGTGCTACTAAGCATCCACAATGATACTAAATGGTAACATTGTGTATTCTATTAGTCGGTAGTATAGACAATGATACAAGACAAGAGAATTTTTGTACCACCCTTAGTATCATATAAAATGCTACCATCTAGTAACCTACACTATGCTATTAGATGGTAGCATTGCAGTATGGTACCATCCCATATCATTGCGTACTCTATCAAAATGCGGTATAGTCCCGAGATACAAAGATTTATGTCCTGGCCTACTATTTGGAATTTTTTATATTCTACTTTAAAAATGTACCTATTTGAAAATTAAACTTGTATAGGTATAATGGACTTTGTGAATAATTAAAAAAGGAAAATGAATTAAAAAGGAAAAGTAGCAAATGAAATTATTTTGACCAAGCAAAAAGGAGGATCCAACTTGCATCCATTGCAAACATTAAAACTGGTAATAAATTATAATTTATGTTTTATTTAATTATTATAAATTAAGTTAAAAATAATATCTTTTTCATAGTAAAATATTTTTCATGTATGAATACTTAAATCACTACTATTAATAGAATTTTAGATGAAACAATTAACAAAAGCATATCCCCTAATGAAATAATTTACATTTTAGTAGGTGAATATATAATTGATGATGGCATGCTAGAGATGGAATATAATCCTCACTACCAAATGCCTCAAATATATCAATTTTATAATGAAAATGTTCAAGTAGTAGTCGATATTCATAATACTTTTCAAGTAAATAAATATATGTGAATGAAGAATACTATATGGACAATCGGAATGTCTTTTAAGGTAGACGAGGTAGTAAAACATCCTTTCATTGAACATGTAGATATAAAAAGTGGTATTCATACTCCAAAATAATGTAGAAGTAAAATTTATAGATGGAAATTAGGTAAATATCATAGAACGCAACTAAAATCATACACATTTGAGAAACATTTTGGAAATTTTTATTTGACATTCAATGAAAATGATGGAAAAATAAAAAGACACATAGATGGAAAATTGTGAAAGAGTTAATGCATGTAACATATACGTAGGAACATGCAAATGAGTAGAAACATTATTGAAATCTTATGGAGGATGGAGGAAAAATTTATGAAAATTTTGGAAAGTCTTTAAATAAAAACATTAAGGAAACATACACACAATTTTCCATTGTATTCGACATATTTAATATTTTTAGAATTTTAATTTTTTTAATTTTAATGGGTTTCTTAACCTTCCAAAATAAAATTGGTTAGATACTAGTTCTTCATAAATGGAAAGGTGTCTTACAATTATTAAAAAGGAGGATGCGAAAGAGATAGTCTAGAATGCAAGTTTTATCTCCTTTTTATGATGAAGTTATAATAGTCAACACCCCATCTTTGGTTTGCATTCATGTTTATAATTTTGAGAACTATGCAAGGTAACCTCATCATCTAGTTGTTCATAAAATGAAGGAAAACTATAATTCTAAAAATCTTTTTTGCAAGTTGGGGATATATAATTTGAATGATATAGCTAGGATAGATGATTATTCAATAGCTAGTTAGCTTGTATGTGTTGGTGTTGATGGAGCATCAGTAATATAGGGGAATAAAATTAGTTTATGTTCACCTAAAAATATTAGTTTCCCTTTATATGATTTCAATTCATTGCATGTCTCATAAAATTAATCTTTTTGTAATATAAACATTTGAAAATTTTACAAAAGTTGAAGATCTTATCAATGAATTGCAAAAATATATGTCAAGAAGTAAAATAAAAATTATAGAGTATCAATTTCTTTTATTTGAGTAAAATATGGTAAAATTTTATTAAATATGTTGATACAAGATGGATTTCCATGTATGAGCTTTCATGCATAATTTTTGTTGAAAATCGATCATTAGTTGGTTTCATATTTAAGTATCGTATGTGTGTTGACAAGGAAAAATATATGCTTTACTACTTAATAGGTTTGGAAAAATTGTTTACAATTTTAAGGATTCTACCCATGTTGATTGAAATCAATTCCTTTATAAAATTTCTAAAAGAAAGATCTATCTATATAGTTAGCTTCATTAGATTGATAAAATAGGCATGTAAAATACTAGATTTGTTGTACAATTCTAATTAATGTTTTCAAGGACATGTATTTAGTACTTGGAAAATTATATAAAATTTAAATGATCCGAAAATAAAATTTATATTCAATATAAGTGGTCATCTTTGTATCCTTGTAAATAGGAATGAGATTCAAATGCACACTTTCCAAAAAAGAGTGGATATCATTCAAGCAAAAATTAATTAAGTACCTCTAACATGTAATTTATAAGAAGGTTTATATATCAAATAAGGATCAAATTGAATAACATTTATCAATTCTTATACAACGAGATTAGAGAATTCTTTAAAAGGGATGATATTCTTGAGGCCATGAGAGTGTTCTAACGTATATTTTGAATCTTGTTGCAAGTAAGAAAGTTTTAAGTGATTCTCATAAAAGACACATGGGTACTCTCATTAAGAAATTTGGATATCTATAGAATTTAATAGACTTAAATTTAAGGGTGTTATTCAAAAGGAATTACTACCATGTAAATAGACTCATCTCATCATCATAATGGTCATACAATATGACTTAATAAGTGAACAAAAAAATAGTTGTAAAACTACAAGGCTATGGAAATATTTTTATCTTAGTAGCATCATACAAGAAAGCATTAGTGAATATTTCTAATTTTATGATTTTTTTCAAAAAATGATATTAAGATTAGTTGAATATGAAAGGTTCTCTAGCACATGAACATTTGGTAAATCATGAACTCAAGGTCTTGGGATATTGGTGAGTTAAAAATTGTTTTTAATCATCAACCCAAGTTACATTCCCATTGAGTTCATTGGATGCATTCAATAAGTGGTCGGGGGACACCTTTAGGTAGGCATCAAAATTATCCATGTGGACCAAGCAGAACATAATAGGATTCTTGAATGTGGATCGCTCAAGAGACATTAATAAACCAAGCCCACCTCCGTGTCCCATTTAGAGAAAGTTCTCCTCCACCACTCCAATTCATAGATATGGTATAATAAAAGCATTTACCATCCAAAGTTAGCCAACGAGGTTTAAGTAGATTGGTTATAATGGATAGTTGTGTTTGGATCCACCTAGGTTCAAACCCCACTAGGCGTGATCCCATCGGGGTAGCTTATCGGTGGTGAAGGGTGCCATCGCTAGTGGTTATGGTTGGTGGATCCTATCGACGCGTGGAATTTTTTTATCATCGGTGGTGTGCGCTTAATAGTTGCGGTTTGTGTTTTTGATGGATTAATTATACTATATTGTCTAAGGGTGTTAGTATTGTTAATGAGAGGGGACCCAAAGAATCTACTAGTTCATAGCTCGGTCAAAAGATTTTAACTATTAAAAAAATTGGTAAATCACATTATCGAAAAAGAATGGATAAAAATCGTGAGAGTTGTTTGAGATTGTATGTTTCATGATATGATGTGGATGCATTTCGTTATAAAATACTAATGGAAGTATTTAATTATCTTACAAAAAGGAGATGAGTCTCGTAATTCAATTAAATGAGCTAAAGGAAAGTACATAAACATAAAAATGTGACTAAAAATAAGCAACAAAATATTAGATAATAGCTTGAGTTTTGAAGACCTAACAAGTAAAGAATTGTTTGAGCTACATGATATTGACTAAATGTGTATGTATAAACAATGTATTTCTAGAAGTAAAATTTTTGTATCATATTATAAGTATGTAACTTGTTATGTTTTATATACACATGTTTTTATTGAATCAATATTTTTATCATTGTACCTTGTTTTTTAGAGTTTTAATCAAGATTGTGATACTTATTTTTTATTTAAAATAAGATTAATATACTAGTAAATTATTATATTAAAAATATAGACAACTTGAGTTGAATGAAAGTGTTTTTAAATTGGTAATAATGAATAATGTCTTATGTAATATGAAACATAATTGAATATTCTAATCATATTATGATTTTCCTTGGAGAACTTATGCATGAATATAATACAAGTAGAAATACAAATATTGGAAATCTCAATATTTTCATATAATGTGGAAGATTAAAATTACTGAAAACTATATATATATATATATATATATATATATATATATATATATATATATATATATATATATATATATATATATATATATATCCAATACTGTACTATTTTCAAACAATATTTTTAAATGTTAAATTTTACAATTTCATTTTATAGCTTCATTTTTAAGAATTATATTCTTTTGTTTTTGTTATTGTCTCCTCTTCACCAAAACATTCTTTGAAAACACCCGAATGAACAAGATACTTCATGGCTACATTGATATTTGAAAGTATTTCAAATTCTCATTTTTTGTATCACCAAAAGATAATAACATTAGATCCTCTTCTCTTTTCTTCTTCAACAATGTTTCATGATCCATTCTATGTTCCTTAATGACCCTTCTTAAGGTATTACTATACTTGTTTATAGTAATAATATTTTGTTTCAAATCAACCACGCAATTAAAATCTTCTTTGCACTTTTAAATACACATCTAGCATTGTTTTCTAATTCTTCAAAATTTTCTACTTTGAATGCATTTAAAAAAATAAGAATAAGTAAAAAAATTGAAAATAATATAAGTCATATTTTAAAATTTATTAAAAATTTCCAATGCCATATCCCTTTCTCGCATTTGCAATAACTATAAGGCCCTTGTCTCTTCAACACATATTATCAGTAGGATTTTTAATCTTCATTTAAATTCTCAATTCTATTCAATATTATATCAAACACATCATCATTGTAAGCATTTGTACAATACACAATAATAGAAACAAACTAATTCAAAAAATATCAATCTTAGCTAGTTCATCTTGTGCCAAAAATACAATAAGTATCTTTTGGAGTGGTTGTCAAATGGGAAATTTATTTATTTTATGAAAAATTTAGACCTAAAATCCAAAAAAAATTATTTTTCAATATACTTTCTTAAAGTATCATTAAAAATGGCTAGACTATTTTCATCCAAAATACTTTCATGTGAAAAAATTGTTTTATCATCCTAGATGATAAGGAAGTTTATCCTAGAGAAAGTGTATTTGATGTTTGTTCTCGTACTAGAGAATACTTTCTTAACCCATGAATCATATCTTTTAGATTGAAATTTGCATTTTTATGAAACCCACTTTAATTCCCACCATACTCATCATCTTATTTAGATTCATTTAATACAAAAACACCCCATTCACTTAGAACATTACCTAAAAAAAAGTTAAAAACTCAACTACAAAACCAAGGGTAGCCCCGCTTGAAGTTGAGAATTAAATGAAATATATTTCCCACTACTCTTGGTTCTAAATAAATTTTGTGGCAATTTTGGTGGTCACATATTTATCCTTAAAGTAAAAATGTATTTAGAGGTAGAGTAGGCACAAACAATCAATCAGAAATTATATGAGAAAATTGAAATGTTAACATAATAAGAAAAGAATAATAACAAATTATATATTATTTATGATGAAAAACATTACTTATTTCCATATGTTGTAGTAGAGATACAAATGGGGCTTGTTGTAGTTGGTGTGGTTAATGATGAGGATTAGAGTGAAAATACTAGGAGTAGAACTAGTAGTTGTGATCTTAATGTAATTAACCCTTGCAAATTTAAATTTATCACTTTCTTTGTTTAAAAATGTAATTTTTTAAAAATAAATTAAAATTACAACTTAAATGTTATACATACTGTGACGTGATGAATATATTTCTTGTACCGTGTTCCTTCAACTTCATATAGATTAATTTTTGAACTAGCACAATCCTAAGGATGTAAACCTGTGCTATTGGAGGTTGTTGGAGAAAAGGATTGAAATTTTTATAAATGCTTAATGCATATTTATATGAAATTTTAAATACTTGGAAACATATTGAAATATATAAATAAAAATACCTACGATCGCTGGCATGATGAAATAATTTATTGGATGAGGAGTTATGTAAATCCTAATCTATTTCACTTAAGAAGTTCTTAATTATGGAGTGGTTTCCTTAGTCTCCTATGTTAGGGTAAATATATTTTACCTTAGGATAATTATGCATTGTATAGTTAGTTTATTTAATTATTAATTTTTATATGGTTTGTTAACCATATTTTTCATATTATCTCGTAGGTTATATTGTTACATAGTTGTAACAATTATCTGTTTGATTTATTCTAGCTTCTCGGATGTTCTTTTGGAAGTTTATGTAATATGGTTTATTATTGCACCTATGCAACATCATTCTTTGTTTGTATCTTTTGTCCAATATGTATAAATATTGAAGCACTAAAATATTGTACATATTTATTGATTATTAATAATATCATCCAAGATTCCATCCCTGTTTCACATTTGGTTTTAGAAGGTTGAAGGATATCGGAGGATTGCAGCAGAGTTTTCAGCATTGGAGAAGCTTGTATAAGAAAAGGAGAGACAAAGTTACATCTGCAGCTTCCCATCCCAATCGCATGC
This sequence comes from Taxus wallichiana var. yunnanensis, assembly GCA_018340775.1. Classification (NCBI taxonomy): domain Eukaryota; kingdom Viridiplantae; phylum Streptophyta; class Pinopsida; order Cupressales; family Taxaceae; genus Taxus; species Taxus wallichiana. The sequence goes on from CM031236.1 coordinate 146,582,817, forward strand.
AATACCATCATCAAATTCCTCAAAATTTCCATCAAATTCATCAAAACCTCCTTTATTTATTGCAATTAAGGTTGAGGGGGATAAAATACACCAAAGAAAAGATTACAATCTCAAAGGAAGGAAGAAAAATTGATGTAAGGCACCATACACAACCCAAACCATCTTCATTCTCACCAAAACCGCCTTTCATTTTTCTCTTTTGCTGGAATTTTTGTTCAAAACCACTTTTCCCAAACCATGGATTTTTCAAAGCGGTATGGTTTTACCATTTGGAAGTGTTTAATTACAATTTGCTCTTTATATATATAGTTGTTTAGCTTAGCCACCCAAGTGGCTAACATAAATTTTGTAAGACACTTCCCATCAAGAGAGGTCAAGGGGTCAAATCCACCTCCCTCACCCACTACCAAATTTGGTGGAAAATTTAGTGGAACCTCTAACTTTATTAGAAAATTCAAATTTAGTTATAACTAACTAAATTTAGTGAGTAAAACCCTAATTAGGGACATTTTTTTTTCTCTCATAATTGGCTTATTTTTTTATTCCTGGAAAACATTTGCCAAAGGAGTGGTATTGAAAACTTCATTTTGAGCAAATTTTTTTATGGTCTTTTGTTCAACAAGCCGTATTAAGCTCTAGAGGCCACATGCCCCCAAATTTTTATTTTTTTTTCCTTCCGTTCAATTTTTCCAATTTTTTTAATGTAATTGTATAATTCAATGTATTGCACTAATTTTTAGGTTGTTAAAGCCAACTGAAAAACATTGTAACTACTCAAAAACTAGTAGAGAATTGTAATAAAAAATAAAATTTGATTCTAAAACACTCATAAGATCCTAGATCTCATTCGTAGCATTTGGTATAAATAGTGCCTTTGGGAAGCACTTACAGGTAATGTTGTTGACTGACTACTACTTTGTACTAAACGCCTAATATAATTATGAAAACATCCTATGGGCATCGACCCTTTAAATCAACAGGAGTAATAAGGACACAATGTGCACACTATGATTTGTCCCATCCCTCTTTAAACGATTGTACGACTTAAATCGACCGAGAAATTATCCGCGTATATAAAAATTTACACGTGCATATATGGATATTTCTTTGATCTAGTGTCAATAATCACACAAAAACTTTTTAGTACTATCTTGGTACCACGTATTGAATTCTTTCATGTATATTAACACCTCTTTCATGTACCACCAAGTATATAGAAAGGGAAAGTTTCTTCCACGTACCAATGGGTATATCGGATGGGCACATATATAGAAAGGTTTGGTATATCAGAATGATGGTATATAGATTGGGAGACCTTATACTTGGAGTGATAAGAGCCTAACCGTGTCAAGTGGATTCTATAAAATGGGAACCAATGCCCCAAAATTCTTTCTTCCAGACTCAAAACTACTAAGATGAAACAACTATGTTCCATGGAAAACTAAAATAAAGAAACAACCCGAGTTTGAAGAGATCTAGCCTTTTATGAATGGTACTCACCCAGATCAACTACTGATACAACACAACAATGATAGTTTGATAGATTAGATCAAAGGCCATGCTAATGATCTTGTTTTGAGTGTCTGATGATTTGCAACCTCACATTCGGGATGCTAAAACTGCCAAAGAAGCATCACAAAATTTGAGCACAATATATGAGGTGAAAAATAAGAATGTCATATTGAATTTGAAGAGTCAATTATACACATTGAAGTTTAAGCAAAATGAAAAAATAAAATCTTTTTGAGAAGAGTTTCTGAGTTAAAGGCTTCACTTCTTGAGCCCTGGGAGAAGTGGTCATAGATGAAGATCTCATTCCTATTGTTCTGAGGGCTCTCCCTTCTTCATACTACATTTTTGTCACAACACTCAACTTGTCAAACCAAAGAGTATGTTTTGACAAATTATTAAATCTACTGCAACAAGAGGAAGCCATGTATAATAAAGAAGATGAAGAGGATCGGACACTTTCTTCTCATAAAAATGGGAAGTAAAATGGAAATGAAAACCTAATTCATATCGAAAGTACCAAAATAAGAATCAAGATCAACAAGGAGACAAGTAGCGGAGAAGCAATGTCCAACCTATAAAAAGGGACATGAATTAAAATATTGTTGGTATAATACATACAAGAAAGTTTCATCAAGTAATTCTATACCTCAACACCAACAATCTCACAAGGGACATATGAACAAAAATCAAGGGAAGAAAAAGGGGAAGTGGAAAAGAAAATGCTATCGAAAGAAAATATTGTTGAGCAAGAAGAACATTCGATAATGAAGATTAATTGTACATTGCTTTCAATCAAGTGAAACTTCCACGTCATCTAGTTATCTCTAGTATGTTGATTCGGGAGCCACTCGACACATAACCAGCCACAGATATCTTTGGTTTACTTCAATGAGGGACACACCTTTGAAAAATCATGTTTCGTTAGGTGATGATTCTTCATACACATTTCGGGGATTGAAAACACTTCTCTACCCGTGTTGGTTCATGCAATTATAGATTATCGATGTACTATATTTTCTTGGGTTGACTAAAAATATTCTTTCAGTTAATAAAATCCTAGATCACAACTTAAAATTCACTTTGATAGTCATTTCAGCAAGAAAATGTGTTTAATTCGAGACAAATCATGAGGATCGAAAATAGTTACAAAATCCTCTAATGTGGGATGCATGTTCCGGTTTGATTTTTCCATAGATATGATCACAAAATCTTGGCTAAGAAATCTACCTCTGCACATTTTTGGCATCAGATACTTGGTCATATTAGTTTCAAGTATCTCGAGAGACTTTTCCAAAGTGTGTAATATGGTACATGGTTTACCATCTCTTCATAACGAGATAATTAAATTTCCTCACTTCCTAACAAGAAAACACCACATAGATTCAATTTAGAAGATTACTTTTTGAGCTCATGGTAAGCTTGATCTAGTTCATACCAATCTTTGTTGTCCAACGCAACAAAGTCATTTTGGACATCAATACTTCATGCTTTGTGTTGATTATTATTCAATAAAAATGTGGATTTTGTGTCTTTGCAAGAAAAGTGTATCTTTTGAAACCTTCAAGAAGTTCAAAGTAGTTGTTCGAATGAGACCGGTCTTCACATCAAACTCTCCACTCATATTGAGGGTGAATTCACCAGTGATGAGTTCAAGACTACCTAAAAGGTCACAGGATTTTCGACAAATTCCTCCTCCATACACACAACATACATAATGGTGTTGTTGAGAGAAGAAACCCTACTATCATAGAAATGGTGTGATGCATAATCGATGATTTTGGACTTGCAAAGACATTATGGGTAGAAGTAACAAAGACAATGTTATCACCAAATCACAACACCCCTCTATTTATACAAGTGCATATACTTGAACTCACGGTGTGATTGGATAACATGGGTACTATCTCCAAGTTGTGGGACTTGCTACTTGAGATAGACCTCTAGAGAAAGCTGGTTCTTGCTCCTAAACTACCTGCCACAATCTACTCTAATGCAGGGGAAACTAACTATTCTAACCTAAATTTCCAAGGGACCAGGGAGAGAGAATGCATAAGATGAAATCCTACACTACAAAGCGGTGATACACTAGAAAAGGAGGGTGTGAGAGTAGTCTTCAAATGCGTGAAATACAGAAGCAAAGTGCACACTAGAAAAGGTGATGATAGTTCTCCATAATCTAGCAAAACGCATTCACAACAATATTTCAAACATACAAAATGATAATAGATCCCTGCATGAACATAATAATAGACACAATATTCTTGTAATCAAGGTTGAAAGGGCAAGAAGAATGCAAGAAAACACAGCAGGGGAAGATACATCCACAAAATTATATTTTATTGCTTCATGATATGCATAGTTCAATCTATTACAAGATAAGGGCCTGATCACCATGCAAGGAGTCCAAACAAGGGCACTATAACGCATCAAATTCAAAGAAATTTTGGTAGAGCTTTGCTACAAAAACTACCTCTCCTTTACAATGATCCCAACACTCCAATTTATAGAAAAATGAGAAGAGAGAGAGAAGGAAAATGGAAATCCCGAAATTTGTCCTTCAACCACTTGTAAGAGGCATTAAATGGAGTAAAATGATTATATATTACTTTAAAAAGGCTCCCCATACAGTCCCAAGTGTTGCAGCAGAGAAATAATGATGACCATGCCTCTTAATTGCACTCCCAACCACCAAATAAAACATTGTTATGAACCCAGCCACGTTTTCTGAAAAATACCCACCAATATCTCACTAAATCCTGAATTTCTTGATTTCTCTGTGTCGATCTTGGAGCCACGATTCCAACGGTACCAATTTTGTTTGATTTCATTGAGAAATGCAAAAGTTATGGCCTTCTGAGTGCAGGAAGCTATTTTGGGTCCGGGCGTTTTCTGTCATTTGACGGGAATGAGCATTAATTGACTGGAGCTGAATATGTTTCTTTTATTTAAATATATCTACCCTCATTCTAGAAATTCCAATTTTGTGAAAATCAGAGCTCGGAGTCAAAAGTTATGGCCATTTGAAGTTTCACGGGTCAAACGTTGACTTTTCTTCTTTGCCTTCGGCCGCTTCTACTTTTCACGTCCCTCGCGTCCCACGCGTACCTTTGTCCCAACTGTCTTGGATGAAAATCTTCTGCTTCGGCCGATTCGGGCTTCCTTGTTCCTATTTGCGGATTTTTCACTTTTTTCGAGTCCCACGCGTCCCTTGCGTACTTTTGTCCGGTTGTCCCAGGACTTCCCTGAGACAAATGTCTCCTAACCGCTCGAAATGGACTGGGTCCTGGCAAAAATCATCTCGATTCACGCCCCACACGTTTTTTTCCCAGCTGTCCCAAAACCGCGTGAAACAAAAACTTGATGATTTTCCCCACTTTACGGCGTTTGGCTTTTCGCGTCCCTCCGTCGTCCCGACGCCCCAACCGCCCTCGCGACCGCCACAGGAAAAAATGTCCGACTTAGCCAATTTTCTTTGTTTTTTCCGGCCCCAAGCTTGGTACGATGAACCTCAGTATGACCCGAACTGGTACGACCCGAACCCTTCAGACCCGAAATGCTTTAAAACAGTCTCTGAACCTTATTTTTTGCATTTTTTCCATTTTTTCCAACTCATTGGGATTTTTTCTTGGATGGGAGAGTTAGAGAGAAGCCGAGGGGCCCCCAAAAAACATGATTTTTGGCCTTGAATCAATCTACTTGCTCAGGACTGAATAATTTGATGCATGTTATCAAAATTACCTTAAGGGGTGAATTTTGGATAACAGACAATTATGTATTTATTGAAGAGAGTGCCCATATTTTCTCTTGATGGAGCAACCCCACATGAATCATGCTGAAAGAGGAAACCATCTATTACACACCTTAAAGTATTCAAGTGTAAAGAAAGTATGCACATACCCAAGTAGAACAGATAGAAATTAGACATGAAGTCATAGAAACTCATTTTCATTGGCTATAGTGAAGAAAATATTGGGTATAGATTGATGGATCCAAAGACTAGGAAAGTCTACACCAACAGAGATGTTGAGTTCTTTGAGAAGAAGGAAGCGAGTCTCCTCCTTAAGACTCACTTGATGTGGATTTTCACCATTGTAAAAATTGAACTTGATGTTCCTACCGATGATGAAAGTGATGATGGGGATGATCAAATAGAACCACGAACCATGAGAACAGTTCAACATATGCCCAAGTGGTATAATAGCATCTTACGAGATGAAAAAATAGATGTTCCACTAGATACATCCACACCTGGAGCATGGACTTACAAAAAAAGCAAGAGAAGAAGTGAACTTTTATTTGATGAGTAGAGTTATTGAATCTAATGAGAACTATAGTTAAGGAAGCCATATAGTCAAAATATTTGAAAGATTCCATGGATCGCTAAGTATAACTCAATGATGAAAAACAACACTTGGCATCTTGTTCATCTTCCACCAGGGAAGAAATTCATAAAATGGAGATGGATATTCAAAAAAGTTACAAAGAAGATGGGACCATAGACAAGTATAAAGAGAGACTAGTAGAAAAGGGGTATACATAAAAAGAAAGCATTGAATACCATGAGAAATTTTCTCCCACAACTAAGATCAAAATGATTATGATTATCTTTTCTCCATCCACATGGTTTGGTTGGAAATTCCATCGATGGCCAGTAAATGGTGCCTTTCTAAATGGATATTTACAAGAAGAAGTCTACATGACTCAACCTAAGGGATATATTGTACATGGTAAAGAATTAAAGGTATGTAGACTCAAGAAATCTCTATATAGCCTCAAATAGACACCTTGGGCATGGTACATCAAAATTTATGAGCATATCATACAACATTAACTTGTTAGAAATCCATATGGTCCCAATATTTACCTCAAAAAGAAATGGGGGGAGATTGTGATTGTCATTGTCTATATCAATGATCTTTCATCACTTGCACTTCAAAGAGGATGATCGATGCAATGAAGTAAGATCTTAATCATCGTCGACATGAAAATCTTGGGCTAATGCACTATTGTCTTGGATTAGAAGTATGGTAGAAAGAGAATCACATATTTGTTTCTCAGATGAAATATACCAAGACAACCCTCGAAGAAATTAAGGATGATGGATTTCACACTAATTTCTACACCTATGGAGAATGGGTTACATTTATCTCATTCAATTCCATCTCCTACGCTAAATGCCACTCTCTATCGGCATTTGATTGGGAGTCTCATTTACCTAACCTACACTAGACCAGATATCAACTTTGCAGTGAGCTATCTATCCAAGTTCATGTAGGAACCCAAATTTTTTCATTGGAAAGCAACAAGGTGCATTTTGAGATATCTCAAATGATTAGTGGATCTTGGTCTAGAATACAAGAATAATGACAACTTCTTCTTGTTAGGATATTTAGATTCAAATCATGCAAATAAAATGGATGATGGAAAATCCACATTAGGGTTTGTTTTCTATATGGGATTTGGATCCAATATCATGGGGAAGCAAGAAATAACACTTTGTTTCTTGCTCTTCCACAAAAGCCAAGTGTCGTTCTACGGGTGAAGCTCTTTCGCCATGGAAGCGATATGGCTACATCTCATACTTAGAGAAGGAATTGGAATACCGCAGGGATAAACCAACCACCTTGTATGTTGACAATGAAGGTATTATATAACTTGTTCAAAATGAAGTTTTCCATGAAATAATAAAACATATTGAGATATACATACACTTCATATACAAACATGTCTTGTATCACAATAAACAACTTAAATTTTGTCCAACAACCAAGAATGAGTAGATATCTTAGCAAATTCACTTACACGTGAAAAGTTCTAGATGTTCGGAGAGTTCCCCTCCTCATCCCTTGAGGAATGAAAATTAGGGGGGATGTTAGGGTAAATATATTTTACCTAAGGATAATTATGCATTGTATAGTTAGTTTATTTAATTATTAATTGTTATATGGTTTTTAAACCATATTTGTCATATTATCTCGTAGGTTATATTGTTATATAGTTGTAACAATTATCTATTTGATTTATTCTGCTTCTAGATGTTCTTTTGGAAGCTTATTTACTCGGTTTATTGTTTCACCTATGTAACATCATTCTTTGTTTATATATTTCTATCCAATATGTACAAAAATAAAAATATGTAAAAGGAACGATAACAAAACCATACCAAGCCAAGAACATAGATGGTAATCAAACACCATGATTAATAAGATGAAAGTAATTCACTAAAATAACTTTACATAAACCTTTGTAAACAAAGGAGCAGAAATATCATATATTATTATGGAACTCAATTTAATATAATGAGAATGAGCCTTGCTTAAATAGGAAAGGAATAACAATCTAAGAACTAGTCAAGGTCGTAGATCAAGCCATAAATCAAGGAAATAACTAGTCATCAAAGAAATAGTCAAGACCATAGATTTAGAAGAGAACTAGACATCAAGGATCTAGTCAATACCATATATCAAGGAAAGAACTATACCTAACAACTAGATAATATCTCCTAATATATAAATAAGATAAAATAAATATCCACACACATAAGTGGGTGAGGATAAATAAAATAAAGGTAAATAAAGTACCTAGGTGAACATGAGCTAAGCTAAATACCTACTATAACATATATATTTCTATCCAATATGTATAAATATTTCAGCAAAAACTATTGTAAATGTTGATTGATTATTAATAAAATCATCCAAGCTTCCATCCCTATTTCACATCCCAATCTTCTCAAAGAGTAACTGAATCTCCAAAATCTAGTGGTAAATTTCCTATTATAATAGCCTCTATTTATAATTTAGTTGAAATAACTATCCCATGTTATAATTCTATAGACACAAAATCACACACTTTGGGTAACTATCTAGTCCTGATTACATACTACTATTCATATGATTCCTAAGTAAGAAAAGTACTAATTAACCCATGTCTTTGGCCACCTTTATTTTATTTTTGTTGTTACTTTTGGTCTTACACCCTTACTTGCTTAGTCTTCCTTTTACTCTTTGGCATTTTTCATACTAGAAACCAATGCGTAACAAGGACACTAATGCACCATGCGCCATCAATCATTGTTGTTGGTGGCCCTATCCTCTTTGTACTTTACTCACACTTTTTGGGTCATTTCTAGCCATTTGAGCATCTTATATTATTGAAGTCGCATTTTCAGGGGTTAATTATGAAATTAAAGCAAGGGAATCATATAAATATAAATCTATGTTATCATAAAAGGACCAATCACTAAGCACTATCCATCACCAAATAAGGTTGCATCCATAAAGGAATTTAAAAGATCCATTGCATCCATCTAGCTCAATCACAAGGGACACAAGGGATGGTTCTCTCCATCACACTTCATATGAGTAAAATTCATTCTATTCCAAACACACATTTACTGCATTTCATATCTATCTACTTGCTCGCTATCTAAATGCGACACGGAAAAGAGCAACCTAGGACATAATTCCACATAGAAATAGATAGAACTACATCAAGTATAAGATGTAGTGAAAAAATATTTGTAAGTAAACCATTATGAAAGATGAAGAAAGTTCTACCCCTCATTTTTCATCTTTCATTTTTAGTATTTGATGTCTATTTAAGGGTTTTATAGGTTCATTATTCATTGTAGGTTTCAAGTGACCTTAGAGTGATAAAATGTTACTAAAGGTGAACATCTTGTGATAGCTCATAGGAGGATTTTTGATATTTTTTTCATACTAGGCACCCAAAAATAGGTCTATGGCACACTATCCCTCTTCAGTGCCCCAATTTTGTTTGTTCCTCCAATTCTACATTTTCAAGGCTTTTGTACACACTTCTTCCTTCTATGTTCATCTTGTCGAGAGCTTCAATCCAGTCTAGACTTTACTTAAAATTATCTAACACTTTAAACACTCTCTTTGCAATTAGGCTTTCATTATTTATTGCTTAGCTTCTTGGGTGTAGTTCTTGTATTTCATTGTTATTAATTATAGTGCAATCTTGCATTTAGATCAAGATCTTAAATTACATTTTAACTTAATCAAATTCAACATTGAAAAACTATTAATATCAAATGTAATATACAAAATATGAAAAATATTAATGATAATTATTAGAAACAAATAATCATATACTTGGGACACACCTCCTATTGTTTAATTGTTATAGAACTCATTATTAGCTTTATGTGGAGTGGAGTAAGAGAAGAGGTGTTTCGTAAATTATGTAGAGATTAAAAATATAATTCAACAATCACATTTTTAGAACTAGTAGAATTATTTTCATTGAAAAGAATTTCACTCCAGTCATTCTTATCCTAGATAATAAAAAGGTGCACTAATCATATTTCTATCCACTATGGGTGCACACGATATAACCCAAGGCCTAGTATTAAATATCAATATATCGGCCCTGTAAAATAATTCTATCATGGAAATATTGAACCATAGCTTGTAGAAATGGGTTATTGAAATACTTGAGGGGAACTACTCTTTTTTAGGTTTTGGGGAAATTACAAATGTAAGGAGACAAAAAGGTGATACACATTGAATTAATTTTTTTTTAATAATTTGCTTAAATAGAAAATGATGTAAATAGTAATATAATTATTAATAACTTACCAATAGCTGCATCAATAGATAATTCATAGTGAAACTCCAAATACTTAACATCTTCATGTCTCAACATAGCCTTCATTATGACATGATCCACATTGTTTTGTGGTAGTATTTTCGACGCTCAATGTCTTCATAGGACATCCCAAAGGATAATGAGTATGATGGGAGTTGAATATGATGGGAGTTAGAAGGTAGTTGAGTTTTTTTTGTTTCTATTGGATATTGGGCCATATAAAATAGCCCTATGAAACTTGTGGCTTTAATAAATTGTGAAAATGAATTACGATATAATAAAAGGCTATAGAGTTATTCAAAGACAAGGATATTTAATGAAAACTTATGAATTTTGATTTATTTTCTCGTGGGTGGTTTTATGATGACCTTTATTCTAGGAAATTTTATAACAAATGGAATATATATATTCTATAGAATCAATGGATTGTCTAGGTAATTTTCAGATGATAGTTAAGGTTGTTTTTCTAATTTAGTGTAAAATATGTTAGAGTAAATAAGTAATTTTTAAAATTAAAAATAAGTAGATGGTTTTCTATATATAGGAATTTTTGAAGGCATGCCACGTGTCGGTAGCATGTTTAGTGCTACTAGACAATAGCATTGTTCGAACTGTCGACACTAAAATTTTCCTCCGTAATTTCTATTTCATTAATGTATGTATTAGGAATAGGATGTTGTTAAGTATAATTAGTAGTAGCGTCGATAGAAGATAACGGCACTGCCAAGATGTACACCGCCAATAATGTATAGTATGGCAATAGTCAAAAGAACAATAGGAATGTTGTGGTAAAAAGTAAATAGTTGTCATAAGTGGTCCAATAATGTTAAAATGTCAAAGTTGGGGTAAGTAGAGAAGTAGGGTCTACATGATTAGGAATTAGAAATATTATATTGGTAATAAGGACAAGGAGTGAAGTCATAAATATTTTGTGTATTTTATTTGTAAAAGTCTAAAATGTGGAACCCATGTGAAATGATAAGGATTATCTTATCTTAAAAGATAAACTTACATGTACGATAAGAGTTAAGGTATGGAATATGATTCGTTAGAATGGATTTCTTATCCTATCTTAGAGATAAGATGGATAAGCCTGGAAGTTCTATAAATAAAGAGGCCACCCCCTCATTTAGCATAGAAAGGAAGTAGTGAGAAATATTATATGAGTAAGTGTGTAAAGGAAGCCATCAGTTTAAAGGTGTGTTGAAGAAGCCATTAAGAGGTGTAATTGTGAAGTTTCTCCCATAGTATTGGTGGAAGGAAAGTGAAGTCAATAACACTTGAAGTACCTCATGGGTGAGATTGTAACAATTTCATGCTAATATTATAATTTACTTTGATATTCCAGATTTATCATCATTCCTTTTTATCATAGTCTATGGTATTCTTGTGTTATGTTTGTTGTTGTGTTTCCATATTACATCCACCAAACTAAAGGTTGTGCATTAGTAAATAATCATAGCACGAGGAGTTCCCGGTGAAGAATTATCATAGTGCCGATTGGTGATGACATTTTGGTTCCGTTGCCGGGACCATTCCTCATTAGTGGATTTTCTGGAGAGATATTCCCACTTAGTCAAAAATCAATTGGAGGGTAACCTTGTTTTTACTGTGCATAGTAGTTACCATGGTAAAGTCATTTTTGCCATGAATAGTAGTTACCATGGTAAAGTCATTTTTGTTGTGAATAGTATTTACCACAGTAAAGTCACTTTTTACCGTGAATAGTATTTACCGCAGTAACTTCACTTTTTACTATGAATAGTGTTTACCACAGTAAAGTCAGTTTTTACCACAGTAAATCAAGTTTTACCATAGTTTACCATGGTCATTTCTATTTTCTATTATAGTGATTTCAATTATTTGTGCACATAAGTCTTGTTGATTGTACTTGTGGGTTGGTATTTCACTGTGGTTACTTTTGAAAATGGGGAAGATTCCTATTTTTTCAGCCCAATCTAATGAAGATGCTTCCTCTTTCATTCAAGAGTTTAAACAATCTTGTATTTGTAATGGCCTTATAAGAAGGGAACAATGGACTGAATTTTTTCCTACCTTTTTGGATGGTTCAACACTTAGGTGGTTTGAAACACTAAGTGAAAATGTAAAAAACTCATGGGATTTATTAACCAAAGTTTTCTTGAAGAATTTGGTGAACAACAAAGATATGCGAGATCTCATGATCGATATCACAAAGCTATCCCAAGGAGAGAAGGAGAATAAGGGATTATCATGCTCATGTTCTAGAGCTAAGGAGGAAGCTCGATGCCCAGATCCAAAAGGAAGGATTAGTAGATGGGTTGATGAATGGCGTGGATAATCTCCTATGTAAGCACTTCATTCTTGGGATGAAGCTAGAGATCAGACAATGAGTGAAGTATGACCGCCCAACTACCATTGAACAAGTAAAGGAGATTGCAAGAAGGCAAGAAGAAAGCATGGAAGAGGAGCCCAAAGAAATTGTTGCTAAAGTAGAGCCTACACCAGCACCTTTGGTCCAGAATCCACAACCACTCTTGGTGAGCAAAAATCTTTCTCCTAGTACATCTACTGAGTATGAAGATCTGCTCAAGAAGATGGGTCAGTTAACTATTAATCTTCTTGAAGGAAAAGAATTTAGTTCTCGGGGAGATAGAGGTCCAAAAGAAATATTTCGAAGTTGTATGTTATGGTTATTATAAAAGGGTCATTATAAGTATAATTGTCTAGATAGAGCTTCTACATCCGGTAAAGGAGATAATGATAAAGGAAAAGCACTGTGAATTCTTTTGATGTAGTAGATAAGAGCAGAAATAATGAAGTAGATGTGTTTGTAACAAAAAAGAAAGAAAGAAAAAGCTAATCAAGATGGAAATGATCCTAAGAAGATGAAAGGAGAAACTAGTAAGAAACATAGGAGAAGAAAGTTGGGTGTGTAGTATTTTTGATTTCATAGGGCAAGGACCATACTCCATCTTGGAAGATCTGTCCAAAAGGCTGTAAATATTACATATGGTCAACTCTTGGCTATGTCTTCTGAGAAGAGGCGGGAGCTGCGAAGTGGACTCAATGCTCGACGAAGGAAGGAGGTTGAGTCCCTGTTTTGGAGGCAGAGGCGAGATCCCTATGCTCCACAAGCTAAGGTACTATGTAATGGTATTTCAATTCATGATGTCTTAGTTGATGGAGGTGTTGCAGTTAATGTAATGACCGAGTCTGTAATGAATATGTTGGGTTTAAAAATTTATCGCCCTCAACACTTATGTTAAGGTCATTAAATAAGGGAAAAACTAAACTAGAAGGTGTAGTTTCAAATGTGGCAATATCTCATTATGGGTGTTGTAGGTGTGTGGTAGACTTTCAGTGATGAAAAATGGTACTGTTGCGTATCCAATGTTGTTGGGAAGACCATGGCTAAGGAGAGTTCATGCAAGAAACTACTAGAATGAAGGCTTCATGACACTTGGACATGGTAGAGAGAGGGTGAAAATAAATGTGATCCCTCGGCATCATAAGCGAACCTATCGATTCAAGTGATGAAACTGATGATTGGACATCCTCTGATTACTCTAGTACTAGTGAAGTGGACACAGAAGATGAAGAAAGTGAGGTTGATGTTTCGGTCATGGATATCCTTGCAGTCACACCGACTCATGACCCCATAAAATTATCTGAAGAAGAAATTGATGATCGTCTCCAACAATAAAGATTGGTGATGCTGTGATGGAGAGTGAGAAGGAATCCTACCTCCAGCTCTTTCAAAGGTACATACACATATTCACTTTTGATTACAAGGAACTCTGTCAAGTAAGTTGGGTAGAACATTCTATTGAGCTCATAGATGGTGCTAAGCCTATAAAGAAAATTCAATATAGAATGAATTCTAATTTTTCCAAGATTGTAAAAGAAGAAATAGATAAGTTGCTTGATGTAGGATTCATATTTTCTATGGAGAATTCAGAATGGGTTTCTCCCATTTTGATCTCAATAAAAAAGAATGGGAAGCTACGCATTTGTTTTGATTACAGGAAGCTCAATAAGGAAACAAAGAAGGATTTACCTCTTCCATTCTCGATTAGATTGATTTGATGGATATAATGGATACAACCAAGTCCATATAGTGGAGAAAGATCAGGCCTGAAGACCACCTTCACCACTCCTTGGGAATATAGAGTTATGCGTTTTGGGTTATGTAATGAAGGATCATTACCCTCTTCCAGCATTCTCGGATGATTTTTGCATCTATGGGAGCAAGATGGACCACTTGGACGATGGAGATAACATTTCAAAGGTTAGATGAAGCAAAAGCCTCACTAAACCCTATTTTTTGGATGTTCTGATGGATGGTATTGACTTGATCCGATATAAAGATTTACCATTTCCTATGAATAGGATACAACCAAGCAAGCCATTCAGAGTCAAAAATCAAAGATATAGTGAGAAAGATCATTTTTAGGCCATGTGGGTTACTGAAGATCACGTTTCACCAAACCCCTTGGGAATGTTTTCTTATGAACCAAGAAATATGCTTTTAGGAAGGAAGCCCTGGTGTAATGCTTTAAAGAATCCAGATTCAAGCCATTCATTGCACGATGCCTTAGATGAATAGGGTGTTTGAACCAAAATGAAAATGGGAATAAACTCCAATTTACTTTGGGAGAGCATAAATTTTAGGATGATTCTAGCTATCATTTTTGCTTTGTAAAGAATTTTATAAATTATATGCTAGTTTATAGTTGTAACAGCATCATCAGGCTCTAAAATATATTGTTAAGCCTAACCCATGGGTTGAGGATAGCAAAGGATAATTTTGCTACAAGAATTTGATTTTGATATTATAGATAGGCCAGAAAGAAGCATGTCAATGCATGCACTCTCTCGAGCCTATGATGGTTTAGGATCATCTTGTGATGATGATGATTTCCCAATGCATATCCCTAGTGAATACATAGATATTTGGAATTACTTGTGAATTCAAGTTTCCCGATGGTGCCAATGGAGAAAGATTACTCAAACCGATCCATTTCTATTCCGCAAATTATTTCGAATAGGACCTAATGGACAAGTCAAGAGGCGCATGTGATCAAGGGAAGGAGATGCTAGAACTTCCATGATACATGAGGAGGGAACTTCTCTGTGACAACTTACAAGAAGAAGGATCTTGGATGCGAGTTATCAGTCGGCCCACTCTTTTTAAAGATTTTCTATTATTGTAAGACATGATATTTGCAACACACATGGTAACCATAAGACTTCATCAGCTCAATTATACCCTATTCTTCTTACTGGTCCCTTTGAAAAGTGGGGAATAGACAGTGTGGTCCACTTCCAACTACCTCACGCCAAAATAAGTATATTGTAGTTGCCACATATTATTTAACCAAGTGGGTTGAAGTTAGGCCATGTCCATGAAGTGGCAAGGTTCATATATAGAAATTGTCACCAGATTTACTTGTCCATTAGAAATTGTAACAGTAAGGAAGCCACGTCATTAATGAGGTGGTAGAAGCATAAATGTTTTCTATTAAGAGGAAGGCAACAACATATAAGCCAAGCACAAATGGACAGTGAAGCGAACAAATTATGGGTCATATTCTAGAAAAGATGCAGCCTTACATACAAAATGGGATAATAGGATTCATGCAACATTGTGGGCATATAGGGCAACATCAAAGTCACACCCCATTTCAGTTGGCTTATGGCATTGATCTAGTTCTTCCTATTGAGTTTGATATTCCCACGGTCAGAGTAATGGAAAATGAAAGAATGGATGAAAGTGATTCAGTAAAAGAAAGGTTGGTACATCTTCATTTGCTAGAGGAAATGAGGGAAATAGCTAAGGATACAAGTTATAAGAAGAAAATGAAGTAGAAGGAATACTTTGATCAAAAGATCCGGTGGTCTCCATTTCATGTGAATGACTTGGGTATAGTATATGATTCCGTATACAAAAAAAGAAGGCAGAAAAATTTCTTCCAAAATGGATGGGGCCCTACAAAATAAAGCAATCGTGCATGAAAATGGTACGTACTGACTATGGAATTAGATGGCACTCCCATTACGAAATGGGTCAACCACGACAAGTTGAAGATTTTCCAAGCACGAATAGTCTACTCCAAGATGAAGTAGAAGCCGGAAGGGGAAGATGTCAACACTAAAATTTTCTCCGTAATTTCTATTTCATTAATGTATGTATTAGGAATAGGATGTTGTTAAGTATAATTAGTAGTAGCATTCGATAGAAGATAATGGCTTTGCCAAGACGACGCCGCCAATAATGTATAGTACGAAATAGTCAAAAGAACAATAGGAATGTTGTGGTAAAAAGTAAATAGTTGTCGTAAGTGGTCCAAAGAATATTAAAATGTCAAAGTTGGGGTAAGTAGAGAAGTAGGGTCTACATGATTATGAATTAGAAATATTATATTGGTAATAAGGACAAGGAGTGAGGTCATAAATATTTTGTGTATTTTATTTATAAAAAGTCTAAAAATGTGGAACCCATGTGAAATGATAAGGATTATTTTATCTTAAAAGATAAGCTTACATGTATGAGATAAGAGTTAAGGTATGGAATATGATTCATTAGAGTGGATTTCTTATCCTATCTTAAGATAAGATGGATAATCCTAGAATTCTATAAATAAAGAGGCCACCCCCCTCATTTAGCATAGAAGGAAGTAGTGAGAAATATTGTATGAGTAAGTGTGTAAAGGAAGCCATCAGTTTAAAGGTGTGTTGAAGAAGCCATTAAGAGGTGTAATTGTGAAGTTTCTCCCATAGTATTGGTGGAAGGCAAGTGAAGTCAATAACACTTGAAGTACCTCATGGGTGAGATTGTAACAATTTCATGTTAATATTATAATTTACTCTGATATTTTAGATTTGTCATCATTCCTTTTTATCATAGTCTATGGTATTCTTGTGTTATGTTTGTTGTTGTGTTTCCATATTACATCCACCAAACTAAAGGTTGTGCATTAGTAAATAATCATAGCACGAGGAGTTCCCGGTGAAGAATTATCATAGTGCCGGATTGGTGATGACATAACCACTAAGCAAAAGAGTAGCATTTTTTTCCACTAGTTGGTAGAAATTTTAGTGTTACTAGGTGACAACATGTGTTCATGCCACATGCTAGTAGAATGTATAATTCTACCTATCAATGATACTGAAACATGCTACCGCTCAATAACACTAAACATATTTTCAAAAGGAATAAACTTGTATGCTATTGATTTGTATCATTCTTTATACTATCGGAAGGTAGAATTATGTATGTTTTTGGCAACCAACACACAATATCATGTAAAATGCTACCAATGGTAATATCCTATATGATATCAACATGTATCATATAATATACTACCGACTACCATATTATGTGTTACCATCCAGCAGTTGAATGCTACAAGTTGGTAGAATGAATAATTCTATAGATGCCACCCTAGAATCCCTTTCTCTTTATGTTGCGAAAAAAATTCCATCCCCATGAAACAAATTTTCTTGTGATTCACCATACTTTCAAAGTATTCTTGAAACTTTTCCAAATATTTTCTATATTTTTTCTGTAGGAACCCTTAAAATATACCATAAATATGGGTAGCATGATTAAATTGATTACCATGTGTCATATTTAGGCACCTTGCATATATCATTCAAAAGGAATAGTGGGTTCATCCAATGGTGAAAATATTAAAAAGTATTATATGGAATGATTATATTCCCTTGTGGATCATGGGAGTGATGGAAAATGATAGTATTTGGTGGCCTAAAAATTAAATCAACTAGTATTCACAACCTCTGGATTATAGAAAAGTTTATTCACATTCATGAAAATAGACAAGTTGTTGAGGTATTGGATCCTTAACAACAAATGTTAACTAAATGCCCAAGGATCATTTTCATTAACAATATGACATTAACTTGAATATAATATTAAAATTAATTAATTGTATCACTTGTATCATATTTTTACCGGGATAATATTTAATCAATATGAAAATTGTTGACTCTCATGGAGTCTTATTTTATGACTCCAATGAAATAATGCAAAGGAAAATACAATGAAATGAATCACATGTACATTAGATATAATCTTATTGTTAAGAGGATAGATAAGGCCATAGAAAAATATATACTAAATTTCTAGATCAATGTGATGGAAAATTAATAATTTCATACATACCTTGATACATAATTTATATAATCATTAATCGGCTCATATTTTCCTTGATGTCATGAAGTAAAAATATCATAAGTGATCTTAGGGCCTTTATTAAAAATGAAATGAATGAGGAATTCTTCCTCAAGCTCTATAAATGGACTCAAAGATCCACTAGGGGTATGATGAAATTAATGTGAAAATATACCTATTAGGATATTAATATGGGATTTTATTAATATAATATCATTAAAAATGAGGAGATAGAAATTATTTATATCTTGAAATGTAAATAACAATCACTATTCCCATAAAAACTAAAACATAGGCATAATTAAATATCATGGGAGTGTAGGATGAAAGACATTGTTCACAATTGTATTTCCATATATATAACCATTAGGTTAAATCTAAAAAATGTATGTTTTTTTTTCTAAATATAATCATGCAATTTATGTTGTAATGAGCCTACACTATGCTATTAAATAAATAAAATATTGAGGAGGTATATAATAAGTATTAAGTTGTTCATTATGGGGTCTATTACTATGATTGATAGTAACCATAGGAACATTATTCCATGTAGGGAAAGGAGTAGGAGGTAAAGAATAATGCATACAAGAAATAGTGGTAGGTAGGAGTGTATTGTCATGGAATAAGTGTTATTTCCAAATGTTGGATATAAAGATACATTATTAGTAAAAGTAGGTAAATAATTTTTATAAGTAATAGAAGAAGCAAGTTATAAGTAATTGCAGATGAGAACAAACAATTATAACATGTTTAATATAAAGAGGATAATCATTTCTAATATTTTCCATATTATCATATTAAAGAGGTAGAGAAGTAACACAAGTAGAAACATCATTTTGTACATTAATTGGAAGATAAGAAATAACACATCTTATATGACATGAAAAATATAAGTTACCAACTAGGTTATCAAATATAGGTTTTGAATCTATGTTTTACACAAGATTTAGATATTAAGGTTCTTAGAGGGTTCTAGTGTCATAACTATAAAGAATAATGACACTAACCCTAGGATAGCTATAGGTTTATAAGACCTAATATTAAGATACATTTAAGCATCCTAGTAGGATTTAGAAATAAATGTTACCAAGATGTGGATAGAGTGAATGGGAATAATATAATAAGATAATGAAATAGATCAAAGATACAATAAATGTACTCTAGTCTATAACAATGAATGACCAACATGCAACATATACTGAAGAATAAAGACAAATGATGGTTATATATACTTATAGGTATTTTGTATGTGACCATTTATGCATAATCCTCACCATAGAAAATAGTCTAAGAGATAATCACTAATGGTGGAGAAGGGGAAATATAAACAAGATTATCTCTAGACCTTATGCACTCTGGTGACCCAAATGCAAAATAGGTAAACTCCAAGTCTCCAAGTCAACAAATTATGTATGAAATAGTGAGAAATAGTGCAAGCATAAGGAATTTTTTTTTTTCCAATGTTGATAAGTGGTCTTACTTAGATAAAGGTCTAGTATATATACTTGATGGCGTCTCGCATGGTAAATAACATCATATATGGAAAACCCAACTCATATACCATTTCCCATGGGTGATGTCATCAACCATCCCGAAAAAATTAGGTAAAGTGGTGTAAAACCCGAGGAATGGAGGATATAAGGTAAATGGAAATGAATTTAAAAGGTTGAGTGTAATAAAATTGGATAATAGTATTAAATAAATAAAACAAAGTTGATATATTGGGCGTAATGTGTGAACAAAGGGAAGATATGATGCAAGGGTGGGGTGACTAGGGTTAGATAGTGGCATTTTTAAAATATTATGGTCTATCCAATATAAGCAAGTATGATCACAACCTAATCTTAGAATTCAACTCAAGGAACCAACTCATGAGGAGAATGTATCATCATCTACTTACAAAAATTAATTATTATCAAGAATTAAAAATATGTTGTATACATATGCACTAATTGAAAAATATCATTTTTCATAATAGTGAAACATGAAATATTATTTAGGAAAGTACCTATGCACCATATAATATCAAAAGTGAATGCTAAAAGTAAATATGAAATCAATGTGTTGTACATGTAAGTAATTTACTCCACCAAATGCAATTTACCTACCACATACTCACCTATTAGTGTCACTTGACCTGCCTATGGTGGTCACAATACTTCTTTGGAGCCTTGAATAAGATAGAATAAAAAGAAACAATAGAATATAATTAGTAAAATATGATATATAAAACCTATTTAGGAGGTCACGTGATATCCTAATAGGCGAATAGAAAATGTAAACCGTGTAAAATACTAATAAGTAGATGTTATAAGGGCATGAAATTGTGGTAAAAGATGCTAATCTGGACATGATGCCATAGATTCAAGGGTCTTATATGAATAAATAGATAAATTACCAAATTATTCAAGGTAAGAAGAAATGGCCTTATAAACCCAAGACGAAAGGATATAATTAAATTTGATGAATGAAATTAAAGTAATATATTTATGAAGTATTTAATTTTTAGAAATAATTTTATAAGAAGATGATGCACAAGTAGGTAAGTGAGAAGACTAATCATATAAATTATTATCAAAATAATAATTGGGTAGTCCTTTGATGATGCGAACCTTATTTGTTTTTACAAACGATAGGTACTCGGAGGTAGGTTATCTTCGATGAAATAGAAATCGCACCACTTTTGAGGATTTTTTCTTTATTTATCACGGGTGTAATATAATCTGAGTACAAGGTAATCGAATATGAATTGACAATGTTTGACATTTTTTTTTATGTTACTTTGAGATACACTTGTGGTTTTTTCGTAATGATGTACAATATTTTCATCAAAGATTTTGAGAATATGGAAATCCTCATTACGGATTTTCTCATACAGACAAGTATGACGAGAAAGAAGTTCCACCTCGAGTCGATGGAGTTATTTAATACTAAATACAAGTGAGAATGGGATTTCCCCGGTGTTCATATGAATTTTATTTATAATTATCCGAGAGCACTGGATAAAGCTTCATATTTCATTCAAAGCATGATTACCAAATACTATTTAGATAAACTTTTCTAAGGATTGTTTTAAAATATTTATTCCATCCTTTATATTAAGGATGATAAGAGTTGAGAATATGATTTTAATTTTACATTTTACAAAAATTGTTTCACTTATTACCATTTAAATCTCCCACCATTCTATAAAACAAGTGTGTGAGGAATTAAAATGCAACATATGATTTTGTTAAGGATGAATTTTAAAGTGGTAGGGCTTTTCATATTCGTTCAATACATTATCTTAACCGAATTGGTGAAATATTCATTTATTGTAATAATGTAAAGATGTCAATCCTAAGAGTAAATTATCTTGCTAACATAATACTATACCCACATACTAAAGAGCTAGGTTGTATCTAGGACTTGAACCATATTTGGTGGAGAGTAAATAAGGTCATCATGGATTTATCAAGGATTATGTTTATTAGTAAAGTAACGTGAATCAAATTATAGTGTAGACCGATAATAAACCATACATTATAAATTTTGGTTTGTGGCATGTTTGCCATAGTGTTCACCGTAAGTTCTTCCATGCAATTATTTGAGGAGAGATGGGAATTCATCCTCTAAGATGTAATGGAGCATAATTCCTTTAAAATGACAATAGTAGAGAAAATTATATTTCATGAAATATTTTAGAGATTTTTCATATATTATAGTGTTCTTATGATAATCATATTATGGAGGGTATGTTTGATGTTGTATGAATTAGATGATGTATGTATACCGTGAACTAATAGAAGTATGCACTATCTCTATGTGATAACTAAGAGGAGATTTGATAGAAGGTTGTGTGGAAGGATTTTTATAGATCTGGTTAGTGTATTATTCCCGAGGGATATATAGGTGAGGTTAGAATTACATAAAAGATGATGCCATAAAATGAGCAAAGCAATTGTGTTCTTTGGGAATATATTTAATTGTGAAGGAAATATATTTATACACTAATTGTTGGATTTTTTAATGATATTATTTGAGATTATTTCTTAAAAATTTGTAAGATTCACTAATTTGTTTTTAATAAAATGATAATCACCCATATAATGGAGCTATGTGACTTGAGAATTAAGGGTATATTTCTTGCCAATGAAGACAACTTCATATTCATCTAGGTGGTTAGTGACATCAAATTAGATTGTAAGGAGAAACTATATTGATTTCTTAAGAGTTGAGGAACAACACAACATTCAACACCTCCATGAAGACATTATTCTTTATTAAAATGGATATTCCAAGTTTCCTCATAGAGCTCCATTCATTTTTCTTAATATTAAAGAGTAGTGTTGATATTTACTAGTCTAGGATTGTAATTTGAATCACTAAATGTGAGAGATTAAAAATTGAAATCACTAGTGAGTTTGCAGCATTAGTCTTTGATCATAAGAGCTTTATGCATTCCTTTTATGAGTAAAATATCCTCATTAGGTAGGACATATGAAATGATTTTACTTTGAGTAATTGCAGTATCAATAAGTAGATCTGTAATGACCTAAAATTTCACAACATTTTATGTAATAATGCATAATGTAAAATGTGTAAGGAATGTTATCTATTTATAGATATAGTTCACATTAAGAATTGAACTCATATTTCTTAACAAATGTTAAGTTGGGCACACCGGAACTTCATCCAGGACAAATTTTGAATGTTCACCCAAAGTGCTTTCAACTACCATGTCCCCCATTTTTTAGCTCACAAGATGTGGTTAGAGCATAAATGTTCATCATATCCATCACCATAGAACATAAAGGAGTTAAAATATAATAAATTGTCAACACATATAATAAGGAAATTATTCAACATAGATAATTAATAAAAGTATTTGAATTCCCATAATAAACTACTAAGATCTAGTTATTTGAGTTACCCAAACAAAATTATTCATCACAAACACAACTTGATTACATAACTTATGTTTATTACATCAAAATTTTAATGACCTCCATGCGTTGGACCATGTATGCATATATAAACTTGCTTATAAACTCTAGCATTGAAATACCTCTAACAACACTACATGCTCATCTAACAACTCTCTTACTTACAAGAATGCATTACCCTATTTATACATGGTGGGGACTTTCCCTTCACTACTTACATGCAGTTTCCTAATTATAGGCGTGCTAACAATAGGCTACATACCTTTTTCACTCTTATTTAACTATAGATCAAGTTATAAATAGCGTGGATATACCATGATTTAATCCTACATATATTTTATCTTCATGTGTCATCTCTATCCTTGTCTGCATGTGGTTTCTTATTTATAGACCTTGTTTGTGTGTAATGCAATATTCTACTTTCTTTCATGTTTTATCCCTTTCTCCAAAATTGACGAAGTCTTAGACTTGTGTCTGTGTGTGAACACCAGTATGTGCTAACTGCTTCCTTTTTAATATGCAAACCTTTCAAACATTAACCTACTTTTATTTCTTCTTCATGTGCATGCTTTTGTGAACCCTATTTTCTCGTGGTTGTTCCTTTCACACACCCCTTCCCATTAGCTGAAAATTCCATGTATGGCTAATAATTAGCCATCCCAAACCAACATTACCTTAGAAATATCATGAATAAATAATGCCTTCTCCAAAGAATAAAATAATATGAAGAATAATCAATATGGGTATCTACCCAATGAGTCAAAAATGTATGCGCTCAAAATTCTCACCTTAAGTAGTTTGATAAGTCATGGAAACTCCTGTTTAAAACATTCTCCACTTCCTTCCACCCTTTACACTCCTTGGCTACCTTATCTAGTGCACACTCAACATTACTTGGTACTTTCTCAAGGGTCAATTCATCAACCTTTTCCTTCAACTCTTTTACTACCATGTCTAGTAGTGAGGCCACTCCTTCTAACACATCTATCCTACACGTGACCAATGGCTAGATCTATTTTAGCATTTCCTCGAGAGCATCTATAATGGATTTGATCAAGTATATTTTCTTTATAACTTCATTCGTGACCTTCTAAGCTCATCCATATTATTCTTCATGTTGACTACATCTTATTTAACGTTGCCTCATCATCATCGGCAATGTGCATGCTAAGAATGGGTGCAAAGTCCTCAAAACTATCAATAGTATATTCTACCTTCTATGTGACCTATTTTACGCCTCTGCGCCCAATGCCTCATAATCTATAATGTTTTTCTCCAATTTTTATTTATTATTTATCCTTTATTCTACCAATTCCTTAGCTTTCGGACCTAGTTTAGTATTCCTCTCTATCAAAATCATGTGCACAAAGTCTTCTAAATATTCCAATTCTATGGAATATACATCTTGGGATTGATCTACTAACTCAAAGAATGCACACATGGTGTTGGAAATTATGTCTCACGACATTATAATAGGAATCCATTATGTGCTTCTTCTCATCCCTCAAATACTCCATGAGCCTCTGAATATATTTTATTTTTAATCATTTTCCTCGACATCACACTTATTTTAATTCATTTATCTATATTTCTTCATGCGCCATGTGGTGTCATTTTTTGATAGCATTTCATAATTTCTCATTAGATAGCTATATAGGATCAATGGTAGTGAGGATTGTACTTAGGTTCTTCTTCAACTACATGTTGGAGTATTATTATTTACTTATTACAAACTTCAGTTCCTCCATATGCATCTACTTATTCCATCATAGCATCTTCTTTATTCATGAGAAATCCTCGGTGTGATTAATCAACTCCCATCCAAAAAGTCCTTGTCTCGGCACTATGATTTGAAATATATCCCATAATACCTTTGAGGGATCATCAATATAACTCATCTTGAGTACCTTCAAAGGTTCTCTTTTCTTCCTTCTATCACCTCTCTTCCCCTTCAACATCTCCTACACATTGTTTAGAGGTGTGTTGTTCCCATCACCTCTTACGTAACACATGTGCCTTCCCGCTTAGTTTCTCTCCATCACTTTTCTCTTCATCCTCTTCATCACCCTTCGATATTCCTTGCAAAAAATCATTGATCTCTATATCAACTCGGGAGGTATCATCCTTGGGTTCTTCTTTTTATTTTTGGCTCTTCATCGGGTATTAGCGTATCTTTTTGCATGTGCTCGCGTACTATCTCCTCCGTGTCCTACTTGTATTCCTCAATATGAATCACTCAAGGATTCTTCCTCACATAAATATTATCCTTATTCAAGGGAATGGTTTCATGGGTTTGATTGATGGATACCCCTTAAGCACCTCCTACGTTATTTCACCATTACTTTATTCTTTACGTTGCGACTACATTTTTTTCCTCTTGATTTGGTATAAATAAGTCCCTTCTTCCTCCTTTACTTCATATTATTCATTTTCTACTTCTTCTTTCTAGGCGTGTTTCTTGGCACATTTCTCTTGTTCGTTCCTCTATCTACTTATTTTTTGGGGGTTCCAAAAGATGAATTTCTTGTGCTTTGATATACTTCTCATTCTTAAACTTGGAGCTAAGATAAATATATATTCTATATGAACTCTTACCCACTATGATAGTTGTGGGACTCGGTCCATGTTCTAATATTCTATTATTTCTACATATGGCGATTAGATGAATAGAAATAAGTCCGGCATAGTGTATGGAAATATAAATCAATTGATTCTATATTGAATATCATCTTTCATGCATCCTTGATGCAATTAATATGGCTTGAGATTATTTTTCCATGAAAGAAATTGGAAACATACACCATCGGCCCATTTCTCCATTGGTAAGTATGAACCAACTAAGGAAATAAATGTTGGTATATTAAATACTCTACCCAATGTTCATCTAATAATGAAGGAAGCTCCCTTGGTATGTATCATTCATTCTCAAATGTGTCACACAATAATCTATATCATTTGTCCATGTGTGTCATGTAAGGACCTATTATTGCCCATTCACATGTAAAATATGTAAATATCTCGAGTAGGAGATTTTTTTCCATTAGATAGACCCACATCTTGTTTTCAAGCCATCAAGTACTCCAATCTCCTAAAACATAATTACAATAAGAATTGTGTCCTAGGTTATCTTCTATCCTTTACTCACCTAGACCTTCACCTCCTCAACTATTCCTTGAAAAATATATAGTGCAATATTGTAGAAGGTATTTTGGGCCATGTTTTTGTGACACATACCAGCTTCTCATTCATGTTAGTCCAACGTTTAGATGTGCCCAATTTTTAACTCACAAGGTGTGATACTACCCTTATGCCTAGATCGGTTATACTTATTATTGTGAATGCACACTTCCTTCTTTGATATTTAAATTTTTTACTCATGGCTTCCACTTCCATGTCTTGTTCCAAATCCATTCCAGCCTCATCTCTCGGTGCTATGCAAATTAGTCACATTTCTAATAAATTATGTAATTATTTATATTTTTCTCCCAACAAAATAAAATAAACCCTTGTGAACCTTGGACATCAGCCACTGTGGTAGAAGTTATCTAGCTTCCCAAAATATGGCAGCTCATATAGTTTCCAAAATCCTATGCTCTCCAATTCTTTATTCACTTTGTCATCAATGACCAACTCCTTCTACCTTCCTTTGGGTCAGTTATTTCATGACATCTTTCCTTATTTATCCTTCATGGGCCTCTCTGCGATGGTTGTAATCATTTATTTTGAATTTTTTAAATTATGAAACCCATGGCTTCCTATTCCACTTCCTGGGGTACTATACTTTGGAAAACTAATCTTCTGGTGCATCATCTGCAACATCATTATTATTGTTCTTATTCTTGTTTCACTTATTGACTACATGATCCCTCTTTGGTGTCATTGTTTAACTTTTCAAATGCTCAACTCTTGAATTTTCAGAAAATACATTCCCAAGGTTCTAAATGAACTTACTTTCTTAATCCTTATGCCTACGAGGTTGAATTCTAGTCCTCTTTTTCAACCTTATATCTTATCTACTTCAATTTCATGCTCTTGTTCTAAAATTTATGTGCCCTAGTTCTTCCTTCCTGGTTGAACCCTAGCTCATTATTTATTCCAAAAATTCTTCCCTAGATTCCACTTCTAATGAATAATCTCTCGATCTAAGTCCATGTATCGTAGCTTTGGTTTGATTTAATTATCTATTTTTTCTTTTCGCACTAGCTCTTCACGCTTGATTGCACTTTCAATTCCAAAAACACGTAAGTTATCTATTGGAAACAAAAGAGACTAAGAGTAGAGTGAATCATTTTATTAAAAATTTAAACCATTTTATTCATCATTCATTAACAATAAAATAACCATTTAACTTACGACAAATGATATTTATGTCTACTTAAGCATTGAATACACCATACATATGAACAAGAGAAAGAGAGTAAAAAAGAACACCAATATATGTGGGAAACCCTCAAGGGAAAGAAAACCCATTAAAATTTTGTTGATATTACTCACAACAAAGAAATTTACTGAAGCACCAACTTCACAAGGAGCACCAACCCCAAGTTTAGTAGAGCACCAACCATACAAGGAGAACCAACCCCTAATTTTATGAAGCATCCACACTACAAGGAGGATACAACCACCTAGGATGACTAATAAAACCTCAACCACTTGATGATGTTTGATTTCTTTTTTTTTTTTGTTTCCAAAAGTTATGGAGATCACTTATTCATCTCACAAACCCTAGGAAAAACCCTATGTAATAAATCTTACACAATATTCTTATTTCTCAACTTGTATTACCTCTAACTTCTTATACACATGATGTAAAAATGTCCTCAAATTGAGATACATCTGACCATCCTTCAAATAATTCCTTTATACCTGTAAATAACTCTCCTCTAGGTCACACTTTTCCCTCATGTAAGACTAACTCACCAAATGAGCTCAAACTTCACCTTTATATGATTTTCATCTTTTAACCCAAAAAGTTCGGTTTGTTATGATAAATACGACCAATAAAACACTATAAAATTCAATTACATCCATAATAACATTCACATATGACCCAAATAGGTCATCCTAGCCAAAAATCACTTTTCATGCACAAACAAGCCTAAAAACCCTACCATCGAATGCTAAAAACCACTTATAATAAAACCATAATTGGTCAATCTTCCAAATTAACCATACATGAGTAAAATATAATAGCATAAACATACATAGTCACACATTTCTATTATCCAATCAAATTATTTTATTTAATGGGCCCACTGGCTCATTACCTTCACCAAACAACTCTTATCAACAACTCGATTTCATCTTTGGGTCTCAAGACCACCCAAGAACACCTAAAGTATGTAATGTAACACCTATATTGAAATGGAAGAATGTGTAGAAAACTAATAAACAATTAGATTTCATGAAATATCAACCTTCTTAAACCATAGCCACACTTGTCTTCACCAAAACATGATGCCTAAAAATCAAGTATTCCAAACTCGGTTGATAAACATCCATTATGTCACTTCTATGACCTATAAATGGATTAATTTGATGAAAAATTCATTCCTATTCACATTTGAGGTGATATAAATCTTCAACTCATCCATCGTATGCTCAAAAACTCAATACTTTAGTAGGAACAAGAATGTCCTAAAGCTGCCACAATAAACTTCTTCACAAAATGACCTAAATGACACATCAAATAACCTCAACAAGACTCAAGCCATACCTCATTGGAAATATATTTGAATTAAATTTTCATAACATATAAGAAATTATTACAAATCCAAGTGGAATACCTTCAAAAATCCAATCTATGCAAACTTCTTTTTATCCTTTCTTGGACTCAAGAACCGACACTTAGCCCAACTTGTCATGAATGGACCAAACATCACTTCCACACTTACCCAAATCATGTAACATACTTAGAAATTATGATTAACCCCTCATAAACCTTCCCTAATCATGAAGAAGTGAATTTGACCACTTTACCTCTTATAGCCATTTGTACCCTTTTAGAATTAACATCATCCAAACTTAAGCCTCAACGAAGAGATCCTAAATTTTTCAAACCTTGTATAATATTAAAATTTATATATAAAAATGGAAAAATATCATAACCAGATTCACAACAACACTTTAATGGATTCCTAACTCCTCTTGTAGATCCTACAATGTTAAATTTATTGAAGGCTTCTCTAAACTACCCTAAAAACTAGTCAACAAAGATAGGGAACACTTTTAACTTTTTGACCATCACTTTGTGACCTGAAACTGACATGGAAATATAGAAAAACTCCTTATCCATTATAAATGTAAATTTAGTCATCACCTCATTTTGATAACTCTTCCAAAAATGGAACTCTTCTTAAACTTGCATTTTTAGGTGGGTCCCACATAATGTCACATACTATAGCATACGTTTTGGAAATCTTGAAGATTCCTATAAAACATATAATCATCAATTTTGTAGAACCAATAAAATCAAGGATCATATAATCACCTTTCTTCTAGCTTCTCCTAGTTAGGGTTTCAAACCACTTTACCTTTTAACAATCACTCATAAAAATGTGACGATAAAACCACATCAATCCTTTTGTGAAATATTTGTAATTGAACTTATAATATATTCCAAAGATCTTAGGTCCCCATGCAAAGCATACAACTCACAACGAGCATTAGAAGGTCCAACTTTGGTATAAAACACATAGTAACTTACTCGGTTTCACCAAAACTTGCATATATTCAAAACTATTATTCAAAAGGACCTAAAATTTTGGATGAAGAACCATGAAAACCTTCCCTACTTGTCAATATTCAACATCTCACTTATATAATCCTCAAACTCTTCAGTAATAGTGACTTACCTATGTAATTTTTCCCGACTCTCACTTCTTATTTCCCAATAACCTCATAGAAGCATAAAATCACTAAATGCAGACATGAAACTCACCATACATACCATGTATATCATCATCATATTCCTTCCATTCTATAACAAGAGTTATTTTGTCCAAATCTCATACTTGTACCTCATTTTGTATGCTCTAGGGCTAGAAACAATGCTAGAATGACCTAACTCAAGCATAAAATCTCACGAAATGACCATGATGACTCAAGGAAGAAACTTAGACACCTATAACACACCTTATGAGCCATGCATGACATCATGAAAACATCCAACCAACTCTAGAGAGCTCAAACAATGACTTAGCTCACTCAACCATGCACTAGGACTACACTGAACTTCACCAAACCACATGAACTTCATACTTGACATCTAAAAACATCATAAGGAGACACACATGACACCATGAATTTTTTTTCCATCAATGGGGTTGAAATCAAGGACAACACTAACACACAATGGCTAATTATCTCCCCCTTTTCATTGATGATAACCATCATTAAGAAACATTGATGGAAACCAAATGACCAACACACTTACATGACTCTTACTGTGTTTTTGATTCCTCTCTCCCCATTTTCCATCTATGAAAATGGATATACTAACTCCAAGACATGAAAAATGACAACAAAAGACAAGAACAATGACATCAATGCTTAAAATTGACTTACTTTACATATAATATCCCACTAGGAAAAAAATATCTCCTTCTTTTTCTTCTAGAACAGTATATGAAGATCTCATGGACCTGATATGAGCTACAAATAATCTCCCCTTAATGAATACTCTCCATATTTTTACTTCATTCATGTTTCTTGACCACTTTTTGGTCTACATCATCTTCAAGAACCAAAATGTTTCCCCTAACTCCTTCATAACTCCACTTAGGACTATAATCCCTAAAAACCAACTTCAATGTTTTCTTGGCAAGCTTTACACAACTCTAGAATACCAATCCTATCATGAAGATCATACACATAACTCCCCCTTGACTTAAAATACCCTACTCTAGTAAACCATATAATAACTAGGCCACGTACCATGCAAATGAGTCACGAGGATGAATAAAAAACTTTATTACTGTCCTTGATTCATTATTTAAGTTTTTGAATCTTATTTGTATGATATTATACATGTGTGAGTGTTTGACTTACATTTCAAAACTATATATATTCAAACATCATTATTTTTCCTAACTAGCCTTCCTTAGCATCTTACAACCTTTGTACTTTTCTTTAAGTCTTAAAGTATGCTCCCCCTGTCTTGGATAATTCCTAAGACCAATGACATCATATAATTTTCTAATTAATAGTTACCACATCTCCTTAGAATGCCTATCTGTTTTCAAGTTAAAATATCTTAAACTCATATCTTGGCTTAATTTCAACACATGGAAAACATCATCACATTCCACAAATTTTGTAATTTCAATGTTTATAGGCCTTGTGTCAACACACTTACCTTCGTACATGTAGCTTACCATTATTCAATGTTTGAAGCTGATTTGAATGACCTCATACCCACAATTTTATGGGTTAAGTGCAAGATCTGATTATTTAACATTGATACTACACCTCATTACATAGATTTCATGCCCTAGACCTTACCATTATTGTAACAATCCTACTTATAAGTACTTGCTCAGTCTTAGGTATATGTCCACATATTATAGACTAATATAGAGACAACACAATAATTTCAAATACCTTTTAGACAAAACATGAGCATGATTTACAAATTTGAACCCTTGTGGAAGCCTACGGTCACAAATTCAATTACTACTTTGAAAATTTGAAAGATCAATACTTAATTTTATGTAAACATAGATATGTTTGTTATGAAGTGTTCCTACACTATTAGGCCACCATTTATCTCACTTTACACAAGTATCTTACCATAGAAATCAATTTCTCGGTCATTCTAATCACTTTCATATAGTATATAGTACTCTAAAATAATACTACCTTGCAGCTTGGGTCCAATGAAGAAGAGACACCACCGAACTTGTCGACTTCTAACATTCTTTGAACCTCAAGAGAAACATACCTAGCTTGATGGAATGTTGTATTAATCATGATTTGGGAAAACCATTACTATCCCGAAACACATTATCATACTTCACTATTTGACCTTTCACAACTAGTCCTTCTCCTTTTCACCTATCTATACAAGGATCCATTCACAAAATCAAGATCATTAAAAGACCTCATATAAAACAAAAATAGTTAGCATATATTTATGTGGAAATTTTTTAGACTTATAGACCTTTAATTTCCATTTTACACAGATCTCCAAATCAAACCTAAGAATTACATCTGGTTCTTTTTGAAATAGTTTTGATACCCTATCCCAATATCATTATTTGTGTCTTTACAACTTATTTTCCTTGTGATCCCAAACCTAGTCACCATATTGACTTGAATCATATAGAGAAACTATAAAACACCTAGAACTTCATTGGATTATTGAACCCTAATAGATATCTTAGAACAATGGTGGATTATAGTGGCTATTAAATCATTCACCTCAATATATTCGAGCCTCCTTGCATTACTATGGTCTTCACAGATCACTAAACCAGCATGAATATGATTTTAGTTTTAGGTACATACACTCAATTTTGATCTTGGTTAACTGACACTAACTTCCACCGACTAGATGAAACTTAACACTCATGTAGACCAAAAATGGATGCAAAATAGATTGCTTTCATACTTTTCATAGTTATTATTACTTGGAGAGCACTTATATTGAATTTCGAGTCATAATTCCATCTTCATATTATTTAGGCTTCGCATGAGTTTGTGACCCTCATCTTAACAGACTGAGGTCATGCATACCTATGCTTTATCTTATGCTTTGTGCAGATACACAAATCCAACACCTTGTACCTATTCACATCTACTTGATTAAAAAATTCTTACCTACATGCATGTCCAATAGACCTTACTCATA
Organism: Taxus wallichiana var. yunnanensis; assembly: GCA_018340775.1. Classification (NCBI taxonomy): domain Eukaryota; kingdom Viridiplantae; phylum Streptophyta; class Pinopsida; order Cupressales; family Taxaceae; genus Taxus; species Taxus wallichiana. The sequence goes on from CM031236.1 coordinate 146,615,896, forward strand.
GTTTGAGGTAATGATATGCTTGAAATATGTCTTTGCAACATAACTACTCATTGATAGTCTTTGATTGAGACCTCAGATCATCATTACCTTTATTCATGGACTACCACATTGGAGATCCATTCTTCTATCTCCAAATATACTAACTCAGATACATCTTCAAGAATTTTTTATCGATACTAAAACAAGAATCCTTAAAGAACATAATAAAAGTTACCTCTGTTATTTATCTTCTCAACGAACATTCTTCCATCATCTTGATTATCACATTAGTTCATAGGTTCTATTATCTCTAACACCACTCACATACCTTGAAGGATAATCTTACACCTCTAACACATCATTTAGTACCTTGACAGAACATGATGTACCTTCACTACCACCTGTAATACTTCATTTTTATTTTTCATAGTCGTTCTATGTCTCAACCATACTATACATTCACAATCATGAAGTATAGAATTGTCTTCAAACCTTTGATATGATGAACATGAAAAATTCACAACATGAAGAACCTTTACATACATATTCTCATCCTTCATTATGAATGAAAATGTAGTAACGTGTAGGAATCCTTTTCAATTCCACATAACTCAAGACCTAAAGATCCAACCAAGTCTTATAAACCTAGGAAGCACTATCACAGTCAACAAAACCTCATTCCTAGACTTGTAATACTGAAACACCTATAGCTTGTGTTTTTCAAACCTTTTAGACCTCAATGTTACATCTTTGATCATGGATTAAATCATTTTGTGTCCTTTTCACCTTCTAAAACAAATTTGACATCTAGAATACTTTATTATCATAGCTTCCTTGTCTAAATAAATCTACAATACACCTCATATTCCTTTATTATCATAGTAGCATCACTTGAAGTCATCCAAAGCCTTTAACCTCATGTTTAGTTCTCAATTGTAGGATTCACACTAGCGTCATATTGTGTTGCATATTTGAATGTGATTATCCTCTTGAGGGCCTTCCACCTTATTTTGAAGCATCAACCAATTACACATGAGGTGGGTCTGAATGAATACTAGGAGAAGAATAAGGGGAACATGGAAGAGTGGGATAAGACCCTAGCTAAGGTTGAAAATAAGATGGAGGCAATCAAAACCTTGTGAGGTTTGATCAAGAACCAACTTAAGGAGTTGTATCCCCAGATCACCCATAGAATGGATGCACTAGACGACCTTAGTAAGCATCTTGAAGGGATTGTAAATACACCAATGCTAAGGGCATTGAACTAAGTATTGAGGAGGTAAGTGCTCTAGTGGGTGACCTACTTCAGAGTAGTGCAAAGTGAAGTAGACACTTGAGGAAATATTAAGGCAACAATAATGAAGGAGTTCCCACTCCTTTTGTAGCAGTAGAAATATCTTTGATTCTTTCATTTATTTTATTCTTCATTCTTCCATTCAATTGATCATGGTTCCACCATTTTTTATTCTTTAAAGGAGTAATATGTTTCTAAGGAAGGAGAACAAGCTTAGTGTGGGGTGATGTTTGACCTCAAAATATTGGCTAAGTGAAAAGTGCGCATGAGAGTGTGGAAATAATAACATGAAGGGAACACAAGGAGAAGCGTGCAAGAAAATGTTTTAAGAAGGGTTTTAGAGAAACCAGAGCATGAACATAAGGAAATACATGGCGCCTAAGGACTTAGCCATATTCATCATTGTGGAGACACTTGAGGAAAAAATTCACCCGACTAGGCATCTTGAGTGGATAAGGTGATAACCTGGAGATTTTGTGGTCAAGGAAAGAATATTCCATGAATAGTATATTCCTAGGAAAACATCATTACAAAAAGTGGAGAGCTCGGAGTAGAATAAGCATGCACCATTGGAGGACCACATGGACACTTGGCATCTGATCTATTCTCGAGAAAAGGCATGGTGGTGGGTGTGGATGTTATAAAGAGATAGTCTTGGAAGCAATAAAGGGAGATGGAGAGATACACATCAAGGAAGACATAGATGTAAGACATATAATATGAGGAAAGTGAAGCTCTACAGAAAATATTAGGATGCCTTAGGATCTGGGGTTCTTATTAGAGGAATGTAGGAATGTTATTATGTCTAAGGGATGGGTTTGTTAAATTCTTGTAATGGAGAAAGCATAGATAGGACCTCTGATGTATGGGTTAGTTCCTTGTCTTGATATATTTTGTCTGATACGACCCTTTTGAATGTAATGTGGTTTTTGGGATTATGATCAATATAAATATATGGATCTATTCTCGAATATTTGGTTTAGGGCTACAAACCCTAGTTTCATTTCCTTATATTCAAAGACAAATCTGTTCTTTTTAGTTCATGCTATTATGTTTCTCTTGTTATTAAATTCTTGGGTCTAAGGATATGATAACTCATGTTGTGTTTTTACATGAATATTCACTTCTCTACCACTAATCCTCCAACAATAGTATAATCTTCTCACAATGCTCACATAAAGGAGGGACTCGACACCCGCACGTGCCTTGAGTGAGTGCCAGGCCCATTGGGTGATAGACCAATGCACATGGGGTTAGAAGTTAGTAGGTGGGTAAAAAATGATCAAAAATACTTTGAATTTTAAAGGATTGTGCCACTAGTTCCATATCAATTTTAAAGAGAATGGGAAAGTCCAATTTATCTCAAAAATGTTTAGTAAAGTGTTTTTGACCTTTTCCAAAAAGGTGAATTCAAGCAATAATTTTGTTTCATTTTCAACTTATTTTTCACATAGAACACACTTGTTAACCATATGAAAGTTTCTTTTATTGAGATTGGACACCGTATGAATTTTTTCATGAAGGACCAACAACCAGAATAGGTTTACCTTTGGATTTACTTCCTTAATCCAAACATTTTACCATTTGAAGGTTCTAAGTTTTACCTCATCTTTATAGAACACGTTATAAGCACTCCTCAATGATAATATACCATTAACCTTCTTTGACCAATATATGTTATCTGGATCATTCTTTCTAGTCACGATAACCACATAGAGCCGAGTTAAGAAAATTAGTCTCACAGATTGTTTAGACCTTCCAGCTCTATGGTTTTCCACATTCTATAAGGATCATCCATAGTAAAATAATTTCTCACCTTGATCCCATTATTTTCTATAGAATAATTTTGGAGGTTGGGATTGATGTATATGAGAGGTCTTTCTCCTAACCATTTATATTCCAAAAACATTAACGTGAACCCATCACCAATCTTCCATTTTCTTCCTCATGAAATAATGTGCTTAGCCCAATTTATTGATTTCCAAAATATAGATCCTTCAAAATCTACTATGCTAAAGCACCATTCAAAAACACTATGGTTCCTCCAATATTTGTTCTTAAAAATTGAGGTCCATACACTCTCTTCCTTGATAAGTCTCAAAATCATTTTCCATAGTAGTGATTTATTCATCTTTTCCCATTATCTTATTCCAATACCCCACATCTTTTTAAATTTACACAACTTATCCTAGGCTATGAGGGGTATTCTAGCTTTGTTTTCAAACCCACTCAATAAGAATCTATTTTTATACTTTCCCTCTTATTAGTAATTGTAGTAGGTATTTTGAAAATGGACATAGTATACATAGGAATATTTTGAATGGAACACTTAAGAAGTATGGCCTTACCTTCTTGAGAAAGTAGTGATCCTTTCCATACTTCCAATTTCTTGATAAATCATTGATAAGGAGTACCAATCAGCCATTTTTGGTATTTTAGTCAGAATGAGCATCCCATGATACCTTATGGAGAAGGTTTTTATGTTCTGAACCCAATATGTTAGATATTTTCAAGTACCTTTTTTATGGGTATTAACAAAGAAAACTAATATTTTTCTGAAGTTGATGAGATGATCAGAGACTTCTTCATAATCATCCCAAAAAAAATTACTTCTCTAGCTTAAGAAAATGTAGCCTCTCCAACTAGTATGGTATCATCAAAAAATTGTTGGTGAACCACATTTTCACTATTAACTATAGGGTATATTCCTTTTATTATTCCTTGATATTGCTTTGGTTCATGATCTACTAAGCTTTTCCTTAATTATGATAAATATAAATGGTGAAATGGGGTCACCTTATCTTAATCCTCTTGTGATATTGAAAAATCCAAAAGGGGTGTCATTGACCAACAATGAGAATTTTGTAGTAGAAATGCATGTTTGGATTAAGATCCTAAAATCTTGACTAAAATAAAAATTTATTAGGACTTTGTGTAGAAAATCCCATGAAATTTTGTCATAAGTTTTTTCCATATCAGGATTAATGAAAATCATTTCTTTCTTATTATGTTTCAGAGATTGAAGAGTCTCTTGGATTGTGATTATATTATCTTGTATATTCCTTCCCAACACAAAACCACCTTGTTGATCTGAAATAATGAGCGGGAAAATAAGTTAAACACATAAGGACAAAATTTTAGAGCACATCTTGTATATACAATTACATAGACTAATTGGTCTGAAATTTTTAAAATCTACAACATTATGATTCTTGGGAATGAGAGATATAAAGGTGCAATTCATATCCTTCAGCATCTTCTTATTTCTAATAAGACAAACATCATTCTTAACAATATCCTAGAAGAATTGAATGAATAGGGTTAGGAAGCCATCTGCACTGGGCTTTATCGGGACTCAAATTATTCAACATAAATTTAATTTCCTTGATATATGGAAGCTTAATAAGCATATTATTATCAGTATCTCGACACTAGTTGATGTATACAATCAAGAAATTAATCTTCCTTGGTGTTGTTAGTTGTAGGTGCTAATGAAAGAAGTCTATTATAGAAAGAGACCGTTTCCCTTTAGATTTCGCTAGAATAAGTTTAGGTTTCCCCATCACCCCTACAAATGATAAAGATCCTATTAGACCCTCTTCTTTTCAGGGTAGTAATGTGGAAAAAAATCGTATTCTTATCCCCTTCTTGTAGCCATTGCCTCCATAAAGTTTCTTCTTTTGATAAAATGTTTTGATAATCAGCCAACAACTCTTTCTCTTCTTGTTGGAACATCTTTAGGAGTTAACAACTAAGATCTTCCATAGATTCTTGTATCGCTCTTATTTCACTCTCCAAAGAGTAACACTTATTTCACTAAATCTGGACATATTTCAGTGAATCTAGACTCCAGTATTTCAAGTATTGGAAGAAATCCATCTTTGTTTTTGCGTGTATTGGATTCCATTTTTTTCTATACTAGATTCCATTAATACTATTATTGGAATCCATTAGTAGCAATATTAGATTCCAATATTGTCATTATTGGAATTATTCTAGTTCCAATTTTCCTATTATTGGATTCCAATTTGGCTATTATTGGATTCCAATATCACCGTTTTTTAGATTTTCAATGTTGAGAGTATGGAAGGCTAGAAACCGCTAAATATTATAAGGAATGATCCTATTGGATTAATAAAAATAATAAATTAATAATAAATTTCTACAAAATTCAGTTTAAAGTCATGAGCGGTTGCTAACTATTATTTGGTGAGCCATTTGTATTAAAGTGAGCATCCATCTAGCTTGTATAGGTCTCCACTAATGAACATATAGGGTGCAATGCATATAACCAATTTCTTTTTTCCAAAGCCTTAATTCCTTCAAGTGCCACACCCGTTCATAAGAAAATAACAATATCCTCCAAATTAGAGGGTGCACATTGTACTCTAAATAATTTTGTATACGGCATTGTGTCCTCAATACTTTGCACATCCTCACCTAAGTTAATCCATGAAAGATGGTCAGTTCCTAAATTTATTTTTCCCAGTTTTACCATGATAAAAATTTTAACTCCTAAGACAACAAGATCAATTGGCATATGTTCCCTTGCGAGACGCAGTGTGTTTACCACGTACTTGAGAAACATATGATCTGTGTAAAAGATAAATGGAGTAGCCAATAAGTATTATGTGAAATTTTCCAACACATAAATTATAGATAACACTTTGAACTCCATTATTGTGTAATTATTCTCAATTGGAGTTAGCTTTCTGCTTGCAAAACACAAAGGGTGATCAACGATACACTCTCTAGGTTGTGCAAAAACTACTCATATTTCCATACCTAACACATTAAAATTCACATGAAAATGCTTATACCAAGAGGAAAGGCACAAAATGGGCACGGTGATAAGTTTCTCCTTGATGTGTCAAAATCCACTTGTTGCACCTCTCCCTAAAGAAACTTGGCTTTATGTTTTACTAACTCTTATAATGGCACAAAAATCCCGGCATATCCCTTCATGAACTTTCTTTAGTAACCCTTATGCCCTAAGAATCTATGTACTTACACTTTGATTAGTAGGATCTTCCAGGACCTAAAATAACAACTTTGGGAGGATCTACTAATAATCCTTCCTTACAAATAATATGACCTAGTAATGTGCCAAAAGGAGTAGCAAAGACACATTTCTTAATGTTTAGAGAGATACTTAACTACCTTTACCTCTCAAAAATCAATCTTAAATTATCACAATCATCTCTTACTAACCCATACACTATCCAGTCATTCAGGTAAACTTGCCAAATTTTATGGATGAAGTCTTGAAAGGCCTAAACCACAATGCATGAAAATACACCAAGCATGTTCTTAAACCCAAAGGGCATAACCATATAAGAAAAACTTCCTGATTTAGTGGTGAATGTATCCTTTTCCTAGTCTTCTTTCACAATCCTTACCTGGTGATAACCTAAGAATCACTCTATAAAGAATTAGATTTCCTGCCTTGCTACACCTACCAAGATATCTTCAGTAAATGGGATTGGGAAAGGATCTATGACACATGCAACATTCGATATCTATAATATACACATATCCTTATCCTCCCATCCTTCTTGACACTACTCACCATTGACCTCACCCATTCAAATTCCTTAATTTACTCAATGATTCAAGATTAGAGCATCCTATCAATTTCCTCCTTAACATTTACGCACAAATTCAGGTTTATCCTGGAGGGCCTCTTCGTAATGGGGCACACAAATTCCTTTAAGTTAATCCACATTTACCTTAATAAGTGATGAAATCCCTTAAATTCATGGTACCCACATGGGAACAAATCTTGGAAGTTATGCAACAACTCAACTATTTTTGAAACCTCATGGTCCATCCAGTAATCTCCAATGAAAACTTCTTTCAACTCTTCTTCTGTACCAATGTTAAATTTATTTTTAAAAATGGCTCATGGTAGGTAAATGCTTTAACATCTTCTTTGTTGAATAGTTCCCGTGTACCTTCTTTGTGATCAATATCCAAATTTTCCATGTCCTCATCATCTATTAGGTACAAAAAGTTACCCTTTTCTTGTTCTAGGAAAGGGTATTCAATCTATACTTGTTCTACCTCTTCTTCCATAAAGCATGCCCCCAACTAAGGTTCCCTAAAAATCCAAGATCGGGTCCTCAACCATGACACTATCCCCCAAGGTAAAGCGATTGAATACTGCGGCGCCTCATCACCGATGGCTTAAAACTCACATACTAAAATTTTTGAATAATATCTTCCATAAACTCTTGCCAATTTCCTATCTCACGATATGGCTTCGAATGGATATACCATGCATGTGCACAATGCTACATGGTGGAATATAACTTATGCACCCATAGTTTATGATGTAAGGCTTAGGGCCTATAATCCAAGTTCTCTCAAACTCCTGGATGTGGAATGAGGTAGAATCCTCCCATGATAGTCACATATTTTAGAGGGGGAATTACCTTAGATAAACGTAACAGAGAGCATGATTCTCATTTTGTGTCATTATAGAATATTTTCTTGATGGGTCATCCACCAATGCATTGTTGTCTGCTCAAGGTATAAGTAAGAATATTCCTCCTTTCTACTTGACATGTCCACTGGACTTCCATCACGCATAGAAAGACATCATGGTTTCCTTCCCCAGTGTAACTTGGTAACTTCCTTCCCCAAGGTGATTAAGCGAGCTTACTCGACCACTCTAATCTCAATATCCTTCAACTTGTCTGAAAACTAACTCATAAGTCCCATGTGCCCAATTGTCACATGCAATGCTAGTCGTATCACTCATGGACTGAGCATCTTCCCACTAAATGAATCCCTCTCTTGATGGATGAATAACTTCAGGTACCTGATGGTGCACACATATATTCTATCTAGATCCTCTTCTCCTAAGGGTTCCACATAAGGTACATACCTCCCATCTATTAGTGGAATAATGGCATGATCCTTCTTGTTCTAAATTCTAATGTACCCCTTGTTGAAGCGCAAATAAACATTATTTGTATAACACCATGGGTACTAAGTAATACTTAGAAATTTTCTACCTCAAGAATTTCTAGAACCTCAAAATTCAAGTAAAAATTTCCCCTTGAATGGTTATGGATGCATCCTTCAAAAACTTGACAGGCATAACCTTTGTCCTATTTTTCATATACACCATATTTGATGACAACTATAATGGAGGCCTCATCATCTGATTCTATTCATCTAGGGTAAGGACATTGACCTCTGTGACTATGGAAATCAGGTATGTTGCTTAAAAACCATGCATCAACTATCACATTTAGTGTGACTTCCTTATCATAATTAATACTATGAGGAGGCAGATTAGCATGTAGGACTTGTCTCTCGCACTCAGCTCTAGTGTGTGGTACCTTTTCTCTTAGTCATTTTGCTAACAAAGGAATAATGTTTTCCTTTTTGACATACATCCCTAACCTTGTCCATTTCCTTTTGGGTGAGCTCGGTTCTCTTCTTCATTCCAACTTCCATGATTGCTCCTTTAGACATTGAATCTCCCCTTGCAGGCTTCTAATCACCTCCATGGTCTCTTGGTAAACCTCCTTCTGATGGCTTGGATTAGGATAATTTCCATGTAATACTTCCTCTCGTGTAATGAGGGGCCTTTGCTTTAGTTCTTCCCTGGTGCATGCGGCTTCCACTCACGTAGTTACTAAGACAGGTTCTAACTCAAGGTTATGTGCCACCCTAGGCATCCATAACAAATCAACCCTCTTCACAATAACAATTATCGTGCCCCTATTTTTATTTTGGTTTTGGATCATGTGTTCATAAAACTTAGGGCACTCTTCATACTTATGTTTCTTTCTACACCAGGAGCATTATAGCAAATCCATAAACTTGCACTTGTAGTGTTTATTAGATCCACAATTATAACAAGTTCCATCGGGAAATTCACTTCCTCCTCCCCCACGATTATTACTGACCTCCGAATCCTCTATGAAATCATCTTCCTTGATCTATTCTATCTGCTAACCCTTCATATTGATAACCTTCATTCTTAAAAAGTTTCCCAATGTTGGTTTGGTGCACACCAATGTCAATGGCATCATGGATTCGGTTTATTAGTCTAGTCTTTCATGTTGTAAGTAGTGGATGTACAAATTTTAAAATAAGAGGTCATATAATTGCAAGTCCCGCATTGCAACAATGGGCATATACTTGGAACATGATATCCATGATAGATTTCACAATCTATTGACATAGCGTGAACCAAATTTTGAGGGAAACTATCCTTGGTGTGCCCTTCTATCTCACAACCTATGTACTAAATTCCACTGCGAGTCTCATGAGCCGATTTCGTAGATAAATTTTTAAATTTTTTTCCATTCCAGTGATATCTGCTTCTAAAAAATTTCTTACTCATGTGTCAACACTTCCGATGGATTCAACACATAAATCAACCTCCAAGGCCTCACACGGATTCATGAAAATCTTTTGGGAAAGTGCTCATCTAAAGGTGGTATTAATCCTCCAAAGAATAATTGAGCATGTTGTGAGGGATGGATATCATATGAAAACTTCGATAGAATAGTCTTAAAGCACACATCATACTCCCATACACTTTCTATCATACCCTATTGAATTTCCTTGAGCGCACTGATTCTCTTTTGATCAAACTTAGGAATACGAAATTCCACCAAAAAGGCATCATGCAACATAGTATAATCCACTATTGTTTGATGGTGTTTGTACTTTGGATACCAACTATGCATGCACCCTTGCAATGTAGTTACAAATTGACTTGCCTTCCACTCTGGGGTAGTGATGTCCTTAGCGCGCCATAGTATTTTCCTTTGTTTATATGCTTTGTAGCATACTTAACACCCTTGTAATTAGGTAAGTGAAGATATATCTCATAAAACACACATTTATTGTATTATGGCCCTTGCTCACCAGATCCAGGACCTCGATTCCCTCCTATGTTGCATCCGCCACTAGATCCATTACTAGATCTCATTCCTTTGAATCTACCGAGATCCTCCTCCCATCGCGAGTAAGGGGCCTAATGCAATTTCACTCTGTGTATCTACCATCATGCTAAACTATGAGCCGACAATCTATGATTTTGAAGTGCTTAGAAATGTGATACCAAAACTCTATGTACCCACACCTCACCCAAATGAGGTACCGGATAAGGTGACTCTAAACACAAGAAATGTATGTGCTTCCATAAATGAACTAAATGAATACCAACACCAACACCAATACCAACTAGGTTATCAATGCTTATTTGAGGAATTGGAAAACTTAGAACTAGGTGGGCTAAGATGCGTTCCTATGGCTCTCCTCCTTTCTCCATATGATGAGCTCTCACCAGAAGCCGAGGGGGTTTCTCTCCCATGCTTTCCAAGATGGGGTAGCACAAACTGCTCATGTTGCGTGTTCTTTACATGAACCTCAAACCCTTACCATAAATTCTTCCTCTATAATTCCATCACTCCTAAAAATTCACGTTGTCTCGCCAGCTCCCTCTCTTGTGCTTCATTATACTATCTCCACTTTCACTACAAGCTCCACCATCTCTTACCACACTAGCCTCTATGCCCCACACCTAGTGGGAAGTTAGCCAACCATAGGAAATGACTTTATACTTAGAGTGTCGATCAAGATATTAATGGATAATGATATAACATGCAAGAACAATACTCTTAGATCCCTAAAGAAATCAAAATCAACACTCGAGAAAGAATACATATAAATCATGTATTCTAAGGTATAACTAGTCAACACTCCACTCCACCACTTATCAATGACACGAGTCTAGGTCAGATCAACATCATGCAGCCTCTAATACTCTTCTTGGGTCCAAACATGAGGTCTATAATACCAAATCTTCCTTGATGCATATGTTGACAACCATTCATACAACTCTCTTTGGGAAGCGACAAAGGAATATCTCATAGAGAACATGATACAAGTGCTCTTCTATGCATTTACATGTATCAAACTCAGATCCAATATTGAATCTTTCTGAAAACTCATCCTCTATGATTTTAATACAAGTCTCGATGCTTTTCAAGGTCAAGCATTTTGTCATCACACACCATTCTCAAAATAGCTTGAAAGAGGTCTCGACAATGAAACCAAAATTTATTCTCTTTTCACGTACTCCTTTTAAACCCCAAGTGTGTTGGCCTATCACCCAAAATTAGTTGGGCACTCACCCAAGGTGCAAAGAGGTTCTGAACCCCTCCTTTATGTGAGATTCCTAAGAATTTCCACAATTAGTGAAGGAATTGTTGCAAAAGTAGGAAATACATGTATCCAATCTAGCACAAAAGTAAAAACAATGAATATAAGCATAGATGAACCATAACAAGGATGTATACATTACATCAATATAAAGGAATCATAATTGAGCCATAAGCACTATAAATAACACAAGGGGTTTATACCCTTGAGCATAGATATTTAGAAAAAAACATCATATATTGATTTATAACTATTTATAGTAGCCATATTACATCAAAGAGGGTCATATCAGACCAGTACATCAAGGAATTAGACTCTAACCCTATAAAATAACTCTCCACAAAGAGCCCTAATTATATTCTTTCATGCAACTAAATATTTCTTGATTGGTCTCTCGCAACATCACTTATCTCTCTTGCAGCTTCTATTTCCCTTATTCTACATGCATGTCTCTACTCGCACCACGTTATTTTTAGATGCAAATGCATCCTTAAATAGAATCGGGATCTCTCCTTCACCGCATCAAATTCAGTCATAAGTAGGCCACAGGTCAGGTGGAATCATGCTCATCCATCATTAAGTTCCTAGGACAACTCGTGAAAAACCCTAATTAGCCTCCACTAACCGTAATGATTCCCCTTTGGAATATTCCTTTTATGGAATATTATTTCCTTGAGCTCCAAGACTCCAAGTTGTAACCTTATCCACTCATCATGCCTACTCATGTCTTCATGTGTTTTCCATGCATTACCATATCTAATGATGCGGCTGAGCTCTTCAAAACCTATCCTTCTCCCATACACCAACCTTTATGCGCTCCATGTTTACTTTGACCTTTTGTTGCAACTCCTTGAACTACACACTTGCACTCTTTTTCTCCCATGTGCCATTTCTTTATTTCTCTTTCCCTTTTTTTCCTTGTGTGTGTTGATCCTCTACTCTGGAACTTGGTAACTTTTTTAGGATCTTTTGTTAATGTAATGCAAGCCAAGTTTCCAACTCTCTCATAATTAACTTGAAACAAGCCAATACATCTTGTTACTTAATGGCATCTAAGGAATTCCAACTTTTGGGGAAGATCAAGGATGAACTTACAACTCTCACCAACTTTTAAGAGAAGAAGGTGTTGTTGATCATTTTTGTAGTAGATATTTTTGCATCATTTAGAATATTGCTAAGTAGAAGTTTCTCTCAATAATTGAGATGTAAAATCCTAATGAATCAGTCTACTGAACCATTCCAGATTAAGGGAAAAATAGAAGAGCTTCTTCTGGTATGAAAGATGAAATACATGGTACAAAAATAAAGAGATCTAAGAACTAATATCTTGTACTTGAATAGTGCGAGTGGAAATCATTTCATAACATTTGAATATGAGGCATAAATTCCTATGTTAATTTTACCAAGCATTACTTTCTTGTTGGGAATTGGTAATGATGAAGAGTGAGAAGATTTTAAATTATAATAGAAAATTTTGGAATAACCAAATGATGTAAGCCATGAGGAAGATAATTTTTTTTTGATGAGTTCCAAACACAAAAATCATCCAATGCATTTATTCATGAAGAAGAGGTGTTCTTGTTTCCATTTGAAAATAAATATCCCATTGGTAATAAGTGTGTTGATAGAGCTTCTCTCAAGCCTCACATTGTGATGTAATCCATGCTTTGAAGGGAGACTAATTTGTATTAAGATGGTGGAATATTTGATATAAGAATATTTGTAAGAAACAATGAGAGTTGTAAAATAAATATATTATCCCAAGCTCAACCTTGAACTTCTAATGCAAGTCATGTAAATGCAAGATATGTATGAATTTAATTATGAATTCTAAGTTGATTCAGGAATTCATCTTGATGAAATAGATCAAAATGAGAAATCTATTATCTCTTTTAAGGTAGTGATTGATGGATGTAATGATGAAAGTGAAGTTTTCTCTTTTCAATTTGAAGAGGAAGATTCTCTCAATGATGAAAAGGTTAAAACAAATGTCTTTGAGTATTTTGGATATGCGATCTACCATAATGAGGAGGAAATGAAATTAAATGATCTTTGGGATGATGAATGAATTTATAAAAAAATTCCTCGATTTTAAAAAAGAAGATTCTCCAATGAATGTGAAGATGAAATTTTTACATTTTTAAATAAGTAGTCTATGCGAGAAATTTTAAATTTTGTGCAATGAATGGAAATTACAGACCTCAATCTTGATATCTTGGCTCATATCATGGTTATGAAAGATAAGTATGAAGCTAATTTTGATTCTTCATTCAATACCCAAATGTTTTATAATGATATAATATAAAGTGGTGGAATTAATGCTTCTCACAAAAACCTTTTGATAACATGAATGTGAAGAAAAGGAACACTTGAAGAATTTCACCAATCCAATCAAAAATAAACCATGGGCTAGTATGTTAGACATTATACCTATGTAATTTTCATTGATGTAAAATGGCATTGATGGAAAAGGGTGTTAATGTGGCTTAGGTGTCTCCATGAGGTGTCAATAAAGGTTAATTATGAATTTTGATTGGTAGTGATGAGATGTAATGACATGATGAGTATTTTCTTCCTTATGCATGGTTGTTGAGTAAGGTTAAATAAAAATATATATTTTGTAGTCTATTCTGAGTTCCCTATAGGCCTTCGTGGTGTCTAACATGTTTATTATGATATGTCGATGTTTTCGTGAGTCTATAAGAGGTCAATAACATCATTTCATAAGAAGTATGTGTAGAGTTAGGTCATTCGAGGCCTATCCTAGACCTAGTACATGGTGTATGACATGGAAAAATGATAAATGGAGAAGGTAATAGTTTTTGGAGCATGTTGACATTGAAAAAATGTGTAGGAGGTGTATCAGCTCATTACTAAGGTATATGATGCATGTTTAAGTTCATTATGGAGAAAGAAAATAATGAGTAGTAAATAAACATGGGTAAGTATTAGTTTTGGAGAGATATCGGAGTGTGCAGGTCAAAACTATACTTGGAGTAGTTGGAATGGGTCATCATACTACTTTGGGTAACATTTTAGGTCAAGGTATTGAAAAAAATAATAATTTTTTTATGGCTCTATTGAGCTCTTGAGAAGGAAAAAACCAACTCAATAAGTGAAGTTTTTTTCTCACCCACACTTGTGTGTCTACATGGGAGTATGATGATTTTTCTAATGTATTTGCATCAATTGAAGAGATTTTTTTCAAAATGAATGCATTGATTTGGTTGTAACATATTTATGAGCGATTGTTAAGAAGATAAAGAAGTTTGAAACCCTAGTTAAACCCTTCATCTAGAGTGATAGGAGAAATATGCATGGTGTGGTATCAACATAGATTGGAAAGGTTGGTATGATGACTTAGACATGTAGAGGAATATTTAGGGCTCCTAATGGTGGTGGTTTCATCTTCCGGTTAGCTAGTAAGGTAGAGAAAACATTTGATTTTTGATATTTTAACCTACATGGTTGAGATTTAAGTTTTATAATGAAAATTCAATTGTTACATGAACCTTGGGAGGTTTTATATATATCCACGATAAGTTTTAGCTAAGTTTTCTAAATAGAGTTTGATAAATAGGTCTTTGAAATGGACCTACTACTTTTTGTGTTAAGGGATAAAATCTAATCATGATAGTTTGAGTTGAGATGAGTTATTTTGCATATTTTAGATTTTAGATCATCATTTTTAGCTGATATAGGTATGACATGATGTTTTTGAAGTCTTGGTTTGATCGAAGAGGTGGTATTATGTTGAAACCTTAGTATCTAACTTTCCCTATTTGGCTAGTCAAAAGTGCTAGTTAGAACAAGTATACTCATGAGGTTTTCTCCATTTTACCTATGCATATTAACACTTGGAGTGGTGTAGCATGTTTCTCTTGA
The DNA here is from genome assembly GCA_018340775.1 of Taxus wallichiana var. yunnanensis. Taxonomy (NCBI): domain Eukaryota; kingdom Viridiplantae; phylum Streptophyta; class Pinopsida; order Cupressales; family Taxaceae; genus Taxus; species Taxus wallichiana. Next base: position 146,631,245 of record CM031236.1, read on the forward strand.
TGTTTTCTTTATATTGAAAGATTCTCGCAAGTTTCCTTAGAGGAGTTTTAGATCAATTATCTCATGATTAGTTCTTGAGAAGTAGGACCTTGTTGAAGAATATTCATAGATAAAAGCCTTATGGAATTTAAGACATGTTTTTAGGGTTTAAGTGATTTCAGATAGTATCTTATGATATATTTCCATCCATATGCTAAATGAGAATCGATGATGAGATTTGATGTGCCAAGTTACTTGTTTTTGGTGACCTATTTATGGGTAAGATAAACATGCTTAAGAGAGGTAGGAGAGAAATATATATTGGGGTGTTTTTATATGTTTGGTGGCATCTCAAGGACCTTTATATTGATTTGGAGTCATTTATCTTCAATTAAGGAGTCTAAGAAGTCTTGATAGTTTATTTTTGTGTAAAGTTTCACTTGTGTGGAATTTTTTTGGGTGCTTGAAGACCTAATTGGAGGTTCTTGCAAACTTGTGTGCTTCATGATGAAGATGAAGGTTGTAGTGGTTCTTGGGATTTTTTGTGATGATGAGATTATGTCTTGAAATTTTCAAGTCTTTTGGTGCCTTGATGAAGTTTTTTGATTCCCTTATTATTCATGATACATCTGTTGGTGAAGAAGACCTAGTGTTTTAAGCCTAGTTGAGATGTATTATGCTAGTTCATGTTTTTAATATCCATGAAAACCTTTTGGGTCCCTTAGATTTATTTAATATGAATATGTAGGTGTGTTTTAAATTTTATAATACCAAAATTATTGGTATTAGCAAACCTATAAGGTTTTTGTATCTAGAGTCATATATAAAAGTGCATTGCATTTTCTCATTTAATTGAGTTATGATGAGGGGTGATGAGGGGGATGTGAGTGAGATAAATTAGGAAGTTAAAGTGGTGTAAGGGGTTGGATATATTTGTGAAGAGGCATGAAATTTGATAAGAGTTGAGAAGTTGTTATGGAAGGTCATTTGACCTAGTCAACAAATGGAGTAAATTTGAATAAAGGAGAGAGGGTAGTTTGAGAAGGTTTTTAGAGAGAAGAAGTTGAACTTTTGATCAGAATCAGTTGCAAAGCTACAAATCTTAAGTTATCATCAATTCCAAATGGCTAAGTGGGTGTTTAGTCATCTTAGGGGGTTATATTCTCCTTGTAAGGGAAGGTTCCATACTAAACTAAGGGTTGGTGTTCTTTGTGGGGTTGGTGCCTCACTAAAAATATCGTGCAATGTGTAATATTCAAAGAATTATTTAAGATTGAATAATATATTCAAAAATTTCATTGGGTTTTCTTCCCCTTAAGGATTTCCCTATTTACATCTATTGTTCATGTGTTATCTCCTTTTCTTCATGTACTTGTGAATTAATGATACACACCTAATAAGCTCATAATTGCATATGTATGTTGAATGGTTGGTTTTGTATGATGTTCTAAGATATGGAAATGAAACAATTTTTTTTATTCTAAAATTTGGTATCAAATGAAGATCCTTATGAATCAAGTTTAACCACTTGAAGGGTATCATTGAAGCATATGTATCAAATGTAGTCAAATTCGAATGAAGAGAATAATAAAGTAGAATGGTAGCAAGATTAAAACCCTTGGGGTTTAATATATGTCTTTTTTTTTTTTTTCCACTCCCATTTCCAATCATCCACCTTATTTATCTTATCAAAACTCTCATGAAGAGAAGAGTGGGTTATTGTGTTTATCTTAAATATGGTTACCCTAAAGGTGAAGATGAAGAATTTAATGATGATCTAGGAAGAACTTGAAAGTTTCATATATGCATATGAATCTCTCAATGAAAAGGATGAAGAAAATGTGAGTCATGATTTCCTTAGCATGGACATAATCTATGAAAAAACTGAAGAATATTATGAATATGAGATGATTAGTCATAAGGATAATTTTTTTATGGATAAGGTATGGAAACACTATTTGTTAAGAAATTATGACACTGTAAATGTTGGGTTGTTTACAAGACTTGAGATAGTATGTTACAAACAATAGATCAAGGAGTTCTTGGAATTCTCAAAAGGTCATCTAGATGATAGTTCAACACTCTTTCAAGTAAGTTATGGAAGTTCCCTCTATGAATATCTCTTCTCATACAAACAATGTGATCATGGAACTGTAGATAAGTTGAAAAGAAAAAGAAAAATATCCAAATAGAGAAAATAATTGAGGATTCATTATTTGAGCATGTGTGTAAAGGAGATGATTTGATTGTCCAAGAATATTCAGAGTTATGTGAAATCCTTAGGGTTTTTTTCAAACCATGAAGTAGGTCATGGTTTTTATGCATCAAGAAGGTAATATTTAATGTTCTATAATTCATGAGGATTCTATTGTGTTAAGGATTGTTGTGAAGAACCTGGATATGAAAAATATCATAATTCATTAATAAATTTAGTTTGTTGATGACATATGTAATAGATAATTGGTTCGGAAGTTGAGGTTAAAAACAAGTATTATAGAGCGTATCTTAATGCTATCCTTTTGATCTTACTAGTTGAAAAATCTAATAAGATTTCAGATACATAATGAATATTTGTAAGTGATTTTCAATTATTCTGAAGCTAGTAAACATCGATAAAATTTTCTAAAGAGGAAATAGAGTCATAATGCATACTCTTAGGGTGAGAAATGGTGGTATTAATGTCTTTCGGGATGAGGGAATGACATCAAGGGGGATTAAATTTTCCTCCGTGTGATTTCTTTAACTTGAAAGTTCGCTGCGATAAGATGAATTAGGTTTGTTGGATCTTTGGAAGGATCTAGTATTTCTTGAAGGATTATGTGTGCTATGAATAAGGTAATGAGAGATTTTTTTAAGAGTTAGAGATAATTGTGTAATAATTATGGGAACTTATTGGTATGTAAAATTCTAAGTATGTTTTAATGCATCAAGAGGAAAGATCTGATGTTGTTGTGTAAAGGTCCATGTGCTTGTTGATATATCAAAGTTATGTTTACATTATGAATTACTCTAGATCATTCATTGAGTATTTTATGAGGCATAACTTCTATCTTTGAGTATGAAGGAGTCTAGCTATGAAAAATATATAACATAATAATGCAAGTAATAAGGTTTTACTAATTAGTATGTGGCCTTGTTATCGTTCAAAGGTGTTAAATTAAATCAATGGTTTTGTGAATGGGTTCCCATTAATATTATGAAGCGTGAAAGCGTCTTAAGTACTAGTTTAGATATGTGATAACTCGGTCTATGTTCCAAGGGTCAATATTGTAGTGTCAAAATGATTTTTGAAGTTTGATTCCTCTAGCAAAGATGTTGTAGGATGTATTTTAAAAGATGACTCACCTAAGCCATGAAAGTCTATGTATAAAATCTAAATGAAGTAAGACACTCTGTTTGAGGTTAGTTGAAGGAATTCATCCTTGTTCTTGATAATTGTTTTCAAAACATTTAATGAAATATTAAGAAGGATTTATCTCATAAAATTTCACTATGACTATGTGAGTGATTTGATGCTATAGATTGCATTTAAAGAAGATAATAAGGTTGAGACTCTTTTCTCGGTACTAAGAAATGCTAAAATTATTATAAATATATGATGAATTTTCTCAAATTAATTCAAGGAATGTTGTGTTACTTGTTTCCATGATTATGAATTCTTTATTTAGCTATAAAAATGGTTCTATAGATATTCTTACAAAATGATATAAGAGAAATGGTGATTTTGAATCTTCCTAAGGCCTTTTTTCCATTTGAAGGTGTGTAGAGATGCACGAATGTGATTGAAGCTTATTAAGAAAGTTTGAGAAGTATTTTGACATCTTGTAAGAATTTATGTGCTTAGTCTAGGTATCAGTCATAAATATGTATGATTTCATGTCTCAAGAATGTGTTTGGTGACCTGAATCAAGATGATAAAAGTTGTAGTAAATAAAATAGGATACAAATGAGTTTCAAAGTTGTTCTTTAAGAAGGCTTTAAAAAGGTGGTTATAAAATTTGTATTAACATGGATTTGAAGGGATGAGTTTCAGGTTTGACATGAAGTATGCTTCATCTGAAATGGGTATGAAAGAATTTGCAAGGAAGAAATACATGTGTTTTCATGAAAAGGAGGTAAAAGACACTAAAAATTTTCTTCAAGACGATGGCACATGACATAACCTATCTTCATAGCATGTGTTCAATATGTTAGATATTATGTTTTCATTGACAACTAGATGATGATGTTATGATTTCATGGGGAGAATTTAGATGGATTTTCATATACTTGGTATGCTCATATTCCAATGAAAAATTTGGAAAAGTTGATTTGAAAGAGAGATTTAGGGATCTTGGTCGTAAAAGTGGTTATGCTAGTGATTGGAGGAAGATCTTGTGTTCTTGGCATGATTTTCAATGGTACATATGTGAAATATGGTTTATAATAGAAGTGAAGACAAATGAAATATATCACTTTAGGGAGAGCTGATTTTCTTGATCATATCAGATCTATGGATCTCTCATAACACATTTGAAGTCAAGAAATATATTACAATCCAGGGGTATCTTGTGAGTAAGTCTATTTTTTCATTTTTGTTGTTGTGTCATGTATAATTTTTCATGTATCCTTTCATATATGTTAAAGGGGAGATTATGTCTAGAAACATGAAAATAAAAGATGTATTATAGGTGTCTTTCATTTGTGGTTGTCATCAATGACAAAGTGAGAGAGATTTGGGCATTGTGTCTATGTAGTTTTCATTCATTTCAAAGGTTATATATGGAAAATGGATTTTGGGTGGCTTAGGTTTCTCAATGAGGTTTCAATCAAGATAAATCTTGAAGGTTGATTGGTAGTGAAGAGATGTAATGATATGATGAGTTGTTCTAGACCTTGTGCATGGCTATTGAGCAAGGTTAAAGAAACTAAGATGTTGTGTGGTCTAGTATGAGCTCTCTAGTGGTATCCATGGTTAAAATAATGTTAGTACGATATGTCGAGAGGTGTTAATGAATCTGTAAGAGGTCAACAAGGTCAGATCATGAAAAGTATTTGTTGAGTTAGGTCATTATAGGACTATTCCTAGATCTAGTGCATGGTGTATGACATAGTAACATGAAAAATGGAGAAAGAGAAAGTTATTGGAGCATGTAAGGTTTGAGTTATGAGTGTTTTCTCTAAAGTGCCTAAGTCGTGAAAATTGAGATTTTCCTATTGAGAAATCATGTTTTGGGTCATTTTGTATGTATTTCGGGCTGTCGGACATTTTGTCCCTTTGTCCCAAATGCTACGAAAGTGCATTCTATTCCCCCGATCGGCCGAAATCCCCGAAGTTGTTCCATTTTCGGGCCCGTCGGAACTTTTTGTCCCAAGTGTCCCAAAACTTTTTGTGCGAGATGTTCCAATTTCGGCCGAATCACCCGAACCGCGTACTTCGCACTTTCTTGTTCCAAATGTCCCAAATCAAAAAGTGCGAGTTGTTCCATTTTCACCCGAACCGGCCGAGCCGCGTACTCCGGAACTTTTTGTCTCAAATGTCCCAAGTTCAAACGGGCCTTTTGTTCCATTTTCGGCCGATTCACCCGAACCGCGCTTTCATGTCCCAAATGTCCCAAAGTTAATCGGGCAAACTGTTCCATTTTCGGCCGATTCGCCCGAACCGCGTCCTTCGCGCAATTTTGTCCCAACTGTCCCGAGTTCCAAATTGCTCTCTGTTCCCCGATCGGCCGAAACTCCCGAGTCGCGTACCTCAGAGCTCTTTGTCCCAAATCAAAAAAAAAAATGCAAACTGTTCCAATTTCGGCCGAAACACCCGAACCGTCCTTCGCGCGTTTTCATCCCAAATGTCCCAAAATGCATTTGTGCGTCTTCTCCCTGTTTCACCCGAATCGGCCGAACCGCGTGTTTCGCGCATTCGCGTCTCACATGTCCCAAGTGAACCTAATGCAATTCATACTTAGTTTTTCCCGCTCGACCCGAATATGCTAAAATATGAATTTAAGTTGCGGCTCTGATGCTATCAATCCGAAGATCAAATTTCAAGGACAGCTGGCAGAAGAACGAAGCTCTCAAGACGCTGGTTACATCAGTTTTCAAAGATATTCATTGTCATCCTCAAGATGAAAATTCTGGTGTGTCCCTCGTGGCAAGGACATAGCTGATACGTGGAAGAAAATTCAAGCAGCGGTTTCCGAAGACGGTGGGTCCCTCTCAGTGACTGGCCACCTGTCTTCTTCTCCTTGTTCTTTTCTCTTCTTCCCTTTCTTTTCCGTTTTCTTTGTAATTAGTTAAGGTATTGCGATTGGCGGTCCTTAACTATTCTCGATTAAAAAGCGATTCTGAAAAGAATAACTGATTGTAAGCTATATAATGGCCTTCTTTGCGCCATTTTAAAAGGAGGAAGAACTTGGCATATTTTCTGGAAGTGTAAATAGATCAGAGAGAAATCAATACAAAAGGGCTTTCCATTCATTGTCTATCCAATCTCTGTTATCTCTGTGTTTTCTTTTAATTTCGTGAAGATCATTTGTTTCTAGTTCGTTAGTCTCACGATTGCATATTTTCAAATATTGCAGTATAGTGATCTTGTATAACCAAGAAGGAACTTTGTGTCCTTGATTAATGAATCAAAAGAAGATTATTTATTCTGAGAACTTTGTGTCTTTAATCTCATCTTGTTCATCTCTGAAGCGATCTTGTTTTAAATTCACTGCAACTTCGTATACATAAAGGATTATTTCTGCTATCTATAATCTGCATGTTGCTCTTCTGCTCACCCTCGTATTCCCTTTCCTCAGTCCTTTTGTAACTGATGATCCTTGTGGAAAACACTTTCGTAATATCCAAGTTCAACTATAAAATCATGTTTTGTATATTTGTAAATAAGTTCGTTTCTGAATAAGGAACCTCTCCCATTAAAGAGGAGGACTTCTTGTCCCATTGTTGCTCTTCTTAAAAGTCCTATTTGACGACCAACGGTTTTGGCGACTCATTTGGGAAAATCACATTCCAGTTCTGTAATTTTTGATCATCTTTTGATCTGGCGACTCCGCGTTTTACTCGAGGGAGAAGGACCCTTGGTATTGAAGACTCTCAGTTTCAACTTTTGGAGCAGCAGGGTTTTCCTTTCCTTGACAAGAAATAGAAGGACTCGTTAAAAGCACACCACCTGTTCAAGAAAGAAGTCCTGCGGGTGGTATTCCTTCAAAGCCTGCTAGTCCCAATCTACGAGCTTTGATCCTCGCTGGTGTTAAAGTTCCTCTCCAAGCCGTTTTTCCAAGAATGGCGGCACCATTACCATGGGGTCATCGTGTCGGGCCCCTAGCCCTTACTCAGCCTTTGCATGAGTTACCTAGAGGTAACCGGAAGAACTTCCCCAAATTCAAAGGCGATGGCAAAGTGCATCCTGATGAACACATCGCAGCTTTCATTGTTGCCTGTGGAGTTTTGGGAGTTGAACATGAAGACGTCTCCGTAAGGCTGTTCGTGGAGACATTACAGGATAATGCTGCTGATTGGTTCTATCACCTTCCTGCCGGTGCTATAACCGACTGGGACACCATGAGAACCCAGTTCGAGAATCGTTTCAAGCCGGCAGAAGATGTGCATGCTTTGCTTGCCCAAATTTCTCAGATAAAGAAAGATTCGCAAGAACCCATGAGAGAGTTTGTGGCTCGATTCAACAGGTTGATAAATAAAATTCCAACAAACACTCGACCTGTTGATCGGATTCAAAAATGTTTCTTTCTGAATGCCCAATCACCTAAAGTTAGTTATGCACTAAGAAGGGCTAATCTCGGAACGTTAGCTCTGGACCAAGAACTGGCTGTTAGTGTCGAGGATGACTTGATCATGTCAGGGAAGTTGAGAAGAGACACTTCCAAATCTAAGTCTGCTGCTTCTTCCTCTTCCACCCCTGGACCTAACACTGACCCATTAGTTCAGAAGCTTGCGAATGATCTTCTTGCTATAAAGAAACAACTGGCTCAGCACGCTCCTTATGCAGACGTTCCGAGGAGAAATTTCCAGCCCAGGAATCGTTTGCCTACTTCTCAAACAAGATTAGCACTTGAAGGACCTCCTGTTAGAGTCCTGTCGATGCGACTGCGAGTGGAAGAACCAGATGATGATGAAGATAACGAAGCTTGCGAAGAGTTTGCGAGAGAATTTGATGATGAGGCAGAGGAACTTGAGGGATCTCGAGTGAATTTCTTTACCACTGAGGGCATTGATGATTATGATGAAGTGGTAGCAGACATGAACAGCGAATCTTTTCTGTCATGACTCGAGAGCAGACAAAGCGAGAGGAGAAGGTGACCCGACCACCTAAGAAATCCAAGGAGCGATCGGCGACTATCCTGTAATTGCAAGAAGAGGATCTCCTATCCCTACTTCGTCTACACAGAAGGTGAGTCCTATCAATCCAGTTACCAAAGTTGCTTCTTCTTTTTCTCCTAAAGTTGATAAGCCTAGAATTCCAAATGATGATGGCCCGTCCACTTCTGGATCCTTTGATATTGTTGATCACCTGAAAAAGACCAAGGTACAAATCTCAGAAGCTGAGTACTATCAAACCCATCCCAAAGCCTTTGCCAAAATGATCCACTTTGTTAATTCCAACTCTAAGACCACTTCTAAAGGCCTTCTACCTACTCCTCCCTCTGCGCCACAGCCCAGTCTGGTAGCTGCTGTCACCTCGCCTGGTGACAAAATTAAACCATTTTATGTAACACTTCTCATAGCTGGCCATAGACTCAGTAATTGTGTCATAGATTCAGGAGCCTCGGACAATGTCATGCCAGCTAAAGTAGCTCATGCTTTAGGCTTAACCCTCACTCGTACTTATGGATCTTGCTACTCTATGGAGAGTAAAGAAGTGCCTCTGGTTGGAAGGATTAAAGATGCACAAGTGGCTTTTGCTGCCTTGCCTGAAAAGAAAGTGTTGGCTACCATCCTAGTAGCAGATATCCCTCCTTCATACGGGATGTTGCTAAGTAGGAACTTACTGCGAAGATGTGGGTGGGGAAATCCGGATGGGTGGTCGCGTGCACTGCACTCGTGCCTGTCAATGGACAAATGAAGAAGTTGTTGCCTGAAAAGCAGTCTGAGTATATTGTGCAGAAAACGGATGATCCTAGAGCACAAATACTCTATGAGGATATGGGTCATGGCAACTACATGATTATGTCCCCTGACGAAATCCCACCCCCCAAAGTGTCTCCTAGAGATCCTAACGGGGTTTGGATTTTAGAATTTGATGGAAGTTGTTCCTCGGTGGTTACGGAGCTGTGTTCTCTTTGGTGTCACCAGAAGGTGTCCTTCATCCTTTTTCATTTAAGTTGCAGTTCGAGAACACTAATAACACAGCAGAATACGAAGCTCTCATTCTCGGATTGCAGGTGGCCAAAGAACAAGGTATAAAGAATCTTCTGGCTCGTGGTGACGCAGAGTTGATTGTAAAGCAGGTCAGAAACCTTTTTCAAGTAAAAAATGGAAGGTTAAGGCATTACCGGAATCAGGTTTGGGATTCTATTGAGTTCCTTGATGCTTTCTCTATTGAAGCAGTACCTAGGGAAAAGAACAGCAGGGCTGATTCGTTGGCTGTCTCAGGGTCACTGCTGATTCCTCATCCTGACTTTTCTCGGGATAAATTCACCATTGAGATGGTCCATCGGCCTAGTGTACCTGATAATGCCAATAACTGGCAGGTTTTCAATAATGATCAGCATTTGCTTTCCTTCCTGGAACTCAAAGGTAATTTTGAACAACTGTATTTTGAGGGAAGTGACAACCTGCCTCGTGAAAGTGTGTCCTTTGACCAAGCTGTCACCCATGCAGAAGAAGCAGATCAAGATGGATGCATCAATCTCAAAGGAAACAAGATTCCTAAAGGGCTGGTGAGTTTGGAGGAACTATTTGATAAGCATGACAGGTATGTGAAATCTAGAGCTTCTTCTGGGCCTCAGCAATCAGCTGAGTATGATAAGATTGATATTGGGAGTTCTACTGACCCCAAGCTCGTGAACATTGGAAAATGTTGCACGGCAGATGAGAGGAGAAAAGCAATTGATCTTCTAAAAGGTATAAAGATGTTCTCGCTTACTCTTATGAAGATTTGAAAGCTTTGAACCAAAGATATGCACACTCTATTCCCCTCAAGCACGGAATTAAGCCTTTCAAGCGAAAAGCAGAGAGACAATCTGACCCCAAAGTAGTGACACCATCTTTCGGGAGATACGAAAGTTGTTGAAAGCTAAAATTATCTTTCCTATTCACCATTCAACATGGATTGCAAATATTGTGCTGTCGGAAAAAAATGGTGAGATCCGCATCATGTTGATTTCGGGAACTGAATCGGGCTTCTCTGAAAGATAATTATCCTTTGCCCATGATGGATCAAATATTGCAAGCGATGTGAGGCTCGAAATGTTATCTATGCTTGATGGATTTTGGATACTGATCGGTAGAGGTTGATCTTGTAGATCAACATAAAACAACTTTCACTACTCCTTGGGGCACCTTTGCTTACAAGAATGCCTTTTGGGCTTATTAATGCTTTGGTGCCACTTTCCAGAGAGAGCTATGGATCGGCTTTTGGAAGCTTAAAGGGAAGTGTATTGTCATCTACCTTGATGACAGACAGTGTTTTCCAAGAGACAAGAGCGGATCATTTTGATCACCTAGAGACGATTCTGTTGAGATGCGAGAGAGCATGGGATCTCTCGAACCTAAAAAATCTGTCTTTTGTGTCAGCGAGGGAAGGTTATTAGGACACATCGTTTCCAGGATGGTATTAAGATTGATCTGAAGCGAGTTCAAGCCATCCGAGCAAATTCCTCTCCCAACCCGAGTAAAAGGGGTGCACTCCTTCTTCGGTAAGATCAATTTTTTAAGAAGGTTCATCCCTGATTTTGCAGAGTTAACTTTGAATATTTCTCAAATGATGAAAGGGAAACAAACATTTGGTTGGTCTTCTGAAGGAAAGGAATCCTTTGAAGGTATCAAAAGAGCTATCGCTAAAACTCCAGTTTTAGCCTGTCCTGATTTCAGCAAAGATTTCATCATCTATTGCTATGCTACAGATAATACCTTGGCTGTTGTCTTGACTCAAGAAGACTCTGATGAACATGAGCTACCAATTGCATTCATGAGCTATATTCTGAAAGATCATGAGTTGAAATACACCATGATGGAGAAACATGCTTTTGCAGTGGTCAAAGCTGTTAAACAATTTCGTTTCTATATCCTCAACTCTCACTCCATGGTGCTGGTTCCAGATACAACTGTTAAGTCGATTCTTACACAGCAAGAATTTGGATCGAGAGAGGGGCCCAGGGTGGCTAAGGTCGAGAGTATGACATTGATATCAAACCGACCAAGGCTGGTTCGTGGAAAAGGTCTTTGTGAGCTCATTCTTTGAAGGAGCCAAACATGAGTTCTTGGAGGAGAAAGTTGACCTTCCTCTTTATTACATTCCTTAGTTCGAGTTGATGAATGGTATGCTTGACATCGCCCATTTTCTCACCTATGGGAATGCCCTCTCATTTAAGCTGCCAAGAAAAGAGGGCTGTTAAATTGAGGTCGGTCTGATATGTATTATGGGAAAATGCTTTGTTCAAGCGTGGCTTAGATGGGAGATTTTTGAAGTGTGTAGGACAAGGAACAGCGAGAAAAGTTGCTCTCGGCTTTTCATGATCATGCATGTGGAGGGCACTATTCATCAGCGGTTCTGACTCATAAGATACTCAGTGGAGGATACTCTTTGGCCTTCCTTGTTCGAGAGATGCATCCAGTGGGTGGATAAATGTGAGGCTTGTCGGACTTTTTGTGGGAAGACCTAAATTGGCTTCTTTGCCTCTCGAAGCCGATTGTGATTGAGGAACCATTTCAACGATGGGGTTTGGACTTCATTGGTACACTCAATCCTACTTCTAGTGCTGGTCACACTCATGTGCTAACTACTTCTGCTGACTACTTCACCAAATGGGTGGAAGCTATTCGATTAAAACACTACTTACGAAGTGGTATGCAGCTTCATCAAAGAGAACATCTTGGTAAGGTATGGTGTACCTAACAAGATTGTAACAGATAATGCCTCGAATTTCTCTTCAGCTGAGATAATGGACTTCTGCTATGGGTATGGTATTTCTTTGGCTCACTCTTCAGATTACTACCCTCAAGGAAATGGGCAAGCAGAATCTACTAACAAAAATCTGGTGACTATCATAAGGAAGTTAGTCATGAGTCTCGTGGCGCACAAGCTCTATGATGCTCTTTGGGCAGACAGGATTACACCAAAGAGAGCTATTGGAATGTCTCCTTTTCAAGTGGTATATGGAGTAGAAGCTCAATTGCCAGTGACAGTGGAACTACCGGCCTTGCACCTAATGAAGGCCATTGAGGATACTAGTTTCAGATGATGCTGGACAAGAGAATTATGTACCTGCACAAGCTGAATGAAGACAGATTGGTGGTTGCTGATAGGATATCTGTTCACCAGCAGAAGGTAAAGGTCCTGTTTGACAAGAAAGCTAGGTTCAGAGATTTCCAAGTTGGAGACATCGTACTGTTATGGGACAAAAGACATGAACCTCGTGGCAGCCATGGAAAATTTGATTCCCTGTGGCTCGGACCTTTCAAGATCAGACACTTTGCTGGTGAGAATTCCTTTTATCTTGATTACATGGATGGTTCTTCTCTCCCACTTCCTTATAGTGGGCAGTATCTCAAGTTGTTCAAGTCCTAGGTGATTAGGGAGTCCCTTGTATATTCTGTACAGTGTTTTTGCTTCTCTGCTTTTGGTGTGTTTTCCTTTTGTTGTTTTGGTGTGTTGCCCTCTGTATTGGTGTTCTTTTGACTCCGTGGCCCAATGGATAAGGCACTGGTCTGCTTTCCCCGAGTTTGTCTAGGTTCTTGCCTTGCCTCATTCCTTGAATTTATGCCAAGTCATCCCCAGAAGGAGCCAGCTGTTGTCCACTCAAAATTCCCTGCTCTGATAAAAGTAAAATTTCAAAATTTTGAGTTATGAGTGTTTTCTCTAAAGTGCCTAAGTCGTGAAAATTGAGAAAATCTGTTTTGGGTCATTTTGTATGTATTTCGGGCCTGTCGGACATTTTTGTCCCGCCTGTCCCAAGTACGAAAGTGCATTACATTCCCGATCGGCCAAATCCCTGAAGTTGTTCCATTTTCGGGCCCGTCGAACTTTTTGTCCCAAGTGTCCCAAAACTTTTTGTGCAAGATGTTCCAATTTCGGCCGAATCACCCGAACCGCGTACTTCGCACTTTCTTGTTCCAAATGTCCCAAATCAAAAAGTGCGAGTTGTTCCATTTTCACCCGAACCGCAGTAGTGAGCCCAGCGTACTCCAGAACTTTTTGTCTCAAATGTCCCAAGTTCAAACGGGCCTTTTGTTCCATTTTCAGCCGATTCACCCGAACCGCGCTTTCATGTCCCAAATGTCCCAAAGTTAATCGGGCAAACTGTTCCATTTTCGGCCGATTCGCCCGAACCGCGTCCTTCACGCAATTTTGTCCCAACTGTCCCGAGTTCCAAATTGCTCTCTGTTCCCCGATCGGCCGAAACTCCCGAGTCGCGTACCTCAGAGCTCTTTGTCCCAAATCAAAAAAATGCAAACTGTTCCAATTTCGGCCGAAACACCCGAACCGCGTCCTTCGCGCGTTTTCGTCCCAAATGTCCCAAAATGCATTTGTGCGTCTTCTCCCTGTTTCACCCGAATCGGCCGAACCGCGTGTTTCACGCATTCGCGTCTCACATGTCCCAAGTGAACCTAATGCAATTCATACTTAGTTTTTCCCGCTCGACCCGAATATGCTAAAATATGAATTTAAGTTGCGGCTCACGATCTTCAATCCAAGATCAAATTTCAGGGCAGTGGCGGAAGAAGCAGAAGCTCTCAAGACGCTGGTTACATCAGTTTTCAAAGATATTCATTGTCATCCTCAAGATGAAAATTCTGGTGTGTCCCTCGTGGCAAGGACATAGCTGATACGTGGAAGAAAATTCAAGCAGCGGTTTCCGAAGACGGTGGGTCCCTCTCAGTGACTGGCCACCTGTCTTCTTCTCCTTGTTCTTTTCTCTTCTTCCCTTTCTTTTCCGTTTTCTTTGTAAGAAGTTAAGGCGTTACGATTGGCGGTCCTTAACTATTCTTGGTTAAAGAAATGGTTCTGAAAAAATAAGCTGATTTGTAAGCTATATAATGGCCTTTCTTTGCCATTTTGAAAAGGAGGAAGAACTTGGCATATTTTAAAAGTGTAAATAGATCGGAAGAAATCAATACAAAAGGGCTTTCCATTCATTGTCTATCCATCTCTGTTATCTCTGTGTTTTCTTTTAATTTCGTGAAGATCATTTGTTTCTAGTTCGTTAGTCTCACTGATTGCATATTTTCAAATATTGCGAGTATAGTGATCTTGTATAACCAAGAAGGAACTTTGTGTCCTTGATTAATGAATCTGAAGAAGATTATTTACAGAACTTTGTGTCTGGTAATCTCATCTTGTACAAACGATCTTGTTTTAAATTCACTGCAACTTCGTATACATAAAGGATTATTCTGCTATCTATAATCCTGCATGTTGCTCTTCTGCTCACCCTCGTATTCCCTTTCCTCAGTCCTTTTGTAACTGATGATCCTTGTGGAAAACACTTTCGTAATATCCAAGTTCAACTATAAAATCATGTTTTGTATATTTGTAAATAAGTTCGTTTACGAATAAGGAATCTTAAAATTCCTATTTGATGAGGTTGAAGTGATTTTATAAGATAGTATATAATGATATATTTACTTCATATATTATATGACGCTTGATGTGTGGTGTTTTTATATACAAATTTTCTTGTTCTTAGTGACCTATTTCTCGGGCATGATCATTCTTAGTGACCATGTCTTCATGTGTTGTGCTATGTTTAGTTTTTCTCATAGAGAGTGATTTTGGGTCATGTATATTCCATTCATGAGGCCAATAATTCTTTACATTTTTTTATGTGTAAATTTTTTCACTCTTTTTGATTGGTTTTGGGTTCTTGAAGACCTAATTAAATGTGTTTGCAAATTAGTGTGCTTCATGATGAAGATGAAGGTTGGATAGTTAGTGAGCTTATTGGTGAGGATGAGAGATTTCCTAGAATTTTTTATGTCTTTTTTTGCTTGATTAAGTTGTTTGATACCATTTTTATTCATGATGCACTCGTTGGTGAAGAAGACCTAGTGTTTTAGGCCCGGAGATGAGATGTATTGTTCTAGTTCAAGTTTGTAAGAGCTATGGACATTTTGGTTACTTAGAGTGTTTTTCATGAGAATTTAGTTATTTTTTCTATTTGAGAAGACCGACCTTATTGGTATTTCTTGACCTATAAGTTGTTTTGTATCTAGAGTGATGTATAAAAGTGCATTGTATTTGTTCATTTGATTGAGTTGTGGTGAGGAGGATGTTAGCAAGCTAAAGTAGGAAGTTGATGTTTTGTAATGGGTTAAGGGGCCTAGAGTTGTGAAGCGGAATGAATAGTTAATAATATTTGATAATTAGGTATTAAAGGTCATATGTACTAATTAACAAATGAAAGAGAAGATTTGAGTGAAGAAGGAGAGAGGGTAGTTTGAGAAGGGTTTTAGAGACCATATAAACTTGTGATCACAATCCGTTGTAGGAGAAAAATGTATTTAGTGATAATTAATTTAAAGTGGCTAGGAGGTTTCTTATTCATCTTAGGGGTTATATCCTCTTTGTATGGTGGGTTCCCTACTAAATTAGGGGGTTGGTGCCTCATTAAACAAATTTTATGTGATGTGTAATATTCACATGTGTATTATTTATTAAGTAATACATTAAAAAGTTTCAGTAAGTTTTCTTCCCCTTGATGGTTTCCCACTTTAAATATGGTGTTCATGTGTTCTATCTTTTGTTTCATGTAGTTGGGAATCAATTATACACACCTAATAAGCTCATAATTTCATATGTGTGTTTAATGGTTAGTTTTGTATGATGATGTAAGCTATGTAAATGAAAGGAATGAAAGGAATGATGTTGATATCATACCAAGCCAAGAACATAGATGTTAATCAAACACCACGATCAATAAGATGAAAGTAATTCACTTATTTTACATAAAAACTTTGTAAACAAATGAGTTTAAATATCATATATTATTATGGAACTCAATGCAATACATTGAGAATGGGCCTTGCTTAAATAGGAAAGGACTATCACAATCTAAGAACCATCAAGGTCGTAGATCAAGACCATAAATCAAGGAAATAACTAGTCATCAAAGAACTAGTCAAGACCATAGATTTATGAGAGAACTGACATTAAGGATCTAGTCAATACCATAGATCAAGGAAAGAACTATACTTAACAACTAGATAATATCTCCTAATATCTAAATAAGATAAAAGAAATATCCACTTTTACATAAGTGGGCGAGGATAAATACAATAAAGGTAAATAAAGTACCTAGGTGAACATGAGCTAAGGTAAATACCTACTCTAACACCCCCTCAAGTGAAGCAAGGGAAAATAGAAGTGGAATTTCCACAATATGAGTCTGCAATTGGCCACGATGAGGTACCCATGTACAATAATTGGGAAACAATGGATACCACAAGGTACCCAAAATCAATAACAACAAAGTAAAGAGAGTAAAAACACACTCCAAGGCATCCCAAAAGCTTGGCTCAAAAAAATCATACAATGCTGAAGAAGTTTGGTGTGCATTGGGTTCAAGAATCCACTTCTCGATCACAAAACTCAAAAAGAACCGACACTTATGGCTCCACCAGAATAGTTCCATACAAGGAGAGTGTCAATGGAGTGATGTCGAAAATGTAAAAAAAACACCAAACATAATTCGATCAACTACTACAAATAGGTGTGCCATGATCCAAAAATAATAACCAAAGCAACAAGGTAAGGACATAAATGCCACACCTCTTTATTGTGGTTGAGCATATATTTTGTCTTTTGTATTTGAATTTGAGGATGTGTGATGTGGCATCCTAGAGTGTCATGATCTAAGAAAATCTAAGGTAACAATGCAAGGACACAAAACTGTTGAAGAAGCAAGATCAGCACCACACCCTCATATTCTTAATGGGTGGAGTGACGCTACAAATCTGTATGAGTTGTCAAAACAACTACTCGAACACTAACAAACTAACACTGGGCTCTACCAAAATAACTCCCCATAAGAGAAATTTTTGTCAACATGCCAAAAGTTTCAAAAATACGGATACAAAATATCTTAACAAACAAGAGATACACTACACCCGCTAAAGAAAATGCTCAAAACAAGAAGCATCACAATGCATAAGGTATAGAAGGTGGAGCAAGAGGTCAAATGGTGAAGGAGCCATGCCTAGAGTCCTCTCAAAGAGAATTCCTATGTCATTACCACAAGTGATCGAGATATCCACCCCAAATCAACACGGATGGATGAAGAAGATGCCTGCATATGACTTGGTGTAAAATGCATAATGGGTGCATGCAAAAGAACATCAGAATGTGTGTTAGGTTGATCATGTCTGACAACTAAAATCTTAGGTTTCTCAATCCTGAGTGAAGGTGCAGAACTCATGTGTTGCTCATGATCCTTAGAAAGATTCGAGTGAACAAAAAAAGGAGCTCTGTCAATGTGTGATCCCAATGAAGTATCTTCTCAAAACCAATGTCATGATGAGAATTCCACTTAACATGTGGAATAGAGGAAACAATACCCTATGAATTTGGAAGCCAATGACTCCTCTAGTGAGACCCATAAAACAGAGCATGCGAGAACTGAATGTAGTGGTATGCTTCTTAAAAAATCCATGCAACTGAGAAGAAGTAGGATACATAACATGTGGTACTGTAATAGGCACAGGTGTGGAAGTGGATGTAGTAACAAACCGCAAAAGTTTAGAAATCAAAAGTAGGTTCGTGATAAAACACTTTGTATCAATGTTGGGTACAAGAGCAACACGATTGCAAGTGGACTAGGAGCATGGATATGGTTGTCCACAATATGATGGTGATGTTGTAGGCTGCAAGTTTGATCTACGGAAGTGTATTATTGTATCCTTATCGTGAATGAGTGATTTTAGAAGAGAATTTTACTTCTTGAGCGATCTATTTTCTTCCACAAATTTTATAATATCCTCTTGAAGTCCACATACTTCAAAGAAAATCATATCATTCTCAGAATCCATGATAGGTATAAATTGTAACTCCCAAAAATATAGGACATCGGCTCAAAATTACGTCCATAATTGATTACAACACTCCTCCATATTTTGCACTTTATAATTATAGTGAAAGTCTAAAAATAAATAAATCCAATGGAAAGAGCATGAAAAAAATCACTTTTGCAAAAAAATAGCACTCAAAGTTCTTGAATTTATTTTATCATTTTGTATCAGTTTTTTAAAATTACTATTTTGCTCTTTATTTATTGTTGTTGCCATTTAAAACAAATAACTAAATGGATGATTTTTTAGGTTTTTTCCCTTTAATATTGTATGTTTGTTTAGTTTTTCACTTCTTTTTCCCTTTCTATTTTGTGTTTTTCTGTGCTCATGGTAATTTGTTGAATGGTGGCTCTATGCCAAACCGATAAAGCTTTGTTTTATATCTTTATTATGACTCTATAGACCAATGTATAAGGTAATAGTCCACATTGTGTCTTGAGATTTTTATGTTCCTATATACCCTTTCCTCACTACATTAAATCCATAATAAGTCCCAAAGTGAGAACCAATTGTTGACATGCATTTTTCAAAGTCCAAAAATTCAAACTTGAGAAATGACAACTAAGCCCAAATGTAAAATTTTACTTGATAACCCCCTATACCCCTTTTTGAAACAATTTGTATCATGTATAATTATCATGCTGACATTTTATGTCCTCTAAATATGTTGAACAAGATTCCCTAATGTTTGAAATGATATAATGAGTTCACTTTATTCGGTGAGTAAAGTGCTTCCAAACTCTAGTCTCTCATCAAGCTTAGAAAGGTCAACTTTGGTAATTTCAAGGAAGGTGTGCACCCTATGGGAAATTACATAAAATTCCATAATCATCCATAGGTGTTATTGGATATTTATGAAGGTTATTGAACCAATTTAGGAATATTTGGGGACTTTTTGGAGGTTTAAGGAAAGATGGTGAAAAATCAGGTTTTCTACGTGTGTGGAGTATGTAGTCAAAATTGGTATCTGAACTTCATTGAGTGATTTTGGGAGATATCTTCAGAGTTGGAAGGAAAAAAATACATTAAAAATTTATAAAAATTATATACGTGGTGGAATAATCTATCACAATACCCGATGGTTTCTCGAGGAAACTCATTCTTGGCACACAACCTTATATCCCCAAGAAAAGGGGCCACATTTTGATGATTTATGTAGAATGGAAGTATAAAAAATTTAAATTGTTATTTAAATGGTATTAATATTAAAAATTAAAATCAATTTCATGTGAAAAGACCATATGGAGCTCAATTAATTGTTTCGTTAAGTTTTTGCTTGTGTGAGGTACACTACTCACACTTAGTCATTTTTTGGGGTGACGCATGTCACCTTCTGGATTCATGCAAAAAAATTTGTCCCTCTTTTCCATTTCCCATGTGGAATTAGGGCACATAAAAATTCACTCCACCTCATTCCTTCCCTGTAGTCCCTCTTATGAACTATCTCAGCCCAGACGAAGTGCTTATCAAGCTAAGGTGATGTCCCTCTCCTTGCACCATGCAGTCACACTTTTCATGACCAGGTTGAGGATATATATTATTATCCCCATTTCCCCATTATAAAGGATATATAGGGCAAAAAAATATTCCCCAACCTATCCCATCCTCAAGTTATCAATCCGACTATCTTCCAACTCAGAGGTGCCAAAACATGCCTTTCTCCATCTCTCCCTAGTTACACCTTATAATGACACTTGTCATGATATTCTTCAGGAACCTTTTCTTGTTCCAATTATTCAAATTTATAAGGAGCTATAGGGGACACAAAAAAATTTCCCATACTCATGCCATCAAAACCCTATCTTTAAAACACACGCAACTTGCTCACTTGTGAGAAAAACGTTGTTGTTGAGGTAACTTAGAAACTAGGTAAATTACTTCTAAGTTCATTTCTTCACACAATACCACCATGCCTCCTATAATTAACCTATGAAACCTAAAAAATCATGAAATTTCACATGTCATTCTTCCAAACACGTTCCATATCATACATGAATACAAAAACAAATCATTTCCCACGACTTCTCATCCCAAAACCCGATTGCACTAATGTTTGAATTCATTGCTCTTCTACCGAAATCCTTATAATAACTAAATATTCAAGACTTCATTAATGGATTACATCAAATAGTAATATAAATGAAATATTTTATCCCAAAATATTCCTTTTTGATTATTGATAGTTCCAGTAGGAGGCTCACAACGAAAATTGGAGTACGAGATCATGGTACATAAGTTGAATCCAACAACAACTTTTTGTTGCAAAATTATGCCAAAAAGACAAGTTAATAAAAATAGAATATGATTTGTAAGGTAATATTCTAAAAATAGTAAACCATTATAAATTTCAAGATCTAATTACTTATTACATCTAGAAATAACAATAAATAGAAAACACGGTAAAATTGACAATTTCCACAAAATATCGGGTTATGGAAAAGTAAACTATTAAAAAAATTACTAAAAATGGTAAATAATCATCAATGTAGGTAAATTTGTGGTTCCCAAATATTTAGAAGATAAAATTTTAGAAAAGGAAAAAATTCCCAAAATAACAGCTCTTGGTCCCACCTACCAAAAAAAGAAAGTTTCAGTTTTCAGTGGAAAAAGCATGTTTGGTTACATTTTCACTCATCTCAGAGATTTTTCAATCCTCACTTAGTTGTAAGGTGATTTAATATCTCAATCAATAAATTCCACCATCCACAAGGTTCACTGAAGTATCCTCTTGACAAAAATTGTGTCAAATAGCATGGTAGGGCATATCAAGGCACATGAGGTGAAAGATAGGAACATTGTAAGGATAGAAAAGAGGTTGAAGACCATAAAAGCGTTAATTAAAATTCAATTAATGAAGATTATTTTCATCATCATAATAATGATACAAATATTTTTTGAAGAGGGAATCTCAGGAAATGCATACCTCATGAGGTGTTTCTAAACATTCGATCTACACTTGATACGAATCTCACATCTTGTAAGTAAAAGGAGTCATAGTTTACAATGTGTGTGATAGGAAAATGGGACTCATTCTCTCTCATTCCTTCAAGTTCCATCCAGAATGAATCTTGTTATCAATAAAGGTCAACTACTTCCATGAGAAACATGTGCAAAAGAGGTGTATGATTTGATCTTAATCAAGAAGTGTTTTGAGCAAAGTAAGGAAAAGGTATGATCTTCGCTCATAACACCATAGTCATAAGAATGAGAAATAAACTCTATTATAGCCACTTGGTAGTGTTCCTAAACACATAACCCGAACCTTGTGGTGTGGTCATTTTCATCTCCTTATGTCATTCCAAGGGTTAACCACTTCTCAAGAATTCCATTTAGGGGCCATCCCTTTAATCTGAAATGCGAGGTCTATTTACGTGAGTGAAAGTTTAGCATAAAGAGGTTAGAACATCATGGATCTAGTTTGTGATCACTAATGTCAAATTTGAAAGCCTAAAGAGCAAGATATTTAACCTCACTCTCACTTTGTAAGATCAAGGAGACAATAATCATAAGTTATACTCATAGCCATCTCAGGCCCAGGACTCGAATGTCTCACAACAATGCTCCTAAAAAATCATTCGATGGTTTTAAGTGTCCATGCATCTTGTAGAGGGAGGAGACTGTAATTACCATTCCTCAAATCAGAAATTTCTTCATCATCAATAGATTTTTTAATTCCTCCCCTTTCTCTCTTCTCCCATTCTCCATATTGTATCTTTTAATTGAGAATGTAATTTGTGCTATTTTTTCCTATCTACTTAAGTGACAACAAAATATTTGAAAAATGTAAAAGTAATATCTCAAATTATAAGAGAGATACTTAATTTGTTTCTTGTAAGGGAAATTTAAATGTTGTAAATGATGGGACATGAAGAGTCATGTGGGGGGAAGATTAAGAGTTGCATTATGAAGATATAAATTGGAAGAGCCTTCTCACTTCAAGAGGATGGTTATTATTGTTTACTACCTCCCATATTCTCTCTAGGTTCAAGTGATATAATTAAACTATCTCTTTTGTCTATGTTTCTTCTCCATCTCAACTAATGCTCCAATATAGAATTGTAATCCTACACACGCGAGGGAAATATTCTATCTATTGATGAATATAATGCAATTTATCTTGGTGTTGAATGTATTATTTGTCTCACTTTCAATATTGGAGAATTATTTTTATAACTTGGAAATGATATGGTTTTATGTCTATAAAATTTGAATAATATTTATTGAGTAAAAACCCTTCTCATTTTCTCCCCTATCTCCACAATCACTAGTTCCTCCCTTCTACTTCATACAAGAACTTTGTAACATGTGTAGTAAAGTAATGCTATGTGAAGTACCCCTATGTGATCCCTGTAGTCAAATAAGTATGCACTTTAGAAATTATAAAGTTTGAGTCTCATACCATTATTTAGAAGGTTCTTGAGTGAAGAAAGTACAAATTAACTCCCATCTTTTTGGCCATCATGTTTCATTTTTTTATTACTGACCTCTTGACCCAAATACCCAATCGATTCTATCATTCAACATTATTTCATCCTCGGTGCAGGTGCCTAGATTAGTATTGGGGCATCCGTGGGCACCCTAATCCCACCAGGAACCCGGTTCTTTTTAAACTTTCCCACCACGTTTTGGGCTCTTTCTAGCCATTTCAAACCTTTATCTTTGTTGTGGTCAGCCTTTTCGGGGTTAATTACAAAATTAGATTAAAAGAACTTATAAATATAAATTTATGAGACTAGAATGAGGGACCTAGCATCATTCACTACTATTACTTAGCCAAAGTTGCATCCATCTATTGCATTGAATATCACTAGCATCTACATAGCTCCATCATCAAGGCACAAGGCTAGCACACCTGCATCACACTTCATAGGGGGAGGGATTCAATTTGATTCTATGCACACATGCTATTACATTTTCTACATATAGTTATTATAGCTACTTCAAAAGTGCAAATGGTGCAAGAGAAACCAAGGGCATATTCGCATAAAATTTCACATAGAAGTACAACAAGTCTAAGTTGTAGTGAAATGATCAAATAGTAAGTCCACCATTATGGAAGTTGAGGTAAGTCCGAAAACTTAATATATATTTTTATTTTTCGAGTCGATGCTTTTTGGGGGCTTCATGTATTTCTTTCATATTTGTTTATTGGAAAATTCCGATAAGGGACATTGAACTTGATGTGACAGACAACGAGGGTTTCCAACCACCTTTCACTCTATGAAGATTAGTTTTAGAGAATTTGTGAATACTAGAGCACTTAGTTTACGAGACAAGAGCACCCATGGTGCCCTAATCCCTCTCCAGTGCTCTAGTCTAGGGAATCGTTCAAGATCCATCCTTTCTGGAGCTTCTACACAATTTTTGCCATCTCGAAATTTTCCAGTCACATCTACGACAAAACCCCATGCAAGCATTTATTATTTAGATGAGTTCTTTCCTCTTCTCTTTTGTATATTAGGATTAACATTTCCTTTTTCATAGTTTCTTGTGTCATCTTTACATTTATTTACAACAATTATCTACTTTATTTGTAAATGTTCATAGCTTATATTAACTATCCTAGATACTACTTATTAGTTAATTTTAGTTAATAATTTTGGTGGACATAACTCGATCATTCACGCTTCTAGGGTCTTCATTCATTACTTTTCATCCTAGGGTTTGGTCATCATGAGTATATCCCTTAATGATTATTTTCTTAAGCATCCTAATTTACTACATCAATTTCAACAGCTTCTTACTACTTCTCACCTTCGTACGAACCCTTATTTGCTACATCAAGCATTTGAAGATGCCTTTTCTTAGCCCATTACATCTACATCTTCAGACATTGACCCACCTTTGTATGTCATGATTAGCATCCAAAATATGAGTATCAAGCATTATTTAGTTGACATTCACTCTAATATTAATCTATGTCCCATGTCATTCATTAAACATTTAGGACTTTTTGTTTCTCATATTACTCCATCTCATCTTTCACTACGCGCATCTGACGGTTCGGTTTGTCCATGCCTTAGTTGCATTACACTACCCATTACCCTTGGAAATAAAATCCTACACATTGTGTTTTTTTATCAAGGATTTCTCGAGTCCGTTATAATAATTTATTGGGTATGCCATGACTTTATGACATGCAAGTGTAGTTGTATATCAAGGTCTTAAATTTCTACATGAAGGTACTGAATATACCATTTTTCATGCTTTTGATCCCTTCAAATGTTATGACCATAATCTTAACACCACTACACATCATTCTTCATATATGGGTGAACCACCTCATTTTCCACCACTTCATATTACCATTTCTATGATAGATGTAGTTTCTTCTATGCCACCTATTACCATTACTATTATAATTCCTTATCAGGGGCCTCTCCAGTCTATGGATGTCACTCTATCACGAGACTCAATCACATCCACCACCTACCTTAGCACAACCACCATTCACTTGCACACTTATCATTAATAACTCATATTGGGAACACATTCCTTTTGATAGTACATGCAATGACACTATATGTACACATTAGGCTATAGATTGCTTAGGGTTTTCTTTTAATGACCTCTATCCTACATCAGGTGCTCCTCATTTTTATTATGGATTTTTAATATCATTGATGCTAATGGTTTTCATGTCTTTCATCGATAATATATCTATCATGTACCCCTATCTCATCATCCCTTACATTAGGAAAATCACGACTTGATTATATTAGGGGTACATTATATCCAGATCACATGGAAATTTTATTTCCTTTTCCTTTTAGATGTGTTTTCATCTACAATAAATCTTTCCTAGGATACACATCAAATCTCACTCAACTTTGGTATGCACATGGTATCCCACTTCATCCATTCATTGATGATTAGTATGATATGGAAAGGTATAATTCATGCCTTAACTTAATGGTTCATTACACAATCTACCCAACAATATTACTTATCAAGTGAGTAACGCTTACCCATTAGGCTATGAACCCAAGTGTAGTGATCTTTTATATTACATTACATGATATCCTAGTTCACCACGCACTTGGAGGGCATAGCACTTCACCTTCCCCCAACCCCATCTTAACATAACCACACTAATCCTTTTTATGGTTTCATAAATTCACATTCCCACATTTGGCATACTCATCATACCTTCTAGCATTATTACACAAAGACACACTCTTGTGCTTCGTTCACACTTGACTATTGAAGTTTTATTACACATGAAACTCACACACTACACCATAGGAATTACACATTGGAATTCATCACACATCACATTTCATACACAATACATTTTACATTTAGTCTACAACATTTTGACATTTGTGCATTTACATGTTATATATCATACTAAGTCTTCATCCTACACATTATGTTACTAATATCCACACACACTACATTATCATTTACACATTCTATACATCTAGCATTGCACTGTACATACTATTTTCCCTTATAAACATTACATATTGCACTCTACACTATACATTACATTCTTATACATACTACACCTACTTTACATCACAAATATTACACTTGTTAGTTTACATCATACATTACACATTCAACTCATCATGTGATCATCTTTAACCATTACATATACTACATTGTCTTCTTGCACTTTGTACTCACTACCCGATGATGCACTTTAGTTCTTCGGTCCATACTCGACTACCGAGGGTTTACAAATCAAATTGAACTTATGATCACACACATTTACTATTGAACCTTTCATCATGTGACCTTCTAGATTCTTGACATACGATTTAGGATAAATCGTCACCTTTTTTTCATTTTGTAGTGGTATACTCATTAGGTTACATCACCACTTCCTCTTTTCATCTTGTAGTGATATACACTTAGGGATAAATTATCACTCATCCATTCATCTTATAATGATATATGCTTAGTATAAATAATCACTTATATGTTCGATCTAGTCATGATATATGCTTTTTCTATAGGCTTCACATACACATCGGTAGTAGGTCGCATATTATCACCACACCTACATATTCAACACACTTTGCATTAGACAAAACACACTATTTGACCATTTCTCGATGACACTCTTGTTTACGGTTCATTCTGAATGTCGAGGGCGTAAATTAAATGAACCTCACTACATACATTTCCAATCACTCTCGAGGCACACGAATCCTATCAATCCATTTTCATTCCATTCCATCCATGCAAAACATACTTTGCATATTATGGTTACCTATACTCTTGTTTAATTTTTCTTGGTCATGGTCTCTTTATTACACATGCTAGTAAGCTTACTTGTATGTCATTTATACATATCATACACATATGCACATTCATGCCTTTGTCTAGTTATGTTCACAAATACACGTATCTTGCTCACAACATGGGTGCTATCATTTTACCCTTCCTACACTTATCGTTAGGGGCATCCTATTCATCTCTCATAGGTATTATTGCTTCATTTCATACTTAGAACTTTACATTCATGTGTTATACATGATTTTGACATACTAGTATCTTTCTAGCATGCTAATGGTATTTCATGTACAACATTTGATATGAAAGAATATTTTCTTCCATACTTATTTTTACATCGTACTGTTATTTTTTTGCTATTGTATGCAAGCCTTGCCATTTTTTTAGTGTGCACACTTGTTTTTTGTTTGTGGTCATGTTGGAATTGCATGTCTTGTGAAATTTTGAGTGATTTCCAATGTTTACATCCCATTTTTGTGGCTTACTTGTCTTCTTGCACGTTTAATACATTTTTGTATCTTACACATTATATTCTACTTGCATATTTGTTCATAGTTGTATTTGGCTAGAGTCCTTATTCGTGTGTACCTTGGTTTCTACCAAGCACTTTCTAGGGTATAGATCATGTGGTTGGTCCTCTTTTGGGGTCGTATTTCTCCTATCAATGATGTCGCATAGGTCCTCAATGATGGGGGCATCATCGAGGGTTTGTAATTACTAACACAAAGATTCTACACTTTGGGTCAGTTGAGTTACATACTTTGAGTGGGTTAAGACCATTATATAAACCCCATACACAGTGGATTTTACATGACATGGTGTCCTTAACATTTTGGGAAGTAGTTACAGGCTTGGAGGTTACAATGGGTGTTCCTATCTACACTACTTAGGCAAGTGGCTTGGAGTTACCCAAAAACTAGGATGATGCAAAGATCTATTCACAAACATTTAGGGAAGCAGTTAGATCTTGTAGGAGAAAAATCATTTCCTCCCTACATTTCTTCATCATATGGTGTGAGATCATGCAGAAACACACGTACAAGATATCCTTCTATGCTTTTTTTCTCGATATGGATCAGTTCCACATGTTCCATTCGTAGACATTATATTTGTGTAGATGACATTTACATACATATGCATGTGTCTTTCACATTGTATTTTTACACACATATATTTAACTACTTTATTGTTTTCTCTTTACTGAGGTCTAGTCATAAGAGAAATGAGTAGTCAAATGGGGTTGACAACAACAACACCATAAAAAATAAACACTTTGTGAAAGTACATACTTTAATAACCATGCGGGTACATCACATTACGCATCAACTACACACACATTCCACCCTAGGCTCACTCTCATCACTTTTTCTCTATTCATTTTCATCTTTAATCTCCTGGCTCCTCAATATTTTTTTCATTACACTCTTTTTCTAGTCCTTTGGTTCATTTCTACTACACTTTTCATGGATATAAGGTACACATCTCTATCTACTTTATATTACCAACATTTCCACTCACCAACATAAAGTGGGGGAAAATGTACACACATAATTATGCACTTTAGACAAAATTTAGTCCCAGTCTCATACTACTATTTAGAAGTTTCTTGAGTGAAGAACCTACTAATTAATCCCCATCTTTTTGGCCATATTGTTTTATTTATTTCATCATTTCCGACCTCCTGCAACCATATAACCAGTTAGGGTATTTAATCCCATGTTATTTTATCCTTGATTGGGGTGTCCATGGGTGCCTTGGTCCAACATAAGGCATCCCAATCATTTTTAACTCTCTTTCCATTTCATGGGATCTTTATAGCCATTCGGATCTTTATCTTTCTTTTATTTGGTCTTTTCAAGGTTAATTACGAAATTAGATCAAGAGAACCATCTAAATACAAAGTTATGAGACCATAATGAGGGACCTATCATTCACTACTATCACCGAGCTTAAGTTGCATCCATCTATTGCATTGAAGATCAATTACATCCACATACTTACATCATCAAGGCATAATTCTAGGACACTGCATCACACTTCATAAGGGGAGGGATTCATTTTATTCCATCCACACATGCTATTACATTTTCTACATATAGTTATTTCTTGCTACTTCACAAAGTGTGACTTGCACAAGAGTAAACTAGGGCATGTTCACACACACTTGGACATAGGGAACTACATTGGGTATGAGATGTAGTGTAGTGCCAAGTTAGTAATTCAACACTTTTGGAAGCTAAGGTATGTCTTACTCCTTTATATGAATTTTTATTTTTAGGGTTTGATTCGTGTTTTGTGGTCTTACATGTCTTTTTGTCATCTTGGATTATTGGTGACATCTAATACGAGACAATGAACTTGATGCGATAGAAAACAATGGTTTTAAATCACCTCTCATCCTGTGAAGATGAGTTTTAGTGATTTTGTGTAGACTAGGGCACCTAGTTTACAGTCCAGAGCACCGACAGGCATCTCAATCCTTCTCCAGGTGTTCCAGTCTTAGGAATAAGTCAAGATCCATCCTTTCCAGAACTTTTTCATCTAAGTTTCCACCTCTGGATTTTCTAGTCACCTTTACGACACAATCCTACGAGCATCTTTATTCAACTGATTTATTTCCTCTTCTCTATTTTATATTAGGGTTAGCATTTCCTTTTTGATAGTTTATTGTGTCATATTTAAATTTATTTACAACATTTTTCTATTTTATTTACAATTGTTCATATATTAGATTAACTATCCCCATATACTACGTACTAGTTAATTTTAGTTAGTCATTTTTGTGAACCTAACTTGATCATTCACGCTTTTAGGTTCTTCATTAGTTACTTGTCATTGTAGGGGTTGGTCATCATGAGTATATCCCTTAATGATTGTTTTCTTAAGCATCCTAATTTACCACATAAATTTGGACAGATCCTTACTACTTCTCACCTTTTAAGAACCTTATTTTCTACATAAGCATTTGAAGATGCCTTTTTCTCTCATCCCATTACATATACATATTTAGACATTGACTCGACCCTTGTATGTAATGATTAACATCCACAACATGGGTATCAAGCATGCTTTATTTAACATTCAATCAAAGATTAATCTATGTCCCATGTCATTCATAAAACAATTAGGAATTTTTGTTTCTCATATAACTCCATCTCAGATTTCACTATGTGCATTTGACGGTTTAGTTCATCCATACCTTGCTCGTATTACACTATCCATTATGATTGGGCCTAAAACCCTATCTGTGTTTTTATCATGGATTTTTTTGGTCCTTTATAATTGTTTAGTGGGTAGGCCATGTAATTATGACATGCAAGTTGTAGCTATATATCAAGATCTTAAATTTATACATTAAAGTATTGAATATACCATTTTCATTCTTCTAATCCCTTCAAATGTTATGACCATACTATTATTAATTTAATCTACCTTGAGAAGTAGAATTTGAAATCGATCAAATTTTTTGAAAATCCTTCACATGGAAGATCTCTGCATCTTGAAAATTCCCCAAGTCCCAAAGATCTAAAATTTAGACTTTGGACTTTGGGGATTTTCCTTTTGGAATTTAATTTACTTAAATTTTAAATTGTGTTTTTGAAGTTCAAGTCTAAAACCCCGAAAGTCCAAAATTTCGGACTTTCAAGATTTTGGGTTTCAGAACTCTAGGTCAAGATTTTGTGAAAATTTCTTTCGGACTTCCAAACTCCGAATGTCTAAAATTTTGGACTTTCGAAGTTTGAATGTCCAAAATTACAAAATTTTTAACTTTTGGGCTTTCGGATTTCAGAACTCTTCCGTGTCATTCCATAATTCCAAAATTCCAAAATTTCAGAATTTTGGGATTTTCGGTTTGCAATTTGAGCTCTTTGTGCATTTAATCCTTACCTACTTCCATATGGATTGGAATTTTTCCATTAATATCGGGTTTTTCTATTTAAATCACATTTTCACCTATCATTTTAACCTGACACTTTTCTCTGAAAAACTAATTTTTTACTTGTATCTTTCACTTTTAGACGTCATTCTCAAGGTATTTTTATTGTGTTCATTTTATTTTTGGTTTAAGATCTTTTAATTTGTTTCCTCCTTGTTTGTTTCTTTTGTTCCTCCTCTACATACCTTGGAAAATGACAAACTCATTTCCCACCATGTTTTCATGATTTGATTTTCTACAGGCATTCAAAGTTTACAAAGATCCTCTCGAGTTCTTCAATTTTCCCTCTCAACACCTCTTGTTTTTCAGAGTTTGGAGATTGGCATTTTTAGAGAACTCTCTTTTTGGAATTTAGAGATTTGGTTGTTTGAAGTTTTCTCTTTTGGGAATTGTGTCATTGAACTTAGATTTTTCTTTTCAGATATCGGAAGTCTCTACTTAGGAGTTCTATTTTTGGGATTTCGGACTTCTCCGTTTTGGAAGTTTGGACTTTAGGTTTTCGAGGTTTGGAGTTAATGTTTTCAAAGGTTTTGAATTTGGGTTTTCAAACCTATAATTTAAGAGTTATCCAATTTGGTTTTCGGAGGTTTCACTTTGGAGGTTTCCACTTTGGGTTTCTAATTTTTGGGTTTTCGAAGGTTGGAGATTTTCAATTTTTTGAGTCTTCTCTTCTTTGGAATTTCATAACTTAGAATTTGATGTCTACTTCCACATCCAAGGGCAAGGAAAATATGAAATATTTGTTCCTCGGGGTTTCCCCTCACTCTTACTTATCTGTTGACTGAGAAACATAGGGCACACTGATCTCAAAAAAATTGATTTTCTAGACTTCTAGGCAAGGGTGAAGGCCCCAAATAAGAAACCCTTGGATGCAAGCCATATATGACAGTGGGCTTGTTCTTGCTACTAGTTTTCCCACATCCATGCATTTCCTAGAATTTGTTTTGGCTGCAAAGAACCCACTACGATGAAGAATCTATGATAGTTAAAGATGTCGATGGCAAAGTTGTGATCCGCTTGGACCCAAATTTCTTTGAAGATTTTCTCAAACTCCCTGATGTTGAAGATTACACCATAATTTCACCAGAGTCAGTGGTGGAACATTGGGACAAAGAAGTGGAATTGTGCACGAAGGTCATGTTGAAAAGTTATCTGGCCAAGAGTTTTGCCAAATTACCAAAGACCATGTATCGGTCAGACTTCATTCAGGAGGTCAATGACATCATTGTGATGCTAACTAGAGTCTCAGGTCTTCATTATGTGAATGAATTATATGATTGGATGTTTTTATATATACCTACCATAAAAAATAATAAGGAATTTATCAGATGGGGGAACATATCAGTAGCTCCATTTGCTATAACTTGAGTAGAGTGCATTATTCAAAGAGTTTCTATAACACATATTTCTTGGTTTATGCATAAATTGTTATGGTATACTTGACATGGTTCCATACTTGAGGGTATTTGAAACACCTCTCAAATCTATGATTTCTATCCTCAACTCACATTGGATGAGGGAAGCAAGCACTTCCAGGATCAATGATGCCTTCTTTGCTTGTTATTCTCTACCATTTTGATAAGGAGTTGTATAATTAGAGGATTTTTGACAAAGCATTCAAGGATGTGCATGAGTGCGAGCTATCTATTATCATTTTCCCACATTTAATTACATTCAAATTCTTTGCTTTGTAGGTGCTCCCAACAAGCTGCCAAGATGTCCCATCGAAAAATGGGTTCTACTAGAATTGGTTTGACAACTCTGGACTACCATAAGATCCAGAAAAAATGACACAAAGTGGGAGTTCAATTCCCTATTTCAATTAGCAGATACACTTTCCCAAATATTTACAAGGCTAATAATGTGGATGTAGAAATGACAGAGGTAACCTTGCGAAATTTCCATCCACGGACTAATTTTGACTATTGGGGTAAATTCAACAAAATAGGTTGGTCCAGTTCCCATGTACCCTAGTTGGAATACATCTAGATTCATTTTTGGGATGAATTCATCATCCAACAAAGAGACTATGAAAGGCTAAATTTGGATGAGGTTTAGAAATTTGGAATAGTCGACGTCCCAAAAGACATGTAGGATGATGATGAGGTTTTGGATGAAGTGTATAAAAATAATAATATTTCCAATCAACCATTGCCATGGATTGATTGGTATGTGGAAGAATGTTGCAACAAAAAGGAGAGGGCAGGGCCCATTCTACGAGAACTCATAGTTGGTTGGTTACCTTGGGAATCTCACCCAAGGGGTTAGAGAAACCTACAAATATAGAAGCCCCATCAAACATGAGCCAATCAACACCAAAAAAGGGAAAAGGTCAACCCAAAAGGCCCATACAGTTCCAAAAAAGATTTCATTTATTCTTGGGAGCTCATCTCTCTCTAAGGATCCTATTCCCATTTTCATGCTTCCTTGAATACCTATGATAGAAATAGTTGAAGTCATTGACTCTCTAAGTGTCCCACAAGACCCATCATTTCTTTTTTCACTTCCATTGTCACTTCTTACATCAGTTCCTTCTACTTCCACAATCATTTCTTCTTTCCCATCTCCTTCCATGGCCTAAGTAATCTCATCCCTTCCATTTATCTCAACTAGGAGAAACTATTGGGTCATCCATTTCTACTTTACTTCCCTTAACACTTCCATTTCCTTCTGTCTCATCTCCACGACATCATTGTTTTAACTCCTATGGCAGTCCTCACATACACCTCGTCCATTACTACTACTACCATTCAAATGCCAACTAATGTTGTTGGTGCTCTTATTATGACTAATGTTTTAGGTACTGAATCAATTATTCTATCCTCATCAACATCAGCCATTCCAGAATGGTTGTTTCGGAAGACTCCAAAGAAAAAGAAGAAAGTGCCTCAGGGGATGTCATAGATCTAAGTATATTGGAACATATACCAAAGAGATAGGACAAGAGGCCAAAGATTATTTCAATCCTAACAATGAATCCATTTGGGGATCGAGTTATAAAGGTTTCTACTCCCATTGAGGGAAAAACTAAGGAAATAATTACAACTGTAGATTATCATATTTCTAGATTCTCACTAGGAAAAGCCACTCACGAAGGAGATAAACAAGATGTACACACTGCTCTTGGAAATCTACTAGAAAAATATGATAAGGATAAATCTTCTATGGATGAGCTTAAGGCCAAGGTTGAGAAGGTCATTGATTGCTACAAAAAGTAATCAAGCCAAATCCATCTATTGAAGTCTTAACTACTACAGCTAAGAAAATTTCATCTACCATTGATGATATTTCTTATCACGAGATCAAGAAGATAGGCTAGAAAGGGAGATTGGTAGATGGATGGATGGAACGTATAATGCAAGAAGCTAACCCTTTAATTAAAGAAGCTATTGAGATATACAATGATTTACAGGTTGGAAAAATTGTTATTTACAAAATGGATGAAGCTTTTTTAGAGGACAATAACAACTTGAATTTGAACTTGGCAACATGGAGTAAGATCAGAGAGGAAGATTCAGATCTAATCCTTCAAGAGGATGTAATTGATGATGCTGTAAAGTTGTTTGAATATCAAAAGGCCATGGAATTCGAGTGTCAAGTGAAATAATATTTAATTAAGAAGTTGGATGATAAATGAGTGAAAATTACAGATGCTTTGAATGAACTATTAGAAGAATTGTATATTGTTAACTTTAAATTATTCAATGAAAAAACTTGATTCTCTTCTAAAGGATCATATCAAGAAAAATTTCAATGATTTGGTGAAGTGTGAAAATGAGGTTACCAAAAATTTTGGTAGTGAATCTATTGACAGGTTGGTAAATTATGCAAAAATTTCACTAGAAGATTGAAGAAAGTTTTGAGTAAACTTAGAAGAGTTCCAACTAAGATCACAAGGGACATTGAGATAGAGGATGTAGTGAATCACTACACATGTGGGCCTGGGGATGATGAAATTCAAGGAATCATTAAACACTTTATTGATTATAAACATCGAATGGCTATGTGGGAGGAAAAACAACAAAAACCTGTAGAAGAAGAAGTCATTGTAGAACCAGGCCAAAGCTAAGTGGCCATTAAAGGATAGATCCAAGCTCTGGATTGATCAAAGTTGTAGGGTTGGCTAAGTCAAACCTTTGTAAAAAAAATTATTTTCATGGGACCCTGTTCCCTTGAATTAATGACATGTCTATTTTTAGTAAAATGTATCTTGAAGGCCCAACTGTGATGGCTCAACCTACAAAAGTTATAAATATTTAGGTATATGGAGTCATTTGAGATAGATAGATCATTTTATGTGAAGTTTCTCTTTAAGCTTGGAAGAGTGCTTCAGAGATTTTAAAACCTTTTAATTATATTCAGAGTGATATCTTTCATTGAAGAACCTGATTTATTGTACTAAATGGTTGATTGGTATATGATTTGTGAATGTATGATTCCTTAGTATAAATGATTAGCTTGCATTTATTTTAGACTATCTTTTTTCATGTTATGGAAAAGTGATATAACCATATTTTATGTTAGTTGTTGAAAGAGTTTTTCCTTCACATTATGTTATCGTTATCCATAATTAGTGAAATGAATGTTTGACATGTGCATGTGTTTTATCCTCATGGTTAGTTAATTGTGTGTTCAATCAAATTTGGTCTCTCTATTTTGTATGATTCAAGTTTTAACAAAGGAACATATGCTTTTGGTTTGTGGTATTCTTTATCCTTTTTAAGTAATAATAGGTGAAGGTTATTAATAGTGTAAGCATCATACTTACATTAACCCTTTCTGAGATTAAAATATCCCTTTATTTGGTGCATCCCCATCCCTAGTATAGTTTCCTTTTTATAAAAATCTTTCCCTAAAATAGCGACAATGTTAGCATAAGACTAGATAGCCATTTTATGAAACTAGGAGTAGTACAAAACTTAGTTTAGGAAAAGGAATCCAACCTTCTCCAAAGGTTCACCTTGAGCCAAGTCCCATAGCTTGAGAGGTGATTCTATGTGTTCCAATCATACCAAATGACCTGCTTATAGTCTTGCAATTTGTGAGATGCAATTATTTGGCGATAACACATACTATGAACACCACTACACATAATTCTCTTTCTATGGGTGGAACAACTCATTTTTCACCACTTGATGGTAAAATTTATATGATAGATACCATTTCTTGAATGCCACCTATTACCATTATTGTTATGGTTCCTTATTAGGGGATTGTTTAGTCTATGGACGCCACTCTTTCACATCCACATTCACATGAACCACCTACCTTAGCATGCCCACCATTCAGTTGTAACATTTTCATGAATAATTCATATTAGGAACACATTTCATTTGATCTTACATGCAATGACACTATATGTACACATGTGGATCTAGATCACTTAGGTTTTACTTTTGAGGACTTTATCCTACATCATGTTCTCCTCATCTTTATTATGGATTTTTTCATATCGTTTATGCTTATGGTTTTCATGTATTTCATCTTACAATATTTCTATCATGTACTCCTCTCTCGTCATCCCTTACATTAATAAAATCATTACTTGATTATATTGGGGGTACACTAGATCCGGATCACATCAACATTTTCTTTCCTATGCCTTTTGGACGTGTTTTCATCTACAATAGCTTTTTCCAAGAATACATACCAAATCTCACTCATTTGTATGAAAAAATTTTCCCACTTCCTCGATTCACTTATGAGCAATATGTTATAGACAGGTATAATGCATGCCTTAATGGTTCATTACGTAATCCATCTACCACTATTGCTTATCAAGTCACTAATTCTTACCCATTCAACTATGAACCTGAGAGCAATGATCTAATAGATGACATTACATGATAGCCTAGTTCACCACACATACATTGGGGGCATAAAACTTCACCTTCCACCCACCTATCTTAACATAAGCACACTTTTCCTTTTTACACTTCTACATATTCACATTCTTACATTTGGCATACTCATCATACCTTCTAGCGTTATTACTTGACACACTCTTATGCTTCGATTAACACTTGACTATTGAGGGCTTATTACACATGAACCCCACATAGTACACTATAGGAATTACACATTGGACTTTATCACACATCACGCGTCATACACCATACATTTTACATTTAGTCTACATCATTTTGACATTTGCACATTTACAAATCATATATCATACTAAGTCATCATCCCACATGACTCTAGTATTTCATCATTCTAAACACTACGTTAATAGTCTATCCACATACACTACATTATAATTTACACATTGTACACATCTAGTGTTGCATTGTACATACACTACATCCTTATAAACATTACACATATTGCACTCTACCCTATACATTTCATTGTTATACAAAGTACACTTACTTTACATCACACATATTACAATTGTCAGTTTACATCATACATTACACATTCTACTTATCATGTGGTCATCTTTCAACATTACATATACTACGTTTATCCTATTCATTGTACTCACTACCTAATGATGTACTTTAGTTCCTTGGTACATACATGACTGCCGAGGGTTTACAAATAAAATGGACCTTACACTCATCACACATTTACTATTTGACCATTCATCATTCGACATTCCTAGGTTATTGACATATGCTTTACGCTAAATCATCACCTCCTCTGCCATTTTGTAGTATTGTACACCTTATGTTTTTTTTTTTTTATTAAGGGAAAATAGTTTTGAAGGGACTATACCCTGTATACAAAAGGGCTCAAAATACAGATACCAGAAGCAAGAGAAATAACCCAGAGAAGAGTAAAAAAACCAACCTCAGAGGGCTCAACAGCTAGATAAAACAACATATTAATAGAAAGGATCCAGACATACAATGATCAAAAAATAGTAGAAGAGATCAAAAAACAAACAAGAGATATCTATCATAGAATATCTCCACCAAAATACAACACTAGATCCACCATCGTCAAAAATT
Organism: Taxus wallichiana var. yunnanensis; assembly: GCA_018340775.1. Lineage (NCBI taxonomy): Eukaryota > Viridiplantae > Streptophyta > Pinopsida > Cupressales > Taxaceae > Taxus > Taxus wallichiana. Next base: position 146,668,583 of record CM031236.1, read on the forward strand.
CGCGCAGTAAATGTAAACAAAGCAACACGGCTCCACTTTACTTGATAGCCCTGTCAATCTTGGTTTTGATCATTTACAATGAGACAAAGAATACAATGGCTGTGGCATGAAGAGGGTCTTTCAGATTTTCCTGAGCAATTTCCATATCTCTTTTCTCTTTGGGGCCCCAAATGTCCTCAGTAATCTTGCTGAGGCTACATACACTATGAACATGTTGTTCGATGAAATTGTAAATACTTTTAAGTGCAGATAGGATGCATTCATTATGGATTTTTACATTTCCCATTCTGCCATCCAATTATTTTATCTTCTTGAACACTTCAGCAATAACATCCTCCTCATCATCATTTTGAAGTTTTCCTTTTCCCTTAGATTTTTCCATATTTTTGATAACACTTTTAAGCTCTTGAATTTCCTTTTCCATCCTGCCCACTCTAACCATCAAATCCTCCTCCTTAGGCTCCTCCACCGGTTGGCTAATGTGCGGGAGGTTCTCAAAGAAGCTTGAGGTGTTTGTGGCTTCTAAGAACCCTCGATATTGTACACCTTAGGTTACATCACCACTCCCTCTTCACATATTGAAGTGATATATGCATAGGGCTAATTTATCACTCATCAATTCATATTATAATGATATATGTTTAGGATAGATCATCAATTATACATTAGATCTGGTCATGATATACATTTCGGATATAGGGTTCACACACACATCAGCACTAAGTCACATATTCTCACCACACCTACATATTCACCACAACACGTTCGACATAATACATTATTCGACCATTTCCTAGTGACACATTCTTGTTTATGGTTCATTCTTAACTACTGAGGAGGAAAACTAAATGAAACTCACTTCATAAATTTGTTTTCACTTGTGGGACACATGACCACTATCACTCCATTTTGCATTCCATTCCATCCATCGAAAATATACTACATATTAGGGTTTCTTATACTCTTGCTTACTTTTTTTTTTCATGGTCACTTTATTACACATGCTAGTTAGCTTATTGGTATGTCATTTATCTATATCGTACACACGTGAACACTCACACCTTTTTCTATTTATATTTACGATACATGTCTCTTTCACGTAAAATGGGTGCTTGTCTTCTACCTTTCCTACACTTGTAACTAGGGGCATCCACATTCGTATCTTATAGGTGTTATTGTTTAATTTAATAATTAGAACTTTAAATTACTTGGTTATACATGCTTTTGACATACTAGTATCTTTATAGCATGCTAATGGGTGCTTAATGCACAACATTTGTTATGTAGGGATACTTTCTTCCATAATTATTTTCTACATTGTCTGCATTATTATATGCTACTATATACGGGCCTTTCCCTTTGTTTGGTGTGTACACTTGTTTTTTTCTTGAGGCCATGATGGCCTTATGTGTCTTGTGACATCATGAGTGATGTCCCATGTTTGCATCTTTCTTTGTGTGACTTACTTGTCTTCTTGCATGTTTACTACGTTGCTTGGTAACTTCTACACTATTTTCATATCTTACACATTGTCTTATAGATGCATGTTTGTTCACACTTGTCCTTGGATAGAGTTCTTGTTCGTACATTCCTCATTGTATACCAAGCACCTTTGAGGGTACATTTTATGTAGTTGGTCCTATTTTAGGGTCATATTTATCCTATCAGCAATGTTGCATGTTCCCCAAAGATGGGGGTATCATTCGGGGTTTGTACATACCAATATGGAGATTCTACCCCGATTCGATTGGTTACATAAAATGAGTGGGTTAAAAATAGTCAAGGAGACCCATACACAATGGCTTTTATAGGACATGGTGTCATTAGCATTTTGGGAAGGAGTTTGGGATTTGAGGTTAAAGTGGGTGTGCCTCTCTAAACTACTTTGACCAATGGTGTCGAGCACCAAAAAAACTAGGACGATACATATATTTATTCACACACATTCATAGAAGGAGTTAGAGCTTGGAGGAAAAAAGCATTTCTTCCTTACACTTCTTTTCCTATGGCATGAGATCACCCAAAAAACATAGTACATGGATCAGGGTGCACAAGTTCCATTTACACATTATTATTTACATACATATGCATGTGTTTTTACACTTCCATTTTACACATACATACATATTTGACTACTTTATCATTTTCTCCTCGCACGTGTGTCCATATGAGAAACAAGAAGTAAAATTGGGGAAAGAACAACATCAACAATGTCAACAACAATATTTTGTGACAAAACATACTTTACTAACCATGTAGGTACATCACACACCACATCAACTACACGTGTGTTCCACCCTAAGTTCACTCTCATCACTTTTTCTCTGTGTATTTTCATCTTTAGTTTCCACTCTCCATATTTTTTTCATTCCACATTTTTTATAGTCCTTCATGCGTTTCTACTACACTCTTCATTTACATCAAGTATGCATCTCTATCTACTTTATGTTATCGAGCTTTTTTCTCACCAACAAAAGTGTGATTGAAAAAATAACAACCTATGGCATGTTTACACACACTTGCACATAGAAATACATCGAGTATGAGATGTAGTGTAGTGCTTAGTTAGTAATTCAACCCTTATAGAGACTCAAGTCAATCTGAACCCTTCATATGTATTTTTATTTTTAGGGTTTAATGCATGTTTTGGGGTCTTGCGGTGTTTCTTTCATCTAAGAATATTGGGGACATCAATTATGGGATGGTGAAATTCATGCAACAAAAAATGATGGTTTCGGACCACCTTTCATCCGTTTGAAAATTAGTTTCAGAACTTTTACGAAGACTAGGGTACCCAATTTATTAACGAGGGTACCTACAAGAACCCAACTCCCTCTCCAGTGCTCCAGTCTGGGAATCATTCAAGATTCATCCTTTCCATTTACATAGTCATTGTCACCTCATGATATTCCATTCACCTCTGTGACACATTCCTGCGAGAGCATCTCATTATTTAGATGAGTTATTTCCTCTTCTCTCTTTCATATTATTCATAGTTTCTTGTGTCATATTTACATTTATTTATATCATTTACCTACTTTATTTATAGTTGTCCATAGATTCTATTAACTATCCCCATATAATACTTATTAGTTGATTTCATTTAATTGATCCCGGTCCAAACACCACCCTTGGTTGATAAAATAGCATAAATATTTCCTTCTTTTCAATAAATAGAGTTTCCCTATTCAAGTAGAGGGATTTATTCCTATAACGTTAGTGAATGTCACTAAATTGTCCTTGTGAAAAATTATTTCATCAATCAAGAAGCAAGGTCATTGAAAGAATAATGTGAATGAGGAAAAGAAGATAATATTGTATGAAAAGTAGAAGGTGCACATAGAAAGAGAATCTCATAATTAGAGGAATTAGAGGTAGGAGAGAAGATGCAAGAAGGATAGAGCACATGTAGAGAGGAATGTCAAGTGTGGAAGAAAATAAAAAGTGAAAAATGGTTAGAAATAGTCCGAAACATATAAGTGCACAAGGAATTAACTTTTCATATGGATGAGATCATTGTAGGGAGGTGTTGAAAGAATAAAAGGTGGGAATGTGCATTAAAAGGAATCCTAGTCATAAAGTTGAAGTGTAAATAGAAAATTACCTATTGCTATAAATGGAGGTGGAATGAAAAGGGTAAGCATTGATACACATGCATATGGAAAAATAGAAAGGAACAAAAATAAGAGGAGGCAAGAGGAATCTAAATGAATTGAATAGATTTATTGAGAGAAAAACAAATAAATCATGGAGAACATGGCCCAATGAAATAAAGACAAAATGAAAACTTGATGGAGAAAGGAAAAACAACAAATCTACGTGATCACACAAACTAAATTGAACTGATAATGTGATGATTGATAACTATAATCTAACCAATAGAGTAACGTGGCACGGGAGATTGATAAAAGGAAGATTTTGTAAATAAGGGTAATGAAGGCACTGATTGAAATTCAAATTCTGAACTTGGGAATATTGAAGGAGCTAATATAGAGGAGAGAGAAGTGAGAAGATGAGGTGCGCACAACTATAAATAGAAGGAAGATATCTAATGAGAAGGTTTTTCTCTGTAGGTTTTAGAGGTTAGCTACAAGTGTTAGAGGTTATATATAGGTGTTAGATGTTTTTACGCATGTGTTAGAGATTTTTCATACTATGAAAAGAAACAAAGTTGTTAAAGTGGCTAAGAGCGAAAGGATGGGATCGACCATGGAGTCAAAGTTAGAGTTAAGTCTGGTTATCCTTATAAGAGGACAACAATTTTATATCCCTTAAAGTGAAGAAATTCTAGATGTTGTATGGATATTTAAGATAACACTAGGAAAACAAAAGTAATTTTTCATCCCTTATACGGACTCTAAATAAGTGGGAGGCAAATGGAGTATGCAGGTAGAGACTTGTGCATGACATCAAATAACTCTCATTTCACTAATGTAGAATTATAAGGGAGGATTTATAAAAAGGATTGGGATATCGAGTTCATTATGGTTAAGGTAAATATAATGATTAGATGAGGAAGCATTTTAGGAGGTTCCTCAGATTGTAATATAGGATGAAATCAATCTTTAGGTAATATAACAAGACGAAACCCAAGAATTACATTATTTGGTAAATTATTCTTATTAATTATATTTTGAGATTCATTTGGTTTATCATCATCCAATTTTTCTACATTGGCTTGAATGTCAAGTCTATAGTCATAAAATTTAGGACATATAATTATAGGCACTATGCTTGTACAAGGGATGAGAAAAGGTTAGTGTGAAAAGAAAATAAATGTTCTATGGTTTTGGTTCAAAATTCTTATTATATCATTTATTAATATGGAAAAACATCATGTATTGGATTTTATATGATGCAAAGGAATGCATACAATGTTTTTGTGGTCTACCAAGAAGGATATTGAAAGAGAGTGGATTATCGGTACCATGATCTTGGAGTTGATAGTCTTGTGGCCTATTATGATGGGGATCTAAATGAAATTTATTTTGTAGGGATGAATATTATTAAATTTACTAAAACTAAGTTAGGTATGATTTAGGTGATTAGTGGAAAAGATTATATTTTGAATGAGAGAAAATAAGGTGAAATTAAATCTAGAGTGTTCATCTACCAACTCTTATGTTACTTTTTCATCATTAATGATCAATCTATGAAGGAGTGGGGATTTATTGGCATGATATAATTTTTCTATCTTAATCACATCATTGTCGAAACTCAATACATATATAGTTTGACTTATAAGAAGGAATGATAGTTATGACATAATGAATTTAGTGGTTAGTAAAATGTAGTTTATTAGGAAATGTATTTTCCGCATCAAAAATATCATCCAATTTATAGATTTATTGCATGATGAAATTTAAATGATTTCTAGAGGTATGCATGAGATCCATTAAAGTAATGTTTAAATTCATGGAATTTAATTTTTATAAAAATTCCATTGTGGCCTATGATAAGTTCCATAACTTTATTTAATTCAATGAGATGAAGGAGTTTCCTGATTATCACTTTAGGTGTATAGGTTGAGAAACATTATCTAAGGGCAATGGGATAGGCTACATAAGTGGGCCTTCCACTTTGAACCTTTGATGAAGTTTGACAGATGGAGTGGGATCAGCATAATATTTCTCATGATAGGTGTTAGTGATCTTTTTATCATTAGAGGAAGTCTATTTAGGTCAACTTTAGCCATACTAGCCTATTGAGAAATGAGGTTTCTGTATTTATAGGAACCATAAAAATTTCATAAGAGATGATTCGTCGGGATCCTTATTACAGTAATTTGTATATTGATAATCGTTGTGATCTTTGAGAATACATTTTTACTTTTCATAATGATATTTCATGACAGCTTTGATATCATATTGAGATCTAAGGAAGAAACTATTAGTGCGAAATCACAACACCCCGAATGGCCGTGTTTGAAGTGGGGAATTACGTGTGATTACACAACATGGGACCATCTCTCAAGCTAATGGGACTTCCAAACATGAGATGATCCTCTAGAGAAAGTTGTTTCTTGATCCTAAACTAACTTCCATAAGCTACTTTAATGCAAGAAAACATAAACTATCCTAATCTAACCATTCTAAGGAACCAGAGAGAAAGAGAGAGTGAAATAAAGCCTACACTAAAGTGGTGATACACCAAAGAAGGAAAGGGGTGAGATGATCTATTGAGGGAGGATGAAATAGAGGAAAAATAAGATGGGAAGTTCAAGAGATGTCACACAAACCTAGATCTAACTCCACCATTAAAAATCCATGAAACACAACATCCTATACCTACAAATGTGAAATACATGCACAGGGAACAAATTTGAAAGGGAGAGGCATGGGGAAACAACAAAACAATGCAAAGGGTTGAAGAAACACCACAAAAATATGTTTTATTACTCTAAAATGTACACAAACCATTACATTTTTTTCTTAGAGAAACAAATCTGCTTGCCAGGCATAGGAGAAGGTTTTCAATACAAATGGAGTCGAGAAACAAATTTGACAGAGTTTCCCTACACCCAGAATGTCTCTCCTTCTCAAATGAGAAGTTTTACAATATATAGAATGAAAATCAGAGAGAGGGAAAGAGAGAAATCAAATTTTGCACCCACCAACCAAAAAATTTATTAAAATTGATCCCAAAAGTCAAGGGCGCCTGAAAAAATCTATTTCCCAATGCATTCGAGCTTGCTGGAGAAGAAATGGGTGCCATCTGGATTAAATTTTAGTGGTTGGTACCGGTTCTACATTTTTCCCAAGCCAATAATTTTTTCTCATTTTTCTCCCACCATAGTTTTGCAAAAATTCAAATTTGATGCTTCCATGACATAGAAGAGGTCGAGATCTTCCCAAAATGTCCAAATTTCTTGAAACCCGAGGTCTGGATCGAAAGATATGATCATTTGAATTTTTCAATTGAATTCATATAAAAATGGAAAAAATCTAGTTTTCCAAAATGGATCTGCGGGCTCAAATTTCATTTTGATGCTTTTTGCAAAACTTGGAAAATTTTACAAAATCTTCCCACCCCACCGTAGGCTCAAAATCACTAAGTTATACCCTTTGCCACCAAAAATAGAAAATGCAAAAATTGCCCCCGCAGACCCTACAATCAACTTTTGGCAAAAAAATCTTCGGGCCTACCAAAGCATAGATTTTCCATTTGGTTGAAAAGTCTCTCCCAAGCCCACCGGTCCGCATACAATTGAGGCTTGACATATGGCTCCTTGGGCATCGGTGGAGGTGCGGATCATTTTTTCACTTTACGCCTTCTAGGGACAAAAAGTCTAACCACCTCGACAACCCCCTTTTGGCTTACACTTTTCAAAATTTCCATGTGTCCCTTTACAGGCATCAGGAAGTTTTCTTCATTTGGATTTAAGATTCCCCATGGGCTTGTGGGCTTGAAATTCACTTTGCACCATTTTTATAAAAGCACAAAAGTTTGAAAACTCCTCGTAGACCCACCGCCCAAGATTCACTTGGGCAAATTTTCCTCTGCAGCCCTACAAGTACAATTTTCCACTTGGAAAAATGTTTTCCCTAGGTCTTTCGGCTCGCCTTTGGTAAAAAATCCTTCCAAGGCCCGTCGGCTTGTAACTTGTAAAAAGAGTTAGAAGGACATCTTTATATTTTTGGAAAGGGGAAGAAATTTCCCACCCGGTGAAGATGCTTTTAGGGACCTTAAGTGATTAAAATATGTAAAAATTCAGATTGAAGCACAAGAAGGGGGAAATAAGGTGTTAGTTGACTAAAAATAAGAGTGAGCTTATTTTAGACAATAATTTGATGACTCATGGGGTCACTTTCACGATAGGTGAAATGATCATTTTCCTTGAAGCATTCATTGGGCATGGATGCATGAATGATAGCTTGATTCTAATCTAAAATTTGAAAATATTATCCCCGAGCCACTTGGAAAACTAGTGAAACTAGGATTGGAGGTGATCTCACCAAATTTCATTCTTAATACATTATGCAAGAGTAAGAAAACACCACAACACCCTATATACAAATTTAAAAATCATACATATCCCAAGTAAGATATGTAGAGTGTGCAAAACCACTTCTTCTACTTAAATCAATATCTACTCCTACTCCTATACTAACCCTAATAAAGAAGAGCTTAAACAAAGCCTTCCACGGGCATGGAGAAATAGCTTCCCTTTCTTAAAATGGCTGGCCATGCAAATGATTTGACACTAAATATTGGTGCTTACATGAGTGCAAAACTAACCATAAGCTGGTTCCCAACCCAAATCATCAAGGTGTCAACTAGAAACAAGACAAATACCTCTTTTAGTTTCTTTGTATTTGGATTGAAGAAGCATTATAGCTGATCCTTGGTACTTTGAAACTCATCATCATGCTCAAAAGTAAGCATGACTAGTTTTGGCTTCTCCCTTGGCTCCAATGAAGCCAAGTACCTGATTAGGAAAGGTACGATCCTTTGAATATGCCCACAACTTTGATATTTAACTCTAAGAAGGGAGTCTTCTCAGATCTTCTGGATGGATGGTGTGAGAGGGATGATGGAATCCTCCTTCCTTTTCTCTTCCTTCTCCTATGAAGAGCATGGAAGACTTATATATTCCAACATTGGTTCAAGAGAGCTACTATGAAGAGTATGCTATTGTACTTGAATGTCCTCCTTCATGGTAGTAGGATCCTATGCTTGGAAGGTGGATGATGGAGGAGAAAATGATGTAATTTCCTCAGGATCCTCTCCATCAAATCAATCCTCCAATTCAAACAGATAATCTTTCTCCTTGTTGTCCTGTTACATGTGTTTGAACTCCTCTATTATTTCCTTCTCATCTGTAACTTGCTCACCATGGTTCCCTTCATCCTCCAACATGAAGATTGAAAGATCAAATTCCACTTCAACATTAGAGATTAAAGGTGATGAAGTGGGAGGAAGAACTGAAGGTTCTTCTATAGCGTTCTCCACACTTGGAGCCTCTGAAACTATATGGTCCTCCTCCATCATGGGTTCATTAATCAAATCATGCCCTTGAAATGAAAGCAAAGAATCTTCACTGATGCTTTCTTCATTGAGTGGCTTAAACATTTATTTGATCTCTCTCAGTTTCTCCTCTTCAATGGGGCTTTGAGCTGATTGTTCCTCCTCTTTAACTAGTTTTGTAGCTTGGATTAGATCAGCATTCTCTTCAGATAGAGTGCCATTAGGGACACTGCATTCAAAGCAAACAAACTACTGATCTTCTTCTTCTTTTTTTTGTTCCTTCTCTGCTGCAAACTCAGCCTCAACCACCACTGGCTCTTCAACCTTGACCTCCTCTATTGGCTTAACCATCAAGGGGATCTTTGTAAACCCAAACCTAGAAACCCAATGCTTTAGATATTCTATCATTTGTTGTTTTTGTTTCCTCTTCCTCATGTTCTCCTTGAAAGGATTCACGAGTCTCTTCACCACATGGAATTGGGAAGGTAAGAGGAGGGGTGTATGGGGTTTCAACCAGATTTGTAATTTTTGTGGTGGTGAGTGAATTCAAACTTCTTGTTTCTTTGGAGGAAATGACTACTTGGAAGGGAAAAGGACATTTGGGGAAGCAAACAACGGGCTTCAATCTTGACCATGCTGAAATGATAAATTTTGTGAAAGAGAAAATGAAAGACAAGGATCTGGTGACAGAATTACCCATTGATAAGGTTGTCTTGTATCTAACTCATAAGCCTCAATCTCCTCAGCCCATTGTGCAAGTTGGGGAAACATTTCAACCATGAAGTCAAGCTTCTCCTTACGGCTGAAATGTCTTGGTATAGGGCCTCCCCATGGACAAGGTTCCCTGTATCCAATCATGAATTCCTTCATTTGTATTGTAACCGTTGACTGCACCATGTTAACCTCCATTTTTTGAATCTTCTCTAGTAGATCAGCATTCTCCATTTAGCTATCACCATTGTATGCACCCCCTTGTTCTTGATAAGCTCCATAGCCAAACTGGTTTTGACACTACTCATATGGGTAAGTATAATGGTTCTGGATCTGATCATAATACTGATTTGGAGGAGTTGGGAAATGCATTGGAGGTGGGATACATTGCTGTTGCTATAAATGTGAGTTCCAAGATGGAAATGACATCATGATTGCACAACCTCATGGAATGGAAGAAAATGAATGAAAATGGATGAAAAATGTCTACAACTTTAGATATTGGGTTATTGACCGAGATGGATTTGGTAGATGTGCTTTGCATGTGCCTCTAAAGGCTAAATCTCATCAAGAACAAATAAATTTGATGAAATGAAGTGGTAAGGTGCTTCAAACCTATCCCATCAAGCATCCCAAAAATGTTAGTGTAGAATCACAACACCCATGAATGTCCTAGGTTTGAAGTCTAGCATTTGGTGTGATTACAAAACATGGGACCATCTCTCAAGCTGTGAGACTTGAAAACTTGAGATGATCCTCTAGAGAAAGTTGGTTCTTGATCCTAAACTACCTACCACAAGCTATTCTAATGCAAGAAAAGATAAACTATCCTAGTCTAACCATTCCCAGGAACTAGAGAGAAAGAGAGAGTGAAAGAAAGCCTACACTAAAGGAGTGATACACCAGGGAAGGAAAGGGGTGAGATGCTCTGATGAGGGAGGATGAAATAGGGGAAAAATAAGATAGGAAGGTCAAATAGAAGTAACACAAACCCAGATCTAACTCCACCATTAAAAATCCATGAAACACAACATATTGTGCCTAAAAACATGAAATACATGCACAAGGAACAAATTTGAAATGGAGTGGTACGGGGGAACAAAAAAACAATGTAAAGGGTTGAAGAAGCACCACAAAAACATGTTTTATTTCTCTAAAAGGTGCATAGACCATTATATTTTTTTCTTAGATGAAAAAATCCTATTTCTAGGAATAGGAGAAGGTTTTCAACTCAAATGGAGTTGGGAAACAAATTTGATAGGGTTTCCCTACACCCAGAATATCTCTCCTTCTCAAAATGAGAAGTTTTACAATATATAGAATGAAAATCAGAGAGAGGGAAAGAGAGAAATCAAAATTTACACCCACCAACCGAAAAATTCATTAAAATTGATCCCAAAATTCAAGGGTTCCTAAAAAATACATTTCCTAATGCATTCTATCTTATTGGAGAAGAAATGGGTGCCATACTGCATTAAATTTTGGTGGTTGGGACTGGTTCTGTGTTTTTCCCAAGCTGAGAACGTTTTATCATTTTTCTCCCACCATATTTTTCCAAAATTCAAATTTATCTCTTCCATCACGTAGAGGAGGTCGAGATGTTTCCAAAACATCCAAATTTGTTGAAAACCGAGCTTTGGATCAAAAGATATGATCATTTGAATTTTTCAATGGAATCCGTACAAAAATGGAAAAAAACTAGTTTTGCAAAATGGATCCGTAGGCCTAAAATTAATTTTGGCACTTTTTGCAAAATTTAGAAAAAATTTCAAAATACTCCCACAACCTCGTAGGCCAGAAATCACTTTCTTCCCTTAGGCACAAAAAATACAAAATGCGTAAATTACACCCACAACCCCGCAATTAACTTTTGGCAAAAATCATGTTCGGGCCCGTTGGCCTGAATTTTCCATATGGGTGAAAATTCTCTCGCAGGTCCACTAGCCCACATGAAATTGAGGCTTGATACATGGCTCCTTGGGCATCAGCGAGGTGAGGCTCATTTTTTCACTTTACGCCTTCTCGGTACAAAAGGTTCTAACTACCTCAGATAACCCACCTTTTTGCTTTTAATTTTCAACATGGCCACGTGTCCCTTTGCATGAGCCTTTGGAATTTTTATTCATTTTTCTTTATGATTTCCCATGGGCTTTCGGGCCCAAAATTCATTTTGCACTCTATTTGCAGAAGCAAAAAAGTTCCAAAACTCTCCGCAGACTTGTCGGCCCAAGATTCACTTCGAAAATTTTCCTCCATAGCTCTGCAACTGCAATTTTCCACTTGTCAAAAAGTCTTTGCTAGGTCCGCCGGCTTGCGCCTTTGGCAAAAAAATCCTTACAAGGCCCACCTTTGGCCTATAACATGCAAAATATGAGGATTTAGAAGGACTTCTTTATATTTTTGCAAAGGGGAATAAATTTCACACCCGATGAAGATGCTTTCAGGGGCACCTTAAGTGCTTGAAATATGTAAAAATTCAGACTTTGAAGTACAAGAAGGGGGAAAATGTGTTAGTTGACTAAAAGAAAGAATGAGCTTATTTTAGACAATAGAAACAAAATTCAATTATTTTGATATCAAAATATTATTTATGGGAATTTTTTGTTAGTGGTGTGCCACCAACAATAGAGATCACTAGCTATCATCATGTGATAGAGGGGGATGATGTGGATTGTGAAAAAAATTATACATTGGCTATCATTTCTTGTACAGAAGGTCATTTCCTTTAACAAAGAATTGACAGTTAATGGAGTTGGAAATTGATTTGAGGGTATTCGAGGAATTGCGGTCTTGATCAAATTATCACATAAGGTATTACTTCAACTTGACATTCTAAAGAGACTCTTTTAACATTATGGGAGAGAATTATTATACCTTATGATGGAGATTAGGAATAAGAGACTTAAGGAAGAGTTGGAAAATATTTTTTTATCAAGGATATGGTTAGTTTGATTAGATAAATCCTTTAATATTTTTATGAAATCATAAGCTAATTCAATGGTATATTTATCCAATTTAGTGAAGTTTTGAAACATAATTAAAATTTATCATGTTTTTGAATTCCTTTACTAAGGTTTGGAAAAAGGTTTCTAGTTTGACAATAGAGTATGAAGCTAGTTCATTCTTCATTCTAGACAATCATTCATAAAGAGTTATTTAGGAGTTTACTTTTAGCATAGATGATGGTTTAAAACCACTAATTGAATATGTCTCCAAATTTTATAAGATAGATGACATTGTCAATCAACTAAATGCAAGGATGGTAGGAGATATTCCCCTATATCCATAGAATCTATGTAAGGACAAAATGGGTAAGCTTACAATACTGGAAGAAATTTTTTTATGAATTAGAGGAGAAGGAATGGGAATCCCATTAGTATATAATTCCAAAGATGCTAAAGTATGACTAGGATCTATTAAGATTTGAATTGGTTAAGAGACCATTTATAGAATCTAGCATTAAATTTATAATATGATAGAAGTAGTAGAAGATTAGATAATGCACATTTTATCCAACAACTTAATATTCAAGATATTAGGATTAATTGGAAAATTAAGGATAGTAACTAAAGAAGACTATTTGGTAGAGGGTCTTTAGAGATTAAGTAGAGGAATATCCCATTGTACAAATCTTGTTTGGTCAATAGGTAATGTATGTGATTAACTAAAATTAACTAGCTAGGTGTAGTAAAGGATAGTTAATCTAATCTATGAGGACGTATAAACATAGTAAATAAATTGAGTAAGATGGTATGTAAATGAGATGAATAATAAGACTAACGAAAATAGATACCCTAATGTGCAAGAAAAAGAGAGAAATAACTTAGTTGATAAAATATGTTTGTCGGGTAGTGTTATAGAGGAGACTGGAAAAATCTGAAGTAGGAACGACTATGTAGGGAGTGTTGAAAAGGTTGGAGATGGGGATCTAGTTGGATTGAAGCACCTGGAGGAGGAATGTGGTGCTGCGGGTACCACGGTGTGCGGTTTGGGTGCCGTGGTGTACACAAAATCTCTGAATCTAATCTTCATAGGGTCAAAAGAAGATCTGCAATATTCGTTGTCTATTATACCAAATTCATTGTCCTATGCCATATGTTGCCAATAACTCAAGATGGATGAAAGATATCTGATAACCCAAAACAAGCATAAAACCCTAAAAAAATAAATTCATATGAAGGTGTTGAAGTGACCTCGGTTGTCACATTTGTGGACTTACTAACTGAGTGTTGCACTACATCTTAGACCCAATGTAGTTCTATGTGCAAGTATGTGTGAACATGCCCTAGGTTGCTCTTGTGTCAGTCACACTTTGTGAAGTAGCGAGCAATAACTATGTGTAGAAAATGTAATAAAATGTGTGCATGGAATAGAATATAATCCCTCCCCTATGACGTGTCACGAAGATTTCCTAGCCTTTTCCTTGATGAAGCTATGTGGATGCAAATGATCTCCAATGCAATATATGGATGCAACTTTAGATGGATTGATAGTAGTAAGTGATGTTAGGTCCCTAGTTATAGTCTCATAACTTTATATTTATAGGGTTCTCTTGATCTAATTTTGTAATTAACCCCGAAATACTTGAACACCAAAAAGATAATAATGTAAAATGCATAGAAAGAGCCAAAAAGGAGAAGAAAAATATATAAGGATCGAGGTGCCCTTGGTGGGGCCAGGCACCCTTTAGGTGCTTCATACTAATCTGGGTACTCTAGTCGAGAATAAAATGACATGGGATGACAGAAAGATGACTCGGCATATGGGTGTAAGATGCTTGTAATGACAAAAAAAAGTGGTGAAAGGACGTGGATTAATTATTAATTTTTTCCCTCAAGAACCTTCTAAAGAGTAGTATAAGACCCGGATAAATAAATTTCTAAAGTGCATAATTTTGTGACTACATGTATCCCCCACTTTATGTTTTGTGAGTGGGAATCTTAGTAACATAAAGTAGATAAAGATGTTTACTTAATACCAATGTAGAGTGATGATTAAGGCATGCTAAAGGGATAGATAAATTATGGAATGACAAAAATATGGAGGAATGTGGAAACTAAAGATGAAAAATATCCAAGGAAAAATTGATTATAATGAACCTAGGGTGAAATGCATTAGTATCTAATATAGTGTGAAGTTTATCTGCATTGTTAGTAAAGCATGTGTGTTGTTGCTAAGTGTTGTTGTTGACATTGTTGTTGTTATTGCTCACATTTGACTATTTATTTCTCATACAGACAAACTGTAAGGAGAAAATGATCAAGTAGTCAAATATTTATTTGTTTAAGTGTAAAATCACTATGTAAAAGACACATGTGTAGAATAAATAAATGTAAATGGAAAATGTGTACCTGATCCATGTTGAGAGAGAGAGAGTGTAGAAGGATATTATGTACTATAATATTTTTAGGTGATCTTGGGCCATAGGTGAAGAAGTGTAGGGAGGAAATGTTAATTTTCCTCCAAATCTCTAACTTCCCCTAAATGTGTGTAGAGATCTTTTTGCATCCTAGTTTTTGAGTAATCCAACACCACTCGATGAATAGTGTAGAGAGGCACACCCACTATAACCGCCAATCATGTAACTACTTCCTAGAATGCTAAAGACACCATGTCCTTTAAATTCATTGTGTATGGGGTTGGTAGAATAGTTTGAACCTACTTGATAAATATAAATTAAACAAAATGGTGTAGAAACTTTGTGTTAATATGTAAAACCCCAAATGAAACTACCTTCTTTGGGACACTTATAATGTCACTGATAGGAGAATGCGGCCTCAAAAGAGGAACAACCGCGTGTATGCTACAACCATAGAAATTTATTTTTAGAAACCAAGGAACACACTCCCAAGTAGGCTAGCCAAAGACAAGTGTAAACACACATACATGTAGAAAATAATGTATAAGCTCTGTAAATAGTGTTTCACTACTAATAAAAGTAATGTAAACACACAAGAAGACAAGTAAGCTTCATAAAGTGGGCTCCAAACATGGGACATCACTCATGATGTCACAAGACATGCAAGGCCATCATAAATGCAAAAAAAAAAAAAAAAAAGTGCATAGTAAACATAAGGCAAGTCCTCAAAACAATAACAAACAATGAGAAATAATATCATATAATGTAATTGAAAAAGTATGATGAAGAAAAATATCCCTACATAAAAAAATTTGCACATGAAGCATCCATTATTATGTTAGAAATATAGTGAGTATGTCAAAAGTGTGTAGAATCAGGTAATGTAAAGTGATAAGGGAAAAATAAAACAATAACACCTAGAAGAGACAAATGTGCGGATGCCCCTAGTGACCAGTGTAGGAAGGGTAGAAGGTGAACATCCATTCTACGTGTAAGAGACGTAAATCTATGACCATAGCTAGAAAAAGGTGTGAATACACATGTGTGGATGATATAGATAAATGACACACAAGTAGTCAAACTAACATGTGTAATAAAGTGATCATGAACAACAAAAGTAAGAAAGAGTATAAGAAAACATAATATAAAACACGTGGTGGATGAATGGAATGGAATGCAAGATTGAGTGATAGCATCAAAATTCCCCCTGAGTGAATGGAAATGTATGAATTTAGGTTTATTTTTTCCCCCTCGCAGTCAAGAATGAACCGAAAAAAGATATGTCATCGAAATGGTCGAGTAGTGTGTGTTGTGTCAAGCACACTATGAATGAATGCACATGTATAGGTGTAGTGAGGAGATGTGACCTAACAAAGATGTGTGCATAATCCATATAGCTAAAGCATATATCATGATGAGATGAACATATGTGTGATGATTTATCCTAAGCGTATATCACTCTAAGATTAACAGATGAGTGATGTTTTATCACTAAGTTTATATCACTACAAAATGTAAGGAGGGATTGGTGATGCAACCTAAGGTGTAGATAATGAGAAAATGATATAATAGGTGATCATTTGTCCTAAAGCATGTGTTATGAACCTATGCATGTCTCATGATAAAAGGTCAAGTAGTAGTTGTGTAAGGTCTATTTCATTTATAAATGCTTGAAATTCAGTATGGACCGAGGAACTAAAGTGCGTCATCAAGTGGCGAGTGAAACATGTAGAAAAAAATGTAGTATATGTGATGACCATGTGATGATAATTTGTAAATAGGCTATGTGTAGAATGCACGTGCAAGATGTGTAGAATGTGTACAATGCAAGGTGAATAGAATGGGTGATTATGTGTGACGTAATGTATAGTGTATAGTGTAAAAGGTGCAGTTTGCCTCATATCGTATAACATGTAGAATGTAATGCTAGACATGTACATCATACAATATATAAAGCATTGAGCAAAATATAATGTATGTAGATAATATAGTAATGTAATGCTAGACTCGTATATGATGAAGAATAATATAATATGTAGAATATGTGTGAAAATGTATGGGGTAATATGTATGGTATGTAGACAAACAAATAATGCAATATGTAGGATAGGATGTAAGACACGTAGACAATGATGTATGCCTAATGACGACTATCATAATGTAGGATGTGTAAATATGAGAATGTAAAATTTTTGTAGAAAAAATGTAAAATGTAGGGTTTATGACACGTATTGTATGGTAAAAAGTGATGTGTAATGTTGATAGTGTAGTGTAAGGTTAGGGAATAGTATGCAATATGTTATTCATATAGTAAGAGAGGCTCTAAAGGAAAGATATATACAACCTATATGAGATGCATAAATGAAAATGTAAATGCATGTGGTGTGGAAATGCATAATATAATGTAATAACATGTATTATGTAAGATGAATAGGCTATGTGATGGATATAAGAAAGTACAAAGTACATATGAGTGACAAGCCCAATATGTAAATGTGATGACAACTAGTAGGAGACACAATCTACAAGGAATATGCCTATAAATGGAAGGTAAATAATGTAAATAAATATGATGATGAAGATACCCATGTAAGAAATGTAATGCAAGGTATGAAGATTAGCAATATGTGTATGATGAGCATATGTAATGTGCAATGCGCATACACAATCGGTGTGTGATATGTAAAGAGGTGACGAAATGTAAAAGGTATCATGTTTGCTAATATACTAGTGATATGTATGATAATGATGGGCAATGTTTTAGGTTCATGTATCATTATCCCTCAACAGTAAAGTGTGAACCATAACACCAGAGTGTGTCATTAGGTAATGATGCTAGAATGTATGATGAATATGCCTAAAGTGATAAGTGTTATTATGCCCATGCCACCACATTGGCAAGGTGAATGAATGAACTATCCAATGATGGTGAAGGACAGAGGTCCTTCATCTAATGTAGGAGATGAAAGCATGTGACCATGCTCTAATAGTGGAGGTATGGTAGATAAATGTTGTAGTGGTGAATGAATCTTATGTGCATGTGAGGGATGAATGTATGAAGAATGTTGTTATTTCATAAAATGTGTCGGTGATGGATATCTATGTGATATGGAGTGTGAATGTGAAGAAGATCTATGTGGAATAAAATGAGGTGGTGATTTATGTCGTGAAGGAATACCTATCGAGGAATATATATATATATATACCAATGTATAGGGCTAGTGGAGCATGTGGTCACAATCATAGGTTTGGCAGGAAGCTTAGATACAAGTAGAGCATGTAGTGTGTCGTTTTGTAGCCGTGTGAAATGCATCTCGCTCTTTGTCACTCGGATGTGGAGAAATGGGTAGCACCCTCAAGAGGATTTGACCTATCCTCACTACTTTATGGTTGTGCCAATCAACTAGGGTGAGAGGACCCTTTTGTAGCCTATTTCTTGTGGAGGAGATTGAGAACTCCTTCCTTGTGAAATTCTAAGAATTCCAAGAAGACCTTGAAGAAAACATGATCAATGCAAAAATTCCTAACTCTCACGAGTTCTCACTCTAGATAATGGAGATATTTTCTAAGAAAGGTTTAGTCCACTAAAGACAATGAAAACCTGATTGTTTCTACATGTTTTGGTGGAAAAATTATGCATTTGTATACACACATGACAAACAAGGTTAATATGGGTAAGATTAATTGTTTTATTTGTTTTTTTTAATGATTTTGGTGGGAGATGAAGTAGGATAAACTTTACTGTACAAAATCTTTGAGAAATTATACAAAAATGGAGAGCGTTGAAAATCGAGAATGCTTGAGGGTAGCTAGGATGTTCCTTCAACCAAAATATGTGCTTCATGGAGGCTTAGATAATCACTTTTCACACAAACTTCAAGGATCTAAAATGAAGTCTCGATTGGAAAACTTAACTAAACATTATCAATCTCTATTTCATCAAGCCTAAGACACCCTCAAAGGCTAAAAATAATCTTATAGTCATGCTAGGAGTCAAAGTGATTTTAAATTCATTTATTTCACTATCAAATGAAATCTCTTATGATAAATGAAATTACAAATGCCTCCAAACTATCACAAGGATAAGATATTATGTGATTCACATAGATTTAAATGTAGGAATGCAACGGAATAATAAAAACTACTTGTAAACATTCAAAAATGAAGCAAAGCACAAATTTTACCCAAAAATAACACAAATTAACTCAAGTTTGATTAAATTTATCAAGAGGGGAAATTTTCTTGAAAAATATCAGATCTTTTCAAAGGTTGTACACTAACAACCACCTTGAAATAATCAAATTTAACACAAAGGAGATAAATAGGTTTGTTTTAAAAATAGTTTCTTAGAAGGACGGAGTTCTATCAAGCTTTTCTCTTAGAAAATTAGTTCGACCTCTAACACTCCAACCTTCCAACCTCTAACCTTTTTCACGGAAAAAATCATGCCATTTATAACATTTTACAACAGAGCTTTCCCCCAAAAACCCAAACATTGAGTGCACCATGTGCTTGCCATGATCCCAATCACAATTCCTAGAATTAGATCTGTTAAAATTGTCGATGCTTCGGGGTAGATCTCTTTGAACATCTCCCGCATTCAACTCCTTCCTCTAGTAGATAACTTTTCCCTTTACTTGCCAACCAATTCTACCCATAACCTATCAAATTGTGTTCTTCACATGCCTAGGAAGAAGAAATGGAAGATCAGATCGAGCCTAAAGGTCGATATCATCTTAATGGTAAAAGACGAGCTCGTATTTTTCTCACCAATACGAGATATATACACTCTTTTGTGTGCCAAAAATAAAAATCAGGCCAAATATGAAAGTCAAATTGCATATTTAATGGTGAGAGACGTTTACAGACCTTCCCCACAAAACCAGGCTACCAGATTAATGCTCCTCTTCATTTGGCATGCAGGAGACTCCAAGAAATGATAAAAACCATAAGAATACGCATCCCGGGAGCTCTGGAGTGAAAATGGTGGAAAAATTAGATGCGAGATGTATAGCTGCCATTGATTTCTATTTTGAATTTGGGTTTCCCATGTGGAGATCCATTTTAAAATGGGCCTGTGGGTTCCTTTTTCCTTTTAAATCTTTTTGGTAAAATATAGGTAACTTAGGAGAGAAAAAATTATGCTGCAATTGGTATTTTGATATGACATGTTGAAAAGAGTATGCAACAAGACTGTAGAATCTAGGGATGGTACTTTATGTGAGGTAGCTAATTAAAGTGTTGAATTTGTGTTTGTAAGTCATGATATTATGATGTCAAATTTTAATAATTTGAGGAATAACCGAGGTTGATATGAAAATCACCATGATGAAGGGTGGGAGCACCAATCATAGTAATATGAGAAAAACATGCGTATGTGGGGTAGATACCATATGAGAAACAACATGGGTAGATGGAGTAGAGATCATAGCAGTAGAAGAAGTAATAATGGAAGTGGAAGCATTAAAATCTTTTAGAAAGGATTAAATCATGGGAGACATGTGGAAGATGTGTAGGGTTTTCATGCAATGTTTGGCAAAGTAAGTAATAGCATTAAGTTGGTCTTGGTCAACATTGTTGTCTTCATCATAATATTTTTTTACTATCAAATGCTTCTATTTTATAGAGAGGAACCTCGGTTGGAAGTTACTAAATGGTTTTCCACCATAGATGTAGTTGTATCTATCATTAGCTTATAAGTACAATGGGCAAATGAAGGGAGTTACCTGTAACAAATAGACCTAAATAGATTGCTTATGGGTAGCACCCATAAAATAAGGAAGACACATTCGCAAGCCGGTTTCACCAAAATGATTAACTAAAATTACCTAACTAGGTATAGTAAAGGATAGTTAATATAATAGAGGAGGACATATAAACATAGTAAATAAATGTATTAAGATAGTATGTAAATGAGATAAATAATAAGACTAATAAAAATAGAAACCCTAATGTGCAACAAGAAAGAGGAAAGAACTCAACTAATAATAGATGCTTTTTGGATAGTGTCACATAGGAGACTAGAAAATCATAAGAAGAAATGACTTTGTAGGAGTCTTTGAAAAGGTTGGAGTTGGAGGATCTAGTAGGACTAAAGCACTTGGAGGAGGACTAGGGTGCTGTGGATACCCTAGTTTATAGTTTGGGCATCGTAGTCGCCATAAAAGATCTAAATCTGATCTTCACATGGTCAAAAGGTGATCCAAAATATTCATTGTATTTCACATCAAATTCTTCGTCCTAACTGATGAAGAAATATCCCCCCAAAACAAACATCAAACCCTAAAAAATAAAAAATCATATGAAAGGGTTGTTGTCACATCCCGTAGTTTACCCCATTTTATTTTTGACCAAAGTGTTAATTGAAATTAAAAATTTAAATCATTTTTCACATTTTACGATATATGTTACATGCATAAGTAACTTAAGTTACTTATGAATGCAAGTATATTGTTTGTTCTTCTTGTGAAATTAAACCCTATTGAAATTCCTAACAAGTGTACCATTATGTGTGTTGACACATATAGATGGATTATATATACACTAGCTCAACGGGATACATGAGCTTGTATATAGGCATCATGCCTAAAGGTTCATGCAAGCATAGCCACATGTCTCGTTAGAACTGGACAATAACATTTGAATTGTGTTGGATCATCTAGCTTTAAAACCTAAATTTGCCTCCATGTAGGGTGGGCATACTATATGGTCTATAGACCAAGTGTTATAAAACATAGATATAATACTGTGCATATAGTGGAGACTCCTTTGTTGGCATATGTTATGATGTTGAGAGGTATTAGGGGACTTAGTTAAATAACTATTACCTTAGACCATGTGTTCTTCCCTAAGGTGATTATTTTATTTGGTTGACTTGTTAAAAGTTTTAAATAATTTCAAAAGAAAAAAATAATATGGGAGGGAACCTCATGACCCCCCTCACCATGATGGGAATCTCCATGCATCCATAAAAAAACCTCTAGAGAGGGAAGGTGGATTCATCCAACGACTATCATTGATCAAGCCCACATGGGATGAAAAAGGTTAGGGTTAAGTAAAACATCGCCATTTGAGATGGCAAGGAAATGAGGAGAAACTTGGGGTGAAGCCCTACCAAAATTAATACAAAATCATTCATCATGGCCTACATGCCGAATAAATCACAATTCTAGTAGAATCAACACCACGTGGATTGATTAAAAATGAAATCATTTCTCTGTGTGTCCATTTTGTAGTGAGCAACTGGAGGAGAAAGGGTTAGAAAATTTAGAGAAATAATTGTATATTGGAAGTTTCATATAAATATCACATGCATGGTTTTGTCTCCATGTTTTTTTCTCTTCTTTACGATAATACGTAGCTCTTGTAGATTGAATAATGGTTAAATTGGGATATGTATATTTGGAACTGATGTGTGCTTCTTTATTTGAAAGATTGACCATAGAAATTGATGTGTTATTTTCTAAAATAATGGTTTCATGAAAATATTGTGTTATTCTTTTTTAAAAAAATGGATCCCAAATCGATGTGTGCTTCTATCTTTGATTACAAGACCGTAAAGGGGTACTGGTCTCTACAAAATTTATCTATTTGATATGTTTAATAAACATGGGTATATGAATAAAGTTATTAAAAACACATTTTTGTGAAACTGGTAGTCAAGAAGGGTTAGTGTCTAGGTGTATATTCTTCAGAATCATTCTACTATTAGTAGGTGGGCATCTGCCCTTGTAGAGACTCAAGATAATTAATTTTTTTTTCTTATGGCATGTTGATTAAGCTACTCATTGACCTACAATAAATTTGGGGAAGTAGTATTTTATTTAATAGAGAGGATTTTATTTATTGTTTCCGATTTTATTGAATGGGGAGTGAATTTTAGTTAAAATCTGAATTTCATTTGATTCATTGAATGGAATAGCTATGGGTTTTATTTTTATGAATGTTGAGTGTTTTTATACTTGCTTCTTGAGTGAACAGAGAGGGTTGTTTTATCCTATAGTTGTTATATGATTATTTGAATGTTGTTTTAATCTACAACAAGTTATATGAATGTTTAATGCTATTTTATTCTACAACCGTATATGAATGTTGAATGTTATTTTATCCTAATATTGTTATATGATTGTTTGAATGTTGTTTTAATCTACAACTATTATATGAATGTTGAATGTTGTTTTATTCTACAACTGTTATATGAATGTTGAATGATATTTTATTCTAGAACTTTGTTACATGAATGCTTTGAATGTTGTTTTATTCTACGCTTATTATATGAATGATTGAATGTTGTTTCATCCTACAACTGTTATATGAATGTTTGAATGTAGTTGATACTTAGTTTTTGAGTGAAAAATTACGGTTGTTGTTTTTTTGATTCGAGGATTAAACCCTTATTGATGATTGGAAATTGTTTGAAAATGGTCGTATGCAACAATGCATAAAATAGCTTAGTTCTAATTTGGGAAACTAGATGTTGTAGATATTTCCATCTTAATTGATGTAAAATGTTAGTCTCTTTTTGGAAGATTACTTGAAAATAGAGTTGATTCATGAAAGTTTATTTCCTTTTGGTTTGTTAATATGTGACAATTAGAATTGATGATATTATTTTCTATGATAGTTCAATTCTAGTAATCAGGTTAATGCAATTTATTAGTTTTATTTCAATCTCTTTTATATCCTTGAATTTGCAAACTTTTATAGGATGGTCCGAATGTATGAAATGGTGCAATATGCCATTCCATACATTTGTAATGACCAATTACCAGAATGACCTATCATCAGCACATAGAGAAGAGTTTATGGGGATTAAGCCATGCAAATATATTGAATAATGACCCATTGCATCTACAGGTACATGATGAGGAATTGGTAAGAAGAAGGTGGAGATGGAAATTTCTAACTACTTGATTAAGGAGTTTTGATTCACAAATTATAGTGTGGAATTTAGTTTTCTTTATGATTTTTAATTGAAATACAATTTTGTTGATAAAAGGAAAGGATTCCTTCATTTAGATTATTCAATATTGATGAAAGGTGCTTATCATTTTTGATGAATAAAAATTTCCATTGGTTGATTCCGTTGTATGTCTAATTATGCTGATGTGATGTTGGAATAAATATAATGAATACAAGATTCTTTTTATTTTACTTAAAAAATTGATGTGTTGTACGAAACAAAGAATATAGGACAAGTAAGAACTCTTGTCTAGGAATGAGTCTTATCAATCTAAAAATATAGTTGTCTTATGAAAGATAATAGAATTGATCTATTTATGGTTAAGACTCAAAATTTGATAGTGGAGTATGTGAAATTAAATTGGAAGATGTTTGAATTTAATCACCAAGTTGTTGTTCTTTCATCGAGGATAGGAGTATTCATCACATTTGATCTTACTTTAGTCAATGGGAAAAATTAAGTTTATCCAATGGATGTGTTAACTTCATATAAATTATTAAAGGATGTAATCTCTTTATGTTATGAATGCGAGTCATAATTTTTGTTAAACATATGACATTAAAATTATCAAACCTAGTCTTGGCTATGCCTTTCTAGAGTCTTTCCATCCACATCTCTTAAGGGGATTCACATTGGCCAACTCTTGCAAATCATTTCCTAGATAACATTATTGTTTTGAATGGATGAAATTTCTGAAATCTAAGTTGAAATGCCATTAATGGCATTGAAATAAATTGTGAATATAAGAATAAACATGTGAAGGTCCAACTATGTAAGTTAAGTTTGGTGCATGTTTAAATACCTTAGAAAAACTTAACATGCTTAAATCATGACCCATTGGTTTGGTTAACTCAATATGACTTTGGAAATAAAGGAGTTAGATTTTCACTCATCATGAATAAGTTAAGGATAAGGTTGTTAGTTGTACACCGTACTATATGAGTACATACAAATTGATTCCCGATTTATAGGCACGCATAACAGATGGTGGACCTACACCAATCCCAGAAATGAGCCTAGGGAGTCAATGATTAGGAAACTCCTTTTTAATCTTGGTGTAAGCTTGAGATGAACCCTTAGCCTCCTAAAATTTCCATATTGTACTAATGTGCGGACATATCTGTCTTGGTTCGTAGATAATCTCACAGATTAATACAATAGGTAGGTATAAGATGCTGGAGAGTGTCTTTAGCTTACCTAGAACTTAGGGTCATACCATTAATATAACCATGATGAATTTAGCATAATATAGAATTTTGGGGCCAAGATATATTGTGCGGTGACTATGGCTAGACTCTTATAGTTTGTGTAGACTTGATAGTGTGCTTGAACACAAGATTGAAATTTTAGCCAAAGTGATGCAATGGATGACATTGTCATCCGCCACTAATTATTGAGTGTGGTTTGGTGAGATCCAGGAAGGGTTAAATATTACTTGGATTATGAGGTGGACATCACACGTGAAGGAATTTAATCATGAGGTTTCTCAACTAATAAAAGGTAGTAAAATACTAAATGTTAAAGATTGCATTTAATCATTCATAAGAATGTGAAGGTGGATCAGGAGATCACGAAAATCCTTCTCATCCTGCACAAGTATTTATCATGGCACGAATCGAGTCATGACAGGGAATCTAGGTAGGACTAAACGATTACTTGAATACTAGATGACCTGATCTTAATGATAAATTCTATTTTTAAAGTTTAAGGATAATTATTTTTAAATGATCTTGATAAAATCTGATTGTAGTTTAGAGGATAACTTTTTTAATACTTTTAGGAAGTGTTGATGCATAATCACATCACCCCTGAATGTTTGTAACTTGATGGGTTGAAACTCTCAGTGTGATTGCATAAAATGGAGCTTTTCTAAAAGTGTGGGACTTTGAAATCAAGAAGCTCTCTAGATGAAAGCTGGTTCCTATTCCTCTGTTATAATGCACACATAAAAATGTAGAGGATCTACTCTAAAATCTACCGTAACTTTCCAAAGAGACAAGGTTAAGAAGATTACAAGAAATTAAATCTAAGATAACAAAGGTGATGCACCAAATGAATGCTTTGAATAAATTTCCTGATAAACACAACACCACTAGAAATTGTAATGAAAACACAACAATACACAATAACCTTGCATGTAATGAAAGATCAAAAAGATGCAATAGAACATGGAAGATGGTTTGAAGCATCTACAGATCTGGTTTTGTTGCTCAATGTTAATGCAATACACTACATTTAGGGCCAAAAGAAAAAATTGTTCATTAGAATGTTCAGTATGAAGGTTTTGAATCTCCACAGAATCTCTTATAGACTAGAGAAGAAGGGAGGGTGCAAGACAAAATTATCCAACCTTTTTAAAAATGCCCCTCCTTACAATATATAGGAAGAAAGAGAGAAGGGGAGAGAAGAAATCTGAAATCCAGCTTCAACCACCCAAAAATGCATTGAATTTTTCTACAATAGTGATGGGTGCCATGAAAAAACCCATACCTCCATGTACTATGCCTTGTTAGGAAAGAAGGAAGCCCATACCTTCATTATTGTGGTAGGTGAGAAACTTGGGACACCCTAAAAATGGCAAACTGTATTTTTCATTTTTAAGAACTTAGTTCTACTCAAATTAAGATAGGACCTTGTAAGATTTCCAAAAAGTTCTTTCTTGTGAAAATCCAAGCTCCCAGTCAAAATTTATGGCCATATGAAGGTCGAGATGTCATTTTGTAAAAATGGCGGTGGTTAGCTCATCTGTTTCGAGTCCAAAATCATGTAACCTCTAAAATCAAAAAAATTAGAATTTCAGACATTTTTGTTTCAGAGATTGGGCTACTGTTCATCCGCCAATTCTTCTTAAGAGAGTTCCAAAATTATGAAACCCAAAATTCTAAAAGTCTGAAATTTCAGACTTTTGGAATTCAGAATTTTAGAGGTTGATTTGTGATTTTTTGTATTGAGGTTTGAGAGTTCCGAAACTTCAAAACCCAAAATTCTAAAATTTTGGACTTTCAGACTTTAGGATTTTGGAATTTTTTTGGAGTTTTCCACTTAAGTGCCTTAAGATTTCTAAAACCCCAAAACCTAAAAGTCCAAAATTCTAGACATTTAGAATTAAGGATTTCAAACTTTCTTGATCCTTTTTCTTCCCTATCATCGAGATCCCCAAAACCCAAAAGTATGAAATTTCAAAATTTCAGCTTTTAAAAATTTTCCTCCATTTTCCAACATCGCTCTTAGATCTCTAAAACCACAAACGCAAAAAGTTAAAAATTTTGGACTTTTTGAGTTCGGGATTTCAAATGTTTTTCTCTATTTTTCCTGTTTTTCTACGAGACCTTCGAAAGTACAAAATTTTAGACATTTGGACTTCAAGATTTCAGACTTTTCTGATCCTTTTTCCCCACAAAAATCTTTGAAATGCCAAAATGCTCCACCTCCAAATTCCAAAAATTTTGAACTTCAAAGCTTCTTCTTTTCCCGAAATTCTCTACAATTTGCTCATCCCATTTTAACTTTATTCACCCAAATCCAAAATGTAAGCCTCCATGACTTAATCAACTCCTCCATTTTCACTTTGCATAGAAGTTCTTGTTTGTCCAATTTATCGCAAGGGGTAACATTAGATAACAGAGAAGCTCGAGAAATTGGGTATTACTTTTTGGTATCGAGTGTATGTTTCAACTCTAGAACCTAATGGTCCGAATCACGCTCATAAATAATTTATGTTTTCCGAGAAAAGATATTATGGAAAGAATAAGGACCCTCCCAAATAATAAGGAAGGCTCTAGAGGCCAATCCAATCGGACACCGTGATAAGCTGGATAAAAGGATGGCCATACTTTTGGAGACTCAAGATCGTATGACTTCCTTGGAGAAGGAAGTATGAGGATCTCCTAAAGATAATGAAGAGGTTGATAATGATGAGGAAAAACCATTAAATGATCATGAAAATGAGGAAGAACTGCCTCCAAATGATCGGGAAATGGTGGTGGACACACAACAAAGAAGGCTAACATAACACTTGAACTATCTAAGGATATCAGAAAAATCAATCCTCCTAAGTTTGATGGGTCTACACTAGGTGATGGTGCTGAAGCTTGGCTAAGTGAAATGGAGAAATATTTCACCATCAGGGAATTCTCGGAAGAGATGAAATCCCTTTGGGGATCTTACCAGCTATCTGGGGAAGCATCCTCCTGGTGGGATAATAAGAAGGATAAACTAGGAATCGGTGATAGTACTTGCAGTCACATGGGCCTATTTAAAGGATATTTTCACCAACGTTTGTTGCCTCAGATGTATTTTGATAGAAAAATAGTTGAGTTTCAAGAGTTGAAGTAGGGAAACCTTCTTTGTGGATCGAATATTGGGAAAAATATACGCGTCTGCTAAAATATGTACCTTTGTACTAGCAAGATCAAAAATTCAGAATTCACAAGTTTATTCTGGGCTTAAGGCCAATAGTGGGAGGTGAAGTGGATGTTCATGGACTAACCACTATGGAGGCTGCCTTTGAAAAGGTAAATTTTCAAGAGCAGAATCTGCAGTCCATCTCTACTTACAGAGATGAGAAAAAGAAAAAGTAAGAAACTTCTTCTTCTGACACCAATAAAAAATTGTGGAGGAAGGAAAACAACAAAGATAGGCCTTATCAAAATGGAGGTAAGTTGAATAAAACAACTGGAAATTTCAGCAACCATAATAATAGTTCACCTTGGAATAAGGGTAAGAGAAGTGAAGTGAAAAGGGGCATGTCGGTGGTTTGTTATAACTATGGAGGGCCTCATTATGTAAATGAATGTCTAAATAAGAAACAAAATGGTTTTAAACAAAGGTGAAATCCCCTTCCCAATCGACAAAATCCTTCCAAAATGGATCCATGCAGTAGTGGATAATCGTCAGGATGGACACTAGACCACTCTAGTTAAAAGAATAGTAAACTATTAAACCTTCCCAAATCTATTTTAATTGATACAGAGCAACTGAAATTTTTAGTTCTAAAACTCTTTTAAATAAATTTCGAGAAAGGATGAGTACATGGAAAACTCTTGGTCTTTTTTTAGATGGAAATAATTCTAAATGTAAAGTAGAACAATTTTATGTTGAAGTTTATGTACGATTTCTAGAGTTAACCACAATAGTGGATCTTTACATAGCCTCGTTAGGATCATTTGACATAATATTATGAATGAAATAGTTGGTCTAGCATAACACTATGGTGGAATGCCTTAAAAAATTAGTTACATGTTTGGATGATAGTTGTAAACCAACATTAATTTAGGTGGTAAAAAGGGGGATTTTAATGAGAAAGATATCCTCCATGTAACTTAAGATGACGAGGAGATAGGGTTGTTAGCTCTTCACAGCTTAAGATCAATGAATTGCAAGAAAAATATGAGTTTTTAGTGGACAAGTACCCCTTAAATAATTTTGAGATGTTTTTCCTGATGATGATCTATCTAGACTACCCCAAAAAGGGAGTTCGATTTCTCTATTGAGATGAAACCAAGGAGTGGGACTATCTCTAAGTCTCCATATTGAATGATAACCACCGAGTTAATGGAATTAAAGGCTCAACTGCATGAGCTTCTTGCCCAAGGTCTGATCTAACCAAGTGTGTCACCTTGGGAGCTCGATAATCTTCATAAAGAAGAAGGAAGGAACTCTGAGGTTATGTATTGATTACATAATGTTGAATAAAGAAATAATCAAAAATAGGTATCCAATACCCCGCATTGAAAACTTGTTCGATCAGATGCATGGGGTAGTGATGTATTATGATATAGATCTAGGATTCGAGTACCATCGATTGAGGATATAGGATGAAGACATCCGTAAAATAACATTTAGAACATGTTATGGACATTACGAGTTCACAGTCTTTACCTTTTAGGCTAACGAATGCACCGAAAACATTCATGAACCTTATGAACAACACCTTTAGTGATTATCTAGACAAGTTTTTCTTATTTTTCCTTGATGATATTCTAATTTATTCCAGGGGATAAAGAGGAGCACAAGCAACATTTAAGGCTCGTTTTAGAGAGGTTATAGAAGCATAAATTTTTTGTAAGTTGTCGAAGTGGTCATTTTTCAAGAAGGAGGTTCAATATCTTGGCCAT
This sequence comes from Taxus wallichiana var. yunnanensis, assembly GCA_018340775.1. Taxonomy (NCBI): domain Eukaryota; kingdom Viridiplantae; phylum Streptophyta; class Pinopsida; order Cupressales; family Taxaceae; genus Taxus; species Taxus wallichiana. Next base: position 146,698,698 of record CM031236.1, read on the forward strand.
TTGATCTCAATAAATGGTATCACTATTTATTCTTTCAAGATCAAATAAATATTGGAATGAACAGCCCCGAAAAATGTGCATGAAGTTAGAAGCTTTATGGAATTGGATGGGGACTACCAAAAGTTTGTTTTGAACTTTTCAAAGGTTGTTATTCCTTTAGCAACACCTTTGAATAAAAAGTCCAAAATATTTGAATGGATATAAAAATGTGAACTTGCTTTCCGAGAATCTTAAGGAGAGATTAAATTCATCACCTATCTTAAAGGTTTCGATCTAAATGGAATCTTTGTTGTTGTAACAAATGCTTCTAGTGAAGGACTAGGTGGAATCCTTTTGTAGGATGAACAAGTGGTGGAATATGAACCTAGAAAGTTGAATAATAACTAGTTAAATTATGCTCCACATGATTTAGTCTTGGTTACAATAGTGGACACGGACTGAAAATGTGGCATCACTACTTGTTGGGCAAGCCTTTTGAGCTAAAAATAGACCATTTGGGTCTGAAATATATCTTCATATAGCCCAACCTGAATGCAAGACAACGTAGGTGGATGAAATTCCTTCACGAGTATGATTCTCGAGATTAGATATATTAAGGGAAAATAGAACCGAGTCGTGATGCACTCAATCACTAAAAGAATCTTTTAGCGTTGGTGACTATAAAACCTCATTTTAAGGATGATGTTTTAAAACATCTGCCAACTGATCAGTTTTATCAACAAGTGAAGAAAACCTTGGTAAAGGATCCGCAGGATCCAAAATATTTAGGTTTTAAGCTCAAAAGTGTGGGAATTCTGCGCTACAATGGCAGAGTCTACGTACCTAAAATAGGTGATTTGAGGCTTAAGGTACTACAAGAATTTCATGATGCACCATATTCTGGCCATCCGGGGGTAACCAAGATGGTTGATGATATGAAAACTCAATATTTTGATGTGGCAAGAAGGGGATACCACTAAATATATGTAGAACGGCCTTGAATGCAAGTGATTTAAGGTTAAGCTTATTTACCCTACAGAATTTTGTACCCTCCTGAGGTACCACAACACAAATGATAGGTAATCAACATGGATTTTGTTCAAGGAATGTAAATGTCTAAAAATAAACATGAAATGATCTTGGTAGTTATTCAAAAATAACCATAGTTGTGCATTTTATACCCGAGAATCTAAAGGATAAATCTCCAAATCTTGTGAATAGGTTTGTGCATGAATGTTTTAGACTACACAGTGGTCCCAAACTCGATCATTTCTACGACGGGGATCAAAGAATGAAAACAAGGTTTTGAAATATCTTGTATCTAACATTAGGAACGAAGCTGAAATTTAGCTCATCCTACCATTAGGAAACAAATAGACAAATAGAAAGAGTGAATCAGGTCCTTGAGGACTTTCTACGAATTTACTACATGGATCAATAGTATAAGTGGAAAGAGTACCTCCCGCTAGTAGAATTCTCTTATAACAACACATATCACTCCTTGCTTAAATTGGATCCTTTCAAAGCTCTATATGGGTGAAGGTGTAGTAATCCGATAAGTTGGGATAGAAAATAATATAGGAGGTCATTGGACTAGACTTGTTGATCTAGATGCAAACCAAAGTTAATTTTATTCAGGAATGTCTAAAAGAGGAACAAAAATTGGCAAAAAAGCAACATAGATAAAAAGAGGGTGGAAAGAATCTCGCCATTCAGGATAAAGTTTTCCTTAGAGTTAAGCCCAAAAAGAGCTCTACAATTTTTGTTTTGAGTCTTCCAAGTTGGTCCCAGTGTGTGGGACAATTTGAAGTCCTTGAAAAGATAAATCCAAAGATCTATAGGCATGCATTGCCCCATGTTATCTCTTGAATGAATGATGTTTTCCACATCTCGTTCCTAAATAAATGCATTGGAAATGTTAAACATATAATGGATTGGCATTCACTACAGGGTGTAGGACCCCGGGTAGTGATAGTTAAGGCAATTAGGGTGTTTGGAAACGCACAAGCTTCACTTGTGAAATAGAGGATTTACTCGGTCAAGAGTCTAGTGGGTCCATTACATGTACAACATGATGGCTGCATTTCGCATTTTGTTAACTAGGAACATAGTTGTGTTCCAAATATTTTGTTCCAAGGTAAGAATGAGTTTTGTTTTCTTCTTAAGACTCTTAGATCGGTAAAGGAATACATTATTTATGATGTAATAAATTCTTCCAACTAAATAATTTATAAGAATGATAAATCAACAAGGATGTTCATGTTTTTGTGGGGGGAGGATGTCACATCTTGTAGTTTACCCCATCCTATTTTAAGCCAATGTTAATTAAAATTAATAATTTAAATCCTTTTTGGTGGTTTACGATACGTTTACATCTATAATTAACCTAGGTTACTTATGAATGCAAGCATACCATTTGTTTTTGTTATGAAATTGAATGTTATTGGAAATACCTAACAAGTGTATAGATAAATGTGTTGACACATATAGATGTATTATTTATACACTACCTCAGCAAGATGCACGAGATAATATATAGGCATCTCACCTAGATGTTCCCTCAAGCATACTCACGTATTGGTTAGACATGGCCAACAACATTGGACTTGTGCTGGGTCGTCTAGCTTTAAACTGAACTCTACCCCCATGTAGGGTGAGCATACTATATGGTCTAGAGACCAAGTGTTATAATATATATATATATATATATATATATATATATATATATATATATATATATATATATATATATATATATATATATTGCATAGTAGGGACTCCTTTCTTGGCATATGTTATGATGTTGAGAGGTATTGGTGGACTTAGCTAAATAATTTTTACCTCGAGATCACGTGGTTTTCCCCAAAGTGATTATTTCAACCGATTGACTTGTTAAAATTTTAATGAATTCAAAAGAAAAAAATAATGATAGGGGATGGTACTTCATAACCCCTCCACCTCGCCATGATGGGAATCCCCATGTATTCATACTTGAATATTAATAGGAGGAAATGAGGAGAAAATGGGGGTGAAGCCCTACTAACACTAATATAGAGTCGATGAAGCATGGCTTGTATGACAAAAAAATTACACTTCCAAAGAGACTTGGAACTTTGTGGATTTCTTCAAAATGGAAGGGTTTCTTTGGGTCGTTGTTTTAGGGAGAAACTAGAGGAGAAAGGGTTGGAAAATTAATTGTAGCATGGAAGTTTCATATAACTATCATAGGCATGGTTTCTTCTCCATATGTTTTTTTTTCTATCCGATAATACGTACTTATTGGTAGATGTAATAATGGTTAAATCTTGATATGTATTTCGGAACCGATGTGTGCTTATTTATTTAGAAGCTTGACCATAGAAATCGATGTGGTATTCTCAGTAAAAATAGTTGCCTAAAATCTTTGTGTTATTATTTATTTAAAAAAATGGAGCTTGAAATCGACGTGTGCTTCTATATTTTTTTCGGACCATAACGGGTTGCTGGTTGCTATGAAATTTATCTATTTGATACCTTTAATAAACCTAGGTATATGAATAAATTTATTAAAAACCCATTTTTGTGAAACTAGTAGGTATATATTATGAAGAATCGTTCTACCATTAGTAGCTGGACGTCCCCTCTGTAGAGACTTCAGAGATTTTTTTCTTCTCGACATGTTGATGAAGTTGTTCATTGACCTATAATAAAACATGGGAACTAGGATTTTATTTAATAGAAAGGATTTTATTTATTGCAGCCAATTTTACTCAATGGGTAGTGAATTTTAGTTAAAATTTGAACTTCAATTGATTCATTAAATCGAATAGATCGGGTTTTATTTCTACGAATGTTGAGTGTTGCTAATAATTACTTCTTGAGTGTATAGAGCGTTGTTTTATCCTACAACTACTATATGATTATTTGAATGTTGTTTTAATCTACAGCTGTTATATGAATGTTCAATGCTATTTTATTCTATAGTTGTTATATGAATGTTGAATGTTATTTTAGCCTACAACCGTTATATGATTTTTTGAATGTTATTTTAATCTATATCTGTTATATGAATGTCGAATGTTGGTTTATTCTACAACTGCTATATGAATGTTGAATACAATTTTATTCTACAGTTGTGACATGAATGTTCATTGTTGTTTTATTCTAGAACTATTATATGAATGATTGAATGTTGTTTTATCCTACATCTGTTATATGATTGTTTGAATGTTGTTGATACTTCTTGAGTAAACAATTACCACTATTATTTTGTTGAATTTGGGATTAAAATTTTATTGATGATTGGAAAATATTTAAAAATGGTTATATGCAAAAATGCATAAATAACTCTGTCTTAATCTGGTTAGTTGAATGTTTTAGATATTTCCATCTTAATTGATGTAAAATGTTAGTTTCCTTATGGAACATTGATTGGAAAGAAATTTTATTCGTGAATGTTTATTTTGTTAAAATGTGAGAATTAGAATTGATGATATTATTTTCTATGATAGTTCAATTCTAGTAATTAGGATAATGGGAATTTTAGTTTTATTTTAATCTCTTTTATATCCTTAAATTTATAAAATTTTATAGGCCCATCAAAATGTACGGAATGGTACAAAGTGTCATTCTTTACATTTGTACTTATTAATTACTAGGAATGACCTATCATCGGTAGGTAGATTAGAGTATAGGGGTAAAAATCTATGCTAGTAAAGTGATTACTAACCCATTGCATCTACATGTACATGATGGGAATCGGTAAGAAGGTGGAGACGGAAATCGCTAACTACTTGATTTCGGAGTTTTGATTCCCAAATTATAGTGTGGAATTTATTTTTATTTGTGATTTGTAATTGAAAGACAATTTTGTTAATAAAAGGAATGGATTCATTCCTTTGGATTACTTAATAATGATGAAAGGTTCTTATATATTTTGGATGAATAAAATTTTCCGTTGGTTGATTCCCGATGTATGTCTGATTATGCTGATGTGATGTTGGAAGAAATATGATGTGGACAAGATGTTGTTTATTTTACTTTAAAATATGTTGTGTTGTAAGAAACAAAGAATATAGGACAAGTAAGAACTCTTGTCTAGGAATGAATCTTATCAGTCTAAAAATATAGTTGTCTTACGAAAGATAACAGAATTGATCTATTTATGGTTAAGACTCAAAGTTGATAGGGGAGTATGTGAAATTAAATTGGAAGATGTTTTAATTAAATCAACAAGCTTTTGTTATTTCATTAAGGATATGAATATTCGTCACATTTTAATTACTCGATTCAATGGGGAAAATTAAGTTTATCCAATGGATGTGTTGACTTCATATAAATTCTTTAAGGATGTAATCTCTTTATTTTATGAACCCAAGTCATAATTTTTGTTAAACATATGACATCAAAATTATCAAACCTAGTCTTGGCTATGCGTTGTTAGAGTCTTTCCAACCACATCTCGGAAGGGGATTTAGATTGGTCAACTCTCACAAATCATTTCCTAGATAGTATTATGGTTATGAATGGATGACGTTTGTGAAATACAAGTTGGAATGTAGCTAATGGCGTTGAAAGAAATTTTGAATATAAGAATAAACATGTGAAGGTAAAACTATGTAAGTTAAGTTTGGTGCATATATAAATACCTTATTAAAAATTAATGTGCTTAAATTATGACATATTAGTTTAGTTAACTTGATATGACTTCGAAGTAAAGGAGTTAGATTTTCATTCATCATGAATAAGTTAAGGATAACGTGGGTAGTTGTAGACTATATTATATGAGTATGTGCAAACTAGTTCCTAATTCATAGGCACACATATCGAATGGTGGACCTACACCAATCCAAAAATGATCCTAGGGAATCGATAATTAGGAAAGTCCATATTAATCTTAGTGTACACTTGAGATGAACCCTTATCCTTCTAAACTTGACATATTATACTAATGTGTAGAAATATCTATTTTGGTTTGCGAGATAATCCTGATTAATATAATAGGTAGGTATAAGATGCTTACAGAGAATCTTTGGCTTCCATGGAAGTTTGGGTGGTACCATCTATTGGTATCCAAATTGATTCTCCTTGTAAATCCAAAAGTAGCATCACAGATTTAGTAGGACACTTAGAGACAGAAAAATCATCATGTATATCATTTTGTAGTTGGGGACATGATTTAGTTGGCTCTTTGTCACTCGATGTTAGAGAAATGGCTAGCACCTTTAGAAGGATTTGATCTATCCTCACTACTTTAGGTTATGCCTTTCAACCAGGTTGAGAGAATACCCTTTTTTAACCTCTTTTGGTGAAGGAGAATGAAGATATCCTTCTTTGCAAAAATTTGGAAGGAAACCTTGAGAAAATATGATCAATGAGCTACAATTTAACTCTCATGAGTTGTCGCTTCTAAAGAATGGTGATATTTTCCAAACAAGGTTAAGGTTACTAAAGACATTATGGAATCTGATTGCTCTTACATAATTTGGTAGTAGAATTTATTCATCTCAGGACATACGGGGAAAACAGGGGCAATTCAAGTAGGATTCATTGTTTTTGAATAATGTTTTGTGGGATATTAAGTAGGATAAACTTGATTTTGCAAGATATTTGAGAACCTTCACAATAATAACAAACCTAAATGATAAAATGCTTGAGAATAGCTAAAATATTCCTTCAACAGAAGGTGTGCATCAATGGAGGCCCAACTTTGAATGGTTTCAAAAATCTTCGAGAATTCAAAACGAAGGCTCGAGCTAAAGACTCAATTAAACATTAAATACCCATGGTTCCTCACACATAAGATATAATCAAAGGCTTCTAGACAATATTTATCAACAAAATGATAGTAAAGTGATTTTAAATTATTTATCTCATTACAGGATGAAGGCTCTTCTCATAATGAAATTGCAAATGCCACTAAACTATCACGAGAGATGAGATCCTGTGTTATTCGTAGGGATTCTAACACAAGATTGCAAAAGAAACATCAAAACCATTTGAAAACATACTAGAAATAAAAGTAGACACAATTTTTCTCGAGATCAACATAGATTAATTCAAGATCTATTAGATTTATCAACAAGGGATAGTTTCTTGAATAGCCTCAGAGCTTGTCAATGGCTTTACAATCGTAACCATCTTAATGCGATCAAATCTAAAACCCAAGATATTAACGGTGTTTCTCAAATGGTCTCTCGGTAAGATGGGATTTCTTAATTTTTATCATAAGAATTCAACCCTAACCATTTTCATGACTAACTCATGCCCTTTATAGCTCTCGTTTACATAAAGCTTCCCCCAAACAAAGAATATTCAAGGAACCTTTGTTTGTTACATATTTGATCATGATTTCTAGAAAGGATGTTTAACCAATTTACAACAAAATGTTGCTAGGTGTTCAAAAGGTGAATCATTTTAGATATTTCCATCATTTTTTAATCGGGCATCCAATTATATCCTCTGGCAACACATTTTTCATACTTTGCACCTATAGCTTCCTTATTCTCATTCTTTCCTCTACAATTTACTCTCTGGATCTAAGCAATTCATTTTCTTACAGTCTGAAGTAAATCTATTTCAAATTATCAATTCTTGCACTTCCTCAGATTCACAAATTCAAGGTCCACAACACTTCAATTGCACTTTGCTGATATAAACAACAAGAAATCATTCAGATTCATGATGAAAATGATGCATATTTGCATCCCCAGAATTTGTGGAATGTTAATGGCGGAAAAACAAGATGTATCACACCATAACCATTGATTTTTCCCTTTCACAACTTTAAATTATAACCATCCATGTGGAATATTGGAGCTGAAATGGGTCTGGGGGTGCCTTTTGCATTTTATGACTTTTGGAGAAAATGCACAATTTTCACATTTTACTCTACCCCTCAACCTTTGAAATACGGGCTTGACACGTGGCTTAATTTGGGCCTTTAATGGAGTCACGGCTCATTTATGTAATTTTACCCTTTTTAACAGAAAGGAAAATTTTCCAATTTTCCTCCGGTGACCCACTTCCCCACATTGGACTTTTCAATACAGACTTCATTTGTTTCCTAGCAGGGCCATGCTTCACTTTTACTCTTTATCCCTTTTTCATAATAATACAAAAATTTACAAATTTCTCCTAGTGCTCCACCCTCCCAACTTGACTTTTCAAATCTGATTCGAACATGTGACATCACTCTGTCCCCTGCAGGGTTGTGGATCAAAATATAACTTTGCTCCTTTTTCACAAAAAGGAAAAAAACTTCAAAATGTTCCGCCGACCCACCTTCCCACTTATAACTTGAAAAACGTGCACGTGTCCATCTTCGTGGTCAAAGTAAGACTTTTTCCCTTTCGCTTTGTATGTTTTGAATAGTAAATCGGAGACTATCGGGACGCTTGGGGCCAATTTGGTATTTTTTACAAATGTGACCAAAGTGGAAAATTTCACCAAAAGACCCATCAGGCCGCAACCAATTAAAAATGAACACGTATACACCTTCGGGAAAAAATAAATTTTCTCTACCTTTATAAATTTAATTGGCCAATCAGAACTCAATGGGATTGCAGGGGCCAAATTGATCTTTTTACAAACATAGCAAAAAGTTACAAGTTATAAAATAGACCCGACATGCCTCATCCAATCAAAAGAGACCACGTAGCTAAAGATGATGAGATATAATTTTGACAGGAAAACACACCCATCAAACAGTAATATACAAAGGAACTTCACCATTTGTGCCCATAATTGAATCTTTCTTCAAGGACAAAGAATTTGCAAATAATTCATGGCTTGACAACAATCCACGACCATAGAGAAGGATTTACAATAACACCTTGGTAAAGATAAAACTTATGCACATCCATTTGGGGAGATAGAAAATATGATGAACTAGGTAGATTGGGAAATTTTTAGAACAAATGGGGTGAGATCAAATCAAGCACCAACATCAGATCCAACTTGGGGATGGGCATTCCTTGTGAGTGCCACAAGAACAATAGAGCAGACCATGTGCCAAAAATCCATTGGGCAACGGATTCAAAGAAAAAGCTTACAGAGTAGAAAGAAAATAACCAAATCCCCCAAGATAAACTGAGAAACCAACAAAAACTTGTCACCATGGACCAAGAAACACCGAAACAGAAAAACATGAAAGCGGAACAAAACCAAAAGATCAGTACACTATATAATGATGTGCATCCCGATTCGGAGAAAATGTAGACACTAAAATTATGTCACACTCCCCTTTGGTCCCTTGACAAATAAACACCCTTCATCACATTAACCTAGCCATGGCCCCCTTCACTCCACTAATATTAATTCATTATCCTCACCATATGTATTATTTAAATATTTTAATTAGGATAATGTCCACATACATCTCACCTAGACACTCATCAAGCCAACTCACCCTAAGACATATTCTTAGTAAGTTGCCATAACTAACCGAGACTTACTCAAAACCCTAAAAATCAATGAATACATTCCCTCTAACCTCATTCCCATATGCTTAGAAGAATCTTCTAGTCTAATCCATGGGTGAATGACATGAGATCCTAGAAAATCAAGGGGACCTACCTAGTTTAGTAAACCTAGGAAATCCCACCTTGACCAACGCTAGTTATCCCTAACCGTCACCGGTTAAGCCGAAACCACTATCAGTCACCTTTTAATCCCCAAAACAACCTTATTTTGGAGGTTTGCAAACATTTGCACATTCTTGAGAGATATCACATCTTCTGAGAATGAATTCGAGTGAGAAAACACATACAAGGAAGGAGATCAAGAATTTCCTCTTGCAAAGGCATCCAACAATCATCCAACAACCATCCAACGCATTCACCCCAACACAGATTTGATCCAACCAAGAAAGAAGGAATGCACATGTAGCCCATGCAGAATATTTCCTACATTTGTTGAGCATCTACAGCATTTAACCTCTTACCGGTACCTTCATTCCTCACTCAAAGGCATCCAAAACTAGGCTCTAAGTAATTAGAATGTTTTACTACTCTAGTTCATTGGTTTCATCATTACATTGTCACCCTTTTGTTTCCCTAGCCACCCATTGATTACCTTTAACACTCACCCCTCCATATACCCGTTAAAACCTTGCAAAACCCCACCCAAATATCCTAATACCTCTTTCCAACCAATCAATTCCTTGTGCAATCATAAGGGAGATCCAAAGCCCATTTTGTGGCATTCCCAATATTCCACAGAATCAGGACCGATTTTCCCCAACCGGTGTCAGTCACCCTTAACCGGTGTTGGTCTCTGTATTTACCCATACAACCTAGAATAGTGACCTATCCACCTATTCCCACATCACCCTTAATCATCTGTGACCTACACGAAACCTCTCCTGTCGGACATGCGAGACCCGAACTAGTTACTTGACCTTCGAATCTTATTTTAACTTAGCCTTGTTAGATTAGATATTTCTTATTGTATTTTGGATGAGATACCCAAATCATTTTAATTACAATAGGATTTACTTCATTACCCACATTAAATTGTTTTGAACAGTGGAATGATAGCCATCTAGGAAGTATCACACTTCCCAGATCTAGCACACACTAGGCGCTTCAACGCACATTTTTTTAAACTCTTTCCGGTGATCTTGTTTTCCATTACAAGTAGTTCCTCCTAGCCAAAAGGAAGTTTTCATGATCAGGGTGGATCAAGAAGTTATATGCGCGTAACAAACCATCAACCAACATTTCAACATGTATTCCTCCTATGCCCATCACCCTATTTGTTTCATCAATATTTCAGAGAAATGTCTAAGAATCAGGTGAAACAAAAACAATAAAGGAAAATTTTCAAGTGCCTTCGATACTAGATATGACCATGCTAAGTATTTCGATACGTCTATAATAACTGGTCATATGATTGTTTCTCTTCTCCATCCAAGTTGTTATCGACCACATTTTTTACGCTTATCCTTTATACCTAGGCCAAGTGTTTCAACATCTCTCGAGCATGTATCAAACATCAAAGTTCCTTAAAAATCAACCTACTCAAGATATCTACATTGATCAATTTCATACTCCTTGAAAACTACATAGCTCACGGAGTTATCAACATCAATTTACGTGTGTACAATACTTCATAAGAAGCATTGTTGGGGTCCTCAATGAGATATAACATTTTCTTTTCACCAGGTAAATTCACAAGGCAGTGCTCAATTGGTTTGGTGGCATAAGACATGTCTATTTGCACACTTCCACCCACACTCACTACCAACTTTCTCTGGATACTAACATTCCCCACTTAGTAGGACAATCAACAATTTTTACATTAAAAGCTAAGTACGTGCATGGATACAATGTGAAATACACAACTAAACCCTTGACACATCCAACTACGGTACCTCTCTTGAATCCATGGTAGTAAATTTCCCATAAGCTGCTATTACTTTGAGATTCAACTCATTCATGACCTCAAGAGGCATTACACTACATAAGGATCCTAAATCAAACATACAGTTATGAAACAACTTATCCTTAATAAGCAGAGAAGTGAAAAATGGATCCACATTTAGTTGAGACTCAACTAGAGAAGTTCCCAAATAAACCTCGGTGGTTACTTTGAATTCCTCCAATGCTTGTGGTTTTTCTAATTCTACAATGGTAGGAGGAACCTCTACATTGCTTACATTTTTACCCTAGGTGACCTTTTCTTCCTTAAGTCCCAAATACTCTAATTCTCTATTCCTATGCTCAGGGATTCTAAGAAATTCAACAATAGGAACAATAATCTTGATCTGACTCAAGATTTGGGCTATGTCACAAGGAACTGTTATCCAAAATTCACCCCTTAAGGTAATTTTGATAACACGCATCAGATTATTCAGTCCCGAGCGAGTAAGATTGATTCGAGGCCCAAAATCATGTTTTTCGGGGTCCCCTCGGCCTTTTTCTAACTCCCCCACCCAAGAAGAAATCCCAACAGGTTGAGAAAATGGAAGAAATGCAAAAATAAGGTTACAAGACTTTGTTAAGGCATTTCAGGTCAAAGGGTTGGGTATGATCTAAGGTTCGTTGTACCCAAGCTTGGGGGCCGAAAAAATGAAAAAATCGGCTAAGTCTTAGTCTAGGCGGTCTCAGGGACAGTTAGGGCCAAAAGTACACGCGGGGCGTGGATCAGCCCGATTTGGCGTAAGTCGGTCCATTTTGGGTGGTTCAGAGATATTTGTCCCGAGATAGTTTGGGACATCTAGGCCAAAAGTACGCGAGGATGTGAACCGGTGATTCCAGGCCAAACAGGGGACTTTAAATGCAGGATAGTTGGGCAAAAAAAGTACACATAGGACACGGAAAGCCAAAAGAGCCGCCAACGAATGGAATCTCACCATGTGTCTTCACCTCAAATAGGAACAAGGAAGCCCGAATCAGCCGAAGAGGATATTTTTGTTTGGGACATCCGAGCCAAAAGTACGTGCGGGACGCGAAAAGCCGAAGCGGCCAAGACAAAGAAGAAAAGTCAACGTTTGACCCGTGAAACTTCAAACGGCCATAACTTTTGACTCGAGCTCGATTTTCACAAAATTGGACTTTATGGAATGAGCACAACATCGATCAATGCTCATTCCCGTGAAATGACACAAAATGCGCTGCAGGACCCAAAATAGCTGCCCGCACTCAGAAGGCCATAAATTTTGCATTTCTTAACAAAATCACACAAAATTTGTACTGTTGGAATCATGGCTTCAAGCCCGATGCACAACAATCAAGAAATTCTAGATTTGATAAGATATTGATTGAGATTTTTAAGAAAACATGGCTGGGTTCATAACAGTGTTTTATTTGGTAGTTGGGAGTGCAATTAAGAGGCATGGTCATCATTCTTTCTCTCACACAAAGACATGGGACAAAGTATGGGGAGCCTTTTACAAGTAATATATAATCTTTTTACTCCATTTAATGCCTCTTACAAGTGGTTGAAGGACAAATTTTGGGATTTCCATTTTTCCCTTTTCTTTCCCTTCTCATTTTTCTATAAATTGGAGTGTTGGGACTCATTGTAAGAGAGGTAGTTTTTGTAGCAAAGATTTGCCAAAATCACTTTGTGAAGCCAATGTGTTGCAGGCCCTTGTTGTGGAATCCTTGCATGGTGATCCAGGCCCTTACCTTATAACCGATTGAACTATGCATATCATGAAGCAATAAAATACAAGTTTGTGGATGTATCTTCCCCTGCTGTGTTTTCTTGCATTCTTCTTGCCCCTCCAATCTTAGTTATAAGAATATTGTGTCTATTATTATGTTCTTGCAGGGATCCATTATCATTGTGTATGATTGAAGTATTGTTGTGAATGCATTTTGTTAGATTGTGGAGAACTGTCATCACCCCTTCTAGTGTGCATTTCGCTTCTTTATCTCACGCATTGGGAGACTACTCTCACACCCTCCTTTTCTTTTGTATCACTGCTTTAGTGTAGGCTTTCATTTTATGCATTCTCTCTCTGGTCCCTTGGAAGTTTATATTAGCATAGTTAGTTTCCCCTACATTAGAGTAGATTGTGGCGGGTAGTTTAGGAGCAAGAACCAACTTTCTCTGGAGGTCTCTCTCAAGTAGCAAGTTCCACACTGAGATATTACCCATGTTATCCAATCACACTTGTGAGTTCAAGTATATGCACTTGTATAAACCATAGAAGGGTGTTGTGATCCGGTGATAACAGAACATATTTGGGTAAGATAGTATTGGTTATAAGGTTTACAAATTCATCTATGGCACAAGATTTTTCACATTTAGAGCATCGGTAGGAACTGCCGACACTAAAATTTTCCTCGTAATTTCTATCTCATTAATGTATGTATTAGGAATAGGATGTTGTTAAGTATAATTAGTAGTAGCGTCGATAGAAGATAACGGCGCCATCGATGCACGTGCCGCCAATAATGTGGAGTATGGTAACAGTCAAAGTACAATAGGAATGTTGTAAAAAATAAATATTTGTCGTAAGTGGTCCGGTAATGTTAAAATGTCAAAGTTTGGGTAATTAGAGAAGTAGGGTCTACATGATTAGGAATTAGAAATATTATATTGGTAATAAGGACAAGGAGTGAGGTCATAAATATTTTGTGTATTTTATTTGTAAAAAGTCTAAAAATGTGGAACCCATGTAAAATGATAAGGTTTATCTTATCTTAAAAGATAAGCTTACATGTACTGAGATAAGAGTTAAGGTATGGAATATGATTCGTCGAGTGGATTTCTTATCCTATCTTAGAGAATAAGATGGATAAGCTTGGAATTTCTATAAATAGAGAGGCCCCCCCCTCATTTAGCATAGAAGGAAGTAGTGAGAAATATTGTAGGAAGTGTGTGAAGGAAGCCATCAGTTTAAAGGTGTGTTGAAGAAGCCATTAAGAGGTGTAATTGTAAATTTTCTCCCATAGTCTTGGTGAAAGGCAAGTGAAGTCAATAACACTTGAAGTACCTCATGGGTGAGATTATAATGAGCTTTCATGTTAATATTATAATTTATTTTGATATTTCAGATTTTTCATCATTCTGTCTTATCATAGTCGATGGTATTCTTGTGTTATGTTGTTGTTTTGTTTACAGATTACATCCACCAAACTAAAGGTTGTGCATTAGTAAATAATCATAGCATGAGGAGTTCCCGGTGAAGAATTATCATAGTGCCGGATTGGTGATGACATTTTGGTTCCGTTGCGGGACCATTCCTCGTTGGTGGATTTTCTGGAGAGATATTCCCACTTAGTCAAAAATCAATTAGAGGGTAACCTTGTTTTTACTGTGCATAGTAGTTACCATGGTAAAGTCATTTTTGCCATGAATAGTAGTTACCATGGTAAAGTCATTTTTGCTGGAATAGTATTTACCGCAGTAACTTCACTTTTTACCGTGAATAGTATTTACCGCAGTAACTTCACTTTTACCGTGAATAGTGTTTACCACAAGTAAATCGGTTTTTACCGCATTAAGTCAAGTTTTACCATAGTTTACCGTGGTCATTTCTATTTTACTGTAGAAAGGTGTAAAGTCACTTTCTAGTATAGTGATTCCAATTATTTGTGCACATAAGTCTTGTTGATTGTACTTGTGGGTTGGTATTTCATGGTGGTTACTTTTGAAAATGGGAAAGATTCCTATTTTTTCAGCTCAATCTAATGAAGATGCTTCTTCTTTCATTCAAGAGTTTAAACGATCTTGTATTTGTAATGGCCTTATAAGAAGGGAACAATGGACTGAATTTTTTCCTACCTTTTTGGATGGTTCAACACTTAGGTGGTTTGAAACACTAGGTGATAATGTGAAAAATTCATGGGATTTATTAACTAAAAGTTTTCTTGAAGAATTTGGTGAACAACAGAAATATGCAGATCTCATGATCGAGATCACAAAGCTATCCCAAGGAGAGAAGGAGAAGATAAGGGATTATCATGCTCGTGTTCTAGAGCTAAGGAGGAAGCTCAATGCCTAGATCCGGAAGGAAGGATTAGCGGATGGGTTGATGAATGGCGTGGATAATCTCCTCTGTAAGCACTTCATTCTTGGGATGAAGCCAGAGATCAGACAACGAGTGAAGTATGACCACCCAGCTACCATTGAACAAGCAAAGGAGATTGCAAGAAGGCAAGAAGAAAGCATGGAAGAGGAGCCCAAAGAAATTGTTGCTAAAGTAGAGCCTACACCAGCACCTTTGGTCCAGAATCCACAACCACTCCCGGTGAGCACAAATATTTCTCCTAGTACATCTACTGAGTATGAAGATCTGCTCAAAAAGATGGGTCAGTTAACTATTAATCTTCTTCAAGGAAAGGAATTTAGTTCTCAAGGAGGAGATAGAGGTCCAAAAAGAAATATTTCTGAAGTTGTTTGTTATGGTTGTTATAAAAAGGGTCATTATAAGTATAATTGTCCAGATAGAGCTTCTACATCTGGTAAAGGAGATAATGATAAAGGAAAAGCACCTGTGAATTCTTTTGATGTAGTAGATAAGAGCAGAAATAATGAAGTAGATGTGTTTGTAACAAAAAGAAAGAAAGAAAAAGATAATCAAGATGGAAATGATCCTAAGAAGATGAAAGAAGAAACTAGTAAGAAACATAGGAGAAGAAAGTTGGGTGTGCAGGATTTTCTAATTTCACAGGGGCAAGGACCATACTCCATCTTGGAAGATCTGTCCAAAAGGCCTGTAAATATTACATATGGTCAACTCTTGGCTATGTCTTCTGAGAAGAGGCGGGAGTTGTGAGGTGGACTCAATGCTCGAAAGAAGGAAGGAGGTTGAGGTCCCACTGTTTTGGAGGCGGAGGCGAGATCCCTATGCTCCACAAGCCGAGGTATTATGTAATGGTATTTCAATTCATGATGTCTTAGTTGATGGAGGTGCTGCGATTAATGTAATGACCAAGTCTCGTGTAATGAATATGTTGGGTTTAAAATTGATCGCCCTTGAACACTTATGTTAAGGTCATTAAATAAAGGAAAAACTAAACCGAAGGTGTAGTTTCAAATGTGGCAATATCTGTTATGGTTGTGGTATGTGTGGTAGACTTTTAGGTGATGAAAAATGGTACTGTTGCGTACCCAATGCTTTCTTTGGGAAAGACCATGGCTAAGGAGAGTTCATGCAAGAAACTACTGGAATGAAGGTTTCATGACACTTGGACGTGGTAGAGAGATGGTGAAGATAAATGTGATCCCTCGACATCATAAGGTAGAACATGTGGATTCAAGTGATGAAACTGATGATTGGACATCCTCTGATTACTCTAGTACTAGTGAAGTGGACACTGAAGATGAAGAAAGTGAGGTTGATGTTTCAATCATGGATATCCTTCCAGTCACACCAACTCATGACCCCATAAAATTATCTGAAGAAGAAGTTGATGATCGTCTCCAACAAATAAAGATTGGTGATGCTGTGATGGAGAGTGAGAAGGAATCCTACCTCCAGCTCTTTCGAAGGTACATACACCTATTCACTTTTGATTACAAGGAACTCCATCAAGTAAGTTGGGTAGAACATTCTATTGAGCTGGTAGATGGTGCTAAGCCCATAAAGCAAATGCCATATAGAATGAATCCTAATTTTTCCAAGATTGTAAAAGAAGAAATAGATAAGTTGCTTGATGCAGGATTCATATTTGCTGTGGAGAATTCAGAATGGGTTTCTCCCATTGTGATCTCAATAAAAAAGAATGGGAAGCTACGCATTTGTGTTGATTACAGGAAGCTCAATAAGGCAACAAAGAAGGATCATTACCCTCTTCCATTTTCAGATCAGATCTTGGACGAAGTAGCTGGCCAGGAGTGCTATAGTTTTGCTGATGGATATAGCGGCTACAACCAAGTTCGTATAGCAGAGAAAGATCAGCTGAAGACCACGTTCACCACTCCTTGGGGAACGTTTGCTTATAAAGTTATGCCTTTTGGGTTGTGTAATGCTCCAGCAATATTCCAGTGTTTGATGAATAGGGTGTTCGAACCCTACATTGGGACCTTCATCAGAGTATTTCTGGATGATTTTTGCATCTATGGGAGCAAGTTGGACCACCTGCACCAAATGGAGACAACATTTCAAAGGTTAGATGAAGCACAAGCCTCACTAAACCCTACAAAGTGTGTCTTTGGATGTTCTAAAGGTGTTTTGTTAGGGCATGTTGTATCCAGAGATGGTATTGGTACTGATCCTGATAAAGTTTCAAAAATCAAAGATTTACCATTTCCTCTTAATAGAAGTAAGTTGAGATCATTTTTAGGCCATGTGGGTTACTATAGAAGGTTCATCAAGAATTTCTCAAAGATTGCATAGCCACTAACCCAGTTCTTGAAGAAGGATGTTACTTATGAACCAGGAAATAAGGCGCATGAAGCTTTTGGACAATTGAAGGAAGCCTTGGTGTCTTCACCTGTTTTGAAGAATCTAGATTGGAGCAAGCCATTCATTGTGTAAACCGATGCCTCGGATGTAACACTAGGAAGTACTTTGAGCCAAAAGGATGAAAATGGGAATGAACATCCAATTTACTTTGAGAGCGAGACAAATGAGCGATCTTGAGGTAAATTATACTTTGTGGCGAAAAGAGGCTTTCAGCTATCATTTTTGTTGTAAAGAAGTTTAGAAATTACTTGTAGGGAAAAATTTCTAGTTGTAATGCAGATCATCAAGCTCTAAAATATATAGTAAATAAGCCTAACCCATCGGGAGGATAGCAAGATGGATAATTTTGCTACAAGAATTTGAATTTGATATTATAGATAGGCCGGAAAGAAGCATGTCAATGCGGATGCACTCTCTCGAGCCTATGATGGTTTAGGATCATCTTGTGATGATGATGATTTCCCGATGCAACATTGTTATCCTTGACACAATCCCTAGTGAATACATAGATATTTGGAATTATCTGAATGAATTCAAGTTTCCTGATGGTGCCAATGCAAAGACTAAGAGAAAGATTACTCAAGCCAGTCGTCCATATTCTATTATGCATGGAGTATTATTTCGAATAGGACCTGATGGATAGTACAAGAGGGCAGTTGGATGTGATCAAGGGAAGGAACTGCTAGAAGAATTCCACAATGGTACATGTGGAGGGAACTTCTCTGGACAACTTACAACAAGAAGGATCTTGGATGCAGGTTATCACTGGCCCACTCTTTTTAAAGATTGTTATAATTATTGTAAGACATGTGATATTTGTCAAACACATGGTAACCGTAAGACTTCATCAGCTCCATTATGTCCTATTCTTCCCCTTGGTCCCTTTGAAAAGTGGGGAATAGACATTGTAGGTCCACTTCCAACTACATCACGCCAAAATAAGTATATTGTAGTTGCCACAGATTATTTAACCAAGTGGGTTGAAGCTAGGCCATTGAAAACAACTTCCATGGATGAAGTGGCAAGGTTCATGTATGAACGCATTGTCACCAGATTTGGTTGCCCATTAGAAATTGTAACAGATCAAGGAAGCCACTTCATTAATGAGGTGGTAGAAGCCCTAGTCAATAAGTTTTCTATTAAGCACAGAAGGCAACAACATATAAGCCAAGCACAAATGGACGATTAGAATGAATAAATTTTGTGTTGTGTCAAATTCTAGCAAAAGATGCAGCCTTGCAGGTACATAAATGGGATAAAAGGATTCATGCAGCATTGTGGGCATATAGGGCAACATCAAAGTCAGCAACAAGATACTCCCCATTTCAGTTGGCCTATGGCATTGATCCAGTTCTTCCTATTGAGTTTGATATTCCCACTGTGAGAGTTATGAAAAATGAAAGGATGGATGAAAGTGATTCAGTAAAAGAAAGGTTGGTACATCTTCATTTGCTAGAGGAAATGAGAGAAATAGCAAAGGATACAAGCCATAAGAAGAAAATGAAGTAGAAGGAATACTTTGATCAAAAGATCCGGTGGTCTCCATTTCATGTGAATGACTTGGTTCTAGTATATGATTCCAGATACAAAAAAAGAAGACAGAGAAAATTTCTTCCAAAATGGATGGGGCCCTACAAAATAGTAGTTGTGCATGAAAATGGTATGTACGACTTGGAGGAATTGGATGGCACTCCCATTACGAAATGGGTCAACCACGACAAGTTGAAGATTTTCCAAGCACCAGAATAGTCTACTCCGAGGACGGAGTAGAAGCTAGGAAGGGGGAAGATGTCAACACTAAAATTTTCCTCCGTAATTTCTATTTCATTAATGTATGTATTAGGAATAGGATGTTGTTAAGTATAATTAGTAGTAGCGTCTGATAGAAGATAACGGCGCCATCAATGGTGCCGCCAATAATGTGGAGTATGGTAATAGTCAAAGTACAATAGGAATGTTGTAAAAAGTAAATATTTGTCGTAAGTGGTCCGGTAATGTTAAAATGTCAAAGTTTGGGTAATTAGAGAAGTAGGGTCTACATGATTAGGAATTAGAAATATTATATTGCTAATAAGGACAAGGAGTGAGGTCATAAATATTTTGTGTATTTTATTTGTAAAAAGTCTAAAAATGTGGAACCCATGTAAAATGATAAGGTTTATCTTATCTTAAAAGATAAGCTTACATGTACAGATAAGAGTTAAGGTATGGAATATGATTCGTCAGAGTGGATTTCTTATCCTATCTTAGAGATAAGATGGATAAGCCTGGAAGTTCTATAAATAGAGAGGCCACCCCCCTCATTTAGCATAGAAGGAAGTAGTGAGAAATATTGTAGGAAGTGTACGAAGGAAGCCATCAGTTTAAAGGTGTGTTGAAGAAGCCATTAAGAGGTGTAATTGTAAAGTTTCTCCCATAGTCTTGGTGAAAGGCAAGTGAAGTCAATAACACTTGAAGTACCTCATGGGTGAGATTATGTAACAGCCATTCATGTTAATATTATAATTTATTTTGATATTTCAGATTTGTCATCATTCTGTCTTATCATAGTCGATGGTATTCTTGTGTTATGTTGTTGTTTTGTTTCAGATTACATCCACAAAACTAAAGGTTGTGCATTAGTAAATAATCATAGCACGAGGATTTCCCGGAAGAATTATCATAGTGCCGGATTGGTGATGACAGAACACAAGTTTTATTTGTGTGACAAATCCTTTTCTAGATGCATCTTTATTAGGTGTTTCCTTATGGATAGGTTATTAGGTGTCTCCTTATGGATACTGTAAACACTAGTTTTTTTGGTGTGACAAATGGCCCAAGATGCATCTTTATTAGGTGTCTCCTTGAAAACTTTTCAACACTAGTATTTTTGTTTGGCCCATTCTTTTTCATATGGTATTATATTCTTTTTCGTGGCCAACTCGCATTCATTAACAATTGTTTTTCCTCTTACAAGGAATTCTTCCATCATAATTCTTAATCATAATGACCTTAACTACTCAAAATAATTATTAGGAAACTAAAAATCTTGTACCATATCAATCTCAAAAGCATTTATGAGAGGAAGAGGCAACTCCTCATGTTGAATGCAATCCCAAAAATTAGTAGCAGCTTTTGACACTCGTCTTCTCGGTTGAGGTTTCTCCCTACTGTGAACTTGTAGAGAAATCCATTGTGCATACATCATCATCTGTCTCATCATCATCAACTTCTTCCTCAACTCCCTTGTCAACATCACATGGAGAATGTGGCAAGAAACAACTATCACACCACTCAATTTCATGAGCTTCTTCCACAACACCAACACTGGCAGCCAAAGGATCAAGAACTAATCTATTTTCCCGGGGTTGGGGTTGTCTATTTCCTAATCCCATGGGTCCTTTACCCATGGCATCTGATCTATGATCACCTCTGGGATGATTTGCAAATATTTCTTGACCTTGTGGCTTGTGCTGACCTTAGGAACCTTGTCCAATCCCCTTCTCTACTTTGTCTAGTTTGTAAGATATTTCTTTAACAACTCCGGCCAATGTTTTTACAACCTCTTCTAGATCAACAGACTTACTTAACTAAGGATTCTCTGGATTGATCAACTTGATACCTTCCCTCTTAGGAGGTTTACCAACTACCTTGATGTTATTTTAAATCTACAAAGCCATGGTGAAGGCTTGCCTCAATGTTGTTGGGTTCTTATCCCTCAAATAATAGGCAACCTTTTTTTCAAAAGCATCAGAGTATTTTATTAAAAAGAAACATCACTTGGCCTTAGGATTACAGGTAGCCTATTTAGGGTCTTATTGAACCTTGTATTGAAGTCATGAATAGATTCATTAGGATTATTCTTAATATTTTCAAATTCAAACAAAAGAAACTTGGGATCTGTCTTATCCCCATATTGCAATCTAAAAGCATTTTTTTTTTGTCCATGAATATATTGAGTTGTCTGGTAAAGATTTATACTAGTCATGTGCATCCTCCTCTAGAGTATGAATAAATAATTTTATGTACACTTCCTCAAATTCAATCTCAAAGTATTCCCGAGATCAACACAGATTAATTTGATATCTATTAGAATTATCAACGGGAAATTTTCTTGAACATTATCAAAGATTGTCAATGGGTTTATACTCACATCCATATTGACGCGATGAAATCTAAAACACGAAGATTAACAGGTTTCTCGATGGTCTCTCGGAAGATGGGATTTCTCAAATTTTCTTGTAATAATTCAACCTTGACCATTTGCATGACTAACTCATGCCCATTATAGCTCTCATTTACATTAAAGCTTCCCCCAAACAAAGAATATTCAAGGAACCTTTTTGTTACATATTTGACCATGATTTCTAGAAAGTGATGCTTAATAGATTTACAACAAAAAAATTTCAGGTGTTCAAAAGGTGAACAATTTCAGGTGTTTCCATCATTTTTTTAACTAGGGCATCCAGTCATCTCCTCTGGCAACAAATTTTTCATCCTTTATGCCTATAGCTTTCTTCTCCTCATTCTTTCCTATGTAATTTACTCTACTAGATTTGGCAATTCACTTTCTACATGTGCCTGAGTAACTCTGTTTCAAAATATCAAATCTTGCACTTCCTAAAATTCGATCTCCAAAACACTTCAATTGCACTTTGCTGATAGAAACGATAAGAAATCATTCATATTCACCATAAAAATGATGCGTATTTACATTTCCTGAAGTTGTGGAACGTTAATGGTGGAAAAATGAGATGCATCGCACCATAACTATTGATTTTTCCCTTTCACAACTTTAAATTATAGCCATCCATGTGGAAGATTGAAGCTGAAATGGGTCTAGGGTGCCTTTTGCATTTTATGACTTTTGGAGAAAATGCGCAGTTTTCACATTTTCCCGCCCTCTGCCTTTGAAATATGGGCTCGACATTTGGCTTAATTTGGGCCTTTCATGGAGTTATAGCTCATTTATGCAATTTTACCCTTTTTAACAAAAAGGAAATTTTCAAATTTTCCTCCGGTGATCCTCTTCCCCACCTTTGACTTTTCAATGCATACTTCATTTTTTTTCCTGGGGTTGTGCTTCACTTTTATACTTTATCCTTTTTCATAATAAAGCAAAAAGTTCCAAATTTCTCATGGTGCTCTACCCTCCTAATTTGAATTTTCAAATGTTGTCAAACATGTGACATCACTTGTCCCCTACGAGGTGACGGATCAATTTATAACATTGCTCCTTTTTCACAAAAAGGTAAAAATTCAAAATGTTCCGCCAACACACCTTCTCGCTTGTAACTTAAAAAACAACCACGTGTCTATCTTCAGGGTTAAAGTAATACTTTTTCCCTGGCACTTCATATTTTTGAATAGCCAATCAAAGACTATCGAGGCCACGGGACCAATTTGATATTTTTACAAATGTGACCAAAGTGGAAAATTTCACCAAAAAGACCCGTCGAGCTGTAACCGATTAAAAATGAACACATATACACCTTCGGGGAAAAAAAGAGAAATTCACTCCGCCTTTATAAATTTGACCAGCCATTTATATCTCAATGGGGTCATGGGGCCAAATTTATATTTTTGCAAACATAGCAAAAAGTTATAAGCTATAAAATAGACCCAACGTGCCTTATGCAATCAAAAGAGACCATGTACCTAAAGATGCTGAGATGTAATTTTGACAAGTAAAACACACTCGTTGAATAGTAAGATGCAGGGGAACTTCACCATTTGCTCCTATAATTGAATCTTTCTTCAAAGAAAAAGAATTTGCAAATAATTCATGGCTCGACAACAATCCAATACCATAGAGAAGGATTTACAATAACACCCTGGTAAAGATAAAACTTGTACGCATTGATTTAGGGAGATAGAAAATATGAAAAACCAGGAAGATTGGGAAATGTTTACAATAAACGGGATGAGATCATGATTTTGTGACTACGGTATGAGGTTGTAAGGTTGTTTCTTCTATAATATTCATACCTTTTGAAATTTTTAATTGTTCCTCTTCTTTTCTTAGTATGTACAACTCATTATTATTCAAGTTCTTGATAAGATCTTAATAAGAGTCAACCCTCGTAATTTCTATTCTTTACATGTAGCTATGCAACATTTTGCTAATGGGATCAATTGTGTTGTGAACAAAAGTTGATGGCATTATCCTATAGGACACTATGTTCACATAGGATCATCCATGGTATAACATTGGGGTTGTTGGAGTGAATCTATGAAAGAGAAGAGAGAGATCCACATATGTTGATGTTTCAAGATGGGGAAGATGGAATGAAAAAAAAACATAGAGGAAATTAAAATGATTCAAGCTATCTAATAAGATCTTGATAGGATACAAGGTTAATAATTTGTTACATAACCGTCATAAAATAGGGTATTATGATCAATATTTAAATGGTATACATTATGTAAGAGTGCACAAGGGCCCTTTTCATAAGAAATAAAATAGGCACATGACTAATAAGATTGGTCATATAGTAGGGTTCCATATAGGGGACGATGGAATGAGGAAATAATCATTATAGTTCAAAAAAAAGATTGATGTTGTACGGTTATACACTAGGGATGATAACAATGGGAAAGAAACAAAGATTGAATCTAACCTAATTAAGTGTAGAGTAAGATTCACATTGGGTTTAATAGAGTGTTTGATATAATAAAAAAGTTCCTTTCTCACTTCTCAACCATAGGGATCCAATCTATGTTTAGAAATAAAATGCACATAGAAAGTTATCATGGAGTAGTAGTTTCATAATTCTACACACGAGTGACCATAACCATTGGGTAACTAGAATTTTCAAAGGTCCAAAACTAAGATAAATATAGGTATCCTACTAGGATTCAAAAATAAGGGTAACTCGAGGGGTGAGTGCACTAAGTTGGGGGACCGAAAAGTGGAAAAAAAACTAAAAATGAATGAAATGGGATCACGTTTTGCCATAATGCAATCACATTATGTTATCTTAGGATTGGGAATTAATTAGTCTAAAATACGTGCATGTTATAACACACTCATGTTATAACATGTACACATTTCTAATGCTATGAAATGCGTATGATTTTGGGCTATATGAAATTTAGGAGGGCATAAAGGTGCTATATTTACTAAAATAAATGTTAAGTATAATTAAATTTATTTTAGTAAATATAAGAAGTTAGGGTTACTCGCACTGATAGAAGTGGTCGCGTAGCTTTGATAGTTATAATCTAGAAGATATTTTTTCAATATCTAATCTTGTTGGCACTTACTCATTTTCAGAATTTCAGCAATGACCTTAAACTTTTAGGCCATATATATCGTAGTCAGTGTTTGTTTTACAAAAAACATATAATCATTTTATAGGTCTTTTGACCTTCTAGATCAGATTTTTTCCCTACCACTTCTTGAATTGGTACTAATTTTGAAATTCGGTCCATAAATTACTTTAGTTACCACGAATCAACTTTATGATGCTTGTCTACTTCTTACTAAAATGATATCCTCATTGTTTAGATAGAGGATTGCTCCTGAATAGGATTCTTGTCCTATGAAAAAAATGAGGTGATTATAATGTGCTTCCTAATTAGGGCTTAGGGCTTAGGGTTTAGGGTTATTGGTTTAGGGCTAAGGGTTTATTGTTTATTATTTAGTGTTTAGGGATTAGGTTTTGGGTGTAGGGTTAGGGGTTTAGGGTTTAGGGTTTAGGGCTCATGGTTTAGGGTTTAGGTTTTAGGGTTTAGGGTCAAGGTTTAGGGTTTACAATTTAGGAATCAAGGTTAACGGTTTAGGTATTATTATCTAGGGTTTAGGTTTCACGGTTTTGGGCTCAAGGTTTAGGGTTTAATGTTTAGGGGTTAGCGTTGAGGGTTCATCTTTGAGAATTAAAAGTTTAGTTTTTGGGCTTATGGATTAGGTCTTATGGTTTAGGGCTCAAGTTTTAGGGTTCAGGGTTTAGATTTTAGAGTTTAGGGTTGAGGCTTAATTATTGAGGGCTTATGGTTTGGGGTTAAGTTTTTAGGTCTTAGGCTTTTAGGCTCATGGTTTAGGGTTTATGGTTTAGGCTTTAGGCTTTAGACATAGGGTTTATGATTTAAGGTTTATAGTTTAGGCTTAAGGGTTAAGGGTTTAGGGTGTACATTTCAGGTTAAGGGTTTAAGGAGTAGGATTTAGGGTTTAGGGCTCGAGTTTATGGTTTAGGGCCCAGTGTTTTAGGGTTTATGGTTTAGGGCTCACACTTTAAGGTTTAAGGTTTAGGGTTTAGGGTTTTGGCTCAAGGCTTAAATTTTAGGGTTGAAATTTGAGGATTTAGGGTTTAGGGATCGGGGTTTAAAGTTTAAGGGTAAGGGTCTATGTTCTAGGGCATAGAGTTTTGGGATTAGGGTTTAAGGATCAAGGTTTAGGGTATAAGGGTTAGGGTTTAGAGTTTAGGGCTTAGGGTTTAGGCTCACGCATTCACTCACCATAATGTTTTTTCTCTTACCCATTATTATTATTATGGAATGAAATTATTCAACTAAAAAGGGGTTCATTCATTTTGTATGGAGAACATTCAAATGGAGTCATCATAATTTGATGCCTTTCATCTACTAATATTTTAAAGGAGGGAAATTATAGATATCCAAGAAAAAAAAATTAGTACAAATAAATGTTTTTTTTTAATATTGGTAAATAGTTTTTTGAAAGGGACTATACCCTTATGTACAAAAGGAGGCCTAAAAGCCTGAATAAGAGAGAGGAGCAGAGAAGGCACTATCAAAGCACAAAAGTTACTGAAAAAAGAACACCTAGAGCCTAGAAACAAAGAACACAAACGAGACTTAACAAAGAAACAACGGCAACAAAACAAAGCAAGCCTACGGACCAAGAAGTAGTAAAATCCGGACTACTTCTTGGCCGCTTGATCAATACTCATCTTTACTTTTTCCAAGCATGATACATACCCGGCGTGGTCATATGAGCGCATCCGTCTTATCGAGCTCCTCTCTGGTTCTTTTACTCTCTTTCTCATTGCCCCAAAGAGTAATCGGGACACCGGCTGCAAACACTTCTTGCATGACCTTCGATGAATTCCTCTATGGCCCCGAATGCTGCAATATTATACTCATGCCTAGTCTTCGTTTTCCCAAGGCGGGGAGTCTAGGGAGGTCGGTTTTTGTATATTTCATCAAGGCAGCTGTTGCCAATGCTCCCTTCTCCCTCAATGCTTTTTTTTTTTTTTTTTGCTTAGCAAGATTTTTACCTCATCCTTGACAATTTAAGCTCGGCCTCTAAGGCCTCGAATCTTCTAGAAGGGTTATCCGTTGGCTGCCGCTGGGGGCCGCACTACTAATGTTCGGCGAGATCACGAGTAATGTCATCCAAAGGTTCATCCCCCTCGGCGGTAGACTCAGAGTTGAGTCTCCTAGAAGCCCCGTGACACGTTTAGAAGTAGAGACAGTGTGGGTGGCGGGGCGCGGCGGGAGGAAAAAGAAGGAGAAGCATGAGCAGCTGCGTGGGGGCATCGGCACCGGAGGTGGGGCGGCAGCGAGGGCAGCGGGGAGACAGGGTCGCAGCAACGGAGCCCAACAAAGCCAGGCCGGGAGAGGAAGGGAGACCGGGGAATTTGATAAGGCAGTGCTTGTGAATAAGCAGAATAAGCCCTTGGTGAAGGGGAACCGCCCGGGTATGCTTCTGGAACTCCAAAATGGAGCGCTCAAGAGAGTTTAACAGATAGTGGGGGAAGCAAACCAACCTACTCCTACGAAAGTGATTCAAAAAGACAAGGTGCTTGGCAGGGACAGTAACAAACCTGCCTTCCAAGGATATGTAGCGAATCATCATGCGGGTGACTTCATCATACGGAGAAGGAATTGAATTAACAAGCAGACCCGCGGTGTTGAATATAAGCTTCTCCTCCTCCTCCACAAATCTTCTCTCTTCAGCCTCTTTGATAACCCTCTTGTTGAAGAAGCGGTATCCTTCCAAGCTGAGGCCAGTCGCTTCGGCTATGAGTTCGTCATTAATAAGAATCTTCTGCCCTCCATAGTCGACCATCCTCTCATTCCACTCCTTGGCAAAGCGAACAGAGATGCTTTGATCATGCCCTTGCACTCTCTCCACAAAGTTGGTGAATCCGCCAATACTAAGAATGTTCCAGAGCTCAGTGTTATCTTTCCAGTCAGGGTCTGCACACGGCTCAATCTGGCAGGGAGGCCCTCCCATCTTCACAAGGATGTGCTGGTTACAACAATTTTCAAAATACCTTTGGGCGTTGGGAGTGGTTCGTTTCTCACCGTTGCGGGTCGCATAAAATGGGGACTGTAGCCGTTGGTCCTCCCACGAACGGCTGTAGGATTGCCGATCTGAGTCTGCGTGAAGTCGCGCGTGAAAACCCTTATCCTGTCAGCTTTCACCTTGTAGTTATCTTCGGTTTTCGCGGAGCTTGGCAACCGAATATCAACAGCTATTGTACTTCCCGCGTGCGCTGTTTTTAAATTAAGACAACTCCACTTGAAGTTCCTAAACAAAATCTTGCTATCATTTGGAGTAGATATCATATGCCACGCCAAATAAACTAAAACAGCACCTGTGGAAGAATTTATGGATTTCCTCCAAAGATTAAAGCATATCTTTAGAGATTGTTTGCGTGTGAAGGTCCGCATGTATGCTGTTGTGAAGCTGATTAGGGATACTATCATTATCCCAAATAGTGAAATTTAAATTAATGCCATAATTGGCCATTGCATCGGCCAGCTTGTTTCCTTCCCTGTAAGTATGTATGATTCTGATGCTGTTGAAGGTATGACTGATGCTTATGGACTCAGAGATAAAATCTTTGATATTCCAGCTAGGAGAAGAGGACTGATTGAGCAGATTAATAATATTAAGGGAGTCCCCTTCAACAATGAGGTTCTGGATATTTTGGGCCCGAGCAACTCTCAAACCCCAAAGAACAGATAAAGCTTCTGCAAAATGATTGGTTTGGATTCCCATTTTTCCAGCATATGCAACAATCAAATTACCTTTATGGTCCCGTATTGCTCCTCCTCCAGCTGCTGTTCCAGGGTTCCCCTTAGAGGCACCATCAAAGTTCAGCTTGAACCAATTGGATTCAGGGGGATGCCATTTGACCAAAGATCTATCCACACTATTCCCGGGGTTGCTCCAATATCCGATCTGCCAATTTGATAAGATGTGCTTTTCATTTTCAGGGTAACAATTGTTCTTAGGAGGTTTAAATCTGGCCATGTCCTCTTTGATGCCTTGGGAGATCTTGCCAGTAGTGAGTTTAAAATTCTGCTTCTTATTTCTAAAAACTATATTATTTCTATCCTTCCAGATCCTCCAAATTAAATGCGGGATGGCTAATTTCCAGATTCTTTTGATAGCACAATGTCTGAATGGTGGGTTCCATTGGTTCCACAGCTGAGAAAGATCCTCCATCACCCAGAGAGCTTCAAATTTGGAAAGGACAAAGTTCCAAACTCTAAAGGCATAATCACAGTGTATGAGCAGATGTCTAATGTCTTCATAGCTATTCCTACAAAGGTGGCACCAATTGGGAATGATAAATCCTCTTTTCATCAAATTGTCGGTGGTGAGAATTTTACCTCGATGGCCACCAAAGAAAAAAATTTATTTTGGGGTTAACTCGGGCATCGAGATCAAGTTCGATTAAAGTCGATTGATTGATTCTTGTGGAAAAGACTGGTATAGCAGTTTGGTGAGTATTTACCCTCGTGTGAATTGCTCCAGATCAGCTCATCCTTGGAATCCAGCTGACACAAAGGGAAGAGATCCAAAAGGTCTTGGAGGGAGGAAATAGTCTATTTCAGTTCAATACTCTCCATAGTAAGTCTTTTCCAATTCTTGTTGGTGCCATTTCCATCAATGTAGTCCTTGACTTTAGTTCCATATTTTCTTATAAGACTGTCCTTAGCAGTCCCAAATCTCTCCAAGAGATTATCATTGGACCAGTTATCCTCCCAGAAGTTAATGTCATTTGCCATCCCCAATTTTCCATTTGCTTCCCTTCTTAATGAAGTTTCTACTCTTAACTTGATTATTCCAAAAATGGAACCATTGGGAGTTGTTCATCATGCGAGATAAGAGTAAACAAACTTCGATTCAAGTATTTTGTTTTAATGACATCAATCCGGGGTTGTTTCTCAGAAAGCAATCTCCAGCCCATCTTAGCAATGAGTGCCTCATTCATTTTCTCAATATTTTTATTCCCAACCCTCCCCTAGATTTAGGGGTGCAGACTTTATCCCAGGCCACAAGGTGAAATCTGAACTTTTCTTCCATGCCTTGCCATAAATTTTTTTTCTGAATCCTTTCAATTTTCTCTCTGAAGGAGGAAGGAATTTTGAATAGTGACATGATATATATGGGCAAACTTTGGAGTGTGCTTTTAATGAGAAGGCACTTACCAGCACTAGAGAGAGTGGTCCCTTTCCAACCGGCCATTTTTTTCTGAAATCTCGTCAATAAATCATCCCACACCGTGTGAGAGACTTTCTTCGTGCCAAGAGGGAGGCCTAAGTACGTTGCTGGAAGAGTACCAATTTTACAGCCCAGAATTTTAGCAATCTTGAGTTGTCTTTCCCCAGGGGTGTTAAAGAAAAAAAGGATGCTTTTGTCGTAATTGATCTCTTGCCCGGAAGCAGATTCATAAAGCTGCAGAAGAGCCTTGATAGCTTTAGCTTCAACCACTGAGGCCAGAAGAAGAAGGATAGTGTCGTCTGCAAACTGTTGATGAGAGACAGCTTGGCTGAGAGAAGTGGGTTTAGAACCATTTAAAAGGCCGTCTTCCACCGCTCTGCTAATTGTTCTACTAAGGCTGAAGGATGAAGAGAAGGGGGGAGATGGGGTCTCCCTGCCTTAGACCTCTGCTGCTGGTGAA
The DNA here is from genome assembly GCA_018340775.1 of Taxus wallichiana var. yunnanensis. Taxonomy (NCBI): domain Eukaryota; kingdom Viridiplantae; phylum Streptophyta; class Pinopsida; order Cupressales; family Taxaceae; genus Taxus; species Taxus wallichiana. The sequence continues at coordinate 146,729,382 of CM031236.1, forward strand.
GAATCCCACAGGCTCTCCATTAACAACCACGAGAACACATGTAGATATACATGATTTAACAATTTTTCTAAACTTTTCTGTGAACCCAAATTTAGATAGAATCCTGTCAAGGAAGACCCAAGAAACTTTGTCAAAGGCTTTATTCATGTCGAGCTTAAGGATCATGTTTGCCTTTTTGTTATTTTCCATAGAATGCATAGTTTCGTGTACCATAATCACACCGTCTTGTATTATCCTGCCTTTAATGAAGCCACTCTGCTGCTTTGAGATGAGATCCTTCATTATGAGTGCACACCTAAAAGCAATAATTTTGGTGAAGATTCGAAAAATAGCATTAACCAGATGATGGAGTCTGAAATCCTTGAAATCTTTTGCATTCATTTTCTTAGGTGCCAAAGACAATGTGTGTGTTATTGAGTTCTTTTAGAAGATTTCCCGATCTAAAAAATTCATTAACCGCTTTGAGAAGATCCTCCGCATATTTCCCAAATTTCTGAAAAAAATTAATGGAGAATCCATCCGGCCCAGAGCCTTATCCCCTCGAGAGAAAAAACAGCCTTTTTAGCTCATCGAGCGGACCGCTTTAGTGATATCTCTGAATTTCGGTCTTCATATCATTCTGGGGATTGCCTCTAGCATGAAGGAAATAGCTTCCGGATTGCTGACATTACTCTCTCTAAGAAGATTTTTGTAGAATTCAAGTGCTTGCTTCTTAATGCTTTTTTGGATTTTTAGTAATACTTCCGTTGCTTTTAGAAACCTCTAATATCCTATTATCGCTCTGTGCTTTAGAGTGGTCATGTGAAAGAACTTTGTATTCTGTCCCCCTCTTTAAGCCGATAGCCCTTGATTTAAGGCGCCAAAAGGATTCTTCTCTCTTTTGCATATCGTGTGTAACTCGAAAGAATTCTCTTTTCATTTACTTCATCTTCAACCGATCTCCCATAGTATCCATTTTTATCTCAAGATCCTGAAGCTTCGTTTTAATTCTTTCTTTTTCCGAAGATGTTTCCAAAACATTTTTGTTCCAAAGTTTGACTTGTTTTTGACATTTTGAGTTTTGGACCAATCATCTTGGCGGTGCCTTCCCCATTCCAATCCCACCATTCCTTTATTCTATCATAGATATCAACGTGCTCCATCCACATTTTTCAAATTTGAATGAGCTTCTTGCAGTTTGGTCCAATTTAGAAAGCTTAAAGCAATCGGATTATGATCCGATCCAATTCTCGAGGCGGGAAGAGAGTAAAAGTCTTGGCTAAGAATCCAGTTTGCCGAGATAAGAGCCTGTGTGAGTCTCACCCGAATGAGCCCCTTTCCCACCCTTCTATTATTCCAAGTATACTTATTACCATGCAGATCCACATCAATTAGGTTTTGTTCGGTGATAAAATCAGCAAAATCCTCCATACCATTAGAGAAGGTGGGGTTCCCCCAACTTTTCGCACAGGTTTAGAGGAGTTGAAATCTCCCATGATAAGCCGATTAAGCGAGAAGCTGTGCTGGTTTCTAAAGATTTTAAGATCAGCCCATAGTTTTCTTCTACCACTAAGCGAGTTAGGGGCATAGATATTAGACAAGATCCATTCACACTTTTTTTTCAATAGTGACAAACTTAATTGCAAGATGATTAAAATTATCACTAAGGATCATACCAAGATAAAGTGCCTTTTATCCCAAAGAGTTGCCGACCCTCCGGAAGCACCTGCGAATCAACAAATGCCATTTCGAGCTATCCCAAAAATTATTTTTAATATTATCCATGGTCATTGCTTTCATCTTAGTTTCTTGAAGAATCAAAATCTTTGGGGTTCTTTGGAGTCCCGTAACTCCTTGATGTTTCTTTGCTTAGAGTAACAATTAAGGCCTCTAATATTCCAAGATATGATCTTCATATGGAATGGTTGGTAGTTGGATTTGCTTGGTGGTTCGGTTGTCGGTTTGCCGAACACCATCTACTGCAATATCCCTCTCTGTTTCTTATCTCTGAGAGTTTTTTAGAGGGTCTTCCTCTTTTGAGCTTCCTCCAAAATCAGCTAATCATCTAACCGAAGATCTGGTTTTTCGGAGGTAGAGGTGTCCCAATTGTCAATTTCCTTTTTCTTTTCACTATAAAGTGATTAAGGATCCTTTCAAAACCTTCCATTCTTTTTTTTTTCTTTTTTGAGATGACCAAAGTGAACCCAGAGTCTGGATCTTCCTTTTCCTTGGCAGGCGTAATCTCCCCTTCCTCTTGTTCCTTATGAATATTGACAGGAGTGTGATTGCAATGACTGCTCGATCCTTTGATGACATCTTTGAGGTATGGCAGCGGATCCTCAATTCCTTTCTCTCCAGTAGGGAGAGACTCCAGGGGCTCAAACACCCTCATATCCTCCTTGATACAAGCTTCCTTTCTAACGAAAGGCAGGATTTCTTTCTCTTCTGAACCAGAAGGGATTAAATAGGTCTTCTTTTCCATGGTAGGCGTGATCTCCCCTACCTTTTGTTCCTTATGGATACTGTCAGGAGTATGATCGAAGGAGTTTTGAGGCTGCAACAGTCCTGCTCAGTCGCTGTTGAAATGCTGAGAAAGGCAGCGGATCCGCATTTCCAGTCTCTCCAGAAGAGAGGATCGCCAGGGGTTCACTCACATCCATATTCTCCTTGTTGCAAGCTTCCTCTCTAATGAATGTCAGGATTTCTTTCTCATCTATCTTATCAATGTTACCCAATACATCTATCTTATTTTCCCATCACATGGGAACTATTTCACTCACTATAATGTTTTTGTCTTACCCAATTTTGTTTGTATTAACAAAAAAGCATTCAGCTAGAAAATGTTCATCTACTTCCTAGGCGAACATTCAAAGAGAGTCATCACAATTTGATGTTTTTCATCTGTTGATATTTTTAAGGAGGGAAATTCCATATATCCTAGAATAATTTCGTATAAATAAATTTTTTTGAATCTTTTCGAATAATTATTTTAGTTGCAGTAAAGCTATTGGGAATGAAGGCTTCATTTGATGAACAAAGCTTGATATCTCCAAAGGCTTGTGTAAGCTGAAAATTTAAGAGGATTTCGAGGTCCAAGTTTATTTTTCTAGATGCATTAATCTAATGTTTGAAGATTTTTCTCTAAATGTAAAAAAATTATGATTCGAGACACTTAATGATTCTTGAATGTCTAATCCTACCACAGAACTCGGTAGTCCTCGATCCTTGGATATAGGGAGACATTTTGTTACTTGAATTCCATTTACAATGATGAATATATTTGTAAATACATGTTATGACCTCTAAATCAGTATAAATTTCAAGTTGTTTGGAAATCACATCACACCCTTTAATAGGCTTGATGAATACCCCTAATTTTTTATATGGAACTTTTGAAAGCATCCATGGGTTTATCATAGAAGGTATTATCAATGAATGAAAGGTCACTAAGTCATAGGCCATTTCACTCCCGTTCAAAACTAAACAAGAAAGATTTACTAGGTGATTGATAACCACTTTGTTTTCTTAGCCACTCCTAGTTGTTATGCTTGTTTTGAACACTTGGAAGATCTATCAAATTTTCTATACATTCCAGGTAGTAGAAGAGATTTCTCTTTTCCCGGAGGAGAGGATACTTTAGGAAATTCAGTTCGATCCTAAACCTCCAAGTTGGTATACTCTCTTTGTTTATTCCATTTCCATTGATATTAACTTTTTTGTTGCGATGGTCATTTATTCCATCTTCCACTAGGTCATTTTAGCTTTCATAATACCATACATAGAAATATGAGATATGTGAAATTTGTTTCAAAGTGTGAATAAATTGACATTTAAGAGTGCAAGTATATATGGGGAGAAACATTTTCATAGAGAAATTTAATATGCATTGCAACGAACAAGGTAGATTTCATATCCATTTAGTTTATTATACCAACTCTCATAAAAGTGGTAGTTGTACAAGAAGACTCAACGATCGTTCTAGGCATAATATAAGGAAATATGGTCCTAATATTGATATTAAAAAAATTAACTCACTCGGGATAACTACTCAAAATATATGAGATTTAGGGGTTATAGCTTAGGGATCTCAATTTAGTGTTTAGGGTTTAGTGCTTAGGGGTAAGGGTTCAAGGTTTAGGGTTTAGGGTATAGGATTACAGATTTAGTATTGAGGGTTTAGGGTTTAATATTTTTGTTTTGGTGTTTGGGTTTATAGTTTAGGGTTTAGGTCTCGGGGTTAAGGTTTGAGGTTTAAGGCTTTATGTGGAAAAGTTCGGGGTTTAGGGTTTAGCTTTTACGGCTCGAGGTTTAGGTTTTAGGGTTTAGGGTTTAGGATTCGGTTGTTAGGGTTTAGGGTTTAGGCCGAGGGCCCATAGTTAGGGTTTGGGGTTTAGGGTTTATGATTTATCATTTAGGGCTTAAGCTTTAGGGTTTATGGTTTAGGGCTTGGGGTTTAGGGTTTAAGGTTGAGGGCTTAAGGTACATGGTTTATGGTTTACGACCAAGAAATCGGGGTGGTGGATTCAAGGATTAGGGTTTAGGGTTTAGGGATTATGGTTTATAGTGCATGGTTCAAGGTTTATGTCTTAAGGTTTGAGATTAAAAGTTATGGGTTTAACGTTTAGATGTTAGAGCTCAAGGCTTTAGATTTAGGGTTTAAGGATTAAGGCTCGGGAATTCGGGTTTATGGTTTGGGTTTTAGGGTTCAAGGCTTAGGGTTTAGGGTTTAGGTATTAGGGTTTAGGATTCTTTGTTTAGGGTTTATGTCTCAAGGTTTGGGGTTTGGAGTTATGGGTTTAAGGTTTAGGGTTTCAATTTTAGGGTTTATGGTTTAGGGTTAAGTGTTTAAGTTTTAGGGTTCAAGATTTAGTGTTCGGGGTTGAGGGTTTATTACTTGATTTTTAGGGTTTAGGGTTTATAATATATGGTTTAGGTATTAGGGTTAATGGTTGAGGGTTGAGGGTTCAGGTCATAGAGTTCAGCGTTTAGGTTTTAGTGTTTATGATTTAGAGCCTAGGGTATAGGGTTTAGAGTTTACGATTTAGGGTTTAGGATTCAAGGTTTAGGGTTTAGGGTTTAGGGTTTAGGTGTTATAGTTTAGTGTTTAGGCTTTAGCACTTAAGGATCATGGTTCATGGTTTAAGGATTAGGGCTTACGAATAAGGGTTTAGGGCTCACGGAAAGGGTTGAATGTTTAAGGTTTAGGGTTTAGGTATTAGGTTTTAGGTTTAGGGGTCATGGTTTACATTTAATGGTTTAGGTTTAGGTTTATTGCCTCAGGTTTAGGGTTTCATTTTTAGAATTTAAATGCTAACAAGTTTAGTCTAAATGCTGAAATCCTTAAAATTACCTTTGTATCTTGACCAAGTTATACTATAATAAACTATCTCCTAAACCGTGACTAATAGAGCTATGAGACTAGTTTCATAAGGTGTAGAGTAATCCTAATTTCTTATATTTACTAATATAAATTTCAAGTATAATTTTTCATTTATTAGTGTAAATATAAGCATGGAAAAAAAACATATAATTTTCATACTATGAAGAATACATATGTGTTATAGTGCGTAAACTTTATAACACGTACAAGTTTTTTTAACATTTTCCAAGCCCATGTCCCAAGGCTTGGATCTAGTTTAGATCCCCAAACTTGAGGCATGGACCTACAAAAACATAAAAAACAACTTTTTCCAAGAAAATTCAATAACATCACTTGCGCCATGATAAATAAACATAAAATGATAGATTCATTTAAACAAATTATACCACTAACTAGAGTAGAGTTTCTTCCTTCTAAAAATATAATTTTTCAAATTATCTTACTAATATAAGGTTTCCATAGTATTTATTTTCTAACCATGACTTTTTATATCTATTTTTTGAAGTTTAAACATGTCTATCTTTTGTCGTGTATCTTTTTATTGGCTCATAAAAATTGACAAAAATTATACTAGCCCAAACTAGGCCTAATTAATACATATTAAAAAAATTCTAATTTTTCGATTTTTTTAGGTAGTTAGGGGTACACAGTCGAAGCTCTGTTATGTTATTAAATTTAAAATTCTTGTAATAGAAAAATCATAAGAAAAAAAAATATTTGTTTAAAAATCTTTTAAAAATGGAGCCCAAACTAGATGCTCCTTGTTATCTTTCTACAAAAGGGTTTTCAAAAATAGTAAATGTTGCTCAAAAATTGGTGAGGGGCACTAAAGTCACTCTATTATGTATTTTTAACAAAAATAGGAGCATTTGTTGGTGTTATAGTTATTTTACCCACTTAAAATTATTCGTTTTCAATAAAATTTAGTATGTTAGAAATTAGACTTAAAATTCTACGATTCATGTTTATACAACATCTTCCAATTTTGTATGTAACTATTTCAATAATCTCATACAAGTTGAAGTGTTTATATTTTTCAAAAAATACATCCAATTAAGACCCCCTTTTGGCCCCCAACATGGTGCACTTACCCTAAGAGGTAGATAAATATAAGGGGCATGATATAGTAAGCCAAAATAATAGATAATAACAAATATACATCTACTATGGTCTATAGTAAACATACAACATACACATACAAGATAAAATACTAAAGAGGATTATATATATTTACTTATCACATGTGTTTTGACTTTCAATCCATTAATATTCCCAAGACACGATAATATTAATATATAATCACTATGGTGGATAGGCGAAAAGATCCAAAATAATATCTTAAGCCGTAACTCATTATGGTTAACAAAAGGAAGAAGAGGTGAGATCTAAGATTCCATGTATATAAATAAAGCATAAAATACTAAAATTAATAGTAATTATTTTGTTTGTGATAATGTTTATAAGTGGTGGTTTTTTAAAAATAAAGGTCAAGATATATACCTAACATCATTTCCTATGGATGATGTTGTTGGCTATTGAAAAAATAAAATAAATATAATCTCCCATGAGTGATGGTGTTAGAAATGGAAGAAAACCTAAGATCAATAGGTGTAAAATATGAGAAATAGATGCTTATCATGTATATATAAATGAATGGTGAAGGTCCAGGTGATAAAAAAGTAGGCATTATAATGTGCAATAAGGAAAAATAATTCAATATAAAGGGTGTAATATGTGAACAAAGGGAAAAAGATAAAAATATTGGGTGACTAATGGAAAATAACATCATTGGTAAATTTATTTGGTTTATCCCACGTGACTATGTTAGTGACACCTCAATCATGATAATCCTACTAAGAAACCTTCTCAATAGAATAATAAATCAACATCCTGTGCATAAAATAAAAGGATATAATTTGTCAAAAATATGGTGTATACACATTTAAGTATAGTATTTTCCATGTTAAGAGAAGAGGATGGATGAAAATATTTGATTTTTTCATTTAGACTATATTTAATCATTTCATTTTCCATTTCAATTCAAGAGAGAGGCAATCTCATTCATGTGCATCACTAAATAATTCAACATGAGAAGAGGGAAGTGAGTGGAAGTTTATCAATTTCAATATCAACATGTGAATAAGGAAAATAGAATTCAAATGTATTAGTTTCTATTTCCCGAGGAGAAAATGAGAATTTTCACAAGAATCATTTCCTATACCGTGAAGTAAAAGAAAAAAATACAAGGAAATATTATTACATTATATTTGAAGAGAAAATTTAGAAATATCAACATTTCATTCATTCTCATTATCACTAGAACATTCATTATAAGCATGCTCACCCAATGTAATACTAGATTTAAGTGGAAAATGCAAGCAATTAACATTATAACCATCATGATAAACAAGATTATAACAATGATAATTAGAACGTCCTCATATATATCTAGAAGGATAGGTATTACATCTTTTTCAAAAGTAAATTAAGGACGAATAAAAGGATAAGAAGTAGGTTCCAATAATTTATATTTTAGGTTGGGTTAGTATTTATAGGTAGGGATTGTGCTAAAGTTTTGTTTATGGGTTAAATAATAAAGGAAACTTTTTATAATACAACTATATTAAAGTCCTTGGGAATGAGGTAAAATGGTTTCATACAAGCCCTTTGTCAATGAGTGATAACAAGAATGGCTTCAATTTTGATATTAATATTAGCATAGGTACCTTGATGGTTATAATATTAATCAATATTACCCAATTGATGAAGGCCATAACCATTTTTTTAGGAATGAACCTTAGAACTTAAGAATTCCATGGAACCATAAAATGAACAAACCACGAGAGATGAGTAAAAATCATGAATAAATAATAGATGGAAACTTTAGGTTAGTTAGGGTTTGACACTAAATGGCCTATTTATGATAGTGTTGGATAAATAATTTGTCACATGGGAAAATTAGGGATCTCTCACCAATGCTTTGAGACTAAGTCCCTCTTCTTTTATAGGAAGATCCATTTATTTAATGTAGGAAATTATGTACTCTATTCTAATAACTAGGGTGTTATTTCAAAATGGGATCACATAGGGGTACTTATTGGAAAAATGCTTGAATATACTAAAAGTGAATAAATATTTTTAGAGAGAGATGTGAAAAGACAATAGTGGGAGGGCCATCAACATAAATATTATAGTAAATTTTATTTCATAAAAGTAGAATGTTTCCATATACATCAATGAGAATAAATCAATAACATAGAACAAGGAATAAGACACAAGAAGAAAAAAATTATCATTGCATTATATTACACAAGATTACAATTCTCATGGAGTGTTGTTAAGAAGGAGAAGAATGCATTAGATAAGAAAATTGAAGAAATCGGATATGTTGTCTCTAGAGAGAAAATGAGAGCTAGAAAAATAATAACCATCCTCTTGAAGTGAGGAGGTCACCTCCATTTATGTTTACAATGATTTTAAGTTCCTATTTCACTTGATACTTTCAATGTACTTTAGGAGTGAGAAAACAAGTCCCATTTTAATAAATCAAATATGCTTTTATAGTGAAACATTAGAAAGTCACTTATGTGAAAAACATAAAATTTGATTATTACATACAATTAATAATTAAAAGAGGGGAAAAGAAAGAGGAAGAAAGAGAGAGAAGGAGAAGAGAGTAGACTAACTATTTGATGAAGAATCAACTCCAGAAGGATTCCAAATAAGATCTTCATTGATCAAGCTTTGACCCTTTACCATCTTATTGAACCTAGAAATTGTTTTCAGCATCTTAGTTTCTGAGATGTTCACATTGTCCAATGTATTGAGAAAAGTCTTAGGGATGACATTGACTTTTGTAGATTTATTGAACTATTTTTCATTATTACTTGTAGTATTAGAGAAGGAACTTCTAATACCTACAAGGGATTCTATAGTTTCATGTTTGAAGGAAAAAGGATCACCAATCTTTTCTGAACAAATAATTTAAAGGAATTATGAATGTCCTTCAAAGAAGTATTCTCATTGATGAATAAAGTACCAAGATCATGCATGTTTGTGCTAAGATCCTCCCAAATTCTTGATGTATTTCCCTCACAATGCTCCAATTAAAAATGGCCTCCTTTAGAGAATCACACCTTTAAGTTATGGTATAAGACCAAATGAGAGACAAGTTCTCCGAGGTAGATGAAAACACAATTGAACTTACCAAGGAATGAGAATCAAAATTATTCATCTCTTAAACCAATGGGAGATTAATTTACAAAGGAAATTATCTTTCTTGATATCTACTCTAGTTTTTGATATCTTTAACTTTGTTTCCAAGAGGAATGTGAATAAGGATATAATCTAACGGAAGGAGAATTCCCTTTTTCATGATCATACTAACCTATTGTTCAATTCCCATTCCTTGCACTGTGAGACATTCTAGCTTGTTTAAGGGGCTGAGGATTGAAGTTGTAAATGGGAGATATAGCTTTAATCAAAGGAAAGGATGATGAACCTGGTTCACAAAATAATTTTACATATGAAGAGATATTCCTCACATGCTCCTCCAATATATCGATGGTTTTCTTATATTCTTCATTTTTGTAAGGATACAAGTTAAAGACTCCTTACAAGAGTGATTATACAATTCATGTGTGGCTTGTCCCAAATATAGTCTTGTCATTTCCTATTTATCGGATATCATTTCTTCCATAGGTTTGATGACCTTTGGATGTGCAACCTCTTAAAACTAAGCTATATAAGCCTCAACAATAACCAAGAGGTTGTCTCTACCTTCTTGTTTCTCTATGTCTTGATGTACTTCAAGATAGCCTTGAAGTTAGGTGCCACCACCTATTACAAATTTTTTGACTCATATCTATACAATTAATTGATCCATGAGAAGGGATTTATAGGAGTGGAAAGGATATTAGTCACCTTAGGTTCTTGGTGGGAAACCAAAGAATGAATGTGATGGGTTGTTTTAATCTCCTCCATAAGAGTAATTGGATATGTTGGATGATGAAGGGACTGTGAAAGATATATATCAACTTTATCAAGTTTCTCAACATGATATTATATGAGTTTTGAAAAATTTTACACCTCCACCGAGGAAATTTTTCATCAACCCTTATGATTTTCCTCTTTCTTTAACGAGATGAGCATGTACCTCCATCATATTCTTGGTGAGATGGGGAGAGAATATTTCTTAGGAAAGGTAACTATTATACCTTTTTCAATGCAAGTTATCATCCTCTTTTTAAACCTTTTTTTGGAACATTATATCACATGCATTGTTATCTCTTTTATGTCTCATAACATTTTGATATGCCATGTGATGAGATAGGGAGGTAAATATTTGACCACTTCATACTTAGTATAAAAAAGGTCAAAATCATAATTAGAAACACTTTGAACATTCCAATCAAATCAAAAACGAGCTCATTTTTTCAATTGACATCCTCATATGGTCCCTTTTTCTGAATTTTTGAGCATCAACACAATCAACCAAGAATTAATAAATCAGATTAATGTGGTGTAGGCTGGGTTGAACAAATGATTCATGATCCATTCTGGTATTGAAGTTACATGTAGCCACATAGGAGTGCATGTTGAAATAAAAAATAAAGGTCTCAATGTTTGAAGCATGAAGAACATTCTTACATGATAAATAACCAAGGAAATGGCAAGGGAGATACCCTTATACTTCATAGCCTTGCATTTTATATGAACCTAAGTATTTTTCCTACACAAATAAATTAGGATGATCTTATGACCTAGGTACCTCGAAAATCGAAGAGGATAATGGTTAAATCCACTTACCCTAAGATAGGTGAATGTGGAGAATAGTGTGAAGAGTCACATGTACCTTGGAATCAATTCTAGTGATTGAGGTGAAATTCTCGATTATACATATCCTTTGAGTAACCTTATGATGTACATAATGAATGCATCATTCACTCTCATGAAATGTGATTTGATCTCTCTAAAGGTCACCACCGATACTTGTCAAATGTAGGGGATTTCTAAGATAAATTTAGTGCAAGAGAAATACCATGGAAAGTTCTTGTTAATGCAAGTGTATACACCAAGTAAGAGGTCATAGTGAACCTCTTAGTGTTGAAAACTTACTCAATTTAACAATGAATATAGTCACTAATGATTTGACCCTAATAAATAATTCGGTCTCATTCAATAATTTCCAATATCAATATTGGCATCCACTCATGGGAGTCCGTTTTATACTCATCGCCTGTCACTCTACTCAAGAGTAAAGTTTCATTTAGATATGCCTCATGGAATTCACTATGTGATATTGTCTTAGGAATTTGTGAAGGTTTTATCCCCTGCTTGAGCTATGAACTAATTTAAATTCCTTGAAAATGGGAATCAACATTTTACCATTATTGATATACAAAATCTAGTGTGATGATGACCATCTTACTTAAGGTGGGAATTTATAGGCATTATGAGATTCCTTCCGGTGTGATAATTGCAAGTAAAGAATCATCCTCAACATGGATTTCTCGGAGGAAAGGTCATAATGTCTTCCTCAATTTATAACTAGGTCAGTGATTTTCACATATAGTGGATGTCCTCTTGATTTGAAGAGTCCTCAAGTAAATAATTTCTCCTCAATGGGCCCTCATGGTTCTTTCGTAATCCTTGTCTTCAAATCTTCTAGGTATCGATGGCTACATCACTATCTCTGACATTCAAGTACTCGGTAGACAAAAATGATATTAGTTTGAAGTTGGTTGAATTATGGGATGGAGGTGTGTGTGAAATTTTTAATTCATTGGGATACATAGTATTTTTAGTAAGTCACACCCCACCCTCGATTCTATTTTTAGACAAATATTCCAATTTTTTAGATTTTTTCAATTTGATGAATTCTATACTTGAGGAATTACATAGAAGTTTCAAAGATATTATTTTATGGTTTTATCTCACTAAAAATAGAAGCATTCCTTCTGAGTGTTAGATTGAGCTGAAATTAGTTTTTTTAGAATAGGTTTTTTTTTTTTATTTCATGCTCAAAATTTCAAGTGTTCGGATCACAAAAATTCAGAATCTCAAAGGGAAACATTTATTTCTAGAATATTCAATTAGATGCTCTAAAAAGTACAAGGCATCAATGTGAAAAGGTTTGTTTCTTCTTATGCAAAAAAACATTTCATGGCATATAGAGTTATGATTTGAGAGTTATGAACAAAAGTGTGTATTGAATAATGGAGGTTTCTAGAACTTATAGAAGCATAAAAAAATACCATCAGGGTGTTCAAACATGAAAAATGAGTTTAAAATGGATAATTTTGAATATTGTACTCACCCCTCCTTCACACACCTAGCTTACTCACTTTTTACCCACCCTACTTAACTCGGGTTAGATGAGACTTCAAGGAGGGGAACCTTAAAACTTACAAAGTGGATCTTCGATCCCATCATTTCCTTACCACATTTAGTAATGGAAAAAGGGACATAAAGGGTGTGAAAATATTCATAGGATCACCTCATCATGGGAACGGGGAATGGGGATTATAGTTGTAAGGTTGAATATATTTTCTTAGTGTATATGCCATTAAATTTAAGTTATGGAGGAGGGGATATTCATGTGGTTGCACAATTTTTTTCATCATGTCTAATTAGAAAAAGGAAAAAGGGAAATAAATGCCTCCTAAGTGTGTAAAGGGTCATATTTTCACAAGGAAGGGGTTAAAATTTGTTGTGAGTTGTAAACATTCCCCTAACCACCACAGCTTCTCACTTAAGTGAGTAAAATATTACTCTCCATGTGGTAGAAAATTATACCATCCTCCATGTCCTCTTAGAAAAGTTAAAATGAGAAGTCACCCACTCATAAGTGTGCATAGGGTCTTCTCAACTTGAGAAAGTGCCAAATCTTCAAGTGAGTAGAAAACACTTTTCTAACACCTTACATTGCAACTTTAGTGACACAACTTAAAACTATCAATCTCCATCCTTTGTGGAATAATATAGTGTCCCCAATGTCCCCTTCTAATTTTTTCAAAGGGAAAAAGTTACATTAGTGGTCTCCAATTGCACATTTTCTACTTTTGGATGTTGGGTGTCAACATTACACTTTCTAAAAATATCCTATCACAAAGGCCTTCTTCCCCAAGAGAATACCTTGAGGCCAACCTTATAAAATTTTGAGTGGAAACAAAAAAATAAATAAAATCCTACCATTTTAAATAATTTATTCTGATTTCTCTTTCAAATTTAGGCCCATTTTAAAATTTTGGTCACAAGTGGTTCTTGAAGGTCAAAATACTACCAGAAGAAAAAAATCTATTTTTGTAAAACTAAGCCAATGAAACGTGTATAGGTTATCATTTTATCCAATTTAGATTTTTAACTAGATTATAATTTTCCTTGGAACTCACAAAATCTTAAGTTGAATCTTCACTAGGATCTAAGGATTTTATCTACAGATCGAACCAATATCTACAAATTTTCTCCTCATAATCCCTTAAGACCTTTTGAAAATTGGAGTAGACACTCTTATATTTCCAATTATTATCTTTTTCATTTACAAATTCTCCAAAGGATATTTATATATGCGTAACAAACCATGTATATTTTTCACCACTTTTATTTCTTTAAACCATGTTAAGAATAGCTTGTTATTACACAACTTGTTCCTATACATGATTTTTATTCCAAATATTTCCTAAAATACCTCAGATGTTTGAATAGTTGTTTTTAACACTTCTTGGGTGCTTTAAATTTTCCCTTTACATACCCGAAGGGTTGTCGATTAGGTGAAAAAAGGCCAAAAATAACCCTTTTGGATCCTATGAAAGAATTTATCTTCTCTTGGGTCAATATATATTAATGAATCATATTGAACAAGATCACTACTACATGAAAAACACTTGAAAATAAAATTTTGACATTCCTCCTGGCCATTATGAATGTAAAATAATAATCGAGTTGGTTAGAGGACAAGTTTACATTGACCGAGAGAAGGATTTTTAATGAGATCTAGGTTGTCATGATTTAAAAAAAATCATGCTAAGAGTTTATCATGATAAAAGTTGGTTCTTTCTTTGTGAACTATTCTAAATAAAACATAGTGAGGATAGAACAAAGGGGAGCTCCAAAATTTGAAGACACTATGTGGACTGGTGCCTTATCCATTGGGCTTATATAGAGTCACAATAGAAATATACAATGAAGATTCCATTATTGAACACACACACACACACACACACACAAAAATCAAGAAAAGGGAAAAACACAATAAGAAAGGAAAACACACAATAATAAAGGGAAAAAATCAACCTAAAATCACCTATGGTACAAGAGGGGGTCAAACCACTTTCACCGCTTGTATAGATTCAAATTTTTCGTGCTACAATGTAATTCCAACTAAGTACAATCTAAATATAAAATATAAAATGTGTTATATCCAAAACCTTGTTGAAACTGAAATGATTTAAGCCAAAATGAATCAAAATTTCCATGATCGCCTTTGGCTATCTTTCTTTATCCCATACATAATGCAAGATCACAAACCTAAAATTTTCTTGGCTTAATCTTTTTGTCAAATATTTTCTTCTCCTTCAAATCTTATTCTCAAATTCAGTCAATCATCATCATCTTATCTTCACCAAGATTTCCCAAATACAATATCCTTTTATGAAGATAATCATGCAACAAATCATCCTTAACTACCCTACCATCTGAAGAGCAAGAAATTCAATTGTAACAAAAATCTCAACATTGATCCCATAAATAAACTAAAATTGAGACATGTCAATTTCATTCCTTCAGTGATCCTATCTTCCCATAATGCATCATAAATGTTTTTGTGCCAATTTCTTTGGTGACGATTAACAAGATTTTGAACAATTGTCAAAATGTTCTTATTGTTAGATTCAACTTGATCATTCCCTTAAGGGTAATAGTCTAATGCATGTGGGAGAGGGATTCTATAACTATAGAAACACACAATCATTTCCATTGATGATAAATAATTTACATTTTCAACTAAAATATTTTGAGGTATTTTTAAATGAACAATGTTGTTTTCTCTACGAAAGTTACATACCATTTTGGAGTTTCCTTTCTTATCAAGGATGGCCTCCATCGATTCGTTGAAATAGTGCATAGTCTTGATTATATAAGTATGGCCTCCACTTGAGTGGGGATTCAACAAACTAATGAAATCCCAACCCCACTAACATAAAGCTTCCTATATGACTACTGATCGAAGAGGTAGAGCAGTAAGTTGAGGTCTTCCAAAAATTATTGGCATGGCTTACATCTAGAAACCTACTTTTGATCACCTTAAAATATGATAGGCCAGAGTACCGACCTAGGAGGATTATTTGTGTAGTCACCATTGTAGAAAAGTGTCCAATATATGCTTGGTCATGATAGCCCTTCAACAACCTATCATGTTTCTCAAGTTGTCAACACATCTTATAAATCATCATCCAATCCTCTTTTATACAACACATGGTTCCATTTAATGTACCTCACATATTTAAACGTAAGTGTTTACTCTTTTTGTATTCCATGTGTTTTGGGAACTCCACATAGGTGAGGTAGTATGCATTGTCAAAGTACCACTCATCGGTGGTGTTCACAAATAGAACTTAAGGAAAGTATTTTTTTTGGGAATTCATAACAATGAAAGTCAACCTTTAATTTTTTTCATGTGTGACTCATCCTCAACCATCAAGCTGCATAAAACATTTCCTTTGACAAAATTTGATGTTTGAATGTCCAAATAATACTCTTGAATCTTAGCAACACGCTTACCTCTTTAGCCCATGACTCCTTTTGAGTTAAAATTGACTCTATTGTTGATCCTAGATTCATAGATATAGTGTGAGAGTTGAGAATATATAAAATTAAGTTATTGAATTCCTTGAAAATGACATATACATGTTTCTCTATCTAAGTGTACTTTCAATTCATGATCCTTCAAAGGAAATATCATAAAGGAAATTAGAGCTTCAATACCTTCTTCATTTTTCTGAACTAGGATAGTTGAAAGAGTGTGTTTGGAAGCATAACAATAGAGAATAAAATCTTTATCAAAATTTGGGCATACCAAGGTAGTGAATTTTTCCATTTTTTATTTTATTCCTTAGAATGCCTTTTTTCCTTATTTACTCCATTTGAGGATTTCATGTAGTGTCATCATATTGATAATATGATTTATTAGTTCTGCAAAGTACTAAACAAAATGATGGAGAAATTTAATCCTTCAAAAAAATGATTGAACTCATGCCATTCTTGTGGGCAAGGAGATTCCCTAAATTGCTTTTATTCTTTCAGGATCAATCTTATCTCCTTTCTTATTCACAATGTGACCATGGATTTTTCCTTTTGTAACTCCAAAAATACACTTATTAGTATTGAAATATTTCCCATGTTGCCGACATGTGATCAAAAATTTCTCAAGGTGTTTCAAATGATCTCCCCAATTTTTAGAAAAAGTCGTGAGATTGTCATGATTAATGATGATAAAATGGTTGAAATAATTGGAATAAAGATCCATTACCCTCTGAAAAAAGTTCCAACATTAATGAGGTGGAAATGCACTCTACTGTAGGTAAAATTTCCCTATGGAGCAAAGTGTGAAAACAATTTTGTGTCGATCCTCGGCTACCTCAACTTGATTTTATCTAGAAAATTGATCGAGAAAAGAAATAATTTCAGATCTAATGATTTCTTGTAGGATATTTTTAATGATTGGTAGAGGGTAGCTATCCTTTAATGATGTTTCATTCAAAATTTGAAAATCATTAAAAATCCTTATCGCATTATTTTTATTTCAAACTAGGCCAATGTTGGCCACCCAAGTGGAGTGATGAATGAGAAATATAATTCTACCAGATCAACATTTATAGAAATTCTTCCTTGATAGTTCTAAAACTCTAGGGTGTTATTCCCTTCTCTTCTACTGGAATGGCTTGGATTCGTGGATTAAGAGGAATAAAATGATGTATTTTTGTTATCTTGAAGTATTTTGACTCATCATATGAATATGCCGAACATTAGAATACCTATTCAATAATGAAACAAAACCTATTTTCTCTTTAGGGGAACAACATTTTCCAATGTTGACCATTCTTGGCTACTATGAATTGCCAATATTTTCCTTTTCAAATTCAATAGTGCAACGTGAATATTATTTTGTTTTTTCTTTGATAAACCTATCTTATTTATAAAATAAATCTTCGAGAAAAACAAGACCTCTTGGAATTTGATTACCTTTTAGTTTGATAGCCACCCCAAAATCAATTCTATCAATCTCACAATTGTATTCATTTCAAATAGACTCGTGGTGCGAGATAAGTTTTTCCTTCATAGAAGAGATTTATAAAATTATCCCTTTTCTCTAGAAAAGAGAGAAGATGATTATCATCATTGAAAACTTTCCCATTATCCGATGCACTTTTCTTGAAAAACCATCTCAAAAGTAACTTTATCCTTATTGAATTAAGGTTATGGGATTATTAGATAAACTAAGATTATAAGAGAATCGACCTTATCATATTGTTCACAAGGAATGGCCCAAATAGATAAATCATCAAAATACTATATACCACACTATATTCCTATAGTTTTTAAGCTTCAAATTCTTGACTTGGTACTCATTTCTGAATTGCTTGACAATTACTTAGGAATCACCTAGACATATCAACTTTTAACACCCATTGACTCAACTTCATCAATTCCTATAAGGATATCTTCATATTCAAAAGTATTATTTTTATTATCAAAGTGTAACTTGTACAAATAATGAACAATTAACCAAAGGAGATGTTAGGATAATATCAACCCTTGAGCTAGTACTTGAATGAATTCCATAAAAATCCATAGTTCACATCTAATTCTCATCATGTTCTATAGAAAGGGAAGATTTTCATCTCTTCTTGAAGTCATGAAATAATTACCATGTTTGTTTCACTTGAAATAATACATAATTCATATAATCCTTTAATTACTAAACAACTTATTTCATCTTCCTCATAAGAAGAAATTTCCTCATTTATCCCATCAAAACAATATTTAATGAAGACCAATCCATCTCGATTTCACCTCCCAAGTCCCAAAAAAATTCTATTTAACAACATTCCAAATGATGTTAGAATATTTGCTACCAAAATAGTCAACCATAATCTCTTAACTAAATAATCAACAAGAGGCACATATGCATCCTTGATATGCCCCACAACCTGGGACTTTCTTAGATTCCATGGAGTAATAAAAACTATTATCCTATGTCAAGGTAATGTAATGTCTAAAATGTGCACCCGAGTTGAGAGATGACAACGGGGTTCTAATCTTGTTTTGATCTCTCACTTTCATAGATAAAATGGAATCATCTCAAGTCCGTGGGTATACCTATTGATTCTCTGGTATCAATGTTGATTCCTTATTGATGTATCCTAAACTATTTTTTGGGGTTTTGAGGGTAAAAATATGACTGTAAATGAAATTGAAATGGGTGATACACCAAACTTATTTAGGGCTTTGATTGAGTATATGCACAATAAAATTGAGAATGAATTTTGGATGCATGAACCAATGGTTTTCAGCAGAATATTAAGGAAAAAAACTTATGTATTGAAGGATAAATCACAACAACATAACAAGATAGACATGCGCACTAAGATTATGTAGAAAATATCAAATTTTTAGCAAGGTATGATGATTAATTAAGGAATTGACATTCACAAGATTTAATGAATAGATACATACCACTAATCGCAAATAATTGGAAAGGAAAAATCAATTCTCATTCAAGGCAAAACTAGTAGAAAATTACTTTACCTCTCTCATGTCAAAAAAATCCTTCTTTTGTGCTTTGCAATTTATACAATATAGAAAAATCATTCACCCAACCCATCCTAAAAATAGGCTAAAAATTATACTCACCCATGCATGCTAATTTTACTCTTTTATCATGAATGAATAAAGGAATAAATATAGATATGTTGATTAGAATGAAGCATTGATAACCTTAGTTACAAAAATAAATTCAGTCAAAATTGTAGTTGATTGTTCTATTTTTAGTAAAGTTTGATGCATAAATTAGTTAATAATAGCTCTTGCTTGCTATGAAAGTCTTCTCCAATGTGCACGCAACGCCTTCTTGTCTTTCTGCGCCACTTGCCATTTGATCCACTTGTAATGATAATTTTGGAATTTTTGTAATTCTACCCCCATTATTTTGTGAAAAATAAGGTAATGGCCTTCATGATCTATGATGTTGACATATGTGCACATGCTCAACTTTTGGATTTTGTCTGTTCTGTCTTCTAGTGGATGACATGAAAAATTACTTCTCTGCAAGTAAAAATAATTCTTTGTCTTTTACACTTAGCAAAATTTATTCAACTCCAATTCACCCACTATGGGGACCACTTGTAGGCATGTGCATACTTTGTCTTCTCAGGTAAAAAGTATTTTTACAAAATTTGAGGTAATAATTTACCTTTTCTAACATGCCTATCATGGTCACCTTTCTAGTCAATGGCATAGACAAAATTCAATGGTATGAAACTTTAGATTATTGGTTAATAATAACCAAATTCATTCTTGGCCATGTGGTCATCCCCTTTGATTCTATGATTGCACATATTATATAGGGATCCTTTGCATAGTTTGTGGCATGTATATCATTGGTCCCTTTGTGTATTTGAAGTTTAAATTTGACCATAGTCTTTGGCCCTTTCGAATAATCATTGACATCATATACTCTAACCCCTTTTGTGTTATCATTACATGTATAAGCTTTGACTTGGACCTTAGAAAGGTCGAAAAATTATTTTAAAGATTATTGGGGTTGGTCCCCTCCTTATGATGAATCAACCCATCGCTCTCTTTGTCGGTGATTATACTTAACTCTAGTGGAGTTATGAACTATGGTTGTGTTAATTGCATCCGATGAGGACTGTTGATCTTTGTCCTGTCTGATCTACACTACTGATCTTTGAACCTGGCAGATGGGGTAGTTGGATTGCATTGAATTCACTATTGATTTACCACCATTGATCATGGTACTTTGATGATTCACAACCGCTAATTCTTTAGCTTGGTAATTGGTCTAGTGACTTGTGATGCACACCATTTGATCTTTGCATGATTTGATCTTGATCATTGAAACTTTGAAACTAGCAGAGGGGTGATTAGACCATGGTTTGCATTTTTTATCGTCTTATCTTGTACTATGATCATCTCAGTCATCAAACCATTAACTTGGGTTGAGTTAGGTTTATGGGGGGGTTGACTTGGTAAAACAAATCAACCCTGACTCATTGTTCAATTTGCATTTTTCGAGTTGTGGGAAAATCCCTGGAAAAAGTTTCAGTCACCACCATTTTTGTGTGATACCGAGCTCGATTTTGATCCTCTCTTGACTCATGAAGCTCTGTATTTGTGAATACTTGCACATTTTATCATTCTTGCTCTGGTTTGAGCTTCAAAAAAAGTTATAAGGCCGCCATTTTGATTGTTTGGGCCTTGAAAGAGCCAAGACTTGGAAATTATTTGCATTCTCGTACCATTGATGACTAACTCATTTGAGGTAAATGTCATTTCAGATCTTTGAATATTTATATTTTTCACTACACTTTTGTTTTTTATTTCTCACTCTTGATTAGTTTGGGTTCACTATGAGTTTGGAGCTCATTTTCTTACATTTTTAAACTCTGCGAGTTCCATGAATCTCTATGATGATTGATCTTTTGCCATTTTACTCTGTGTTGAGGGTTATGATGTTGAAAACATGAACAACTAACATTATTGATCTTTTCGAGCTTTGATACGAGCCTTCGACTCTTGTTCGTTACTAGCAGGATGTGAGATTTATTTCTTTATCAATGTGAACATTACTTCACACGTCATTAATTCTATATACTATAATAGTTCAAGATTTTTCTTCTGTATGTTTTCTTTATTGAAACTGATTTTAAAAAAATGTTCTGAATGTCATTAATTTTTATTATGTATGGAGATATTTTATGGGTTTTATGAGTTGGACTTGGTAAATGTTGGGGGTTTGTTTGTTTAAACATGAAATGGTTACTTCTTCGATTCTTTTCCCATATTCATGAATAAGAGTATGATGTGTTCCTTGTGAGCAGGTTAAATGAGCTATTCTATGCATTATTGCTTATGTTCATTCAAAAACTCGAGTTCATTTCTTCTTTGCATTCGCCATTATCCTTTTCGTGCTCTATTTGGACTCCCTGTATTGAGAAGGCAAAAATAGAGGGGTTTGAACCATAGTTACTCTCATTCATGCTTACTTTGCATATAAATCTCTTATGTTTTGTTTTTGAAGGTGATGACTGAACTAATTTTGATAAAACTTTGATTTTCTTTTGCGTTGAGATTCTATTCTGTATTTTACTATACATAGATAGATTTCAGGAAAGCTATTATTTCAAGCTAGATGTTATGTTTGAGGAGCCTATTTTCATGTTAGAGTGTGGTACACCTTCTATGTGTTACACTCAAGTATTTTTATATGGTCCCGCTCACCGGTGAGCGGGTCTCGAGGGGTTCATGGGTGAAGCCCCAAGCAAATTTTCATGGGTGTTTTATTAACCCATGGGTAATGGGTAACCGTTATGGGCTGTTTTGGGCCCATGGTTTTTCAAGACCCATTTTTTTGATACCCACGCTTTTTTTTCCCATGGTTTTGTATCAAATTGCTTAAGTAATTGTCTATTTATATGGTCTTATTCATATGATACATAGACAAGAAAATGTATTGTAGATGTGTTTTGAATTCAGGTGTGAATTTCAGAGAGTTTGTTGAGCATAGCTCCAAACGGATCTGGTATTGTATTGAGAGAGTGGAGGCTTGTAAGAAAATATAAACAAGTGATTCTTGGTGGACATAGCCCAAATTGGGTGAACCACGTTAAATCTTGTCTCTCTCGTGTTGTGTTATTTATTCTGCACTTTTATTTGAGATCTATAATATTTTCGCATATCGCTTTCTCTTTTGTTGTGATTTTGTAAGGGATTATTCCACATATTTTATCTCTTATTTTATGTCAATTGGTATCATAGCCCGGTTTTGGTTTTACAAGTGTTGAATCACGGGAAAGTTTTATCTTAAGTGGGAGCTATGGCAGATGATGGAAGATCTAGGGTTGATAAATTCAACGGGAAGAATTTCAGTCTTTGGAAGATGCAGATGGAAGATTACCTTTATTTGAAGGATCTTTATACTCCATTGTCTAAGAAGGTGAACAAACCCTCAAGTATGATAGATGTATAATGGGATTTGTTGGATCAGAAGGCACTTGGAATGATCCAGTTGTGTCTTACATCTTTGGTAATATTTAATGTTTCAAAGGAAAAGACTACAAAAGATCTAATGGATGCATTAGGGAAGTTGTATGAAAAACCATCTGCCTCTAACAAGATATTTTTAATGAAAAAGTTGTTTAATATGAATATGTCTAAGAATAGTTCAAGAGTAGATCATTTAAATGATTTCAATATAGTTGTAATAATAGAATTTGATGAAGAAGTTAGGGCTTTATTAATTTGCTCTTTACCTAAAAGATGGAATAGCCTTTGGTAATGGTGGTAAGCAACTTGGTTCCGTATAACTCGAAGTTGAAGTTTGAGGATGTTGTAGGGGTGATTCTAAGTGAGGAAATGTGAAGAAAAAGCTTGGGGAATATTCTACTTTAGGGAATGCTTTGTGACAAAGGAAACTAGAGGGAGACAAAAAATAGAGGAAACTGTGGAAAATCAAAAGATCAAGCAAGGTCAAAATCCAAGAGCAAGATTGTATGTTGGAATTGTGGAAAGTGTGGGCATGTAAAGAAGGACTCATGGGAGCTTCGGGACAAGAAGAAACAACAGAAGAAAACAAGGAGGAAAATTTGGCATCGGGTAATGTATGTCAGGATGCTTTGATTCTTTCTTTGCATAATATTACTGAATCTTGGGATTTAGATTCAGAGGCTTCTCTTCATGCTACTCCACATAGGCATTATTTTGTTGATTATGTTCAAGGGATTTTTGCATGTTTTTCTTGGTGATGATGAGCCTTACAGATAATTGGAAAAGGTTCTATTCAGGTTAAGATGCAAAATGGGAATACATGGCTATTGAAGGATGTCAACATGTGCCTACATTAAGGAGAAATTTTATATTGGAGGGGCAATTGAGAAGTGATGGTTGTACTGTGATATTTACAGCTGACCCTTGTAAGGTTACCAAGGGTGCTCTTGTGGTGGCAAGAGGTAAGAAGGTTGGAACCTTGTATTTATCCAATGATACTACTAATGATTGTAATCTTGTGGCTTCAGATGTAGATACAAAATTATGGCACTATAGGTTTGGTCATATGAGCCATAAGGGCATGGACATCATAAAGAAGAATTTTCCTGGATATACAGAAACAGGTTTGGATTTCTGTGAGAACTGCATATATGGGAAACAGAAGCAAGTAAGGTTTCTCAAGGTTGGACCTACAGAGGTTGGAGCAAGTTAGAGCTGGTACATTCTAATGTGTGGGGGCCAACTTAGGTATCATCTCTTGGGGGTTCAAGTTATTATGTTACTTTTACGATGACGTAACAAGAAAAGTTTGGGTTTATTGTATTAGAAAAAAATCTGATGTATTTGATACTTTTGTTAAATGGAAATCCTTGGTAGAGAATGAAACAGGTCTTAAGTTAAAATGTCTCAGGTCAGATAATGGAGGGGAGTATTGCAGCAATGAATTTGATGATTATTGTTCTAAGAATTGAATTTGTAAGCAAAAGATGGTTACAGGAACCCCACAATAGAATGGGGTGTCACAAAGGATGAACAAAACAATAATGGAACGTGCTAGGAGCATGAGGATACAGCAGAATGCATCTTTATTTTTGGGTAGAAGCGGGAGCATAGTGTATACTTAATAAACAGAGGACCATCAAGTGCCTTGGGTGGAGGCATACCCGAGGAGGATTGGTACGGTAAGAAAGTCGATTACTAATTTCTTAGAGTCTTTGGATGTGAGGTGTTTGTTCATATTGACAAGGATGATAAGACCAAGCTAGAGGCTAAATCGAAAAATGCATTTTATTGGTTATGGTGGTGATGACTTTGGATTTAAATGTTGGAGTATTAAGGACAAGAAAATCATTCATCTAGGGATGTGGTATTTAATGAGAAATTCATGTATAAGCAACAAATGTAAGAAAATAGGGAAGAATCCCGAAATAATATGCAAAGTGGTGGTAGAGGATTTTCCGGATGGGATAGTGACCCATGAATCGGTTCAGAATCTACTCAACAGAACCCCAAACTCCTTTAGTGAGGAGGTCTTCTAGGGTAAGAAAAGAACCTGAATGCTTTTCTCCTTCTCTTTATTATTTATTACTCAATGATAGTGGAGAGCCGAGATCTTTGATGAAGCAATGCAAGTAGATGCTAGTAAGAGTGGGAGCAAGCCATGGATGACGAGCATAAGTCTCTCATGGAGAACCAAAGTTGGGATTTGGTGAAGCTACCAAAAGGCAAAAGAGCATTGCGAGAACATGTGGGTGTATAGAGTTAAAGACAAAGAAGGAGGAAAGAAAAGATATAAGGCCCTATTGGTGGTCAAGGGGTTTACACATAAATAAGGTATAGATTTTGATGAGATATTTTCTCTTGTAGTAAAAAATGACTTATATTAGAACTGTTCTTGGAATAGTGGCAGTAGAAGACTTGTACTTAGAACAGTTAGATGTAAAGACTACATTTCTGCATGCTGATTTGGAGGAGGAGCTATATATACAAAGAAACCAAAAAGGATATGAAGTCAAAGGTAAAGAGGAGATGGTGTGTAAACTGAAGAAGAGCTTGTATGGCCTGAAACAAGCTCCACGTCAATGGTATAAGAAGTTTGATAACTTCATGATAGAGCAAGGTTATATTAGATGTCATTCTGACCATTACATGTACACAAAGAAATTTGAGGATGGCAGTTATATTATCCTGTATTTGTATGTTGATGACATGTTGGTTATAGGTAAAAACATGCAGGAAATAAAAGTACTCAAGAAACAACTAAGTGAATCCTTTGATATGAAGGATTTGGGGGCTGCCAGACAAATCCTTGGTATGAGGATAACTCGGGATAGGAAGGAATGGAAGTTGTCTTTATCTCAGGAAGAGTACATTAAGAAGGTATTGGATATGTTTAACATGCAAGATGCTAAAGCGGTTTGGACTCCTTTGGCAGGCCATTTTTAGTTATCAAAGGAGCAGTGTCCCAAGACAGAGTAGGAAAGAAACCATATGTCCAAGGTACCTTAATCATCAATAGTTGGTAGTTTGATGTATGATATGGTATGCACTAGGCCTGATATTTCCCATGTAGTAGGAGCTGTGAGTAGATTTATGAGTGATCCAGGTAAAGAGCATTGGCAAGTAGTAAAGTGGATCCTTCGATATTTGAGAGGGACCATGGGGACAATTTTATGCTACAGTGGATTAGACACCACTTTACGTGGTTATGTAGATTTAGACATGGCTGGAGATGTAGACAGCAGAAGGAGCATGACAGTTATATTTACATTGTAGGTGGGATAGCAAGAAGTTGTATTTCACAACTATATAAGTTGGTGGCTTTGTCAAAAACGAAGGTTGAGTATGTTGCTGCCACAAAGGAAAACAAAGAGCTGATTTGGTTACAATAATTGCTTAAGGAGTTAGGGCATAAGCAAGAGGAATGTAATCTGCATAGTGATAGTCGAGTGTTATACACCTAGCTAAGGACTCGCTTTCCACTCCAAGACGAAGCATATACATTTAAGATATCACTTCATCGGACAGCTTTGGAGGAAGATAAGTTGAAGTTGGAGAAGATTCATACCACTTAATCCTATAGACATGATGACTAAGATGGTCACAAGGGATAAAATAAAGCTATGTTCAACTTTTATCGGCCTTCATGGATGAAACTAAAGGGTTGAGAAGCTTGCTCAAGGAAATCGGTCTCCAAGTGGGAGATTGTTTTTTTGTGGAGCCTATTTTCATGTTAGAGTGTGGTACACCTTCTATGTGTTACACTTGGGTATTTTTATAGAGGTCCCGCTTACTGGTGAGTAGGTCAAGGAAAAGGCCCCAAAGCAAATTTTCATGGGTGGTTTATTAACCCATGGGTAATGGGTAACCATTATGGGCTATTTTTTGGGCCTATGGTTTTTCAGTAATCATTTTTTTGATACCCATGGTTTTTTTCCCATGGCTTGATACCCATGGTTTTTTCCATGGTTTTGTATCAAACCGCTTAAGAAATTGTCTATTTATATGGTCTTATGCATATGATACATAAACAAGCAAATGTATTACAGATATGTTTTGAATTCGGGTGTGAATTTTGTATAATTGTTTTAAAGCATAGCTCCAAATCGATCTGGGTATTGTATTGAGAGATTGGACGCTTGTAATAAAATCCAAGCAAGTGATTCTTGGTGGACGTAGCCCAAATTTGGTGAACCATGTTAAATCTTGTCTCTCTCGTGTTGTGTTATTTATTCTACACTTTTGTTTGAGATCTGTAATATTTTTTGCATATTAGTTTCTATTGTTGTGATTCTATAAGGGATTATTCCGCATATTTTATCTCTTGTTTTCTATCACTAGATTCCTATTTACATAACTCAAATTTTAAATTGGTATTGAATGAGGTAATTTCTCCTTGAACCCGTTATTCATTTTCTTAGGGTCGCGCCATTACTATGCCTTTTTAGTAGAGAATGAGTTTGTTATGTGAATACAACAAAAATTCCATTTACATAATTTTATTGTATGTTGATACACTATTTGATATTTGGGCTTTGTCTATTGTGGTCTGAAAGAAGAACTTGATTTTGATGTATCCCTCAAAATTTGTATCTTTTTCATGTCATGAAGGCTCAAAGTTTGTGAATTTCTGTAATCTATACTCCTAGTTGCTTCAGTACTTTCTATTTATGCTACACATTGTGCATCTTTCTCTTCATTAGTGCAACTATAGTTTTTCCATTCATGTTCTTGGATGTTATTGAAAGCTTGCAATATTTAAACTTCAAAACCTTAGACATTTCATTTATTTTTGATGACTGTGAATAATCATTATGTGACCAATAAAACATTTTGTATCTCTGAAAGGAGAAATGTACCCTGTATTGTAGATTGAAATGAATTATTTGCAACTATCTGTCCCAGGTTGAAGTTTAATGGTTGTCTTTCTTCTTGATAGTTGTAATATGTATAATTTCCATTCATCTAACAATGGCCTCTTATGCTGGTTGTAGTTACACTTCAACTGTAGCTTGACTTACATTTGAATTCTATTTATTTTATGCTTGAATTATTTTTGTATATGCAGTTGATCACTATAGCTCAACATTTGTACCTTAATATTGTGATGATTTCTTCTCCTGCAAGGAGTTGTATTGTCATTTCTAATTTTTTTCACCTCCTCCTGATTGGAAGTTTGAAAAGTAGATTTTCCTGATTCATATTGAGTGAGCCTTTGCTTTTGTAGATATTGTACCATTGAAGTGTTTCCTTTACTCAAATACCATGCACAATAACACAAACCCTTATGAATGTTGTTATTTCTTAGTTGTTGATCCTTTATGAAGTCTAAAACATGTGCATTTGGCACTTGTTTAAACATATTGAAAATATTTTACTTTTCAAGCTATTTGTAGCCTTTGTATTTATTCAAAAAATTTGTGCATGTTCCTTCACGAAGAAAAAAAGATGACATTTTTTTATTCTTTTCTTAGCTATTCTCTCTTTCCATTGATTTGTCAATCATGTAGCTATGTGTTATCTTGATTCAACTGAAGACTGAAACATTTTTTAGGACATTATACTTCCATAAAGGAGCATTAAAATAACTTCCTTTTGTTGATACTTTATTGAAGACTTGTAAAGTTGTAGTTCTAAGAAGCTGATCCATGGAAAGCTTGACCTTTGAGCCTTCTGTAAGGCATGACTGTAATTTTCTGATAAGTTACATGTTCTTTGAATAACTGCACTTGTACTTTGATGCTTACATGGATGGAAACCTTTGAACTTTCCAACATTTAGGATGAGATGTTTATTTCTTTCACTGTGAATATATGAACAATTATCTTTCAACTGAGTCTTCACTCTTGATTCTCTGTAGCATGCGCCTTGATTATGCCAATACTTTTCAGAATGAACTTCTATTTTATCTTGAAGAATCTTTATTTCTACTCCTAATTCATGTGCTAGAGAATCTTATAAATCTGCAATGAACTCTTTTAATGCAATCTATTTTATTTATTGTGATCATAGTTGTTCCATTTGATCTTCATTGATGGCTCATAATCTGAAAATGATAAGTAGATATCTATTTCATTATCATGAAATCATTGTACTTTTGATTCATTTTGATATTTGATATGGATATCTCAAAATTTGAAATTCATGAGTGAGTCTTTTCTCTTTGTTCTTGAAAAATGCTTGATCATTGAGTGCAATCTATACTTGATAGTACAAGATCTTAAAATATGTATTGATATCTTCTGTTGCAACCTATACCTACACATTTAAGAAAATAGTTAGAAAATAATTAGGCTTTTTGGTCTCTCTTATGTTCCATATTTTTTATTTCTCTTTCTTTTTTCTGTCATGATTCTAGGAATCATATATGCTACTGTAAGATACTAGTTTCTTAAATCTATATCTATCTCTGATGTAACTTATGCTTCTAATATTAAGAAATACATTTACATGTAGTTAGATAGTAAATGAGTATAGATTAAAGCTTGAGCTCTTTATTGATGCCTTTCTTTAATTTTTAGGTACACTGAGATGTTGGGAGAGTACGAGATGAAATATAAAGCTTGAACTGAAGTAAAGAAGATTAGGAGAAAACCCAAGGAATTGATGGATTTCATCAATACTCCTTTACTTTTAGCTTTATGCACATGTACTTATTTCTTCAGTAGTTATGAGTTACATCCCACGGATTGTGTGGGAAACATTGAATTTTTTGTGAATAAATAACATTAATTTTTGTAACTAAGTTATATACTTCTTTCTGATTCATATTTTATGATGGAAATTGATTGTATAACAAAATGAACAACTAAATCACATAAGTAAATGCATTTTAAAATGAATAAATAACATTTTTTGATGTACCTGTAACTTTAATAATGAACTCTCCTTCATGTAAAATGTAACTCTGTTTGTTGCTCCTGAATTTAACATTTCACCTAAACCATGATTCCCACCTTCATTAAGGAAATGTGTTAGTCCTTCGAGGATTTTTGTTTCTTTGCTGAAGAAAAATATGGAATGGTAGCCTATATGAGGTGTTACATTCTTTAACAACACACATAGTTGTAAAATACATGTAGTTAATCAATTGTTGCAACTAAAAACATAATAACACTGTATGAATTCACCCCGGCTAGGTCCATTTAATTGATTCCTTTCATCAAAGAAAAAGTTTTGAGTTGCCCATTTTTTTACGAGTACAAAAATTGTCAACAAGTAAGTACAAGAGAATTAAAAATGTTATGGGAATCACATTTTCGAAGCTCCAAATCTATTATGCAATCATTCAATCGATGACCTTTAATAATAAGGAAGAAATAGAATCTCTCAATTTTAGTTGTCTTGGATGCATTCGAGCAAGAAAAATATTATATGGAGGATTTGGTGGAGTAATATTAGGCTTGGAAATACTACCTCGAAATAATGCATACAGCTTATCAAATAGTTCTTGATGACTTTACAAGAATTAGGATTTAGAAATCTAAACTTTATATTTATTTGCATACTCTATGATGTCAAAGGAGGTTGATAAATTTTATTTTTATACCCCAAGGAAATGCATTATTTTAGGGGTGAAGGAGGTAATAATTTTAGAGTTGGAACACACTTAGAAATGGGAGCAGATGTTTTAGGAGCATGGGATAATTTTCTAGGTACACTATAATATTTTGAAGGAGATCTAGATTATCCTTTGAAGACTACATGAAAGATGGAAGTGGAGATCCTATAATAATTATTTTATATTTTTGTGTCTCCACTCGAGGATATTTTTTCTTCTTCTTTCTTAGAGAAGTGGTGGAGGGAGTTACTTTCCAAGATTGGGAGCGGGTCTACACTACACATTAGAAGCTAGGTGTTTTTCATTAACATCTTCTTCACCTTCTAAATATTCAAGGAATCCAATTTTTGCATTATCCTCCACATCTACAATCTCTAGGATAATGGTGTCCTCACTATCTTGTTCCAGCTTCTATAAGTTCTTCTTCCTCCTCCTGTGTCAAAAGGTATATATATAGGAGGTTATTTTAGATAAAATATTTGAGGTGATGGATGAATCCTTTGATTATTTGAAAAATTATTCCTAGGAGCATCCTTATACGTCAAGGCTTGTGCTAATTGCTTCTTAAGAGAGATAACATCATTAGCTAGTTTTTGTTCTAATGATTTTGTGTTTCTAGAATTTGAGCTCTAATCATTCTCTTTACTCAAAACCTTCTTGATTTTCCCAAACATTATCAAATAATATTCTACCTCAACTACAAGCCTTTATTCCTCCTCCAAGGTGGAAGCTAAATTTATTCTTATCATGAACATGAATTCATGAAGTTAGGCATTTTGAAGAATATTAGTTTATTACCCTCGGTAGGTCCAGTAGCTTCTAGGATCTTGTAGAACATTCTATTACAATTGGTAACAAATTTATTCATGTGCTCATTGGTATCTTTATTCGATTAAGAAAAATTTTCAAGAAGAGAATGAACATATTTGGTAGGCCCGAATCTAAATTCAAATTTTGATTTCATATCAGCCTCGATTGAAATAGATCTCCTTCATAAAGGATAAAACAAGTCTATAGTATCATGTTCTAGCAATTCTACAAAAATGAAACAATACATATTCATATCCCACACCCAACACTCCAAAAGATGTTATAAATGTAATAATGTGATCATCATGGTGATTCTTCCTATCTCCTCTAAAATCGTGGAAGTTGTTTCTTGACCCCTTGGGTAAGTCATACAAAGGGGTAGTGTTATCCAAAATTTACCCCCCAGGTTAATTTTGATAAATCATCATAAATGTACTTATCCATTAATAATTCTTGGATGTACGAAAGACTATCAAAGTTTAACCCCATTAGAAGAGAAATACATCCCGTGTTTTTGCTCGACCGATTTGGTTTTTACTCGTGGTGAGCTAGCTCGCCACGATGAATGCTTCGAGTTGATGGTTGGGCACATTATGAAATAAAAAAATTTCACCAGGGTTGGTCAGGTGCTTGGTTGGTCGGTATGGTTGGTCGTGTGACGGGTTTTTAGCATGGTTAGTTAGATATGTTGGTTGGTTAGGCTAGTCAAACAGGTTCCTTGGTCGGGTTGAACGATTGAGATGATTAGAAAGGTTTGTCATCATGGTTGGTTGGGTGATGATTGATTGGATGGGTTGGTGAGCATGGTTGGTTAGGTGGTAGGTTTGTCAGCTAGGTTGGTCAACCAGATTGGATAGATTGGTCAGATGAGAAAGCATCATATAGATGAAGTATGTATGACCAGGTTGGTCGGTCGGGTTGGTTGGTTGAGATGGTCTCTACATTTTTCATCTCAACATTCATACAAACATCAATTTGGATGGGTCACCAGGGTTGGATGGGTCATCAGGTTATACGACCCACATAGTTGGATGGTAAAGGTCAGGCGATGCATGGTTAGAGGTTCATGAAGTTAGAAACCTGGTTGGAGGTATGACACGGTTGGATGGGTTACATGGTTAGGTGGATCATGAGTCCCAAATGAGGCATGGGTAGGTGAATGAGTGATAGCTCAACAACCATATTTAATGAAGTATGGCACCTATGTATTTTTCTTACAAAGGTATCCTTAGGAAGAGAAAGTGTATGGGTGCCCATACCTCTTTAATGAGGGTGGGTGAAAGTTTTCTATAAAAACTCAAACCCCTCATTTTTTAGAGAGACATTCTAGGAGTTGGGGAAACTCTTGTAAATTTTTCCTCGAGTCAATTTCAGCTATGAGCCTTCTCTTGGGCCTAGTAATGTAATTATGCCTTATGCATCAAATGTAATGGTCTATGCATACTTTGAAGTAATTAAAATTGTGCTTTGTGGTGTTTCTTCAACCCTATCTCATTTTTATTGTATTTCCTTGTCTCTCCAAAGATTATTGTTGTATTTTGTGCTTGGTTATTTCACTTGCAGATTTATGATGTTGTGCTCCATGGAGTTTTGATGGTGGGATAAGATCCGGGTTTGTGTCACATTTTCTTGCCTCCCTCACCCTATTTTCCATGTTTCATCCTCCCTCAATAGAGTGTCTCGCCCCTATTTTGGTGCTTTGTCACCCCACTTAGTATAGGATTTCATCTTTTTCATGCACTTTCTCTCTAGTGTCTCCTTGGAGCTATTAGTGTATGCTTAGTCAAGTGAATTTTCTACATTAGGAGTAGTTTAGTATTAGGATCGGTAGAGGAAGCCAACATTCTCTCGGAGTTCCATCTTATATTCATAAGTCCCACAAGTAGAGAGATCGACCCATGTTATATAGATTACACTAATGCCCCATTCACACTTGGGCCATTTTGGGGGTGTTATAATTTTGCATTAACAAGTCGTTAGAGCCAATAAGCCTATGTTTTTTCCTAAGGTAATGGCTCTTTCTCGGGAATATCTAGTTCCTCTTCATCATTTATTTCTATTATAAATCTTTCTATAGGTTTTACACATTTTTCATCTAGAGGAATGTAAATTAATGGTTCAAATTTTGATCCTTCAATGACGTATTCAAGAGAAAAGGTAGGATAAAACTTAGGAAAATAATCTTGACATTTTCTCCTTGTAATTTACGTGATGTGAAGTTGGAAATAATATTTCAAGTTTTCTTTAAATACCAAAGTCAATCATACAACTAGCTCTAGTACCTTCTTTCTTTAAGCTTATTAAATTAATTCACATCTTAGAATAAAATTATCCTAATATCTTCTTTGTTGATTTACAACTTGTCTTACACGTTGTACAACTTGAGCTCATTGTTTTTCAAGGTTCAAAACTCTTGGGGTTTCATATTAGTGGTTTAATATATTAATGTTATGCCGATGCAATTCCTCAATTTATTTAGAGGCCTTCTTGAGTATCTTAGAAGAAAGGAATACTATGCAACAACAAAATATCATTTCTATGGATAACAATGGGGAAAAATATAGAGCATACATCAAGATTCTTCTTGTTTTTAGTCTCGATTTTTTAGATATTTTATTTTTATGGATTTTTTAATTTATGAGGTGGTGTAGATATTAAAACAACTACCCCATGGTGGGCACAAAAATATGTTTCCGAAATAACTTTTCACATGGGAAAATTTGGGATCTCTCACAATGCTTTAGTAGTAATTCCCTCTCATTCAACGAGGAAGCTCCATTTTGTAAAAGTAGGAAATTATGTACAATATTCTAATAATTGTGGGTGGTTTATAGATTGTGGATCCCATAGGGGTACTTCCTATAGCCATAAAAATTATTTTAAATACTTGAAAGGGAGGAAATAGTTATAGAGAGAGGTGTGAGGAGAATAGTTGGAGGATAATGAACAATAAATAATAGAATAGAGTTTATTTCTCAAAACCATAATGTTTCCATACACATAAATGAGAATTCATCATTAACATAGAATAAGGAAAAACATGCATGAAGAAAAAAGTATCATTGCATTATGTTGCACAAGATTACAATGCTCATGGAGTGGTGTTGAGAAGGAAAGGAATGCATTAGAATAGAAAATGGAAGAAATCAACTACTTTAGCTATAGAGAGAAAATAAGAGATATAAAACAAGAATAATAATCCTCTTGAAGTGAGAAGGTCACCTACATTTATAGATTTACAATTCAATGCTTCAAATAACCCCACATGACCTTTCAAGTTCCTATTCCACTTGTGAAATTTCATCTTCATTAGGAGTGAGAAAACAAGTCCCCTTTTATAAATTTAAAGGGACTTTTACAATGCAACATTAGAAATTCACTTACATAAAAAAAAAGAAGTTCATGATTACATAAAATGAAGAATTAGAAAGGGGAGAGAATAAAGAGGGAGAAAAAGAGAAGGAGAAGAGATTTGACTAACTATTCGATGAATAATCTTCGTTTAATGAATAATTAACTCTAGTTGGATTCTCGTAGATGATCTCCAAGGATGAAGCTTTGAACCTTTCACATACTACTGAAATTGGAAATTGTAAATGAAACCTTCTCAACTTCTAGGATGTTCATATACTTCAATGTATTGATCTAAGTTTTAGTGTTGACATTGAGCTTTCTGCATTTACTAAACACTTTCTCATGACTCCCTACAATATTAGAGATGGAACCTTTAATCTCCACAAGGGATTACAGAGTGTCACCACTGAAGGATGGAGAATCACCAATATTTTCCTAAACCAATTCTTGAAATGAATTCTGAAGATACTTCAAATAATTATTCTCATTGAGGAAAGGATTACTAATCTCCTGCGCATATATGTGCTAAGATCCTCAAGAATTCTTGTTGTTTTTCTTCACAAGAATACAAATCAACAATGGCCTCCTTTAGAGAATCACACCTCCAAATTATTGTATAATACCAAATGGGATACAAGTTGTTAGAGGAGGATAAAAAAATTGAGCTTACCGAGGGATGAGAATCAAAATTATTCATGTCTATCACCAATGGGAAATAATTTCCCCAAAAGAACATCCCTTTTCTTGATCTCTACTCAAATTTTTTAATCTTTAACTCTGTTTCCAAGAGGAATGTGAACAAAGAGATAATATTTGGGAAGAGAGAATTCCCTTTTCCATGATCATACTCACAAATTGGTCACTTTACCTTCCTTGTAACATGAAAATTTGAGCTTGAGTGAGGGACTGAGGATTGAAGATTCAACTATGATAGATAGATTTAATCAAAGGAAAGGATGATGAAACCTATTCAAAAATGATTGTACATATGAATACAAATTCATCACATGTTCCTAAAATCGATCAATGGTTTTATTTTATTCATATCAAGTGCAAGGATCCATCTAGAAGAATATTTAAAAAGAAAGCATCACATTCATGTGTGGCTTGTCCCAAATATAATGTTTTCATTTCATAATTATTGGGGGTCATTTAATCCATAAATATGATCACCTTTATATGTGAAACCTATACAAAATAATCTCTATAAGCCTTAATGAATAACCTAGAGGTTGTTTGTGACTAATTAGTTATGGTTTTGTTAATGTACTTCAAGATGTCTTCAAAGTTACAAGTGTCACCTCTTGTTGCACTATTCTTGAATCCTCTCCAAGTAATTCATTGATCCATGAGAAGGGCTTGGAATGATGGAAATCATGTTAAACACCTGGGGTTTTTTGTAGGAAACCAAAGCATGAATATGATGGGTTGTGTTAATATCCTCCCTAGGAAAAATTGCATCCACTAGATGCTCAGGGGACTATAAATGATCTATCTCAACTAGCTCAAGTTTCTCAAAATGATCTTCTTTGAATTTAGACTTATTGTACACCTCCACTAAGGGGGATGTTTCATAAACCTTTGTGATTTTCCTCTTTCTTTAATGAGATGAACTTGTACATACATCAATTGCTTTTTGAGATGGGGAAAGATAATATTTCCTAAGAAATGAAACTATATTAGCCTCTTAAGGAAACAATTATAGCATTTTCTATGTGAGTTTACATCCCTCTTTTTGTACCATTTTTATACCATGCATCACATACATTTTCTCACCTTGATTTATCCTTACTCTTTGATATGGCATGGAGTGGGAGAGGGAGGTGAAAATTTCAGCACTTCATACTCAATATATAACAGTTTGAATCATCATCAAGAAAACTTTAAAAACTAATAAAACCTAAAATATCTCATTTTTTCAATTGAAATCCTTATATAGTCCTTTTTCTTACCACCTGATCATTGACACAATTAACCCATAAGCCTTTAATTAAAGGAATATGGTGTAGCCTGATAGAACAAAGGAGTCATGATCTGCTTCTTATATTGAACTTAGATCTAACAACATAGGAGTGCATGTTTAAAGCATTAATAAATGTATCAATTTTTCAAGCATAAAGCACATTATTATATGAATAAATTCCATAGGATATGTGAAAGGATAAAAAATTCCACTTCACAACATTAGATTTGATATGAACCTTATAAAACAACTCAATTACGGGGATCTTTTAACCTACGTACCTTGGAAACTAGAGAGGAGCATGGTAAAATCCACTTGCCATGAGATAGTTTAATGTGGATAATTATGTTAATAAGCACTCATAACTTCTAATCAGATCCATTTCTGACATGAAATTATCCATTCTATATCTCCTTCAAGTAAACATATGAGGTACATAGTGAATGCATCATTCACTCTCATGAAGTGTGAGTTTCTCTCTGTGAAAGCGATATTCCAGTTCTTTTCAAATGTGGGAATTTTAGGAGAGATAAATAGTCCAATATAAATATCATAGAAGGGTATTGTGTATGCGAGGGAAAAATAAAATAAGAGGTCATAGTGATCCTCTTAGTGTTTAAAAACTACTCCAATTTCCTGTGAATATTGTCAATAACAATTAAACCCCAATATATCGTCTAGGTATCTTTCAATTATTACCAATATGAATTGTGTAATCCACTAATGGAATTCCTTGTAATATCTTCATGCATAAATCTACTTAGGATTACAATTTCTTCTAAAAATGCATCATGGAATTCACTCTATGATAGTGTCTTGGGAATTTGAGAAGGTTATCTCCCCTTCTTGAGTCAAGAACCAATTATAATTCATCAAAGATAAGAATCAGTATTGGACTGGTTATTGAGATGAAAAATCTTGTGTGATGATTATCATTTGAATCTTGGTTGGAATTTACTTGAATTGTGAGGTTTATTTCAGTTAGAGAAATGCAAGTAAATAATTTTCTTCAAAGATGGATGGTTGTGTTGGAAAGATTATAATTTCTCGTATAAGTTGTAGACTAGCTCGGTGCTTTATAGAGAGTGGATGTCCTCCTAATTTAAAGAGTCATCTAATGAATAACTTATCTTCAATGATCCCTCATGGTTATTTCATCATCCTTGTCTTCAAATCCTCTAAATATAGATGTGTCACTTCACTATCTTCCACATTTGGGTACTCGGTAGCAAAATAGATATCGGTTCAAAGCAGGGGGTACTTAATTTTCATGATATAAGGAGATGGTGAGAGAATTTTGGGATGGAGGTGTGTGTGAAATTTGAATTTGGTTTGTGTACTTACTATTTTTAGTAAGACACACCCTAACCTCAAATTCTATTTTTAGATAATTTTTCCAATGTTTAGATTTTTCCAATTTGTTGAGTTCTAGACTTGAGGAATTAGATAGAGGTTTCATAATTTTTTTTTATTTTTTGTATACTTACTATTTTAGAATGGATCTAGTGCTAACTTACTAAAAATATAAATTTTCCTTCTAAGTAAAAAAATTAGCTTAATTTAGTTTATATTTATTAGGATTTTCATTGTGATTTCATGCTCTAAATTTTGAGTGTTTTTGTCACAGAACTCCCAAGATCTGAAAAGGGAACATTTTTTTTTCTAGAACATTAAATTGGTTGGTGAAAATATGTAGAGAATTAATGGGAAAAATGTTTCTTTCTTCTCCAAGCCATTCTATAATGGACGCTTTAGGAAACATTTCATGGAAACATTTCATAGGCTACGAGAAAAAGTGTGTTTTCAACAATGGAGCTTTCTAAAAAAATTAGTAGCATAAAAACATACCCACATAAATAGGGGAATTAAAAAATTAAAATGAGTTGAAAATGGATAATTTTTAATATTAGACTCACCCCTCACTTAGAAACCTAACTAACTCACATTTGACCAACCATGTTTAACCCAGTCGGATGAGAGTTTAAGGAGGGATTAAAAGTTACCAAATCAGTCTTTGACCACCTCATGTACCTTACCACATTTAATAAGGGAAAAATTTTCATCAAGGGTGTAAAAATGTACATATAGTAAACTCGTCTTGAGAAGGGCACATGGGGATTTAAGTTGTGAGGTTAAAAACACTTTCCTAGTGCACATGTCACAAGATTTAAGTGACAAAAGAGTGGATATTCATGTGTTGGCACAATTTTGTGTCCCCGATTTCCCATTATAAAATGAAAATAGGGAAATATATTCCTCCCATGTGTGCATAGGGTCATATTTTCATGAGGAAGGGGGAAAAACTTTTTGTGAGTTGAAAACATTTCCCTAACAACCTATATTATCGCTTAAATCATGAAACTATTCCTCTCCATGTGGTTGCTCATTCTAAAATATACCATGTATCCTTAGAAAGAAAAAAAGGAAATAACCACTCATAATTACATATAGATTCTTGTCAATATGAGAAAGGGGACGCGTCTTCAAGTGAGTGGAAAACACTTTTCTAACACCATAAGTTGTAACTTAAGTGACATAGCTTCCAATTATCAATATCCCTCATTGGTGGTGCAATGTAGTTTCCCCTTTTAATTTTTAAAAGTGAAAATGGACATTAAGGGTACATATGCATTTTCCACTTTTGGAAGTATGTCTTGTTTAAAGTGCCTTGTTTTCCGAGAGAGCTTCCCTTGGTGTTTCTTATATAAAACTTCTATTATTTTCATTGTAAAACAAAAATGAAATCTAAATACACCATTTTACTTGGACCTGATTTGGATTCTTATTTGAAATTTAGGCCTCTTCTAAATTTTCTATCATGAGTGGTTCCTAGATGCTCCAACTACCACCAAAGTAAAAATTTGTTGTTTGTTAAAATAAACCTATAGAACATGTAGAGGGTATAATTTGATCCAATTTTTATTTTTAATAATTTAATAAATTTTCTTATAACACTTAAAATCTTAAATTTAATCTTCACCAAGGTCAAAGGATTTTTCACTGATATTAGGAAAATTTCTCCAAATTTGGTCTTCGAATCCCTTAAAACATTTTGCACAATGAATTAGACACTCTTATATTTCTAATGAGTATATTATTTATTTTCAATTCCTTTGGAGGCTTCGATATATCTAGAACAAGAAATATAGCTTTTTCACCACTTTGATTTCATTATACCATGCTAAGAAAATCTTGGTATTACATAAATTTTTCCTAAACATGATTTTTTTCTAGTAATTTGTTAAAATTCTTCGTATTATTAAATATATCTTCCAAATAGATCTTGCATGCCTTAAAATTTCCCTATACGTAATCGGAGGGTGGTCATGAGGTACAAAAAGGCCTAAAATAGCCCTTTTAGATCTTCAATAAGTAATTATATTCTATTGCGTCCAAGATTTCTTCATAAATAAGATTGAAAAAGATCCCCTACACATGAAAAACACTTGAAAATATCATTAGCACATTCCTCCTTGCCATTACAAAGGTTAAAAATAGCCAATTTTATAGAAGGACATGTTTTCATTGACCATGAGAGGGATTTTAAAATGGGGTCTACATTGTCATGACGTTTTAAAAAAATTGATTCTAAAATTTAGAATGAAAACATATAACAAGTCTAAGAATTTTTTTAACCCGATATAATAAAAAAAAGCTTCACCAAATGATTACACTTCAAAACTATAATATGAAATATTAGTATAGGATTATATTGTTATACAAATAAATGAATATTCAAATGAAATACACTCATTTATAGATTTAGTAGCTAGGGTTTACGAAGAAACAACAACACAACATGTAAGTAGAGGTCCAAACAAGTTTGGTGAGATCACTTAGTTTATCCAAAAGAATAAATGGATGTTTCATGAGATGATATAAATTGTGTCTAGGTCCAAGAACATGCTCGTAAAGACACTATAGTTGTTTGTGCATGAGGACCAAACCTCCAAACCTCAGGGACCCAAATTTTTACAATTACATACATTACTAGTGGTTTTATGTGTGTTAATGGTGCACTCCTAAATATTTTTAGGTTTCTTCACCTTTTGTGTATATTCTATTATAATTTGTAGATGTCATGTGATTCTCACATTTACACTTGCATTCATGAAATTTTAGCTTCTTATAACCATACCGAAGAGGAAATTATATACAAAATAAACATGGTTAGGAGCTTCAGCTGCATTTACCATGGTTTTGAATACTATTTGATTAGGACAAAGAAATTTATGACATTTTTAATTGCATGTTGTTCTCTAGGTGTGCATGCATGTGTGTCTAAAAATATAGCTTCCTTTACCTATTATTTACCCTTGAGATTTAATATAAATACTGGGATAATTATTATAATATGCCCAAATGAATCCTTACATATAGAATTATAATGCATTAAAAGGAATAATTTCTTCATTTTGATGTTCATTTACGGTTCCCTCATCCTTACTATATGATTATTAAGTAGTATGTACATGATAAATGCTTTAAGTAAATTTGTATAAATAAGAGTATTTCATATTTAAACTCTGAACTTGCTCACATGAAATGTTGAATAAAATAATAAAATGTCAAATGAAATATGAGTGATTAAAATTGATTGGTAAAAAGGAACCCCAAAGTAAAAAGAGATGAAATTTTTAATTACAGGTAAAACTATTTTGTAGTCTTCTTGGAAAATGTGCTCATATACTAGGAAAAAAATTAAAATCATCAAAACTAAAAGTGAGAGGTATCTCTAACATGACATAAGAAAGGATAAGTTACAAAATAAATATGATCAAAAATAGTCAATCAAGTCGTATAACAAAAATCCAAACAAGGAATTTTGTAACTAGATCTTTGTTTCATTGCTTGAGACCCGATATATGTATGTAATTTTGTAATTTTTGTTCTTGCAAAGTGTATGTCTCTATAAGATTAGAAATTTAATATCATAAGATAACATAGATCATAACCTTCATGTTCATATGTACCATTACATTTCACTATTTTACATCAAATATAAAACATACTATTTTATTCAAATCAATGGAATTGAACAAATTTTAAGGTATCATTTTATTAGTAGTTATAACTAGTTCTAAAACTCTATCCATCTAGGAATACAAAATCCAAAAACATACAAAATTTTATTAGAATCTATTTAATGAAATAGGGTATACAACTCAACACAACAAGTAACATGAACATTTATAACTTGTAGGAGGAATGGTAAACGTAATTGAATACATTTGGCTTCTTACCCTCTAAACTATTCCCCTGTTTGAAAAGATTTGGTAACATGTAGTGACTTATGTATCACCCTTGTCTAAAGGTTTTTGTCAATTTGTTAAACACATACGTATTTTCCTAAATTGAATTCAATTATTTAACAAGAATTTAATGTAACTATTCATTTTTATGGGATTATCATTGATGCATAATTATGCATTGCTCATATGATCTCCATGAGTAGTCATTGTTGTAATTCAATTTTTCATTGGGTATATTTTGCATAAATCATAAGGCAGGGGACACAAATAGAAAATAACAACCATAAGCTAAACTAAGTTGACTATTAGAAAAAGTCACACGAGGAAAAAAATCACTAAGATAATGGATACTTGATGGAGTTATTTTCAGTAATGAATAAAAACACTAGTTAAAATATTTCAAAAAGAAATGATATAATTAAATTTATCATGGAATATTTTAACTCAAATTCATAAGACACTCTCCTAATTATCTTTCATGAGGAATTATTGAGATTATGCACACCATACACTGGCCCAAATTACTATATTTATTTACGATACAAGAGAAAATAACACACACAATGGTCCCTTAATGGAAAAAAATCCACTCTTTTCTCCTTTGGGATTTTTCAAGCACCTACACTTCAAAAAAGTCTTCCCTTACTCCATCATGCCTTCTTCACGCCTTTCTTTCTCTATATCCCCATGAAGTGGATATTAGGTTTTCATTTCTTCTTTGCAATTCTTAAAATGAGAGCATTCAATTGTTTATGGGAAATTAGTTAGTTTTTAACTATCCTTGGCAAAACTAGTGCTTTACATTGTCTAACATTTTGTAACTATAATTGAATGCAGAAAAGGTTTGTAAAACCACTATTGTTGTTTTTCGACACTACTACCTAGCTTAACTAGAAGTTTCACAATACTTGAAATTTCTTTTACTTCTAGAAGAAAAATATTTGTATGTGAACTAAAAATTGAGTATTATTTTTATAGAGTGCATAACATTTGCAAGAGTATAAAGAATAATCAAATTTATATTCACCGTAATATTTTTC
Source organism: Taxus wallichiana var. yunnanensis (assembly GCA_018340775.1). Lineage (NCBI taxonomy): Eukaryota > Viridiplantae > Streptophyta > Pinopsida > Cupressales > Taxaceae > Taxus > Taxus wallichiana. The sequence goes on from CM031236.1 coordinate 146,772,007, forward strand.
CTACATGCACAAGAACCTATATATTTTAGGATACCCAAAAGATCATTGAGTCACACTAAGCATGAATCTACACATTCAATAAAATTAGATGATTAACCTAAGTCTGAATCAATATGAAAAAACTTAAGAATAATAATATATTGACCCCTAATGTCCCATATTTTTATTTAGACAAAATTTCTTCTACATCGGAATACTCCTACTTTATTGTTATGTAGAGGTCTCCATGCTCATGCTCATACTCATGCTCATTTCCAACATTGCTTCCTACTTTTATTTAATGAAAAACATAGAATAAAAGACAATAGTTAAGTGCCTCATGCTTTTGAGGGGAACTTTTATATACTAGTATATGAATTGTTTATATGTTATCTACAATGTATAAGGAGAATAATGAATTGTAAACAAGTCTCTATATTTTTGGACATATAGAGTTCGTAATCCCAATAAGAGGACATAAAAACTTATACAAAAAAATGTCTTTTCGAATTATTTCGTAGGAACAAAAGCCGACGGTTCAAAAACCTAGCTAACTCACTTTTGACCCACCATGTTTAACGAAGGTTAGATGAGAGTTTGAGGAGAGATCAAAACTTACCAAATGGGTAGTTAACCCCCTCATGTACCTTACCAAATTTATTAAGGAAAAATTTCATCACGGAAGTAAATATGTGAATATGGTCAACTCATCTTAAGAAGGTGGCTTGGGGATTAAAGTTGTGAGGTTGGAAACACTTTCCTAGTGTAAATATCATAAGCTTTAAGTGATGTGTAATGCCCACATTTTTGACGTTATAAAACCATATTAATCCCTAAATAATTATCTCGGGAAGGTTGTGACAAATTTTTTGTTTGTTTTATAAGTTACAAGGGTGTCAAACCCTAATATACATTTAATTAATTCCTACTAGAAAAGTTACATTTCATAGGATAGATCCAGTCTATATTATTAATTAAATATTCTTAATCCAATTCTAATGTCAATTTAATTATCATTACTAGATAAGTGTCCATTAATTTCTCTTACTAGGTTAAATAGTTTCTATCTTGAAACTAAAATTCAACCCATATTAAATAAACCGTTATCCTTAGTTACCTTAGTTCACTTGAATTATTTTCTTTAATGTCCATTAAATTAATCACTAAAACTACTAGAAGGGTTACATTTTTAACTTAATACACTAGAGCCCTAACTATCCCCATTCACCCATTTAGACATAACTTTGATCTATTTAAAAATTCACAACCAAGATATGAATATTCTCACCTAAAAATGTAGGATTGATTCTTAACCCTTGGATCAAATCAATTGGGACCACAAGAATAGATATACCTAAAAGAAGCCCTAAAAGGCCTTAAGGGAGACTTCTAAAGAATTTCTTACCCTAGCTCATTCATTTGTTTTTCTATGGTTTGCAGGTTAAAGAAGTGGATTCCATGGATCAAGGGAAATCATGAAAGAGTCTTCTTGGAATCAATGTGCAAGAAGAAGGGGATTTCATCCATTTGGATCCTCCTTTAGAATAGTTTAATCTTATATTTAATCATGTATTCTTAGTTATTTATTTCAATACAAAAATCTATCCTAGATCTGGTTTGAGATCTATTTTTGATTTGTTCTCTCTTTTTCATTCATGGGAAAAACCCCATTTGGTAGATCAAGAGTTTTATGCATTTAAATCCCTATATGCAGGTTGGAGTATGGTTCCAAACAAGCATACATGGGCCTCATAGGTTGGATCTACATTTGGGTGAAGTTTGGATCCATAAGAGCCAATGGTTTAGCCGAAAATACGTTTTCAAAAAACAATCCACACACACGTGACTCGACGGTCCCTTGACCGACCGTGGTAACCACCGTGATACCAATGTCCGCTCCACTATCGGTGCCATTTCTTATGTTAATGATAAAGTTTTAGAATATTATTTTAAATGCAGGGTGTAAGAGATTAATTCCATGAGCGAATAATTATTCATTTTTAAGAACGTATAGCACTCTTAGAAGAATTTGGTATAAAAAATTACATAAAAAATGACTGTCAAGTTAGCGAAATGAAATTTGCATAGTATCGAGTGACCAATTTCGGTCACTGGAATACCAACGACGGTATAATCGTCGACGCCGATTACTCTTGGATGAGCCCATTTTATAGATTTTGACATATCTTTAATTATTTGTGCTTCACACTTATCTAAATATTTCTTCTCCAATTATTCATTAAATTTAAGGTTGTTGTGAAAGCCATGATATCATTTAAGTTGATAACTAAACTTGAAGTTAACATTTTAAATACTATAATATGAAACAATGACCGATGTCGGTATTGAGTACATTGATGCCGATTAATACCGACTAGTGTCACCATCCTTTGTAGGCCAAAGAACTCTAAAAATGAATGTATAAAAGAACATAGATATCAAAGGATAAATTTAACTTTAAATATATCAAAACCAAAGAGTGTCTAACTATTTCAACCTAGAATAAGACTGACAACCTCCTAATTCACATTGTAATCAAAACATTAAGATTTACAACTTTATTTCCTTTCAACACAAGATAAAATTTAAACATGATATCCATTTAATTCATTCCTTTACATAAAACTAATTTTAAGAGAAAGGAAAGAAACATTCCTTAATGAAATTTCTTCAAATATGATATTACAACTTAATAACAAAATATACAATACAACTTTTCTTTCAAATACAATCTACTAGTCTTCCACCTTAAGTGGGAATTACAAGAAAATTTCTACAATGAAGGATTTATTTTGACTTCAAAAATACTCCAAGTCTAAATTATTCTACAATATCTCCACCCTTTCTTCACTTTAATCACAACAAAAAATTGGGGAAAGGAAACACTCTTCACCCGACCAATAATCCAATGAGGAGTCAAAGCTATCCTCCTCATTGGCCCCCAAGCCCCAACCAAAATGTAATAAAGGATGGATTTAACTCATTGGAACAAAAAAATGATTCCACCTCACAAAAAAATTTCACAACCATATAAAACACATTCAATCACAAGAAAAAAATCATAAGAATACAATTTATCAAAATACACAAGGATTTAAAATGCAAGGCCAATGGAGCAAGGATATATGGGGAGATAACTTATGAATCCTGATGGGATTAGGTTCCCACCTTAAAACCCATCCAAAATAAATCTCAAACCCCTACATAACTCTTATTTCTCCACCAAAATCATCTTATACCTCCCACATTCTCTTATGTCTTGTTATAATGTCTTATGTCTCCCTCAAAAGAACCAAGTAAGAAATGAAAACATTTTCTTATCCAAGGTTGGGTACCCAACCCAAATCCCTAAAAAAACATGAAATAAAATCTTATGAATCCCTCCATATAAAATCCCCATATCCTTCTCCTACACCATACTTATGCATTCTACCCAAGATCCCAAAATTCAAGCAAACCATTCACTTGCATACAAATATACACATATAAAAGAAAACAATTAAAACAAGGGTGTAGTTTCTACCTTTTCATGGTTCAACTTGATCAAATATTCACACACCAAGCTCCTTAAAGATAAATCCAACTCCAACAAGATCCAAAAACTCAAAATGCACTCCAAAAATACAAGAGCACAAACGAAATGATGTAACCCCCACACAAACAAATAAACTTGCATATATAGAAAAAGAAAGAGGAGGGTGAGGTGGCTCCATGTAGGATGCCATATTTATTATCCTCAACTCCACATCACAATTCAAACCTCAACCCCAATGTACAATAAATTGGTGGTTTAGAGGAATAAAAATTCTCTTACACGCACAATCTAAACCCACACCCCCTAAGGAAAAAATTTAAAAACCATGTTAAAAAAGTGCAATAAATGTCACTTTTTGTCTTACAAAACACATAATGGGATCTATTTTTGACCCCCAATCCATAGGTAGGGTTGGTATAAGAAATTAAGAGGTGTGGGACAAGCTTAGCTTGTCCCACAAGCCTCCAAAAATGACCCTTAAGGCCAAATCCGAAATTCCAAGGTAAGGTAGAGTGTACGAAAATCAAAGTCACTTACAGTCTATCAAAACCAAAAACTTCAAAAGACAAACAACTCTATTTTTCACATCCATAAATAACTTAATATGATGATTAATTCACTTAATAAAGACACATTAATAATCAAAGATTAAATAAATTAAATCACAAAATAAATCACATACTCTACAATAAATAAAGAAAAAGGGAAAGAATTACACACAAGCCCATGGTCACAATTGGAGGCCATGCCCCCCATGGGGACCCCCTAAAACATTAAAACAAACAAAACAACAATATTACATAAGTTTTCATGGTCGCTTTGTATTATCCATCTAGTATTTCGTTGTGGTTGGTCTCCAATCCCCCTTTTGATTGTTGTGATATAATTATGAGAAAAATAACACAATACCTCCTTCGCCTCATAGCCACATCAAAAACATCAAAGATAAAATATACGCACACAAATCAATAATCATCCTCATATAGCTAAATCATCATCTCAACTAAACAATGTTATCATTTGTCTAAAATTCCAACAACATCTCAATTCTATATTTTTATCAATATCAACAAGATCACAAGATTAGTTCAAATGCTAAATCCTACTCAACATGACAAGAATTCCAAATTTCAGTAATATATATGCCAACAACACATCATCATCATCAATATAAAATATCTCTATGTATCTAAGAATCCACACAATCATACTATGAATCAAAATCCATCAATAATCAAAATATCTCTATCATCTAACATCATGCTAAACCAAAATGATACAATAACATCCATGTCTATAGTCAATAGTAATCAAAATAAAAATATAATAAGTGTCAAAGAGGAGTGGGCACTACATCCCCCTCCCCTTAGACTCGACTTCCTCCTGGAAGTCACTAAAATAGGTGTGGAAACTAGACTCGTAGCAACATAACATCCTCCCATGTAGTAGTAGTCTCATCATACCGGTCCCACTGGACTCACACCTGATCAATCTCTCAACCTCAAAGGCCCAAGATCTTGCACTCTAAAATATGCACGAGCTCCACCATCATCTGCCCCTACTCCTACACCTATAATAGGGTCCAATCAAATAAAAGAGAAGGATTTGGGATATATCTCCTAAGAATAGATACATGGAACACATCATGCATGTGAGCCAAGAAAGGTGTTAATGCTAGATGATAAGATAAGGGACTGATTCACTCTAGGATCTTGAATGGATGCACAAATATAGGAGACAACTTAGATCCTTTTCTGTAATAGATAGGACTCTTATGAGGTCTGACATGAAGAAACACCTTCATGCCCACAAAGATAACTACATATCAAGTTTACTCTTATTTAAATAATTATTTTACTTGTCTTGTGCCTCCTGCAACCTCTAAGGAATTAAAACAATTTGATAATCCATGTCCTGTAACTTAGCCAATCGAAGAGATACTTTATCCTACACTATGTTGTGGCATCCTAATATAACTCTGGAAATTGTTGTTGTAGGAAAAGTCCACCAAATAAAAGTACTCCTCCCACCTCGACTGATGATCATGATGTACATCCAAATAAAGTCCTCTAAAATCTGATTCACCCTCTCCATCTATCCATTTATCTCTAGATGATAGGTTGTGATAAAGTTGATGCTTGTCCGAAGGGTCTGCTGCATGGTACTCTAGAAGTGTGATATGTATAAGGGATTTTGGTTAGAGATGATCTTCCATGGAATCCCATGCATTCTAACAACATGATCCAGTACACTCTCTCTATTGCACTAGTTGTATAGGTGGTCTTCACTAGAGAAAAATTAGCCACTTTCATTAATCTATCCACCATGACCATGATGGCATTGTGGTGGTATCTCAATGTTGGTATCCCTACTATGAAATCCATGGAAATGGTGTCCCATTTCTACTCTAGGATAGCATGTGGGTAAATAATGCCGAACTTGTATGCTAATGTTTTGTCATCACCCTCTGACACTCTAAACAACATGACAAAAATTAAGCTACATCTCTCCGAAGACCTCTCCAATGGAAAATTTATGTCAAGGTGGCATGCATCTTCTTCATCCCTTGATGGGATGAATAAGGTGCACAATGAGCCTTTACCAAGATATCCTGTCTCGAGATCTCATCCTTAACTACATAGATCCACACTTTGTGCATGACTAGTCCATCTCGAATCTAATGTAAAACCATCAAAATTCCTTAAAGGGTATTTGAGACTCAATATCTTATCAATCTAAAAGGTAGAAATTGTCATGTGGAAGCTATCATAAAATTTTGCGCTATAAATTTGTACCCATTGAATTAGCCAAAATCAAATGTCTCCATCTACTTAGAGTGTCAAAGCAATAACATTATATTTCCACGTTCGTGATATATCTCCATGTTGTACTCATAAAAGCAACTCCATCCAACACTAATGACGAGAGTTGAGATTGGGTTCGATGAAGAGATGGCGTAAGCTCAAATGGTCTCACAGGAATAAATATCCTACCAAGAAGAAAATGTCTACATTGAACCAAATCATGCACAACTACTGCAAGCTCAAGGTCGAGTCGAATAATTGAGCTTATGATAATTGAGTTTGTGAGACTCAAATGGATCCACATAGTCCTCCTGCATAAATACCCCACCTAATCCTGCCAAGGAAGTATCCGTACACAAAAAGAAATCCCTTTGAGGGTCATGAAAAAAAAAATTGATGATGATGTAAGTCATCTCTTTGGTGTACTGAAGGGTTTCTCACATCCATCAGAAAAAACAAAATTCTTCCATTTCCACTTAAGGGAAGTGATGGGCTGTGAAATATGAGAGAAGTCCTAAATAAATCTCCTATAGTAACCTATAAACCCCATGAAACTGCTCCCTTTGATCACACTAGTTGGCATGAGCCGATCCATAATGGATCAAATATTAGAAGGATTGATGACGATACATTCCCTAGAAATCATGTGACTCAAGTATTGCAGCTCTAATTGAAAGAATGCACACTACTCCAAGTTCCCAGTAAAGATGTTGCTCATGAACACACTATAGAAGCTATCAAAGATGCTCCTCATGCTCCTCATGTGTAAGTTAGTAAATCAAAATGTTATCATGAAAAATGAGCATGAAGTGATCCAAAATTTCTAGAATACACCATTAATCAAACTCATGAATATTTGCGGGGTGTTCGTTAGACCAAATGGTACTACTATGAACTCATAGTGGCCATATCTCATATTAAAGGCTTCCTATGAATATATGAATCTATGATCCTTACGTGATGGTGTCTAGAATTAATATCTATCTTATAAAATAATGTGCCCCCTTCATCTGATTAAACAAATCATCAATACATGGAAGTGAGTAACGATTCGTCGATCGTTTGTTTATTGTTGATGATAATCGATATAGAATCATAGAGATCCAAACTTCTTTACAAAAATTAGTGATGAACACCAAGGGGATACACTAGGATGGATTAGGAAATCCTCAAGAAGGCCCTTGAGTTATAACTTGAGCTCACAGAGCTCGGGGGTAGTCGTCTTAAAAGATTCTCATGAGATAGGCTCTACTCCTGGTACCAAATCAATGTGAAAATCTATCTCACGTGGGGGAGTTAACACTAATATCTCCCTGAAATACATCAAAAAAATTCCCTTAATATATGTTTATCATCAAGCAAAGGCCCACTAGACTCATCCTTAGATCTGTCACTAACCGTGACAACATAAAACCGGAAAAAAATTCGTATACACCACTTAAGTCAGTATAGTGGATATGGTGTGAATACAAGTGGGTCTCCTAACCCCAACTATCACTTTGAATCCACTCCCAAATAATCTGCACATGATATTACCTTATTGTAATAGTTAACCCTAGACCTATTTGCAGATAACGAATCCATGCCAAGAATGATCCCATAAGAACCCAACCAAGGATACTAAGATCCGTGGTTTTGGAAAAGGGTCCTAGGTTAACCATGAAATCCTTGACTAAGGAGTTCAGATTGATCTTGGCTCCAAAAGACATCTGCACATCCCAACTAAGGCTTTTCCTAACTACCACCAACATGGATTACTCTACTACACATGGGGAAATAAATGAATCTGAGGATCTTGAATAAAATAAAAGATGAATTGAAATGTCATAATGCTACTTGTTATCTCAATCACCATGCCCTAGTGCTTTGCTTGGTCATTCTTGACTCACGCATATATCCTATGGATTCTATCCATGTTATTGACAGTAGGCTCTAAAACTGGTTCCTTACCCTTGTTATTAGGGTTCTAGGCACTCTCTCTAATGATTCCAAGTACTTCACACCCATATCAACTATAAGGTCACCTCCAATGAGAAGCGTCACATGTAGGTATTGTAGTCATATGTGTCATGCATCCTAATTATTCTACTATAGATTACTATGGTCATTGTTGATGAGCTCCTCCTTACCGAGCTCTAGGTAGTTCCTGAGTCTTGACTGGTCCCCTTGAAGGAGGCCCTATACTGCGTCCCCTCTAAGAATCAAATCTCTATGGAGGCATAAATGTAGGTTGAGTCTATTGTCACTACTACCGAGGTGGCTTATGTGGTCAGTTCTGAATGAAGATTTTGCGAACCTTTTCCACCGTGAGGAGGAGGAGTTGACCCCCTCAATCGTTTATCCTACATTTTCTTGATACAACTCCGCACTCTATCTCTATCATGTTGCATCTTCCCTCTAGTCTCCACTACAATATATTCCTTCTCAAAGGTCTCTCATAGATTCTATGGGTAATGAATACGAACATGTCGATCCTCACCTTCTCATCCTACATATAGTCTACATATTGAAGTAGGTCCAGAAGTGACTCTCATACTCTTCCACTATCATGGATTCCTGATGTAGGTCATAAAATTCATCTATCATCTACTGAATTAACCTATAAATATCTACTCCTAAAATTATCCTCGAAGAGATCCAAATTTATTATCACATAATCCACATGGAACTTTTGCTCCACTGTCCTCCACCCAACCCCGACTCCTTCTCTCGGAAGGTGGATGGAAACATTAGCCTTTTAGTTCTTGGTACATGGACATATCTTGATGCATCCAATCAAGATGATCAACCATGCCTCTTCTGGAATCCTCCGTGTCCCCAATTAAATGAGATGGATGGATTTTCAAGATCTCTTTGATGTGATTTTCCACCGTATGATATCTTCCTCTTTGTCTCTCAATACGATCATCATGTTGCCTAGGGATCCTAGATCTATCCATGTGTCTAATAGCCTTATCTCCATGGTCTTTATGTGGTGAATCTCATGTAACTTACTCTATGTGTGAGTTATCTTCCCTATGCTCATCACTATGTCGAGAAGGTGCACGAGCCTCTACTTATGGCTATCTATCTTGCCTATTATTTTTCTCACCTAAAGACCCTCCACCTATAGCGGAATTAACATCCTATAATTTTTAAAGTATCTGAGGCAATATGTCTACTATTGCTTGATCTAGGGGTGGTAAGTCTAGGTCCAAGTGAAAGAACCCCTCGTTTGGCCTGTGCCTTGTACACAAAACCAAGGCAGAATTAGTTTATCATTCTAGGTTTTGTTTCAATTTTCTAGGTTTTATTCATTTAAAATATCATGCAAGTTGTGTGATGTAAGTTTAGAGTTGTGCTAAATTCCCTTGTTATGTTTTATGTTTCCAAGTGTGCCTGGGGTCCCAGTGTTGAACCCATGGCTTTAATACCAAGTGTAACGCCCACAATTTTGACATTCTAAAACCACATTAATCCTTAAATAATTATCTGGGAATGTTGTGTCAATTTTTTTGTTTTTAGTTATAAGGGTATCAATCCCTAATATACGTTTAATTAATTCCTACTAGAAAAGTTACATTTCATAGGATAGATCTAATCTAGATTATTAATTAAATATTCTTAATACATTTCTAATGTTAATTTAATTATCATCATTAGATAAATGCCCATTAATTTCTCTTACTAGGTTAAATGGTTCATCTCTTGTGAAATAACATTCAACCTATATTAAATAAACCCTTATCCTTAGTTACCTTAGTTGACTTAAATTGTTTCCATTACTATTTATTGGTGCTTGATTTAATCTTTCCCTGTTTGTTCAAAAAAATTCTTAGTCCGCTTGGTTTGAAGTATTTTTGTCTCCCTGTATGGAAGTGTGAAAAATGTCTCCTTCATCCATATGTCATTATTAATCCTTCTCTATGGTCATGGATCATGTTTAGCCATGTATTATTTGTAGTTTCTTTGATCATGAGGAACATTTTTAATTCTGGGCATGAATGGTGAAGTTTCCCCTATATTTTATTTTTCCATGGTCATGTTTTCCTGTCAAATTTTATCTCAACATCTGTAGATACGTGTTCATCTCTAATTGGACAAGGCATGGTGGGTTTATTTGGTGAACTTGTTACTTTTGTAAAAATTTCAAATTTCCCGACTCTGTTGAATTCTAATTAGCTAGTCAAAATTATGTAGTAGAGCACATTTCTTATTTTTTCCCGAAGGTGTACAGTGTCGTAAGTTGAGCAATTGTGGGAAAGTGAGCCTTTTGTGTTTTAAGGTGTTATGGTAAAAAGAGTAAAAAGGTAAAATAAATTCCTAAGGCTCACAAGAGGACACATGGCCGCTTTTAAGTCAAAAGTGGGAAGGCAAGCTATCGTAGAAGTTTTATGTTTTTGGATTTGTTATGAAAAAGGAGTAAAGTATAAAAGTGAAGTACAACCCTATTAATGCCCATATAAAGCCATGTGTTGAGTCTACATCAAAATCAGGGAGGTGGGTCTTCGGAGCACTTTGGAGTTTTTAAGCTTTGTTTTGTAATGAAGTAAAAGTATAAAAGTGAGTCACAACACCGCTTGACCCACATCAAAAGCTAAAAGTGGAGAGGCAGTCACTGTAGAGCATTTTGAGATTCTCATCTTTGTTTTGAAAAAGAATAAAAGTCATAAAGTAAGTCGCAACAACCCCATCGATGCCCAGAAAGCCATGTGTAGGGCCTATATTAAAAGTGGGTGGCGAGCCAAATTGTCTAAAAGTACTCATTTTATTTAAGTGATACAAAATGTGAAAAGCACCCCCAGACCCGCTTCAACTCAAATCTTTTCCACGTGGATGGCTCAAATTTGAAGTTGTGAAAGACAAAGTTAACGACTATGATATAATGCATCTAGTTTTTCCGCCATTATTGCTCCTACACAAACTAGGGACCTTAAGGGATTCAATTGATTTCATCCTTTTTGGTTAATTCCATGGTCTCTCATCATTTTTGTCAGTGAAGTGCAATTGAATTGATTGTGGAGCTTGATTTGTAAATCTGAGAAGTGTAAAAGTTGAAGTTTTGAAACAGAGTTGCTCGAGTGCCCTGTAGAAAATGAATTATCAGTAGAGCAAGATGCAAAGGAAAAGGATGTGGAGAAGGAAGCTACAGGATCAAAAGAGGATGGACATGCTACTAGAAGAGATGACTAGATGCCCCAGTTAAAACAACCGGTGGTGAAATAATTGAAAAATCTTATCTTTTGTACACTTGGCAACTTTTGGGTGTAAATTTGTTAAATGTCACTTTCTAGAAAAATCAGAACAAACAAAGTATTCCTTGAATATTCTTCTTTTGGGAGGAAAATTTGGGATGAGTGAGCGAGTGAAATTGTATAAATTCAATGAGAATACTCTTGCATAAGTAGGGTTAATTTTTCTGAGAAAGTTTGAGAAAATCATTTTCTCGAGAGACCATCTGAGAAACCTATTTATTTTCCTGTGTTTTAGATTTAATCACGTCAAGATGGTTGCAAGTGTACATCCATTGACAAGCTTTGAGATTTTTGATGAAACTCTCACCTGCTGTGATGAATCTAATGAACCTTGAAATGAATTTATGTTGATCATGACCATAATTGTGTTTTCTTTTATTTTAGAATGTTTTCAAATAGTTTTTCCTATTGTAATCTTATGTTAAAATCTCTCTGAGTCACACAAGATCTCTTCCTTGTGTTATTATTATAGCATTTGTAATTTCATCATGAGAGGAGCTTTCATCTTGTGATGAAAATAAACAATTTAAAATCACTTTACTTTCATTATGTTGATAAAGATTGTTTGTAATCCTATGAGTGTATCTTAGGTGTGATGAACCAGGGATTTCTAATGTTTAATTGAGTCTTTAACATGAGCATTTCTATTTAATTCTTGAATAATGTGTGAAACTATGCATCTCTAGGCCTCCATTGATACACACCTTCTAGTTGAAGGAATATTTTGGCTATTTTGAAGCATTTTGTCTATGATTTTTCCAATATTTATAAAGGTTCTCAAAGATTTGGTATAATCAACTTTATCTTGCTTAAATTCCCACCAAAAAATCTCAAAATGATAAATCCTACATGAACTACCCCTATTTGTACTATGTATCCACAAAGGTTTAACAATTTCCATTACCAAAATATGCAGAGATAATCAGGATTCAATTATTGTCTTTAGTAACCTAAACCTTGTCTAGGAAACATCTCCACTCTCTAGTGTGACAACTTGTGAGAGTTAGATTATGTTGTATTGATCATATTTTCTCAAGGTTCTCATGAAAATTTTTGAAAGAAGGATATCTTGATATCATTCACTAATACGGATACAAATTGGGTCCTCTCACCTTGGTTGAAGGCATGACCTAAAGTAGTGAGGTTAGTTCAAACCCTCAATAAGGTGCAATCTATTTCTCTAATGCCCGAGTGAGAAATAGTCACCCGAATCCCATCCCACTACTAAAAATGACTCATATCATGATTCATTTGTCTCTAAGCATCCAGCTAGTTTTGTGATGTCATTGTTTCACCTGATTCTTAGAGTGTTTCTTTGAATATTGACGAAATAGATAAGGGTAAATGGGCTAGGAGGAATACCTGTTAAAGCTAGTTGAAGGTTGTTGCATGCGTATGAATTCTTGATCCACAGATGATCATGAGAGATTCCTTTTGGCTAGGAGGAACTACCTGAAATAGAAAACAAGACCACCAAATAGAAGTTAAACAGTATATGCAGTGGACTGCCTAGTGTATGCTAGATCCAGAAGTGTGATACTCCCTAGAAGGTTGTCAATCCACTATTTAAAACAATTCAATGTTAACAATAAATGAAATCCTACTGTAGTTAAAATTATTTAGGTATCTCATTTGACTACAATAAGAAAATTCATTCATAATAGGCTAAGCTATGATTGAAACTGAAGGTCAAGGTCTTTGTCGAGTACTCGGTACTGATCAGGGTCTAGTTTTGGGCTGTTTTGGATATTTGGTGGGATGTTAGGATCTATTCTTGGTCTGAGGGTAAAAACATAGAGATCAACATCGATCCGTATGAACAATGTCGCTTTAAGTTAGCCGGTGATGATTGTGGGTAACCGAGACATTAGTATGGTCGGGGTTGAGGAAATTTATTAAAATCTCAGTGTAAGGGAAGATTTGAGGGTAAATGGAAATGGAGAGGGAAATGACAAGGTCTATGGAGATCTTGAAAAGTGGGTACAGAAATTTAATGGTGTGGGTGAAGGAATGATCAAGTTTGCATGAAGGTAAATGGTGGGAGAATGGGAGTGGGAGTAGAAATTGATAATAGATATAATAGAACCTACTAAAACAAAAATGAATGAATGCTAGTTAATAGAACACTTACTATTATATGAGCTTGATGGCTGGATGGAAATGGAAGTTGATCAGATGGATGGAATTTGATGTGGTGATGGTGCTTCCCTAATGCTTTCGTGAATGTAAATGGATCTGTGATCGCTTCTAATGTTGGCTGTGAATGCTCTGATGTGTGTACGAATGCTAGTTCTGCTTACATACAGCTATGGTTTCGTCTCTTGCTCTTAGAAATTTTCAACCTTGAAAATAAGGTTGTTCGGGAATAGATGGTAACTCGGCGGTGGTTCCGGTTGATTAGCGTCACACAGGCGGATTTCCTAGGTTTACTAAAAATGGGTAGATCCTCTTGATTTCTTGGATCTTGTTCATTTTTTCCCACGGATTAGAATGGAAGATTCCTTTCTAATGATCGGGAATGTGGTTAGACGGAATGTAGGATTTGATTTTTAGGGTTTAGGTAGGTCTTAGTTAGTTATGGCAACATAATAAGAATAGATCTTAGGGTGAGGTGGGTGGGTGGGCATTATCTCAGCTTAGATTATTTAAATATTAGATATTTTGAGATCATGAATTAATTTAATTAAAGTAATTAAATTAATATTACAAAGTGGGGTGAAAGGGGCCATGGTTAGGTGAATGTGTTCGAGTTGGTTATTTGTCGAGGGACAAAGGGGAGTGTGACCCAATTTTGGTGTCTACATTTTGCCCCTTTTTGTTGCATATCTTGTATTGGTAAGCGATGCTAACAAAAATAAAATGTGGTTGCCCCATGTGTGGGTGAAGGTGATCCCCCTCAAACCAGGAACTGATGAGGCATAAGGTAGAATTAGTGAGAGGATTGATAAAAGGTGAATGTGATGAAGAGGAAGGTGGGCAATGGGGGTAAAGAAGGGTAAAGGTCTAATCGGGTAATCTAGGTAATGGGTCAGGGTCAAAGGTAGTAATAGTTAACACACGCACACGTATAAGCGCAACATGGTACCAGTTGAAGAGCATGAAAACTCTACATTGTCTAAGGTCGATAGGTTTATCCAAATAAGGTTGAGATGATTTCATCCAAGGTATATGATATGGTTAGGAAACACGATGCTCATAAGGTGCAAGAACATTTAGGTATGTTCTAAACCAAAGGTTGGGTCGGATAAATGATCATGAAAAAGGAAAGGTAAGATCTGTATGTCAATCAACATGGGTAGTAGTGGCACAAGGTATAATGAGAACATGAGGTCACAGGTCACTAGCAATGTTCCAGGTCTAAGTAACTAGGTCACGCCATGAGTAGGGCTAAGGTATGGGTAAAATAATGAGTCCCAAAATGAGAATGAGGTAAGGTAGTAAATGATGAGGTCAAGAGGTTAAAGTGAAGTTTCCATATTAGGGTAAGCTTTGGGTGATGTTAAAAAGGTGGCAAGTAGGTTGATAGGATGAAATTGGTAGCAATGTGGTGGGAGAGATAATCAACACCATTCAAGAATAACTAATCACGGTAAGATAGGGCATTGGACTAATGTTAGTTAGTGATAAACCGATGTCGATTAGCTAAGGGTTTGTATAAAAAGGAAATTCCATGTTTTACTTAATCATTTGTTTCATGCCAAATAGCGAAAGTGACATGAGGGAAAGAGGAAGAGGGGAAACATCTCGAATGAAATGGAGAGTTGAGTTGATGGGGGTTGTAGGAGGTGATTGGAAGTTGATAGGTGGGTCCACAAGATCGAGATTGATCAATTCGGTTGGGTGGCCGGAGGGAGGATGTCAATTTAGTGATAACAAGAGGCAGAGAGGGATTTGGTGGACCATCGGTATAGTGGCCCGATGTGCCACCACAGAGATGATAGCGTGATGAGGTAAGAGTCAATCCCTTTCTTTGTTTGTGAGGTAGATTGGTTTAGAGGTTGAGTTTTTAGAAAATGGGTTTGGGGAAAAATGGAATTTGAATTGTGGGAGGGAAAATTAGGTAAAATAGGAATGGGGAGGGAGGTGGTTGGGTGAATGAGGGGTGGGGAAGGGTTGAGGTGGGATTTAGGTAGAAATGGGTAGGTAGAAGGGAGATAAAGGGATTGTTTAGGAAAGGGGGGGGGTTTGGGTGTTGCGGTTTTTGGCATGACAATGACCATCGTCGATCGAGGGTTAGTTGACATCGCGGGCGTAGAACTAGTATTGGTCATGAAACAGGTGACCGATATTAGTTTAGGGGAGATTGGGGTTGGTTAGAGATAACTAGTACTAGTTGTAATTTAGGGAAAAAGGGGGCCAAAAGTTCCCTAGGTTAGGTGGGTGAGGTAGGTAGGGGTAAGAGAAGATGTTGTGGTGAAATACGTTATGTGTAAAGGGGTTGAAAGAGGTATGGGTGAGTGATAGTGGGTTAGGGTTGAGGTGGGTAGATAGAATATGTGAGGTAGGTTGGGAGGGAAAAAGGGGTAAGGTGGTAGGTATAGGTGAGGTGTTGAATGGGATGGTGGTTATGATTAAGGTGTATTAATGTGATGTTTTCCTAGATGCAGAAAGAGATCAGCTATGGATGTGAGAAAGGGTGCCACCCCTACTCTTTATAGTGCATGGGGCTATGACGGTTGAGTAGTGGCGACATGTGGTAGATGTTGTCCTAAGTGGGGTTAGGTGCTACCAACATGTAGTTCGGAAGCCATGTTTGATGGTCACCCTCATCGATATATGGGATTTGGTGACCAACATGTTCCACCTACCACCGAGGGAGATGACAACCCTGGAGGATGTTTATAGGATCCTACGGTTACCAATATTGGGGATGCAGGTATAATCAATCTCCTCATAGGGATCCGAGGAGTTGATGTTGAATGTATTTAGTGAGGAACTGGTGGAGATGACATTTCACAACACTAGCATGAGCTACTGAAGAGATGTACTTAGCCCATCTAGAGGAGACGAGGCTAGTAGTGTTATTGATGGAGGTAGTCTGTTGTTTTGCACTACCAGATGCAAAGGGTGGGAGATTCCCATGATCACTTATGGGGGTCCTGCATGATATGGTGATGGATAAGACCTTCTTTGCATGGGTGCCAACATTCCTTGTGTAGTTATATAGAGAGCTATGGGTGTATAGGCGGCTCCACAGTTTAGCTTCTGTTGCACATTTATTCTACACTATTGGGCCTATGAGCACATTGTGTGTGCTCGTCTGATTGGTATGCCTTGGGTAGATGCATTCAAGTTGGGTTTTGTTTGGGTAGGTTATAGGTAATGGGTGCCTATGATTGGAGAGCATTGAGTAGATAGGGCTACTCATGATGTAGCATATTATAGGTAGTTATTGGAGGGATTTTCCAAAGGTGAACATTATTCGAGACAAAGATATGTGGGTTATCCCTCATACAGAAAGATGGTTGATGAGTTAGATGGCTTGTAGCTACTCATGTGGATAGAGGGGTTTCGTGTAAGAAATAACGATATGATTCCTATAGATAGGGTCAGACGATAGTTTGGGCTATCGCAGGATATACCCCCACCCTTCCCATAGTACCGAGAGATGATGTGGAGAGACCACTACCACTACCATAGCCAACAATACCTCAAAGGAAAGCAGAGGACCAGGTGAGAGAATGGTGGATTGATGATGTCGGGGTGACTGATACGTATAGATAGTGGTGGGAAGATCATTTACGAGCAATTTCACCAAGGTCAGGACAAGCGATTTAGCCACCATCACCATTTAGACAAATGCCCTACAATGGTAGCTAGTGACCTTGATTACACAGTTGGGGATGGTGCAGGGGAAGTTGGCTAGTTCAGAGAGGCAGGGTGGCCACCTTGCATGTATAGGTGGCAAGTCTACAAGCCTAGATGGCTTAGGGTAGAGACGGTGATGATGATCAGGTGGTCACCCTACAGTGCAAGTTACAGGTGTTCGCAGGCTAGTTAGCCACCTTGTGCACATGTGAAAATTAAGGCACTACAGCCCAGATATAGGCATAGGGTACGAAGCCGATGGCACCACCATAGGCACCGGGATAGGGTCCTAGTTTATAAGGAAGGGCGGGATAGGTTCCCACAGAGAGTACATGGCCACCACATACGGTACCCATAGCCAAATTGTAAGATTCCCTAGGTGAGGCTAGGTATTATCAGGACCAGCTGATGGTGGAAGGGATAGATTTTCTATCCTACAGAGAGTACAAGGCACAACAGGCCTTGAGTGAGAGGACCAAATCCCGTACCCACAACATGGAGAGCATAGGAGCCCAAGTGATGTACCCGTAGGGAATTGGCCATGACCCATGCGAGTGGTGAGATGTTAGCAGCCACAAAATAGGAGCCGAGGGGAGGAGGAGACGAGAGAGACCGATATGGAGGATATCTAGTAGGATGATGCCTAATGTATGTCCCTCCATTTTGATGTAGTTATTCATTTTTTATATATACCGGCCTATGTGTTGAAGAGAGTGAGGATGTATACGAGAGTTTGTGTATTTTTGATCATATACCGGCCTGCGTGCCGAAGATGGTGAGGCTGTATATGAGAGTTTTATTTATTTTTGATCATATACCGGCCTGTGTGCCAAAGATGGTGAGGCTGTATATGATTTTTTTAGAGATGCATATTATTTGGTATCAGTGTATATTGTATGGATACACAGATTTATATGATGAGATGGATGATTTGGTGATGATGTATTTGTGTTGATAGAATTTAATTGTTATGCATAGATGGATGGATGATAGGTGTGTTAGGCATGGTGGAGTTAGGTCATAGGCATGGTTGAGTCAGGTCATAGGCATGGATTGAGTCAGTCATAGGTAAGGATTGGGTCAAGTCATAGGCATGGATGAAGTTTAGGTTGGTTTAGTTCTGGTGAGTCAAAATTGGTTGAGTTTGTAATTCATTAATTTGTGTAATTAATGATGATATGAGTCACATTGAGATGTTTTATAGTAACATGCACAATAATGGTAAAGAAATGGTAGACATAATGAATGTATGAATGATGATGATAAAGATGTGAAACAATTTGTTGTTTGTTTGGTTTAATTTCTAATTATTGATATAAAAAGGAAACTAACTAGGGTAGAATGTGATTAGGAAAGGGAAAGGGGAGTTGTTTAGGGTAGAGAGTGGTCGAGCTAACCACCAAGGGCCCCATGCCCTTAGTGTGCTTTCGCCTACATATTCCCGGTGAAAAGGAACCTCGTGCCGATGTAGTTCTCCCATAAGCTAGGGAAGAATGCGAAGAGGTATGAGAATGAGTTGGTAGGTTATAGGCATGATCGATTCTAGGTCTTTTAGGTATGGGTAAATTGTGGGCACATGGGTATGGGTGATTTAGAGTTGATTGTGGTGAAAGAGAAAAATTACCCAAAGATAAGCATTAAGGATCTAGTCCCGTATAAGTTAATCAATACATAATGAAGAAGGTTAAAATATAAGAGAAGGAAAGAGATGCACTTGATTAGAGAGGATCTTAACGGTTGGATCATACCTTAGATAGGCTAGTGAACATAAGACCCTAAAGAAAATACATTGTTGATTATTCTAAAGGTGAAGAATAGTCACCTGATCACCGAATGTCATGGTTTTAGTGGGTCCCTTGAGGCGAGAGAAAATAAATGTGCAAATGGTAAGAAGGTGAAAAGTGGTTAGTTTATATGGTACGAGGTAGCATGCCTTTTTACAAGAGATCCAAGATCACAATGGGAAATTCCATGACAAAAAAGTTGTCTGCTTTGAGTTGTATTTGAGATAGACTGATCAATGTGTGAAGTCTATATGGGATGAGGAAATTAACTCCTTGAGGTCTTCGTGAAACCGATCGATGCGGGAAGCTTTGGATTATATTTTTCTTCCTTTATTTCTTTCTTTTTAAGCAGGCTTTACATAGTTGTCCTTCAAGGGAGCAAATCTATTTATAGAAGCGATGTAGAGAGAAAATTCCTTTTTGAGGGATTCATTTTTTTATTGGAAGTTTGACTCAAGGAGTTGGATCCCATGTGAGGGCTTCTAAGTCATGGACAATACCGAGGTGAAGAATTGGATTCTTGTTCGAAAGCAAGGTGAAATGACCATGGGATCTCATCTAAAATCGAGACAAAAAGTATCCATGAGAATCATACCATGTGCAAAGGTCGTGGTACACATATTTAAGAGAAGATAAAAGAGTGATGGGTACACACATGATTATTATTTAATCGTTGGGGATGGCATAGTGAATAGAGGGAAATGAAAAATGCTCAAGGGACCAACATGAAAAGAGGAAAAAGGTGAGGTAGGACTAAAAGACAACAAGTAGAATGGTCCAAGATGCAAGGCATTAAGGGGATCAGGTTTGGGTCTACCATCTAGTGAAGATAAATGATAAGCACCTAATCCATAAGTATAAGTCATGATGTACGGTCGAAGCCAATTAGGAGCATATTTTCCCCATTTTTTTGTTTTCTTTTCTTTGGTTACATGTTGATTTTCTTTCATGACACGGTCACCGACTTATAAGGTTCGTTAAATCATGGAAACATTTGTCATAGGCATGCTTGATACGTTTTGGTAAACTTGAAGATGGTCAAGATCATTAAGATAACATTCATCTAATAACTCAAGTTGTGCTAAACACTCCTAGAAAAATTCATCATCATCGAGTATGTCATGGAGAGAAATGCAGAGTGAGGGAATCTATACTTCAAGAGGCGTAACAACCTTTGTACCATATACTAGAGAAAAAGGTGTGGCAACAGTGGAAGTGGGAATACTAGTATGGTACACCCATAGAACAAAAGGAATGTGCGTATGTTAGTCCTTCCCTATATCGTTAACCACTTTCATGATAATTTTATTTAGGGTTTTATTAGTGGATTCGGCATGGCCATTGGTATTTGGGTAATATGGTGATGAGAAACTTAGCTAAATCTTGAAGGCGTCATAAATTTTCTGCAAGGTTTTATTTTTGAATTATTTTTTGTTATCCATGATGAGGCGATGTGGGACACCAAAGTGATAGATGATGTGATGATTGATGAACTCATATATTTTCTCAACTTTTTGGAGATGAAAGGTATGGATTCAAACCATTTGGTATAATATTCATTAGCGGTGATTATCCATTGATGTCCTCAGGAAGAATGGGGATTGATCTCTTCGGAAAGATCCAAACCCCATTTAGATAAGGGCCAAAGGTCATGGGTGACCTATAAGTCTAGACTTGGTGTATGATTAAGGTTGGAATGTTGTTGGCATTTTACGCAACGCTTAAAATAGTCACAAAAATCATGGTTAAGTGTCTTCCAGTAATATCTTAGGCAAATAATATGCTTAGCAACTACAAGGCCACTGAAGTGACCTCCACATATAATATCATGAACTTCCTTAATGGTATAAGGAATTTCAGAACTTATAAGGCACCGTAAAATAATACCATCAAATCCAAACTTATAGAGGAGGCCACCCATGATGATGTAACAAGAGACCCTTTTTAGAAAGGCAAATTGTCCATTATGAGTGAGGTAGGGAGGCAAGATCGAGACGGAAAGATATTCTAAGTATTTATTATACCAAAGGTCACTTGGGTCGGAAGCAATGGTTCAAATAGAGTAAACTTTGCGAGGTAAATAAGAGGGTAATTGCAGTCTTTGCATGGTCAAAATGATTTTAGAATCGGTGGGTGAAGTGGGTATTTGAGAAGCCAAGCAAAGCCATGGTATCTACAATTTTTTTCGTAGAACGAGAAACAATTTGAATGGCGTGCACTTCGAAGGTGGTCAAAAGTATGTCCACATGATGCTTATACTTTTGAAGTATCTCATTATGACACTAGTGTATACCATTAACTTGGTTTATGACCATTTGATAATCATGAAAGATGTTGATTAACTTAACATTTAAAGCATAGGTAACTGGAGATCAAATATGTGTGCTTCGTATTCAACAATATTGTTTGTATAATCAAAATTGAGTTTGAAAGACAAAGGCATGGATTCACCACCAAGTGGAATGAGGGTAACACTAGCGCCACCCCCATGCCGACACTTAGAACCATTGAAGAATATTGTCATTTGGTATGCGGGTTCATGTAAGGAAAGCATGGTAATAGACTCATCTGGAAAGTCAAAGTTAGAGGTTTGGTCCCTAGGAATAGGTGCGTTAGCAAATTTTTCACCGATAGCTTAGCCAAGTGATGGAATTTTTATGGGTGAATTCGAGGTCGAGGTCGGCTAGAAGAATAATCCATCCTTCACTCATTTTTTTGGTAAGGTTTGGCGACATGAAGTGTAAAGGGTCGGTGTTGGTCATAACATAGGTTTTGTGGTTAAGTAGATAGTGGTGGAGTTTGGTGGAAACAAAAACTAAGGCTAAACAAAGTTTTTTTACATGGGTGTATCAGGTTTCCTAGTCCAAAAGAGTACAACTTATGTAATAAACCACATGGCCCCCAAAGAGTGATCGGTATCTAAGATGTATATGTAGAAGGGTTGGTCGTCTTTAGGTTGAATGAGTATGGGTGGTTAGAGGAGGTATTGTGTTAAGGCTTCAAAATATTTATGGCAGTCCTCATCTAATTTAAAGGAAACATCCTTTTAGAGAAGGTGATGAAATGGTTAACACCAATCGATGACGGTTGTGAAATAAAACAACAAATAGATCGCAACTTACCTTGCAGGCTACGGAGTTGCCACAAATTAGTGGGTGGAGGAATTTCAGAATGGCCTTGACTTTAGTAGGGTAAACCTCTTTTCCACATACGGAGACAATAAATCCCAAGAGCTTGCACGATAGAACTATGAAGACGCATTTCTTGTGGTGAAGGTGAACATAATACTTAATGAGGTGGTCAAAGATGGTTTAGATAACATCGAGGTTCTCGGAGTGGCATTTAGATTTGGCTAGGAGATCAGCTACGTAATCTTCCAATATATGGTAGATGATGTCATGGAAGATGTAAGTGATAGCCTCTTGGTATGTGGCACCAAGATTTTTAAGGCCAAAAGGCATGACTCGATCGCGAAGGTCACCCAAGGGGTGATGAATGCATTTTTGTGTTGATCCTCCAAAGCAAGCAATATTTGGTTATAACCTAAGAAACCATCCATGAGTGATAGCATCTTGTGACCAATGGTAAGGTCAACCAATTGGTCAATACCGGGTAGAGGAAAGTCATCTTTTGGGAAATCTAGGTTGAGGTCACGAAAATTTGTGCAAATGTAGAGTCCCCCTATCGCCTTAGTGATAGGGACAATGTTAGAAATCCATCAAGAAAATCAATGGGTAGGATAAAGGAAATGAAAAGAAGGCACTCAAGTTCTTCTTTGACCGTAAGAGTAATTTGAGGGTGTATTTTCCTCAACTTTTGTTTTACAGGTTTGGCATTAGGAATGGTTATGATATTATGGACCACTATGGTGGGGTCAATACCGAGCATGTCTGCATAAGACCAAGCAAAAACATGGCTATGATCTTTGAGAAAAGAAGTGATGGCTTCCTATTCAGCAAGATTCTAAACATTGGCTAATCTTTAGATTATACGGGTCATCCCGAGTATGGATGTTGATTTCGATAGTCCATTCATTCAATATGGTTTGCGTCTCATATGGTAATGACTAATGACTATATGAGTCTTTTTCACCAAGGTAGGTGAGTATATATTCATCATCCTGATATTGAACGACATTAATAGAAGCTGTATCGTCATTGATCATTTAAGGATAAAGGAAGGGAAAGAGAAGAGGAGCCTCGCCCTTGCATTGATTAGTCGAGGCCCCAAGGAAATGGTGTTTATGAAAAAAAAATTAGGAGGAATGGATTTTGGAACTATTGAATCTATCGGTAAGGGTGGTGATGGTGATGAATAAGGTGTTATCTCTTGAAAGTGCACCTTGTAGAGAGATTGTTGCAAGTTTTCTAAGCTTGCAAAATTTGATCTCTCTCTTTCATAGATACAATGGAAACACCTTAGGTCTGTGGGTATACCTATTTTGAGGTGAGTCTTCGGTATCAAGGTTGGTTCCTTGTTGATATATCCTAAATTGATTTTTGGGGTTTAAAGGGAAAAAATGACTGTAAAATAATTTAAACTAAGGTAATACACCAAATTTGTATGAGGTCTTTGACTAAGTATATGCACAATTGATATGTGAAAGGATTCTTGATGCATGAAACAATTTCTCTTCTACAAAATGTTAAGGGCAAAACACTTTGAGGTATTTAGGGAGATTATCATAACAATAATGCTAAGCTAAACATGCACATTAATATCATACAAGAATTACTGAATTTTACAACAAGGTAAGATAATTAATCAAGGAATTTGCATTCACAAGACAGCAAATGATTGGGAAAGTTGAAAATACTTCACACTCGTAAGGAAAACTGCAAAAATAACTTCAAGTACTCATATATCCCAAAAATTCCTCCTTGTTCTTTGTAAAGGCACATAATATATAGCAAAATAAAAATTTACCCTCTTCCTAAAAAAACCTAAGGCTTGTACTCTCCCATGCATGTTATTTTTATCCTTTATTTAATAAAAGATAAAGGAATAAAAATAGACCATGCAATTATAAATAGGCATTAATAGCCTTGATTACAATATAGTCAAACACAAGTTGAATATTCTATTTTTAAGAAAGAAAGGGTAAATAATTTTCTAATAATAATCTTGTTTGCTAGGCAAGTCTTTCTCCTTTGAATACGCAACTTGTATTCTTCTTTGTTTTGTCCTCTTGTGAAGCATTCAAAAAAATTTCTCTTTCTGTGAGTAAATAATTCAATACTTGCAATATTTTAGAGAAAATAACATTCAATGTGGGGACCAATTTCCCATGTGCACATGCTCTAACATTGACATCTCTTTCTAAGTGGTCACATGAGTGACATTCTGCAAATCAACTCTAGCTCCTTGAAGTGGGGACCACCTCCAATTTTCTTGGTTTGGCCACCTTGGTAGACTTAGCAATATAAAAGGGTTGACCATTTTACATGGTACATGCCACTATAGTGTCCATTTGGTTTGGAGACCACCTTTGTGGACTTAGCATATTATTGTGTCTAGATGTACATGGGGGCACTTTGTAAACATGCTATAATATATAGTTTTCACCTTATAATTTTTGACCTTGGCATTATTCAAATATAAAAGGGTTGGAAATACCTTTTATTTGATCATTGCATAATGATTTGGCCAACCTTTGGTATATTGGGAACTTAGACTATAGTTGATCCTTTGACATTTTGATAGTAATGATTTTGTTTTAATCATGGGCTGGCCCCTTTTGCACAATGACTCACCCCTCGGTATGTTTTTCGGTGGCTTGTATAACTTTGGTTGAGTTTTCTTTGAAAACCGGTGATGATTCTCAAATGTTGATCTCTTTCCTTGATGCATTCGATGCCATCAATATTTGACTATGTCTTAGATTTTACCCTTGCAAATAATCTAGTCGGTGGAATCCTTATCATGGTGGTTTGCTTCAAAATTTGAGGATCATTTTCGGCCTTTGATCTTTGTCCTTCTGATCTTGAGCCATTGATTATTGACCCTTGGTTAGGGTTAGGTTAACTCACCTCTTGAGTTTGCGTGTTAAAGGAAAGCTCGACCCTAATGACCATTTCATTTGGATTTTCACTATATAGGAAAAGGCCTAGCAAAACGTTTATTCAATGCCATTGTTTGAAGATTTTGGGGATCTTCTTTACGAAATTGATTTTTCTAGATTTGATGCATGAAGTTTTCATTTTGTTGGGAATTTGTGAGATCCAAGACTTACTCTATATCCGTGAATGGCTACTGTTGGAGTTTTTTGAAAATGGGTTTGAGCTCCATTCAAGTTTAATGCCATTATAGCTTGACACCATTATAGAAGGTAAGATCCTTTTGCATTCACTTATCTGTTTGAACTTTCTGTAGATCTGGAACTCGAAAATATGAAAAACTATTTATTACGTATTTCCTTCTTCTTGGGTCAAACACATTTGAAGGGTATATCTATAATGTTGTGCAAAAGGCACCATGGCCACCATATTTAGGGCTAGAGCTCACATTTTGCTCTGATCTTTGCTTTGATTTCTTTTTTTCTTTTGTAAACAAAATGTGGTAGCCTGGTGAAAATATTCTTATTTGTTAGTGCCCCCCAGAAAATTTTTACTCAGAATTTAATGGGTTTAGTATATGTTAGTCCAAAATTGGCTCTAACCTTATTGTTGATAGGTAACTACTAATCTAGTTGTTCTCCCATTCACGGTCGTATACTCTTCGTGAGATCTGTTTTTATTTCTCTTCTTGTGCCATTGATTTAGCTAGGTTCTGATTTTAAATATACTATTGCCATTATTGATTCTTTGAGAGCTCCAATCTCCCCTTACTTCTTTCTCTAGATTTGTTGAAGCCCTCAAGGTTGGGGTTGGTATCTCAGGCTTGATCCATGGCCGAGTTCTCAATAATCAACTCCTCTATCTTGCTTTAGATATGATTATTTTCTCATGTGGGTTTTCTCTATTCATGCATTATTTTCCTTTTACTCTAGATCCAGATGTTTTTCTGATGTGGGTAATTGAAAACATGCTTATATCTACTCTGGGATTTCATTTATTAACTGCATCCATTTTATTTTACGTAGTAGCTGTTAACCAAAATAAGCTCCCTCTTATTTTGGGTTAACTTACTCCCTTTTTGTGCCTTAGTCCAAATTTTTAAAAGTTCAAGCACTCAAGGATTTCTTGATAATACTCCATCAGATAGAGAATTTCTTCACCTTTCCATAAAGGTAAAGAGCTCTTTCTAACTCCTTCTATTTTTTGAGTTATGGCTCAATAGAGTTAGAAGGGAAACTTTACCCAAGGTGGACTTGCGGGGCTTAGGAGTGATTTTTTGAAAGGAATCTTAGACAAATGGGGAATCGAAGGAAAAAGTGAAAAATTTCCCTTTTGTCGAAAATACAAAAATTAAGTGCTTGAGTGGCACATCAAAAAGCTAACGCAGTCGGCAGACCTTTGGAGGAAAACGAGATTTTTTGACTTTTTATCAGAAAGTGTAAAATGGAAAAAAAGGATCCCCTACCTTTCCGACCCAATTAGATGCCACGTCATTAGAGGATTTGCAAGAGAAAATTTTAAAATTTTCCTGAGCTTTTTTTTACCAAAACCCTTAAGGAAAAACTCGAAGACCATATCTTTTGATCCAGAGCTCTATTTTTACGTTCTTGGTACCAAAGGAAAGATATAAAGATTCTCTTCACCATGGAATCTTTAATTTTGGATTCTGGTAAAGATTTGGGGGAGAAATTTACAAAACACGTTTGGCATGGAAAAGAAAAAAACTAGTTCCAACCACTAGATTTACTGAAGTATGGGTCATTTTCTTTGGTCTGCGAAGTAGATACATGGAATTATGAGATTTTGCATCGAGCCCATCAACAGAGGAAGAATTAGAACACATTTTGAAAAGTGGTTGGATAAAATCCCATTTTTTCCTCTCTTCTCATTTTTTCTATAAAATGTAAACAGAGGCACATAATTAGTGGTTGTTCATTCTTCTTCCTGCCCCCTCTCTCTTTCTTCTCTAGGGTCAAATGTGGAGTTTAAGTCTCCTCCCTTGGCTTTGTAATGGAATTTTCTTTCCTCTTTCCCATTAATGGTGTACTGTGTGAACTCCTGGAGTAATAAAATCTATTTTCGTGATGTGTTTTTTCCATCCTTTGCTCATTTTGTTGTCTCTTCTCGCCTCTCACCATTGCAGGGTATACTTGTGCATATCTCTAATGTCCATTACAGGTTTTGGGAGTTGTGTTTAAGGGGTTTGAAATTGTGTTCGATCTGAAATTTATCCTTGGTATGTGATGCATTTTCCATCCTCTCCATTGCTCACCTCTTTCCATTTCGTAGTTGGGTTTGTGATCAACGTTCCCTTTTCTCAATGCTATCACCTTTGTAGTGTAGGATTTCTATATTTTCGTGCTCTCTCTCTCTCCTTGGTCCCTTAGAATTGTTATATTAGGAGTACATAGTCACATTTCCTTCCTTAGATGTACTTTAGTGATAGGATTATGAAGAGGAACCAACCTTCTGCTGAGAGATCATTCCCATTTGCAAGTCCCATAGCTTAGGAATGATCCAATGTTATCCAAAACACACCAAATGACCCTACCTTAAAAAAGTATATCAATAACTCATTTGGGGGTGTTGTGATTTCACACTAATAGTTTAGGCACACCTGGTGGGATAGGTATAAATCACCTTACCACTTCACTTCATCAGGTTCGATGTGCTCTTGGTTAAGATTTCAGCCTTTGAAGGCACTTTCAGGCACATCTGGTGACTTCATCTAGTCGAAACCCATTCTCTAAGTTGCAAACCTTTTCCATCCATTTTCTTCTTCTATCTCTTTCATTTTCTTCCATTCCATGAGGTTGTGCAATCATGACATTATTCCCTTCATGGAACTCACACTTACAACAATATAGTCCACCTCTAATGTATTTCCCAACTCCTCCAGATCAACATTATAATAAGATCCAGACCATTATGCTTACCCATATGAGCAGTGTCAAAACCAGTTTGAATATGAAGCTTATCATGGACAAGGGGATGCATATGATGGCAATAGTTATGCAGAGGATGTTGGTCTACTGGAGAAGATTCAAAAAATGGAGGTTGGCATGGTTCAGTCAAGGGGCATAACATGAATGAAGGCATTCGAGATTGGTTACAGGGCACCTTGTCCATGGGAAGGCCCTTTTCCAAGACATTATAGCCCTCAGGAGAGGCTATACTTTATGGTTGAAATGCTGCCCCAACTTGCACAATGGACTGAGGAGATCAAGGCCTATGCATTTGGTGTCAGGCAGCCTTGTCAATGGGTAAATCCTACATCATTATCTAGTAATTTTCTCTCCAATCCTCAAGTAGCACCATCTCAATTTGAGCTTCAATTTCCAAGATTTCTATTGTATGCTACCCCAAGTGTGAAATTCGTTTCTCCATCCCCTATTCTTCAATCCCATTTCAGTTCTTCTACCCATTTCCCTTCTAAATATTCATCCCCTTTAAACAAATAAGAAGTTCCACCTCCCTCCCCACCAAAAACAATTGCAAAGCTAGTTGAACCCCAACCTGCCACTCCTCTTACTTTCCCAAGTCCATGTTGGGAAGATACTCAAGAATCCAATCAAGAACAACAAGAAGAGGATCCCAACAGAAAAGAAATAACAGACAATATGATGAGTTGGGCTACTAAATTTGGGTTTACAAAGATCCCCTTGATGGTCAAGCCAATAGAGGAGGTCAAGGTTGAAGAGCCAGTGGTGGTTGAGTTTGAATTTACAGCAGGGAGGAGGACCATACAGTTTTCAGAGGCCCCAAGTGTGGAGCAGGCTACAAAAGAACCTTCAATTCTTCCTCCCACTTCATCCCCTTCAAGATCTGATGTTAAAGAAGATTTTGATCTTTCAAACTTCATGTTTGAAAGTGAAGGGAGCCATGGTGATCAAGTCACGCGATCGTGAAGGCACCATGGAGGAGGTCGAACACACGTAGCGAGAGCCCGAGGAGGCGATTATCTATCTGACTTGGAGGATTGTCTTGATGGAGAGGAGCCCGAGGAGATCACATCATTTTCTCCTCCATCATCCACCTTCCAAGAACATGAGTCTGCTGCCACAGAGGATAATGACTAAGGAAAATAACCTACATCTCACAATGACCCTCAGGAACAAGGTTGGAGGATCTTAATCTTCCATGTTATTCTTAGGAGGAGGAAGGAAACAACAAAGACCCCATCTCTCCCACACCATCCACTCAAGAAGGTCCATAGGAAGACTCAATTCTTGCAGTTTAAATTTAGAGTAAGAATCACATCCATCGAATCAGACCATGCCCAATCAGGTACTTAGCTTCATTAGAGCCAAGGGAGAAGCCAAAACTAGTCATGCCCACTCCAGGGCATGAGTATGAGCTATAAAGTACCAAGGATCAGCTTCCATACCTCTTCAATCCAAATGTATAGAAACTAAAAGAGGTATTGGATTTGTCTTCAGTTGATACTTTGGTCATTTGGGTGGAAGATCAGCTTGTAGTTAGTTTTTCACTCATCTAACCAGCCATGTTCGGTCAAAGTAGTTGCATGGCTGCCATTTTTGAGGAAGGGAAGCTATTTATCCCTATCGATTCTGAGGTTTTGTTTGAGTTCCTTTGTTCTTGGTTAGAGTAGAGTAGGTAAGTTTTTTTAGCACAAGAAGTGATTGTGCACACTTTGCATGTTCTATTTGGAGCATGTATGATTTTCAGTTGTATATAGTTTTTGGTGCTATTGTATGCTCTTACATAGTCCATTTTAGTTGGCTTTTAGTGAAGATCAACTCTAATTTTCAGTGGGTTCCCAAGTGATTCGAGGGTCATATTTTCGAGTTAGATCAAAGAATTGGTTATTAGGCTTGACTCCATGCCCAATGGATGCAACTAAGGCCACCGATCATTCATCTAGTAGGCGATGACCCCTATGAGTCACCAAAGTTGTTAACAAAAAAAAGCTCCCTCTTATTTTGGGTTAACTTACTCCTTTTTGTGCTCAATCTAAATTTCTAAAATTTTGAGAACTCAAGGATTTCTTGAAAATAGTCCATCGATAGAAAATTTCTTCCCCTTTCTAGAAAGGTAAAGAGATCTTTCTAACTCCTTGTATTTTTTGAGTTATGGCTCGATGGAGTTAGAAGGGAAACTTTTCCCAAGGAGGACCTGATAGGGCTTGGGAGAGATGTTTGCCAAGGAATCTCGGACCGGTAGGGAATCGAAGGAAAAATTGAAAAATTTCCCTTTTGTCAAAAGGGTGAAAATTAAGTGCTGAGCTAGCACATCTAAAAGCTAATTCGGGTCGGTGGACCTTCAGAGGCAAATGAGATTTGTTGAATTTTTGTCAAAAAGTGTAAAATGGAAGAAAAGGAGCTCCCGCCTCCACCGACCTAATTGGATGCCACATCATCAAAGGATTTTTGGGAGAAAAGTTTAAAATTTGCCCGAGCTATTTTTTTCTTAAAATGTTGAGGAAAATGTAGAAGGCCATATATTGTGATCTAGAGCTCTATTTTTATGTTCTTGGTATCAATGGAAAGATATAAATATTATCTTCATCATGGAATATTTGATTTTGGATTTTGGTAAAGATTTGGGGATAAATTTGAAAATGTGTTTAGCATGGAAAGGACAAAAACCATTTCTAACCACCGATTTAATGAGATATGGGTCATTTTCTTTGGTCTCATGCAAGTAGATACATGGAATTATGTGCTTTTGCATTGAGCCCATCAACTAAGGAAGAATTAAAACACATTTTGAAAAGTGGTTGGCGTAGATCCCATTTTTTTCCTCTCTTCTCACGTTTTTCTATAAAATGTAAATAGAGGCACATAATTAGTGGTTGTTCATTCTTCTTCACTAACCCCCACTCTCTTTCTTCTCCAGGGGTTGAATGTGGAGTTTATGTCTCCTCCCTTGGCTAATGGAATTTTCTTGCCTCTTTCCCATTAATGGTGTCTTGTGTGTGAACTCGTTGAGCAATAAATTCTATTTTTATGATGCATTTTGTCCATGCTTTCCTCATTTTGTTATCTCTTCTCACTACTCACCATTGTCAGGGGTATCTTGTGCATATCTCTCGATGTCCATTACGGGTTTTAGGAGCTATGTTTAAGGGGTTTGAAATGGTGTTTTGTGAGAACTTTATCCTTTTTATGTGATGCATTTGTCCATCCTCTCCAATGCTAAGCTCTCTCCATTTCGGGAAGTTGGGTTTGTGATCAGCAGCGGTTCCCTTTTCTTGGTGTTATTACTTACAGTAGAGTAGGATTTATTTATTTTCATGCTCTCTCTCTCTCCTTGGTCCCTTGGAATTGTTAGATTAGGAGTAGATAGTCGCATTTCCTTCCTTAGAAGTATTTTAGTGCTAGGATTAGGAAGAGGAACCAACCTTCTCATGAGGATCATTTCCATTTACAAGTCCCATAGCTTGGGGAACGATCCAATGTTATGAAAATCACACCAAATGACCCTGCCTTAGAAAGAAGATCAATAACTTATTTGGGGGTGTTGTGATTTCACACTAATAGTAACCTATTTTGCTATTTCTAACTATCATGGATCTCCTCCTGGGATTTGAACTTGAATATCTCATCACTTCTTGGATATATTTCTTAACCACTGAGTGAATAAAGAGTATTCCACTACATTTTTTTATATGAGAGCTCGGTTTTGTTGATTTTCACAAATCTGAGTAGTTAAAGCTCTTTATCTTGCTCTAGCTTTTGTCATTCATATTACACCTATTATCATGAATTTGATATTGATCTTTCATAAGTCATCTTAAAATATCATTCTTCTAAACTATGTAACTTTGGATAATTGTAACTATCCACCATTTTCTTTCTTTTGAATTGAATCAATTTATAGCTACTCTTAACATTACTAAACTCAAAATGTTTTTATTTTTGTGGCCATTTTAACTTTAATGGAATTCTATGACTGAAATCTGGTGTTTGTGCTTGGAAAACATGGATTCCATGATTGATCTTGAGCTTTTAGTTCTAATTCATATGCTCATATGGGTATGATTTTCTGTTTTGAGCTTTCACTTACTATGTAGATGGGGTTTTCTCGAACTCATTGTGTATCACATGTAATTTCTCTTGTAGCTAAAAATTTTTGGTTTTTGGGTAATCGATAATTTGGTTATTATTCCATTTGACCTAGACTTGATGATTTAACATAATATAACTCGTTGTTGTACTCTAATCTTCGTGGGTGTTTGAATTTATTTTTGACATTCTAAGCAAGTTGTATTTCAGTCCATTAAACTTTTTCATTTTGTTTCATGATCTATAATTAGTTTTGTATCTCGAGATTATATTATACATCAATAGTTATTACTCTTTTCTCCCTTTTATGGCCAAAACCTTGTCTATCTCTATAAAAATACTTCGGTTTGGCTGATCCGAACCCTAGATGGTTACTTGTACATAATTTTTCAAAACTCTACTAGTTTAGATGTCATGGTTAGTGATCTTGACTTCTATATAGACCTTTGGTGCTTATGATTCAAATCCATTGTAGATTGTAAGTCCTTCCTTGTAAATTTGTAACCTATATCTTCTTTACTTTAATACTGCAGCTTGAATCAATTCAATGGCAATAAAAATTCTAAAATATCTCAAATATTTTCTTTGACTTGGTATGTTGATTTGTATTCCTGAAGAAGATGATCCAATGCACAATTTATCCTTTCTACTCTGAATTTGATCTTTTCCTAGAGTAGGTGATGGTGTTGTACATGCTTTTTGCTTGAGAGCTTCAAATGGCATA
This sequence comes from Taxus wallichiana var. yunnanensis, assembly GCA_018340775.1. Taxonomy (NCBI): domain Eukaryota; kingdom Viridiplantae; phylum Streptophyta; class Pinopsida; order Cupressales; family Taxaceae; genus Taxus; species Taxus wallichiana. The sequence continues at coordinate 146,804,959 of CM031236.1, forward strand.
GCTGTATTTTAATTATTTCTTTGTCAAAATGGATTTTGTCTTGAAAACATTCCTGTAACATGTAGCTTGCAAGTGGCTTTCTAGAAATTACAAGTAGTTTTTCATCTATTTTTGATCTCGCTTTTCAGCATAAGCCTTGATTTGAATGCTTTGTTTGAAAAATAGTAGCTCATTTCTTTTACTTAGATGATTTATTTGCTTGATAGTAATATTTATGGCATGCTAGAAAATTTGAAATACTACTTTTTCATGGCAAAGCCCTTTTAATTTTTTTCTATAATTCTTTCTTCCTTCCATTTGTAGCTATAGTAGTTGTATTTTTGATTCAGAATATATAATATAACACTTCCTGTTGAAGCTGATTTGGTAGTTTGAAATTGAAACATTATAATTGTTTATCTTGATCATGACATGCTTTTTGCTTTTCTGTATCACTTACTTGATTTAAATAATTCTTTTAAAGCATGTAGTAGATAAAACAACATGATGAGAACATCGTAAATGTCCATTTTACATGGCGAAGCCCTGTCAAAATTTTCCCAGAACCTTCTTTTCATTCTTTTCAGTTGTAACCCTTTCTTTCCAGCTAACTTCAACTTCTTGAAATTTGATTCTTCTTTAGTTACAAACTAAAACATGTACTTCTATTTTCCAGTCTCTCTTCTATACTATAACTTCTTCCATTTGCATAAAATATTGAGTTTGAGTTACATTAATCCTTCTTTCCAATGTACTTATGACTTTTCTATTTCTTCTTGGCTACAACTTGTACCTACACACTTAAGAAAATAGTTAGAAAATACTTAGGCTTTTTGGCCTCTCTTGTGTCCATGTTTTCTTCTTTTCTTTTCTCTTTCTTCTTTTTGAGTGAGTAGAGCATGTATGCAGTTTGATCTTCAAGTAAATTATATCTCTTATTTTGAAGAGATTCATATGCACGAACTAGGACAATAAGGAATATGAATTGATCTCTAAGCTCATAACTAATAGTTTATCTTTTCTTCATTTCAGGTACAATGACTTTTACAACAAAGAAGAAGAAGCAACAAAAAGCTGGAATGGAGCTATCTTCAACAATGAAGAAAACCCCTAAGGAAATGATGGGTTGACTCATATTCCTTACTTTCATTTTCATGCATGTCTACCTCTTATTTCAGTAGTTGTACTTTACTTTCCAGTTACATCCCACGGCTTGTGTGGGAACATTTGAAATTTCCTTATGAATAAAACATTGAATTCTGTAAATGAGTTGTATATTTTTTCTACATTTCAGCTTTAATTATGGATTATATGATGAACTAAACAACTTAGTAATATAATTAATTATCTTAATCATGAAGGAATGAACATTAATAAGAAGGTCTATAACATTCAATAATGAACTCTGATTTCTACAATCTGCACTTATGTTTGTTGTCCCAAAACTCAACATTTCACCTATTATGTAATTCAGTGTCTTCATCAAGACAACACAAGCTGTCCTTCGGGGCCCTTGTGTTCTTTTGCTGAAGATATCATGAAATTGTAGACTATGTGATTTGTTACGTTTTGTAACAACACACATAGCTATAGATTTCATTTAATCATTAACTAATTCAGCAGTAACCAATAATATCAAAACTCCCTTAGCTTAGGTATACTTCACCAATGCCTTTCATCATAACGATGAAGTTTCGAGTTGCCCATTTTTGCACAAGTACAAAAATTGTCAACATTTATGGCAATCCTGTGGGGAAAGCTTCTTGCTAGCTTATAGACCAGTGCCTTGCTCTTGTCCATTGGGCATGGGGTCCAAACATGTAACCAAAATTTTCCTTTTCGAAAGGTCCAACCCTTCCAAAATGGAACTAAAACTAGGAAAGGATCTAGTAAACTAGATCATGTGCACGAATGCACTTATTGAATTGAAAAATAATGCAATGTGTAGAGAATGCACTTATTGAAGGGAAATCCTACTCTAACAATCACTATAAGATTTTCAATAACAATGTTTGAGAAACATACCATTCACATGAATGGGAAGTTCCTCTCCATTCAACTTCAAAAGCTAAAAATCATTGTGTTCTTTGCAAGCTGAAATCATGTAAGGGCCACTCCAGATTGTATCAAACTTTGTGTGTCTTCCTAGGCTTTGCATGATCAACATCCCACTTTAACACAATATCTCCTTCATTGAAGATTCTAAATTTGGCTTTCTTGTCAAAAGTCTTCTTCATTTGTTTCTGATTCTTTTCCATATTCAAATGGGCTTTATCTCTTAGCTCTTGTAATTCCATTAACTCTACATAATGAACCTGTAATGGTTCATTCTCAAGTAGCTCCATTTGATGCAGCAAGTCTAATGCAGGTAAATCCACCGAAATAGGCATTCTTTCTTCTTTTATCCACAAGTTTGTATGGTGAATTTCCAACTGATCTTTTAGGAGTCACTCTATCTGCCCAAAGTGTTGAATTCAACATTAGATGCCAAGCTCTTTGATTATCTTTGAGTTTTCTTTTGATGATCCTTAAAAGGTTCTTGTTAGTACTTTCAGCTAAGCCATTACCTTGTGGATAATAATTAGATGAAGAACTTAAGTAAATTCCATGGTTGATAACCCAATCTGTTATCTTTGCACCAAGAAATGCTAAAGCATTATTTGATATGATAGTTTTTAGAACACCAAATTTGCAAACTATTCCTTCATAAAAGGATAGTATCAAAGCTTCATTAGCATCCTTCAAGGCTATTGCTTCAATCCATCATGTAAAATAATCTTCACAGTTAAGATCCACTTATGTCCTTGTGATGAAGGTGGGTTTATCATTCTAATAAAATGAAGACCCCTACATAAAAGGCTCATAAACCGAGATAGGTTGTAAGGGCACCAAAGCTAAATTTTATTTTCCAACCAAGAAAGCACATTTTTTACACTTTCTGATCCATTCAAAATAGTATTTGAATATGCTAGGCCAATAGTAATCAACTTTCATTATTTTTAAGCCATGGTACATGCTAAAAAATGACCTCCTACGGGTCCTTCATGGAATTCTGACAATATTTTTTTAATTTTATCATAGTCAACACATCACAAAAAGAATCCATTTATATCTCTTTTGAAGAACACATTATCAATGAAGATATAAGGTACATCTTGTAATCTAAAATATCTTCGTTTATTCTTGTCCATACCTTTCGGATAGGTGTCATGTTGTAGATAGTTAACCAAATCAGTCATCCATCTTGATTCCTGAATCTCATGAGTGGGCTCAGCTTATGATTTTCTAGTTGAACCATGATTTTTGATTGCTGATACGTAATTTTAGCAGGATGTTTTGAATCATCTAGTTTTGTAGCTTGTTGTTTTTCCATATTAGTAATTAGATGTTCACATAAGCCTTTCCCTCAAACCATCTTAGCAACTTAGATATCAACATCATATTCCATGACCTTTGTTATCCAATTTTCTCTTTTCTCATTCAATTATTTATTTAGCAAGAATGCTTTCACACTTGGATGAGAAACAAGAACATGGATTTTATTGTTCGAAAGCATGTACTTGAAATTATTTAGTTCTATGAATACTGAAAGTGCTTCTTTTTAAAGGAATGTGTACCTTTCTTCATAATCATGCAAGCTATGTCCCAAGAAAGCAAAAGGCTGCTCAATATTTTCATCATTGACTTGAGTTAATTTAGCTTGAAATTGTTTTAGCTTGCAAGTGCATACATTGTAAAATATTTATCAAAATTTGGATTTGTAAGAGCAAGAGCTTGAGAAATAAGTACTTTGATTAATTCAAATCATTTTCCCTTCACTGGTCTAAGAGAAATTTTTCTCTTTCTTTAGCTTAATTTTCAGTGGTTTAACCAATCCTAAAAATTTGGAACAAATCTTCTAACAATTTTTTTTTTTCCAAGAAAACTCTATAATTCCTTCTTATGATAAGGTAATGATAGCTTTGATATGGATTTGATCCTCGAAAGTATTAGTTACTAATACTTGCTTGGAAAAAATACGACCAAGTAATTTACCTTGATGTACTAAAAAGATAGACTTAAGTGGATTCAAAGATATCCCAAATTGTCTGCATAACTGAAAGGTCTACCTTAGATGTATTAGGTGTTCTTCTGGATTTTTTGAGAACACGGTAATGTCATCTAAATAAACTAGAATGCATTTATTTAACAAGCTCCAAAAAGCCATGTCCATTGCACGTTGAAACGTTACACCGACATTTGAAAGACCAAAAGGCATCCTTTTGTAAGCATAAGTACCCCACTTGGTGGTAAAATTTGTTTTATACCTATCCTCTTTGGGACTAAAATCTGATTATATCCACTATAACCATCTAGGAGAGATAATCTATCTACACTAGAAACTATTCTTAAAATCTGATCCATATTTGGGAGTGGGTAATGATCTTTTAATGAAGCTTTATTAAGATCTCTAAAATCTACACATAGTTTGATTTCACCATTCTTCTTCCTAACAGGAACAAGATTGGCTACCCAACTTGAATGCTTAACTGGAAAGATAATACCTGATTCAATCAACTTAGATAATTCTTTCCTCATTAGAGGCTCTATTTTGGGATTTACAAGCCTTTGTTTCTGTCTAACAGGTTTAGAATTTGGCTGCAACTCGATTGTATGTTGTGCTAAACTAGGATCAAATCCTTTCAAGTCTTTGTATTTCCAAGCGAAAACATCTTTAAATTCCTTGCAAAGATTAACAAATGATTGTTTTTCTACTAAGGAACATACCTTTCCAAGAAACAACTTTTTCCCTTCATCAACTGAGATCTCTTCGTAATTATCAGCATGGGTTGACATCTTAGTCTTGACCTTTCTTAACTGATCGTCAGTGCTGAAGATGTCTTCTAATGTGGCTAGACCTCGAGGCAGTTTATTTTTCTTTAACTAAATGATCGGGTCACCATATAAGTGTTGTAATTTATCTTGATTAATTGCATAAAACTCAGCTTCTTGCTACAAAAACATGTAGATTTGATGATCACTTTCAAAAACTTGCCAATTTGAATCATTATCAGGTATTGATGGCCTAACAATTAGCTTTATATGAGGCTGAATTTTGTTATTTTCAATCTATTCTAGCACTTCAAACTAGCATCAACTACTTGCAAAGTTTGTTTCGCATGCTTGTTTTAAGTTCTAGGAATAGACCCAATATTAATAAGCATCGAAATCTTCCATTAGGTATGAAAATATATGTCTATAAGACATCATTAATGGATTCTTACAAACATTGAAATTTCTTACTTGATTGATAACCAACTCGAGAATCACCAAAATCTATAGCATGTTGATACCTCTCTTTCGGTCCAAAGTAAGCTATGAATTAATGCTTCGTATTTAGCTCCATTACAAGTGCATGAAAATTGGAGACTCAAGGCTGAGAAATAACATTCATTCATTGGGAAGTGAGCTCAAACTTGCCCCTATCCTTTCTTGTTCTTAGCTCCATCGAAATGAAGCTTCCAAATCCCGTCTCGTTGAATATTTATTTTGGACAACAAGGGAAGTGGTGTATTTTATTCATGCATAGAATAAACACCAAACAAGTGTTCTTTAACTTTCTTAAAAGGATCATGAGCATGTTATTCCACTATCTTTTCATCAATAAACATGTTAGAAACACCATTTAATGTGGAAACTTGAGTTACCTCATCAAAGTCAGACTGATCTAAGGCTGAATAATTAGCCACCACATTTGGAGAGTGAGGCTCAATGTGAAATCTGGCCAATGGTTCTGAATTGATAGTAACTTTGGTACCATAATGAGTAGTGAAAAATAAGAAGGACCAATCTGAAGAGATATAACCTCCTATTTTTGTTGTGAAGTCTCTAGATAAGCATAAAGCAAAGTATGGAGGTAAATCCACAATAGTAACATCTTGTAGAATAGAAACATTTGGGAAAGCATGTAACGTTACCTCTAAATTTCTTATTAGACCAACTATATTAGTTGCAGTTCCATCAAGTTGTAAGACACTCCTTTCTGTAGGCTCATACTGCAGACCCAATTTTTCTACAATTTCTTTTGGCATAACTGTGCTACTTGTGCCACTATCCACCATGCAATTATGAACTAGATGTTCTCTAATAATTAGTGATAAATAAAATGGTGGTGGCTTCTTGATGTCATGAGCATTCAAAAATTTCTGAACCATCCATTTAACTTCTTTAATGTGGTCTTATTCAAACATTCCAAGGACCATGTTTGCCTTCTGAACTTCCTTTTCTGTTGTTTTTGAAGAAATCTACACCTTAGCTAGTTTATGAGAAAGTAAATCTTGTTGTCCCTGGAATACTTAGAGCATCCCACATTGAGATGTTAATGTTATGCTTTTTCATTACATCAATAATGTTAAAAGAAGCAATAGTTTTAGAGACATTCAACTTGTCTTAGCGTAGGGACCTTAGTAAAAAAAATTTTGCTTCAGCTTCCTTTAATATCCGAGGTATGAACTATCTTATTAGGTCAAGTTGTAGTTCTCTTTGTTGTCCTTTATCAATTGGAACACTTGTTTTTTTTTTTAAGGAACAATAGGATTAGTGGCTGATTTTACAATCGTAGATGTTTTCTTATCAATAATAGTGAGGTAGAAAATGCATATTTTGTTGTTTTTGAATTTCAATAGCTTTTCCTTGAGCCCTATTAGTGTATGAGGGATTTGACTAAGTATATGCACAATTGATATGTGAAAGGATTCTTGATGCATGAACCAACAATTCTTCTGTAGAATGTTAAGGGAAAAACACTTTGAGGTATTGAGGGATATTATCACAACAATACTGCTAAGCTAAACATGCACATTAATATCATACAAGAATTACTAAATTTTGCAACAGGGTAAGATGATTAATAAGGGAATTTGTATTCACAGGACTAATAGAAACATACACAAGACTACAAATCATTAGGAAGGTAGAAAATACTTCACACTTAGAAGGAAAAACTGGCAATAATTTCTTCAAATCCATTCCTATATCCCAAAAATTCCTCCTTGTGATTTGCAAAGCCACATAATATATAGCAAAATAAAAATTACCCTCTTCCTAAAAGTAGCCTTTGGCTTGTACTCGCCTAAATATTATTTTCATCCTTTATATAATAATGGATAAAGGAATAAAAATAGAGCATGCAATTACAAATATACATTAATAGCCTTGATTATAATACAATCAAACTGCCCCTTTTGACTATTCTATTTTTAAGAAAGTAAGGGTAAATAATTTTCTAATAATAAGCTTACTTATTAGGAAAGTCTTTCTCCTTTCAACATGCAACTTGTCTTCTTATCTATTCTATCCTCTTATGAAGCATGCAAAAATTCAATTCTCCATCTGTGAGTAAATATTTCAATACTTGCAATATTTGTAAAAATAAACATCCAATGTGGGGACCACTTTCCCATGTGCACATGCTCTAACATTGACATCTCTTTCTAAGTGGTCACATGAGTGACATTCTGCGCAAATCAAATCTAGCTCCTTCAAGTGGAGACCACCACCAATTTGCTTCTTTTTTGACCTTGGCAAACTTAGTGATATAAAAGGGTTGACCATTTTACATGGCACATGCCACTATAGTCTCCATTTGGTTTGGGGACCACCTTTGTGGACTTAGCATATTATTTTGTCTAGATGTACACAAGGGCACTTTGTAAACATGCTATAATATATAGTTTTCACCCTATAGTTGTTGGCCTTGGCATTATTCGAATATAAAAGGGTTGGAAATACCTTTTATTTGATCATTGCATAATGATTTGGTCACCTTTGGTATATTGGGAACTCAAACTATAGTTGATCCTTTGACATTTTGATAGCAATGATTTTATTTTAATCATGGATTGGCCCCTTTTACATGATTACTCACCCCTCGGTATGTTTCTCTATGGCTTGTATAACTCTGGTTTAATTTTCTTTGAAAACTGGTGATGATTCTCAAACTTTTATCTCTTTCCTTGATGCATTCGATGTCATCGATCTTTGACTGCGAGTTAGGGTTTACCCTAAAATTAATTTGGTTAGTGGCATCGTGATCATGGTGGTTTTCTTCGAACTTTGAGGATCATTTTCAGCCTTTGATCTTTGTCCTTTTGATCTCAAGCCATTTATTATTGCCCCTTGGTTAGGGTTAGGTTAACTCACCTCTCAAGGTTGCGTGTTAGAGGATTTTCACTATGTGGGAGAAGCCCTAACAAAAAAATTTGTTCGATGCCATTGTTTGAAGATTTTGGGGCTCTTCTTTACGAATTCGACATTTAATGCATGACGTTTTGCCTCATTTTTTTTTGGATTTTCCAAGATTTTTGAGCTCGAGGACTTGAATCTTTGCCGTTTTCTTAAAATGGATTTGAGCTCCATTCAAGTTTAATGCCTTTATAACTTGACACCGTTATAGAAGGTCGGATCCTTTTGCATTGACTTATCTGTTTGAACTTTTTGTAGATCTTGAACTTTGAAAATATGAAAAACTATTTACTGTGTATTTCCTTCTACTTGGGTCAAATGTATTTGAAGGGTCTCTATACTGTTGTGCAAAAGGCACCATGGCTACCGTATTTAGGGCTAGAGCTCACATTTTTCTCTGATCTTTGATCTCTGATCTCTTTTTTTCTTTTGTAAACAAAATGGGGTAGCTTGGTGAAAATATTCTTATTTGTTAGCGCCCCCATGAAAATTTTCACTCAGACTTTAATGGGTTTAGCATTTTCTAGTACAAAATTGGCTCAAACCTCTTGGTTGATGGGTAACTACTAATCTGGTTGTTCTCCCATTCACGTTCGTATACTATTAGTGAGATCTATTTTTTATTTCTCTACTGGTGCCATTGATTTAGCTAGGTTCTGATTTTAAATATATTTTTTCCATTATTGATTCTTTGAGAGCTCGAATATCCCCTTACTTATTTCTCTAGATTTGTTAAAGCCCTTGAGGCAGGGGTTGGTATCTCGGGATTTATCCAGGTCCGAGTTCTCAATAAAAGGCTCCTCTGTCTTTCTTTAGATATGATTATTTCCTCATGTATTTTTTATCTATTCGTGCATTCTTTGCCTTTTACTCTAGATCCAAATGTTTTTCTTATGTGGGTAATCTAAAACATGCTTATATATACTTTGGTATCTTTTTAATTAGTTGCATCCATTTTATTTCCTATGGTAACCCGTTTTCCTTTTTTTGATTGTCATGGATCTCCTCTGAGGATTTGAACTTGAAGATCTTAAATCTTCTTAGACATATTTCCTTACCACGGTGAATAAAGAGTATTCCACTACTGAAATTTTTATATGAGAGCTTGATTTTGTTGATTTTAAAAATATGAGTAGTTAAAGATCTGTATCTTACTCTAGCTTTTGTGGTTCATATTACACTTGTTATCATTCATTTGATGTTGAGTTGGTCATGATGGTTTTGAGCTCCTCTAAGAAGATCATTCTTTTGAACTTTGTATCTTCAGATAATTGTAACTATCCACCATTTTCTTTCTTTTGACTCAAATCTATTTATAACTACATTTAACATTACTGAGCTCAAAACTTTGTTATTTTTGTGGCCGTTTTGACTTCAATGGAATTCTATGACTGAAATCGGTGTTCATGCTTGGAATATGTGGATGCCATGATTGATCTTAAGCTTTTAGTTTCTGATTCATATGCTTAGATGGGTATGGTTTTCTCTGTTTTAAGCTTTTGGTTACTCTGCAGATGGGGTTTTCCGAACTTGTTGTGTATCACATGCAAATTTTCCTAGCTCAAACTTTCTCGGTTGATGGGTAACTCGCTAATCTAGTTGTTCTTCTATTCAACCTAAACTTGATGATTTCACATAATCAAACTCATTGTTTCACTCTAAATTTCATCGGTGTTCCAATTTAACCTTTGACATTCGAGAAAGTTGTATTTCAGTCCATTAAACTTGGTCATTTTGTTTCATGATCTATATTTAGGTATGTAGATTGAGATTATATTATTTATCAATAAATATGATTTCTTTCTTCCTTTTATGGCCCAACCCTGGTCTATCTCTGTAAAAATGCTTCTGGTTTGGTCAATCTAAACCCCAGATGGTTACTTGTACAAATTTGTTTGAAACTCTACTAATTTAGATGTCATGGTTACTGATCTTGAGTTTTGTATAGACCTTTGGTGGCTATGATCAAATCCATTGTAGATTGTAAATCCTTCCCTTGTAAATTTGTAACATGTATCTTCTTTTACTCTGATACTATAACTTGAATATGAATTCAATGGCAATCACAAATTTCTAAAATATCTGAAATATTTTATTTGACTTGGTATGTTGATTTGTATTCTGAAGATGATGATCCGATGCACAATTTATCCTTTCTACTTTGAATTTGATCTTTTCTTGAGTAGGTGATGGTGTTGTACATGTTTCTTACTTGACAACTTTAAATGGAATAACTATTTTTAATTATTTCTTTGTCAAAATGGATTCTATCTTGAAAACATTCCTTATAGCTTGTATGAGGCATTCTTTAAATTACAAGAAGTTTTTCATCTATTTCTGATACTATTTTTAGGGATAAGCCTTGATTTAAATGCATTGTTTTAAAAAAGTATCTTGTTTCTTTTACTTAGATGCTTTATTTCCTTGATAGTAATATTTATGGCATGCTAGAAAATTTGAAATGTTTATTTTTCATGGTGAAGCCCTGCAATTTTTTTCCATAATTCTTTCTTCCTTCCATTTGCAGCTATAGTAGTTATATTTTCTTATTCAGAATATAGAATATAACACTTTTCTGTTGAAGCTGATTTGGTAGTTTGAAATTGAAACATTATAATTGTTTATCTTGATCATGACATGCTTTTCTACTTTTCTGTATCACTTACTTGATTTAAATAATTCTTTTAAAGCATGTAGTAGATAAAACAACATGATGAGAACATCGTAAATGTCCATTTTACATGGCGAAGCCCTATCAAAATTTTCCAAAACCTTCTTTTCATTTTTTTCAGATGTAACCCTTTCTTTCTAGCTAACTTCAACTTAGTGAAATCTTATTCTTCTTCTTTAGTTAAACATTGAAACACGTCCTTCTATTTTTAGTCCTCTTTTTATACTATAAATTCTTCCATTTGGAGAAAATATTGAGTTTGAGTTATATTAATCCTTCTTTCTAGCATGTACTTATGACTTGTCTATTTCTTCTTGGCTATAATATGTACCTGCACACTTAATAAAATAGTTAGAAAATACTTAGGATTTTTGGCCTCTCTTGTATCCATGTTTTCTTCTTTTCTTTTCTCTTTCTTCTTTATGATTGTGTAGAGCATGTATGCAGTTTGATCTTCAAGTAAATTATATCTCTTGTTTTGAAGAGATTCATATGCACGAACTAGGACAATAAGGAATATGAATTGATCTCTGAGCTCATAACTGATAGTTCATATTTTCTTCTTTTCAGGTATAGTGACTTCTACAACAAAGATGAAGAAGGAACAAAAGCTGGAATGGAGCTATTTCAAACAATGAAGAATACCCCAAGGCAATGATGGGTTCACTCATATTCCTTACTTTCCTTTTCATGCATGTGTACCTATAATTTTAGTAGTTGTACTTTACTTTCCAATTACATCCCATGGCTTGTGTGGGAAAATTTAAAATTTCCTTATGAATAAAACATTGAATTTTGTAAATGAGTTGTATATTTCTTTCTACATTTCAGCTTTCTATATGGATTGTATGATGAACTAAAAAACTCAGTAATATAATTGAATGTCTTAATCATGAAGGAAAGAACATTAATGAGAACCTATAACATTTAGTAATGAACTTTGATTTCTACAATCTGCACTTATGTTTATTGTCCCAAAACTCAACATTTCACCTATTCTATAATTCAGTGTCTTCATCAAGACAACACAGTTGTCCTTCAGGGCCTTTGTGTTCTTTTGTTGAAGATATCATGAAATTGTAGACTATGTGATCTGTTACATTTTGTAACAGCACACATAGTTGTAGATTTCATTTAATCATTAACTAATTCAGCAGTAACCAATAATATCAAAACTCCCTTAGCTTAGGTATACTTCACCAATTCCTTTCATTGTAACGACGAAGTTTTGAGTTTCCCATTTTTGCACAAGTGCAAAAATTGTCAATAGAAGGTAGAGAATGGATGATGTCCTCAATGAGTTCAAGTGGGCCTTCATTGTTGGTGGCTCAACAAAGCCGATACCACTACGATCATTATGTTTAGGGGTAGTACATGGAATAATAGTATGACGAACTTGCTTATAAAAGCCAAAACTAAAACCCTTCCATGCACATTGGTGTAGTAAGGTGTGGGTGAAATTGTGATTGGTGAGTGACTCGAGGTCGAAGGAAATGGGCGGTTTGTTATGGTGGTTCAGGTGTATAAGTGGTAGTATTAAGTCCCCCATAGGTGATATTGGTGTGAAGGGGGAGGAGCGTAAAGGATATGCTCTCATATGTGGTGATCATAATGAGGATGTTAATGAAGACTTCCATACTCTTGTGGAGTAAGGAATGTGTTGACATTATATAGGCGATACTCACCCGAGTGAGGCACTCGAAAAATGCCTTCCAAGGGATTGGTAGTGGATATGCGGGTGGATGGGATAGATGATGTGTTAGAGATTGGATTGGAGGTGGAGCTAGCTAATTGGGAGGTTGATGGGTTGGCAGTGGAAGTTGTGGTGATGGTAGGGATGGAGGAGTTAGGTGCGGTTGATGTAGCAGTGACATTGGTAGGTGAAGGTTTAGGTGAAGAGGAAGTGGTCATGGATTATTAATCTTTAATGGCTATGAGCACGTCATTGGTTCGATAAAGCGTGTTGCAGGTTTTGAAAGGTGATGGGTCAATCGGAATGGTATAAGTGTGCCCTTCATGCTCAAACTTTACACAATGGTGCAAAGTGGAAGGAACACAACCCATGACATGAATCCAGGGTCTACCAAGCAATAGGTTATATTGAAACTCCCCTCAAATTATACAAGGGCCCACGTGAACATGGAGGATGATGGTGCCAAGTGTAGAGGTGATAGCATCATTAAATGAATGCAACATGATGGGATGTTTATGCATGTTTTTTTGGGTATGTGCATTTGGTCAAATGCATGGGAGGAGATGATGTTAATGCTATCACCCCCATCAATCATAACATGTCGTACATGTATATCATTGATGTGTAATGAGATGAAAAGGGCTCGATTTGGGTCATTGGTTTAGTGCGGTGCGATCTCTTTATTTGAAAAGTTGAGGGTGGCTACCTAGCGAGTGGGTGGAGATGTAGAAGAAGATGGTAATTTGGTAAGAGAGGCTATGTGATGAGGTGTAATCTTTGGAGGCTACAGCTCTAGGGTCATTGGCTAAGACCTTAATAGACTGAAGAAACTCTATGAGAGGTTAGCGATGGGATTCAGAGGTTTGGATGATGTCATATAGGGACATTTTGAGGGAGGATTGGTTTAATTGTTTAAGCATGTTGTAATGTGTAACCCGATTAGAAATAGGATATGTGGGGCCACAAATAGTTACTTTAGGTGTGGGTATAGATGGTATGTTAGGTAAAGGGTTGGTTGGTGGGTCGGTTTCCTTTTCCTTTCCTTTATCCTTCTATGTATGGGTAGCAATGTGGATCATGTTGATTTGAGGTAGGGAGGTAGGTTAAGTAGGTTAGCCATGAAAGGTATAGTGACAAGAAGGGAAATCCTCAAGTGGTGGGAAGGAACCTTATGAGATGAGTTTGGAACACCGACATTTGGGTGGAGATTTGGCAAGTTTTCTGATGCGCACCATGTTAATTTCAAATCTCGAACGTGGTTCTAAGAGTTGTGGGGGTGGAGGTCTTGGTCGGTGAGTAGGCAATGAAGGAAGAACTATGGAAATTGGTGCTGAAGAAATTGGTTCCTCATCAAAAAGGTCATCATCGTCAAAGTTTTCTTTAGGAGGACACAAATGGATAAGAGAAGCTTTCAAAGTGTTCTAGTCCTCAACATCGTGCCTTGGCACATGATGGTAGGTGCAAATTTTGGTTTCATCAAATCATTTTTGTTTGGGCTTGAGTGGGTCATATGGTCTAAGAGGGAGTAATGCGATGATAGAAGTTTCAAGGAAGTTGGCTAAAATTTTGGCATTGGATCCCACCAATGGATCACAATAGGAAGTGAATGTGGGTTTGGGTGCAGGTGTGGCTAACTATATAGGAAGGGTCTTTGCAATAGGGGGAGTGGGTTAAGGTATGGTTTTAGGTGTTGGTTTGGTCTTACGTGTTGGTTGTGTCTACTTGGGTAGGGGCATGGTAGATGAGTTGGCAATAGAGTGTGTAGCTGGTTTAACTACCTTATTAGAGGGTAGCGGATTTTTTCCTTTAGGTTGCACCTTCTTGGGTAAAGGTGATATGGGCACACGATATCTAGAGGTAAAAGTGGATGGTGGAAGAGGGCGAGTTACCCACGAGGGATAACCGAGGTGTTGTGAAGGTAGATGGCATGGGTCATGCAAGAGGTGTGAGGGAAAGAGATTGAAGTGTCATGGGTAGTGAAGAATTTATTGATGGTATAGGAGGTATGGGTGGTAAAAATGTTATAGGTGTAGGCAGAAGTTGTGTTGGGTGTTTGGGTATGTTAGAGGTTTGCGAGGGAGGAATGGGTTGTTGCATTTTTAGTTTACCTGGTGGGTGGAGGTTTCTTAGCTAGGATTAAAGGGTGAGGTCCTAAGATGGACGAAAGGGGTGAAGGTGATGAAGGTGTGATCGGTGAGGTTGGGGTACGAGATCTAGGGGATTGGTTCTTCTGTTTGGGGTCGGATTAGGTTTGGTGTTAGTTTTGGAGGATGTAGCTAAATCTAATTTGATGGGTGGATGAGTAAGGCTAGCCATTGGGATGACCCCTAAGGTAGTAATAGGTTTAGGCAAGGAAGATGATGTAGGTGTAGGTTTGGATGTAGAAGCATGTTGAGTTATGGGTAGAGGTGTGAGTTGAGCCATGAGTGGTATCATGGGAGAATTTTTGATAGTTGTGGTTGTGTTTGGTTCGATCGGATGAAATATTTTGGATAGATAGTGGAAGTGTCAGCGAGTGACATTTGCATTTGTGTTGAAACATGAAGTACAAGATGCCCATAAGGATCTATCCATATAATCTAGGTGGTCAACTAAGTGTGAAAACGACACTCTAGTGGGTGAGGTATATGTGATTCAAGGGTGATTCCCATAAAATGTGTCTTAGAAATGGGGAATTCTCTAACTTCACCCTATGGGTAAGAGAGTCAAAAGTAAGTCCGCAGGAACTTGGGTGGTGATGGAGAATGGTCACCTAGAGGTAACGACATTTCTATGGATCTTTGATAGGTGGAAGAGATGACGGGTGCTCCTTTATGGGTGAAGGAGATAAACAAGTGTTTCCCATTGGTCGGAGAGGTACTATGAGTGCCATCTCTCTAGGTGGAGAAGCCAAAGGTGAAGCTTGAGTCTTAATGTTGATAGAACGCTCCTTCATAGGTGAGGGGGAGATGAAGGGTGTTCCTTTGTGGGTAGAGGAATAGGTGAAGTGGGTTCATGTGTAGGTGGAGGACTTTGGGCTAGGATTTCCTCTATGAAAGGAATATGAGGTAATTGGGAAGTGACTGGTGCATCACTGAAAATACCATGGACCTCGCATTATGACTATCATTATTTGAGGTCTCTCTAGTTTGACAAAAAGAAAGGGCGTGATTCGAAATGGTTTATTGAAGATGTGTAGGTTTTGATTGGTAGGTGCGTTGAGATTATCCAAAACTAACTCATTGTTTTCAAGAATTTCTAGAAAATGTTCTTGAAAGTAATGCAAATGTTGTCATTTTGGCCTTTTACCTGATGATAGTTGTAGAATTTGTGCTCTTTATACCATGTGGGTGTGGAGCGAGCAGGATCAAAACTAGTGTGTGGTTTTACGGGAGGAAGGGTGATGGACCCTTCTTTAATGAGATTTACTAAGATAGAAGAATAAGGCTACCCAATTGGGGTGTATTTCCATTGTTTTCGTCTAAAGTGAAAGGTCTTGACAAGAGAAAGATTAGATGAGGGGTTAGCCTAATTTGATGGATGAGCTTGGCCAGCCTTGAGTACCACTTTGTGTTAGTGGTTCCCTTGGTGTTTGAATAAATATTATGTGGTTTTGAATAAGAAGAGGTATCATTTGAATTAAAAATAAAATTCTTATTGTGTAGTTGAATTTTATTTTCTATGAAGGCCCGAATCTCTAGCTTTCGTGCCATGGTGAATGCCTCATCAAAGGTTTAGAAAGTTTGGACCTACAGGGTTGGTGAGATATGTCTAGCACAAGCATGAGTGAAGAGCTCTATGAGCTCGATTTGTGGTAACTGGAATGTGAGTTGATTGATCAAGTTATGCTAATGAGTGACAAAATCCGTGATAGACTTAACATCATATTAATGCATAGAGTAGAGTTCATTCATGGTAACCTTCTTAACAATGTTGATGGAGAAGTGATCCAAGAAGGCTTGGGCTACCTGATTAAATGAGAAGATAGAATGTCTAGGTAACCCACTATACCAATCTAATGTGGGTCCAGTCAAAGACATGGGAAAGGTCCTCAAAAGCAAAGTGTCATCATGGGCGATCAGATAACAACTGTGTTTGAAATACCACAAGTGTTGTTGTGGGTCCTCTTTGCTATTGAAGCGAGTTAAATTTAGGCATTTCCCAATGTATAGGATATGGACGAATAGGAATAGATGGGTGTATGGTCTCATTATAAATTTTGGTGTAGGTGAAAGAGTTACGCGAGATAGAAAATGATTCCTTCAAAGTGTCTACATCTTGTCCATTATTAACTTGATTAGGTCATTGGTAGGTGGTGATCAATGGGTACCTCCTTTAGAATAAGAAGGTTGGTGTTAGACATATTATGGAGGTGGCATTCCAAAGTATATGGTGATGTTGTATAGGTAGATTGAGAAGGAGGGAGTGAGATAGTGGGTATGTACCTAGAATGACTAATAGATAAAATGGGAGCCTATTGATAGTATGCATATGGAGGTGGAAGGGTCGACGTGACTCTAGTAGCGATTGGGGCTAAGGACTACAGAATAGAAAGGACAATGTTTTTAAAAGGGGTAGTGGTCATCGACACCGGGGGTGGTTGTGTCACTATGGGTATATCTCGAGATAATAGGTGCGGATGAGGTTACATTCGGGTGGTGGACAAAGGTATAGTGGAGGTTGCGGTTGCAATAGACTTGGTAGATGTGGTGGTCATAACATTTATAGGGCCTATCTATGAAACGAATGGGGCAAGGCAAGTGTAGGTAGCATAGAGCTAGTAAAGGTGACACGAAGTAGGAGCGAGTGTCGGGGGATGGATACGGGCATGTCGTATATCAACTAACCCAAGGAATCTTAAGTGGATGAGTGGGAAAGATAAAAATATAAGGTGACAGGGTTTTGGTCAAGGAGTCATGTGAACTCCTCGTCCCCTGTGGTGATAGTGATAGGTTGGGTAGGATCCATGGGTGATAAAATAGAAGGTGGTGAAGGACTAGGTGGGAGTGGTTGACAACTAGCATGGAATATGAGGGCATTTTCTTGGCTATGTGTCAGCACCATGTGAACAAGTACTGATGTGGTAGGACTACTTTCTATAAATGACACAGAAATATAACAAAGATAGGAAAAACTAGGTGGTGGTAGGTGGATTAGGTATAAAATGTCATCTAGAAATTTGAACAGCTAACTAATGTTGGTTAAGGTAAATCGATGTCACCACAAAGTTACCATGGTCGGTCATTGTGAAAGATTTTATATTTGAATTTTAGAGTATTATTTGAACACCGAGACCTATTTTTGTGGAAACAACACCAAATGATGGCATTGCAGAATTATTTGAATTACAGAGGATTATTTGAACACTAGGACCTATTTGTGCGGCAACAACACCAAATGGTGTCATTGTTGCGGACTATTTTTACAAATTCATGCACATTTCGACCATGGTAATGCTTCTTAAATGGTTTAAGTACAAATAAGTTATTTAAATTTCATGTTTTGTTGAGATTTTTAAGATTTTTGCAAGATTTCAAGTTCATTGTGAAACATTTCCAGGTTTCTAGTGGTTATTACACTAAATGTGCATCAATAGTGATAAATGTGGGTAAAGGAAGGTCATATCTATTAAGATTTGTATAAATTAAGCATTTCTAAACACTTGGCAAGTTACTTATAGTGCATCCGCACAACCAAGGTAAAAATCCTTGGTGGTGACTCCATGTTGAATTTAAATTTTGATGATTACCGTTGTCTTAACTCGTGTCAAGTGAAATTTTTCATCAATATTTGCAAAATGGAGGAAAGAATGTCCTTATTCACTAGGAATCCTACTAGAAAGTTATTTCCGAACTACGAAAAGCAAATTCGTAAGCAAAATAAGTTTGGAAAGTTGTTGGAAATCAAGAATCAAGAAAGGAGATATCAGTTCTGAAAGGTGATCAATCTATGGTTGAAGATTATCATATGTCTTCAAGTGTTTTTGAACTAAGTAATATTCATATAAATTTGAGTTCTCCAACTAGAGAGGGGCCATAATTTGTGTCTAAAAGCGTGCCTCTCACTTTTCCCCTGTTTTTCCAAAGTTGATAGGGATTTCCAAGAAACTCAGTCATTAGAGGATATTTACTTTGAGAGTTATACTAATGTGCCCCAGAGAGCCCTCATTCCCTATCATTTTGTTTCTCCTATAAATTCACTGCCTTTCAAAGCAATATGGCCCAACCTCCACCTAGACCTCTTTTTTTTGTCAGCACTTTTGGACCTATAGATTTCAAAGGTATGGATGGATATCCTAATATGGTGCCACAAGATGTCATAAATAGGTTGCAAAAAATTTCAAGGGAATAGTGCCATCACCGGGTGACTAACATTTGAAACTCTTTGTCAACATGATGGAAGATTTTGAAATTTAGTTTGAAGATGTGTATGTAAATTTGTGTATTCATACTCTTAAGGAGGATGGATGTCAATGGTACAAGTATTTATCGATCATTCAATAGATTTATGTACCGAGATGAAAAATACCTTTAGATTGTAATATGGGGATAAGACAAATCCCATGTTCCTTTTATCCGAACTTAAGAATATAAAGAAAAATCCAAATGAATATGTTCATGATTTCAATTTCGGTTTAGTAAGACCTTGAATAGGCTACCTATAATGCTAAGGCCAAGTGATGTGTCTTGTTTGATAAAATATTCTCGATGCTTTTGATAAAAAGGCCTCTTATTACTTGAGAGATAAGAACCTAGGAACATTGAGGCATACTTTCACCATGGCCTTACAAATACTGTAATAACATCAAAATAGTTGGCAAGCCTCCTAAGAGGGAAGGTGTTAAGTTTATTAATCAAGAAAACCATCGAGTTAAGAAAGGGTGTGGATCTGAAAGAGGTTGTAAAAATTTTGTTGAGTAGTTAAAGAGATATCCTCTAAACGGCCGAGAGATGAAAAATTGATAGGACAAAGTTCCCGTGGTTAGTACAAGCCACGAGGTCGATAGATTTGGAAATCATCCCATAGGTAATCACGGACCGATGACAAAGGAAGGGTGCCATGGGGTCGGGAAATAGACAACCTCAACCATGGAATAATAGATTGGTTCCTAATCCTTTGACGGGTGGTTGGTACTATGGATGAGGCCCATGTTATCGAGTGGTGTGATAGGTGTTTATTACCATACTCCCCATGTGATGTAAATCAAGAAGTTGAGGAAGAAGATGATGATGAGACATTTGATGATTTGTGCATGACGGAGAGCCCTACAAATTCACAAGTAGGGGCAACCACAAGTGAATTTATAAGTTCCAGAATCTGTTGAAAACTTTTGGGATTGTGTTCACCGGGTATTACCTTTTACTCCTATTAATACTTTTTAAATTGATATGGTGCAATAATTTGATCTTCCTAATCACAATTTTGAATACTTAAGGGCCTTGATGATTAAAAAATATGATGGAGGGATCCCTTCCAAAGAGGACAGGAAACTGTTGATGAATGCGAGCTACTTGGGATAAATAATATAACACCACAAGTAAGGTTTTCAAAGGGGGAGGGCACACAAACCAAGTCAAAAGTTCTAGTTCTTACCAATATCATGAGGGAAACCCCTAAGAAAGATACATCTGGCAAAGGCCTAACTACCCCAAATAAAACCTGTGCTCCTGCCCATGCCTAGACTCTAAAAACTCCTATACTTTCAGAGGAAGTGGTGAATATCTTGAGTCAGATCAAGGTCATTGTTCCCATTGTTGAATTACTCAAGATCCCTAAGAAAAGGAAAAGGGAATTTGAATATTTGGGATTTAAGGAAGAAAATATTACTCGGGGAAGAAGTGTTAATAATATAGAGTTCCCTCCCATTATTTTAGAATCAGAAATACCAAAAGAATTAGAGGAAATGGGTGAATCATCTAAGGTGTATTTGAGAACTTCTCTGGTTGAATCTCAACTTAATGTGGAACAATTTTTACCACTTTGATTATTAAAGATAGGCTAGTACATAATCGCATGTTTTATTCAGAGCCTCATGTAATGTAATACCTTTTGAGGTAATGAATGAGTTAAATATCAAGGTAACAACAACTTTTGGGAAATTTACTACTATGGATTCAAGAGAAGTACCAAAGAATTTGATATGTCGAAGGATTAGTAGTGTAATTGGTAGCTTATCTAGGAAAATATTTGACCATGAATGTAGTTATTGTGGACTGCCTTGCCAAATGGGGGTGTTGTTATCTAGAAAATGAGCAGCTAGTGTGGGTGGAAGTGTACAAATGGAAATGTCATACGTAACCATACTAATTGAGGGGAAGCTTCAAGTTGTACAGTGATAATAAAATGTTGCATATCATTAGGACCCGAACAATGCTTCTTATGAAGTATTGTACAAAGATGTCAATGTCAATAATTTTGTGGGCTATGCTGATTATAAGGAGCATAAAATTGATGTGTGCAAGTATCCCGAGATGTTGGTTATCCTTGGACCCCGATGTTTGATGGGGAATGTTATAGATTTGGTAATGTCACCGTGTGTTTTTTTTATATCTCCAAGCCAAGAGGAGTTTAACTTTTATTTTAAACTCGATTTTGAGTGAACAAAAAATATTGTAGAGTATGAAGTACTATTGTTGGGTGTAAGGATTTCCTAGAAATATGGTGGAAAGGATATTATTGTTAAAGGGGATTTAGAGCGATAGTCAAGAAAGTTAGAAAAGCGTATGTAACCAAGAATCAAATAATGAAAGAATATAAGCATGCGAGTTTGGGACTTCATTGAAATGTTTGATTCTTTCAATATAATACATCATGATAGAAAGTATAATACTTGTAGTAGAAAAATTGGTAGTATTGGTATATAGGTTTGAAAATTGTACAATGTCTCCCTATTGTGAATATGATATTGAAATATTGACCAGGTCGTCTGTCCCTAACAATATCAAGCATTGATAGGTGTTTGAAGATGATGCTCAGGTCTAAGGGTTTCTACAAAATAAAGGAGGATTTTCCAATCAAATTATGGACAAGGAACCAATGGTTTGTGCAGCTTGAAGGAAAGGAGACCTTATTTGGTAAGGACATTATCCAATTGAAAACTAATATTATTCCCAGAGGTTTGGTTGCACTAGAATAAAATTTTGATAATGTTGACTACATTATTAATAGACACATGTCAACCTTGAGGGATGTTGAGGAACATAACCTAGGCGAAAAGATAAACCTCGAAAAATATAGTTAGGTAACAATTCGAGTAAAGATGAAAAGCAGTCATATGTCCAATTGCTAAAAAAGTACCAGGACTGCTTGGCTTGGTCATATTCAGAATTGAAAGCATATATGGAAGACCTTTTTCAACATGAAATACCCCTAGAAGCTAATGCCAAACCATTTAGGTAGAAACAAAGACCAATTAATCCACTCCTTTCTCTAAAAATGCAAGAAGAGTTGAAAAAGTTAAGGGATGGAGGAATCATACAACCTACAAGGTATTCTTCATGGGTTGCAAACCTGGTACCTGTCTGAAAGAAGAATGGAGACATAAGATTGTGTGTCAACTTTAGAAATTTAAATAAGGCATCAATCAAGGACAACTATCCCTTGCCAAATATGGATAACATGTTGCAATTAGTTACTGGTTCTAAGTTGTTATCCACTTTGGATGGTTTCTCTGGTATAACCAAGTGGTTGTGAAGTAGTCAGAGAGAATCAAAACCACTTTCACCACTCCATGGGGAACCTATGTGTATGTCAAAATGTCATTTTTCCTGATGAATGCTAGAGAAAAATTTCAAAGAGCAATGGATATAACATTCTATGGATATATAAATGAATTCATTGTTTTGTATCAAGACGATGTGACAGTTTTGTCAAGGAAGATAAGTGATCACCTGCATCATTTAGAAAAAAAGTGGATAAGATGCAGGGAATATGATATCCCACTGAAACCTAACAAATGTCATTTTTGGGTTCAAAAGGTAAAGCTGCTTGGACATATAGTGTCAAAATAAGGGGTCATGATTGATCCTGAGAGAGGAGAAGCCATTATCAAAGTTCCTATTCTAAGAACCAAAAAGGGACTTTAGTCTTTTTTAGGAAAATAAATTTAATTAGGAGATTTATTTCCAACTTTTTTGAATTAACTATCCCAATCACAATTATGTTAAGGAAAGATCAATTTATTAGATGGGAAGAAGTAGATATTAAAGCCTTTACTAAGATTAAGGAAGCATTGAAGAATGCCCATGTTTTAGTAGCACTTTGATTACAAAAAGGCTTTCCAAATGTTTTCCTTTACTTCGAGAATACTATTGCATCTTATCTTTATTACAAAAGGATGATGAAGGAGATAAAAGACCAATTAAAGGCTTTAGAAGGATCGAATTGAATTATACTACCATGGAGAAATAGTCTTTTGATTTTGTCGGGACCACAAAAATATTTAGGCCATATATTTTGAGCTCTAAAATCATAGCTTATGTTCCCCATACCATGGTTAAGGATATCTTATCAGAGATGGAAATTTAAGGTAAAATATGCCGATGGGAAAATAAATTGCAAGAATATGATATGGACATCCAAACTACAAAATTGGTCAGAGGATTGGGCCTAGCAAAGCTAATGATAGAAAGCAACCTACAAATAGTTGAGATAAATGAGGTTGAAGAATAAATATTGAATATTCTTGAGAAAGTGACAAATTCTGAATGGTACAAATATATTATTTTTCATCTCAAACATCTACAGTGTCCTGAGTATTTAAGAAAGAATCAAAAGAGAGCACTTAGGTTAGCCTCCCAAAAATACATCATCACTAATTATGGGTTATCTTGGAAGAACCTTGAGGAGTTCTCTTGACATGTATCAATGAGGATCAAGCCCTAAAAATAATTGATGATTTCCATGGAGGATTTTATGGAAGGCATTTTTGAAGAGTCGTAACTCATACAATCTTAAGGATTGGTTACTAGTGTCCAACTCTTTTTAAAGATATAACTCTGTTTGGTAAGAAAGTTTGAGAGTTGTCAACATTTTTCAGAACATTAAAAGCTTCAGGTTCCCTCCCTTTTCATCCCATATCAATTGAAGCCCCATTTAAGCAGTGGGGAATGGACTTCATTGGTGAAAATTTAGATTCTTCAAGTGCAGGCCATAAGTGGATATTAGTGGCCACTTTGATTACTTCACCAAGTGGGTGGAGGAAATACCTACCAAGAAATCTACCCACCAAATTATTATGGAATTAATTCTGAATCATATAATTTGCGGGTTTGGAGTGCCTACTAAAACAATTGCTAAAAATTCTATGAGTTTTCCAGCCAAACCTTTGGTAGCCATGTGTCATGAGTATGGGATCAATTTAGCATATGCTTCAAATTATAATCCCCAAGGTAATAGACAATCAGAATCAAGCAACAAGAATTTTTTGAAGATAATCAAAAGGACCTTTTAATTAAACAAACAAAATGGGGTGAGCAGTTGAAGTTTTATGTTTGGGCTGATAGAATTACTATTAAAAGAGCTACTAGAAAAATTCCATTTGAGTTGGTGTATGGAACTCAAGCTCTACTTCCCCTGCATATGCAATTATCTTCTTACCAATTTATCCAACAATTGGAGGACCAGGAGGTTAGTCCCTATGATGCTCGTATTAATCAAATTGTTGAATTAGATGAAGAGAGAAGAGAGTCCCACCAAAGACATGTGAATTTTAGGGAGAAATTAAAGATTTTTTTATATTAAAAGGTAACTCCAAGAGCTTTAGGTGTGGTAAATCTTGTCTATTGTGGGATAATAGACATGAGGATAAGGGAAAACATGGAAAATTTGATGCATTATGGATGGGCCCTTATTCTATTGACATTCGGATTGGTGAGCACACCTTTTTCTTAAAATACCTAGATGGGGAATTGCTTGATTTCATGTTAATGGTAGGCACTTGAAACATTTCCTTGACTGATTTCTCAGAATCAAGGTATGCATCATTATACAGTGTATAGTCATTTGGTTTATTCTCGGTCCTTGGTGACTGGTTTTTGTTGGTTTCTCGGTTTGTTCTTGGGAAGTTGGTTTTTGTTTCTTTGTTTTGGAGGTCAGTTCTTGAATCTATTTCCCAATGGATTTTTGGCACATGGTCTACTATGTTGTTCTTGTGGCACTCGGGGAGTGCCCATCCTCGATCAGCCAATGCTTGATGCTCGATTTAATCTCGCCCTATTTGTTCAAAAAAATCTCAGTCCACTTGGTTTGAAGTATTTTCTATCTCCTGTATGGATGTGTGAAAACTTTCTCCTTCATTTGTATTCCGTTGTTAATCCTTCTCTATGGTCGTGGATCACATTTAGCCATGTATTATTTGCAATTTCTCTATCCATGAGGAACATTTTGAATTATGGGTGTGAATGGTGAAGTTTCCCCTGCATTTTATTTTTCCACAGTCATGTTTTCCCTATCAAATTTTATCTCAACGTGTTCATCTCTAATTGGACAAGGCATGGTGGGTTTATTTGGTGAACTTATCACTTTTTTCACTTTTGCAAAAAATGTCAAATTGGCCCCATGGCTCTATTGATTTCTAATTGGCTAGTCAAAATTATGAAGTGGCGGAGAAAATTTCTTATTTTTTCCCTGAAGGTGTACACGTGTCATAAGTTGAGAAGTTGTGGGAAAGCGGGCCTTTTTATGTTTTAAGGTGTTATGGAAAAAAGAGTAAAAAGGTAAAAGAAATGCCTAAGGCCTACAAGAGGACACATGGCTGCTTTTAAGTCAAAAGTAGGAAGGCGGGCTATCGGAGCACTTTGAAGTTTTTTGGCTTTGTTGTGAAAATAGAATAAAGTATAAAAGTGAAGTGTGGCCCCATTAATGCCCAAGTAAATCCATGTGTTGAGTCTACATCAAAAGCGGGGAGGTGGGTCACTGGAGCACTTTGGAGTTTTTAAGCTCTGTTTTGAAATGAAGTAAAAGTATAAAAGTGAATTACTGACTCCACTGGGGCCCACATCAAAATTTAAAAGTGGAGAGGCTGGTTCACTAGGGCATTTTGATATTCTCAGCTTTGTTTTGAAAAAGAATAAAAGTCATAAAGTAAGTCGTAGCCCCATCGATGCCCAAGAAAGCCATGTGTAGGGCCTATATTAAAAGTGGGTGGGCGGGCCAAATTGTCTAAAAGTACTCATTTTCTTTAAGTGATATAAAATTTGAAAAGAACCCCAAAGCCACTTCAACTCAAATATTTTCCATGTGGACGGCTCAAATTTGAAGTTGTGAAAGACAGAGTTAATGGCTGTGATATAATGCATCTGGTTTTGCCACCATTATTTCTCCTACGCAAACCAGGGACCTTAAGGGATTCGATTTCTTTCATCCTTTTTGGTTAATTCCATGGTCTCTCATCATTTTTGTCAGTGAAGTGTAATCAAATTGATTGTGGAGCTCAATTTGTAAATATGAGAAGTGCAAAAGTTGAAGTTTTGAAACAGAGTTGCTTGGGCACTTGTGAAAAATGAATTATCAGTAGAGCAAGATGTAGAGGAAAAGGAAGTAGAGAAGGAAGATAAATGATTAAAAAAGGATGGACATGCTACCATAGGAGATGACCGAATGCCCTAGTTAAAACAACCGGTGGAAATAATTGAAAAGATTATCTTTTGTACACCTAGCAACTTTTGGGTGTAAATTTGTTAAATGTCACTTTCTGGAACAAATCTGTAACAAACAAAGTATTCCTCAAATATTATTCTTTTGGGGGGAAAATTTGGGATGAGTGAGTGAGTGAAATTGTATAAATGTAATGAGAATACTCTTACATAAAGGGGGTTAATTTTTTTGAGAAAGTTTGAGAAAAACCATTTTCCCGAGAGACCGTCTAAGAAACCTGTTTATTTTCCTATGTTTTATATTTAATCACATCAAGATGGTTGAAAGTGTACAACCATTGACAAGCTCTAAGATTGTTGAGGAAACTCTCCTTCTGATGAATATAATGAACCTTGAAATGAATTTTTGTTAATCATGAGCATAATTGTGTTTGCTTTTATTTTAGAATGTTTTCAAATAGTTTTTCTTATTCTTGTTGCAATCTTATATTAAAATATCTCTGAGTCACACAATATCTTGTTCGTGTGTTAGTATTTTGGCATTTTTAATTTCACCATGAGAGGAGCTTTCATCTTATGATGTAAATAAATAATTTAAAATCACTTTACTTTCATTATGTTAATAACGTTTTTTTTGTAAGCTTATGAGTGTATCTTAGGAATGATGAAAAAGGGATTTCTACACGTTTAATTGAGTCTTTAACATGAGCCTTTGTGTTGAATTCTTGAAGAATGTGTGAAACCGTGCATCTCTCGGGCCTCCATTGATACACACCTTACGGATGAAGGAATATTTTTTCTATTTTGAAGCATTTTGTTTGTGAGTTTTCCAATATTTGAAAATTTTCTCAAAGATTTGGTATAATCAACTTTATCTTTCTTAACTTCCCATAATAAAATTCTCAAAATGATAAATCCTACATGAACTACCATTGTTTGTACTATGTATCCTCAAAGGCTTAACAATTTCCACTTTGCCAAAATATTCGAGACTATCAAGATTCAATTATTGTCTTGAGTAACTAACGCCTCGAGGTTTTGGTGTAATGGTTCATAAAATTTGGTATCGAGTGACCACCTAGGTTCAAGTCCTGCACGGTAGCTACATTAGCATTTCGGTGTTCACCCTAGGGGCTAGTATAGGGCAAGGCGGGTCCTGCTATATGGGTGCAAATCTAGCTCGGGGTCTAGGCTACGGAAGTGTGGTGGGATGTTATGATTCTCATGTGTGGATTTCACTAACACCTCGAGGTTTTGGTGTAATGGTTCATTACACAATGATGTTTGGTTACTATCAGATGAGTCCATTTTATAAATTTTGACATATCTTCAATATTTTTTTCTTCACACTTATCTAAATGGATCTTCCACAATAATTCATTGAATTTAAGGTTGTTATGCAAGCCATGATATCATTTAAGTTGATAACTAAACTTGGATTTAACATTTTAAATACTACAATATGAAATAGTGACTGATGTTGGTACTAAGTACACTAACGCCCCGGTTAAGATTGATCGGTTTGCTCACTATGTAGGCTAGAGAACTCTAAAAAAGGATATATAAAATAACATAGATATCAAAGATAAATTTAACTTTAAATATATCAAAACCAAATATTTTCTAACTATTTCAACCCGAGAAAGGCTATGACAACCTCCCAATTCACATTGTGATCAAAACATTAAGATTTACAACTTTCTTTTCTTTCAACACAAGGTAAAATTTAAACATGATATCCATTTAATTCATTACTTTACATGAAAATAATTTTAAGAGGAAGGGATGACACACTCCTTAATGACCTTTCGTAAAATATGATATTACAACTTAATAACAAAATATACAATACAAATTTTCTTTCAAATACAATATACTAGTCTTCCACCTTAAGTGGGAATTACAAGAAAATTTCTACAATGAAGGATTTATTTTGATTTCAAAAAATAATCAAAGTCCCAAATATTCCATAAGAGCTCCACCATTTCTTCACTTTAATCACAACAACAAAAATGGGGGAGAGGAAACACTCTCTACACAACCATTAATCCAATGAGAAGAAGACGATATCCTCCTCATTGGGCCCTGAGCCCCAACTAAAATGTAATGAAGGATGGATCCAACTCATAGAAACAACACAATGCTTCCACATCACAATAAAAACTTTCACAACCATATAAAACAAATTCAATCACAAGAAAACAATCATAAGAATGCAACTTATCAAAATACAAAAGGCTTGAAAATGCAAGGACAATGGAGCAAAGATCTATTGGGAGATCACTTATGCCTCCCAATGGGATTAGGTGCCCAACTTAAAAACCCTCCAAAACACATCTAAAACCTCTACACAAATTTTATGCCTCCCTTAAGATCCTCTTATACCTCCCCCATTCTCTTATGCCTCCCTACAATCTTTTATGTATCCCTAAAAAGAACCAAGTAAGAAATACAAGCGTTCTCTTATCAAACGTGGGCACCCAACCCAAATCCCTCCCAAAACATGAAATAAAATATTATTCCTCCTTACATATAAAATATTCATATACTTCTTCTACACCAAAATTAGGCATTCTACCTAAGATCCAAACAAGCATGTAAACCATTCACTTGCATATAAATATACACATATAAAATAAAATAATTAAAACAAGGGTATAGTTCCTACCTTTCCATGGTAGAAATTGATCAAAGAGTCACACACCAAGATCCTTCAAGCTCAATCCAACTCAAACAAGCCCCCAAAATTACACTATCACTCCAAACCTCTCCAACTCCAAATATACAAGATCACACATGAAATGAAGTAACCCCCAAACAAACAAATAAACTTGCATATATAGAAAAAGGAAAGAGGAGGATGAGGTTTCTCCATGTAGGATGAAAAATTACTTATCCTTAACTTCACATGACAAGTCAAACTTCAACCCCAATGCAGAAAAAAATTGGTGGTTGAGAGGAATAACAAGCCTCTTACACACACAATCTAAACCCACACCCCTTAAGGACAAACTTTAAAACCCATGTAAGAAAAGTGCAACAAATGTCACTTTTTGTCTTACAAAACACACAATGGTATCTATTTTTGATCCACCAATACATAGGTAGGGTTGGTATAAGAAATTAAAAGGTGTGGGACAAGCCTAGCTTGTCTCACAAGCATCGAAAAATGGACCTTAAGCCCAAATCCGAAATTCTAAGGTAAGGTAGAGTGTAAACACTCAAATTCACTTACACTCAATAAAAACACAAATACCCAAAATACCAACAACTCTAATAAATGACTTCATTTTTCACATCCACAAATAACTTAATAACATGAATAATTCACTTAATAAAGACACATTAATCATCAAAGATTAAATAAATTACTTTACCAAATAAATCAGATACTCTAAAATAGAAAAATAAAAAGGAAAATAATTTCACACAAGCCCATGATCACAATTAGAGGAAATCCCCCCATGGGGAACCCCTAAAAATTATAAAAAAAACAAAACAACAACATTACACAAGTTTCCATGGTGACCTTCATCGTATCCATTTAGTATTCCGTTGTTGTTGGTCTCTAATTCCCCTTTTGATTATTGTGATATAAATACTTGTAAAATCACACAATACTTCCTTCGGCCTCATGGCCGCATCAAAAACATAAAAGATAAAATATTTGCACACAAATCAATAATCATCCTCATATAGCTAAATCATCATATCAACTAAACAATGTTATCATTTGTCTAAAATTCCAACAACATCTCAATTCTATATTTTTTATCAATATCAATAAGATCACAAGATTAGTTCAAATTCTAAATCCTACTCAACATGACGAGAATTCCAAATGTCAGTAATATATATGCCAAGAATACATCTTTTTCATCAATATAAAATTTCTCTCTGTGTATCTATGATTCCACAAAATCATACTATGAATCACAATCCATAAATAATCAAAATATATCTATCATCTAACATCATCCTAAACCAAAATGGTAAAATAACATCCATGTCTAAAGTAAACAGGAATCAAAATAAAAATATAATAAGTGTCAAAGAGGTGTTGGCACTAGATGATGGAAGAGTGGATATTCATGTGTTGGCACAATTTTTGTCTCCCATGTCTCATTAGAAAAGGAAAATAGGGAAATAAATTCCTCCCAAGTTTGCATAGGGTCAACATTTCATTAATAATGGGCGAACTTGTTGTGAGTGGAAAACATTTCCTAACAACCTAGGTTATCACTTAAGTGACATAACTCTTCCTCTCTATGATGTTTATCATTCTAAAATCAACCATGACTCCTTAGAAAACAAACAAAAGGAAATCACCCCCTCATAATTACAAAATACGGTCTTCTCTACATGAGAAGGGGCCACATTTTCAAGTGAGTGGAAAACACTTTTATAACACTATAAGTTATAACTTAAGTGACATAGCTTCAAATTATCAATATCCGTCATTGGTGGTGCACTATAGTTTCTCCTCTTAATTTTTACAAAGTGAAAAATAGACATCAAGGGTATGAATTTATGCATTTACCACTTTTCAAAGTTGGGTGTCTCCATTGAACTATTAAAAATAGTCTTCCAAAGTACCTTCTTTCCTGAGAGCTTCCCTTGATGTTTCTTAAAAAGCATTTTAACATATTGAGTCTAAAACATAAATGGAACTCAAATACACAATTTTAGGACCTGATTTGGCTTCCTATTAAAAATATAGGCCTCTTTACAATTTTTATCATGAGTGGTTCTAAGAAGTTCCAACTACCATTTGAAGAAAAATATGTTGTTTTTCAAACTAAACGCGTAGAACATGTAGAGGGTATACTTTGATCCACTTTTTCTTTAGAATAATTTTATAAATTTCCTTGTAACTCCCAAAATATTTAGTTTAATCTTCACGAGGATTAATTGATTTTATCTCCACTATCAAAAAATTTCTTCAAATCTAGACTTAAGAATCCTTTAAAACATTTTACACAATCAATTAAACACTCTTATATTTCTAATGAGTATCTTATTTATTTCCAATTCCTATGGAGGCTACTGATATATCTAGAATAAGAAAACTAGCTATTTCACCACTTTCATTTTGTTATACCATGCTAAGAAAAGTCTAGTACTACATAAGGTTTTCCTAAACACGATTTTTCTTCCAGAAATTTTCTAAACTTTATTTGTATTATTGTATATCTCTTCCAAAAATTCTTGGTTGATTTAACGTTTCCTATAAGTAACTGGAAGGTGGTCACCGAGTTAAAAAAGGCCTCAAATAGCCCTTATGGATCCTCCATAAGTAATTATCTTCTATTGGTTCTAGATATCTTCTAAAATCATATTTAAAGAGATCCTCTGCACATGAAAAATACTTGAAAATCACATTAACACACTCCTCTTGGCCATTATGAGGGTAAAAAAGAGTGGAGTTAGCCAAAGCACATGTTTACATTGACCACAAGAGGGTTTTTCAAATGAGGTCTAGGTTGTCATGACATTTAAAAAAAAATGATGATACAAATTTAGCATGAAAACATATAACAAGTATAAGAAAAAAATTTAACCCGAGATAATCAAAATTAAGTTTCACCAAATGATTACACTTCAAAACTATTAATGTGAAATATTAATCTAGGATTATAATGTTATACAAGTAAATGAATAATCAAATCAAATACACTCGAGTTATAGATTTAGTAGCAAGAAAAAGACTACAATATGTAAGTAGAGTTTCAAACAAGTTTGGAGAGATCACTTAGTTTATCCAAAAGAATATATGGATGTTTCATGAGATGATATAAGTTGTGTCTAAGTCCAAGAACATGCTCGAGAAAGACATTATAGTTATTTTTGCATGAAGACCAAACCTCCGAACATGGGATCAAAATTTTTACGATTACATACATTACTAGTGGTTTTATGTGTGTTAATGGTGAAATCCTAAATATTTTTAGATTTCTTCACCTTTTTGTGAATATGCTATTAGAATTTATATATGTCCTATGATGCTCACATTTACACATGTACTCATGAAAGTTTCACCAAAATGATTACACTTCAAAACTATTAATGTGAAATATTAATCTAGGATTATAATGTTGTACAAGTAAATGAATAATCAAATCAAATACACTCAATTATAGATTTAGTAGCAAGAAAAAAGACTACAACATGTAAGTAGAGTTTCAAACAAGTTTGGAGAGATCACTTAGTTTATCCAAAAGAATATATGGATGTTTTATGAGATGATATAAGTTGTGTCTAAGTTCAAGAACATGCTCGAGAAAGACATTATAGTTATTTTTGCATGAAAACCAAACCTCTCGAACATGGGATCAAAATTTTTACGATTACATACATTACTAGTGGTTTTATGTGTGTTAATGGTGAAATCCTAAATATTTTTAGATTTCTTCACCTTTTTGTGAATATGCTATTAGAATTTATATATGTCCTATGATGCTCACATTTACACATGTACTCATGAAAGTCTAGTTTCCTATAGCCATACTTGATTAGGAAATTATATAGAAAGTAAAGATGGTTAGGAGCTTGAGCTGCATTGACCTTGGTGTTGAATACTATATTATTACGACCAATAAATTTACTAAATTGTAAACTCCATATAGTTCTCTAGATGTGCATGCATGTGTGTCTAAAAATATAGCTTTCTTTACCTATGATTTATCCTTGAGCTTGAATATAAATAGTGGGATAAATAGTATAATATGCCCAAATGAGTCCTTACATATAGATTTAGAATAATTTCTCCTTTTTGATGTTCTATTATGGTTCCTTGATCCTTACTAGAGGATTACTAAGTAGTATGTAGATGATAAATTCTTTAAGTAAATTTGTATAAATAAGAGTATTTCATATTGAAACTTGAAATTGATCACATGCACTCTTGAAGAAAACACTAAAGTGCAAAATCAAACATGAGTGTGAAAAATTGATTGGTAAAAGTATCCCAAAGTAAACAAGTTATGAAATTTTTAATCACATGTAAAACTGTTTGGCAATCTTCTTGGAAAATGTGCTCATATAATAGGACCAAAAATTCAAATCATAAAAACTAAGAGTGAGATGTATCTTCGCCATGACATAAGAAAGGATAAGTTAGAATATAAAAATGATCAAAAATAGTCAATCAATTCGTATAACAAAAAACCAAACAAGGACTTGTGTACCTAGATCTTTGTTTCATTTCATGAGACCCACATATATGTAAATTTTTAAGGTTTTATGTAATAATTTTTCTTGCCAACTTTATGTCTCTACAAGATTAGAAATTTAATATCATAAGATAACATATATCATAATATTCTTGTTCGAATGCATGATTAAATTTCACTATTTTACATCAATATAAAACATACTATTTGATTCAAAAAAATATGAAATTGAACAAATTTTAAGGTATCATTTCATTAACTTAGTTATAACTAGTTCTAAAACTCTATCCACCTAGGAATACACAATCCAAAAATAGACAAAATTGTATTAGAATCTATCTAATGAAATAGGGTATACAACTTAACACAAAAGTAACATAAACATTTATAACTTGTAGGAGGAAGGTCAATGTAATTGAATACGTTTGGATTCTTACCCTCTACACTATTCCCCCATTTGAAAAATTTTAGTAACATGTAGTGACTTATGTATCGATAACCCTTGTCTCAAGGGTTTGTACCAATTTGTACAACCAAGATGTATTTTCCTAAATTGATTTGAATTACTGTAACAATAATTTAATGTAAATATTCATTTTTGTGGGATTATCATTGGTGCATATTTATTTATTACTCATATGACCTCCACGAGTAGTCATTCTTGTAATTACATTTTTCCTTGGGTATATTTTGTAAAAATCATAAGGTAGGGGACATAGATAGCAAACATGAACCATAAGCTATACTAAGTTGGCTATTACCAAAAGTACACGAGGAAAAAATTCATTGAGATAATGGATAGTGATGGATTTCTTTTGAGTAATGAATAAAAACACTAGTTAAAATCTTACAAAAATAGATGATATAATTAAATTTATCATGGAAGCTTATAACTCAAATTCATAAAACACTCTCCTAATTATCTTTCATGAGGAATTATAGAGATTACGCACACCATACACTAGCCCACATTCATATATTTAGTTCCTATACAAGAGAAGATAATACACACAATGGTCCTTTAAACGGAAAAATTTCACTCTTTGCTCTTTTGGGCTTCATCAAGGATCTACACTGCGCAAAAACGTCTTCCCTATCTCCACCATGCCTTCCTCACATATTTCTTTCCTATATCCTCATGAAGTGGATATTAGAGTTTCATTTATTCTTGAAAATTATTAAAATCGAGCATTCAATTGTTTATGGGAAATTAGTTAGTTTTATCACTATCATTGGCAAAATTGGTGCTTTACAACGTCTTACAATTTTGTCGCTATAGTTGAATGCAAAATAAGGTTTGTAAAACCACTTTGTTGTTATTTTGACTCTACTACCTAGCTTAACTAACAATTTCACAATACTTAAAATTGCTTTTACTTCTAGAAGACAAAATATTTGTATGTGAACTATAAATTGAGTATTATTTTTATAGTGTGCATAACATTTCCAAGAGTCTCAATAACAATCAAATTCATATTCACCGTAACATTTTTCCTACATGCACAAGAACCTATATATTTTAGGTGACCAATATGATCATTGAATCACACTAAGCATGGATGTAAAGCTAGCTAAAATATCCCACTTGAGACCGAAGAACAACCTAGGTTTAGTTAGAAAAATAATGGAATAATTTTTTTTAAAAGGTGTTCACAACAATATATTCATAATGCATTACAAAAATTATAAAACCACCTTACGAAACACTAAGAGAGAGAAATCTATCTTGAGCAAAGTTAAATTTTCCTTAGGTGATAATCTAAATATTTAAAATTTGATTAACGCTTAGCTAAAAAAACATTAATTAAACTCATAGGGTAAGAAGAGCCAAAACAATTAAATACCCAAGGTATTTAATTCCACAAGGTTTGATCAATTTAAAAGGTCTTAAACATGGGGTTGGATTAGACATTAAAATTAATAGGGTAAAATTCCCTCTAACCCACTCTCAGAACTCACTTAAGTATTTAATATGATTTTCTCCATAGTTAAAGCACTTAAATCTTCCTGAAAACATTCCCATTAGATATGAAATTTTCTCACCTTTCCAGTGATATAAAGAAGTCCTTCTAACTCCCTATATTTCAAAAGTTATGGGTCAACGGACCTTGGGAGGAAAATTTTCCCAAGGCGGGCTGGCGGGCCTAGGGGAGAAAATTTTCCCAAGGTGGGTCGGCAGGGTTGGGGAGGAAATCTCTTCCCAGATGTGGATTGGTGGAGTGAAGGAGAAGTTTTGGATATTTTCCGGCTTGGGCGAAATTCCACCTTTACACCCACATGCCCGCAAGTCCACAAGGGACACGTGGCACCTCCTAAGCCAATGTGGAGAGAGCAAGGGTGGAAGGATAAAAGAATTTTATCACCCCGAAGGGTAAAGAGGGTAAAAATCACTCACACCTCCACCGACATGAGAAGATGCCACGTGTCGAAAAACAATTAGCTACGGGTTGGCAGGCCTACGGGGATATTTTGGAAATTTTACCCAAACATTTTTGAAGTGTCAAAGCTAAAGAGATCCGCTTCTCCTTCGCCGATGCATCGTGAAGCCAAATGGTAGCACTGATTGTTTTGCGAGTCGACGAGGCTACGGAAGAAACTTATAAATGTTTCAAAATTTAATTTTTGAAAGTGTAAAGGTTAAAATCGATCCAAGCATCAACCGTTCTGACCAAGCCACATGTCACTCAAGGATTGGCTAAAGGGCAACAGAGGAAAAACTACCAAATATCCTTTTTGGACTTAGATAATTTTTAGACAAAAATAAGGCTTGAAGGTTTGCGGAGCAGCAAGAAACTTCATGACTTTGATTTTTTTAGAAAAAAGCAAAAAAATAATGATTGAGCCATCGTCATCGGTCCCCAAGAATATTTTATTCATTTAAATTCGATAGTTAGATTATTTTAGAAGACAAATGAAGTAAAAATATCAGAAGGCCATAACTTTTGATTGGGAGCTTAGGTTTTGGAAAACAAGGACTTTCTGAAACATCTCAATGTCCTCCTTGCATGGAAACATTAAGAATTTGATTTTGACAAATTTTAAAGGGTTAATTTTAAGAAAACACTTTGCGAGGCTTAAAAAATGAAAACGGTAACCTTTTATTTTTAAAACTTGTTCAATTCAACCTCCTTCCTTTCTCAACATGCCAAACAGGACATGGAGGGTTTCTCTTAGATTGAATTAGTATGGATTGCAAAGTATAATTTTGTTGATTGGAGATTAATTTGAAATTTCTCAATTTTGATAGTAAAATGACCGTAGTTTTTCCTTTGTTCATTTTGAAAGGATCCTTAACCATTTCTTAAGTTTTTAGTTTGTTTGGGGAGCCTTAGTCGATTAAGTTCAATTTAATGTTTCATTTTATATTTCATTTCCACAATGGTTGTTCTGCATTTTGAATAAAACAATTGCCAATTTGCTAATTTTCTAACAAAGCTCTACAACTTCAAATTTGAATTGATCTATTTGCATTTACTAAGCTTAAACTATTAATTCATTCTAAACCAAATGAACATACTAGGTTGATTTAAATCAAAATGTGAAAAAGCCAAAAGATATAGTTCTAATTTCCATATCATCCTTTTCAAAAGAACAGAGTAATGTATTTTCTTCATACATATTTCCAGAATTTCAATGGAGATCTCATAATGCATTTCAACAATCAGACTTTAAATACAACTATTCCATTTGAGGAATATAATACAATATTTTATTAATTCAAAATGATATCCTTAAAACATTTTTTTGTTTCTTGAAATACAACATATAGAATACGAATCTTTCCTTTCTTTTATTCAAAACAAGAATATAAAGAAGATCTCTTTCACATATCGAATTACAACTATCATAGCCAATACAAAAATTCTTTCCATCCCAAAATATATTACATTGTCATCCACTTCTAGTGGGAAAAAGGTTTTACAAATATAACTCTCACAAGGGACTATCAAAATTGTCTTTTCCTTTTTACTCCGTAACAACAACATGCAAATCGATCATTCTCCAATTTTGATAATAATAAGGTGGGGAAAGGCAACGCTCTCCACCCAAAAAAGACATCCAATGAAAATGATAAGCCATCCTTATTCATTGGTCCCCAAGCCCCAACCATAATGCAATAAGAGATGTGTCTCAACTCGGGAAACAATGGCTTCCACAAACACACATGCAATGTTCCACATGCACATTTCATATTTACAACAAATTCCAAAGACAAACAAAAATTTACAACCACGAAACAAAATGAAAAAAAAATACTCAAGCTTCACCATGCAAGCCAAAGGAGCAAGATACTATGGGGATGCCGCTTATGCCTCCCAAGGGAAGTGGGTATCTCCGCCTAAGAAGAACCACCAAATATATATATATATATATATATATATATATATATATATATCATTTCAAATCCATGACATGCCCTTATGCCTCCCCAAGGACCTCTTATTCCTCGAGATTCCCCTATGCCTCCCCAACCTCTTATGGCACCCCATAATGAGTAAAGGAATGCAAGCTATTTCTTTGTAAGGTGGAACCAAAATCCCAACTCCCTTCACACTTATTCCTCCTATAGAAAATACCCGATAGTCTTCTCCTACACCATCCCTAGGCCATCTACCCAAACAACCCACACATATGTGAAAACAATCACAAAATAACATTTTGCACAAATAAAGAAGAGCATTTTCAAGATCCAAACTCTTACCTCTCCATAATGGAGTTTGTTCCAAGTTTCAAACACATCAAACTTTCAAATGCAAGATAGTCCAAGATCAACAATCTACCAATAGGAAACAATCCTCAAATTTCTCCCAAATTGTAAAAGCTCTAAATACACAAAGCAAGTCACCCAAAATGAAGTGATAAAAGTGAAGCAACCCCAAAACAAGCCAAGGAATTAGAATATATATAGAAGAGGAAGATAAGAGGGTGAGGTGGATCCATGTAGGATACCACATCGCACATCTTCCACTCAAACTCAAAAGTCAACTTCAATCTCCAAGGCACTATAAATAAGTAGGTGAATAAATGACAGCTTTACTTACACACACCAAAACAATCCCACACCCCATAAGGAATGAAATTAATAAAATGTAGGAAAATGCAATTAAAGCATACAACTTGACTTAGAAAAATGCATAAAGAAGGCTAGATTTAAACTCTCCAACAATAGGTAAGGTTGGTATGTGAATTTAAGAGGTATGGGACAGGTTTAACTTGTCCCAAAAGCCTCCAAAATCAGTCTCCAAAGACAAATTCGAATTTCCCAGAAGGTGGAGTGTTTTATACCCCAAAATTAACCTACACAACTCTTACACATACTTACGCATACCTTACAACATTTAATACCATACCCAAAAATTCAATAATTACTTTCTTATGTCGAAATTTGATTAGTTATTTTTTTACCAATATGATTACTCATATTACTCTATCACAATTTAATTCAATAACAAAAGGAAAGCACATTACTTATAAAACGCATACAACATTAACAAAGGACCAATTAAAGGAAAAAATATAATTCCATTGGTCATATTCAAGGTGATACCCCATTGGGAATCCCTAACAACAATCAAACACACACAACAAATACAAGTTGCCATGGTGACATTGTTGAATTCATCTAGAATTCCAATGTGGTTGGTCTTTAACCCCCTTATGTTTGTTGTAATATTTTTAACCTGTAAAAAAAAACCTCCTTTGGCCTCGTGGCCACATCAGAACATCCAAAATGAATATAAATATAATTCCAAAACCATATATACATATGAATCACAACATCATCAAGGAAAACAACAATATCATTTGTAGTTTTATCAACAACTATATGATCATCAAATTAATTCCACTTTCTAGGTCTACTCAAAATATCCAATTATCATATGTTCGAATAACATCTATAATATATCCATGTCAAACAATATAGAATTATTAATATATAAAAGTTTCTAATAGTCATCATGCACCATATATGAATCGAGTCAACAATAATCCATGATCCAACATCTAACATCATACTAAATCAAAACTATAACAATGTCCATAATATAGTCAGGTAGTATCGGGATCAATAACTTAAGGTGTCAAAGGGAAGTGGGCGGACATCCCCACCCCTTAGACTTGACTTCCTCTTGGAAGTTACTGGAACAGATGTTGAAACTAAACTCGTAGTAAAGTAGCATCCTCCCATATTGCTTCAGTCTCATCATATATATCCCACTACACCCAGACCTAGTCAATCTCTTTGCCTCGAAGGCCCAACATCCTTCAATCTGTAATGTGAATGGACTCCACCATCACTTGCCCCTGATCCTACACCTCCAGTGATGTCCAATCTAGCACATGAGAAGGATCATATGTATCTCCTAAGTACTAAAACATGAAACAAAACATGTACGCGAGACAAGCTAGGTGGCAATGCTAGATGGTAGGCCAAAGGCGATATGCTCCAAGATCTCAAAATTACCAACGAATCTAGGAGCTAACTTATAACTTTTTCTATAACGGACAAGGCTCTTGTGTCACGAAATGAAGGAAAACCTTCATGCCCACCTCAAAACTATGGTATATCCTATGCTGATCTCGAGTTCCTCTTCTACCCCTGTCATGTAGTCTCTATCTTATCATAACCACCTATTGCTCCATGTCCTACAATAAAGCTAGTCCTAGAGAAACCCTGTCCTATAACATGTCCCAACTAAGAGGTGTCCTACACTCTCTCGGCATATAATGCCTGAAAATGAGCCATGCCTATAGAACTCTAAAAACTATTATTGTAGGAAATCTCCACCAAGTACTGTAGTACTCCCATTTCAACCGATAATCCATAACATATATCCTATGCATTTCCTCCAAAATCTATTTCACCTACTTAGTCTATCCATCTTTCTCAGGGTGATATGTTTTGTTGAAATTGATCCTTGTGTTGAGGGTATACTACATGGTAGTCCAAAAATGGGAAGTATACAAAGGATCACGGTCATAAATAATCTTCCATGGAATCTTGTGTAACCTGAAAAAATCATCTAGATAAACCTGTGCCACTGCACTAGCTATATAGGTGGCCTTCACTGGAGAAAAATGATCCACTTTTTTCAATTTATCCACCATGACCATGATGGTGCCATGGTACTATCTCGACATTGGTAGTCCAACAATGAAGTCCATGGAAATGGTGTCCCACTTCTACTCCATTATAACATGAGGAAAGAGAAGGGCAGTTGGATGTTGATGCTCGGTCTTCACTTTCTAGAACTCCAAAAAGTGTGAAAAAAACTAAGCTACATCTCTACAAAGTCCTCTCCAATGATAAAAC
Source organism: Taxus wallichiana var. yunnanensis (assembly GCA_018340775.1). NCBI lineage: Eukaryota > Viridiplantae > Streptophyta > Pinopsida > Cupressales > Taxaceae > Taxus > Taxus wallichiana. The sequence goes on from CM031236.1 coordinate 146,845,586, forward strand.
TATCTCAAGGTGGAGTGCATCTTCTTCACCCCGGGATGGGCTAAATAGAATGCACGATGTGCATCTATCGAATATCCCGCCTCAATCCTCCATCTAGTGGAACATATATCCGGCATTTTTCCCGAGAAGACCATCTGCCTCTAAAGAAAAACCATCAAACTTCCTCAAGGTGTCTCTAAGACTTAATCTCCGCTCTAGCTACAATGTAGAAAATATCAAGAGGAAGTTGCTAAAGAATCCTTCTCTGCAAATATGTGCTCACTAAAGTGGTCATAGCCACATGTCTCCATCTACCGAGAGCATTTACAATCACATTCTCCTTCCCCGTCACATGCTCTATCTTCATATCATACTCATAAATCAAATCTATCAAATGCTGCCGATGAACGTTGAGATTCAGCTACATGAAGAGGTTATGAAGACTCAAGTGAGTTGTCTTGAGTGTAAATGTCTAACCAAGAAGAAAGTGTATCCATTAGAACAAAGCATGAATAACTGCCGTAAGCTCAAGATCATGATTCGGATAATCAAGCTCATAATCTTTGAGTTTGTGAGACTCAAAAGAAACTACTCTCCCTTCCTACATCAATGCACCTCCAAGACCTGCTAAAGAAGCATCTCATGTAAGTGAAAAAATTACCTTGTGGATCTGGAACTACAAGAATAGGTGGTGTAGTGAGACATTCCTTCAGTGTCCTAGAGGCTGCTCGCACTTGTTTGAACAAGCAAACTTCTTCCCTTTCCGTTGAAGGGAAGTGATGGAGTGCACAATCTAAAAGAAGTCCTAAACAAATCTCCTCTAATAACCTACTAATCCCATGAAGCTATACACCTCACAAGGTCATAGTAGTGGGTGCTAGCCAATCCATACTAGCTCCCAATCTTGGAAGGATCCACAATGATACCTTCCCGAAATGATGTGCCCAGATCATCGCACCTCTGTTTGAAAGAATGAACAATTCTCCAAGTTCCCATAAAGTTTCTACTCAAAAAGACACTTTGAAGAACCTAGTGAAGGTGCCCTTCATGTTCCTCATGTGTATGTGAGTTAATAAAAATTTCATCCAAGAAGATGAGCATGAAGCAATCTAAGAAGGTCCTAAATAACCCATTCATCAAACTCATAAACACTGCAGGGGCATTCGTCAAACCAAAAGGTACCACTGTGAACTCATAGTGGCCATATCTTGTACGAAAGGCGGTCTTATGAATATCTGCCTCCAAAATCCTCAGCTAGTGGTAGCCTGACTTAAGATCTATCTTAGAGAAAATTGTGGCCCCCTTCATCTGATCAAACAAATCATTAATGCGTGGAAGGGGATAATGATTCTTGATCATTACTTTGTTCAGCTGGTGGTAATCAATACACAACCGCAAGGATCCATCCTTCTTCTTTAAAAATATCACTGGTGCACCCCAAGGGGATACACTAGGAAGAATTAGGCCTTTCTCTAGAATGCCCTCAAGCTGCAACTTGAGCTCATAGAGCTTAGGGGTAGTCATCTGATAAGGTGCTTATGAGATAGGCTCGCTCCTAACGAGATCTATATGAAAATCTATCTCAAGTGGGGGTGGTAACCTGGTAGATCCCCTGGAAAGACACATAAAATTCTCTCAAAATGGGATGGCCATCTAGCAATGGTCCACTAGACTCATCCTCGATCGGTCAATAAATATGATAGCAAACATTTTCCAACCCCATCATACACACCGCTTAAGCTACATAGCAGAGAGATGGTGCAAATAGAAATGGGTCTCTTAACCCCAAATACTTATCACTACCTCAACTCCTAGATCATTTGTACAAGATATGATCTTGTGGTAACAATCCACTCTGGGTTTGTGCGTAGATAACCAATCCATGCCCAAGATGATTCCATAAGAGCCCAACGGAAAGATACGAAGATCTGGGTAGTGGTAAAAGGTCCCAAATCCACTACACACTCCTTAACTAAGGAGTCTACAGAGATCTTGGCTCTAGAAGCCATCTCAATATCCCAACTATGACCTTGCCTAACTTCCACCAACCTACATCACTCTACTAAATGTGGTGTAATAAAGGAATCAAGAGAACCAGAATTAAACAAAATGGAGGTAGGAATACCACCAATACTACATGCGTCTTAATAATTTTACTCGGTGATCTTCCTCGTAGTTCTCGACCACTATGTACATCATATGATTGTGCCCCATGTCACCAATAGTAGGCTCTGAGATATTTGTGTCTTACCCTTGTTATTATGGTTCTATGGGCAGTCTCTCCAAAAGTGTCTAGTAATACCATATCCAAAATAACCTCCTCATCCTCTCCCATGAGTAAAGAACTCTAGTCGGTGCCCTGAGGGGCGTGTTATGGATCTTGATGACCCACCGTGGACTCGGTGGGGCCTCTTATGGTGAGATCCTTCGACCGAGCTCTACATGCTCTGTGTCCTCATGGGACCCCTAGGAGAAGGTATACTTTGACCCCTTTGTGCATCAAATCTCTATGGAGGTCTAAATGGTGGGTAAGACTATTGTTACTACACTTTGCTACTATGGTCTAAAAGATGACTGTGTTGAACCCTGTCCACCACGAGGAGGAGGTATTGACCCCCTTGATCTCGTTGTCTGCATCTCGTATATACCGATCCATACTCGGTCTCTAGAATGTTGGGTCTTTCCTCGAGTCTCATATGCTATATAGGCCTTCTCGACGGCCTCAACCAATGTCTGTGGACAATGGATCCGCACTACACCTCCAATATCTAGATTCAGGCCCTGGATGAACCTATGGATCCATACCCACTCATCTTGCATGTAATCAACATACTGGAGTAGATCCAGAAATCTACTCTCATACTCAACCATTGTAAGAGATGCCTATTGGAGGTCATGAAACTCATCAATCCTCTACTGTATGAACCTCCGAGATAAATATTTGCTCCTGAACCGCTCCTCAAAGAGCTCCCAGGTAATTGTCTCAGAATCAACATGGAACTTCGCTTCTTTGTCCTCCACTAGACATCTCCTCCATCCCTTAGTAGATGGATCGCAACACAAGCTTTCCTATTGCTAGAACAAGGGTTGAGTTTGAAGCATCTTCTCAAGCTCACCAACCATGCCTCTACCTGAAATCCACCTATGTCACTAGAATAATGTGATGGCCATAGCTTTAGGATCTCCCTGATGTGGTCTAAAGCTATAATTTGATGAACCATAGGCCTCTCTGCATGCTCATCCCTAATCTTAGGGATCCGAGATCTATCTTTGTGTCCTAAAACCTAGTCTCCCTGTCCCCTTTGTGGTGACTTTGCTCTAGCTAATCCCTCATGGGAGTTCTCTCCTCTATGCTCCTCGTTATGCTAAGGAGATGCACGAGCCTCAATGAATGTCACCATATTATGTCTGAATTAACGTGCTCCTACGGTCCCTCCGCATATAGCAACATTAACATCCTGAAGTGTTTGTGAAATCTGTGGTAGGATAGCTACTATAACATGATCTGGTGGTGGTAATTCTATGTCTATGTGAAAATACCCCTCGCTTGTCCATCCCTCCCGCATAGACCAAGGCGAGAATCGGTTCATTATTCTAGGGTTTTTACTCGGTTTCCATGTTTACCAAAATATGCAAATTTTCGAACAAACTTGTTTTCTATAGTTAAAAGTGTGTTAGGTTTCCAGGCTCATGTGTTAACTTTTCTAGTGTGCCCAAGGGTCCAATATTTGAACCCACCACTCTGATACCAAGTGTAATGCCTGCTAAAATATCCCACTTGAGACCCAAGAACAACCTAGGTTTAGTTAACAAAATTATGGAACAATTTTTTTATTTTTTAAAAAGTTTTTCACAACAAAATATTTAGAGTCCATTACAACAATTATCAAAACACCCTTATGAAACACTAAGAGAGAGAAAGTTATCCGAGCAGAGTTAAATTTTCCTTAGGCGATAATCTAAATATTTAAAATTTGGTTAACGCTAAGCCAAACAAACCTTAATTAAACTCAGAGGGTAAGAAGAGCCAAAATAATTAAATACCCAAGGTATTTAATTCCACAAGATTTAAACAATTTACAAGGTCTTAAACATGGGGTTAGATTAAACATTAAAATTAACAGGGTAAAATTCCCTCTAACCCACTCTTAGAACTCACTTAAGGATTCAATCTGATTTTCCCCATAGTTAAATCACTTCAATCTTCCTAAAAACATTTTTACTAGACAGAAATTCTCTCAACTTTCTAGTGATATAAAAAGTCCCTCTAACTCCCTATATTTCAAAAGTTATGGGTTGGGGACCTTAAGAGGAAAATTTTCCCAAGGCGGTTCGGTGGGCCTAGGAGAAAAAATTTCCCCAAGGGTGGGTCTATTGGCTACGGGGATAAATTTTTCCCATAGGAGAAGTCAAGTCGGTAGGGCTAGGGATAAAATCTCTTCCTGACACTGGCCGGCGCAGAGCAGGGGAGAAGTTTTGGTTATTTTCCCACTTGGGCAAAAAGTGACCTTTACACCCACATGCATGTAAGTCTATAAAGGACATGTGGTGCCTCCTAAGCCAACATGGAGAAATAGGGGTGGCGGGAATAAACAAATTTTATCACCCATAAGGGTGAATAGGGAAAAAATCACCCGCACCTCTACCGACGTGAAAAATGCCACGTCTTAGCCAACCATTAGTTGCGGGTTGGCGGGCTTGTGGGGATAGTTTGGAAATTTTTCCCAAATTTTTTTGAGGTGTCAAGGATAAAAAGATTTGCTCCTCCGTCAACACCTCATGAAACCACGTTGGAACACCTAATCGGTTGCGGGTCGGTGGGGCCTTAATGGGAAACTAACAAATTTTTCCAAATTTGAGTTTTGAAAGTGTAAAGGTTAAAATTGATCCGAGCGTCCTACCAATGCCTGATGAAGCCACGTGTCGCTCAAGGATTGTTTGTAGGGTGCAGTGGGCTACGAAGGAAAAATTGCCAAATATACTTTTTGGACTTAGATCATTTTTAGATAAAAAAGGTTTACGGGTTAACGAAGTGGTGGGAAACTTCATGAATTTGAACCATTTTGAGAAAAAGAAAAAAATAAATTTTGAGCCCGCGGGTCCACCCAAGAATATTTTATTCATTTAAATTTGATAGTTAGATTATTTTTGAAGCCAAATGAAGTAAAAATTTAGAAGGCCATAAATTTTGATTGGGAGCTCGAGTTTTGGAAAATGAGGACTTTCTTGAAATATCTTGACATCCTCCTTGCATAAAAACCTTAAGAATTTGATGTTGATAAAGTTTAAAGGTCAATTTTGATAAAACACTCTACAAAGCCTAAAAAAATGAAAACTAGTAACATTTGACTTATAAAACTTGTTCAATTCAACCTCCTTCCTTTCTCAACATGCCAAATAGACATGGAGGGTTGCTCTTAGAGGAATTTAGGATGGATTTCAAAGTATAATTTTTTTGACTAAAGATCAATTTGAAATTTCTCAATTTTAACAATAAAATGATCTGCAGTTTTGCCTTTGTTTGATTTGAAAGGATTCTTAACCATTTAAAAAGTGTTTTAGTTTGTTTGGGGGATCCTTAATCATATTAAGTTCAATTTAATGTTTCATTTTACTATTCATTTCTACAGGGGTCATTATGTGCATTTTGAATAAAATAATTACCAATTTGGTATGTTTTCTAACAGAGCTCTACAACTTCAAATTCGAATTGATCTATTTGCATTTACTAAGCTTAAACTATGAATTCATTCCAAACCAATCTAACATACTAGGTTGATTTAAATCAAAATGTGTAAAATCCAAAAGATACAATTCTTATTTCGATATCATCCTTTTAAAAAGAACAGAGTAATGTATTATCTTCATACGTGTTTCCAGACATTCAATCGAGATCTCATAATGAATTTCAAGAATCAGATTTTAAATACAACAATGCCATTTGAGGAATATAATACAATATTTTATTAATTTAAAATGATATCTTTACAACATTTTTGTTGTTCTTTGAAATACAACATACAAAATACTGAATCTTTCCTTGCTTTTATTCAAAACCAGAATACAGAGCACATCTCTTTCACATTTCGAATTACAACTATCATAGCCAATACAAAACGTCTTTCCATAAAAAATATATTACATTGTCATCCATTTCTAGTGGGAAAAATGTTTTACAAATAGAACTCTCACAAGGGACAGTCAAAACTGTCTTTTTCTTTTTGCTCTAGAACAGCGACGTGTAGATTCATCATTCTCCAATTTTGATCAAACAAGATAGGGTGAAAGGCAACGCTCTCCACCTAACCAAGACATCCAATCAAAAGGATAATCCATCCTTTTTCATTGGCCCTCGAGCCCCAACCACAATGCAATAAGAGATGTGTTTCAACTCATGGCAACAACTGGCTTCCACAAACACACATGCAATCTTTCAAATGCACATTTCATATTTAAAACATAGTCCAAAGCAAAACAATAGTTTACAACCATAGAAATAAAAAACAACAATACACAGGCTTCACCAAACAAGCCAATGGAGCAAGAAACTATGAGGGATGTTGTTTATGCCTCCTAAGGGGAAATGAGTATCACCACCTGAGAACAACCACCAAAAAAATATATATATCATTTCCAATCCCTGACATGCCATTATGCCTCCCCCAAGTACCCTTTATTTTCACATTTCTTTATGTGTTTCCAACCTCTTATGGCACCCCATAACGAGTAAAGAAATGCAAGATATTTCTTTGTAAGGTGGAGCCCAAATCCCAACTCCCTCCACACTTATACCTCCCCAAAACAGTTATGCCTCCCACAGAAAAAACCCCATAGTCTTCTCCTACACCATCCCTAGGCCAAATACCCAAAATATCTACACACATGCCAAAACATTCACAACAATAACATTTGCACAAATAAACAAGAGAATTTTCAAGAGCCAAGCTCTTATCTCTCCATGATAAAGTTTGTTCCAAGGTTCAAACACAACAAGCTTTCCAATGCAAGGCAGGTCCCAAGATCAAGAATATACCAACATGCAAAAATCTCCAACTTTCTCCCAATTTGAAAGAGCTCCAAATACACAAAGCAAGTCACCAAACATGAAGTGATAAAATTGAAGTAACCCTAAAAACATGCCAAGGAATGCGAATCTATTCAAGAGGTAAGAGAAGAGAATAAGGTGGATCCATGTAGGATGCCACATCACACATCCTCCAGTCCAACTCATAAGTCAACTTCAATCTCCAAGGCACAATAAATAAGTAGGTGAATAAATCACAATTTTACTTACACACTCCAAAACAATCGCACACCCCATAAGGACTAAAATTAATAAAATATAAGAAAGTGCAATTAAAGCATACAACTTGACTTACAAAAATGCCTAAAAGGCTAGATTTAAACTCTCCAACCATACGTAAGGTTGGTATGTGAATTTAAGAGGTATGGGACATGTTTAACTTGTCCCAAAGCCTCCAAAATCAACCTCCGGGACAAATTCGAATTTCCATGAAGGTAGAGTGTTTTACATTCAAAAATTAACCTACAAAACTCTTACACATACTTACACATACCTTACAACATTTAATACCATAGCTAACAACTTCAATAGTTACTTTCTTATGTCCCAATTTGATTAATTAATTTTTTACCAATATGATTACTCATATTACTCTATCACAATTTAATTTAATAACAAAAGGAAAACACATTACTTATAAAACACATACAACACTAACAAAGGACCAATTAAAAGAAAAAATATAAATCCCTTGGTCACATTTGAAGGTGATACCCCATGGGAATCCCTAAGAACAATCAAACACACACAAAGAAATACAAGTTGCCATGGTGACCTTGTTGAATTCATCTAGAATTCCAATTTGGTTGGTCTCCAATCGCCCAATATTTGTTGTAATATTTTAACCTGCAAAACACAATACCTCCTTCGGCCTCGTGGCCGCATCAGAACATCCAAAATGAATATAAATATAATTCTAAAACCATATATACATATAAATCACAACATCATCAAGGCAAACAACAATATCATTTGCAGTTTTATCAACAACTATATGATCATCAAATTAATTCCACTTTCTAGGTCTACTCAAAATATCCAAATATCACATGTCCAAACAACATCTATAATATAACCATGTCAAACAGTATATCATTATCAATATATAAAAGTTTCCAATAGTCATCATGCACCATATATGAATCAAAGTCCACAATAATCCATGATCCAACATCGAACATCATACTAAATCAAAAGTATAGCAATGTCCGTAATACGATCAACAGGATCATGATCAATAACTAAAGGTGTCGAAGGGAAGTGGACACTACGGTGGACCCACAGAATCAATAAAATTAGATGATGACCCTAAGCTAAATCGATATGAAAACACTCAAGAATAATAATATATTCACCCCTCAATGCCCCATATTTTTTATTTAGACAAAATTGAGTCTACACCCGAATACTCCAACTTTGTTGTTATGTAGAGGTCCCCATGCTTATGCTTATGCTCATGCTCATGCTCATACTCATGTCTACCATTGCTGCATGGTTTTATTTAATGAAAATTTCGGAAGAAAAGACAACAGTTAACTGCTTCACTCTTTCGAGGGGAACTTGTATATACTAGTATAAGCATTGTTTATATGTTATCTATAATGTATAAGGAGAATAATGAATTTTAAACAGGTCTCTCTATTTGTGGACAGACAGAGTTTGCAATCTCAACGAGAGCACAGAACAAACTTAAACCAAAAAAACGTCTTTTTTGAATTATTTCAGAGGAACAGAGGCCGACGTTTCATAAGATACGTTTCCGTAAGTTGGTCCAAAGACTAGGCGACAAAACACACGGTGATTACATGTGGGTGAGGTTTGAATATTAATTTGTGGCAGCATGTCAGCATACTGAAATATAGGCACAGAGAATCTTCACTCTCATTCGACGAGGTAGCTGATTAGCGACACTTTCTGATTTCCCAGACACCCATTAAATTCATATATACATAAGAAATAGTACATCTGCAGCCGCAGGATGGAGGAAGGGCTCCTGTATTCCTTTCAGTTTCAACAATTGGTGAGCAGAGAACAGCTTTATTCTGTTGTTTCAGTCTTTCAGTATGGGCTGGATATGGCCGGCAAAATCCTTTTTGATATTTTTTGTTTTCTTGTATTCGTTAATGGCACTGTCCTGCAATGATATTACATCCTGTATCATCATCCTGTATTGTCTTTAGATAAGCTTCAGATTCTGAAGGCGTTTGAATAATTTCATTCCTTTTCTTTATTATGACGCCTCGATCCCCCACCATTTGTGACTGCTTTTTCACTAAGCATATTTTGGAGGGCTTATCAGCCTCGACATAATAAGACTTGTTCAAAATAGGGCTTTTCCACCAAACACAATATTTGTTTGGAAGTTTGAGGCATATAAATAATGAAAAGTTGGTGAAGGTAAAAATCGATAGTATATGGTATTTTAGAATGGGTTTGTAATTTTTGGTGATGTATATTATGATCATTAAGATATACATTTTAGGTTCAAAAGTGTCTTCAATCCTTAAATTTATTTCTAAAAATGTAACTACCCGTAACCCATATAATTTCTAAGTTTTCAATCCTTTTATACATAAATTTTTAGGATTCTTTTGTTATAAAAAAACAGATGTACATTTAGAACGTGTTAGAGGTTATATCAAATGGCAAAGAACTAAAATCTGACAACTTTTTACCAAAAAAAAACTAGTTCTTGCCAAGTCACGTAGAGATTATACATTTTTGAAATAGAAACCAAGAAAGCTCTAATACAATGCAAACCCTTTTTAGGAAAACAGAAAATAAAAATTTAGATTGAACCATAGTACATACATCATTAGATCTACACGAATGTCGTGTAGTAAGAATGTCTATTTACCCATGCAAACACTACCATTGTATTGTTTCGTAGCTAAGAGTGAATGAGAACTAAGATGTGGGTTTGGGGTCAAACCTGCAACTAATTAGCTAGCAGATTATGGGGCTATAAAATATTGAATAGAAAAATTCATGTTAGTACTACCAAACTAATGTTATTCACTATATAATATAGTTGTACTTTTATAAAGGATAAACATTTCTTAATCGATTTTTAAGGATTTTATATGTAATAATGATCTCAATTCTTATTTTTACTACAAATGTGAGTTGTGTATAATTTATTTAAGTCAAACAAAATGTTCTTACAAACACCAATAATAAATTTGAAAGGTAAAAACTTGTAGAGGTATCATGAGAAATATAGATATTAGGTACAACATTTACATTGTTTTTAATTAGATAAGGTAAGAAAAAAAAGGATTATGACTCTAGAGGGCTTACAATAGAATGCATCATGAACAAAATGAAGGAGGAACAAAAAGAAACAAGACACAAAAAGGTATAATACAACTTAGCTCGAAACACTATCCAACAACCCCTTACAAACATAAGAAGAAACAAAAGGCCGGAAGAAAGAAACACACTTTGAAGCCAACCAAAATAGGGAGAAAACAGCCCTCCCGGAGGAATAATCAAAAAATAGTCCGACAACACTCCGAGAAGCTAAGCGGCCTATTTAGTCTTCAAGCATTAGTACACCCTGGATTATGCTCCACTTGTCCTTTTAGAAAATCATCTTGTTCACCTTGGGTATGGAAATCATCCTTCACCATCTTTTGCTCTTATGAACTGCTAAGGTGAAGTTGAAGCCTTCGAGTTTTGTGACCACTGCTCTAGTTTGAGCGACCTCCCCGAAACTCCATAACCATACTTTTAAGTGCATACATCTCCTCTCTAGTGGAGTTTTGAGAGATACAATTTTTCTTAATTCAAAACATTGTCCCCCAAATCGAATCCAGCTTCACCTAAGGCATCAATGTCTTTTTCCACGTGCTTAACCATGAGGGAAATTTTATCAAAAGCCACATTGCAATCCGGTCCGAACCTCTCTTTTCCTTTGTAAAACTTCCCTTTCATCTCGGACAAAGAACCAACAACCACAAGACAGCCTTCCCCTTCCCTAAATTTTAGAATCATTCTTCTTCCTCAAATTTTCATTCGCTTAGCTTGAGTACAATTATCATTAGGATCCTCCAAATTAATCTCTAACTCCTTAGCTACCAATTCCTTACCATTCTGAAAAATCAAGAGGATCGACCATGGTGGAAAGGGGTTTTGGTATTCCCTTTTGAAAATCTTTAACGGATGTCAAGAGGGACATGAGAAAGTAGAAGGAAGGCTATTAGAAATATTATGTGTAAACATATTAAGCATAGAAATATGATGCATCTAGAATATTTTTTTCCCTCAAGTGTAATGTGTCTCATTAAATAAAGACACATTGTGTTCCAAATATCGGGATGCAATATCGAGAATTTCCATCGAAAAGAAGAAAAACCCTTTCATAACATCAAAAAACATCTTGATTTCATGGTTACGTCCACTCCAATATTTATACATCTTTAACCACTCCATTTTCATCCTAGTCACTTGTGTAATTGAAACCTATGAAACCTCAATATCCATGCTACAAAGCAACAAGTTTCCATTGTTTCAAGCATGGTCAAATTCAAGAGAAAGGAAATGATCAAAACCGTGAGTTTAAAAATAAATTTTCTATAATCCACAATTTTAAAAATACGCGATAGAGAAGGGTTTTCCTTAATGGTGCCATATCTCATGGGTTATTTTCTCAATTGACCACCTCCATGGTTTCCTTACTCGCATGGAACTAAGAAATAGGAAACATATAAACAATACAACCCAAGAAAATGGAATTAATATAAATCGTGCAAAATATCCCACAAGTGCCGAAGGTGTTGCTCTTTGTGAAAACATTGATGGAAAGGGTAGGATCCAAATGTTGAAAAAACACCCTCGCAAATCAATACCTTTCATTATTAATGAGATTAATAATAGTAATTTCATCCCCCTCTCCCACACTTTAAAATCATTACCTTTAACCCCCAAATTGGCTAAATAATCTACGCATTTATTACCATTTCTAGGGGTGTGAATAAGATCAAATCTATCAAATTCTTTAAAAAAATTTTACTATAATCAAGGATATTTCTTAGGGTCCAATTGTGAGACCAATTTTTTCTCAATGATTTGATAATAAGGAGAAAGTGCCCTTCAATCTTGACCCTCTTTAAGCCTTTCTATTCAACAAGATGAATACCCCAAAAAGGCCACCATATCTTCAACCACATTATTGGTCTAAACACCTAACGGAAAATCATAAACAAATAATCAATTTCCATCATGATCTATAAGGATACATCCTCCACGAATAGGGCTAGGTTTACCATTCAGGATTTATCAAAATTCAACTTAACCCGTTTAATTCTCGAGAAGACAATTTTATATCAGATTGAGAGAATTTAAGGATGAGAAGACTGCAAGAGAATAGTTTAAGAATTGCGACCTCAAATTTGGAGCAAGGAAATTTAATTCTAATGTAATTTACACTTAGATAAATGTATGTTCAAGGGGATTAAAAAATAAAATAATTTTGTATCACATGAGTTAATATAGATACCAAATTAAATATTAATCAAAATGGACGTAATATATTACCATGTATTGAGGGTGTAAGGGATTCAAGTATAAGTGTTTTTAAAATTATATAAATGGTAGGGTATGGTGAGCACTAGAGAGGAGGGAGAGGAGGAGGAGTAGTCTACAAGAAAATGAAAAATCTGTAAATTCATAGCATTTTTCATTTTTATTCTTCAAATAAAAATATTTTATGAGAGAATTAATTTACTTTCCAAAGTAATGACACTAAGTAACTCTCAATAGTTGGGAAATATTCCATAATTTCATTGCTAAGTTGAATACTTTTCATTTGATTCAATTTTTATGGGACAATGGATGCCATGAATATTCATAAATGTAATTGACAAGAATAAAACCACACATGACCATTCAAATTGATATATAACATTTTATTAATGTGACATGTGTAAGTACAAAGGAAAGGACGAGAGACATTAATTTAAAAATACCAAGGAATTGTACCTTTTCAGTCCAATGTAATTTTTGTCAAAGTTTTAAGTTGAATTATACTTAATGTTTTTTAAAATATAAGATATTGAATCGAAGAGGTGGAAATAAAAGGGGTATAAAAATGTAAATGGGATAATATGTAACTTTGAAATATGGTAAAATAAGATATATTTTACGATTGAAAATTTGTGTTTGAAGTGTGTTATTACTTGATTATTGAAATATATATTATGATTATTAAGATATAAAATTTTAGAGGTACTATGTAATAAAGAATGAGGTTTGGATCATGTTTGAGACAATTTTTTTGGAATGGAAACCTTTTAATATTTGACAAGAAAGCTAAATAATTATGTGCGCCTAACCATAAGGTCTAAAAAGTGTCTCTCAATCCTTAAATTTATTTCTAATAAATTTAATTACACTTAACCCATGAACTTTTAATATTTCATTATTTTTTATATCTATTTTGTACAATTCTTTTCTTATAAACAATAGATGTAAGTGAAATGTTTAGAACATGTTAGAGGTTATAGAAAATGGAAAATAACTAGAATATGAATTTTTTTCTCATGCAAAAACTAGTTCTTCCTAGGTCACGTAGGGTTGATAAAATTTTAAATTAAAAACCTAGAAATATTTAAGAGAATCCACCCCATTTCATAATAAAAACAATACTTTGACTCCATGACTCATTAATAAAAATTTAGATTGATCCATAGGGAATACATCATTAAAGGCATTAATTTCATTTAGTAACAATGTCTCGTAACCATACAATTAATACCATTTTATTGTTTCATTAGACAAGAGTGAACAATAACTAAGATGTGGGTTTGGGAAAATCCTATAACTATTAGATAGCAGATTACATAGGTTATTGTTGACCAAAATAACCTCACACTTATTTTTGGTCAACTAACACCATTTTCCCCTTTTTGTGCTTGAATATGAATTTTAATATATTGTAAGCAATCAAGGTCCCCCTGAAAGAATTTGCATCAGATAGGAAATTTCTTCCCATTTCCATAAATATAAGGAAGTCCTTCTAACTCCTCATATTTTGCAAATGGTGGGCCAACGGGCCTAGGAAGGATATTTTGCCAAATGTGGGTCGATGGGCCTAGGGAAGAATTTTCACCAAATGAGAATATTACGAATCACAAGGTGGAGGGAGATATTTTTGCATTTTTCAAATTTCAAAAAGGCACAAGTTATAATTTTAGGCCCACGAGCACAGGGAAGGAGTTCTTTTGCTAAGTGGAAAATGCGGGCAACAAGTCAAAGGATGAATTTTCGAAATGAGAAGTTGTGGAGCCATGGGCCCGTAGAAGTTTTTTTCACCAAATGTAATGTTGCAAACCCACTGAAGGTGGCACGTACCTCACAAAGGTCAACTCCAAAGCTCAAACCCAAGGGGCGGTTCCTTCCTAAACAAATGTAGGCTTTCCACATATCCTAGGTCCGAAAAGAAGACAGAGCCGATCGTTGAATCGACTAAGTATGGAAAGGCTAGCAGAAGCTTCCATGTGTCTCATCGGTGCAACTTTAGAGATTAAGTCTGGAGGTAGACCCCAAATGAACGTGAAGCTTACACATGTCTCATCAATGCAAATTCAAAGGTGCAGCCCAAAGAGAGACCATGAACTAATGCCATCCCTCCATGTGTCCAAGTTCGAAAAGGGGACACCGGCCATTGAAAATTCTAAGTTCAGGATAAGCCGAAGGAAGCCTCCACGTGTTAGCTTAGTGCATCTTCAAGGTTAAAATCAAAGGTGTACTTTAAAAAGTGCAGGCTTGCCACATGGTTAGAATAAAAAAGGGGCAGAGCCGGCCGTTGAAAATTCCAAAATCCTATGGAGGCCTCCACGTGCCGCATCCATGCAAATTCAAAAGAAAAATCCAAAGGTAAGTCTCAAATGCGTGCCAGTCCTCCATGTCTCCAAGGTTAGACATATGGCACCACCAAAATAAATGGGGACTTAGCCAACACATAAAGAAATAGAGAAAATCCGTGGAAGCAACCACGTATCTCTTCGGCGCTCTTTCAAGAGGTGAATCCAAAAAGTGTTCCCTAAACATATGTCATCTCTCCACGTGTCTCGGGTCAGGCAGAGTGTCTCTACAAATAGGTGGGACTTAGGTAGAACATAGAGGAGCCTTTAGAAGATGCCACGTATCAGTCTGGTGCAACTTTAAGATCGAGAAGAGGGGGATGATTCTTCAACACGTGCGAGGATACCACGTGGACCCTGTATGGGAAGACTCATTTGCATATTATGATCCCACGTTAAATGCCCGACCCTCGACCTTCAGGAAGCCATAACTTTTGACAAGGAGCTAAGTCTTGAGTGGGAAAGGATGTTTTGGAAATATCTTAGCACCTACTACCCACCTACCACCATTAATGTTTTGATCCACCATTTTTGAGGCCATCAAGTCTCCCACCTATCACCATGATGAAGAATGGGCTCCCTTCTTTCCCAAGTAAGGGTCGGACATGGAGGCATGGGTCTTGTAGTGAAGCCCATCATTGTTGCAGGGAAAATTTTGATACTCTTCCAGGGGTGGTTGGAGCAGGGTTCGAATTCTTCCCTCTCTCCTTCTCTCATTCTTCTATATATTGTAAAGGAGGGGCATATTTCTAAAGGTTGGTCATTGTTTCTCTCCTACCCCCTCTCTCTTTCTTCCCTAGGGTAGAATGTGGAGTCTAAGCCTCCTCTCATGGCTCTATAATGGCATTTTCTTTCCTCTTGCCCACTGATGATGTACTGTGTGAACTCATGGAGCAATAAAATATGTTTTGTGATGTATTTTTTCCATCCTTTTTTATTTTTGTGTCTCTTCTCGCTCTCATCATCACAAAGTATACTTCGCATACTTATGTTTTCTACTAGAGGTTTTGGGAGTTGTGTTTAATGGGTTTGAAGTGGTGTTCTGTGTGAAATCTATCTTTGGTCTGTGATGCATCTGTCTATCCTTTCCATTTCTCACCTTTCTCCACTTTAGGTAGTTGGATTTATGATCAGCCACTTCCTTTTTTGGTGTATCACCAATTTAGTGTGGGCTCTATTTTTATGTATTTCTCTTTGTCCCTATCTCCTTGGAAGGTTAGATTAGGATAGGATAGCTTACCCGCACTAGAGTAGCTTGTGGCGGGTAGTTTAGGAAGAAGAAGCCAACTTTCTTAGAGGGCCAACTCAAGTCTATAAGTCCCGTGCATCTTGATAGATTGTCGATTGTTATGCGAGATCGGACACCAGATTCCCCACTCTTATCTAAGGCCATTCGGGGATGATTTGATTTTACATCAACGGTTTTGGCATGCCCGGGGAAATCATAGAAGTTAGAGTTCCATATTTCAAAGGTTTCTCATTTACAAACAACAAATATTAAGCCATCGTGCGATCACACTCAACGCTTTTTGCATACACGGTGGGACATGTCCGAAGCACCTTACCACTTCATTTCATCAAGCTGATTTGTCCTTGGTGAGATTCAAAATTTTGGGGCACATGCAAAGCACATCTAGTGACTCTATCTCGGTCAAAACCCCATCCTCTCGAGTTGCGAGACCTTCTTCCCATCCATTTCCACCCTCTATTCTTTCCACATCTTTCATCTTCTTACATCCCATGAATTTTCCAATCACAAATTCTTTCCCACCATGGAATTCTGATTTATAACAATAGAACTATTTCCCTCCATCCCCACAGTTTCAAAATCCTCCTCCAAATTAGTTTTATAAGCCCCATTATCCTGAAAATTCATATAACCCACTTTTTTCTAACCAAAATTTTTATGAAGAACATGTTTATGCAGATGATGGTGGAATATCCTTGGCCAAAGTTGATTTTTAGAGGCATGTGCAAAATATGGAGGTGGATATGATGTAGCTTAGATTCAAGTGCTCCATAATGGCAACTGAAGTTGGCTAGAAGGCACCTTGTCCATGGGTCGGCCATCCGAAGATGAGGGGAACCATGGTGAGAAAATTGCAGATCCGAAGGACACCATGGAGGAGTTCAAGCACATGCAACAGGATAACATGGAGGAAAATTATCTGTCTTGACTTGGAGGATTTATTTGATAGAGAGGATCCCAAGGAGATCACATCATTTTCTCCTCCATCATTCACCTTCCAATAACATGAGTCTTTTTCCATGGAGGGGATTATTTAAGGACAACATCCTGTGTCTCACAATAGCCCTCTGGAAGAACCAAGGTTGGAGGATCATAATCTTCCATGTTCTTCTAAGGAGGAGGAAGGAAAAGAGCACGAGGATCCCATCTCTTCCACACCATCCACTCAAGAAGATCTGCAAGAAGAATCCATTCTTAGAGTTTAAATTCAGAGTAACATGCACATCCATTAGACCATACCATGCCCAATTAGGTACTTGGCTTCATTGGAGCCAAGGGAGAAGCCAACACCAATCATGCTTACTCTAGGGCATGAGGATGAGTATCAAAGTACCAAGGATCAGCTACAAGGCCTCTTTAATACAAATACAAAGCAAATAAAAGAGGTATTTTTCTTGTTTACAGTTGACACCTTGATGATTTGGGTGGAGGATCATCTTATAGTAAGTTTTTCACTCACACAAGTAGCCATATTCAGTGTCAAATCATTTTCAGCGCTGCCTTTTTGAGAAAGGAAGCTACATCTCCTCGCCAATTGTAGGATTTTTTTGAGTTCCCTTTTACTCCCAGTTAGCATAGAATAATTAGGTTTTCTTTTAGCGAGAATAAAAAATCATGCACACTCTGCATATCCCACTTGGGGTGTGTATGAATTCTATTTTGTACATAGTGTGTTGTGGTGTTTTGTTTATCATGCATAGTACATTTAAAGTAGCATTTGGTGAGATTAGCTCCAGTTCAAGTGGTGTTACAAGTGACTCAGGGATCATATTTGAGATATTATGATTAGATTTGTGTTTATCAGACTATTATTCATGACTCCATGCCTAATGGATGCTTCAAGGAAACTGATCATTTCACCTAGCAGGTAGGTGATTCACATGAGTTACCAAATTGTTGACCAAAATAAGCTCACACTTATTTTTGGTCAAATAACACCATTTTTCCACTTTTGGTGCTTTAATCTAAATTTTTATATACTTTAAGCACCTAAAGTCCCCCGAGAGCATTTTCATCAGCTAGGAAATTTCTTCCCTTTCCGAAATATAAATAAGACCTTCTAACTCATATTTTGCAAATAGTGGGCGATGGGTCTAGGGAAGACTTTTCGTCAAATGGGAAGATTGCGGACTGGAGGGGCAGCAGGAGATATTTTGGCATTTTTTTACTCTTCACAAAAGGCACAAGTTATAATTGTGGTCTCAAAGCCTAGGAAGGATTTCTTTTGCTAAGTGGAAAATGGGGACTCAGCGGCATGGGGATGACGTTTGGGAAATGAGAAGTTACGGAGCTTCGAGCCCTAGAGAAGTCTTTTCACCAAATGTAAAGTTGCGAAGCCATGGAAGGTGCCACATGTCTCAATGGTGCAACTCCAAAGGTCAAGCCCAAGGGTTAGTTTCCAAACAAGCACGGGCTTTCTATGTGTCCTAGGTTCGAAAAGAAGATAGAGTCAGTTGTTAAATCTACTAAGTATGGAAGGACCAGCGGAAGCTTCCACATGTCTCATTGGTGCAACTTCAAGATTAAAATATAGTGGTAGATCCCAAATGAGTGTGAAGCTTCCACTTGTCTCATCTCTGTAACTTCAAAGGTGTAGCCAAAGAGAGATCCTGAACTAGTGCCAACCCTTCACATGTCCAAGGTCTAAAAAGTGGACACCGGCCATTGAAAATTCCAAGCCCGGGATAGGCTAAAGGAATCCTCCATACGTTAGCTTGGCACATCTTCAAGGTTAAAACTCGGAGGTGGTCCCAAAATAAGTGTAGGCTCGCTACGTCATCGAGAACAAAAAAATGGATAGAGAAAGTTGTTGAAAAGTCCAAAATCCTATAGAGGCCTCCACATGCCTCATCTATGCAACTTCAAAGCAAAATCTGGAGGCGGGTCCCAAATGTGCGTTAACCCCGCACGTGTCTAGGGTCAAACATATGGCCTTGCCAAATAAAATGGGACTTATCCAAAACAAAAATAAATAAAACAAATCCACGGAAGGAGCGGCGTGTCTCTTTAGTGCTCTTTCAAGAGGCGAATCTAAAAAGTGGTCCCCAAACATGCACCAACTCTCCACGTGTCTCGGGTTAGGTAGAGTGTCTCCACCAACAAGAGGGACTTAGGTAGAACACGGGAGCCCACGAAGCCACCATGTGTCACCAACGCAACTTCAAGAGTGAGAAGAGGGGGCTAAATCTTCAACATGCGTGGGGATTCCACGTGGACCTGTATAAGGCGAGACTCATTAACATATTGCGAACCAGCATTAAGCACCTAACCCTCAACCTTTGAAACCATAAATTTTGACCTGGGAGCTTAGTTTTGTGAAGGAGAGGAAATTTTGGAAATCTCTCGACACCTTCTACCCACCTACCACAATTAATGTTTCGATCCACCATTATTTTAGGCCATCAAGTCTCTCACCTCTCACCATGATGAAGAATGGGCTCCCTTCTTGCCTAGTAAGGGATAGTGACAGGGCATGGGTCTTGTAGTGAATCCCATCATTTTTGTAGGTAGATTTTAATGCTATTCCATGGGTGGTTTGAGCAGGGTTCAAATTCTTTCCTCTCTCCTTCTCTCATTCTTCTATATATTGTAAAGAAGGGGCATATTTCAAAAGGTTGGAAATTGTTTCTCTCTTACACCCCTCTCTCTTTGTTCCCTAGGGAAGAATGTGGAGTCTAAACCTCCTCTCATGGCTCTGTAATGGAATTTTATTTCCTCTTTCCTACTTATGATGTACTGTGTGAACTGATGGAGAAATAAAATATGTTTTGTGATGCATTTTATCCATCCTTTCTTATTTTTTTGTCTCTACTCGCCTCTCATCATCACAAAGTATATTTTTCATAATTCTAATGTCTCTTGCAAGTTTTGGGATATGTCTTTAATAGGTTTGAAGTGGTGTTCTCGTGTGAAATCTAAATTCTAGTGTGGAGACCGGGAGGTAAGCACCCTAGTCGGTGACCTTTGTCAAAGAGCACAAGATGAAGTCAATGCCCTGGAATAAATTGGAGGTGACATAAAAAAGATTTTCCCAGTTTGTTATAGTAATTATTTCACTCTCTCATTCTTTCTTCTTTCCCCATTCTTTCATCCCCTTCTCTTCTTCTAGGCATAAACCTATTTGTATTCTTTCTCTCACTAAGGGAAGTGTTCCCACGGATGGAGAATAGGCATAGTGTGGGGTGATGTTGAGCCCCTAGAATATTGACTAAGTACAAAAGGTGAGTAGGCGCAAGGTCCCAGTTAAAGAAAGGTGCACAAGCTAAGGTTTTAGAAAAGGTTTTAAGGAATCTGTGGTGCACGTGGATAGAACCAAGGGTTTGGGACTTAGACAAATTGGATGTTCGGGGTCGAACACGTGAAAAGCATGACCCGAATGCATGTGGATAAGATGCCACTGACGACGACAAGCTAGCCCAGAAGGAGCATGCCTGCGGTAGAATTTTCTAGAAGAACATCATGGGATAAAGTGGGAAGCTTAGGTATGGAGAAGCATGATTGCATGGATGACCACATTCAAACACTTGGAATCAAATTTGAGGGCACTTGGAGGATGAGTTAGCGATCCAAAAATCCACCTGTAGAGTAAATAGAGAGACTTAGAGTGTGAGCGGAGATCTGCGTAAATACTGCAAGAAATTTTTTAATGGGTAATTGCATTCGGAAAAGGATGTATTGGGCATGGGATTGTAATTTTTCTTTTTGGTAGCTTAGTTACATAAGTCTAGTTGCAATGCATAACTATAGTCTTCTTCTTTGTGACACTCTGTAATGGCTCCATGGATGTAATGAGGTTTCCTGTTATATATACATGAATATCAATGATTCTAATGCATACTTCTCTCTCACAAGTTCTCTTTCCTTTTATGCTAAGCATGGATGCTTGTATGGTTCTTTCTATCATGATACACATTATAGATTCTGTTAAGTACTCTGTTTGAAATGACTGCAAGGATCTAGAGGTCATCCTAAGCTCTATGGTTCTTGTATGTCCTAAATCCATTTGAAAGTCTTTTAAACACAAATCATAGATGATTTTTCCCACTAAAATCACATAAAAGAGAGACTTGGCACCCACGTGTGCCTCGGGTGAGTGCCCAACTTTCGCTGGGTGATAGGCCGATGCACATGGGGTTCCTTTCTTTTGTGTTAAGGGAAAAAATGACTACATTTTGGTTCCATTTCCGAGACCTCTTTTCAAAGTTCTAGTGGGAATTAAATTCATCATGGTATGTGTAGTGATTAATGACAAAGCGGTTAACTTTGGAGAGTTTTGAATTATGGTTTAAGAGCATGGAGGATGAATTCGCTTAGAGATTCAGCATTAGACCTGAGTTTAATGCACATAGATGGGTAGAAGAGAACCTCTACCATGGTCTATATGAGACCTCTTTTTTCTCCTTCCCAATAGAACTATATGAATGGCTCACAGCCTATGCATCTAGATCAAGTTGGCATTATGGATCATGTGTGTGGACCCAAGAAGAATACTAGAGGCTGCAAGATGTAGATCTGATGTGGACCCATGCTGTGGATCATTGGTGGAAAGGAGTATTGGCTAGCTACACTCTAGAGTACGCCATTTCCACATATTCTTATCTCGGAGGTTGCTGAGTTTGAGTTTCTGCAGGAGCCCAGAGGATCGTTTCTACATGCTATCCCTCTGGCTATGAAGATCTTAATGGTTACCATGAGTTTAGAGGCATTCCCAATGGTTGGCTAAACCATTCTGAGTGCTAGGTGAGGAAGCTAGGGTGGAGGAAGATGGCAGATGTTGTGACGGAGAAAGATAGGGAGGAAAGATTACTCAAGTATGGTGAAGCATGTGAAAGGGAGATTGCTAACAATGTGAGGTTATAGGTGTGATGGATATATGGTGGTAGACATTGTGGAAAGAATTTTAGGTTCACACAGAGGATGTGGAACCCGAGCAAATCATGCGACCCCATCTTGGCAAGCACATAAGAAAGACCCCTTGAGTTTCGATGAGAGTTCTTCACATGGAAAGAGAAGAACCGTTAGGGCGCATCTGAGCCCACCTAGTAACTAAACCTGGTGCTTGGTTTTCCATATCAAGGGGAAAATATTTTTGGTCTAGTTGCTTACATTAGAAGTGATCGGTCTACACCTAGGAGGTATAATTTCTCATTTGGGCCTTTTATGGCTATAAACACCAACCTAGTGTTAGGACTTTTTAGGCAAGGTATAAACACACAAACTTTTGGTCTCATGTCTAGGAGTGGTGCAGGGGATACTATTGGTAGTGGGGCATTGTCACAGACCGTAGGTGTGCAGCTTAGTGGAACTGTGGGGACCCTTGGCATGACCACTTTAGGACCTGGTGGGTCTAGTGGATCTAGTGGTTCAGGACCTGCAAACCTAGTGGGTTTAGTGGTTTAGGATGAATAAGAGCTGGTGGGTCTTATGGATCTGGTGGTTCAAGACCTGGTGGACCTGTTGGATCTAGTGGTTCAAGACCTGGTGGACCTAGTGGATCAAGAAATGGAGGAAACATAGGCTAAAACCAAGGCTCGCTCAGGGAGGATTTGAGGCCCAACCACCCCCACAATTTTTCATTGAAATGTCTCTAAATTTGACTGATTACAGAGGTATTGAGGATGTTGTGGAACATGTTCACAAGTGTGAACTACTATAGCGCGCAAAGGGTATCCCAACCCTAGAAAAAAGGCTAATTAGTTTGCAACGTTGTTCCAAAGGCATACACATAGCTGGTATAGGAAGTATGACCCTCATCAGATAGTAGTGGACTATACCACTTTAAAGAATGAATTCTTGGTAGAATTACACATTCTTGAGTTTGAGTAGAAGAGCATCATCACTTTGAAGGAGATTCAACAAGGAATGGCACATAGTGTGTGAGAGTATGATGTGCTTTAAAACTTTCTTATCTAAATTATCATATGATATTCACCCTTCACTACATGATCATTGGTTTTTGTTGTAGGGTTGATCACTCCTTGAGGAAGGGCCTTATCTCATAAAACTTTTATAGACCCACGTGAGGCATTATAATTTTCTCTGCATGACGAGGCTATTGGTAGTATTGATACTAGCTTTAGCACATTCGTGGAGGCTCGATTGCTGCTATGGCCAAGCTGATTGGAAATTTTTGTAAAATTAGCCCATGAGACTCATAGTGGTTTATGGTGCACATATTATGAAGTAGAGGGGCACGTTAAGGATAATTTCCCCTGAAGGATAATACACGCCATGGTAATAGATTGTGAAATTTTTCATGGGGACCATGATACGAGTAAGTGCCCCATGCTGTAGCACACAATCTAGAAGAATGTATCTTGTTACTGTAATATTTGCACATCTACAACCCATGATACTAAGGACTGTAGGCTCATTGATCAGATCCATGAGGCCATTGATCATGGGGTAAACAAGACCAACATTGTCAATAGTTCTAAGGGTGATGATCTCCATTATGAGGAGTGCACATATGGAGGCACGTGCGGAAGTGGTTTTTTACAAGGATTTCATGATTGTGGTAACCGCGAGAGGAGGAAGGATTGAGTTCCTACATGGAACTTGTTTCAACTTTGGATCTAGAGATCATTACAAACATGAATGCCCAGGACTTGTAGTAGTGCTTATTGTGTGGAGTTCCCGAAATTGTTTGAGCACATGAATTGGTAGCACCGGAAAGATAAGGGCACTGCAATGGTTAGTATTAAGAAGGTAGACACCCAGTGGATGCCTCAGGTAACACAGGATGTAGGTTTGGATCTTGTCTTGGTAACAACAAGGGTAGAAGCCACGTGCGTAAGAGAGATACCAAGATATAAGAACTTGGTTTCAAGGAATGAAGTAGTTCATGGGAAGTATCCAAACCTTACACATCAAAAGGAGGTGTATCAAGACACTATGGATGTGATTTAGAGTTTACAAGGGGAAATCCAATGTCTAAAGGAGCAATCCAAGAGGGAAGAACAAGGAAGGAGACTCGAGGTGCCAAATGATTACCTGCATAAGGTCAAGGAGGTGTGTAAAATTCTAAGGCAAGAGAATATCATTCCCTTGCTAGGATCATGGTTGAGAGAGAAGGTACCACGCACCGATGACAAAGATGAGAGGTAGGTCCTGCATGCAAAACTTCCCCCTCACAGCCTTGACTTTGATAAGGAGATCACGTTGAATGTAGTTGTAGATGGATGGCTCCTTAGTAATATCCTCATTGACACTAGCGAAGAGGTCAATGTTTTAACTTTGGATGTATGGCATCAAATGGGAAGACTTGCATTATACAACCATCTTCGAATGTGTTGTATATGGAAAACAAGACTAAGGTGATGCCCATCGGTGTCTTAAAGGATGCAACTATTACTATCTAGGGAGATAAGTTTACTGGGGACTTTGAAGTCTTGGCACTCGTCGAGGAAGACAATTTCCCAGCGCTACTTGGGCACCCATGGTGTTACAAGAACAATGCGGACCTTCAGTTGAACAAAGGGAACATCATTTTTGAAAACAAGGAGGGGTGGGTAATTATACCCCGGCCGATGGGAACTTGACAACCTATATTGAACCTTTGGGGAAGACGTCTTGGAGAAAAGATATACGTGTGCTCAATTAGGGACCTAGAGATAATACATCCTACTAACGAAGTTATCCAGTTTGAGGATGATCATTCAGTAAGTGATACCGCTAGTCTAGCATGTGAAAATTTGGTGCGGGGAACTTATGAATTGATGGGATGATAGTTGAGAGGGTCGGTGACCAAGGTAACAAAGGCACGCATAGTTCGATGCCTAGGAGGAAAAGAGCTACCCAAGTATTTAGGAGGATCCTTCCCTAAGATCTTTCTACATGAGGTGGAAGGTGAGTGGAAGGATGAGAATGAATAGAGAGGGATGATAAATTATTTCCTACTCGCACAATGGCATGGTGGTGGGCTACACATCGGAGAGCCTTTTGGAATGGCACAAAGTAAGAATTTCTCTCTCTTTCAGATTCTCTAGGAACAACATGCCCACTGACATCAAGGACTACCATGGGAAGGAAAAGGTGTGGAATATTTTCTACCACCCCTTTGGGTGTAAAAGTTGTATTCTACATTACAGGGTTACACGTGTGCATGGTACATTCATTCGGAGACATGCTACCAGATAGGAGCTCACAAGAGCTCACGGCTGATCTTATTCAAACCTTTGAGTATCGGTGGTACCAAACCATCAGTTATAAGGGCCTTGCACAAGTATCAAGCACCTTACCATGGGGGATAGTGCCATGGTGGGAGATAGGCTATTGGAATTACTAGGTGAACTAGGATTGGAGGCACACTTTGAAGAAGAAGTAGAGGAAACATAAGAGTTACAACTTGATTGCACATGCTTAGAAAAGGAGAAAGGAAAGTTGGTGTATGAGATTGATGGAGAGGAATAAAAATATTAGATGTTATCCATTCTGTAGGGACGCGTGTGAGGTAGTGGACAGTATTAATACTCGTGCATGCGCCTACCATGAGCCCTAAAGATAAAGAAGGTTAACATCGGTTTAGGAGAAGAACCTAAGGAAGCTATTATTGGAGATTACTTGGTTGGAGAAGGAAGTCTCTAAGATCATTGATATATTGCACAAATTTGAGGATTTATTCCCACATAGGTACCGTTATCTCAAATCCATTCACCATTTCTTGGGGAGATGAAGATAAAGTTGAATGACAGTGTGTTCCCAATCGGGAAGAGGCCCTACCGATGAATCCCAATTTATGTGTGAATGTTAAGGAGGAGATAGACAAAATGATAGCTTCAGGATCATTGAATCAATGGAGAAATTAGAATGGATAACTCCAATGGTAATCGAATCAAGAAGGATGCGAAGATTAGGATTTTCATGGATTATAGGGAGATAAATGTAGTTTGTGTCATTGATCCCTTTCTGACCCCCTTCATCGAAGAAATTTTGGAAGGAGTCACTGGCGTGAAATCTATTCCTTCACGGATGGATTTTCTGAGTACCACCAAATCTGGATTACAAAGGAGGAGCAAGAGAAGACAACTTTCGCCACTGTGTGTGGGGAAGTTTTGCATACATAGTCATGCCCTTTGGGTTGAAGAATACGCCTACTATTTTTTCACGCATAGTGGTGCAAACATTCCAAGACTTCATTCATAAGTTTCTTTAGGTCTATTTGGATGATTGGACAATGTATGGTCTAGTTAAAGACCATTGTGACAATTTATGGTTAATGTTTGAGAGGTGTAGGTAGTTGAGGATATCCCTCAACATTAAGAAGTGTGTGTTTGCTACACCGTTTGGGACTTTATTGGGGCATATCATATGTAACGTGGGATTTCTAGTAGATCCCACTAAAGTTACAGTTATTGTGGGGTTAGGGGAGCCTACTAGCCAAGGTGCAGTGTGTGGATTCCTTGGGCATACGGGTTATTACAGGAAATTAATCAAAGGGTATGCTAGGATCGTTGTGCCTTTAGAGGAACTAATAAGACATAAAAGTGCCTTCCATTATGGATATGTGCGAGAAGAAGGCATTTAATACATCAAAAGATAGGCTTGTCACCGCACCTATATTATGTATTCCCTCTTAGGACAAGCCCTTTTATGTCCATATAGATGCCTCGGGACCGCTTATTGGAGCAAAGCTTGCATAGCTAGGTGAAGGAATTGTTGATCATCTTGTATGTTTTGCAAGTAGGAAGTCAATAGCAGAGAGTAGAACTACACCACAACTCAACGCAAGGCATTGTGAATGATCTACGCCTTTGTTCAAGTTTAGACAATATCTACTAGCAACACTCTTCGTGTTTTACATCAACCACATGGAATTAAAGTATTTGGTGAAAAACCCTATTCTACAAGCATGCATATGTTGGTGGGTGTTGTTGTTTCAAGATTTTGAGTTCAACGTTGTATTGAAGCCTAAGAAAAGCAATTGTGGACCTGATCATCTGTTAATAATTGATTCGAGGGAGGATACACAGTAGTATTGAAGAGATAGTGCCAAATGTGCAACTATTTAGGTTACGGCCCGTGCCCTCAGATTTGGAAGATATTACAGTATTTTTAAAGGAAGGTGTGGTGTCGGAAGGAATGAAGGCATTAGATAAAAAGTAGTTAGCCATACATGCCACTCCCTACATGTTAATCAGTGGAGACTTATACAAGTTGGGACATGATGAAGTTTTGCATAGGTGTGTATTAGAGCATGAGCACCTCACCATCATGGAGGAAGCACACGGAGGAAGTACGGGTGGGAATTATGTAGGTGATGCCACCACGTGTAATATATTAATGGCAGGTTTGTGGTGGGAAACCCTATACAAGGATTGTAGAGACTATTGTAAAGCGTGTGACCATTGTCAATACATTGGGAAACCGGAAAGAGAGATGAAATGCCTTTATTCCCTATCCCTAGCACAGAGCCTTTTCAAAAGTGGCTAATATTCTTTGTAGGCCCTATCGCACTAGCGGTGCGTAGGAATAGGTAATGCTGTGTCATCACTTGCATGGATTATTTAACTAGGTGGGCAGAGGCAGCCCCAACTAAAGATTACACAACAGCCACATCGACAAGGTTCTTATGGGATAACATTATCACGAGGTATGATGTCCTTAGAGTTTGACCAATGACAGAGGGTACATAGTTCTTTAATGAGACCATGAGGATCTTGTTACCAAAGTTCATGGTGGCTCATCACAAGACTACGCCCTATCACCCATAAGAAAATGGAACCATAGAAGCATTCAAAAAAATACTGAGTCATACCTTGACCAAGATTTGTGATGTTGGAAGACAAGATTGGGATGAAAAAGTATCAGCAGTATTGTGGGCTTACAAGACAACATATAAAAGGCTAAACAAAGCCACACCATTTCAGTTGGTGTTTGGCATGGAAGCTATTCTACCAGTTGAATTCATGTTACCTTCTCTATGAATAACATGTGCAGGAGGGTTGGCTAATGAGAAAGTGCTAGAAGAAATAATTGAGGAGTTAATGAAATTGGATGAGAGACGATCACTCACCAGGTGGAGCCAAACAACAGAGAAAGTAAAGCAAAAAGCTTGGCATGATCGCCACATTAGAAACAAGAAGTTTGAGGTTGGGCAGATGGTTTTACTATATGATTCTAAGTTTCTGCACCATCCTAGGAAGTTGAAAGTCCATTGGTTGGGTCCTTACACAATCTCATACATCCTTGATTTGGGCACGTGCCAATTACAAGTGCTAGATGGGATGAATTTTCCTAGACAATTCAATGGGAGTAGGTTGAAGCCCTACTATAAATAAGTCTTCTTGGTGTTTGTAAATAAGGTAGTTTTTCCAGTTACTTTAGAATTATCCTTTATACATTTCTTTTCTTGTGTTTCCCTTTCACATTGTTGTTTCATTTTTTGCACCTAGGGTGTCGATATCCTTATTTGCTACTTTTTGAGAATTTGTGAGTGCACGAGGACCATGCATTGTTTTAAGTGTAGAGTGGAGTAATGTGAAGGATCACATGGTTAAAGTGCCAAGGATGTTTGTATCAAAAAGCCCAGTTGAATGGCCTGTTGAAAGAGGTGTATGGAAAGAAAAGATAAAAAAAGATGGTTGGTGCCAAGATAATGCTACTTATAGATCCCACGCACAAAGGAGGAGAATGCGCATTAAGCAACACGAGGTAGGCGAGAGAAAAAAATGATAGAAGAAGCACCTTCGGCACTAGTTTTCATGTGTAAGAGTCTCCTGTCATGTTAGATTGGTTGTGTGCCACAAGGTTGGAGGATTTTCCACATAGGTTGTGAGCATGAGGGAAAGCGCTTAAGTCAAGCTTTGTTTGAAAAAGCCACATTAAATGAAGAAAGTACAGTGGTAGGTAAAGTAGCACTTAATTCTCAAAAAGGGAAAAACTATAAATAAGGTGGTCGGGACACTTCATTTTTCACTTTTTGTATAAGAGAATAAAGTTTTTTTAACCTCAGTAAACTAGGGATTCCAAAAAATGATCCGTGTGAAGAAAAATTTGGAGAAATTGAAGCATCAGTAGATAGTTCAGATTTGCAAACTAGGAGGAAGGGATTTCATGGGTGTGAAAGAAAGTGTGAGAAGATGTTGTCTTGTGAAGGGAGTATCCTAGTTAGGGTTTGAAGAACTAGGCATGTGTGTGAGTAATTTTCTTTACAAGTTCGAGATCTAGGGTTGGAGAGAATGGGAGAACAAAGTAACATAAGTGATTGAAGTTGGTAGAATACCTAGAAAATGACACCCAAGAAACAATCTAGTACACCTAAAAAGGGCATTGGAAATGGCAAGGGCAAGTAGCAAGAAATCAAGTAAGCACAAATGAGGAATGGTATATAGAAATGTAGTACCTAGATGGAGTGTTGTTGGGGAAGGAGTGGAAGTCCCATCTTAGGGATATGTCTGTAAATGATTATAATCATTAGACAAGCACAATTGAAAAGGAGTTGGCATTGGAGTTAGTGCCCAAAAAACAAGAGGATGCTAAAAGGTTTTCCCATATATAATTATGACGTAAAGGTCAAATTGGAGAATGTAGGGTTACTACATCACTTTAAGTTGCCCTAGTTTGGGAAACTTGAGTGATTGTATCAGTGGCTGATGTTGTGCATACATGAGGACTATTTCCACTTCGCGGGGTGCAAGATGCGCATAACTCCTCACTCATTTCACAATTCATAGGCCTCATCTATGAAGGAGATGGGTTGGAAGATGATTTGACAGACAAGGAAGTGATTAAGGAAACTATCACCACTCTTGCTTGTAAAAAGGGTCAAGGTATTATGATGTCGTAGACATCAAGGATCTAGTAATGAAGATGGCCACACTTGGTGTCAAAGATAAATTTCCAGGAGAGATGGAATCAAGTCAGTAAGCCATGGTTAAATATTTTCAGAAATATTTTAGAGGGCACCATCTATAATTTTTCCACATTCATCACGGATGAAATTATCAACTACGTGAAGGAAGGTGACATGATCCTTTTTGGAAATGTGCTACTAACCATCGTGTTCTCAGAGATAGGGGTATCAAATGCATTAGATAATTTTATATGGGAGTACCCTGATGAAGACCCCTCGCTTGCCAAAATATTTGAGAAGTATGCTTGTGACACTATGAAAACAGTGCACAAGGCGCACTTGGAAAAGTGGTACACGCACCTAAGGAATGCATTCGGGGTAGAATGGAGAATTCTGAACAACTGCCAGTGGCCACTAGGGGAGAGGCAGAATTTTTTGTGTACCAACATTACTGCTTGGGAAGATTCAAGTTGATAGATGACTCATGGAGCCCATGGTGCAAGCTCCCCTTTTCCTTCATAGCTTAGTACTTCCAAGTGGGAGTAAACAGGTTCAAGGAGTCCAAAAAGTTTAAGTTGGACCTTGGTAGTTTGGACAAAGACCACAGGGAATTGTGTAAAGGGTTGGTCTACCCTGGCAAGTGCACATACATAGAGTGGTATGTGTCACATGAAGTGCAAATGACAAGGCCCATGACTCTACCCATTACAAGAGGATCCACAGTGTGCATTTACATTCACATAAGGCCCAAGTCAGAGAAGGGCACATACCTAGAAAATGAGGTATCTATACCTCAAGATCTAACTGGGAGGAAAAGACCCACACCCAAATAGGAGGAAAAAGAACCAAAAAAGAAAATCCCAAGTGTGGTGGAGACATAGGAAATAGGTTCCCCTAGACAAGCAAGCACTAGAACCAACACATACGTGTGAAATAAAAAAGGTTATAAGACTCAGTAACCAAAAGAACCATCAGTTAAGAGTCATCAAAAGAAGAAACAAAGTCACCTACACCGGAATCTCTAGTTAGGAAAAAGTAGAGGGTAGAAGAGGAGACCACCTCGGAAGAAGATGGAAGTATGGGAAAGTACATAGGAGAGAAGGATGGTAGTGAAGAAGAAGTAAGTGGGGAAGAGGACCCCAAGAAAGATCAAGGGCCACCTATTTTCAATATACATGATTTAGAGGAGGAAGGCGAGAAGAAGAATAAGGGTTCCTTTTTGTGCAGTGCAAGGATAGCCAGGTAGGAGGAAGTGCCCAAGACATGGGAAAAGATGAAGAGGCTAGCATGCAGAGGTAAGAGGTTCCAAGCTCAACACGGAGAAAATGGCGAGGTGGTAGAAGAAGAGGAGACAAGAAACATTGAGACCTTGGTGGAGGACAAAGTTGGACGTGGCACTAAGCAAGTTTTGAACAAGGAGAAGGATAATGTGGAAGAGGAATGCGGTAACACTAGAGGCCCGGTTTTAACTGTAAGTATACCCAAAGGTATGCGCACGGAGGAAGGTGTGAAGAGGGGGAGACTAGAGATGGGTTATATTGATGACCCCAAGAAGTTGTTTCACGCAGGTTTCTAGAGTACACTTTCGGCGGAAGAGCTTCTATGCATGTCATCTTTTGACAAGGAGGTTGCCTACCTGTGGACAAGGAAGATGATCTCTTGGGAAATTGAGTCCCACCTTGAGGAACTAGAGTTTTAGGTAAGCCAAGGGGCAATAGTAACATTACCAGGACCAGGAGAAGATAACCCAGTGGTGGATGCCCAACATTTCTCACATGAACAATTGAAAAATGTGCTTAACAAAGTCTCAGTTGAGATAGAAGTTAGAATCTTCAAGTGAAATGATAGGATCAGGGATCTAGAAGGGGAGCTGAAGGAGAAATAGGAAGAGCTAGCCATAATAACCAAGGAGTTGAGCCAGAAAAGTTAATCAAAGACCCGGTGGCGGTGGGAATTGAAGGATGAAAAGGCCAAGGTGAGCGTTGTGTACAAGAAAATAAAATCTATAAACAAGGACATACTATTAAAGCATCCAAATCTAGCATCACCCACGCAGAGTAAGGATCTACTTTGGGATGTCTGGAGGATTTAAAAAGGGTCCTCACCATGGAAAGACAACTGTGAGCCTTGGAGTCTACAGAGGAAGTGGCCGCGCACCTAGAGAAGGAAGACAAGTTGAAGATTGTAGCACTCATCGTGGATTACAACAAAGTGCTTGTTGATGTAAGGGCTACTTCTCGGACCTCTAAGGCCACATACAACAATTGTGTGGATAGAGACAAAGTGGCAGGCACCCTAGTCACCACTCATGAAGCAGAACTCAAGGATTTCTAGGAGAAAAACAAGGGGATTAGGGTGGAGACATACAAAATCCTTGCCGAGGTTGATAAAAAATTAGAGGCCTTTGAAAACTTAAGGGTTTCAATCAAAAACTAGTTGAAGGAGTTATATCCATGTATCACACAAAGGATGGACGTGTTAGAGGATATATGAAAGGAGTTAGAGAAAATCACAGATACTATGATCGTGCGAGAGATGGACTAAATTTTGGGAGGTAAGCGCCTGGTCAGTTGGCGACCTCTTTCAAAGAGCGCAAGAAAAATTCAATGCCTGGAATAAATTGGAGGCCAAATTACAAAAGGATTTTCCTAGTCTGTTGCAGTAATTATTTCAGTCTCCCATTCTTTCTTCTTTCCCCATTATTTCATCCCCTTCTCTTTTTCCTAGGCATAAGCCTATTTGTATTCTTTCTCTCACTAAGGGAAGTGTTCCTATGGATGGAGAACAGGTGTAGTATCGGGTGATGTTGGGCCCCTAGGATGTTGACTAAGTACAAAAGGCACATAGGCACACAAGGTCCCAATTAAAGAAAGGCACACAAATTCAAAGTGTGTAAGGTAGGGTTTTAGAAAAGGGTTTAGGGAAGCTCGTGGTGTGTGCGATGTGCACGCGGACAAAACCAAGGGTTCGAGACTTAGAAAAATTGGACGTTCGGGAAGAACACGTGAAAATCATGACCCGACTGCCTATGGATAAGATGCCAACCTTGCGACAGGTTGTCCCAGAAGGAGCATGCCTGCGTAGAATCTTCTAGAAGCACATCATGGGATAAAGTGGGAATCTTAGGCCTATAGGAGCATGCTCACATGGAGGACCACATTTAAACACTTGGCATCAGATCTGAGGGTGCTAGAGGATGAGTTGGTAGTCCAGAAAAGCTATAAATACAAGTGCCTATAGAGTAAACAGAGAGACTTAGAGTGTGGGCAGAGCTCTACAGAAATACTACAAGAACTCTGTTAATGGGTAATTACATTTGGGAAAGGATGTATTGGGCATGGGGATTGTAATTTTTCTTTTTGGTAGCTTAGTTACATAAGTCTAGTTGTAATGCATGACTGTGGTCTACTTCTCTGTGACACTTTGTAATGGCTTCATGGATGTAATGAGGTTACCTATTATATATACATGAATATCAATGATTCTGATGCATACTTCTCTCTCATGAGTTCTCTTTCCTTTTATGCTAAGTATGATGATTTTATGCTTCTTTCTGTAATGATACACGCTATATATTCTATTAAGTACTATAGTTGAAATGACTGCAAGGATGTAGAAGCTGTCATGAGCTCTATGGTTCTTACATGTCCTAAATCAATTTGAAATTATTTTAAACACAAATCATAGATGATGTTTCCCACTAAACTCACATAAAAGAGAGACTTGGCACCTGTGCGTGCCTCGGGTGAGTGCCCAAATTTCACTGGGTGATAGGTCGGTGTGCATGGGGTTCCTTTCTTTTGTGTTAATGGAAAAAATGACTATAGTATAAAGTGCTGAATGGACTAGCTACAAAGAAATATACTCACCAATGTGTACGTGTGATAGTGTTGGTCATCCTTCCATGTGTGGGTGAAATCCATTTTGCAAGAACCCTAGATAATAAAATTTGAAATGAAACACTAGAGTAACATCAATAGAATAAGACATAAATCACATAATTAGTGGCCCATGGTATGGATTTCATGATATCATGATGTCAACATATCATGATGCTATGGTGTGATTTAGATCAGATTGATCATAGTGTCATAGCCAAGTGGTGGGTATGAACAAGTAGAAAGAAAAAAAAACATTATATGGTAGAAGCTACAAATAGAAATGTTCACAAACCATGAAGGTGTACATAAAGATACGGATACTTATCCTTAAGGGAAGATAAAAAAGCTAAAAATAAAAAAGCATGAGAAGGAGTTACAAAAATTAATATTGAAACATAAATCCAAGAAAGGCCATTAGCCTTAACAAGGATATGCATAATAACACGGTGATCAAATAGGAAATCATGGGGTGAATCTGATCCGAAATGTTTACTATTTTCTTAGAGAATGTTGATGAAGTAGTGAAATTGAGAAGGAAAAGATGAGAGATCGTAGGCGTGTCTTTCAAACTCTCAAGTTCATTTATGCATGATTTGTTTTTGGAATTGATCATTCATTGGTTATTTTAAGATGTATCCTTCATTGGTTTTAATATGATATGTGTTTGAAACTATGATATCCTTGATGAGGTAGGGAAGATGTCACCAACATCTAATGTATGTAGATGAAAAATTTGGGTACATTGTTTGGAAATGTATTGTTTGTAGTTTTGGTTTCAAGTTTAGATCTATCATGTCACTCATCTAGCAATTCAAGATCATGGATATGATCTTCTTCAAGTTCCTCATATGGAATGATATTGTGAAGGGAGATGTAGAGTCAAGGGAGATCCACCTCAAGTGAAAGAAATCCCTCAACTCCATAGGTAAGTGAAAAGGGGTTACCCCAATGGTCGTATAGACACCGGTGTGGTATGCCCATAATTTAGGATACAACTTTGTGTTATAATCCATGCATGATTCATAGATCATATTTTATAGGATTAATTTGAGATTTTTTGCACTTCATCGGGAATTGATTTTTAAATATATCAATAATTTGAAGTACTCTCAAACATCATATCAAATTGTAGAAATATTTACCAAATCATTCATCAAGAAAAGTTTCTTAACTTTCAATCTCTACTATAGGTGAATTCTACTACAACAACACATCAACTTTGGGCTTACATGTATGCTTCTCCTATTCTTCTTCTTTTATAAAGATTTCATTTTTACATGGGTATGTCATCAAGCCTTATTGATGGGCTTTATTGATGGGAACCATATAGCATTTTTTCTTAGTTTTTCTAGGGGATTCTTTTATCTCTTATAAGTGGATGTTATTCCCATAGGGTTTTCCTCCATTACTTGAGATATTCATTTTTATGGTACCTCATCAGAATATCTTCCAAGAGCTAGTTCTCATTTTCATTCTCATGCCTCATCCTAAAATGTGTTGAAGGGGTGTTTTATGATTTAGTATTATTTACAATTTATTTATTTATTAGGTTAATTACCCTCACCGATGGTCCTGTCATAGGGATTCTATGATTCCTAATAGATTCTATCATAAAATCTATTATATGTTTCTTTGGATTATTGTCATATGGGAGATACATTCAATTCTTGAATTGTAACTTCCATATCTAGTTTTTGAATATAATAATTCCATTATTGGGAGTTACAAAACACTCCATCATATGTAATTCCTATTTTTTTATCTTTGAGGATGAGTAGACATTTTTTCCTATGAAAATTTTTCTTGAGAGATTTTTCTTGCTAATTATTTGGAATATTATGTGTTTTCATTTAGAGTGAAACTTCATCAATGTGCATGCATGCATTTTGGATGATATTTTCCCTTCTTTCAATAAAGCATGTTATTTGGGTTCACAAATTTACATGCAAAATATCACTTTTTTCAAAAGACTATAAATTTTGTCAACATAATCATCTTGGTTCTAATTTTAAGAAAAAGGAATGGAAGAAGAAGGTTCCTTAATAGAAAAGTATGGTTGGAATTAGATTGAATATTGTGTTGGGGTTAGCACACCGGTTGTATAAATAATATATCAAATCTAAGCATACATGCAAATAAAAGTGGATATTCTACCAAAAGAAATATACAATAAAAGAGATATAAATCAACACCAGTTTAACGTGGTTCACCTAGTTTGGGCTACGTCCACCATGAAAGAAGCCAATGTATTATCCAAAGATTTCACAAGATATATAATGAAGATTTAAAATATTCCACACCTCTCGGATGTACATTAATTTCTTTCTCTCAAGATTTTCCTTCTTCTCTAAGATATCTCTCTCTCACAATTATTCTCACAATAATCATCAAATTTTGTAAGTTCTTATTAATTCTTACTTATAAACCCTAGATTTCATGCTTATATAGGTGTATAAAAACTTAGGGCACTTAGCCATGCAATTAAAATCAATAGATCTACTTTAATACTAAAAATAGATCTAATTTCTATGAGTTAATTAAAAAACCCACACCTGGTAATCGATGCTAGTTAGCCCTAACCGATGTCGGTTTCTCTTGCTTGACCGATGCATGTTATAGGTGAATGATGTTGGTCCCTAAATAACCGATGTCACTTACTTTGTTTTCTAGAAAGTTTCATATTGCATGCTAATCCAAAGTAATTGAGCTCCACAACTCAAAAATCTCCCACATGGAGATTAATTACTGCACCATACCTGTCTGAGGTCATTTTTGGATCCTTTTCTTAGATTTTTTCTTCCTCTTCAAGTCTCAAACTCGAAGAACAAAAATTTTCACTCGTATGAATTTTTTTTAGATACAACTACCCATTCTCTAACACCTACTATATGAAGTGATACCTCAATTCAATGTGTTTCGTTCTTGAATGAAACACTGAGTTTTTTTCAAAATGAATTGTACTCTAACCGTCACTTAACAATTTGTAATCTTGCTCTTTTCCCAACTCTTTCACGAACCTTCTCATCTATAAATTTTCCTTGCTAGCCTCTTTAGATAGCCTCTATAGTAGTCAAAGCCACAACCTTTTATAATCTTGAAATCCAAATAACTATTGTCCCACCTACCATGGAAATATATCCAAGAGAGATCCTACTATTATCCGGATCCCCACCATATTCGAATCAACATAGCCACAAAATTAAATATCCAAATGTCCATAGTATAATTGCATGCTAGATGTCCCTTTCAAATACCCGAGTATCCATTGGACTGATTTTCAATACTATTTACCTAGATTGGCCATATATCTACTCACAACTCCCACTACCTGTAAAATCTGGTCTTGTACAAACCATAACATACATGTGAGTCCCAACTACTGAAGCATATGGAACTCGTGTCATGTATTTAACATCCTCCATGTGATTATGGACACCGATCTTTTCTCAAATTGAACTATCTAGCCATAGGTGTACTAACAATTTTATCATTCTACATCTTGAACCTCTCTAACACCCTATAGATATAATCCTCCTAAAACAAATTTAATTTCTTATTTTTCTTATCTACATGTATTTGCATGCCAAGGATTCTTTTTCAGTTCCAAAATCCTTCATAAAAATGTCTGATCTAGCTTTCCTTAAGCTCACCAATCTCCCGCATACTAGATCCTGTAATAAGCATATCATCCATATACAATAACAAAATAATATAGCTCCCATGTTCAAGATTCTTGAAATAAAAACAATGCTCATTCACATGAAACTATCTCAACCTCAAACTATCAAACCTCATGTACTATTACATTAGAGCTTGATTGAACCCATATAGGCTCTTTTTCAACCCGCAAACTAATTTCTCTGTATCCTTGACTTCATATCCAAGTGATTGTTGCATATATATCTCTTCATCCAAATCACCATGAAGGAAATCCATCTTCACATCTAGTTTCTCTAAATGAAAACCATGTACTGCAAATAAACTCAATACAGTATGAATATAATTTATCTTAACAAAAGGAGAAAATATTTCACCAAATTCAATACCTTATTTATATGAAAATACCTTTACTACAAGCTTTTCCTTGTACCTTTCTATCCACCCTCTTCTTCCTTGATCCTATAAACCCACTTGTTCTACAATGTCCTCTTACCTGCTAGTAACTTTACCAAATCCCAAGTCTGGTTCTGTTCCAAGGAGTCCATCTCCTCACCTAGTCATGCTCCCACCGGAGGTGAGTCTCATCATGCATTAAATCTTCACAAATATTTGGTTCACCATTATAAATCAATAATAAGTAAAATAGATAAGGTGTAAATATTTCATGAGGTTTACTTACCCTTTGTGACCTTCTCACAAAAGTTTGGGGTATCGAAGGCTCTTTTTGGACCTCTTGGACATTTGTATCCAAATCACATCTGACTGACCAATGCCACCACCAGTAATCGATGTCGGTTTTGATAACCAATGCCACCTTAGGGGTCAACCGACACCGGTTATTGTGTAACCCTATCGGTATTATTTTTAAATCTAAGAGTTCATTTTCATTCACAAACTTCTCAATCGGTTCATCTTTGGGTACTAAAATTTGATCCCTGTACATTCTCTTTTCATTCCATTCAATGTCACAACTCCTAATAATTTTATAATTCTCTAAATCTCAAAAATGAAATCCAAAACCACTAGATCCATAACTAATGAAAGTGTATCGTTTGGATTTTACATCCAACATTTTCCTATTTTCTTTATCAACATTCACAAAATCCTCTCGAACAAAAAAATTTAAGAAAAGAAATATGTACCTCTTTTCTAGTCAAAGCTTCCTCTCGTAATTCTCCATGCGGTGAAATTGAAGTCCCACGGTTAATCAAATAAGTCACTCTATCAATTGATACTTCCCAAAACCGCAAGGGCAATCCATAATGTATCCTCATACTTCTAGCATGTTCCATGATTGTCTTGTTCATTCTTTCTGCTAAACCATTGTCTTGTGGTGTTCTTAACCATCCTTTCTCTTCATATTCCATTTACTAAACAAGAATCATTGAAATCCTTGTTATAGGAATCACAACCATTATAATATATAAGGCACTTTAACTTTGAATTTTATTCATTTTCAACAAGTTCTTTCCATATTTTAAAATTTTCAAAAACATCAAATTTATGCTTAATACAATAAATCCATACCTTTCTTATAACATCATCAATGAAAGTAACATAATACTGGGATCCTCCATGAGAAGCTACTTGAGCTAGTCCCCACACATCTAAGTGTACAAACTCCAATTTCTATTCCATCTTAGTTTCCCTAACTTTGAGAAATATCACTCTCCTTTGCTTTCCAAAACACAATGCTCACGGAAATCAAGATCTAAATCTTTCAAATCTAATAACTTACCCTTAACCTTTAAGATCTACATTCCTTTTGAATCATATGGCCCAATTGATTATGCCACATGCATGCATCTTAATTCAAGTAGATAATGTAGAAAAAGGAATCGATGAATACGGTAGATAAATATAACGTTCCTACCTTCTTACCTCTTACCATAGAATATTCACCCTTGTTGACTTTCCAAGAGTCTCCTATAAATATAACCATGTAACCAGATTCACCTAGTTGCCCTACGAAATAAAATTCTTCCTAAGGCTTAAGCATATGCCTCAAATCTTTCAATACCCATGTATTTCGATTTTGCAATTTTAGATGAACTTCCCCTTTACCATTAATACTGCAAAGTTCATCATCACCCAAATAAACATGTCTAAAATTTCCCTAGACATAATTTCTGAAATATCCTGTCATTATAGGTTATATGCAAAGAAGATCCTGAATCTAAACCCCACGATTCAATTCTATTATCTAAAGAAATAATAAGATAATCTTGCATTACCTATGCTGCAACAATATTTTCTTCTTTACCTTTGTCTAGTTGTTAGGTTTCTTTATCCTTTAACTAACAATATTTCTTTACATTTCCTTTCTTTCCACATTTCCAATAGGTAAATCCCTTACCTCTGGATTTAGATCTGTTATCCCT
Source organism: Taxus wallichiana var. yunnanensis (assembly GCA_018340775.1). Lineage (NCBI taxonomy): Eukaryota > Viridiplantae > Streptophyta > Pinopsida > Cupressales > Taxaceae > Taxus > Taxus wallichiana. Next base: position 146,885,477 of record CM031236.1, read on the forward strand.
TTAATTTTATTTCTCATTACTCTTACTCTTGGATCTCTCCTTTTGCTTGCCTCTACTTTATACATTAAAAGGATTTCTAGATGATTCCTCTGTACTTTTCTGTGAATTTCTTCATTCAAGATTATAGAAACCACATCATAATACTTCAAAATATTATTATCATATGTTTTATTACTAACAATAGCTTACCAAATTATCCCAACTATCGGAAAACAACATAAGAATAAAAGTGATTTCACTTCATGATCAAATGGAATATCAACCAATTTTAACTAATTAGCAATAGATTAGAAATCATTCAAATGAATAGGTACAAATCCACCTTCATGCGTCTTAGAACTAAATTTTTCTTCATCAAATAAAATTTATTCAAGCACTAGGTTTTCATATAAATTAGCAAGAGATTTCATTATCTCTACCGTAGAAGTCACTTCTATAATATTGGAAGCCACGGATGCTACCGGGCTCAATCTTATAAATCCCAAAACTTTTATGTCAAGAATATTCCATTCTTCATCATCATCTTCATAGGTCCGAATTTTAATCCAATGGTAAATAACAATCTCATTGATATAAAATCTTCAATCTAAATTTTCCATAATTGATAATTTCAGTTTGTCAAACTTCTCTTCCTTGTACATATAATATATTAGATCTAAGCATACATGAAAATAAAATCATATATTATAATAGAAAAAATATACAACATAAGAGATATAAAAAATACTAGATTTAACATGGTTCATCTAGTGTGTGCTACATCCACAAGAGACAAACCAATCTATTATCCAAATCTTTCACAATATATACAATGAAGATTTACAATCTTTCACACCTCTTAGATGTACAATTTTCTTTCTCTAAATCTTTCCTTCTTTTCCAAGAATTCTCTCTCTCACAATCATTCTCACAATAATCATCAATTTTTACAAGTTCTTATTAATTCTTACTTCTAAACCCTAGCTTTCTTGCTTATATAGGTGTATACAAACATACGAAACTTAGTCGTGCAATTACAATCAATAGATCTTCTTTAATAATAAAAATATATCTAATTCCCGTGAGTTTATAAAAAAACCCACACACAGTAATCGATGCTTTGGTTAGCCCTAACGATGTCGGTTCCTCCTTTCCCGATCTATGTCAATCATAGGTGACCGATGCCGGTCCCTTCATAACTTATGTCGCTTACTTTGTTTTCTTGTAAATTTCATATCGCATACTAATCCAAAGTAATTCAGCTCAACAACTCAACATATTGGGGCATGATTGAAGAAGATAATAATGTTTAAACAAGTGAGATGGCCTTGTTGTATTCTATAGATGGGACTCTAGATGGAGAGATAATGGAAAAAACATATTGTTTTGTGAATATACTGATTCGAAGGAGGGTTTGTTGAGTTCCTTACATGTCAAGCCTTCATCGATGTCGACAATGGTGTGCAGTCCCCAGTAAGAGACCATGAGCTTGGAGGAGGTTTCTTGCATGGATGTAGCAACGGTAGATCTTCTTTTAGATATATAGTGGAGAAGGTTAATTTTTACAAGAGGAATGAACTTATGGGGGTTTGGAAATGATAAAGATGGTGAATTACGTCATAACCCTACAAATTTAAAGAATGAAAAATTAGTGCTCTAGCCAACTATGGAGGAACAAAAGCATAAAATGATAGAATACAATTACCCTAGTCAAGACCCTAGTGGAAATGATAATTGAAAAGATGGTGAAACCAAATACATAAAGGCTCAAATCATTGGAATATTTCGAGAGTGATTTTCTCCATGTCGATCTTAGTAACCTTAAGGTGTTGGAATTTTAGCGAGGGTTCAAGGTTTAAATATTTCATAAATATAAAAATAGAGTAGAGAAAGAAGTTAAAATACGAGATAACGGAATGAAAGGTATAAGGGAGCACGTAATAAATATGGTGCATAATAGATAATCCAAAATTTATAGTGTTAGAACATAATACTAGAGTCGCTAGGATTAATACTAAGGGACATTTGGGCATCAAAATTTATTGATTTTCTGACCTATATTTTTTTTTCTTTTGGCTAATTTTTTGTGTTATATGAAAAAATAAATGACCTTGTCTCTCGTGGCTTATAGATCAACCTTGTTTGATCATGTTATTTCCTTATAGTACGTGGGTTTTTCTTGTTCTTTCCTTAAATGGGTTTTACAAGGTTTGAGGTGCCTTTGAAAACTCCTTTTTCTCTTATCAAATATTTATTTCAATCTATATATCCAATGTTAGATAAAATCTGACATCAAACTAGGTTACATTCTTTACGCACTCAAAAACATGATTTTTACTATTTATTAGTAATTATGATATGTAGGATGATTGAATGTATATCTTAAAAACATGTTCAATTGCATAAATATATATATATATATATATATATATATATATATATATATATATATATATATAGATACCTAAGCGTAGTCACAAAATCATGCACTTGTAGATTTTTTTATCTTGGTCTCATACTACTATTTAGAAGGTTCTTGAGTGAAGAAAGTATTAATTAACCCCATCTTTTGGCCACCTTATTTTACTTCTATTTCATCATCTCCTCACATTTTTATCTACATACTCAAGTATGTTTTCCCACTTTCCCATCATTTTAGCCTCTGTTGGGGTACCTAGGGTAATGTTGGGGCACCCATGGGTGCCTCAAATCCTTTCTCTACTTTCCTAGCACTTTTTGGGTCTTTCTAACTGTTTTTCTTCTTCTTATATTTTCATAGTCATCCATTTCAGGTTAATTATGAAATTAGATCAAGAAAACCATTTAAATATAAATTGATGAGACCATAATGATGGATCTAACATCATCTACCACTATCTATCATCTAGATTTAAATCCATCTATTCCATTTGCATTCACATAGCTCCACCATTAAGGCACAAGATAGGAATTATACATCACATTTCATAGGGGATGGTCTCTAGATCAGCTTGGATTATTGGTGACATACAATGTAAGACAATGAATTAGATGTGATAAAAAATGACCTTTTGACCTTGTGAAAACAAGTCCCGAAGCGTTTTCAGCAGACTAGGTGCCCAGATTGCTTACCAGAGCACCCCTGGCACCCCAATCCTATTCCGGGCATACCATTCCATCCAGATCCTCTAGATCCATCATTTAGGGGACCGCTACCTAACAATTCCTAGTTTTGTTTTCTCCAATCATCTCTATGACACCCTATGATAGACATCTGTAATCAGCTGAGTTCTTTCCTCACCTCCTTCTTTCATGTTAGGGTTTTACTTTATTAGTTTTATCATTTAATAACTTCTATATTACTTTATCACATTTATTTACAACATTTATGTCCTCCTAGATTAGATTAACTAACTACCCCCACATATTTAAATCAATTTTAGTTAATCACTAAGAATACATAACATAAATTTTAAAGATCAAAGTATAGTAGATAATAGAGTTGTAAATATATTATGTTTAATTGAAAATTTAATTTCACCTACTTACATATCAACTAATTGAATAACACAACCTCATCAATTTTCCAAAGAACAAAATTTTAATAGATAAAATCAAAGTATATTTCTTGTTCTTAATAGATTATTAAGATATGAATGTATATCTTTTAAACCATCCATCTGAATTAAAACATATTAATTTTTCAAACCAAATTATGTCTATTTTAAACATCGCAACACCATGTAGTCACCCATTCTTGTACATATGTAGACTCTATGATTTTGAACAATATTTATCCTTTTTCATGTTTAGTTTTCATTCAAATCTACAAATTTATGGCACCATTTTGTTTTGAATAGTAGAATATAAAACATATTAAGATCTATATCGAAACATAATTCCCATAAAATTTACTCTCAATAAAAATTATCAACATCATATAAAAATGAGCTTACGTGTAGTATTACTATAACTTTCAACACCATGTTTCAGTCAATAGATATGATTCCATCCATTATTTTATCTCTTATGGATTAAATATCTTCATGAACATATTATTTTGGTATATTTCTCGAGTGAATTTATTTATTTATTAACTCAAGTTGGTAAGAGCGAGTGAATTAATAAGAATTTAGGAATGTTTATTTGGATTAAATAAAATAAAAATAGATTTTGGATTTCAATTTTATTTTAGAAAACCATAAGTTAATTAGGTGAATAGGTCCAAGTAAAGATTTACATCAATATTAATTTTATTATATTTTAATGTTGAGGATGATGGTATTATGTTTTTTCTATCCATCTACAAACATAACATAGTCAAAGGAGATTTAAAAAGGGATACAATCACATAAAAAATTCAAAATATGTCAAAAATTAATCTGAAATTTGAAATGCATGGTGCATTTTCTCTCATAGTCATTGATATAAATTACAAAAAGTTGACTAAACAATTAAACCTCAAGCTACATTAGTGAAAAATATCTTAACTACATCTAAAGGTATTATTAAATTATACCTAGAAATGAGGTGCTTATGTGTGAGAATATTTAGTTTTATTTGTGGAAAAATATTTATTTTAATATTATGTTCGTGAGAAAATTTGTCATATGACAAAATTGTGGATTTCTTGCCAATGCTCTAGGAATCTAAGTCCCTCTACTTAACAGTGTAGTTGTCATAAATACATGCGTTAGAAAATGTGGATTTGTGTTGTGGCCTTTCAACCGTGGATGCAACAGGGCACTCCATTGATCATGTGGAAAAGATATAAATCTCGTCTAGGAAATAATTTGCTTGAAGAGCGAGAAAAGACATAGGAAAACTAATGTTACAGGTAAAAAAACATATTCTTGCACACAATAGTTGGAATTCTCATCACATGCACTAAAATTATGAGGAAGCAAATTTGTAAGTAGCAATAAGACTAAATAGAGTTCATGATCACCAAGTATAAAGAAATCCCTTAGTTAAAGAAATCTAGAAACTCCTTCTTCTTGTATTAATTACTCAAACAAAATTTTTACATAGTGGAGAAATGGAGGAAATTGAGAATAGGGGAATCGAATAATTTGACTATCTCTTTTGTTCTCTCAATGCACTCTTGAGTATACAAAATCAATCACCAAACCTTTGGAATGGGAATGGATTTACAATTTATAGGAAAAGAAAAGACTTTTCAAATAACCCCCAATGATGCTTCGTATGCCTTGAAAATTTTTACATTCCTAAGAAAACATTAAATCCCATTTTATAATCAAGGATGACTTATTACATTAAAAAACATTAAGGTATCCAAAAATTGCAATCCCAATGCAGGATTAGAATATTGAGGAGAGAGAAAGTTGGGGGAGAGAAGAGAGAGAGAGAGTTGAAAGAAGAAGGAAGAATGACGTTGATGATTACAAATTCTACCTCTAATAAATCCCACTCGATCTTTCCGGATAAATCGATGAAATGATCTAATGTGATGAATTTAAATTTTCTCGAGCTCGTGTGCACACCGAGAATCTTCCTTTGGTTGACATGTGAACACCATGAACTAAGTGTTTAAAAAAATTCAAATGAATTATTTGATGTCCGTTCACTCATGAAGATCTTTGGCTTAAGAGATTGGATCCATAGAACAAATCTTTCTCTCGATTCCCTCTGACAATCTTTTGTACTACTTGGTCGATTCGCTGATTGTGATGTATTATGAATGGTCTATGGTGTCGAAAAATTTCCCAAATTGAATAGAATGAGTATTGAAAGACATTGTTAACATCCTCACTATCACCTATTTTATATAGTATGATGATATAGATCGCATTATTTTTTATCTCTTATTTAGAAGCAAAAGGTTGTGCTTTACCCTATTCATCTATGCTTCTTGATTTCTTGAGGAAAAAGCAACTTACTATTTTTAGTAAGTATGAAAAATAAGTTTCCTCGAACCTCAACTAGATGTTGCAACTCAGATTTCCCTTTCTCCTTCCATTCTTCTCCTTTTGAATCAATTTTTTATTCTTGGCGTGTGTTAGAACACTTACTAATTTTATTAAGTGTCAAATTTTTACCGAGGTGAATTTCGATGGTTTCTCCTACAACATACTCTAGTGCTCACTTCCTCCTTCACAATTGTTTCAATTGGTGACTTTCCTAAAATAATAGTCCTCTGTGTAGAAGAACTAATATTTTTAGAAAGTGATCCTCTGTGGTTGCATACCTTGGAATGGACCTAAAATATTGGACCCACCCAATCAGCGGTTTAGGAGATTTTAAATTTTTAAAATTTTGACTTGACAACTCTTGTGAACACGATAACCATTAATGGACCACAAAAATTACAGTTTTAGTTTTCTCCTTTGTTTGTGATGAAAATCATGTTTCTAAAATGTATTTTTATTCTTACTCTACTTTTTCTCTTTGATTGACTTAAGTTACATAGGAAATCGATATTTTTATTCATTGGGATAGAAAGAAAAATCCTTCGCTATGAGTGTTGTGTGCTGAGGAATAAGATTTTAATTCAAGGTATTGATGCTTTTAGAGAGAAAACAAATAACAAAAATTGGTTTGTTTTTCTTATCTAGTTTGCAATATTTCTTCTCATCTCTCGTTTCACGGCAATGGAGATTTTTATTGTTTCTTCTCTTCGTTCTTTGCTTCTTCTTCTTCATTTGATAAAACCTTCTTTTGAGATCTATATTATTTCATGGAGTTGAGAAAAACACTACTTGTGATGGATCTGGTCAAGGTAAAACAATGGTGTACTAGTGGTTAAAGCTACAGAGCAAGTTATAGAGTGAAATTGTGCATAGGAGAGTAAGAAGGTAGAAGCTAAAAGCAAGAAGTAGGAAGAAATTTCAAAAATTTCAAAACAGGAGTGAGGAAAATATTATGTCCCTTAAGCACTAAGGGATGAGAAGGACATTAATTTTCATGTGGCACTAGGTAGTGACTTGTGGCGAGATCCAATGGTGAAGGTTTAAGCCCAAAAACAAGTTGGAACCACTAGGGAGATAGAAACCGGTCATATGAAGAACCATGGGGATTTTTTAAGATGGACCAATCATGGGTGGAGTTTAATTTTTTGTCCTGCACATTCCTTTTCACAAAGGGACAAAGGGTATATCTAATTACATGGTGTGCCTCACGATGACATGTGGCACGAGATCTATCAGAGGGGATGAAGGCTCTACTAACTCTCTGGGGTGGAAAACTACTCTTGAAGGGGTCACAAGGGTGACTAGGAGTATCCTTGGGATATTGGTGCATTCTAATGTCCTTGATGTCCCGTATCCTAAAGGGAACCGAGGGACATAAAATATCATGGTCCACTAGAAGATGGCACTTTTCACGATTTGTGCAAGTGAGGGAATGAGCTCAGCAAGCACATAGGAGCTGAATTGATGATCCGAGAGGTTATATGAGGATGCAAAGGGTTTTAGGGGCATTGAATTTTTATGTCCCACATATACCTTTATTGAGGGACCTAAGGGACATGAAATTTTCCAGTCTCCGGAGTTGATATGTGTCCCTGTTATAAATTCGGTAACTCCCAAACTCGCACCTAGAGGGAAGCTTGAAATGGCGATAACTTGAACTCTCGATGGAATTTTTTTATCTAAGTTTATGTGATCGTGAGTTAAACTGACCTTATAAATTTAATGGTGGGGGTATTAGGTGTTTTTTCTCACTTTGATCCCTCAAAATTGAATTTTTGATCTCGATTGCTAGTGTGGCATGGAAAAAACTATTTATAAACATATTATTCCAATATGTTGTGAAAATATCAGTTCACATTCTTATAGGGCTAAGAACTATATTTATAACAATGTTTTTTTTTTGGTTTCTAACTCAATCCGAGCTCTCGAAATCACCTCTTGAAGCTCAACAATTTTTTGTTCATGTGCACTTTCTAGGCTCCGTGAACCCTTATTTTGGTTAAACGCCCCAACTTCTCTCGAATCTTCCAAAATCACTTTCACAATATTCCTAGGCCTTTGATTCACCTCCATGTCCAATTTGGCTTCTTTGTTCACTCCATGGGGTTTCTCCAGTCCTAAGAAGGCAAGTGACAACCCTTCCCATAGTGCCTCGAAGTTTACATTTTTCAATAAACTCCTAAAATCACCTAGAGACTAAGTTAACATCAATTTAGAGGTCATTGAAATCGACTAGGTAGAACTGGGATGTCTTGGAAGGGTAAAACTTGTAATTTTTGACATAGGGGTATAGTTTTCATGCATGGAAATTGTCAATTTCTATATTGCACATTTGCATGACAACATATTATAAGAAATTTTCAATCATATTGTGCACACAAGATTTTATAATTTACTCATTGATAGAGGGAACACAAAATTTTATTGAAAAAAGTAACCTTCAGTTTATTTATCCTTAAAGGGGTAAAGGGTGTGAGCACATTAATGTTATTTTAATCGACATACCTAACTTAGAAGAATCGATATATAAATAGATTTCATATCTAATTTACTCTTGATAAAGATAATCAACATGGAATAAAAATTGAGATTTAATTTGGGATGACTATTTATGTATCATTTGGGGATTAAATATATTCCCTAGCCAATATAATAGGTTTGTATTAGGATTATATTTATTTATTATTTTCTTTTCACTAAGAGCAACTTGATTATTAAGCATTCAATTACATTTATTTGAATAAAAATAAAATAAAATCAATTTTAGAATATAATTTCATTATGGGAAACCGAGAAGGTAATTTGATGAATATGGTGGAGTTGAAATTTATATCAATATTTAATTGGTCTTGTTTAAATGTTGAAGATGACGGTTTAAAGTTATTTTTTTTCACTCAACTTGATTACAAATCAAGCAAGATTAAAAAATGGATGAAGTCACATTAACTGAATTAAAAATATGTCATGGGTAATCATATAAATAAAATACATGATAATTTTATTTAATATTTAGGGATATAAATAACACAAAGGTTGATTAAAAAATCAATCACAAAGTTTCACTAGAAAAAAATACTCTGAACTACAACTTCAGGTGTTCGACAATGGTACCTACATATGAGGTGTAATGGTGTCAGGATCTTCAATTTTATTTTTTGAATAATATCCATTTTATTATTGTAAGAAAATTCCAATCTTATGGAAGACAACATTTAATTTTTTAGTCATTAATATAGGGAACACAAATATTGTTTAAAAATATAACCTAAGAAAGGAAAGAAATCTCTCTTATATTTGGAGAGGTATTTTCACCCATAGGTGCTTCATTTCCAAGGTAATGTGCTAACATGTTCATTCATATTGAGTTAATTAAAATTACTAAATGAAAAGTCAATATACCTATAGACATTAGTGAATGGAAGGGTTTAACTATTAATATGTTGAATTAGGTATTGGCGGTAGATTAGAGAGGTGGGATAAAAACAACGTAAGGTTAATTTTAATATAAAAATAAAACATTTGAACGCTAGTCCTCAAAGCTAAATACCTTAAAATTGTAAAGTGTTCATGGTCCTAAAGTTATATTATAAAATATTTTTGAATAAGTAAATCTAAATTAGGATATTCTTAAGAAAAAAATAATATGTCGGTAGAAAACTAGGGTTGAGTATGCTTTTCAACATAAATCATATTATTTCACCTTATTAGTCATTTGAAGAAGTATTTTTTGATATGATGAACACTCTTTGCTAGAGATATAAACCGGAGGGTTGAGGACACCACCCTTACAATATGCAATATATTACAATTAAGATCAACAATTAGTGGACCACGAGATGCTACCATGAGCACATGACTTGGTGAAACATGATCTCCCACACATGAATACACCACTAGCAAACCATGAGCTGCCATTCTTGATCAAAAAATCATGATCTCATTGCGCAAGAACACACCACAATAGGTGAATCATGAGTCACCTCATGTCTTCAAGCACAAGTCTTCTCAATTTAGGAACTCCTTTGTGAAAACCAGCTTTCCATCCGCACACCACCTTGGACATTACCACCATGAATGAGGATTGTTCCTTCGGGAATTGAACCCGGGTGAAGCAAGAAATAACCATCCGACTTGACCGTTCCACCTGCACTCATCAATGTCATTTGATGAAGTGTTGATAAATTGTGAAAGATGATAATTAAGGAAATTGGTAATATGGTTTAAATGGATTCAAACTCACTTTCTAGAGAAAATAAATATGAAGAAATTAATATTTGAGTGGGAAACATGATATATTTTTGTTTGATATAACACGGTATAAAACAAAAGGGGTAAATAAAATTATAATTTAAAAATGGGTAAGTAAGTTACATAAAAAAATAGGGGTATTTTCATTCTAATAATATATCAGAGGGGATATTATCAATTGAATAATTAGAGTTAGAAAATAACATTAAGGGTATTATTTAATACCCTTCGAACAAACATGTTATACCATACTTTTACTAAATGAACACCCAATGTTTTCACCCTATCAATCCTAGTAAAAATATAGTTTTGGATATTAGGGAGGGTTAAGAGTATATAAATATCATAAAAATCGCAAATGGAGATGAGGAAAAAGGGACAATGCACATGAAGAAAGGTATGGGAAAAGAGGAGGATGTCTATAATATGGTGCATAATAGAAAATCCAAACTCAAAAGATTGGATTGAGGTATACTTTAGTCACTAGGAGAAATCGTAGGGGATGTTTGGGCTGCATAATTTATTTATTGGGTGATCGGTACATTTGTTCTATCTTTTGGCTAACTTTAAGTTATCTATGAAAAAAATTAATGATTGTGTCTCTGTTGTAGCCAATGGATAAAGGTTATTTGACCTTGTTCTCTTCTTATAGTGCATATGTTTTTCTTATTCTATCATTCAATTCTTGTACATGGTTTGAGGGTTCCTTTCAAAACCTTCATTTTTTTACTTTTTAAAAAATTATTTCATCAATTTCCATTACCCAAAATTATTTCACCATTGGTCTCATATCCCCTTTTGTTTGTTGTGTTACAATTTCCTGTAAAATTGAAACAATACGTCTCTAACCTCGTGGCCATATCAATAACATCAAAACAATAAAATGCACAAACACATATCAATACACATCATCAAATAACATAACTAGATCATCTCTAAAATCAAGAAATTTCATCAATTGTTTATAATTCCAGAACATTTTAATTATATCATTTCATCAATAAGAATTTGATCACAAGACTAGTTGAATCATCTAACAACAATCTATACATCAAAATCCAATGTGTCAAAGATGTATATATAAACCGGTAACTCTACATCGTCATTAATAGTGAAATGTCAATCCATGAATATAATCCACACTATGAGTCATCACATATCTCAAATAAAAATATCTATAAGGTCTAACAAAATGTTATTCAAATATAGTAATGTCCATCTATCAATGTTGACTCGATTAAGTAAATATGTTGAAAAAGTCTATTCCTCGAATCCAAGTAAGAAAATTCATAGTAAGATCAATGTCAAGATCAGTGGGAACTACATATTATTAATGGTTATAAGGTCAATTTGTGAACATAAATAAATGTAACTCTTTAAGAAAAGTTTTGAGTGTTTATGATGGTTAATCACTTAATCCTAGAATGATAATGTTACGATTTTCTTTAAATTTTCTTGAACCATCTCTACTAGAATGTATTTTCTTGAACCATCTCCACTAGAATGTAAATTTCCTTGAAACATCTCTACTTTACACATAACATGTATTTTATTTCCATGAAAGGAAGAATTAAATCTATTTACCATGTGAACAATACATTTTTGAATAGTAATTATATGAGTAACCTTATTTTAAGATAATATTAGAAGTGGTAGCCATTGAATCTTAAAAATACATGTTAAAATTTTGTTTTATGTGTTGAAACATTGGAAAATGTTCATTGATATTTGTTAGTTTTCATTATAAAATATTTACACAATTTTGTAGACTCATTTAAAACATTAAATTGGGAATTGTAAACCTTACTCTTCTAGGAAGTAACTTGTTCTATATTATTTTTTAATTAACCTTTGATATTAATAATATATAACTTTCTTGTATCTAAACCTAAGGCCAGAGAATGTTTCTTATCCCTTGCCTACAAAACTTATGTTAAATCTTAAAATTCATATCTTCCTTGAGCCTATGAATGGTTTAGCATACTATTATTTTATTTTCAAATTTCTTGTAACTAATGTTATTATTATTTCAAATTTCGATAATAATTACTCTTTCCAAAACTATTTTACCTCTTCCTAAATAGGGGCAATGTGTTTGGCCATTTAATAGAAACAAGATATATTTCCAAGTACTTTTATTCTTGCAATACATATCCAAAAGGATGGAGAATGGTGAACCATAACATGAAATACTCCTTATTTATTATGTATGAAAAATACTATGGGTTATGATAATTAGTGATCTACAATTGTGTTAGGGATAATGATTCACTCTAAATTCAATGTATCCTTCTTGTTAAATGAACACTAGAGTCTATTGAAACTTTATTTTTTCAACACACTCTAAATCTTAGGAGGATTAAAGTGTTAATCATCTAAGTGTCAATTAGAAGGATGAATTTATATTATTTGATGGTGTGAGTATATCTTGTAGAAATTAATGAGTTAATAATATGTTCATTAGGTTCATAATATCTTATACATTACTATGACTAGGTTCATGTTTCATTAGGTTTATAATATCTAAGTTAGATATTTTTAGGTTCATGCATTACTTGAGTAAACAATTAATATTAAATGATCATTTTCTATAAAGTAACATAAATCAGTGACTCATCTTTCAAAATTAATAACATGTTCTTAAATCCATTCTTATCATCACATTGCATGTTCTAATCACAACTCATAAATCAATCAATCATTTAACACATTTCTAAGTCAATTAATAAAATACATGTGTATAGATCAACAAGATACATGTGATAAATCAATATCTATATACAAGTAATATCCCAAAAATATATATACATGTCTAAGTCATATAAAAATCTTGTGTAAACACTATATACATGTACATGATGTAAATGAATACAATGTATCATCTATATAGTCTCTTTTGTCTACTAGGGTGAGTATCAAATCCTACACTAGCCTCTACTACACCATGCATTTATAAAAACATATACACAATATAAACTATATATAACATACCGTATTAAAATTTATAAGTGAAATTCTATAACAATTTCTTGATTAATTGAATATATCATAGAACTATTTAATTGATTACCTATGTATCTATTTCATGGGGAGATGTTGGGATTATATACACTATGTGTAGATCTCTAGCCTATAGATCTATGTGAAACAAAATTAACTAAATGGAAGAATTTGATAACAAAGTTTTTTGAATAAAACATTAAATTCTCAAATTTCAATTTATATTAAATATTAAATCTAAAGCACAACATATATATAAATATACATATATACCTCAAATGAGAATGTTTGTTAGGTTGATTCACCACCTCAACACCACAAATAATGAGCCAAATGAAAGAAGTCGACTCGGGCCTTCAACATCAAGTGATATATCATGGCTCAACTGATTTAAGAGCTTTGAATATGTCATATATGGATACGTTTTGGTTTGAGAAACACCACAATGCTCACCAACATGTCATGGAGCGAAGCCTAAACACACAAATTAACATTAAATATTCTATGTCAATACTAGATCTTATATATCTATTTAAATAATAATAAATTGTAAAGTAATAATGTAATAAAATAAATTAATTAAATTAAGGTTTAATTTTCACACACCTTTGGGACGGAAAAGTGTTGAACATTGGGTGTCACACATCTAGCATAGGAGGTGTAGTGTAGGTAGTAGTATCCTCGCATAGAAATTACACTATTTTGAATAGTATTATGGTCCAAATAAGCCAAAAACCCTCGATAGTAGAATTTCATGGTCTCATGCAATAGGATCATATGCATGCAATAAGTTGACAACCATGATGTGTCCAAACCGCGTATCTACGTAATATACTTAACTACCTCGAACTCATCGGATGATATCAAATGTGCACTAGCATATAAATCACTATGTGCATCATTACTTCTACAAGCTATTCCAATGCTACCACATCTCTCAAGGAACTAACCCACACAATCATAAGATATAAATTGGGTCTCGTGATAAATGCTAACAATACCCTTATAGCACCCTCATGTGCACTCATAATCATAAGTAGAGTGATATCCTAAAATCCACGTAATAACATTTATGGTCTCTCTACAAGTTGTGGCAAGTCAACAATAGGAGGAGTTCCTTCCTATTGATATATAGGTCTATTGCTAATGCGGCCACACTCGTGGCTGAAATAAATGGGGATCTCTAAATAGTTCAAGTTTAAGTGAACCTCACCATGTAGAATCATAATGAAATATAATGGTAGCTATCATTATTAGGAAATAGGCCTTGAGAGGCCATAAATATGGGATTAATCAATGGTACAAAAAGATGACATGTACATTTGTTCATATAAAATGCCCCGATGTTACTTTTCCCTACATAACTCACCCAACATGAGATCTTAACGGCTTCCTTATCAGGAAGTCTAGCTACAACCTCATTATATCCCAAATCACATGTCACACTTGATTTTAATTCATTCATATATTTTTTTAGTGACTTAGGATGGAAACAGATTGTATGTTTTCAATTTTAGTTTTATTTTTGAAGATATTTCAATATATTTTCACAATGTGTTTTGTATTTCCCAACTATACTCGGAAGATGAAGAATAGATGATAGTTTTTCTATCTCTAAATTAGTCCTCTCAAACAAATTAATAGAGGAAGAATCCATAACTTAAAAAAATGAAATTAAAATTCAATTTAGAATACATTTTTAGCAACCATAAACCCTAAATTGATATAATTTCACATAAATTTAAATTTCTTTTAGAATTTTTAAATAGAAATTCTCCCCCTTTTTTCAATTTTAATCAAAAACATGTAGAAAAATAAAGTAATATGAAAAACTAAACTATTTATTAATTTAGAAATTAAATCTCTATATGCACAGTACTAATATGACATCACCTACACATCTTCATTTGACATATTAATCACTTAGGGAGCCAAAGGAATATAGATAATTTTTTTAAAAAAAAGCTAAGAAAATGTTTATTAAAATATCCTATAAAATACTAAACAAATTATACCTTATCCCTTACTTTTTGAGCTATAAAACTAATATCAAGGTTACTAGTAGAAAAATTCATATAAGAGCACATTATTAGCTAATATGTATGAAAGTTCACTTAATACTATCCCTAAATTTAATATCATACCAAACCATTAATTAAGTATGTTCCCCACATTCTCAATATTGAAATTCATTAAACAACATTTACAATGCTAATAAATATTACACCTAACCACATAAGGAGTTTTCATGTTGTACAAAATAACTATGAATGATTCCTTTTTATGGAACAATATTTTTTTGTATTGAACTAACAAATATTTTTCACTATCATTGAATAATACTTGATGTTTCAACAAATTATGTAGGGTTCTAAAAATCTTATTTATGGGAATACTTAAATTTTGTATCACTCATATTTTTAAATTATGTCATATGCGTGTAACAAGATAGTATATCGACATTGTTACAACTAGAGGTAGACACACATGTTTATTAATATAATCTTCAAGGCTAGGTACCAAATAAAATATTTTATTCAACTAAGCTTAATAGTGAGGAATTTCATGAGAACATAAATGCTGATATGAGAAATTATGAGGAATATCTATAAGGTATATTTAAATTTTAAGGTATATTCATTATTTTTATATTTTTAACATTTTTATAAATATAAGGGAACTGTAAACATGTAAGGAACCTTGGTATCGAGTATATTTTAGGAAACTAGTGTGATAATGTTGAATTGAGATGAGTGTGATTATGCATAATCCTTGCAAATTTTGCAATCTTAGGATATGTCATAAAATTAAAATTCTTAGAACACTTGTTTCTTAATCTATTCATAAGAAATACTTTGAATTCGAATCCACTTCACATGAGTTTATAAGGTGTCCTTAGACTAGTGGAGTAATATTATGTTATTTTTGACTAAGATTTATGCTTATGATCATGGTGTGGTGAGGTATACTATGATAATTTTTATATGGTCTAAGGAGTATCTTCTTTAAGACATATAACCACAATATCATCAATATGATATCGAAGACATGATTTATAAGTTATTCTAAATAGATTGATATATGATTCAATCTATTTTACATGTGTAAAAAAATATACCTTTTTTACTTTCCATACTAAAGGTGTGGATAGAGATTAGCTATAGGAAACTTCTAATATTTTATTCTATTGGGCATAAGGTTAAGGTCACAAATCCTAGTCAAATAATGTGAGGATATAAAATATGGCAAGCATAGAGGAAACATATATTAGAGAAATAGAGGACCAATAATTGTGTAAATTTGTGATGGTCTTAGATGAATACAATCATATTTCAAGGTACATAAAATTATGTAATGGATATGAGTTTCCATTGATGAAGGTACAAGTGATTAAAAGAGCATGGAGAGAAACTACTTGGATACTAAGATATGAAGAAAATAATGCTGATCAAATTCAAGATAAAGAGTACAATTTTATGGTCACACTAAGAAACCAAAGATTCTAAGTTCTAATTTTTTTTTGAAAAGGTTGTTTCATATGACGGTCCCTATTTTTATGACCCTAACACACCCCTATTCGATCATATGGTAGGGGACCCACTTATAAGTATATAGAATTATCTAAAAAGAGATGTTAAATCAATTTAAATTCAAGATAAGGAGTCCAATGGAGCGTTAAAAACTTAAGAAGAAGATCTTGTTTCTTTAAATTATTTACAAGTTTCTTATTATATCAATAAAATGTTCTTTCATGGGCATGTGGTAGTGTTTATGATGTGCAAGAATGAAGGATAATAGGCTTAAAATTTTGAAATTTTAAAAGTCCAATAAAATTGAAGAAGCATGTGGGGACTTTAACAAGCCATGAGTTATCATTATGATCATAAAATCTACTTAATTCAATAAAAAAATTCATTGACATGCATATAATGTGCTTATTTGATACAAGTCAAAGTGATTGACTTAGAAAAGGAGTTTTGTGTTGTGATCGATGTCCTAAACATTTCATAGCACATATGCATGATGGTCACCAATTGTCCTTAATTGATTGTAAGAAAAGGATATAAGATGATAATATCCTTAATTATAATGGTTTCCTATGAAAATAAGATACCCATGGGAACCAAATTTTACAAATTGGGAAGGAAAATTAATAAAATTTGGAGTAGAGGAAGCCAATGATGTTTTCCAAAATCATGCATTGGTGAACCGACATGGTTCCAAGCCTAGGAACACACCAATGGTAGCCATGTTTCAGCATAATATTTTTAAGGTAGGTTAAGATTAAAAAATCATGTGGGATGTTAGCACCAATTTTGGCCAAATGTCACACAAAATGTAAAATTAAAGGTCACACTAGATGCCAACTTAGAATAAGATTCAAATCAAAGGGTTGAGTCATGGAACTTAAATTTCATAAATGATGATTTTTATAAATAATCTTGATGGTTCATGAATTAGTTGCAACTAAAAATACTTGAGATAAATCCATTCAATTCACATCTTCATTGAGGGATATACTTTTAAAACTCAAATCTTTAAAGGGGCATAGTTGGAGGAAGGAAGCCTATTTTACAAATGTTTTAGCAAGAGATAGGATAAGAGATTGAGGTCAAACTACGTTTTTGGTTAATAAGGGAAGAAAAGTATAATAGCATCCAAACTATAGGATTACACTTCATCTCCTTCACAAGTCAAAGAAATTAAAGATACTCTCTTCACTAAGTTATGAATTGATTTTAAAATACACTAAACACTAATATGTTATTATTTGATGTTGTTTCATTTCTTTTAATTTTTTGAAAATCTCCCCCAATTTTTGAATTATTAGAAAAAAACCTTAAAAAGGTTTTAAAATGTGATAGTAAATGTTGGGTGGTCGTTGTAGGATCGTTCAGAAAAAATATGCACAACTTGGTTCATGTGAATATGTGTCGATGGGTAGACGAAGAGAATGGAAACCTCCTCACCGCCAAGTATATATAAATGGGGTGTTTGTGTGAAGGGTTTTCACGCTTATGGTGTGTTTGTGTGAAAACCATGAAGTTTCTTACGTGGACGTTTAGTTGAAGGTTATTCACACAAATGGAGTGTTCATGTGTACACCCACTAATCTTTACCCTTCGTAAAATACCAATAAATTTTTTTAAACAACAAGTGGGATGTAGTATTGTTCTTCGATTCAAGATTTAAATATTCTATGTTTATTAAATTAATGGATTGCATCACTAACCATCCTCTCATAATCATTTTCCTTTGACCTTTCTAAAAAGAATTCCTCTGTGAAACAAAAACATGCATAATGATCATAGGCCCAACAAATAAAACATCATGGTGAATCCCTATTTAAATTAGATCATCCTATGCTCTGGTGAATCGATCCTATGGGTGCCACCTGACATACTACCGAGAAAGAGCAAGATTTTGTAGCTGACTACCGGTGTCTATTGTCTCTACAAAAAATATGGCTATTATGACATCTACCTCCCTAAATTTTTTGTCTTGGCATAGTTATCTTCTATTGAGGATCCTTCTACTGAGAGGATTTTTATGGGTGTGGAGGAGGTTGTGAAGATGACTGAAAAGGTCTTTACCATCCTCTTGGGGTGTGGTGGAGCCACATGATTTTTGATCCTAAAATGAGTGAACTCACTCCTACAACTTGTGTTTGTTCCTTTCACCATACTCATGTTTCCTTGAAATGTTCTCTCTCTACTAGGTAAGCCTTACATACCTCATTCTCTAAGGTTGAAGGAGAAACAATCCTAACTATTTCTACCAGGATTGTATTAAGGCCCCTAATGAACTAGTTTACCTATAAATTATCATCTTGGATAGTCCACATAATGCGTAAGATATAAAAATCTACACTCACAAAGATATACTATCCTAGACCCCTTTCAAATATTATGTAGCTTGGCAATAGTCTTCTAATGAAGTTCTCGACATATATAGAGCCCAAAACACTCCCGAAAAAAACAGAGGTCACTATCTCCTAGGTCAAATAGATCTTCCGCTCTGATTCCTCCACTAGATGTGTGTTGCGTGTTGCAGAGGAGGTGTATGGAAATATTAGCCTTAATATTACTCTCATAAGGATATAAGAAAATAAACTATCAAAACTTAGAATCCATGCTTCACCGCAAAACCATCTATCATTCCTCCATAAATGGGTGGATAAATTTGAAGAAGATCAAGAATTGAACGCCAACTATTTACCTATGAGGGCATGTTTCAACCGATCTATGAATATTAACGAGGGGATACAAGACCCTCTCTTTAAACCATAACATCGAGTCAATGGCTACATGTCCTCTATTAACATGTGATGAAATCTATACGTGAGTAGCTGAATTCCAACACTCATCTAGAAGTGTCTTACTATTATGTTGAGTAACATCTTCCTCCAATTTATGATGTGTGAGAAGTGGATTATTAATTACCATAATTATTTTATTAAGTGTATCTAAGATCTATGGCCTGATATCAACCTCGGGTTTCTTTGAAGGTGGATTTCCATGACCCTAAGTCTTCATTGCACTTTGTGTAGTACCATGCACCGTCATCTTGCATGAGGGAAACAAACTACATTATAATTTTAAATAAATAATTTCAATCAAGTGGATTTATCTAAATTAACTACAAAAAGTTAACAAAAATCCCAAGAGCATATAGTAATGAAACCTATCTTGCTTACTAAATGTTATGCCTCACTTAGTGCAAGTTCTATAATTGGTAAAAGAAAAATGCAAAACAAAATTGGAGTTAATAAAGGGAAATAATAATGGTATTTTTTTGTTAGTAAAAGTGTATGTATAATAATATTAAGGGAGGTTTAATAAGACAAGGTGTAAAGCCCACATTTTACACAAAAATACAATAGTAAAAAATACCGTGATAATTTTTTTCCCCGAGTTACATTGCTCACTACACAACACCACAAGGGCTCTAAGTAGAGAAACTCAACAATGCATAAGACACTTACATAAGTCATCGAATCACATAGACACATGACAACACCATATACATGTCGATGCCACACTTTCCCCAATGAATTAATACTAGCAATGACCCAAACATAAGAAAAGGGACCCAAGGATTTGAAAACCCACAAAACATTAGTACAATTATTACATCTTAGTTACGATTAATATTCCAAGAACATTATTATGCAAGGATAATTTTATCCTTTTTCCACCTACAGAGTTCTAAAATTCATTTCACATTCAACTTACAGTTTGACCATTTAAGTTGGCTCCTTATCCCTTACGACAATCTCCATAACTTACATTATTATTTTCCATATTTCAAATTGCATATAAATTACCTAATTATTTCATTCTTATGTTAAGATTATGCTTCCCAAATGTTTATTCAATGTTTAAATTTTACCTTGCTACACAAGTGAATCATACGTGAAGTCAATAAATAAATCTTAGGATTTAAGGAATATTTAGATTCAAGATATATTTTCCCATAAAAATTCATCGATCACGGTATATTTATTTCCATACCATAGTTAATATAGTTCAATAAATTGTTAAATGCATTCAAAATGTCACATCAAGAAATTGTATTTAGATTTATATATATCTTTTTTTTTCTCAAAGTTTGATCTCACCAAGGGCAATTCATATTCTTTGTAACACATGAAAATGTTTAATTGAATTATAAGGACTCCAAGAGTGACATTATTCCTAACCTCAAATCTCGTTTTAATCTTATATGCTTTACTCTTACATCGCACTATGGTCTCATTATTAGCATTGTTTTATAACAAAAGGAGTTACGGAAGTATTTTTCTAACATCTTGAAGAAGTACATGATTGGAAGCATTATAAACTACACATGAACCACAAGTGATTTGTGTTTAAGGTTAGATCTCATGTTTCTACACTTCACGATTCCAATTCTAAATTTATTTTATTCTTAATGTCATAAAAGGGCATAATAAAGGATTACATGACCAAGTTTCTACTTTCCTATGTTTTCTAAGTTCAACATATTTCAAATCAATTTCTCTTGAAAGGAGTTAACTACAATATTATACCCACAAGTTAACACCTTAATTACCTGGGTTTAGTTTAATTTCAATTGCACCTATGTATCTACACCCCAACTATATATGAGTTTGAGGTGAGAGTACATATTTATGCTAAAAACCTTCATGAAAGACCAAGGTGTTATGTTGTCAGAACCAAGGTAACACATTTAGTTGGGAGGAACTAAAAAGAGTTCATTAACAAGAGCTTTAAGTCATAGTACACTATTTCACTATCCCTATTTTTGTCATCTGGGGGTCCCACAAGGAATTCATTTGATCATTAAGTTAATTTCTATATGTATATTTTTAAGACTTGGTAGTCCACATGGATACTAAAGGAGTAATAGCTCAACTTACTCCATAAATGGCAAGGTTACACCACATAGTCGATGCTTTGGACAAGGAATCTTAAGGTGATTCGTAAGGTTGTCTTCACCACTCAACATGGTGTCAGATTTGAAGAGAATACATTATCGTTACCCCAAAGATGGTTATCAAATCTAGAAGGAAACCACATATTATGGATAAAATTGGACAATGTCATTCCTAAAATATGGGTTCATGACAATGTCACTAAACATATCGACTATTATGACGCTAAACTCAAACTATGGGTCTTATTTACTTAAACTAGCAAATGTCATCGAGAACAAGGTTTAAGTTCATTCTATGGTTTCAATTTCTTCTACACTAAGAATGATCACATATGCAGAAAATTTATGCACGAATCTTATGTCGTGGTTGACCATTTTGGTTAGATTCCTCTATTACATTTTCAAGGTAAGAAACACAACACTAAAAATTATTTAATCATCTGTTTCACACTAGAAACACACTAAAATGTATTAAATTAAAATTCATTTAACATATAAATATAAATCTTTTTACCATACGTAACTATGAATCAAAATTGCACCTATGATAAAATGCACATTTCCCAAGGTATCCCTAAAACTAGCATCTCATACATATTAGCAAATTTCAAATACAAATTTTCTGTAACATGGGACTACATTATACATATATACCTTTTACAATGACCTATATAAATTACAATAATAAACAATGAATTTCACAACACCTTTTTGCCATCTTTCTTGCATCCTGCAAAACCATGTGAGCATGAAATCAATGATAAATCACTAGCATGAAATCCACCCTAATCTAGCATAATTAATGTTTTTCAATTTCCCATTTACATATAATAATGATTATAATTTGAATTTGAAACAAAAGGTTTAGAGACATGTATTCATTTCATTTCATTTCACTTCATTTCATAACCAAGGAGAGAGAAGGAGAAAGGAAAGAGAGAGAGAAACACTATTTTTCCAAACGTTCAATTTCACACAACAGTCACACAAGTAGAATTTCAAGCAGTTATTTACAAGTGTCAACAAGTTTCCAAGATGGTTTTCTAACCCAACATGGTTCCTACAACTTTCCTTTTACGTTTTCCTACTAGTTGTAAAAATGTTCGATTTAGACTCGGAGGTGAAGAAACAACTTTCAAATGTTGTATTCTAATGAGTAAACACACCACGAGTAAGTTTTATATGTGTCCTCCTATACACCAAGAATTCACGGAGATGTCGAATTCATAACTTAAGAATGGTTTACAATTGGAGGTTATTTTTCGAGAACATTGGTCATAGTTGGCCTAGTTGCAAATGATCAAAAGTTATCTCGAGGGCTCAAAAACCATGTCCAAAACTGATGTTTGATGGAAAAATGTGCAACAAGAAAATTCCTACAAGTTCCCCCATAAATGTGGAATTCACCAGAGTTGATGGGACTGAGAACTAGCAAACGGTTTTCAAATGATGACAAGTTTTTGGAGCTACCGGTCGGAATTGGTCTACTTTGATCTAGTCATTTGCAACCAGAGGCCTACAAAATGAATTTTCCAAACTATCAAGAAAATTATTTTTCCTCAAACTTAAGGTTTTAGGAAATTGTCTAGCAAAAATGCTAGAGGTTTGCGAAGGCGGATAAGCATTTCATTTTCCAGGATTCAAAAAGCAAGATGATACGAAACCCAAATTTTCAAATTTAGCAACTTCCTACAGCTGCAAAACAACGAAACAAGGCTCCTAGAAGGGTTAAAAATATCACAGATGATCATTCAGGATTGATTCAATGATTTAAGTGACTCCTCCCATGACAAGGTACACGTAGGAACTTAATATATCTTTTCTGGAGTTATGAATTTTATTTTACAAGTCCTCAAAAATCATGATTTATCTATTTTAACAAGGGAGTGGTCAACATATTTATAGGGGCTCAACTTCAACTTGTCAATAAAAATGGGTACTGAAGAAATCTAATTTCATCAAGAAGTCTTTTAGATCATCTCAAAATGAGTAATTAAGTTTATGCTTGTCTACCAAGAGGAATATTTTAATTGCGCAAGCTACGGTATGACATCTATTTGTTTAGGAAAACAAGTTTATTTAAAACTATCAATTCTCTAATAATCCTCCATTTTAAAATTTTGTTTCACTACAAATGAACGACTAAAGAAAAAAATTATGAAATAGAGGCTGAGATTAACCATGCCTTGAGTAACGAAGCTCAAATAATACTGCAGAATTTGGTTCTACATCTCACTTAGGCATTTTGTCAAATAGTTTGTGTGTACCCAAAACACCCATCCACTTTACTTAGCTCAAAAGTACCAAAAGATTATTTAACAAAACCATTTGCATACATCCCCAAAATGAAGCATTACATGAGGCCCCCATTTCTTTTAGGCGGACTGATAAATAGTTAACGTGCGCTTATTATTTTCCCCACATTTTAATAGATGTTTAATAGCAAAACATAGTGTGTGGAAATTTTAGAACCCATCTCGAGATATCAAAGAAGTTGTGAATGCCATAAATACTCCTAGAACCATATTTCTTTACTAAAAAATAAATCCATTCAACCACCATAGTTTATTAGGAACAATTTTTCTCAGAAAAGGATTAGAGTTTCCAAAGATGGTTGGGACATTATTTGATGTGCTTTCTAGCACAAAGTGACATATCCGCCTAGCCAATGTAGAATTCCTTTAATACTATGAAAATATCTTTACCTTTGAATGTGATCTTTAGAGACAAGAAGATCTACCCATCCTACGGTTATTATAGTCAAGGAGAACATGTTTCGTAAGGAATTTTTTTCCATACACCTCATGTGCATAGTCCATACTCTTCTCATAGAATCATCACATCAAATCAAACATCCAAAAATGAAGTACATATTTAAGTATACATACATAGATGAGAAAAGATTCTTGAATACCTACCAAGGACATATATGGAAGACTTAGAAGGTTTTACCATGAACTGTCTCATCATAGATGTATTCGATTTGAACATGTTTACACATTCTAAAACCCTAGAAATCATTCACCACCGATTTTCCTTGAGTTCCTTAACAACTGACTTTCCAACTAGTATCTAAAATATGGGAACTCTGTTTCACCACGCATAAGCCTATAGTTGTGGTTTGTTCCTTTTGCATTCTTTCAAAACCAATAATGTTTTATGCTTTGATGGACTTCCATTCCCTGATCTAGAGCTTCCCATTTTTGGTGCATGTTGGGAGGATTTTCAAGGATTTTTATTCTTTTTTGGACTCTTGTCTACACTTTTCAAATGCCTTTGTTTGAAAATTTCTAAGTCTTTTTAAAAACCCATTTTATGCATATCTTGCAGCCATTGCAGTCCATGAGGCCACCTTTTAAGCATTTAACTAAACAGTTCACATGCAAAGTGCGTGCTTCCACATTTTGTAGGAATATCTACCATCGCTGAAACTATTCAATACTGCTAAATTTAATGCTAACTTGGGTTTCTACGTGGTTGAGGCACTTGGATCAGAGATAAAGTGCTTGTATTATTACGCAAGGATAATGACATGTCTGAATGGCCGTAGAGGGTGCCCATGTCTTGTGTTAGAGAGCCACCTGCCACATGCCTCTACAAACTCACCTACCTCCTTGTAATTTAATTTACATTATTCAATGTGTTGGGCACTACATTTCCCTCCCCTTATAAGAGCATCATCCTCAATGCGACATAATGCCAAGGGTAGAAAAAGTGACAAGCAATGAAGGAAGCTAATGATGACAAGTTCCATCTAGGGATAAGATATTTTTTAATAGAACACGACCATAGGGGAGTCAAGAAAGTGTAACAGTTTCATAAACTCTTAATGTTCTATGAATATTGGTAGTTCTAGTTTACCTTATTACTTGGTTAATATTTTCCTTTAAAGTACTTCTTAATCTCAATCTCTTAATATTCTTTCTTTAAAATTTCAATTGTCTTATGTTTCGTGGGTGCCCAACAGAACTGACATCTCAATACCACATCAGGGATAAACACAACACTAATGGTTCACAAGACATAACTTCACATACTTCCATGATTGTATCACATCACAAGAACTCAACTGAACCATGAAAAGAACATACATAGCCCTCACAACACAGTAATTTTCACACATGCTCTTGACACAAATGCACTCATAACATAAGCATACTATAACAACATGGAATTCCCAACAGTGCACATAAAAAGACTTCACGTAACTCAAACTATATTGTAGCTATAAAGGGTCAAGATGAAAGAAACATCACAATACATAACCCAGACTCATAAGAGTACACATAAATCATAATTCCAATACCATACACCTCCCAAAACATCACAAAACAATTCCATATACCCCCAAAGCATCACAAACAAATACATATACCTCCCAAGAATCATAGAACAACTCCATATTCCTCCCAAAGCATCAATCACACCCACACAAATATCTTATGCCTCCCTCAAGTCTCTTATGTCTCCCTCAAGTCTCTTATGCCTCCCTTAAGTCTCTTATGCCTCCCTCAAGCAAAAAATGAAATATAGATAAATTTTCCTTTTCGCTCCAAAAAGAGGTCGGTCACCCCTACGGCCCTAGGCACATAGATTCTAGATACCTCTAACCCAAGTGACATAAAAACTAGTGGTTCAACAACCCGCTAGTTATCTCAGTAATTCCTTAGGGCATACCCCTATACGAAAAAGTAGGTCCATAAGTTCCACCACACCATGGTGAATTACATGACCCTATTCCAACACATTATGACATTATAACTATCATAACAATCCATTTGAAATGCCAAGTGGCTAAAATCTCAAACTTTGGGATAGGCTATAAAAATTTTAAACCTTATACGCAAAGTTAAGACTAAGAAAAGAAAATGGCTAATTAGCCATAGTTAGTGTAAAAATATACATGTTAGTACAACAACCAAATAAATTCCCAAAATATAAGAGCATGTCAATAAATAAAATTGTTGGTTCTTACTAGAAAAGAAAAGAAAATTTCTCAATTTACGAATAAAATACATATATGGATATAACACATTACAATAACTATGTGGCCTTATACGGCCACCAAAAGGGTACTCAATGAGTTTTTGGAACTCGGACATAGAGCCTCATCTCATAAAATATCATATCAAATAATGCAACTGTCATCATCTCTATCGGAATAATCTCACCACCATTTCAACAAGGCTCAACATAGTTAATATCACATAGGTTGAATCCATATGATAACCATATCAGGAGAGAGAAAGGAGTAAAATTCTCCATTTACTGAGCCTAAGGTGTTTGCAAAACACAATATGCATGACACTCATTGAGAAAGTATGATACATACCAAATGAACAAAAGTGGGTTTTCAGCCTATGTAAGACTCCACTTCCTATCTCGTACTTGGCTCGAGTGACTGGTCAATGGTAACATTTCCCCACTCCAAACATACACCTTTTACCAATTTCCCTTAGGGTCGGTTAGTGTTGGGTACACAACATAACACATAACTACATCACTAACATAATGGTGATTCACATAAATTAACCATAACATCTTATGCATGGTATATATACAGGGTATAAAACAATCATTACTTTCATGGGTTACGATACATCACATTACCACATTCTACACCCAAAGTGCAATCACTGTATAATAGGGATTATATGCTCAACATATGCCCCTAAATAATGACATGAACCATCGCATATTACATGAATTATATGTATGAGGAACATACTGTCTAAAATTACAACATATATGTAATTGCAATAAAAACAGGGTGATGCACATGATTCATCAAAATACAAAGAAAACATCATGCTACAACCCAGATTCACTATACACCAATATTGTCATACAACATATCAGCACACCTACATATCAAAAAATGTCAGAATGCCCCAAAACACTGTAATCAACAATAACATTCCTTCACACAGAACACGGCAATACATCACACATGAACTATTCATAAAATCCATAAAAATGAGAGTGAATAATCTCATCACAAGCACATCAACATGATAACAAATATGCACTAAGTGACATGCACAACATGTGCATTCATAATATCACAATTACAACGTTGTTCACATTACAACATATATCACATTACTCTTCCAATATCCACCACCATCATGAAACATCATCACTACTCCAATTTGTCCCAAATGTTTGAGAGTATGAACCTCTTCTCTTATACCAAATGTAATGCCCACATTTTACACACAAATACAACAGAAAAAAATACCAGATAATTTTTTTCCCGACTTACATTTCTCACTACACAATACCACAAGGTCTCAAAGTAGAGAAACTCAAAATTCATAAGACACTTACATAATTCATCGAGTCACATAGACACATGACAATACCACCATATACATGTCGATGCCACACTTTCCCCAATTAACGAATACTAGCAATGATCCAACCACAAGAAAATGGACCTAAGGATTTGAAAACCCACAACACATCAAGATATTTCGATGATTACATAGAAAGTTCCTAATTCTCTCATTCTTATGTTAATATTATGCTTTCCAAATGTTTATTCAATGTTTAAATTTTACCCTTGCTAAAAAGTGAATCGGATGTGATGTCAAGAAAGAAATCCTAGGATTTAAGGAATATTTAGATTCAATATACCTTTTCCCATAAAAATTCATCGATCACGGTATATTTATTTCCCTCTACAATATTTAATATAGTTCAATAAATTGTTAAATGCATTCAACATTTCCACATCAAGAAATTGTATTTAGATTTATATATATCTTTTGTTTTCTCGAAGTTTGATCTCACCAAGACTATTCATATTCTTTGTAACACCTAAAATTGTTTAATTGAATTATAAGGACTCCAAGAGTGACATTATTCCTAACCTCAAATCTTGTTTTACTCTTATATGCTTTACTCTTACATTGCACTATGGTCTCATTATTAGCATTGTTTTATAACAAAAAGAGTTACGGAAGTATTTGTCTAACATCTTGAAGAAGTACATGATTGGAAGCATTATAAACTACACCTGAACCACAAGTGATTTGGGTTGAAGGTTACATGCCATGTTTCTACATTTCACGACTCTGCATGTGAAATTTACTTTATTCCTAATGCCATAAAAAGGCATAATAAAGGATTACAGGACCAAGTTTATATTTTCCTAGGTTCTCTAAGGTCAAAATATTTTAAATCAATTTCTCTTGTAAGGAGTTAATTACCATATTATACCCACAAGTTAACCCCTTAATTAGCCAAGGTTTGGTTTAATTTCAATTGCACCTAAGGATCTAAACCCTAACTATATATGAGTTTGAGGTGAGAGTACATATTTATGCTAAACAACCTTCATGAAAGACCAAGGTGTTATGTTGTTAGTAACCAAGGTAACACATTTAGCTGGGAGGAACTAAAGAGTTCATTAACAAGAGTTTAAGTCATAGTACACTATTTCACTATCTCTATTTGTG
Source organism: Taxus wallichiana var. yunnanensis (assembly GCA_018340775.1). Taxonomy (NCBI): domain Eukaryota; kingdom Viridiplantae; phylum Streptophyta; class Pinopsida; order Cupressales; family Taxaceae; genus Taxus; species Taxus wallichiana. The sequence goes on from CM031236.1 coordinate 146,914,494, forward strand.
TCATCTAGGGGTCCCACAAGGAATTCATTCGATCGTGAAGTTGATTTCTAGATCTAACTTTGTAAGAATCTGTAGTCCACTAGGATACTAAAGGATTAATAGCTTAAATTACTCCATAAATGGTAAGTTTACACCACATAGTCGATGCTTCAGATTAGTACTCTTAAGGTGACTCCTAAGGTGGTCTTCACCACTCAACATGGTGTTAGATCTGAAGAGAATACATTCTCCTTACCTCACGAATTGTTACTAAACATAGAAAAAACCACATATTCTCGAATAAACTTTGACCATGTCATTCCTAAAAGATGGGTTCATGGAAATGTCGCTAAACATACCGACTATGACACTAAACTCAAACTGTGTGTTTTAATTACTTAAACTAGCAGTGTCATCGATCACAAGGTTTAAGTTGATTCTATGTTTTCAATTTCTTCTATGCTAAGAATGATCACAAATGTAGAAAATGTAAACAAGAATCTTATGTTAGGGTTGACTATTGTGGTTAGATTCCTTTATTACATTTTCAAGGTAAGAAACACAACAACAATTATTTAATCATCTATTGCGAGATAAGAAATGCACTAAAAGATATTAATTTCAAACTCCTTTAATATATATATATATATATATATATATATCTAATCCTTTTACCACACGTAACTATGAATCTAAATTACACCTATGATCAAATGCACATTTCTCAAGGTATCCCTAAAACTAGAATCTCTTACATATTAGCAAATTTCAAATACAAATTTTCTATAACATGTGATTACATTATACATATATACCTTTTACAATTAGCTATATAAAATATAATAATAAACAATGAATTTCACAACGCCTTTTCGCCATCTTTCTTATATCCTACAAAACCATGTGAGCACAAAATCAAGGATAAATCATTGGCATGGCATCCACCCTAATCTAGCATAATAAATGTTTTTAGTTTCCCATTTACATATAAAAATTATTATCATTTTAATTTGAAACAAAATTTTTAGAAACATCTATTGATTTCATTTCCTTTCACTTCATTTCATAACCAAGTAGAGAGAAGGAGAAAGGAAAGAGCGAGAGAAACACTATTTTTCCAAATGTTTAATTTACACAAAAAATTTCAAGTAGTTGTTTATTTAGAGTCAATAAGTTTCCAATATGGTTTGCTAACCCGATAGGGTTCTTACAACTTTCCTATTATGTTTTCCTACTAGCTACAAAAATGTTCGATTTAGACTCAAAGGTGAAGAAACCACTTTCAAATGTTTACTTATGTTCAGTAAAAAAACCACAAGTAAGTTTCTACATGTCCTCCTATACACAAAGAATTCATAGGAACTGATGGAATTTAGAAATTGTGAACTTTACAATTAGCGGTTATTTTTCCAAGGCCATTGGTCATAGGTTGCCTAGATGCAAATGATCAAAATTTATCTTGAGGACTCAGAAAACCACATCCAAAACTAACGTTCGATGGACGAATATGCAATGATAATGTTCCTAAAAGTTCCCTTATATATGGAGAACTCACTAGAGTCGACAGGACTAAGAACTACCAAATGGTTTTCAAATGGCGACAACTTTTCTAGAGCCACCATTCGTAATTGGTCTAGTTTGACCTAGTCTTCTCAAACCATAGGTGTAAACAATGAATTTTCCAAACTATCAAGAAAACTATTTTTCATCAAAATGAATGTTCTAGGAAATTTCTAGTAAAAATACTAGAGGTTTGCAAAGGTAGATAAAGCATTTCGTTGTCCAAGATTCAACCAATGAGATGATACAAAACCCAACTTTTTAAATTTTCAGCTTCCTACAACTACAAAACGGTGTAATAAATCTCCTAGAAGGGCATAAAAATATAACAGAAGATCATTTGAGATCGATTCATGGATTGAAGTGAATCCTCCCATGAAAATCTACATGTAGGAACTTAACATATCCTTTCTAGAGTTACGAAGTTTATTTTGCAAGTCTCTAAAAATCATGATTTATCTGTTTTAACAAGGGAGTGGTCAACATATTTATAGGGGCTCAACTTCAACTTGTTAATAAAATGGGTACTGAAGCAATCTAGTTTCATCAGGAAGTTTGTTAGATCATCTCAAAATGAGGGTTTAAGTTTATGCTTGTCTACCAAGGAATATTTTAATTGTGCAAGCTATAGTATGACATATTTTTGTTTTGAAAATAATTTTATTTAAAACTATAAATTCTATGATAATGCTACATTTTAAAATATAATTTCACTACAAATGAATTGTTGGTGCTTAAAATAGTCCCACCCCAATTTTCCCGTGAAAATATATTGGTTTACGGCCTCTGTGATTTTCCCCTTCCCGATGTCATGCCCGGTTAATCTTTATGGCCATTTTTAATTTGTTCTTGGGTTATAGATCACTTAAGAGTCTATATCTTGAGTCTCCCGTGCTCTGTTCCTTCACAAAATTGGGTTCCCCCATGTTTCCTGCTCTCCACGGTTGGGATTTGTCCTCCTTGTCATTTCTACCCTAAATTCTTGAAGAAAATGAATGGATATATCCCTGAACAACATATTTGAGCCATGTAACATTTCGAGGTTTTTGTCTTTAAATAAAATTCCATTTCGAGGCTCAAATGGTCATTTTTCTATATTTTGCGGTTTGACGGGCATTTATCTCGGTCAAATTTGTATCCTTGCATCGACAAGGGATGTGGCCTCTTTTGGTTGGTTAGGGGACGATGGGAAAATGCTTTAACTTATCTCTTTTTTCTTTTTTGGTGAAAAGGAAAATTTGGTCCCATGGCTCCGCTCAATTCTGATTGGTTCTTTTGGTGCTTACATGGCTTCTTCTGATTGGATGGGGCGTGGTGGGTCTATTTTTGAACTTGTTCTTTTTGGCTACTTTGGAAAAAGTTTGAACCCTCCCCGCGGCCCCACCAGGATTTGATTGGAGAAAATTTAAGTTAACAGGAAAAGGTCTCACTTTTACCCCATAGAGAGAACACGTGGCAAGCCCGCGCTCGTTCAAAGTATCAAATTTTGGGACCATCTCAGGTGCATATGATGAAATGTGGTAGGTTGAAAATTCAAAGGGGTGAGGAGACAAACCATCGGGGTAATTTGGATTTTCCTCTTGACATGCAAATGGTTAAAAACATCAAAATGGCCCACAAGCCTTATAAATGAATGGTCAATGCTTACTCGGTCAATAGTATAGGTCGACTCTCGGGGAAAATGGGAAAAATTCCTTTTGAGAAAAAAAGAGTCAAAATTAAAAAGGAAGCGCAAGCATGCTCGAATCATATTGGGACACGTGTCAAGGCTCGGCCTCGCAAGGGCAAAGCTATGGGGAAAATTTGGAAAATTTTCCTTTTTCAAAAATAGAGTAAAATGGAAAAATGTGGCCACAGTTATGTTGCGTGCCCACCTTAGGACACGTGTTAAGCTTGTTTCCCGGGGCGAGATGCGGGCAAATATGAAATTTTTCCATTTCTCCAAAAGTTGTAAAAATTCAAGGGCCCTTGGGTATGTTCTCAAGTTTGATTTTGCTACGTGGATCGCCCAAAATCAAAAGCAAAGATCAATGGAAGTTGTGAATCTAAATATGATATTCCCCATTCATCCGAAACACATTTGGAAGTGCGAGTTTTAATGATTTCTTGTTTTTTCTACATGCCAATCACAAAAGGAAGTTAATGTTGATGTTTAAAGTTTGGTGGGAAGATCTGGAAGGTGTCTTTTGCCATTAAAATGGTCTCAATTTCATGCCCGATCGGATTTTCAGTTTTCTTCTCTCAAGCATTCAATGGGCCATATTTGACAAATTAGGGGTGGAAGTGGTTGGAAAATTAAAGGAGAAGTGATCTACTGAGCATGGATTTGAAGGCAGAGGCATTCGATGAACTCTGCAATTTCATTTCTCAAAAGAGCCTTCATCTGGGAGTGAGATAAATGGTTTAAAATCACTTTTCTTTCATTTTGTTGACAGAGATTATCTGTAAGCCTCTGGGTGTACCTCAGGTGTGGTTTGATTTGAATCTTGGTGCTTTATCATGTTGTCTAACTCAAGCCTTCGTGAAAGAATCGCATTGGTTATGTGTGAAAGGGTGCTAATATGGGCCTCCATTTGGGCACATATTCTAGTTGAAGAAACACTTCTAATTTTTGTGGCATTTTTTTGGCTGAATTCTTCCATTTTGCATAAGCTCTCAAGGATCTAGTGAGTCAAGTTCATCCTATCTCCCCTCCCACCAAAATCTATTCAAAACATCTAATCCTATCCATACTACCCTTGTTCGATCTATATACCCACACAAGACCAAAATCCATTTGCCAAAGTATGTAGGATAAATCAGGGTGTCAAATGTCTTTAGTAACCTTACTTTGTTGTGAAATTATCTCCCTGATCTAAAAGTGACAACTCATGAGTGTCGATCTGGTGTGTTGAACATATTTTCCCAAGGCCTTCTCTATAAAATCTAACCAAAAGAAAGGTACTTGTATCTCCTTCCAAATAACAGAGGTTACAAAGTAGGTTCTCTTACCTTGGTTGAAAGGCACAAGCTAAAATAGTTAGGATAAGATCAAATCCTTTTAAGGTGCTACCCATCTCTCCACAAATCCAAGTAATAAAGGGACATCATATTTCCTCCTTGCTACAAATGACATATATTTATGATCTAGCTACCTCTAAGCTCCATGTTGAATCATTTTTGTTGTTTGGCTTAAAAAGAGAACGAATTTGGGTACCAACATCGGTGGTGCATTGTTGTCGGGGATTATCAATTCCAAATCATGAACTGTAAAACACTTCTTGTATTCTCCAAGTTTTGTGTGCGAGTTCTTTCATTTTCCACACCTAATGCAACAACTTTCATTTGATACATCTAGGTGAAGAAAGATTAGAATCTTTCCATTTCCAATTTCTTGCATTTACGGACCTTTAACAAATCATATTTAGTGCACCTACACAACTAAGGTGAAATTTGTTAGTGGCGACTCCCGTTGATTTGACTCTTAAAAAGTACCAAAGTGTCTTAAAACTCTATCAATGTCAGATTATTACTAAAATTTGCAAAGTGGGAGGGAAGAAGATCTTTCTTTGCTAGGGAGCCTGCTAGGAAATTGTTTCTAGAGCTAGGAAAAGAAAATTCAGAAGGAAGAAAATTCTAGAGAGTTGTTGGAGATCAGCAAAAAGAAGAGGGATCACCATTGAAGAAAGTGAGTGGTGCATCATTGAAGACGCCATTCAAGTGATTCTCGAATTAGGATGTCTCTTTGTGGAATTGAACTCTCTAGCTAGAGAGGGGCCTTCATTTTATTTTGAAAGGTTTACTTCACACTTCACACTTGTATTTTCTGAGGTTGATAGATATTTCCAAGAAAAAATGCCTTTTGGGATATCCATTTTGAAAATTATACTCTTGTGTTCCAAGAACCCTCTGCCCCAAATCAATTTTTCACCCCTCCAAGATCACCTCTTTCAATCAATATGACCCAACCCAAGCCTCCATTTTTTGTAAACACCTTTGGAACTATAAATTTTGTGGGCATGGTTGGATATCCAAATGTAGTGCCTTGAGATGTAAGGAATAGAATGCCAAAGTTCTAGGAAATAATGCTATTACTTGAGATCAGCATCTAAAGATATTTATCAATATGATGGAGGATTTTGAGATTCAACATGAGGATGTATATATCAGGATTTTTATCCATACCTTGGAGGAGGATTCTAGGGACTGGTATAAAGCATTTCTAGATAACTTTATTGATTCCTAGACTAAGATGTGCAATGCATTCAGATTGCAGTATGGTGATAGGAATGACCCTAGGTTTCTTTTGACAAAATTTAAAAATATCAAAAAAACACTAATGAGTCAAGACATGATTTCAACACAAGGTTTAATAAGAACTTGAGAAGATTTCCTTTTACAATAAGGCCTTGTGATGATTCATGTTTGATCAAATATACTGATGCATTTGATAAAAAGGATGCATATTATTTAAAAGACAAAAACCCCACAAATTTGAGGCAATCCTTCACCATGGCTTCACAAATTGAAAACAATATCAAGGCAATTGGAAAACCTCCAAAAAGGGAAGGTGTAAAGATGGTTAACCCAAAAAAACCCTAGACAAGAAAGGCTGTAGATTTGGAAGAACTTGTGAAGACTTTGTAAGGGGTTGTAAGGAAATTTTCTACAAATTAGACTGGGTTGAGAAGGGAATTGGACAGAGCTCACAAGGCCAACACAAGTAGCAAGGTCAAGACAGGTTCATAAATCAACAAAGACAGAGGCAAAGGACCTATTGTATTTGGAAATAGGCAACCCCAAGGCATTGAAAATAGAATTATGCCCGATTCTTTGGCTGCTAGAGTTGATGTTGTGGAGGAGAAAAATGTCACCGATTGGTGTGTCAAATATTGCATGCCTCATGCTCCTTGTGAAGAAGATCGGCAAGAATAAGAGGAAGCTATGATGACAATGATGATGATGCCTACATGATGGAGACCCTTGCAAGTTCACCAAGGGAAGCAACTTGAATTGAGGTAATAGGTGTTAGACTCCTATTATTTTTGGTATAGCATCCACCAAGTACCTCTTCTTCCTCCCTTTCATACTTTATAAGTAGACACTGTACAACCTTTTGAATTTCCCACTAATGATTTTGAATACTTGAGGGAATTAATTATTGAGAAGTATGATGTAGGAGTTCCTTTAGAAGAAGATAGGCAACTGTTAATGAATGATGTAATTTCCCAAGAAAAGGAGCACAATACCAAAAGTAAAGCTGCCAAAGGGCCACAAGCCAAGTCAAAATTTTCATTGCTTGCCAAAGAAACCCTAAAGAGAAATGAATCTGGTAGAGAGAATATTTCCCCAAGAAAAACTTGTGTCCCTCCCCATTCCCAAACTGAAAAGAATCCAATTCCATCTGATGACTCTACCAATCTTTCTCCTAGTGCTGCTTTACCCAAATTTGTTCCATATGACATTGCCCAAGTTTTGAGTCAAATCAAAATTCCTGTCCCAATTGTTGAGTTGCTTAGGATCCCTGAGCACAAGAAGAGGGATTTTGAATATTTAGGATTCAAAGGGGAAGAGATCATGCAAGGTAGAGATGTGAACAAGGTTGAGACTCCCTTACTATTGTAGTGTTGGAAAAGCCACAAGTATTGAAGAGACGGGGAACCACTAGAGGTTTATTTAGGAACTTCTTTGGTTAAATCCTAGTTGAATGTGGATCCATTCTTCACTACCCTGGTTATCAAAGACAAGTTGTTACATAACTATATGTTTGATTCTGAGCTTCATGTAATGTCATGCCTCTTGAGGTCATGAATGAATTAGGAATCAAAGTGACAATAACATATGGGAAGTGCACTGCCATGGATTCCAGAGAGGTGCCAGTGGTGGGATGTGTCAAAGATCTAGTTATGCAACTTGCATCTTATCCTGGAAGGAACTTAAAGCTTGATGTGGTGATTGTTGATTCCCTTCCTAGTGGGGGATGTTGTTGTCAAGAAAGTGGGCAGCAAGTGTTGGTGGTAGTGTGCAAATGGACATGTCTTATGCCACTATTCCCATTGAAGGAAACCTGGTGAAATTATATGGAGAGAAGAAGATGATGTACCTGATTGAAGACCCAAACAATGCATCTTATGAATTTTTTCTAGTAGATGTTGATCTTAACAACTTTGTGAGTTTTGTGGATTTCAAGGAGTATGAAAATGTTGAAAATAGAAATCCTAAGTATGTTGTTTTTTCTAGGAATTTAGTTTTTGATTCATCTGGAAGAATGTTATAGAATTTGACTCAAACACAATGGAGGAGCTTCAGAGAAAATGGATGGTTTACAAACCGAACAAGGAGAAAAAAGGTGTATTTCCGATTGATGAAAGAATATTAGAGCCTCTTCGTATGGTCATACCCTAGATGGCGTGCACTTGAATAATTTCTATGATTGTTTCCTTTCAATCAAGATAAAATATTCGTACATACAGTGTATAGTTTGATGTTTTGTTCCCTATTTTTGTGTTTTTGCTCATTTTGATCCTTGGTGACCTGGTTTTACTTGTTTCTCTGTGTTTTTTTTAAGATGGCTCCGTTTCTCTACTTTGCAAATTGACTTTATTTCCTAATTGATATTTTTGGCAAGTGGTCTACTTTTTTTTCTTGTGGCACTCACACGGAGTGTCCATCCCCTAGTCGGAGCTGATGTTGGTGCTCAAAATAGTCTCGCCCCAATTTGCCTCTAAAAATTTATTGATTTACGACCTCTGTCATTTTCCCCTTCCCCGTGTTATGCCTGGTTAATCTTTATGGCAATTTTTAATCTATTCTGGGTTGTAGATAACTTAAGATTTTATATCTTGAGTCTCCCATGCTCTGTTCCTTCGAAAACTTAGGTTCCCCCATGTTTTCTTCTCTCCATGGTTAGGATTTGTCCTCCTTTTCATTTCTGCCGTAAATTCTTGAAGAAAATGAATGGATGTATAAATGAAGGACGTATTTGAGACCTATAACATTTCTAAGCTTTTTGTCCTTGAAGAAAATTCTATTCCCATGCTCAAATGGTCATTTTTCTATATTTTACGGTTTCACGGATGTTTCTCTCGGTCAAATTGGCATCCTTACATCGACAGGGGATGTGACGTCTTTTGGTTGGTCAGGGGATGGCAGGAAAATGCTTTAACTTATCACTTTTCACATTTTTGGCGATAAGGAAAAATTGGTCCTATGGCTCCACACAATTTTGATTGGTTCTTTTGGTGATTACGTGGCTTCTTCTAATTGGATGGGGCACGAGAGGGTCTATTTTTGAAATTTTTCTTTTGGGATACTTAGGCAAAAAGTTTGAACACACCCCTGGCCCCACCAGATCTAGTTGGAGCAAATTTAAGATAGCAGGGAAAAGGTCTCACTTTGACCCCGCATGAGGACATGTCGTGAGCCCGCACTCGTTCAAAGTATCAAAATTTTGGGACCATCTCAAGGTGTGTTGTGATGAGATGTGGTAGATTGAAAAGTAAAAGGGGAGGGGAGGCGGACCATCGGGAAATTTAGATTTTTACCCTTGACACAAAATGGCTAAAAACATCAAAATGGCCTGCAAGCCCGATAAAGGAAGGGTCATTGCTTGCTCCCATCAATGGTGGAGGTGCGGAATCTGGGGAAATTCAGAAAATTTCCTTTTGAGAAAAAGACTCAAAAGTAAAAAGGCAACAAGGCAGCTCAATCATATTGGGACATGTGTAAAGGCTCAATTCCCAAGGGTGGAGTAAGCGGGGAAAATTTGGAAAATTTTCCTTTTTTAAAAAAGAGAGAGTAAAATGGTTAAATGTGGCCATGGTTCTGCTGGGCCCACCTTAGGAAATGTGTCAAGAACATTTCACGAGGGCGGAAATGTGGGGATAGATATGAAATTTTTTTCCATTTCTCAAAAAGGTTGTAAAAGTCAAGGGACACCCCTGGTCTCTGTTCTCAAGTTTGAATCTACCACGTGGATGACCCAAATTCAAAAGCAAAGATCAACAAAGTAGTTATGAGTCTAAATCTGATTTCCCCCCCATTCTTCTCAAACACATATGGAAGTGCAAGTTTTCATTATTTCTTTGTTTTTCCTACACGCCAAGCAGAGAAGGAAGTTAATGTTGATGTCTAAAGTTTGGTTGGAAAATCTGCAAGGTGTCTTTCACCATTAAAATGGTCTCAATTTTGTGCCCATTGGATTTTCCATTTATCATCTCCGAAGCATGCAAGGGGCCGATTTCCTAGATTAGGGGTGGAAGTGGTTGGAAAATTGAAGAAATGATCACCAAATAAGGGAGTTGAATGTAGGAGGCATTTGATGAAATTTTCCCCCTCGAGCACTGGATATTTTTATAGGTTTTATTTTGAGAATCACGAAAGAAGCATGGTGAACACCGGTTCATTAAAAATTATCTTTTTTTGGGGAGAAGGGGCTCTGTTGTAAATGTTATAAATGGCACAAATTTTTCATGCAAATGGTTGGGAGTTTTTTGGAAAGGTCATAGACTAATTTTTCTAGTAGAAAAAGCTTGACAGAGCCCATCCCTTTTGAGAAGCCGTCTAAGAACCCTGTATATCTCTCTTTGTATGAAATTAAATCGTGTCAAGGTGCTTACAAGTGTACATCCATTAAAAATCTTTGAGATTGTTTTGGAAACTTTCCCTTGCTAATAAATTTGATCAAACTTGAGCTACTCTGTGTTAATCTTGAGTAAAGTGTATTTATTTCATCTCTAAATGCACGCAAATAGTTTTTCTTGTTTTTGTCACAATCTTGTATCAAACTCGATCCCGATCACATAGGTCTCAATCCTTGTGATAGTTTAGTCGCATCTACAATTTCATTTCTTAGAAGATCCTTCATCTAGGAGTGAGATAAACGGTTTAAAATCACTTTTCTTTCATTTTGTTGACAAAGATTATCTATAAGCCTCTGGGTGTACCTTAGGCATGGTTTGATTTGAATCTTGGTGCTTTATTGGGTTTTCTAACTTGAGCCTTCATGATAGAATCCCATAGGTTGTGTGAAAGAGTGCTAATTTGGGCCTCCATTTGGGCACATATTCTAGTTGAAGAAACACTTCTAATTTTTGTGGCATTTTTTTGGTTGAATCCTTCCATTTTGCATAAGGTCTCAGGGATCTAGTGAGTCAAGTTCATCTTATCTCCCTTCCCACCAAAATCTATTCAAAACATCCAATCCTATCCATACTACCCTTTTTTTTTGCTCTATATACCCACACAAGACCAAAATCCATTTGCCAAAGTGTGTAGGATAAATCAAGGTCTCAAATGTCTTTTGTAACCTTGCTTTGTTGTGAAAGTATCTCCATGATCTAGAAGTGACAACTCATGAGATTCAGATATGGTGCATTGATCATATTTTCCCCAAGGCCATCTCTAAAAATCTAAGCAAAAGAAAGGTACCTATATCTCCTTTGAAATAATAGAGGTTACAAAGTAGGTTCTCTTACCTTGGTTGAAAGGCACAACCTAAAACAGTTAGGATAAGATCATATCCTTTTAAGTTGCTACCCATCTCGTCCACAAATCCAAGTAACAAAGGGACAGAGTTAGATTTCCTCCTCGACTACAAAATGACATATATTTATGATCTAGCCACCTCTAAGCTCCATGTTGAATCATTGTTGTTTATTGGCTTGAAAAGGAGAACTTATTTGGGTACCAACATGAACCACTAAAGAAAAAAATTATGAAAGATAGCAAGATATGAACCATTCTGGAAGAATGAAGTCCTCAAAACTATGGAATTTGGTTCTACATCTCACTTAGGCATTTTTTCGAATATTTTTGTGCACCCAGAACACTGTCCACTTTACTTTGCTCAAAAGTCTCCAAAGCTTCTTTAACTAAACCATTTGTGAACATCACCAAAATTAAGCATTCCATGAGCCCCCCATTTATTTGAGGCGAACTAACAACTAGTTAACGTGCCTTATTCTTTCTCCCCACATTTTCATAGATGTTTAATAACATAACATAGGGTGTGGAAATTTTAGAACCCATCTCAAATAGCAAAGAAGTTGTGAATGCCAGAAATACTCCTAGACCCATATTCCTTTACTAATAAAAAACAAATCCATTCAACCACCATAGTTTATTGGGAACATTGAGACAAGGATTAGAGTTTCCAAAGATGGTTGCGGCATTATTTGATGTGCTTTCCAGCACAAAGCAACATATCCACCTAGCAAACATAGGCTTCCTCCAATACTATGCAAACATCTTCACCTTTTAATTGGTTCTTTAAACACAATAAGATCTACCTATACTATGGTTAGTGCATCGGGAGAACACATTTCGCAAGGAATATTTTTTATTTTGTTCTAGACATTTCACATGCATAGTCCATACTCTATCATAGAATCATCACATCAAATCAATCATCCATAACAAAAGTGCATTTTCAAGTAGACATATAGAGAAGAGCCAAGCTTTTGCAAACCTACTAAGTACATATACCTAACTCTTAGAAGGTTAGACCATGAACATGTACTGGACTGATGCATTTAGATTCAAACATGTTTACACATTCTAAACCCTTCAAATCATTTAACCGCCTGATTTTCCCGGAGTTCCTTGACAACCGACTTTCCAACTATTATCTAAAATCCGGGAAGTCTATTTCACCATGTACAAGCCTATATTTTTGGTTCATTCCTTTCACATACCTAAAACCAATAATATTTTATGCTTTTATGGACTTCCATTCCCTAATCCATAGCTTCCCGTTTTTGGTGCGGGTTGGGATGATATTGTCAAAGGTTTTTTTTTGGTTTTTTATAGGACTCTGGTTTACACATGTCAAATTCCTTTTCTCGAAAAATTTTAAGCATTTTTCAACAAACCCATTTTGTGTATATCTTGCATCCATTGCAGTCCATGAGGCCACCTTTCATGCATTTAACCGAACAGTTCACATGAAAAGTGCATCTTCCACATTTTGTAGGAATACCTTCCATCTTTGAAAATATTCAATATTGTTAAATTTAATACTAACTTTATTATTATGAAAGGATAATGACATGTCCGAATGGCCGAGGGGGTGCCCATGTGTTGTGTCAAAGAGCCACCTTCCCCATGCCTCTACAAACTCACCTACCTTCTTGTAAATTAATTTACATTATTCAACGTGTTGGGAACTACCCAAGGTCACTAGGAAAGAAAAGAAAGACCATTCCACAATTGTGAATAGACATGCTGAAATTAAAGTTATCAAGCCATGTTGACCACGCCGCAATCATTTCTACAACCAAAGATTTGGCATAATGCCATTTTGATGGTTTGTTAATGTTTTAAGATGGATACTAATAATGTTTTAAGATGAGGGAATTAAATTTTGAAAAACCTATTAGCATTTTGCAAGCACACGCGAGATAATATGGCAAGGTTTATTTCAATTTCCACCAATTCATTAAATTTTCACATGTTATACAAATTATTCCAAAGGAAATTAAATGGGACGTTTACTAAACTACACAAATAAAATCACACTAGTGGATATCAAGGGGCTAGGTTAATTAATCCATTTAAATAATAAATTACCATTACACAACCTAAGTTTCTTCCCCAAAATTTACATTTAAATTTAAAGTCCCCTAATAAAGATCAACTAAAGGGCTTAAGTCATTTTCACATTAAAACACATAGTAATACAATTATTTAAAAAACACCCTATTAACCTAAGTAAAAATATAATAATCAAATCAGGGACCCTTGATTTGATCAAATATCCTCTGTTAGATTTAGTAGCCCTAAAAAATCAAAAGTGAGGATATATGCTAAAACCTATATCTAATATTTCATTTTTATTCTTCTCATTCATTAGGGTGTTTCCTCAAATTTTGATTTTTAGGTAGAAAAGATACAATGGAGAATCCAAGGAAAGAAATAAGGGCGGTTTATACACATCTATTATTGTTTGGATATTTAAATCTTTTTTGGGTGCAAATAGATTAACTTCATTCCACGAGGGTTCCATTCTAGAGTTTTCTTATCTCTCCTAGTGATCCAAAGGATCTGTGGCTTTTCATGGAAATTTACATATATATATACATATACATTTACATACATACATACATAAACATAAACATATACATACATATATATATATATATAAACATATGTGTATGTATGTGTGTGTGTGTGTGTGTGTGTGTGTGTGTGTGTATGTATGTATATGTATGTATCTATGTATATATATCGTAGATATATACGTATATATATACATATACGTATACACACACACACATACATACATACATACATATATATGTGTGTGTGTATACATATATGTATATATACATATATACATACATATACATACATACATACATATATACACACACAGACATATATATATATATATATATATATATATATATTAAAAATGTGGAGGTCGCATTTGTTATGGCCTCCCAAAGAGGGAGTGACATGGTAACAAAACCATGTCATATGGCCATTTTACATCGCGGGTAGGATTTTGGAATCAACCTAGGGGCCAAATGGTGGGAAGGAGGGCTACAAATTGTTTGGTCATGGCCAAATATTACATGGTTTAGTGTGGCGTGAAGGAGGGAACAACCATCCCACCCTCCCCACCATACATTTTTTTATTTTTATAAACAAACATTCTATCCCTTTGTATAGCCATGCATATTTCATTCCAATTTGTTTTATAAATAGATATATTTCCTTCTTGTTATCCCAATTTTTCCCCTAGAAAAATTGTTCAAACACAACCCCGCAAAGAAGAAATCAGAAGGGTCGGTTCAGTCATGCGAGCCCACATTCCAAATCCAACAATCAAGGGGAAGGCAGATCGAAAAATGGAGAAGCAAGGTCGGCGAAGGAGATCGGAGCGCATAGGAGAAAATTGGAGAAAGGCGAGTTCACTCGAGGCCCTAAATCGATAAGTACAAGAGATCAGCGGAAGGTGCCACGTGCATCAACAATGTAACATCAGGGCAAGACCAAAAGGATAGTCTTAAAACAAGCGCAGGCTCACAACATAGTCAAAGTCCAAAGAAGTCAAATGGGCAGTGGGCTCAAATCGGTTAAGTATAAAAGGACCATCGAAGCCTCCACGTGTCTCAACGATGCGCCTTCAATGGTCGAAGCTAAAGGAAGTCCCCCAAATGAGCACGGAGCTTCCAAGTATCCCAGTGTCGAAAAGAAGACAGAGATCTCGACCATTGAATTGGCTAAGTATGGAAGGGCCAAGCTTCCACGTGTCTCATCGACAAAATTCCAAGCGAAAAATACAAAGTGGTGACCGTAAATAAGCACAAAGGTTCCATGTGTCCCATGTCTAAAAAAGAGACAAAGTCGACAGTTGAAAAGTAAATGGACTCGCAGAAGGCACCACATGTCATCTCGGTGGAACTTCAAAAGAAGAATCAAAGTGGGTTCCCAAATGTGCACAAACTCTCCACATGTCTAGGGTCAAATAGAAGTCAAATGGATCGAGGCTCGAATCGGCTTAATATAGAAAGCCGGCGACGATGCCACCTACCTCATCAACACAAATTCAAAAGGCACACCCAAAGAGAGACCCCAAACATGCGCTAGCTCGCCACGTAGTCAAGGACATGTGGCCATGTTTCAGGTCAAAGTGGGATGGCAGGCCTTGATGGATTTTTTTCCAAAGCGGGCGGTGGGGCTGGGAAGAATTTTTTCCTAGGAAGATTGCAGATTAGCGGGGCGGCGAGAGATATTTTGGCATTTTGCACTTTTCGCAAAAGGCACAAGTTATAATTGTGGGCCCGCGAGCCCAAGAAGGATTTCTTTTGCTAAGTGGAAAATGCGGGCCTGGCGGGCCCGGGGATGACAAATGGAAAATGAGAAGGTTGCGGGCTTGCAGGGCTGTAGAGATACTTTTGCACTTTTACAATTTTTTTGCAAAAGGCACAAATTCAATTTTCGGCCCGCGAAGGTTTTAGGTGCAAAAGTGAATTTTAGGCTGCGGAGTTGCGGGAGTTTTTGTGAAGTTTACATTTTTTTGCAAAGGTGCAAAGTGAATTTTGGGCCCATAGATCCATTTTGCAAAACTTGTTTTTGCCATTTTTGTATGGATTCGATTCAAATATTCAAATGGGCATAACTTTCGATCCAGTGCTTGAAATATAAAAATTTGGTACCACCGAAAAGGTATTGACCTCCTCTACGCCATAGAAGCATAAATCATTATTTTTAGCAGGATTTGATGGTGAAAATATGGAAAATTATTTCAAGCCATTGATACAAGATCTGATTTGATTTTCCATATTTCCAACTCCATCGTGCCAAACAAATATGAGGAACCATAATTGATAGATTATAAGTGGATTTATAGGGAATTAATTGTTGGTGGTTGAGTTTTCAAAGTAGAGTTTGAGAATTATTCTTTCTCTATCACCTCGACGTTCTATATATTATAAAAACTTCTCATTTGAGAGAGGAAACATTCTAGGTGTGGGGAAACTCAGTAAAATTTGTTTCCTAACTCCATTTGAGCATTAAGCCTTCTCTACATGTGGCAAGCATATTTATGCCTCTCGAGCATAAATGTAATGGTTTGTGCACCTTCTAGAGCAATAAACACATGATTTTGTGTCATTCTTCAACCTTGTCTCATGTTTTATTGTTTCTTCATGCCTCTCTCATTCAGATTTGTTTTTGTCCACTTATTTCACATTTGCAATTATGGGATGTCATGTTTCAAGGAGTTTTAATTATGGATTAGGACCTGGGTCGGTTTCAATTCTTTTCGAGCTCCCTCAGTCCCACTTTTCCCTGTTTCTTCCTCTCTCAACAAAGTATCTCACCTCTTTCCTTTTCTAGTGTATCACCGCTTAGTGTAGAATATGTTTTTATGTAATTCTATCTCTCCTGTCTCCTTGGAAGGTTATATTAAGATTAGATAGTTTTCCTACACTAGAGTAGCTTATGGTAGGTAGTTTAGGAAGAAGAATTTGGCTTTCTCCGGAGGGCCATCTCAAGTCCGCAAGTCCCATAACTTGAGAGATGTTCCAATGTTATGAAAGGTGCTTTGTGATTTTTCACTCTATAGTTTTCATACACCCGATGGGACACCGAGGTTATATTTTCCCATATTTTTGAGGTTTCTCATTATCAACAAAGAAATCTTAAGCCATCGTGCGACCACTCAATAGTTTTGGCACACCTGGTGAGACATTGAGGTTAGATTTTCCCATCTTTTTGAGTTATCTCATTATCAACAATGAATCTTAAGCCACCGTGTGACCTCTCAAAAAATTTGGCACTCCCCGTGGGATAGGTCTCAAGTTTCTTACCACTTCATTTCATCAAATTGATGTGTCCTTAGTGGGATTTAGCCATTTAAGGCACATATAAAGCACATATGGTGACTCCATCTAGTCAACAACCCATCCTCTGAGTTGTAGACCTTATCCCATCTGTTTTCATCCATTTTCTTTCCATATCTTTCATTTTCTCCCATTCCATGAAATTGTGAAATCATGACTTCATTCCCATCTAGAAATCCACACTTGCAGCAATAGTAGTCCAATCCACCTCCAATGTATTTCAATGACTCCTCCAGATCAACATCATGATCAGATTTAGAATCACTATGGCTACCCTTAAGAGTAGTACCAGGATCAATTCGGCTATGGAACCTGGTAAGAGGGATATGCATGCAGTGAAATCAACTACATGGAGAGTGTTGATTCACAGGAGAAGATTTAAAAACTGGAGGCACACATGGTGTATTCAAGGTCTACTACACAAATGAAAGAATTCAAGATTGGTTGTAGGGAACCTTATCCATGGCTTGGCCCTTTTCCAAGACACTACAACCCACAGGAGAAGCTTGACTTCATGATTGAGATGCTTCCCCAACTTGTGCAGTGGGATGAGGAGATAGAGGCCTACGAACTTGGTGTTAGAAAACCTTGTCAATGGGTAAGTCCTACACCATCATCTAGTGATTTCCTCTCCATTCCCTAAGCAACACCATCTCAACCTAGGCTTCAATTTCCAAGCTTCCCATCTGCTACCCCAAGTGTTGATTTCCCTTCTCCATCTTCTAGTCTTCCATCTCACCTCAATTCCTCTTCCCTTTTTCCTTCCAAACCCAAGTCCCCTCCATAAGATCCAAAAGCAATGCCTTCCCCTCCACCACAGATAAAGAAACAACTAGTGGAGACCCCATCCATCACTCATCCTACTCTCCTAATTCCATGTCAAGGAGAGAATCCAATAACCAATAGAGGATAGAAACAAGAAGGAGAGCCACCAAAAAGAGATCATCAAAAACGTGGTAAGGTTGTATCTTAGATTCAGAATTACAAAGATTCCCTTATTGGTTAAGCCTATGGATGAGGATGACGTCAAGCCACAAATGGTCAAAGATTCAACTACTGGTTCAAGTGTGGTAAGAAGGAGCTACTCAAAATCCAAAAGAAGAAGAGGAGTGCATTATAGATGTGGAGTGGAGCGATACATACGATTCTAGAGGCTCCAAGTGTAGAGAAGGCCATAGAAGAACCTTCATTTCTTCATCAAACTTCATCCCCTTCAAACTCTAATGTCGAAGAAGAGTTCAAGATTTCAAACTTCACATTTGAGGATGAGGGGAACCATGGTGAGCAAATTGCAGATCCGAAGGACACTATGGATGAGGTTGAGCACACAGAGCAAGACAACGAGGAGGAAGATTACTTATTTGACTTGGAGGATTGATTTGATGGAGAGAATCCTCGAGGATCACATCATTTTCTCCTCCACCATCCACCTTCCAAGTAAATAAGTCCGCTGCCATGGGGGAGAGTTTTGAATCATAACTACCTACACCTCACAATGGCCCTCTGGAACCAAGGTTGGAGGATCTTAATATTCCATGTTCTTCTTAGGATGAGGAAGGAAAAGAGCACAAGGATTCCATCTCTCCACACTATCTACCTAGAAGGTCCATAGGAAGACTCCATCCGTGGAGTTAAAATTATGAACAATGGGCACATCCATTTGATAAGACCATGCCCAATCGTGTACTTGGCTTCATTAAAGCCAAGAGGAGAAGCCAAAACTAGTCTTACCCACTTCAAGGCATGAGGAAGAGTTTCAAAGCACCAAGAGTCACCATCAACATGTCTAGGTGTCCAATTTCAATCATCTTGATGAGGTATTTTTGATTGATGTTGATAACTTGATGATATAGGTGGAGGATCAGCTTAGAGTAAGTTTTTCACTCATACAAGTAGCCATATTCAGTGTCAAATCATTTGCATGGCTGCCTTTTTCTGAAAGGGAAGCTAATTCTCCCCGCATGTTACGAGGATTTGTTTGAGTTCTCTTTTTCTCCCAATTAGCATAGAATAGGTAGGTTTTCTTTCAGCGGAAGAAGTGCTTGTGCACACTCTACATATCCCACTTGGGGTGTGTATGATTTCAAATTTTGTACATAGTGTATTGTGGTATTTTTTTGCTCATGCATAGTGCATTGGAAATGGAATTTGGTAAGATTAGATCCAATTTGAGTGGTGTTCCAAGTGGCTCAGGGATTAGATTTCAGATTTAAAGAGTAGTATCAGGCTATCAATCATGAATCCATGCCCAATGGATTCTTTAGGCAACTAAGCTCTACATCTAGCACATAGATGTCCCCATGAGTCGCCAAAATGTTATCCCGATTTCCCCCTAGAAAATTTGATCAAACACAACACCGCATAGAAGAAACTCAGAAGGGCTAGTTCAATCATGCGATCCCACATTCCAAATCCAAAAATCAAGGGGCAGGCGGGCTCGAAAATGGAGAAGTAGGGTCGGCGAAGGAGATTAGAGCGCACAAGAGAAAAATGGAGAAAGGTAGTGTTCACTTGAGGCCCTAAATTGGCTAAGTATAAGAGAGCAAGAGAAAGGTGTCATGTGCCTTAACAATGCAACATCATGGGCAAGAACTAAAATGTAGTCTTAAAACAAGTGTAGTCTCACCACATAGTCGAGTTCAACGAAGTCAAATGGGCATCTCGCAAAAATGGTTAAGCATAAAAGGACCATCAAAAGCCTCCACATGTCTCAATGGCACACCTTAAAGGGTCAAAGCTCAAGGTGGTCCCCCAAATGAGTGTGGAGCTTCCATGTGTCCTAGGTCCAAAAAGATAACCAAGTCTACCGTTAAATCAACTAAGTATGGAAGGGCTAGTGGAAGCTTCCACGTGTCTCATTAGTGCAATTCCAAGGGTAGAATTCAAAGCGGGGACCCCAAATGACCGTGAATCTTCCACATGTCCCACGTTTGAAAATGAGAAAAAGTTGGCAGTTGAAAAGTTAAAGGAGTCACAAAAGGCACCACATGTCAGCTTGGTGTAACTTCAAAAGAAGAATCAAAGTAGTTTCCTAAATGTGTACGGACTCTCCACATTTCTAGTGTCCAATAGAAATCAAATTCATTGAGGCTCAAATAAGCTACATATAAAAGGCCAACAGATGGCGCCACGTGCCTCATATGTGTAACTTCAAAAGGTGCGGCCCAAAGAGAGACCCAAAACATGTGCTAGCTTACCACATAGTTAGGGACATGTGGCCATGTTTCAAGTCAAAGCGGAAGGCGGGCCTTGGATGATTTTTTTCCAAATCGGGACGATAAGCCTAGGGAAGAATTTTCACCCAAGAAAGATTACAGGCCACCGGTGGGGCGGCGGGAGATATTTTTGCATTATACACTTTCACAAAAGGGAAAAGTTA
The DNA here is from genome assembly GCA_018340775.1 of Taxus wallichiana var. yunnanensis. Lineage (NCBI taxonomy): Eukaryota > Viridiplantae > Streptophyta > Pinopsida > Cupressales > Taxaceae > Taxus > Taxus wallichiana. Next base: position 146,934,741 of record CM031236.1, read on the forward strand.
TAATTACTTTCCCATGATCCCGAGAAAATTTATTTTGCAAATTGGAAAATGCATGCTTTGGTATGCCTAGGGATGACAAATGGAAAATGAGAATTTTGTGGGCTTGCGGGAACACGAGGGAGACTTTTACAATTTTGTAATTTTTATGCAAAAGGCACAAATTACATTTTTGGCCCCTGGAGGCTTTTAGGTGCAAAAGTGAATTTCAGGCTCACAGAAGTGTGGGAGTTTTTTTTGAATTTTTCATTTTTTACAAAAGTCGCAAAGTGAATTTTAGGCCCGCAGATCCATTTTGCAAAACTTGTTTTTTAACAATTTTGTACTGATTCGATTCAAATATTCAAATGGGCTTAACTTTTGATCTAGTGCTCAAAATTCAACAAATTTAGAACCATTGGAAAGGCATCAACCTCCTTTATGTCATGAAAGCATAAATTATTATTGTCAATAGGATTTGATGGGTGAAAATATGGAAAAAGTATTTCAAGCCATTAATACGGGATCTGATTTCTTCAACTACCTAGATCTGATTTTATTTGCCATCTTTCCTTCTCCAACATGCCAAATAGATATGGGGAAAAAAATTGATAGATTATAGGTGGATTTATAGGGAATTAATTATTAGTGGTTGATTTTTCAAAGCGAGTCTAAGTTTTCTTCATTATCTCTCTCCTCGACATTCTATATATTGTAAACACTTCTCATTTGAGAGGGAAATATTCTCGGGTGTGGGAAACTATGTAAAATTTGTTTCCTGACTCCATTTGACCTTAATCCTTCTCCTATATATGGCAAGCATATTTGTGCCCATGCACAAAAATGTAATGGTTTGTGCACCTTATAGAGCAATAAACTCATGATTTTTGGTGTTCTTCAACCCTTTCTCATGTTTTATTGTTTCTCTATGCCTCTCTCATTCAGATTATTTTCTACCCATGCATTTCACAATTGCAGGTGTGGGATGTCATGTTTCATGGAGTTTTAATAGTGGATTAGGACCTGGGTCTCGTGTCACTTATTTTTGACCTCCCTCACCCCCTTTCCCCTATTTCTTCCTCCCTCAATAGAGTATCTCACCTCTTTCCTTTTTTGGTGTATCACCACTTAGTGTAGGCTCTGTTTTTATGTATTTCTCTCTCCCATCTCCTTGGAAGGTTAGATTAGGATTAGATAGTTTTCCTGCACTAGAGTAGCTTGTGGTAGGTAGTTTAGGAAGAAGAAGTTGGCTTTCTCTAGAGGGCCATCTCAAGTCCACAAGTCCCACAGCTAGAGAGATGGTCGAATGTTGTGTAATCACAGTGAATGCCCCACTCATAACCGAGGCCATTCGGGGGTGCTATGATTTTCCACTCAATAGTTTTGGCATGCACTGTGGGACATTGAGGTTAGATTTCCCCATCTTTCTCGAGGTGTCTCATTATCAACAATGAATCTCAAGCCACCGTGCGACAACTCAAAAATTTTGACATGCCCTATGGGATAATTCTAAAGTACCTTACCACTTCATTTCATCAAATTGATGTGTTCTTGGTGAGATTTAGCCTTTTGAGGCACATGCAAAGTGCATCCGGTGACTCCTTCCGGTCAAAACCCATCCTCTAAGTTGGAGACATTCTCCCATCCATTTTCATCCATTTTATTTCCATATCTTTCATTTCCTTCCATTCCATGATGTTGTGAAATCATGAATTCATTCCCATCTTGGAATCCAAACTTGCAAAGCAATAGTAGTGCAATACAACTCCAATGCATTTCATGACTTCTCCATATCAGCATTATGATCAAATTCAAAATCACTATGGCTACCTCTAGGAGCGATTTAGATCATTTTGGCTATGGAAACTCGCTAAGAGTGATATGCATGTAGTGAAATAAACTATATGGAGAATGTTGATTCGTAGGAGAAGATTCAAAAAAATGAGGCACACATGGTGTATTCAAGGGCTACATCACGATGAAAACATTGAGGATTGTTTGTAGGGAACATTATCCATGGGTTAGCCTTTTTCCAAGACACTATAGCCCACAAGAGAAGCTTGACATCATGATTGAGATGCTGCCCTAACTTGCACAATGGGATGAGGAAATAGAGGCCTACAAACTATTGGTGTGTGTTTTTTTCCACATCATTAGGTGAGTCATCTCACTTAGGTGAGATCGTAGTCCATGTGTCAATTATGGGTCATTATGAGATTCTCTTACACGTCGGTCGCATCATATGCATCATTGGAGTTACACTTATATTATGGGTATGTAACTCCCACTCTCTACTCGAGTTGTCATGATTGTAACACTTTGGGGTTACTTTACACCTCTCTATATGTACACATCTTTTGATCTATGACATATAGGAGAGTTTTATGGCTTAACCAAGTTCTTCACGTGTTTAAAATCTTTGCATGCACATTCGGTTGATGCTCGCTCCTCCCAAGATCTCTTCACGTTGCTGTTCACACATCCGTTGATGTGCACGTCGTCCCTCATGATCCTCACTTGCGGGTTTTAAACCCTCTTTCATGGTATTAGAGTGGATCTTGTGGATCCGTGCACTCATCGGTGTTTCTATGCGTGTTTTCTGGCTTCCGGCATGATATCTAGATCTCATTATGTGTGTTGTAATGGAAATTCTAACCATGCTCTTCTTGCATTGATTTGGGTGCCATACCTCTTACATGGGTTTGATCATGGTTCATTTGGTCATGTTTGAGTTTTTGGTATTTTGTAGGTTTAAGGTGCTAGTTTTGAGTTTTTTTTATGGTTGGGAGAGCCTCTCAAGGACCAACTTGGTCCTAGTTCTCTGGGCTATCCAAACAGCTCGTTGCCTTATTGATACACTCAGCCTTGCATCAACTTCTACACCATTTGACTCGTTTTTTGGCTTGTTCTGGATGGTCTGGCACTGTTTTTTGTGGCTTGCATTGTTTGAGTATGTTTTCCTTGCACCTACTTGAGAAACCGTAACAACCTTGACTCCAGCTCAGGTTTCTTATGGAAGTATATGCTCTAAGCCTTGTAACTCATGCTCATGTCTGCAAACCTTCAGTATTGACTCAAGGTCCATTGCTGGCTCGTGGTTGGCTATTTCAGTGTTGCTTTCACTATTCCATGGACTTGTGCTTGGATGAGCTCGACTCCTCTACGTGCTTCACTCCTTCATGCCATTGATCATGAGTTTTGAGTTGTGTATTTGTTGGCTCTTTACCATGCTTTGTTGGATCGAGATGCATTTGTTCTTGCCGCCACCAGGATGATCTCTGCACATCATCCTAAAACTATTACCACTCACTCCTGTTGAGCTTCCTACCTAGATGGTTGCACCAACCTCACCTACTTGGTCTATTCACCATTTAGTTCCTTATTCCATCAAAACGTGGATGTGGTTTCATTTTTTGTAACAAACAAGGACATGGTTTCATTTAGCCTGTGTTTGAAACTTGTTAGGGCCATTTTTTCTATAGAATGCATTTGAAACATGCTCAGTGTAGTTTGAGGCGGATTCACATGGTTTGAGGTTTGTGTGCTTCACATGGTTTGAGGTGGTTCATTGTTTGAATGCTCGAGTCTCCCACACTAGCGTCTCTCAGCTACTTGTACCACCTTCTTACTGTTTTCAGTGCATTAGACTCCAAACATTTCCCTCCACGAAAACCCCTCTAATGGCTCCCTCAACTCGTGCTACGTGTTAGTTCGGCTTTGGTGGTCTACACCGCCTCAACACCAATTGTTTTCTTCTCTATTACATGCCACCAACCTTGCCACATTTCAATTCAGCTCTGTCTGACACCATCCAACTCCACGTGCTCTTACTACCCCCTCTATGTAACCTTGGCATGTGGAACAAGCTGCAGACGGTTATAAACTGCTGAAACTACAGCTCAACACTCCGAGCTTATACCTTCCTCGGTCAACATTATCACCGTGGGTATTCCTTTTTTGATATTCATTATTAATCGTTATCATCTTTTTAAATGTTTTAAGGTGTTAAAATATTTCATTGTAATTGACATTGTAATTTTTTGGGTCTTTTGATTGTATTACTCATCCTTTGAGTGTCAAAGATGGAGGGCGAGGTCCAGGGTTGGCAGGAGGCTAATCTCCCCTCGTAAGAAAAAGTAAACTATGCCTAAAATTGGATTTCGTTTCTATGAGTAGTCACACGACACCCTTTGCACCCATTTTGGGCACTTTTTTAATCAGTTTGCAACATTTATTGACTTTTTCCATTAGTTGCGGGAATCTTAATAATGCCATAACTTTTGACTCGCAACTCATTTTTTAGTGCTTCTTTAGTCAAAGTTGCATGATTTCTCACACATTACGTGATGAAATTGTTAGTTTTGTAAACACACTACTTTATAAAAGTGTTTGCATCCTCGGGGTTGATTATAATCTTGGGCCTTCACATGCGGATGCATTATTATGGCGAGTCGATGTCTTACTTTTGTGCATCTTGCATTTTACATCATGGAGATTTCTCTTTCTAGAATTGAGCATCGTAGGATCACCTTACAGCCTCCACCACTTCTCACCGGGAGAGGGAACTATTCAGCTTGGTGTGCTTCCATGGAACATTACTTCACCCACGAGGGTCTTTTACCCTTCTTGCTTGGGCCAGTTCCTACACTGCTGATCATCATCATCTGGAGGACTTCCTCGACACTTGTGACCATGTCTTTGGTCACATGATGATGCATGTCTCTCATTCTCTCTGGTTTCATGTGCCAAACTCAGATCCACCTCACCGTGTCTAGAGCATTCTTCAATCCTTATATGGAGACCCTTCACATATTGCAGCCATTATTGCTGTTGTTGATTCAGTTGTCTCCTCCATTTCTTCATGTGATGATAGTTCCATGATACTGAGACTTATTTGGTTCTACTTACGATGAAGAGGATTGTGCATCTAGTTCTTATGTCGAGAGCATTACAGAGGACTTCTCCTTATTTCTCTCACTATTCCTAATAGTATTATCACATCCCACATCTCATCGTATATCGATCAAGATCCTACTCGGTCTCACACCATCATTACACTATCCTCCTTTCCACTTTCATTATACGAGGCCCCTTTCACTCCTTTACCTTCATTGGATGACTCATACCTTTCTGACATCGCTCTTCCATTTTGTTGAGCCCCCTCATTGGGATGAGTATCTGCCTGACCTTAGTCATATTTTCACAGAGTCTACTTGTGATGCACTACAGGTCCCTCATCCATCTACAGGTTTTTCAAAGGAGTTCATCATCTCTGTTGTTGGGAGTGCCCCTTCCAGGAATCATGTCACTTCCACATTTCTAGAGACCTTCATTGATCCACCCTCAGCTGTGGATCCCTTTTTTGTTGTGGAGGATGTTTTGTTCCCTTCACATCACTTGGACATCCTTTCTGGGTGTTCCTCTTTTTTACTCGAAAGTTCTACACTTGTGACATTACCTTCGGTTGCTTCGCACTCACTTGCTAGACCTATGTCAAACTTCCATGCACCGTGACTCAAGTTATTTGTGCTACCTTCCTTCTCTTTACTTCGCCGAGAGTGGGGCGGACTTTCAAAGACGTCATTCCTATCCTTCCTAAGGGCATGCACATAGTTCAGTGTGGGTGGCTCTTCTTCATTCTAGAGGTAAAGGATCTCATCATCAACATTATTTTGGGAGACCTCCTAGAGCTGCAAAGTTCATATCCGTCATGACATCTTCTGTATTCCTCTCATCTCCCTCTTTCTTCTCTTCTTCTTCTTTACGATAGATTGCCTCTTTGTACATGGGTACCCTTTCAAGCTCGTCTATGGCCGGAACCCATATTTGGCATATTTCCTAGATTAGAGAGTGTTTTTTTCTCTGTGGTGGATGTTTTTCCCACTTGGTTTTCCTTCACTACTTGGGATATTCTTCTTGTAAATAGGTACCTCATCGGGCTTTGTCGGGACCCATTTCTTATTTCTCGACTTACCACCTCATCCTATGTTACGATGAAGGGGGTGTTGGTGTGTGTTATTTTCCGCATCATTAGGTGTGTCAACTCCTTAGGTGAGATCGTAGGTCCATGTGTCATTTAGGGGTCATTATGAGATTCTCTTACACGTCAGTGCATCATATGCGTCATTGGGAGTTACACTTCTATTATGGGAATGTAACTCCCCCTCTCTACTTGAGTTGTCATGATTGCAGCACTAGGGGTTACTCAACACCTCCTATATGTACACGTCTTTTGATCTATGAGATAGAGGAGAGTTTTATGGCTTAACCAGGTTCTGCCTATTTTTCAAATCTTTGCATGCACATTCGGTTGATGCTCACTCCTCCCAAGATGTCTTCACATTATCATTCACACGTCCGTTGATGTGCACGTCATCCCTCATGATCCTCACTTGTGGGTTTTAAACCCTCTTTCACGAACTTGGTGTCGACAACCTTGTCAATGGGTAAGTCATACACCATCATCTAGTTATTTCCTCTCCATTCCCAAAGAAACACCATCTCAACATGGGATTCATTTTCAAGCTTCCCATATGCTCTCCCAAGTGTTTATTTCCCTTCTCCATCTTCTAATTTTCCATCTCACCTCACTTCCTCTACCCTTTTCCTTCCAAACCAAACTCCTCCACAGAGCTGAAAGTAGTGCCTTCCCTCCATGATAGATAAAGCAATGACTAGTGGATACCCCATCCATCACTCCTTCTACTCTCCTAAGTCCATGTTCGGGAGAGACTCCAAAATACAATCAAGGAGAGAAACAAGAAGAAGAGCTAGCCAAAGAAGAGATGATCAAAAACTTGGTAAGCTTGGATCTTAGATTGGGAATTATAAATATTCCCTTGTTGGTTAAGCCTATGGATGAGGATGAGGTCAAGCCACAAGTGGTTAAAGCTTTAGCTACAATGTAAGCATGGGAAGAAGGAGCTACTCCAAATCTAGCAGAAGAGGAGTGCATTCTAGCTGTGGAGGAGAACCATACAGTTCCAGAGGCTCCAAATATGGAGAAGGCAACAAAAGATCCTTCATTTCATCCTCATACTTCACCCCCTTAAAAATATAATGTCAAAGAAGAGTTTGAGATTTAAAACTTCATGTATGAGGATGACGGGAACCATGGTGAGAAAATTGCAAATCCAAGGAAAACATGGACGAGGTCGAGCACATGTAGTAGAAAAACAAGGAGGCAAATTACCTGTCCTAACTTGGAGGATTGATTTGATAGAGAAGGAGCCGAGGAGATCACATCATTTGCTACTCCATCATCCACCTTCCAAGTAAATAAGTGCTGTTGCGATGGAGGAGAGCATACGATCGCAACAACCTATATCTCACAATGGCCCTCTAGAACTAAGGTTGGAGGATCTTAATTTTCCATGTTCTTCTTAGGATGAGGTAGGAAAAGAGCACAAGGATTCCATCTAACCCACACCATCCACCTAGGAAGGTCCACAGAAGACTCCATCCATAGAGTTAAAAATTAAGAACCATGGGCACATCCATCAGATTAGACCATTCCCAATTAGGCACTTGGCTTCATTGGAGCTAAGAGAGAATCTAAAACTAGTCATGCCCACTTCAAGGCATGAGGAAGAGTATCAAAGCACCAAGGGTCACCATTAGTACATGTTATCACTAAATCACAAAGACACCCCCGTGCATATATTTGAACTCACAAAGTGTGATTGGATAACATTGGTACTATCTCCAAGTTGTGGACTTTTACTTGAGATAGACCTCCGAGAAAGTGGTTCTTGCTCCTAAACTACCTGCCACAATCTACTCTAATGCAGGATAAGCTAATGTTCTAATCTAAATTTCCAAGGGACCGGGGAGAGAGAATGCATAAAATGAAAGCCTACACTAAAGTGGTGATACACCGTAAAAGGAGGGTGTGAGAGTAGTCTCCAAATGTGTGAAATACGGAGGGAAAGTGCACACTAGAAGAGGTGATGATGAGTTCACCATAATCTAGGAAAATGCATTGACAACAATATTCCAAGCATACACAATGTTAATGAATTCTCTGCAAGAACATAATAATAGACACAATATTCTTGTGGAAAGATAAAGGGCAAGAAGAATGCAAGAAAACACACGGCGGGGAAGATATATCCACAAACTTGTATTTTATTGCTTCTGGCATGCATAGTTCGATCTATTACAAGATAAGGGCTGGATCACCATGAAAGGAGTCCACTACAAGGGCCTGAACACACCGGCTTCAAAAGCAATTTTGGCAGAGTTTTCTACCCAAAACTCTCTCCTTTACTGATGAGCCCAACACTCCAATTTATAGAAAAATGAGAAGGAAAAGGGAAGGGAAAATGGAAATCCCGAAATCTGTCCTTCAACCACATGTAAGAGGCATTAAATTGAGTGGAATGATTATACATTACTTGCAAAAGGCTCCCATCTTGTCCCATGTTTGCAAAGAGAGAGAATGATGGCCATGCCTCTTAATTGCACTCCCGCTACCAAATAAAACACATTTGTTGAACCCGCCACATTTTCTATCCGATCAAATCTGTAATTTCTTGATTTCTGCATCGGGCTCATAACCATGATTCCAACGGTACCAATTTTGTGTGATTTCGTTGAGAAATACAAAAGTTATGGCCTTCTGAGTGCGGGCAGCTATTTTGGGTCTAAGAGCCTTTTCTGTCATTTGACGGGAATGAGCATTAACTGACTGGAGCCGAATATGTTTCTTTTATTTAAATATATCTACTTTCATTTGGCATAGAGGACGTCGTGCTCGCTCCGAAAGTCCAATTTTATCAAAATCGGAGCTCGAGTCAAAAGTTATGGCAAGTTTCAACCAAACGTTGACTTTTCTCCTCTGTCTTCGGCCATTTCAGCTTTTCACGTCCCACGCGTCCCTTTGTCCCAAATGTCCCAGTGCTGCATGGGACAAATTCTTCCGAACCGCCCGAAATGGGCTTCCATGTCCCTTTTCTGCCGGTGACACGTGGCGTGATCTCGATTGGCCTTCGCCTATCCTCGTCCCGCGTCCCTTTGTCCCATGTGGCTCAGGAAAGTTCCCTGTTTTGGCTGAACTGGCCGGTTCATGTACTCACGGCCCAGATGTCCCATTTGCTTTCAGACCGTTTGGGACAAATTTTCCCGATTCACCCGGTTCGGCTGGTTCGCGTACTTTTGTCCTTATGCGTGTGTCCCAGGACTTTAAGTTCTCATTTCAAATCCGCTGGTTCACAGACTTCACGTATTTCGCCCAACTGCTCGGGCTGCCTTGACTCGTTTCGCCGGTTACGGTTTCGCGTCCTTTTGTCCCGCGTGTCCCAAACTATTTCGGGCTGCCTTGACTCATTTCGCTGGTTGGTAAATGTCCCAACTCGTCCCGACTATTGCAAGGACTAGGACTTAGCCATTTTTATGATTTTTCTCTGCCCGAGCTTGTTTTTTGCAATTTTTTCACATTTTCTCAGAACTTGCTCTCTTCTCCTTGGATAGGGGAGTTAGAAAAAATATGAGGGGACCACTAGAAACATGACTTTTGCCGTGAATCAATATAATTGCTTGGGACTAAAGAATTTGATGCATGTTATCAAAATTTACCTTGGGGTGAATTTTGGATAACAGATACATATAGGAGTCTAATGTGAATCAACCTTTGAGGTGGTATTTTTGATTGAGGTTGATACGTTGATCATATGGGTGGAGGATCACTTATCATAAATTTTTCACTCATAGAAGCATGCATATTCGTGTCAAATCATTTGCATGGGCCTTTTTGAAAAATGGAAGCTACTTCTCCAACATGTTATAGGATTTGTTTGAGTTCCCTTTTGCTCTCAAGCATAGAATAGGTAGGTTTGCTTTCAGCAAAAGAAGTACTTGTGCACACTCTACATATCCCACATGGGTGTGCAATTTTATTTGTTTGTACATAGTGTGTTGTGGTATTCTCGTTACTCATGCATAGTGCATTGGAAATGGCATTTGGTGTGATTAGCTCTAGTTCCAAAGGGTGTTCCATGTGGCTCGGGGATCAGATTTCATAGTTAAAGATTAGTATCGGGATATCATTCATGACCCCATGCCCAATGGATGCTTTAGGCAACGGAGGTCTACATCTAGTAGGTAAATTTCCTCGTGAGTCAAAACTATTATCCTAGTTTCCCCCTAAAAAAATTGATCAAACACGACCCCGTACAGAAGAAACTCAAGGGCTTCCACGTTCATTCTTACAATCCTACATTCCAAATCCAACAATTAAGGGGAATTCTGTTCAAAAATGGAGAAGCGGGTGGAAAAGGAGATCGAGTGAGTGCATTTAAGAAAAAACTTAGAAAGGAAATGTTCACTGAAGGCCCTAAATAGGCTAAGTATAAGAGAGCAAGTGGAAGGTGCCACGTGCCTCAATGACGAACATCGGGGGAAGGACCAAAGGGAAGTCTCCAATAAGTGTCGGGTCGAGTCAATAGAATTCAAATGTGCAAAGGGGCCCAAAATCAGTTAAGTATAAAAGGACCAATAGAAGTCTCCACATGTCTCAATGGTGCACCTTTAATGTCCGAAGCCAAGTTAAAGGACATGTGGGCACCTTTAAGGAAATAAATTTAAAGGACTCGTGGAAGGTGCCACATGTCAGCTCGGTGTAACTTCAAAAGAAGAATAAAAGATGGTTCCCAAACGTGCGCAGACTCTCCATATGTCTAGGGTCCAATAGAAGTCAAATGGATCAAGGCCCAAATCAGCTAAGTATAGAAGACTAGTAGATGGTGCCATGTGCCTCATCCACATAACTTCAAAAGGTGTGGCCCAAAGAGAGACCCCAAACATGCGCTAGCTCGCCATGTAGTTAGGAACACGTGGCCATGTTTCAGGTCAAAGCGGGAAGGTGGTCCTTGGAATGATTTTTTGCCAAAGTGGACGACGAGCTTGGGGAAGAATTTTCGCAGGAAGATTACGGATGGTAGGGTGGTGGGAGATATTTTGGAATTTTACTGCCTTTCGCAAAGGTGCAAGTTATAATTGCGGGCCCGCGATCCTCGGGAAATATTTATTTTGCTAATTGGAAAATGTAGGCTAGTGGACTGAGGGAGACTTTTGCACTTTTACAATTTTTGTGCAAAAGGCACAAGTTCAATTTTTGCCCACGGAGGCTTTTAGGCATAAAAGTGAATTTCGGGCTGCGAGAGATGTGAGAGTTTTTGTGAATTTTGGGTTTTTTCACAAAAGATGCTAAGTGAATTTTTGGCCTACGGATCCATTTTACAAAAATTTTTTTCTACCAATTTTATATGGATTCGATTTGAATATTCAAATGGGCTTAACTTTCGATTCAATTCTCAAAATGCAACAAATTTGGTACCGTTGCAAATGTATCGACCTCCTCTACATCATGGCGAGATAAATTATTACTTTTAGAAGGATTTGATGGGTGAAAATCTAGAAAATTATTTCAAGCCATTAATACACAACTACCTAGATCAGATTTGGTTTTCCATCTTTCCTTCTCCAATGCACCAAACATATATGGGGAACTAGAATTGATAGATTGTAGGTGTATTTACATGGAATTAATTGTTGGTGGTTGAGTTTTCAAAGCAGAGTTTGAGTTTTATTCTTTCTCTCTCACCTGGATGTTCTATATATTGTAAACACTTCTCATTTGAGAGGGGAAACATTATGGGTGTGGGGAAACTTTGCAAAATTTATTTCCTGACTCCATTTGAGTGTTAAGCCTTCTCCTACGTGTGGCAAGTGTATTTGTGCCTTCGAGTATAAATTTAATGGTCTGTGCAACTTCTAGAGCAATAAACGATGATTTAGTGGCATTCTTCAACCCTTTCTCATGTTTTATTGTTTCTTTGTGCATCTCCCATTTGGATCTATTTTCTACCCATGTATTTCATGTTCACATTTGTGGGATGTCATGTTTCATGGAGTTTTAATGGTGGATTAGGACTTGGTTCGTGTCACTTCATTTGACCTTCATCGGTTCCCTTTTCCCTATTTCTTCCTCCCTTAGCAGAGTATCTCACATGTTTCCTTTTCTAGTGTATCACCGCTTAGTGTAGGCTCTATTTTTATGTATTTCTCTCTCTCCTTGTCTCCTTGGAAGGTTAGATTAGGATTAGATAGTTTTCCTGCACTAGAGTAGCTTGTGGTAGGTAGTTTAGGAAGAAGAAGCTAGCTTTCTTCGGAGGGCCAAATCAAGTTTGCAAGTCCAATAGCTTGAGAGATGGTCCAATGTTGTGCAAATCACATAGAATGCCCCACTAAAATCGTAGGCGATTTAGGGGTGCTCTGATTTTGCATCAACACTTCCATTACATAATAGTAAAATTAAAATTTATTCTTATAATTTGATATATATCAATGGTTAATCGAAGTATTTAAACCAAACTCTATTTCAAAATTTTGATATAATGCGGGAATAAGTATATATATATATATAGACACACACATATATATATATATACATATACAAATACATATATAGAGACACACACACTCACATATACATACATACATACATACTTACATACATACATACATATATACATACATACATACATACTTACATACATACATACATATATATATATATATACATATATATATATATATACATATATATATATATATATATATATATATACATATATATATATATATATATACATATATATATATATATATATATATATACATATATATATATATACACATATACATATATACATATCTACATATATATATATATATACACACATATACATATATACATATCTACATATATATATATACATACATACATACATACATACATACATACATATATCTATATATATGTATATGTATATGTATATGTATATGTATATGTATGTATGTATATATATATAGACATATACATATACATATATATATATACATATATCTATAGATATATATACACACATATATATATATATACATATATCTATATATATATATATATATATATATATATATATATATATGTAGGTATCTATGTATATAGATATATGTATGTATGTATGTAAGTATGTGTGTGTGTGTGTGTGTATATATATATATAACTAACTTTTATTTAAACAAAAGATGATATATTTCATGCATACAAGAGAAAATAAATTCCTTGTTTTGATCGTAGATACAATGAAAGTTCAGATTTTCAACATGAAATATAGTGTAATACATAGACAAATTCTACCATTGAATATTAAGGATGGAAATACCATATAATCTATATTTAACAAGAACCCCTTACATTCTAGCAAAAAAACATCATAATCAATTTTCTTCCCATTTGCACAAAGGTAATAAAAATTAAATATGGACTTCCAAACCCAAAAACCTATTAAGTTAATATTCCATTATGGGTAAATTAAGATGCTCATTTTCTAGATTTCAAATAAGAGAAAGGGATAAATTGCATTTCATAACATTTAACATTATTTCATTTGCTAAATGGAATTCCCATTTCTAAATTAATTACTAACTAGAGGAAATAAAGAAGATATTTTAAACCAACTTTAAGTACTATTTTTAATTTTACAACAACATTTCCACCCACATTTTTAACCATTCAAAACACAGTCATAACAACTACTAAAAATTCTAATGTTCTTTACAAAAATAAACAAATAAATTTCAAATGCAAGAGTTACATGTCATCCTCATAAGAAGAGAAAACAAGCCCAGATTTCAAAAGAAATGTAATCTCATGCACATAGTAGAAATGTACAACTTTTACAACTTTTAAAGACATTTCTTAAAGCTCCATTCCATCTAAAAGTATCTTCAAAACACATGAGAAACCAATCTGTTTACCTCCCAACCTATAGGCATCATTACATGCCTTAAGGTGGAGTAAATGTTAGGCTCACTCCAAGCCCGTGAGAATGAGGGAGGGGCATGCCGTAAACGAGAAATGGAAAATGGTCACCAAAACAAACCCATGGATAGAACATTTAGGAATTAAACCCCAAAATAATGCAACGTAATGATCAATGACTTGAGAAGCACCAAACATCTCAATAATGGAAGAGGGGATAAGATATCCCATTTATTGTCAAATTTTCACCTAATTAAACATAGTAAGCCACCATCTCCTCATCTCTTGATGAGATATCAAAATAATATGCTTCTCTCTCGATAAATTCTTCATTTATCCCTTTATGAACTTCAAACCAAATAAAGGGGTAAACCAAACTTCCATAAAGGTTGTCCATTAAGTATGATGATGAGTAACAATGATAGGATTTTTACCTCTTCACACATATGCACAAAATCTATTCCATTTAAGGTTGGATGAAAAAAAATAAAAAATAAAAAATTGAAAAACGAATTCCAATCCACACAATAATATTTTAACCATTTCAAACAAGAAAAAATGTGATATAATATCCTACCTTAATATTAAGAAAGTGTTCTATTTGAAGCTTCCACAATCCACATCCTTCTCCTCGCAAGCTCCCAAAATAATACCCAAAGCAATAAAATTAAACAAGAAACCCTAATCCCCTCCATAAGAGTAAATGATATAGAAAATGACCAACACAAAACCAAATGGGGGTGAGAAGTGTCTCTCTCCACTAATGCTTCAACTAATCAAAACTTCACCAAAATGTGCACCCAAAACACCCAAATTAAAAGATAAGAAAATAAAATATCCATGTAATCATGGAGGACCCCGCATCCTAACACCATTCACAAAATCAAGAAAATTTAATAAACGATGACGAAGAAAAGGGGGAAATGGCCAAATGGGATAAATTTTCCATGGATGAAGCATACCCACCCCAAGGCATATGGCATATGGGCTCTTTGCAAGGAAACTTTATCCCATAACTTGCCATATACACCTCCTAAATGTCACCTTTTTCTCAAATATGAGTTTGGGGAAAAGATGGCATTTAAGAGAGGTAGTTGGGATCACCTAATCCATGATTAATTGTCCCAAATTTCTCATAAGGAAAAAAAGGAAGACATAAACCAAACTTTCATAAATCCAAGGGGTTAAGGTTAAACACAACATCAAATCTAATAAAAGGGGGATTAGAATTATTAATTGCAATACCATAGTAAGAGGTGTTAGGAAAAACTAATTAGGTAAGAAGGTAATGATAATACAACATCGCATTGTGGGTTAAATAATCCATCACAAGACCAAGTTTAAGTAAAGTGACCCATAACAAAATAAACAAGGAACTTTGGCGTTTAGGGCCCATTGTGCCGAGCTTTGAGACATCCCCTTCCCAAGTCCAATGTTTCTCATGTTGCAAACCCCCGTCATCGACACATTCATGTTAAACATTAGACCCACCCAATAATAGCTAACAAATGTGACAACAATATAAGAAATATCTCAATGATAATCCGCACATGATCAATAACTAGTTAGTGAAAAATAAAACTATGATCAATCATTAGTGTAACAAGAGGGGAACACAATAATGCATCTACGAAAAATATACATACCATCATATGAGATCTCAAAATATAGTCTTAACATCACATCGATACCAAAACATAATCAAACACACTAGATTCATATGTGCATGTAAAATCCTGTAATGAAATCGCTTAACATCCAATATCAATATATAATGATCCATGTAATGAAACAACATCATCATAATGACAGATAAATGGTGGTGAATGTCTTAATGAAATCAATCTAATGCTACAATGAGTCAACATGGTACATAATGGGGATCGAAATAAGCAACAAGTAAAAGGTAAAATTAAAATGGATTTTAGATTTGAATTCCAATATAAGCAATTAGAAGATAATTAAGTGAATAGGGTGTAGTCAAAATTTACATCCATATGAAGTTGATTGTACTTTAGTGTTGAAGATGATGTTGTAAAATATGTTTTCTATCCATCCACCAAGGTACAAGTCTCAATAGAGATTTTTAAAAAGGTATGAGGCCATATAACTAATTCATAATCCATCACAAAGTAATTATTTAATTGAAATGCATGAATGCATTTTATTTTATCATCATTAATATAAATAACAAAAAATTTGTTTTAAAATCAAACCTCAAGTTGTGTTAGCAAAAAAACTCTTAACTACGTGTTCTAGCGGTATTTTGTGTAACTAAAAATGAGGTTTAAGGGTGTAAGCATATTCACTTTTATTTGTTAAATAGCATCCATTTTATTATTATAAGAAAATTAGAATCGTGTTGCACACGATATTTAATATCTTAGTCATTTATATAGGGAACTCAAAATTTGATTGAAAAATGAAAACTTAAGTTACATTAGCTTGAGAAAATACTCTAATCATATAAACTTATTATTAAACATGTTTTTAATTAAAAAAAATAGTATTATTATTTTGTAATAATTTTTGAATGTTTTCCAATTTGGGCATTTTCATTTTTTACCCAAAAAAATCTTTAAAATGATTTTATCCTGATTGTAATTATGTTGAAGGCGTTCCCCCTATGGTAGAGGACCTCCGGACGTTTCTGACTGTCTTAAAGTTGACGGTTTGACGGCCGTCTGGATGTTTTTGCATTTTTAACAATTTTTTTTACATGTGTTCCTTCTTTAGACCAGCAGGGCATCGTGTCAATCCAGGGCCTTTATCAGGGTTCGAATCCACCCCTCCTCACCTTCCTCTACATCCATTATGTACAAATTTTTGTGCCTGGATCATCCCGATCTGAACACTAATTGTTTCCCATCCGGAGACGAGTAAGAAAACACATTATTGACGGTGCCTTCTTTGGTCAGATCTCTCACCTCCGATTTCACCTGCGTTTCTTCTCCCAAATCCTCTGGTTTAAAGTGAATCGAGACGACATGCACTGTAGATTGAAGGAGGAGCTTGGCATCAGAGGGCGTGACGAACTGAGCATTGTAGTTAATGGATTTTCCGTCGGTGAGTCTGCGATGGTTGAGAAATTTGATTTGTGAGAGGGAAGATTGAGCGTGAGGAAGATGGAGGGTGAAAACGTCGAAGCCGTAGTGAAGTCTTCCCACAACAGAATATACGATCGTGCCGTCTAATTTTCCGTAGCTCTCGACCGGTGCCATGGTTGATCTGAATCGGAGGAGATGATATATAAACCAGATCTTGTGGGGTGCGTGGGAATATATCATCTGAGTTCGATGAGGTGAGTGGGTGTGTCATGAATTATGTCGCACATTCAACTTAGCTTAGCTTAGCTTTACACGTTGATCGGATAGACATAAGCCATTCAATATAGATAATTTGGCCTTCACAACTATGTTGATTACAGGTGGGTTGAATAACTCCAAAATTGAAAGGTGTGGGAAAAGAAATATTGAAAGTGGAGGTATAAAAAATGCTTTCGACTATAACAGTACATCATAACTTGGTGTCTATGGGGAATATTAAAAGTTGAAGTGGAACAAATGTTCTCAACTATAATTATAAACCATAACTTGTTGTCTATGTGGAGACAATAAAATGTTAGGTAGGGCCGTGAAAATTGAATCCATCATTTATAAACATAATGCGAGCCAATATTTGTTATGTTGTTGGGTATTAATGAAGTGTTGGTGTACAAGCTCCATTGACAATTGTTGTTATCAACCGTATTACGACACCTCATCTATTGCCATTAATATTGATTAATGGTATGACCCGAGCCCATTGTTATGTTTATCTCTTGCAATACTTAATGGCCAAGACACCAAACCACTGTAAACATTCACACATCTCTTTCACTTTGTTGTGGTGTTTCACATCAATTCGCAGGGTAAGATGCCAAAGAACTTGAGCTGCACCTGAACCAACACCTACATGTGAATTTTTTAGCTCTTACTTGCGGATTTATCAACGTTTGAAGCTTAGTGATTTGACATGTTTGAATTCTACATAAGAGGGTAAACATAAATTTGTGAACTTAGCCTAAAGTTTACAAGGAGCACTATACGCTTTTAATGGGTTTTTGGGTTGTCTTTGTTTGATGTATAGGATGTGCTAGCCAAAAAATGGTGTTTTTAAACATGTTACATATATGGATTCCACTTGTTTATCTTTCGACATTTGTAGCTCATTTTAATCAAGAGAAAGAAGGAAATGAAAGAACGATCCTAATACAAGTGAGGTTTTTAAAACCTCACTGAGGTCATGAGTGATACAATCTATTATGATTATCTAAAATATTTTTATATTTATTTTCTAAAGTTTTCCTGAGTATGCATATGTTCTTGTGTTTGTTTGCATGCGTATAATTCATAAAAACATGATTTGAATTTATCTGTGTGATTTACATCCATACAAACATGCACTATTTGGAGTGATGCTTCTTTAGTTTGGTCCAAGTGAGAAAAGTATGTCTGAAAATTCTTCTGCACATGCCTACAGATTTTTCAACACTGAAGCTTAGTGGTGTGATGGGTGTGGATTCTACAGAAGAGGGTAAGATTAAAATCTTGAACATAACTTAAAAGGCAAAGAAAGAGCATTGGGGGGATTTTGATGGTTTTTTGGGTTGTTTTTTTATGTGAAAAATGTGTTAACTAAAACAAAATGGTGTTTTTAAAAATGCTATAGATATGGATTGTGTTTGTTTATCTTAAGGCATTTATAGCTCATTTGATTTGGTTAAGTGAGAATAATATGCCAACAAACATGGTTTGTAGGTATATAATTCATATAAACATGATTTACTTTAATAATATGAATTACACTCATACAAACCCTTTAGTTGACAATAATTAGTCACACTTAACCATATCAAATGAGAAAAAGTAGTCTAAAAGTATACAATGCGATGAGGGGAATATCAAAGCCTTCCCTTTCTTGGATCATTTATTCTCTGTAAAGTCCACTGGCCATTTGTAGTGAAGATACCATATGGGATTCTGTGGGATAATAGTTTTTCATGTGGTCAATGTATTGGGTTATTATAGGGAACTAACATAGTTGGCACAGGCTTGTTTGTAGATGTTCTTATCTGTACTTCCTATTTAGACAAGGTATTTGCAAGTACTTGTGCGTGAGTTGATATTTGACTTTTCTAGCTTCCATACATGTGTCTTTGCTTCCCTCCCCATCAATAAGATAACTATCTGCTCAGTATAAAAGTAAAGCTTTGCGTGTTTCCCAACATGTAACAATACCCAGATTCATGATGTCGATACACAAATACAAACTCATTTTAAGTGGAGACCATTCTCATATTGAAGATACTAAATTTTCTGGGTTTTAACTTTTTGTAACTTAAAATTGATTGTTCTCGCTGCATTCTACAATTTCAGCATAGTTACAAACGTATTCCCTTTCCATACTCACTTGAGTACACAACCCTTTCCCATGTGAGATTCATATCAGAAAGGTGATAAGTATATTGCCAGCGTACTTGCTCACCAACAAGATGAGCAATAACAAGTAAAGTAAGGAGAAGCAAGCTACCCGGTAGACTCAAGTGTCACATATTTGTGTTGACCATGCTCTAATGCATACCATACCATCAATAATTCTCTATGCAGAATTAACATCAGCTAAGCTACTGGTTAACCCTAGATGGCATGCACATAGAATGTTTTGAAACCACAATAATCACTTGAACTGATTGCCTGACAACCAACTAACAAATACTAAAAGAGCATTTACCATTCTTTTACAAAGAAACTGACAAACAGTATCACAGATGAACTACAGATGATTTTTAGCGAACAAGTGCAGAGTTGAAAACACTGTCCCTCCCTCGGGCCTTGGACTGCCCTCCTTGTGTCATCACAACTGATAGCCCAAATTTTTAGCAAAATAAATTACATGCAAGCAATAAACAAAGCTATGACAACTCGAGTTTTGTTTTGGATGACATTTGTTTCTTGTCTGTTGATTTAGTCTGAGCATTGCATGTTTAAGCATGGAGGATTGGTTTGAACATATATCATTTTAGATATATGAGAATTTAGTCCTTTTATAGTAGTCCATTCAGAATTTTCCAAAGACAAACTACAAAACAAGGGATCAACTTCCCAACTTAAGATAAATAAAAACAAAAACAAAACATTGTCATTTGAAGGTCTGCAAGCATCAAATAGATTAACATCCAGGACTAAAGATCATTTCCATATGTTCCAAGGCTGTGAAAAGCAAAAAGGCTTATAGCTAGCATCACGAGTGATCGCCATAACCACCAACTGATCACCATAACCACCATCAAGTAGTATCATGCTAGGTCCTTGTGGATTTATAACTTTCACTTCAAAGAGAGATTAGTAATCAGGTTTGAAAGAAAGCAGGCATGATTAGGGGTTGGAAACGACGTCGTAAATTAGAGCATAAAACAATGAAAATCTCTAATATCTTTCAACTTACAACGACCAACAACCTACGATCCCCTGACATTCCAATCTTGCCATCAAATACAACTACTGAAGAATTTCCAACCAACATTCCACATGTAACTTCCATGGAAACAAAATTTCAAGAGCATACCACTTCCTTCCATATGAACCCATCTTTGCTAACAACTGTCACTTTCCCCAAATATCTGGGATGCCACATGAAACTATCTCAAGTACCAACCTTTCTTCAGTTCATCGCACATATACAAATAGTTTCTCCTCTCCTTCTGAATGCTTTCCACCTTACAATCCACAAACGACTCAAACAGAACACCCCACCCCTTCCAATACACACAGATTTCCCATATTCCCACCCTCGATGCTGACTATTGAAGCCCAATGTCAGTTTCGCAAAAGAATAGATTTGCTTGGCGACCAATCAAACTTGCTCAATCTACTTGGAAAATTACCCAGAATTAAAACAATTTCCTTTGAAGGCTTTCCCTCCTATAATAGATGCAAAAGTGAAAAACAAGGCCACCGCTTCTCTTCATGGAACAACATGGACCCTGAAAAACAGCCTATCGTTCTTGCATCTTTAACCCAAATCGAGGAGATGCTTATCACATGAGTTAATCCATTCATGCAAGTCGCCCAAGTATGTGGTGGGCAATACAAATACTCAAGACACACCATAAGCTTCCCCGTAAACATTATTTCTTCAATAACAAAGACCCTACCCGCTGCCGCCTTGGAGATTTGGACATAGTTCTCATACAAAGGGAAGGATCTAATTTAAAAAATTATGATTTCTACGTCAACAGATATCGTGTTTGTACAGCCTTGCAATATAAAATCCAACACGATCCCTATTACAAAGATGTCTTAATCGACGATGACGCCCTTTCCTCACTACCATCCAAGTCATCAAATGTTTCCTCCTCTCTCAACACAGCCACAATGGAACTACCCCAAATGCAAACTTGCTCTACAACTCATGGTAGTGGTGTTCCCACCCACTTTGATGAAACATATGAACACTCATCATCTTTCATGCTAACACCTCACAATACAAGAACAAAAGAAGAGGAAATCAAACAGTTCTTGCTCAACCACGATGGTAACACTCCATTTACCATGCCATGGCTAGAGCTTGGGCTTTCGCCAATAAATGAATACAATACGAAAGGCATGTTCTCAATGGCTTTCCCAACTTTATTTCTGACAGGAAAAGCAATGTGGCAACAACCCCGCATTAAAGAAGTTCCAATGCATGAATGTGCTCTTCATTTGATGCGTTACCATGATGGGTGCTTTGGAACACCTAGATCGGGGGACTAATACATTTAATTCAAGGAGTAATAATCTCTAACCCAATAAATGGAGGAATCCCAATGGTCAAAATTAAAAAAACTTATACCGTTCGGCGTTCACATTGCATTGTACACATGCGATTGCTAGTTGGTTAAAAACTTTTATTCCTTATTCCCACCTTCACTCAAATTAAGACATCATATTTATTGTAGTTGTCATTTTTACTAGTTCATTTTTTTGTAATTCATTTTATAGAATAATTGACCTTTTTATAACAATGCACTCTTTTGTCTCTTATAATATGCAAAAATAAATAAAATTTGTCTTTTGTGTATAAGTTTGATGGTACACATTTAAGAACTTTTAAAATTAGAGAACATATTATTTAGAAAATTCTACCTATTTATTCCATAGGACTTCTTTAAAAACATAAAAATAAGGTGACTTTATTCTTATATTAATCATTTTTCTAAATCACTGAAATGTTGTTTACTTTAAAATAATTTAAGATTAATTATTTTAAAACAATTAATTGTTATTTAAACTTAAATAATTAAACAACAAAACATAGGAACTAATCTCGTTGTGACTCTTGTTCACTAATGTCCTAAATTTCAATCTTAATTTTGACATCATTTAAACGGTTTTAAATGAAAACTACAGATTATGGATAGTGCTACCTTTCTCATCACTGAATTTTCAATTATCAGAATACGTTGGCGGTCAAATTTTATCCCTATGACACCACCTAGATCGGCTCGCTTATCAAGTATTGCGCTGTCCTCCATTACAAAATGTCTGCAAAATGGAAGAGATGATGCTTGGTAAAAGCGCAAGTGAAATTCTAAACTCAAATAGGATCAGAAAGTTTAGGGTGCGCAGCCATGGATTTAAAGTTAAAACCATCGTTTTCAGCGACTCTTCACACTCATAAATCGGTGAACAAGCACGGATTTGCTTATAATTAGCAGTGTCCAAAATATTCTTCTGCACTAACTTATCAAAGTCATTGGAGTAATACCTGTACAAAACCAAAATCATTGCTTACTTATTACTGGTAAAAGCAAGAATATAGTGTATAAGTAAAACGCAAACAAACATGGCAGGCAAAAAGAAAAGAGCCAGGACTCAGGAAAGTAGTCCAAGTCCAAGAACAAGAAAAGAGGAAACACAGTAAGTATGTGCGTGTAATATAGTGCCAAATGACTTTGATATTCGGGAAAGCTTGTTTTCACGCTGTTGTCCTTCACCATTACCAAAATTGAAAAGAAATAGAACATGCAAATGGTGGTGTTCGCCCTAAACGAGGAGATCATGTGCTGGGCAAGGACACAGATGACGGTGGTGTTGTCGGCACCATAGTTGCCTCGCCCGTGACTACTTCCAACAGGTTTTCTACTTGGAATCAAATCCCTTTTTACTACTATTATGATGCAATTGATTTTTGCTTTTGCCGTCTTGGAAACACAAGATAAGCTGAAGGAAAGTTCTCTATGATTTTACCCATTTAAAGAGTTAAGTGTATAATCTCAATGTGCCTTGGGCACCTACGAGGGGGAAGACACGGCTCCCCATAAGGACTTGGTTTATAAGGGAGCATGTTTACACATTCTATTGCGTTCAACAAGATAAATGTGCAATGAAATAAACCACTTAATACCTCTACATGTTTCATGTTTGCCTTAGTGCTTTAATTTGTACATTAAACATTACCTACCCTCTGAGTTTATATTCCGGTTCTATATTACAGAAAAGACTCACTACATTATCTTATAATAAAGGATAAAGGGACTAAAGTATACAAGATTTCAAAAATGTATTATGAGTAGAGTAGATAGAGTAGTAGGGAAGAGTATTTGAGGGGTTGATAGACAAGCTTTAAATTCAAATTATTTTGAAAATAGCAATATGCTTTTTAGACAAGCAACATCTTTTTCCACGGTGATAGTACAATAAAAATCTCTCAATTTAGGACATCTTTTATAAGAACATTATTAGGTGTATTTCATGTCCATTTGATTTATTTTTTAGGAGAATGGATGTCATAAACATTCTTGAATCTAACTTACAATAATGCAACCACATACGGCCTTTCACCCAAATATAATGTAAACACTAAAATTTGCACAAAATTATTATTACATCCGGCTTTTTTAAAACTTTATGTATGCAAGTCTTACATGATGAAAAAGATCTCAATGGCACATGTCCTTGATGTTTTATTATTACATCACTTATTTTATCCTTCGATTTGTTACTTGATGCTTTTATATATTTGTATGTTGTGTCATTTAGATATCTACCCTTTGTAATTTTTTTGAGAAACGTGCCCACATACAAAGCTTAAAAATACAAATTGTCCCATTAATGTTTCTAAGTCAAATAAATTTAATAATACAATTTTTCCCATTATAACAAAATATTGAAAACCCACATTTAAACTTTAATACATTTAATTTGACTAAGCATGGTTAATCTCCCTAGTATTATTTTAATAACAATTTAATTCACTTTATAGTTAAATTTTTCACATTTGAATCTCAAGGGTAAAAGGGTCAATGAAAATAAATACAAAAAAATAATTAATCCCACAAGGTTTAATAACAATTGACAAGGTCCCCATTTGACATGGGGTTAGAATTAATAAACATACTCCTACACCATAACCCGACCCCTTAAAAAGTCAACCCATGTATTTGAAATGAAAAACATTTAAATTAAAAGAGATTTTCCACTCACCCACTCTCTACCTACTTTTTGTAGGGATGAATCTCATCCCTTGGATGGATTCATTTAGGGCCCTTGGATAAGGAAAACCCTTTAACCCTAAGTTTCCTTATGAATGACTTCTTTCTCTCTTTCTTTTGGCTCATTTCTTTTAGTTTTACAGGTTGTTGGAGGAGGATGAGAAAGCATTGGAGGTCCTCTTAAGGTTTTGCGGATGCACATATATCCCATTATTTTCTTATTTTTTATACCCTCATTTAGGGTTTTAAATGTTTTTATTTATTTTATTTCAAAGAATATTTATTTGCAAGAAGAAGGCAAATGGGTTTGTCCCATTTTGGTTAAATAGCTATGTTATATATATGTTTTCATTTTGATGGGGCATATATACATACATATGTTTATATATGTTTGTACATATGTATTTATTTTACACACACACACACACACACACACACAGACATAGTGTATTGTGCCGCCCGCAATCACCATGTGGAGGCCAAAAGAAGAAAAAAGTGCACAAAGCTTGAATGGCTACGTGGGTTTTGGCTTATTGTTTTGATAGAACAAAGTTAAGGGATTGGGGAGGCTCCCCGACCCACCGCCCTTCCCCGGCCCTCGCCCCCAAACTTTTACCATATTCCTATAAGGCCGAACCATAAATGGATCTAAAAGGATTCACCTAATGTAATTCATTTACTTATCACTTATATATATATATATATATATATATATATATATATATATATATATATATATATATATATATATATATATATATATATTTATATCTATTGCTTTTTAAAACTGATAGTATTAATACTTTAATATTAATAATATTTTAATCTTAATAATATCTTAATATCAATAGTATTTTGATAGTAATATTATTTTAATTTCAATACTAGCATTAAAGTAATAACATTTTTATGGTTATTAACGTTAACTAATTTTAATTCCATACTTAAATTTTCTTTGTAAAAAATTGATAGTATTTAGGTAAGAGGCTTTAAAAGAAACCAAGTCAAATTTCACTTATTATGATATCAAGTTACAATGGGTTTAGAGTAATTTTACAATATCTTAATAATAAATTTTGCACAATCCAATGAGGCTAAGCCTAAGTTGCAAAGAAGACTTTTCCCTTTCTCTACTAGTGTTAAGAATTACTCTATTTTTATTAACCAAGTAAAGATAATTATAACTAAGTTCTTAATATCTATTTGAATATAGTTTATATTTCTTTCAACTACTATTAGAAAATGAACAAACATAACTTTTTTTTTCACAACCTTATAATTTTCATGGAATACAATAAAAGTAGGTATTTGTTTTTTTAAACTACAGCTTTTCAACCATTCTCACAACCAATTTTAACAATGTTTTCAATAAGTTCTAAAATGAGAACTACTATCTTTCCAATGAGATGTACACACTTTGTGGGAAATAAATTAACCACAATGAAGAAAGATATTCCCTTTATAACTTCTTTCCTATTATAGCTAAACTAGCTTTACAAAAAAAAATCTTTCTTTCCCTTTTCACATACAATACAAATTTAATATCAATAATCAAAACAACTTTTCTTCACAATTATTAATACAATATCTTCCACTTAAAGTGGGAAAACTTACAAGAATGAAAGCTAAAAGGAATACAATATTACAAGTCTTCCACCCTAAGTGGGAATAACAAGGAGGTTTTCTCACAAGGAAAGATTTCTTGAGGACACCAACAAAGCTCCATGTTTCACATCACCAACAAGAGAGCTCCACCATGCTTCATTTGATCACAAAAAAATAGGGGAGAGGCAACACTCTCCACCCAACCAAGAATTCTAATGAGGAGAAGAAGCCATCCTCCTCATTGACCCCGAGCCCCAACCACATTGCAATGAAAAATGGATTCAACTCATGGCAACAAAACAAGCTTCCACATCACAATACAAAATTTTAAAACCATACCAAAACACAAACAATAAAATTAAAATCAGAGTAACGAAAACAACAAAATACACAAGGCTTCAACAATAAAAGCCAAAGGAGTAATATCTATGGGAGGTCACTTTTGTCTCCCAATGGGAAATGGGTACCCACATTAAAACCCACTAATGAACATCTCAAAATACCTACACACTCTTATTCCTCCCTCAAGAACCTCTTATACCTCCCACATTCTCTTATTCCTCCCTACATTCTCTTATGAATCCCTCATAAAAATAGACCAAGTAAGAAATGCAATCAATTTCTTGTACAAGGTGGGGAACCCAGCCCAACTCCCTCAAAAACATGAAATTAACTTTTATTCCTCCCCACATGTAAGATCCCATAGTCCCCTCCTACACCACACTTAGGCCCTGTGTGAGCCAAGTACCCATCAAGAATACCAAAACACTAAAAAAATACACATATACACAATATAAAGGAAAATATTTTACAAGAGTGTAGCTCTTACCTTTCCATGGTAGAGATTGATCCAAGAGTCCCACACAAAGCTTCTTCAAGATGAAAAAATCACAAAGAAGCTCCAAAAATCTTGAAGCACTCAAAATCCTTTAACTCCCAAAAATGCAAGAGCACAAAGAAATGAAGTCACCCCCAAACACACAAAAGAAATTGAATAAATTAAAAGAGAGAGAGTAGATTGAGGTGGCTCCATGTTAGGATACCGTGTCACTCATCTTCAATGCCACCTCACAAGTCAAACCTCAACCCTAATGCACCATAAATTGGTGGGTGAGAGGAATGACAATTTACTTACACACACAATCCAAGCCCACACCCCCTAAGGAAAAAATTTAATTGAAAGAAATAAAGTCCAATAATATTTTACCTTTTTGTCTTCCCAAAACACATAATGTGGTCTATCTTTGACCCCCAATCCATAGGTAGGGTTGGTATAGTAATTTAAGAGGTGTGTGACAAGTTTAACTTGTCCCACAAGCCTCCAAAATTGGCCCTTAAGGCCAAATCCAAATTTTCATGAAGGGGTAGAGTGTACAACACTCAAGATCACAAGCACTCAACTTACAACACATAACCCAAGAGCCATCTAATCTAATAAATGAAATCATTTTGACCCATTCTTAATTAATTTACTAATCTAGACATAAATCAAGTAATTAACAAACAAAGAATACATCACTATAATTTCACATACTAAAATTAAATAAAGGAAACTAAATGAAAGAAAACACATAACCCCTTGGTCACAATTAGAGGTGATTCCTCCATGGGAACCCCCTAACAATAATTTATAAACACACAAACATAACAAAATACATATTACCATGGTGACCCTTGTTAAATTTGTCTAGCATTCCAATGTAGTTGCTCTCCAATTCCCCCAATGTTTATTGTGACATGTTTACTTTGGAAAAATACATAACACGTCTTTCGGCCTTGTGACTGCATCAAAACATCCAAAATAAATATGCAATATAACTCCATAATCATCTATATATGAATAAAAACATCATCTAGGAAAGTAATAATATCATTTACAATTTCTAACAACATCTCGATTCTACATTTCATCAATATCCATATGATCACAAGATTAGTTCAATTGTTAAGGTCTACTCAAAATGACGAAAGTATCATGAGTCAAAAATATATATAACCATGTCAACAACATATCATCATCAATATAATTTGTCTCTAATAATCCACATACATCATACTAAGAATCAAATCAACAACAATCCAGTATCTCTAACATCTAACATCATGCTAAGTCAAAAATCTACAATAATATCCATAAGTATAGTCAACAGTATCAGAAATCAATAATAAAAAGTGTCGAAGGGAAGTGGGAACTACACCCCCTCTCATTAGACTCGAATTCCTATTATAATTCACTGGAAAAGGTGTGGAAACTAGACTTGTAGCAATGTCCCATCCTCCCATGTAATCGTAGTCTCATCATATCTATCCCACTGGACTCGAACATGGTCAATCTCTCTTCCTTGAAAGCCCAAGGTCCTATAATCTAAAATGTGGACGAACTCCACCATCACCTACCCATAATCTTACAGCCTACAATGAATTCCAATCTAACACATGAGAAGCATCTGCAATATATCTCCTAAGTACAAAAATCTGAAATACATCATGGACGTAAGACAAGGTAGGTGGAAACGCTAGATGATAGGCCAAAGGGCCGATAGGTTCCAAGATCTTAAAGGGACTCAAAATCTAGGAGCAAGCTTAGAACCTTTTTCCTAACGAATAGGGATCTTATGTGTTCTGACACAAAGAAACACCTTCATTCCCACCTCATAACTACGATCTATCCTATGTTGATCTACATACTTCTTCCTATCCTCCACCTCCTACAAACTCTACCTAATCATAACAACCTCTCGCTCTCCATGTACTATAGTAAATCTAGTGCAAGAGAGACCCCGTCCTCTAACCTATCCCTACTAAGAGGTTTCCTACACTCTTTCGCCATACAGTTCCTAAAAAAGCCATGCCTATCAAAATTTGGAAGCTATTATTGTAGGAAAACTCCACTAACTACAAATACTCCTCCCATCTCAATCGATGATCATTGATATACATCCTAAGCATGTCTTAAAAATCTTATTCACCTGCTCAGTCTATCCATCTATCTCATGATGATAAGTAGTGTTGAAATTGATCTTCATCCCGAGGACATACTTTGCATGGTAGTCCGTAGTGGGAAGTGTAAAAGGGTCACGATCACAAATGATCTTCTACGGAATCTCGTGTAATCTAACAATCTCCTCAAGATATACCTATGTCAATACACTAGTTGTGTAAGTAGTCTTCACAAGAGAAAAATGAGACACTTTCATCAATTTATCCACCGTGACCATGATGGTGTCGTGGCAGTATCTTGATGTCGGAACCCATCTATAAAGTCCATGGAAATGGTGTCCCATTTCCACTCCAAAGATAGCATGAGGAAAAAGAAGGCCAGCTCAATGTTGGTGCTCTTCCTTCACCTTCGACACTCTAAAAACGTGACAAAACTCAGCCACCTCTCTCCTAAGTCCCTCCAAGGGTATAACTATCTCAAGGTGGCGTGCATTTTCTTCACCCTGGGATGGGCGGAATAATAGGTGCATGATGAGCCTCTGTCAAAATGTCCTTTCTTAAGCCTCCATATCTAGGAACATATATCCAACCTTTGTGTTGAAGAAGGCCATCTACCTCTAATGAAAATCCATCAAAATTCCCCTCAAGGGGTCTCTGAGACTCAATTTCTATTATGACTACAAGGTAGAAGCTATCGTGAGGAAGGCTGCTGTAAAATCCTCCGTAAATTTCTACCAACCAAGTGGCCATAACCACATGTCTTTGTCTACTCAAGGTGTCTTTAACCACACTATCCTTCCCCTTCACATGCTCTATCTCCATGTCGTAATCATAAAGAAGCTCCTTCCAATGTCACTTACGAGCGTTGAGATTGTGCTCTGTGATGAGGTGGCGAAGACTCAAGTGATTAGTCCCGAGTGTAAACCTCTCGCAAAGAAGGAAGTGTCTCCATAAAACTAAGGTGTGCATAATCTGTTGCAAGCTCAAGATCATGAGTCCGATAATTGAGATCATAATATTTGATTTTTGAGACTCAAATGTAACCACTCTGCCCTCCCGCATCAACACACCTCTAAGTACTTCCAAAGAAGCATGTTTGCAAAACTAAGAACTCACCCCGACGATCGACACTGCAAGAATTGGCACTTTCATGAGGCATTCCTTTATTGTCACTGAAGGCCTCGATCACATCTATCTAACCATACAAACTTCTTCCCTTTCCACTTGAAGGGAAGTGATGGGGTGTATAACCCGAGAGAATTCCTACACAAATCTCATGTAATATCCTGCCAATCCCATGAAGTTACGCACCTCAGTCACACTAGTGGGTGCTGGCTAATCCATAATAGATCAAATATTAGGAGGATGGACTGCAATACCTTCCTTAGAAATGATGTGGCACAAATGCTACACCTCTATATAAAAGAATGCACACTTCTCTAGGTTTTGTAAAGATGTTGCTCACAAAGACACCAAAGAATCTGGTAAAGGTGCTCCTCGTGATCCTCACATGTATGTGATTAAATAAGAATGTCATCAAGGAAAATGAGCATGAAGCAATCCAAAAAAATTTGAACACCATATTCATCAAGCTAATGAACACTGCAGGGGCATTCGTCAGACTAAAAGTCACTACTGTGAACTCGTAGTGTCCATATTTTATATGAAATACGGTCTTATTAGTATTTCTCCGTGAACCTCAAATGATGATGATAACCCGAATTAAGATCTATCTTGGAGAAGACTATGGCCCCCTTCATTTTATGAAATAAATCATCAATATGCGGAAGGGCGTAACGATTCTTGATCATTACTTTGTTCAAATTGGCGATAATCGGTAGAGAACCACAAAGATCCATCCTTCTTTACAAAAACACAGCAGCACCCCAAGGGGATACACTAGGACAAATCAAGAATTTTCTAGAAGGCCTTGAAGCTACAATTTGAGCTAGCGAGAGCTCAAGAGTAGTCATCCGATAAGGTGCTCGTGAGATAGGCTCTGCTCCCAAAACCAAATCTATGTGAAAATATATCTCACGTGGGGTGGTAACCCCGATAGATCTCCTAGAAATACATTAGAAAACTCTCTCAAGATGGGATGGTCATAAAGGGATGGCCCACTAGACTCATCCTCTGATCTATCACTAACCGTAACAACATACATCTGGAAACCTCGTCGCACACACCGCTTAAGCTGTATATAAGAGATCATGGAAACAGGCCTCCTAACTCCTGCTATCACTGACTTAACTACTAGATCATCTATACATGATATAGTTTTATGGTAACAATCCACTTTGGCTCTGTGTGCACACAACCATTCCATGCCCAATATGACTCCATATGAACCCAATGGAAGGATACGAAGATCCGAGGTAGTGGTGAAGGGTCCCAAATCCACTACACACTCCTTAACTAAGGAGTCTATAGAAATTTTGGCTCTAGAAGCCATTTCAATGTCCCAACTAAGACCCTACCTAACTACCACCAGCTTGCAATGCTCTACTAAGGATGGTGCAATAAAATAATATAATGAACCAGAATCAAACAAAATGGAGGTAGGAATACAACCAATGCTACTACTCATCTTTATGACGGTACTCTAGTGCTCAACTCCGGTGATTATCGACCATTGCATTGATCCGATGGCTATGCCCCATGTAACCAATAGTAGGATCTAAAATCTTTGTCTTACCCTTATTGCTAGGTTTTGTGGTAATCTCTCCAATGATATCCAACAATGCCAGAACCATAACAGCTACCTAGTCCTCTTGAATGAGATGTAAGTCCATCCGATACTCTAGAGGTCTATTCTATGGATCTTGTGATCCAATTATGGACCGCTTGAGGTCTCTAATGACAAGTTCCTACTGACTGAGCTATCACTGCACCTTGTGCCCTAATGGGACCCCTAGGAGGAGTCCCCATACTCTTTCCTCTTTGTGTGTCGAACCTCTGAGTAGGTCTGAATGGTGGATGATTCTCGGTGTTGAGATGGCTTCGTGGGCTTTGAATGAGGACTATCTCAACCCTATACACCATGATGAGGAGCTAACCCCCTCGATTTGTTATCCTTCATCTACTAGATGTGCTTCCTAACTCTATCCCTTGCCTATCGCATCTTTCCTCATTTCTCTTCTATTATATAGCTCTTCTCCACAACCTCTACTAAGGTCGGTGGGTAGTGAATGCACACTACACCACCCAAATAATAATTTAGGCCCCTAATGAACCCGTGAATCCATACCGCTTATTTTCCATATAGTTAATTTACTTGAGTAGTTCTAGAAATTGACTCTTATAATCGCTACGGTCATAGATGCCTAACAAAGGTCATGGAATGCATCTATCTCATTGCTACATAAAACCTCCGGGATAAGTACCTTCTCCTAAACCACTCCTCAAAGAGCTCCTAGGTATCCATCTCTCGAATCAACGTGGAGATTTTTCTCCTTAGTCCTCCACTAGACACCTGCTCCTTCCCGTAGAAGATGGATTGCAACACGAGCTTTTGTGTTGCTAGTACAAGAGTAGAGCTTGAACCACCCACTCAAGCTCACCAACCAAGCCTCCACCTACAATCCACTTATATCTCTAGAATAATGAGATGGTCGTAGGTGTAGAATCTCCTTGATATGGTCTCAGAATCGTCGAATGGAAACCCCTAGGCCTCTCTGCATGCTCATCTCGAGGTCAAGGGCTCTGAGACCTATCCTTGTGTCCTAAAATCATGTCTCTCTATCCCCTCTTCGTGACTCTATTCTTGATGACTTCAAACAATAATTCTCTACCCTATGCTCCTCGCCGTGTCAAGGAGGTGCATGAGTCTCCACCAAGGATCACTATAATGTCTAGTTGGCCTTCCTCCTAAGGACCCTCCATGTTGTTTTCCTCTCAAAATTTCCCCTCTTTTGAAAGTAAAAATTTACAATTTTGAGTTAACACCCTTTTATGATGTTCTAGTGAAGTGAAAAGTTGAGGAGATAGTGAAAATTCACATTTTTGGAGTCATTTTGGTGATTTGCGGGTCTGTCAGACATTTTTGTCCTGTATGTCCCAAGTTCTGCCAGACCTTCTGTTCCCCGATCGACCGCTTTCCTGAAAATCTTTTAACTTTCAGTTATGTTGGAATTTTTGGTCTGTTTGTTCCAAGTTCACTCAGGCTTTCTATACCCCAATCACTCGCATTGGCCGCATCGGGTCCTTCACGTACTTTTCTCCAATCTATCCCAAAATCATATGTACCTTATGTACCCACTTTCTCTACATCATGTGCATCACCAAATCGAGTCTTCGCATCCCTCATGTCCCTCGTATTTCCAAGTTCCCGAACTTCCTATGCTCTTTTGCCAGCATTACCCGCATCGCCCGCATCAACCAAATCACGTCTTCATGTCCCTCATGTCCCAAATGTACCAAAGACCATCCAGGCCAATTTTTACCGCTCTTCCCGATTCTTTCTTTTTTGAGTCGGTGCATATGAATTCAATGTGCATTTATGACCTTCTCTCTCCTAAATGACTATTTAATGGGACTACCCTCTACGCATTTGGCACACTACTCACTTGCTATCATTTGTTTAGATCCCTGAAATTAAGATCATCAGCTTATGCTCCTATTCCCTTTTCATTTTTCATTGCGGATTCAATCTATGAAGGTTGTTTCTCTATAAATTGCAAATATGAAGATTAAATTCCAAGGTCAAGAACATGTTTTGCCACTTGAGTCATTTTTTCCCAATATCGGGGATAGTGAGGTTCGACACCTAGATTTTGGTGATTCCTGGAATAGATTGACTAGCCCTAATCCTTCCCCCACGACACATATGATCAATGACAATGGCCTTATGTGTGCTGTGAGTTTCCCAATATCAATACAATGTGCTTTGACACCATGCTAGCTTTGTGGGATCACTTTCACCCTAACACCTAGGAAATGTCTAATGTGCATGGGGAGCTGATTGCTAAACTAGATGCTACTGCCATTGATGTTGCGCTATGGATTCTAGAAGTTGAATACTCCATTTTTATCACTCAGGCTCAAGATCAAGCTCTATTCGAGAAGGAAAGTGATAAATATAAGTTGAGTATAGTGAAATCATGGTTGAAGAACCCTAATAAGGAGCATCCTAAATTTCCAAGACATTATTTAGAGTGAGTTCAATGAAGAGCATCGATTTAATTATCTTACTAGCTCACATCATGGGATTACCCTCTACTAATGAATTTCACTTTTGGATGTGCCCGCTCATCAACATCGTCTGCGAAGGTAGTCGAGTGTAAATTGGGTGAAAATAATTTGCATAAATTTGAGAGTGTAGTTGTCCAATGTGCAACAGACCAAGAAGTTCTACATGACTTCCTATCTCATGTATACCCTAGCAGTATCCCAACAGTGTTTTGGATTCACCTACATAGAGGGTCAGAAGGATGAACCCATTTATCCATACTGCCCTCAATTCACCCTCAAACTAGTAACCACAGCTTCAAGAGGGTGAATGATTCCTTTACCATGTATATTGTGAGCCTTTTAGAAAATGATACTGCTAGGAGATTTTCTGATGAAGTCCTGAACTTGATAGCGAAGTATGGAGCCTTCTTCATTCAGTTCGGGAGGTTTTCATATATCAGGCTGGCTTGTTATGAGAACACACCTCTCAAGCTCCCCATGTTTTTAATGACAAGATGACTTTGATTGAAATGCGCAGACAATTGGATAAATTTCATAGAACTCCAAGGATAATAAAATCTCTGGTCTACATTTCCCTATTTCCTTTGGTAACTATACATGTAAAACAACCTTGGATGCTCCAAATATAGAAAGGGCCCTCACTCACATCACCGGTCCACTTCTTGGACCTAGGACCTGTTTTGATTTGAAGAAGTTCATTGAGCTGAATCTAAAAATTAATTATCATCATATGTCGATATTGAGGACTACTGGGCCGATTGTCTAGATGACTTTGAAGCAAGGCAGAGGCACTATGGCAGATTCTCCTTGCAGCCGATATAGGAGCTCAATCTCTACCAAATTCCTGAAGGGTTCCAAGATGATAATGAAGACTTGTTTTCCTATGAATATGAAACACTAATCAAACATACTTCCTTGGAAGATATAGACTGGTACAAGAGGGAGAGGGATGAATTTGTAGAAATTTTGGCCCCGTCCTTGTAAGAACCAAGGTCTGGTTTAATAGAAAAGTTTGAGAGGTTAATAAGAATCTAGGCGAATCTTCATTCAAATATACTTCAACACCTAGGAAGGAATCACATACACCTAGCTTAGAGGTACTGCAAAAACCCCTCCTCCTTCCTCAAATAAAGAACCCGAGCCAATTAAAAGAGTTTAAACAAGAACCAATTGAGGAAGAACCACTTCTAAAGCATTAAGAACTACCTTCAGGGCCAGAGAATGTTATTGTTCTTAGCGAAAGTAATGACAGTGAGGTACCATATCCTGTAGGAACTTCATAAGTTATAATAGAAAAATAGAAGGAAGTGCCTAGCACCGAACCTCCAAGTGCCTTTGGTTCCTCTTCTCAAGGATATCTTGATACCTCACCGACATATATACTAGAAGCAATAGCAGTGTTAAATACTTTGAGTGTCCATGAGTTCACTTGCTCTTGATCACTTGATCCTCCTTCTTCCTCAACTTTTGCATGGGTGGAACCCTTATTTAACAACAGGAAGAGGAAACCTTCTTCTTGATTGATGAGGGCCAAATTTTGATGTTGTGGCAGCCTTTTTGGGCACTACTCCTCCTTCTCCAACAAAGAGAGCTAAAACAACTTCAAGGATAGTGACAGATGCTTAGGGCCAACAATTTCTAGAGGTTGTAAAACCTAAGGTTAATAAGGTAGAACAAGATCTATTAGCCTCTGATCTGGAGCTTTCTAGGATTCCAATGGGAGAATTTACCCCGAGAGTGAGGTGCATAACCTCTAGAAAAGAGTAGCCCAGTTATTGAGAGAGAGTAAAAAGGGGTAAAAAAACTATAGAGCAGCTGGAAGAACAAAATCAAGTTCTTTCTAGCTTCATCAAGTCATTATTGGCTAAAGACAAGGTTTTGGATACTACTCCACTGGCTTCCCTTCCACCCCCTATGATTCTTAGTCAAGATGAAGTTTAAAGAATCAACGATATACATACGTACTCCACTTATGTGATGGCTATGGAAGCCATGGTTGATGACATGATCATTGCAGGCTTGAATTTCATTGTAGAGGCCTTCAAACTCAATGAGAAGGTGGCCAACCTGCAACAAAAACTCTCCTCCTCAATTGTAACTATGGACAAAGAGTTGAAGCTTTGGAGTAGTTGCATCATGGATCTTCACCTGATGGGACAGGATGATGAAAATATATTGATGGCCAATAAGGTTTTTGATGATGCCAAAGAAAACTTGTCAAGGTCATGGGTTTTCAGTGTGGAATGGAAAATAAAAGTTCTGGAAGAAGCCTTGGGAGGTTCGAGAAACGATTAGCGAAGGGAGAAGCCTTCAAAACTTTTGTTGTGTCTACCTTCAAAGATATTCACTGTCATCTTCATGATGAAACTTCAGGTGTTCCTTTCTCTCTCCAAGAAATTAAAACTCAATTCAGGGCATTTGTTAAAGAAAACTTGTTCAAGGAGGAATTGATTACCAAAGAGAAGATAAAGGAGATTTTCTCTCTTCAATCAATCTGCTATTGAAGAGGCTAATAAAGAATATCATGAACATACTAAGCTTGATAAGGACATGGAGAAATTTCTAGGTACTTGGTCTCAAGTCACTACCAACACATCAGTTCCACAAGGTAGAGAGATAATCAAGCATTAAAAGGTTTAGGCAACAAACCGTCAAGTCGGTGGGCCCTCCTCAACAATAAGTGGACTTTTTTCCTTCTAGCTTCTCTCCTCCTTTTTCTCAAATCAGGATCATTGTAATTAATTAAGGATTTTTTGGCGAGCATTTTCTTAATTAACATTTTAGTTAAAAGAAACATTTACCAAGTGTAACTAATTTGTAAGTTATATAATGGGCTCAGGCGCCATTTTCGTAAATTGGAACTCTGTTTATTTTTTAAAGTGTAAAGGATTAAAAGCTATCAATACAAGAAGATCTCTCTTTCTATGTCCATCCAATCTTGTTATTTCATTGCTACTTGTTAAAAGTTATTAAATCATTAGTCCTGCTTTTACTTCAAGCTGTGTGTATTCTTATGGATGTCATCTCTTGAACTTTGTGTCTATGAAATAACATCTTATGGTATTAAATGCAAATAATTAGGTTCTATATGATTCCATTCTCGCATGCGTAAGGAATTATTTTGTTATCTATATTTCCTAAGAGTGTTGTTCTACTTCACCCCATCCCTTAATTCTTCCATCTGTTATATTGATGACTGTTATATCAAACACTTTCATGATATCAAAGTTCCTCATTAAAACTACACGTTATACATTTGTAAATAGGTTTTTACCTTTAATAAGGGAACCTAACCCATTAAAGAGGAGAGACTTTATATCCTTTGACTATTGCTTTTAGTAAAATCCTTATTTGATAACCAACACACGTATAGTGGCATTGACGTCTTGAAGCGTCTGTAAGATCTGGAGTAGAATGGCGGCTACCGCCTGGTATGGGGATGGAAAGTCTCGATCTAAGTGCAAGAACCCTCGTGCAGTATGCGCCTCCTGCATGAGACTAAGGCGAGAGTTAGTTCATCATTCTATGTTTTATTCTATTTTTCTATGTTTACTAAAATATACAATTTTCGGACCTGGTTGTTCTCAGTAGGTTTAATATTGTGCTAGGTTTAATGTTCATGTCTCATGTTTTCTAGTGTAACCAAGGCTCCAAGATTTGAACCCGCGGCTCGATACCAAGTGTAACACCGGCTAAAAATGCTCGTACGAGACCCAAGAACAACCTAGGGTTAGCAAGAAAAATTATGGAATATTTTTTTGAGAAACGTGCCCGCATATAGGCACGGAAAATACAATTGTCCAATTAATGTTTGAAGTCAATTAAATTTAATAATAAAATTTTTCCCATTATAACAAAATATTGAAAACCCACATTTAAACTATAATACATTTAATTTGACTAAGCATGGTTAATTTCCCCCTAAGTATTATTTTAATAACAATTTAATTCACTATAGTTAAAATTTCCACATTTAAATCTCAAGGGTAAAAGGGTCAATATAAATAAATACTAAAAATTAATTAATCCCACAAGGTTTAATAACAATTGACAAGGTTCCCATTTGACATGGGGTTAGAATTAATAAACATACTCCTACCCCATAAAGTGACCCCTTAAAAAGTCAACCCATGTATTTGAAATTAAAAACATTTAAATTAAAAAACAATTTCCACTCACTCACTCTCTACCTACATTTTTTTGGAATGAATCCCATCCCTTGAATGGATTCATTTAGGGCCCTGGATAAGGAAAACCCTTTAACCCTAACTTTCCTTATGAAATACTTCTTTACTGTATTTCTTTTGGCTCACTATTTCTTTTGATTTTGCGGATTGTTGGAGGAGAATGAGAAGCCATTGGAGGTCCTCTTAAGCTTTTGGGGAGGCACATATGTCCCATTATTTTCTTATTTGTTTATACCCTCATTTAGGGTTTTAAATGTTTTTATTTATTTCATTTCAATAATATTTTCCCAAGTAGGCAAATGGGTTTGTCCCATTAGTGTTAAATAGCTATGTTTGATATATATTTTTATTTTTATGGGGTATATATACATATATATGTGAATACACGTTTATAGATATGTATTTATTTTATATACATACATACATTTATAGATATATATAGTATATATATTATATACATATACATATATACATGTATATATATACATATACATCTACATATACATATACATATATACATATACATATATATATATAGATATATATATATATATATATATATATATATATATATATATGTGTATATATATATATATATACATATACATATACATATACATATATATATATATATATATATATATATATATATATATATGTATATGTATATGTATATATATATATATATGTATATGTATACATATATGTATATGTATATGTATACATATATATATATATATATATATATACATATATACATATATATATATATATATATATATATATATATATATACATATATATAAAAAAAAACTTTGATGGGTTAAAAACCCGAAATCAAAATATATGCCATATATATATATATATATATATATATATATATATATATATATATATATATATATATGGGTTCCTCAATATGTCTACTTGAAATAATATGCAACCTAATAGAACTTTTCTCTAGATTTAAACAATTAGAAAGGAATAGTACATTAATAATGAGAATACAAAATTTATGAGTTCTTCCTCCTTCAAAATACAATGAAGTAAGATCATATAAAAAGGGAAAGAAAAACAACAAATACTCTTTTAAATTCCCATTTGAATAAAGATAATATTTGTTGATAAATCAAGTGTAAAGGAGATACAATAACAAATAAGTTACAAATTTCACATCCCTCCTTTCCAACATATACATTTTGAATAAACAATACAAATTATATTTCTATAATACATTAGATGGAGTTAAATATTTAAAATGCAAGTTGGAAAAGCCTCCCAAATATGGGAACAACATATAAAATTTTACAAAAATATCTCTAACTAGCGATAAATATTTCTAGCTCACTATTACAAACCAATTTAGGATAATACATTTGCAAGAGTCCCACTTTACATTATAATTCCAATGCACTCCACACAAAGAGGAAACAACACTAAAATTTTACAACTATTTCTCTTTATTAGTTTCATACAAAACAAATTCATGCAATAATTCACTTCGAGCTCCTTCAAAATATTCATTTTCCAATCACAACAACAAGAAAGGGGGTGTAGGAAACATTCAACTCCCAACATTATTTTAGTGAGGAGGAGAAACCATTCTCATCATTGGCCCCGAGGCGAAAAGGGATATTATGAAATCATGGAAACTTCATAAGGACTTCACAATTACAACATTAATGCCAACAATACATGCAATAAATTTAACACCAAAAACACAATAGCACAATATAAAAAAGAAAACAAATAGGCTTAATATCTAATCCAAGGAAGAAGATAAATATGGGAGCCACTTCCTTTTACCCCCAAATAATTTATGGGTTCCAACCAAAAGACCTCTAAGTGCACATAATAATTACTCCAAAGATATCCTTTTTCCTCCCAATACAAGATATCATAAAGTGTAACAATATTATCCTTTTTTCTACCTATAGGTGGAACACCCTACTCATACTCCCTCAACAATTCCTCACAATTCCCTTTTCCCCCGAAAATGGTCCCATTTTCTTCCCACACCTTTGTTAAGGACATACTACCCAAATCCAAAACACATACACATACACTCATCAATTTACCATACAACACAAGTAAGTAAATAAAACGAGGGTATAAACCCTACCTTTCCATTGTAAGCTTCCATGAATCAAGGTAAATACCCAAAAGCAATATCCAAAATATCTAAAGCAAGAAGTCAAAATAAACTCTAAAGAGAGCAAGTCTATAATGAAACCATGTAACTCCCAAAACTCCAAAATAGTTTACAATAATATAAAAGGATGATAGGAGGGTGAGGTGGCTCCATGGAGGATGCCACATCATGTTTCCTCAAATTCCCATTACCAAGTCAAACACAAAGACCAAGGCCCATAAATGGGTGGGCGAGGTTTTGACAAGTTTCCTTCCACACACAAATGAATACTCCATAATTCTAAGGACAAAATTAAAAGATATATAAGAAAATGAAATAAAGTTTTCCTTTTCAACTTCTAAATCACATAATGATGCCTAATTTTGACCCCTTACCCCATAGGTATAGTTGGTAGGTGAATTTAAGAGGTGTGGGACAAGCTTAACTTGTCCCACAAGCCTCCAAAAATGGCTCCAAAGTCAAATTTCGAGATTTAAAGGATGGGTTGAGTACACAACATCAAAATCAATTAAAATCCAACTCAAATCAATATATCACAAGGACTATCTACTCCAATTAAATGCCCCTTTATCACATACAAAACTAACTTAATTAACATGATTAATCAACTTAAATATGAGCATATTAATCAATAATAATAAATTGGAAATACATCACAATAAATAAATTAGATGCTCAACTAAATAAATAAAATTAAGGAAATAACAAAATCATACAACCCTTGGTCACATTTCAGGTTACCCATTCCCGAGAGGATCTCCAAGTAAACATACAAGAAACATAACACCAAGTTGCCATCGTGACCATGCTTCCAATATCTAATATTCTTCCATGATTTGTCTCTTATCCCCTTCTTGTCTATGGTGATATAATTTCCTTTAACAAATCAAAAATACCCCTACAACCTCAATGTTGTATCAAATACATCACGAAATAAAACACACATACAAATCATCCAATAAAATCATACGTGTAGCTATATCATCATCATCAAAATTAGGAATTTCTATCAATTATTTACAATTTCTTAACATTTCAATTCTACTATAATAAATAATTTACAATCATCAATAATCTAATTCACATTCTACAATTACCATGAAATTCCCTATATCTACTATAACTCCTAACTACTAGATACACTCATCAACATATTACCGATCCCTAATATCATCATATTGTTAACAATTCACAATATGATGGAGACCACATGGTCAGTCCAATAATCTGAATATAATAAATATGTCAAGAATCCAAATGTAAGTATATAAGAAGGTAACAATTCTAGATCATATATATATCATTAAATTTCAGTTAAAGTCCACAATACATCCATACAATCAAAAGTAAAAGTTAGAACACAATAGTAATCATGATGTCCCTCGTATCTAATAACATGCTAACTAAAATACAATAATAATGTCCATGTATCTAATCAATTGTAATCAAAATCATATTAAAATAAGTGTCAAAGAGGAGTGGGAATTACACCATCAACGGCATGCCTAAATGATGAAAATCCTATCATATTGGCATTATCGGGCCGAGGATCACTTCAATATTACCATTTAATTCAATCATAATTCAACTAAATATGGGACTCTTTCCACCCACCCCGTGCCCAACCACCTCCACATAATGTGCATTAACTTTTGACATGTCCGCATGAGAGGGAAAATTTTAAATTTCTAGATCTCCCACCCACCCAACTAGTCTTCCCTATCACCTTGACCACCTGCACCCTTCTCCTACACACAACCTCCATCCACCTCATTTTGATGCTCCGTGGACAACAAAAATTCACAGTGGTAGCGTGAGTTCTAAGATCGTCATTTGTCCCATCTCCACACCACCCACCACTAGCACTATTTACCATCTTCTCACCTGCATAAGCACCCATCACAATCCTTTCCACAAAGACAATGACTCTAGGAAAGGAAAAAAACACCATGCATTAGATTTACTTCCGTGATCTTCCACCACATCATCATATTCCCTCTCCTCCTCTAAAGAGACATCATCCATTTGGGTAATCACACACTCTTGAACAGGATCCTCAATAGAACAAAGATTTTTCTATTCATACCTTACCCATATACATTTGATGCAAAACATTAATATTAAGGAGTTTTTTTAAATAATTAGAAATCCCTAAAAGTATGTTCATATTATTAATTTAGTAGCTTTTTGTATTTTACATTCTTCATTGTCATTAGAGAGTTTTTTATTCTTGGAAAAATACAATATAATATCGCTCCATCCTTGATGGAAATTTCTTCCACCTCACTTAGCCATCCTTCAATCACATGTTTCACTTAAAATGTCAGTCAACATGCTAGGAGTTATGACCCCAACAATGAGCACTATTAATAATAATAATACTAATACTTTTTTAGATTAGGTAATAATTTTGTTTTGAGAGGACAAAAATACCCACTATTACAAATGGAGATAAGACATAACATTTAAGAACAAATACGACACCTCTAAAGAATGACACTTTAAAGTATTATTGTTATTATTATTAATACTAATAATAATATGACATAAATTTTGGTTGTTTTCCATTTATGTGCATTAAAATAGACCATATGTTGGATACATGTAATCTCAATGTATGGTGACCTTTTTCTTCTCATTTAGAACCCCTTGATTTTTGATTTTATAGAAAAAAATTAAATTCTTCACCGTACAACAATAAAGTATATTGTTTTAAATAAATAGATAGATCTCTAAGTATAAATATCTCTTATAAAGTTTACCAATTTGTAAGTACACAAAATTCTAATAAATTAAGTATGGTTCTATAGCTATTTATTTGTAAATTGATGGTTAAATTATAGTAATCAAATGTTTTAAATATGTATTGCACTATATTGATATCTATTTATGATAAAAAAATATAAATAATGATTAAATATATTTTCTAGACTATTGATAGAAGAAATAGAAAAGGAATTTATGCTAGATAAGGGAAAGAGACAAAAGAAATAATTAATATATGGTTATCATTCTTTTGATAAGGATACTTAAGTGTATTTTCCCTCTATTAATGGGTCCTGATAGTGATATGCAAAACCCTAAATGTGCATGTACAAGGGTGAAAATATTTCAGATATATAAGTAATAAATGCCTTGAATTATCCATAAAAAATATTAAATGATACATCAAATTGCCTCTTTCACAAAAAGAGATTATGGTAATTTACTTCGTTATCTCTCTAAAGTGTACCCCGTAGAGAGATGGATGCGGTGTTCTAAGATTACAAATTTTATCTCTCTCTTTCATAGATATAATGAAAAAACCTCATGTCTTTGGGTATACCTATTTTGAGTTGAGTCTTTGGTATCAAGGTTGGTTCCTTATTGATGTATGCTAAACTAATTTTTTGGGGTTTAAGGGTGAAAGATGACGTAAAATGAGATTAAAAATGAGGTGATACACAAAACTTGTTTGAGGTCTTTGACTGATTACATACACAATTGATACTTTGGAATGAATTTCTAATACACCGCCAACAGCTTTTCTAAAGATGATTAATGATACAAACTTTGATGTATTGAGACATAAAATCACAACAATACTGCTAAGTTACACATACACATTAATATCATGTAGAAATTACATAATTTGTAACAAGGTAAGATGATTAATCAGGGAATTCAAATTCACAAGATTAATGGAAACATACACAAGAATGAAAATAATTAGAAAGGTAGAAAATAATTCACATTCAAAGGGAAAAACTAGCAAAAATTACTTTAGCACTCCTCTATCTAAAAATTCCTCTTTTGAGTTTTGCCAAGGCACACAATATATAGAAAAATTGATTCACCCACCTTTCCTAAAAATAGACTAAGGTTGTACTCACCCATGCATCCTATTTTTATCATTTATTTAATAATAAATAAAGGAATAAAATAAAACAAACTAGTACAAAGAGGAATTAATATCCTTTGATTGCATCATAGTCAAATTGTAGTTGACTGTCCTATTTTTAAGAAAAGGATGGGTGAATAATTCTAAAAATAAACCTTTCTTGATGAGCAAGTCTCCTTCTAGGTGCATGCAAATTTGTCTTCTTGCTGATCTGTCCTTTTGTGAAGGCATGCAAAAATACTCCTATGTATTGAAAAAAAAACAAAATTACAAAATTTGCAATACTTGCAAAAAATAATTCATCCACACATCCACCTGATGGGGACCACCTCCAAGTTTAGGCTTTGATGTTGACACTTGTTCTGTCTTCTTATGGTCAAATGGATAACACATTGTGAATCATCTCAAACCTTCCCACTAGTGGGACAACCTGTGATTTTGAGCACTTGTATTCGTTGGGTTTGGCCACTCTTGTGGACTTAGCATATTACCATGATTCAATGATTTTTTGGCCCCCTTGTATACACGCATGGCATACTATATGGTTTGCCACCTTTTGATTATCACTGCCTTGCAATTTTCTTGTCAGATTTTGCATTTTGGATAACACTTGATTAATAGTTTGAAACCCTTACTTTTGGGTGATCTTTGTTTGAACATGATGGTCGACACTTTTAGAATATTCAGTGCTTGGAC
Organism: Taxus wallichiana var. yunnanensis; assembly: GCA_018340775.1. NCBI lineage: Eukaryota > Viridiplantae > Streptophyta > Pinopsida > Cupressales > Taxaceae > Taxus > Taxus wallichiana. Next base: position 146,979,708 of record CM031236.1, read on the forward strand.
TATAGTGAGATCCCCTTTTGATATGTCAAATGCAATAATTTTAAAATAATATGGCCGGCCCCCTTGTTACGATGACTCACCCCTCCACATGCTTTGTCGGTGACATGGTTAACTCAGTCGAGTTTGTTGTAACCCTGGTGGTTTTCTTTGAAAGTAGATGCCTTGATTTAGGTCATTGATCTCTGTACCTTTTAACTTATAATGTTAATTTTTCTAACCATCGGTTATTATTTCGACCTAGAGTTTAGCATGGTAATTGGTATCTTACCATGGTGAATTATGTTGAAAATTACCTCGATCCTTACCCATCGATCTTTACATGGCCTAATCTTTGGTCGTTGGTCTTTGAATGTGGTTGAGTTTGAACCTAACCCAACTCTTGAGCTCGATGGTAAAGGTCATTCAACCTCAATGATCACTCCATTCTAGTTTTTTTGGTTATATGGGAAAAGCCCTAGAAAAATTTTCATTGATGCCATTGTTGAAGCTTTCTGAGCTCTATTCTTCTTATCAACATGATTTTCTACCACTCTTTTCTTCTCTTGAGCTATCTGCAGGGTCCTATGGCTACCATTTTCTGATTATTTGAGCTTTACTTGGTTCTATGATGTCTTTGTGGCCATGAGGGCTCGAAAACTGGTATTTCTCTCATTTTAAGTTTTGGTTTTTGGCCTCTGTGGAGGAGTTCATGAGCTCGACCTCCTTGATTTTTTTCATGGCCATGCCTTAGTCATTTGTGATATTTTTCCTTGAAGTGGCCACCATATCTTATTCTTTCAAGCTCTATTAATTCTTTCTGAGAAAGAATCAAGCTCAAATTTTCTACAAAAGGGTTCTTTGTCTTTTTGGAGCTCTGTGAGGTTTCTTTGTAGACACCATCTCTTTTCTCTTGAGCTTTGTAGATTTGGATTTTAAAACCCTGGTTGGAATTCAAGGTGAGTTGCATTCTTCATTGTATTTTCTCTGTCAGAGCTTTCTGAGCAAGATGGTTATGGGTGTTTATCACCATGAGTGGTTATAGGTGAGATAATTTTCCTCTTACACACGTACACTTCTATTTTCATTTTGTTCCTTGGATATGTCACTGAAAATATTGAAAATATTTTTGGGTTCAGTGATTTCTTGCTCCTGCTTGACTCCCAAGTTGGAAACTTCTCATGGGCAAATGGATTTCTTACTTCATCATTCTTTTGCTTGAAAGTTTTCACTGTTTGATCATAAACGGTGAGTTCTTATTTGTTACTCTGATTTCTTGATACCCATTAATGGGTTTTGGTCTTTGGACATGAGCTATACCCTTCTCACTCTAATACTGCAACTTGAAACTTATTTCAAATGGAATAATGAATTTTGAAATAATTCAATATTTCTTTAGCTTGGATATGAATGCATTTCTAATTCAAAGTTTGAACTTCTATATTGTTTTCTCTATTGAATGGTGATAAACTGAAATCATGGAAGTATCAAATTTTCTCACCTCTATTCTCTGACTTGATTATTTGGGTTTAAGCTATTGAGATTTTGATCTATTATTGTAAACCACCATCTTTGGTTTCTAGTTTGTTCATTGTGTATTGTGCCTGAACAGAGTCACCATAATTTGATGCTTATTAGGGTTTTTGTATTTCTCCATATTTGGGTTCTGATTTTTACCGTGGGTACTGGTATTTTGCTGTGGAAAAGGCACCTTGGCCTCTGTATTTAAATCTGAAGCTCACTTTTTTCTTGGATTTTACTTTTGAAAATTATGGTGAGCGTTTTGACTATTGGCCTTGGGTATGCATGTGTCTCTGATTCAAATCTTGTTCTCAATCAATCTTTGAGACTTTTCTAGAAACCATGGGAATTCTTCATTATGTTTTGTATTCCATCTTATTTGTACTTGCTGAATGACTTTGAATGGCTCATCCATGAACATTTTATTGCACTCTATTTCCTTTTTGAGATCCTTTGTGCTTCTTCTAAGAATGATCCTAGAGAATTCTTCATCCTCTTATTCATTCTCTAGGACCCTAGAAATTCATTTTTATCTCTAAAACTCTGCTCTTGAGGCTAATAATATTTTCTGAAAAGTTGAAATCCACTTCATACTATCTTAAGTTTTGCACTACCTGATTTGATTCGACCTTGGCCCTTTGTTGTTTGGATGAGTGTATCAGAGTCATCGAAACTTCTATCTCCTAAACATGTTCACTTACTTTCTCTATATGTCCATAACAAAATGTTTCCAATCTTGTACCTGACCATTAAGTTTTAAACATACTGAAACAATGATTTTGGTATTCAAATTGTACCTATTTGATTACCCTTTCTTAAAGGGTCTCATTCAGGTGTGTTGTAACTTTCCTTTTCAACTTACTCATCTAACCATGATTGTCCTTCAAGTCCTGAATATGATATATCTTTTGTACATGAAGTTTCCCTTTCATTTAAGAAACTATAACTCCATGAATCCAATGTATCTTATTCTATTGAAGTGTTGCAATATTTTACTTTGTACTTGTAAAACTGTGAATCATGCATTTAATCTTAGCTCTGAAGCTATATTGTAGCATTCTGTGGACTTGATACTTGCTTTATTTGAAAATCGTATTGTTGACAATTTTTACACTTGCGCAAAAATGGGCAACTCGAAACTCTTTTATGATGGATAGCATTGGTGAAGTATACCTAAATTAGGGGAGTTTCTTTGGACAATAGTGTTACTATTGAATTCATTAATGATTCCATAAAATATGCAGCTATGTGTGATGTTAGAAAACATAATAGATCACATAGCCTTCAATTTCATGTTATCTTCAACAAAAGAACAAAAGGCCCCGAAGGACAATTGTATTGTCTTTATGAAGACACTGAATTGTAGAATAGATGAAGTGTTAGGTTTTGAAGTAGCAATAGAGACTATAGATTACAAAAATTAGAGTTCATTATTGGATGTTACAGGTATTCATTAATGATCTTTCATTCATGATTAAGACATTCAATTATTATTGAGTTGTTTAGTTCATCATACAATCCATATCGAGATTAAAAATGTAGAAAGAAATACACACTCAATTTCACAATTCGATGCTTTATTCATAAGGAATTTCAAATGTTTCCACACAAGTGTGGGATGTAATCGGAAAGTAAAGTACAACTACTAAAATAAGAGGTACAAATGCATGAAAGAGAAAATAAAGGAGTATGAGTGAACCTATCATTGCCTTGAGGTTTTTCCTTTGGTTGATGCATCCTCATCTTCAACTTTGTTCCCTCTTCATCTTCATCGTCGAAAGCACTGTACCTAAAAACAAAAAGAGACAATCATAAGTTACGAGATCAGGGTTAATCCATATTCCTATACTTTCCTAATTCGTGCACATCGATCTCTTAATAACAAGAGATATAGATTACTTGAAGATCAAACATTATACATGATTTACTCACTTAGAAATAAATAAAGAGAAGAAAATAAAAACATGGACAAAAGAGAGGAAAAAAAGCCTAAATATTTTCTAACTATTTTCTCAAGTGTGCAGGTACGGTCATTGCGGTGAAGAATAAATAAATCATGTCTTACAGTCCTCACTATGGATAAATATTACAAAGTTTAATAACTCTTATCCTATGGTACATGAAGTAGATGAGTGACAAGTACATACTAGAATGAAGGAAGAATGCAACTCAAAGTTCAAAATCTATTCTAGGGATAAAAGAAGTGTCATCAAAACAAAGGAGATAATTACGAAAAAGTGCATGTTTCAAATTACAACTGAAGAAGAAGAATCAAAATTTAAAGGCTGAAGTTAACTAGAAAGATAAGATTATAGCTAAAACTGAATGAAAAATAAATTTGGGAAATTTTTGACAGGGCTTCGCCATGTAAAATGGACATTTACATCTTTCTACCATGGTGTTTTTAACTAATACATGCTTTAAAAGCTATATATAAATCAAATAAGTGATACAAAAAAGTAGAAAAGTATGGCATGATCAAAATAACAGCTTAATATGTTCCAGCTTTCCAACAACAAATAAGTTTCAAAAGGAAAAGTGACACATTCTACAGTTTCAATTTTAAAAATGTACATCTATTACAGCTGAAACAGAATGAGAAATAATTCTAGGATAATTTTGATAGGTCTTTGCAATGTAAAATGGACATTTTAAAAATTTTGAGCATGTATATAAAATCTATAATAAAAAGGAAATATAGTATTTAAACATAAAAGAAATGGACTGCACTTTTAGTCATCAAATTGAATTACTTTGGAGCATTCATTATATCTTAATAGTTGAATAACATGAAGTTTCAAGATAATCTAACAAAGTTTAACCATTTTAAATTACAGTTTTTAGAATGAAGTGAGTATGAGTGCACAAAAATGCTACCATCAAAGAAGTACAATATTCAAGAAAAAAGAAATAAAAGACTACAGTATTTCAACAGAGCATCTGAATCAAGGCTCATGCCTTCTAGTGGCATTACAAGAGTGAGAAACTATTTACAACTTCCAGAAGGCCACATACAAGGTACAAAGATCTCATGGAATCAAGAATAGTCAAAGTACTAATACTATAAGTTCAAGATTCGAATGAACAAGCCTATCTTTTCATTAAGAAGATGTCAAATCTCAGAGTATCCAAGTATGTATCTCAAGCTTACAGGTATGAATAGAAAGTAACTACGGAATGCAAAAATGACAATGCACAAAATAAAATAGTGAACAAATGTTACAATAAGTGAAAATAATGTCATCCTCAGCCATGATGAACCAAATCAGTGAGATGAAGAATCATTAGAGAAACCTACAAAGGCTCGAGTGGTTTCACCAATAATGAAAAGATCACAAAATCAATGGGTGTTAATGGTTAAATTTAATGATAGTGCAGAACTTAAGATAGTATGAAGTGGATTTTCAACTTTTCAGAAAATATTATTAGCCTCAAGAGTAGAGTTTCAGAGATCAAAACAATGAAGGTCTAGGGTCCCAGAGAATGAAGAATAGGATGAATAATGCTCCAGGATCATTCTTAGAAGGAACCCAAAGGAGCTCAAAAAAGGAAACAAAGTGCAAGAAAACGTTCATGGCCAAGCCATTCAAATTCATTCAACAAGTACAAAGAATATGGAATACAAAACATAATGAAGAATATCTAGGGTTTCCAGAAAAGGCTCAAGGATTGACCAAGAACAAGCTTTGAATAAGAGACATATGCATACCCAAGGCCAATGGTCATAAAACCTCGAAATATCATCAAGAAACAGAGGTTTCGTAACATAATTTATAACATTCTAGATTCAAGGGCTAATTTATAAGGAATGAAAGCGAGTAGCAAGTAAACAGAGCTTTAAATCATATTCGTAACACAAACTCAAGTAGAGGAGGACTTTTTATATATAGGAGTGCTAAAGCAACCTTCTTCTAGCTTTTCCCTTTGAATGTGAAGTATTTTACTCGCCTTTCCAATTATTTGTAGTATTATGTCTTTTTCCATTAATCTTGTGAATGTTGAATTTCTGATTAATCATCTTACCCTATTTACAAATTTAGTAATTTCTTCATGATATTAATGGGTATGTGTAACTCAATAGTATTTTTATGATTTTATCCTTCAATACATCAAAGTTTTTACCGTTAATTATCTTAAGAGAATTGTTGGCTTGTGCATCAGAAATTCATTCCATATCAATTGTGTATGTACTTAGTCAAAGACCTCATACAAGTTTGGTGTATCACCTCAGTTTTAATTTCATTTTATAGTCATATTTTACCCTTAAACCCTAGAAAATCATTTTAGGATACATCAATAAGGAACCGACCTTGATACTAGAGACTCACCTCAAAATAGGTATACCCATAGACCTGAGGTGTTTCCATTATATCTACGAAAGAGAGAGATAAAATTTGCAAGCTTAGAACACCTGAAGCCATCTCTCTACAGGGTGCACTTTTAAGAGATAACAATTTTTAGCACACCCAGTGGGACAACAAATCAAATCTACATAAAAGTTACATATATTTACAAAAGATCTATAGCAGATTTTATAACAGATAAAAGTTACATTCGGGACAGAAGGTTGCAACAACCTATTCTAAAGATTTAAATATATGTTTGGCAGCTCCGTAGGGCTGATTTCATACCAGTATTACAACATGTTCCATGCCTAATGTGACTATAAGATCATCGGTAAGATGAATTCCTCCTGACTTTGTTTCTTTACCTTTGAGTTCTATAAGAAGGAGAAGAGTTGGTAATATTTTACCTTATAATAGGCATGGTTTTGATAACCCTCCTCCTAATATTCTTTCACCACATATCAATTTCTCTATTCAGATCCCATTTTTTCAAATTTTCTATTCAATCACCTAGGAATTTTGTGACCTTTACTAATGGAAGCCCATTAGTAATCCCATGTTACCATGAAATCCCTAATGCAAAGAATGAAAATTTTTCCATCATTCATTGATGAAAATTAGGTTACAAAATATAGAACACATTAAAGATGTCATAGCCTTATGTGTAGTTCATAATATCACTCATGAGGATGTAGCTTTGAGACTTTTATCTACATATCTTAAAGGACAAGCCTTACAATCATATAGAAATCTAGAGACCGAATGCATAAGAACTTGGGATGACTTAGGTGATAAATTACTAAAACAATTTCAAGATAATTTAGATCATTTATCTCTCATAGAACAACTTTCTACCATTAAAAGAGCTCCCAATGAATTTATGTCTATTTTCAACATCCATTTTGCTAGAACTTGGGAAAGAATTCCAGTAAGTGATAAGCCTCAAGCTGATCATGCTTTTATTTATTATCTTAGGGCATTAAACACTGATATTTCAACTATGATTCATCTATGGGAGGTGAGACACCCCAATAACCTATGATATCACCATCTAAGCTGAAAATGGTCTTATTCAAGCCAGAAAATTAGCACCAAGGCCTTCAATGCCTTTTTTGGTAGATTTAGCACCTACTCCTTAGCCTATCACAATTATAGTACCTACTATTGCAGCCCCATCGAGATGACGTATTTAAATCTTTACAGATCTATGAAGAACAAGCTTACTTCAATTGAGAATAGGCTTGCATTACCTAGCAGAGCCTTATCATGATCCTTATCAAGAAATTAGCTAAACCAAAGAAAATAGGTAGCCTTACCAATAGAATAGAAATTATAGGCATCCTTATTAGTAAAGGCAATTTTACCCAAAGGCTCCTAGTTCATCTAATGCTTGAGTCCCGATTAATATGGATACAAAAGAGTGGTGTCAACCTTGTAATCAACCTCATTTAGTTTGCAAGTTGCCCAAATTCTTTTCTAAACATAAGTCTTGTTACACAACCTCAATCTGAGACATTTTTCATGCCTCAAATGGAGGGTGGGCAGCAAGATACTCGTGGTTCGAAGGCACCTGAATATAATTTAGTTAGTTTCAGTGAGGATGATTACATCACATTTACTACTAGGGCTCAGAAAAAGGCTGCAGAGAGTAAAAAACAATAGAATAGGCCTGTTCTACCTATTATCACTGATAAAACAACAACTATAAGCCCAAAACCAGCTAAAAGTGCATTCATTCATTAAAAAATTAGGCGTTACACTGGTAAAAAATAGCAAATATTACTACAACCTTATCCAAGAAGGTTATTTATACCACAGAGATATCAAAAGTAGCTTAAGCAGAATACATTTTCACTAAAGCGTATGCTAAAACTATAGAATCAGTATCTAAAATTGTTGTATCCTTTAACATTGTTGATGTAATGAAAAAGTATAATGTTAACATCTCAATGTGGGATGCTCTAAGTATTCCAGACAGCAACATTTACTTTACTCGATGAACTAGCTAAGGTGAAGATTTCTTCTACAACAACGAAAAGGAAGTCTAAAAGTAGACATTGTCCTTGGAACAATGAAATAAGACTGCATCAAATAAGTTCAATGGATGGTTCAATAATTCTTAAATTATCATGAAATCAAGAAGCCACCACCATTTTATCAATCATTGATTATTGGAGAACATCTTGTTCATAACTATATGGTAGACAATGGTACAAGTAGCACATTATGCCGAGATAAATTGCGAGAAAAGTTAGGTCTATAGTATGAACCTCTACGAAAAACAGTGTCTTATAGTTGGATGCAACTACAACTAATATAGTTGGTGTCATTAGAAATATAGAGGTAACATTGCATGCTTGCCCAAATGTTTCCATTCTACAAGATATTACTGTTGTAGACTTACCTCCTTACTTTGCTATATGTTTATCAAGATATTTCACAACAAAGATAGGATGTTATCTCTCTTCAGATTGGTCTTTCTTATTTTTCACTACTTGTTATGGGACCAAGGTTACTAGCTAGATTTCACATTGAGCCTCATGCTTCTAATGCAATAGATAATTATGCAGCCTTAGACCAGTCTGATTTTGATAATATAGCTCATGTTTCAAAGATTAGATGGTGTTTCTAACTTGTTTATGGATGAAAAGACACATCAAGAACACGCTCATGATCCTTTCAAAGAATTTGAAGAAAATTTGTTTGGTGTGTATTGCTTACATGAAGAAAATACACTAATTCCCTTATTGTCCAAAATAGAAAACTTAATGGAAGGGATTTGGAAGCTTCATTTCGATGGAGATAAAAACAAGAAAGGTCAAGGAGTAGGTTTGATGCTCACTTCCCCAAGAAATGAAAGGTATTTGTTAGCTTTGAGTCTCCAATTTTCATGCACTTGCAACGTAGTTGAATATGAAGCATTAATTCATGGCTTACTTTGGGCCAGAAAGAGAGGTATTAGCATGCTACATATTTTTGGTGATTCTGAGTTGGTTATCAATCAAGTAAGAAATTTCAATGATTGTAAGAATCCATTATTGAATTATTACATACATAGAGTATCGAGACTTAACAAAATATTTCAAGGATATTAACATCCAATCTATTCGTAGAAACGAAAAATAGGCATGCAGATTGACTTATCGCATAGGTGCTAGTTTTGAAGTGCTATATGATTGAAAATAACAAAATTTAGCCTCATATAAAGTTAATTATTAGGCCTTCGATACCTCATAATGACTTGAATTGGCAGGTTTTTTAAAGTGATGATCAAATCTACATGTTTTTGTAGCAAGAAGCTTAATTTTTTGCAGTAAATCAAGATAAATTACAACACTTATATGGTGACCAGATTGTTCAGTTAAAGAAAAATAAACAACCCCAAGTTCGGGTCTCATTAGAAGACATCTTCAAAGACTGATGATCGATTAAGGAAGGTCAAGACAAAGATGTCAACACATGCTGATAATTATGAAGAAATCTCGAGTTGATGAAAGGAGAAAATGTGTTTCTTAGAAAGGTATGTTCTTTAGCTAAAAACATTCTTTTATTAATCTCTGCAAGGAACTTAAAAATGTTTTCACTTGGAAATACCAAGACCTGAAAGGGTTTGATGCCGTTTAGCAGAGCATACTATTGAATTGCAGCTAGATTTCAAGCCGGTGAGGTAAAAAAAAGGCACATAAATCCCAAAATAGAGCCTCTAATGAGGAAAGAGTTATATAAGTTGATTGAATCGGTATTATCTTTCAATTCAAGCATTCAAGTTGGGTAGCCAATCTTGTTCCTGTTAGGATGAAAAATGGAGAAATCAAATTATGTGTGGATTTTAGAGATCTTAGTTAAGATTCATTAAAAGATCACTACGCACTTCCAAATATGGATCATATTTTGAGAAAAGTCTCTGTTCATATAGGCTATCTCTTCTAGACAAGTATAGTGGATAAACTAAAATTTTAGTCGAGAAGAGGATAGGTACTAAACAACTTTCACCTCTAAGTGGTGTACTTATGCATATAAAAGAATGCCTTTCGGCATTTCAAATGTTTGTGCAAAATTTTAGTGCACAATGGACATGGATTTTCATAGCTTGTTAAATAAATGCATCCTTTTTATTTAGATGATGTTACTATATTCTCAAAAAATTCTGAAGAACATCTAATACACCTAAGGCAGACTTTTTAGTTATGTAAACAATTTGGGATATCTTTGAATCTGCTAAAGTCTATATTTTTAGTACATCAAGGTAAATTACTTGGTCATATTGTTTCTAAGAAAGTTTTAGCAATTGATCCTTTCAGAATCGAAGCCATATCACAACTATCATTGCCTCATCATAAGAAGGAATTATAGAGTTTTCTTGGAAAAATCAACTTTGTTAGAAGATTTGTTCTAGATTTTGCAACATTGGTAAAACCATTGTGAGATATGTTAAAGAAATATAATACTTTCTCTTGGACCACTTTGAAGGGAGAGAAGGATTTGAGGAAAGTAAAGAAGCCATCTCTCAAGCTACTACTCTTACAAATATAAATTTCGATAAAGATTTTACAATGTATGCACTTGCAGGAGCTGAAACAATCTTAGCCATATTAACTCAGGTTAATGATGAAAATGTTGAACAACCAATTGCTTTCTTTGGATAGAGCTTGCATGATTACGAAACAAGGTACACATTTCTTTAAAAATAAGTACTTTCAGTAGTCAAAGGGCTAAATAATTTTAAGTACATGCTTTCAAACAACAAAATTCATGTTCTTGTTTCTCATCAAAGTGTGAAATATTTCTTGTTAAATAAAGAATTGAATGAGAAAAGAGCATGCTGGATAATGAAGGTTATGGAATATGATGTTAATATTTTTGTTGCAAAGACATTTCAAGGAAAAGGCTTCTATGAACATTTAATTGCTGATATGGAAAAATAGCAAATTGTAGAACCTAGAGATTCAAAACAAAATGCTGAAATTATGTATCAACAATCAGACATTATGGTTCAGCCAGAAGATCAGCAACTGAACTTTCTCAAGAAGTACAGGAATCAAGATGGATGATTGATTTAGTTAACTATGTACAACATGGAACCTATCCAGATATTTCAGATTACAAAATGTACCCTATGTTTTCATTGATGGTGTATTATTAAAAAGGGATATAAATGCAATATTTATGCGATGTGTTGACTATGATAAAATTCAGCAATTATTATCAAAATTCCATAAAGGACCTACAAGAGGTCATTTCTCAAGATGACCATGACCTTAAAAATTATGAAAGATGGTTACTATACATCCAAGTATATTTAAGGATTGTTTAAAATGGATTAGGAAGTGTAAGAAATGTTCTTTCTTTGTTGGAAACGAATGTTTGGCTTCTCTACCTTTAAAGCCTATTTTAGTTGATCAACCTTTTATGCAGTGGGGCCTTGATTTTATTAGCATGATAAACCCACCTTCATCATAAGGACACAAGTGGATTCTAATCTACTTCTGATTACTTTACACGTTGGACTGAAGTAATATCCTTGATTGATGCTAATGAAACTTCGATACTATCCTTTTATGAAGGTATAGTTTACTGATTTGGTGTTCTAACAACTATCATATTATATAATGCTTTATCATTTCTTGGTGCAAAGGTAACAGATTGGGCTATTAATTGTGGAATTTATCTAAGTTCTTTATCTAATTATTACCCATAAGGAAATGGGTTGGCTGAAAGTACTAATAAGATTATTTTAAGGATCATCAAAAGAACACTCTAAGATAACAAGAGATCTTCGAATCTAATGTTCAATTTAGTGCTTTGGGCTAATATAGTGACTCCTAAAAGATTAGTTGGCAATTCATCATACAAGCTTGTTTATGGAACAGAAGCAAGAATACCTATTTCATTTAGTTAGCTACATTAGATTTGCTTTGCATCAAATGGAGCTACTTGAAAATTAACCATTGTAGGTTCATTATGAAAAATTAATGGAATTGCAAGAGCTAAGAGATGAAGCTCATTTAAACATGGAAAAGAATCAAAAATAGATGAAGAAGACTTTTGAAGGAGATATTGTGTTAAAGTAGGATGTTGATCATCCAAATCCAAGAAGACACATGAAGTTCGATACAATCTAGTGTAGTCCTTACATGATTTCATCTTGCAAAGAACAAAACTTTTGAGCTCTCGAGGCTGAATGGAGAGGAACTTCCCATTCCTATGAATGGTATGTTTCTCAAACACTATTATTGAAAATGCTACAGTGTCTATTTAGAGTAGGATTTCCCTTCAATAAGTGTAGTCCTTGCACATCGCAATGTTTTTCCAATTCAATAAGTGCATTTTGTGCACGTGATATGGTTTACTAGATCCTTTCCCAGTTTTAGTTCGTTTTGGAAGGGTTGGACATTCAGGAAGGTAGATTTTTGTTACATGCTTTAGAATCCATGCCTAATGGACAAGAGCAAGGCACTCTTTGGTTTACAAGCAAGCAAGTAACTTTCCCGTAGAATAGCTAGAAATGTTAACAATTTTTACACTTGTGTAAAAATGGGAAACTCAAAACTTTGTTATGATGGATAGCATTGGTGAAGTATACCTAAGCTAGGGGAGTTTCTTTTAGACAATATTATTACTATTGAATTAATTAATGATTACATGAAATCTGTAGCTATGTGTGCTATTACAAAACATATTAGATCACATAGCCTACAATTTCTTGTTATCTTATACAAAAGAACACAAGACCTGAAGGACACAATGTTGTCTTTATGAAGACACCAAATTACAAAATAGGCGAAGTGTTAGGTTTTGAAGCAAAGAATCAAGACTATAGATTACCAAAATCGAGTTGATTATGAGATGTTATAGGCATTCATTAATGATATTTCCTTCATGATTAAGACATTCAATTATTATTGGGTTGTTTAGTTCATCATACAATCCATATCAAAAAGTAGAAATGCAGAAAGAAATATGCAACTCAATTTCACAATTCAATGCTTTATTTATAAGGAATTTAAAATGTTCCCACACAAGCCATGGGATGTAATTGGAAAGTAAAGTATAGCTACTGAAATAAGAGGTACACATGCATGAAAGAGAAAATAAAGGAGTATGAGTGAACCCATCATTTCCTTGAGGTTTTTCCTTCGGTTGATGCATCCTCATCTTTAGCTTTGTTCCCTCTTCATCTTCATTTTTGAAAGCACCGTACCTGAAAATAGAAAAGAGAAAATCATTAATTATGAGCTCAGGGTTAATCCATATTCCTATATTGTCCTAATTTGTGCACATGGATCTCTTAATAATAGGAGATATAGATTACTTGAAGATCAAACAGTATACATGATTTACTCACTCAAAAATAAATAAAGAGAAGAAAATAAAAACATGGACATAAGAGAGGCCAAAAATCCTAATTATTTTCTAACTATTTTCTCAAGTGTGCAGGTACATGTTACAGCTAAGAATAAATAAATCATGTCTTACAGTCCTCACTATGGATAAAGATTACAGAGTTCAATAACTCCTATCCTATGGTACATGAAGTAGATGAGTGACAAGTACATACTGGAATGAAGGAAGAATGTAACTTAAAGTTCAGCAACTATTCTAGGGATAAAAGAAGTTCTGATACAAAATGTAGGAGATAGATGTAGACAAAAGTGCATGTTTCAGATTACAACTAAAGAAGAAGAATCAAAATTTAAAGGTTGAAGTTAATTGGAAAGATAAGATTACAGCTGAAACAAAATGTGAAAGAAATATGGAAAAAAATTTGACAGGGCTTCGCCATGTAAAATGGAAATTTACATCTTGCCATCATTTTGTTTTTAACTAATACATGCTTTAAAAGATGTATGTAAATCAAATAAGTGATACAGAAAATCAGAAATGTATGCCATGATAAAGATAACAGTTATTATGTTTTAGTTTCCAATAGTAAATTAGTTTCAAAAGGAAAAGTGATACATTTTGTAGTTTACATTTTCAATAAGTACATCTATTACAGCTGAAACATAATGAGGAAGAATTTAGGAAAATTTTGACAGGGCTTCACTATGTAAAATGGATATTTTAAAATTTTCCATCATGCATATCAAAGCTATAATAAAAAGGAAATACAATATTTAAATAGAAAAGAAATGGAAAGCACGTTTAGTCATCAAATTGAAGTTCTTTGGACCATTCATTATAGCTTAATAGTTGAATAACATGAAGTTTTAAGATAATCTAACAAATTTCAGCCATTTTAAATTACAGTTTTAAGAATGAAGCAAGGATGAGTTCACAAAAATGCTACCATCAAAGAAGTACAATATTCAAGCAAAAAAAAAAAGATAGTATTTCGACGAGAACATCGGGATCAAGGCTCATGCCTTGTAGTGGCATTACAAGAGTGACAAACTGTTTACAACTTTTAAAAGGCCATATACAAGGTAAAAAGAACTCATGGAATCAAGAAACGGTCAAAGTACTAATAGTATAAGTTCCGTAGTCGAATGAACAAGCCTATCTTTCCATCAAGAAGATGTCAAATCTCAGAGGATCCAAGTATGTATCTCAAGCTTATAGGTATGAACATAAAGTCACTACAGAATGCACAAATAAAAATGCACAAAAGAAAATACTGAACAAATGTTAGAGTAAGTGAAAATAATTTCATCCTCAGCCATGATGAACCAAATCAGTGAGAAGAATAATGGTTTGAGAAACCTCCAAAAGGAATCAATTTACAAAAGCTCAAAGTGGTTTCACCAATAACAAAAATATCACAAACTCGGTGGGTATTAATGGTTGAATTGAATGATAGTGCAAAACTTAAGATAGTATGAAGTGGTTTTCAAATTTTTAGAAAATATTATTAGCCCCAAAAGTAGAGCTTCGGATATCAAAACAATGAAGGTCTAAAGTCCTAGAGAAGGAAGAACAAGATGAAGAATGGTCCGTGATCATTCTTTAAAAGAACAAAGGAGCTCAAAAAGGAAACAGAGTGCAAGAAAATGTTCATGGCCGAGCCATTCAAATTTGTTCAAAGTATAGATAAGATGGAATACAAAACATAATGAAGAATATATAGGGTTTCCAGAAAAGGCTCAAGGATTGAATGAGAAGAAGCTTTGAATTAGAGACATATGCATAACCAGGGCCAACGGTCATAAACCCTCGAAATATCATCAAGAAAGAGAGTTTTATGAAACATAAAGTATAACAATCTAGATTCAAGGGAGAATTTATAAGGAATGAAAGTGAGTAGTAAGTAAATGGAGATTTAAATCTTATTCGAACACAAACTCAAGTAGAGGAGGAATTTTTAGATACGGAGTGCTTTGAAAAAAATTCTTCTAGTTTTTCCTTTGAATGTGAAGTGTTTTCTTCCTTTCCAATTATTTGCAATCTTATGTATGTTTCCATTTATCTTGTGAATGTTGAATTCCTGATTAATCGTCTTACTCTATTACAAATTAAGTAATTTATGCATGATATTAATGTGTATGTGTAACTTAGTAGTATTGTTGTGATTTTATCCCTCAATACATCAACGTTTTTACCCTGAATTATCTTTAAGAAAACTATTATTACGTGTATTAGAAATTCATTCCATATCAATTATATATGTACTCGATCAAATACCTCATACAAGTTTGGTGTATTGCCTCGGTTGTAATTTCATTTTATAGTCATCTTTTACCCTTAAACACAAAAAAATTAGTTTAGGATACATCATTAAGGAATAGGCCTTGATACCGAAGACTCACCTCAAAATAGGTAGACCCACGGACACTGAGGTGTTTCTATTGTATCTACGAAAGAGAGAGATAAAATTTTCAAGCTTAGGAAACTGCAGCCATCTCTCAATAGAGTGCACTTTCGAGAGATAACATATACTTCTAGAATGGATTTAATTTGTAGGATTATCTTAAGACTTCATGTTATTCAGTTGTAAATGAAATGAATGCTCTAAAGTAATTCAATTTGATGACTAAAAGTGTAGTCTGTTTCTCTTCTATTTAAATACTTGCATTTCCTTTTATTATAACTTTTATATGCATGCTAGAAAATTTAAAATTTCCATTCTACATGGCAAAGCATTGGAAATTTTTTCCAAGAATTCTTTCTTTTATCTCTTTTTCAGCTGTAATAGATGTATTTTCTAATTCAAAATACAGAATGTATAACTTTTCTATTGTAGTTGATTTGTTGTTTGAAACTGAAACATAATAACTCTTATCTTGATCATGGTATACGATTCTGATTTTCTGTATCACTTATTTGATTTACATCTGATTTTAAAGCATGTATTAGTTAAAAAATGACATGATGGAAAGTTGTAAAGCCCCTAAAAAATTTTTTCTAGATTTCCTTCTCATTCTATTTTAGTTTGTAATCTTATCTTGATTTAACTTCAGCCTTTAAATTCTAATTCTTGTTGTTTAGTTTTCTAAAACATGTACTTTTGTATGTAATTGCCTCCTCTATTATGTACTACAACTTATTTTATCCCTATAATAGATACTAAACTTTTAGTTGCATTCTTCCTTCATTCTAGCATGTACTTATGACTCATTTGTTTCATGTATCATATGATAGAAGTTATTGAATTTTGCAATCTTATCTATAGTGAGGATTTGTAACACTTGATTTATTTCTTCTTGACCGTAACCTATTCCTGCACACTTGAGAAAATAGCTAGAAAATATTTAGGCTTTTTGGTGCCCAATTTGAAACATCCCTATTTTTCTAAAGAGAAATGCATTTTTGTTGTGTTTCTAAGAAAAATGGTGTTGGGATTCTCATATACTTTGAATTTGACAAAAAACAACTCATTTTTGAGTTTGAGTGCTATGTGTTGTTTGCATTTCCTCCATTTTCACAATTCTGAAGGAATCCCTAGGTTTACTTTGCATTTTGCCCTAATTTTTCCCATTTCAAATGCCTCTGCCATTTTTTCTATTTTTTCTCGGCCTTTGGAGCTCAAAATTGTTTGATTTTTACTTATTTTCCCTCAAATCCCTTGCCATGGCTTTAAATTGCCTAAAATCACTTTCCATTTTGTCTTTTCATCAAAAAATTCTTCGCCCACAAAGAAAAAAATCAATTTTGGGGTCGCTTAGCAATTTCTATGCTTTTTACGATCATATAGGGATCCTTTGCCCATAAAATTCTAGCTCGTTTACTTTTGCATACATGGAAATTTGTAAGTGGACAAGGATCAACGGATCATTTCTAAAAACTTAACATTTTTGTGTTTTTGAAAAAATGTGCAAGTTTCCCCTACTGACTCATGAGCTCTAGAGGAGGACACATGACGGGTAGGGAGATGGAAATGCGGAGGAGTTTGATACTTTCCAAACTTTGGTGAAAAAGAGTTAAAGTATAAAATTGGACTGCAAACTCGCAGCCAATGGGATGAAGACATGTGTCAGCATCAGAGCACAAAGTGGAAGATGCAGCCTCAGAGGAAAGTTTGAATTTTTGCCCATTTTGGAAAAAGGAGAAAATCATCAGAATGAACTGCAGCCCGCCATCGAATCAAAGGATGACACATGGCGAGGCTCGGAGGTGGAGAGGTGGGTTGTCAAAGGCAGTTGTATTTTTATCCCGTAGTTGTCAAAAGGGTAAAATCATTGAATGGACCCATGAGCCCGAAGCTAAAATGTCAAAATTCATCTGAGGAGTCAATGGTGGAGGAGCGGGCTGGTGGAGGAAATGTTCAAACATTTCCTTTGGAAAAATAAGATTAAAATATGAAATCAGAGTGCTTCACCTCAGCCAACCATATGAGGACACATGTCTTGCGGGATGGAGGAGACGCGGAGGAAAATTGAAATTTTTCCTTTGTGTAAAAAGATGGAAAATGTGTAAAATTGAGTTGTGAATCCATATCCAGTCATATTGCGCCACGTGTCAGAACCAAATAACAAAGGCAAAACCGTGGAGGAAATCAAGAAATTTTGCAAATTTTCAAAAAGTTGTAAAAGGTCAAAAGTGTCCCCAAGGCCCATTTTTCTTGGATCTACCACATGGAGGGATCAGAGTTAAAGATAAGAATAGATCGACGAGTAGTTATGCATTTCACCAATTTGGCCACCATTTGAGCTTCAGGAAGTTTGGAGATGCATTTTTTGCATCAATTTTCATCGATTTTTTTACCAATTCGTGTCATTTTGGCCTGCAGGGTCTGAATTGATCGAATTGGGGGCTCAATTTGTGAATCCAAAGCACATTTCAAATGAATTTTTACTCTAATTCATGAAAAATGTGAATTACCATATCCAAAGTTGTAGAGTAAAAATTGGGAAGGGAAAATTTGAAATGATGAAATGAAAGGGATCTACATGCATGGGAAATGAAAAACGTGCTTCCACTTTGAAGAATGATGAAATTTTTGTAATGATTCACCTTTTGAAAGAACAACTGGCAACTTTTTGCGAGTTTGTTAAATGTCATTTTCTAGAAATATTGTAAAGCAAAGGTGCTTCGAATATTCCACTTTTGGAGGGAATATTTGAGAGGCAAAGTGAGTGAGTGATTGAAAATGTATATATTGCATGAATTTGTCATGTAAAGGGTTGGAGAAACTTAGAATTTTCATGGGAAAATCTGGGAAGAAGCCCATTCTCTGAGAAACCACCTAAGAACCATTTTAACTCCTTTTGTATCAAATTTGTATCATGTTAGGTTGGTTACAGATGTATAGCCACTAAAAAGATCACAGATTGTTCTTAAAACATTCCGTGCTTATAAATTTGGTCATTTGGGATTATTTTGTGTTGTCTCTTGGTAAAATTTGCATTTACTTATGTTTCAAAATGCTTCCAATTTGTGTTCCTTGCTCTATTGCAATCAAGTATTTGCAATTTCCTTTTGATAATGTAGATCTAATTATGGTAATAGCTTAGTGGCATTTTCATTTCATCAATTAGAAGAGATTTCATCGATGAAGGGATAAACAAATCTAAATTCACTTTTCTTTCCTTGATATAGATTTGATTGTAAACCTTTGGAAGTACCTTAGGTCTAATAGAATAGAAATTTGTAAATGCTTTGTTGATTCATTTATTTCAAGATTTTTTTATAAATCATATGAAATTGTGTGGAAGAGTGCAGATTTGGGCTTCCATTTGATGCACATATCCTTGTTGAAGGAACATATTAACCTCTTTGAAGCATTTTGGTTGTCTGAGTCTTTCAAGTTTTAAAAAGGTCTTTAAAGAAGTTGTCAAATTTGGGTTAGTCTTGTCTTAATATCTCTCACCCCAAAATTCATTTCAAACTAACTCATCCTACCTATAATACCCCTACATTGTATTGTGTATCAACAAAATAATACAATCCATTTACGAAATTCACAACGCAAATCAGGATCATACCATGTCTTTAGTAGCCTTAGCCTTGTCTTGAAATCATTTCCATCATTTAGTAGTGACAGCTCGTTGAGTTTGAATAATGGGAAATTGATCATGTTTTCTCAAGGCCATCTCCATACAATGTGCATAATACAAGAATATTTTCACCTCCTTAAAAAAAGCAGAGGCTAACATATAGGTTCTCTTACCTTGGTTGATAAACACAACCTAAAAAATTGAGGATTAGATCAAATCCTTCCAAGGTGATACCCACTTCTTCAAATCCCGAGTGCTAACTAGTTAGATAAATTGCTTAGCGCCACTACAAAATGACATTTAAACCATTTATTTTCCTCACGAGTGTCTTGTAAAATCCATGATGCAACTCAAGTTGTGAAGAAGATTAAATCTGGTACCAACGGATTTTTGGCCTCTCTTATGTCCATTTTTTTGTTTTCCTCTCTTTCCTTCTTTATGTGTGAGTAAATCATGTATACTATTTGATCTTCAAGAAATCTATATCTCCTATTATTTAGATATCCATGTGCATGAATTAGGACAATATAGGAATATGGATTAACCCTGAGCTCGTAATTGATGATTTTCTCTTTTTTGTTTTCAGGTACGGTGCTTTCAACAATAAAAATGAAGAGGGAACAAAGCTGAAGATGAGGATGCATCAATTGTACGAAAAACCTTAAGGCAATGATGGGTTCACTCACACTCCTTTATTTTCTCTTTCATGCATGTGTACCTCTTATTTCAGTAGTTGTACTTTACTTTTCAGTTACATCCCACGGCTTTTGTGGGAACATTTAAAATTCCTTATGAATAAAACATTGAATTGTGAAATTGAGTTGTGTATTTCTTTCTGCATTTCTACTTTCTGATATGGATTTTATGATGAACTAAACAACCCAACAATATAATTGAATGTCTTAATCATGAAGGAAAGAACACTAACAAATACCTATAACACCCGAGTAATGAACTCTAATTTCATGTAATCAGTAGTCATGATTGCTGCTCCAAAATCTAACACTTCATCTATTCTGCAATTTGTTGTCTTCATCAAGGCAAAACAACTATCCTTTTGGGATTTGTGTTCTTTTTTGAAGATAGCATTAAATTGTAGGCTATGTGATATGTTATGTTTTGTAACAGACACATAGCTACATGTCTCATGTAATCATTAATTAATTCAACAGTAGCAATATTTCTTAAAGAACCTCCCCTATCTTAGGTATACTTCACTTATGCTATCAATCATAACGAAGTTTCGAGTTGCCATTTTTACACAAGTGCAAAAATTGTCAACAATTTCACCCCGCCATTGATATGTTAATTTAGTTTTTGGATACATTAATAATTTTAGTGCAAAAATGTCACACTTTGTATCAAATAATGGTCTCCCCATTTCATTTTTAATAATTTTCATGCAATTGTTTAAGGCATTAATGATGTATATATTGCGGTGCAAATACATACACTGCAAATGTAATGAAAAATTGATATAAATAGTGTCACCATTACATCACATTTACACCATCACCCCCATAAATTAAAAAATACAAGGGGATAATCTCATCCACAAATATTTTTTATTTTACTCTACTATATGCATTCACATAAAATAGAAAAGGAGATGTTATATGGAAAGAGATAAGATGGAGTGAATGGAGAATAATAGAACAACTA
Organism: Taxus wallichiana var. yunnanensis; assembly: GCA_018340775.1. NCBI lineage: Eukaryota > Viridiplantae > Streptophyta > Pinopsida > Cupressales > Taxaceae > Taxus > Taxus wallichiana. Next base: position 147,000,586 of record CM031236.1, read on the forward strand.
AAATGGAAGTTCTTTTATTCATGTAAAAAAATTATTACAAGGGGATGGGGTGGCAGTACAAAGGAAGGAAACATCTTGAATGCATGAAAGATCTCAGAGAAATTTGGGGAAAATATTAGAGGAGGTGGAGATCAAATTTATGAAAGGACTTCATATGGTGTTTAACCAAATCAATTAATTCACTCTCATTAATATTTTATTTCTAAAATATTCATGTTTTTTTATATTTTTAGATGACATCACAATTTTTTTGAAATAATATTTCCATGCCTAGTGTTTGTAGAGATATGGAGTTAAACTTGAATAATTTTTTTGATTTAGAGTGATTTCTTTATTGATAACCGCAATACATGCTTGAGATAAGGTTATTGGGATGATAGAAAAAATATTAATAAGAATATAGGGTTGTTACATTTTCAATTACATTTATTATCCTTTAGAAATAATATGTTTTTTCTTCCAAATGGGTTAAAAGATGTTTTCATAAAAGAGGAAAATTACAAATTTCTACTTGTTAAATGAGTGTAATCATAGATAAATAATGTGCATACCTTAATAATTTTTGTATCATCACTTCCATGGAATATCAGAAGTTTAATTATATAATTAATGATGTTTTTCAAGTGTTTGAGAAAATGAGCAAAAAACAAATCTTTTTAGGAAAAACTAGGATGGATTTATGAAATGTCTCATTATATTTTAAGACCTTTAAAAAATAAAGATGATGATTAAATGAATGGAATATGAGAGAGTGATATCTAGAGATATACCAAAGTGGAAATGGGACACCATTTCCATGGAATTCATTGTTGAGCTACCTATGTCAACATATCACCACGACGCGATCATGGTCATGGTGGATAAATTGAAAAAAGTGGCTCATTTTTCTCCTATTATGACCGCCTACACATCCAATGTAATCACATGTGTTTATCTATATGATTTAGTGAGGTTGCAAGTGATTCCACATAAGATCATCTATGACCATGAACCCTTGTACACTTCACACTTTTGGACCACCATGTAGTTTTCACTTTAGATGAAGATTAATTTCGAGTAAAATTATAACCCCGAGATAGATGGTCAATCTGAGGGATGACGAGAATTAGGTAGTTGAGGATTTTCTTCGGATGTACAATATGGATCATCAGTCATAATGGGAGGAGTATTTGTATTTGGTTGATTTTTCATACAATAAAAGTTTTCATATTTTTATCAAAAGATATGGCACCTTTCCATGATTTATATGGCGAGAGAGTGTATGTCACCTTTAAGTTGGGAAAAATGAGAGGATAGGGTTACTTATTTCATCATCCATTATTATAAGATACAAAGCAACGAGTAACTTTGATCGGGAAAATATTATAGGAGGCATCGGATAAGTAGAAGTAGTATACGGATCGGAGGAGGACGAACCAGAATTTTTAGGTTGGAATGAACATGTTTCTTAGAGTTAGACCTTAGAAGAGCGCCATCCATTATAGAAAAATCTCTAAACTAGCTCCGATATTTGTGGGTCCATTTGAGATCTCGGAGTGGATTGGTCTTGTATCCTTTTGCTTAGCTTTTCCACCCAACTTGTCTTTCATCCATAATGTTTTCCATGTTTTTGTTCTTCGGAGATATATACCAGACCCATCTCATGTATTGGATTGGACATCCTTGTAGGTACAAGAGTAGGGACATGTGATTGTGGAGCTCGTGTGCATCTTAGAGCACAGAACCTAGGCCTTTGAAGGCATGAGATTAGTCGGTGCACGTCTAGTGGGATTGATATGATAATTAATCACCTACATGGTAGGCTGCAACACCACTACGAGCATGTGTTTTCCACATCTATTCTAGTGAATTAGAGGAGGAAGTCAACTCTAAGGGGGGGGAATGTAGTGCCCACTCCTCTTTGATTCTTATTTTACCATGATCATATTTATTCGTTGCTTAGTGGCATGGACATATTTTTATCTTTTTCTCGACTATTGTTTAACAAGTATGGATATTGTGATTATCATTATGTTTTGACGTTTATTATGGATTGTATGGGTATATCGAGGACATTGATAGATATTTCAGTACATGATGATGATTTCAAGTTATTTTGATATATGTTGACATTTTGGACTCTTAACAGTAGTGATTATGTTTAGACGGTTGGACTAACCATATGAGCATATTGATGTTATGTTTTATTGATATTGTGATGATAATAGATGATTGATAGTATGTTGTTGAATGCATCCAAATATATTTATAAGTTACAGTGGATGAATGAAATGCATGGTTTCCGTAAATTATGAATTGTGATAGATGGTTAGTAATTGTAAATAATTGATAGAGTTTCTTAACCTTGGTGATGATATAGCTATGTTATATGATGGTGTTAATTGATAAGTGATATATGTGTTTTATAATTTGACATATTGATATGGCCTTGAGGCCGAAGGTGGTATTTTCTTGGGTGCATGTAGGTAACAAAATCACAATAAATAAAGAAGGAACTAGGAGACTAACTGTGGAAGAATGTTGAGTCTTTGCAACATGGTCACCTTGGCAGCCAGTATGTGATTGTGAGTTTTTCTCATATTTCTTGTCATATTTTTAGGAGGTCTCCATTGGGGATTAACCTCATATGTGACCATGGGTGTGAATGTGGTATTTTACATTTTTTTCTTATTTTTCTTTAAATATAAAGTGGGGGAGAAGGGGGTCGTGTGGGTGGGGGAGGGGCAACGTCCTCCCTTCACCCCACCCCGTGCCCCCAGCGCCTCATAAATATTTTTAAAAATAGAATTTTGGGGCGGGGTGGTGCCCCCCCAAAAAAAAATATAGCGAGGCGGGGTGATGGTATCACCACCCCACATTAAACAAAAAAATAAGGGTAAAATCCCAAGCTTAGTGGTGGAATTATAATGCAAGCACCAAAATTTTGGCCAAAGCTTGCAAATCTTATCACTATATATATATATATAAACACATAAAAGAATATATATATATAGTTGGATCTATGAGTATATCACTTTCCTAAACAAATAAAAAAGAATATATATATATATATATATACAATGTATGTAGTTGGATACTGTGAGTATATCACTTTCCTAAACAAATAAAAAGAATATATATATATATATATATATATATATATATATATATGTATATATATATACATATTCAAATATACCCAAATATGTGAGTATATCAAATCAAAGTACAATGGAAATACACCTCCATAGCCACCAAATGCCTCATGGCCTCCACTTCTTTCAACTTGCAAAACCCAAAAGAGAAAATGTAGAAATTAGGGCAAAGAAAAGAATAAAAGTGGAAACATAAACAAGAATTAGGGATTTTAGGGAAACCTATATGTAAGGGCTCCCAGTGATTTAATCTAAGGGTGGAGAGTTTATACTACACCTTTTAAGTTATTGGCATTTTCTTTGGACCGGGTGTTTTAAAATAAATTGTATGGGTATTTAATTAATAAGGCCACCCGAGATATTTTAGACATGGGTGCAAATGGGCTAGGATATCTTGAGACATTTTTATTATGAGTTGAATTAATATATTGATATTGTGCATCTGGACACTATAATAAATTAATTAAGGGGTTAAAATATAAAAGGGGATGTGTAGTTGATTAAATAAATGTTGGGCATGGGAAATATCCACTTAGGGAAATAATATTAAATTACACATGGCTTAGGAGATGATGATTTTTAATAAATAAAATGGGAACATAAATAGGTAAAATTAAATGATATAAATATTTGACTATTAAATTGGTTCCGACTACTCTAAGCGTGTGTAGAAATTATTATATGGGAATTAATTAATTTTAATTTATGTATATTAACCATGCAACATTTAAAAAATAAATCCATGATTTTTCCTAAGTGATTAATGAAGATATGGTGTGGTTTTGGTGTGTCAAAATGTGGGCACTACACCATGGTGGTGAAGGGGATTTTAGAGACAAAACTCCATCCCTTTCACATCTTTTTAAGAGGAAAATATGGAGCCTCTTCAAGAGACCTCATCCCAAACATTTCAAATGCGAAAGGAGGGCCGACTCAAACTCGTGAGAAGCAAATTCCTAACTTGAAATAGTGATGCTAGTGGTGACAAGGGCAACCAAAAAATTAAAAATACAAATCACCTCTCCCTATGAGCAGGTAGACGGGCCCTCAAGCCCATATATCTAGAGGTGGTGCTTTAGGGGTAGGAGGCCTACACATTAAATTTGAAGGGGAGGATCTGCGAGAGGCCCTTTAATAAGGAATTAACCATAGACGAGAAAACAGGGGTAGTAGGGAACCAAAATCCTTTATTGTCATAGTCTCTCTAGGTGAAGAATGGTACCAAAAATGTTGATAAACAATTAAAACCATCACAGAAAGAACTAGTGCTGAATATTGAGGAAGACCTACTGCAAAAGGTTATCTAGGAAGAGGAGAATCTCTCTCGGCTTGGCCTCATCAACCAATTTCACAAGTTTTGGCCTAAGTTATCCCAACACTATGACTACATTGTTCAAAGATAGAGTGAAAATATTAAGGTAAGGTTGAAATTTATTCCTGTGTTAAAGCAATTTTTAAAATTGTTTTGGAATTTCCGAGGATAGGGATTGAATATTTGAACAATATTGGGTTTGGGGTGAACATAAACTCATGTTCAAACCATGTTAAATGTCTTTTCGAATCCAATAAAAGACTCATTTGATACCATTATTGTTTGGATTTTCTTTTGAGGGATCCCATTATATGTTTGGAACAAATCTTTCCTTATTGCTATAGGTGATACTATAGGTTCATTTTTGAAACTTGACAATTAAACTTATGAACAGACTCATAAAACTTATGCTAGAATTTTTGTAGATCTTAACACCTCTCAAGCCCTACTAACAAAAATAAATCTACAAATAGGTGATAGGAATTGGGTACAGAGGATTGACTACGAGGATTTATCCTTTAGATGCCGATGTTGCTTTCAAACAGACATCTCTCTCGATGAGTGTGAGCACTCCTAGCATAAGGGAAAATGCGTGTGGTAGAAGGACTCTCTACTAGAACATCTTACAGTCAGCTCCCATTTATAATCTTTTGAGGACTCACCTAATCCTTTAAGGGTGGATTTTATAGATAATAATCTCACCTCTTCTCGGGATAGAGTGGATCTTTCAACCCAAGATATTTGTGTTGAATATTTGATTGTTCGTGACATATGATTTAATGTTAAAACTCCTATAAAGAATCATGAATATGTTTTATCAATCTCCATGGATGAAGATAATCATGATTGGGTGGTGGTGGAAATGAGGAAGAGAGGTCATAGAAAATTAAAAATCACCATGATTTTGACAAAGAGGAGTATTTCCTAATTTTTTTCTCTTATCGTTATGTCTAGGCTTGAGGCCTACTATTTCAGATTACTACCTTTTTGTTGTGATAAATTTTCTAGTTGGATGTGGGTCTATTATTTTTATTTTGATTCATTTTTGGTTGCTTAGTTGCTCTTTCTCTCTCGTGCCTCTTTGTTTATCTTGGCTCATATTCCTTTTTCCTTTTGTGTTCTATTGTTTTATTTGGGTTTTAACCTTGTTGCTATATTAGGGTATGGTCCCCATAAAAATTCATTTACCAACAGAAAAAAATATTTTGTGAGGACATATTTCTCGTCGAGACATTCATTTTAACTTTTATTCTCAAATAGATATTTTTAAATTTACATATGTTGTTTCCCAACAACATATACTCATAGGAAATAATTATTACCAAATAACACCATTATTTAATTTTTGCCAACATTTCAAAAGTCATTTACAAATATTTTCCAAGAAATATATATAATTTTTAGGGTGTATTAAAATTTACATAGACAAGTGATCCAACAATATCATTCCTTGACTATTAAATTGTCTTTATGAAAATATGATCTCCTTCTCTTTCATCGTAAGATTATATTCGACTAATATTTTCATGATATTTAATTATTCATTAATTATTTTTTTCTAAAGTACCCCATAGTAAGAAACATAAACCTTAATCCCACCATCCTTTCCTTCAAGTGGTTTACTTATTATTTTTTTAATGAATTTTTCTTATTATCAACCTTCTTCACTGTGAATATCATCTTATTTCTTTGACTCTTCTTGTATATCACATCATTCATGTCTTCTCCTTAGATATGTAATAAATTTAAATAACTCCTTAACTTGTCACTCGACTATTATAGATTTTGATGCATATTTAGGTACTCTCCTCAAACCAGATTTCCATATTATCTTGAGCCATCTCTTTAATTAAAAATGATAAGCTAAATTAAATAACATAAAATAATATTTTCCAATACGCAAAATGAAATTCCAAAATAATTTTTTTCATTCTTCTCATTTCTTTCATTTTAATTACATGAGAGGTCTATTTATATAACTTCAAATATAATTCTAGTTAAACATGACTTATAATCCAAACTTTGTTTGACAATTTATTTTTAATAATAGCTATTATTAATCAATTTATGATTCTAGGTTTCCCTATCCTACAAACCTGCATCATGAAGGGATGATATATTTGTTCATTGAAATCATGTATATCTCGTAAAGACTTGTCCATATTTTTACTTACAACAATACACGTCTTGATAATACCATATATGTTGGATAGAATGGAAATATGATTTTTTCCATGTTAAATTGTTATATCTAACGTGGGATAATGATAACACGTTGTTATATATTGATATTATTTTTACTTCTTAGTTAAACTTAATGTGAAATCACATCCCTTGGAGTAGTATAAAAGTATGTTGGACACATCATTTACTCACCTTGCATCCCCTCTCTTCTCAAAAATACTTGAAAATCTTAAGAAAAACTACCCTAATCTTTCTTAAATTAAGAGAAGGTAATAGGAGAATCCTCTATACAATTCCAAAGCACTAGATCCCTTGTTAAAATAAGACAAAGAAATTTCAAAATAAAATACTATCAAGTATATAAAAACCAAAGGAAGATTCAAGCAAGTTTTATTCTATAAAATATTTATTTACAAGCATTATTATCTAGCTCTATTCAACATTCATAAAGTTTACATAAGAAGTATATCTAGTTATCCTATTATTAGTGTTATGGAACATGGTAAAACATAGGTCAATGTCACCAACACATTGCATTCTCACTTGCATGAGGAATAAAATAAATACATTGAATTTGATCCCCACATTTGGGAAATTTAGCACAATTATTGGTCAAGATTCATAATGAGGTTTTCCACCAAGGGAATATCAACTCAAGAACACATTAATTGTTTTCATATATATTTGTTAAAAATTTTAAACATAGAAAATTACCTAGTTTGTGGCTTTCTAGAGAAGTGATTATTTTGAAGTAAGAAAAAGTGGAGGAATACTTTAAGAATTGATATGAAGGGACCAAAATTGATACAAAAGTGGAGATAATTGATAGAAAAAAATTACTTTTAGAATCGATCATTTTGCTCCATTTTTTGAATGGTACACTAGTGTCAGGAGGATTTCCTAAGTTTATTTCACTGCATAATACACCTTAAAACCAGTGATATCGTATTTTACTTAGTTTATGATCTTCATGTCAATCAACAAAATACAAGATGTACTAATTCAATAATCAAACCCTAATTGTGTATGTCATGGAATGACTTAAGTTCTTAAAAGAAAAATCCTTATTATTTATTACTATATATTACTATTAAATATGATAGTTTAAAATTATTTTCTACATTTTATGTAGTACCCACTCCTCTTGACATTGTTTATCCTTGGTAGTGATACTATTTGATAGATATTTAGACATTTTGATTATGATACATTGATCAGTAGATGATAGATTTCACTAATATTTGGCCTATTCAAATTATGATGTTTATGTTTTATTATGATGCACTAGATAGTGATGTTAGACAGTTTAATATATGTTGATTTTTATGATGTGGATTTTATACTTGACCAGATTATGTTTTCAAAATTTTTCAAGTAGAATTATAATCTCATGGATGTTAGGGTTAGATTTTGATATATTTATGGATAATAGAATTTCTAATGTTGAATGATAGTTATTTATTTTATAGGTATATTGTCTTGATGTTGTTAATATGGCCAAAAGCCCAGAGAGGTATTTTGTTGTGTGCGGAATTTTATCACATACATCGAAGGGGATAGGGGACCAACCTCGGAAGGATGTCGGTGTTGAGAAACGTGGCCAAATTTGACAACTTGTGTAATGTTTTTATAGTGTGGTTTTTTGATGTTTATTTTGGAGGTCTCCCATGGGGCTTGACCTCAAATGTGTGGCCATGGGGTGAATTGTTTTTCCCCTTTCTTTTAATTTTTGGTATGTGATTTATTTATGTTTTATGTATTTAAAATTTGGAATTTTTGTCAATTTATTAGCATGTTGAAATGTCTTTTAATTAAGAAAAACCATTCTTATTTTAGTTAACTAAATTAGGGATGTGACAAGTAGTTATGATGACGTTTGGTGGTCCTTGTTGTAAGTAAAATTTATGTTGATTGTTAGTTTTTTACTCCACCCCTACATCAAAATTCAGATTTTAACTTGGGGGGCATTTTTGAGGCTTGTGGGACAAGAAAGTCCTTTTTCATGCCTCTTAAATTTACCCAACAACCCTACCTATGGTTTGGGAAGATAATTTTTGACATGTTTATCAATTTTCTAGTGTAAAAGAGAGAAAAACTATTGCACTTTCTTTGTAGCTCAATTTATTGTCCTTTGAAAGCATTATGTGCAAGTTTGTGATCCATGTCGGTTGTCATAGTCCTTGTAAGTGAATTTATTTTCTTGGCCTCTGGTGTGTTTCCTTGAGAGTGGGAATGGAGGAATGATGAAGTTTCATCCTACATGGAGCCACCTCATCATCCTTACATTCCATTTCTATTTATTGATGCTTTTTAGTTAGAATGGGGGTTACTTGTTCTTTTCTCTTCTTGTGAACTTTTGGAATTGGAGCTCATTGTAGTGATTTTGGAAATTAGTTGGCTTTGAATTGAAGAGATATGTGGAATTTTCTTGGAGCTAGATGGAGAGGTAGAGTCTACACTTTTGTTATTATGTTATTATGCTTGTTTGTATGTAATGTTGTGCTTGTTAAAATTGTTTTTGTCTTGTGAATGTGTTTGTGTGTTGGTTGGGTATTAGAGCCTAGTTGTGTGTGGGAGAAGGTATTTTGGGACCATTGGGGAGGGAAAATGGATTTTTGTGAGGAATGCATTTTGTGGGAGTGTGAATGGGAGTCTTACCTATGGGGAGTGAAAATGAAATCATGGTTATTTGTTGCATGCTTGCAAGGGAGAGATAAGGATTTGTGTTGATTATTTTGTGCACTTGGAGGCTTAGGATAAGACTCCCACTTCACTTGGGAGGCATAAGGAGGTGGTTTCCCATAGCCCTTTCTCTATTTGGTTTGATCCTCAAACCTTTGTATTGTTGTGAATGTGTAAAATTGTTGGATATGTTATCTTGGTTGTGTTGAATTTCTTGTATGTATGTTTGTTGTGAAGCTACTTTGTTGAGCATTGTCATTGTTGATAAATACCTCCTCATAGTTCTTTGGTTGGGGCTTAGGGGAAATTGAGGGAATGGATTCTCCTTTTAATGGATTTAAGGTTGGGAGAAAAGCGTTACCTATTCCTCCTTCCTTTTTTTTTTGATCCCATTGCGAGATTTTGATAAAGAAAGTCTTTAAGCTACCATTGTGAAAAATAAATGCATATTGAAGACCTGAAATTTGGCTTGTCGATAACCTTGTTGTAATTTGTTTATTTTTTAATACTTCCCACTTGAGTGAATTATTGAAAGTTGTAAACTTGGGGAGAAAGTTGATATTATATTTGGAAATCATTTTATCTTGTGGACTCTCCTAAGAGTGTGGATTGAGAAAATCATAATTTCAAATGTGTTAGTTTTGTGAAAAGAAGTATCAAAGTTTTACATTGTCTTGGTGAAAGGAATATTTGAATATAGTTCAAATGGATATGATTTATTTTTAATTTAAGTAGTTTCATTTTCTTCCAATTGTGATATACTTTCATTTAAAAAAAACATTGTGAAGTTCATTTAAATTTATTGTGGTTAAAAATAGTTGTCTTTTATAACTTATGAAGGAAATGAAATAGTTACCCTAGTGTATTCAATGAAAGAGATATTGAAGGGTTTAAACTATAGTGGTTAAAATTTTCTTTGGATAAACAATCTTATTAGTTGTGATATTGTCATTCCCTATGGGTAGTTAAAAATCTTTATCATTCTTGCTTTATTTTACCATGCTCCTAATGACTCGGTTGATTTATTAGATAAATCAAATTTTAGAAATGTATGTATCCATTTCTAATTGAAATTTGTTTTTTCTTTATAGATTTGTTACTAAATGTATACCTATGTTGTTCAT